>CP125978.1:140690754-145490754 GCA_030063025.1 Avena longiglumis | reverse complement strand
CGGATTCGAGTCTGGGGACTCGGGTCTGAAGAAGATCGTGGTGTTTTGTCCAATGACAGTTAACTGGCCCTGATCCGTTGGGTGAGTCAGGCACACGTATCAACAATCACTATGAAATAACATATTTATTCGAAAGACAAGTTCGAATGAGAAGCACCCGGAAGATTATAGAGTCTCCAGTCGAATCTACGATTCGACTGAACACTCGGGGGATACTGATATAGATATACCCTATGGGTGCCTCACATTAGTATACCCGGTCTAGCCCACTAAGCCCAGGGAAGGCCCACATGAAGACTTGCCGTCCAAGGAGATTCCGAGTGGCCCAGGCCTGAGGCCAAATAGAAGTTCGACTCCTTGGAGAACACGGTCAAGCTGTAGATATAATATTAGAGGGTGAAACCCTAACTTGTAACCGACTCAACCTACCCAGGACCTGGCTTATCTATATAAAGGCCAGGAATGCACGACGAGGAAGATCCAGACAACTCATACACACACCTCATGCCAGATCGCATGTGCGCACCCCTTGTAACCTCCGGTTCCGCCGTAATCAAGAACAGACAAACATGAGTAGGGTTTTCCCTCTGGGGGCCTGAACCTAGGTAAACCTCGTGTCCCCTTGTTGCGTGTCTATTAACCGTCTCACGATCTCCAGCAACCCCATCTTCTCCAAAACCCAAGTCCATAACAATGGGCATTGACGAGTCGAACCCTCGTCACTTACATGTTTACAAATAACACAAGTATTAGAGGTTGTTTGGAACCTAGGTATTCATTCCGTTTAGTAGAAATGAAATGAATACACTGATTCATTTCATTTATATTACGATTCCAAAAATACCCACATGTTTGGCTGCCACCGTAATTTGGAAATGACAGGTATGAGGTAGGAATCAGGCTTACACATGGGAATATTTTGATGGATTTGCCAAATGAAATGATGGCCCAATTCCGTGCCAACCAAACAGCATAGGGTTGGAATTGCAAAATGAATTCCAGGATTCTAGGCCCAAATGATGGATACCAAACGAGCTCTTAATGTTTTCGGTTAATACAATTATAGCATGGGATGCAAACATTCATCATAAACAAAAAGATATAATAATAACAACTTTTATTATTGCCTCTTGGGCGTATATCCAACAGTCTCACACTTGCACTAGAGTCAATAATCTAGATTACAGTATGATGTACCTAACAACCATGGTGTTCTGGTGTTGTTCATGTTTTGCCCTAGGGAGAGGTTTAGTCAATGGATTTGCCACATTCCGATCTATGTGTACTTTGCAAATCTTTATGTCACCATCTTTGGACATGCTCGCGAATAGCATGAAAACATAGCTTGATATGCTTTAGCTTCTTGTGTGACCTTGGCTCCTACGCATTGGCTATGTCACCCATGTTGTCACAGTAGATAGCCATTGGGTCCAACGCACTAGGAAGCACACCAAGCTCCGCAATGAATTCCTTCATCCATATCGCCTCTTTGAAGTCTCCGAAGCAGCTATGTATTCCGATTCTGTTGAAGATCTCGCCACAACGCTTTGTTTAGCACTCCTCCAGCTCACTGCTACACCATTCAAAGTAAATATGTATATAGATTGTGATTTAGAATCATCCGGATCGGTGTTCCAACTAGCATCAGTGTAACCGTTTACAACGAGTTGTTCATCACCTCCATAAGAAAGAACCATATACTTAGTCCTTCTTAAGTACTTTAGGATATTTTTGACCGCTATCCAATAATCTACTCCTGGATCACTTTGATATCTGCTAGTTAAACTAACAACATATGCAATATCCGTTCTTGTACATAACATGGCATACATGATAGAACCTATGGCTGAGGCATAGGGAGTTTTGTTCCTCTTCTCCCTATCTTCTGCCGTAGCTGGACTTTGAGTCTTGCTCAAGGTCGTATTGGGCAACATGGGCAAGAACCCTTTCTTTATTCCATTCCAAACTTCTTTAGATCTTTTTCCAAATATGTACTTTGTGAAAGCTCTATTAAGCATCTTGATCTATCTCTATAAATCTTGATGCCAGCTTTTTCATGATCCTTCATTGAAAAACTATTATTCAAGTAGTCTTTGACACTTTTAAGAAGTTTTATATCATTACCAATCAACAATATGTCATCTACATATAGCACTATGAATGCTACAGAGCTCCCACTCACTTTCTTGTAAATACAAGATTCTCCATAAGTTTGTATAAATCAAAGTTTTTGATCACCTTATCAAAATGTTGATTCCAGCTCTAGGATGCTTGCTTCAATCCATAAATGGATCGTTGAAGTTTGCATACCTTGTTAGCATATTTAGGATCGACAAAACCTTTGGGTTGTGCCATATACAACTCTTCATCAATGTCACCATTGAGGAACATCGTTTTGACATCCATCTGCCATATCTCATAATCATAATATGCAGCGATTGCTAACAAAATCCTCACAGACTTTAACTTCGCTACAGGTGAGGAAGTCTCATCGTAGCCAACTCCTTGAATTTGTCAGAAACATTTCGTGACAATTCGAGCTTTATAGACGGTTACATTACCATCAGCATCTGTTTTCTTCTTGAAAATCCATTTTTTCTCGATAGCCTTCCGGCCATCTGGTAAGTAAGTCCATACTTGGTTTTCGTACATGGATCCAATCTCGTATTTCATGGCTTCTTGCCATTTGTTGGAATCTAGGCTCATCATTGCTTCCTCATACGTCGCAGGGACATCGGTGTTATCCACCAACATGACACTCATAACATGATCATACCAATCTGGAGTGGTACGAGTCCTTGTCGACCTGCGAGGTTTAGTAGTAACATTGTTCGAAGTTTCATGATCATTATCATTAGCTTCCTCTCTTATTGGTGCAGGCGGCACAAGAACAATTTCCGGAGCTACACTACTCTCAAGTCCGAGAGAAGGTTCGACAACCTCACCAAGTTCTACTTTCCTTCCAGTCACTTCTTTCGAGAAAAACTCCTTCTCGAGAAAGGATCCATTCTTGGCAAGGAAGATTTTGCCTTCGGATCTATGATAGAACGTATACCCAATAGTTTCCTTAGGGTATCCTATGAAGACGCATTTTTTCGCTTTGGGTTCAAGCTTGTCGGGTTGTAACTTCTTTACATAAGCTTCACAACCCAAACTTTTAGGAACGACAATTTAGGTTTCTTACCAAACCACAATTCATACGGTGTCATTTCAACAGATTTAGATGGTACCCTATTTAAAGTGAATGCGGATGTTTCTAATGCATAACCCCAAAACGATAGTGGTAAATCAGTAAGAGACATCGTATAACAAACCATATCTAAGAGAGTTCGATTACGACGTTCGGACACACCATTACGTTGTGGTGTTCTCGGCGGTGTAAATTATGAAAGTATTTCGCATTTCTTTAAATGGTCGCCAAACTCGTAACTTAGATATTCACCTCCATGATCAGATCGTAGAAATTTAATCTTCTTGTTACGTTGATTCTCTACTTCATTTTGAATTTCCTTAAACTTCTTGAAAGTTTCAGACTTATGTTTCATAAAATAGATATACCCATATCTACTCAATTCACCGTGAAAGTAAGAACATAACGATAACTACCGTGTAATGCCACACTCATTGGGCCACACACATCGATATGCATGACTTCCAAAAAGTCCTTAGCTCGCTCCATTATACCAAAGAATAGAGTCTTAGTCATTTTTGCCATCAGACATGCTTCGCATCTTTCAAGTGATTCAAGAAGTCCATCGGAATGGAGTTTCTTCATACGCTTCACTCCAATGTGACCAAGACGACAGTGCCACATGTATGTAGAATTATCATTCAATTTCAAACGTTTAACATCTATATTATGAACATGTGTATCACTACTATCGAGATTCAATAAGAATAGACCATCTATCATAGGTGCATGACCATAAAAGATATTACTCATATAAATCGAACAACCATTATTCTCATACTTAAACAAGTAACCGTCTCGCAATAAACAAGATCCAGATATAATGTTCATGCTCAACGCTGGCACCAAATAACAATCATTTAAGTATAAAACTAATCCCAATGGTAGAGAAGAGGGAGCGTGCCAACAACACTCACATCAACCTTGGAGCCATTTCCAACGCGCATTGTCACCTTGTCTCTCGCTAGTCTTCGTTTATTCTGCAGCACCTATTTCGAGTTACAAATATGAGCAACCAAACCAGTATCAAATATCTAGGCACTACTATGATTACTATTAAGATACACATCAATAACATGTATATCGAATATACCTTTCTTCTTGATGTTGCCATTCTTCAGATCTGCCAGGTACTTGGGGCAATTCCGCTTCTAGTGACCACACTCTTTGCAATAAAAGCATTCTGAATCAGGACTAGCGCCAACTTGGATCTTCTTGTCAGGTGTAGCAACGGATTTGTTGCCTTCGAAGTTACCCTTGAGCTCATCCTTTTTCTTCATGTCCACTTCGGCAACCACCAAAGTGGCAGCAAGTTCATTGAGCGACCCAATTGCACCACTTATCTTGTAATTCAGCACAAACCTTTTGTAAATGGGTGTGAGCGATTGCATAACTCTATCTATCACAAGATCAACTGGGATTTCATATCCTAGTACCTTGAGACGTTGAACATAGTGCATCATATTCATGATGTGATCATTCATAGAGTTGTGTTCCTTTATCATAACACCAAAGAAATAGCTAGAGATCATATATCTCTTAGCATAGATTTGGCTCTCAATCATGGCTTTCAGTTCCTTCACCATGGCAGCAGCGCTGCTAAGTTCAAAACGTTCTTGAAGCGCAGTCTCCATCGACATAAGGATCACATATTTCACAATATTGTAGTCATGACGCTTTGTATCATACACATTGTTCTCATCCTGAGGCACGGTATTTGTAGGTGGGTCACCTAGCGGGGCATCCAGCACATAGGTCAAATTTCCAGCATCGAGGAAAATTCTGATGTTACAAAACCATTCTGTGAAGTTGCTTCCATTGTATTTCAACTTTTCTTTCTCTAGGAACACATTAAAAATGAGTGGTAGGGGTCGCCATGATCTACAACATATTTGCAAAGAGTTTAGACTAATTTTATGAGAAATTGAGTTCAAATTTAATTCTTAAATTAATTAGGTGAACTCCCACTCAAAAAAATATCCCTCACATTGTTTTAGTGATCACACGAACCAAATCCACTACACCAAGTCTGATCATAACGAGAGATGATATAGTTTCAAAGGCGAACAATCAACATGTTGATCATATCAATCATATGACTCATGCTCTACCTTTCAGTATTTCGTGTTCCAAGACCATGTTTGTACATGCTGGGCTCGTCAAGGTTAACCTTAGTATCCGCATGTGCAAATCTGGCTTGCACCCGTTTTATGCACACGTAGAGTCTATCACACCCGATCATCACGTGGTGCTTCAAAACGACGAGTCTTAGCAACAGTGCCTACTAAGGACAAACACTTTATTACTTGATATTTAGTGAGAGAGATCATCTTATAATGCTACCATCACAAACTAAGGAATACAAAATGCATAAAAGGATTAACATCACATGCAATTCATAATATGTGATATGATATGGCCTTTCTTCTTGTGCCTTCGATCTCCATCTCCAAGCACGAACATGATCTCCATCATCACCGGCGTGGCGTCAAGGTCAATGGCGCCACTTCATAGTTGTCCTCCACTAATAGCAACTATTACAACTACTTGATGAATATACACGCAGGTCTTAAACGAAATTTAAAGACAACCATAAGGCTCCTGCCGGTTGCCAACTTACAATAAGTATCATTGCATACATCACATATAATTACAATCATGGCCATATCACATCACAACATAAGCCCTGCAAAAACAAGTTAGACGCCTCTAATTTTCTTTGCATGTTTTATGTGGCTAGGGCTTTCTCAAAAGAACCGTTCTAACTTAAGAACATGAACCACAACGTTGATACAAGTGTTGTCAAGTGCCCGTTGTAAATTGAATCTTCACTATGGTGGGAGAGACAGGCACCCGCAAAGCCAATTGTGCAATACAAGTTGCACGTTGAGCGGGAGAAATTCTCATGTACGATGACATGTAAGGTTAGCCCGGGCCGCTTCATCCCACCATCTTGCAAGATGCAAAGTACACAAAAAGCAAACGACAACAAAACATCAAATCCCATAAAACCATTGTGTTCTACTCGTGCAACAAATCTACGCATAGAGTTGGCTCTGATACCACTGTAGGGGTTCGTAGCATGGAAAAAATATTCTATCGCATGAATAAACACAAGCTAAGATCTAATCTATGAGATCGGTGCAACGTGTTTGTAGAGTACTAACCCTCGTAGATCCAAAGCGTTTAACGAGATCAGATTCTCATGGTTGATGTAGTCGTTCACTTGCCAATCTCAAGATCGTGTAGACGATCCTTCCGGCGCCACGTTCCGGCAGCGCTTCCACAGTCCGTCATGCGTACGGTACTCGATGAAGATATTCTTATCCCTTGTTCCTGCAGGCAGCGGAGGTTGTAGATCTCTTCGCGATTCCAGCAGCACGAAGGTGTGGTGGTGGAGGTGGAGGAGTAAATCCCGCAGGGATTTGCCTAAGCCGGAGCGGGTATGGTGGATTAGAGAGGACCTCGGTGGCTGGCTTGGAGAGGGTCTAGGGTGCCAGCGACTTGGGAGGGGCGACGGCCTAGGGTTTGGGGTGGGGTCCAAGGGGGCGCCCCACCCCCTCCTTTTACGGGTGGGAGAGGCGGCTAGGGGAGGCTGTGTCCTCTCCCAACTCCCCTTGTGTGGCCAGCGGCAAGGAGGGAGAGGGAAACCTATCCCATGTAGGTTTACTTCCCTCCCTCCACTTGGTTTGACTTTCAATGTTAGGATTTGACTTTTGATTATTCAAACTAGAGTTTGATTATTTCTCTTCCTATTTCCCAGCCAAGTGATGACCCACAAGTATCAGGGGTGTATCGTAGTACTTTTGATAAATAGTAGTGTTGATCCCAACGAGGAGCAGAAGGTGCTGAAAAATGGTATGGAGCAGGAACTCTCTGTAAATACTTAGCAAACAGATTTTTAGTGGTTTTCTGATAAGGCAACAAAACAAGGAGCAAGTAATAAAGACAACGAACAAACAGAGCAAGTGGCCCAATCCTTTCTTAGCAAAGGACAAGCCGGTGGAAATACTTATAAGGACCAAACGTTCACGAGGACACATGGGAATTATACCAAGTGATTTCGCTTCAAATAGCTGAGTACTCTTCTCTGGTGTTATAAGTGTTGTGTGGGTGAACCTGTGCTAACATACCGACCTTACTTGGACTAGTACATACTTGTGATTATACCCCCTGCAAACATTTGTAACTACAGGAAATTAATTAAGATATAAATCTAACCACAACCTTAAACTCTGAGATCCTACGCTCCCTTGTGCAAAGGTGTCCTAACGGGGGTTCAGGTTTCTGTCACTCCGGCAACCCCACA
This sequence comes from Avena longiglumis, assembly GCA_030063025.1. Classification (NCBI taxonomy): domain Eukaryota; kingdom Viridiplantae; phylum Streptophyta; class Magnoliopsida; order Poales; family Poaceae; genus Avena; species Avena longiglumis. Next base: position 145,483,255 of record CP125978.1, on the reverse strand, counting down.
ATTAGTAGCCAAATACACAATGCATTACCCTAGGCCCATAAATGGTGAAGTATCATGCAGTCGACGTTCACATGACACCACTAGAAGAATAGCACCACAACTTAAATACTAAACCATTGAATAATAACTCAACACAAATCCACTACTAACAACATGACTTCTCCCATGTCCTCAAGAACTAAACGAACTACTCACAAGGTATCATATGGATCAAGATCAAAGATGATATGGTAATGGATAACAATCTGAACATAAAAAATAACCCAATGGTTCCACTAACAAGCATCAACTACAATAGTAATTAACACCGAGAAAGTTTCCCCTAAGAACTAAAGCAATATCAAACACAATTGTTACATCGGGACGGAGTGGTGATGATGGTGCTGGTGGAGATGATGGTGTGGATGATGATCATGATACCGATGAAGCCTAGCTTGATGATGGTGTTGATGGCGACGGTCTCCCCTCTCCGGGAAGGAATTCCCTCGATAGAAATCTGTCTAATGGAGAGATCTTTCTCTCTCGGTGATTTCCGCCCCAAAGGCGGCGGAAATCTATCTGTGGTCGCCCTCCTGGCCTTAGGGTTTCGTAGGGAAGATATAGGCGAAGGGGCAAAGTCGGGAGCCAGGAAGGTGGGCCACACCTGCCCTAGGCGCGGCCCAGGGGGACCCGCGCCTAGGGGGTGTGGGCCCCTTGCGGCCCCTCTTCGCTCCTCCTTCTGGCTTCCTCAATCTTCTGGAAAAATAATATTTTCCCATATTTTTCTGGTATTTTTCTGATCTTCGCGAAATTGCACCGAAACGCCTTCTTTTCCATCAGAATCCAGACTCCGGCAGTTCATCCTCCAAGAATCATCCAACATGCATAAACATATTAAAAGCCATAAGTAATACCTCATAATAAGACATATATCAATGAATAGAGGTAAATTATGATATAGAAAGGTGATGCAAATTGGGCGTATCGCCAAGTGACCTAGGGTATGATGCAAGCATTCCACATTGGCATGGCACATTTGTGGCATCCCGCAAAACCACTACTAGAAAATCGCGTTGTTTTTGTGCATTGCATCGTCATCATCATGCATTGTTTGCATAAAAACTATTTTCACAAGCCGTTTTTGTTTTCTGAAAACGCCCCGTCTTTAAATCAAACCCAAGAAAACCGGGACTCCGGAATATTTTGTTTGACCAACGATGATTTGCAAATGGTGCATTTAAAACTAAATAAAATATTAAATTAATTTATAGCGGGGCAGTCGAACGGGCCGATTCGACCCGAACGACCGCCCCAGGTTTTTAAATCGGTCCACCTGACCCACCCTATTAAACCTAGACCTACCCAACCTATTTCTACCCACCCTCTGGCCACCTCACTCCAGCCAATGGCAGCTTGCCACGTCATCTCTCCCCTCCCCCTTAGCCAACCAAATCCTGCCACCTAGACTAAACCACATTACCCCCCCACTCCTCTCTCTCCCAACACACACAACCACACACGCACACACGCGCACACCACACGCCTGCCCCGCACCCTGCCCCACCTCCCCGATCCCGAGACACCCCCTGGGGCCCACCTTCTCCACGCTCTCCGCGCCCACGTTCCCACTCGCTGCAGCCGCTTTCCGCCAACCTCCGCTGCCGCCTGTCCTCCACTGCTCGCCTGCCGGACCTCCGCCAAGCCGTCGTCCGCCACCCTAGCTTCCCAGCGCCTCTACTACCCGCGCCTCGGCCCGCCTCCACCTCCTTCTCTCGCCGGACCGTCCTCTCCGCCGGACGCTGCCGCCACACAAGACCTGCCTCGCGCTGCGGCCGCCTCCTCAACCGCCCGCCTCGCCGGACGCCCGACCTCCGCTGCCTTCCTTCTGCTCGCTCACGCTGCCGCGCTGACCTGCCGCCTCGCTTAGGCTCCCTTCTCCCCAAGCTTTCCACCCGTCGCCTCACGGCCAAGCCGCCTCCCGCCAACCTCCAGCTGCCGCTGCCTCCGCCTCGTCCCTCCGCCGACCCGCAGAGCCCGCCGACCTTCCTCGCCGCCACATGACGCCCTCCGCCCGCCGCATCCTCGCAGCCAGCGGCGCCGGGCCGCCTGCGTCGCGTCTGCCCCGTCCTCGGGTCGCCTGGCCGTGCTCAGCTCGGCCGCTCGCCGATCTCGCCCACCGCCGACCGGCCGCCACCCTCTGCCTCGAGTTCGTCCAGCGCGCACGCGATCACAAGCTTGACCATCACCGTGTTTGTCCACATGTTCCAGTGGTGACCGTATGTTGCGGGTTCCCTGTTTGGTTGCACACGGCCGGAGACCCGATGTCACGCTCGGCCCCTGCACCAACAAGTTCTACCTCGGACACCGGCTAATGAAGATAACATGATGTCTGGAGAGATGTTCGCCCACGACGTCAGCAATCCAAGATCTACCTCACGGATCAAATTGCGTGGAGTTCTCCTTCCCGGACGCCGAACTGCCGAGAACCCTTGGGCGCCAAGATCGTCTCGATAATGATGTTTTGAAGACTGGACCTGGCGTACCCCGAGGACCCTGACGCCGTTTCCGAGTTCTCCATCGGTGCATAAGGAGAAAACCTCAAGGATTTCGACACGGAGCGTCAAGGTCGCCTCACGGAATCCGAAGCGCGGACCCGGCAAGACCCTCGCAACGGCAAGATCGACCCCGTGGGACCCGGCAAGATCTTCGCCACGACAAGAACGGCACCGACCCGGTAGAATCCGATGCGCCCCGACGCCACGCCAAGTTCGTCTACCCGAACGCCAAGACTTACCCCGATATGCGAGAACGAACCCTGGAGTCCGAGAGCGACCTCGCCGAACCCTGGACCCTGAGACCGACCCCGAACCCCGGAACTCCAAGATCTGCCGAACCCTAATGTGTGAACCCTTTTCTCGAACCCTATTTTATAACATAATACAACTTGTCGCCTAATATTTGTTCATGCATGCATACTTGCTATGTGGGTTGGGGGCCTTACGCCGATTCACCTAATAATTAAATATGGGGCCCATATGCGGGCAAATCTAGTCTCATATCGGCCTCATTTAAATTTGTGCACCGAACCGGTACCATATCTTACCATGTTAATACAACATTTAATTTGTGGGGTAGCTAAACAACATGAACCATCTAATTAATTGTCGGGACCCCGGTTCCGCTTAATATGACCTAATTGCATCGCATCTTTGCCATGCCATGCACCATGCATGCATCATGCCGATCTTCTGCCGTTGTATTAAATATTGCATCCGGTGTTTATTCTAGTGTTTTGCTTCTTCGCGGATTAGACCGTTGAGTTGATGTGAGCTTCGCCCCGATCTTCGGTTGAACCCTTCGACAATGTTTTCAGGCGAGCATCTCCCCCTTTCTACCTATCTTACTTTTATAGTATTTATTTTCCCTCCTGTTGATCTATTGCTATCTGTGTTGCGATGCTCTAGTTTCCGTACCCGTGATATTCCTTGCAGCCCTATATTGCCTTGGACACATCCTATTACCTGTTGTTTGGTAGATAGATGGCCTTGCGTGTCGTAGTCGCTTGCTCAAGTGCTGTTGCGTGTTGTCAAGTGCCACAGTTGTTGGTGTATTGCCGCATGTTGATGATGGAGATGATCATAGTTTTACTTATCGTTCACTTTAATTTCTGTTTAACAACTAAAATTGAAATAAGCAGAGGCATCGGTGGGTGATAGAAAATATTTGGTTTCCGAACGCCCACTTGTGTCCCGTAAGACCCCGAGTACTTGATACCTGTTCCTTGATTTATCACGCTATCCACATCCGGGAGGTATATGGGACCCCCCTGAGCCAGGGCTTGATTCAGTCTTATTTCTTGGGGCCACAAACTAGTTTGAGGTTTTATTTACGATCCTGTACTTATGCCACGCTACTTATGTATTTAAATTGTGCGACAGATAGCACACTGTACTGTTTAGGATCGTGGCACGATTCCGCGGTGTCGACAAGCCCAGTTTTGGGTTCCCAGTCGTTCACAGCCGTCCCCACAACCTTGAGTCCGTCTCGGAGCTTGCTTACTATGGTGTACTCCAAGGTGGCCTCAAATATTTCTGAATCCTGTGATTGTTCAGTCGTGAAAGCCTCGTTGGGTTTTGATTTGGTTTTTCCGAGGTTGATCGAGCGTGTGTTGCTATTGGTGCACCCCGGCCGGGTAAAACTTTCTGAAAGCCGTGTCCGCGGATATGGACGACTTGGAGCACAGTATCTCGACCATAGACAAGCATAACTAAAGTTTATTGCTCTAAATTTGACTATATAATGACTAGTAATCAACTTCACTATAATGGAATGGCTAAATAATACTGCCCACAATTGCTTGTTTGGAGTGTCGCTTGCGACCATTGTATCTGACTAGTAAGTATGGCAACTACAACGGAATGGATGAATAAAAGTAACAACAACTGCTGGGTTTAAGGGTTATCTCATGCTAATTGTATCTGACTAGTAAGTGTTGCCACTATCACGGAATGGTTAACTAAAAGTGCCCACTGCTTATTTTATCAGGATGATTATCTATACTTGACTAGTAATTGCTGCAATGATAACCGAATAAGTAAAACTGCCAACCGCGTGAGTTCCTCGGACGACTTCCTCGTTTGGTCTCGAGGGGGAAACACCAGGATGGGTTTGTTTGGTGTTAGCTTCAGGTTGGATCCGGATAGGTCATTCTCACCCCTCTCTGATAATCGCTAGTTGTATCGAGTCTCTATAGGTTGTTTAGTGCATGTCACCGCCACCCACCATACCTATGTAGGCGAGGACCGCCGATTCTAGCCTCGCTGTGTCTTGGCCTCAAGATCGACGCTTCTCTTTTCCTTTGCCCTTGCCGCACCCCTTTGTTTTAAGCAGGTTTTGAGATCGACGTCGTTAGCAGGGTTACCCTTCCGGCTTGGCCTGGGCAGGGTTATGGACGCCATTGGTTATTCTTCAGGGCTCTTAGCCCCATTTGCATCTTGTCCGTAGCTGGACGCCCTATCGTTTTAAAGGTGATTTGGATCTTTGTATATTATCTCTGTATTCTTGACTCATTGAGTCGCTGTTATATATATCTGTTCTGTGGGTCCCATCGAGGACTGTTGTGTAATGTTATTACTTCGTTTTCCACCCGCACGAAAGTGCCTGGTGGGCACCTTTGAATCGTTTCTATGCGGGTTTGGCGAATTTTGCTCAAACTTGCATAGGTCCGATTCTGAGGGTGTTACAACATTCCAATACCCTTCCCCCCGGGGTGGTGGATCTTCCAGAACCTTCTAGAATCTTCCGGTGAAAACACCGAAAACATTTCCGAACCCCGAAATTGGACTTTCCTTATATGAATATTATTCTCCGGACTATTCCGGTCTCCTCGTGATGTCCCGGATCTAATCTGAGACTCCAAACAAAATTCGGTCTCCAATTCACATTCCATTTCTACTAAACAACATTGAATCCTTAAGGGTATATCCCTACAGTTCATGAACTATGCAAACTGATCGAGACACTTCTCCGATCAATAACCAGTAGAGCAATCTGGAAATTCATAAGGCTCCCACATATTTCTACGATGACTTCATGATCGAATAAACCATTGACATACGATACCAATTTCCCTTTGTCTCGCGATACTTTACTTATCCAAGGTTTGATCGTCGGTATCTCTACATACCTAGTTCAACCTCGTTACCGATAGGTACTCTTTACTCGTTCCGTGATATGTGATCCCTTGTGACCTAGTCATATGCCTGCAAGCCAATTGGATGACATTCCGCCGAGAAGGCCCAGAGTATATCTATCTGTCATATGGATGGAAAAATCCCACTCTTGATCCATGTGCCTCAACACATACTTTCGGAATACTCAATGCCACCTTTATAACCACCCAATTACGAAGTGGTGTTTGATGTCATCAAAGCATCCATCCGGTGATGGTGATTAACATTATCTCATGGTCGAAGGATTTAGGTTACTATGTATTTGAATGCTTATAGCAAATGAACTTTTAAATGACCTGATCTTATGCTACACTTAACTATAGGAGTATGTCCATCACATCATTCTCCTAATGATATGACCTTGTTATTAATAACATCTTATGTTCATGATCAGGAAACCATGATTATCAATTAATCAACATGCTAGTCTAACAAGAGGCTTACTAGGGACTCTTACATGTTTGCAAATCACACAAGTGTTAAAGTTTCTGGTTAATACGATTATAGCATGGGATGCAAACATTCATCATAAACACAAATATATAATAATAACAACTTTTATTATTGACTCTTGGGCATATCTCCAACAATATGTACTAAAAAATTATTTGAAATAAATACTCATTTGTGATGCTAGGTCACCCTTGTAATAAGGCTAGCGTTGGTTGTTGTCACACCACACATCATACTTCTCCCTTTTACCCCTATATAGAGGATGTTTGGATGCATTGTGTCACTCAATACATATGCCGCTGTCACTCGGCCACCTATTACCTACTCGAAACACTCAAAACACTAATGCAATGATTTATTTGTTGTGTGTATTACCACATATCTCTCATCAACCTCCACTTGGTGATGTTAAATACCCCATGCCATGGGTAAACAAGGCATCTCGCATAGACCAAACCATTGCATGCATCATAGAATACTTCCAAAGCATGACAATGTTGGAGATATGCCCAAGAGGCAATAATAAAGTGGTTATTATCATATCTTCATGCTTATGATAAATGTTTGCATCCCATGCTATAATTGTATTAACCGGAAACATTAATACTTGTGTGGTTTGTAAACATAAAAGAGTCCCTAGTAAAGCCTCTTGTTAAACTAGCTTGTTGGTTAATATATGATCATGGTTTCCAGATCATGAACATTGAGATGTTATTCACAACAAGGTCATATCATTAGGAGAATGATGTGATGGACATACTCCTATAGTTAAGTGTATCATAAGATCAAGTCATTTAAAATAGTTCACTTGCTATAAGCTTTCAATACATAGTAAACTAAATCCTTTGACCATGAGATCATGTTAATCACCATCACTGAATGGATACTTTGATGACATCAAACACCACTTCGTCACTAGGTGTTTATAAAGGTGGCACTGAGTATTCAGAAAGTATGTGTTGAGGCACATGGATCAAGAGTGGGATTTGTCCATCCATATGACAGATAAATATACTCTGGGCCCTCTCGATGGAATGTTATCCAATTGTCTTGCAAGCATGTGACTGGATCATAAGGGATAACATATCATAGGAACGAGAAAAGAGTACTTATCGGTAATGAGGTTGAACTAGGTATGCAGAGATACCGATGATCAAACCCCGGATAAGTAAAGTATCGCGAGACAAAGGGAAATTGGTATCGTATGTAAATGGTTCATTCGATCAGGAAGTAATCATAGAAATATGTGGGAGCCATATGAATTTACCGATATCTCTATTGGTTATTGATCGGAGAAGAGTCTCGATCATGTCTGCAATATTCATGAACCGTAGGGAGACACACTTAAGGATTCAGTGTTGTTTAGTAGATATGGAAAGTGAGTAAAGAGACTGAATGTTGTTCGGAGTCTTGGAGGGGATCCAGGATATCACGAGGAGATCTGGAATGGTCTGGAGAATAAGATTCATATAAGGGAAGTCCAATTCTTGAGTTCGGGAATGGTTTCAGTGTTTTCTCCAGAATGTTCTAGAAGGCTCTATAAGGTTCATCGATCCGGAAGGGGAAGGGTACATGGATGTGTCATGACAAAGTGAAATGGTTGCATCATGTCATAGGTCACTTGGGTGGACACTTGGAATAGAGAAATCAAACTCTAGTTTGAGAGACAAAAAAGGCAGTTTGAAAAAGTCAAACTGGGACAATGGTTTCCAAGTGGAGGGAGGGAAGGAATCCTACCTAAGGGAGAATTCATCACTCTCCCTTGCGCCGGCCACATGAAAAGGAGTTGGGTGAGGACTCCCTCCCCCATGGCGCCTCCCCACATATAAAAGGAGGGGTAGGGTGTCCCTCCTTGCACACACAAGAAACCCTAGGCTGGCCGTCGCCCCCCTCTATATGCGGCTACCCTAGATCTCCTCTAAACCGCTGTCTAGCTAATCCCTAGCCACCGGCTACCTCTAAACCCCTCGGCCCTCTAAACCCTAGATTGCCGAGGCCCTCTCTCTACTCCACCATACCCGCTCCAGCGTAGGCGAAGCCCTGCGATATCCCCTCTACTTTCGACACCACGCCGTCGTGCTGCCGGAATCGTGATGAGAGAGCTACAACCTCTGCTGCTTGCTGGAACAAGGGAGAGGAAGGTCTTCATCGAGTACCTTACATGTGACCGACTGCGGGAGCGCTGCTGGAACGCGGCGCCGGAAGGATCGTCTACGCGATCTTGAGATCAGCAAGTGAACTACTACATCACCCACGAGAATCAGATCTCATTAACCGCTTTGGATCTTCGAGGGTAAGTACTCTATTAAATCGTTTCTACAATCTAGTAGATAGATCTTGGCTTGTGTGTGTTCATTCGATAGATTTTTTTTGTTTTCCATGCTAAGAACCCCTACAGACAAGCCATAAAAGATCCAACACAATGGTAAATGCATAACAAGTATTATCTCATACCACAATATCCACCATAGGAATTACATAGTTAGATCCATAATCATGCAAGGCACATCATAAGGACTTCAACAATGATCATAGAGATATTAGATCAAGTTACCGCCACAAACCCATAGTCCAGGTGGTGGACTACTCCCCTATCATCATGGAGAGTAATGAGGAGTTGGTGAAAGAGGAGAGGTGGCCGGAGGCGATTCCGACATCGATTCCCCCTAACAATCTTCCTCCAGCGATGGTCTCTAGACTCTACGTTTTGGTGTTTTCGATCTCTACCTCTATATGTGTTGAGTATGGCTAAGAGCGGATATATATAGATGTTTTTAGGTCAAAAAAACTCCATGGGCGAAAGATTAAAGTGAATCGAACGACCGAGGATGAAAAGACCCTAGGTGGCGCACCCTACATGGTTGGCCGTCCCATGGGAGCTAAGTTTCTATCCCATTAAGCCCCTCTGGTCCTTCTTTGGCTTGCTGGATGCCTCTCTAAATTTGTGAACCGTGGCCTCTGACCTTGCCCTTTTTGGAGTTCTGTAGCTCATGTAATGTCAAAAATACTAACAGAAGGTATATTCCGCCGGGCGGAGTTAGAACCAGGGGAGGGGGATTGTTTAGAAAATCTCTGAAATCATTAAGAACATTCATAATAACTACTAATATTATGCAAATATGTGGAAATATGTATCAATAAACTAAAAAATTCATGTATGCATTTTACATGCACCAGCACACCAAGGCTCGCCAGGTGCTGAGGAGGCCGCAATCCGGCCAGTACGACACCTACTTCGCTGGCAATGTGTACAAATGTCCCTTCCGCAAAAGGAGACTCGGGGCCAATGACTTCAACTGCCTTGTGACATATGCCGAGAATGTGAGCTCTTTCCACTCCAAGGTCGGCGAGTCAGTTAACGTAAACGTCTTTTTCGCTGATCACAAGGCGCTCATCATTCACCTCCACAACGTCCAGCAGGTGGCCATAGCAGAGGGTCACATGTTGTAACACCCCAGAAATATTAATGAGGATCAATTTCTAATTAACCAAGTTTAGGGTTAACAAAAGCTTTTGTTAATTAAATTCAAATCTTAATGCTTGTGTGTATGAATGCTTGCAATCCCATGTTTGATTGTTGTAATTGATGAGAAATGGTTTAAATATCAAAACCATATCATCTAGGTCAAATCTAAACCAGATCAAAACAAAAGAAATTCAAACTATGAAGCATATGACCTAATGGTCATTTCTGCCCAAGTTAACCACTATCTCACTTTGAGCATCTCTAGCAACTAATCTCAAACATAAACTTTTTCATTTCTTTTTTCACCTTGCTAGACCTAGTGACACTAAACCCAATGGAGCTTTCCAACCTTGCAGAAATAAATCCAAACCCATTTGAGAGGCAATTCAAAATTGAATCTATCTTATGTATCCAGATAGCCATTTTTGGAAAACCACTCAAACCTTCACCACTTAGAAAACCATTGCACCCAGATACTACCAAGATTACTACCATAACACACACCAAAAATCACTGGAAATTATGATGGTTTAGTTCTTGCTGCCATTAGATCAAACACCTGGTGATCACAGTATAAAATCAACCACTATACACTATTTTTATCAATCCTTTGCTCATCTTTTTGACCTCACTGAGCTCACATGTCGAGCCCTTAACTCCCTCAGTACCAACCCGTGTGAAGGAGCTCTCTCACTTGATCAAATGATTAGTGCAAAAATCGTACCTGAGCTCACCTTGCCACACCGACGCGGACACGCCGCCATAGACCGGGACGCCCTCGCCCACGATGTCTAGGAGGTAGCCCTGACCTCACCGCCTCTGCCTGTGCACGCCCACACTTAAGACTGCTCGAGGAGATGCCAGCAAAGTCGTGCCCATTTAACACTAGACCATGTTGATTGCCGCGCCAAAGCAGCGAGCAATCCCGCACAAATGATTGTGGCTCAGTTGATTATTGAGCTTCGTTTGGAGTCCCCAAGAGGAAGGTGTGATGAGCACAATAGCAAGTTTTCCCTCAGTAAGAAACCAAGGTTATCGAACCAGTAGGAGGAAGGAAATGACTCAAAGGTGTTGCTAGCAACTTGGAAACCTGCACAACACAAACTCAAGACTTTGCCCCAACGAACAGTAAGATGGTCAATCTCACCGGTTTACTAAAAACAAAGGGTTAACTGTATGGTGTGAAGGTAATAGTTGTTTGCAGAAAGTAAACAATAAAAGTGGAAGATATATCAATGGTAAAGATTAGACTGAGGTCCATAGTTCACTAGAGGTGTTCTCCTTAAGATAAACAAACATGGCATGCTGGGTAAACAAATTACAGTAGGGCAATTGATAGGACTAAGCAAGGCATAACAATGCAATACTAGACATTCATGATCCTATGAGATTCAATTGGGCAATACAACAAGATACATAGACCGCCATCAAACTGCATCTATGACTAGTAATCCACCTTCAGGTTATCATCCGAAGCCCCTCTAGTATTAAGTTGCAAGCAACGGATAAATGCTTTAATAAAAGTGTGTGAGGTAAACAATCCACTTGTTCCATGAACAAGAGATCGTTATTTTCTCCCTAGTAGAAACAACACATCTACAACCTAAGTGATTTATGTCACTCCCTTAGATTAAATAGAGGCATGAACCCACTATCGAGCATAAATACCCCCTCTTGGAGTCACTAGCATCTACTTGGCCAAGATAGCTACTAGAAACGGAGAGCATGCAAGATCCCAAACAACACAGACATGACAGAATCAATAAGACAAAACCATTAATCAATCTGACATAGTAATCTCAATATCCATCGGATCCCCGCAAACACAACATGCATGATTACAAATAGATGATCTTGATCATGAACGAAGCTCACAAGATATAAACATGGTAGCACAAAGGAGGACATACAACCATATAGCTACTACATGGACCCGTAGTCCAAGGTAGAACTACTCACGCTTCATACCGGAGGCTGGAATGATGAAGAAGAAGGCCTTCAGGATGATCTCCCCTCCGACAGGGTGCCGGGAAGAGCTTCAGATCCCCCCGATCTAGGGATGATGGTGGCTGCTACAGACTGTTTAATGGAATATTGATCGGGTACTTAGGGTTTTGGTATCGTGGGGTCTTTATAGGTGAATATGCGAGATAAGGGGGCAGCCAGGGTGGCTGCACCCCCAGCCCGCGCGGCCAGGAGTGTGACCCCCTGGTGGCTCTTCTCCATCTCGTCTTCTGGCTCTACGTTCCCCACGGTAAAATATTGACTTTGGATTTTGTCCCGTCCAATTCCGATAATATTGATTTTCTGCCTTTTCTAGAACCAAAAACAGAAGAAAACAGACAACTGTCACTATGGCATCTTGTTAATAGGTTAGTACTAGAAAACATATAAAAAGACCTCAAAGTAAGGACAAAGCAAAGCAAAATAGATACTAAACAAGCATGTAACATCAAAAATTATAGATACGTTTACGACATATCAAGCATCCCCAAGCTTAACTCCTGCTCGTCCTCGAGTAGGTAAGTGATAAAAAGAATAATTTTTGAGGTGACATGCACCATCAAAATCAAGATCAAACCATTTACAAGCATTGAAAGCTGGGATCAAAGAACTCTAAACATGAGCATGAAAGATGGATTTCTAACACTAAGACAAAGTAACTATGCATGCAACATGAAAGGTTACAAACAAAGATTCATGAATAACATGCATTGAAAGATGTTTGTTTGTTTTACATATAGAAAACATAGCATAGTGGCATTCAGCTTGTCCCTCATGGAGTAGCAAATAGATGCATAGGACACCTTCAAAGTTCATATGTCACATCCCAAAATTCTCCTTGTAATGTGAAATAAATAAATAAGTTGGATTGATTATTTGACTATGTTGAAAATTCTCAAAGAGAAGAAACTTTTTGAATAGAAAATCCTCTCAACCTTGAATTCAAAATCTTATATTCTTTTGTTATGACCTAAGTAGCCATATAGGCAAAAGGGCATGGATTGATATGGATTGTAGAGTTGGTGTGCAAGATTTCAAAATGAAAATCATGAAGCATTCATAAGCATTTCATTACATCCATGCAAAGTTCTCACAAACTAAATCCAAATCCTAGTATCTAAATACTATAGTTGATTCGCCCAAATGTTCCTAAAGGAATTAAATTGACTTTATAAAACCCAGTATTGCTAAGACAACGATTATTGATAAATTATAGCGTAAAAGATATCCAATTAATATTACAAAATTTTAGAAACAAAATTGAGCTCATTTGGAGCTAGTATGAAAAAGTTATGAAATAAATACAAACACATAAAGATATAAATAAAATGAAATATGCAAGGATTTATAAATCCACTACTTCCAAACTAGTAAAAAGATTACAAATTTGATCCTACAATGATCTATTCGATTTTAGAAAAATTTAGAAACAAGAATCATATCATTTGGAGTTCGTATGCAAAAGATATGAGGGAAACAAATAAATAGAAAATAGAAAAAAGAAAAAGAAAAATAAAAAGAAAAAAATCCCAAGTGGGCCGGCCCATTCAGCCACGCGGAAGCTACAGCGGCACGGGAGGCACTGATCGATCTCACATTTGCTTTAAAAAGCGTGCGAAAACTGATTTTCAATACCTATCTCTACTCAAACTCTTATAACTTTTTATCTACAACTCCGAATCGACTTACGTTTGTTTCTACTTGTTCCCTACTCCAATACCTATCTCCCCACCGTCCCAAACCTCCATATAAACTCGTGGAGCCACAGCTGTACGAGTTTATTTCCTCGAAATCCCGAATCTACACATGCCCGAATCTTATTTCGCTTTTTAACCCATCTAGACTTCGTCGTTTGCCTTCGGTCAAAATATGAAAGTTGAAGATCGCGTCAAAATCTTTCAATCCCGAAAAACCTCACCTCTTTTCATCCACCAGAGCCGGAGAATTTCGTATCGCAATATTTCAGATCTTACGGTGTAAATCCAAGATCTACTCGCGCTCGTTTCTTCAAATCCAAATTCCTTTGGTGAGAAGGTAGGAATAATGATTCCCCACAACTTTTATGTTCTGAGTTTTTCGATTTGACCTAAGGATTTGTCTCTCTAACACAGATCTACTTCTTGTCTATTTTGAGCCAAAATCGGGGCAATCTCTTCTTCTATTCACCGGATCCTATCCAGACGGTCGAGATCCAATCAAACCGGTGCGTGCCATGTCATCATCCCAGTCATCTTCCTCATCAACGCCACGTCAACGTAAGGTCAACATCTAGTCCCGGTCAGCATGCAAAGTCAATCTGTCCAGTCAGCGGAATATTCCCTGGAATATTCCGTTCGAATTTAAAATTGCATATTATAGATCTAACTTGTAAAATTCATTAGAAATTCATACCATGTCCAAAAATTGCGTATAATATATCAAATTGAAGATAATTTCACATAGTATCATCTTATCAGAATGGATCCAACTTTTACTGTACGTGGTTACTGCAGTAATTTAATTAGTTTTAATGGTCTTTTAGGTTAATAAATTCATAGAATATTATCCGTAACTCCGAAAAATATGAACAATATATCAAATTGAAGCTGCTGTAATGTACTTTAATAATATCTGGTCGGATCTAGCATTTGCATATTATTTAACCCGTAGAAATTTAAATAGTTTTAATGGCTTTAAAAATCATTAAATTCATTAATTATTAATTGCTTGTCACAAAAATATAAATGATATACCGATGGAAAGCTGGTTCCATGTAGATCATCAATATGCAATTAGATCTTCCTTTGACTGTAAGGTTTTGCCGTGGAAATTGAAATGGTTTAATGGCTTATTTAGAGTAATAAATTCACAAGAAAATAAATACTATTCAGAAAATTACAAATAATATGTCCCTGAAATCACAATTCCGTGGAGATTACAGATATAATTTTAGTTTGATTTTTGGACAACAGAAACTATAGGAATCGTTTAAAACCATTAAACACTATTTAAATCATACAAAAAGATCTATAACTCCGATTAGGGTGAATCAAAGTGCTAAGGTTTTGTATTGACAATATCTATACAGAGAAATTGCATGACAAATTATTTGGTACTGATAAAACAGAAATTCATACAGAAATATTTAAACCCATTGAAATGGTGTTTTAATCATAAGAAAATATCTATAACTCCTTTTTAGGTGATTCAAATTGCCAATATCTCTAAATTGCATTACCTCTATCTAGTAGTATCTAGTTCACAATTTAATACGACATAAACATCTTTAGTTCAATTAAAGTGGTATACGACATATTAAATCGATATAACTTTAGTAATAAAAGCTTTAGTGCATTAAATGACTTTCCACATACATCATGTAATCTAGTTATGTTTAGAACACTAAATGCAACCATTGTGACTCGTTAAATCGTCATGCATGCATCTGTTCATCATTGTTTTCTTGTAATGTTGCACTGTTGTATGTTTGCAATGTTTTGAATGGTGTTTGTTTTGTTTTCTTTAAACGTTAGATTGCGAGGAGTGCAACTACTGTGATTGCAACTACTATGATTGCAAGTATTGTGGTTATTACGAAAGAGGCCATTATAATTGTGAGAATTATCTAATCGACTACATCTACAACAAATGCAAGTGGTTCTATCTTGGTCATAAATGTCCTACTGTTTTCCTATGCATTATAGATGTTTTTGTAGAATTGCATATGTAGGAATTGATGTGTATATGCTATGCTATGACCCATATTATTCCCTAGTATTCCTTGTTTAAGAGCCATCGTATTGGTAGATTGCTTAGCTATGCTATTTAGACGAGGAAGGGAATCACATCATGAAAAGTTATATGTTTTGAAAGGCTTATGTTTTGCTAAATGACAAACCAACATGTTTTAATGAACCACCTGGGCGGAATGGCATTGATTGGGTCATCGAGTGTATTTATGGTGGGGAATGCTGCCAGACACCGAGAAATGATTGGTTTCTTTGTTTGAAGCTTTGGTGCAACCATGTGCCAATAATGAAATGGGCGGTTGGTTGAACTCAAGAGGTTGAGGTAACTCGAACCCGCGTATCCGAGATGTAGATAGTGTAGGTTGGACCGGTCTGCGCCGGGATTGGGGAGCTACTTCGAACGGTTCCTTCTTGGACTTCTCCTATCATCACCCAATATGAGAGTGGTGGTACGAGCTGGGTTGGACAAGTCACATGGGTAAAGTGTACTAACCCTGCAGGTGTATAAACTAATCGATTAGCCGTGTCCCGGTTATGGACAATTTGAGCGACGACATCGATGCTATGATATTTCTCACTCATCCTTATTTCTTAATTACTTAAAACTTGTTGGGTTAACATAATTGGGTAGGAGCACAGGAGTGAACCAGAGTGTCCTATTTATCGTATTGGAAAACTACTTTGTTACAAATGTTAGGATAAAACTGTTGCTTTATGCAAATGAGCCTGAACTCCACTTGGCCAAATAAGCATGTAGTTGATAGACCCGTTGTTAACCACTTTAGCCTACTTGCCATACATTCAATGTATTGACCATTCGTACGCAACGTTTCATGTTGCAGGTTATATCGTATCCGAGTGATCGTTCATAGGTCGCGAGACTCCACTCAACAATTGTTGTGCTTGGCACATTTGGAGGATGGAGATCTACCTTGTATTCGCTTTTCATGTGTACTTGAATAAATAATGTAAATTCTGGATCATATTCATTGTATTTATGATGCACAGTTATATTTGGTATCATTTTGTACTGTGTGTGCCAGTGAACCGATCCAGGGATTGGCACTATACACATGAACTTAGCCTTATCAGGCGAGGGTGTTACAAGATGGTATCAGAGCTGTGTGTTGGCTGTAGGATCGTGACCTTAGAAATGGATTAGCAATAGAAGACCTCTATTAGGAGAACTATCATATTTTATACTTATTAGAGTTCTTATATTCCTTATCTATCATTTTCCAACACCTCTCCTTGTTTAAACTTGTAGATGTCCATTCATTTGATTAGTAGAAGAAGTGATCTACCATAAACTACAAGAATTGGAAAATGTTATTAGTAGTTTTCTATAAAGAAAATCAATATGTGAGAGTTGGCCTACAAGTAAAGAACAAATAACATGGCATAAATGAACATCTCACCAAAGGTCTGGACCACCATATTTTATCTCTTTAGGAGATCATCGCTATCGTGTTAGCATATTGTTCTTACCAACTTATGTGGTATGACAATATAGGTTGTTTGCTTGGTTGTATTGAGCTATTTTGTGTGATGCTTTGTTTAGGATCAGTTAGTTTTGAACTCTAATGTTTCTGAAATTGTGATGAGGTTTTTAAATTAGTTTAATGGTGTGAATTGATTGAAATTCATGAGATTACTGTTGTAGTTTTCTGCCGAACCTGTTGTACCGCGCGATTTTTCGTATTTTACTGGTAACTCAGAAAAATCTAAAAAAATAGGATCTGGAGCGCAATTACCTTTAGTACATGTAAAAAATTAGCTAAAATTCCTGACGAGTTTAGGTTGGTCAGAAAAATTCGTGAAGTCTGCTGTACCATTTTGACAAATTTGTTTATTGCTTATATGTTGCTCTATTTTACTCTAGTATTGTTCCCAATGCTTTCAAACTATTTTTTGGTTATATACTACTAAATTTAGACCTCTGTATTATTGTTATGGAAGTGCTTCCTTATGTGTTGATTCCTTATGATTGTTTGCTTGTATGTGATATTGATTGCTTCATATAGTTATGAGGAGGATTTTTTTTTTAGTCATTTCTTTCCTATAGAATCTATCCTTTCCTATCTTGAACCCTTGGAGATATAATGATGTGTTAAGTGGAAGGTTTGACAACACAATGCATTTAGGAAGGAGAATGCTTCACCTAATGGAAAAAGGATGTGGAAGTATGAAGTGTTGCACATGATGTTATGTAGTAGATTACCAACCTGAAAGTTGAAGTATCGATAGTTTAGTTTTAGTAGTAGCTTTGTTGATTGAATACATGGGAGTATACATAGATCATTAGTTCGTGCCCATGGAAACATCTTCAAGGCAAGTGAGAATGCCCGAGTGATAGAAAAACGTGATTCACCTATCCTCATACAGGGTAATGATTTGGGTGCAGGATGGATTGATCACCATTCCTACTACTCTTATTATTCGCTCTTGTACTGTTGGCTTTCCGAATCTTGAGTGCCTTTGAACCTTAGCAAAGAGCCGACATTAAGCCTAGACCTTAGAATGGTATATTTACCCCTTTATAAAAGCACCCAGTGCTAAGCATAGGAATGTACGGTAAGGATGAATCCCAACCGTGAATTATGGGTACCATGAAGTAAACATCCCCTAATTGACCACCATGAGAGTCTTGCTAGTTTAAGAAGTGCTTTATCGGAACCTATCAATCATAATGTTTAGAATGTGCTAGAGACATTGTGCCAATAAAAGTCTAAAGTAAAACCAAACTGAGCTAAGTGAATCCTCGAGAAATGACCTAGTCAATTTTATTTTAAGGGTGGTAGCACCCTAATGGATCCCGAACCTTTCTTTCTTTCTAGCCTTCCCAAATCTCGGGACGAGATTTCTTTTAAGGGTGGTAGTCTGTCACATCCCAAAATTCTCCTAATTTTGGAATGTGAAATAAATAAATAAGTTTGATTGATAATTTGACTATGTTGAAAATTCTCAAAGAGAAGAAACTTTTTGAATAGAAAATCCTCTCAACCTTGAATTCAAAATCTTATATTCTTTTGTTATGACCTAAGTAGCCATATAGGCAAAAGGGCATGGATTGATATGGATTGTAGAGTTGGTGTGCAAGATTTCAAAATGAAAATCATGAAGCATTCATAAGCATTTCATTACATCCATGCAAAGTTCTCACAAACTAAATCCAAATCCTAGTATCTAAATCCTATAGTTGATTCGCCCAAATGTTCCTAAAGGAATTAAATTGACTTTATAAAACCCACTATTGCTAAGACAGCGATTATTGCTAAATTATAGCCTAAAATAGATCCAATTAATATTACAAAATTTTAGAAACAAAATTGAGCTCATTTGGAGCTAGTATGAAAAAGTTATGAAATAAATACAAACACATAAAGATATAAATACAATGAAATATGTAAGGATTTATAAATCCACTACTTCCAAACTAGTAAAAAGATTACAAATTTGATCCTACAATGATCTATTCGATTTTAGAAAAATTTAGAAACAAGAATCATATCATTTGGAGTTCGTATGCAAAAGATATGAGGGAAACAAATAAATAGAAAATAGAAAAAAGAAAAAGAAAAAGAAAAAGAAAAAAAGGTCCCAAGTGGGCCGGCCCATTCAACCACGCGGAAGCTACAGCGGCACGGGAGGCACTGATCGATCTCACATTTGCTTTAAAAAGCGTGCGAAAACTGATTTTCAATACCTATCTCTACACAAACTCTTATAACTTTTTATCTACAACTCCGAATCGACTTCCGTTTGTTTCTAGTTGTTCCCTACTCCAATACCTATCTCCCTACCGTCCCAAACCTTCATATAAACTCGTGGAGCCACAGCTGTACAAGTTTCTTTCCTCGAAATCCCGAATCTACACATGCCCGAATCTTATTTCGCTTTTTAACCCATCTAGACTTCGTCGTTTGCCTTCGGTCAAAAAACGAAAGTTGAAGATCGCGTCGAAATATTTCAATCCCGACAAACCTCACCTCTTTTCATCCACCAGAGCCGGAGAATTTCGTATCGCAATATTTCAGATCTTACGGTGTAAATCCAAGATCTACTCGCGCTCGTTTCTTCAAATCCAAATTCCTTTGGTGAGAAGGTAGGAATAATGATTCCCCACAACTTTCATGTTCTGAGTTTTTCGATTTGACCTACGGATTTGTCTCTCTAACACAGATCTATTTCTTGTCTATTTTGAGCCAAAATCAGGTCAATCTCTTCTTATAGCCACCGGATCCTATCCAGACGGTCGAGATCCAATCAAACCGGTGCGTGCCATGTCGTCATCCCGGTCATCTTTCTCATCAACGCCACATCAACGTAAGGTCAACATCTAGTCCCAACAAGATGGAAAGTCAATCATTCAATGGAATATTTCCTGGAATATTCCGTTCGAATTTAAAATTGCATATTATAGATCTAACTTGTAAAATTCATTAGAAATTCATACCATGTCCAAAAATTGCGTATAATATATCAAATTGAAGATAATTTCACGTAGTATCATCTTATCAGAATAGATCCAACTTTTACTGTACGTGGTTACTGCAGTAATTTAATTAGTTTTAATGGTCTTTTAGGTTAATAAATTCATAGAATATTATCCGTAACTCCGAAAAATATGAACAATATATGTCGGGGGGTTAACCTCGGGTAGGTCAGAGACGGGGAAAGATAGAGGTACTGTCCCCGTCTGATTGCCGAGCTACGGCCTAGGTCGGCCGAATCATGTATATGTCGGCCGATGAACGGAGGCAAGAAGCTCACGTATAGGTATAAAGTGGTTACCTGGCCGAGTTAATGAGAAACTCAGCCGGGTTACACAAATGATCTTCATGCAGGTGAGTAACGAGCCGAATAACACAAGGTAAGGCCGAGTTATACGAAGCTTGCAGGAGAAGGAGAAGCTTAGGGTCAAACCATAGCTGCAGGCTAAAAGGAATCTGAGGCCAAGCGCAAGAGACAAGGAGGCGCAGACGGAGGAGGCGAAGGAGGTCACGGAGGTGACAGTCTGGAGCCCGAGGCACGTGAGAAGGGCTGGAGCTTTCTGGCCATTAGAAGGGAGACAGGGAAAGGAGGCCGCCGAATTACCACTTTGGGACAAGCATATTCCTCGAATATGCTTGCCCCGTCAGCCCTAAGGGCACCCAAGGCACCCCTTTATAAGGGGAGGTTTGGACCCTGAGGGAAAAGAGAGTCTTTTGAGCAACGTTAGGCTGGGGAGATTCAGAGAGTTCCCCTGTAAACAGCTCTAGGAGCACTTGTGACACATCGAAAGAGAAATAAAGTTCATCACTTTGGCAGCTTGAGTGTAAAAGGCTTGCATCTTCCTCCCAGATCCCACTAGCATCCATTGGCCCCATACTTTAGCCTACCCATGGCGTCTGCGTGCCACCACCACGGCTTGGCGCCATCAGGGGCAGCAGCGGTGCTAGCTGGAGTTGTGATCCGGACGGGAAACTTCATCAACACCGGCGAGCGCGTTGTTTCCGGCGTGGTCCAGAGATTTGGTCTCTGTGACTATGTCAGAGACAATGCAGGGAGCTTCAGGGGGAAAACTCCCCCGCGCAACGGGATCTTCATCGGCCTGGGCGAGCACAGGATCTACGTCGGCGTCGACGTCTCCGACGTTTATCCTCACCGGGTTGTTGTTGCAGGGGAACCACCTCGAAGCGCGGTTGTACATCGAGAGAACGTCGGCGGTGGCGTCGAGGTGATGGTCGCAGCAGGGCACAAGCGGGAGCAAGATTGGCGGGTCAAGCGGAGAGCCCGCCGCAGTGCACAGGTACGCCAAGCAGATTACATTGCAAACGGCGAGGTAATTCCGCCGTGGCAAACCGGCCGAACTACATGACACCACCCCAAAGGCACCAAGAGTGAGAGGACCACCTCGAGAGACCAGAGAACATTCTTCAGCAACTATAGATAACTTAACTACACTGTAGCGCCGATACTTGATCCGCAAATGCTCAGCAGAGTTAGAGGAAACCAGCAAAAAGTGCCGGTAGAGGCCCAAAAGTATCGCCTCTGAAATCCTTGAACAGGACCCTGAGAGAATATGCAAAAGCTAATAAGCTTGATATCGCACCCGAGCGGGTGGATGAACTGAGATTAAGAGGAAAGAACCTCATGAGTGATATTAACAAAGAGCATGAAGCTCACAGGCGAATCGGGCGATTTGGGTTTGCCGAGGTATAGTACCCCGGCGAAAAACCTAAGAGCGGCAAATGCAGCAGCATTGGAACTAGAAGGGTTAACGGAGAAGCTCGGCAAAGCAAGAAAGAGTGAATGAACTGGTGCGCATCGCGAACCAAGCGAGAATGAGGAAATGCTCGAGCTAACCCGGCAAGACCGGGGCCTCGCGAATGGTTCATTCAAGGGAAGCACTTTATCTGCAGCAATGACATCTTCGCCCGAAACAATGCAAGAAAAGAAAGAGCAGTAACCTCGGGGAAGAGGAACAAACAGATCGTTCCATATGACCCGGCAATAGCTGGAAAGGCAAATGAGAACAGAGGAAATGCAAGCCGAGGTAATAGCGGGGAGAGAAACCACGGCCGTATGGAAAAGGACGGCGGCGGTCGAGGTAATGGGGAGCACGGCAGAAAAGAACCCGCGAGAGACAATCATGAAAACCAAGCTCCGGCCGAAGTAAGGAGAGAAGTGCCGCTCCACCCACTGCCAAGACATGAGCCTCGGCAAGAAAGAGAAGTGAGGCCAGATCGCTATAATCAGATGAACGAGAGGTATAATGATGGATATTCCGGTAGAATACGCAAACCAGGTGGGGACCATCACTATGGGATGCGTGATAGAATCTGTCTGATTTGCCAAAGAATGATGCAAGAGTAAATTGGATCGGTTATACGGTCCGAGCTATTGGAAGAGCAAGGTCCACAGTCCGGCGTGTTTTGGACCACGGATCATGGGCGAACCACCAGTACCAAATTTTCAGTTGGCGAGAGGCACGAACGTACAATGGAAGTACCAAGCCACAAGACTGGTTAATTGATTATGCTACCGCAGATGAAGATAGCGGTGGCAACTCGAGATGGGTCATGCGGTATGTCCGCAGATGTTGGAAGGACCAGCCAGGTATGGTTGAATAATCAACCAGCAAGTATCAATCGCTGGTTAGACTTTGAAGAGATGTTCACGGCAACTTTACCAAAGACATACAAGAGACCAATAGACCACGAATCGCCATGTGCAAGCGAGGCGAATGAAACAGATAGAGAGTTTTTAACTCGATGGTGTAACTTGAGAAACTCATGTGAAGGAGTTATTGAATCGCAAGCGATCGCTTGGTTCGCAAGGCTGCCGTTACGCCAAAGGTGTTGTGGCAACGCTGCAGAGAGATATGCCAACCACCTTGGCGTAAACTATCGAATAGCGGACTCCTATGCTTTGGGTGACCCAACCGGAGTTAATGTCGGCAGATCATCGTGAGCAAGAAGACCAATACACGAGAATTGGCGGGTCATCTAGGCGTGATTTCAGAGGAAGAAGAAGAGAAGAGAGGCGGATTATAGGTATAATTCGCCCAGTGGCTGTGGCCCAAGATCACCGAGTCACGAGTAACTCAATGGCGTAAAATGGACCTCAACAGTGGACCGCAAGAAATGATGGAAAGAGGCAATGGACCCCGAGCAAAAGAAGCAATGGCAAGAGAAGTCAAGTATACATTTGAATCCATGTTGGATCACCGTAAATTTCACACATCAAACCCATCTAGACCAGCCAATCACACAACCCGGCAATGTGCTTGGATGAAAATGCGATGGGTAACCCGGCGAGTTCAGGCTCCCCATCGATGCAACAAAGATCACCGCAGCTTAATCGGAGCAATGCACAACAATCGATGCCGCCCCTCCTCAGGTATGATAACTCGGATCGGAGGATGCAATGCATCAAGTAATGAACCGAGGCGGGCGGAAGGATAAATCCGCAAATGCCGGACGCAATGATTACAGGAACATCACCGGTCTTATCACGTGTTCACGATGCATGCAGGACAAACAGTGTGCAACGACATATGGAAGTGAATGCGGTTGTACCAAAGGTGCCAAGATACCAGCCATGGTCCGATCAGATATAACTTGGAGCATAAAAGATCATCCCAGATAATGCCGAGTCCAGATCATACGCACTTGTGTTGGACCCGACATTTGTGGGACCAAGCATCAATGTGAAATTCTCAAAAGTACTCATTGATAATGGAAGCAGATAACATCATGTACAAAGATACCATGCACAAGCTCGGTATATCACGAACATGCCGCAGTCCACAAGGACAATTTTCCATGGGATAGTGCGTGGCTTTCATGTGAGCCCATTGGTAAAGTCCAGTGGACGCCTTATTCAAGATAAGAGATAACTGCAGAAGAAAATTTGGAATTTGAGGTGGTTGATCCGAAAGCTGTTATCATGCTCTACTCGGACGGCCCTTGGCCAAATTCATGAGCATTGTCATATAGGTTATCTAAAGATGAAATTACCGGACCACAAGGGGTGATAACATTCTGGGGATTACAAGAAGTCAATGGAGTGTGCCTCGGCGGGTCAAATTTGGCCGAATCATTGGTCATAGCGAGAGAAAAGAAAAGGATTCAAGAGGTAGCAGCCCTCGCACAGTCAGCACAATTAAGCATGCCGGCATTGGCCAACCCTCATGGCAGCGTTTCTTTCCAACCAACCAAAGAGACGAAGAAATTTCAGATTGATGAGCAATTCCCAGAGCGCACTGTCACTATTGGTGCAGGTCTTGACGCTAAATAGGAAGGCGAGCTCACCAACTTCCTCCGTGAGAATCGGGACATATTTGCATGGTCAACACAAGACACCAAGGTGTGCCGAGGAGTTAATGAGCACTCTTTAAACGTCGTGCCAGGAGCACGGCGGTGAAGCAACCTCTCCGCTTAAGACAGGAGAAAAGTAATAGGGATGAAATAACTCGGCTTCGCCGGGTTTATCATGGAGGTGCTTTACCCGGATTGGTTATCAAATCCGGTGCTAGTAGAAAAGAAAAAGATGATCCCAATGTAGCCATTGTGTGGCGAATGTGTATCGACTACACTAACCTGAACAAGGCGTGTCCAAAAGATCCTTTCCCATTGCCTAGAATAGACCAAGTCATTGACTCGACCGCTGGCTGTGAGTTGTTATCATTTGTAGACGCGTATTCTGGTTTCCACCAGATACCGTTAAATCCGGCCGATCAAATAAAGACTGCATTTATTACCCCGTACGGGGCTTATTGTTATCGCACGATGCCATTCGGCCTGAGAAATGCGGGAGCAACGTACCAAAGGTGCATGCAAAAATGCTTACATGATCAGATAGGAAAAAATGTACAAGTATATGTGGATGACGTAGTCATCAAAACTAAGGAAAGTAGAACCTTGCTCGAAGATATACGGCAAACTTTTGCGAACCTGAGAAGGTTCCGAATGAAACTTAATCCAGAGAAATGCACGTTTGGCGTGCCGGCAGGAAAACTACTCGGGTTCCTTGTGTCCAGCCGAGGTATCGAGGCTAATCCGACGAAGATAAGAGCAATAGAAAAAATGGAATTGCCGAGATGTTTGAATGATGTACAAAAATTCACGGGCTGCCTCGCCTCGCTTAGTCGATTTGTATGTCGGCTAGGAGAGAAGGCACTACCACTTTATCAGCTGATGAGAAAGTCGGACAAATTCTTTGGACTCCCGAGTGACCTTGCGTTCACGAGTTGAAAAGATGCTAGTTACGACACCTATTTTAGCTTCCCCATTATCAAAAGAACCTATGCTACTTTATATAGCGGCTACCAATCGAGTAGTTAGCACTGTGGTTGTAGTGGAACGACTTGAAGAGGGTAAGTCAGTTCAGAGGCCAGTATACTATCTAAGTGAAGTATTATCCACCTCAAAGCAGAATTATCCGCATTATCAGAAGATGGCCTATGGAGTATATATGTCGGCAAAAAAGCTTAAGCATTACTTTGAAGAGCATCCCATCAGAGTAATATGTGAGGCACCCATAGCCGACATATTGAACAACAAAGATGCAAGTGGCCGAATAGCAAAATGGGCGATCGAGTTATCACCATATGCTCGCAATTTGATAGAAGAGATGCAATCAAATCTCGGTGTCAGCCGATTTTCTCGTAGATTGGGCCGAGGTGCAATATGAGCCGCCATTGCGGATCCAAATTCTTGGACAATGCATTTTGATGGTTCCAAACTAAGGAACGGTTTGGGCGCGAATAGTGACCTCGCCTAAAAAGACCAATTGAAATATGTACTCAAATACATTTTGCCGTCCAACAATGTAGCTGAATATGAGGCACTAGTCCATGGATTAAAGGTGGCAAAAGAAATGGGAATACGCCGAATCATATGTTACGGTGACTCGGATCTAGTAGTGCAGCAAGTATCGGGCACTTGGGACGCATTAGATGCTAATATGGCTTTATACAGATTCCATGTGCAAAAGATCAGTGGATATTTTGAAGGATGTGAATTCCACCACGTACCACGAAGGAAAATGACGCCGACACATTGTCAAAGTTAGGATCAACCCGGCAATTGCTCGCTGTATAGCCTCGAGCACCTCAGAAACCATCAATAAACCCATCACGTAATCGAATCAATCTTTATCCGGCAAATTCTGCAGAGAATCATACGCCAATGGAAGTAGATCCGCAGAAGATTCGGAACCCTAAAGAGGGGACAGCGAGGTAATAACAATCATGGAAAGGGCCGAGGTAAATACGTCGGCGGAAGAAATGGAGATGAGCGGTGAAATCACTGCAGAAAGAGCAACGCCGATATGGGCGCAACCCATATTTTTCGCACCTAAAAAGGCGATCGCCGAGTAATGAAGTACTAGCGGACAAACTGTCGGAAGAGCAAAGGCTTATACAATCATAAACAATGAGTTATATAAAGAAGCGTACGAGCATATTGCAATGCGTGAGTCCCACGAAGGTCGAAATCCTTCTAGATATACATCAAGGAGAATGTGGGCACCATGCCTCATCTCGCGCCTTAGTAGCCAAGGCATTCAGGCATGGATTCTACTGGCCAACGGCGTTAAAAGAGGCAGAAGAATTAGTTAAGAAGTGCAATGGATGTCAGAGATATGCAACCAGAATACATATGCCGTCGGCCGAGTTAAAAACAATACCCATTACTTGGCCATTTTCTGTATGGGGTTTAGACATGGTAGGACCTTTCAAGCCGGCAAGAGGAGGAATGACCCACATCTTGGTCATGGTAGACAAGTTCACAAAATGGATTGAAGTAAAACCAATCAAAAAGTGTGATGGGCACACAGCAGTGAAATTCCTCAAGGATATCATCTTGAGATACGGATACCCACATAGCATTATTACGGATAATGGCACGAACTTTGCGTATGAGCCTTCGCTAGATTTTGCCAAGAGAAACACATAAGACTAGATGTTGCCTCGGTGGCTCACCCAAAGATCCAATGGACAAGTTGAAAGATCTAATGGACTGGTTTTATCAGAATAAAACCACGACTAGTCGAACCATTGCAAAGGTCGGCAGGATGTTGGATTGAGGAATTACCGGCAGATTATGGAGCCTCAAGACTACTCGAACAGATCAACAGGTTACACACCATTCTTTTGGTATATGGAGGCGGTGTGCTTCCAACCGACATAATACATGAGTCGCCAAGAGTTACTCAATATACATCTTCAGAGGTAAATGAAGTAGCTCGGCAAGATGCCGTGAACCTGTTGGAAGAAGCCCGGAATTGACATTATCACGATCGGCCATTTATCAATGTAACTTACGGCGGTATCACAGCGGAAAGTGAATCCAAGAGTATTCAAAGAAGGAGATTTGGTCCTCCATTTGGTGCAACGCATACCGGCATGCACAAATTGTCACCCCCATGGGAAGGACCATTTATCGTGAGCAAAGCATTGCACAACGATGCATACTATCGATTCATGATCAATCACCGGAGAAGGCAAGGCAAACAAAAGTGGAAGAAAGCGCCCACGGAATGTGGCTTTACTTCGCCATTTTACTCATAGGGTTATGTCTCAAGGTCACCAATGATGTATTTGCACCTCGACACCCGTAGCGATGACTGGGGACCGCCAAGGTTACATTTATTTCATATCGTGTATTTAAACCTCGGCACCTGAAGCGATTTACTGGGCGCCATATGTGATGATATCTCATGTTTGATATTTAAACCTCGGCACCCAGAGCAGTTGCTCGGGGACTACCATATGTGATGTTATCTCATGTTTGATATTTAAACCTCGGCACCCAGAGCAGTTGCTCGGGGACTGCCATATGTTATGTTATTTCATATTTGATATTTAAACCTCGGCACCCAGAGCAGTTGCTCGGGGACTGCCATATGTTATGTTATTTCATATTTGATTTTTGGACCTCGGCACCCAGAGCAGTTACTTGGGGACTGCCATATGCAATGATTATTAGGTGTTATATGTTTAGACCTTGGCATCCAGAGCAATAGCTCGGGGACTGCCATATCGTACTTATCTCTTCGCGTTACACACTTGAACATTGGCGATCGTAGCGTAACTCGGAGAGTGCCACATGTTGTTTTCCTTTCATGTTACGAATATGCACTTGGTGCCCAAAGCATTGACTCAGAATTATCATAGGATTGTCAAATTCATGGACACATAAACTTTAGCACCTAAACCAACGACTGGAAACTATGAGCCAACAAGGCAAAAAAGTAAATCCTGAAAGATGAAGAAATTATGAGCCAACAAGGCAAGAATTCGGACGAGCATCCACTTAACTAAGAGTCTCAAAAGCACATAGCAAAAGAACCTCGAATCATACGAGTTGACAAATTTTTTCGTCTACATTGAACACCCTAGCATACCAGGATCACGAATAACCTAGGCATCGTTCGTTGGAGGAGGAACCACTTGATCAGGTGCGGGGCACTCCGAAGTAGGAGGAACTTCGGCTGAGGTTGCCTCGCCTTCCGCCGACCCAGGAGTAACTTCGGCGGTATCACGGGGTTGTTCAGAGGCGTCGCTGTGATAGAATGCCGGTGCCTTTGGAGGAAGATCGTGCATCACCATTGCTATCGAGCTTGAGCTAGAGCTATTGGATGTGGCGAATCATCTTCACCTTCCCGTGCTCAGCAGAATCATCACCCAAAGCATCTTCACGCGGCCTCCTCATCCGGATGGGAGAAAACTCGGCCCTTCATTCCAAGTGTGCACATCGGCATACTCGACGAGCCGGAAAGCCCGAGCTTGCCAAGAGCAACAAAATGGGATCTTCAACCCACCGGAGCGGTCGCAGATTCATCGAATGTCAAGAGAGATATCTTCATACCATGACATGATTACAGTAAGGGCCATGTCGGCACCAGCACGCGCAGCAGATTCTCTCCAAAGACTCAATTGTCTCTCAGATGCCTTCAGCCTGGTCACCAATAACTTGACCTCGTCGATATCAGGAGACCCTGAGGTATTCGGCCAGAGTGCATGGTAAGCTTTGATAGCGGCCTGCACCAAGTCCCGACCCATGATTTTCATCGGACCAACTGCAGCACCAACGGCAACCAAGAAGTCCTCCATCGAGTATTCAAAGTCAACAGCATCAGGTTCACCTCGACGGGCGCGAGCTGCAAGAACAGCTCTAGTACTCACGGGTTTGGCCTCGGGGAAGTGATCTACGCAAAACACGGACATGTCAAAGGATAGCAGCGGCGACAAAGAAAAAATATAGTTCGGCCAGGCCAAGTAACTTACGATGGATATAGTTCATCATTATTTGAAGATCCTTAGCCCAAATAGCTTTACTCTTCTCGAAGCGAGCAATTTCCTCGCTCAAACCGCGAGTTTTAAGTTCAATGACTTTGAGGAGTTATTTGTTCTTCTCCGGATCCAGTCGGCTCTTTTCCAAAGAGAATTCTTGATCAACCTTTTCTAGCTCGGATTTGAGAGAGCTTGAGTGTATTCACCTCGGATCTCAAAGTAGTTATCTCATCATCCTTCTCTTGTAGTTGCTACGAATGAACTGCGCTTTGTTCTAAAAAATGAAGCATCACGTCGGGCATGGGCACGCATCTTGTTATGACAAGCAAAGTCTTGCAACTCGGCTTTACCACAACCCAACGCAATAAGGAAACTCAGCATAGATACTAAAAGAAGAAGGAGCAAGGGGGAAAGGAAACTAACCTTCCAAGGACTTGACCTTCTTTTCAAGGCGGATATTGAGATTATTGATATTACCTATTCAGCAAGAAGTAAGCCGGCGCTCCGCGGACAAGTATATAAGAAAGTTGGGAATAAGGAAAAGAAACTATCAACTTACCAGCTTTCTTCGCGACGGGCAGAACTTTCTCATACTTCTCTTCCAACTTGCGGTGCAAGAAGAGCAACCTCTGGAACTCGGCAGTCCGTCGATCATGTGCAACCTAAGAAATGGAGCAAAATGATAAAACAAAAGTTAGAAGCTATACCAGATCCGAATCAAGTGAGACTTAATTCAGATCTAGGTGGCTGGATATTCAAAGCTATACCAGATCCGAATCAAGTGAGACTTAATTCAGATCTAGGTGGCTGGATATTCAAAGCCATAACAGATCCGAATCAAGCAAAGCTTAATTCGGCTCTAGGTGGCTGGATATTCAAAGCTATAACACATCCGAATCAAGCAAAGCTTAATTCGGCTCTAGGTGGCTGGATATTCAAAGCTATAACAGATCCGAATCAAGCAAAGCTTAATTCGGCTCTAGGTGGCTGGATATTCAAAGCTATACCAGATCCGAATCAAGTGAGACTTAATTCAGATCTAGGTGGCTGGATATTCAAAGCTATACCAGATCCGAATCAAGTGAGACTTAATTCAGATCTAGGTGGCTGGATATTCAAAGCCATAACAGATCCGAATCAAGCAAAGCTTAATTCGGCTCTAGGTGGCTGGATATTCGAAGCTATAACAGACCCGAATCAAGCAAAGCTTAATTCGGCTCTAGGTGGCTGGATATTCAAAGCTATACCAGATCCGAATCAAGTGAGACTTAATTCAGATCTAGGTGGCTGGATATTCAAAGCTATAACAGATCCGAATCAAGCAAAGCTTAATTCGGCTCTAGGTGGCTGGAAATTCAAAGCTAAACTAGATCAGAATCAAGCAAGACTTAATTCAGATCTAGGTGGCTGGAGATTCAAAACTACGCCATATCCGAGTCAAGAAGGACTTAACTCGGCTCTATGAGAATGGAAATTCAAAGCTACGTCAAAACTAAATAAACTATGAACTAGGTGGCCGAACTAATGAAACCTTAGAAATAAAGATACGTCAAACTTCCAAGCATACAACAAGTTATTTCCTTGCAAGTTTCGGGACTAGAGTATGATAACATGTGGAAAATAATTTAAGACCGGAGATAAAACAATTACGCATTCATCTTGTTCAGATCAATGATAAACCGGCGGCTTGGTCGAAGCGGCCCGATGTCGAAAAATTTGGAAGGGTTGGTTGGTGGATTGCCCTCAAACCGATCGGTGACATTCCGCTTATTGGCAAATTCAACCAGCGCTCAAGGTCGTTATCGCTAGCTGTCCGGTTAAAACTTTACCCGGCAAAGGGTCCAACCACGACAGTCGCAGGACTCTTATGAAGAGCAAGTCGCCGGTGGCGAGGTAACGATGCCTTTGGCGAATCTGACTCCTTTTGCGCAAAGCCTCGCAATACTTGAGTTGAGAGGTGCCGCAAGACTTTTCGAGAAGAGGTCTTGACGGCAATAACACGCTTCTCCTTAGAAGAGGCACGGCAGGAAGTTGCGCCTCCCGAGGTAGGGACGGAATCCTTAGGATCGATGAGGTTAAGCTCGCAGAGGCGGGGTAGCGATCTTCTCGGCAGAGGTCGGAGTGACCGTAGGAACTGCCGGAGTAGATGGAAGCTCAATTGTAACGCTGGGGCCCATAGAGGGGGCAGCTGGTTCAACGAAAACATCGGAGGGCCGGATCGGATCCAGATCAATGGGAGAGATCTCGGGGCATCACGGCGAGCAGTGCATTATCGAGCAGGGGAGAAGCAGGACGAATAGGACTAGGAACTCTCGTGTCATCGGAGGAGGAGGAGATGGCGGCGAATCGGACGGCTAGTCATACTAGGACCGGGTTTAACAGAGGAGGCTGCAAAAATAAGAAAGAAGATTCGTCGGAATGAAAGCGAGAAGAGAAAGCGAAATATAGGCAAAAGAACTTACCCAAAGCAACCCGGGCATAGTCTTGCGCTGGGAGGATTCGAGCGCGATTTCTTTACTCGCTTCTTAGGAACCGCATCCGAGGCATCAAGGAGCCCTGCGTTCCCCGAGGTAACGGGAGGCCGAGAAGCAATAGGTTCGGCGTCATGAACCTGGCCGGCCGGATTAGCTGGGAAAGCAGAAGCCGGAAATGCATAAGAAATAGGCATGGCGGCAACTACCTCAAGAACTTGGACCTCGTCCGAATCACCTTCCTCCTGCGCTGAGGTTTTGCCGCGAGCTCGAGCGGGAGCGGGATCTGACTTAGGGACGAACTCCTCAGAGTCCGGCTCGCCAGTATCCGGGGTACTCCTATCTGCGGGCCAGGGGAGCTGCAGAACTTCGGCATCCTCGTCTTTTTGTTCAGCGAACCTCTGCATGACAAGGAGAGAAAATCATGAAAACCAGACTCTAAAAACTGAGGGAAAATAGAGTGATGAAGATTGGGCTTACCTCGGGAGGCGGATTGTCGCGGGTGAACGGTTTCAACCCCCAGGTCCAATCATTAGGCATCTCCGTCTTGAAAATAGCTCGAACGCGCTTACAGATAAGGTAGTTGTCCAACTCCACGGTCGAGACTCGGTTAGGGTCCAGGGGACCACTCATGTAGCACAGCTTGTGGGACCTTTGTTGGAAGGGGCAGATCCGCTACTAATAAAAGTTGCCATCGTGTCTTCTCCGCATAACCCGCCCGAATCAACTCCTTCACCGAATCTCAAGGCCTCGGCCAGGCATGAGTCTTCTTCGGATTATAGAGCCAGTTCACTTTAGAAGGTGGGCCAATTGAGAATGGGGGAGCCGAATCTTGTCTTCGCCCTCTGTTCTTGGCGTAGAAACGACTTGTGCCATTTCTTACACGACTCCAACCCGGTAACACGGGGAACACGGATTGCCTCCGAGGTGTGATGGATGCCGCCCACATTGGGTGAGCAACTTCGGAAGGATGCGTAGATTTATCGGGAACGACGTTGGAGCGAATCTGGAAGAATTTCGACCAGACATGTACCGATGGCCACATGTCAAGTAACCCTCCAAGCTGAGATGAAAGCGGAAAGAGAAGCTATGGCGTTAAGGGAAGGTGATGCGGTGAAGGTCAAGTAATCAAGAAATTCTCTAGCAAAATCGCTAAGAGGGAGACCAAAGCCATGGTAGTGGGACATGAAAACCACATATTCGCCTTCTCGAGAACCGGAGAGGATTCACCGCCGTAGACGACAGAAAAAACTCGAAAAAAACGAAGTTCGGAGGAGCCCACCAATCTCGCGGCGTAAAAATCAAGAGCCCTGCCACGATCCACGCTCGGGCCCGGAGCCAGCGTCATCGTCCTCAACTAGAGCACCGCTGAACGAACTAGACATAGGTCCGCCGGAGAGATCGCCGGAGGAAAAACTGGCGGCGGAGGAGAGCTTAGAGCTACAGGGCCCCGTCGGAGCTTAGCACGAAAACAATGGCGAGAAGAGGAGAAACCGTCGACGGAGCGCGAAAACAGTGCGGATCGATCTAGGGCGAGATGGCCAGAGAGAACTCACCGGCGGCGGGGCCACAGCCGTAGAACGCGGGCAAGGAAAGGCCGAACGGCGCGGTAGAATCCTCGCCATGAAACTCCGGCTGGTGGCGGCGCGGGCAAGGAGACACACAGGCGAAAGGAAGAAGGAGAGCAGACGCGAACGGTAATGGGAAAGATAAACCCTGAAGGGCGCATTTCCCCACTTTATAGACAAAGCAATGAACAAGGGAGTGGGATCGTGGGTGTGGCAGTTACCCGCGTAGATCGTGGAGTAGCACGAACGCGCGACGGTGAATGGAGCCACACCAGAGGCCACAGAAACAGAAAAGTTGTTACAATCCCAAGCGGAGCGGCTCACGAGGCGTCGTGGCGGCAGCAGGCTGTGGTTTCTTGTAGCTTGTCGATGAAGTATTAAAAGAGGACCTAAAAACTAGAAAAGCAATGATGGGGTGACACGTAGGACTTAGCGTATGATGGAAGGAGCGAGAGAACCTCGGACGAGGCCGTAGCTCGGAAACAAGACTAAAAGAAGGTGTTGAAGCTGATATAACCCGGCCAAAGTAATTGACAGGGCCACACCAGCTTCGGGGACTAATGTCGGGGGGTTAACCTCGGGTAGGTCAGAGACGGGGAAAGATAGAGGTCATCCCGTCGATTGCCGAGCTACGGCCTAGGTCGGCGAATCATGTATATGTCGGCCGATGAACGGAGGCAAGAAGCTCACGTATAGGTATAAAGTGGTTACTGGCCGAGTTAATGAGAAACTCAGCGGGTTACACAAATGATCTTCATGCGGTGAGAGCAGGCGAATAACACAAGGTAAGGCCGAGTTATACGAAGCTTGCAGGAGAAGGAGAAGCTTAGGGTCAAACCATAGCTGCAGGCTAAAAGGAATCTGAACAGGGCCAAGCGCAAGAGACAAGGAGGCGCAGGGACAGAGGAGCAGAAGGAGGTCACGGAGGTGACAGTGCTGGAGCCCGAGGCACGCAGAAGGGGGGCCGCTGGAGCTTTGCCGTCATTAGAAGGGAGACAGGGAAAGGAGGCCGCCGAATTACCACTTTGGGACAAGCATATTCCTCGAATATGCTTGCCCCGTCAGCCCTAAGGGCACCCAAGGCACCCCTTTATAAGGGGAGGTTTGGACCCTGAGGGAAAAGAGAGTCTTTTGAGCAACGTTAGGCTGGGGAGATTCAGAGAGTTCCCCTGTAAACAGCTCTAGGAGCACTTGTGACACATCGAAAGAGAAATAAAGTTCATCACTTTGGCAGCTTGAGTGTAAAGACAGTTGCATCTTCCCTCCCCAGATCCCACTAGCATCCATTGGCCCCATACTTTAGCCTACCCATGGCGTCTGCCGTGCCACCACCACGACAATATATCAAATTGAAGCTGCTGTAATGTACTTTAATAATATCTAGTCGGATCTAGCCTTTGTATATTATTTAACCCGTAGCAATTTAATTAGTTTTAATGGCTTTAAAAATCATTAAATTCATTAATTATTAATTGCTTGTCACAAAAATATAAATGATATAACGATGGAAAGCTGGTTCCATGTAGATCATCAATATGCAATTAGATCTTCCTTTGACTGTAAGGTTTTGCCGTGGAAATTGAAATGGTTTAATGGCTTATTTAGAGTAATAAATTCATAAGAAAATAAATACTATTCAGAAAATTACAAATAATATGTCCCTGAAATGACAATTCCGTGGAGATTACAAATATAATTTTAGTTTGATTTTTGGACAACAGAAACTATAGGAATCGTTTAAAACCATTAAACACTATTTAAATCATACAAAAAAATTTATAACTCCGATTAGGGTGAATCCAAGTGCTAAGGTTTTGTATTGATAATATCTATACAGAGAAATTGCATGACAAATTATTTGGTACTGATAAAACAGAAATTCATACAGAAATATTTAAACCCATTGAAATGGTGTTTTAATCATAAGAAAATATCTATAACTCCTTTTTAGGTGATTCAAATTGCCACTGTCTCTAAATTGCATTACCTCTATCCAGTAGCATCTAGTTCACAATTTAATACGACATAAACATCTTTAGTTCAATTAAAGTGGTATACGCCATATTAAATCGATATAACTTTAGTAATAAAAGCTTTAGTGCATTAAATGACTTTCCACATACATCATGTAATCTAATTATGTTTAGAACACTAAATGCAACCATTGTGACTCGTTAAATCGTCATGCATGCATCTGTTCATCATTGTTTTCTTGTAATGTTGCACTGTTGTATGTTTGCAATGTTTTGAATGGTGTTTGTTGTGTTTGCTTCAAACGTTAGATTGCGAGGAGTGCAACTACTGTGATTGCAACTACTATGATTGCAAGTATTGTGGTTATTACGAAAGAGGCCATTATAATTGTGAGAATTATCTAATCGACTACATCTACAACAAAGGCAAGTGGTGCTATCTTGGTCATAAATGTCCTACTGTTTTCCTATGCATTGTAGATGTTTTTGTAGAATTGCATATGTAGGAATTGATGTGTATATGCTATGGTATGACCCATATTATTCCCTAGTATTCCTTGTTTAAGAGCCATCGTACTGGTAGATTGCTTAGCTATGCTATTTAGACGAGGAAGGGAATCACATCATGAAAAGTTATATGTTTTGAAAGGCTTATGTTTTGCTAAATGACAAACCAACATGTTTTAATGAACCACCACAGGCGGAATGGCATTGATTGGGTCATCGAGTGTATTTATGGTGGGGAATGCCGCCAGACACCGAGAAATGATTGGTTTCTTTGTTTGAAGCTTTAGTGCAACCATGTGCCAATAATGAAATGGGCGGTTGGTTGAACTCAAGAGGTTGTGGTAACTCGAACCCGTATCCGAGAGATGTAGATAGTGTAGTTTGGACCGGTCTTGGCGTCGGGATTGGGGAGCTACTTCGAACGGTTCCTTCTTGGACTTCTCCCTATCATCACCCAATATGAGAGTGGTGGTACATGGGTTGGCCAAGTCACATGGGTAAAGTGTACTAACCCCTGCAGGTGTATAAACTAATCGATTAGCCGTGTCCCGCTATGGACAATTGAGCGACCTGACATCGATGCTATGATATTTCTCACTCATCCTTATTTCTTAATTACTTAAAACTTGTTGGGTTAACATAATTGGGTAGGAGCACCTGGGAGTGAACCAGAGTGTCCTATTTATCGTATTGGAAAACTACTTTGTTACAAATGTTAGGATAAAACTGTTGCTTTATGCAAATGAGCCTGAACTCCACTTGGCCAAATAAGCATGTAGTTGATAGACCTGTTGTTAACCACTTTAGCCTACTTGCCATACATTCAATGTATTGACCATTCGTGGCTGCAATGTTTCATGTTGCAGGTTATATCGTATCTGAGTGATCGTTCATAGGTCGCGAGACTCCACTCAACAATTGTTCGCCTGTGGCACATTTGGAGGATGGAGATCAACCTTGTATTCGTTTTCCGCTGTGTACTTGAATAAATAATGTAAATTCTGGATCATATTCGTTGTATTTATGATGCACAGTTATATTTGGTATCATTTTGTACTATGTGTGCCAGTGAACCGATCCAGGGATTGGCACTATACACATGAACTTAGCCTTATCAGGCGAGGGTGTTACATCATAAGAGTGACTAGATACAAATAATTCATGAGCAAGCAATATCAACAATATGAATCAATCAATAAGTTTTGGGACAATGCACATAGAACTAAGAATGGCAACTATGCTCTCTTAATTGGTGCCTAAGGATAGAAGGTGGAGATTCAATATAATGGTCGAAGAAAGGCCCTTCATAAAAAGGGAAGCAAGGATTTCAAGTTTCATAAAGAGCTTCCAAAAATTATGGTACTTGTTAGCTTTCAGCTCTCATTGCCCCTATCATAAGCATCTTAAAGTGATTAAGGTTAAAGTGAACAAACCATGGAGTATATGCTTGACAAAGTATAAGTTGGCAATCTGAATACGAGGGCCGCTCCTCATGCTACTCAAGTTTAGTTACTTGCAAGTTCTTGTCATAGTAAGTACATGTGTATCATAGAGAACCGCCAACGGGGTACACCTTGCACATGATACAGGAGCTATCCCGTAATCAAAATGACAAGGCAAGCAGACAATGAGTATCTCAGCAATCTTGTTATTTACCATCGGAAAATGGTGCTTTTTTTTCTCTCTTTCCTATTTTCTCATATTTTTTTCTTTTTCTCAATCTCTTTTTCTATCTATTTTTTTATAAGAAGAATGCTTCATAGATTGCTCACTATGGTGATGCTGCAAGTTTCCACCATGATTAGGATGGCTTAGGCTAGCGGCTCAGGAGTTTCTCTAACACACATACATAACTCCATGGACTTACAGGATCCCCTTTCATTTCACACCGACGACATCCATAAACAAAAGATCATGATATCTATGATACGTCCAAATCGTATCTACTTTCCCGAACACTTTTGCTATCGTTTCTCCTCTAAAATTGTGTGATTTGGATACAATTAACACAGACTGACGCTGTTTTCAGCAGAATTACCTTGGTGTCTAGTTTTTTGTGCAGAAAATGAACTATCAGGAAAAATCCTGGAAAATATGCCAAAAAATATATTTCACCAGAAGATCCACGGAGCCATAAGACGAGACGGAGAAGGGGCCTGGCGGGCCCACACCCCTGCCAGGCGCGGGCCCACCTCTGGCCGCGCCTAGGGAGGGTGCAGCCACCCCAGGCACCGCCTCAGCCTCTCTCTGCACCTATAAGTTGCCTCTCAACCTAAAAACCGAGGGGGGTTCGATAGTTTTCCAAAAAGAGTTCCGCTCCGCTGCCGCCGCCACCAGAAACCAGGATTCGGATCCAGAAACTCCGTTCTGGCACCCTGTCGGGACGGGGAATTTGGATAGGATCATCGCCATCGTCATCACCAACGCCTCTCCATTGACCATCAATTTTTCCCTCATCCATGAGTGAGTAATCCCCCGCTGTAGGCTTGGGGATGGTAGGGATTGGATGAGTTCTATCATGTAATCGAATAATATTGTTAGGGCATAGTGCCTAGTATCTCTATTAGTGCTATTTGACTTTGTTGAAACTTGTTGTGCTTAATGCTTGTTACTAGGGTCCGAGTGCCATGATCTCAGATCTGAACTTATTATTGAATCATTATGATAGTATTGTTTGTGATCTTATATGCAAGTTGTGTACACATATCATTGTCTGGATCCAAAGGCCCCAAAGTGACAACAATTGGGACAAACAGAGGGGATGGCTGTGGTGTGAGGATCAC
The DNA here is from genome assembly GCA_030063025.1 of Avena longiglumis. Classification (NCBI taxonomy): domain Eukaryota; kingdom Viridiplantae; phylum Streptophyta; class Magnoliopsida; order Poales; family Poaceae; genus Avena; species Avena longiglumis. The sequence goes on along the minus strand of CP125978.1, from coordinate 145,444,808 downwards.
ATGTGTTCATGGAGTGTTAATGCTTTGCTCCGGTGCTCCATTAAAAGGAGCACCTTAATTTCCAGTAGTTCCCTAGAGGCCCCGCTGCCATGTGCAGGCTAGACAGAAGATGTTGTGCATGTTCTCATTGCGAGCATGTATGACTATATTTGGAGCACATGCTGATACGTCGGAAACGTATCTATAATTTTTGATGTTCCATGTTTGTTAGTATCTACTTCTCTTTGATTTGTCTACACTTTGAGGTGCTTTTTACATGTTTTCTGGTACTAACAAATTAACAAGTTGCCACAGTGCCAGTTGCCTATTTTCTGCTATTTTTGGTTTCAGAAAAGCTAGTAAAGAAATATTCTCGGAATTGGACATGACAAACGTCAAAGTCAATTACTTTCTACGAGGAACAAGAAGTCCAGAGGGGAGCCGGAGAGGCGGGCTAGGGCACCCAGACCCCCCATAGGCACGGTTGGGCCCTGCCCCACGCCTAGGTGGGGCGTGGGGCCCCTGACCACCGCCTCGGCCTCCCCCTTCGCCTATAAGAAGCCCTCGATGCAGAAAGCCTAAGCACTCAATAAAATATCCACGAAACTGTCTGTAGCCGCCACCACCATCGTCCCTAGATCGGGAGGGGGGATCTAAAGTTCTTCCTGGCACCATGCCGGAGGGGAGATCATCCCGGAGGCCTTCTCTCCGATATAATGCGTGAGTGGTTCCACCTTGGACTATGGGTCCATGTAGTAGCTAGATGGTTGTATCTCCTCCTTGTGCTTTCATGTATAGATCTTGTGAGCTCCGTTCATGATCAATATCTAATCTATATGTAGTTATGTTTGCGGAGATCCGATGGATATTGAGATTATTATGTTGGTTTGATTAATGGTTTTGTCTTTATAATTCTATCATGTTTGTGTTGTTTGTGATCTTGCATGCTCTCCATTGTTAGTAGCTATCTTGGCCAAGTAGTTGCTAGTGACTCCAAGAGGGAGTATTTATGCTCGATAGTGGGTTCATGCCTCTAGTTTCCAAGGGAAGTGACAATAATCTCTTCAGTTGTAGATGTGATGTTGCTACTAGGGAGAAAACAACAGTCTCTTGTTCATGGAACATGTGGACTGTTTACCTTACACACTTTGCTTGAAGCAGTTGTCTGTTGCTTGCAACTTAATACTGGAGGGGGTTCGGATGATAACCTGAAGGTGGACTTATAGTCATAGATGCAGTTGGATGGCAGTCTATGTATCTTGTTGTATTGCCCAATCAAATCTCAAAGATATTTCTGACTAGTAATTGCATTGTCATTCCTTGCTCAGTTCATGTCAATTGCCTTGCTATAATTTGTTTACCCTTCATGCCATGTTGTTTATCTAAGGAGAGAACCTCTAGTGAACTATGGACCCCGGTCCAATCTTTACCATTGATACATCCTCCACTGTTACTTGTTTACTTGCTGCAAACCATTACCTTCCACACCATATGTTTAATCCTTTGTTACAGCAAACCGGTGAGCTTGACAACCTTACTGATTCGTTGGGGCAAAGTCTTGAGTTTGTGTCGTGCAGGTCTCCGCGTTGCTTGCAACACCCATGTGATGTTTCCTTCCTCCTTCTGGTTCGATAACCTCAGTCTCTACTGAGGGAAGACTTGCTGCTGTTCTCATCACACCTTGCTCTTGGGGTTTCCAACGAAGTGCTCCACGTTAAGCACCATCAACAAGTTTTTTGGCGCCGTTGCCGGGGAGGCCAAGGACGTCTTCACTAGGGGAGTCCTTCACTTCCTTTCTCTTTACTTTGTTTTTAGTTTGCTTTTTTTCTTTTGCTTGGTTTTATTTGCCTCTTTTCAAAAAAAAAACAAAAAAAATTAGTCTAGTTTGGTTTGCTTGCTTTATTCAAATACGCAAAAAATTAGTTCCTGCTCTAGTTGCCACCTTGCGCTAGCTCACCATGTTGCTCCCCAAGTTCGCCCTGAAAGATCTTGCAATAGGCAGTGGCTCCATAATTGGGAAAGATAATATTGAAGAATTCTTTAATCATGTTAGCAAACATGAAGATATTGAGGATAAATCTATAGCGGAGCTTGCTCCTAATTATGAGATTACTGCAGCTTCTTTAGTTCATATGTTGGAGGCTAGTTTTTTTAGCCTTAACCCCTTCATACAATTCTTGTTCCTAAAACTAAAAGAAGAAAAGAATGCTGAAAAGAGGGAATTCATCCTTGAAACTTTATTTAATAAATTCCATGATGTTGCTAGGGAAGACAAAAAGGTCTTTGAGTGTTTCAATATGCTAGGCTAAAGTGTAGATGTTATGGGTATTTCTGATAAAACTAAGCCTAGATAAGAATTTAAGATACCCATACCCTTTAAGCTTGTTGGAATGCATGAAGCCTTTGAAAAGAATTTTGATTGGATTGCTCCTAAAAATCTTTTTGATGAAAGTAGTAGATCAAAGATAGATGAGAAGGGATCCTCCAAAACCCATTTGGATGAGATACCTTTCATAGTTGAAGACTTTGCAAGTATTGATGTTAATGCTTCCTCATTTGAAAATACTTGATTCTTCTTGCTTCTTGTGCCTAACTTAAAGGCGTTAAAGAAAAGTACTTGTTGGGAGATAACCCAAGAGTTTACTTGAGTATTGGAAGTTATTACTTCAGTAATGACCTCCACTTATCCTTTTTGTTTGCTTTTTGTGCCAAGAATGACCTCTAATGAGAGGAAAGTAAGATTTGGGGAGTTGTTGTCCCGAAACAGATTTCTATCCTCCACCATACAAATTCGTGAGGAGTCTCTGTAACTCGGATTGATCTCAAAATTTACGAATAAATCCCCCAGTATGTTAGCTAACTTTCGTTAGTGTAACACGTTTTGATCTGAGCAACAGAAGATGTTCGAAAAAATCGGTTTCTACCTGCTGGTCTGTTTTGACAGATTTCTGCCATTATTTGCATTTGCTTCTTATTGATTCCTTTTTGAGTTCTCTTTTGGGAAATTGAGCTTTTTGAAGGAGTTACTACAGTATCTTGTGTTTTTAGTGAAAAGCCTTGCTGTTCCAAAGCTTTTCCAGAGGTCTTATATCTTTTGAATAAACTAATGTTGCTAATGAAGATTGTGTGAAGTTTTGTATGAAGGAAAAATTTCAGGTGTAGAGAGAGAATGATGCAATGAGATAAAGAATGGACAAAATCTCAAGCTTGGGGATGCCACCATGTTATCACCCCAAGAAATATCCAAGAGGTATAAGCGTCAAAGCTTGGGGATGCCGAAGGCATCCCCTTCTTCATCAATAAAAATCTCAGGTCTATCGAGACACTTTGTTTTTATTGTTTCATGCACAGTTGTGTTGCTCTTGGAGCATCTTAGTTTCTGTTTTGCTTTGCTTAGGTTGTTTAGTTTGCTTGAATAAAGTAGTTTGAACCCCCGTTCTCGCTGTGTTGTTTTGCAAATAAGTTGCTTGGTGTAAGAAAGGAGTAGTAAGTTCTTGCTTGTAAGTGCAAGAGGAGCTTGCATTGTCTGTGACTTAGACTTGAGCATGAAATGCTAGGTGTTGTTTTGGCATTATGCCTAGTGATTATTGCTGTAGCATGTCTTGTTACAAACAATTGGGATTGCTTAGTGTGCCTTGAAGAAATTATGCGTTGTTTAAGCATGCAAAAGAATATTATTGTGGTATTCTCCTTTGATGCTTTGCTTGGGTTGATTTGGCACATGCTCACACCATGTTATGACTCTCACAAGTCACCATTAGACTCAATGGTCATTTAGTCCTTGACTTGTAGTACCACTCTATGCTTTGATTAGTAATGCTTTGTTGCTCTGCATGATTGTGGCCATTATGCTCTCTTAGTTGGTTGCTCCTAGTCTTTTGCTAGCCTCCACTTGTATGAGTAAGCTCTACTCATGCTTCCAACTCCCAAGAAACCAAGTTATTCCAAAGTGTCCACTATAAACTCCTATGAATGGTGTGTTACACCATTCCAAGTATATTCTTGTTTTCAGCTATCTTCCAATTAAAAACTATTTTGTTATGTGAAAACTGAGTGATTAAAGCCCTCACAAACATGATGGAACACTTTATATTCTTTGCCCCTAATAATCTTGAACCATTGTGACGTCTATGTTGTATATGCTTGCACTTATACGTTGGAATTAGCAGAACCGTGCTGTCACGGGGAACGTTTTCAACATTGCACTTGTACTTTGTACTCAGTTGATATCATGCTCTTTTGTCTATAGATGTCACCGGTGTGAAATAAAGAGGAAACTTGTAAGTCCATGGAGTAAGTATTCTGTGTTAGAGAAACTCCTGAGCCGCTAGCCTAAGCCATGCCTAATCATGGTGGAAACTTGCAGCATCACCATAGTGAGCTATCTATGAATCATCCTCAATAAAAAGCTATGCATATGGTAAATAAAAAAGATCGATGAGATGCTCATTGTCTGCTTGCCTTGTCATTTTGGTTATGGTAAAGTTCCTGTACCATGTGCAAGGGGTACCCTGTTGGCGGTTCTCTATGATATGCAAATATTTACAATGACAAGAACTTACCTGTGACTGAAGTTGAGTATGCATGAGGTGTGTCCCTCATATTCAAGGGACTTGAGATTGCCAACTTATATTTCGTCAAGCATATACTCCATCTTTATCACTTTAACCTTAATCACTTCAAGATGCTTATGATAGGGGCAATGAGGGCTAAAAGCTAACAAGTAACATAATCTTTGGAAGCTCTTTTTGAAACTTGTAATTCCTGCTTACTTTACAAAAAGTCCTTTCTTCCACCACTACTGAGTCTCCACCTTCTACCTTTAGGCACCATTAAGAGAGCATAGTTGTCATTCTGTGTGCAGTGTTCCAAAGATTATTGATTGATGCATATTGTGATATTACTTGTTCTTGTGCTATTTGTTTCTAGTCACCCCTGTGAACTTTGAAGGTGTCCTATGCATCTATTTTGCTACTCTATGAGGGACAAGCTGAATGCCACTATGCTATGTTTTCTGTATGTGGAACAAAAAAACGTTTTTCAATGCATGCTAATGATGATCTTTGTTTGTAGCCTCTCATGTTGCATGCATAGTTACTATGTCCTATTGTTAGAAATCCATCTTTCATGCACATGTTTAGAGTTCTTTGATCCCAACTTTCAATGCTTGCAAATGGTTGTATCTTTATTGTGAGGGTGCATGTCACCTAAAAAATTATTGTTTTATCACTTACCTACTCGAGGACGAGCAGGAGTTAAGCTTGGGAATGTTGATACGTCGGAAACATATCTATAATTTTTGATGTTCCATGCTTGTTAGTATCTACTTTGCTTTGCTTTGTCTACACTTTGAGGTGCTTTTTACATGTTTTCTGGTACTAACCTATTAACCAGTTGCCACAGTGCTAGTTGCCTGTTTTCTGCTATTTTTGGTTTCAGAAAAGCTAGTAAAGAAATATTCTCGGAATTGGACGGGACAAACGTCAAAGTCAATTACTTTCCGTGGGGAACAAGAAGTCCAGAGGGGAGCCGAAGAGGCGGGCTAGGGCGCCTAGACCCCCCTAGGCGCGGGTGGGCCCTGCCCCACGCCTAGGCAGGGTGTGGGCCCCCTGGCCACCGCCTCGGCCTCCCCCTTCTCCTATAAGAATCCCCCGATACAGAAACCCTAAGCACCCGATCGAATATCCATGAAACCGTTTGTAGCCGCCGCCACCATCGTCCCTAGATCGGGAGGATCTTAAGTTCTTCCCGGCACCCTGCCGGAGGCGAGATCATCCCGGAGGCCTTCTCTCCGGTATGATGCGTGAGTAGTTCGACCTTGGACTATGGGTCCATGTAGTTGCTAGATAGTTGTATCTCCTCCTTGTGATTTCATGTATAGATCTTGTGAGCTCCATTCATGATCAAGATCTAATCTATTTGTAATCATGCATGTTATGTTTGCAAGGATCCGATGGATATTGAGATTATTATGTTGATTTGATTAATGGTTTTTTATTTATGATTCTATCATGTCTGTGTTGTTTTTGATCTTGCATGCTCTCCGTTGTTAGTAGCTATCTTGGCCAAGTAGTTGCTAGTGACTCCAAGAGGGAGTATTTATGATCGATAGTGGGTTCATGCCTGTAGTTTCCAATGGAAGTGACAATAATATCTTCGGTTGTAGATGTGCTGTTGCTACTAGGGAGAAAACAATGGTCTCTTGTTCATGGAACATGTGGACTGTTTACCTTACACACTTTGCTTAAAGCAGCTGTCTGTTGCTTGCAACTTAATACCGGAGGGGGTTCAGATGATAACCTGAAGGTGGACTTCTAGTCATAGATGCAGTTGGATGGCGGTATATGTATCTTGTTGTATTGCCCAATCGAATCTCATAGGATCTTTCTGACTAGTAATTGCATTGTTATGCCTTGCTCAGTTCGTGTTAATTGCCCTGCTGTAATTTGTTTACCCTTCATGCCATGTTGTTTATCTAAGGAGAGCACCTCTAGTGAACTATGGACCCCGGTCCAATCTTTACCATTGATACATCCTCCACTATTACTTGTTTACTTTCCGCAAACCATTACCTTCCACACCATACGTTTAATCCTTTGTTACAGCAAACCGTGAGCTTGACAACCTCACTGATTCGTTGGGGCAAAGTCTTGAGTTTGTGTTGTGCAGGTCTCCGTGTTGCGTGCAACACCTGTGTGATGTTTCCTTCCTCCTTCTGGTTCGATAACCTCGGTCTCTACTGAGGGAAGACTTGCTGCTGTGCTCATCACACCTTGCTCTTGGGGTTTCCAACGAAGTGCTCCACGTCAAGCACCATAACATGCGTAGGATTGTTTAGTACTTGGATGCTTGTTATTATTTATCTGCAATGCCCTAGATCTTGAAGTTACATGTTTAGACTCGTCCATGCAACGCCCGTCCATCCATACCTATGCCTACCGCACTCGAATCGCACTGTTTACTATTACTGTTACTATTGCTCTTGTTCCACTGCTGCTATTGCTTTGCTGTTGCTACTACCAAACTATTGACACTGATAAACTTCTATGAGCAAGAACTATTTCCAGGTGCAGCTGAACTGACAACTCGGTTGTTAAGGCTTGCAAGTATTCTTTGGCTCCCCTTGTGTCGAATCAATAAATTGGGTAACACTACCCGCGAAGACTGTTGCGATCCCCTACACTTGTGGGTCATCAAGACTATTTTCTGGCGCCGTTGCCAGGGAGCATAGCTTTATTTGTAAGTTCACTTGGATATATTATTGTTCATTGCTACTCCTTTCATCATGGGGAAGTCTCGTGATGGAAAGTTCCCTATTTTACCATCCACTACAAGAAGAGGTACAGTCCTAAACACCTCTGCTGCTCTTGATTCACCGTCTGTTATAAGTAAGCTTGTCACACCACCACCACATACTCATGATACACACACTGCTACTACTGCTGAGTCTGAAACTTCTTTTGATACTCATGATGTTACTTCTACTTTGCTTGATGCGAGTGGTTCATTATGTACTTTTCTAGATGCTACTATGGCTAGTGTAGGAAATACCGAAACTCCTAGTGAAGACACTGTTACACCTGTTAACTCACCTGAGTCTAGTGAGAGGTATGATATTAATGATGGTTACATTGAGTTCACTGATGATTTTGTTGAAGAGTGCCAAAACACACATGGTACTAGTTCTATTAAGAGTCTCCTTGCTAGACGTACTATTATGACTAAATTGTCCTCTGATCCTAAGTTTACTACCTCTCCCATAGATATTAAAGATAAAGATTATGATTTCTCTCTTGATTTATCTTATTTAGATATTGTTGAGAAAGAACCTTTCCGTGGGACTAAAAATGAGAGTGTTGTGGCTCATATGAATGAGATTTCTATTATGAGTGCTTTGTTCTCTGATGGTTTTAAGATTCGCAAGAACTTTGTTACTAAGATCTTCCCTTTTTCAATAAAAGGAGAAGCTAGAGATTGGTTTAATAGATTACCTCCTGGTTCCATTGATAGCCCTGATTGTTTGATTGCTTCTATCTTCCAGAAATATTTTCCTCCCAGTGCTAGACATGCTTCTTTGCAAAGACTTTTTGATTTTAAACAGGGAGAAGAAGAGAATTTTCCCGAGTCATGAACAAGGTTCTGTGCCTTGATTCATGCACATCCTGGATGTCCATTACCTAAGAATGAGCTTCTTGATATTTATTATAATGGACTAACTGATGATTCTAGGACCTAGCTAGATAGCTTTGCTGATTGTGTTTTTAGGAAAAGAACTCCTACAGATGCTGAACAATTAATGGCCAAGATAAGCAAGAATTATGATGATTGGACTTCAATTGAGCTAATTACACCTGAGACTATTATTCCTGAACCAGATGTTCCTGAACCAGTTCCAACACCAACACCAAAGAAGAGGGGAATTATTGCATTAAATGATTAAGTGATGAAGGAAGCTAAGAAATGTCTAAAGGATAAAGGTATTAGAGCTGAACATGTGAAGAATCTACCTCCTATAGAAGAATTATGTAAGACAATTCTCCACTCATCTACTATTGAGGTACACTCTCTCCAACACTTTGATGAAGGTGATATTCCTTATGGTAAGCCTCCTGATCAATGCTTAGAGGAACTTGACATTTTTATTGTTAAGCAAGGTAATTTTAATAAACAAGTTCAGAATCATTTATTGGAAAACTCTAGAGCTATTAATGATTTGAAAGATATTGTGGAAAGAACTTCAAATGATATTAAAATGCTTTGTAAACACTTTCAACTGGTTCAAACCCAACTTGATCAACTTGCTAAGGTACAAAAAGATATGCTAGTTAATGCCTCAGGAGATAAACATGCTTATGGAATTAGAACAAGGAGTGGTATAGCTACTCAAGATTCTTTATATCCTGAAGGACATCCTAAAAGAATTGAGCAGGGTTCTCAACAAGGTGAGAGTAGTGATAGTCCTTGTAAGAGAAAGAAAAAGAAACATAAAATAGTTGAGGAACCACTTGAACCTGCTGTATATCCTAATAGTATATTTGTTTCTGATGCTAAAACTGAGAGTGGTAATAATAAACATGATGCTCCTGATAAGGAGGAAGTTGAGGAAGAACCTGAGAAGCACACTAAGAACACTAGGTACACAAAGGAAGATTTTACTGCTAATAAACATGGTAAAGAGAGAGAACCTTGGGTGCAGAAACCTATGCCTTTTCCAGGTAAGAAACACAAGTCAAAGGAGGAAAAACACTACAACAAGTTTTGTGAGTGGATGAAACCTTTATTTTTGCAAATTCCTTTGACTGATGCTATTAAGCTGCCTCCTTATTCAAAGTATATGAAGGATATTGTCTCTAATAAAAGCAAGATTCCTAATGAGGAGATTTCTACTTTGCTTGCTAATTACTCCTTCAATGGCAAGGTTCCAAAGAAACTTGGTGATCCAGGTATACCAACTATTCCTTGCTCCATTAAGAATAATTATGTTAGAACTGCTTTATGTGATTTGGGAGCTGGAGTTAGTGTTATGCCTTTCTCTCTCTACAAGAGGCTCCAGCTAGAAAAGTTGATACCAACTGATATATCTTTGCAAATGGCTGATAAGTCAACTACTATTCCTTTTGGTATATGTGAGGATGTTCATATTCAAGTATCTCATAATTGCATGGTTTTAACTGATTTTGTTGTGCTTGAAATGCCTGAAGATGATAATATGTCTATTATTCTTGGGAGACCTTTTCTTAACACTGCAGGTGCTGTCATCAATTGTAATCAAGGAAAAGTAACATTCAATATTAATGACAAAGAGCATACTGTCTATTTCCCCAAGAAATTTGCTAAGATCTATTGCTTGAATTTCATTGAAAATATTGAGAGCATCAAGGTTGGATAAATATATTGTCCCATTCCACAAGAAAATTTTGAAACTATTATGATTGGGACCATTGCTATAAAGTATGAGGTAACATAATCACCTTGTGGATTGCAAAGTTTTGTTTCATATAAGATTGTTTTGGTAAGAAGACTTGATCAACCTTGTTAACAAAAGGATTTTAATGAAAAAAATAATGTTTTCACTGTAGTTATACTTGCTTTCTTCTACTTTTCTCCTTCCTAGTCTTTGCTTTAGCTCTTGTTAGCTAGTTGCTTGCTTGTGAGAGTGTTTTAAAACTGATGTAGTTTGGCTTTTGGTTTGCTTTTGCTTCTTCTGAAAAAAAACTGTTTCTGCGAGAAAATCAATTTTCATACCCTGAAAATTGGCCAAAGATAAAGTTTCCCGAAAAATCCCAGAAAATTCAAAATAATTTTATCCTCGAAAAAAGGGGGTAGAGGGACACCTGGAGTGACCCAGGGGGCCACCCCAGGCCACCACACCCATGGTAGGCGCGACCAACATAGGGGTGGCGCCTAGGGGGGTTTGGCCCACCTGGGCCCCTCTAGGCTGCCTCCTCAAAGCCACCTTCTTTCTCTCTCCCGAAAAACACCGAAAACTTGCTCAAGCTCGAGTTCTTGTTGTTCTTGCTCGCGATTTTCGATCTCCTTTCTTAGCCCATCTTTGCTGCTGATTTTGGAGGGATTGCTCCTTGGTATGTGCCTCCTCCACTTGTCCAATTAGATTTGTGATTGGTAGATTGTATCTTGAGTATTTTGCTGCTATAGGTATCAGGTTGTTTGATCTTTCATGCTTGTTCTATGCTTAGAAACTTTATTTTGATGCATGTGTAGCCCTCTAGCAAGTTTCCATAGTAGTTTCTCATCATTTATCAACTTGGAAATCACTTGGTTTGATGCTTGTCTAAAATTTCAGAAAAGGGAGGTCATGGACCACCACACATTTGGTGAAATATTTGAGGGTGATGCACCTAGAAGGGCAAGGCTTCCAAGATCATCCACCAGTGTCAGGCCCTCATACAATGAGGATCTCATTACTCCGCGATTTGGTGACGAGGGAGATGAGGGGGATGCGCACCCCTCCATGTTTCCTTGCCAAACCTTCTTGCGGGCTGCTGGGATTCTTGATGATTTTATGACCTTGGTTCGGAGGGCTGGACTAACAAGCCTTATGTAGGATGAGAGCCCACAATATGCTACGCTCACTAAAACATTTGTGGAGAGCTTCTCCTTTACTAACAGTGTGTTCCATCCAGATGTTTCTTTCAAAATTTATGGCAGGTCTTACCATATGACATTGAAGAAATTTTGTGGGGCTCTGGGACTTGGTACAACTGGGTCAGCAAAGAAGATTCCAGCTCAACCCGCTGATTTGTTGGAGCTCTATCGCGGAATAACCAATGATGATAACCGTAGAGCTCAATGGAGAAAGATAAGAAACATTCAGCTTCCAGCCATTAGGTACTTCGCTTACTATCTTGCCACTAGTGTTCTTGGTAGGGAGAACACTAGTAATATTTCCATCTATTATTTGGCTTTCTTAGCTGCTGCGCTCAACAATGAAACCAAGTACAATCTTGGTTCTCTCATTGCTCATCGCTAACTGCTAAGGGACCCATTTATGGGGGAATTATCGCTATGCGTGTTGCTGTTGCCTTGGACATTGTTGTTGATCCAAATAATATAGTCTTGGATCCTAAGAGGCTTTATCTTGCTGCCATGAAGGCGCATCACTTTGTCACCACTAGTTCTACCCTTGATAACTTGGTTTATAGAATGTTGTTTATCGACGGGGAAGAGAGAGATCCCTCTCCCCCAATGCACTTCGTTCAGTATTTCTCAGGGATCTTTGTCACGCTCCAAGGAGGAGATGGACGACAAGCTGCGCTTTCTTAACTTCCATGGGCACTATCAGGAGGAAGCGCCCTCATATGACCCCGTTGTACACTACATAGGGGAGTTCTCGAGTTCGTACCATGACGAGGGAGCCTCCTCGTCATACTACAGAGGTGCATCTACTTGGGCACCATGGGATTGAGCCCCACTTAGGCCAAAAGCCTAAGCTTGGGGGAGGTATACCGACACCACACTCATCTACATATCATGTTTGGTCGGTTCTTTGTATATCCATCATTTGGCTTTCTTTTTGGTTCTTGTTGATTCTTTCTCAAAAACACAAAAATACCAAAAATATTTTCGTTGTTTCTCTTGGTTTGTTTCTTTGGTTTGCCTTAAAAGAAAAAAAATCCAAAAAGATTTTGCTTTGTTTGCTTCTTGTTTGGTTTGGTTTTTCTTTGCTTGGTTTTGCTTTGTTTGCTTTCTTTAAAAAAATCTAAAACACCAAAAATATGTGTTGTTCTTCTTTGGTTTTGTGAGTTCTTTGCAGGGTTCAGCCGTCCTTAGTGGATTTTGGTTTCATGTTATTATTCAAGTCACACAAGTGAAGGGCAATAATGAAGATTAAGACAACTTGAGGTGTGGTAAGAGGCTGGTAACGAACTCTATTTTTTTCATTTTTGTACATATATCATCATTGTGAGCATGCTTAGCCTGTTTGTGTAAAGTGTATGTTATTATGGATGCTTAGTAGTTCTTGCTTGCATGTGATTGGCTCCAGCTTGTTAAAAGTTTGTAGCATGTCATATGAATGGTTGCTTGCATTGTTTTATTCATACTTTGGTATGGTATTGTGGTATCCTCCTCTGAAAGTTTCATGTGAATTGACTTGACACATGCTCACGCATGCATATGACTAATCAATAGTCAGTAAGCCTTGATGATTTATTTTGCCTTAGAGTTCTTATATCACTTTCATGCCATAGTTAGTCCTGTTTTTTTGAAATCATGATTATGACAATTATTGCTCTCTCGTTTGTAGCTCCCTCTCTATTGCTAGCCTTCACTTGCACTGAGTATGAGCTCTACCTATGCTTCCAACTCTCAGAAACCAATATTGCCAACAGTGTCCACCATACCTACCTATTAGCATCATTTGCTACTTCAGTGTATATTCCATATGCCGTGTTTTCTTCCAAATAAAATGTTTGTCTATTTTGAGAAAGTTAGTTAGTAAATATATCACGAACTTGATGGCACACTTTATTCCGTGCACTTAATAATCTTGAACCATTGTGACCTGTCCATGAAAGTTATATGCTTGCAAATTATATGCTGGGAGTCAACAGAACTGTGCTGTCACGGGGAACGCTTTCAACACTTTTTGGATATCTCATACAGTTGATACCTTGCTCTTTTGTTTGCGGATGTCGACGGTGTGAAATAAAAGGGGAGCTTGTGAGTTCATGGAGTCTATACATTGTGTTAGAGAAACGCCCGGGCCGCTAGCGTAAGCCATGCCTAATCATGGTGGAAACTTGCAGCATCACCATAATGAGCATTTATGAAGCATCCTCAATAAAAAGCTATGCACATAGTAAATAAAAAGATCGCCGAGATGCTCATTGTCTGCTTGCCTTGTCATTTTGATCACGGGATAGCTCCTGTATCATGTGCAAGGGGTACCCCTTGGCGGTTCTCTATGATATGCATGTATTTACAATGACAAGAACTTACAGGTAACCAGAGTTGATTAGCATGCGGTGCGAACCTCGTACTCAAGGGACTTGGGATTTCTAGTATATGGTCTGTCAAGCATATAACTCCGATTGGACCTCACTTTCAGCTTAACCACATAAAGATGCCTATGATAGGGGCAATGAGAGATCAAAGCTAATGAGTACCTTCCTTTCAGCATTTGGAAGCCTTTCAAACTTTTCAAAACCTTGTTGAGTCACCAATTATTCTATGAGCACCTTCTTGAGAGCATAGTTGTCATTCTTGTGTTTGTTCCAAAACTTGGTTAATTATGTCATGACTTTGATGCTTATATATCTGATATCTTTATCTCTAGTCTTCACTTGAACTTTAGAGGTGCCTTGGCATTTATATTGTGCTCTTCAAACAAAGGCAAGCGAGATACCACTCTGTCATACCTTATTATGAGCATTGCAATGTTGCTTATGTTTATGTTTCATTCTACTTATTATTATTGAGTTGGTTTCTCTTCATAGCTTGCAATGACTATTGCGTAGACTTAGTTGCATACTCTTTATTATGAATTGTCTAAGCATCTACTTCTGTGCTGATAATATTTACATCATGTGAAGAAAATGTGTTCGTGAAAGTTCTTTTATCGTACTCAATTTTCAACTGAATTGCTTGGGTACAAGCAATAAGCTAAGCTTGGGGGATTTGATACGTCCAAAACGTATCTACTTTCCCGAACACTTTGCTATTGTTTCTCCTCTAAACTTGTGTTATTTGGATACAACTAACACAGACTGACAGTGTTTTCAACAGCATTACCTTGGTGTCTAGTTTTTGTGCACAAAATGAACTATCAGGAAAAATCCCGGAAAATATGCCAAAAATTATATTTCACCAGAAGATCCATGGAGCCATAAGACGAGAGGGAGAAGGGGCCTGGCGGGCCCACACCCCTACCAGGCGCGGGCCCACCTCTAGCCGCACCTAGGGGGTGCAGCCACCCCAGGCACCCCCTTGGCCTCTCTCTGTGCCTATAAGTTGCCTCTCGACGTAAAAACCGAGGGGGTTCGATAGTTTTCCAAAAAGAGTTCCGCTCCGCCGCCGCCACCAGAAACCAAGATTCGGATCGAGAAACTCTGTTCTGGCACCCTGCCGGGACGGGGAATTTGGAGAGGATCATCGCCATCGTCATCACCAACGCCTCTCCATCGACCATCAATGTTTCCCTCATCCATGAGTGAGTAATCCCCTGCTGTAAGCTTGGGGATGGTAGGGATTGGATGAGTTCCATCATGTAATCGAATAATATTGTTAGGGCATAGTGCCTAGTATCTCTATTAGTGCTATTTGACTTTGTTGCAACTTGTTGTGCTTAATGCTTGTCACTAGGGCCCGAGTGCCATGATCTCATATCTGAACTTATTATTGAATCATTATGATATTATTGTTTATGATCTTATATGCAAGTTGTGTACACATATCATTGTCCAGATCCAAAGGCCCCAAAGTGACAATATTTGGGACAACCGGAGGGGATGGCTGTGGTGTGAGGATCACATGTGTTCACGGAGTGTTAATGCTTTGCTTCGGTGCTCTATTAGAAGGAGCACCTTAATTGACAGTAGTTCCCTAGAGGCCCCGCTGCCACGGGCTGGCTAGACAGAAGATGTTGTGCAAGTTCTCATTGCGAGCACATATGACTATATTTGGAGCACATGCCTAGGATTGTTTAGTACTTGGATGCTTGTTATTATTTATCTACAATGCCCTAGATCTTGAAGTTACATGTTTAGACTCGTCCATGCAACGCCCGTCAATCCATCCCTATGCCTACCGCACTCGAATCCAACTGTTTACTGTTACTATTGCTCTTGTTCCACTGCTGCTGTTGCTACTACCAAACTGTTGCTACTGATAAACTTCTGTGAGCAAGAACTATTTCCAGGTGCAGCTAAACTGACAACTCAGTTGTTAAGGCTTGCAAGTATTCTTTGGCTCCCCTTGTGTTGAATCAATAATTGGGTAACACTACCCGCGAAGACTGTTGCGATCCCCTACACTTGTGGGTCATCAATCAACTGTGTACAATGTACAAGTGCAATGTTGAAAGCGTTCCCCATGACATCATGGTTCTTCTAATTCCAACGTATAAGTGCAAGAATATACAACATAGATGACACAATGGTTCAAGTTTATTAGGGGCAAGAAAAATAAAGTGTGCCATGAAGTTCGTGAGAGCTTTAATCACTAAGTTTTCACACAACAAAATACTTTTTAATTGGAAGATAGATGAAAACAAGAATATACTTGGGATGGTGTAACACACCATGCATATGATTTTATAGTGGACACTTTGGAATAACTTGGTTTCTTGGGAGTTGGATGCATGAGTAGATCTTACTCATACAAGTGGAGGATAGCAAAAGACTAGGAGCGACCAACTAAGAGAGAAATAATGGCCATAATCATGCAGAGTGACAAAACATTACTAATCAAAGCATAAAGTGGTACTACAAGTCAAGGAATAAATGATCATAGAGGCTATGGTGACTGTTCATAGTTATAACATGGTTTGAGCATGTGCCAAGTCAACCCAAACAAAGCATCAAAGGAGAATACCACAATACTATGATTTTGTATGCTAAAACAACGCATGATTCTTTCAAGGCACATTAATCAATCCTAATTGTTTGGAACAAGTCATGCTACAACAATAATCACTAATCATAAGATCAAAACAACATCTAGCATGACATGATAAAGTCTAAGTCACAGTCAAAGCAAGCTCCTCTTGTACTATTCAAGCAAGAACTTTTTACTCCTCTCCAACTCCAATCAACTTATTTGAAACAACACAACGAGAACGGGGGTCCAAACTTATTTATTAAAGCAAACTTAAACAAAAAAAACTAATACACTCCAAGAACAACACAACAGTGCATGCAACAATAAAAACAAAGTGTCTAGAAAGACCTGAGATTTTTATTGATGAAGAAGGGGATGCCTTGGGCATCCCCAAGGTTTGACGCTTGTACCTCTTGAATATTTCTTGGGGTGACATGGGGTTGCATCCCCAAGCTTGAGCTTTTGTACATTATTCATCTTATTACATCATTATTTCTCTTCAACTGAAAATTTTCCTTCATACAAAACTTCACACAATCTTCATTAGCAACATTAGTGTATTCAAAAGATAATAGACCCTTGGGATCTAGTTTTAGAACAGCAATTTTTTTACTAAAAACACAATATAATATAGCAATTCCCTCAAAAAGCTCAATTTCCCAAAAAGAACCCCAAAAGGAATCAATAAGAAGCAAATGCAAATAATGGCAGAAATCTGTCAAAACAGACCAGCAGGTAGAAACCGATTTTTTTGAAGACCTTCTGTTGCTGAAATCAAAAAGTGTTGAACTAACTAAAGTTAGATAACATACTAGGGGATTCATTCAGAAAATTACAGCTCAATCCAACTTACATATATTTTACACAAATTTTTATTGTGGAGCACAAAAATCTGTTTCGGGACAGCAACTCCCTAAATCTTACTTCCCTCTCATTGGAGGTTACTCTTGGCACAAGAATCAAATAAAAAGGATAAGGAAAGGTTATTACAAAAGTAATAACTTCCAAGACTCAATACAACTTTTGGGTTATCTCCGAATAAGTACTTTTCTTTAACGCCTTTAAGTTAGGCATGATAGTTTGAGAAGATGTTCTCATAAGAAATATGAATTGAAGTAAAAGAGAGCATCAAGAAGCAAATTCAATACACATTTAAGTCTAACCCACTTCCTATGCATAGTAATCTTGTAATAAAATGAATCAAATAAGCACATAGTAACAATAATGGGTAAATAAAACATGAGCAACTTCAAAACTTTCAGCGCATAGAGAGGTGTTTCAGTACCATGAAAACTTCTACCACCATATTTTCCTCTCTCATAATAATTTTCAGTAGCCTCATGTAACATCCCAGATTTTGTATTAGGATGTTATTATTGTCATGCATCATCCTTGCATCATTGCATCCTACAATTGAAAATTGAAATAAAAATCCTAAACACCTAAACCTAGAAAACCCTAATATTGGTTGCCTTATGTAAGCATTATTGAAGAAGTTGAGTAAAGACCCTACCAAAAACTTTTTAAAACACTAAACTATGGCCCTAGGTTGACCACCTTATTGTTATGAAATTTTAGAAACAAGTTTCATCAATTTTGGACTTAGTTTGCAAAAGATATTTAGGCTTTATTAAAAACAGAAAAAGGAAAATGATAAAAGGAAAAAAAGGGGAAACCTACCTAAGCGGAGCCAGCCCACCTGGCCATGCCAGCCAAGATCAGCCGGCCTCCTCCACCACTGACGCGGGGGTCCCACCCCATCGTCTTCCTCCTGGAGACCGCGGCGGACACAACTCTGGCCGCGTCGGACTCCTACTTGCGCCAGACTCGACCGCCCCCTTCCCCAAGCCTCTGCCCCTTATAAGCCGACCGCCTCTCGGAGTTTTTCCCCTCGAAAACCCTAGCCAAGCTTCGCCGAAACCGCTGCCGCTCTCCCTCGTCGGAATCGCGCTCGGGTAGGTCTCGATCCGGCGATTCGCGCCACCCTAAGCCCTTCCTTGCTGTTAACCGCCTTCCCCGTGCAACGCCGCCTCACCCCCGACCCTTCCTTCCTCCCGTTGTGCAGCACAGCGACGGGGATTTCTCGCCGACGTGCCGCCGGAGCTCGCGGGAACCAGTGGAGGTGTGCGGCTAGACGAGGAAAGAGGAGCCGAAGCCGATCACGCACGCAGGACCGCAAGAAGGAGTAGAGCACCGTCGTGCTCTCCGCTACTCCGGGGAACCACCGCAGCGCCGCCGACGACCACGTCCGACCGCGCCGCCGCCGTCTCGCCATCGACGCCGCCGAGAAGAGTCACCACCGCTCCCGTCCGTCGGGTCGAGATTGAACGCGTAGGATTAGAAGTATGCCGAAGGGGTATCAGCGAATAACGGAGCGCCACGTGGCCACGCGCGTCAGCACGCACGCGCCAGCGCTGAGTCACCTAGCTGGAGCCAATCAGACGCTGACACTTGGCAGGATTTTAAGTGTAGTTCAGATCTGTTTGCAGATTTAGATCCAATCTTGCGAAAATCATATAAAATAGAATATTTGTCCAAATTTAGCTTGTAATATACCGATGGATTCCTAATTTTATGTATAATCCAAATCAACAATAATATCCCATCTTCACAGTAAGGTTTTAGGAGTAGATTTTAATCATTAGATTAGAGAGTTTAATCTATAGAAAAATAATTAAAATCCTATTTTAATTGATTCTTGTTGCAATAACTTTGTTTCCACAATACCTACTGATCCAAACCTTTAAGCTTTACTTAGGGTCATTTGATCTAAATTGGGGCTAATTAGATGGTTTGAGCTCCTTTGAACCTAGGAATTGTTTTTAGTGATTTCAATTAGATCTAAATCTTTGGGAAATCAATTCTAGTGACACCCTTACACTATCACAACCCAAACTTGCTACCTTGGTCAATTTAGAAGAACTAACCTTGCATAAAATACCATGTTGCATGCATGCATGATTCTCTTTGTGATATGCTTTGAGAAAGTTGTGATCAGATCTATGTTTGTGATTCGTTAGATTGCTCGGAGTGCGCTAAGGAGTGCTTTTGTGTAGAGTGCTTTTGATCAAGGCAAGTTACACCACTTGTTCATAATTTTGTCCCAGTTTTGATTCTATGCATGTGATCTTCAAAATTCTGTAGTATGCATGTGTAGGATGTCCTAGTAGATTTTCTCCTTAGTATTATTTTGCAAGTGCGATGATTTTGTAGTATGCCATGAGTAGCTCTATACTTAGGATTTCCCATCCTAATAGGTTACCCCTGTTTTTGCTAAGTATTGCTTGCTATGCTATATATACAAAGTACCGTTGGGGGGGTTCGAAAGACAAAGAATTTTTCTAAGTATAAAGGCTCTCTAGAGCAAACTTTTCTTCTCAAATCCACTTCAAAATAAAACTAAGTTTTCTTCTGGGCGGAATGGTTGTCGGGTCAACGAGTGAGATTTCGGTGGAGGACGGCCGCCCAGGAATCAAAGAAGTCTGCCATGTTTTAGAATTCAGAAGCTTCCAGTGCAACCACAATACATTATGGGCTTTGTCTTGGCCTAGTACTTAGTGGGAAACCTCACCTGGGTACCAACATTTGGAGGTTCTTGGCACGGTTGGATCCGGAAGGTAGAGGGGCTACTAAGGGAAAGCCTCGCCATGGTCTTGTCAGTAAAGGACTTGATCGTGGATTATGGGTAAAGTGCACAAACTCGAGAGTATTGTAATCGATCGATCGGTAGTGTTCACGTATGTAACAACAATGAGCGTCACGAAGGATGGAGCCGCGGAAGGATCTTCCTCTCTCTTTCCTAAATCAAAGTTTTGAAACCCCATGGCGTGCGTAATATCGCTAATGGGTGGGAATTTGGGAACTTGGTGTGTAATATCCAAGTGACGCTTGGTGCGTAATATCCAAGTGTTTGGTTGTTTGGACACTTGGTGCGTAATATCCTCGTGTGCCACTCGACCTTATTTTATCCAAGCAAATGTTTACAAAGTAGGGCAATCTTATATTCTTCTCTCTACTTAAGAAATTTAGCTTTGAGCAAATGAACTCTACAGCCTATACCAGCCTTGCATGTAGAGATAGTCTTTTCTCTCCTTGGTGTAATTTGCCAATACATTCAAAGTATTGACCCAACTTGTTGGCTGCATGTCTTATGTGCAGAATCCGAAGATTGAAAGGTGCGTAGGGATCGCGGGTCTACACTCGACAAGCCTGGGGCGTTGATGGACTCATGCTTCTTTTATGTTTCCGCTGTTATTTGAGCTAGCATAATGCTAAGCAATTTTTGTAATAATTTCATACTCTGGATTCTCCGTGTAATAAAGACTTTGTGTTTTACATGATATTTCATCGACTGTGAGTATTGATCCAGGGACTAGCATGTTAATCACATGGACTTAGGATCCTTACCGATCCGAGGTCACTACAGATGGTATCAGAGCACATCGTTGCCTGTAGGACGTGACCCTAGGATTGGAACCACCTCTAACTTTAGTGCCTTACTTGTTTTCCTACTAAGTTATTTTCCGCACATCTAGTATCTGCTTTCCTCTACTTGTTTAAGTATCTAACCCTCATTCTTCTAACTCAAAGATGACAAGCTTCCTCTACGACACCGTCGCGGACATCGAGCCCCTTCGCTTTGGAGGATGCCTCATGGATCTACTCACACGTTTGGACCTTCCTCTCCCAACAATCCAGGGGAGCACAATGAAGAAACTCCACAAGGACGGCTGTTGGGGAGTCAAGGTCATCCAACCAGGAAAAGAGCGAGGCAAGAACCCGGAGGAAGACATAGCAATCAACATTGTTAGCGATTCCAAGGAGAAGGCCCTTAGCATTAGCTTGCAGCAACTCATTGGTCGCCTATGTGGACGTCATCATGAAGCTCTCCAAGGACACTACGGCGGACTCTTTGGAAGACGAGATGAGGAAGGAATTCCCATGGAGTTAACCTTTGAGGAAAGAACTTCTACCAAGCGCCGAAGAACACAATATCAAGACTTGGAGTGCCACATCCATGACCTTGAGAAGGGTACCTTCCTCGAGATGTTGAAGAACGACGAGCTATGCGCCCTCATCAAGGAGAAGGAAGAAATGATCAAGTAGCAGGAGGAGGCAATGAAGATCCAAGAGATAAAATTCCAGGACCAAGAGAAGAAGTTCGCTAACCAAGAGAAGAGGGTGATAAATAAAAACAAGAGAATTAGGGAACTCAAACAACAGATCGATGGAGATGAAGTGCAAACTGAAGGCCTTTGCAAGATAATCAATGATGTGCGTGCTTCCAAGAGGGACTTGGCAAAGCAACTTGAAGCCGCAATGAAGTCAAGTTTAGTGGAAGAGCTACAAACCGAGAAGGAGGGACTTCAGGAGCAGCTGGAAGCCACTACCAAGAGGCTACAGGATGAGATAAAGAACCTCCAAGAGAAGCTTGAAGCCACCACAAAGGAGATGGAATTGTACAAGACAACTCTAGAGCAAGAAGGCTACTCGTTCGAGGACGAGGAAGAGGAAGGCGTGGAAGATGTGTAATAGTTGGACCACCTTTAATTCTATAGTAGAACGTTATTCACAAATGTAATAAATACCAAGACAAGTCTGGTTTAGTTAAACTTGGTTGTTTCCTGTGTTAAATCTGTGTTGTTATGTCTTGTGTGCCTTGTGTGCTTGGTGTGTTTTCATAAGGGTAGGAGTTTACTACTTAGTCTTTCTGTCTATTTCTTAACTATTCTCTTAAACCCCACAGATGCCGCCAAGACGTGCGAACCCCGAAATCCCGCCAGAAATAGCAGAACTTTTGGCCACTCAGAACCAGCTGATCCAACTGCTCACTCAGAACATGCAAAACAACAACAACAACCCGCCACCACCACCACCACCTCCGCCACCTCCTCAACAGGATTGCTTGACTCGGTTTTTGAGGCTGAACCCACCTACCTTCACTAGCAGCATTGAACCAATCATCGCTGATGACTTGCTGCGTATGATCAACAAGAAGCTAGACACCGTGCAAGCTGTCGGAGCCGACAGGGTGCGTTATGCCGCACACCAGCTTGAAGGACCTGCTGCAGAATGGTGGGATAACTACCAAGTCACCCACCCGGACATTGATGCTATCACTTGGGAACAGTTTGAGTTAGCTTTTCGCACTCATCATGTGGCTTCTGGTGTCATGACTCTAAAGAGGCGCGAGTTTCGCGATCTACACCAGCTGCACCGTTCTGTCACCGAGTATGGAGAGCTTTTCAATAAGCTAGCCCGTTATGCACCCGATGATGTTTCTACTGATGCCAAGAGACAAAAAGAGTTCTTAAGAGGCCTCAACGATGAGATATCCATTCATCTTGTGGCTCAGAAATTTGACAATTTTCAGGAACTCCTGGACAGAGCCATTGTGGTTGAATCAAAGAGGAAGAGCATAGAAAATCGCAAGAGGAAATCTAACCCTCACAAACACTCTGTTCCGTACCAGAAGCAGCGCAATTCCTCACCACCACCTTACAACAATAATGGCCACAACTATAACGGTCATAACCATGGTGGCCACAAACACAATGGGCATAAAAGCCGCAATGGGAATGGCAGCAATGGAAAGGATCTCAGTGAGGTGACATGCTTTAAGTGCAACAAGACAGGGCACTATGCAACCTCTTGCCCCGAGAGGAAGAATGGCAATGGCAATGGGAATGGTAATGGACACAACCATGGCAATGGAAACGGGAAGAAGCCAAATCCGTTTGTCAAAGCCACGGTGAATCATGTTTCTATGGAGGATGCTTGTGATGCGCCAGACTCTGTGATTGGTAAGTTCAAACTCAATTCTATTCCCGCAGTTGTTCTTTTTGATACTGGTGCATCGCATTCATTCATATCAAGGGTATTTGTGGATAGAGGCAAGATACCAACGGAGACTATAAACTTTCCTCTAAGGGTAAGTTCTCCTAGGGGAGAAATAGTGGCAAACTCCGGTTGCCGGGAATTAGAACTAAGGATTGGGACACACATTTTTCCCACCAGTCTAGTAGTCCTAGAATCACAAGGATTAGACATAATCTTGGGCATGCATTGGATGACCGAATATGAAGGAGTCATAGATTGTGCCAAGAGAACTGTCATGCTCACAACACCGGAAGGGAAGAGGATTCGTATCAAGTCGAATTTCGCACTTAAAGAAGTCATGGTGAACTCTCTTAAGGGGGTTAGCTTGGAGGAGGTACCTATTGTAAAGGAATACCCATATGTCTTCCCAGAAGAGCTACCCGGAATGCCACCCGACCGTGATATCGAGTTTCTCATTGACTTAATGCCAGGCACGGGGCCGATAGCTAAGAGACCATACAAGATGGATGTGGACGAGTTAAAGGAACTCAAGAAACAGCTTAGGGAACAATTGGACAAGGGGTTCATTCAACCCAGCGCGTTATCTTGGGGAGCACCCGTTCTATTTGTGGAAAAGAAGGATAAGACCAAGAGGCTGGTTGTGGACTACCGCGCGTTGAACGAAGTGACGATTAAGAATAAGTATCCTCTGCCCAACATCAACGACCTGTTTGACCAGCTAAAAGGAGCCAGTGTGTTCTCAAAGATCGATCTACGATCAGGCTATTTTCAGCTAAAGATTCGTGAACATGATGTGCCCAAGACAGCATTCACCACAAGATACGGATTGTATGAGTACACCGTGATGTCTTTTGGTCTAACTAATGCCCCAGCATACTTCATGACCATGATGAATAAGGTGTTCATGGAATACTTGGACAAGTTTATCGTAGTATTCATAGATGATATACTCATATAATCTAAGGATGAGAAGTAACATGAGAAACATCTGCGCCTTATTATGGAGAAACTAAGAGAACACAAGTTGTATGCCAAATTCAGCAAGTGCGAGTTCTGGTTAAAGGAAGTGGGATTCCTTGGTCATGTTGTGTCAGCTAAAGGAGTTGCCGTAGATCCTAGCAAGGTAGCTTCCGTGATGGAATGGGAGTCACCCAAGAATGTGGGAGATATTAGAAGTTTCTTGGGCCTCGCAGGATATTACCGGAGGTTCATCGAAATTTTTTCCAAGATAGCAAAACCCATGACGGAACTATTAAAGAAGGAAAATAAATTCCTATGGACCGAGGAATGTGAAGCAAGTTTTCAAGAGTTGAAGAAACGCCTTGTAACGGCAGCAGTTCTGTGTCTGCCTGATATCCAGAAGGATTTTCAAGTCTATTGTGACGCTTCTCGACAAGGACTTGGAAGTGTATTGATGCAGGATGGGAAAGTGGTATCCTATGCCTCCCGACAACTTAAGAACCACGAACACAATTATCCCACACACGATTTGGAACTTGCATCTGTGGTTCATGCACTCAAGGTATGGAGACACTACCTCATGGGCAAACATTGTGATGTGTTCACAGATCACAAGAGTTTGAAGTACATCTTCACCCAAAAGGAGTTGAATATGAGACAAAGAAGATGGCTTGAGTTAATTAAGGATTATGACTTGGATTTACAATACCACCCCGGAAAGGCAAACGTGGTGGATGATGCCTTAAGTCGTAAGGTGTATGTGAATGGACTTACCGCAGGGGAACTTCCAGAGGATTTATGCAAGCAATTCAGGGATCTCAGGTTGGAGATAGTCCCGAAAGGACACGTAGCGACTATGGAAATAGTGTCCACCTTCCAAGAAAGGATCCAAGAAGCACAAAAGGGGGATAAAGAGTTGGAAGAAGTAAGAGTCAGGATAAGTGAAGGAAAGACTAAAGAATTTTGTCTGGACGAACAAGGAACCCTCTGGTATGGGAAGCGTTTGTGCGTTCCCAATGACCCCGATATCAGGAAGATGATTTTACAAGAAGCTCATGATTCGCCATACTCAATTCATCCAGGTAACACAAAGATGTACATGGATGTGAAGGATAGATTCGTGGAATAACCTAAGAGAGATATTGCGAGTATATTTCTCGTGTGATGTGTGCATGAGTTAAAGCCGAGCATCGAACTGGCGGGATTACTACAACCACTACCTATACCCGAGGAAGTGGGACAAGGTAGGCATGGATTTCATCACGGATTGCCGGACTTGTTCTGGATTTGATTCTATCTGGGTAGTGGTGGACCACTTCACCAAGGTGGCTCACTTCATCCCCGTAAAGACCACATATACAAGTGCTAAGCTTGCTAAGATATACATGTCAAGAATTGTAAGTCTGCATGGTGTTCCCAAGGTAATTGTGTCAGATAGAGGCACCCAGTTTACTTCAAAGTTTTGGCGTCAACTACATGAGTCTCTTGGAACCCGACTAGAATTCAGTACTGCCTTCCACCCTCAGACAGATGGCCAAACAGAAAGGGTGAATCAAATTTTGGAGGATATGTTGAGAGCTTGCACGCTGGACTATGGGTCTAGCTGGGACGATAACCTGCCATATGCTGAGTTCTCATACAACAAAAACTACCAGACAAGTATCAAGATGGCTCCGTTTGAAGTTCTATATGGCAGGAAGTGTAGGAATCCATTGCTATGGAATGGAGTTGGTGAACGCAGTCTTTTTGGACCTGACTTGATAAAGGATGCCGAAGAAAAGGTACGACAAATTCAGGATAGGCTAAAGGTAGCCCAATCCCGACAGAAGAGTTACGCTGACTCCAAGCGCAGAGATGTGGCCTATGAAATAGGGGACCGTGCGTACCTCCGAGTTTCACCCCTACGCGGAGTTAAGAGGTTCGGGATCAAGGGCAAGTTATCCCCACGATTCATAGGACCATATAAGGTTCTGGCCCGTAGGGGAGAAGTTGCTTATCAGTTGGAGTTACCGGAAGGACTGACTGTTCATGATGTGTTTCATGTGTCGCACCTAAAAAGGTGTCACCCGGAGATGGCCGAAACACCGCTAAGAGACACCGTTCCCCTAGATGAGGTTCAATTGGATAATGACCATACCTATGAGGAAAAACCCATCAAAATACTGGAAACAGCTGAAAGGATTACCCGCACCAAGACTATAAGATTCTGCAAGGTACAATGGAACCACCACTCCGAGGAAGAAGCTACGTGGGAGCGTGAGGAAGACTTGAAGGCAGAACACCCGCACCTATTTGCTAGCCAACCCGAATCTCGAGGACGAGATTCTTCTTAAGGGGGGTAGGTTTGTAACATCCCAGATTTTGTATTAGGATGTTATTAGTGTCATGCGTCATCCTTGCATCATTGCATCCTACAATTGAAAATTGAAATAAAAATCGTAAACACCTAAACGTACAAAACCCTAATATTGGTTGCCTTATGTAAGCATTTTTGAAGAAGTTGAGTAAAGACCCTACCAAAAACTTTTTAAAACACTAAACTATGGCCCTAGGTTGACCACCTTAATTTTATGAAATTTTAGAAACAAGTTTCATCAATTTTGGACTTAGTTTGCAAAAGATATTTAGGTTTTATTAAAAACAGAAAAAGGAAAATGATAAAAGGAAAAAAAAGGGGAAACCTACCTAACTGCATAGCACAGCCATTTGCCGCCAGCCCAAAGACTGCCTCCTCCCCTCCACCAGCAGCTGGGGTCCCACCCGTCGTCTTCCTCTGAGACATGGCGGACACAACTCCGGCCGCGTCGGACTCCTACTCGTGCCGGACTCGACCGCCCCATTCCCCAAGCATCTGCCCCTTATAAGCCGACCCCTCTCGTAGTTTTTCCCCTCGAAAACCCTAGCCAAGCTTCGCCGAAACCGCTGCCGCTCTCCCTCGCCGGAATCGCGCTCAGGTAGGTATCGATCCGGCGATTCGCGCCACCCCAAGCCCTTCCTTGCTGTTAATCGCCTTCCCTGTGCAATGCCGCCTCACCCCGACGTGTGGCATCCCGCAAAACCACTACTAGAAAATCGCGTTGTTTTTGTGCATTGCATCATCATGAACGCATGCTCATGTCATCATGCCACATTTCATTTGAGCATCGTCATCGTCTTGCATTTGCTTGCATCAAACTATTTTCGGAAAAACCTAATTAGTTTTCTAAAACGCCCCGTCTTGTTTTCCAAATCCAAACCCAGGACTCCGGATTGTTTGTTTTGTCGGTTATCGGGTTGCAAAGGCCCTGGTTTAAATAAATAAAACATTTAAATTATTTTTAAGTGGGGGCAGTCGAACGGGCCGAACCGACCCGAACGACCACCCCCGGTTCAAAATCGGTCCAACCTAAATCCTAAAGCTACCAGATATCCTACCCAGCCCTCCTCTCCACCTCACCCCCTCCTATCACGAGTCGCCACCTCACCTGGCCTATCCCCCCACCCAATCCCATGCTGCCACCTAGGCTAAGCCACCCCCACTCCCTCTCAACACACCCCAGCACACACCCTGCCACCCACGCACATACGCACGCTCAGCACTCCCCCCACCAACCGCACGCCACGTCCCTGGCCCACCTCGGTCCCACGCCCACGCGACCGTCCTTTCCCTCGTTCCTCCCTGACGAGCCGACCTCCCGGCTGCTGCGCCACGCACCTGCTTGCCGCCGCCCTGCAGGAGCCTCCACCGAGCCCCTCCGTCCCGAGCCTCCTCCTCCCCTCGCTCATGCGCCCTCGCCTCCTTCCTCCCCACGGCTCACCTCGCCGCCTGCGCCCTCCACCGCTCCGCCAGCCCGCGAACCGCCTCCACCCTCCGCTCCGGCCCACCCCGCCTCCGTCGCCCTTCTCCCAGGCCCCGCCTGTCCGGCCGCACCGTCCATCTCCCGCCTCCGCCCCAGGCTCCGCCTCCTCCTGCAGCCCGCCGCTTGGCCTTTGCCCGCCAGGCGCCGCCGCTCCCCGCATCGCCGCCTCCCAACCTCCCTGCCTCAAGCTGCGCCGCCCTTGCCGGCCCGCCGCCGTCGCGCCTCAACCCTCCTCCTCACCGTGCCGCCCGTGACCTCCGCCTCGCCGCATCCCCGTCGGCCTCCGTCTCGCCCTCTGCCTCCGGGCCGCGTCCGGCCGCCTCCGGTTCGGCCGCTTCCATCTCTGCTCGCGACCGCTCGCGCACGGTCATGTGTTCATCGTTACAGTTTGTTTGGGCTACGTGTGCAGCTAGGTGTCCCTGTTGGTATGTGCTCAGGGCTCATGTTTGGCGCATTTCGTGTGTGTTATGCAGGCATAGCTCTAAATGTCTGCGTGCACGCTTGTATGCGAACAAACATGTTTCCTCTCCATGCCGTAGCGGATTCTTGATGTTGCGTCTTCGCCATCCTCCGCGTCGACAAGATCTTCGGGGCCGCTATCGATCTTCCGAAGGCCTCCCCGAAGACCGAACCCGGCACGCATAGTTCTTCCTCTCGGATCCGAGGACGCCGAGCCCCCGGTGCGACAAGTACCCCATCCCGGACGCCAAGTTCGCCGAGGCCCCGTCCCCGAAGGCCTCCGACAGGGAACCGACAAGATCTGCATCACGGACGCACCACGAACGCGGAGTAACCCTCGGACGCCAAGATCCTCTCCTCGGGACACCGGGAACTTCCCCTGAACGCCAAGATCTCCCTCTCGGACCCGAAGGCGCCAAGACCCCGGACCCCAAGATCTCTGCCGTGAGACGACAAGACCGTCGGCACGACCCGACGACCGCGGATGCGACAGGATCGTCCCCAGGACGCCAAGATTGCCACGAGAACGCGCCCGAACGCTAACACCGACTCGATGGCGCGGGCCCGACAAGACCCTCGCAATGGCAAGATCGACCCCGTGGGACCCGACAAGATCTGCCCCGTTGTTCGAGAACGTTTCCGCCGAGACCGACCCCCGTCAAACCCTGAACCCTGAGACCAACCCCGAACCCCGGAACCCCAAGATCTGCCGAACCCTAATGTGTGACCCTTTCTCGAGCCCTATTTTTATAAATGAAATATAAACTCGTTGCACATTAATTGTTCATATCGCATGCATATTGTGTGGTTGGGGGCCTTATGCCGATTCACCTAATAACTAAATGTGGGGCCCATATGCGGGCAAATCTAGTCTCATATCGGCCTCATTTAAATTTGTGTAGTGAACCGGTGATATATTCTGCCTTGATAAACAACATTAAATTGCGGGGTAGATAAATAACATGAACCATTTAATTAATTGTCGGGACCCCGGTTCCGCTTAATATGACCTAATTGCATCGCATCTTTGCCATGTCATACATCATACATTCACCATGCCGATCTTTTGCCGTAGTATTAAATATTGCATCCGGTGTTTCTTCTAGTGTTTTGCTTCTTCGCGGATAAGGCCGTTGAGTTGATGTGAGCTTCGCCCCGTTCTTCGGTTGAACCTTCAGCAATGTTTTCAGGCGAGCATCTCCCCCTTTCTACCTATCTTACTTTTATAGTATTTATTCCCTCCTGTTGATCTATTGCTATCTGTGTTGCGATGCTTTAGTTTCCGTACCTGTGCTATACCGTGCAGCCCTATAATGCCTTGGACACATCCTATTACCTGTTGTTTGGTAGATAGTTGGACTTGCGCGTCGTAGTCGCTTGCTCAAGTGCTGTTGCGTGTTTTCAAGTGCCACATTTGTTGGAGTAATGCCGCATGTTGGATGTTGGAGATGATCATGGTTTTACTTATCGTTCACTTTAATTCCTGTTTAACAACTAAAATTGAAGTAAGCAGAGGCATCGGTGGGTGATAGAAAATATTTGGTTTCCGAACGCCCACTTGTGTCCCGTAGGACCCCGAGTACTTGATACCTGTTCCTTGATTTTATCGCGCTATCCACATCCGGGAGGTATATGGGACCCTCCTGAGCCAGAGCTTGATTCAGACTTATTTCTTGGGGCCACAAACTAGTTTGAGGTTTTATTTACGATCCTGTACTTATGCCATGCTACTGCTTTATTTAAATTGTGCGACAGATAGCACCTGTACTGTTTAGGATTGGGACACGATTCCGCGGTGTCGACAAGCCCAGTTTTGGGTTCCCAGTCGTTCACAGCCGTCTACCCAAACCTTGAGTCCGTCTCGGAGCTTGCTTACTTGCTATGGGTCTACTCAATGGGGTGGCCCCTGAAATATTTCTGAATCCTGTGATTGCTTAGTCGTGAAAGCCTCATTGGGTTTTGAGTTGGTTTTCCGAGGTTGATCGGCGTGTGTTGCTATTGGTGCACCGGCGGGTAAAACTTTCTGAAAGCCGTGTCCGCGGATATGGACGACTTGGAGCACAGTATCTCGACCATAGACAAGCATAACTAAAGTTTATTGCTATAAATTTGACTTTATAATGACTAGTAATCAGCTTCACTATAATGGAATGGCTAATTAATACTGCCCACAACTGCTTGTTTGGAGTGTCGCTTGCGACCATTGTACCTGACTAGTAAGTATTGCAACTACAACGGAATGGCTGAATAAAAGTACCAACAACTGCTGGGTTTTGGGATTATATCATGCTATCTGTATCTGATTAGTAATTGCTGCAACTACAACGGAAATGAATAACTAAAAGGGCCCACTGCTTCTTTTATCAGGACAATTATCTATACCTGACTAGTAATTGCTGCAACGATAACTGAATAAGTAAAACTGCCAACTGTGTGAGTTCCTCGGTTGACTTCCTCGCTTGGTCTCTAGGGGGAAACGCCAGGATGGGTTTGTTTGATGGTAGTATCAGGTTGGTTCCGACTAGGTCTTTCTTACCCTCTCTGATAGTCGCCAGTTGTCCGAGTCTCTATAGGTTGTTTAGTGCTTGCTGCCGCTGCCGCTGCCGCTTCAGTCCACCATACCTATGTAGGCGAGGACCGCCGAATTCTAGCCTCGCCGTGTACTGGCCTCAGTACTGACGCTCCTCTTTTTCCTTTGCCCTTTGTCGGCACCCCTTTTGTTTAAGCAGGTTTTGAGATCGACGTCGTTAGAAGGGTTACCCTTCCGGCTTGGCCTGGGCAGGGTTATGAACGCCATTGGTTATTCTTCAGGGCTCTTAGCCCCATTTGCATCTTGTCCGTAGTCGGACGCTCTACCGTTTTCAAGGTGTTTTGGATCTTGTATATTATATCTGTATTCTTGACTCTTCGAGTCGTTGTTGTATATATCTGTTTTGTGGGTCCCATCGAGGACTGTTGTGTAATGTTATTAGTTCGTTTTCCACCCGCACGAAAGTGCCTGGTGGGAACCTTTGAATCGTTTCTATGCGGGTTTGGCGGGTTTCGCTAAAACTTGCATAGGTCCGATTCTGAGGGTGTTACACGACGCTTCCTTCCTCCCCATGTGCAACACAGCGACGGGGATTTCTCGCCGACGTGCCGCCGGAGCTCACGGGAACCAGTGGAGGTGTGCGGCTAGACAAGGAAAGAGGAGCCGAAGCCGATCACGCACGCAGGACCGCAAGAAGGAGTAGAGCATCATCGTGCTCTCCGCTACTCTGGGGAACCACCGCAGCGCCGCCGACGACCACGTCCGACCGCGCCGCCGCCGTCTCGCCATCGACGCCGCCGGTAAGAGTCACCACCGCTCCCGTCCGTCGGATCGAGATTGAACGCGTAGGATTAGAAGTATGCCAAAGGGGTATCGGCGAATAACGGAGCGCCACGTGGCCACGCGCGTCAGCACGCACGCGCCAGCGCTGAGTCACCTAGCTGGAGCCAATCAGACACTGACACTTGGCAGGATTTTAAGTGTAGTTCAGATCTGTTTGCAGATTTAGATCCAATCTTACGAAAATCATATAAAATCGAATATTTGTCCAAATTTAGCTTGTAATATACCAATGGATTCCTAATTTTATGTAGAATCCAAATCTACAATAATATCCCAGCTTCACAGTAAGGTTTTAGGAGTAGATTTTAATCATTAGATTAGAGAGTTTAATCTATAGAAAAATAATTAAAATCCTATTTTAATTGATTCTTGTTGCAATAACTTTGTTTCCACAATACCTACTGATCCAAACCTTTAAGCTTTACTTAGGGTCATTTGATCTAAATTGGGGCTAATTAGATGGTTTGAGCTCCTTTGAACCTAGGAGTTGTTTTTAGTGATTTCAATTAGATCTAAATCTTTGGGAAATCAATTCTAGTGACACCCTTACACTATCACAACCCAAACTTGCTACCTTGGTCAATTTAGAAGAACTAACCTTGCATAAAATACCATGTTGCATGCATGCATGATTCTCTTTGTGATATGCTTTGAGAAAGTTGTGATCAGATCTATGTTTGTGATTCGTTAGATTGCTCGGAGTGCGCTAAGGAGTGCTTTTGTGTAGAGTGCTGCTCGGATCAAGGCAAGTTACACCACTTGTTCATAATTTTGTCCCAGTTTTGATTCTATGCATGTGATCTTCAAAATTTTGTAGTATGCATGTGTAGGATGTCCTAGTAGATTTTCTCCTTAGTATTATTTTGCAAGTGCGATGATTTTGTAGTATGCCATGAGTAGCTCTATACTTAGGATTTCCCATCCTAATAGGTTACCCCTGTTTTTGCTAAGTATTGCTTGCTATGCTATATATACAAAGTACCGTTGGGGGGTTCGAAAGACAAAGAATTTTTCTAAGTATAAAGGCTCTCTAGAGCAAACTTTTCTTCTCAAATCCACTTCAAAATAAAACTAAGTTTTCTTCTGGGCGGAATGGTTGTCGGGTCAACGAGTGAGATTTTGGTGGAGGACGGCCGCCCAGGAATCAAAGAAGTCTGCCATGTTTCAGAATTCAGAAGCTTCCAGTGCAACCACAATACATTATGGGCTCTGTCTTGGCCTAGTACTTAGTGGGAAACCTCACCTGGGTACCAACATTTGGAGGTTCTTGGCACGGTTGGATCCGGAAGGTAGAGGGGCTACTAAGGGAAAGCCTCGCCATGGTCTTGTCTGTAAAAGGACTTGATCGTGGATTATGGGTAAAGTGCACAAACTCTCGAGAGTATTGTAATCTGATCGATCAGCCGTGTTCACGGTAACAGAACAACAATGAGCGTCTGAAGGATGGAGCCTCTGAAGGATCTTCCTCTCTCTTTCCTAAATCAAAGTTTTGAAACCCCATGGCGTGCGTAATATCGCTAATGGGTGGGAATTTGGGAACTTGGTGTGTAATATCCAAGTGACGCTTGGTGCGTAATATCCAAGTGTTTGGTTGTTTGGACACTTGGTGTGTAATATCCTCGTGTGCCACTCGACCTTATTTTATCCAAGCAAATGTTTACAAAGTAGGGCAATCTTCTATTCTTCTCTCTACTTAAGAAATTTAGCTTTGAGCAAATGAACTCTACAGCCTATACCAGCCTTGCATGTAGAGATAGTCTTTTCTCTCCTTGGTGTAATTTGCCAATACATTCAAAGTATTGACCCAACTTGTTGGCTGCGTCTTATGTGCGTAATCCAAGATTGAAAGGTGCGTAGGGATCGCGGGTCTACACTCGACAAGCCTGGGCGTTGATGGACTCATCTGCTTTTATGTTTCATTGTTATTTGAGCTAGCATAATGCTAAGCAATTTTTGTAATAATTTCATACTCTGGATTCTCCGTGTAATAAAGACTTTGTGTTTTACATGATATTTCATCGACTGTGAGTGCTAGCTATTGATCCAGGGACTAGCATGTTAATCACAGGGACTTAGGATCCTTACCGATCCGAGGTCACTACACCTCATGAATAAACTCAACAATATAACTATCACATAAAGTATGCTTTTCATGATCTACAAACACATAATTTTTATCAAGCTCAAAAATAGTGGGATTAAAACGAAACGCACTTTCAACAATTTTATAACAAGATGATTGATCATTCTCAAGAGGTATGGGGTCCCAAGATAAAGTCAAGACCTCTCCAATCTCATTTTCAATAGTCGTACTATTAATATTATCAACCAATATAGGACCATCATCTAGAGCTTTATCCTAAACATTTTCTAAGCAAAACTCTTTAGTACCATGCATTTCGAAGTTAGACACAAATAAAGGATTATCATAGATAACAGTAGCATAGTTACTATCACAAGTTTTACCCATAGTAGATATTTCAAAAGAATCCACATGAACATAACATTCATTTTCCTATGGTAAGCATGGGGTATAATCAAATAATGTAAGGGGTAAAGAGTTACTCTCATTAGAAGGTAGGCATGGGTAGATCCATTCTTCCTCCTTTTGTTCATCACTCTCCTCCTCTTTTTCATATGATGAGCTTTCAGGTTCATAAATTTCTTCTTCCATAGGCTCCTATAAGGCATTAGTCTCTTCTGTTTGTGTTAAGCATCTATTAAAATATTCAAGAATATAGTCATTTTCTTCCTTGTAATTATCAAAACAAAATTTAAGTATATCATGAACCTCATATTCATAAGGTGAATCATCAGTATTTTCAAGCAAACTAGCAAGTTAAAATGCACCCTTCCAAGCAATAAATTCTTCAATTTGTTCCACATCATAAAAGTCATAATTTCCTTTAACATAAGATGATATGGTAACATTATCATTATACTAACACTAAAAAGGAAGGTGTTTATACCTCCTACAGCAACAAGATTTATCGCAGCAATAAGTAACATTATAAGTAGATCACACGTTTCTAGAAATGGTATTCAATTTATCAATTTCTTTCCATAAGTGTTTCCCTTTTTATGACAAGCGGTGTTCCTTATAATAATATTTTTGTTCTTCAGTGAACCCACCTTGCCAATAAGAACTAGTTTCCAAGAAATAAACCATTGATAGAAAGCATGACAAAGCAAGGAAAAAGAAACTAAGAAAAACAAAAACAAAGTAAAGATAAAGGTTGTGAAGGACTCACCTTGTGAAGACGTCCTTAGCCTCCCCGGCAACGGCGCCAGAAAATCTTTTGATGGAGTGTTGTTGACGTGGGAACTTCTTCTTCTTTAATTCCCCGGCAACGGCGCCAGAAAATCTTGATGGTGGCTCAGTTGATTATTGAGCTTCTTTGGGAGTCCCCAAGAGGAAGGTGTGATGAGCACAACAACAAGTTTTTCCTCAGTAATAAACCAAGGTTATCGAACCAGTAGGAGTAAGGAAACGACTCAAAGGTGTTGCTAGCAACTTGGAAACCTGCACAACAGAAACTCAAGACTTTGCCCCAACAAACAATGAGGTTGTCAATCTCACCGGCTTGTGAAAACAAAGGGTTAACTGTATGGTGTGGAAGGTAATAATGGTTTTCAGAAAGTAAATAGTAATAGTGGAAGGTGTATCAATAGTAAAGATTGTACCGGGGTCCATAGTTCACTAGAGGTGTTCTCCTTAAGATAAACAAACATGGCATGTTAGGTAAACAAATTACAGCAGGGCAATTGACATGACTGGGCAAGGCATAACAATGCAATGTGTAACATCCCAAAAATATTAAACTAGAATCATCAAACTCTAATCACCAAATTTAGGGTTAACAAAAACTTGTCTAATTGAAATATGAAAGCATTCATATGTGTATGTATCAATATTTGGATTCTTTTGAATTGCCATGATTCTGTGTTTCTTTGCTTGTAAAATGATTCTTAGGTGAAATAAACATCATATAAACAATCCCCAAAATTTTCTCAAAGACAAACAAATCAAAGCAAATAAATTAAGTGAATGGTCACTTTGGCCAAATTAACTCCCATGCCTACTTTGGCTATCTCTAACTTTCAGAACTTAACAAAAACATGTATAGATCTTTGCACCCCTTGATAGTACTCATAACGAAGTACCAAGGCCCACTTTGTGATCATCCAGAAACATTCAAATGCATAGTTTAAATGATAGCTTAAAATTGAATCTATTTCATATGGGAAGATCCCACTTTTTCAAAACCCCTCAAACCAACTCAACTTTAAAAACCCAAGCATCTACAGACTCACCAGCACATGCCTAGCACACCCACCAAAAATAATTTCAAAATTCAAAACTTGAGTTCATGCGGCCATTTCATCAAACAGCTTGCACATACAAATCAAACAAAATCAAAACACTATGTTGAGCAGTGTTTTGGGCCTAACTTGTTCCCTCTCTCGACACCACTAGCCTTAGTAGATCATATAACAACCATAACTAATCTCTATCACTACTGTAAGCTGGCCATTGTCATCAATGGTAAGCAGGCCGAGTGCACCATTGCCACCCCATGGTCGACAGCAAGCTACGAACAACACTAGCCTTGCCAACCTTGTCTGGGAGCAAGCTAGCACCCCATCGCCACTCCCTGTCCCAGCCGCAAGCACTGGCAGCCACTGGACCACATGCCCGAGCCATGCCAAGCCGCTCAGCAAGCATGCTGAGAGCGTGCCCCATGCGCCACGCTCGACCAGCACCCACAGACTGCGCGCCGCCCTCTCCGTGTGCGCGTGTGATCACCACCGTCCCAGCAACCCCGCAGACACGCCCGTTTGCCTCCGCGTGGAACACCATTGCCACCGCAACGTTCTGTCGGGAACGCGCAGAGCACCGCAACGTTCCGACCGATCAGCACCGCCTCACGCCTCGCCACCACGTCGTTGAGCTTCGCCAGGGAGCACAACACCGCCTCGTACCGTCGCCCACGCCGATAGCCCTCTGTGCCATCGACCACGACGAGCTCAGCTTGTGCCTGTCGGTCCCTTCTCGCCACTATAAATAGAGGCCTCCCCCGCTCGAATTCTTCACACCATTTCACTCCCTTACCTCACTGATCGTCCCACCTCATTCCCGGAGACAGGAGAGCAATGCATCGCCGGAATTGCGCCGGAGCAGGCCGCCTCTGGAGAAGAAGGGCGCCGTCGATTTTGTCCACCCCAGGAGCTGCCGCGACCACCCCTGAGTTCGCCGTCATCGACTTCGTCGTTCGCCCGCATCGCCGATCCTCTCCTGAGCCCCGATGAGCCTCCCACGACCCCCACTGAGCCGCTAGGGTTCGAGCTCGTCGGTGACTAGTTCATCGTCGAGGACGACCCTCACCCGTCGATCTTCATTCTAATCCAAAGCACCATATCGCCCTGTACCGCTTCACGTGTTAAGAGTCGCTGACCAGTAGACCCGCCCTGTCAGTTGCGCCCCGCGCCACGGAGTGACACTAGGCCGGCCCGTTAACCTCTCCCGCGCAGCCCACCTATTTGAATTTAGCTTTTTCTATTTAAGTTCAAACATAGTTCTGTACCTAGTTTCAAAAATCAACCCAACTCGATTCAGCGAACCAAATTGAATGAAACCAATTTTGTTAGAAAGATATTGAAATGCTTAATCCAAGCCCATTGGATTCAAATCATTTGGATCTGTAGATCAACCTTGGTAAAAATAACAAGTCAGAAGCTTTTCTTCATTCAAACATTTTTCAAATTTAAACCATAATATCTTTTGAGTTGATTCCAACTCTCAAAAATCATAATTGATCATACCTTTCAGAATATATAAAAATATATGGGTTTACTTATAGAAATAATGTTCAAGTAATAAAAGAATGCCACATAGACATTTCTAGTCACTTTATTTAATTGAAATAAAAGGTTAAACCTTATTAAATTGTGACACCACTTTAAATCACATTCCCATGTACTGAAATATGTGGTGATGACATGTGTCAACATGATCCCATGTTTGGTTTGGAGAATATTAAATCTTAAGTAGTTTCCCAATGAGTAGAAATTACTTTTTTAAATATAAAATCAATAAGACAAATGCTTTAATCTTGTAATATTAGTGATGATGCTAGATCATCTATAGAACCCTTTTGTGTGATGATTGAAAGTAGTTAAGTATTGTTTGGTGATTGTGTACCTCGTATTTATTCATAGACGCTAGTACCGACAAAGGATACGAGGAGGAAGGAGGATACTACGAGGAAGAAGCCGATGAGAACTTCAACCACTGCTCTGCACAAGGCAAGCTAACACTTGCAAGATACTCTACTTTAGCAAGCCAATACTTGCAAGCTAACACTTGCAAGCTTATACTGATACTGATGCAAGCCTTACTAATCAAGTTGACCTATGCAAGCCAATACTTGCAAGCTATTAACTTAGCAAGCTTATACTGATACTGATGCAAGCCTAATACTACTGGTTGAATGTGCAAGCTAACACTTGCAAGATACCCTACTTATGCAAGTTATTACTTGCTTGTTACCATGCCAACCATATGCCTTAAGCATATGTGATCATACCCACTTGATACCCCAATCCTAGTTTTACTTGCAAGCTTCATACTTTATTTGTTTATCAAAGCTATTACTTAGAGCTTACTTAAGTGAATTGTAGATTCTAGAAAGATAATTGAAGGTTGCATAAAGAGCATAAAATTTGGCCTAAGCTAGATAATATTGATGTCATCCTAAGGCATGAGATTGAACTTAGCTAAAAATCCACTAGATTACCACCCCTCATTAGTACTCACTCCCATTTGTAGATGCTAGTGCTAAGCATAAAACTTGATCAACTTTAGATGGGAATACTTGGTGGAAAAATGGTTATGAAAACCTTGGAATGATGGATCATTCTATTGAGATGTTTTGACATGTGTTTCCAAACACCAGATGATTTTGATGATGAAAATGTTAAGGCATGAGCCTTAGCCCTTTATAAAACTGATGGTTGTCTGGATGTGATACCATTCCAATTTTATTGTACAACCACAATACCCAAAGATTGGGTAGGGCTTGACTGGAAACTTGTATACCTTAGTATTGGTTCCCTCACGGCCAAGGTTTGAGCTGAGGCTACCTTGTGAAGATTGTCCACCTGTGCAGTACCCAAGATGATAGTTGGTCATGGTTGGGAGGCCAAACTCACAGGAGAGGTGCTTATACTAGGGCGTGTAATTGAAATGTTAGGATTGATTATCCGCATACTGAGTATGGTGAATTCAGGATTTGTTCCTGACGGATGTATCGAATGTTGTAGTGGAAGTGTACAATATCTACAGAGTGTCAAACTATTCGAATAGCTGTGTCCGCGGTTATGGACAGTTGGAGTGGCCATACTGTTCCCCCGTCAGATGTTTTCAAAATGACTTGTGAAATGGATTGAGAATTTTGACTTGACCACAACAGAGTTGTGATATGAAATACAAGTTCCCACTTAGGTGTTATAAAATTTCAACTAGTTTTTCTTGCTTCTAAACTTAGTAGAGGTAAATCTGGCTTTTTGCAAAACAACCATAGAGCTTAGTGTCCTATTACAAAAACCCCCTTCACTTGTTAGTATTAGTTTGCGAGTACTTAAAGAGTACTCATGGCTTTGTCCCTGGTTATTCCCGTGGCCAGACTATGAAGAAGAGTACCAGCAGGAAGGACCCCAGGAAGGTTACGACAACTAGGATCATCTCCCATCGTCAGCATTGCCTGTGGCCCTGAAGATGGAGCTTCGCCTACGCTACCGTTATTATTACGTATTTCCGCTGCTTGAGTTCTATTAAGAACTGGATTATGAGATCCTTATTTATGTAAGACCTTATGTATGGTTTGTAATGGATGATGTACTATGGTATCCAATTATGTTATGTCTCGCAAAAATGGTAATCCTGAGATTGCGATGTTTGGCATAACAGGCATCTGGGATTAAAAATCCGGGTGTTTACAAGTTGGTATCAGAGCCATCCTGACCATAGGAGACCCTAGTCAGACTGGACGTTTGAATAAAAAACTTAGTTTCAAAACCAAAGGAAGCAAATATTTACAAAAAAAAACTTATTCCATTCTTATCACCTTGATTCTTTCATAAAAAATCATGTTCCTCACAAACTCTTGCAAAATACATAGAATTTGACACACTTGAGCACTCTACTAACTTACTCATCCTATATTCTTTTAGATGGACGTGAAGTACATCAAGTTTTATCTGTTGGGGAATGGAGGAGACCTTATCTTTGAGCAGTATTTGAACTAGCTTTTGGAACTTCTGGAGCGTCCGCACCCCGAGTTCTTCGGAGCTTAGCTCAATGATCAAGGAGGAGAAGATCTGGAGTGGCTAATTGTTGCAAGTCTCCGAGGAAAGATTGAACCTCCCACTGCCGAGGGAATTCAGTTCACCTTGTGAGAAAACAACTGGCTCGATGGACTTGCCAGGGCCATGCAGGAAGCTCTTGCTCGTCTGTGTGGGCAGAATATCAACCAGATCAAGGGTACCCGCTTTGAGTTTTGTCCAAGGCATGATGCTAATGGACAGCCACTGGAAGCACCATACCACCACGAGCTGAAGACTCAGTTGGACCACCTTAGCTTCATGATGTACGATCGTCAGCAGGAATCGGACAATTGCCGTGACTACTCCAACCACAAGTCCACCATCATCAAGACGAAGGATCAGACCATCGCCATGCTAGCGAAGGATCGCAAGTCTCGCGCCGTTAGCTCGACAAGAAGGAGCGCATGATTTCCCGTCTTCGCCACCGTATCTCGGATTTGGAGGAGACCATCCACGAGAGAGACATGCAGTTGGAGGAAACGGAGAATGCCGGAGAAGATCTTCGTGGAGACCCCTACTCCTATCTCAGCGATGATGATGATTTTCTGGAAGATCAGGCTATGGACTTTTTCACCGATGAGGATGATTACGCCTTCATCGATGACGATGAGGATGATGAGGATGACGACTACACCGACTCCAAGGAGTAGTAGCACTTGAGCACTAGCGTCGTGAGTTGTATTCGGTCCCACTGTATCGTAGTTTCCAGAATGGTTCTTAAAACCATTTGTTTACCTTTGTTGTGGTGTGTGTTTGTATCGTGTGCCGTGAATGAATGAATGAATGAAAAGCAAGTTTCTAGAAAATCCGAGTCAAACTTTAAAAAAACTTTTCAAAGTCCCTGAACCTTAGAAATTTCCCTCTTTTCTCATGATCTATCTCAATCTTCAGATGCCACGCGGAGGAAGTGGTTCATCCCCGGACCAGATGTTGCAGACCCTGCAAATGTTGGTTTCTGACCGCGAAGGTGAAAGAGCTAAACGTCAAGCCAACTTAGCCACCCTTCAGCAGATAGCTCAGCTGGCCCACAACAATCAAGGCCAAGGAAATCAGGACAACCGTGGATCTAAGCTCAAAAATTTCCAGAACACCAACCCACCTGTTTTCACTAAGTCGTAAGAGCCCCTAGATGCAGACGATTGGCTGCAAACCATGGAAAACAACCTGGAAGTCGCCGGAGTGGAAGCTAACGAGAAAGTTCTATTCGCCACCCACTATCTAGCCGGAGATGCTAGAGCATGGTGGAACAACGTTCATGTAATGACCAGAGGACAGATGATGACCTGGGAGGAATTTAAGGTCAAGTTCAGCAGAACCCATGTGCCACCGGGTTTGATAAAGAGGATGAGAGATGAGTTCAGAGAACTGAAGCAAGGAAGGATGACCATAGTGGAATACCGTGACAAATTCTTGTCATTAGCTAGGTATGCCCCGGATGAGATTGACACCGAAGCCAAGAAGAAGGAGAGATTCCTGAATGGTCTGCACGATGAGATGCAGACAGTGTTAGTCAATATCCCCTTTGCTGATATTGAAGCCCTTGTCGAATCTACCATCCAGATGGAAGGAAAGATCAACCAAGCCAATGAGAACCGCAAGCGTCGCATGATGCATCAGCCAGGAACCCATCAGACCCCAAAGTATCGCCCTAACCCATCTCCAGGATTTGCCCCGAGAACCAACAGACCCCCGATGAACCGTTCGACCTATCCCAACCGTGGAAACACAAGGCCCGGAGGAAATCACAACAACCCCGGTAACTCTAACAATTTCAACCGTGCACCACCCAAGTTCAACAACAACAATGCTACCGCCAACACTGCCCCGAGGACTGGAAGCAATGATGTGCCTGTTGCAGCAAAGGACAAGTCGCAAGTGACTTGTTATGACTGTGGAAATAAGGGTCACTACTCCAACGAGTTCCCCAACAAGAAGAATGCCGCAGCCCCCAATGCAAATGCCCCAGCTCAGCAGCAGCGTCGTGTTCAGCTAGGAAGAAGATTTGCCCCAGGGAATTCACTCAACTGCAACGGCCGTCTTTTTCTCATGCATGCTGAAGAAGCTCAGGAAGCGCCATACGTCGTGCTGGGTATGTTTTCTGTTAATTCAGTACTTGCTCGAGTGTTGTTTGATTCGGGTGCATCGCATTCATTTGTTGTAGGGTTCGCAGCATAGAAAACAAAAATTTTCCTACGATGGGAACTAAGTACCAAGATCTCTCTATTAGATACAAACAACGGGCGGATGTATATCCATAGAGAACATACCCTTGAAGACCGACAAAGCTTAACGAGTTCGACTCATGGTTAATGTAGACGATCTCTTGCCGATCTCAAGATCGAGAGGAAGTCCTAGCGCCGCAAATCAGCAGCGCATCCGTGCTCGCACACACGTTCGAGGCACCGAGCAACCTCCGCCTCGCCCAGATGCAGCGGAAGCACAACTCTTTCTTTCCGAATAGCCACCGGGAACATGTATCTCGCTAGTCCGAGACCATGGGGGATAAATTCTAGAGGGGGAGAGAGATCCTTCACGAGGAGGTGTGAGTGACAAGTGAGGAGGGGGGCTCCTTTTATAGGATGAGGGGGGGGGGCACCCAAGGGGTGGCCGCCGGCCATGGGGGGCAGCCCCCTCCCCTCCTTCATTCATGTGGGTGTACACTCCACTCACAAAATGCCCTTTAAATTTCCTCCACTCAAAAGTCCACTCAAATTCCCATTAAATTTCCACCAAATTTAATGCAAACTCTCATTAAATAAAACTATTTTATTTTATTCAGAATTTTGTCAATTACTTTAATGACAAACATTCACAAATAACCCCTTTCTAGAATTCCATTTCACATGCATAACCACTTTATGCAATTTC
Source organism: Avena longiglumis (assembly GCA_030063025.1). Classification (NCBI taxonomy): domain Eukaryota; kingdom Viridiplantae; phylum Streptophyta; class Magnoliopsida; order Poales; family Poaceae; genus Avena; species Avena longiglumis. The sequence continues at coordinate 145,402,046 of CP125978.1, read as the reverse complement.
ACCCAAAAACCTGTTTCGGTATCTAGTGAAATAAATTCCTGCGCTTGTTTATTCTTTCGGCATGAAACTTTTGCTCCAGTTGGATGTCGGTGTCTCTTAAGTGTGTCACCCTACGGTTCATGAATAATGCGGACATGATCGAGACCCTTCTCGGATCAATAATCAGAAGCGGGATCTGGAGACCCATAATCGACTCCCACATTCAACAATGACTTTCTTGTGATCGTCGGAACCTTTTACGCTAGTATCTTAATCCCTTTGTTTCACGATATATTACATGTCCGAGATTCGATCATCGGTATCTCCATACCTAGTTTGATCTCGTTCGACATGCACTCTTTTCTTGTTCCTGATATAACATTCTAGTGATCAAATCACTTGCTTGCAAGCTAATCAATGTGATATCACCGAGAGGGCCCGAGTATATCTATGCCATCGGGATGAACAAATTCCACTCGATCCATGAGCCTCAACATAACACTTTATTAGTTCGAATCCATCTTTACAATCACCCCATTACGGTGTGACGTTTGATGTTATCAAGAAACTCTTCCGGTGTTAGTGATTGACATGATCTCATGGTCTAAGGATTAGGATCACTGAAGTTGTTATAGCAATATAAACTCAATGACTTTGATCGTAATGCTATACTTCGGATGAATGTTCATCACACCATTACACTAATGTTGTGATCCCGTTATTAACAACATCCAATGTCCATGATCAGGAAACCTTGATCATCTTGTTAATCAACGAGCTAGTTTATGAGAGAGGCATAACTAGGAACTTTCTCTTTGTTTATTAAACACACATGTATTAACGTTTCCGTATTAATACAATTATAGCATGCAAAATAAACATCTATCATATACTTGGAATACACATAATAAACACTTTATTATTGCCTCTCAGGGCATATTCCCTTCATTTGTCACCGAAGAATTTGCCTGCACTAGTAAGATTCAACCAACAAAACTGAAGCATGTTATGATTGTTCAAATCCCCGGTTCAACCACCAAAGCTAGGCAATTTTGCAAAGCCGTCCCTATCCGAATCCATGGCATGGATTTTTATGCTAGATAGTACTCAGAACTAAAGGTTTGTAAGTAGTACTAGGAATGGATTGGATGTCCAAACATATAGGATTAATTGACTGTGCCAAGAAAGCCATAACCATGACCAGTACAGCCGAAATATCAGTCGAGCATATATCTAAAACCTTACCTCGTCAATTCAAGTGCAACAAGAGTATAGCCCAACCTACCATTGACCAAGTCCGGATAGTCTGTGAATACCCCGATGTATTTCCAGATGTTTTGCCCGGTATGCCCCCAGATCGGGATATCGAGTTTATCATTGAACTAATCCCCGGAACAGGACCCATAGCCCAGAGGCCATATAGTATGAACCCGTCTGAACTAGAAGAACTGAAGAAGCAACTGGATTCCATGTTGGAAATTGGACCGATTCAACCAAGTGCATCACCATGTAGATCACCTGTCTTGTTCGTAGACAAGAAGGATGGAGGCAACCGTTTGTATACGGATTATCGGAAGTTGAATGACGTCACTATCAAGAACAAGTACCCATTGCCCAAGGTAGAAGATTTGTTTGATCAGTTCACCGGTGCCAAAGTGTTTTCTAAGATTGATCTTAGAACAGGCTATCATCAACTCAAGATTCGTGCAAAGGATATTCCAAAGACTTCCTTTACCACCAGATATGGATTATATGAGTATATTGTCATGTATTTTGGATTAACCAATGCCCCCGCTTATTTCATGAATCTCATGAATAAGATTTTTGTGGACTTCCTGGATAAGTTTTTCATTGTTTTCATCGATAACATACTGATTTATTCCAAATCAGAAGAAGAACATGAGCTACACCTAAGGACCATTCTTGGAACCCTTAAAGAGCATCAGTTGTATGCCAAGTTTAGCAAATGTGAATTCTGGTTACAGGAGGCAGGATTACTCGGCCACATTGTATTAGCCGGAGGGATTGCCGTTGACCCTGCAAAGGTGAAAGATGTAGAAGATTGGCAAGCCCCAAACACTCAAACCCAAGTTTGTGCATTTCTCGGATTGGCGGGATATTACCGCAAGTTCGTAGAAGGATTCTCGAGTATCGCCAGACCCATGACCCAATTGCTGAAGAAGGACAAGAAGTTTTAATGGATCGACAAATGTGAAGAGAGTTTTCAAGAACTCAAGAGGAGATTGATTTCAGCCCCAATCTTAATCATGCCGGATATCACGAAGCCCTTCGACGTGTATTGTGACGCATCCAAGATCGGTCTCGGATGTGTGATAATGCAAGAAGTCAAAGTTATATCCTATTTATCTCGACAACTGAAACAACATGAGCAAAATTACCGAACCCATGACCTCGAACACGCAGCCGTAGTTCTAACCATGAAGACATGGAGGCACTACCTGATGGTAAACCGTTGTGAGATCTATTCGGATCACAAGAGCCTGAAGTATATATTCACTCAGAAGGAGCTGAATATGAGACAGAGAAGATGGACATTCACTATCACCCCGGTAAAGCCAACGTGGTAGCCGATGCCCTTAGCGGATTGCCGTGCCGCTTGAACTCCATGATTTTGAAGGAGCAACCAAGCTTGCACAAAGAGATGGAAGATTTTCGAATGGAATTGGTGAGTGAAGGATTTTTGGCTAGCATAGAACTTCAACCCACTTTGATCATCCAGATCAAAGAGGCGCATAAAGGAAATGCTAGTATCAACGGAATTAAGCGTCGTATCGGTACAGGCAAAGTACCCGGATTCACCGAAGACGAAGGAGTTATGTGGTACAAAGGACGCCTTTGTGTACCAGCAGATTCTGAGTTGAAAGAAGTTATTTTGAAGGAAGCTCATGATACTCTTTATTCTATCCACCCCGGAGGAACAAATATGTATCAAGATTTGAAGGAACAATTTTGGTGGCATAAGATGAAGAGAGAAATCGGAAGCTATATCACCAAGTGTGATATATGTCAGCGAGTCAAGGCAGAACATCAAAGACCCGCTGGATTATTGCAACCATTGCAGATTCTGGAATGGAAATGGGATTCTGTTGGAATGGACTTTATCACCGAATTGCCTACTTCTAGTAGGGGAAATGACTCTATCTGGGTCATAGTGGACAAGTTGTCCAAAGTCGCCCATTTCTTACCAGTCAAGACCACATATTAGAGTTCGAAGCTAGCGGAGTTATACATCGCTAGAATCGTCAGTTTGCATGGAATCCCCAAGAACATCGTATCGGATCGAGGAACTCAGTTTACCTCGAGATTCTAGAAGAAAGTCCAAGAAGGTTTAGGAACCCGCCTAGATTTCAGCATCGCTTATCACCCTCAAACCGATGGACAAACGGAGCAAGTAAATAAAATACTCGAAGATATGCTGAGAGCCTGTGTGTTAGAATATGGATCTAAGTGGGAAGACGGTTTGCCGTTTGCATAATTTTCATACAACAACAGTTATCAAGCTAGTTTGCAAATGGCCCCATTTGAATTCATGTATGGAAGGAAGTGTCACACCCCTTTGAACTGGTCGGAAGTAGGAGAGAGTCAGATTTTCGGACCCGATATCCTACGAGAAGCAGAAGGGAAGGTTCACAAGATTCGTGAGCACCTCAAGACAGCCCAGTCCAGACAGAAGAGTTACGCCGACAAGAAACGTCGAGACCTCGCCTTCAACATAGGAGATTTTGTGTATCTGAAAGTGTCGCCATTGAAGGGAATGCAACATTTCCAACTCAAAGGAAAGTTAGCCCCCAGATATATAGGACCCTTCAAGATTTTGAACCGTCGAGGAGAAGTGTCGTATCAATTGGAACTACCCGAAGAGATGTCAGCCCTGCATAATGTGTTGCATATCTCATTACTTCGCAAGTGTCTCGAAGTCCCGGAGAAGACTGGAGTGTTCAAGAATATTGATCACCGGACCATAGAAATCAACGATGACCTGACCTATCCCGAAGTACCCATCCGTATTTTGGAAGAAGCTTTCAGAACTACCAGAACCTGAAGCATCAAGTTTCTCAAGATTCAGTGGAGCAACCACACAGAAGAGGAAGCTACACAGGGCCGAAGATCACATCATGACGGAGTTTCCCGATCTCTTCAAATCCTAGGTAATCTTTTCGTCCTTTTTCAAATCTCGGGACGAGATTTTGTTTAAGGGGGGAAGGTTTGTAACATCCCAAAAATATTAAACTAGAATCATCAGACTCTAATCACCAAAATTAGGGTTAACAAAAGCTTGTCCAATTAAAACATTAAAGCATTCATATGTGTATGTATCAAAAATTGGATTCTTTTGAATTGCCATGATTCTATGTTTCTTTGCTTGTAAAATGATTCTTAGATGAAATAAACATCATCTAAATAATCCCCAAACTTTTCCCAAAGACAAACAAATCAAAACAAACAAATTAAGTGCATGGTCACTTTGGCCAAATTAACTCCCATGCCTACTTTGGCTATCTCTAACTTTCAGAACTTAACAAAAACATGTATAAATCTTTGCACCCATTGATAGTACTCATACCAAAGTACCAAGGCCCACATTGTGATCATCCAGAAACATTCAAATGCATAGTTTAAATGACAGCTTAAAATTGAATCTATTTCATATGGGAAGATCCCACTTTTTCAAAAAACCCTCAAACCAACTCAATTTTCAAAACCCAATAATCTACAGACTCACCAGCACATGCCTAGCACACCCACCAAAAATAATTTCAAAATTCAAAACTTGAGTTCATGCGGCCATTTCATCAAACAACTTGTAGATACAAATCAAACGAAATCAAAACACTATGTTGAGCAGTGTTTTGGGCCTAACATGTTCCCTCTCTAGACACCACTAGCCTTAGTAGATCATCTAAAAACCATAACTAATCTCTAGCACTACTGTAAGCTGGCCATTGTCATCAATGGTGAGCAGGCCGAGTGCACCATTGCCACCCCATGGTCGACAGCAAGCTACGAACAACACTAGCCTCGCCAACCTTGTCTGGGAGAAAGCTAGCACCCCACCGCCACTCCATGTCCCAGCCGCAAGCAATGCCAGCCATTGGATCACACGCCCGAGCCATGCAAAGCCGCTCAGCAAGCATGCCGAGAGCGTGCCCCGTGCGCCACGCTCGACCAGCACCCACAGACCGCGCGCCACCCTCGCCGCGTGCACGCGTGATCACCACCGTCCCAGCAACCCCGCAGACACGCTCGTTCGCCGCCGCGCGGACCACGCGCGCTGTGCGCCATTAAAACTCCTGTCGGGCACACGTAGAGCACCGCAGCGTTCCGACCGATCAGCACCGCCCCACGCCTCGCCACCATGTCGTTGAGGTTCGCCAAGGAGCACAGCACCGCCCCCTACCGTCGCCCACGCCGATTGCCCTCTGTGCCGTCGACCACGACGAGCTCAGCTTGCGCCCGTCGGTCCCCTCTCGCCACTATAAATAGAGGCCTCCCCCGCTCGAATTCTTCACACCATGTCACTCCCCTCACCTCACTGATTGTCCCACCTCATTCCCGGAGCCAGGCGAGCAACACATCGCCGGAATGGCGCCGGAGCAGGCCGCCTCTGGAGAAGAAGGGCGCCATCGATTTCGTCCACCCTAGGAGCTGCCGCGACCACCCCTGAGTTCGCCGTCGTCGACTTTGTCATTCGCCCGCATCGCCGACCCTCGCCTGAGCCCCGGTGAGCCTCCCATGCCCCCACTGAGCCGCTAGGGTTCGAGCTCGCCGGTGACTAGTTCATCGTCGACGACGACCCTCAGCCGTCGATCTTCATTCTAATCCAACGCACCATATCGCCCCGTACCGCTTCGCGTGTTAAGAGTCGCTGACCAGTAGACCCGCCCTGTCAGTTGCGCCCCGCTCCGCGGAGTGACACTGTGTCGGCCCGTTAACGTCTCCCGAGCAACCCACCTAGTTGAATTTAGCCTTTTATATTTAAGTTCAAACATAGTTGTGTACCTAGTTTCGAAAATCAACCCAGCTCGATTCAGTGAACCAAATTGAATGAAACCAATTTTGTTAGAAATATATTTATATGCTTAATCTAAGCCCATTGGATTCAAATCATTTGGATCTGTAGATCAACCTTGGTAAAAATAACAAGTCAGAAGCTTTTCTGCATTCAAACATTTTTCAAATTTAAACCATAATAACTTTTGAGTTGATTCCAACTCTCAAAAATCATAATTGATCATACCTTTCAGAATATATAAAAATATATGGGTTTACTTACAGAAATAATGTTCAAGTAATAAAAGAATTCCACATAGACATTTCTAGTCACTTTATTTAATTGAAATAAAAGGTTAAACCTTATTAAATTGTGACACCACTTTAAATCACATTCCCATGTACTAAAATATGTGGTGATGACATGTGTCAACATGATCCCATGTTTGTTTTGGAGAATATTAAATCTTAAGTAGTTTTTCAATGAGTAGAAATTACTTTTTTTTAAAATAAAATCAATAAGACAAATGCTTTAATCTTGTAATATTAGTGATGATGCTAGATCATCTATAGAACCCTTTTGTGTGATGATTGAAAGTAGTTAAGTATTGTTTGGTGATTGTGTACCTCGTATTTATTAATAGACGCTAGTACCGACCAAGGATACGAGGAGGAAGGAGGATACTACGAGGAAGAAGCCGAGGAGAACTTCAACCATTGCTCTGCACAAGGCAAGCTAACACTTGCAAGATACTCTACTTTAGCAAGCCAATACTTGCAAGCTAACACTTGCAAGCTTATACTGATACTGATGCAAGCCTTACTAATCAAGTTGACCTATGCAAGCCAATACTTGCAAGCTGTTAACTTATCAAGCTTATACTGATACTGATGCAAGCCTAATACTACTGGTTGAATGTGCAAGCTAACACTTGCAAGATACCCTACTTATGCAAGTTACTACTTGCTTGTTACCATGCCAACCATATGCCTTAAGCATATGTGATCATACCCACTTGATACCCCAATCCTAGTTTTACTTGCAAGCTTCATACTTTATTTCTTTATCAAAGCTATTACTTAGAGCTTACTTAAGTGAATTGTATATTCTAGAAAGATAATTGAAGGTTGCATAAAGAGAATAAAATTTGGCCTAAGCTAGATAATCTTGACGTCATCCTAAGGCATGAGATTGAACTTAGCTAAAAGTCCACTAGATTACCACCCCTCATTAGTACTCACTCCCATTTGTAGATGCTAGTGCTAAGCATAAAACTTGATCAACTTTAGATGGGAATACTTGGTGGAAAAATGGTTATGAAAACCTTGGAATGATGGATCATTCTATTGAGATGTTTTGACATGTGTTTCCGAACACCAGATGATTTTGATGATGAAAATGTTAAGGCATGAGCCTTAGCCCTTTATAAAACTGATGCTTGTCTGGATGCGATACCATTCCAATTTTATCGTACAACCACAATACCAGAATATTGGGTAGGGCTTGACTAGAAACTTGTATACCTTAGTATTGGTTCCCTCAAGGCCAAGGTTTGAGCTAAGGCTACCTTGTGAAGATTGTCCACCTATGCAGTACCCAAGATGACAGTTGGTCATGGTTGGGAGGCCAAACTCACAGGAGAGGTGCTTATACTAGGGCGTGTAATTGAAAGGTTAGGATTGATTATCCGCATACTGAGTATGGTGAATTCAGGATTTGTTCCTGATGGATGTATTGAATGTTGTGGTGAAAGTGTACAATCTTTGCAGAGTGTCAAACTATTTGAATATCCGCGTCCGCGGTTATGGACAGTTGGAGTGTCCATACTGTTCCCCCGTCAGATGTTTTCAAAATGACTTGTGAAATGGATTGAGAATTTTGACTTGACCACAATAGAGTTGTGATATGAAATACAAGTTCCCAGTTAGGTTATAAAATTTCAACTACAATACAAGTTCCCACTTAGGTGTTATAAAATTTCAAATACAAATTCCAATTTTGTCGTACAACCACAATACCCGAAGATGGAGCTTCGCCTATGCTACCGTTATTATTACGTATTTCCGCTGCTTGAGTTGTATTAAGAACTGGATCATGAGATCCTTATTTGTGTAAGACCTTATGTATGGTTTGTAATGGATCATGTACTGTGGTATCCAATTCTGGTATGTCTCGCAAAAATGGTAATCCTGGGAACTGGAGAGCAAGACTAGAGTAGATAGAAAAATTCAAAGGGGTAAACCCTAAAACCTATAACCGACTCGGTTTGTGCCTGGGACCTGCGTAACTCTATATAAAGGCTAGGAGGATACGACCTAGAGGGCTGACTTCATACTTTCACATAGACACCTCCACGCCAGATTGCATCTGCGCACCCCTGTAACCTTCGGTTCCGCCGTAATCAAGAGCAGACAAGCAGGAGTAGGGTTTTCCCTCCGGGGGCCTGAACCTGGGTAAACCGCATGTCCCCGTGTTGCTTGTTTGCTAACCTTTCCGCGATCTCCAGCATCCCCATCTTCTCCAAAACCCAAGTCCATAACAATGGGCATTGACGAGATAAACCTCGTCAATTGGCGCCGTTTGTGGGAACTGGGGATGCTGATTGTGCGATCGTGATGGTCCCAACCAGAGCGATCTAAAACTCCACGGCGACGGAGAATCATCTGCTCTTCGGCGCCTTCGACTTCACCGCCCACTCACCGGACACCATGAAGGACTTCGAGCCCGTTGGCGACGGGCTCGAGATCCTGTTCGGGAGCTTCTGCTTCCAAGTGGGGCAGATCAGCACTCTCCGCCTCCCAGAGCGGGTGCCCTGGCGTCGATCAGGCCCGCTTCATGGGCTCCACACCCTATGCTACGCACCACATCGTCAACAGACGAGTCCTATGACAGCAGCAGCTGCAACTCCGATCTGTGCGACCCGCCATCGGACGAAGGAACCTACGGTTCTGGATCCGAAAGCTACGGCAGCAGCGATCCGATCTACAAGCGCTACCAGTGCACCGCGGTCATCCAGGATCAAGAGCACAATCCGCCACCCAACCCGTAGGGTAGAAACGGTGGAAACAGAAGAAGCCAATCTCCCCACCCAACGGGGAAAACAACAATCAGGTCATCCACCTCAACGAGGAGGGATGGACTCAAGCACGCGAGGCCGTGGAAAGCAACAAGATCCTGCCCGCTGATGCCTCACGAGATCTGTTGATGGCATACCACATGATCCTCATCGAGGAGCACAAGAAGCAGATCAAGATGCAGGAAGAGCTGGACAAGCGCATGAAGGCATCTTCGGAGTCCAGTGCGCGGCGAGTTGCGCTCTCCGCCATGGGCATCGGCTCTAGATCACACGGCAACAACGTGAAGAAGCACCGTTCTCGGATGGAGAACATGGACCCCAAAGAGCGCCGCGAGGTGACCCGAGCCCTCAACGCATCCTTCATGGAGATGGACGCCAACGGCAACGTCATCCCAAAAATGTCGCAAGCTACGATCATGGCATCCACCGTGTACCTCGCGTCCCACCCACCTCCGGAGGGGGACCCGAAGAGGGCCATTCACAAGTCTGCGCTTATTGGGCTCGGACTCGTCGGAGCTGCGCTCCACGGAGAAGCTCCTGCGGGCCGAAAAAGAAGGCCGCGGTCAGATTCAACCGCAGCACCACGCCCTCATCCGAGGACGAAGAGCATGACCTTCCTCGAAGGCATAAGAGCTCACACCATCGCAGCCGCGACTACGACGCTCGAAACGAGCTAACGCAACACAAGATTAACAAGGCACACGCCAAGCGCGTATGCTCGTCTGAATCCGAGATGGACGAAGACGAAGGAGAACTCTGCGGAGATCGATGCTTCAGCAGATCTGTTTGACGGACACGGATGCCGCGCAACTTCAAGCTCCCTTCGGACACTTCGAAATTTGACGGCACACAGGACCCCAAGGCGTGGCTCAGTGACCACCTGTCGTCTGTCAAGTTGCACGACGGAAGAAGGGAAACCGCCATGCAATGCCTTCAGCTGCAGCTGACAGGCGCAGCTCGAATCTGGCTAAGCATCTTATCCTCAGGGTCCATTCGAAGTTGGGAGGAGCTGGCGTACAGTTTCGTCCGAACCTTCAAAGGCACCAGCAAGAGGCCTACCTCGATCGAAGAGTTGCGAGCCTGCACCCAACAAACGGGTGAATCCATTCGCTCGTACATACTGCGCTGGTCCAACACCAAGAACTCCGCAGCGCACATCTCCGAAGAAAGGGCCATTGATGCCTTCAAGGACGGTGTCAAGCGCCAGGACTTCAAGGCAAAACTTGGACGCGTCAAGCCCAAGACACTCGACCACCTCATGGACATCGCCAACAGGTGGGCTGACAGCGAGGACTCCGTTCACTGAGCGCACTCGGAGGAGGAAGATGACTATGGTCGGCGACGTGAACGCCGTAGCAAGAGAAGACCGCGCGTCTACGACGATCGCGACGGACCCGACATGGTCGCGGCTGGCTACGCCGACCGCCGCAACGACGACAATCGCAACAGCGGCGGATACCGTGGAAACAATTTCCGCGACGGAGGACGCCCGGCACAGTCGTGGCAGCGCCGCGATCGCGACGATGGACCCTCAGTATACGAAAAACTGTCGGGTCCATGCACCATACACTTTTACATCGACAAGCAAGATGGCAAGAAGAAGGCAAGCCACATGCTCAAGGATTGCCGCGAGTTCCAGAAACTCAGCGAAAGCATGGCTCAGATGAGGCAGCAAGCCCCAAACCCCAGATTCGGGAACGCGCCCGCATCAGGCGAGATCGCGCATGGAGCTCCTCCACCGCCACCCGTAGGAGGCCCGAATCACCCAATCGCACCCGCACAAAATAACGGTGGGCACGGGTACCCCCCGCCGAAAGGAGCACTGATGATCCAGAAGAGGCGCCCAACGAATAGGGTGCAGAAGAAAATCACCCGGATCAACTGGCAGCTCCACCCGCCATCCCCGAGTACCTCGGTGGATCGAGTCTGCATCACGTTCACCGTTCGGATCACCTTGCAGTCCTCGCCCAGGTCATGCTGCCCTGGTGCTTGAGGCGCAGATCGGAGGTTTCGAGATGAGCCGCGTCTTCATGGACGGCGGCAGTGGCATCAACCTGATGTTCGCAAGCACTCTAGCAGCAATGCGGATCCCGCTGTGCAGCCTGGAACAATCAGACACAATGTTCCATGGCATCGTTCCAGGAAAGGGCATATTCCCCCTGGGAAAGATATGGCTTGACGTCATCTTCGGCAAGCCGGATAACTTCTGATGCGAGCGGCTCGAGTTCGAGGTGGTGGACTGGCCATCACAATACCACGCCATCCTCGGGCATGTAGCATTCGCAAGGTTCCTGGCAGTACCGCACTATGCGTACCTGCTACTCAAGATGCCAGGACCCAGGGGCGTCATCACGGTCCACGGAAGCTTCACCCGATCGGACCACTGTGACAGGGACTTCAACAGAATCTCCCAGTCATTCGGCATGCAGGAGGAGCTTGTAAGGCTCCGCGAGGTGACAGACAATGGGGCACCCCCAGTCGCACGGCAAAATGCACCTGACATATCTTTCGACTCCACCGTCAACACAAAGAAGGTGCAGGTCCACCAGACGGACGCCTCCAAGACGACATTGATCGCCAATGATCTCAGCCTCGCATAGGAAAGCATGCTCGTCGAATTCCTCCGTGAGCGCTGTGAAATCTTCGCCCGGTGTCCTGCGGACATGCCAGGAGTTCCCAGGGAATTCACCGAGCATGCACTCAACGTCTTTCCAGACACCAAGCCCGTCAAACAGTCCATCCGGAGACTGTCCGAGCCGCGGGCCAAAGCCATAGGGATTGAGATAAACAGACTACTCGCTGCAAACTTCATCAGGGAGATTAAGGAGAGCGAGTGGCTCGCCAATATTGTGATGGTCCCCAAAAAGGACACGGACATCCTGCGGATGTGTGTGGACTTCACGTCGCTAAACAAGCACTGCCCAAAGGACCACTTTCCTCTCCCTCGGATCGACCAGATCATCGATTCAACTGCAGGATGCGAGAAGCTCTCCTTCCTCGACGCCTACTCAGGCTACAACCAGATTCGACTAAAGGTCGAAGATCAAGAGAAAACGGCGTTCATCATGCCGTTCGGGGTGTTCTGCTACAACACAATGCCTTTCGGGCTAAAGAACGCAGGTGCTACGTACCAGCGGTGCATGCAGGCATGCCTCAAGTACCAGATCGGTCGCAACGTCCAAGTCTATGTCGACAACATAGTCATCAAAACCAGGGAGGCGAGAACGCTCATCGACGATCTCCGCGAGACGTTCGATAATCTCGACCGCTACAGGATCAAGCTTAACCCCGAAAAGTGCGCCTTCGGTGTCCCATCGGGTCAGCTGCTTGGTTACTTCATCTCCCAGCGAGGAATCGAGGCGAACCCGAAGAAAATACGGGCCATCATGGCCATGGAGAAGCCGAAAAACCTCAAAGGCGTCCAGCAACTCGCAGGGCGAATAGCGGCATTAAGCAGGTTCATCAGCCACATGGGCGAGAAAGCACTACCATTCTACCAGCTGCTGCGCAAAGCTGACAAATTCGAGTGGACGCCCGAGGCGGATGACGCATTCGAAGATCTAAAGCGGCTGCTTTCTACCTCGCCCGTCTTGGTCACGCCAAAGGAGCGCGAGCCCCTACTGCTGTACATAGCAGCTACACACCAGGTGGTGAGCACCGTACTGGTGGTCGAGCGACCCGAAGAGGGAAAGACCCACGGGGTCCAACGCCCAATATACTACCTCAGCGAGGTATTGAAGCCAACAAAGCAGAGGTACCCTCACTACCAGAAACTCGCCTACGGCGTGTTCATGACGGCTCGTCGGTTGAGCCATTACTTACAGGAGCACCAGGTGATGATCGTCAACGAGGCACCCCTGAACAGCATCCTGAACAATCCGGAGGCCACCGGACGCATAGCCCTGTGGGGCATCGAGCTGTCACCCCTAGACATCGTCTACGAGAAGCGACTCACGATCAAGTCTCAAGTTCTCCCGGACTTCCTTGTACACTGGATGGAGCTGCAGCTGCCAGACACCCCAGACATGTCACAGTCATGGACGATGCATTTCGACGGCTCCAAGCGCGAAGCTGGAGCGGGAGTTGGGGTCATACTGACCTCCCCGCAGGGAGATAAGATGAAGTACGTCCTCCGGATGAAGTTCCGAGCCTCCAACAACGAGGCAGAATACGAGGCCCTCATACACAGCATGAGGATGGCAAAAATCTGCGGCGCAACGCACCTGGTCATCTATGGTGACTCCAACCTCGTTGTCCAGCAGACGATGAACGAGTGCGATGCGCACGCCGCCAACATGATTGCGTACAGCGCACTCTACAACGCACTCGAAGGAGGCTTCGATGGCTGCGAGCTTTGGCACGTTGGAAGAGAAAGCAACGAGGAGGCCGACAGACTCGCCAACATCGGCACCACCTGCGCAAGGGTGCCGCCAAGTGTGTTCCTTGAACAGATCTGCGTGCCATCCATCAAGCAGAAATTCCCAAAGGGATCACCCAAAGAAATAGAACACTCGGGGGCCACGCTACCCGAAGGTCATGAAGGACCCAAAAAACTGGACACAGAGGTCGCCGTGGTCAACCTAATGCAAGTCATGGCAGTCGAAGAAACTTGGACGCGACCATACCTCCAGTACTTGATAGACGGAGAACTACCTGATAGTCCGACGGATGCCCGGCGCATATCTCGCCGGTCCAAATCCTTCACCATCATCAATGGCGAGATGTACAAGCGCAGCATTTCGGGTGTACTATAAAGGTGCGTCACCATCGGCGACGGAAAAACCATCCTCCAAGACATCCATAAGGGCATTTGCGGCCATCATGCAGGCAGCCGCTCCCTTGTCGCCAAAGCTCTCCGAGCTGGATTCTACTGGCCAACGGCCATGACCGACACCAAGGACATCGTCCGAAGATGCAACGAGTTCCAAAGGTTCGCCGACAAACCGCACGCACCCGGGTCAGATCTCAGGCCCATACCTTTAGCCTGGGCTTTCGCCCAATGGGGCCTCGACATGATCGGCAAGTTGCCCAGGTCCTCGAAAGGAGGACACGTCTACCTCCTGGTCGCAGTTGACAAATTCACCAAGTGGATTGAGGCCATGCCGGTCACTAACCAAAAGGGCAAAACTGCCGTCAAGTTCTTTGAATCCATTGTCTACAGGTTCGGCGTGCCGCATAGCATCATCACCGACAATGGATCAAACTTCATCTCCAAAGAATTCCAGGACTTCTACGAAGGCCTCGGAATCAACATCACATATGCCTCAGTGGCGCACCCGCAAACAAACGGGCAGGTGGAGAAGGCCAACGGCCTAATCGGCGCCGGCATCAAGAAGCGCCTCATGAGTCCACTCGAGCGACTCGCCGGAGCCTGGACAAAAGATCTACCCTCCGTCCTATGGAGCCTGTGTACCACGCCAAACATCTCCACCGGCTACACGTCATTCTTCATGGTGCAGGGAGCCGAAGCCGTGCTACCAGCCGAAGTACGCCATCAGGCCCCTCGGGTCCTCTCTTATAGCAAAGCCAAATCCACGGATGCACTCGAAGACACCGTTGACACACTCGACGAAGCGCGAGACATAGCAGCAGCTAGATTTGCGGTGTATCAGCAGAATCTCCGCAACTAACACAGCCGACGGCTGCGCCCAAGGTCCTTCATCGAAGGAGACCTAGTCTTGCGACTCAAGCAAGAGCGACCGAAGAAATTCGAGTCGCCATGGGAAGGACCCTACATCGTCGCCGAGGTCATCCCAGGTGGAGCCTATCGCCTCAAGAACGTGGAGTCTGGAGTCACATACTCCAACCTATGGAACGTCGCACAACTGCGACGATTCTACCCCTAGATACCTCCCTCTTTACTTTCAATAAGGCTATTCAGCCAAGGCTACTCAGGTGAACAATGTACCACCTCCATTACGATATGAATAAAGCTAAGTGTCTCGCCCCAAAATTTTGTTTACTACTCGCATTTTTACTCCATGCTACAAACGCACTCGGGGGCTCCCCCAACCTCACGACTTCGTCGACTGAGGATAACACGTGTACACCTGAGTAGCTGACCACGTCAGGCTAATGAAAAAGGCACGCATACGAACAAAGCATTACGTGCTAGCACAACAACCAAACCTTTATAACAAAGGGAAAAACACGCCCACTCAAATATATACAAATTTTACATCTATCTTTTTTATAGGTACTACCTACTCTGAAGAATAACCTGAGCACGCTGCTCAAAAAGATCTACGACCTCTTCGGCATACTGCCTTACAGCCGCGTAATGCGGACGCATATCCCACTCACCACCATCTGGCCGAAGGGGTGGCCCAGCTGCTACAGTGGACAGATCTACGTCAGGACGATGCAACCGCACAAGGGAGAGCGCACCCTTTACCCCTGCGACGAGCTGATGCCGCACCAATTCCTTGACATGATGCACGTTCAAACTTGACAAGAGACCGTAGAGAGTCGGTGCATCATCCAACGGAAACATCACATGCAGAACCGACGCGAGTGAAGTCTTCACCTGACGAAGCACCCGCGATACTTGGTGAACGCGATCTTGCACCGTCGCAAGGACCATAGCACGGTCACGATCCATCCAGAAGAACCCGCCGGCTTCCATGTCCTATTGAGTCAAGCAATTGGCCCGAACAGCAACACGCTCCTTCTCCTCCCTTAGAGCAAGGTTAGCACCTGCAATACTTGCAAAAAAGTAAGATTCAAGGCCAGCAGGCGTATCCGAAGAAATGGGCAACAACTCGAAAAACTTACACTGAAGCTGCTCGGACAATCGAAGCAACTCCGCCATCAGGTACTCCTCTCTGGCAGCACCTCGATCTGCCTTGGATTTCCAAACGTCAGCATGGCCGCGCACCCCAAGCAACTCTTTCTCGAGACTACGAACACGGTCTCAAAGAAACGCAAGCCGCGAAGCATCATCCAAAGATGGCCGCAGCCGCGCTGCAGGCAAGGTCTCAACGTGATCAGCACCCGAAGGGCCCTAGATCAACAGAAAGGCAAACACATGAACACGCAGATGAAGGATCACAGAACTCAACAAATTCATTAAATGGATCAAAAGCCACTACGTGGCACCAGGATTGTTCATCAAATAATTACAACAAAAGAAGCTACAACTATCCTATAACTACAACGCCTACAAAGCTGCACCCTGAGTAGCCTCGGAGCCGGATTGCCTCGCCTTGGCTTCCCCCTGCTGCCTTAGCGCGTACTCGGCCAGCAGATCAATCAGCTTCGGCCCATAACGCTTACAGAGAGAAACATAGGTACCGAAGGCTACCTCGGATCCATCAGCAGTCGTCGGCATCCGGGAAGTGACCTAGGGAAGGTCCAGCTCCGTTCCATCCGCCAAGGCCATTGCCAGCCCGACGGATGCGCCGATGCCCTTCTGCTTGCGCTTGTACGCCGCAGGTGCTTCGGTTGACAGCGCCTCCACCAGGGTATCAACATCTTCGAGGGCCACGCCCTTGGGGACAAGCTCCTTGTACAAGCGCCCAAGGACCTCCTTGGCCTTCGCAAGCGAGTTGACGACGGTGCTGCAGCGATCTTCGACCGCTGCAGTAGCATCATCCAGAGCACTCCCGTGCTCCAGAGCACCACGATCAAACTCAATGCCCGCGGAATCTAAAGAAAACAAAGGAAGCAGAATGAAATAAAGCACTTCAAAAGAAAGACTAGAACATCCAAACGGAGAAGGCAGAGATGCTCACCCGAAACAGCCTTGGCAGCCGCCATAAGCTTGCCGGCTACTTCTTTCTCGTGCGAAGCCATGGCCGTGGAGAGCTGCTCCTCGCGGTCGGTAGCCTCCTACCGCAGGCGCTCCTTCGCCTCAGCCGCGTTGGCCAACTCCAGCTCAAGGCGCTCCCTTGCACCAACGGCGACCTCAGCCTTTTTCTCCGCTTGACCAAGGCTCTTTTTGAGAGCATCAGTCTCACTAAGAGAGGAATTATGATCCTCTGCAGCAAGCAATACAAATATCGGATCGAAGGACAAAATGCAAGAAGAAACAAAAGACCAAGGCAAACAATACCTTGAAGTTGTTTAAGGCTGGCCTCCAATGCCAGGTGCTGATGCACCAGTTGGTTGGCACCCTGCACAAAAGGCTGCAAATAAGAACCACCATTCAAAGAAGAGCTCGGGGGCTATGCCCAAAAAGAATGAGCAGAAGCAAGTCACGCATAGGAAAAATGCTCGGGGGCTCCCTCCCGAGATACGAAAAACAAGCAACAAACTACCCTACAGATGCCCAGGGGCTCCCCCCGAGGTGGGAAAGAGAAACAGATCATTCGAAAAAGGCTCGGGGGCTCCCCTCGTGGCAGAAAGTAGAATACTTACATGATTCGACAGCGACTCCGAAGGTCCGCTTGCAGCCTTCTGAGGCGCAACCACCCGAACCTCCCGCGGAGAAGTATCTGGAGCAGCGCCTTCAGAGGTGGCCACCGTCTGAGGATGAGGAAGCACGACCTTCGACTCCCCCATCATCTCCCGAGCACCATCACTGGAGGAGTCGTTGGAAGAATGGCTGCACCAGGACAAGTTAGCACACGAACAAAGTAAACATGCAAGAAAAGGCAATACATGACTAAGAAAAACTTACGAGTCAAGGTCGCTCAAGTCGAAGACGGGAGGGGTCCTGAGGACCTTCTTCTCCTCTTTCTTCTCTTCCTTCTTCTCTGCCTTCTTTTCTTCCTTCTTCCGCTTCGCCGGCGGGTGCGGTGCCACAACCCGCACGGGAATGGCAGGAATCAGAGAGGAAGAGCCTCCATGCCCATCACTATGATGTTCAAGCCATAGCGGATTCCTAGGAGTCGGCGGAGTCGAGGCATCCGAAGACTCGATGGAGCTCCGTGTGCGCTTACGAGTGTGGTCCTCACTCGACTCGTTGGCCTCTTCAGCCGGAGACCATGCTGATGGTAGCTCAGACATGGAATCCACCACTTCATTGTCCGGTGCAGCCAGAAACAATTCGGGAAGCGCTGGGTACATGCCCGGCACCTTTAACTCCTGCACAAAATAAGAAAATTTGTTAGGAAACAAATTCAAGTACAATGCAGTCGAAAATAGCGCTACGCACACGTCCCGAACCTACACCTGTGGAACAGGACGCGAAGCAGAGAACGGAGAAGTCAGCGACTTCCCCAGGATATCCTCTCCAGCCTTGAACTTCAGCAGCGGGCGAAGGACACCGTCGAGATCTCCCCTGGAGAATTCTTCAGCCGAAACCCTCGTCGGGTCATGACGACCAGAATAAAGGAACATCGGGTGCACCCGACGTTTGAGGAATGTGCGGATGATATCCACACCGTTCACCTCGTTATCAGGAATCAGCTGGAGATCCTCCACTCGACGATAGAGAGACTCTATCTCCGCTACCTCGCCATCCAAGATCTGGTTCTTCCAGGACCTCTTCGGCTCGATCTTTTGGGAGGGGTCGAAAGGAACAAGACCAAAATATTGCCCAGCCATCGTGGAGTCGCGGATGTAAAACCATCTCCTCGGCCAGTACTGGACAGATTTTGACATGGAAAAAGAGAAGAAAAGCAGATTGGGTTTGAGGGAGATGATGCAACCCCCAATGAGATAAACACCATCCGAACCAGATTGCCTCTTCACGGAATAGAGTTTCCGGAAGAGGCCAAAGTGCGGCTCGATACCAAGCCCACACTCGCAGAAAGTGATAAAACAAGCAATGTGAAGAAGAGAATTGGGGAAAAGATGATGCGGTTAGACGCCGTAAAGAAAAAGCAGTCCACAAAGGAAGTTGTGGACTGGGAAGGAAAAGCCCCGAAGAACGAAAGCGAGGAACATAACCCGAAACCCAGCGGGGGGACGGGGGATTACCTCGTTGCCTGGGAGCTTGACGGCCTCCCTATCTTGCGGGATCAAGCCCCGCTCACGAAGCTTGCGGAGATCACTCTCCCGCGTCTCCGATCGCCACCAGCCACCGTCGGTGACACGAGTAGCAGCAGCACTCTTCTTGCCTCCAGCAGCGCTGGTACCAACCATAGAAGAAGACTTCTTCGGCTTCCCCATTGCGGTGCGGAGACGCCGGCGGCAAGAATGTAGGATGGAAGAAGGAAATGTCCGAGGATATTCCAGCGCGCAGCAAGAAATCTCAGAGAACAACGGAGCAGTGAAACAAGAATGGCTGCGGTGAAAACAGACTAAGTTTTTCCCCAATGATTATAAGGACGAAGGCGACGCACGGTAACCGTCCATCAAGAAGACCTAACGCCAATGGTAAGATCTGACCATACACGTGTCAGCATCGCAACGAACCATCGCTAACACGTCGTCCACTATGCGTGGAAATCGAGGCGACGCCGTAATTATCTCCACTCCGCGCGTGACCGGTCAATTCAAGGTCAGAAGGTGGGACCCATGTTCGTCCAGTCAAGTCATCTCTGGCACAGCAGATGCTTGAGGTCACCGATCGTCAGCACTGACGTCATCAAATGCTATACTAGCAAAAGCCACAATTCTTCGGCTCCAAAGCTAAGAGTACTCACTCCAATCTACGATTCAACCAACTACTCGGGGGCTACTCCTATTAGGAGCGTTGGCCGCACTCTCGAAAATGAACAAAACTACAGCACTGAACTACTTCTTCGAGTCCTACGTCGAGTCTGCGACTCCACTACGGACTCGGGGGCTACTCTCATAGGGAGCATGGATTCAAGCATCCGAAAAATTTGTGTCCTACGGGCCTGAAGCTGAACAGCGGCTGAATTAAAGTCTCTGCTCGAGTCTACGACTCGAATAGACACTCGGGGGCTACTCCCATAGGGAGCGCTGGTCGCGCACCCTATGAATTCTTCGACTGCGATCCTTCGGATCAGGATGCAAATTTTTTTTGGCAAATCTGCCCCATATAACGCTAAGTGAGCAACGTCCTCCTTGGCCACCTGAAACACCTCCGTGGTGATAAACATTCGGATGTTGTGTCTGTGACACAAAGATAAGACCTACATATATCATCTGATGGCCTGGTAACGCACCTAACTGCGCTCTGCTAGTAAGAATCCGTGCCAACAGGCGCGATGAAAAATCCCGACGGACGCGTTGGGTACATCATTTAAATTCACTGGAATTCCACTCCTGTAAGACCTCCGCGGCTTGAGTCGAATTACGCCAGCATATGTTCCGGGTTCGAGTCGAGGGACTCGAACCTGAAGAAGATCGTGTTGTTTTGTCCTAAGACAGTTAACTGACCTTGATCCTTCGGGAGAGTCAGGCACACGCATCAACAATCCCTACACATTCTCTTGAAAGACAGAGTTGCACCCGAAGGATTTAAGAGTTCTCAGCCGAATCTACGATTCGACTGATCACTCGGGGGCTACTGACATGGTTATACCTCGCGGATACACGACCTCAGCATACCTGGTCCAACCCAAGGAAGGCCCACGGCAGATATACGCCGGCCCATGAAGACTTTTGGGTGGCCAAGGCCCATGACGCCTTCGGATCCTTGGAGAGCAAGACTAGAGTAGATAGAAAAATTCAAAGGGGTAAACCCTAAAACCTATAACCGACTCGGTTTGTGCCTGGGACCTGCCTAACTCTATATAAAGGCTTGGAGAGTACGACCTAGAGGGCTGACTTCATACTTTCGCATAGACACCTCCACGCCAGATTGCATCTGCGCACTCCTGTAACCTTTGGTTCCGCCGTAATCAAGAGCAGACAAGCAGGAGTAGGGTTTTCCCTCCGGGGTCCTGAACCTGGGTAAACTGCGTGTCCCCGTGTTGCTTGTTTGCTAACCGTTCCGCGATATCCAGCATCCCCATCTTCTCGAAAACCCAAGTCCATAACAATGGGCATTGACGAGATTAAACCTCGTCAGCGATGTATGGCATAACAGGCATCTGGGATTAAAAATCTGGGTGTTGACACAATGCTAGACATTCATGATCCTATGAGATTCGATTGGGCAATAGAACAAGATACATAGACCACCATCCAACTTCATATATGACTAGTAATCCACCTTCAGGTTATCATCCGAACCCCCACCAGTATTAAGTTGCAAGCAACAGATAACTGCTTTAAGCAAAGTGTGTAAGGTAAACAATCCACTTGTTCCATGAACAAGAGACCGTTGTTTTCTCCCTAGTAGCAACATCACATCTACAACCTTAGTTATTTCTGTCACTTCCCTTAGATTAAATAGAGGCATGAACCCACTATCGAGTATAAATACCCCCTATTGGAGTCACTAGCATCTACTTGGCCAAGATAGCTACTAGAAACAGAGAGCATGCAAGATCCCAAACAACACAGACATGATAGAATCAATAAGACAAAACCATTAATCAGTCTGACATAGTAATCTCAGTATCCATCGGATCACCGCAAACCCAACATGCATGATTACAAATAGATGATCTTGATCATGAACGGAGCTCACAAGATCTAAACATGGTAGCACAAAGGAGGAGATACAACCATCTAGCTACTATATGGACCCATAGTCCAAGGTGGAACTACTCACGCTTCATATCGGAGGCTGGCATGATGAAGAAGGCCTCCAGGATGATCTCCCCTCCGGCAGGGTGCCGGGAAGAGCTTCAGATCCCCCAATCTAGGGATGACGCTGGCAATGACTACAGACTATTTCGTGGAATATTGATCGGGTACTTAGAGTTTTGGTATCAGGGGGGGTGTTTATAGGCGAAGAGGAAAGGCAGGGGGCAGCCAGGGTGGCTGCACCCCCTAGGCACGGGTGGACCCAGCCCGCGCGGCCAGGGGGTGTGGCCCCGTGGTGGATCTTCTCCATCTCGTATTCTGGCTCCGTGTTCCCCAAGGTAAAATATTGACTTTGGCTTTTGTCCCGTCCAATTCCGAGAATATTGATTTCCTGCCTTTTCTGGAACCAAAAAAAGAAAAAAAACAGGAAACTGGCATTTGTGGCATCTTGTTAATAGGTTAGTACCAGAAAACATATAAAAACACCTCAAAGTAAGGACAAAGCAAAGCAAAGCAGATACCAAACAAGCATGGAACATCAAAAATTATAGATACATATACTACGTATCAATGCACATGCCGAGCCTTGCCCTCACCTTACGCAATTACATCACGATTTTGACCGCGATCGTTTGATCGCGCGATCGCCATGACCACTGTACGCCATGACGATTTTCGTCCGTACCGCCGCAGAGCACAGACGTTCTAGAACGATTTAGACTATGCCTCGCCGTGCCACAATGCGCATGATGATCGCCCTGAAGCACCGTGTCGACCTATACCCTTGGCCATGCCGATAGCTCACTATAACTGCGTCGCCGGCGATCCCGAGCCATGCCGTTGTGCCCCCTTCGCTGCAGTATAAAAAGAGCCCTCCCTGACCTCAAAATGCACACCATTCCACTCCCCTCTCACCCAGGAACCTCTCTGACCCAACCCTGGAGAAAGGCGAGCACCACCTCACCAGAATTTCACTGGAGTCCGCCGCTACAGAGGAAAGGAGCCGACGCTAGGAGCTGCCGCAACCACCCGTCGAACCACTATCGTCGACTCGTTCGTTTGCCCCCATCGCCTGACCTAGCGGGAGCCCTGGTAAGCCCCCGACAATTCCCGCCGTAGCGCTAGGGTTCTGTCTCACGTGCGCCTTGTGACGGAGACGACGACGCTCAGCCGTTGATCATGCTCTAATCGTAAGACCTAGATTATCCGATACCGCTTCGCGTTTGCTTAGCCGCTGACAGGTAGGACCAGCCCTGGAGTAGTCCTCTATGCACGTGTTGCGCAGTTGGGCCAGCCATTAGCATTCCCGCTCACAGCCTGTAGATTCATATCTAGATTTTTCTTTTGTTTGAAAATTCTATATTGTAGGTAACTTTAAAAATCCATTCAGGAAGATTCATAGCACCAAATTGAATGAATCCAATTTTGTTTGAAAGTGGATGAAAATCTCTAATCACTCCTATTGGATTCAAACAGTTTGAAACTATGGATTCAGGAAGACATTATATTTTAGCACTTCAAACATTTTTCTAAAATCAACCACAAGTTATTTTGAGTGGATTCCAACTCTCAAAAATCACATTGGACAAGACCTTTCTGAATATGTAAAAATATACATACTTACAAACAGTAGTCCTGGACCAAAATTAAAGAATGGATTATTGTCATTTCTAGCCTCTAAAAAAGTATCAAATAATAGTGTTAAGCTTTGTAAATTAGGCCAACCACTTTAAATCACATTCTCAAGTATTAGAATATGTGCTGATGACATGTGTCAATATGATCCCATATTTGAATTAGATAATATTAAATCTTAAGTAACTTTTCAATGACTAGAAATTAATTTTCTAAAAATAAGATAAATAAAATCTTATCACCCTTTTCTTGTAAGGATAGACATGATGCTAGATCATCTAGAGTAACTCCTTCTATGTTAAATAGAGGTAGCTAAGTACTATTTGGTGATTGTGTACCTCGTATTTATTTATAGACGCTAGTATCAACCTGGGCTACGAGGAGGAAGAATTTTACGAAGACGAGGAAGAGAACTTCGACTACCTTACCAACCAAGCCAAGCTATTCTATGCAAGCTAAGCTAAACCATCCAAACCTCGCTTACAAGCCTTTGTGATACCATTTTGATTTTTGCCTATCCCAAGTTTTACTTGCAAGCTTTACATTTTACCTTTTTATAAAGTTGTTCCAGTAGTTAATTAATTAATGATTAGTGGAAGAGTAGGAAAGGTGCCATAAAGAGATGGAGCTTGATGTAGGTAGAAACACTATCTTAGTATCCCTCAAATAGTGACACCATTATTGGTAGATGCTAGTGCTAAATTAATCTTGATCAACCTAGTTGGGAATAAATGATTATGAAAACCTTGGAATGATGAGTCATTCTATTGAAATATTTTGACATGTGTTATGGACACAATGAATTGAAGATGATGATGAATGAAGTATGTGACCCGACTTTGATAAAACTGATGGTTGGGTTCGCATGCGATACCATTCCAATTTTTATCGTACAACCACAATAACCGAATTTGGGTAGGGCTTGACTGGAAGTTTATGTGTCTTAGTATGGGCTCCCTTGCAGAATGAGGTGAGATGAGGCTACCTTGTGAATGTGAGTGTCCATATATGTATTTCCCAAGATGACTGATGGTCATGGTTGGGAGGCAAAACTTATAGGGGAGGTGCCTGTACTAGGGTGTGTAAGGTTAGGATTGATTATCCGCATACCAAGTATGATGATTCAGGATTATTCCTGACGGATGTATTGAATGTTGTGGTGAAAGTGTACCACCTCTGCAGAGTGTCAAACTATTCGAATAGCCGCGTCCGCGGTTATGGACAGTTGGATGGCCATATTGTTCCATTGTCAGATGTTTTCCAAAATGACCCGTGACTTGAAGGATGACTTTGACTTGACCCCCCCCCACACACACACAAGTTGAGGAAATGAAAGTAGGTTCCCACCTAAGTAACTTAGACAACTAAAGTTAGACTTTTATTACTAGATACTGGTTGAAATAAAATTGGCTTGTGGCAAACAAACCTAGAGCTTACGATTCCTATTAGAATGGTCGTATTGATTTACTAATAGTTTGCGAGTACTTCAAAGTACTCATGGCTTTGTCCCTGGCTATTCCCATGGCCAGACTATGAAGGAGACTACGAGGAGGATGGACAGCCGGACACTTATGATAACTAGGATCCTCTCCCATTGTCAGCATTTACTGTGACCCTAAAGATGGAGCCCCGACCATGCTACTACTATTATTATTCAGTTGCTTTGATTGTAATCAGACCTGATCATGAGATCAACTATTTGTAAGACTATTATGGTTTGTAATGGATGATGTACTATGCTACCAATTTGTTATGTCTCACAAAAATGGTAATCCTGAGATTGCGATATACGGCATAATAGGCATCTGGGATTAAAAATTCGGGTGTTAACAAGTTGGTATCAGAGCCATCCTGACCATAGGAGACCCTAGTTAGCATGGACGTCAGAAAAAATTAGCTTCTCAAAACAAAGAAAGTGAGTATCTATGAAAACCTATTCTCACTCTTATCCCTGAAAATTCTTTCCAAAAGAGAGTCATATGTTCCTTAAAATTTTTGCAACCTTACATAAAATTTGGCACACTTGATCACCTCTCTAACTTACTCATCTTAATTGCTTATAGATGGAGTACACCTACAGCAAATTTTATCAGTTGGGCAACGGAGGAACCTCATCTTTGAGGGTGACCTGAATCAGCTTGCGGAATTTCTGGAGCGCCCGCATCCGGAATTCTATGGAGATCAACTCCATGATCACCCTAGAGGGGAGCTGCAGTGGCTGATAGTTGCAGATCTGCGAGGAAAAATGGAGCCACCAACATATGAGAAGATCCATTTCAGCATCATAGAGAACAACGGGATAGATGGATTGGCAAGAGAAATGCAGGAAGCACTTGCCCGAATATGTGGGCAGAATATCAACAAGATCGTCGGCACCTGCTTCGCTCATTATGCCAGAAGTGACTCCAATGGACAACCCTTGGACCTGCCAGTCCACCCTGAGTTAAGGCACCATGTGGACAATCTTGCCTTCATGCTTCATGAGAATCAGAAAGAGCTGGACAACGCTCGTGCTGACGCCAATGATAAGCAACTTGCTACCGCCAAGAAGGACCAGACCTTCGCCATTCTCGTGAAGGAGCACAAGTCACTTTTCCGTCTGCGTGACAAGAAGGATTGCATCATTGCTTACCTTCATCACAAAGTGTCATCCTTAGAAGAGACCATCCATGAGCGAGGCATGCAGCTTGAGAGAAAGACTGAAGGGGAAGATATTCGTGGAGATCCCTACTTGTACCTCAGCAATGATGATGACTAATTGGAGGACATGGACCAGGAGTTCCACACTGATGATGAGGACCGTGCCTTCATTGATGATGAAGAAGCCACCGGTTATGATGAGTAGTAGCACTAGAGCACTGTCGTAGGTGTGAGTTGTACCTGGTCCCACTGTATCATAGCTTGGCAGAATGGTTCTTCAAACCATCTGTTTGTTGTAGTGCTGTGTTGGAATGTGTTGTCTGTATTGTGTGACTTTGGAATGAATGATAATGAGTTGTTGGCTTTCAAACCTTAGCCTTACTCAAAGTTTAAAAGCTTTTAAACCAAACTCAGAAACCTTAGAAAAATCTCCCTCTTATCTCATGATCTATCTCAATCTTCAGATGCCTCGTTGAGGAAGCAGTTCATCTCAATACCCGATGATCCAAATTCTTCAAATGTTAGTAGCCGATCGAGAAGCCGGTAGTACCGAGCGTCAAGCCAAACTTGCCACTCTTCAACAGATCGCCCAACTGGCGCATGACAACCAAGGCCATGGAAATCCAGATCATCATGGATCCAAACTTAAGAACTTCCAGAACACCAATCCCCCTATCTTTAGCAAGTCAGAAGGTCCCTTAGATGCTGATGATTGGATACAAACCATGGAGAACAAATTAGAAGTTGTCGGAGTAGAGGATGCGGAGAAAGTGTTGTTTGCCACCCACTATATGGCAGGTTCTGCAAGAGCGTGGTGGAATAGCACCCGTACCATGAATGGAGGACAAATGATGACTTTGGATGAATTCAAACTCAAGTTCATCCGAACCCATGTGCCACCAGGTTTGATTCTGTGGATGAGGAATGAATTCAAGGAGCTGAAGGAGGAAAGGATGACTGTGGTAGAGTACCATGACTGATTTTTGTCTCTGTCTAGGTATGCCCCTAATGATATTGGTACTGAAGCCAAGAAGAAGAAGAAGAATAGATTTCTGAATGGTCTGCATTATGAGATGTAGACGATGCTGGTTAACATTCTGTTTTTTGATCTAGAAGCTTTGGTGGATCCTGCTATCCAGATGGAAGGAAAGATCAACCAAGCCACTGAGAACTGTAAGCGTCGTATGATGCATTAGCCTGGACCCCACCATACCCCAAAGTATCGCCCCAGTTCGTCTGCTGCATTTGCACAAGGGAACACTAGGCCACCTATGTCACGCCCGAACTTACCCAGCGGAGGAAACCCAAGACCGGGAGGCAACAACCATTACCACAATGGCAATCCCAATAACTTCAACCGTGCACCACCAAGGCCCACCAACCCCAATCACAGTACTTCCCCAAGGACTGGAAGTAATGATGTGCCTGACTCGGGAAAGAACAAGTCAACAATCACCTGCTTTGAGTGTGGAGTGACGGGTCACTATTCCAATGAGTGCCCCAATAAGATTGTTGTCGCACCCAATGTCACTGCACCTGCCCAGCAGCAGCGTCGTGTCCAACCTGGAAAGAGATTCGACCTAGGCAACCCGAACAACCATACCGGCCATCTGTTCCACATGAATGCTGAAGAAGCCCAGGAAACGCCAGATGTCGTGATGGGTATGTTCTCTGTTAATTCAGTACTTGCAATAGTGTTGTTTGATTCTAGAGCATCGCACTCGTTTGTTACCAAAGAATTTGCATGCACTAGTAAGATTCAACCAACAAATTTGAAGCATGTTATGATAGTTCAAATACTTGGGTCAACTACCAAATCTAGAAAAATTTGCAAGGCTGTACCTATCAGAATTCATGGAATAGATTTCTATGCCAATCTAATAGTACTCGGAACAAAAGGTTTGGAAGTAGTACTAGGAATGGATTGGATGTCGAAACATCAAGGACTCATAGATTGTGCCAAGAAAGCCATAACCATGACTAGTAGCACCGGAGTATCCGTTGAGCATGTGTCTAAGACACTGCCCCGTAAATTCAAGTGCAATAAGAGTTTAGCCCAACCTACCCTAGACCATGTCAGAGTAGTCTGTGAATACCCCGATGTGTTCCCAGATGAATTACCCGATATGCCCCCAGATCGGATATCGAGTTTATCATTGAACTAATCCCTGAACTGGATCCATAGCTCAGAGACCCTATAGTATGAACCCATCCGAGTTAGTGGAGCTCAAGTAACAACTGGATGACATGATTAGCAAAGATCTGATTCAACCAAGTGCATCGCCATGGAGATCACCTATTTTGTTTGTGGATAAGAAAGATGGTGCCACCCGTTTATGTACGGATTACCGGAAGTTGAATGATGTCACAATCAAGAACAAGTATCCATCGCCGAAGATATAAGATTAGTTTGACCAGTTGACTGGTGCCAGAGTGTTATCTAAGATTGATCTTAGAACTGGTTATTGATACACCCAATTTGCATCACCATTCTATATCATAATTTACCTCTATTCATTGATATTTGTCTTATTATGAGGTATTACTTATGGATTTTCATCTGTTTATGCATGTTGGATGATTCTTGGAGGATGGACTGCCGGAGTCTGGATTCTGATGGAAAACAAGGCGTTTCGGTGCAATTTCGCGAAGATTAGAAAAATACTAGAAAAATATGGAAACATATTATTTTACCAGAAGACAAGGGAAGCCAGAAGGAGGGACGAAGAGGGGCCTCAGGGGGCCCACACCCCCTAGGCGCAGGCCCACCTGACCCCGCGCCTAGGGTAGGTGTGTCCCACCTGCTCGGCCTCCGACTCCGCCCCTTCGCCTATAGCTTCCCTTCAAAACCCTAAGGCTCGGGGAGCGACCACAGATATATTTACGCTGCCTCTGGGGGCGGAAAACACCGAGAGAGAAAGATCTCTCCGGCAGACAGATTTCTGCCGGGGGAATTCCTTCCCGGAGAGGGGAGACCGTCGCCATCAACACCATCATCAAGGTAGGCTTCATCGGGATCATCATCATCATCACTCCGTCCCGCTGTAACAATTGTGTTGGATATTGCATTAGTTCATTAGGGGAAACTTTCCCGGTGTTGATTAATATTGTAGTTGATGCTTGTGAGTGGAACCACTGGATTATTGTTTATGTTCAGATTGTTATCCATTATCATATCATCTTTGATCTTGATCCATATGATGTCTTGTGAGTAGTTCGTTTAGTTCTCGAGGACATGGGAGAAGTCATGTTGTCAGTAGTCAATCTGTGATGAGTTATTATTCAATGGTTTAGTATTTAAGTTGTGGTGCTATTCTTCTAGTGGTGTCATGTGAACGTCGACTACATGACACTTCACCATTTATGGGCCTAGGGGGATGCATTGTGTATTTGGATACTAATTGTGGGGTTGCCGGAGTGACAGAAACCTGAACCCCCGTTAGGACACCTTTTCACAAGGGAGCATAGGATCTCAGAGTTTAAGGCTGTGGTTAGATTTATATCTTAATTACTTTCCTATAGTTACAGATGTTTGCAGGGGGTTTAATCACAAGTATGTATTAGTCCTAGGAAGGGAGGTATGTTAGCACAGGTTCACCCACACAACACTTACAAACACCAAGGAAGAGTACTCAGCTATTTGAAGCGAAAGCACTTGACAGAATTCCCATGTGTAATCAAGAACATTTGGTACTTATAAGTATTTCCACCAGCTTGTCCTTTGCTAATAAAGGATTGGGCCACTTGCTCCGTTTGTTCGTTACTTCTGTTACTTTCTCTTTGATTTGTTGCCTTGTTAGAAAACCACTACAAATCCGTTTGCTAAGTATTCATAGGGATTTCCTGCTCCATACCATTGTTCAGCACCTTCCTCGTTGGGATCGACACTCCTATTTATAGGAAGTACTACGATACACCCCCTATACTTGTGGGTCATCAAGACTATTTTCTGGCACCATTGCCAGGGAGTGAAGCACTATTGAAGAGTGGAACTGGTAAGGGGAACTTTCACTGTGAGTATTGCTCTTGTTACTGCTTGTTACTTTGTTTCCAATATGTATAACCCACTTGGTTTTCTGTTTGGGAAAACTACTACCACTGCTAGGGTAGTAGATGAACCACCACCTGTTGAGATAGATCCTTTCAAGATACCTACAAGTATTGTTAATCGTGTTATGGATAATTATTATTTTGGGGATGAAACTGTCCATCCCAGTGATCACTTGTTTTTTATCCATGAATTATGCAGGTTGTTTAAGTGTGCAGGTATCACAACTGAACAGGTGAAGAAGAAGTTACTCTCCATATCCTTGAAAGGGAGAGCTGAAGAATGGTATAAGCTGCTGAAGAATGGACAATCCATGGAATGTGAGGAGATGTCATATCTCTTTTACTCTAAATTTTATCCTCCCAGTGAAATTCATAAGGATAGAAATCTTATATATAACTTTGGGCCTCTTGATGGAGAGAGTACAGCTCAAGCTTGGGGGAGATTTAAGTTACTAATGCTTAAATGTCCTATTCATGAACTCCCTAACAATATTATTCTCAATAACTTTTATGCTAGGCTTCCTCTTCATGATAAAGATTTACTAGATGCTTCTTGTGCTGGATCATTCACACGTATGAAGGAAGAAGCTAAATGGGATATCTTAGACCGTATTTAAGATAACACTGAAGCTTGGGAGAATGACAAAGGAAGAAATTCAGGTATAAACTATGATTATGATTGCATTAAATCTTTTATGAGAACTGATGACTTCCGTTATATTAGCAATGAGTTTGGTCTTGATCCTCAAGTTCTTGTAAAATGTTTTAATGCCTTTGCCTCTTATATTGAAATTCCCAAGAAAGAGTGGGACAAGTACCATGCTACTTATAAAGACATTGTCACCCATGTTCCTACTAGCACAGAGGTTTGCACTGTTGATCCTGTTTTGCCTGAACCTTATGTTGAGAAAATCCCTTTTCCCTCCAAGGTAAGGGAGCATTCCATTATGGCTAATGTGGTTAGCAAAAGCGCAAAGAAAACTGTAGGGTCCGACGAGCTTATTGATATTGAGCCTGTGGTAGCTATTGTGAAAGATGTTGTCACTAGAAATATAGAGGATGAGCATATTGTCTTCTGTGAAGACGCTACTAATATTGTTTCTCATCCTAAGAAAGTTAGAAAAGCTAGTGTCCTTGTGCTTTCTGTTAAAATTGGTAGTCATAGCTACTATGGTTTATGTGATATTGGTGCTAGTTCTAGTGCTATTCCTTATGAGCTTTACATGGAAATTATGCATGAGATTGGTCCTTGTGAGCTTGAGGACATTGATGTGGTTATTCACCTTGCTAATAGAGAGCAAGTTTTCCCCATTGGTATTGTAAGAGATGTGGAGGTCCTTTGTGGTAATATTAAATATCCTGCTAATTTTCTAGTACTTGGTAAAGAAGCTAGTAAAACCTATCCTATTATCTTTGGTAGACCCTTTCTGAATACTTGTGGGGCTACCATAGATTGTAGGAAGGAAAAAGTTTTGACTGAGTTTGCTGAAGAGTCTTATGAGTTTAACTTTTCCAAATTTTCCAAAACTCCTTATGAAAATGAACTACCTGATGAGGATTTCAGGGTTGAACAACTTTCTGCTATTTCTCTTGCTCCTAACAATGCCTTGCAGCAGTTCATGGAATATCATGAAAGTGATGCCTTCATGAAGGAAAGAAATGAGATTGACGAGGTTTTCCTTTGTCAGCCTGAGTTACTTAAGCATAATCTACCTGTGGAAGATTTGGGTATCACACTACCACCTAAAGGGGACCCTGTTTTCGAATTAAAACCTTTACCTGAAGATCTTAAATATGCTTATCTTGATGATAAGAAAATATATCCTGTTATTATTAGTTCTAAAATTTTAGGAAAAGAAGAAGAAAGGTTATAGGAGATATTGAAGAAACACCGAGGAGCTATGGGCTACACTCTTGATGATTTAAAGGGGATTTCTCCTACTATATGTCAGCATGCTATTAATATAGAGCCTGATGCAAAGCCAGTTGTTGAGCACCAATGTCGTCTAAATCCTAAGATGAAAGATGTGGTAAGAAATGAGGTATTAAAACTCCTTGATGTTGGTATTATTTATCCTATTGCTCATAGTAAATGGGTTAGTCTTGTTCATTGTGTTCCCAAGAAAGTGGGAATAACTGTTGTGCCTAATGAGGATAATGAGCTTATACCCCAAAGAGTAGTAGTTGGGTATAGAATGTGCATTGATTTTAGAAAGATTAATAAAGTTACTAAGAAAGATCATTATCCTTTGCCCTTTATTGATCAAATGCTTGAGAGGTTGTCCAAAAAGACTCACTTTTGCTTTCTTGATGGTTATTCTGGGTTTTCTCAAATTGTTGTGAAAGCACAGGACCAAGAGAAAACTACTTTCACTTGTCCTTATGGTACTTATGCTTATAGGCGTATGCCTTTTGGTTTATGTAATGCTCCTGCTACCTTTCAGAGATGTATGTCTGCTAACTTTCATGGTTTTTCTGAAGAAATTGTGGAGGTTTTCATGGACGATTTTTCCATCTATGGGACTTCTTTTGATAATTGTTTGCACAACCTTGATAAAGATTTGCAGAGATGTGAAGAAACTAACCTTGTGCTTAATTGGGAGAAATGCCATTTCATGGTTAATGAGGGGATTGTCCTTGGACACAAGATCTTTGAAAGAGGCATTGAAGTTGACAGAGTCAAAATTGAAGCAATTGAGAAGATGCCTTGTCCTAGAGATATCAAAGGTATTAGTAGTACCCTTGGTCATGTTGGTTTCTATAGGAGGTTTATTAAAGATTTCTCCAAAATTTCAAAGCCCCTTACTAATCTTCTTCAAAAAGATTTACCTTTTGTTTTTGATGATGATTGTAAGGAAGCTTTTGAAACTTTGAAGAAAGCTTTGACAACTGCTCCTATAGTCCAACCACCTGATTGGAGTTTACCTTTTGAAATTATGTGTGATGCTAGTGATTTTGCTATGGGTGCTGTCCTGGGACAACGTGTTGACAAGAAGTTAAATTCCATTCATTATGCTAGCAAGACTCTGGATGCTGCTCAAAAGAATTATGCTACTACTAAAAAGGAGTTCTTAGCTATAATCTTTGCTTGTGATAAGTTTAGACCTTATATTGTTGATTCCAAGGTTACTATTCATACTGATCATGCAACTATTAAATACCTTATGACGAAGAAGGACGCTAAGCCTAGGCTTATAAGGTGGATGTTGCTTTTGCAAGAGTTTGATCTGCATATTATGGATAGGAAAGGATCTAATAATCCTGTTGCTGATAATTTATCTCATTTGGAAAACATTTGTTTTGACCCTTTGCCTGTTAATGATAGTTTTCCAAATGAGCAGTTAGCTGCAATAAGGGTAAGTCCACATGAGAGTCCTTGGTATGCTGATTATGCTAACTTTATTGTTTCCAAGTATTTTCCTCCAACCTTTACAGCCCAGAAAAGAAGGAAAGTCTTTTATGATCTAAGGCATTACTTTTGGGATGACCCACACTTATATAAAGAAGGAGTAGATGGTATTATGCGAAGATGTGTTCTAGAATTTGAACAACAAGATATATTGAGAAAATGGCATGGCAGTGCTTATGGAGGACATCATGCTGGGGATAGGACTGCACAAAAGGTTTTACAATCTGGATTTTATTGGCCTACCCTTTTTAAAGATGCAAGGAAGTTTGTATTATCATGTGATGAATGCCAACGAGTAGGTAACATCTCTAGACGCAACGAAATGCCTATGAATTATTCTCTTGTTATAGAACCTTTTGATTGTTGTGGATTTGACTTTATGGGGCCTTTTCCTCCTTCAAAAGGGCATACACATATTCTTGTTGCTGCTGACTATGTTACAAAGTGGGTAGAAGCCATACCTACAAATAGTGCTGATGGTAAGACCTCTTTGAAAATGCTCAAAGATGTCATTTTACCTAGGTTCGGTGTGCCTAGATATCTCATGACTGATGGAGGCTCTCATTTTATTCATGGGGGTTTTAGAAAAACTCTCGCTAAGTATGATGTAAACCACAGAATAACTTCATCTTATCACCCCCAAACTAGTGGGCAAGTAGAACTTTCCAATAGGGAAATCAAATCTATCTTGCAGAAGACTGTCAATAGATCTAGGAAAAATTGGGCTAAAAAGTTGAATGACGCTCTTTGGGCTTATAGAATTGCTTATAAAAATCGTATGGGGATGTCTCCTTACAAAATGGTCTAAGGGAAAGCATGTCACTTGCCTTTAGAATTAGAACACAAAGCTTATTGGGCAGTGAAAGAATTGAATAGAGACTTTAGACTTGCTGGTGAGAAAAGACTGCTCGAATCTAGATGAGTTTAGAGGTGAAGCTTAAGAAAATGCTAGGCTCTTTAAGGAAAAATTAAAAATATGGCATGATAGGAGAATTCTCAAAAGGGAGTTCCATTTTGGTGAGAAAGTTCTTTTGTATAGGTCTCATCCCAGATTTTTTGCAGGGAAAATACTCTCCAAATGGGAAGGACCTTTTGTTATCAAGGAAGTGTACCATTCAGGTGACATCAAAATTTCTTCTCTAAAGGATGACACAACACAGGTGGTGAATGGTCAAAGACTAAAACATTATATTTCTAGAGATTCTTATAACGAAGATGTTGATGTTATTCAAATGATAACTCCAGAAGAATTTATCAGAAGCCAAACACCAAAAACTGCAGAGTTCGTCCTTGAATAGGTAAAAGTGATGAAAACAGAAGGTTCGTGAAACCCCAATCTTTTAATATTTTTGATGTTTTTAATACATAAAGGAAGTTACGAGACTAAACTGAAGAGGAAACGGAGCCCAGGGTGGACAAACCCACCCCAGGAACGGGCCCAGCCTGGTCGCGCCTGAGGAGGGTGTTCCACCCCCGAGCTTCGACTCCGCCTCATTTCTGTGTCAAAACCTTCCTTATGCATTGAATCTTCGTAATATATAACCCCCCTAGGTTCCCCAAGGTTCTTGCATCGTGTTCTCGTCGTGTTTTTGTTTTCATCTGTTTCTGTCAGGAAATCTTCTCAAGTTAAGAGCACCATGGTCTCCGCCAACGACAAAGGCAAGAAGCCCGAGGAAGAAGAACCTCAAGTCCCCAAGGAGGAGGAGGAGATTTCAGTAGGGTATGAAGGTGACATGGAGGAGGACAAGCAACCGGACACCCGCGCTACCTTCGCAAGCATTGGATTGGTAGCAAAACCCACCAAGATTAAGAGGACAACACATATATCTATAGGAGGGAGAACTCCACGTCATATCCTCGCTCCACGCACACTTCCCCCTAGTACCCCTTGTTCTAACCGTGCAGGGAAGAAACACTCTAATCTGGAAGAATGGAGAAAGAATAAAAAGAACTGGGATCCTCGGTCCAAGTTGATCATGGGCTGCATTGAGCATAATTCAGAGTTAATTCATACTCTGACCTTCGATATGGAGGATTTTAAGAATCTTATTGAGGAGCTTATCAAGAGAACACCACCACCACCGAAGGAGTAATTCGTCATTAGGTTTAGCATCCCCTTGGATTGTTCCAAGCTTGGGGGAGTGTTGCGGTATCACCACCCTTATCTTTTATCTTTTACCTTTTTAGTGGATTCATATCTGTGGTAGAGAGTTTGGTTTGCATGTGGAAGTATCTCTCCTTTAGTTGATTATCTATGTATCCCTTGGTGTGAGTGCCTTTATTGAATATTAATGAGAAGTCTCATCTTTTACTTTTTGCACTTCTTATTTTAATTTGCAATCTCTATTATATGATGGATCTTGTTGATCAGTATTCACACCACTTTGGGATCATCAAGATCTAAATTGGTTTTGGCAAACCGAGTTCTGGTCAGTGGCATTAGTTTGAAGGAAAAAGAAAGAAAGAAAGAAAAAGGCTTACAGGTATTTTGTATCATTTGTTTTCTTTCTTGTTGGCTCATAAGCTTAGTATTATTTATTTAAGATTCTTTTGTGTCTTCAAGGAAGATTGCATGTTTGGCTTTATTACTTGTATGTTTGCTTGCTACCTAGCCTTGCTAGCCAAAAACCTGTTTTGAGAAGGAATACTTCTCATGTTTCCAAAATCCTTTGAACCCAAAACTTTTGCCACTTGTGTCCACCATATCCACCTAGTAGCTTTTGCTATTCCAAGAAAATTATCAAGCTTCATCTACTGTTAGAATTAAAAATTATTTTGTTATGTGAAAACTGGTTAGTAAAGCTCTCACTAACTTGATGGCACACCTTATTTTCTTGCCCATAATAGACTTGAACCATTGTGAACATCAAAGTTGTATATTATTGCATCTATACATTGGAATTAGCAGAATCGTAATGTCACGAGGAACGTTTTCAACATTGCACTTGTACTCTGTACACAGTTGATATCGTGCTCTTTTGTCTATGGATGTCAACAGTGTGAAATAAAGAGGGAACTTGTAAGTACATGGAGTCTATATTCTGTGTTAGAGAAACGCCTGGGCCGCTAGCCTAAGCCATGCCTAATTATGGTGCAAACTTGCAGCATCACCGTAGTGATGGGAAAGCTCCTCAATAAAAAGCTATGCACATAGTAAATAAAAAGATTGTTGAGATGCTCATTGTCTGCTTGCCTTGTAATTTTGGTTATGGGAAAGCTCATGTACCATGTGCAAGGGGTACCCCGTTGGCGGTTCTCAATGATATGCAAATACTTACAATGACAAGAACTTACATGTGACTAAAGTTGAGTATGCATGAGGAGTGTCCCTCATATTCAAGGGACATGAGATTGCCAACTTATATTTCGACAAGCATATACTCCATGTTTGTTCACTTTAACCTTAATCATCTCAAGATGCTTATGATAGGGGCAATGAGGGCTCAAAGCTAGTTAGTACCATAATCTTTTAAAAGCTCTTTATGACTTGTAATCCCTACTACCCTCTATGAAGGGACATTTCTCCCACTTCCAAGTTGAGTCAGTAAACCTACTTCCTCTCTATCTCCAGCAAGCATTTGAGTTGTTGTGTTTCAAGCATTCATATGGTGATTTATTCAATCATGTTCTTTATCTTCCTTGTTTGCACAAAACTCTTATCTATTTAGTATTACTTTGAAAGCCTTCACTTGTGAAAAATCTTTTTGAGCAAAGAGTGTTCCCGTTTTGAAACTTCTACAAAAAGCTTTTGTGAAACTGTTTACCATGTGTTCTTTGACCAAGAACAAGTTTGCCAACTCCAATTATGATTTATCTTTATGCATCTCTATTGTGACTGTTGTACTTGGTTGCAAGCTAAGTTATATAATGGTGAGTTGCTTTCTTCTATGAGTTGTGCAATGGTAAGTGTGATGCTTCTTGTTCGTATTCTTTTATCGACACTTCACTCCTTAAACCTGTGGACATGTTTACTAAGCTCAGTTTTCACTTGGGGACAAGCGAATTCTAAGCTTGGGGGAGTTGATATGCCCAATTTGCATCACCATTCTATATCATAATTTACCTCTATTCAATGACATTTGTCTTATTATGAGGTATTACTTATGGCTTTTCATCTGTTTATGCCTGTTGGATGATTCTTGGAGGATGGACTGCCGAAGTCTAGATTCTGATGGAAAAGAAGGCGTTTCGTTGCAATTTCGCGAAGATCAGAAAAATACCAGTAAAATATGGAAACATATTATTTTACCAGAACATGAAGGAAGCCAGAAGGAGGGACGAAGAGGGGCCTCAGGGGTCCCACCCCCCTAGGCGTGGGCCCACCTAAGCCCGTGCCTAGGGCAGGTGTGGCCCACCTGCCCGGCCTCCGACTCCACCCCTTTGCCTATATCTTCCCTTCGAAACCCTAAGGCTCGGGGAGCGACCATAGATAGATTCCCGCCGCCTCTAGGGGCGGAAAACACCGAGAGAGAAAGATCTCTCCGGCAGACAGATTTCTACCGGGGGAATTCCTTCCCGGAGAGGGGAGACCGTCGCCATCAACACCATCACCAAGCTAGGCTTCATCATTATCATCCACTCCATCATCTCCACCAGCACCATCATCACCACTCCGTCCGGCTGTAACAATTGTGTTGGATATTGCTTTAGTTCATTAGGGGAAACTTTCCCGGTGTTGATTACTATTGTATTTGATGCTTGTGAGTGGAACCATTGGATTATTGTTTATGTTCAGATTGTTATCCATTATCATATAATCTTTAATCATGATCCATATGATGTCTTGTGAGTAGTTAGTTTAGTTCTCGAGGACATGGGAGAAGTCATGTTGTTAATAGTGAATCTGTGATGAGTTATTATTCAATGGTTTAGTATTTAAGTTGTGGTGATATTCTTCTAGTGGTGTCCTGTGAACGTCGACTACATGACACTTCACCATTTATGGGCCTAGGGGGATGCATCGTGTATTTGGCTACTAATTGTGGGGTTGCCAGAGTGACAGAAACCTGAACCCCCGTTAGGACACCTTTGCACAAGGGAGCGTAGGATCTCAGAGTTTAAGGTTGTGGTTAGATTTATATCTTAATTACTTTCCTATAGTTATAGATGTTTGCAGGGGGTTTAATCATAAGTATGTATTAGTCCTAGGAAGGGCGGTATGTTAGCACAGGTTCACCCACACAACACTTACAAACACCAAAGAAGAGTACTGAACTATTTGAAGCGAAAGCACTTGACATAATTCCCATGTGTCCTCAAGAACGTTTGGTCCTTATAAGTATTTCCACCGGCATGTACTTTGCTAAGAAAGGATTGGGCCACTTGCTACATTTGTTTGTTACTTCTGTTACTTGCTCTTTGTTTTGTTGCCTTGTTAGAAAACCACTAAAAATCAGTTTGCTAAGTATTCACAGGGATTTCCTGCTCCATACCACTGTTCAGCACCTTCTGCTCCTCGTTGGGATCGACACTCCTATTTATCGAAAGTACTACGATACACCCCCTATACTTGTGGGTCATCAGTTATCATCAACTAAAAATTCGTGCAACGGATATTCCAAAGACTTCCTTCACTACCTGATATGGATTATATAAGTACAAGGTCATGTCTTTTGGATTAATGCCCCCGCTTGTTTCATGAATCTCATGAATAAGATTTCGATGAACTTTTTTTGATAAGTTTGTTGTTGTTTTCATCAATGACATTCTAATCTACTCCAAATCGGAGGAAGAACATGAACAACACCTAAGAACCATCCTCAGGACCCTTAGGGAACATCAATTGTATGCCAAGTTCAGCAAATGTGATTTTTGGTTAAAGGAAATAGGATTTTTAGGACATATCTTGTCAGCCAGAGGAGTTGCCATCGACCCTGCCAAGATTAAGGATGTTGAAGAATGGAGATACCCAACCACCCAAACCGAAGTTCGTGCATTTCTTGGATTAGCAGGATATTACCGCAAATTTGTTGAAGGATTTTCAAGCATCCCAAGGCCGATGACTCAGCTGTTGAAGAAAGACAAGAAGTTTGAATGGACGAACAAATGTGAAGCAAGTTTTCAAGAGCTCGAGAAGAGATTGATTTCAGCCCCAATTTTGATCATGCCGGATATCACGAAGCCCTTTGATGTGTATTGTGATGTATCCAAGATTGGTCTCGGATGTGTGTTGATGCAAGAAGGCAAAGTGATATCATATTTGTCCTGACAACTAAAGCAGCATGAACAAAATTACCCCACTCATGACTTAGAGTTAGCCACCGTTGTTTTAGCCTTGAACACATGGCGTCATTATCTTATGGGTAATCGCTGTGAGATTTATTCAGATCACAAGAGTTTGAATTATATTTTTACTCAGAAGGATTTGAATATGAGGCAAAGGAGATGGATAGAGTTAATCAAGGATTATGACCTTGACATTAACTACCACCCCGGCAAGGCCGGTGTGGTAGCGGATGCTCTTAGTAGACTGCCATGTAGATTAAACACCATGATTATAAAGGAGAAACCAAGTTTGCATAAGTAGTTGTAGGATTTCAGAATGGAGCTAGTTAGTGAAGGATTCCTAGCTAGTATCGAACTTCAACCCACCTTGATAGATCAGATAAAGGAAGCTCAGAAAGGAAATGCCAGTATCGACGGAATTAAGTGTCGTATCGGTACCGGGAAGGTACCCAGATTCACAGAAGATGAAGAAGGAGTTCTGGGGTATAAAGGAAGAATCTGTGTGCTAGAAGATTCAGAGTCGAAACAAGCTATTTTGCAAGAAGCTCATGATACCCTTAATTCCATCCATCCGGGAGGAACGAAGATGTATCAGGATTTGAAGG
Organism: Avena longiglumis; assembly: GCA_030063025.1. NCBI lineage: Eukaryota > Viridiplantae > Streptophyta > Magnoliopsida > Poales > Poaceae > Avena > Avena longiglumis. Next base: position 145,361,922 of record CP125978.1, on the reverse strand, counting down.
AGCAATTTTGGTGGCATAAAATGAAGAGAGAAGTCAGAATCTACATATCCAAGTGTGACATCTTTCAGAGAGTCAAAGTGGAACACCAGCGACTCGCGGGACTTTTGCAACCTTTGCAAATTCCAGAATAGAAATAGGATTCAGTTGGAATGGATTTCATCACCGGTTTGCCTACATCTAGTAGAGGAAATGATTCTATTTGGGTCATAGTGGATAGACTTTCCAAAGTAGCTCATTTCTTACCTGACAAGATCACTTTTCAGAGCTCGAAGCTAGCAGAGTTGTACATTTCTAGGATAGTTAGTCTGCATGGAATCCCCAAGAACATTGTTTCGGATCGAGGAACCCAGTTTACCTCAATATTTTGTAAGAAAGTCCAAGAAGGTTTAGGAACCAAACTGAATTTCAGCACAACTTATCACCCACAGATAGATGGACAAACAGAAAGAGTAAACCACATACTCGAGGATATGTTGAGAGCTTGTGTATTGGAATATGGATCTAAATGGGAGGACTGCCTGCCCTTCGTAGAATTCTCATACAACAACAGTTATGTAGAGGTCCCAACCTTTAATAAGGTAGAGATCCCTGTGTTTACAATGCTAGTCCCTGGATCAATAGCCAGCATCCACAGTTAAGATGTAATATCAACAAACAAAGGTCATAATACAACTTTATAACCAGGAATAAAATAATTCATTACATCTTACATAGCTCATTTGGCCATCTCATTAAAATGCAGCAGAAATAACTATAGCATGGAGTCCTTCATCTTCAAAGTGCCACCGTCAATCATGTTGGTTGTAGACTTGTAATCCTATTCAACACACTTCACTAACATCAAACAAACCTGCAACATAATAAGTTGCAGGCACAAGGGTCAATACATTTGATTTGTATTGGGAAGTTTCACTACTATGTAGAGATAAGTGGATCCTATCATTACATGCATATTTGGCTAAGTAGGGGTTAGGCTCATTTGCAGAAAGCAATATAGTTTTATCCTATCTTTTCAAAATAGTTTTGATCTTTTGACAAATCTTTTTGAACTCCTTGGAAAACTCCAAGTGCTTCTAATCGCTTGTTGTCACCATCAAGTTTTACTTTGAGAAATTGGAATGTCGAGATCTTCCATAGCTTCAGGCCTTAGTTACTCAGAATTTTCCGTAACCGGGGACATGGCTAAGTACTTCGAATTTGATCTTCTGAATAAGTTATACACTTTACCCACATGACACAATCTAGTCTCGACGCCACCAGTGGATGCTGGATAAGTACTCACCAAAATGGAGTACTAGCAGATAGAGAATGTGACAAAGTCTTTCCATAGGAGTCCTCCCAATACACAATGCTAGCTTGTCTACCAGGGACCAATGTAGGTGTCACATCCCAAGATTTTCCAAATCTTGTAATGTGAAAATAAATGAATAAAATAAAACTTTGTTTGATTTTCAGGGCCAGAAGAAACTTTTTGAATTTAATTGGAACTTCAAACCAATTGGATTAAATAAAATCCTAAAGGGATTTAAAAAGATAAACATTTTAAATAAAGGAAAATAAAATATTTTGGAGATACTATTTTGGAATCTTTTAATAAAAGATTTAGTTTTCAAAAGAAAGGTGAATTTATAAATAAATATTATTTTATAAAGCCAAATTAAACCTTGGCCAAACTTTGGAGTTAAAACATTTTGTTTTTAAATAAAAATAGCAAAGATTTATTAAAATAAATTAATAAGGATTTAATATCCAAGTTTTATTAATAAAAGTTTTACTATTTACAAAACATCAAAACTTATTTAAATTAATTTAAATAAGTTTTCCCAGTATTTTATATTCTCAAATAAAACCTACTGAAATGTTTTGACTTTATTTTAGATTTAAAAATAAATATTTAAATAAAACAAATCCTATTTGATTTAATAACTAAGGCCCATTTATTTAATTGTTAATGGACCATAAATAAAAGGTTATTTTATTTTATTTTAAACAAGCTTTCCAAGTATTCTTTACTTTCAAATAAAACCTACTGAATTGGTTTTGAAAGTATTTGGATTTCAATTGAAGATTTTATTGAATAAATCAAACCATATTAAATAAATAAAGGTCCATTTTATTTAATTAAATGAATGGATCTTAAAATGAATAAAAAATAGATTATTTTGGAATTTGGTGTATGTTGCTAAACAGAACCAAGTTCAAAGTTGTGAAGTTTGGTGATTGTTTGAATCAATTTGAATGTTGTTTGATAGTTTGAAATTCAAAACAGAAATTAGAATTAGAAAAAGAAAAAGCGTGACGGAAAAAAATAGTGCAAAGGACCCAAAGCAAAGGCCCAATACCAGCCCACTTTCAACCCCCTCAGCGAATCGTTTTTGCACCTGTTAACTGACCCGCAGAACCAATGACTGGTGGACCTCCCCCTCGTTTCTTTTCTCACTGCCAGGTAGACCCCACTCCCCCTGTTCATTGTCCACACCCGCATGACCTGTTCTTCCTCCCCCTCGTCGCCGTTGCTGCCTCTAATTAACCGCATCAATTCGAGTAAATGGCTGAATGAATTCTCCCAGTAACCTCACACATTTAATCGCCCATGCTCCCTCCTCCTTTCCCCTCTGTCTCCTTCCCCAAATGCGCCCCCAGGCTGCCTGAATCGAGCTTGCACACCCTCGGCTCCGACCACCGTCTCTGGTCAATTCCGGCTAACCTCTACCGCCCCTTGCCTCCTCGACCATGCTCACGTGATCCCCACCTCCTGGCGATCATCCCCGTAGCGCCAGCTCGCCCCCGAGCGACCCTGAGCGTCGGCAACATCTTCCTCGAGCCAGCGCCGCCGTCTGGTTCTTCTCTGACGACGACTCCCCGGTAAACCAGGCCGCCCCTCCTCTTCTCTTTCACGCACGCGTCACCGCACTGACCTTGCGCAGCTAACCTTGCCCTCTGTTTACCTTCGTGTGATCTGTAGCGTCGCCTCCGACCACAACCAGGACCACCTGACGCCGTTCGCAACTCCGACGAGGAATTCCTGCAACCCTAGTGCGCCTCTTGACCAACCGCGAGTACCTTGAGCTTCGCCGTGTTCTCCTGAGCCTGGTGAGCATCTCCTTACACTTCCTTGCTTCCTGCTTCGCCACGCCATTATCTGCCGCTCGCCGTTGACATTGCGCCGCCAGCTTATGGTCGGGGCACTGTGAACCGTTCGATCTAGATCGGGCGGGCACGATAGAGTCACTTAAACCGCGAAGGGTTACGCGTCCAGGACCGTGCGATCGATCAAATCCAACGCCCTACAGACGCGATCCAACCGAATCGGTACCCGCGAATAGCAAAGCGCCGCGTGTCACTGTTCTGTTTAAAAACTGATTTGAAAACAGAATATTTTGTGAATTTCAAACCCCTGTAACTTTCAAACCACACGTCCAAATTTTGCAAACTTTATATCGTTGAAATCAGGAGAACAAGACCTAGCCAACCATGCCCTTAGTTTAACAAATAGTATCTGTTAGCTTGTTTGAATTTGCAGAAACATTTGTATGCTTGTTTAGAGTATAAAAATTGTTTAAAAATGATTCTTGGATAAAAACCTTTGCAAAATGGTTTGTTGTGACCATACTGACCCTAGAAACCAACCCTTGGTGTTGAAAATGATTTTTGTAAAGTTTAGGTGGGATTAATTGACTTAACCATTTTCTAGCCAAATAAAATTATTGATTTTTATTATGGAAATGTTTTTGTAAAGAAAACTTTGGGGAAAATGTTTTGGACCAAACCTACTGACCCAAAACACCAAGTTTTGCAATATCAACTCATTTGGTGAAAAAACATAAAGTTTTGCTTTGATAAAACCATTTTCCACCACTTAAAATGTTGAATGGATTTTAAAATAGTTTTTGGGCAAAACCCTCTAACTAATGACTTTGCCATTTTGGTAAATAACCAATTTGGAACTTACAAGGTTTAGAAGCCTAGTGGAGACCATCTTTACAAATAGGACCATCTTTTGCATGCTTGCATGCATAATTAGATTCCATAGTTTTATGTGTGTGTAAAATGTTGTTTGATTGATTATTTCGAATGCTAGTGATTTGGTGTTTGCTTGATTGATTGTAGTGAAATTAGCAAAGTGTGAGACTAGCAAGATCAAGGAGTGAGCCATCATTCCCTTCCAAAAAGGCAAGTTACACTATCATATAAAAGTCCTACTATTTTCATTATATTTAGTGGATTTTGAAAACATGCATGAAAATAATTTTATACTTATGCTATGCTAAATCCTAATAGGATTACCTATACATTCCTTAGTGAAAACAATGTAGTTGATACAAGCTTAGCCATGCTATATTTTTAAAAGAGATACATGTTGAGATTTTATGAAGTTGAGAAAAGGACTTGTGTTTTATATAATAAAACAAGGACTCAATGAACCACCTGGGTGGCCAAGGATACTTTGAGTATTGGAGAAGGTGGCAACAAAAGGAACCATGACTATGGAAATCCCTTTGTGTTGTGCTCCAAAGGAAACCACCCAGGAAACTTAGAGATTGAACATGTTTCTCGTAAAGTGGCTTCCGTGTACAGCCACATGCTAAATGGGCTCTGGCTTAGTCAACTACATAGTGGAAGTCCCATGCATTGGCATCTTCAGGTTAACTAGATTTGTGTAAGGGAGTAACCCTACATTAGTGCCTGTTAGACAAGCTAGCATTTTGTATTGGGAGGACTCCTATGGAAAGACTTTGTCACATTCTCGATCTGCCGGTACTCCATTTTGGTGAGTACTTATCCAGCGGCCACTGGTGGCGTCAAGACGAGATTGTGTCATGTGGGTAAAGTGTACAACTTCTGCAGAAGATCAAATTCTAAGTACTTAGCCGTGTCCCCGGTTATGGACAATACTGAGAAACTAAGGCCTGAAGCTATGGAAGATCTCGACACTCTAATTTCTAAAAGAAAACTTTTAAAACTTGATGCACTTGGGGTGACCAAGGAGCTCAAGAGATTTTGACAAGGACTTGAACACTTGAGTTTTTACCAAGGAGTTCAAGAGATTTTTGAATGGAGATTGGACAAAGGACCAAAACCATTTTGAAAAGATAGGATAAAATATTGCTTTATGCAAATGAGCCTTAAACTCTACTTAGCCAAATATGCATGTATTGATAGAATCCACTTATATTCCACATAGTAGTGAAACTTGCCAATACAATTCAAATGTATTGACCCTTGTGGCTGTAACTTGTAATGTTGCAGGTTTGACTGTTTTTAGTGAAGATTGATTAATTAGGATTACAAAGTCTACAACCAACATCTGCCTGTGGCACTTTGAAGATGAAGGACCCCATGCTTATAGTTATTTCGCTGCAATGTAATGTCATAGCCATATGAGCTATGAAAGATGTAACAAAATTATGTTATTCCTGGTTATAAAGTTATATTATGACCTTTGTTTCTTGATATTACATCTTAACTGTGGATGCTAGCTATTGATCCAGGGACTAGCATTGTAAACACAGGAGGAATCTACCTTATTAGGTTGAGACCTCTACAGATGGTATCAGAGCATTGTGTTGCCTGTAGGATTTGTAAACCCTAGGATTGGACAAAAACCCTTAGAAAAATAGGAGTTGTTCTTGTTCCAAAACTTATTTACAAAAACACTTGTAAACTCTTTCCTCAACCATTTTGGTTTTGACTCTACATCTCTTCTATTTTCAACTTGATGGAAAAACCTACCCCATGACCAAAGACTACACCATGTGCAAAGGACTTCTTCAACTTATTCAACTCTAATGAATTCAACATCTTCAGCATGTTCACCAAGGACTTCCAACTTGGATATCACTAAGGACTACTAGTGAAAACCAAGAGACACTAGATTGCCTACCAAAAACATTGATATCAAGTTAGAGTATGGATCATATTGTCCTATGAGGTATGATCATACTAAGTTGTTATTTCAAGAAAACTTGTTGTTTCCTTCAACTCATGAGTTAAGCTCATAAGTTGTTAAGTGATTGCTTGCTTGTCGAATGTTTGATGATTTGATTTTTTGAATGAACTTGATTGTTTTGAGTTGTGTGCTAGGACATCTTAAAAAAAACCTATCCACGAAAACTTATCCCTATCAAACCAACAGATGCCTCCCCGTCGTGCCAACCCCAACCAAAACAACAACAACATCACCCCTGAGATGCAGCAGATGATGGCAGCTCAGACACAGTTGATGCAGCAGATGACCACATTCATACATAATTTGAATAACAACAACAACAACAATCAGAATAATCCTCCAGCACTTGATATGCTCACCAAGTTTTTGAAACTTAGGCCTGCAAGGTTCTCTGGAACAACTGACCCAATGGAAGCTGATGACTGGTTACGTTCAGTAAACAAAGACTTAGTGACTGTTGGTTGCACCGATGAACAAAAACTAAGGTTTGCAGATTTACGCTGAAGGACCAAGAAGAACATGGTGGGACAACTTTCAAATCACCACTCCCCTTGAAGATGTGACTTGGGCTATTTTTGAAGATGGATTCAGAACCACTCACATCTCACCTGGAGTAATGTACTTGAAGAAAAAGGAGTTTCACAATCTGAAACAACGTCACCTCAGTGTGGCTGAGTATATTGAAGAATTCAACAATCTGGCACGTTATGCACCGGATGAAGTTGATACAGATGCTAAGAGAAAGGATAAATTTCTTGAAGGACTTAATGACGAATTGAACCTGCAACTAGCTGTTGCCTATGCCCCAACTTATCAATCACTCTGTGACAAAGCCACAATATTGGAAAACAAGATGAATCAAGTTGAGAACAGAAAGAGGAAACATAAACTCAAGAACTATTCAGGATCATCAAAGAAGAAGCATTCATACAGAAAGAGCAATGAAAATTAAACCACATCAAGATCACCACAACAACAATGAAAGTGAGAATAATGGAAATAATCGACAATGGAGATGACCTTGGTCGAACCAACATAACACATCTGACAAAAAGGACATTAGCTAGTTGCAATGCTATAATTGTAAGGAACTTGGACACTATGCATCGACTGTCCGGAGAAGAAAAAGAAAAGGATGCCGAAGAGCCAATGGAAATGACTCAATGTGACCCAAAAGGACATGTGAACCACATTGACCTGAAGGAAACTTTGAGGAGATAGAAGAAGTGGATGTCGAGATTTAGAAAAGTCAGAAGAGTCAAATAAGGATTCCTTGTCTGGTTATTGAGTTGAACCTTTAGCCAAGAGAACCATCAATGTAACCCTAAGAGACTTTATTTTAAGGGTGGTAGTACCCTAGTTATTTTAAGCCTACTTGTAACCCCAGCCTTCCCAAATCTCGGGACGAGATTTATTTTAAGTGGTAACTGTCACATCCCAAGATTTTCGAAATCTTGTAATGTGAAAATAAATGAATAAAATAAAACTTTGTTTGATTTTCAGGGCCAGAAGAAACTTTTTGAATTTAATTGGAACTTCAAACCAATTGGATTAAATAAAATCCTAAAGGGATTTAAAAAGATAAACATTTTAAATAAAGGAAAATAAAATATTTTGGAGACACTATTTTGGAATCTTTTAATAAAAGATTTAGTTTTCAAAAGAAAGGTGAATTTATAAATAAAGATTATTTTATAAAGCCAAATTAAACCTTGGCCAAACTTTGGAGTTAAAACATTTTGTTTTTAAATAAAAATAGCAAAGATTTATTAAAATAAATTAATAAGGATTTAATATCCAAGTTTTATTAATAAAAGTTTTACTATTTACAAAACATCAAAACTTATTTAAATTAATTTAAATAAGTTTTCCCAGTATTTTATATTCTCAAATAAAACCTACTGAAATGTTTTGACTTTATTTTAGATTTAAAAATAAATATTTAAATAAAACAAATCCTATTTGATTTAATAACTAAGGCCCATTTATTTAATTGTTAATGGACCATAAATAAAAGGTTATTTTATTTTATTTTAAACAAGCTTTCCAAGTATTCTTTACTTTCAAATAAAACCTACTGAATTGGTTTTGAAAGTATTTGGATTTCAATTGAAGATTTTATTGAATAAATCAAACCATATTAAATAAATAAAGGTCCATTTTATTTAATTAAATGAATGGATCTTAAAATGAATAAAAAATATATTATTTTGGAATTTGGTGTATGTTGCTAAACAGAACCAAGTTCAAAGTTGTGAAGTTTGGTGATTGTTTGAATCAATTTGAATGTTGTTTGATAGTTTTAAATTCAAAACAGAAATTAGAATTAGAAAAAGAAAAAGCCAGCAGACAGAAAAAAATAGTGCAAAGGACCCAGCCCAGCAAGGCCCAATACCAGCCCACTTTCAACCCCTCAAATAATCGTTTTGCACTGTTAATCGACCCATGAGAACCAATGACCGTGGACCTCCCCTCGTTTCTTTTCTCACGCCAGTGTAGACCCACTCCCCATCGCCGTCCACACGCACGACCTGTTCTTCCTCCCCCTCGTCGCCGTTGCTGCCTCTAATTAACCACATCAATTCGAGTAAATGGCTGAATGAATTCTCCCAGTAACCTCACACATTTAATCGCCCACGCTCCCTCCTCCTTTCCCCTCTGTCTCCTTCCCCAAATGCGCCCCCAGGCTGCCTGAATCGAGCTTGCACACCCTCGGCTCCGACCACCGTTTCCGGTCAATTCCGGCTAACCTCTACCTCCCCTTGCCTCCTCGACCATGCTCATGTGATACCCACCTCCTGGCGATCATCCCCGTAGCGCCAGCTCTCCCCCGAGCGACCCTGAGCGTCGGCAACATCTTCCTCGAGCCAGCGCCGCCGTCTGGTTCTTCTCCGACGACGACTCCCCGATAAACCAGGCCGCCCCTCCTCTTCTCTTTCACGCACGCGTCACCGCACTGACCTTGCGCAGCTAACCTTGCCCTCTGTTTACCTTCGTGTGATCTGTAGCGTCGCCTCCGACCACAACCAGGACCACCTGACGCCGTTCGCAACTCCGACGAGGAATTCCTGCAACCCTAGTGCGCCCCTTGACCAACCGTGAGTACCTTGAGCTTCGCCGTGTTCTCCTGAGCCTGGTGAGCATCTCCTTACACTTCCCTGCTTCGCCAGCTCCGCCGCCATCTGGCCGCTCCGCCGCTCGCTGTTGACATTGCGCCGCCAGCTTATGGTCGGGGCACTGTGAACCGTTTGATCTAGATCGGGCGGGCACGATAGAGTCACTTAAACCGCGAAGGGTTACGCGTCCAGGACCATGCGATCGATCAGATCCAACGCCCTACAAATGCGATCCAACCGAATCGGTACCCGCGAATAGCAAAGCTCCACGTGTCACTGTTCTGTTTAAAAACTGATTTGAAAACAGAATATTTTGTGAATTTCAAACCCCTGTAACTTTCAAACCACACGTCCAAATTTTGCAAACTTTATATCGTTGAAATCAGGAGAACAAGACCTAGCCAACCATGCCCTTAGTTTAACAAATAGTATCTGTTAGATTGTTTGAATTTGCAGAAACATTTGTATGCTTGTTTAGAGTATAAAAATTGTTTAAAAATGATTCTTGGATTAAAACCTTTGCAAAATGGTTTGTTGTGAACATACTGACCCTAGGAACCAACCCTTGGTGTTGAAAATGATTTTTGTAAAGTTTAGGTGGGATTAATTGACTTAACCATTTTCTAGCCAAATAAAATTATTGATTTTTATTATGGAAATGTTTTTGTAAAGAAAACTTTGGGAAAAATGTTTTGGACCAAACCTACTGACCCAAAACACCAAGTTTTGCAATAGCAACTCATTTGGTGAAAAAACATAAAGTTTTTCTTTGATAAAACCATTTTCCACCACATAAAATGTTGAATGGATTTTAAAATAGTTTTTGGGCAAAACCCTCTAACTAATGACTTTGCCATTTTGGTAAATAACCAATTTGGAACTTACAAGGTTTAGAAGCCTAGTGGAGACCATCTTTACAAATAGGACCATCTTTTGCATGCTTGCATGCATAATTAAATTCCATAGTTTTATGTGTGTGTAAAATGTTGTTTGATTGATTATTTCGAATGCTAGTGATTTGGTGTTTGCTTGATTGATTGTAGTGAAATTAGCAAAGTGTGAGACTAGCAAGATCAAGTAGTGAGCCATCATTCCCTTCAAAAAAGGCAAGTTACACTATCATATAAAAGTCCTACTATTTTCATTATATTTAGTGGATTTTGAAAACATGCATGAAAATAATTTTATACTTATGCTATGCTAAATCCTAATAGGATTACCTATACATTCCTTAGTGAAAACAATGTAGTTGATACAAGCTTAGCCATGCTATATTTTTAAAAGAGATACATGTTGAGATTTTATGAAGTTGAGAAAAGGACTTGTGTTTTATATAATAAAACAAGGACTCAATGAACCACCTGGGTGGCCAAGGATACTTTGAGTACTGGAGAAGGTGGCAACAAAAGGAACCATGACTATGGCAATCTCTTTGTGTTGTGCTCCAAAGGAAACCACCCAGGAAACTTAGAGATTGAACATGTTTCTCGTGATTGGCTTCCGTGTCTGACCACATGCTAAATGAGCTCTGGCTTAGTCAACTACATAGTGGAAGTCCCATGCATTGGCATCTTCAGGTTAACTAGATTTGTGTAAGGGAGTAACCCTACATTAGTGCCTGGTAGACAAGCTAGCATTTTGTATTGGGAGGACTCCTATGGAAAGACTTTGTCACATTCTCGATCTGCTGGTACTCCATTTTGGTGAGTACTTATCCAGCGGCCACTGGTGGCGTCAAGACGAGATTGTGTCATGTGGGTAAAGTGTACAACTTCTGCAGAAGATCAAATTCTAAGTACTTAGCCGTGTCCCCGGTTATGGACAATACTGAGCAACTAAGGCCTGAAGCGATGGAAGATCTCGACACTCTAATTTCTAAAAGAAAACTTTTAAAACTTGATGCACTTGGGGTGACCAAGGAGCTCAAGAGATTTTGACAAGGACTTGAACACTTGAGTTTTTACCAAGGAGTTCAAGAGATTTTTGAATGGAGATTGTACAAAGGACCAAAACCATTTTGAAAAGATAGGATAAAATATTGCTTTATGCAAATGAGCCTTAAACTCTACTTAGCCAAATATGCATGTATTGATAGAATCCACTTATATTCCACATAGTAGTGAAACTTGCCAATACAATTCAAATGTATTGACCCTTGTGGTTGTAACTTGTAATGTTGCAGGTTTGACTGTTTTTAGTGAAGATTGATTGATTAGGATTACAAAGTCTACAACCAACATCTGCCTGTGGCACTTTGAAGATGAAGGACCCCATGCTTATAGTTATTCCGCTGCAATGTAATGTAATAGCCATATGAGCTATGAAAGATGTAACAAAATTATGTTATTCCTGGTTATAAAGTTATATTATGACCTTTGTTTCTTGATATTACATCTTAACTATGGATGCTAGCTATTGATCCAGGGACTAGCATTGTAAACACAGGAGGAATCTACCTTATTAGGTTGAGACCTCTACAGTAGGGATATATTTCCCTACACAATTCTAGTTAACCTGAATATGCCAATGCATGGGTCTTCCACTATGTAGTTGACTAAGCCAGAGCCCATTTAGCATGTGGCTGTACACGGAAGCCACTGCACGAGAAACATGTTCAATCTCTAAGTCCCTGGGTGGTTTTCTTCTAGTGCACATACAACAAGATAGCCATATAAACATGGTTCCCTTTGTTGCCACCTTGTCCAAAACTTGAGTATCCTCTTTCCACCCAGGTGGTTCATTGAGTACTTGTTTTATTATATAAAACATACATTTTTTTCCAACACTTCATATAATCATATCATGTATCCCATACCAAATATATAGTAGGGCTAATCATACTACAACTACAATGTTTTCACTAAGGGAGATATGAGTATATCCTAATAGGATATAGCATAGCATAGAAATATAGTAGGACATGGATGATAGTGTCACTTGCCTTTTTAGTAGATAATATTGGTTCACTTCTTAATCTTGAAAGTATCACACTCTTCTAACTTCACTATAATTCAATCAAGCAAACATATATTCAATTAGTATTCAAACAATTTACCACATCAAATAATAGAAACAAGGCAATGCATGCAAGCATGCAAAAGATGGTTTTATTTGGAAAAGTAGTTTTTAATAGCCTCTAAACATTTTAAATCTCATATTGGTCGTTTACAAAAGTGGTAAAACCATTTGCAAAAGGTTTCACCCATAAACCAAATTTTATACCAAAGTGATATTTTATGTTGTTGAAAATGCCTTTTGCAAAGTAATAATTTTATAGGGTTCACCAAATATATTTTTAAATTTCAAAACTTGGTGTTTAGGGTCAGAGAGTTTAACTCAAATCATTTTCCAAAGATTTTACTCAAAAAGTATTTTTAACACATAAACAATATTTTTATTTGACTAGAAATGCTCTTATTCAAGGATTTATTCTTTAACTTTACAAAATACATTTTTAAATCCATAAGTTGATTTCTATGGTCAGTAGGTTCAAAACAAACCACTTAGCAAAGATTTTACCATAAAAATATTTCTAGAATAATTTTTATATTCAAATTATGCCTACACAATTTTCTACAAAAACAACTAAGTTTCTAGAAGAAATTCATTAAAAAAGTGCATGGTTGCAAAGTACTTGTTCTACTGATTCCAGTGATATAAAATTTGCAAAATTTGGACATGTAGATTAAAAGTTATGAATTTTGCAAGTTTGCAAATCTAATAGATCAAAATTTCTGTTTTTAAACAATTCTGGACACGTGGCTCTATCCTATTGGACAGTACCGCTTCGGCTGGATCGCGCTCTGTGGGCTGTTAGATTTAAAACGCATCGCACGGATCATATCGTCGCATACCCTTTCGATTAAATCTAATCTTAGCCACTAGATCAAGATCCAATGGATACAACGCATCTGACCATGGACTAGCGGTGCTGGCGGCGGCTGACGGCGGCGCACGCTCGGAAGGTGGTGTTGGCGATGAACCAGGAAGCGCGGGAGGGAGTGATGATGATCACCAGACTCACAGGAGTGCGGCGAAGCTCAAGGTGTGGTCAGCTACTCGAGGGGCGCACTGGAGCAGCAGCTATTGCTCGCCGGAGCTAGCGGCGCCGTCGGGTGCTTCTGGTTGTCATTGTTGGCGAGGCTACAGGCCACCCGAAGGCAAGATAGAGGTGTCGTTATACGCGGGCGAGATCGTAGATCACAGGAGCATCAACGGGAGGAACGGGGGCGGTCTGTGCTCACCGGGGGATCTCGCCGGAGTCGACGCAGGAGGCGGCGACGCTCTGATGTTGAGGTTGCCGAGGCTACGGTGTTCACGCGGGTGTGGGGTTGGTGTTGTAAGATGCGCAAGAAGAGGGGGAGCAGGCTCGTGTGCTCTGGGAGGCGAGGGGTGGTCGAGCAGCGCCGGAATCGGCCGGAGGGGATCGTCGGGGCAATGGCGTTCGGGCTTGCAATTCGTGCAGCCTGGAGTCAAAGGGGAGGCGGTGTCTGGGGGAAATGGAAGAGGGTAGGGAGGCGTTTAAAGGCGCATCATCACTGGTAGGAATTTACCGCGCATTCACTCGAATTGACGAGGATTGAATCACGACAGAAATGGCGAGGGGGAACGGTCGAGGTGGACACGATGACTGACAGCATGGGGTCGTGTTGTCTGTGAGAGAGAGGAAGAGAGAGTGGGGTCCTCCTGTCTGTGACTGCGCGGGTTCGTTTTTGAGTGGAAAACGGTTCGGGGAGGGAAAGAAGATGGGCTGCGCTGCTGGGCTGGTCTAGGCCTTTCTCCTGGGCTGGCTTGTTTCTCTTTTTTTTTATACAGAACCTTTTTTCCTTTTCTATTTTAAATTTACGTTTTGATTTTTATTCAAACAATTCAAACACTATTTGAATTCAAACCTTTGCCAAACTTTGGGTATATTTTTAATTCTGTTTATTAACATATTCTAAAGTCCAAAATAGAATAATTCTTTTAGGATCTATTTATAATTAAATAAATAGATATTAGTCTTTATTTCAAATAGGATTTAAATATGTTTTAAAACTCTATTTGAAATCTAAATTTTTACCAAAACCTTTTTAGTAGGTTTTATTAAAAATACAACACTTTGAAATATAATTTAAATACTTTAATATGTTTTAATGTTTAATTTAAAATGGAAAAAGCCTTTACTTAAATAAAATTGGATGTAATAAATCCTCATGATTTAATTTAAATAATCCTTTACTCTTTTTATTAAACAAAAATATTTTATTTCCAATGCTTGGCCAAGATTTAATTTGGCTCTATAAAATAGTCCTTATTTATTATTTCTACCTTTGCTTATAAAGCCATATATTTTTATTTAAAGATCCAAAAATGGGGATTCCAACTTTTATAACTTTATTTATTTTTGTTTATCTTTTTAAATCCTTTTAGGATTCTATTTGATCAAAATAGGTTTTGATGTTTCCCTTTGGAATCAAAAAGTTTCTTTTCGCCCTAAATTTCAACATTTATTTATTTTGTTTATTTATTTTTCACATTTCAAAATTTGGAAAATTTTGGGATGTGACAGGCTACCACCCTTAAAAGAAATCTCGTCCCGAGATTTGGGAAGGATAGGGGTTACAAGTTGGCTTGAAGACAACTGGGGTACTACCACCCTTAAAAGAAAATCTCATGATGGTTCACTTGACTATGGGTTCAACACTTGATATCCAGACAAGGAATCCTTATTTTACTCTTCTGAGTTAACTAATTCCTGACATCCACTTCTTCTATTTCTTTAAGGTTCCCATCCATGTCAATGTGGTTCACATGTCCTTTCTGGGTCACATTGGAATCATTTCCATTGGAGTTTCCAACATCCTTTTGCTTTTTCTTCTCAGGACAGTCTGATGCATAGTGTCCAAGTTCCTTACAATTATAGCACTGCAACTGGCTAATGTCTTTCTTCCTGAAAGTGTCATGTTGGTTCTGACCAAGGTCATCTCCATTGTTAGTATAATTTCCATTATTATCACTTCCCTTGTTGCTGTGGTGATACTGATGTGGTTCAGAATCTTCATTGTTCTATTTGAATGAACGCTTCTTTTGTGATGATCCTGAGTGATACTTGAGTTTATGCTTCCTCTTTCTGTTCTCAACTTGATTCATCTTGTTTTCCAAGATGGTGGCTTTGTAACAAAGTGATTGATAAGTTGGGACATAGGAAACAGACAGCTGCAGGTTCAACTCATCATTAAGTCCTTCGAGGAATTTCTCCTTCCTCTTAGCATATGTATCAACTTCATCTGGTGCATAGCATGCCAGATTGTTGAATTCTTCAATGTACTCTCCACACTGAGGTGACGCTGTTTCAGATTGTGAAACTCCTTTTTCTTCAAGCTCATCACTCCATATGATATGTGAGCTATACGGAAACCATCCTCAAAAATATCCCAAGTCACATCCTCAAGGGGAGTGGTGATCTGAAAGTTGTCCCACCATGTTGCTGCTAGTCCTTCAAGCAGAAATGCTGCAAACCTAACTTTTTCTTCGTCGGTGCAGCCAATAGTCACAAAGTCCTTATTCACCGAACGTAACCAGTCATTGGCTATCATTGGATCAGTCGTCCCAGAGAACCTTCCAGGCCTTAGTTTCAGAAACCTGGTGAGCATGTCATGTGCTGGAGGATTATTTTGATTGTTGTCGTTATTGTTGTTATTGTTGTTATTGTTGTTGTTGTTGTGGTTGTTCTGATTTTGATTTTGCATAAACTGCGTCATCATCTGCATCAGTTGAGCTTGACCTGTCATCAATTGTTGCATCTCGGGAGTGATGTTGTTGTTGTTTTGGTTGGGGTTGGCACGTCGAGGAGGCATCTGTTGGTTTGATAGGAATAAGTAATGGCAGATAGACCTAAGGAAGTTCTAACACACAACCCAAAACAATCAAGTTCAATCAAACAATCAAGCAATCAACAAGCAACCATTCACTTAACAACTTATGAGCTTAACTCATGAGTTGAAGGAAACAACAAGTTTTCTTGAAATAATTAACTTAGTATAGTCATACCTCATAGGTCAATATGATCCATACACTAACATGATATCAATGTTTTGGTAGGCAATCTAATGTCTCTTGGTTATCACTTGTAGTCCTTAGTGATGTCTAAGTTGAAGTCCTTGGTGAAACTAAAGTTGAAGTCATTGGTCATGGTAAAGGCTTTATCCATCAAGTTGAAAACGAAGAGATGTAGAATCAAAACAAAAAAGGTTGAGGAAAGAGTTTACAAGATTGTTTGTAAATAATTTTTTGGAACAAATACAACTCCTATTTTTCTAAGGGGTTTTGTCCAATCCTAGGGTTACAATCCTATAGACAACATAGTGCTCTGATACCATCTATAGAGGTCCCAACCTTTAATAAGGTAGATATCCCTGTGTTTACAATGCAAGTCCCTGGATCAATAGCTAGTATCCACAGTTAAGATGTAATATCAATAAACAAAGGTCATAATACAACTTTATAACCAGGAATAAAATAATTCATTACATCTTACATAGCTCATTTGGCTATCTCATTACAATGCAGCAGAAATAACTATAGCATGGAGTCCTTCATCTTCAAAGTGCCATAGGCAATCATGTTGGTTGTAGACTTGTAATCCTATTCAACACACTTCACTAACATCAAACAAACCTGCAACATAATAAGTTGCAGCCACAAGGGTCAATACATTTGATTTGTATTGGCAAGTTTCACTACTATGTAGAAATAAGTGGATCCTATCATTACATGCATATTTGGCTAAGTAGGGTTTAGGCTCATTTGTAGAAAGAAATATAGTTTTATCCTATCTTTTCAAAATAGTTTTGATCTTTTGACAAATCTTTTTGAACTCCTTGGAAAACTCCAAGTGCTTCTAATACCTTGTTGTCACCATCAAGTTTTACTTTGAGAAATTGGAATGTCGAGATCTTCCATAGCTTCAGGACTTAGTTGCTCAGAATTGTCCGTAACCGGGGACACGGCTAAGTACTTAGAATTTGATCTTTTGCAGAAGTTGTACACTTTACCCACATGACACAATCTCGTCTCGACGCCACCAGTGGCCGCTGGATAAGCACTCACCAAAATGGAGTACTGGTAGATCGAGAATGTGACAAAGTCTTTCCATAGGAATCCTCCCAATACACAATGCTAGCTTGTCTACCAGGCACCAATGTAGGGATATATTTCCCTACACAATTCTAGTTAACCTGAATATGCCAATGCATGGGTCTTCCACTATGTAGTTGACTAACCCATAGCCCATTTAGCATGTGGCTGTACACGGAAGCCACTGTACGAGAAACATGTTCAATCTCTAAGTCCCTGGGTGGTTTTCTTCTAGTGCACATAAAACAAGATAGCCATATAAATATGGTTTCCTTTGTTGCCACCTTGTACATAACTTGAGTATCCTCTTTCCACCCAGGTGGTTCATTGAGTACTTGTTTTATTATATAAAACATATATTTTTCCAACACTTCATATAATCATATCATGTATCCCATACCAAATATATAGCAGGGCTAATCATACTACAACTACAATGTTTTCACTAAGGGAGATATAAGGATATCCTAATAGGATATAGCATAGCATAGAAATATAGTAGTCTTATCATGCATGTTACAAAATCCACTAAGTGTAATGAAAATAGTAGGACATGGATGATAGTGTCACTTGTTTTTAGTAGAGAATATTGGTTCACTTCTTGATCTTGCAAGTATCACACTCTTCTAACTTCACTATAATTCAATCAAGCAAACATATATTCAATTAGTATTCAAACAATTTACCACATCAAATAATAGAAACAAGGCAATGCATGCAAGCATGCAAAAGATGGTTTTATTTGGAAAAGTGGTTTTTACTAGCCTCTAAACATTTTAAAGCTCATATTGGTCGTTTACAAAAGTGGTAAAACCATTTGCAAAAGGTTTCACCCATAAACCAAATTTTATACCAAAGTGATATTTTATGTTGTTGAAAATGCCTTTTGCAAAGTAATAATTTTATAGGGTTCACCAAATATATTTTTAAATTTCAAAACTTGGTGTTTAGGGTCAGAGAGTTTAAGTCAAATAATTTTCCAAAGATTTTACTCAAAATGTATTTTTAACACATAAACAATATTTTTATTTGACTAGAAATGCTCTTATTCAAGGATTTATTCTTTAACTTTACAAAATACATTTTTAAATCCATAAGTTTATTTATATGGTCAGTAGGTTCAAAACAAACCACTGAGCAAAGATTTTACCATAAAAATATTTCTAGAACAATTTTTATATTCAAATTATGCCTACACAAGTTTCTGCAAAAACAACTAAGTTTCCAGAAGCAATTCATTAAACAAAGTGTATGGTTGCAAAGTACTTGTTCTGCTGATTCTAATGATATAAAATTTGCAAAATTTGGACGTGTAGATTAAAAGTTATGAATTTTGCAAGTTTGCAAATCTAATAGATCAAAATTTCTGTTTTTAAACAATTCTGGACAGGTGGCTCTATTCTATTGGACGGTACCGCTTCGGCTGGATTGCGCTCTATGGGCTGTTAGATTTAGAAAGCATCGCAGCTCATATCATCGCATACCCTTTTGATTAAATCTAATCTGAGCCACTAGATCAAGATCCAATGTATACAACGCATCTAACCATGGACTGGCGGCGGCTGACGGCAGCGCACGCTCGGACGGTGGTGTTGGCGATGACCAGGAAGAGCGGGAGGGAGTGAGGATGCTCACCAGACTCGCAGGAGTGCGACGAAGCTCAAGGTGTGGTCAGCTACTCGAGGGGTGCACTAGAGCAGCAACTATTGCTCGCCGGAGCTAGCGGCGACGTCGGGTGCTTCTGGTTGTCGTTGTTGGCGAGGCTGCAGGCCACCCGAAGGCAAGAGAGAGGTGTCGTTAGACGCGGGCGAGAGCGTAGATCATAGCAGCATCAACAGGAGGAACAGGGGAAGTCTGTGCTCACCGGGGGATCTCGCCGGAGTCGAGGCAGGAGGCGGCGACGCTCTGATGTTGAGGTTGCCGAGACGGTGCTCGCGCGGGTGTGGGGTTGGTGCTAGAAGATGCGCAAGATGAGAGGGAGCAGGCTCGTGTGCTCTGGGAGGTGAGGGGTGGTCAGACGGCGCCGTAATCGGCCGGAGGGGCTCATCGGGGCAGTGGCGTTCGGGCTTGCAATTCGTGCAGCCTGGAGGCAGAGGGGAGGCGGTGTGTGGGGGAAATGGAAGAGGGGATGGAGGCATTTAAAGGCGCGTCATCACTAGTAGGAATTAACCGCGCATTCACTCGAATTGACGAGGATTGAATCACGACAGAAATGTCGAGGGGGAACAGTCGAGGTGGAGACGATGACTGACAGCGTGGGGTCGCGTTGTCTGTGAGAGAGAGTGGGGTCCTCTTGTCTGTGACTGTGCGGGTTCGTTTTTGAGTGGAAAATGGTTCGGGGAGGGAAAGAAGATGGGCTGCACTGTTGGGCTGGTCTGGGCCTTGGACTACGGGTCCATGTAGTAGCTAGATGGTTGTATCTCCTCCTTGTGCTTTCATGTATAGATCTCGTGAGCTACGTTCATGATCAAGATCTAATATATTTGTAATCATGCATGTTGTGCTTGCGGGGATCCGATGGATATTGAGATTACTATGTCAGATTGATTAATGGTTTTGTATATTTGATTATATCATGTCTATGTTGTTTGAGATCTTGCATGCTCTCCGTTGTTAGTAGCTATCTTGGCCAAGTAGTTGCTAGTGACTCCAAGAGGGAGTATGTATGCTCGATAGTGGGTTCATGCCTCTACTTAATCAAGGGAAGTGATAGAAATCTCTACGGTTGTAGATGTGTTGTTTCCACTAGGGGGAAAACAACGGTCTCTTGTTCATGGAACAAGTGGATTGTTTACCTTACACACTTTGCTTAAAGCAGTTGTCCATTGGTTGCAACTTAATACTGGAGGGGGTTCAGATGATAACCCAAATGTGGAATTCTAGTCATAGATGCAGTTGGATGGCGGTCTATGTATATTCTTGTATTGCCCAATTGAATCTCATAGGATCTTTTTGTCTAGTATTGCATTGTTATGCCTTGCTCAGTCCTGTCAATTGCCCTGCTGTAACTTGTTTACCCAGCGTGCCATGTGTGTTTATCTAATGAGAACACCTCAAGTGAACTATGGACCCCGGTCCAATCTTTACCATTGGTACATATTCCACTATTACGGTTTACTTGTTGCAAACCATCATCACCTTCCACACCATACAGTTAATTCTTTGTTACAGCAACCGGTGAGATTGAAAACATCACTGTTAGTTGGGGTAAAGTCTTGAGTTTGTGTTGTGCAGGTTTCCACATTGCTTGCAACACCTTTGGGACGTTTCCTTCCTCCTACTGGTTCGATAACCTCGGTTTCTTACTGAGGGAAAACTTGATGCTGTGCTGCATCATACCTTCCTCTTGGGGTTTCCCAACGAAGCGCTCCACGTTGACGCATCGCCATCAAGACTTTTTCTGGCGCCGTTGCCAGGGAGGCTAAGGGCGTCTTCACAAGGGGATTCCTCCTTAACCTTTCTCTTTACTTTGTTTTTGTTTTGCTTAGTTTCTTTTGCTTGGTTTTGTTTTCCTCTTTTTATCAAAAACTCCAAAAAAATTAGTTTAGTTTGGTTTGCTTTATCTTATCAAAAACACACAAAAATTAGTTCCTGCTCTAGATGTTGCTGTTGTTTTTGGATTGCTCCACTTTTGCCAAAATGAACTCTGCTGAGAACACCAAGTTGTGTGACTTCACTAGCACAAACAACAATGATTTCCTTAGCACTCCTATTGCTACACCTGCTCCCGATGCTACCTTTTATGAAATTAAGCCTGCTTTGTTGAATCTTGTGATGAGAGAGCAATTTTTAAGTGCTAGTTCGATGATCTTTGCCCATCTCAATAGCTTTGTTGAACTTTGTGAGATGCAAAAGTATAAGGATGTATATGGAGATATTATTAAGCTCAAGTTGTTTCCTTTCTCCTTGAGAGGAAAAGCTAAATAATGGTTGCTGTCTTTGCCTAGAAATAGTATTGATTCTTGGATTAAGTGCAAAGATGCTTTTATTGGAAAGTACTACCCTCCTTCTAATATTATATCTATGATAAGTGACATTATGAAATTTAAACAACTTGATAATGAACATGTTGCTCAAGCTTGGGAAATAATGAAATCTTTGATTAAGAATTGTCCCACTCATGGACTTACTGCTTGGATGATTATCCAGACTTTTTATGCAGGTTTGAACTTCTCTTCAAGAAACCTGTTGGATTCAGCTGCTGGAGGTACCTTTATGACCATCACCTTGGGCGCTGCAACAAAACTCCTTGATAATATGATGGTTAATTATTCTGAATGGCACACTGAGAGGGCTCCACATGGTAAGAAGGTAAATTCTATTAAAGAAACCTCCTCTTTGAGTGATAAGGTAGATGTTATCATGGATATTCTTGTTAATGGGAAAGCTCCTTTAGATCCAAATAATGTTCCCTTAGCCTCTTTCGTTGCTCAATAAGAGCAAGTTGATTTGAACTTCATTAGAAACAACAATTTCAACAACAATGCATATAGGAATAATTTTGGTGGTAATAACAATTATAGGCCTTGTCCTCCTAATAATGGCAATACCTATGGAAACTCCTACAACAATGCTAGAAGTGCCCCCTATGAACTTGAAGTCATGCTCAAAGACTTTATTAGTAAACAAACCACTTTCAATAAGACTGTGGAGGAAAAGCTTTTAAATGTTGAGAAAAATATTTCCTCTTTGTCTGAATCACAGGCTTCCTTGTTTAATAAAATGGCTGCTAAACCTGAAACCATGGAAAGTGTCTTTGCTTCTACTCATGCCATACAAGTTACTATTGATGAAAATGTTAGACTGTTAGCTCAACTTCATGCTAAGTGGGAAAGGGAAGCTAAAATTGATAGAAACAATAGTGTGTGCACCATCACCACCACCCATATGGATGCCACTAAACCACAAGAATTCCCTATCCCTCCTCCTACAATGCCCAAACCTAATGAGTCTACTGCTAGTGATGCTAAGTTTGATTTTGATCTTGATGGTTGCAATATTTCTGAAGTGATTATGTTCCTGCAAAAACTTGCTGGAAGTCCTGATGCTAGTGATATGCATGTTGCTTTCACCAAACACATTACAGATGCTCTTGTTAAGATTAAGGAAGAGAATTTAAAACACAAAGCTTCTATTCCTAGGAAAGTAGAAGATAGTTGGGAACCCAATATTAATATGCAAGTGAATGACTTTTGTCTCAAAGCTTCATGTGATCTTGGTTCTAGTATCTCTATTATACCTAGGAAGATTTATGAAATGCTTGATTTGCCACCTTTAGAAGATTGTTATTTGGATGTCCCACTTAATGATAATTGATGACCCACAAGTATAGGGGGTGTATCATAGTACTTTCGATAAATAGGAGTGTCGATCCCAACGAGGAGCAGAAGGTGCTGAATAGTGGTATGGAGCAGGAAATCCCTGTGAATACTTAGCAAACAGATTTTTAGTGGTTTTCTGACAAGGCAACAAAACAAGGAGCAAGTAACAAAGGTAACGAACAAACGGAGCAAGTGTCCCAATCCTTTCTTAGCAAAGGACAAGCCGGTGGAAATACTGATAAGGACCAAATGTTCTCGAGGACACATGGGAATTCCGTCAAGTGCTTTTGCTTCAAATAGCTGAGTACTCTTCTTTGGTGTTTGTAAGTGTTGTGTGGGTGAACCTATGCCAACATACCGCCCTTCCTAGGACTAATAAATATTTGTGATTAAATCCCCTGCAAACATCCGTAACTATAGGAAAGTAGTTAAGATATAAATCTAACCATAGCCTTAAACTCTGAGATCCTACGCTCCCTTGTGCAAAGGTGTCCTAACGGGGGTTCAGGTTTCTGTCACTCCGGCAACCCCATGATTAGTAGCCAAATACGCAATGCATCCCCCTAGGCCCATGAATGGTGAAGTGTCATGTATTCGACGTTCACATGACACCACTAGAAGAATAGCACCACAACTTAAATACTAAACCATTGAATAATAACTCATCACAGATTCACTAATAACAACATGACTTCTCCCATGTCCTCAAGAACTAAACGAACTACTCACAAGACATCATATGTATCAAGATCAAATATGATATGATAATGGATACAATCTGAACATAAAAAATAACCCAATGGTTCCACTCACAAGCATCAACTACAATAGTAATCAACACCGGGAAGGTTTCCCCTAATGAACTAAAGCAATATCCAACACAATTGTTACAGCGGGACGGAGTAGTGGTGATGGTGCTGGTGGAGATGATGATGTGGATGATGATGATCTCGATGAAGCCTAGCTTGATGACGGTGTTGATGGCGACGGTCTCCCTCTCCGGAAAGGAATTCCCCCGGCAGAAATCTGTCTGCCGGAGAGATCTTTCTCTCTCGGTGTTTTCTGCCCCCCAAGAGGCGGCGGAAATCTATCTGTGGTCGCTCCCTTTGGATTAGGGTTCCGTAGGGAAGATATAGGCGAAGGGGCGGAGTCGGAGGCCAGGCAGGTGGGCCACACCTGCCCTAGGTGCGGGGTCAGGTGGGCCCGCGCCTAGGGGGTGTGGGCCCCCTGAGGCCCATCTCCGTCCCTCCTTCTGGCTTCCTTCGTCTTCTGGTAAAATAATATGTTTCCATATTTTTCTGGTATTTTTTATCTTCGCGAAATTGCACTAAAACGCCTTCTTTTCCATCAGAATCTAGACTCCGGCAGTCCATCCTCCAGGAATCATCCAACATGCATAAACAGATGAAAAGCCATAAGTAATACCTCATAATAAGACAAATATCAATGAATAGATGTAAATTATGATATAGAAGGGTGATGCAAATTGGGCGTATCAACTCCCCCAAGCTTACACTTTGCTTGTCCCCAAGCGAATACTAAGCTCAGTAAACATGTCCATAGGTTTATGGAGTGAAGTGTCGATAAAACAATACGAACAAGAAGCATCACAGTTACCATTCCACAACTCATAGAAGAAAGCAACTCACCATTATATAACTTAGGTTGCAACCAAGTACAACAGTCACAATAGATATGAATAAAGATAAATCATAATTGGAATTGGCAAACTTGTTCTTGGTCAGAGAACACCTGGCAAACAGTTTTACAAAAGCTTTTTGTAGAAGTTTCAAAACTGGAACACTCTTTGCTCAAAA
This sequence comes from Avena longiglumis, assembly GCA_030063025.1. NCBI lineage: Eukaryota > Viridiplantae > Streptophyta > Magnoliopsida > Poales > Poaceae > Avena > Avena longiglumis. The sequence goes on along the minus strand of CP125978.1, from coordinate 145,337,600 downwards.
AGCTTTTCACAAGTGAAGGCTTTCAAAGTAATACTCAATAGATAAGAGTTTTGTGCAAACAAGGAAGATGAAGAACATGATTGAATAAATCACCATATGAATGCTTGAAACATGTGGCATCCCGCAAAACCACTACTAGAAAATCGCGTTGAATTTGTGCATTGCATCGTCATCATCATGCATTGTGTGCCAAAACTATTTTCGCAACACCCGTTTTGCTTTCTTAAACGCCCCCTCTTGATTCAAACATCAAAATCCGGGTCGCCGGAATATTTTGTTTTGCCCGATATCGGTTTGCAAAAGCTTTGTTTGAAATAAATAAAATTTATATTTATTTTAGCGGGGCAGTCGAGCAGGCGATTGACCGACCGCCCCAGAAATTAAACGTCCATTGTACCGCCCTTCTAAACCCTATCCCCACCTAAAACTCTACCCCCCCTTGCCTCCACCTCATCCCGGCCAATCGCCACCCGCCACATCAGCTAACCCCATCCCCCCACCAATCCCACGCCCGCGGTCCCGCTCTTCTCTCCTTCCTCCCGCATCTTCTCTGTCGCGTCCGTGCCTCTCCCCTCGCAGCGTCGCCCCCTTCCCCACACCGACGCACACCGCCAGGGACCCTCCGCCCCGTCTCGGCCTTCCCCCTCCCGAGCTCACCGCGGCCTCCACCGCCTCCGCGTCGCCGTTCTCCTCTCCGCCGCGCCCCAGCCGTCGCCTCCCCAACCTTCCACCGCCGCGCCTGCAGTCCCGCCACCATCCGCCGCTCCCTCGCCTCCGCCCTTCCGCCTTCTCGTCGCCAGCCCCCGCGCCCGGCGCCCAAGTCCGCCTCCTCCTCTCGTCGCCCGGCGCTCCTCTGTCTCCGGCCTCGCCCTCTCCTCTCGCCGGCCATGGCCTCGCCACTGTCGGCCGCCCTCTCCGGCGCGACCTCCCAGCCAGCTCCCGCCCACCTCGCCTCCGGCGCCCCCCGACCTGCTCGCCTCGCCGGACTTCCCAAGCTCACGGTCGCCCGCTCAGCCGTCCTCGCCTCGAGCCCGGCGGCGACCTTCCCCAGCGCCGCCTCTCCGCCGCCCCCGTCGTCCCCGCCGGTGCTCGCCGCCTCGGTCGCGTCACCCAGGCCGCCGGCCGAGCTTCCCCACGCCTCTGTCCTCCTCGAGCAGAGCCACGCGGGCCCGCTCTGCTCCGCCACCTCCTCGTCTGGCCAGCGGCCGCCGGGCGGAAGCTCATCCCCGTGTCCTCGATGTCCCGCTGAGGCTGCTCCGCCACCTCGTGCGCTCGCACCCTTCCCCGGCGGTCTCAGTGGCGCGTCGTCCCCGACTCACCTGCAAGTGGCCAACGTCCTCTCTGGGCACGCCTTGGCCGTCCCGTGCGTGTTTGTGTTCTTGTGGTGCTGCGATGTGGGTGCCGCCCTCCAAGACAAGGTCGACACCGACACGACAATCGAAGTCGCGAGAGACCTCAAGTTCTCCTACATGAACAAGTGGATCGCCTACCCGGACCCAAGGTCGACAAGCTCGTCTTCACGGAACCGAAGATCTTCTAAGGGAGAACATCAAGTAGTCCACCGACACCCGACCCCCCCCCCCGAACCTGAGTTCTTCGACGCGATGACAAGATCTCCTACATAGGAGCCCGGAGAACCCGTACCCGAAGGCCGCGGATGCGACAGGATCGTCCCCAGGACGCCAAGACTGCCACGAGAACGCTCCCGAACGCTAACACCGACTCGATGGCGCGGGCCCGACAAGACCCTCGCAACGGCAAGATTGGCCCGTGGGACCCGACAAGATCTGCGCAACAACAAGAACGGCATCCGACCGGAAGAATCCGATGCGCCCCCGGCGCCGAACCAAGTCCTCCTTCACGGATGCGACAAGATCTACCCCTGTAACCCGAGAGCGCTTCCGCCGAGAACGATCCCGTCGAGACCGAACCCCGTCGAACCCTGGTCCCTGAGACCGACCCCGAACCCCGGATCCCCAAGACCGTCGAGACCCCTCAATGTGTGAACCCTTTTCCGAAACCTTATTTTATAACATAACAACAAATTGTTGCATATTGAATTGTCATACTCGCATGCATATCTGTGGTTTGGGGGCCTTATGCCGATTCACCTAATTAAATATGGGGCCCATATGCGGGCAAATCTAGTCTCATATTGGCCTCATTTAAACTTGTGTAGCGAACCGGTGCCATCTTTTGTCTTGCTAAAACAACATTTAATTTGCGGGGGTTCTAAATAACTTGAACCATTTAAGTAATTGTCGGGACCCCGGTTCCACTTAATATGACCTAATTACATCGAACCTTTGCCATGCCATGCATCATGCATGCATCATGCCGATCTTCTGCCGTTGTATTAAATATCGCATCCGGTGTTATTCTAGTGTTTTGCTTCTTCGCGGATAAGGCCGTTGAGTTGATGTGAGCTTCGCCCCGATCTTCGGTTGAACCCTTCGACAATGTTTTCAGGCGAGCATCTCCCCCTTTCGACCTATCTTACTTTTATAGTCTTTATTCCCTCCTGTTGATCTTTTGCTATCTGTGTTGCGATGCTTTAGTTTCCGCACTGTGATATACCGTGCAGCCCTATATTGCCTTGGACACACCCTATTACTGTTGTTTGGTAGATAGTTGGACTTAGCGTCGTAGTCGCTTGCTCAAGTGTTGTTGCGTGTCGCCGATTACGCTTGTTGATGTATTGCCGCATCTTTGTTGTTGGAGATGATTCTAGTTTTACTTATCATCACTTTAATTTCTGTTTAACAACTAAAATTGAAATAAGTAGAGGCATCGGTGGGTGATAGAAAATATTTGGTTTCGAGCCCACTTGTGTCCGTAAGACCCCGAGTACTTGATACTGTTCCTTGATTTATCGCGCTATCCACATCCGGAGGTATATGGGACCCCCGAGCGAGCTTGATTCATTCTTATTTCTTGGGGCCACAAACTAGTTTGAGGTTTTATTTACGATCCTGTACTTATGCCATGCTACTACGTATTTAAATTGTGCGAGGAGCACACTTTGTCGCTTAGGATCGTGGCACGATTCCTGATGTCGACAAGCCCAGCCACACTTTCGGGTTCCCAGTCGTTCCACGGCCGTCCCCACAACCTTAAGCCCGTCTCGGAGCCGGCCGTTCGGGGTTCTACTATAAGGGTGGCCCCCTGAAATATTTCTGAATCCTGTGATTGTTCAGTCGTGAAAGCCTCGTTGGGTTTTGAGTTGGTTTTTCCGAGGTTGATCGAGCGTGTGTTGCTATTGGTGCACCCCGGCCGGGTAAAACTTTCTGAAACCCGTGTCCGCGGATATGGACGACTTGGAGCACAGTATCTCGATCATAGACAAGCATAACTAAAGTTTACTGTTATAAATTTGACTTATAATGACTAGTAATCAGCTTCACTATAACGGAATGGCTAATTAATACTGCCCACAATTGCTTGTTTGGTTTGTCGCTTGCGAAAATTGTACCTGACTAGTAAGCATTGCAACTACAACAAAATGGCTGAATAAAAGTACCAACAACTGCTGGGTTATGGGTTTATCTCATGCTAATGGAATCTGACTAGTAAGTGATGCCACTATAACGGAATGATTAAATAAAAGTGCCCACTGCTTATTTTATCAGGACGATTATCTAAACCTGACTAGTAAAGTGCCGTAACTATAACCGAATAAGTAAAACTGCCAACCGTGTGAGTTCCTCGGTTGACTTCCTCGATTGGTCTCGAGGGGGAAACGCCAGGATGGGTTTGTTTGATGATAGTGTCAGGTTGGTTCCGGATAGGTCCTTCTTACCCCCTCCGAATTGCCGCCAGTTGTATCGAGTCTCTATAGGTTGTTTAGTGCATGCTGCCGCTGCCGCTCAGTCCACCATACCTATGTAGGCGAGGACCGCCGAATTCTAGCCTCGCCGTGTACTGGCCTCAGTACTGACGCTCCTCTTTTTCCTTTGCCCTTTGTCGGCACCCCTTTTTGTTAAGCAGGTTTTGAGATCGGCGACGTTAGCAGGGTTACCCTTCCGGCTTGGCCTGGGCAGGGTTATGGACGCCATTGGTTATTCTTCAGGGCTCTTAGCCCCATTTGCATCTTGTCCGTAGCTTGACGCTCTATCGGTTTCAAGGTGATTTGGATCTTTGCATATGATATATGTATTCTTGACTCTTTGAGTCGCTGTTGTATATATCTGTTCTGTGGGTCCCATCGAGGACTGTTGTGTAATGTTATTACTTCGTTTTCCACCCGCACGAAAGTGTCTGGTGGGCACCTTTGAATCGTTTCTATGCGGGTTTGGCGAATTTTTCTCAAACTTGCATAGGTCCGATTCTGAGGGTGTTACAGAGTGGTATCAGAGCTCAGCAGTTGCGATACCCCACAAGTCCAGCCTGTAGGATAACCTAGCTAACGGCCGAGGTAGAGTGTCAAAACTATTTTGCAAAATCGGTTGGATAGTTCTGGTTAGGTCTGATTTTACTCCTTATCCCTCTGCTATTCTCCTCTCACCTCTACGCGTTTTGAATCCGCTCATCTCTCTCTCTTGAGTCCAGATTTCGTGGTTGGGTTACCGTCGTACCTTCAGGGTTTCGCTTTCTTCCTTTTGTAACGGAGGTGCTACGATCGTCAATCTGCAACTTGTCTGTTGTACCCTTCCTCCAATCTTTTGTTCTTGAGCTCCTTATCCTTTTGTGTCCCTTGCTGGATATCAGTGTCGTTGAAAAACATATGAGAAGGACGAGCTTTGGTGAAGTTGGGGTTAACCTTGAGCATGTGTTGCTCATGCCAATGGAACCACCGCGAAACCTAATCAGTGTGTCTTTCATACGATTTCTGCTGGCAACACTCCTTTGTTTCCGAACCTCGCTTGTCGAGATCTTCAGTCTAATTCCGAGAGTTGGTTGCATAATCCGTCTATTCGCGTGCAGAGAAATGGTTTGAGTGCGGGATGGAGTAGCTACCCTACCACTGCTCTTATCATTCGCTCTTGTACGTCGAATCAGTGGATCCAGCAATTTACTCCGTCCACGGAAGTTAGGGGTGGCTATATTTGCGATACCTCTACTTTCGACCTTTTGTTCCCGGAGTGTTCTCTCGACGATAAGGAGCAACGACCCTTTTGTTGGTGGTGTCGCCGTTTTCCAGATGAAGAAGGAACCCTCGTTAGTGGTGTCGCGAGGATCTACGCGAAGCGAGAAGACGCAGTTCGCCGACCTTCCTTCCGGTATCATGAGTCGGATCTCGAGGGCGAGATCCTTTGTTAGTGGTGTCGAATTGTGGCATCCCGCAAAACCACTACTAGAAAATCGCGTTGAATTTGTGCATTGCATCGTCATCATCATGCATTGTGTGCCAAAACTATTTTCGCAACACCCGTTTTGCTTTCTTAAACGCCCCCTCTTGATTCAAACATCAAAATCCGGGTCGCCGGAATATTTTGTTTTGCCCGATATCGGTTTGCAAAAGCTTTGTTTGAAATAAATAAAATTTATATTTATTTTAGCGGGGCAGTCGAACGGGCCGATTGACCCGAACGACCGCCCCAGAAATTAAACGGTCCAGCTGTACCCGCCCTTCTAAATCCTATTCCCACCTAAAACTCTACCCACCCTTGCCTCCACCTCATCCCGGCCAATCGCCACCCGCCACATCAGCTAACCCCATCCCCCCACCAATCCCACGCCCGCGGTCCCTCTCTTCTCTCCTTCCTCCCGCATCTTCTCTGTCGCGTCCGTGCCTCTCCCCTCGCAGCGTCGCTCGCCCCCTTCCCCACACCGACGCACACCGCCAGGGACCCTCCGCCCCGGCTCGGCCTTCCCCTCCCGAGCTCACCGCGGCCTCCACCGCCTCCGCGTCGCCGTTCTCCTCTCCGCCGCGCCCCAGCCGTCGCCTCCCCAACCTTCCACCGCCGCGCCTGCAGTCCCGCCACCGTCCGCCGCTCCCTCGCCTCCGCCCTTCCGCCGCATCCGCCTCGTCGCCAGCCCCGCGCCGGCCGCGCCCAAGTCCGCCTCCCCTCCTCTACGTCGCCCCCGCCCCGGCGCTCCCTCTGTCTCCCGGCCTCCGCCGCCTCTCCTCGCCGGCCATGGCCGCTCCCTCGCCACCGCGTCGGCCGCCCCTCTCCGGCGCGACCTCGCGCCAGCTCGCGCCCACCTCGCCTCGGCGACGCCCTGCCCCGACCTGCTCGCCTGCGGACTTCCCAAGCTCACGGTCGCCCTCGGCCCGTCCTCGCCTCGAGCCGGCGGCGACCTTCCCAGCGCCGCCTCTCCGCCCCGTCGTCCCGCGGTGCTCGCCGCCTCGGCCGCGTCACCCAGGCCGCCGGCCGAGCTTCCCCACGCCTCCGTCCTCCTCGAGCAGAGCCACGCGGGCCCGCTCTGCTCCGCCACCTCCTCGTCTGGCCAGCGGCCGCCGGGCGGAAGCTCATCCCCGTGTCCTCGCTGTCCCGCTGAGGCTGCTCCGCCACCTCGTACACCTGCGCACCCTTCTCCCCGAGCGGTCTCCTGTAGCGCGTCGTCCCCGACTCACCTGCAAGTGGCCAACGTCCTCTCTGGGCACGCCTTGGCCGTCCCGTGCGTGTTTGTGTTCTTGTGGTGCTGCGATGTGGGTGCCGCCCTCCAAGACAAGGTCGACACCGACACGACAATCGAAGTCGCGAGAGACCTCAAGTTCTCCTACATGAACAAGTGGATCGCCTACCCGGACCCAAGGTCGACAAGCTCGTCTTCACGGAACCGAAGATCTTCTAAGGGAGAACATCAAGTAGTCCACCGACACCCGACCCCCCCCCCCGAACCTGAGTTCTTCGACGCGATGACAAGATCTCCTACATAGGAGCCCGGAGAACCCGTACCCGAAGGCCGCGGATGCGACAGGATCGTCCCCAGGACGCCAAGACTGCCACGAGAACGCTCCCGAACGCTAACACCGACTCGATGGCGCGGGCCCGACAAGACCCTCGCAACGGCAAGATTGGCCCGTGGGACCCGACAAGATCTGCGCAACAACAAGAACGGCATCCGACCGGAAGAATCCGATGCGCCCCCGGCGCCGAACCAAGTCCTCCTTCACGGATGCAACAAGATCTACCCTCAGAACGAGGCGCTTCACGAGAACGATCCCGTCGAGACCGAACCCCGTCGAACCCTGGTCCCTGAGACCGACCCCGAACCCCGGATCCCCAAGACCGTCGAGACCCCTCAATGTGTGAACCCTTTTCCGAAACCTTATTTTATAACATAACAACAAATTGTTGCATATTGAATTGTCATACTCGCATGCATATCTGTGGTTTGGGGGCCTTATGCCGATTCACCTAATTAAAGATGGGGCCCATATGCGGGCAAATCTAGTCTCATATTGGCCTCATTTAAACTTGTGTAGCGAACCGGTGCCATCTTTTGTCTTGCTAAAACAACATTTAATTTGCGGGGGTTCTAAATAACTTGAACCATTTAAGTAATTGTCGGGACCCCGGTTCCACTTAATATGACCTAATTACATCGAACCTTTGCCATGCCATGCATCATGCATGCATCATGCCGATCTTCTGCCGTTGTATTAAATATCGCATCCGGTGTTATTCTAGTGTTTTGCTTCTTCGCGGATAAGGCCGTTGAGTTGATGTGAGCTTCGCCCCGATCTTCGGTTGAACCCTTCGACAATGTTTTCAGGCGAGCATCTCCCCCTTTCGACCTATCTTACTTTTATAGTCTTTATTCCCTCCTGTTGATCTTTTGCTATCTGTGTTGCGATGCTTTAGTTTCCGTACCTGTGATATACCGTGCAGCCCTATATTGCCTTGGACACACCCTATTACCTGTTGTTTGGTAGATAGTTGGACTTGCGCGTCGTAGTCGCTTGCTCAAGTGCTGTTGCGTGTCGCTCAGTGCCACAGTTGTTGATGTATTGCCGCATGCTGTTGTTGGAGATGATTCTAGTTTTACTTATCGTCACTTTAATTTCTGTTTAACAACTAAAATTGAAATAAGCAGAGGCATCGGTGGGTGATAGAAAATATTTGGTTTCCGAACGCCCACTTGTGTCCCGTAAGACCCTGAGTACTTGATACCTGTTCCTTGATTTATCGCGCTATCCACATCCGGGAGGTATATGGGACCCCCCTGAGCCAGAGCTTGATTCATTCTTATTTCTTGGGGCCACAAACTAGTTTGAGGTTTTATTTACGATCCTGTACTTATGCCATGCTACTTTAGTATTTAAATTGTGCGAGAGCACACTTTATCGTTAGGATCGTGGCACGATTCCGCATGTCGACAAGCCCAGCCACACTTCGGGTTCCCGATCGTTCACAGCCGTCCCCACAACCTTAAGCCCGTCTCGGAGCCGGCCGGCTTCGTTGCGGGTTCTACTTAAGGGGTGGCCCCCTGAAATATTTCTGAATCCTGTGATTGTTCAGTCGTGAAAGCCTCGTTGGGTTTTGAGTTGGTTTTTCCGAGGTTGATCGAGCGTGTGTTGCTATTGGTGCACCCCGGCCGGGTAAAACTTTCTGAAACCCGTGTCCGCGGATATGGACGACTTGGAGCACAGTATCTCGATCATAGACAAGCATAACTAAAGTTTACTGTTATAAATTTGACTTATAATGACTAGTAATCAGCTTCACTATAACGGAATGGCTAATTAATACTGCCCACAATTGCTTGTTTGGTTTGTCGCTTGCGACAATTGTACCTGACTAGTAAGTATTGAAACTACAACAAAATGGCTGAATAAAAGTACCAACAACTGCTGGGTTATGGGTTTATCTCATGCTAATGGAATCTGACTAGTAAGTGATGCCACTATAACGGAATGATTAAATAAAAGTGCCCACTTCTTATTTTATCAGGACGATTATCTAAACCTGACTAGTAAAGTGCCGTAACTATAACCGAATAAGTAAAACTGCCAACCGTGTGAGTTCCTCGGTTGACTTCCTCGATTGGTCTCGAGGGGAAAGCGCCAGATGGGTTTGTTTGATGATAGTGTCGAGTTGGTTCGGATAGGTCCTTCTTACCCCCGAATTGCCGCCAGTTGTATCGAGTCTCTATAGGTTGTTTAGTGCATCTTTCGCCGCTCGATCCACCATACCTATGTAGGCGAGGACCGCAATTCTAGCCTCGCCGTGTCTTGGCCTCGATCGACGCTCCTCTTTTCCTTTGCCCTTTGTCGGCACCCCTTTTTGTTAAGCAGGTTTTGAGATCGGCGACGTTAGCAGGGTTACCCTTCCGGCTTGGCCTGGGCAGGGTTATGGACGCCATTGGTTATTCTTCAGGGCTCTTAGCCCCATTTGCATCTTGTCCGTAGCTGGACGCTCTATCGGTTTCAAGGTGATTTGGATCTTTGCATATGATATCTGTATTCTTGACTCTTTGAGTCGCTGTTGTATATATCTGTTCTGTGGGTCCCATCGAGGACTGTTGTGTAATGTTATTAGTTCGTTTTCCACCCGCACGAAAGTGTCTGGTGGGAACCTTTGAATCGTTTCTATGCGGGTTTGGCGAATTTTGCTCAAACTTGCATAGGTCCAATTCTGAGGGTGTTACAAAACACAACAACTCAAAAACTTGCTAGAGATAGAGAGGAAGTAGGTTTACTGACTCAACTGGTAACTAGGAGAAAGGTCCCTTCTTAGAGGGTAGCAAGGATTACAAGTCATAAAGAGCTTCCAAAAGATTATGGTACTTACTAGCTTTGAGCCCTCCTTGCCCCTATCATAAGCATCTTCATATGATTAAGGTTAAAGTGAACAAAGATGGAGTATATGCTTGACGAAATATAAGTTGGTAATCTCATGTCCCTTGAATATGAGGGCCACTCCTCATGCATACTCAACTTTGGGTCCAGGTAAGTTCTTGTCATTGTAAGTATTTGCATATCATTGAGAACCACCAATGGGGTACCCCTTACACATGGTACAGGAGCTTTCCCATAACCAAAATGACAAGGCAAGCAGACAATGAACATCTCAGCAATCTTTTTATTTACCATATGCATAGCTTTTTATTGAGGATGCTTCATAGATGACTCACTATGGTGATGCTGCAAGTTTCCACCATGATTAAGCATGGCTTAAGCTAGCGGCCCAGGCGTTTCTCTAACACAAGATACAAACTCCATGGACTTACAAGTTCCCTCTTTATTTCACACCGTTGATATCCATACACAAAAGAGCACGATATCAACTGTGTATAGAGTACAAGTGCAATGTTGAAAACGTTCCCTGTGACAACACGGTTCTGCTAATTCCAACGTATAGATGCAAGCATATAAAACTTCGATGTTCACAATGGTTCAAGTTTATTAGGAGCAAGTAAGTAAAGTGTGCCATCAAGTTCGTGAGAGCTTTACTAACTATTTTTCTCATAAAAAAATACTTTTTAATTCGAAAGGTAGATGAAACTTGAGAATTTGCTTGGAATAGCAAAAGCTACTAGGTAGATATGGTGGACACAAGTGGAAAAAAATTTGGGTTCAAAGGATTTTGGAAACATGAGAAGTATGTCTTCTCAAAACTGGTTCTTTTTGCTAGCAAGGCTGGGTATCAAGCAAGAGAGTTTAAAGAAACAAGCAAACATACAAGTAATAAAGCCAAACATGCAATCTTCCTTGAAGACACAAAAATAATCTTAAATAAATAAAACTAAGCTTATGAGCCAACAAGAAAGAAAACAAATGATACCAAATTCCTGTAAGCTTTTTCTTTCTTTCTTTTTATCTTTCATAGTAATGCTACTGACCAAAACTCGGTTTGCCAAAACCAATTTAGATCCACTTGATGATCCCAGAGTGGTGCCAATACTGAACAACAAGATCCATCATAAAATAGAGATTGCAAACTAAAAGTAAGAAGTGCAAAAAGTAAAAGATGAGACTTCTCATTAATATTCCAATAAAGGCACTCACACCAAGGGATACATAGATAATCAACTAAAGGAGAGATACTTCCACATGCAAACCAAACTATAAGATAACCTCTCTACCATAGATACGAATCCACTAAAAAGGTAAAAGATAAAAGATAATGGTGGTGATACCGTGGCACTCCCCCAAGCTTGAAACAAGCCAAGGGGATGCCAAACCTGATGACGAATTACTCCTTCGGTGGTGGTGGTGTTCTCTTGATAAGCTCTTCAATAAGTTTCTTCAAATCCTCCATATCGAAGGTCAAAGTATGAATTAACTCCGAATTATGATCAATGCAGCCCATAATAAACTCGGACCGAGGATCCCAATCCTTGTTGTTCTTTCTCCATTCTTCCAAATTAGAGTGTTTCTTCCCTGCATAGTTAGAACAGGGGGTACTAGGAGGAAGTGTGCGTGGAGATAGGATATGACGCGGAGTTCTCCCTCCCGTAGACACCCGTGCCGTCCTCCTAAGCTAGGTAGGTTGTGCCACCAAACCAATGCTTGCGACGGTACCGGGGGTGTCCGGTTGCTTGTCCTCCTCCATGTCACCTTCATAACCTACCGGAATCTCCTCTTCCTTGGGGACTTGAGGTTCTTCTTCCTCAGGCTCTTTGCCTTTGTCGTTGGCAGAGGACATGGTGCTCTAAACTTGAGAAGATTTCCTGACAGAAACAGATCGAAACGAAAACACGACGAGAACACGATGCACGAACCTCGGGGGATTCGGGGGGTTATATATTATAAATTTTCAATGCATAAGGAAGGTTTTGACATAGAAACGAAGCGGAGACAGAGTCTGAGGGTGGCAAACCCCCTCCAGGCGCGGCTAGGCTAGGCCCGCGCCTGGGGTGGGTTTGTCCACCCCGGTCCCTGTTTCCTCTTCAGTTATGTCTCGTACCTTCCCTTATGTATTAAAGACATCAAAAATATAAAAAGATTTGGGTTTCACGAACCTTCTGTTTTCACCACTTTTACCTATTCAAAGACGAACTCTGCACATTCGTTTTCTCTTTCTCCTGAGAATTTCCTTCTTACAAAACCCTTGCACAAACTCAATGACAAAATTAGTGTAAGAAAAAACAATAAATCTTTGGTACACATTTCAACTGAAAACCCATCAAACAAGATCTTCTGTAAGAGGCAAATGCAAATGATGGCAGAAATTTGTCAAAACAGACCAGCAGGTAAAGATTGATTTTTTCGAAGACCTTCTGTTGCTCAAATCAAAAAGTGCAGAACTGATGAAAGTTGGTTAACAACCTGGAGAACAAGCTTAGAAAAATGCAGCTCCGTCCGAAGTACTGATCTTCCTCACGAATTTTTACAATGCAGCACAAAAATCTGTCCCAAGACAACCACTTTTCGCAACTCCTCCACTTCACAAAAGTAGTTGAACTTGACACAAAAACCAAAACAAAAAGGATAAGGAGCGGTTATTACAGGTAATAACTTCCAAGACTCGACAAAACTCTTGGGTTATCTCCCAACAAGTACTTTTCTTTATTTCCTTTAAGTTAGGCCCTGAAACTTTCAAAGATGCTCACATAAGATATATATATTTGAAGTGAAAGAGATCATCAAGAAGAAAATAACCAACACACTTGAGTCTAACCCACTTCCTATGCATGGGGGTATCATGAGAAAACGAATTGTTGAAACAAAATGCCACAAGCATAGGAAGATAAAACAGATGCAACTTCAAAGCTTTCAACATAAAACGGGGAAACTTAACATCATTGAGATGCATAAAACCATGTTTCCCTCTCTCATAATAACTTTTAGTAGCACTTTGAATAAAGTTGACAATATAACTGTCACTGGCAACAACTTTGTTATCAGAATAAGCATACTTACAGTCACCAAAAAGAGGTCCAAGGTGATAGACTGGATCAATAGAAGCAAGTTGTTCCATCCTGAAATCTTTATTAGGCAAGCTATTTTCACAAGGATCTTTAGCAAATTTGGAAAATTTAAACTCATAAGAATCTCCATCAAACTTAGTTAAAAAAAATTCCTTCTTACAATCAATAATAGCTCCATAAGTGTTCAAGAAAGGTCAACCAAAAATTATGGGACAAGTTTTGCTAGCTGCTGAATTAAGCACTAAAAAATCAGTAGGATACTTAATCTTACCTCAAAGAACCTCCACATCTCTTACAATGCCAATGGGGCAAATGGTCTCCTTATTAGCAAGGTGAATAACCACATCAATGTACTAAAGCTCACAAGGACCAATCTCATGCATAATTTCTTAGCAAGTGGAGCAAGTGGCCCGATCCTTTCTTAGCAAAGGACAAGCCGGTGGAAATACTTATAAGGACCAAACGTTCTCGAGGACACATGGGAATTCTGTTAAGTGCTTTCGCTTCAAATAGCTGAGTACTCTTCTTTGGTGTTGTAAGTGTTGTGTGGGTGAACCTGTGCTAACATACCGACCTTACTTAGACTAATACATACTTGTGATTAAACCCCCTGCAAACATCCGTAACTACAGGAAAGTAATTAAGATATAAATCTAACCACAGCCTTAAACTCTAAGATCCTACACTCCCTTGCGCAAACGTGTCCTAACGGGGGTTCAGGTTTCTGTCACTCCGGCAACCCCACAATTAGTAGGCAAATACACAATCCATTCCCCTAGGCCATAAATGGTGAAGTATCATGTAGTCGACGTTCACATGACACCACTAGAAGAATAGCACCACAACTTAAATACTAAACCATTGAATAATAACTCAACGCAAATCCACTAATAACAACATGACTTCTCCCATGTCCTCTAGAACTAAACGAACTACTCACAAGACATCATATGGATCAGGATAAAAAATGATATGATAATGGATAACAATCTGAACATAAACAATAATCCAATGGTTCCACTCAGAAGCATCAACTACAATAGTAATCAACACTAGGAAAGTTTCCCCTAATGAACTAAAGCAATATCCAACACAATTGTTACAGCAGGATGGAGTGGTGATGATGGTGCTGGTGGAGATGATGGTATGGATGATGATGATCCCGATGAAGCCTAGCTTGACGATGGTGTTGATGGCAACGGTCTCCCCTCTCAGGGAAGGAATTCCCCCAACAGAAATCTGTCTGCCGGTGAGATCTTTTTCTCTTGGTGTTTTCCGCCCCCAGAGGCGGCGTAAATCTATTTGTGGTTGCTCCCCGAGGCTTAGGGTTCTGTAGGGAAGATATAGGCGAAGGGGCGGAGTCGGAGGCCAGGCAGGTGGGCCACACCTGCCCTAGGAGCGGGGTCAGGTGGGCCCGAGCCTAGGGGGTGTGGGCTCCCTGATGCCCTTCTTCGTCCCTCCTTCTGGCTCCCTCATTCTTCTGGAGAAATAATATGTTTCCATATTTTTCTGGTATTTTTCTGATCTTTGCGAAATTTCACCTATATGCCTTCTTTTCCATCAGAATCCAGACTCCGTCAGTCCATCCTCCAAGAATCATCCAACATGCATAAACAGATGAAAAAGCCATAAGTAATACCTCATAATAAGACAAATATCAATGAATAGAGGTAAATTATGATATAGAAGGGTGATGCAAATTGGGCGTATCAATAATGCTAAGAAGAAACTCATGGGGAGTGTTGATGATGTTCTCACTATGGTTAACAATGCTTATGTCCCTGTTGATTTCTATGTTTTGGATGTTGAACAATGCTTCTTGTCCTATTACTTTGGGAAGACCTTTTCTTAGAACTGTTGGTGCCTTCATTGATATGAAAGAAGGCACCATTAAATATCAATTTCCATTCAAGAAAGGTATTGAACACTTCCCTATGAGGAGAGATAAGTTGCCTTTTGCTCCTCCTTTGAAAGCAAGGTTCGATGTTAATGCTTCTTCATTTGAAAATACTTGATTTCTTGCTTCTTATGCCTAACTTAAAGGTGTTAAATAAAAGTACTTGTTGGGAGATAACCCAAGAGTTTCCTTGAGTATTGGAAGTTATTAATTCTGTAATTACCTATCCTTATACTTTTTGTTTGCTTTTTGTGCCAAGAATGACCTCCAATGAGAGGGAAGTAAGATTTGGGGAGTTGCTGTCCCGAAACAGATTTCTGTCCTCCACAATAAAAATTCGTGAGGAGTCTCTGTAAGTCGGATTGAGCTGAAAATTTACGAATAAATCCCCCAGTATGTTAGATAACTTTCTTTAGTTCAACACTTTTTTATTGCAACAACAGAAGGTTTTCAAAAAAATCGATTTTTACATGCTGGTCTGTTTTGACATATTTCTGCCATTATTTGCATTTGCTTATTGATTCTTTTTTGGGTTCTTTGTGGGAAATTGAGCTTTTTGAAGGAGTTACTATAGTATATTGTGTTTTTAGTGAAAAGTTTTGCTGTTCTAAAGCTAAACCCAAGGGTCTATTATCTTTTGAATACACTAATGTTGCTAATGAATATTGTGTGAAGTTTTGTATGAAGGAAAAATTTCAGGTGTAGAGAGAGAATGATGTAATGAGATGAAGAATGGAAAAAGCTAAAGCTTGGGGATGCCACCCCCCGGTTTCACCCCAAAAATATCCAAGATGTACAAGCGTCAAAGCTTGGGGATACCCAAGGCATCCCCTTCTTCATCAATAAAAAGCTCAGGTCTTTCTAGACACTTCGTTTTTATTGTTTCATGCATTGTTGTGTTGTTCTTGGAGCGTCTTAGTTTTTGTTTGTTTTACTTAGTTTTTTTAGTTTGCTTGAGTAAGGTAGTTTAGACCCCCGTTCTCGCTGTGTTGTTTCAAATAAGTTGATTGGTGTTGGAAAGGAGTAGAAAGTTCTTGCTTGAAAGTGCAAGAGGAGCTTGCATTGACTGTGACTTAGACTTTAGCATGTCATGCTAGGTGTTGTTTTGACCTTATGCTTAGTAATTATTGCTGTAGCATGACTTGTTCCAAACAATTAGGATTTCTTAGTGTGCTTTGAAAGAATCAGGCGTTGTTTTAGCATGCAAAAGCATAATATTGTGGTATTCTCCTTTAATGTTTTTTTGGGTTGACTTGGAACATGCTCACACCATGATATGACTATGAACAAGTCACCATAGACTCTATGATCATTTAGTCCTTGACTTGTAGTACCACTATATGCTTTGATTAGTAATGTTTTGTCGCTCTACATGATTATGGTCATTATTTCTCTCTTAGTTGGTTTCTCCCTGTAACATCCCAACATATAGGAACTAACGAAGGGTAGATTTAGGAATTTGGAATGTTGCATGCATTCATCTGTGAAAATGTGGATAAATTTTTCGCCAAATAAAAACCTAAAGTGATCAAGGTTTCTTTCATGCTTTGAGAATATGTTTAGTCTTGAAGGATGATTGTTATAGACTTTTATATGATCTTTGTGGATTTATGTGTTTTAGGGAAATGAAATTTGAATTTAGAACTTGAGTGTTTGAATTGTAGTTCAAAATAATTTTGAATAATGTTTGAATAATTGATTCAATTACGAGTTAATCAATAATAACTCAAACTTTATATAAAGAAGGTAATTAAGAATAAGAATCTCCATGTTATATTTTCATTAAATAAATAAGTTACAAAAAATGTAACTTATGGAAATCATTCACAATTCTTACAATAATAAATAAATAAAGAATAATATTTCTTTATTGATCATAGTATAATCTTTATTACAAAATAATAAAATAAAGATTACAAAAGAATAGAACTAAAATTACAAAAGAACAAAGAAGATTACATAGGGTTATTCTACAAATAAAGAAGAAAACCTAAACTAAAATCTTGACTTCCCAAGTCTGGTACCTGCAAAATAAACACAAATAAAAAAATAAAGAAGGTTAAGGTTAAAATGGAATTACTCTCAGACTTGTTAGTGAAGTGCACTGATCAAGATTCATCATTGAGTAATCTTATAAAAGGAGCAAATTTCACCAATATGAAAGAATTTATCTTTCATAAATTCAAGCCATAAGGCAAATAACAGTAAAGAGGGGCAAGTTTCACCATCCTGGTAGAAGTAACAAGATTAAAGTAACTTTCAAAATTTTGAACATATCCACATCTGTGCAGCAGGCACACAAGCAACACACACACCAAACTGCATGGTGTGTGCTTTCAACACCATAGCAGCAGCACAACCAAACAAAACTGTCAGCACAACCATGGGAAAACAAATTCCCACATCATTCCTTTACTCTTACACACCAAGCACAACAGCCAGCAGCTAAACCAAGCATAGTAGCCAGCAGCTACATCAAGCCAAAGCTAAGCCAGATCAAACCCACCAAATTCCAGGATCACATCACCAGGATGGTGACATAAGGAGGGGGAAGATCAGGTGGATAGCAAGACCAAGGTCAAGTCATCATGATCAGGAGAGATGGACTAGATCAAGAACAAGCCAGGAACTGGAAACACTAGGATATCACCAGATCAAGCTACCACAAGGGCAACCACTAGCAACCACAACATCAAGTGACAGTGGTGAGTAAATAGAACACCAAATGATCTATCTGTCTAAGATTAGACAAGCATACATGATCTGTCTCTTATTTAAACTCTCAGAAAGCACCCAAGTGAGGTGAATCCATCTTTGAGGTTTTTAAACTTTAAAGGAAAACATCAAAGTACAAGGATCCAACTAAATCTCAGAACAACATCATTGATTTAGCTATCAAGCATTATTTAAATTCCAGAATGAATATAGCTAAGATTTAACTTCTAGGCACATCTCTAGGATAAGAGTAGCACCTTAGAATTTAATCTTGTGGATCTATGCAAGTTATCAAGCTTGCAATCATGTTTTCCAAGCTTTGATTCAAGAAACAGTAGCTGGTACTACTACCAGAACCATCCATATGAATCAACTAGATAAAGTTTAAATCCCTAAACCTCAGACCAACATCATTGGTCTTAGGGATTTAAGAAAGGAAAATTTCTACTTATCTTTAAAGCCAAACTGCGGTGACCCAGCATACCACTGCATGTTGTAGTATACTATAGTCGTGGACATAACACTCACGAAGTACCATTCCGCAAATATTACATCCTTAGAGTGGTACAACAGAAACAAAGAGGGTCCACAACATACATTATCATTATTATAACCAGAAATTACATGACGACTTTGAGATTCTCCTAGGTCCATAGAGGTATCCCGATGACTCAGGATAAACTATAATAACTCGAAGAACAGAATAAAGAAGCAACTAAGGTTCATACGAGATTTAGTTATAGATAGAGGATAGAAATCTATAATACTGGACTAGATCTCTATATATGCTACATCTACACTTCAGATACGCCGGTCTCCATTCCATAGATGTTTTCGTAAGTGGTCCCTTCGATGCTTCCGGATACTTCTGGTTCTTCATAGCGGAATTATTCTTGGTCTTCAATTGGATATAGTATTTCCTCTTCTTGACCGTCATTGTCTTTAGAATCTATAAAGGGTTAAGAAGATACGTTGAGTACGAGCGTACTCAACAATTTCACTAAAAAGGAGTGCTTGATGCACTATATCTACAGCCACGGACCATAAGTCGTAGGCAATGCAGGTTTTCGTAAACATTTCTTCAAAGGTTGCTTTTATTCTTAAAAACTATGTCCGTCAGCCTTCACAGGTTTACCAGAACTTTCATGGAGTTCCTTTCCTGCAGCGTTCGCAGCTCCTTCCCGGAACAGGGAGTAATAAGTTACAGTTCTTACACTCTGCAGAGGTGCGTCACTTTACCCATAAGAGATCAAATCCTTGATGCACAACCGGGCGAATCTTTCCCGTCCACACTTCCTATGGTGTGGGGCCAGTAGATGATCCAAGCCAATCACTGTCCTTCTCCGCGATCCCGCATACACCACAATTTTGTATGCCCAAACTCAAGGTAGACCTTTCCCCGTATAAAACGGCTATACCTTAGTTGGATACACATAACAACCATTAACACTAGTAATATGTCTTTTGTAAGCCTAGACCACGGTAGACCTTTCCCCGTATAAAATGGCTATACCCACGATCTGCAACTCACAAATGCCTAGAACAATGTCCAATGCATGCGAAAGGGAGCCGATCCAGCTGACTTCTCCGTCCCATTCCAAATCTCATGGTTAACGCGTAATATACGGCGTGAGAATCACTGGCGACATTCTTTGTTAAGTCCTAGATGATACATTCCTGTGCAGTGGTATTCCAACTTCCAGATTTAATAGATTAGCTGATCACCCTGGATCAGTAACCAATAGTTCACTTTAATTATGAAAATAGGGTTTTTGACCTTTTTGAAATGCAGGTGATGATAATACTGGATTTGCAAAATACTTTACATAAAATAATCAAAGGACATGAGCAAGTGTGAACTTGCCTTGATATAGCGGAGTATTGTAGTCGAATGTCTCGACATGACCCTGGACCTCGGTTTCTACAGAAATATCATCATTGCCCGGTAAGGACAATGTTTAAAGAAGCAATATGTTGTTATGCATAAGTAATGAGATGCATAATGCAAAATCCTAAGTAATTCTTCAATTATTGCCAGTGAGATATATTTATGATTTATTTAAGATTTGCTTTAGTTTAAGTTTACTTCATAAGGAAGATAAATATATAAAATATGAAGAGTAAAGTACAATTATAATATAATTCTATGGTTTCATGATAATACGTAATTATTACAAAATTTATGTTTTAAGTTGTCATGACTTTAAAGAAATGGTATAGTGTTTCTTTTGAAGTGGCAAAAATAATAACATTTGAAGAAAATATTCTTTATGTTAAGTTATTCAATTCTAAAGATTATTAAGATTAAAGTTATGGTTTCTGATAAGGTTTAAATGATCTGAGCCATTATATATCTAGCTTATGATATATTAGACCAAGGTTAATTATCAAGATATAATTGGACTTGGGGATATAACATTTATGGTATTAACAATAACTAGGGTTTTTCCTAAGCATAATGAAATTTAGTATTAAAGACTTAAAGGTAGCGTATTTAATGTTTATAGATTATACTATAAGATTTTCTTATATAAAGAAAATAGGTGAATTTCTTTTATGATATATTTAGTGAATACAAAGTTTGTTGAATATAATTATACATGAATTGGTAAGGATTTGCCAAGAATAACCTTGTAAATCCTTGACTTATAGTTAGTTAAAGATTTTAGAAGATTATTATAAAGTTAATTGTTTACACCAAGATTTTATATTTAAATTATTATTATGATTTAGATTAGTTGGATTCAAAATATTATGTTTTGAATAAGATCATTTCTTACTTAGGAAAGAGTTTTAAATAATTAATAAAGTAGCTATTTTATTTTAATAATTTAGATAATTGAAGTTATATGATCTAGGAACTTTAAAATGTTTTTATAATAATATACTTAGTATTTTTATAGTAAATATACTTGTTTGAAATCCTAAAAATGAATTTTTTTTATTTTTAGGCATTATCTTTATTTTTTAAAAAAAATTATTAATTATGTAATATCTTTAAATATTTGTTTTAAATTTTATTTGTAAAATTTTAAGTTAGTATTTTTATAAGGTAAGAGATTTCTTTTTATTTATAAAAATGATTTTTATTTATTTTTAGGAATTTTTCTAAATTTATTAAATTTTCATTTAGATATTTAGGGGTGTTAATATTTGGTTGGACTGTGTTTCACTTAAATAAGTAGTATTATATTTTTCTTAGGTAGATATTATGTTAATAAACATTTTGAGGTATTAAATATATTTTTAGGATTTTTCTACCTTTTTCTAGAAATTGAAATGTTTAGAGGGTATTTTGGTGATTTCCTTTCTCTTTTATTCTTATTTTTTTATTTTTTAGCATTTCCTAAAAAAATTAAATTTGGCCCATTGGCCCATCTAATCTAACCCGACCCAATTGGGCTTGGGGTCAAACCCCAGCCCCGGCCCAACTCACACCCTCCTCCACCAAATGCACACATACGCGACCCCTCTTTGCCTCTCCCTTCCTCTGCCTCACACGCATACGCCGCCGCCGCTCTGGCTGTCCCTGGTGGCAACTGGCGCAGCCGCTCGCCGGCGCTACCTCGCCACCACCTCCTATGCTCTATGCCCACCAGCGCTCTCTCTCTCCTTTCCTAACCACGACGTCCTAGCTAACCCTAGGTCTCTATTCCAGCTCCGGCCGCGGCAGATTTGCCTTGATGCTCCTTCTGTCGGCATAGCTCCGCCCCTTTCTCCTTCTCTACTGAATCCATATATTACCCTTCTCCCTATTCGGTTGGACGGCGCTGCTCAACCGCAACCCCGATGCCCCCTGGTTCATGGTGGCTTTGATATGATGTAGATGACGGTGTCGGTTGTGTTGGTTTGTAGATTCCAGCGATGTTGCTTGGCGCAGTGCAGAGGAAGGGCGATCTCTGTGCCGCCGTGCCGCAGGTGGATGTGGTGATGGTGTTTGTGTACGGTGAAGTCCTCCCTGTGTGTGCACCGCTGTGGTCGCACGAGCCCCGCCTCGCCACACTACGGTGGTTGTGCCTCGGGCGTCAGGTACACACCCAGATGTTTATCTTCCTCCCCCGCTTCCTTTCTCTCAAACCTCTATGTCACATTATTTTGCGCTGGTGTATATGCATGGTTATGGATGGATGACCCTTGTTGGTTATTGATGATTGAGTTGTTAAACAATATTCTACTATGCCTCTGATTTGCATATTATTAGTAGTTGGAATTCTTTTTTGAATAAACAGAGATGATCTCTAGTGGTATTGCCTTAATAAAATGATCAGATATTCGTGCTATGGCTATGATAGTGACATGTCGGGATAAAAGGTTTTTTCACAGATCTGCTTAAAAGATACTTTCAATTATCTTCAATTGTTTGTCTATGGATAAATGATTTGGGTTAATTATGATGGCTTAACATTGATACTGTAGTGGGGAACTTAACCTCACTGTGGCTACTGTTATTAATGTTGGTAGTCTTGATAAGGACCAATATGGAACTTTTCTGCTTATACAAATTCTCTAACATGCATGGTTACTCATATCCTACAATCCTGTATGCCAACTTGTGGTTTGGATTTCCTTTTAAGATACTGAGAGGATGTTCACCATGTTTTGATGGTGGTTAGTTTAGCTGGAACTACAATGCTCCTGCTTAAATTTATAGTGGAACTATTCGGATTCAAACACATGGTTTGGATAGAATTCCTTGGATTCTAAATGTATACTGCAATCTTAATGTCCTGATTCTTAACTTGCTGAAGCTTTGCTTCAGGAAGTAGTTTTTCTGTAACATTATATCTGTTAGATATGGTAGTAAATATGGGATATGTTTCAGGTTAAAATGATGATCAGGATTGATATTATTCCCTGTCTAGGTTGACAGAGAGGTCAGAATTTAAAGAATGATTCCTAGAATTATTTTGTCTAGGAAAGTGATTAATCTTGTATGGATGTGTCTTGTAAGCAATGTTGGTGGCTTTTGTAGATTCACTAATGATATCACTATGATGCCTCCCTTAGGATGGAACACAATGATTTCCATTACTGTATAAGCTAAGCTTGCCAAGTAGAGTGTGGAAAAAATGATATCCTCTAGTGTTGATGATCTAGATGCTGAAGCTTAATATGTGATCTTGGTCAATGATGCATAAAGCTGAGACCTAGATCTTTGAATGGATCGAATGATTCCTGGTGACTCTCACCTAGGAAAATCATTTAGATTGCTTAAGATTTCATAAAGTTGGTGCTTTTATTTATTGGCTATGTCCTATACGTAAGATTTGTAGCCTTTATAGATGATCTAGCTGCTGCGGTACCTCTCTGGAGGATGCACAGTTGTCTAGATCAACTATATGATCTGCTAAAATATTCTTAACTAAGATTTAGTCCAATCCTTGCCTATGATGTGGTTTTGAGGCCAGATGTATAATAAGAACAAATACTTGTTGTCTTTTAACAGCTCTGGGATGAAATTAGTGTAGCACTTGTACACTATACTGAGAGCTTCCTATTACCCTAAATCCATCTTGGGAAAAGAAAATAGGAGATCCATTGACATCAAACATTTTGGCTCTTAGATAGGAATAGCAACCTTATGTTGGGCAGCATATGCTGCTGCTTGGTATGTCTTAACTTGAGCTTGAGTAGCTCTTCCTAATGCTATGGTTTTGATCTTGTTGACCTTCTCCTCCCTGATCTGCTACTAGCCTCCTTCTTGATATTCTCCTCCTCCTTATCTTGTTTGATCCTGACCTACATCTGGATGGCTCATTGAAGCAACCAGATTGCTAGGAGTACAATATTGAAACTAGGTTGCTAGTGAGGTGGTTTGATCTGTGTGTTGTTGGGAAATCTAATAAGAACAGGTGATGTTCTTTGTGGTGCTCTATAACTAGTGGAGGACTATGGGCTAGTGGTATGTGTCGGGTGGATATGTTAGCAGCCTTGCTACGGCTGGTGCTATCTCTCCATTTGCTGCTCTCTTGTGGTGTTGACAGCACACATAGTTGCATGTGTGTGTGAGCTGTGTGGTTGCTTGTTGTGATGTTATGGATAAGATCAAGTTAAAATATCTTGATATTTGCTGATGGTTCTACTTTTTGACTTTTACATTTTACTAAATTGGTGAAACTTGCCCCATTTATGTCAATGATGCTGTGCTGAGACAGATTTGAAATAAGAACAGATACTATTCCATTTGGTGAAACTTGCCCCATTTTAATATGCTCAATGATGTGACAAAACAGTGCATCACACTGTTACTACTGAGAGCACCCTAATAAACACTAACCCCTTTCTTTTTGTATTATTTTTTTATTTGTTTGCAGGTACCAAGAAAAGTACAGGAATATCAACACTAGATAGGAATTTAGTTTTAGGTGTTTTATTTTTATCCATTTTTTTTGTAAATTCCCTTTTTGTCAAGAAATTATATAAAGTCATTGTAATACATTGGTTTATCTTATTATTGTAATCATTCTTATTATTCCTTTATTGTAAAAGAATAATGTAATATATATTCTTTTAATAAAGAATTCTTCTATTTGTTTAATTATTGTAATTCATTTTCCAATTTCTTATTCTCTTATTTGTTTCATTGTAATATTCCTTTATTCTTTTATTGTAAAAGAACATTGTAATGTTGGATTTTAATAATCTTTATACTTTATTTATAATACTTGTATTTTTATGATTGTGAATAATTATTTATAAGTGAAATTTCTTCCCTCATAACTCCAGAAAACAATATAGGTCATGTCAAAATTCATCTCACTCCCCTTCTAATGTCACTAAACCTAATTCATCGGAGTGAGAATTCTGATCACTCTAGTCTTTTAATTTAGCGAAAAATTTCCCTGGATTTTCAGATACATGCATGCAGATGCACAAAATCCTAAATCTA
The DNA here is from genome assembly GCA_030063025.1 of Avena longiglumis. NCBI lineage: Eukaryota > Viridiplantae > Streptophyta > Magnoliopsida > Poales > Poaceae > Avena > Avena longiglumis. The sequence goes on along the minus strand of CP125978.1, from coordinate 145,313,337 downwards.
CCCTTCGTTTAGTCCTAAATGCTGGGATGTTATAGACTTCCCCCCTTAAATTAAACTTCGTCCCAAAGTTTGTGGTTTCTTGTTCAAGAAGGTTTTCCGATAGTCTCATCCTGAGTTTTCTTCTTTACTCCCAGTTTCTCGTCTTTCCAAATTAAAGTTTTTAATAAACTCAGCACTCCTTGAGTTTACTCTCAACCTTGATTTGGTTATTGTTAATGCCTAATGCTAATTTATATTTCCTCCCGAAGCTTCATGAGATTACTTTTAACCCTGAACAACTTGATTGACGAAGGATTACTGATACTAAACATACCTGTTGTAGCCTCATCAACGTGGTTCCATCCAAAGTGTCCACCTATTGATGGTGGTTGTACTCCTCGAGTAATCATCTTGTTGGGACATTTAGATCTCCTATGTCCTTCCAGACCACACTTATAGCACACCTTTTCGGTCTTCCTACAATCCCTCCTTATATGACCTGATGATCCACACTTACCACACATGATTTCTTTCTTTCTTTTTGATGCCTCATACTTTGATGTACCACTTATGGATATGAATCTAGGTATGAAACTTAAGTTTGATGTTGTCTTAGTAAATTGAAACTTCTTCGGTTCCCTTTTAGCTCTCTTCTTGGCCAATTTCTTCCTCTCTTCCAATAGCATCATGTAATCATCCTAAAAAGTAATTGCTACATCAACCAGCTCTTGGAAAAATCTTGTTGTAGCCCCTCGTATTTTCATCTTCATATAACGGTTTAGTCCTTCCAAGAACCTTTTCTTGCGCTTCTCCTCCGTATTTACTTCATCAACTACATAACGAGATAATTGACTAAACTTGCTAATATATTTCATCACAGTTTCATCGTTTTGCCGTAAGTCCATGAATTATCTCCTCTTAAATTCCATAATTCTATCTGGAACATGATACTCACGACACTTCTGCTTGAATTCTTCCCAAGTGAATATCTCTTCTGGTGTGTGCATAGCTAATTGATTCTCCCACCAATTTGCGGCAGATCTGGATAGAAGAAATGTTGCGTATCGTAACTTCTCCTCATCATTGCATCCTACTATTTTAAGTTTCCTTTCTGTATCCATTAGCCAATCCTCTGCATCCATAGGTTCTGATGCAGATGTAAAAGGAATTGGTTTGGCGTTTTGGAAATCCGAAAGACTTACTTTGATATCTTTGTTTTCCTCTCGGGGTCCTATTCGTTTGAGTATTTACTGCATGAACTTATTCTGGTACTCTTGCATCATTTGCATGTATTGCATGAAATTCTCCTCTGTCAACGGACGAGTTAATGGTCTAGTTGCAATTTCATCCATATTGCTTTCCCTCTGCTTAGCTTCTTGTTCCACACGTTGTCCTTCAAACCCAGCTTCTACTCTCGTATCCATACCCTCTCTAGTCCTGCTACATAAAGCGATTACTCATACTTACATCATGCATATGGTTTTTGAGTTCAACTCTATGCACAGTGCTAGTCACAGAAGGAAATCAAGAACCAAATCCAAATAACAACCAAACATATACCATGTATTATACATGGTTTTTATAAACTATTACAAACAATCCTCACAACTACGGTTTGATTCTCACTTGGTACATTACTTGTATGTTACAAGGATTTGCTTGCTCGTATGAGCATGCTCTTACTTCTTAAGTTATGCCTCTCAAACACTACGATGTACCTTACTGGTTATGTACCTCATTTAAGCCCTTTACTTCTATGGATTGTCTCTTCTTACTTTTCTCTCTCTTTCTAGTACTTCATGGAATTCCGTCCATGATGACGTGAAGTCCGACAACTACCTTATGGAGTATATAAACATCCAGAGGGTGTGCACTCTTGATTAGAAGTACTTAATTGAGTTTAGCCATTGAAAAATGACTAGAAAATGCGTGACCTTCCGTGGAATTCTCATGTCCACCTCCAAATGCACTTTCAAAGCAAGATGTATTCTCTGCCTTTTCCTTGACTTAGTTATACATATAGATGTAATAACCGTCAGTGCCTTCTTCCAGGTCAATAGGATTGGTACTACCCTCATATGGATCATAGGTTCCATGCTAACATAACTGGTTTCTACTCCTTTACTAGGATCATAGGGCATAGGATCCTCCCTGGTTCCAGTTAAGTTCTACTCCCCATCCATCGGGATTCCAAATTGGAATACCTAGATTGGATGTTTCCTAAATTTCCTGTTCGGTTTTATACTTGTCCATGGTCTACATGTTTCTAAGGCCCATTCTAATAATAGGTATAGGTTTCATACTATGGTCCCTCAAACTAATTCTCTTCATACACCTCTCTTGAGAAGAGTGTTCTAAAATGCCTAGCTTCTCTATCTAACTCCTTGTTGCATTATAATTATTTAGTAGGATCAACATACTCCTCAAGGTTGTAGCCAACTCCTGGACTAGAACCTAATGTGTGTCATGATAGGTCTTGAGTAATGTCCTTCTATGACCTATGTATTTGGCAGCTCAAGTGGATTCAGTCTACACAATTGCAGTATGATCCAACTTGTGTTCCGAAATTATAGAATCTTGAGGTATAGTAGTAAGATTACTACCTACCAATTTCCTTGGATTCTAGTTTTCCGAAACCTAATTATTGCTTCTAGAACTGCTCTTTGATACATCGCCGCCATACATCTCATCTTCCCCGATGACATTACCTCTCTTATTCCCAACTCTTTTGGTAAGTTATGCACTATACGGTACTTGACTAACACTTTCCTGTGTTGGAAACTGTAAACCTTGAAAAAATTCGAGATTTGCAATTCCATATTCTATAAAAGTTGTATCGAAAATTATGTCTAATCCTCTACATAATCCTATATATCACTTGAAAATCACTTGGACATTCCGGTTTGGGTACCGAGATGTCATTCCTCACTTAGGATAATAGATTATAATTAGTCCTACCAGGTTATAACTTATTATTACCCCAAATTGCATCATAATAAAGAATTATCGCACTAGAAACATGACAATGTAATTCTCAAGTGAATACTCATCATATTTCTAGAGAACTCTTTACCGTTGCTGCATACTTCCTACAAGTTCTACCCATTTAATAGGTTTCCAACCTAATATCAAAACTTTTGCTCTGATACCAGCTGCGGTGACCCAGCATACCGCTGCATGTTGTAGTATACTATAGTCGTGGACATAACACTCACAGAGTACCATTCCGCAAATATTACATCCTCAGAGTGGTACAACAGAAACAAAACGGGTCCACAACATACATTATCATTATTACAACCAGAAATTACATGACGACTTTGAGATCCTCCTAGGTCCATAGAGGTATCCTGATGACTCAGGCTAAACTATAATAACTCGAAGAACAGAATAAAGAAGCAACTAAGGTTCATACGAGATTTAGTTATAGATAGAGGATAGAAATCTATACTACTGGACTAGATCTCTATATATGCTACATCTACACTTCAGATACGTCGGTCTCCATTTCATAGATGTTTTCGTAATTGGTCCCTTCGACGCTTCCGGATACTTCTGGTTCTTCATAGCGGAATTCTTCTTGGTATTCAATTGGATATAGTATTTCCTCTTCTTGACCGTCATTGTCTTTAGAATCTAGAAAGGGTTAAGAAAATACGTTGAGTACGAGCGTACTCAGCAATTTCACTAAAAAGGAGTGTTTGATGCACTATATCTACAGCCACGGACCATAAGTCGTAGGCAATGTAGGTTTTTGTAAACATTTCTTCAAAGGTTGATTTTATTCTTAAAAACTATGTCCATCAGCCTTCACACTAGTAATATGTCTTTTGTAAACCTAGACCACGGTAGACCTTTCCCCGTATAAAATGGCTATACCCACGATCTGCAACTCACAAATGCCTAGAACAATGTCCAATGCATGCGAAAGGGAGCCGATCCAGCTGACTTCTCCGTCCCATTCCAAATCTCATGGTTAACGCGTAATATACGGCGTGAGAATCACTGGCGACATTCTTTGTTAAACCCTAGATGATACATTCCTGTGTAGTGGTATTCCAACTGCCAGATTTAATAGATTAGCTGATCACCCTGGATCAGTAACCAATAGTTCACTTTAATTATGAAAATAGGGTTTTTGACCTTTTTGAAATGTAGGTGATGATAATACTGGATTTGCAAAATACTTTACAGAAAATAATCAAAGGACATGAGCAAGTGTGAACTTGCCTTGATATAGCGGAGTATTGTAGTCGAATGTCTCGACATGACCCTGGACCTCGGTTTCTACAGAAATATCATCATTACCCGGTAAGGACAATGTTTAAAGAAGCAATATGCTGTTATGCATAAGTAATGAGATGCATAATGCAAAATCCTAAGTAATTCTTAAATTATTGCCAGTGAGATATATTTATGATTTATTTAAGATTTGGTTTATTTTAAGTTTACTTCATAAGGAAGATAAATATATAAAATATGAAGAGTAAAATACAATTATAATATAATTCTATGGTTTCATGATAATAGGTAATTATTACAAAATTTATGTTTTAAGTTGTCATGACTTTAAAGAAATGGTATAGTGTTTCTTTTGAAGTGGCAAAAATAATAACATTTGAAGAAAATATTCTTTATGTTAAGTTATTCAATTCTAAAGATTATTAAGATTAAAGTTATGGTTTCTGATAAGGTTTAAATGATCTGAGCCATTATATATCTAGCTTATGATATATTAGACCAAGGTTAATTATCAAGATATAATTGGACTTGGGGATATAACATTTATGGTATTAACAATAACTAGGGTTTTTCCTAAGCATAATGAAATTTAGTATTAAAGACTTAAAGGTAGCGTATTTAATGTTTATAGATTATACTATAAGATTTTCTTATATAAAGAAAATAGGTGAATTTATTTTATGATATATTTAGTGAATACAAAGTTTGTTGAATATAATTATACATGAATTGGTAAGGATTTGCCAAGAATAACCTTGTAAATCCTTGACTTATAGTTAGTTAAAGATTTTAGAAGATTATTATAAAGTTAATTGCTTACACCAAGATTTTATATTTAAATTATTATTATGATTTAGATTAGTTAGATTCAAAAGATTATGTTTTGAATAAGATCATTTCTTACTTAGGAAAGAGTTTTAAATAATTAATAAAGTAGCTATTTTATTTTAATAATTTAGATAATTGAAGTTATATGATCTAGGAACTTTAAAATGTTTTTATAATAATATACTTAGTATTTTTATAGTAAATATACTTGTTTGAAATCCTAAAAATGAATTTTTTTTATTTTTAGGCATTATCTTTATTTTTTTAAAAAAATTATTAATTATGTAATATCTTTAAATATTTGTTTTAAATTTTATTTGTAAAATTTTAAGTTAGTATTTTTATGAGGTAAGAGATTTCTTTTAATTTATAAAAATGATTTTTATTTATTTTTAGGATTTTTTCTAAATTTATTAAATTTTCATTTAGATATTTAAGGGTGTTAATATTTGGTTGCACTTTGTTTCACTTAAATAAGTAGTATTATTTTTTCAGCGGTGTCGCTTGGCGCAGTGCAGAACAAGGGCGATCTCTGTGCCGCCGTGCCGTAGGTGGATGTGGTGATGGTGTTTGTGTACGGTGAAGTCCTCCCCGTGTGTGCACCGTTGTGGTCGTGAGCCACCTCGCCACCGCTGCAGTGGTTGTGCCTCAGTCGGTACGCCCAGATGTTTATCTTCCTCCCCCTCTTCCTTTCTCTCAAAGCTCCCTGTCACATTATTTTGCGCTGGTGTATATGCATGGTTATGTATGGAAGCCCCTTGTTGGTTATTGATGATTGAGTTGCTAAACAATATTCTACTATGCCTCTGATTTGCATATTATCAGTAGTTGGAATTCTATTTTGAATAAACAGAGATGATCTCTAGTGGTATTGCCTTAAGAAAATGATGAGATATTCGTGCTATGGCTATGACAGTGACATGTGGGGATAAAAGGATTTTTCATAGATTTGCTTAATAGATACTTTCAGTTATCTTCAATTGTTTGTTTATGGATAAATGATTTGGGTTAATCATGATGGCTTAACATTGATAATGTAGTGGGGAACTTAACCTCACTATGGCTACTGTTATTAATGTTGGTAGTCTTGATAAGGACCAATATGGAACTTTTCTGCTTATACAAATTCTCTAACATGCATGGTTACTCATATCCTACAATCATGTATGCCAACTTGTGGTTTGGATTTCCTTTTAAGATACTGAGAGGATGTTCACCATGTTTTGATGGTGGTTAGTTTAGCTGGAACTACAATGCTCCTGCTTAAATTTATACAGTGGCACTATTTGGATTCAAACACATGGTTTAGATAGAATTCCTTGGATTCTAAATGTATACTGCAATCTTAATGTCCTGATTCTTAACTTGCTGAAGCTTTGCTTCAGGAAGTAGTTTTTCTGTAACATTATATCTGTTAGATATGGCAGTAAATATGGGATATGTTTCAGGTTAAAATGATGAACAGGATTGATATTATTGCCTGTCTAGGTTGACAGAGATATCAGAATTTAAAGAATGATTCCTATAATTCTTTTGTCTAGGAAAGTGATTAATCTTGTATGGATGTGTTTTGTAAGCAATGTTGGTGGATTTTGTAGATTCACTAATGATATCACTGTGATGCCTCCCTTATGATGTAACACACTGATTTCCATTACTGTATAAGCTAAGCTTGCCAAGTAGAGTGTGGAAAAAATGATATCCTCTAGTGTGGATGATCTAGATGCTGAAGCTTAATATGTGATCTTGGTCAATGATGCATAAAGCTGAGACCTAGATCTTTGAATGGATGGAATGATTCCTGGTGACTCTCACCTAGGAAAATGATTTAGATTGCTTAAGATTTCATAAAGTTGGTGCTTTGATTTATGGGCTATGTCCTATATGTAAGATTTGTAGCCTTTATAGATGATCTAGCTGCTGTGATACCTCTCTGGAGGATGCACAGTTGTCTAGATCAACTATATGATCTGCTAAAATATCCTTAACTAAGATTTAGTACAATCCTTGCCTATGATGTGGTTTTGAGGCCAGATGTATAATAAGAACAAATACTTGTTTTCTTTTAACAGCACTGGGATGAAATTAGTGTAGCACTTCTACACTATACTGAGAGCTTCCTATTACCCTAAATTCATCTTAGGAAAGGAAAAAAATAGGAGATCCATTGACATCAAACATTTTGGCTATCTTAGAGAGGAATAGCAACCTTATGTTGGGCAGTATATGCTGATGCTTGGTATGTCTTAACTTGATCTTGAGTAGCTCTTCCTGATGCTGTGATTTTGATCTTGTTGACCTTCTCCTCCCTGATCTGCTACTAGCCTCCTTCTTGATATTCTCCTCCTCCTTATCTTGTTTGATCCTGACCTACATTTGGATGGCTCATTGAAGCAACCAGATTGCTAGGAGTATAGGATTGAAACTAGGTTGCTAGTGAGGTGGTTTAATATGTGTGTTGTTGGGAAATCTAATAAGAATAGGTGATGTTCTTTGTGGTGCTCAAGAACTAGTGGAGGACTATGGGCTGGTGGTATGTGTGGGATGGATATGTTAGCATCCTTGCTATGGCTGGTGCTATCTCTCCATTTGCTGCCCTCTTGTGGTGTTGACAGCACACATAGTTGCATGTGTGTGTGAGCTATGTGGTTGCTTGCTGTGATGTTATGGATCAGATCAAGTTAAAATATCTTGATATTTGTTGATGGTTCTACTTTTTGACTTTTACCTTTTACTAAATTGGTGAAACTTGCCCCATTTATGTCAATGATGCTGTGGTGAGACAGATTTGAAATAAGAACAGATACTACTTCATTTGGTGAAACTTGCCCCATTTTAATATTCTCAATGATGTGACAAAACAGTGCATCACACTGTTACTACTGAGAGCACCCTAATAAACACAAACCCCTTTCTTTTTGTATTATTTTTTTATTTGTTTGCAGGTACCAAGAAAAGTACAGGAATATCAACACTGAATAGGAATTTAGTTTTAGGTGTTTTATTTTATCCATTTTTTTTTGTAAATTCCCTTTCTGTCAAGAAATTATATAAAGTCATTGTAATACATTGGTTTATCTTATTATTGTTCCTTTATTGTAAAAGAATAATGTAATATATATTATTTTAATAAAGAAATCTTCTATTTGTTTAATTATTGTAATTCATTTTCCAATTTCTTATTCTCTTATTTGTTTCATTGTAATATGCCTTTATTCTTTTATTATAAAAGAACATTGTAATGTTGGATTTTAATAATCTTTATACTTTTATTTATAATACTTGTATTTGTATTATTGTGAATAATTATTTATAAGTGAAATTTCTTCCCTCATAACTCCAGAAAACAATAGAGGTCATGTCAAAATTCATCTCACTCCCCTTCTGATGTCACTAAACCTAATTCATCGGAGTGAGAATTCTGATCACTCTAGTCTTTTAATTTGGCGAAAAATTTCCCCGGATTTTTAGATGCATGCATGCAGATGCACAAAATCCTAAATCTACCCTTCGTTTAGTCTTAAATGTTGGGATGTTACACAAACTCATCTTAAGCTTGCAACAACCCAATCAATGAAATAGAATCTAACTTGTGTGCCATCTAAAGATAGTTTCACAAGAACAATTCTACATTAATCTGGTTAAGCATTCAACCTTCCCAGATTCAACCAACCCATTGTAAATCATTTTCATGTTCTTAAACACAGGAATCATAAAAAGGATATTCACCTATGTATATCTTCACAATTTGAAATCATTTGATCTCAAACTACATCTGAATTCTTAAGCCAATAGGTGTTAATACAGTGATTTCATGACACAACACTCACTATCATTAAACAAGTAATGATAGTGGTGAAGCAGTAAAACCATAAGATTCCCAAGTATTGCTTCTAAAGCAACTAGATCATCTGATCACATCAAAAATTAATCAATAGAATCATCTGATAAGCCACTAGCACCACCACAGTTCATCTTAAGCAGCAAACCACAACTAACAATCATTTAGCATGCTTAGGAACAATCAACACATGATCCAATTCATCAGTATCTAATCCACAGCAGGGTATGAACCCTAAGTAAAACCAAGAACCCTAATCAGGACAGGACAGTAACGAGGAAGGTCACCACCAACATCTAGAATAGATTGGCTTAGTACCGAGAGAACGAGGGGAGAGAAATGACTCACCAAAGGTCCTCGTTGGAGACTAGAAGAGGAAGCATAGGTGGCCAACGACCATGGCGGCACGGGGAGCACCCCCAGGGGGCGCTGCAACCCATACAGCGCCACAACGGCGACCATAGCCACGCCTAGGGGCGAGGTGAATCACCACAGCGCACGACAGCAGCGGTGGCGCCAGGATCAACGCCAATCCCAAACCCTAGGGTTCGGGACGGCATCGATCTGTCGTAGGAGAGCTCCATGTCCAAATCCAGTTGGATAGGAGGGAAGAGCGGAGTCGACAACCTCTTCCTGCACCACGGCGGCGGGAATCACCGGCGGTGACATCACTAACCACGGGTCGAGGAAGGAGGAGGAGAGGGGTGAGCTCGAGAGAGGGGACAGCGAATGAGTGGGCTAGGTGGGCCGAAAACCCTTCGGGTGATTGTTTTGGCCCTGCCCTATTGGTCCACAAGGGCCCAATAAGCCCAAATAGCCAGCCCAAGTCATTTAGAATCTGTTTTAATAAATAGGAAAAGACCAAAATGCCCCTGAACATAATTAAATTCTAGAAAATAAAATAAAAGTCCAAACAATTACAAATAAAATATTTTTGTATTCACAATAATCCAAACTATCTAGATAAATTAAGATATAAAATTTTACACAAATAAATTTTATTAAGAATTTTGTAATTTATATATTCCTTATGGAATTTTACGAAATTATTGGAAGATGATAAAAATAAATAAAAATCACTTTCATTATATATTAATATTATAGTATTTTTGAAAAATACTAAATAAATATTTAATAACAATTTTGGATATTTAAGTGATAATTCTTAAAAGAATTATTAAATCAATAAAAGTGAAATAATTGGAAAAATAAAATATAAAAAATACAATATATACTATAAGTATTAAAAAGTAATATTTATAAATCCTTTATTATTAAAAAGAATTTTTATAATAATGGGTAAAATGCATATCAAGTTAAATGATGCATTACATTACTTTGCATAATCATTTTGCTTCTTTAAATATTGTCCTTACCAGGCAATAATGATGTTTTTGTTGACATAGAAGCTCAAGGTCCAGTGCAAGCATCAGACTTCACTACCTTGCCATCACAAGGCAAGTTCATCACTTGCTCATATCCTTTGAAGTGTCTTTATCAAAGTATTTGCAAATTGTGTGTTATCGTATATACTCTAAAGAAAGAAAATAATACGTTCACAAATAAAGAAATCATAGATATCATCCTAAGTGATGATATAATGGAGAAATAGAACTTAGGGTTCTATTTGCAATAATGATGATCAATTAGGGACTTAATAACCCCTGACATCAGTGATTCTAGCACTGTCTATTACGCGTTAGCCATGAAATTTGGAATGGGACGGAGAAGTCAGTTGTATCTTCTTCCTCTCGCATGAAGTCGGATGTGTAGGTCGTGGCCGTTATCCTCGTAGCGTGCATATTAATTGGTAATTCATAGAGGATATGCAGCATATGGGTGGGAACCCTCATCGTCCCACGATAGTTCTGGCATCTAACGATTTGTAAAAACCATTGCCGTAATTCATTATGTGGGCATGGTGTACACCAAGGAGGCATGCGAGGTCGCGAAGGGGCAGTGATTGGCTTGGACCAACTACTGGGCCCCACATCATGGAATTGTGGACGGGAAAGTACGCCCGGTTGTGCAACAAGGAGTTGATCTCTCATGGGTAAAGTAACGCACCTCTACAGAGTGTAAGAATTGTAACTTGTTACTCCCTGTTCCGGGAAGGAGCTACGAATGCGGCATGAAAGGACCTCCATGAAAGTTCTGGTCAACCTGTGAAGGATGATTGTCACATCCCAAGATTTTCCAAATCTTGTAATGTGAAAATAAATGAATAAAATAAAACTTTGCTTAAATTTCAGAGCCAGAAGAAACTTTTTGAATTCAATTGGAACTTCAAACCCATTTGAATTAAATAAAACATAAAAAGGATATAAAAATATAAACATTTAATAAAAGGAAAAATAAACAACACTTGGAAATACTATTTTTGAAACTCCTGGGGTGAAAATATTTATTTTCAGATAAAATAGAAGTTTTTAAATAAAGGATATTTTATAAAACCAAATTAAAACTATGTCAAGCTTTGAGAATTAAAACAATTTAATTAAAGGAAATTGGCAAAGGTTTATTTAAATAAAATAATAAGGAGTTTATATTCAGATTTTCTTAAATAAAAGATTTTACCAATATAATTGAAACATCAAAACTTGTTAAATGGTTTAAAATAAGTATTCCAAATAGTTGATATTCACAAAATAAAACCTACTGATTGGGTTTTGAAAGCATTTGGATTTCAAATGAAGATTTTATTAAACCAAAACTTGTTTTATTAATAAACCATGGACCATTTTATTTAATAAATAAATGGAACCTAAAAAGATTTAAAAATATTATTTTATTTTGGATTTTGGATTATGTTGATAAACAGAACCAAAATTTTGATACAAGTGTGATGATTGTTTGAATTATTTGAATGTTTATCTTGTTGTTTGATTTATGAATTGAATTTCAAATCAGAAAATAGAAATAGAAAAGAATAAAACAAAGTAAACAGAAAAAAATAAGAGAAAACGACCAGCCCAACAATCTGGCCCAACAGCCCAACTCCAGCCCACTTGTGTCCTTGCCCCGAACCGTTTTCTGCACCGCGAAAGGAACCCGCTAAGAGACTGGCAGGTGGACCTCCTCCTCTCTTCTATTCCCACTGACCGCTGGACCCCTTTCCACTGTTCTCCTTCCACCATGACCAGTTCCTCCCCTCCTCGTCGCCGTTTCCTACTGAAATTTCGCGGCATCAATTCGCTTTAACACGACCATCTTAACTCGCAGCGACCACGCTCCCTTAAAAGCCTCCCTCTCCTCTGTCATTTCCCCCAGACGTCGCCTCCACTCTACCCCTAGGCTGCCTCCATTTCTCTCTATACCGCCGCCGCTCCGACGACTTCTCAAGCCAATTCCGGCAGCCCCTCACCGCCCCTATCCTCCCCGACCAAGCTCGCAGCTTCCCCACACTCAGGCGCATCTGCTAGTGCATCAAACTTGACCGCGGGTACCCTGTAACCTCGCCTTCGACAACAACCACCGTCGCCACCGTCTGCTTCATCTCCGGCGAAGCCCACAGGTAGTTTTTGACCACCCCGCGCCTTCTCATTCACGCACGCACATTCGCTGTGTCCTTGCGCATCTAACCACATCGGTTTCTTGCCCTCTGGTGGACGGCAGCCCCATCCCCGTTGTCAGGCGGAAGCTCCCGACGCCGCCACGAACTCCGGTGAGGAATTGCCGTAGAACCCGAGCGTCCCTCGTCCGACCAACACTTCCTCGAGCAACGTCGTGACCCCCTGAACTCGGTAAGCCTCCCCTTTTCCTCTCCCGCTTCCTGTATCGCCGGCACCGTCATTGACCGACCGCTCGCCGTTGTTATCGCGCCGCCAGTTCGTGACTGTTAGATAGGAGCCGTCCGATATCAATCGAGTGGATGAGATAGAATGACTTAAACGCGAATGGGTACTCGATCTGGGCCACTCGATCTAACTAGATCCAACGCCCCACAGCCATGATCCAACCGAACCGGTATCGACCAGTAAGAACACGCGTGTATCGCTATTAGGTTTAAAACAGTTTGAAAATGTAAACTTTTGCAAACTTCAAACCCTTGTATTTTTGGATCCACACGTCCAAAAATTACAAACTTTATGTCGTTGGAATCAGCAGGACAAGACCTAGCCAACCATGGCCTTATTTTGACAAATAGTATCTGTTAGCTTGTTTGAATTTGCAGAAACATTTGTGTACTTGTTTAGAGTATAAAAATTGTTTAAAATTGATTTTAGGATTAAATCTTTTGCAAAATGGATTTGTGTGACCTTACTGACCCTAGGAACCAACCCTTGGTGTTAAAAATGATTTGGGTAAAATATAGGTTGAATTATTTAACTTAGCCATTTTCTAGCCAAATAAACTCATTGATTTTATTATGGAAATGTTTTTGCAAGGAAAACTTTGGGAAAATGTTATGGATCCAAAACACCAAGCCTTGCCAAGGGCAACTCACTTGGTGAAAAACATAAAGTTTTGCTTTGAAAAGAACAATTTTCACCACATAAAATGTTGAATGGATTTTAAAATAGATCTTGAGCAAAACCCTCTAACTAATGACTTTGCCATTTTGGTAAATGACCAATGTGGACCTTACAAAGTTTATAAACCTAGTAGAGACCAACCTTGCAACAGAACCCTCTTTTGCATGACTTAGGATCCATTGCTTTGTGTGTGTGAAATATTGTTTGAATGTTGGTTTGGAATGCTACTTGATACTATGCTTGTTTGATTGTAGTGAAATTAGCAAAGTGTGAGACTAACAAGATCAAGGAGTAACTCTCATTCCCTAACAAAAAGGCAAGTTACACTATCATTCAAATGACCTACTATTTTCATTATACTTAGTGGATTTTAAAAACATGCATGAAAATATTTTATACTTATGCTATGCTAAATCCTAATAGGATTCCCTATACACTCCTTAGTGGAAATATTGAAGTTGTACATGCTTAGCCATGTCTTATTTTGACAAGAGATACATGTTGAGATTTTACAAAAGATTGAGAAAAGGACTTGTGTTTTACATAATAAAACAAGGACTCAATGAATCACCTAGGTGGTGGACACTTTAAGTTTTGGAGAGGGTGGCAACAAAAGGAACCATATCTATGGGATTCACTTTGTGTTGTGCTCCAAATGAAAACCACCTAGGAAACTTAGAGATTGAACATGTTTCTCCAATTGTGGCTTTCGTGTACAACCACATGCTATTATGGCTCTGGCTTAGTCAACTACATTGGGAAGACCCATACATTGTCTTTAGTTACCGGACATGGGGATCTGGAATGCTTCATGGGGGCTGAAGGCAAGCTAGCAATGATGTATGGGAGGACCTTTTGGAAAGACTTCGTCACACTCTCAGTCTGCCGGTACTCCGTCTTGGTGAGCACTAATCCAGTAGGCCACTGGTGGCAACAAGATGGGATTGTGTCATGTGGGTAAAGTGTACTCCTTCTGCAGAAGTTAATAAAATCTAAGTACTTAGCCGTGTCCCCGGTTATGGACAAAACTGAGAAACTAAAGTTTGAACTATGGGAGATCTCGACATTCCAACTTCTAATATAAAAACTTGATGCACTTGGGGGTACCAAGGAATTCAAAGAGATTTTGTTAAGATTGTTGCACTTGGGGTTTACCAAGGTGCTCAAGGGCATGATGTACTTGGGGTTACCAAGGAACTCATGAGATTTCATAAAACTTGTTGCACTTGGGGTTACCAAGTAGCTCAAGGGATTTTGACAAGGACTTGAACACTTGTGTTTCTACCAAGGAGTTCAAGGGATTCTTGGAAAAGAGATTTGACAAAGGACTTAAAACCCTTTTTGAAAAGATAGGTTAAAATAATGCTTTATGCAAATAAGCCTTAAACTCTACTTAGCCAAATATGCATATAATGATAGGATCCACTCTTATTATACATAAAAGTGAAGCTTGCCAATACAATTCAAAATGTATTGACCCTTGTGGATGTAACTTGTAATGTTGCAGGTTGATTGTTTTTAAATGAAGATTGTTTGATTGACTAGGACTACAAAGTCTACAACCAACATCTGCCTGTGGCACTTTGAAGATGAAGGACCCATGACTATAGTTAATCCGCTGCAATGTAAAGTAATAGCCAAATGAGCTATGTTTGATGTAATAAAATTATGTTATTCCTGGTTATAAATTTATATTATGACCTTTGTATCTTGATATTACATCTTAACTGTGGATGCTAGCTAATGATCCAGGGACTAGCATTGTAAAACACAGGAGGAATCTACCTTATTGGGTTGGGACCTCTACAGATGGTATCAGAGCATTGTGTTGCCTGTATGATTTGTAAACCCTAGGATTGGACAAAACCCTTAGAAAAATAAGAGTTGTATTTTGTTCCAAAACTTATGTACAAAAACACTTGTAAACTCTTTCCTCAACCATTATGATTTCAACTCTACACCTCTTCTACTTCAACTTGATGGAAAATCCTACCCCATGACCAAAGACTACACCATGTGCAAAGGATGACTTCAACTTCTTCAACTCTAATGACTTCAACATCTTCAGCCTCTTCACCAAGGACTTCCAACTTGGATAACACTAAGGACCACAAGTGAAACAAGGAAAATCTTACTCAAGATTTAGAGACTGAGGGAATGCAAAATAAGAAGGAGCCATCAACAACTTTGAAGTGATGTAACCAAGAGTTTGTCTCAAGGAAGCCATGATCTCATGCAAAGGGAAGAAAGATCACAAGTGAACCATATAGATGGACCACCATAATTTAGTTAAGACAAAACACACTAACTTGTGTGGTGTAACAAAAATATTTTGTTGCCTAAGTATGTGCTTGAACCTTTGTATGAGTGAAAAGTTTGTTTTGTGATTGCATGCACATTGCTTGTGTGAATTGTGTGGATTGTGTGATTAGAAATATTTCCTTAGAAATATCTTGCCCATACTAATCTTCCTTCAACCCAAACAGATGACTACTCCAAAGGACTTCAACATCAAGGTTGATGACACCAACACCAACCAAGATGGCAGCATGACAGAGCTCATAGCAACCCAACATCAGTTGAACCAACTGACAGCTCAGTTCCTAGCCAACAATAGTGATAAAGATCCAGCACTGCAAAAGTTTTTGGAGGAACAATCCCAACTGATGCTTAAGGTGACTAATCAAATGATTAGCATAGAAGAAAGCTATCCTAGAAGTGTGTATGATAACAAGGACGACAAGAATGTTATTCTAGATGGAGCCCCAGCTTGCATTATTTGTGGAGACAAGGATCATACTTCCACGGAGCATGAAGGACAATGCCCCAATTGTGATGAAGACCATCCTGTTGGACAATGCCCCACCTCTCAAGCTACATGCTACCTTTGTGAAGGAAGTGATCATACTCCTGGCCTATGTCCCATCTATGCCATGGTAGAACAAAGGAAACAAGAAGGATCCAAGTCTACCAAAGGAAAAGGACCACTTATACCTCCAAACAAGACAACCCAATTCAAAGGATCAAAGAAAACCAAGAAGCCTAAGCAAGACATGAGCCTTGCACAATGTCGTAAATGTAAGGAAATGGGACACTACTCCAGTGGGTGCCCAGAGAACAAGAAGAATAAAGAGATTGACCAAGTGTGGTGCAACAACTGCAAAGAACCAGGCCACTATGTAGCAACTTGTCCACAAGAGCCACGTAAAGAACTCAATGACATTCATTGCTTCAACTGCAAGAACCCAGGACACTATGCAAGCAACTGTCCAGAAAGGATGAAGAACAAGTTGAACAAGCCTATGGAAAAGCTCAACCTTGGCCCATGAGTCAAGTAGGGAAACCAAGGAAACCATGGAAATGTTTGCAATAAGAAATTTTCTCCAGGATCCCAAGAAGGACAATATGTAAATTTTGTTTGAAATATTCTAAGGGTGGTAGTATCCTAGTTGTTTGAACTTGCTTGTAACCCTAGACTTCCCAAATCTCGGGACGAGATTTATTGTAAGGGTGGTAGCCTGTCACATCCCAAGATTTTCCAAATCTTGTAATGTGAAAATAAATGAATAAAATAAAACTTTGCTTAAATTTCAGAGCCAGAAGAAACTTTTTGAATTCAATTGGAACTTCAAACCCATTTGAATTAAATAAAACCTAAAAAGGATATAAAAATATAAACATTTAATAAAAGGAAAAATAAACAACACTTGGAAATACTATTTTTGAAACTCCTGGGGTGAAAAGATTTATTTTCAGATAAAATAGAAGTTTTTAAATAAAGGATATTTTATAAAACCAAATTAAAACTAGGTCAAGCTTTGAGAATTAAAACAATTTAATTAAAGGAAATTGGCAAAGGTTTATTTAAATAAAATAATAAGGAGTTTATATTCAGATTTTCTTAAATAAAAGATTTTACCAATATAATTGAAACATCAAAACTTGTTAAATGGTTTAAAATAAGTATTCCAAATAGTTGATATTCACAAAATAAAACCTACTGATTGGGTTTTGAAAGCATTTGGATTTCAAATGAAGATTTTATTAAACCAAAACTTGTTTTATTAATAAACCATGGACCATTTTATTTAATAAATAAATGGAACCTAAAAAGATTTAAAAATATTATTTTATTTTGGATTTTGGATTATGTTGATAAACAGAACCAAAATTTTGATACAAGTGTGATGATTGTTTGAATTATTTGAATGTTTATCTTGTTGTTTGATTTATGAATTGAATTTCAAATCAGAAAATAGAAATAGAAAAGAATAAAACAAAGTAAACAGAAAAAATAAGAGAAAACGACCAGCCCAACAATCTGGCCCAACAGCCCAACTCCAGCCCACTTGTGTCCTTGCCCCGAACCGTTTTCTGCACCGCGAAAGGAACCCGCTAAGAGACTGGCAGGTGGACCTCCTCCTCTCTTCTATTCCCACTGACCGCTGGACCCCTTTCCACTGTTCTCCTTCCCCACCCGCGCGACCAGTTCCTCCCCTCCTCGTCGCCGTTTCCTGCTGAAATTTCATGCATCAATTCGCTTTAACACGGCCATCTTAACTCGCGACCACGCTCCTTAAAAGCTTCCCTCTCTCTGTCATTTCCCCAAACGTCGCCTCCACTCTGCCCCTAGGCTGCCTCCATTTCTCTCTATACCGCCCGCCTCGACTTCTCAAGCCAATTCCAGCCCTCACCGCCCTCTCCTCCCGACCAAGCTCGCAGCTTCCCCACTCAAGCGCATCTGCTAGTGCATCAAACTTGACGCGGTACCACGTAACCTCGCCGACAACAACCACCGCCCGTCGCCTGCTTCATCCCGAAGCCACGGGTAGTTTTGACCACCCGCCTTCTCATTCACGCACGCATTCGCTGTGTCCTTGCGCATCTAACCACATCGGTTTCTTGCCCTCGGTGGACGGCCAGCCCCATCCCGTTGTCGGTGAGCTCGACGCCGCCACGAACTCCGGTGAGGAATTGCCGTAGAACCCGAGCGTCCCTCGTCCGACCAACACTTCCTCGAGCAACGTCGTGACCCCCTGAACTCGGTAAGCCTCCCCTTTTCCTCTCCCGCTTCCTGTATCGCCGCCACCGTCATTGACCGACCGCTCGCCGCCGCCGTTGTTATCGCTTGATTCGTGGATCATAGATAGGAGTCCGATATCAATCGAGTGGATAAGATAGAATGACTTACACGCGAATGGGTCCTCGATCTGGGCCATTCGATCTAACTAGATCCAACGCCCCACAGCCATGATCCAACCGAACCGGTATCGACCAGTAAGAACACGCGTGTCGCCTATTAGGTTTAAAAACAGTTTTGAAAACAGAAACTTTTGCAAACTTCAAACCCTTGTATTTTTGGATCCACACGTCCAAAAATTACAAACTTTATGTCGTTGGAATCAGCAGGACAAGACCTAGCCAACCATGGCCTTATTTTGACAAATAGTATCTGTTAGCTTGTTTGAATTTGCAGAAACATTTGTGTACTTGTTTAGAGTATAAAAATTGTTTAAAATTGATTTTAGGATTAAATCTTTTGCAAAATGGATTTGTGTGACCTTACTGACCCTAGGAACCAACCCTTGGTGTTAAAATTTATTTGGGTAAAATATAGGTTGAATTATTTAACTTAGCCATTTTCTAGCCAAATAAACTCATTGATTTTATTATGGAAATGTTTTTGCAAGGAAAACTTTGGGAAAATGTTATGGATCCAAAACACCAAGCCTTGCCAAGGGCAACTCACTTGGTGAAAAACATAAAGTTTTGCTTTGAAAAGAACAATTTTCACCACATAAAATGTTGAATGGATTTTAAAATAGATCTTGAGCAAAACCCTCTAACTAATGACTTTGCCATTTTGGTAAATGACCAATGTGGACCTTACAAAGTTTATAAACCTAGTAGAGACCAACCTTGCAACAGAACCCTCTTTTGCATGACTTAGGATCCATTGCTTTGTGTGTGTGAAATATTGTTTGAATGTTGGTTTGGAATGCTACTTGATAGTATGCTTGTTTGATTGTAATGAAATTAGCAAAGTGTGAGACTAACAAGATCAAGGAGTAACTCTCATTCCCTAACAAAAAGGCAAGTTACACTATCATTCAAATGACCTACTATTTTCATTATACTTAGTGGATTTTAAAAACATGCATGAAAATGTTTTATACTTATGCTATGCTAAATCCTAATAGGATTCCCTATACACTCCTTAGTGGAAATATTGAAGTTGTACATGCTTATCCATGTCTTATTTTGACAAGAGATACATGTTGAGATTTTACAAAAGATTGAGAAAAGGACTTGTGTTTTTACATAATAAAACAAGGACTCAATGAATCACCTAGGTGGTGGACACTTTAAGTTTTGGAGAGGGTGGCAACAAAAGGAACCATATCTATGGGATTCACTTTGTGTTGTGCTCCAAATGAAAACCACCTAGGAAACTTAGAGATTGAACATGTTTCTCCAATTGTGGCTTTCGTGTACAACCACATGCTATTATGGCTCTGGCTTAGTCAACTACATTGGGAAGACCCATACATTGTCTTTAGTTACCGGACATGGGGATCTGGAATGCTTCATGGGGGCTGAAGGCAAGGTAGCAATGATGTATGGGAGGACCTTTTGGAAAGACTTCGTCACACTCTCAGTCTGCCGGTACTCCGTCTTGGTGAGCACTAATCCAGTAGGCCACTGGTGGCAACAAGATGGGATTGTGTCATGTGGGTAAGGTGTACTCCTTCTGCAGAAGTTAATAAAATCTAAGTACTTAGCCGTGTCCCCGGTTATGGACAAAACTGAGCAACTAAAGTTTGAACTATGGGAGATCTCGACATTCCAACTTCTAATATAAAAACTTGATGCACTTGGGGGTACCAAGGAATTCAAAGAGATTTTGTTAAGCTTGTTGCACTGGGGGTTTACCAAGGTGCTCAAGGGCATGATGTACTTGGGGTTACCAAGGAACTCATGAGATTTCATAAAACTTGTTGCACTTGGGGTTACCAAGTAGCTCAAGGGATTTTGACAAGGACTTGAACACTTGTGTTTCTACCAAGGAGTTCAAGGGATTCTTGGAAAAGAGATTTGACAAAGGACTTAAAACCCTTTTTGAAAAGATAGGTTAAAATAATGCTTTATGCAAATAAGCCTTAAACTCTACTTAGCCAAATATGCATATAATGATAGGATCCACTCTTATTATACATAAAAGTGAAGCTTGCCAATACAATTCAAAATGTATTGACCCTTGTGGCTGTAACTTGTAATGTTGCAGGTTGATTGTTTTTAAATGAAGATTGTTTGATTGACTAGGACTACAAAGTCTACAACCAACATCTGCCTGTGGCAATTTGAAGATGAAGGACCCATGACTATAGTTAATCCGCTGCAATGTAAAGTAAAAGCCAAATGAGCTATGTTTGATGTAATAAACTTATGTTATTCCTGGTTATAAATTTATATTATGACCTTTGTATCTTGATATTACATCTTAACTGTGGATGCTAGCTAATGATCTAGGGACTAGCATTGTAAAACACAGGAGGAATCTACCTTATTGGGTTGGGACCTCTACAATGATTGTCATAGATTTTTATAATAAAATCAATCTTTGAAATAAGATTTACAAAAATTGCAGAGTGACAAGGACTTATAGTCCGAGGTGGTAGTTAGAGCATCAAACTTCCCACCTTGCATATAATGAACTTGTTGGGTAATGCTGTTACTCATCCTTTCCTTTGATCCCTTGCTTAGACTCTGAAGATTTCAAGCACGTGCCAATGTATGCAGCTGAATATCAAGAAGATGTGTTCTACGAGGAGCCTAACCTGTCAGGAGGTGTTGAAGGAGTGGATTACGAAATCCGCTATGGAGTTGATGATAACGAGTCCAACTAAGTACCTAATTAGTAGTAACCAACGGATCCGAGCAACATGAACTCTATAGAATAATCTGCTGCGCTCAACTCCTAATCAGAGTTGTTATTTTTAAATTCCGCTGAAACACTTTATATTTTTGTTTGTAAGTTGAAACCTTTTGAAGTCTTGAACTTATGGTATTGTAACAATAATAATGTGTGAATGTTGTAATATGGACCCGCAATGTTTCTGTTGTACCACTCTGAGGGATGTGATATTTACGGAACGGTGTTCTGTAGGTGTCATGTCAACGGCTATAGTGTACTACACATGCAGTGGTATGCTGGGTCACCGCAGTTGGTATCAGAGCAAATTGCTTTGACCTTATGTTGGAAACCTAGTAAAGGGTATTACCTGTAGGAAAGTTTAGCAACAATAAAGAATTCTCTAAAAGTAATATAATGGGTATTCAAATTAGAATATTCCGTTATATGTTTTAGTGTGATAATTCTTTGTTATGATGCAATATTGGTTACTAATCAAAAATTATTTTTCTGACATACAGAGCTATGGCACCAAAGTTTCCAAAACAGACTTTGGCAAAGAAAGAGGAGACTCTTGATGATTCTCAAGGATCATTCACCGATCAACTTCGTCAACTTTTAAAGATCTTTAGTTGTCCAACTAGAATTCCAGTGAATACTATCAGTTACCTTGATGGCCGGATGTTATCCAAGTATCGTGTGAGTATCCAACTTCAAGAGGAGCTTGGATTATATCACGATCTACCTATAGGTGAAGGTAGGAGTCATTTAGCAGCATATCATGTTGTTGTTGTGGAGGCGATAGCTAATATCCGGGAGCATAAAGCCAAGGAGTTAGAAGGTAGCACATTCTCTGTGATACCTCATGATTCTATAGACTCGGAGCCTATACCATATCATCTTACTTTGGTTAAGAAGCATCCTAAGTTAGCTTCCAAGTTTATGGATAGATACCGAACACTCGTTGCGTCTTTTACAAGACACATCAAGTGATTGTTGAAGATAAAAATGACATGCTAGAGGATCTAACTGATCCGGAAAGGAGGAAGAAGTTAGCATTCCAGTTAGAGAAGGAAGCAGGTAGTAGTGCAACACCTATCTTTAAGGATATACCTATAGATCCTGAATCTTTTATACCATATCCTTATTCACCAAGTCATGAACCTAGACATGATCCTACTATGGATATGAGGTATGCAGTACCACAGGGCTCAGAGGATGGTTCTGACTCAGAACTTCCTATTGAGAATTCTGATGGTTGGAGAAGGGGATCATATGAAGGATCTCATGAACATCAGATGTCCACAGATGGTTCTAACAGAAATGTTGGACAATCTAGCGGGATGGGTGCAAGGATTAACCCTAGTAACAATAGTAGAAATGACATGTCGATAGATAATCAGGATGAAGAAGAAGATCCTGAGGAGAGAGTGTTTGAATCATCAACATCTTCTCAAAACCCAGGGAATATACATTATCCAGTGTTTAATTATCTTGCCCAAAGGAGCACCTGGGAAGCAGCATGATCTGTGTATCCTATTGACAACTCAAGGAATGAAGCTCAGGAGATGCAAGCGGGAGATAATATTGAATATGTTTCTGAAGACTTTTCAGCTGAGCTGGAGGGAGTCAATGCGCTCAGATTGAGTAATAACTCAAGTCCTAACACTTCAGATACAGAGTATGTTCCTTCTGGAAGGCCATTTGTCCCACAAACTGTGCGACGAACAACACGTCATCATGGTTGGACATCAGGCATGTATGATGAATGTAGTTACTACTACAAGTAGGCAGATATGTAGAGGTATCAAGTACCATGTATTGTACTCCAAGAAATAAGATAGTTAGATGAATAAGGTAGTTTTGTGATTATACCTATATGGTATATGTTGTAATGACTTTGTATTATTATGATATTATGTATAATATGTGAAATGCATATTTGGATTTTCTTTGGATCTTCATTGTGTGACTAGTTCTGTGCATAAATTCGAGCTCAGAACACATGTGCATGATGTAATTATGAGTATTCGCTTAATGTTGCAGGACTAGAGGGTCATGGATAAGGGTGTAGAAATCGAAACTGAGCAGCAGCGGATGGAGCGAGGGGCCAAGGAGAAGCCCGATGCAGATGCAGCAAATCAGGGAGCATTGCCACCACCACCAATGAGGTCGTTAATGGAGTAGAACTTTATGCAGTGCATGCAAAGGATGCAAGAGACCCAGAACAAGTTCATGGAAGAGTTGCTGGGACGAGCAAATCAGAGGGCACCTGAAGGTGGAGGAGTGAGTCTATCTGACTTCCAGAATGCAAGGCCGTTACCTTTTTCATCAGCTCCTGAACCAATGGGTGCAGAGGATTGGCTAACAGATACAGAAAGGAAGCTGAAAACTGTAGGTTGCAATGATGAGGAGAAATTGAGATATGCAACTCATCTTCTGACTGGACCTGCAGCATCATGGTGGGAGAATCAGTTGGCTATGCAACAACTAGGAAGGGAGTTCACCTTGGAGGAGTTTAAACAGAGATTCCGTGAATATAATGTTCCGGGAAGTGTTATGGAGTTGAAGCGGAGAGAATTTGAGGAGCTTCAGCAGGGATATACTAGTGTCATGAAGTACATCCGGGAGTTTAGTCAATTGTCTCATTATGATGAGGAGGATGTTAACACTGAAGAGAAACGGAAGAAACGTTTTCTGCGTGGGTTAAACCCATTTGTGAAAATGCAGCTAAGGTTAGCTAATAAGCAAATTTATCAGCAGTTGCTGGATGCAGCCATTACTTTCGAAGATGATTACAAGAATGTCCAGGAGGATAGGAGGAAGAGATCCAAGAAGGAAACCAAGAGAATTCAGGCAAGCAAACCTAAACCCAACCTGGAGTTCAAACCTCGGAACAGGAACTATGGCAACAACAACAATAACAATAACAATAACAAGGGCAGTGGTGGAAATCAATCCAATCCGAGAAGGAATGTTATTTGTAACAATTGTGGAATTCCAGGGCATTTCCAGAGGGAATGCAAAAAGCCTGTAGTGATATGTTACAGTTGTAGTCAGAAGGGGCATATCAAGCCCGATTGTCCGAGCAAACCACCAGGAGGTTGGCCTACCAAGGGAGGAGGACAATATAGTGGAGGAAATGGACAGCCTAATAAAGGAGGAAATAATGGCAAGAACAACAATGGCAAGAGCAACCGACCTACCGGGAAAATGAACTATGCAACCCTCGAGGAGGTGGATAATTCGAAGCATGCAGTGATAGGTACGCTCAATATACTTACCAATCCCGACAAAGTTCTATTTGATAATGGTTCAACTACTTCATTCATTTCTGAAGAATTTTGTGATAAGTTCGGGATTAGAAGGGAAACGTTAGAAAGTCCTATGGCCCTAGTTACGGCAGGGGGAAATGTGATTGTACGCCACATAAAACAAGATCAGGTTATCTCGATCTGTGGTTGTACATACTTCGTAGACCTTTATGTGATTCCTTTGAAGGGAATTGCAGTAGTGCTGGGAATGGATTGGATGATGGAACACGGAGCTCAGATAAATTGTGAGGAGAAAACTGTATCAATCAAAACTCCAAGTGGAGCAAGGATAGTGTACCAAGCAGATAAGCACAGTCACATTATGGTGGATCTGCAGTTGAACGCAATGAAAGAGGTCAAATTGGAAGATACTTCTATAGTAAATGAATTTCAAGATGTTTTTCCAGCAGAGCTACCAGGAATGCCACCAGACCAGGAGATAGAGTTCACTATTGATCTAATTCCTGGTACTGCACCAATAGCTCAATCACCATATAAAATGGGACCCAAAGATTTAAAAGAACTCAAAGAGCAAATTGATGAGTTAGCTAGAAAATGATTTATTCAGGAAAGTGTATCTCCATGGGGAACACCGGTAATATTTGTAGATAAGAGAGATGGTGGAAGAAGGATGTGTGGAGATTATAGAAATCTGAACAACGTTACTATCAAGAATAAGTATCCTTTACCAAGAATTCAAGATTTGTTTAATCAAGTGAAAGGAGCCAGAGTATTCTCAAAGATCGATTTAAGATCTGGATACCATCAAATGAAAATCAAACTGGAAGATGTTCCAAAGACAGCATTTGTCTCAAGATATGGACACCATGAGTATCTAGTAGTACCATTTGGTTTGACCAATGCACCAGCAATATTCATGAATCTGATGAACAAGATCTTCATGCCATATTTGGACAAGTTCGTCATAGTCTTTATTGATGATATTCTGATATATTCCAAGGATAAGGAAGAACATGCTGATCATTTGAGAATAGCATTGCAGACTCTAAGGGAACACAAACTTTATGCTAAGTTTAGTAAGTGTGATTTTTGGCTAGATGAGGTAGAATTCCTCGGTCATGTGATCAGTAAAGATGGAATTGCTGTAAATCCATCTAAGATTCAGTCAGTACTAGAGTGGACTGCACCGATCAATGTGAAGCAAATTCGAGGTTTCTTAGGAATGGCTGGTTATTATCGGAGATTCATTGAAGGTTTCTCCAAAATATCCGGACCAATGACCAAATTGTTAAGAAATAATACACCATTCAATTGGGATGAGAAGTGTGAAGCAAGTTTCAGGAGTTCAAGACTAGGTTAACCACAGATCCAATCTTAGCAGTTCCTGAAACAGGGAAAGACTTTACAGTCTACTGTGATGCATCTAAAGAAGTTCGAGGTTGTGTGTTAATGCAAGATCGGAACGTGATTGCTTATCGTTCAAGACAACTGAAACCACATGAAGTCAATATCCAACTCATGATTTAGAGTTAGCAGTAGTTGCTAAAAGGATGGAGGCATTTTCTTTATGGAGCCATATGTGAGTTATACACTGACCATAAAAGTCTCAAATATTTCTTCACTCAAAAGGAATTGAATATGAGACAGAAGTGTTGGTTGGAACTAATCAAAGATGTAGCTATACTTTAGGGAAAGCAAATGTTGTAGCTGATGCTTTAAGCAGAAAGAGTGCAGATATTCAGCCTAGCAATAGGGAGCTACCAAAAGATTTACAAATGGATTTGGAAAGATTAGAACTTC
This sequence comes from Avena longiglumis, assembly GCA_030063025.1. NCBI lineage: Eukaryota > Viridiplantae > Streptophyta > Magnoliopsida > Poales > Poaceae > Avena > Avena longiglumis. The sequence continues at coordinate 145,286,985 of CP125978.1, read as the reverse complement.
AATTCATTAGAAAAGAGGTTCTTGGAGGATTAGCTGCTGTGCAAGTAGTTGTAGAGTGGGACAGTGATCTTAAGAAAGAGATTTTCAGACATCAAACAGAAGATCCTTTTATTGCTGAGGAAATTCGGAGGATATATCAAGGGAAAAATCAGTTTTTTGCCTTGGAGGTTATGAGTCCTTATGGTTTCAAGACCGCCTTTGTGTTCCAGATGTGACTGAGATTCGTGATGTCATACTCAGAGAAGCACATGAAACACCGTACTCTATACATCTAGGAAGTACTAAGATGTTTATGGATTTGAAAGAACTATTCTGGTGGAATAACATGAAAAGAGACATTGCTAAATATGTATCAGAATGTCATACTTGCCAAAGGGTGAAGGCTGAACATCAAAGTCCTGCAGGACCATTACAACCTTTGGAAATTCCCGAGTGGAAGTGGGAGGAAATAGGTATGGACTTCATCACAGGATTGCCTATGACACCTAAACGGAAGGATATGATATGGGTTATTGTGGACAGACTCACAAAAAGTGCACATTTTATTCCGGTAAATCAAAAGGATAATGCCGAGAAGTTAGTTGAAGTTTACGTCAAAGAGATAGTAAGTAAGCATGGAGTACCCAAAAAGATCATAACTGATAGGGGATCAGTGTTTACTTCAGCATTTTGGAAGCAATTGCATGAAGCACTTGGATCAAAGTTAGATTTCAGAATAGCTTATCATCCTGAGACAGGAGGTCAAACAGAGAGAACAAATCAGATACTAGAAGACATGTTAAGAGCTTGTGCATTAGATTTTGGAGGTACATGGGAAGATCATCTACCATTGGCAGAATTTTCCTACAATAATAGCTATTAGAGTAGTCTGAAGGCAGATCCATATCAGGTTTTTTATGGAAGGAAGTGTAGATCACCAATATGTTGGTATGAGCCTGGAAGCAGCAAAGAATTTGCGCCAGATTATATCAAGGAAAGAAAAGATATCATTGATAAGATCAGGGATAGACTGAAAATATCCTAGAGTAGGCAGAAGAGTTATGCTGATCGAAGTCGAAGATCATGGCATCCAGAAGTGGGATACATGGTATAATTGAAAGTAAGTCCAATGAAAGGAGTGAAAAGGTTCGGAGTTAAAGGAAAATTGAGTCCAAGATACATCGGACCATTCAAGATATTGAGTCAGAACAGAATTATAGCTTATGCTTTAGAGTTACCATCAAGATTGGCTCAAGTGCATAATGTTTTCCATGTGTCACAACTTCGTAAATGTTTGAAAGTTCCGGATGATGTAATCACACATCAGGAGATAGAACTACAAGAAGACTTAACCTATGTTGAAAATCCCTGTAAAATTTTGGAAGAAAACTAGAAAAGGTTGAGGAATAGAGCAATTAAATATTGCAAAGTATAGTGGGAACATCACCCTAAAAGGGAAGCCACGTGGGAGAAAGAAGAGGATTTAAGAAAAACCTATCCAAAATTATTCAGGTACATCTCAACAAACTTTGGTACGAAGTTTAATTTTAGGGGGGAAGTCTGTAACATCCCAACATTTAGGAACTAACGAAGGGTAGATTTTGGAATTTGGAATGTTGCATGCATTCGTCTGCTTGTGTGCCTGCTGCCAAATAAAAACCTAAAGTGATCAAGGTTTCTTTCATGCTTTGAGAATATGTTTAGTCTTGAAGGATGATTGTTATAGACTTTGATATGATCTTTGTGGATTTATGCGTTTTAGGGAAATGAAATTTGAATTTAGAACTTGAGTGTTTGAATTGTAGTTCAAAAGAATTTTGAATAATGTTTGAATAATTGATTCAACTAAGAGTTAATCAATAATAACTCAAACTTCATATAAAGAAGGTAATTAAGAATAAGAATCTCCATGTTATATTTTCATTAAATAAATAAGTTACAAAAAAATGTAACTTATGGAAATCATTCACAATTCTAACAATAATAAATAAATAAAGAATAATATTTCTTTATTGATCATATTATAATCTTTATTACAAAATAATAAAATAAAGATTACAAAATAATAGAACTAAAATTACAAAAGAAGGAAGACGATTACATAGGGTTATTCTACAAATAAAGAAGAAAACCTAAACTAAAATCTTGACTTCCCAAGTCTGGTACCTGCAAAACAAACACAAATAAAAAAATAAAGAAGGTTAAGGTTAAAATGGAATTACTCTCAGACTTGTCAGTGAAGTGCACTGATCAAGATTCATCTTTGAGTAATCTTATAAAAGGGGAAAATTTCACCAATATGAAAGAGTTTATCTTTCATAAATTCAAGCCATAAGGAAAATAACAGTAAAGAGGGGCAAGTTTCACCAGCCAGGTAGAAGTAACAAGATGAAAGTAACTTTCAAAATTTTGAACATATCCACATCTGTGTAGCAGGCACACAAGCAGCACACACACCAAACTGCATGGTGTGTGCTGTCAACACCATAGCAGCAGCACAACCAAACAAAACTGTCAACACAGCCATGGGAAAACCAATCCCCACATCATTCCTTTACTCTTACACACCAAGCACAGCAGCCAGCAGCTAAACCAAGCACAGCAGCCAGCGGCTACATCAAGCCAAAGCTAAGCCAGATCAAACCCACCAAATTCCAGGATCACATCACCAGGATGGTGACATAAGGAGGGGGAAGATCAGGTGGATAGAAAGACCAAGGTCAAGTCATCAGGATCAGGAGAGATGGACTAGATCAAGAACAAGCCAGGAACTGGAAACACCACGGGGTCACCAGATCAAGCTACCACAAGGGCAACCACTAGCAACCACAACATCAAGTGATAGTGGTGAGTAAATAGAACATCAAATGATCTATCTGTCTAAGATTAGACAAGCATACATGATCTGTCTCTTATTTAAACTCTCAGAAAGCACCCAAGTGGGGTGAATCCATCATTGAGGTTTTTAAACTTTAAAGGCAAACATCAAAGTACAAGGATCCAACTAAATCTCAGAACAACATCATTGATTTAGCTATCAAGCTATATTTCAATTCCAGAATGAATATAGCTAAGATTTAACTTCTAGGCACATCTCTAGGATACGAGTAGCACCTTAGAATTTAATCTTGTGGATCTATGCAAGTTATCAAGCTTTCAATCATGTTTTCCAAGCTTTGATTCAAGAAACAGTAGCTGGTACTACTACCAGAACCATCCATATGAATCAACTAGATAAAGTTTAAATCCCTAAACCTCAGACCAACATCATTGGTCTTAGGGATTTAAGAAAGGAAAATTTCTACTTATCTTTAAAGCCAAACTCATATTAAGCTTGCAACAACCCAATCAATGAAATAGAATCTAACTTGTATGACATCCAAAGATAGTGCCACAAGAACAATTCTATATTAATCAAGTTAAGCATTCAACCTTCCCAGATTCAACCAACCCACTTTAAATCATTTTCCTGTTCTTAAACACAGGAATCATAAACAAGATATTCACCTATGTATATCTTCACTATTTGAAATCATTTGATCTCAAACTACATTTGAATTCTTAAGCCAACATGTGTTAATACAGTGATTTCATCACACAACACTCACTATCATTAACCAAGTAATGACAGTGGTGAAGTAGTAAACCATAAGATTCCCAAGTATTGCTTCTAAAGCAACTAGATCATCTAATCACATCAAAAATTAATCAATAGAATCATCTGATAAGCCACTAGCACCACCACGGTTCATCTTAAGCAGCAAACCACAACTAACAATCATTTAGCATGCTTAGGAATAATCAACACATTATCCAATTCGTCGGTATCTAATCCACAGAAGGGTATGAACCCTAAGTAAAACCAAGAACCCTAATCAGGACAGGACAGTAACCAGGAAGGTCACCACCAACATATAGAATAGATTGGCTTAGTACCGAGAGCATGAGGGGAGAGAAATGACTCACCAAAGTTCCTCGCTGGAGACTAGAAGAGGAAGCAGAGGTGGCCGACGACCATGGCGGCACGGGGAGCACCCCCAGGGGCACTACGACCCATACAGCACCATGGCGGCGACCATAGCTACGCCTAGGGGCGAGGTGAATCACCACAGCGCATGATAGCAGCAGCGGTGCCAGGATCAACGCCAATCCCAAACCCTAGGGTTCGGGACGGCATCGATCTGTCGCAGGAGAGCTCCATGTCCAAATCCAGTTGGATAGGAGGGAAGATCGGAGTCGACAACCTCTTCCTGCAACCACGGCGGCGGCCAGGGCGGTCCACAGCGACGGGAATCACCGGCGGCGACATCACTGACCACGCGATCGAGGAAGGAGGAGGAGAGGGGTGAGCTCGAGAGAGGGGACAGCGAATGAGTGGGCTAGGTGGGCTAAAAACCCTTTAGGGTGATTGTTTTGACCCTGCCCTATTGGTCCACAAGGGCCCAATAAGCCCAAATGGCCAGCCCAAGTCATTCAGAATCTATTTTCATAAATAGGAAAAGACCAAAATGCCCCTTAATTTAATTAAATTCTAGAAAATAAAATAAAAGTCCAAAAAATTAGAAATAAAATATTTTTGGAGTCACAATAATCCAAACTATCCAGATAAATTAAGATATAAAATTTTAGACATATAAATTTTATTAAGAATTTTGTAATTTATATATTCCTTATGGAATTTTACAAAATTATTGAAAGATGATAAAAATAAATAAAAATCACTTTCATTATATATTAATATTGTATTATTTTTGAAAAATAGTAAATAAATATTTAATAAAAATTTTGGATATTTAAGTGATAATTCTTAAAAGAATTCTTAAATCAATAAAAGTCAAATAAATGGAAAAATAAAAAAATACAATATATACTATAAGTATTAAAAAGTAATATTTGTAAATCCTTTATTACTAAAAAGAATTTTTATAATAATGGGGAAATGCATATCAAGTTAAATGATGCATTACATTACTTTGCATAATCATTTTGCTTCTTTAAATATTGTCCTTACGAGGCAATAATGATGTTTTTGTAGACATAGAAGCTCAAGGTCCAGTGCAAGCATTAGACTTCACTACCTTGCCATCACAAGGCAAGTTCATCACTTGCTCATATCCTTTGAAGTGTCTTTATCAAAGTATTTGCAAATTGTGTGTTATCATATATACTCTAAAGAAAGAAAATAATACTTTCACAAATAAAGAAATCATAGATATCATCCTAAGTGATGATATAATGGAGCAATAGAACTTAGGGTTCTATTTGCAACAATGATGATCAATTAGGGACTTAATAACCCCTGACAACAGCGATTCTAGCGACGTATATTACGCATTAGCCATGAGATTTGGAATGGGACGGATAGGTCAGCTGTATATTCTTCCTCTCGCATGAAGCCGGATGTGCAGGTCGTGGCTGTTATCCTCGTAGCGTGCATATTAATTGGTAATTCGTAGAGGATATGAAGCATATGGGTGGGAACCCTCATCGTCCCACGATAGTTCTGGCATCTAACGGTTTGTAAAAACCATTGCCGTAATTCATTATGTGGGCATGGTGTACACCAAGGAGGCATGCGAGGTCGCGAAGGGGGCAGTGATTGGCTTGGACCAACTACTGGGCCCCACATCATGGAATTGTGGACGGAAAAGTACGCCCGGTTGTGCAACAAGGAGTTGATCTCTCATGGGTAAAGTAACGCACCTCTGCAGAGTGTAAGAATTGTAACTTGTTACTCCCTATTCCAGGAAGGAGCTACGAACGCGGCAGGAAAGGAACTCCATGAAAGTTCTGGTCAACCTTTGAAGGCTGATTGTCATAGATTTTTATAATAAAATCAATCTTTGAAGAAAGATTTACAAAAACTGCAGAGTGCCAAGGACTTATAGTCCGAGGTGGTAGTTAGAGCATCAAACTTCCCACCTTTCATATAATGAACTTGTTGGGTAACGCTGTTACTCATCCTTTCCTTTGATCCCTTGCTTAGTCTGAAGATTTCCTAGACGCACCAATGTATGCAGTTGAATGTCAAGAAGATGTGTTCTACGAGGAGCCTGACCTGTCAGGAGGTGTTGAAGGAGTGGATTACGAAATCCGCTATGGAGTTGATGATAACGAGTCCAACTAAGTACCTAATTAGTAGTAACCAACGGAGCCGATCAGCATGAACTCTATAGAATAAGCTGCTGCGCTCAACTCCTAGTCAGAGTTGTTATTTTTAAATTCCGCTGAAACACTTTATATTTTGGTTTGTAAGTTGAAACCTTTTGAAGTCTTGAACTTCTGGTATTTTAATAATAATAATGTGTGAATGTTGTAATATGGACCCGCAATGTTTCTGTTGTACCACTCTGAAGGATGTGATATTTACGGAACGGTGTTTTGTAGGTGTCATGTCAACGACTATAGTGTACTACACATGCAGTGATATGCTGGGTCACCGCACTCCCAGTCTTTTGCTAGCCTCCACTTGTATGAGTAAGCTCTACTCATGCTTCCAACTCCCAAGAAACCAAGTTATTCCAAACTGTCCACTATAAACTCCTATGCATGGTGTGTTACACCATTCCAAGTATATTCTTGTTTTCAACTATATTCCAATTAAAAAGTATTTTGTTTTGTGAAAACTTAGTGATTAAAGCTCTCACAAAATTGATGGCACACTTTATATTCCTTGCCCCTAATAAACTTGAACCATTGTGTCATCTATGTTGTATATGCTTGCACTTATAAGTTGGAATTAGCAGAACCATGTTTTCATGGGTAACGTTTTCAACATTGCACTTGTACTTTGTACACAGTTGATATCATGCCATTTTGTCTATGGATGTCACCGGTGTGAAATAAAAAGGGAGCTTGTAAGTCCATGGAGTTATGTATTTTGTGTTAGAGAAATACCTGGGCCGCTAGCCTAAGCCATGCCGAATCATGGTGGAAACTTGCAGCATCACCATAATTAACAATTTGTGAAGCATCCTCAATAAAAACCTATGCAAATAGAAAATAAAAAGATCGCTGAGATGATCATTGTCTGCTTGCCTTATCATTTTGGTTATAGGGAAGATCCTGTACCATGTGCAAGGGGTACCCCATTGGCGGTTCTCTATGATACACATGTACTTACTATGACAAGAACTTACAGGTGACCAAAGTTGAGTAGCATGAGGTGCGGCCCTCGTATTCAAGGGAAATGAGATTACCAACTTATACTTTCTCAAGCATATACTCCATAGTTTGTTCACTTTAACCTTAATCACTTCAAGATGCTTATGATAGGTGCAATGAGGGCTGAAAGCTAACAAGTACCATAATTTTTGGAAGCTCTTTTTGAAACTTTAAATCCCTGCTTCCCTTTATGAAGGGTCTTTCTTACACTATTATATTGAGTCTCCACCTTCTACCTTTAGGCATCAGTTAAGAGATCATAGTTGTCATTCTTAGTTCTATGTGAAGTGTCCCAAAACTTATTGATTGATACATATTGTTGATATTGCTTGTTCTTGTGCTACTTGTATCTAGTCACTCTTATGAACTTTGAAAGTGTCCTATGCATCTATTTGATAATCTATGAGGGACAAGTTGAATGCCACTATGCCATGTTTTCTGTATGTGAAACAAACAAATGTTTTTCAATGCATGTTATGCATGATCTTTGTTTGTAGCCTTTCATGTTGCATGCATAGTTAATTTGTCTTATTGTTAGAACTCCATATTTCATGCACATGTTTAGAGTTCTTTGTTCCTAGCTTTCAATGCTTGCAAATGGTTTGATCTTGGTTTTGATTGTGCATGTCACCTCAAAAAATATTCTTTTATCACTTACCTACTCGAGGAACAGAAGGAGTTAAGCTTGGGAATGCTTGATACGTCGGAAACGTATCTATAATTTTTAATGTTCCATGCTTGTTTAGTATCTACTTTGCTTTGCTTTGTCCACACTTTCTGGTGATTTTCATATGTTTTCTGGTACTAACCTATTAACAAGTTGCCACAGTGCCAGTTGCCTGTTTTATGCTGTTTTTGGTTCCAGAAATGCTAGTAAGGGAATATTCTCGGAATTGGACGGGAAAAAAAGACAAAGTCATTTACCGAGGAGAACACAGAGTCCAGAGGAGAGACGCAGGGGCACCACAGGGCGGCTGCACCCCCCAGGCGTGGCCTAGGGTGGGGCCCGTGCCTAGGCAGGGTGTGGCCCCCCTGGCCGCCTCCCAGCCTCGCCTCTTCTCCTATAAGAAGCCCCCGATGCCTAAACCCTAAGTGCCCGATCAATATTCCACGAAACCGTCTGTAGCCGCCGCCACCATCGTACCTAGATCGGGGGATCTGAAGCTCTTCCCGGCACCCTATCGGAGGGGAGATCATCTCAGAGGCCTTCTTCTGCATCATGCCAGCCTCCGGTATGAAGCATGAGTAGTTTCACCTTGGACTACGGGTCTATGTAGTAGCTAGATGGTTGTATCTCCTCCTTGTGCTTTCATGTCTAGATCTTGTGAGCTCCCTTCATGATCAAGATCTAATCTATTTGTAATCATGCATGTTGTGTTTGCGGGGATCCAATGGATATTGAGATTACTATGTCATATTGATTAATGGTTTTGTCTATTTGATTCTATCATGTGTTGTTTGAGATCTTGCATGATCTCCATTGTTAGTAGCTATCTTGGCCAAGTAGTTGCTAGTGACTCCAAGAGGGGTTATTTATGCTCGATAGTGGGTTCATGCCTCTACTTAATCAAGGGAAGTGACAGAAATCTCTATGGTTGTAGATGTGTTGTTGCCACTAGGGGAAAACAACGGTCTGTTGTTCATGGAACAAGTGGATTGTTTACCTTACACACTTTGCTTAAAGCAGTTGTCTGTTGCTTGCAACTTAATACTGGAGGGGGTTCAGATGATAACCCAAAGGTGTACTTCTAGTCATAGATGCAGTTGGATGGCGGTCTATGTATATTGTTGTATTGCCCAATTGAATCTCATAGGATCTTTTTGTCTAGTATTGCATTGTTATGCCTTGCTCAGTCCTATCAATTTCCCTGCTGTAATTTGTTTACCCAGTGTGCCATGTTTGTTTATCTAAGGAGAACACCTCTAGGTAACTATGGACCCTGGTCCAATCTTTACCATTGATACATCTTCCACTATTACTATTTACTTGCTGCAAACCATCATCACTTTCCACACCATACAGTTAATCCTTTGTTACAGCAACCAGTGAGATTGACAACCTCGCTATTAGTTGGGGCAAAGTCTTGAGTTTGTGTTGTGCAGGTTACCACATTGCTTGCAACACCTTTGGGACATTTCCTTCCTCCTACTGGTTCGATAACCTCGGTTTCTTACTGAGGAAAAACTTACTGTTGTGCTGCATCATACCTTCCTCTTGGGGTTTCCCAACAAAGCACTCTGCGTTGACGCAGCGCCATCATGCAACTAGGAAATATTAAGCAGAATCGGGGTCTTGACAATCAATTAGAAGGTTCGTGTTGTTTAGATACCCTGCAATGTACTCCCCCTCCATTTTAAAATATAAGATGTTTAGTTTTGTGAAGCAAATGTATCTAGACTTCTTTCAATATGTAGGTTCACTCAGGTTTAGAGTGAATCTACACACCAAAAGAGTCTAGATACATTTTCTTCACAAACCTAAAACATCTTATATTTTGAAATGGAGGGAGTATATGTTGTATTAACAAGGAAAAACATGACGGTGTGCTGCACAAATTTAAATGGAACCAAGATAAGACTAGATTATCCAACATATGGTCTCCATACTTAATTATGAGGTGAATCGGCCAAAATCCCCCAAACCACATGATATGTGTGAAAACATGAACACTTAATGCATGAAGGTGGATATTATATATTATAAAAATAGGGGTTGGGGTCACACATTGGGTACCGGTGATCTTGGTTCGATGTTGTTTGGGTTCGGTCTTCGGATCCCATGGAGGAGGACTTGGCGATTCGAGAATCTTTGGATCGGGGGTCCCGGCGTCCATGAAGAAGATCATGTCGTGCCGTGGGGGTCGGTCTTCGGGGTTCCGGCCATTGGATCCGGGGTCTCGGATCTTCGGAATCCATGAAGAAGAACTTGGTGTTCCATCGTGACCGGTTCCGAGAAGGGGAGCTTGGTGGTCTTTAGGTCAGACTTCGCCTCCAGGAACAGGGCCTCGGCCCTCGGTTTTTGGCATCGGTGGTTCATCAGATTCGCCCGGGTCACTCTCGATCTTGTCATCACGAAGTTCTTGACAGGTCCTTGGACGACTGACACCGGACGGCGAGAGTCGCGACTCACATCCGTTGCGAGTACATACACCAGCAAATCCACAAGGATCTCCTGGAGGTGATACTTTTGTCGGTCATGCCGCGAGGTAGACGTTTGCGATTTGCGTGCCCGGGTGCAGAGGAGGACTCTGGCGGTTATGGGGGAGAACGATGACGCTTAGACCGAAAGGAGGTGGCGCGCAGCATCTGGACATACGGGGACGTGACTGCGGGCTCCGCAATGGCAGAGGCGCATGCGACGAGCTCGCAGCGGCGACTCAGGGCAGCGAGCGGCGCTACAGCAATGGGGCGAGGCAAAGCTCTGTGAGGTGGCGATGGAGGCTATGGCCGCGGTACTAGGAGAGGGAAACAAAGCCTCGTGGGCAGAGGAGCTCTACGACGGGCATTGGTAAGGTGGATCCCTGGAGGGCAACTGGGTCCGGCGGAGGCTAGCATGGTGAGGGGCGCAATGCGGATGGCGCCGGTGCGCGGGAAGGCCGGCGGGGAGGTCGGAAGCTAGAGAAGGTAGGGGCGCCCGGCGACATCATCGAGTGGACGCGGATCGATGCCATCGGAGAGAGGCGCACGGAGGCGGCGGGGTCACGGGCTAGGGCGGGACATGGCCACACCTCGGCCAGGCGGTGGTGCATAGGAGGCGAGGAGGAGCTCCACGGCGGTCGAGCATGGCGACGGAGGCAGGCGGGAGAGGCGATGGGGAATGACAGAGAGAGGAGGGGGTGGGTCGGGCGTGTGGGAGGACGGGAGCGAGCAGGCCATGTGGTAGGGCCGGGGTGAGGAAAGTGAGGGAGAGGGCGAGCAGCATGGGGGCTCGAGCGTGTCATGGGGCAGCGCGTGATGCGATGGGTGGTGGGCCAGGATTGTCATGCGGGGTGTGGCGCACGGGAGCGGGCAACAAGTCAGCAACACAATGGGCAGAAGACATGGCCGCGGGGTGAGGTGGGCTAGTCGAGCGGCAGGAGGATTGGTATGGTTGGCGGCGGCGGGGAGTAGGTGGTGTGGTGTTAGGGTTTAGGCTTAGAGGGTCTAGGGTTTCTAGGATTAGGTTTTAGGTCTAGATATTTAGGGTTGATCTGTAGGCGTCGTAGGTGGCCTGGCCTATGGGCTAGGCCGCCTCCCACAATACATAAAATAGTTTTATTATTTTGTTTTATAAAATCTTTACAAATAGTTTTTATGTAAAACAAAGATCTGGACAAACTGACTTTATACTTTGAAATAAGAAGGGATAATGTAGAAAATAAAATAGGCTTTTTGAAATAGTTTTAGACTAACATATGCATGATCAAATGAAGATACTTAAATGAAATATGGCATGATGACATGAGCATGCAGTCATGATGATGCACAAAATAGTAAACAACACGCGATTTTCTAGTAGTGGTTTTACCCAGGGTGCTACATCTGTTGTGACCTGAGCTGCGCAAATCGGCGTCCTCGTGGGTTTACGGTGAACACCACAAAACCTCGGCTCTGACTCCGGCTCCGACATGATACTAATTAAACAACAACATTTTATACAACTGTTAGTCAACATATAAGAAATGAATATATATATGTATGTACATTTGCTACATGTATCCCTAAAGTTATCTAGATTTTCTACCCGTAAAATCATCTACACTAAAATCATCTATACTAAATCATCTACAATCATCTAAACTAAATCATCTACAATCATCTATCTAGGCTTTTATACTAGTGTTACTATCACTATCTAATTAACATTTCTATATCTTGAAATTTAGCCCAAATTTGATCTCTCTAAATCAATATCTAATATTCCTATATCTAGCATATCTATATCTAGAATTTCTAAGATCATTAATTTCTAAATTTCTAAATATCTAGCATTCCTATATCTAGCATATCTATTTCTAAATTTCTAACATTCATATATCTACCATATACATATATAATTTCTAAATTTCTATAAAAAAGGGGAGGCATGACGGGTGGCTCACCGCGATGTCGAGGCTCGGCGGCAGGAAGGTTGTAGCGACCGACGCCTTAGGGAGGGCCGGGGGAGGTTGCAGCGACCGGTGGCTCGGGGCAGGAGGAGGTTGTAGCGACCGGCAGCGGAAAATCAAGTGGTCATTGGATGTGGCTAGAATGGCGGTGGACGCACGTGGTCAGTGACGAGGCTCGGAGAGGGGGAGGTTGCAGCAACCGGTGGCGGCAAATCGAGCGGAGTTGTGTGATGCGGGGTGGCGACAGGGAGGGGGAAGATCTGCGGGGCGGCGGTGGCAGGGAGAGGGGGAAGAAAGGAGGAAGGGTGTGTCAGCGGTGTATAAATGAGAGGGGATCGAGCCTCGAGGAGGACAGAGGATAATTAATCGTGTACCCATAACGTTTAAATCAATCCAACGCCCCCACTAGTTTACATGTTATTGGCGTTCCGTTGAAGCCAATGCCACTGTTAACTTTGTCCCGACTGCGTATGGGAACCCTCCTGTTTGTGGCGTTTGTTTATACACTGACGCTACTATTAGGGTTTACTGGTGGCGTTCGTATATATTTAAACGTCGTTACTATTTCTTTGAAAGTGGTGGCGCACAATATATATTGGACACCACTAAAAAATGACTGCTATAAGAGTTTTCCTACTTGTGGAGGCATTGTGTCTGCTACACTTCGTTTTATCAAATAGATTGACTACACCACTGCTATACAAAACTTGTACATAACTTTGGTGCATGCAAACTCATCCATGCCAAGGCAGTCGCCTTATGTACCCGCAACAGCTCCATATGCAACGCACCTCACATCGGCAGTATATTTTCTAACAGATGAGAACCCAACCATTATGTGTTGTCTTCAGCTGGAAGTACTCATACTCATTCACATAGTACACAAGGTGCATGAACACATCCTTCATCCTAAAGTGTAGCCGAAATTCCCCTGGACCATGTGTTGGGTCATCGGGAAAATAGTTGTTATATATATCACACTATCTAGATTCCTTTGATGGTTCTTGTTGGCGCTCTGCCCAAGATACTAACCTCCCTGTTAGGGAGGGGGAATTAAGCTCCGCTTGCAATACTAAAAGACAAGAGATGGTCTTCATGTGCTTAGCATCATCAACATAGGTATTGACCTCCTCTTGCATCTTTGACGGAACATGAACTCATCATCACTGTCTTTTTTTGAATGGAAAAGTCGATATATTATCAGAAAAAGAGAACCATACTGAAAGAACATGTGGCCCCGCATGTGTGGTTTTGGTAATTAATGACAATCTTTATGTACTAATGTATGTATTAAGTTATACTTGTAAGAATTGCCCATTGGCATTGCTTGGAGCATGTGTTGGCTTCAAGATAGATTAAATGAGAAGAATATGTGTTGTGCAAGCTCAAAATGCGCCATCTATAGAAGATCTCATGTTTGATTCTTTCCATCCTCGGTTATCATGGATCGATGATGAGGAATCAAGAAAGGCGTTCCATATTGAGAAGGTCAAGTTCTTCTACATCGAGCTCAAGTGTAATGCTCAAGGCAAAGGTATAATCTTGATAGGTTTTCCCTTTTGCCGGTCTCATGTTGTTTGTGGGATACCAGGTTTTGGATAGATAGCCGTACTATCAAGAGGGGCTCTCGAATGAGTAACTCGATCATATCATTCAGAGAGATCTCAAACCTTTGCATGCTTACATCATCATATTTGGTTGTTATTTGGTCTTATCCATGTGAGGATTTAGATCTTGTGGTAATATCCATAACAAACTTTTGTTCATCAAAATCGGATCTCCCTCTTATATCTTGTTGCGATTTTGATCTATGCGGCTTTCCGGTTTCTCACCAAGTGAGGTATCTCACATTATTATATTTGATACATTCTCACTTGGTGATAACCAATATTTTCAATGCAATTGAAATCGGGACAATCGGAGCTACCAATCAAAAGTTATCGCAGTTTGAATTTGCCTTGTATTTGATTTGAAAAAGAAATGGAAAAAGCCTTTTTCTGGCGGCCTGTACTCTGGGACCCGCATGACGCACTGTCGCCAACTAATGCCTTGCCAGTAGCTACATCCCAAGACTACCGGTCCGGCCCGTTACTACCGCCCGGGTGGGCTGGTAGTACTGGCCCAGCTCTAGCCCGTTTTTCCCTGCCCAGCGCCGCCCAGCAGGCTTGCTTATTCGTCGCGCTTCCTGGCCCCTGCTGCGGCCCCGCTTCTCCCGCGCGCCAGCTTGGCCACGCGCGCAGCTGCCGCACTTCCCGCGCGCGACCCTCTCGCTAGCTTCCACGCGCAGCCAGCCGCGCCTTGCTGGCTCGCTCCACTTGCATCGCTCATGCGCACGCGCTTGGTTCCGCTCATTGCCGCTGCCCGCTTGGCCGCTGGGCCTTCCGCTCGAGCGCCTATGGCCCAGCTCGCTGTGCCGCTTCGATCTCTCGCACATGCACGGGTTACTTCGATCACTGCTAGGCTGCCCGTGTTGACTTTACTGCCTCGTTGCGCTGCCATTTCGCTCGCCTCGTCCTAGTGGTGGTGGTCGGGTGGTAGTATGGTCCGAAACCAGTACTGCCGGTCTAGACAGAAAAAAAACGCCCCAACGGGCAGATTTCTGCAGCCCCCTATTTAGGTCCATTTGCCTTTTTTATTTATGGTTGCTTCTTCCTCCTCTATTTGTCCAAACTTTCCCCCATTTGCTCTACATCTTGAAGCTTGATTAATATCTTCCTCTCCAATGATCTTTGCCCATATTTGAATGGAAGAGAGAGGAGATCTAGATCCATGTTTTCAGCAAACCAAAACATCTCTTTGTGAGTGTATCTTTGGGATCTAGATTTTGGGGGATTTTGTGTTCCTCTTTGATTCCTCCTCTATTATTCCCCCAATAGCTTTAGTAGCTTTGTTGGAACTTGAGAGTGAGGGATTGGAGCACCTTTGTGGTGTTCTTGCCATCTGCATTCGGTGCATCGGTTTGAGTTCTCTCCAGAGGATTTGGTGAGTGAAAGTTGAGAAGCTTTTTACTCTTGGGTTCTTGGAACCCTAGACAGTTTGTTGTGTTGCAGGTTGTGGATTACTTGGGGCCTCCAATTAAGTTGTGGAGCTTTTCCCAAGATTTTTTGTTGGGAGCCTCCAATAAAGTTGTGGAGCTTTTCCCAAGATTGTTTGTTGGGAGACTCCAATTAAGTTGTGGAGAAGTTCCCCAACCTTATGAGAGGTTCCGGATTGCCACCGACAAGTGCACTGGTAGTGGAAGTGTGGATCGATACCGTTGGGGTGAGATTCACAGGAGAATAAGAGAGGACTTTTGTGGCATTGGTGGTTGATACGTTGGAAACGTATCTATAATTTTTTATGCTCCATGCTTGTTTTGTATCTACTTTGCTTTGCTTGTCTACACTTTGAGGTGATTTTTACATGTTTTCTGGTACTAACCTATTAACAAGTTGCAACAGTGCCAGATGCCTGTTTTTCTGTTGTTTTTGGTTTCAGAAAAGTTAGTAAAGAAATATTCTCGGAATTGGACGGGACAAACGTCAAAGTCAATTACTTTCCGTGGGGAACAAGAAGTCCAGAGGGGAGCCGGAGGGGCCAGCCAGGGGGGCCAGACCCACCCAAGGCGCGGGTGGGCCTAGCCCCGCGCCTGGCTAGGGTTTGCCACCCCTGGACGCCTCCTCAGCCTCCCCCTTTGCCTATAAGAAGCCCCTGATGCAAAACCCTAAGCACCCGATCAAATATCCACGAAACCGTCTATATCCTCCGCCACCATCGTCCCTAGATCGGGGGGATCTGAAGTTCTTCCTGGCACCCTGCTGGAGGGGATATCATCCTGGAGGCCTTCTCTCTGGTATGATGCGTGAGTAGTTCCACCTTGGACTATGGGTCCATGTAGTAGCTAGATGGTTGTATCTCCTCCTTTGTGCTTTCATGTATAGATCTTGTGAGCTCCGTTCATGATCAAGATCTAATCTATTTGTAATCATGCATGTTGTGTTTGCGGGGATCCGATGGATATTGAGATTATTATGTTGGTTTGATTAATGGTTTTGTCTTTATGATTCTATCATGTCTGTGTTGTTTGTGATCTTGCATGCTCTCCGTTGTTAGTAGCTATCTTGGCCAAGTAGTTTCTAGTGACTCCAAGAGGGGGTATTTATGCTCGATAGTGGGTTCATGCCTCTAGTTTCCAAGGGAAGTGACAGAAATCTCTTCGGTTGTAGATGTGTTGTTGCTACTAGGGAGAAAACAACGGTCTCTTGTTCATGGAACATGTGGACTATTAACCTTACACACTTTGCTTGAAGCAGTTGTCTGTTGCTTGAAATTTAATACTAGAGGGGGTTCGGATAATAACCTGAAGGTGGACTTCTAGTCATAGATGCAGTTGGATGGCGGTCTATGTATCTTGTTGTATTGCCCAATCGAATCTCATAGGATCTTTTTGACTAGTAATTGCATTGTTATGCCTTGCTCAGTTGATGTCTTGCCCCGCTGTAATTTGTTTACTCTTCATGCCATGTTGTTTATCTAAGGAGAGCATCTCTAGTGAACTATGGACCCCGGTCCAATCTTTGCCATTGATACATCTTCCACTGTTACTTGTTTACTTGCTGCAAACCATTACCTTCCACACCATACGTTTAATCCTTTGTTACAGCAAACTGTTGAGCTTGACAACCTCATTGTTCGTTGGGGAAAAGTCTTGAGTTTGTGTTGTGCAGGTCTCCGCGTTGCTTGCAACACCTGTGTGACGTTTCCTTCCTCCTTCTGGTTCGATAACCTCGGTTTCAACTAAGGGAAAACTTGCTTATTGTTGCTTCACACCTTGCCCTTGGGGTTCCCAACAGGCCGTGTGTAGACAGCCGTCAAGCTTTTCTGGCGCCATTGTCGGGGAGGCTAAGGACGTCTTCACTAGGGGAGTCCTTCACTTCCTTTCTCTTTACTATGTTTTTAGTTTGCTTTGTTTCTTTTGTTTGGTTTTGTTTGCCTCTTTCCAAAAAAACAAAAAAAATTAGTCTAGTTTGGTTTGCTTGCTTTATTCAAAAACAAAAAAAAATTAGTTCCTGCTCTAGCTGCTGCTGCTATTTTTGGCTTGCCCAACTTTGCCAAAATGAACTCTGCTGAGAACGCCAAGTTGTGTGACTTTACTAGCACCAACAACAATGATTTCCTAAGCACTCATATTGCTCCACCTGCTCCTGATGCTACCTTTTATGAAATTAAGCCTGCTTTGTTGAATCTTGTGATGAGAGAGCAATTTTCTAGTGCTGGTTCTGATGATCCTGCTGCCCATCTTAATAGCTTTGTTGAACTTTGTGATATGCAAATGTATAAGGATGTAGATGGAGATATTATTAAGCTCAAGCTTTTTTCCTTTCTCCTCGAGGGGAAAAGCTAAAGAATGGCTCCTCTCTTTGCCTAAAAATAGTATTGATTCTTGGACTAAGTGCAACGATGCTTTTATTAGAAAGTACTATCCTCCTGCTAAGATTATATCTATGAGAAGTGATATTATGAAATTTAAACAACTTGATAGTGAACATGTTGCTCCATCTTGGGAAAGAATGAAATCTTTGGTTAAGAATTGCCCTACTCATGGACTCACTGCTTGGATGATTATCCAGAATTATGCAGGTTTGAACTTCTCCTAAAGAAATCTGTTGGATTCAGCTGCTAGAGGTACCTTTATGGGCCTCACCTTGGGTGCTGCATCAAGGCTCCTGGATAATATGATGGTTAACTACTCTGAATGGCATGTTGAGAGAGCTCCACATGGTAATAAGGTCAATTCTATTGAGGAAACTTCCCCTTTGAGTGAAAAGATTGATGTTATTATGGCTATGCTTGTTAATGGGAAAGCTCCTTTAGATCCTAATAGTGTTCCCTTAGCCTCTTTGATTGCTCAAGAAGAGCAAGTTGATGTAAACTTCATTAGAAACAACAATTTCAACAGCAATGCATATAGGAACAATTTTGGTAGCAACAACAATTATAGGCCTTATCCTCCTAGTGGAAATGCTTATCATGGTAGATCTGGAATGCCTAGTGAAGAAAGGATTCTAGAAGTAGAGAGATCCACTAAGAATTTTATGCAAATGCAATATGAGCAAAATAATATTTTCACTAAAACTATGGAGGAGCAATATATTATCTTGAAAAACATTAGTCATCAGCTTGAGAATTTGAATAGAGAAATTCCTAGTTTACAGTCAAAAATTTTGAGTGATGAGAAAAACATATCCTATTTTTCTGAAGCTCAGTCCTCCTTAATTAATAAAATGGCTGCTAAACCTAAAAATATGGAAAACACCTTTTCTACTGATCATGCCATACAAGTTACTATTGATGAAAATGTTAGGCTCTTAGCTCAACTTCATGCTAAGTCGGAAAGGGAAGCTGAAATTGCTAGAAAAAATAGTGTGTGCACTATCACCACTAAACCACAAGTAGTCCCTATTCCTACTACTACTATGCCTAAGCCTATTGAGCCTACTACCAGTGATGCCAAGTTTGACTTTGATATTGATGGTTGCAATATTTCTGAAGTGATTATGTTCTTGCAAAAGCTTGCTAAAAGTCCTGATGCTAGTGATATGCATGTTGCTTTCACCAAACATATTACAGATGCCTTGTTAAGATTAACGAAGAGAAGCTAAAACACAAAGCTTATATTCCTAGGAAAGTAGAATATCGTTGGGAACCCATTATTAATATGCAAGTGAATGACTTTGACCTCAAAGCCTCATGTGATCTTGATTCTAGTGTCTCTATTATGCCTAGGACGATTTATGAAATGCTTGATTTGCCACCATTGGAAGATTGTTATTTGGATGTCCCACTCAATGATAATGCTAAGAAGAAAATCATGGTGAGTATTAATGATGTTCTCATTATGGTTAATAATGCTTTTGTCCCTGTGGATTTCTATGTTTTGGATGTTGAATACAATGCTTCTTGTCCTACCACTTTGGGAAGACCTTTTCTTAGAACAGTTGGTGCCATCATTGATATGAAAGAAGGCACCATTAAATATCATTTTCCATTCAAGAAAGGTATTGAACATTTTCCTATGAGGACAGAGAAGTTTCTTTTTGCTCCTCCTTTGAAAGCAAGATTTGATGTTAATGCTTCTTCATTTGAAAATACTTGATTCTTCTTGCTTCTTGTGCCTAACTTAAAGGCGTTAAAGAAAAGTACTTGTTGGGAGATAACCCAAGAGTTTCCTTGAGTCTTGGAAGTTATTAATTCTATAATTACCTCTCCTTATCCTTTTTGTTTGCTTTTTGTGCCAAGAATGACCTCTAATGAGACGGAAGTAAGATTTGGGGAGTTGTTGTCTCGAAACAGATTTATGTCCTCCACCAAAAAAATTCGTGAGGAGGCTCTGTAACTCGGATTAAGCTCGCAATTTATGAATAAATTCCCCAGTATGTTAGATAACTTTCGTTAGTTCAACACTTTTTGATTTGAGTAACAGAAGATGTTCGAAAAAATCGGTTTCTACCTGTTGGTCTGTTTTGACAGATTTCTGCCATTATTTGCATGTGCTTCTTATTGATTCATTTTTTAGTTCTCTTTAGGTGAATTGAGCTTTTTGAAACAGTTACTACAGTAGCTTGTGTTTTTAATGAAAAGCCTTGCTGTTCCAAAGCTTTGCCAGAGGTCTAATATCTTTTGAATACACTAATGTTGCTAATGAAGATTGTGTGAAGTTTTGTATGAAGGAAAAAATTTAGGTGTAGAGAGAGAATGATGCAATGAGATGAAGGATGGACAAAATCTCAAGCTTGGGGATTCCACCATGGTGTCACACCAATAAATATCCAATAGGTACAAGCGTCAAAGCTTGGGGATGCCTTGGGCATCCCCTTCTTCATCAATAAAAAGCTTAGGTCTGTCTAGACACTTCGTTTTTATTGTTTCATGCATAGTTGTGTTGTTCTTGGGGCATCTTAGTTTTTGTTTGCTTTGCTTACTTTGTTTAGTTTGCTTGAATAAAGTAGTTTGGACCCCTGTTCTCGCTGTGTTGTTTTGCAAATAAGTTTGCTTGGTGTTTGGAAAGGAGTAGTAAGTTCTTGCTTGAAGTGCAAGATGAGCTTGCATTGACTGTGACTTAGACTTGGTGTTGTTTTAGCATTATGCTTAGTGATTATTGCTGTAGCATGTCTTGTTCCAAACAATTGGGATTTTTTAGTGTGCCTTGAAGAAATTATGCGTTGTTTTAGCATGCAAAAGCATAGTATTGTGGTATTCTCCTTTGATGTTTTGCTTGGGTCGACTTATCACATGCTCACACCATGTTATGACTATGACAAGTCACCATTAGCCTCTATGATCATTTAGTCCTTGACTTGTAGTACCACTCTTTGTTTTGATTAGTATGCTTTGTTGCACTACGTGATTATGGCCATTATTGCTCTCTTAGTTGGTTGCTCCCAGTCTTTTGCTAGCCTCCACTTGTATGAGTAAGTTCTACTCATGCCTCCAACTCCCAAGAAACCAAGTTTTTCCAAAGTGTCCACTATAAACTCCTATGCATGGTGTGTTACACCATTCCAAGTATATTCTTGTTTTCAACTATCTTCCAATTAAAAACTATTTTGTTATGTGAAAATTTAGTGATTAAAGCCCTCACGAACTTGATGGCACACTTTATTCTTTGCCCCTAATAAACTTGAACCATTGTGACAACTTTGTTGTATATGCTTGCACTTATAAGTTGGAATTAGCAGAACCATGCTGTCACGGGGAACGTTTTCAACATTGCACTTGTACTTTGTACTCAGTTGATATCATGCTCTTTTGTCTATGGATGTCACCGATGTGAAATAAAAAGGGAACTTGTCAGTCCATGGAGTTTGTATTTTGTGTTAGAGAAACGTCTGGGCCGCTAGCCTAAGCCATTCCTAATCATGGTGGAAACTTGCAGCATCACCATAATGGGCTATCTATGAAGCATCCTCAATAGAAAGTTGTGCATATGGTAAATAAAAAGATTGCTGAGATGCTCATTGTCTGCCTGCCTTGTTATTTTGGTTATGGGAAAGCTCCTGTACCATGTGCAAGGGGTACCCCATTGGCGGTTCTCAATGATATGCAAATACTTACAGTGACAAGAACTTACCTGGACCCAAAGTTGAGTATGCATGAGGTGTGACCCTCGTATTCAATGGACATGAGATTGCCAACTTATACTTCGTCAAGCATATACTCCAGCTTTGCCACTTTAACCTTAACCACTTCAAGATGCTTATGATAGGGGCAATGAGGGCTGAAAGCTAACAAGTACCATAATTTTTGGAAGCTCTTTTTGAAACTTGTAATCCCTGCTTCCTTTACAAAAAGGCCTTTCTTCCACCATTATTGAGTCTCCACCTTCTACCCTTAGGCACCATTAAGAGAGCATAGTTGTCATTTTGTGTGCAGTTTTCCAAAGCTTATTAATTGATGCATATTGTGATATTACTTATTCTTGTGCTATTTGTTTCTAGTCACCCTTGTGAACTTTGCAGGTGTCCTATGCATCTATATTTCTACTCTATGAGGGACAAGATGATTGCCACTATGCTATGTTTTTTGCATGTGAAACAAACAAATGTTTTTCAATGCATACTATTCATGATCTTTGTTTGTAGCTTGTCATGTTGCATGCATAGTTACTATATCCTATTGTTAGAACTCCATCTTTCATGCACATGTTTAGAGTTCTTTGATCCCAGCTTATGATTGCAAATGGTTGGATCTTTATTGTGAGGGTGCATGTGTCAACACCCGGATTTTTAATTCCAGATGCCTGTTATGCCATACATCGCAATCCCAGGATTACCATTTTTTTGAGACATATCAGATTTGGATATCACAGTACATCATCCATTACAAACCATACATAAGGTCTTTCAGAAATAAGGATCTCATGATCCAGTTCTTAATACAACTCAAGCAACAGAATAACGTAATAATAAAGGTAGCGTAGGCGAAGCTCCATCTTCGGGGTCACAGGCAATGCTGACGATGGGAGATGATCCTAGTTGTCGTAACCTTCCTGGGGTCCATCATCCTGGTACTCCTCTTCATAGTCTGGCCACGGGAATAGCCAGGGACAAAGCCATGAGTACTCTTTAGGTACTCGCAAACTAATACTAACAAGTTAAGGGGGGTTTTTATAGTAGGACACTAAGCTCTAGGGTTGTTTTGCAAAAAGCCAGATTTACCTCTACTGAGTTCAGAAGCAAAGAAAGCTAGTTGAAATTTTATAACACCTAAGTGGGAACTTGAATTTCATATCACAACTCTGTTGTGGTCAAGTCAAAATCTCAATTCACTTCACAAGTAATTTTGAAAATATCTGACGGGGGAACAATATGGCCACTCCAACTGTCCATAACCGCGGACGCGGCTATTTGAATAGTTTGACACTCTCAGTATGCGGATAATCAATCCTAACCTTTCAATTACACGGCCTAGTATAGGCACCTCTCCTGTGAGTTTGGCCTCCCAACCATGACCAACTGTCATCTTGGGTACTTTACAGGTGGACAATATTCACAAGGTAGCCTCAGCTCAGACCTTGGCCGTGAGGGAACCCATACTAAGGTATATAAGTTTCCAGCCAAGCCATACCCAATTTTCGGGTATTGTGGTTGTACGGTAAAATTGGAATGGTATCGCATCCAGACAACCATCAGTTTTATAAAGGGATAAGGCTCATGCCTCAACATTTTCATCATCAAAATCATCTGGGGTTCGGAAACACATGTCAAAACATTCAGTAGAATGACTCATCATTCCAAGGTTTTCATAACCATTTTCTCCAAGTATTCCCATCTAAAGTTGATCAAGTTTTTATGCTTAGCACTAGCATCTACAAGTGGGGTTAAGTACTAATGAGGGGTGGTAAACCAGTGGAGATTAATTAAGTTCAATCTCATGCCTTAGGATGACATCAAGATTATCTAGCTTAGGCCAAATTTAATGCTCTTTATGCAACCTTCCATTATCTTCCTAGAATCTACAAGTCACTTAAGTAAACTCTAAGAGAAAGCTTTGATAAAGAAATAAAGTATAAAGCTTGCAACTAAAACTAGGATTGGGTATCATCAAATGTGTCCAACCAAGCATGCTTAATGCATTGCATAGGTTATCTAACTTTCATAATTGCAAGTGTTAGCTTGCCTAGGTCAACTTGGTTAGTAAGGCTTGCCTTGTGCAGAGCAGTGGTTGAAGTTCTCCTCGGTTTCCTCCTCGTAGTATCCTCCTTCCTCCTCGTATCCTTGGTCGGTACTAGCGGCTATAAATAAATACGAGGTACACAATCACCAAACAATACTTAACTATTTTCAATCATCACACAAAGAGGTACTATAGATGATCTATCATCATCACCTATCATTACATGATTAAAGCATTTGTCTTATTTATTTTAATTTGAGAAAAGTAATTTATACTCATTGAAAAACTACTTAAGATTTAATATTCTCCAACTCAAACATGGGATCATGTTGAAACATGTCATCACCACATATTTCAGTACATGGGAATGTGATTTAAAGTGGTGTCACAATTCAATAAGGTTTAACATTTTTTATTTTAAATAACTAAAGTGACTAGAAATGCCTATGTGGCATTCTTTTGTTGCTTGAACATTATTTCTGTAAGTAAACCCAAATGTTTTTATATATTCTGAAAGGTATGATCATATGTAATTTTTGAGAGTTGGAATCAACTCAAAAGCTATTATGGTTAAATTTTGAAAAATGTTTGAATGCAGAAAAGCTTCTGCCTTGTTATTATTACCAAGGTTGATCTACAGATCCAAATGATTTGAATCCAATGGGCTTGGATTAAGCATTTCAGTACCTTTCTAACAAAATTAGTTTCATGTATTTTGGTTCATTAATCGAGCTGGGTTGATTTTTGAATCTAGGTACAGAACTGAGTTTGAATTAAAATAGAAAAATCTAAATTCAAACGATTGGGTCACGCGGGAAAGGTTAATGGGTCGGCCCAGTATCACTCCGCAGTGCGGGGCTCGGCTGACGGGGGGTTCCACCAGTCAGTGGCTCATAACATGCGAAGCGGTATGGGGCTATGTGGTTCGTTGGATTAGAAGGGAGATTGATGGCTGGGGATCGTCGTCGACGATGAACATGTCACCGGCAAGCTCGAACCCTAGCGGCTCAGTGGGGGTGCATAGGGGGCATACCAGGGCTCTAGTGACGATGGCGAGGCGGGCAAACGAACGAGTGGTCGACGGCGAGGTCAGGGACGGTCGAGGTAGCTCTATGGGTGGTCGAAATCAACAGCCCCCTTCTTCTCCAGAGGCGGCCTGCTCCGGCGCAATTCCGGCGAGCTAATGCTCCTCGTGCTCCGGCTAGAGGGTGGAACAATCAGTGAGGTGAGGGGATTGAAATGGTGTGCTTCAAACGACTAGGGGTGGCTTCCTTTTATAGGCTCGACGGCGAGACCGAGAGGGATGGGCAGGCGACGGTGGCAACATGGCTACAGGCGGATAGAGGCATGGCTGAGGTTGGAAATCGACGGGCAGTCTCCTGGCGATGCTCTAGGACTTGAATGCGCGCTTAGGGGCGGTGGCAATCAGTCGGGAACGTGCGGTGCTCTGCGTGGCAGAGGCGGCGTCTTCGACGGCGAGCGGTGGCTGTGAGGCACGTGGCGGCGAACGGGGGTGTTTGGCGTGTTCCTGGGATCATGGCGAAGCGGTGGGTACGGGCTGCGGTCAAGGGGTGGCGTGTGCACGCGTGGCGAGTGCGGCGCTCTAGTGCGGGCTCGGCATGTCGCAGTGGCACTAGGAGCACGGCGTTCCTGGTGGTCCACGACTTACACTGGCTCGGGGAGGGGACAATGGGTGGCGGTGAGGTGCTGGATACCTCCCAGACAAGGTGGGCACGGCTAGTTCTTCATCTATCTTGCTGTCCACCTTGGGGTGGAAAGGTGAGGCTCGGCCTGCTCACCATTGATGGCAAGGCAAGCTTATAGTGGTGCTAGAGGTCAGTTAAAGGAGCTAGATGATCTACTAAGCTAGCTGCAACCAGAGGGGGAACAAGTTAGGCCCAATTTACTGCACACTATAGTGTTTGTGATTTGTTTGATTTGAATCTGCAAGATGTTTGATGAAATGGCCGCAAGAAACTTACTTTTGAATTTTGAAAAGATTTTTGGTGGGTGTGCTAGGCATGTGTTGAGGATTCTGTGGGTGCTTGGGTTTTGAAAATTGAGCTTGTTTGAGTGGTTTTTGAAATAGTGGGATCTTCCCATATGAGATAGATTCAATTTTAAACTATCATTTAAACTTAGTATTTGAATGTTTTTGGATGATCACAAAGTGGGACTTGGTACCTTATTATGAGTACTAACAAGGGGTGCAAAGATCCACAAATGTTTCTGTTAAGTTTTGAAAACTAGGGATAGCCAAAGTAGGCATGAGAGTTAATTTGGCAAAAATGACCATTCACTTCATTTGTTTATTTTGAGTTGTTTGTCTTTGAGAAAAGTTTGGGGATTGTTTAGATGATGTTTATTTCACCTAAGAATCATTTTACAAGCAAAGAAACACGAAACCATGGCAATTCAAAAGAATCCAAATTTTGAATACACACACCTATGAATGCTTTCATATTTTTAGTTGGGAAAGTTTTTGTTAACCCTAATTTTGATGATTAGCATTTGATGATCCAAGTTTAATATTTTTGGGATGTTACAGCATGTCACCTCAAAAATGATTCTGTTTATCACTTACCTACTCAAGGACGAGCATGAGTTAAGCTTGGGGACGTTGATACGTTGGAAACGTATCTATAATTTTTTATGCACCATGCTTGTTTTGTATCTACTTTGCTTTGCTTGTCTACACTTTGAGGTGCTTTTTACATGTTTTCTGGTACTAACCTATTAACAAGTTGCAACAGTGCCAGATGCCTGTTTTCTGTTGTTTTTGGTTTCAGAAAAGTTAGTAAAGAAATATTCTCGGAATTGGACGAGACAAACGTCAAAGTCAATTACTTTCTGTGGGGAAAAAGAAGTCCATAGGGGAGCCGGAAGGAAAAGCCAGGGGGGGCAGACCCACCCCAGGCGCGGGTGGGCCCAACCTCGCGCCTAGCTAGGGTTTTCCACCCCTAGCCGCCTCCTCGGCCTCCCCCTTCGCCTATAAGAAGCCCCCGATGCAGAAACCCTAAGCACCTGATCAAATATCCATGAAACCGTCTGTAGCCGCCGCAACCATCGTCCCTAGATCGAGGGGATCTGAAGTTCTTCCCGGCACCCTGCCAGAGGGGAGATCATCCCGGAGGCCTTCTCTCCGGTATGATGCGTGAGTAGTTCCACCTTGGACTATGTGTCCATATAGTAGCTAGATGGTTGTATCTCCTCCTTTGTGCTTTCATGTATAGATCTTGTGAGATCCATTCATGATCAAGATCTAATCTATTTGTAATCATGCATGTTGTGTTTGCGGGGATCCGATGGATATTGAGATTATTATGTTGGTTTGATTAATGGTTTTGTCTTTATGATTCTACCATGTCTGTGTTGTTTGTGATCTTGCATGCTCTCCGTGGTTAGTAGCTATCTTGGCCAAGTAGTTTCTAGTGACTCCAAGAGGGGGTATTTATGCTCGATAGTGGTTTCATGCCTCTAGTTTCCAAGGGAAGTGACAGAAATCTCTTCGGTTGTAGATGTGTTGTCGCTACTAGGGAGAAAACAACGGTCTCTTGTTCATGGAACATGTGGAATATTTACCTCACACACTTTGCTTAAAGCAGTTGTCTGTTGCTTGCAACTTAATACTGGAGGGGGTTCAGATGATAACCTGAAGGTGGACTTCTAGTCATAGATGTAGTTGGATGGCGGTCTATGTATCTTGTTGTATTGCCCAATCGAATCTCATAGGATCTTTCTGACTAGTAATTGCATTTTTATGCCTTGCTCAGTTCCTGTCAATTGCCCCGTTGTAGTTTGTTTACCCTTCATGCCATGTTTTTTATCTAAGGAGAGCACCTCTAGTGAACTATGGACCCCGGTCCAATCTTTACCATTGATACATCTTCCACTATTACTTGTTTACTTGCTACAACCTCACTGTTCATTGGGGCAAAGTATTGAGTTTGTGTTATGCGGTTCTCCGCGTTGCTTGCAACACCTGTGTGACGTTTCCTTCCTCCTTCTGGTTCGATAACCTCGGTCTCAACCGAGGGAAAACTTGCTGCTTTCTGCTTCACACCTTGCTCTTGGGGTTCCCAACAGGCTGTGCGTAGACAGTCGTCAGTGGTTTGATACCACCCCCTCTCCAAACGAGACGTACTCCATGTTGGGAGGAACTCGGAAAAATATCGTCGTCCTCGCGTGCCTTGGTTATCTCTATACCCGAGCTCTTTACTTATGCACTTTACATTGTGATAGCCTTCATGCTTGAAGTAATCTATATCTTGCTATCACAATGTGGCTTGTATTGCTTAGCATAAGTTGTTGGTGCACATAGGTGAACCCTAGTTGTTCTAGGTTTTGTGCTTAACAAAGTAAACGTTTGTTTTATTCCGCCTTTGTTGAGCCACTCTCGGAAAAGTTTTAATCTCCTATTCACCCACCCTCTAGGAGACATCTGTATCCTTTCACATACAACTCTTACATCTTGAACTCTAAAGATGAAAGATGACCCTAAAGTCTACAAGCTCACAAAAAAGAGGTAAAGATGCAAACTCAAGTTGTCTATGCTGAAAAAAACCATTGGAGCCTGCCAGGGATTCCATCGAGCACATGGAATTGCCACACCTGCAATAGTATTCTTCAGGGGCCTCACATAGCCTGACCAACCGTAGAACCAACGGCTCACCCGGCAATCGATATGGTAAAGGCAAACGAGGTTGAAAGTTGAGCTATAGATATTGAGGTTGCGCCACCGAGCTCAACACAGGGGAATATTCACCGCTGAATCTGGGGAGCGACATCAGAGACGATCTCAACTTCCTCCGGCGCACACACTCGAGCGACATGAAGATCATGAAGACAACCAGAACAACAATTCTCAAGAGATCCTTAGTGAAGCGTGTAGGCCCAAAAACCGCATCCAGAGAAGAGAAAATTTGTAATAATCCAGTTGGAGAAGCATGCCAAGAAAGCACCTCATCTTTGAATCTTCAGTGCAAATCCAATCCCAGCTCATTGTTACCCCAACCATCACCACGATGGCCAAAGCAGAGCAGCATCTGAGCAGAGATGAGATCAGCAGATCGCCAAAGGATAACAACGGTAACAATCCACCATTCAGTTAGGCCAAGATCCAACACATCATCTGCAAGGTGCCAAGTAGAACACCTTGCATATTCCCTCGAGGCACTAGAAGCCGAATGAAGAAGAAGCCTCCTGATCTCCTCAGTAGACAAGGAGGAAATCTTCCTCCCACTCAAGAAGAACACCACTGAGGAAGCCCCCAACGCAGGTGGGCTCGACTAGAAGGACGAAGACGTGTCCGCCACGCCACCAGAGAGCTCCCCCCGCCTCCTCGGCCGGCCATGAGTGCCCCGGATTCGTACCTTGATGATGCACCACCGCCTTCCCCCCTTGCTACCACAGCCGTCCAGGAAGAACTCGAGCTTGAGGCACCATGCCCTCTCTAGGTGGACCGTGCCGCCGAATTTATTCAGAGAAGCGCTGACCTTCCCCTCCACTCCCCACTCCGACCACCAGAGAAGCAGCAAAGGAAGAACAAGTCCTAATATTTCCTGGATCTGGGGGCCAAGATCTGGGATTCCGCTTTGACTACTGGGCAAAGCACTCACAACTAGCACAAGGTCGAACCTACAACTACTCCTATCTACTCTGGCACCCCCCTCCTCCAACTCCGGCAAGCAGCGCCGTCAGAGAGGGCTTGGGGAAGGCCCGACAACCAAGGATTGACTCTCAATAGTAGGGGTGCAAGGGGAACGGGTTGTTAAATTGTACACTAAATCAAACAATGTGGCTATCAAACAACAAAACACGCTATCTATTTTATGTAGGTAAATAATTTAGAAAAATACACATTTGCTCAAACGGTTGAACACCTTTCATCTGGAGCGGGACTGATGTGGTCTTCGGCGGAGCTGGGTACCCGACGAGATGACTAGCGGTGGCAGTGAAGAAGAGCTACAACCCTGTCTGGTGAGATCGGCGGGGCTCAAACGGTTACTAGGCAACGACAGTGCTATGGTAGGAGCTACCGATGGCCAGATACATCGCACACCATAGCGAAAGCACCACTGAATCTCAATCGATGCTGAGAGCAGAGGCGCCGGTGAGGCCTATGAATGGTTGTTAGGGGAGGCGGCGTCGAAATGGGGTGGTAAACGATGATTCAGTAAGAATGAGATGGTAGTAAAAGGGGTAGGGGAAGGGGCTAATGGCCAGGTCGCTGGCATGTGATGCCAGCTTGTCGAAATCCTACATGCTGGCGATGTCCTGGCATGTCTAGGTGCCCCTAGCCGCCCCAAGGTGGGGCCCAAACAATTTATTGGGTCTCCCAAACAGACGGGAGGCTATCGAAGTCAAGCGGCAAGGGGCTGATGTTGTGTCTGGATGCCCAATGACCCTATTATAAGGCTATTACAGGCGCAGATGGACTCTGAATACACTCAAACGGGCTCTCATTTGTCTATTTCATAGGTGTACGGATAAATGAGAGTTGGATAAATTATCATATTTTTTGGTAAGACCTCTCGTTAGTCTATTTTATTGGTCTAAATCTTTTTTATTGTATTACAGATTTGGCGATGTTCAAACTACGAAAACTGAATCGACTCACAATTTAATCCCTTCCATTCATAATAAATACTTTGTACTAAATCAATGATATTTATTATGGATCGGATATATAGTACTTATTCTTGAAGCACAATAGACCACCACCAACAGCTGCTACTTCTTCTGGTGATGGGTGTTCGCTCATGACTAACAATTGTATCTCTTTATATTTTAAATTTGATCTTCCAAAAATAAAGCTTAAAATCTATTTGCTAGGTTTACTACCCGACAAATTTGGGCATCTCTTGTTGATGCAATTAGAGGGAAATTTCTAGATAGATCTTCTTTAACTCATCTAATCTCGGATTAAGGAGATTATTTCGGGTAGTAGGATTATTTCTATTGTAATAGTGGATCGATCTTAAAATAGGGCTAGTCACTGTCTCGCGAACTTCGCGAGGACAGATGCCAGAACTGTTGTTTGGCTTGGTACAGGACCTGAGATTTTGTCTCGGTACCTAGAACTTGACCTCCTTGTAATCCCTATTGCTTAATAAAGCCACTTTTATCCGGAAAAAAAAATTTAGGTACCCAATTATTCGGGTTCGGTTGGTCGTGACCGGGCCAATTCTAGATAGCGATCAACTCACATTGCAAGTATGTTCTCAACTTGTTGCCATGTCGATGTTGTGCCATCCAC
Source organism: Avena longiglumis (assembly GCA_030063025.1). Classification (NCBI taxonomy): domain Eukaryota; kingdom Viridiplantae; phylum Streptophyta; class Magnoliopsida; order Poales; family Poaceae; genus Avena; species Avena longiglumis. The sequence goes on along the minus strand of CP125978.1, from coordinate 145,256,343 downwards.
ACCAACATGTAGCTGAAACTCGTTGAGTCACCTTAGAGCGTCAACCCTACAAGTCGATCGACTCGTGGACAATACAATCCTTTTATCTTTTACTCGGAGAAAAGCAACAGGTGGAAGCCTAGTATACAAGCAACGCATCAACGAAAGGTGGCATACTACTAGTAGGAGGGTTTCTTGTACACTATGGGACCCGATTCAGACCAGCCACGGCCGACGGGTGGGCGATGAGGCTGAAGAGGCGTGAGGGCAAGCAGGGTGGAGGCTACGACGACTAGGAGGGGGACGATGAGGATGCAATGGTTGGAGAGGAAAGAATGAAGCGATGCGTTGTTGGAGACTGAGGTCTGCCTACGTCTAGGGCATGGGGACTTTGGGGAATCAAGGTGAGATGAGAACTGGAAGTGAGGAGATGCGTCTAGCTACTTTATTGGGTGGGTCGGGGAATAACTGTCTACATTACACAAGGTATGCTCTCGGGTAAAATTCGATTAATTTGGTTACTACTGACCCCGCCTAAATTTCAGTTACCATTTGTTATCCAATTATTTACTCCCTTTGATTTATAATTAGTGTCGTTGATTTAGGAGAGGAAATAGGGATGAAAGTGGAACGGAAAGTTTACGACTTTTTCGTGGAAAAACGAAAACGGAGTGAAAATACGAAAATAAAAATGGAATTTTGCAAAACAAAAATGGAAATGAAATTGGTTTGGCGAAAATAGAAACAAAAATAGAACAGCGTTTTCCGACGGAACAGACGTGAAAACAGAATTTTCGTTTCCGTCTAATATGAAAATTTTGTTTTATGATTGATGTGTATGGACAAATCTAATAGACCCATTATATGACCTTATCAAACCAAACTTGTAAAGTTGCTGATCCTAGAACCGTCCATCATGTAATCCCTTCACGCATTTTAGGCTTTCATAATTTTATATTTTAATTATTTCCTTGTAAATCTAGCACCGTGCTATAATTAGGAAACAACTTTATTGGTTTTCTTAAACACTTGAGATTTATTGCATGATTTCAGAGTTCTCTTGGTTCCGGATAAAATCTGCATTGTCGGTATCTGCACCATATTCAGTTCATATCTGTTTTCGATAAAATATTTTTTTTTATTTTTATAATTTTTGTACTTGTTTTCGCTTTTAAAAAATATGAAAACAATTGTGACACCACTTAGTTTTTCGCTCTTTTTTTATCCCTAGTAGGGAGTATGGGTCTTTCCGGGGTTTTCTGACCAATATGGGCTCCCTTTGATTTTTTTTGTAGCCCATACTGGAACAGCCCAACAAGCAACAGACCGGCAGGTTCTTCTCTCCTCCGCTCTCCGTTTCGCTCGAGCTAGCAAACGCCAGGACCAGCCGCCAGAGACCTCTTCCCCTCTTCGTTTCCGCCACTCGGCAGATCTCGTGCCCTTCTCCGGCTGCCGGCGCGGTGAGCTCTCTCTACCTTTATCTCCTTATGCATCTTCTCCTCCGGCTTCCTGCCCGCGCCGCGAGCTCCAGCCGGAGATCCCCCGTCAACATCCTCTTGGTAGGGCATCTCAGTCCATTCCGTTTCTTGCGGGTTTGTTTGCTGCGGGGTGGAGTAGTGATAACAAAAGGAGTTTACTCCAAAATTTTCGTTAGGTCAGCCCCTGTCGTAACTAATGGAGAATTCGGAGTGTGAGATCTTGACACCGGGAGGTCTGGGAGGTGCCCCGCTGCCTAGGGAGTAGGGACTTCGTGTGCCATGGTAAGGGTTTTAGGTCTTAGTGGCTTGTGTTGCTCTCGCGCCGCTGTTGTTTGAGGCATTTCATTAGTAGATGGGTTGGCCTATTGGCCTGATGATATGGATGTGGCGATTAAAAGGTTGGCATTTGATTAGCAGATGGATTAGCCTGCTGGCCTGGTGAGATTGATTAAAAGTTTAGAATGGATGAGCTTTAATGTTCCAGCTCATTATAGGAGACACCCTGGTTAGGGGAGTTCTTGTACTAAGGATTGAGCTCTCTTCTTGTCGACTAGAGGATTTATATGTTGCTCCCCCTTGTCTATAGCCGTGCTGGCATTTTGGAACTGGGAGGAGACAGATCATTGTAGGTCTGTTGATAACCTCAAAAATTTTGAGGGAAAACAACCATGTTTTCTGGCAGCTGAGTCACTGCCCATTTAGTTCTAAACCGAGATAGTTACCATGTCTTGTCCAATTTCTCTTAGTTGCTCTTATTCGAAATACGACACATGTTCCTGTGATAGAGGTTATCTGTTGATTCAAAATGCATTTAGTCAGACAGGAAATGCATTTAGTCATGCATGAAATTTTCACAGCGTCCTATTTAGTGTTAATCTTTTTTGTTCTTGTGCAGGCAGATAATCTTCTCCTTCACTGGCTATATTTTTGTGCCAACTCACGTAGCTGACAGTAGGATGAGTCTGTCTACCGTAGCAAGACGACTATGTTGTTCAAGATCATCGTCCACGAGTCGACTTTCAGTTGTTTCGGCTCGTCTATACAGCACCGAGCCTGCAAAAGATACTGGTGCTAAGAGATACAGATATCCTGAAGTCTATGACCCATATGGGCCTATGCCACCACCATCAGAGAAAGTTGTGGGTCTAGCTGACCGCATTGCTGCTCTCCCTCCTGAGGAAATCAAACAGATTGCTCCTGCCCTCCTGCTCAAACTAAACCAGCCGGCACCACAGGCAATCTCTGGCCAGGGTTTCAGTGTTGGTTCTCAAGGTGGTGCTGGTGCTGCGAAGTCTGAAGAGAAGAAGGCCGAGAAGACGGTCTTCGATGTCAAGCTGGAGAAATTCGAAGCTGCTGCAAAGATCAAGATTATCAAGGAGATCAGAACATTTACGGATTTGGGGCTGAAGGAGGCAAAGGAGCTGGTGGAGAAGGCCCCTGTCATTCTGAAGCAGTCACTCACGAAGGAGGAAGCAGAGGCGATCATAGCGAAGATAAAGACAGCGGGCGGTGTCGCTGTGATGGAGTGATGGATCAGAGCCTGGAGACTGAGCAACCTTTTTCTTATTTTGGTTTTGTTACCGTGATCGGGCATTTGAGGTCAGAGGATCTCTAATACTGATGGGAGGAAATGGTTCACCTGACAGGTAACCAGAGGGGATGCCAACTAGATATTTAGTTGCTACAATGGTGCTGTTATTATTTGTTCTAGAATAAGCCTTTCTTTGAGTATCACGTACCTTTTCCTGATGGAACGCTGGAATTGGGTGTAAGAAATGTCCACACCATTACCTGTTATGAATGTGATGCTGATACCTTTTGTTTGTCTTGCTGGTATCTATTCTAGTAGTATCATTTTGATGTTTGATTTGAAATGCTTTCTGATCGCAGAGTGAAAGCTCAAACTAGAAGGAAATGTTTGATACCATCAGATACACAGCTTGTTTTGTTTGGCCGGAAAATTAGCAGGAAATGTGTTGTTAGCATGTTTTCGTTCATCCTGTGATACTATAATACTTATGATCCTGTCGAATAATCTATCAATTTCATATATACGAGTCAATCAATGTTGTTCTTACATACATGAAAATCAAGAAGAAGATGAAATGTCCCAGCGGCGGCCTCACTCCGTCTTCCACGCGTGAAGAAAGAAACTGTAATCGGCCGGGTCGCCATGAATACCGCCGCCAGTGCAGCCGTGCTCCCACCCAGCGGTGCTGTCATCGACCTCTGGCGGAGCACCTGGCTTGAAGATGAAGACCGCCTGCGCTCCCGGCCCGGCGAAGATCCAATCGTGCACGTCCCACAGCACCTGCACCGGCGCCTCCTCCACGAGCACCGTCTCGTTGCCCCGGAACTTCCACTGCAGGTTCTTGACCTGCACCAGCACGCGGCCGTCCACCGCGATCGACATCTCCGGCTCCCTGGGACCGGCCAGCATGCTCTCGATGACGATGTCGTGGTTCGGCTTCCCGGCGTCCAGCCACGCCCGCGCCGTGAAGCTGCGCCTGCCGAGGACCACCTCGCGGCGGCACACCGGAATGGCCTCCTCCAGCGTGGGCCGGCACTTGCTCCGCTTGTACGCGTCCTTCTTGAGGTCGCCCAGCGTGAGCACGACCTCGTCGTGGCTCACCAGCGCCACATAGTACCCGCAGGCGGGCTCCGGGCTGCTCGTCGCGAACTTGGCCGACCGGAGGTCCCAGAAGACGTCGAGGCGGTGGCCGTCGAGGAAGAGGCTCTTGAGGCCCTTCTTGCTCCAGAACGGCCACGGCTTCAGCTCCACCTTGAGGCTGTGCGTCTCGTCGTCGCCGCCGCCGCTCCCGCCGTCCCCGGGGCGGTCGATAGAGATGGTGAAGGACTGGTTGATGATGTTCTTGTGCCACACCACGGTGACGAGGCGCTGGGCGCCGTTGATCTTGGCGAGGAACACCGTCACCGTGGAGCACTGCGCCGCCGCCGAGGAAGACGACGCCGCCTTCCCCGTGATCGAGTCGTCGGAGGCCGTGATGCTGGCGCGCTGCTCGTCCGTTTGTCTTGACGGCTCGCACGATTTGGAGCGCTTGTGAATCATAGCCAGCAAATCAGAACAGGGTCCCTCCTCTCCCTATACTACAAGAAGACGAAACACATCGGCGTGGAACAAGCCGCTTGTCGCGTCAACAACAATGGCGATTGATCAAGAAGTGAACTCCGCCATGCTCGATCGGCATGGGCTGCATGCATATGTATATGACGCATTGATGAGCAATGAACAAATCAAAGAAAATCAGGACAACCAAATACTAAAATCCGTTGATTGATTCTTATGGGACGATCGTCAGAAAGGCATTGTAAATCTTACATTCGGATGCGCGCGCCAATGATCTGCTTGATCGCGAGAATATGCAAATAATTGATCGTCTGGGAAATAATAACTCCTCCGGTTTGGACGGACGCTATTGGATGGTTTTGCCGAAAAAGATTAGAAGGCCAACGAAGAGTAAGGAGGTTGACGGGAACGAAGAGTAATTGGATGGTTTTGCCGAAAAGGATTAGAAGCCCAACGATCGCGCGCTGCTGTCAGCTGGGTGCTATTTATGTCCACTAGAAAGGTGGTGGCATGGCATGCACTATATCCGCCATGAAAATTGACCAGGAAGAGAACAAGCTAAGAAAAGGTTGATGTCCATGTAGTCTAATGCAGCGGGGAGTAGGAGATCCATCGTATCATCTCCTCTGTGACTGTGAGTGTCATTTGAGAGAAATATGGGCAATCTTCAACTCAAAATAGATGTCGGGATTTGTCAAAGGGTCTGGTTACACCGAGATTGACCTAGATCTGACTTATACCGAGGTCACTTCCGACCAGGTGGTCCTTTCCGATTTTCTTGTCGTGCATCGTCAAGTCTTCCTGAAAACAACCAGCGGGAACCTCGCGAGCCCATCACGCGCGTGGAATTGGGGCTGCGAGCTATACTCTCCTCCGCCTCCCCCTCCCTCAAATCAATCTGATCCCCTTCCAGCTTACATCTGGATCTCGTTTCCAGGCTCCATGGAAATATACTATAAAAGCTAGAAAAGAAACATCCTCTCCACCCCCCTCCATCAACATCGCCAGGTGTAAACTTACACCTTAAATCTTCTTCTTCCCCAGCTTACACCTGGATCTCGATCCAGGGTCTAGGTACCTGCTAAAGTAACATCGCCAGGATTGCAGGAGGATTAAGAAAAGAAGTTCTGCTCCCCTATAAGTTACATGATCCGTGTTCTCCTCCACTACTACCCCAATCCCTCTCCCCCTCTTTCTTTTTTTCAGTAACAACTGTGATTCCTAGAACCTTTCATAGGAAAAAGATAGCATCCTATCATGAAGAACTCAGGAAAAAATCATCTAGCATGGCTAACATCCTGCCATATAGCCCATATATGATAACATCATAGCAATCTGTAACATCGTATCTGTGCAATAAAGTAGATAGCAAAAAAGCAGTGATCCTTGGTAACATCCTAGCATGGATAACAACCTAGCAGTAGTTGTAACATCCAGTCAGTGCAAAAAAATAGATAGGAAAAGTAGTAGTTAAGGAAGCAGTGAACATCATGGAACACAAAAAAGAAGGGCTGGGAACTTTTTTTAATACTCCTGGACAACATGGAGATGTGGTTTTCATATCTCCATACACTCATGCATAAAAAAAGTTACACCTTTTTGCCATGAAAACCTCCCACTTTTTTGCGATGTAACATGAATCTGCAGTTACAGGTAGATAAAGTTAGTAAAAAATGAAATAGCCTTGTGTTCTGAATTAACTTTTAAGTAAAAATTAACTTTGTGTTCTGTAATTTTAGTGTGTTTTGTAAGCAAAAAAAATGTACTTCCCTGATAAAAAAACATTGTGTTCTGTAATTTCATGAGTGAATAAAATGCCAAGAGGTTTCGAGTGGTGGTTTGGAGTGATTGATCTGAACCAGCCATTAAATTCAGACGAAGGACGAAGAACCTGATGTTCAGGCCGATGGGGCTAGGACATCGGCTACCCGTGATGTTCGGGGTGATGGTGTTGTAACATCAGCTGGTCCTACTGATATAGATGTGCCAGATGTGCAACCAGGGCCTGATGTTACTTCTCGTGCACAAACAGGGGTGAAGCTTTCTAGTGAGGACAGTGGCGGTGAGGATGAGGTTCAGTCTACTCCAGAGGGGTTTGTTCCAAAAACTCCATTCATCGAGAAGTTTTTTGCATCGCTTGATGAAGCATTGGTTCATTACAACAGATACGCTAAACATGTCAGATTCTCAGTGAAGATAGAGTCATCAAGGAAATCTGCTAAAGATGGTGAGAAGGATAAGAGTGTTTTTGTGTGCAACAAAATAGGGAAAATCCAGAGGGAGAAGAAGTGTCGTTGAAGAAAAGGAAACATACTATCACCAAGTTATGTGATTGCAAGGCGAAGATGAGGGTGAAGCACAGTGGTTCTAGATGGCAAGTGACACAGTTTGTTGAGGAACACACTCATGATGTTATCTAGAAGTTTGCTTTGAAGAAATATTTGAGATCGCATAAGAAAATACCAAAAGAGGAGAGAAAATTTATAGACTTGTTGCATGATGTGAACCTTAGTTCTGGCAGGTATGCAGATTATGGCTGCGCTTTATGAAAACAAGCAAAATGTACCATATGACAGCAAGACTGTGAGTAACTACATGGCAAAAAGTGGCAAAAAGACAGATTTGAAGATATACCTGAGTTGTTGGATTATTTTCAAGAGTTGAATAAACATGATCCATGTTTTATTACAAGTTCTACCTTGAGAAGTTGAGAGAATCTTCTGGATAGATGGTGTTGCGCGAGATGCTTACAAGCTGTACAATGATTGCATTTCCTTTGAAACGATGTACATGAAAAATAGGTATGAGATGCCGTGTGCGCCGATCATAGGTATCAACAGATATGGGCAATCCATTCAGCTTGGGTGTGGTTTTGTCCAGAATGAGAGGATAACAGATTTTGTATGGCTGTTTGAGATGTTTCTAGATGCAATGGATGGGTTGCATCTGGATAACATCACAACTGACCAAGATGGTGCTATGAGGAGTGCAATCCTTACTTTGTTGGTGCACACTATGCATAGGAATTGCATATGGAATATAATAAAGAAAGTGCAAGAGCGGATCGGTCCTTTCATAGCAGACAGAGAAGAATTGAGGAAGGATTTCAATGAAGTCAGTGATTACAAGTTGACTATAAAGGAGTTTGTGACCAAGTGGTCCGAGATGTTAATCAAGCATGATATTGTTGAGAATGCTCATTTCCTTGATATCTATGATCTAAGATGGAACTTTGTTTCAGTTTACTTCCAGCACCGCTTCTTCCCCTTCCTGCAGACTACAGCAAGAAGTGAAGGGTTCAACGCGGTACTTAAGAAGTATGTTAGTCCCCATGATAGCCTTTTTTGCTTCTTCAAACAATACATGAAGTTACAGGAGCAGATTGATGTAGCTGAAGATTCGCGTGAGTTTGTTGGCGAGGATAAAACTGTTAGACTTTGGTCAGATTTCCCTATGGAGCAGCAGATTTTAGATACATACACTCTCCCGATATACAACCGTTTTTAGGTTGAGTTGCGTAAGATAACTTCCTACAATGCTCTTGATCGTGGAGGTGGCGTCTTTGAAATTGTTCCAATTCAGGGGGCTGTCTATGGTTATGGCAGAAGAAGTTACATGGTTGATGTTGATTTAGAGAATGAAATATACAACTGCCAATGTTGTAAGATAAAAAATGATGGTATTCTTTGCTACCATGTAATGAAGGTTATGTCCCATTTGGGGTGTGGTGCATAGAATACCATACCACTACATCCTTGCTAGGTGGTCCAAACCTCCTCCGGATATAATTGTGCCAAGCATTGAGCCAAAAGAAGTTGTTCATCCAGTTAATAAATTGTCAAGAAAAGATATGAGGATGTTGCGTTATGGGAACCTATGAAATGATTTTGCTAAGATTATTGTTGGTTTGGCGTCCTCAGAAAAACAAAAGAGATTGTTGAGAAACACATGAAAGCAATGGAGAAAGAAATAGTTGATCTCAAAAAGGCTGCTGCAGATGCGTTGAAAAGGAAGAAGGGGAAAGCTCCAGCAGTTTCTGATACCACTGACATGGCAGATGGTGCACCTATGGAAGAAGATCCCTTCCTTGCTGCCAACAGAAGAGCGCAAGACACTCTTGTCACGGCCACTAAGGGAAGACTACCTCAGAAGAGAGAGAAAAGTGGGTTACATCTTCAGAAGCCTCGTCTGACTAAATGCACTCTATGGAAAGAGATAGATCATGATAGCCAGAACTGTCCATTGAGGCTAGCTAATCCAGAAAATCACCCTACATTTTCGCTTTTCAAGTAGTTATGGGAAAATAACCGGCTTCTTTAGTGTTCTATTAGTTATGTGAAAATTGGCTTTCTGTTTGCAAGAACTTGTGTTGAATTGAGATTGGCTTCCTAATGTATTTATAATTTTTCTAGATGTTCTTTTTTCTTTGCTATTATAATAATATACCATGACTGATGTAAGAATGTTATGCAAATATAAGTTTACAATTGCTTGAACAAAAGAAAAAACATCAAAATGAAAAGAGGCCATAGACTTGTAATAAAAAATGCAACATTGTGCTTCTGTGTGTACATAAAAGAGGAAAACTTACTGTTAAACTAGATGTAACACTACCAAGTTGCTGTGTTCTTCCCAAAGCAAATCCATTTGTCAGTGAATATCTTCCTTATGTTTGGCATATCCCTCTGTGTGTAAGTTGACACCTTTTTCTTCATTGCCTTTCTTCCAGGTTTTTAGAATGAAAAACCCGCAGTCATACCTGATATAAAAAAGATCGTTTAGGTAGGATGTAGAAATTTGCAGAGGTTTTCTTTATGTTTTTAGAAAGACAACATCTTATAGAAAATCAAGATGAAGTAAAAACAAACATCCAGCCCTACTACAAATTACCATTCAAAAGTAAGAAACATCCAAAAAGTAACTACAAAATAGATCTATTGTATATGAAAATAATGAATGAAACAATGTGTTTTAAGCTTGTGTTCTCTAACCTAATTTTGCACTACATAGTATTAGAATGAATATGGCAGTGTGTTGATAACTTACATGTTAGTTTGCTTAGGGATTTCCATAATTTCAATGGGCCAATTTGCAATCTGCACTTTTGAATCTTTGAAGTATCTTTCCCACATTTTCTTGATACTAGCCACTAGTACGTGGCAACTGTGCATCAGTAATGCTTCGCCATTTGTACTTAGAGAGTCAATGATTTTGAACCTTTGTTCTTTGATGTTTAAAACAACCAGCCATTAGTGTCCCGATTGATCAGTAGGAATGTTTGTCAACTTCTGCAAAGTTGGGAAGAAAACCTGCATGCAAAAAAAGGAAGTAAATTTGCTTCTTGTTAGAAATATTAGTTAAGAAAATCCATGTTTTGAGAACATTTACAAAAACACTAGTAAGTATGAGATTCTTACGACTTTTTTTTCATCCAGTTTGTTAGTAGGGGTTATCTCGAAGCATCTTGTAACATCTTTAAGATCGAAGCGGGAGTCAGTTAGGTACTCCTGGACAACATGAAGATGTGGTTGTTACATTACAACAAAAAATGTTTGACATGGTTATACCCCGCGGGTACATGATCTCAGCATACCTGGTCCAGCCCAAGGAAGGCCCACGGCAAATATACGCTGGCCCATGAAGACTTTTGGGTGGCCCAGGCCCATGACGCCTTCGGATCCTTGGAGAGCAAGACTAGAGTAGATAAGAAATTCAAAGGGGTAAAACCCTAGAACCTGTAACCGACTAGGTCTATGCCCGGGACCTGCCTGAGACTATATAAAGGCTATGAGGGCGCGACCTAGATCTCTCTCTCATACTTTCGCATACACGCCTCCACGCCAGATTGCATCTGCGCACCCATGTAACCTTCGGTTCCGCCATAATCAAGAGCAGACAAGCAGGAGTAGGGTTTTCCCTCCGGGGGCCTGAACCTGGGTAAACCTTGTGTCCCCGTGTTGCTTGTTTTCTAACCGTTCCACGATCTCCAGCATCCCCATCTTCTCCAAAACCCAAGTCCATAACAATGGGCATTGATGAGAGGAAACCTCGTCAATTGGCGCCGTCTGTGGGAACTGGGGACGCTGATTGTGGGGTCGTGACAGTCCCAACCCGATCGATCTACAACTCTGCGGCGATGGAGAGTCACCTCCTCTTCGGCGCTTTCGACTTCACCGCCCATTCACCGGCCACCATGAAGGACTTCGAGCCCGTAGGATACGGACTCGAAATCCTGTTCGGGAGCTTCTGCTTCCAGGTGGGGCAAACCGGCACCCTCCGCCTCCCTGAGCGGGTTCCCCTACCATCAATCAGGCCCGCTTCATGGACCCCACACCCCGTGCTACGCACAACATCATCAACAGATGATTCCCACGACAGCAGCAGCTGCAACTCCGATCTGTGCGATCCGCCATCGGATGAAGGGACCTGCGGTTCCGGATCTGAAAGCTGCGGTAGCAGCGGACCAATCTACGAGCGCTACCAATGCGCCGTAGTCATACAGGTTGACGGGGATCAGCACACACCCAACCCGCCACCCAACTCGAACCCCAACCCGAAGAGGCAGGCGGGAGCGGAAGAAGCCAGTCCCCCACGAAGGGAAAACAACGCCACGTCATCCGCCTTAGCAAAGAAGGATGGGCCCAGCGAACGCCGTGGCGTGCAACATAGTCCGCCTGCAGACTCCTCCGAGATCTGCGATGGCCTACCACCTACCTGCCGAGGAGCACAAGAAGCAGTCAAGATGCGGAGGTGCTTGACAAGCGCAAGCAGCCTCGTAATCCGGTCTTGTGACGAGCCGCGCTCTCCGCCATGAGCATCGGCTCCAGCTCGAACGGCAACCAAGGCAACAAGCACCGCTCGCGGGTGGAGAAAATGGACCCCAAGGAGCGCCGGGAGGTGACCCGAACCCTCCACATATCCTTCATGGAGATGGATGCCGACGACAACGTCATCCCAAAAACGCCGCAGGCTGCGATCATGGCAGCCACTGCTTACCTCGCAGCCCACCCACCTCCAGAGGGGGACCCGAAGAGGGCCATGCACAAGTCCGCACTTACCGGACTCGGGCTTGTCGGAGCCGCGCTCCACCAGGAAGCTCCTGCGGAGCCAAAGAAGAAAGCTCCGGCTAGGCACGACCGTAGCCCCACCCCTTCATCCGAAGAAGAAGAGGAACACGACCTTCCTCGAAGAAATAAGAGCTCGCATCATCATAAACGCGACTACAACGCCAGAGACGCGCTCACACAGCGCAAAATTGACAAAGCGCGAGCCAAGCGCGCATGCTCGTCTGAATCCGAGATGGACGAAGACAAAGGAGAACTCTGCGGAGCCCGATGCTTCAGCAGATCTGTTCGGCGAACAAAGATGCCACGCAATTTCAAGCTTCCTTCGGATACTCCGAAGTTCGATGGCACGCAAGACCCAAAGGGATGGCTAAGTGATCATCTATCATCCGTCAAGCTGCACGGCGGCAACAAAGAAACCGCCATGCAATGCCTTCAGCTGCAGCTGACAGGCGTGGCTCGGATCTGGCTCAGCGGCCTATCTTCAGGGTCCATCCGAAGCTGGGAGGAGCTAGCTTACAGCTTCATCCGAAACTTCAAGGGCACCAGCAAGAGGCCCGCCTCAATCTAAGAGTTGCGCGCCTGCACTCAACGAACGGGCGAATCCATTCGCTCGTACATACTACGCTGGTCCAACACAAAGAACTCCGCAGCGCACATCTCCGAAGAAAGGGCCATCGACGCCTTCAGGGACGGCGTCAAGCGCCAAGACTTCAAGGAGGAACTTGGGCGCGTCAAGCCCAAAACACTCGACCACCTCATGGACATCACCAACAGGTGGGCTGACGGCGAAGATTCCATTCACCGAGCACAATCGGAGGTAGAAGACGACTACGGTCGACGACGAGAGCACCGTAGCAAGAGAAGATCGCGCGTCTACGATGATCGCGACGGACCCGACATGGTCGCGGCCGGCTATGACGATCGCCGCAACGACGCCAACTGCAACAGCGGAGGATACCGCGGAGGAAACTTCTGCGACGGGGGACGCCCAGCACAGTCGTGGCAGCGCCGCGACCGCGATAACGGACCCTCAGCATATGAAAAGCTTTCGGGTCCATGTACCATCCACTTCTACATCGACAAGCAGGATGGCAAAAATAAGGCTAGCCACATGCCCAAGGACTGCCGTGAGTTCCAGAAGCTCAGCGAAAGCATAGTGCAGATGAGGCAGCAAGCCCCAATTCCTGCGTTCGAAAACGCACCCGCGCCAGGTGAAATAGCGCATGGAGCTCCTCCACCGCCACCTGTAGGAGGGCCGAACCAACCAGTCGCACCAGCACAGAACAACGTTGGGAACGGGTATCCCCAGCCGAAAGGAGCACTGATGATCCAGAAGGGGCGCCCCACGAATAGGGTGCAGAAGAAAATCACCAGACAGATCAACCTGGCCGTGGTAACTCCACCCGCCATCCCTGAGTACCTCAGCGGATCGGAGTCCTGCATCACGTTCAGTCGTTCGGATCACCCTTGCCAGATCCGTCGCCCAGGTCATGCTGCCCTGGTGCTGGAGACACAGATCGGAGGTTTCGAGATGAGTCGCGTCTTCATGGACGGCGGCAGCGACATCAACCTGATGTTCGCAAGCACTCTAGCAGCAATGCGGATCCCGCAGTGCAGCCTGGAACAATCAGACACAACGTTCCACGGCATCGTTCCAGGAAAGGGCATATTCCCCCTGGGCAAAATATGGCTCGACGTCATCTTCGGCAAGCCGGACAACTTCCGACTGGAACGGCTCGAATTCGAAGTGGTGGACTGGCCATCACAATACCACGCCATCCTCGGGCGTGTAGCATTCGCAAGGTTCTTGGCTGTCCCGCACTATGCGTACCTGCTACTCAAGATGCCTGGGCCGAAGGGCGTCATCACAATCCACGGGAGCTTCACCCGATCGGACCAATGCGACAGAGATTTCAACAGAATCTCCCAATCATTCGGCATGCAGGAGGAACTCGCCAGGCTCCGCGAGGTGACGGACAATGGGGCACCCCCAGTCGCACGACAAAACGCACCTGACATGTCCTTCGACTCCACCGTCAACACAAAGAAGGTGCAAGTCCATCTGACGGATGCCTCCAAGACGGCGCTGATCGCCAACGACCTCAGCCCCGCATAGGAAGGCGCGCTCGTCGAATTCCTCCGTGAGCGCTTGGAAATCTTCGCCTGGTGTCCTGCGGACATGCCAGGAGTTTCCAGGGAATTCGCCGAGCACGCACTCAACGTCTTTCCAGACACCAAGCCCGTCAAGAAGTCCATCCGGAGACTGTCCGAGCCACGGGCCGAAGCTATCGGCAAAGAAATCAACAGACTACTAGCTGCAGACTTCATCAGGGAAATCAAAGAAAGCGAGTGGCTTGCAAATACAGTGATGGTCCCAAAGAAGGACACGGACATCCTGCGGATGTGCGTGGATTTCACGTCTCTAAACAAGCACTGCCCAAACGACCACTTCCCTCTCCCTCGGATCGATCAGATCATCGATTCAACTGCAGGTTGCGAGAAACTCTCCTTCCTCGACGCCTACTCAGGCTACAACCAGATTCGACTCAAGGTCGAAGATCAGGAGAAAACGGCGTTTATCACACCGTTCAGAGTGTTCTGCTACAACACAATGCCCTTCGGTCTAAAGAACGCAGGTGCCACGTACCAGCGATGCATGCAGGCATGCCTCAAGGACCAGATCGGTCGCAACGTTCAAGTCTATGTCGATGACATAGTCATAAAAACCAGGAAGGCAAGGACACTTATCGACGATCTCCGCGATACGTTCGACAACCTCGATCGCTACAGGATCAAACTCAACCCCGAAAAGTGCGCCTTCAATGTCCCATCGGGTCAGCTACTTGGGTACTTCATCTTTCAGCGAGGGATCGAGGCGAACCCGAAGAAAATCAGAGCCATCATGGCGATGGAGAAGCCGAAAAACCTCAAGGGTGTCCAACATCTCGCAGGACGAATAGCGGCGTTGAGCAGATTCATCAGCCGCATGGGCGAGAAGGCCCTGCCATTCTACCAGCTGCTACGCAAGGCAGATAAATTCGAGTGGGCCTGCCGAAGCGATGCGTTCGAAAGCCTCAAACGGCTACTCTCCACCTCGCCCGTCCTGGTCACGCCAAAGGAGTGCGAGCCTCTGCTGCTGTACATAGCAGCCACACATCAGGTGGCCAGCACCGTGCTAGTGGTCAAACGACCCGAAGAGGGCAAGACCCACGGGGTCCAACGCCCAATCTACTACCTCAGCGAGGTACTGACGCCAACAAAGCAGAGGTACCCTCACTACCAGAAACTCGCCTACGGCGTGTTCATGACGGCTCGACGGCTGAGCCATTACTTTTAGGAGCACCAGGTGGTTGTCGCCAACGAGGCACCCCTGAACAGCATCCTGAATAATCCAGAGGCCACAGGACGCGTGGCCCTGTCGGGCATCGAGTTGTTGCCCCTGGACATCGTCTACGAGAAGCGACTCGCAATCAAATCTCAAGTCCTCCCGGACTTCCTTGTACATTGGATGGAGCTGCAGCTGCCAGACACCCCAGACATGTCGCAGTCATGGACGATGTACTTCGACGGCTCCAAACGTGAAGCCGGAGCAGGAGCCGGGTCATCTTGACCTCCCAGGCGACCCGGATGAAGTATCGTCCTCCGGATGAAATTCGAGCTTCCAACAACGAGGCTGAATCTGAAGCCCTCATCCACGACATGAGGATGGCAAGATCTGCGGCGCAACGCGCTGGTCATCTACGGTGACTCCAACCTCGTCGTCCAGCAGACGATGAACGAGTCACGCGCTGCGCCGAAAACATGATCGCGTCGCGCACTCTACAACGCACTCGAAGGAGAATTCGGCTGCGAGCTTGACGCGTCGGAAGAAAGCAACGAGGAAGCCGACAGACTCGCCAACATCGGCTCCACCTACGCAAAGGTGCCACCGGGTGTGTTACTCGAACAGATCTGCGTGCCATCCATCAAGCGGAAATTCCCCAAGGGATCACCCGAAGAAACAGAACACTCGGGGGCTACGCTTCCCGAAGGACACGAAGGACCCGAGAATCTGGACACAGAGGTCGCTATGGTCAACCTGATGCAGGTCATGGCAGTCAAAGAAACTTGGACGCGACCATACCTCCAGTTCTTGATAAACGGAGAACTGCCTGACAGCCCGACAGATGCCCGACGCATATCTCGTCGGTCAAAAGCCTTCACCATCATCAATGGCGAGTTGTACAAGCGCAGTATTACGGGTGTACTACAAAGGTGCGTCACCATCGGTGACGGGAAAGCCATCCTCCAAGACATCCACGAGGGCATCTGCGGCCATCATGCAGGCAGCCGCTCCCTTGTCGCCAAAGCTCTACGAGCTGGATTCTACTGGCCAACGGCCATGAGCGACGCAAAGGACATCGTCCGAAGATGCAACGGGTGCCAAAGGTTCGTCGACAAACCGCACGCACCCGGGTCAGAGCTCAGACCCATACCTATAGCCTGGCCCTTTGCTCAATGGGGCCTCGACATGATCGGCAAACTGCCAAAATCCTCGAAAGGGGGCACGTTTACCTCCTGGTCGCAGTCGATAAATTCACCAAGTGGGTCGAGGCCATGCCGGTTACCAACCAAAAGGGCAAGACCGCCGTCAAGTTCTTCGAGTCCATTGTCTACAGGTTCGGCGTACCGCACAGCATCATTACCGACAATGGATCAAACTTCATCTCCAAAGAATTCCAAGACTTCTGTGAAGGCCTCGGTATCAACATCACATACGCCTCAGTGGCTCACCCGCAAACAAACGGGCAGGTCGAAAAGGCCAACGGCCTAATCGGTGCTGGCTTCAAGAAGCGCTTCATGAGCCCACTCGAACGAAAGGCCGGAGCCTGGACGAAAGAGATGCCATCCGTCCTATGGAGTTTGCGTACTACGCCAAATAGCTCCACCGGCTACACACCGTTCTTCATGGTGCACAGAGCCGAAGCCGTGCTACCAGCCGAAGTACGCCACCAGGCCCCCCGGGTTGTCGCTTACAGCGAAGCCGAATCCACGGCTGCACTCGAAGACGCCGTCGACACACTCGATGAAGCAAGAGACGTAGCAGCAACTCGATCAGCGGTGTACCAGCAGAGTCTCCGCAACTACCACAGCTGCCGGCTGCGCCCAAGGTCCTTCATCAAAGGAGATCTCGTCTTGCGACTCAAGCAAGAGCGACCGAAGAAATTCGAGTCACCATGGGAAGGACCCTACATCATCACCGAGGTCATCCCAGGTGGCGCCTATCGCCTCAAGCACGTGGAGTCTGGAGTCGCATATTCCAACCCATGGAACATCGCGCACTTGCGACGATTCTACCCCTAGCTACCTACCCCTTTACTTTCAATAAGGCTTTTCAGCCAAGGCTATTCAGCCGAACAATGTACTTACTCCACTACGATATAAATAAAGCTAAGTGTCTCGCCCCAAAATTTCGTTTCGCTATCTGCAACTTTACTTTATGCTACAAACGCACTCGGGGGCTCCCCCCACCTCACGATTTCATCGACTGAGAATCACATGTGTACACCCTGAGTAGCTGACAACGTCAGGCAAACGAAAAGGACACGTACCCAATCAACGCACTGCGTGCTCAAACAACAAACAAACTTTTATAACAAAGGGCACAACACGCCCAGTCGAAATATACAAATTTTACATCTATCTCTTTTACAGGTACTACCTATTCTGGAGAATAACTTGAGCACGCTGCTCAAACAAATCTACGACATGTTCGGCATACTGCCTTACAGCCGCATAATGCGGACGCATATCCCACTCGCCACCATCCAGCCGAAGAGGTGGCCCAGCTGCTACAACAAACAGATCTACATCAGGACGATGCAGCCTAACAAGGGACAACACAGCCTTCACCCCTGCGACGAGCTGCTGCCTCACCAATTCCTGGACACGGTCACGCTCCGAAATCTAGACAGAAGGCCGGACAGGGTTGTTGGCACAACATCCAGGGGAAACATCACATGCAGAACCGATGAGAGCGAAGTCTGCACTTGACGAAGCATCCGCGACACTTGGTGAACGCGATCCTGCACCGTTGCCAGAGCCATGGCATGATCACGATCCATCCATAAGAAACCGCCAGCTTCCATGTCTTGTTGAGTCAGGCAATTGACCCGAACAGCGACACGCTCCTTCTCCTCCCTCGGAGCAAGGTTAGCACCTGCGACACTTGCACAAAATAAGACGCAAGGACAACAGGCGCATCCGAAAAACTGAGCTGCAGCTCGAAACAAAGAACAACTTACATTGAAGCTGCTCAGACAGCCGAAGCAATTCCGCCATCAAGTACTCCTCTCTGGCTGCACCGCGATCTACCTTGTACTTCCAAGCAACTCCTTCTCAAGACTACGAACACGGTCTCGAAGAAAAGCAAGTTGTGACGAATCATCCAAAGATGGCCGCTGCCGTGCCGCAGGCGGGGTGTCAACGGGATCAGCACCCGAAGGAACCTAGATCAGCAGAAAAAGAAAGGACATAAACACTGAGACAGCGAAGAACACAACTCAGCAAAATTCATTAAGTGGATAAACGCCACAACGTGGCACATGGATTTTGTTTCTTCAACATAATTACAGCAAAATAAAATTACAAACTATCCTACAGCTACAGCGCCTAAGAAGCGGCGCCCTGAGTCGCCTCGGAGCCGGATTGCCTCGCTTTGGCTTCCCCTGCTGCCGTAGCGCGTGCATCGCCAGTGTCAATCAGCAGGCCCATATCGCTGGCGAAAGCAGAATAGGTAGCAAAGGCTACCTCGGATCCATCCGCGGTCGTCGGCATCCGGGAGGTGATCTGGGGAAGGTCCAGCTCCGCTCCAGCTGCCAAGGCCATCGCCAGCCCGACGGACGCGACGATGCCCTTCTTTTTGCGCTTGTACGCCGCAGGCGCTTCGACTGACAACGCCTCCGCCAAAGCGTCAACATCATCAAGAGCCGCGCCCTTGGGGACATGCTCCTTGTAGAAGCGGCCAAGGACCTCCTTGGCCTTGGAAAGTGAGCCGACGACGGTGCTGCAGCGATCTTCGACCGCTGCAGTAGCATCATCTAGAGCACTCCCATGCTCCAGAGCGCTGCGGTCAAACTCGATGCCTGCGGCTCTGACACAATAAAGAAAAGGAATGAAGAAATCACCCAGAAGAAAGACAAGAAAAATAAAAGGGTCAAAAGAAGATACTCACCCGAAACAGCCTTGGCAGCAGCCATGAGCTTATCAGCCACTTCTCTTTCACGCGCAGCCGCAGTAGTGGCAAGCTGCTCTTCGCGGTCCGTGGACTCTTGCTGCAGGCGCTCCTTAGCCTCAGCCGCAGTAGCCAGCTCCAGCTCAAGGCGCTCCTTCGCACCAACGGCGACCTCGGCCTTCTTCTCCCCTTGACCAAGGCTCTTTTTGAGAGCATCGATCTCACGCAGGGAGATGTTATGCTCCTCTGCATCCAAAAAGTACAGACGTCAGATAACTGGACAAGAATATACGAAGAAGCAAACATCAAAGGCATAATAGTACCTTGAAGCTGTTTGAGGCTGGCCTCCAGCACCAGGTGCTCCTGCACCAGTCGCTTGGCATCCTGCACAAAAGGCTGCAGGAAGAAGACCTACCAGTCAGAAAAAGGACTCAGGGGCTACGCCCACCAGAAAAGAACAGAAGCATGATACACACATGAAAGCGCTCGGGGGCTCCCCCCGAGACTCGAAGAACAAAACAAGAAAACTCTTTTACAAACGCTCGGGGGCTCCCCCCGTGGCAGGAGACTTACATGATCCAATGGCGACGTCGAAGGTCCGCTCGCAAAATTCTGAGGCGCAACCACCTGAACCTCCCGCAGAAGAGGGTTCGGAGCAGCGCCCTCAGAAGTTGCCACCATTTGAGGAGGAGGAGACACAACTTTCGACTCCCCCATTATCTCTCAAGCACCATCACTGGAGGAATCGTTGGAGGAGCACCTGCACAAGGACAAATTAGCACAAGCACAAAGTCAACAGCACAGGAAAAGCAGTATAGAGGAAACTTACGAGTCCAGCAAGCTTAGGTTGAAGACAGGAGGGGTCCTTCGACTCTCTTCCCCTCTTTCTTCTCTTCCTTCTTCTCTTCCTTCTTTTCTTCCTTCTTCCGCTTCGCTGGCGGGTGCGGCGCTATAGCCCGCACGGGAATAGCAGGAATAGGAGAGGAAGAGCCTCCATGCCCGTCACTATGACGCTCAAGACACGAAGGGTTCCTAGGAGTCGGAGGAGTAGAGGCATCCGAAGACTCGCTGGAGCTCCGCGATCGTTTGCACGTGTGGTCCTCGCTCGACTCGTTGGCATCTTCAGCCGAAGATCGCGCCAATGGCAGCTCGGACATGGAATCCACCAAATCATTGTCCGGAGCATCCGGATATACTTCGGGTAATTGAGGCGACATACCCGGCACTTTGAATCTCTGCACAAGAGAAGAACAATTTGTCAGCAAACAAATACAAAACAATGCAGTAGAAAATAGCGCTACGCGCACGGATCTACACCTGTGGAACAGGAAGCGAAGAACAAAAAGGAGGAGTCAGCGACTTCCCCGGGATTTCCTCTCCGGCCTTGAACTTCAGCAGCAAGCGAAGGGCCCTGTCAAGATCTCCCTGGGAGATTTTCTCAGCCGAAACCCTCGTCGGATCACGCTGGCCAGTATAAAGGAACATTGGTGCACCCTATCCTGGAGTGGTTGCACCCTCGAGAAAGGTACGGATGATATCCACACCATTCACTTCCTTCTCTGGAATCAACTGGAGATCCTCCACCCGACGATATAGAGCCTCTACCTCCGCCACCTCGCCATCCAAGATCTTGTTTTTCCAAGACCTTTTCGGCTCAATCTTCTGGGAGGGGTCGAAAGGAACAAGACCAAAATCTTGCCCAGGTACTACGGAGTCGCGGATATAAAACCATCGCCTCCGCCAGTACTGGACAAATTCGGACATGGAAAAAGAAAAGAAAAGCAGATTGGGCCTGAGGGAGATGATGCAACCCCCAATGGGATAAACACCATCCGAACCAGATTGCCTCTTCACGGAATAAAGTTTCCGGAAGAGGCCAAAATGCGGCTCAATACCGAGCCAGCACTCGCAGAAAGTGATAAAACAAGCAATGTGAAGAAGAGAATTGGGGGAAAGATGGTGCAATTGGACACCGTGTAGAAAAAGCAGTCCATGAAGGAAGTCGTGGACTGGGAAGGAAAATCCGTGCAAGACAAAGGCGAGAAACATAACCCGATACCCAATAGGGGGACGGGGGATTACCTCATTGCCTGGGAGTTTAACGGCATCCCTATCCTGCGGGATCAGGCCCCGCTCGCGAAGCCTGCGGAGATCACTCTCCCGCGTCTCCGATCGTCACCAGCCACCGTTGGTGACACGGGTACCGGAGACACTTTTCTTCCCTCCGGCGGCGCTGGTGCCAACCGCAGACGACGACTTCTTCGGTTTCCCCATTACGGTACGGCGGCGCCGGTGGCGAGAGCGCATGATGGAAGAAGGAAATGTGAAGGAATATTCCAGCGCGCAGCAAGAGCTCTCAGAACACAAGGAAGTAGTGAAAGCAAGAATCGATGCGGTGAAAACAAACTGAAGTTTTTCCCAATGATTATAAAGACGAAGACGATGCACGGCAGCCGTCCATCGAGAAGACCTAACGCTAACGGCAGGATCTGGCCATACACGTGTCAGCATCACAACGAATCGTCGCTAACACGCCGTCCACTACACGCGGAAATCGAGGCGACACCGTAATTATCTCCACGCCGCACGTGACCGGTCAATTCAAGGTCAGCAAGTGGGACCCACGTTCGTCCAGTCAAGTCATCTCTGGCACAACAGACGTTTGAGGTCATTAATCATTAGCACTGACGTCATCAAAAGCTATACTGGCAACAACTACAAATTCTTCGGCTTCAAAGCTAAGAGTACTCACTCGAATCTACGATTCGACTAAATACTCGGGGGCTACTCCTATCAGGAGCGCTGGCCGCACACCCGAAAGATGAATAAAAGCGAACTATTACTTCGAGTCCTACGTCGAGTCTACGACTCCACTAAGGACTCGGGGGCTACTCCCATAGGGAGGATGGATTTAAGCATCCGAATTTTTTTGTGTCCTACGGACTAACACTGAACAAACGCCTGAATAAAAGTCTCCGCTCGAGTCTACGACTCGAACAAACACTCGGGGGATACTCCCATAGGAAGCGCTGGTCACGCACCCTATGAATTCTTCGACTGCGATCTTTCGGATCAAGCACGCCAAAACTTTTCGGCAACTCTGCCGCAACAAGACGCTAAGTGAGCAACATTCTCCTTGGCCACCTGAAACACCTCCGCAGTGAAAAATATTCGGATGCTGTGTCTGCGACACAAAGATAAGACCTACAGATACCATCTGATGGCCTGGCAACGCACACGACTGCGCTCTGCTAGTAAAAACCCGTGCCAACAGGCGCGATGAAAAATCCCGACGGACGCGTTGGGTACATCAATTAAATTCACTGGAATTCCACTCCTGTAAGTCTTCCGCGGCCTGAGTCGAATTACGCCAGCATATGTTCCAGGTTCGAATTGAGGGATTCGAACCTGAAGAAGATCGTGTTGTTTCGTCCTAAGACAGTTAACTGACCCTGATCAGTCGGGTAAGTCAGGCACACGCATCAACAATCCCTACACATGAACTATTGAAATACATAGTTGCACCCGAAAGATTGAAGAGTCCTCAGCCGAATCTACGATTCGACTGATCACTTGGGGGCTACTGACATGGTTATACCCCGCGGGTACATGATCTCAGCATACCTGGTCCAGCCCAAGGAAGGCCCACGGCAAATATACGCCAGCCCATGAAGACTTTCGGGTGGCCCAGGCCCATGACGCCTTCGGATCCTTGGAGAGAAAGACTAGAGTAGATAGGAAATTCAAAGGGGTAAAACCCTAGAACCTGTAACCGACTAGGTCTATGCCCGGGACCTGCCTGAGACTACATAAAGGCTATGAGGGCGCGACCTAGATCTCTCTCTCATACTTTCGGATACACGCCTCCATGCCAGATTGCATCTGCGCACCCCTGTAACCTTCGTTTCCGCCATAATTAAGAGCAGGCAAGCAGGAGTAGGGTTTTCCCTCCGGGGCCTGAACCTGGGTAAACCTTGTGTCCCCGTGTTGCTTGTTTGCTAACCGTTCCACGATCTCCAGCATCCCCATCTTCTCCAAAACCCAAGTCCATAACAATGGGCATTGATGAGAGGAAACCTCGTCAATGTTTTTAGTTCTAACTCCTTGGAACAAGAAGACAAAAAAATGGACCCAGGATGATACATTTAAAAAAGAAATAAGTGAAACATTGAGCTTACAGCTATGCGTAGCGGCATGATGTACTTCGATAGGTTTGTGTTCTCTTCTTTTATTATGTGAATACCAATTTCAGCCACCATGTTCATCATTTTCTTCCCAGGTTTCACTGAATCAACTAGATTACCAAAATTTATGTAGTATCTACCTACATCAACTACAATTTCATCATTCATTCTGGACCCACTCCTGAAACCATGTTGACACACCACATGTTGTATAGAGTCTCCACTGGTTTGGTTACGTTGTAGTTCTTCTGCGTTTCATAGTTCACAAAAGGTGATTTCTCGAACTTCCCAGCTTTGCATACTCTCTTCTGGTATTCATGTCCAATTGGTGTGATTGCGAAGCTAGATGCTTCTTCTTTTGGCTTGCTACATCCTGCTTGGACCACAACTGATGTTTCTTCTTTGTTTGACTCGTCTTCTGGTGGTGTACAGAGGTCGAAGGAAGGAGCATCTGGTGCTAACATTATTGCTTCCCTCTTCCTCCTTTCTGACTCACTATTGTCAAAGTTCAGTTTCCTATTCATTGAATCGACGAATGTTGAGCTTGGTATGCTGGTTTTTGTAGTTTATGGTGCAGAACTCGGAGTAGATGTTAACTTGCTATCAACTAGATCAACTTTTGCATTTCCTTTGACAACATGTACCGTCTCTGACATTGTAATGATGATGGTGGTCCTACCAGATGGTCTTTGTTCTTTGCTTGTAGACTGTCGAGGAGAAGCATTGTTTTGTGCAATAGTAACTGCTGCTGGATTCCCAATATTTGTGGTTCCATCATTCTGGTTAGATGATGCTTATCCTCGGACAACAGACCTTGTTCTATACTTGCTTAGTGACCTGCTTAGTGATGTAGAAACAGTTGTTGGTGGTTTTGTTCTTTCCGGGCTCTGATCAGCGAAACGTACCCTCTTCTGTTCTTCAATTGTACTTTTGGTACCATATCATCCATTAGCTTTCCTGACTCGTAGCACATTTGGTGGATATTTGTTCTTTGTTCAAATCCTTGAATATTCCATGTGGTGCAACTCCTTGTCCATGACCATCCGTACTTGTGTGTGTTGTTTGAGTCTGTGTGACAATTGGGTTAGCAATTTGAGTCTCTGAATCCACCACTTCATGATGGTCCCAAGTTTTCTTACCCGTATTTGTTTCTATCAAATTGTCTCCTCCATCATCGAAGTTTTGGCCCTGATCCACAACTTCCGCTTCTTGCTGTTTGTCCTCTGTAACACCCCCGGTCACTCTGTTCCGACGGCTATCACTTTTGCTCAATAGGATCTCTAGACTAACCCCACAGACCAATACTAGTCTTTTCTGCACACTTTGTTCTCACTCGTGCGCACCCGGTACCCACTTCCCGGTCGGTCACCCATCCTAGAATTGTTGTAGGCCAAGCACGCTTAACCTTAGAGTTATTTTCGAATGAGCTTCCGGAAAAGAAGTTGTAACTTATTTTTATGGGTATACTATCAATCCTATTAAGCCATGTGCCAGGGTCTCACATACACCCATCCTTAGAGAGCTAAATACACCACTAGTCCTAAAAGTTGTCCACCAGGTGCACTTTGGTCCTAATTGTTGCAAAATTGGATGAAGTAGTCCCAATAGTTGTAATTCGGATTAATAGGGTAGTCCCATAGGCTTAGCTCGTGACATGTGTTCTTAACACGGTCCAAAATCACAGCTGGTAATTTTGTTGATAAGCCCCTATCTATATGTTATTTTAATTTTTTGACCACTTGTCTAGTGGCCCCACCCTTTTTTGCCTTTGTCCCAAATTGGCAGCTTCCATCTCGAGCTTTTGTCCCAAATCAAGAGTGCGGTTGTAGTGAGAAGCATGGCGACGCTGTAGTACCATGGTGGAGGAGAGCACTATGAGGTTAGGTCCGCGATTGAGGGCACCTGTTCATGGTGGAGCAGGAGGAGAGGTGGGCGCGACTGCTAACGGAGCTCCTCGTGGAGGTGGTGCGGCGCGTCGAGGCGTCCGGCAGCGAGAGCTGGCCGGCCCGCAAGGACGTCTCGCCTGCGCCTGCGTATTTCGCATGCGCCTGCATATGCATATGCGTCTGCGTATGCCGACCCATTCCAAACTCCAGATTTTTAAGAGGACCCGTGATGCGATTTCCTCCATTTTGATCCGTAATAAGGTATAACGACTCGCTTGGCTTGCGTTCATGTGTTCGTCCTGCTTTAGGGGTTATAAAAATCATGGAGGAGAGGAGGAGGAGGATGGTTTGCAATCGATTCAGAATCTGGATTATTCTTTTTGCCTGAGTGTGCTCTATGGTCGTTTGACTAGTGGCCAAGGAACAACTGATTTTTGTAAGAAAATAACTACTGATTCGGAGCTGATGTCAGACGTGATGCTGAATTGTCTTCACATCTTAGCTGTAAGGTAAATTGCCACTGAATGCCTCTTAGATTCACATGAAGTTCACACGGACTTACATGAACGCCTTCTGAATGTACTGTTATCAACTTTAGGCCGGAGAAAAACTGTAGCTGCACTAGTTCCTTCACCTGTAGCTGCACTGGCAATTTCAAGATCAGAACTGCTAATCATAATCATATCTAGCCTCAAATTCCACAGAAAATTGTTATGATCAACTAGAACACAAACTGTTCTATCCTCTGTACCAGCACTGATCATTTATACCATATCTCCCTCACTATTCAAACAGTGCAGTCCATATTTGACATCATCATCTGCCTTCAGCCAGTACAAGTGTAGCTTACCATCAAACTGATATCCCAAAAAATGTATAAACTCTTCAAGCCATACCATTGAAAGTGTGGCAGAGTGGCAATAGTCAAAATATTCAGTAGTGTCACTGATGTAAGTTAGGTTGTCCTTTAAACCACAAAAAAATCCATTGTGTTCAAACTCAACAGTGAACAAGTTTGGATCATTTCCTACATTGTGGGCAAAACAGTGCATTCTTAATAAGAGAAACAAGGAACAAATTGATTCACAGAAATAGAACACTATTTCTACTGTTACATGGGATGAATTTAAACAGAGGATGAATATAAACACAACTTTCATCCACTTCACACTATATTAGTACTCCCTCCGACCCATATTAGTTGACTCAAATTTGTCTAAATTCGGATGTATCTAGCTCTAAAACTTGACTAGATATATCCGTATCTAGATGAATCTAGTGAAGGAAATATGCCCTAGAGTAAATCATAGAGATGATTATATTTCTTATGTATCCATGAGTTATTGTATTGTTCCTTGAATATCCATATCAGGCAACTTGTATTGATTGGAAATTATGTGAATTGTTTGTGAAACTCTATACTTGTATGGTTATTTAAGAGTTGTCCCTAGTTAGAGTTCATTTGAGGACACACGTGAATATTAGACTAGCACATCGATTGGTTGATGACTATGTTTCGCAAGTCATAGACATGGAGGTATCAAACCAATAATCTGGACACATGTTTTGAACATGGGGTTGGACTGACCCAACTTGAGACTGACAATTAGTTGCAGCTCTCTCTCTACACATCGTGTATATTTTGTCTTAGACATGAGATTGTCGTGTGTACTTGAGATGTGGATCGACCTACTTTGGGGCTATAAAACGTTGCTCCGTAACTGGGTAGTTATAAAGGTAGCTTTCGGGTTTGTCCTGAAGCATGCTGCAAGGCATGGTCAATCGAGATGGGATTTGCCCCTCTCTACTTGAGAGAGATATCTCTGGGCCCCTCGAGTGATCGGATCCAGAAATGCATGGTCGTGCTACATATGGTTAAGAGTTAACCTAGTAAAGGAATTCCAAATCACAGTATCGAGAAATGGAGGTCAGCTTGGAGCTAGACCAAATATCGTGAGGCAAAGGGAAAGACATGTACTAAACCTTGTGATGGTTCGTCGGATATGATCTTTATATGCGTTTAGGAGTTGGCACGTATTGCTAGAGGCCGCTACCAACTATTGACAGAATAAGTGTATTAATGTCATGTCTATGCGTATATACCTATAGGGTCACACACTTAAGGGGTTGGAAGCCTAATAAGGATTGGATCCGAATTAGACCAGGCTTAGGCTACTAATGGGCTGCTAATGTAGAAGCCCACTAGGGACGCCTATATAAGAGAGGGTGGGGTGTGCTAACCAGGGTTAGACCATTCCACCTAGCCACCACTCCTCATGCATGTGTAGCACGCGCGGACCTAGCAGTCCGGCGTCTGACGCTTCCACCCTATACGTGTGGATACCTCGGAGGCGCTGCATCTGTAGCGCTTGGATGAGCCGCGCAAGGGGAGTTTCTCGTGGGACAAGAACGAGGAGGAGACGTAGATCGTCTGCACTGCTTCGACGCGCTTCATCAAGTTTCGCAACTACGCATCTAGTGGTAATCTCGTGATCTATGACAACAGTAATCCTGGTTTACGCGGTAGAAAATTTTAATTTGCGCTAGTGTAGCCTACCCGTATCCCTTCATCTAGGTCAACTAATATGGGCCGAAGGGAGTAACTTAAATGTATTTAACGATTACAAATTCAACCTACAGTGCAATATTCAGATAAATCAAACAGTGTAACTTAGAGTTCATAGAAACAGGGCTAAATATAACTAAAAGTTCAGAACAGGCCATGTTATTAAATCGGATAAAGTTTAAAGAAACATGCCATGTTCAGAATTTACTACGATGGCGCAACTTCAATCCGCACCTGTTCAATCGATTTGATCAAACTAATCCACAACCTGGACTCAAAACCTTAGCGGTTTAAGAACGTACGCGGACAGGCGACTACGATGGCGAAAACTGAGATTGGATGAGCTTCGGAGAAAAAATACGACATACCATAGTCCGGTGGCTGCTCCTCCCACCCTCGGTACCGCGGTTCTGGCGGCATCGCGTCGAAATCGATGGCACGGTCGACTGTTGATGGCCAAAACTGCGCCGCCGGTCGTGCCTCCAAAAACAACTCTCGTGGCACGAGTCGTACACAACATAGGCATTGAGTACGGGATCCGGGCATTTATTAAGAGGCCAGATCTACAGGTGTGCTTAGTTGTAAGAGAAAAAATACAAGGGCATTTATGTTAGTCGACTAGGTGCCTTTTTCCACTATAATTTGTCCAACTCAGATTAAATGGGACTACTAGTGCACCAGTTGACAATTATTGGGACTACTTCATCCCATTTTGTAACAATTGGGACCAAAGTGCACCTGGTGGAAAACTATTAGGACTAGTGGTGTATTTAGCTCATCCTTATAAGATCGACGTCCTCGTCGATCAACCATAAGCCAAGAACGTCCCCTCTTGGCATACGTCTATGTGTCGAGTGCCGGCACATGTGCCATGCTTTGTTCACTTCGGGCCAGACGCGCCATGCTCCACATGTCCGCTAATGACCCGCACACGCCCGTGTAACCGTGAGGGTCGGCTCTGATACTACTTGTAACACCCCCGGTCAGTCTATACCGATGGCTGTCACTTTTGGCAGCTCAATAGGATCTCTAGATTAACCCCACAGACCAACACTAGTCTTTTCTGCACACTTTGTCCTCACTCGTGCGCACCCGGTACCCACTTCCCGGTCGGTCACCCATCCTAGAATTGCTCTAGGCCAAGCACGCTTAACCTTAGAGTTCTTTTCGAATGAGCTTACAGAAAAGAAGTTGCAATTTGTTTTTATGGGTATACTATCAATCCTATTAAGCCATGTGCCAGGGTCTCACATTCACATCCTTGTGGCTAGCACACATAGGGGTTTGGTTACATCCCTCCTTGTCGGAAGCTTTTCCTAATTGCTTGTTGGAACTGACATAATTGCTCTTGGTTGTGGTAGTTTGCTGCTTGACAGGTTTAGGTACTAGATTATTCATTAACATTTGCAAACTTGCTTCGAAACTGTGGCAGGCATACATGACAGACTCCTTATACCTTGTTGTTTCCTACAGATCAAAAGCATGGGATAATTGTGCTATTTCGAACCAGCATGCTTAAACAACAAAAAAAGGGTAGAACCTGCATATACAAAAAGTAAGAGTAGTAATAGTGAATCAGCATAAAAAACTTACTTCCAGTGTCCTGTCTAGTGGTGCATGTATTTCAATTATGCTTTATTTTGGTTGACTTGGCACATGATTACACCATGTTAAGACTATGAACCAGTCATCTTATCCTCTATGATCATTTAGTTTTTGACTTGTGATACCACTTTATGCTTTGATTGATAATGTTTTGTCGCTTTGCATGATTATGGCCATTATTGCTCTCTTAGTTGGTCGCTCCCGGTCTTTTGCTAGCCTCCACTTGTACTGAGTAAGCTCTACTCGTGCATCCAACTTCCAAGAAACCAAGTTATTCCAAAGAATCCACTATAAACTCCTATGCATGGTGTGTTACACCATTCCAAGTATATTCATGTGTTTATCTATCTTCCAAAATAAACTTTTGTTATGTGAAAATTAGTGATTAAATCTCTCACAAAATTGATGGCACACTTTATTTCTTGCACTTAATAAACTTGAACCATTGTGACAATCTTATGATGCTTGTGTGCTTGCAAATTATAAGTTGGGAGTTAGCAAAACCATGTTTTCATGGGGTCCGCTTTCGACATTGCACTTATTTATTCAGTTGATATCATGTTCTTTTGTTTATGGATGTTGGCGGTGTGAAATAAGACGGGAACTTATAAGTCCATGGAGTATGTATATGTGTTAGAGAAACGCCTAGGTGTCTAGCCTAAGTCATGCCTAATCATGGTGGAAACTTGCAGCATAACCATAATGAGCATTCTGTGAAGCATCCTTAATAAAAACCTATGCAAATAGCAAATAAAAAGATTGTTGAGATGCTCATTGTCTGTTGCCTTGTCATTTTAATATGGGATATCTCTTGTGTCATGGGTAAAGGGGTACCCCGTTGGCGGTTCTCTATGATACACATACACTTACAATGACAAGAACTTGCTTGTGAACAAAGTTGAGTAGCATGAGGTCTGGTACCCGTACTCAAGGGGCATGAGACTTTCAACTTATGATCTGTCAAGCATATAACTCATATTTGCCTCTATTTAACCTTAATCACTTCAATATGCTTATGATAGGGGCAATGAGAGCTGAAAGCTAATAAGTACCATAATTTTTGGAAGCTCTTTATGAAACTTGAAATCGATGCTTCCCTCTATGATGGGCCTTTCTTTTTACCTTTATGTTTAGTCTCCATCTTCTATCTTTATGCACCAATTAAGAGAGCATACTTGTCATTCTTAGTTTAATGTGCATTGTCCTAAAACTTATTGATTGATTCATAACTTTGATATTGCTTGTTCTTAAATTATTTATATCTAGTCACCCTTATGAACTTTGAAGGTGTCCTATGCATTTATGTTTTGCTATACCATGAAGAAAAAGCTGAATACCACTCTTGCTATGTTTTCTATATGTGAAACAAAACAAACATCTTTCAATGCATTGTTATTCATGATCTTTTGTTTGTACCTTTTCTGTTACAACATAGTTGTTATGTCTTATTGTTAGAAATATATCTTCCAGCTCATGTTTAAAGTACTATGATCCCAACTATCAATACTTTACAATACCTTCATCAATTGTGATAGCATGCCACCTCAAAAATTATTCTTTTTACCACTTACCTACTCGAGGACGAGCATGAGTTAAGCTTGGGGATGCTTGATACGTCGTAAACGTATCTATAATTTTTGATGCTCCATGCTTGTTTTTTATCAACTTTCTTATGTTTTGTTTACACTTTAAGGTATTTTTATACATTTTTTGGAACTAACCTATTGACAAGATGTCACAGTGACAGTTGCCTATTTTCTATTGTTTTTGGTTTCAGAAAAGCTAGTAAAGAAATATTCTCGGAATTGGATGTAACAAAAGCCGAACTCAATATTTTACCAGAAGGAACACGGAGTCCGGAGGGAGACGAAGTGTGGCCACGAGGTGGCCACACCTAGGGCTGGCGTGGCCACCCCATAGGGCGCGTCGCCCCATGGTGTGGGCCCCTCGGGCACCCACCGACCTCGCCTCTTCGCCTATATAAGAACCCCGATTCAGAAACCCTAAGCACCCGATCAAATCTCCACGAAATAGTCTGTAGCCGCCGCCATCTCCATCCCAAGATCAGGGGGGATACAAAACTCTTCCCGGCACCCTGTCGGAGGGGATAGATCATCCCGGAGTCCTTCTTCATCACCATGCCAGCCTCCGGAGTGATACGTGAGTAGTTCACCCTTGGACTATGGGTCCATATAGTAGCTAGATGGTTGTTTCTCCTCATTTGTGCTATCATGTTTAGATCTTGTGAGCTCCGTTCATGATCAATATCATCTATTTGTAATCCTACATGTTGTGTTTGCGGGGATTCGATGGATATTGAGTACTATGTCAGATTTATTATTGATTCTATCATGTCTATGTTATTTTTGATCTTGCATGCTCTCCGTTGCTAGTAGCTATCTTGGCCAAGTAGATGCTTGTAACTCCAAAAGGGAGTATTTATGCTCGATAGTAGGTTCATGCCTCTAGTAATCTGGGAGAGTGACAGAAACTTCTAAAGGTTG
Organism: Avena longiglumis; assembly: GCA_030063025.1. Classification (NCBI taxonomy): domain Eukaryota; kingdom Viridiplantae; phylum Streptophyta; class Magnoliopsida; order Poales; family Poaceae; genus Avena; species Avena longiglumis. Next base: position 145,224,773 of record CP125978.1, on the reverse strand, counting down.
TAGATGTGTTGTTGCTACTAGGGAGAAAACAACAATCCTTTGTCCAAGGGAAATTGTATTGTTTAATTTACACACTTTGTTTAATGCAATTATCTGTTGCTTGGAACTTAATACTGGAAGGGGTTCGTATGATAACCTGAAGGTGGATTATTAGTCATAGATGAAGTTGGATTACGGTCTATGTATTATGTTGTAATGCCCAAACGAATCACGTAGGAATCAAGAAGTCTAGTATATGCATTGTTATGCATTTTCAATCTGTCAATTGCCCATTGTAATTTGTTCATCCAACATGTTATTTATATTACGGAGAACACCTCTAGTGAACTGTGGGCCCCTGTCCAGTCCTTACCATTGATATACCATCTACTGTTTACCGTTTACTGTTTACTTTCTACAAGCAAATCACTATCTTCCACACTATACGTTTAATCCTTTGTTTTTAGCAAACCAGTGAGATTGACAACCTCACTGTAAGTTGAGGCAAAGTATTGAGTTTGTGTTGTGCAGGTTCCAAGTTTCTAGCAACACCTTGGAGTTGTTTCCTTACTCCTGGTTCGATAACCTTGGTTTCATAACTAAGGGAAACTTGCTGATGTGCTCATCATACCTTCCTCTTGGGGTTCCCAATGAGATCTACATATCTAAGCCATCAATATCCACTCAAAGTAGTTATACCTACAGAAATTAGCTATAAAAATATCAAAGAGTCAAAGGATAGGGAAAATCACACACCCCGGTAGTTACACCTATTGAAACTCCATGTAATAAACCAAGGAAAAAGGACAGTTGTCGTCGGATTGTCGACAAGTATGCCATAGGGGGTCCTAACGACATTGAGAAGATAGGGTGTGAGACGTGGATGTTCCGGGAAAGGTGAGCGCAAGTTTACCCAGGTTCAGATCCGACTGTTGTGATCAGATCCTACTCCTGCTAGCTACCTAGTAATATATCGGCGAAAGCCGGATGTTACAATGGATTACAAAAGAGGTTCGCCTATGCCAGTAGGTTGTGGTTGATCTATGATCTGGTGGCTTAAAGGCTCCCATAGGGCCGGTTGATATAGTCACCGGGAACTAGGACTACAGGAGATACCTATCCAGCTATGTTACATAGTCGGTAACTAGATACAACTTGGACTACAAGCAATACTACAGGCCTAAGTCGGTAACTCTTGTGGGACTTATCGTAGCCGTAAGTGGCTCCTCCTCTTTCTCTGACTGGGCCTCCCGTGAAGCAAAGCTCTAACTCGTTGGTGGGCCACTGTAACACCCTCAAAATTCGACCATATGCAAGTTTGAGCGATTCCCGCCAAACCCACATAGAAACGATTCAAAGGCGCCCACCAGGCACTTGCGTGCGGGTGGAAAACGGAGTAATATCATTACACAATAGTCCACGATGGAACCCACAGAACATATATATATATATATATACAATAGAGACTCAAAGAGTCAAGAATACAGATATACAATACAAAGATCCAAATCACCTTTAAAACGATACAGCGTCCGAGTACGAACAAGATGCAAATTGGGCTAAGAGCCCTGAAGAATAACCAATGGCGTCCATAACCCTGCCCAGGCCAAGCCGGAAGGGTAACCCTGCTAACGACGTCGATCTCAAACTTGCTTAACAAAAGGGGTGCCGACAAAGGGCGAAGGAAAAAGAGAGCGGTCAGTACTGAGGCCAGTACACGACGAGAATAGAATTCGGCGGTCCTCGCCTACATATGGTGGACTGAAGCGACAACGCAGCATGCACTAAACAATCTATAGAGACTCAATACAACTGGCGCCTATCAGATAGGGATAAGAAAGACCTATTCGGTCCAACCTGAAACTATCACCAAGCATACCCATCCTGGTATTTCCCCCTCGAGAACAAACGAGGAAGTCAACCGAGAAACTCACACAGTTGACAGTTTTATTCATTCCGTTATAGTTGCGGCAGTTACTAGTCAGATATAGATAGCATGAGTCATCCTGATATAATAAGCAGTGGGTGGTTTTAGTTAACCATTCCGTTGTAGTTGTAGTACTTACTAGTCACATACATATAGCATGAGGCATCCCAAAACCCAGCAGTTATTGGTACTTTTATTTAGCCATTCCGTTGTAGTTGCAATACTTACTAGTCAGATACAATGGTAACAGGTGACAACCCAAACCAGCAATTGTTGGCACTTTTATTTAGCCATTCTATTATAGTGAAGCTGATTACTAGTCATTATAAAGTCAAATTTATAGCACTACTTTAGTTATAGTTGTCTATGATGGAGATACTATGCTCCAAGTCGTCCATAACCGCGGACACGGCTTTCAGAAAGTTTTTACCCTGTAGGGGGGCACAAATAGCAACACACGCACGATCAACCTCGGGAAAAACCAAATAAAAACCCAACGAGGCATCACGACATAGCAATTGTAAGATTCATATAAATTTCAGGGGGCCACCCCACCAAGCTACCCGCGACGAAGTTGGCCGGCTCCGAGACGGACCCGGAGGTTTGTGCCAATGGCTGTAAACGACTGGAAACCCGAAAGTGTGACTGGGTTTGTCGATACTGTGAAAACATTCCACATTTGTTCCTAAATAGTACAGGCGCTCCACGCGCAATCGTAAATAAAGTAGTAAAGCATGACATAAGTACAGGATAGTAATAAAGCCCCAAACTAGTTTGTGGCCCTAAGAAATAATATATGACTCAAACTCTGGCTAGGGGGATTCATGGTCCCACATGCGGATAGTGCGAATATTCAAAGAACATGTATCAAGTACTCGGGGTCCTACGGGACACAAGTGGATGGCTAAAAACCAAATAACATCTATTACCCACCTGTTCCTCTACATTATTTAACTACTTCAATTTTAGTTATTAAACGGTAATTAAAGTTATAATCATCTCCAACAATAAACATGTGGCATTACTTCAACAACTGCGGAACATCGACGGCGCGACGCAACACCTGCGCAAGCAACTACGACTCGCAAGGCTGACTATCTACCAAACAACAGGTAATAGGATGTGTCCAAGGCAATTTAATGGCTGCAAGGAATATCACGGGTACGAAAACTAGAGCATCGCATCACAGATAGCAGTAGATCAGCAGGAGGAAATAAATACTAGAAATATAAAATAGGTAGAAAGGGGGAGATTGCTCGCCTGAAAACATTGCCGAAGATTCATTCGAAGAACGGGCATCACTCGTATCAACTCATCGGCCTAATTCGCGAAGAAGCAATACACTAAAAGAACACACGAGATGCACTATTTAATACTACAACGGAAGATCGGGCATGATGCATGTATAATGCATGACATGACAAAGATTCGATGCGACTAGGCAATATTAAGCGAAACCGTGGTCCCGACATTTAGTTAGATGGTTTATGTTGTTTAGATACCCCATAGTTTAAATGTTGTATTAACAAGTCAAAATAAGTCATCGATTTTCTACATAAATTTAAATGAAGGCAAAATAAGGTTAGATTAGCCCGCATGTGGTCTCCATATTCAATTATGATATAAATTGGCCAAAAGCCCCAAACCACGTGATATGTGCAAGCATGGTAATTTAAATGCAACAAGGTATATAGATGGCAACTCATGATCAGTATATTTTCTGAACAAATTTCATGTATAGCACAATTCATTTATGTTACAACACAAAAGATATTGAATTAGAATAGTAACCAAGAGGATACTAGGCCGCATACTGCAGGCAGAGAACAAAAATGAACGTTTATTGTGAGGGGATTTGATCTTGGTTCGGCTGGGAAGTGGGGCAGGGTTTCTTCCAGTGTATATGATTTGTGTTTGAGTATAAATAAGGATGCATCTGTTTCTTAACTGACCATAAAAGAGACGTTAGCTAACCGAGCTAACACACAACCTACTGGATCGAAACCATCGGCATAAAAATAGCTAGCTTGAGCTAGCAAGGAGGTCAATACTTGGCCAAAAAAAATACTAACAAGGTTGGATGGTTTCTTGAGGGAGCTATAAAAATGATTTAGGTACCAGGAGCGAGTGAACAAAAAACTAAAATAACTAGAGATAGCAGAGATGATAAAACAAAAGAAAAAGGGTACAGTTTAATTAAGACTGATGGGATTTGAACAAGACGTGGCGATCTGGTGAAGCATGCCAGCTGTGTCAGGATCTGGTTTGTACGGAAACAAGTTCAAGTAATTTTGAACCATTGAACCAGCCAAGATCTTAACTAAACACTGAACTTTTATGAAGTTTCTTCAGTCTGGAGAGCCGGCGCGGCTGCCGGCCTAGAACGATCAGCGACGTTTACCACAAATTAGAGGCGTTGGGCGACTGAGGGGTTCGCAAGTGTGATGCAGCGTGTTTAAGTGCTTGAGCGCGAGGGATCAGCAATTCAGCATAGTAGCAGCAGCGGCATGCACTGCACCTTGCAAGGCTCGGCCATGACGGGCACGTACAGGACGAACCAATGAGGGGATGCAGGAAACGGAAGGACAGATTAGGGGAACGGAACGACAATCTCACCGAGAGGGGTTTGTGCAGGTGGTAGTGCTCGAGGGCGACCAACAGTGGCGAATTTGAGCGGCTGCCGTGCTTGTCGATGAGGACGAAGGCCTCGATTTCTTCTGTATCATGGCATCCCAGGAATCACTGCTTGGTGATGATGGTGAGGACGATGGTGCGCAACTCTAGGAGGTTCCATCTTTATGCAAGGGATCCATGTCGACGGCGCGGCGGGATACCGCAGCGGCGCCGTTCTGTTCTGGTTCAGCGGGTTGGAGAAACAGCGGAAGGGGAAGGGGATGCAGAGTAGTAGCTAGGGTTGCGTGGGGTTTCGATCTGATCCAGATGTAGGAGAAGGAAGGAGATATGTGGAAGGAGGGGAAACATGTGGAGGAGGAAGTTACAGGAGCATGCCAAACTCGTGCTTGGCTTCCTCTCTGTCTTCAGAAGGAAGGTAAACAGTGAGATGGTGTTAGGCCAGGAAGACTGCTGGGATGCGGGATTCTTCTCTCTCACTTATTTTTCTTTCTAATAAAACCTTTTATTTTATGTTTTGTATTTGTTTCTTTGTAAACCTTTTGAAACATTAAATTTTACTGGAATATTTTGCAGAGATTTTAAACAAGAGGATTTTGGTAGAAATTAAATAAATACAAGGGGAATAGAGTATACAGAAGTATGATGCCCACAAATAAAAACAATTTTTTCATTTTAGAAGATAGGGGTTTTAGGTATTGAATCAAGAACAAAATCATTTATGAAGTAGTGAATCCTATGCATGGATCCCATCTTGTAGAAAACAAAATAGAGGTGGGTAAATAGGGAGAGGAGTTTAGGTGATAACAAACAACATAAGTAAGACAAAACAAATGCAAGGTTTGATATGATGCTCAAATGCAATGTGGCATGATGACATGTGCATGATATCTTGATAATGCACAAAACAAAAACACCAAGCGATTTTCTAGTAGTGGTTTTACCCGGGATGCTACAGCCACCCTGATCAGTGAATCCTGTGGGTATACCCGGAATGTATATCCTCAAAAGTAGCCCCCGGAAGTCTCCAAGATCCAAAGTCGGATAAATTGTCTAGATTGATGGTTTCTTCGTCTTGAGAATCTTGAAGGGTTCCTGAAAACTTCTTTCAATAGTGTATGATTCCGAGTCATCTGAGTCGGATATGTTTTTTCTTTGACATTAATCTTTTCCTTGCTCAGTTTGAAACATGAGCCGGATTTAAATAGCATCGTGATGGCTGACAACTTTTCAGACTAGGTCTTGTCACTGACAAGAGTCCCATCAACACGACTGTTGGTGGGTCCGCTCCTTATGGAACAAAGCACTATTTCAATGCATGCTTGAAAATCGAGGGGGCGGAGTAGTCGTGAGGAAGCTACCTCCCTCTCTCATATACGCGTGGCACAAATCACGCGTTTTAAATGCGAATCTTGGCGCAAAGGTAAATAAGAGAGGAAACTCTTCTCTCCCAGTTTCATCTCTCCATCGTTTCATTCATTACCCCGTACTCCTCGAGACCTCCGCATCCATTCTCATCTACACACCGAAAAAACCCCAAACACCACCAATCTTCAATCTTCCCCAGAAAGATGGAGGCGACATCCAGTTCTGGAGCAGCGGCGGCGGGCACGGCGGCAGACGAGAAGAAGATGCAGGGCCTCTGGGTCCTAAGCGTCATGGACAACGCCGATCTCTAGGTCATGTAGGACGAGTGCTACCTCGTCGTCGACACATGGCGGAGCGCCGCTGGAGACGCCACTCCTACACCGTGTGATGGCGAACGAGTGATCTTCGACACGCACATCGACCTTGGCCCCAGTCTCCCACCATCGGACTTCTTCATCGAGGTCCTTCAATACTATGGTGTGCAACTTCACAATCTTCCCCCAACTCTTTGCTCGAGCTCAATGCTCATGCAGCTCTCAGCCAGGGGTTTCTTGGCATTAGTCCAAGTCTCACCCTTTTCCGGTACTACTATGGTACCCGGAAGAACTCGATCAATGCCAGTGTTCCTTACACCACCGCCACTCTTAGCTTAGTCCTCAAGAGAAACCGAGCTATCATAGGATTAATGCTAGTGAGTCAGTTAAATGTTAGGCCAAAACCTTCTACTACAACAAGGATATACCGGCCCCTGAAAAGGCGGAAGGTCTTCCGGCCTTCATCGACGGTGCCGCTTCCCACCAGGAATCATGGGACTCAGAGGCGCCGAAACTTTCGGATGTCTTGATACTCGCCAAAAGGCGGATTGAGTTCCTAATGAAGCACAAGGGCCTCCGTGGATCCGACTTGATCCACTGTTGGCTAGATCTCCGGATCCAGCCTCTGCAGTATCATCGAGATCGCCGCATGCACACGGTCACCAGAGACAAGAAGGATAGCCTGAGGGTCAGCCCACATCGTATTCTGACGAAGGAGTACAAGACCCGAATGGAGTTTTTGATCAAGGAGAGAGTGGAAAGAAAAGTTCTGGATGTCTCCCTAAAGATGTTTACAGCTGACCGTCCTCTGACTCTGGTAAATATTTCGACTCCGCGTTTGCGTTTTTTCATTATTTTCTGTATTCTCCTTCGACTCTATTTTTATCGATGCTTTTCGACTTTATTAGCTCGAGAAATTCCCCGAGTCTGAGTTAGCTCCACTAGAGGGCTATATTTCAGATGATCCGGAGGCGACGGAGGATGATGAAGTGCAAGAAGTTCCTGCCTCTGCTTCCAAGAAGCGCAAGATCAAGGAAGTTGTTGTCACTGCTGGAACTCAATGTTTCCAGTAGTTAAAAGGTAAGCACCTTGTCAATATTGCAGTACTTTGTACATTTCTTTCTTTCCGAAGCACACCTAATGTTTTGGATTTACGTGTTTCAAAGCAAAAAAAGTTTTGAAGAGAAAGTCAAAGCCAGATAGCAAGTTGGGCAAGAAGCTGCGCCAGCAGAAGCTTGTCATTTCCCCAGTCATGCCTCCTCCAACTACAAGCAGTGCCTAGACGTCAGCACCAGAGGTTTCCGCCTCTTCTGATGTTAGCTCTACCATCCCCGATGCCAGCACCACCTCGAAAGCCCTGGTTACCATTGGTAGCTAGGCAACTAACAAGGGTGAACCCGTCAAGGGTAATGATCCCATGGTAATATCAATAGGGGAGATGGATAAAGTGGCTGGTTATGCTGCCTTCAGCCTGAAGTGGAAGAAAAAGGAGGAGATTCTCAAGCTAGCTTAGTCTAGTCTCGAGAAACAAACCCTCACTCTAGAGGCATCGAGCCAGGAGACGGAGGACGTGAAGCTGGTTAACCTCCTGGACCAAATTTTGGTCCAGGATGCAAAAATCGAGTCTGGCGAGCTCCTAGCAACAGACGTTCTCTTCCTCTCCCTTGCCGAGAAATTGTTTCACAACACGAAATTCGGATTTGAGAAGCTGCATCTAGAACATATTGTAAGTTTTCTGAATCTTGTTTGCAGTATTTATTGTCATATCCTATAGCCCCCAACCATAAATTCGGATAAACATCACAACATTAAATCCGAGTTGATGCTTATAGGATGCAAAAGAACGATGTAGTGTAGCCCCCAAGGCTCGTGCTATATTTTTACTTGCTTAAATCTGCAGCCCGAGTCTTAGTAGCCGTCTGACGCTATTCCGTCTTTTAAACTTACACAAAATTGCATCTTCCAACCAGGAATTGCTCAAGAATATATGTAATAAGTGCAAGGAGATTAAGGATCTGCGCCTTGTGAATTCTAAGTTGAAAGTTGAGAAAGATAAAGCAGAAGGTAAACTTTTATGACTCCTTTTTATTAGTGATTGTCATAGTCAAACTGTTATGTTCGACTGATAATTTTCCCTTAGCAGAATTTCTTGGAGAGTCTAGCAAGATGGTAGAGCAAGCCGAAAACTTCAAGGTCTTGGAGATGGAAAATGCTAAAGTCTAGGACGAGCTCGAGAAGTTAACCGCTGAATCAGAGAAGTCCGTAAACACCGTCCTGGAGTCAATCAACATGGAGACTGAGAGGCTCGAGAGGATGCTATCCCTCCAAGATAAGCAAATAGATGATCTCAAGGACTTCGAGAGCCAGAAAGATATAGCCCAGGCCATAAAGGCAGAACTGAAGAGTCTCAGAGAGGAGAATTCTCAGTGGAACCACTGCGTGCTAGGTAAGATTTTTGACTTTCACTCTTCCCTTGATTCTTGACTTTCTTTGAGTCAGTTTTAATTTTTGTGTTCTTTTCCAGATCCTCTTCACCTTCCCGGCTCTCCTTCCTCTGAGCCCCGCCTCGAGCGCATAAAGCTTGTCAGAGATATTCTTTTTGACTTCTGCCAGACCCTTGAAGAGGCCGACGAGTCGGTCAAACTTTCCGACTTGCACAAAATGCCAGTACTCAAGGTGAGGGACAGAGCCAAGGAGATTCTGAATCTCATCGAAGACTAGAAGATCTCCTATGCTCGGACCGCTGCATAGACCGCCCTTGCCATGGTTGATGAGTCATCACAGTGATATGGAGATCTGGCACGTCACCAAGGGCATCGCCGACAAGGACGATGAGGGTAACCCGCAGAACATCAAGGCTATCCAAGAATCCTGCACGGGCTACGCTTGTCGCGTGGCAGAGATGATGAACTACACGATGCCATTCTTCCAATCCATCGTGGTGCCTCCTTCACCCCAAGATCCGGAAGACAGCCTCATCGAAGGAGCTTCCGAGTCTTAGGATCAAGGTGACGACGATGTCGACTCCAGCGCTCCAAGATCGTCATCACCACCGCCTAAATCTACAGCATAAACATCTTTGATGCATTATTTTGAACATTATCATTTGGCATGTAATAATGGAAACAATTTTTTTTAAGTATGTGCTAGTCTGTAAGAATTGATGATTTACTATCATAACACTTGTTTGTATATATTTTTATGCTTGTGCCTGAAAATTTCTTAAGCAAAGTTTTTTTGTGTTTATACTTAACGTTTTATCTGGCTCTCTGCCTCGTCCCTTTCATGAGCCAGCCAAATTTCAGCAGGGAAACTTTGTCGAGCAACGGATCTAAATTGCTAAACCTGTTTAAACTCGAAAACAAAGTCGGCTTCCAATACCAACAATTCATTACTCGGAAGATACCAGCGTCTAAGAAATCAGCTAAAAACCAAAGTGTAAACAAAACGTTAGATTTATACCCTAAGGTAATATTTAGATACTCAAAAATCATAACCAGAACGAACATGAGAATAAAGTACTTTCAAGCATTATGGGATTTTTAAAAATGACATGCTCTTTTGGAAATAAGATGGTAAAAAACTTCTCAAGAATAATATATGAGGAAACCAATACTTTATTTCACTTTGAATATGTACATATATGATTACAAGGAAATATAACTAAGAATAGAAGGGACATAGCTGTGCAATATTCCATGGACGGTCTATTTCATCCGGTTCTGTACTACCACCAGCTCTCTTTCTCTTCCGAGTGTCCGGTCTTTGCTTGACTGGTCTCATATCGGTTAAATACTTTGACCGATTATGCAGAACTCTACTGATCATAAAAGGTCCCTCCCAAATCGAGGAAAGTTTATGCTTTATTTTTTGCACAAGTCGGAGAACCAAATCGCCTTTCCTGAAAGAATGATTTTGTACTCCCTGACTATGATACTTGCATAACTTCTACTGATAGGCTGTAGATCTCTGCTCAGCAATGACACGAACTTGTTCGATTATATTGAGATCATCCTATCGAGAAACTTCTGCATCTTCTTCGATATACGCTTTGACTCGAGGATACTAGTGAATTAAATCACTTGGAAGAACTGCTTCTGCACCGTAGACCAAGAAGAAAGGAGTGTATCTGGTTGATCTATTAGGAGTCGTCTGTAAGCTCCATATCACAAACGATAATTCTCCCGCCTAAGCCCCCACGAGCCGCGGCATGACGAACTGGTGCCTCGAGACGAGGTCGGAGTCCTTGTAAAATGAGACCGTTAGTCCTTTTGACTTATCCATTATCCTGTGGATGCGCGGTTGATGCAATATCGAGTCGGATCCCTTGCTCCTCGCAGAATTTGGCAAGTTCCCCCATGGAAAAATTGCTCCCATTGTCAGTAATTATACTGTGCGGATATCTGAATCTGATGATCATGTCTTTGACGAACTTCCTGGCTGTGGCTCCATCGCAACTTGTGATGGGTTTAGCCTCAATCCATTTTGTAAATTTATCCACCATCACTAGTAGGTGAGTAAATCCATATTTTGTCATGCGAAATGGCCCTATCATATCAAGCCCCCATACCACAAAAGGCCATGTAATAGGGATTGTTCGCAGCTGGTCAGCCGGAACGTGTGCCTGATGGGCGTACTTTTGGCATCCTTTGCATGCTTTGACTAGTTTATCGGCATCCGCCTTAGCTCTAAGCCAAAAGAATCCATGTCTAAAAGCTTTTGCCACTAAATATTTGGCTGGAGCGTGGTGACCACACTCGCCTTCGTGGATTTCTCATAAGATTTCCACTCCTTCTTCCGGAGAAATATATTGCTGAAAACCCCCAGAAACACTCCACTTATAGAGCTCACCATTTATTATTGTATAGGCTTTTGCTCGTCGGATGATCTGCCAGCTCTGGACTTTGTTTTTGAGTAATTTTCTGTCTATCAGGAAATCCAGATAGGGTTTCTTCCAGCTGGGAATTACATCCAGAACTGCTATTAAAGGTGAGTCGGATTTCGTCGGATAGTCCTCATCCACCCCAGTGATGGAAGGAACCTTTAAATGCTCTAGAAAAGCACCATCCGAAACTTGTTTTCGCGCAGATCCTATCCTTGATAAAGCATCTGCTTCCTCATTTTCTGCTCGGGGGATATGTTGAACCTCAAAACCCTCGAACGATTTAGATAATTCATCCACGACATCTTTGTAGGTTGCCATGTGCTTATTTGCGTTGTAGATATCAGATACTTGCTGAGCAACTAAATCCGAGTCTCTGTAACACATGAGTCTTATTACGCCAATACTTTTGGCCATGCGTATTCCATGTAACAATGCTTCATACTCGGCAATATTATTGGTTGTCGTGAAGTGTATTTGTAACAAATAGAACAACTTGTCTCCTTGGGGTGACTTGAGCACCACGCCAGCCCCCGAGCCTCCTCGTGCTTTTGATCCGTCAAAATGAAGGGTCCAAAATTCCGAGTCTGGAAGACTTGTATCTTCTGCCATCTCTGTCCAATCAACGACAAAATTGGCAAGTATTTGGGACTTGATTGCTGTATGTGGCTTATACTCAATGTCGAAATCAGAAATCTCTATTCCCCACTTTGCGACACATCCTGTGGCATCGTGGTTGTTGATTATATCTCGCAGGGGAGCAGTACTCACCACTGTGATCTTGTGCTCTTGAAAGTAGTGCTATAGCTTTTTGGAAGCGAAGAACACTCCATAGGCTAGCTTTTGATGGTGTGGATAGCGCTGTTTCGACTATGTCAGAGCCTCACTTAGGTAGTAAGTTGGATGCTGCACTTTATGCTCATATCCTTCTTCCTCGCGCTACACTATTGTTACCACGCTTATAACCTTGTTAGTCGCTGCAATCTAAAGTAACATAGGCTCCTGAGGCTCCGGAGCTGCGAGAACTGGTGGATTTGAAAGTAGGTCTTTAAAACTTTGTAGGACAACATCGGCTTCCTGGGTCCAGACAAATTTATCGGTTTTCTTCAAGAGTTTGTATAAAGGTGCGGCTCTTTCTCCGAGCCGGCTAACGAACCGACTCACTGCTGCGATGCAACCAGTGAGGCGTTGCAGCCCTTCAGGAGAGTCGGCCTGGTAATGTTGAGTATAGCCTTAATTTTGTCTCGGTTCACCTCTATGCCTCTTTCAGACATGATGAAACTTAACAATTTTCCGGCTGGAATTCCAAAGAAACACTTCTTCGGATTTAGCATTATGTTAAATTTTTGTAGACTAGCAAATGTTTCCTCTAAGTCGAAAATAAGGGTTTCCTTCTTTTTGGACATCACTGCTATATCATATACATATACATGGACGTTGCGTCCGATTTAATCATTAAGGAAACGCTGCATTGTGCCCTGATACGTAGCTCTTATGTTCCTTAAGATGAAAGGCATAGTTTTGTAGCAGAAAGTTCCAAAAGGTGTGACGAAAGACGTATTTAGTTGATCCGATTATTTCATCGGTATTTGGTGATATTCGGAATATGCATCTAGAAAACAGAGTAATTCCGACCCTGCCGTTAAGTTGATAACTTGATCGATTCTGGGCAGTGGGAACGGATCTTTGGGACAAGCCTTGTTCAAGGCAGAGTATTCAATGCACATCCTTAAATCAATAGTGTCCTTTTTAGGGATGAGTACATGATTTTCCACCCATTCAGCGTGGATGACCTCTGTGATAAATCCGTCTAATTATAGTCAGGCTAATTACTTGGCTACAACTTTGCACTTTTCATCACCAAACCGTCGTAAGGACTGTTTGATGGGTTTAGCATCAGGGTACACATTAAGAGAGTTCTCGGCAAGTTCTCTAGGTACTTAGGTCATGTCAGAATACTGCCATGCGAAGATATCACTATTAGCTTTGAGGAACTCGACGAGCGCGCTTTCCTATGCGCGGTCTAAGCCTACCCCTATGCTCATCGTCTTGGAGGGTTTGTCTTCCTTCAGCGACATCTTCTTCGTCTATTCTGACGCCTTGAACTGCATGCTAGGCTTTAGCACCTCGTTCTTCGTAGCGGGCATCTCGGACGGATCAATGGTCTTCTTGATCTCTTGGTACTCCTAGGCGTGCAGCATGGCTTCGGCAAAGGCGGCGGATCCTTCGTCGCACTCCCGATCTTTCTTCGGATTTCCCCGGATGGTGATGGCGCCCTTTGGACCTAGAAATTTATCATGTTGTAAATGTAACAGGGACGAGCCATGAACACCCAATAAGTTGGACATCCTAAGATGGTGTGGTAATCACTTTTGAACGGTACCACCTCGAAAGAGAGTGGCTCGGTCCGATAATTGTCTCAGGTTCCGAATGTCACTCCAGTGTAATCTCACCCAGAGAAACCGCCTGTCTCCCTGGTACAATGCTATGAAAAGTTACACTGCTCTAACTCAACTGGCTCTCGTGGATCTTCATATGGTGAAGTGTCTCGATGTAAAGGATGTTGATGCTGCTGCCACCGTCCATGAGAGTTTTAGAGAATTCATAGCCATCAATAAGAGGATTGACGACCAGAGGATACTTTCCCCGACGATGTGTTTTCCTTGGGTGATCTGAGCGGTCAAAGGTGATGGTTACATCCGACCAATCTAGGAATTGGGGGACAGACGGAACCGTGGCATTGAGCTCACGGAGAACCGCCTTTTTGACTTTAGCCGGCTGAGTCCCAAGGAAGTAGATGTATGTGTCTTTCTTTGTGGGATAATCCTTATTTCTGTCTGACTTGGGTTGTGCGGCATCCGCTTCATCCATGTCAGAATATTCCTTGGGCTCCTTGCCTTTTTTGGAATTTTACTTTCCTTTTCGTTGCTTGGCCCTGTAGCCAGCGAATTTGTCTTTTTTGATGTCCTCATTGAAACGACACTCGGCATTTTATTTCGACTATGAGATATGGCAGATGGATGTCAAAACGGCTTTGCTTTACGGAAATTTAACCGAGGACGTGTATATGATACAACCTGAGGGTTTTGTCAATCTGGCTAGTGTTGACAAGGTGTGCAAACTTCAGAAATCCATTTATGGGTTGAAGCAAGCATCCTAGAGTTGGAATATTCGCTTTGATGAGGTAGTCAAATCGTTTGGCTTCATCAGGAGTGATCATGATTCTTGTTTATACAAGAAGTTTAGTGGGAGCAAAGTAAACTTTCTAATCTTATAAGTGGATGACATATTATTGATTGGAAATGATGTCCACATGTTGCAAGAAACCAAGGAATCATTGGAAAGGAGTTTCTTAATGAAAGACTTGGGTGAAGCAACATATGGAATCCGGTTCTATAGAGATAGATCAAGACGGCTCATTGGATTGAGTCGGAGTAATTATTTGGACAAAGTGTTGAAGAAGTTCAACATGGAATCGTCTAAGAAGGGGTTCTTACCGATGTCCCATGGTGTAAAACTTAGCAAGAATCAGTGTCCTTCGACGACTGATGAGCAAAGTCGGATGAGTGCGATTCTGTATGCTTCTGCAGTTGGATCCATCATGTATGCCATGATTTGTACTAGGCCGGATGTTTCATATGCTCTAAGTGTTGTGAACAGATACCAGGCTGATCCTAGAGAAATCAACTAGACAACGGCTAAAATATCCTAAAGTACTTGAGAAGGACTAATGATATGTTTTTGGTTTATGGAGGTGAAGATGAACTCAGTGTAAAGGGTTACACAGATGCGAGTTGCCTTACCTACACTGATGATTCTCTTTCGCAATCCGGGTATGTGTTTGTGATAATCGGAGGGGCTGTGAGCTAGAAGAGTTCCAACCAAGAGACTATGTCTGCATCTACAACAGAGGCTGAGTATATTGCCGCCTTAGAGGAAGCAAAGGAAGCTGTTTGGGTGAGGAATTTCCTCATGGATCTTGGTGTGGTTCAGGGATCATCCAATCCGTTAGATGTGTATTGTGACGACAATGGTGCTATTGCACAAGCCAAGGAACCTAGACAACACCAGAAGAACAAGCACATACTCATGCGGTACCACCTGGTTCACCAGTTCGTGGATCAGGGTGATATCAAGTTATGCAAGGTACACACAGATGCAAATATTGCGGATCCATTGACAAAGCCATTACCACATCCGAAGCATGAGGCGCACCTAAGAGCTATTGGCATTAGATGCCTAGACATGTGATGTCTGAAGATTGACTCTAGTGCAAGTGGGATACTATTGGGAATATGCCTTAGAGGCACTCATGTATAATGATATTTCCCGTTGTATTCATAAAGATATTAAGTTGTCCTTGTATAAACATCTGATGTGTATCATTGAATATGTGATCCAGTTGTGGAACTATACATTGTTGGAGATATGCCCTAGAGGCAATAATAAATGTAGTTATTATTATATCTTTGTGTTTATGATAAATGTTTACATACATGCTATAATAGTATTAACAAGGAAACATTAATACTTGTGTGATTTGTAAACTAAATTAGAGTCCCTAGTAAAGCCTCTTTATAATACTAGCTTGTTGGTTAATAAATGATTGTGGTTTACCTATCATGAACATTGAGATGTTATTAACAACAAGATCATATCGTTAGGAGAATGGTATGATGGACATACTCCTATAGATAAGCGTAGCATAAAGATCAAGTCATTTTAATAGTTCAGTTGCTATATGCTTTCTGATACATAGTAACCTAATTCCTTCGACCATGAGATCATGCATATCACCATCACCGGAAGGATGCTTTGATGACATCAAACACCACACCATAATTGGGTGGTTATAAAGGTGGCATTGAGTGTTCGGAAAGTATTGGTTGAGACACATGGATCAAGAGTGGGATTTGTCCATCCATATGACGGATAGATATACTCTGGGCCCTCTCAGTGGAATGTCATCCAATTGGCTTGCAAGCATGTGAATAGCTCACAAGGGATCACATATCACGGGAACGAGAAAATAGTACTTATTAGTAACGAGGTTGAACTAGGTATGTAGAGATACCGACGATCAAAACCTCGGATAAGTAAACTATCGTGAAACAAAGGGATATTGGTACCGTATGTAAGTGGTTCATTCGATCGCAAAGTAATCGTAGAAATATGTGGGAGCCATATGAATTTCCAGATTCCTCTATTGGTTATTGATCGGAGAAGTGTCTCGATCATGTCCGCATAATTGACGAACCGTAGGGAGACACACTTAAGGATTCGATGTTGTTGAGTAGTTATGGAATGATGAGTAAGAGACCGGATGTTGTTCGGAGTCTCGGATGGGATCCGGGATATCACGAGGAGATCCGAAATGGTCCGGATAATAAGATTCATATAGGGAAAGTCCTGTTTCAGGGTTGGAGAATGGTTCCGGTGTTTTCATCGGGAATGTTCTAGAAGGTTCCGGAAGGTCCGGCACTCCGGAGGGGAAGGGTACATGAATGTTTCATAACAAGTTGGAATGGTTGCATCATGTTCTAGGTGTCATCGCTGAGCAAAATAAAGGGATAAATCAAATCCTAGTTTGAAAAGTCAAACGCCAATTTGAAAAGTCAAACGGCAAGTTTGCTTGGTGGAGGGAGAGTAGGAAACCTACTTGGGGAGGAGTTCCTCTCCCTCCACCGCCGGCCTTGGAGGCCGAGTTGGGGGAGGACTCCCTCCCCCTTGGCCGGCGCCCTCCACCTATAAAAGGAGGGGCAGGGCTGCCCCTCCAAAGACACAACTCCACCACCCAAAACCCTAGCCCTAGCCGCCGGCCCTCCTGCAGCCGCCGCCGCCCTAGGGCAAACCCTAGCCGCCGACTTGGGGCTTTCCCCAATCCCTAGCCGCCGGCCTAGCCCTCTCTCCTTGGTGTGTCTAAACCCTAGATCACCGAGGCCTCTCTCCTGATCCACCATACTACTCGCCTCCGCTTAAGGCGAAGCCTGCGAGATCTCCCTCTACTTCCAGGTACCACTGCCGTGCTTCCTAATCGCGAGGAGAGTGCTACAACCTCCGGCCTTTCAAACAAGGAGAGGAAGGTCTTCATTGAGTACCTTGAGCAGTGACCGATCATGAAGTGCTGCTTTAACAAAGACCGGAAGGATCGTCTACGATCTTGAGATCGGCAAGAATCGACTACATCACCCACGAGAATCCGCTCTCGTTAAACACTTTGGAATCTTCGAGGGTGAGTTATTCCATCGACTCGTTGCTACAATCTAGTAGATAGATCTTGGCTTGTTTGTTTGTATGCGGTAGAAATTTTTTGTTTTCCATGCTACGAAACCCTACAGTGGTATCAGAGTCGTGTCTATATGTAGATCTGTTGCACGAGTAGAACACAATGGTCATTGTGGGCGGTGGTGCTTTTATTATCAATTGCTTCTTGTGTACTTTGCATCTTGCGTTATGATGGGATTAAGAATCCCGGGCTAACCTTACATGACATCGTTCATGAGACTTGCTCCACGCTCAACATGCAACTTGTATTGCATAAGTGGCTTTGCGGGTGTCTGTCTCTCCCATTATAGTATAGATCCAATTTACAACAGGCACTTGATAGTTCAAACATCAACGTTGTGGTTCTTGTTCGTAAGTTAGATCGACACTTATTGAAAGCCCCAAACCACGTAAAATATGCAAAGAAATTAGAGGCGTCTAACTTTTTTTTGCAGGGGTGTGCTGTGATGTGATATGGCCATGATTGTGATTATATTTGATGTATGCAATGTTCCTTATTGTAAGTTGGCAACCGGCAGGAGCCATATGGTTGCCTTTAATTTCTATTAAGACCCACATGTCTATTCAAAGTAGTTGTAACAGTTGAAGGTGGTGGACGACAATCATGGAGCAGCGTCATTGACCTTGATGCAATGTCGGTGATGATGGAGATCATGTTCGTTCTTGAAGATGGAGATCGGAAGCACAAAGAAGAAAGGTCATATCATATCACATATTATGAATTGCATGTGATGTTAATCCTTTATGCATCTTGTATTGCTTAGTTAACGACGATAGAATTATAAGATGATCCCTCATGCACATGAATTTCAAGTTCAAAAGTGTTCATCCTTAGTAAGCACCATTGCTAAAGCTTGTTGTTTCGAAGCACCACGTGATGATCGGGTGTGTTAGATTCTGCAAGTGTATACAACGTGAGCAAGCCAGATTTGCTCATGCGGAAGCTAAGGTTTGATCTTGACGAGCCTAGCATGTACAGACATGGTCTCAGAACACGGATCACCGAAAGGTAAAGCATGAATCATATAGTAGATATGATGAACATGTCGATTGTTCGCCATTGAAGCTATATCAACTCTCGTGATGATCGGTTTTGATGTGGTGGATTTGGTTCGTGTGATCACTAAAACAATGTGAGGGATATTGTTTTGAGTGGGAGTTCACCTAGATTAATTTAACTATTAATTAGAACTCAATTTGTCATAAACTTAGTCTAAACTATTGCAAATATGTTGTAGATCAATGGCGGCCCCTACCATCAATTTTAATGCGTTCCTAGAGAAAGAAAAGTTGAAAAACAATGGAAGCAACTTCGCGGATTGGTTCCGCAATTTGAGGATTGTCCTCAATGCTGGTAATTTGACCTATGTCCTGGATGCACTGGGTGACCCTTTGCCATCGCTACTGATGAAGTAAAGAATGTTTACCTTGCTCGGAAGACTCAGTACTCCACAGTTCATGTGCTATCTTGTATGGTTTAGAATCGGAGCTTCAGAAAAGGTTTGAGAATTCAGACCCACATGATATTGTCCGTGAACTCAAACTGATATTTGAGACTCACGCGGCAGTTGAGAGCTATGAGGCTTCTGAAAAGTTCTTTAAGCGCAAGATGGAAGAGGGCAGCTCGTCGGTGAGCATGTGCTTAAGATGTCCGGGCACGCAAACAAACTCCAAAGCTTGGGTATAGTGATTCCTAATGCTTTGGGATTTACCGTGTCCTCCAATCACTACCACCAAGTTACAAGAACTTTGTGATGAACTACAATATGCAAAGCATGAACAAGCGTTGCCGAACTCTTCTCCATGTTAAAATCTACAGAAGTGGAGATCAAGAAAGAGCACCAAGTGTTGATGGTCAATAAGACCACCAAATTCAAGAAAGGCAAGTCTAAGCAAAAGGGACACTTCAAGAAGGGTGGTAAGAAAGTTACCACACCGACGAAGAAGACCAAGGCTGGACCTAAGCCTGATACTGAGTGCTTTTACTGCAAGGGAGAAGGTCACTGGAAGCGGAATTGCCCAAAGTACTTGGCGGATTTGAAGAACGGCAACATCAAGAAGAAAGGTATATCCGATATACATGTTATTGATGTGTATCTCACTAGTACTCATAGTAGTGCTTGGGTATTTGATACTGGTTCGGTTGCTCATATTTGTAACTTGAAACAGGTACTGCTGAATAAACGGAAGCTAGCGAAGAACGAGGTGACTATGCGCGTAGGAAATGGATCAAAGGTTGATGTGATCGCGGTCAGCACGCTACCTCTTCATCTACCATCGGGATTAGTTTTATACTTAAATAATTGTTATTTGGTGCCTGTGTTAAGCATGAACATTATATCGGGATCTTGTTTATTGCGAGACGGTTACTTGTTTAAGTCCGAGAATAATGGTTGTTCGATTTATATGAGTAATATGTTTTATACACATGCACCTTTTATAGATGGTCTATTCTTATTGAATCTCGATAGTGTAAATACACATATTAATAACATTGAAGCTAAACGTTTGAAATCGAGCGATAACTCGACCTATATGTGGCACTGTCGTCTTGGTCACATTGGAGTGAAGCGTATGAAGAAACTCCATTCCGATGGACTTCTTGAATCACTTGATTTCGAATCACTTGAAAGATGCGAAGCATGTCTGATGGGTAAAATGACTAAGACTCCATTTTCTGGTATGATGGAGCGAGCTACGGACTTATTGGAAATCATACATACCGATGTGTGTGGTCCAATGAGTGTAGCATCGCGCGGTGGTTATCGTTATGTTCTTACTTTCACGGATGACTTGAGTAGATATGGGTATATCTATTTCATGAAACATAAGTCCGAAACTTTTGAGAAGTTTTAGGAATTTCAAAGTGAGGTGGAGAATCAACATAACAAGAAGATTAAATTTCTACGTTCTGATCGTGGAGGTGAATATCTAAGTTACGAGTTTGGCGAGCATTTGAATAAATGCGGAATACTTTCACAATTGACACCGCCGGGAACACCACAGCGTAATGGTGTGTCCAAACGTCGTAATCGAACTCTCTTAGATATGGTTCGTTCTATGATGTCACTTACAGATTTACCGCTATCATTTTGGGGTTATGCATTAGAAACAGCCGCATTCACTTTAAATAGGGCACCATCTAAATCCGTTGAAATGACACCGTATGAATTATGGTTTGGGAAGAAACCTAAATTGTCGTTCCTTAAAGTTTGGGGTTGCGAAGCCTATGTAAAGAAGTTACAGCCGGACAAGCTTGAACCCAAAGCGTAAAAATGTATCTTCATAGGATACCCAAAGGAAACTATTGGGTATACCTTCTATCATAGATACGAAGGCAAAATCTTTGTTGCCAAGAATGGATCCTTTCTAGAGAAGGAATTTCTCTCGAAAGAAGTGACTGGAAGGAAAGTAGAACTCGACGAGGTTGTCGAACCTTCTCTCGAACTTGCGAGTAGCGCAACACCGGAAGAAGTTCATGTGGTGCCTGCACCAATAAGAGAGGAAGCTAATGATGATGATCATGAAACTTCGGTTGTAGTTGCTACAGAACCTCACAGGTCAACAAGGACTCATACCACTCCTGATTGGTATGATCCCGTTATGAGTGTCATGTTGGTGGACAACACCGATGACCCTGCGACATATGAGGAAGCGATGATGAGCCCAGATTCCAATAAATGGCAAGAAGCCATGAAATCCGAAATTGGATCCATGTACGAAAACCAAGTATGGACTTTGGTGGACTTACCGGACGGCCGGAAGGCTGTCGAGAACAAATGGATTTTCAAGAAGAAAACAGATGCTGATGGTAATGTAACTGTCTATAAAGCTCGACTTGTCGCAAAAGGGTTTCGACAAATTCAAGGAGTTGACTACGATGAGACGTTCTCACCAGTAGCGAAGCTAAAGTATGTAAGGATTTTATTAGCAATCGCTGCATATTATGATTATGAGATATGGCAGATGGATGTCAAAACAACATTCCTCAATGAAGACATTGATGAAGAGTTGTATATGATGCAACCCAAAGGTTTTGTCGATCCTAAAGATGCTAACAAGGTATGAAAACTTCAACGGTCCATATATGGATTGAAGCAAGCATCCCGGAGTTGGAATCATCGTTTTGATAAGGTGATCAAAAGTTTTGGTTTTATACAAACTTATGGAGAAGCTTGTATTTACAAGAAAGTGAGTGGGAGCTCTGTAGCATTCTTAATACTATATGTAGATGACATATTGTTGATTGGGAATGATGTAGACCTTCTTAATAGTGTCAAGGAATATTTGAATAATAGTTTTTCAATGAAACATCTTGGCGAAGCAGCTTACATATTAGGCATAAAGATTTATAGAGATAGATCGAGACGCCTAATATCATTGTCACAAAGTACATATTTGGACAAAGTTCTAAAGAGGTTTGGAATGGAAGATAGCAAGAAAGGGTTGTTGCCCATGTTGCCCAATACGACCTTGAGTAAAACTCAAAGTCCAGCAACGACAGAAGATAGAGAAAGGATGAGTAAGACTCCCTATGCCTCAGCCATAGGATCTCTAATGTATGCCATGCTATGTACTAGACCCGACATTGCATATGCTGTTAGTTTGACTAGCAGATATGAAAGTGATCCAGGAGTGGATCATTGGACAGCGGTCAAAAACATCCTTAAGTACTTGAGAAGAACTAAGGATATGGTTATTTCTTATGGAGGTGATGAACAGCTCGTTGTTAATGGTTACACCGATGCTAGTTGGAATACCGATCCGGATGATTCTAAATCTCAATCTGGATACGTATTTACTTTGAATGGTGCAGCAGTTAGCTGGAGGAGTGCAAAGCAAAGCGTTGTGGCGAGATCTTCAACTGAATCGGAATACATAGCTGCTTCGGAGGCTTCACAAGAAGCGATATGGATGAAGGAGTTCATTCTGAGCTCGGTGTGGTTCCAAGTGTCTTGGACCCAATGTCTATCTCTTTGTGATAACATGGGCGCCATAGCCAATGCGCAAGAACCAAGGTCACACAAGAAGCACATCAAGCTACGTTTCCATGCTATTCGAGAACATGTCCAAGATGGTGACATAAAGATTTGCAAAGTACACACAGATCTGAATGTGGCAGATCCGTTGACTAAACCTCTCCCGAGGGCAAAACATGACCAACACCAAACTGCCATGGGTGTTCGGTATATTACCATGTAATCTAGATTAGTTGACTCTAGTGCAAGTGGGAGACTGTTGGAGATATGCCCTAGAGGCAATAATAAATTTAGTTATTATTATATCTTTGTGTTTATGATAAATGTTTACATTCATGCTATAATAGTATTAACAAGGAAACATTAATACTTGTGTGATTTGTAAACTAAATTAGAGTCCCTAGTAAAGCCTCTTTATAATACTAGCTTGTTGGTTAATAAATGATTGTGGTTTCCCTATCTTGAACATTGAGATGTTATTAACAACAAGATCATATCGTTAGGAGAATGGTATGATGGACATACTCCTATAGATAAGCGTAGCATAAAGATCAAGTCATTTTAATAGTTCAATTGCTATATGCTTTCTGATACATAGTAACCTAATTCCTCCGACCATGAGATCATGCATATCAGCATCACCGGAAGGATGCTTTGATGACATCAAACACCACACCGTAACTGGGTGGTTATAAAGGTGGCATTGAGTGTTCGGAAAGTATTGGTTGAGACACATGGATCAAGAGTGGGATTTGTCCATCCATATGACGGATAGATATACTCTGGGCCCTCTCGGTGGAATGTCATCCAATTAGCTTGCAAGCATGTGACTAGCTCACAAGGGATCACATATCACGGGAACGAGAAAATAGTACTTATTAGTAACGAGGTTGAACTAGGTATGCAGAGATACTGACGATCAAAACCTCGGATAAGTAAACTATCGTGAGACAAAGGGATATTGGTATCGTATGTAAGTGGTTCATTCGATCGCAAAGTAATCATAAAAATATGTGGGAGCCATATGAATTTCCAGATTCCTCTATTGGTTATTGATCGGAGAAGTGTCTCGATCATGTCCGCATAATTCACGAACCGTAGGGAGACACACTTAAGGATTCGATGTTGTTGAGTAGTTATGGAATGATGAGTAAGAGACCCAATGTTGTTCGGAGTCTCGGATGGGATCCGGTATATCACAAGGAGATCCGGAATGGTCCGGAGAATAAGATTCATATAAGGAAAGTCCTGTTCCGGGGTTGGAGAATGGTTCCGGTGTTTTCACCGGGAATGTTCTAGAAGGTTCCAGAAGGTCCGGCACTCTGGAGGGGAAGGGTACATGAATGTGTCATAACAAGTTGGAATGGTTGCATCATGTACTAGGTGTCATCGCTGTGCAAAATAAAGGGATAAATCAAATCCTAGTTTGAAAAGTCAAACGCCAATTTGAAAAGTCAAACGACAAGTTTGCTTGGTGGAGGGAGAGTAGGAAACCTACTTGGGGAGGAGTTCCTCTCCCTCCACCGCCGGCCTTGGAGGACGAGTTGGGGGAGGACTCCTCCCCTGGCCGCGCCCTCCACCTATAAAAGGAGGCGGGGCTGCCTCCAAAGACACAACTCCACCCAAAACCCTAGCCCTAGCCGCGGCCCTCCTGCAGCCGCCGCCTAGGGCAAACCCTACCCGCCGACTTGGGGCTTTCCCAATCCCTAGCCCGCCCTAGCCCTCTCCTTGGTGTGTCTAAACCCTAGATCACCGAGGCCTCTCTCATAGTCCACCATACTCGCTCCGCTTAAGACGAAGCCTGCGAGATCTCCCTCTACTTCCGTACCACGTGCGTCTTTGGGAATCACGAGGAGAGTGCTACAACCTATGCTTCCTGCTGGAACAAGGGAGAGGAAGTTCTTCATCGAGTACTGAACGAGTGACCAACTGCGGAAGCGCTGCCGGAACGCAGCGCCAGAAGGATCGTCTACACGATCTTGAGATCAGCAAGAGTACGACTACATCACCCACGAGAATCCGCTCTCATTAAACACTTTGGAATCTTCGAGGGTGAGTTATTCCATCGACTCGTTGCTACAATCTAGTAGATAGATCTAGGCTTGTTTGTTTCTATGCGGAAGAAATTATTTGTTTTCCATGCTACGAAACCCTACATACATTCATGTTGTTTGTACTAAATCCTTGGTCATTAAGGTTGTGCTGGACACACAACTTAGACCAATGTGAAAGTCGGCTGATGACTCGGTTCCACTTGTCATGGGCATGGAGATGCTCTTCTGACTTACACAGATTCGGCTAAAGAGTTTAGCGAGTCGGATTGACCCATATTGAGGTACAACGAACAAATTGTCATTTGTATATCTTAATCAATGTAATCCTTAGACCTCAGGTTGTTGCACAGTCCAAGTTGAGGATCATTGACTTAGGTTCTATCAAATGTTGATCCATAACTAGGCAGTTATAAAGGCAGAGTTCGGGTCAACTGAGAATCAAGCTGCATGACGTGAGTAACCAAGATGGGATTTTGCCCCTCCAGTTGGAGAGATATTCTATGGAACCTCTCAGATGATATGATTCGGAAAGCATGGCCATGCATGACTCGGTTAAGTGTTAACCGGGGCGGTCAACTAAGAGCTAGTCGGATGAATCACTTATGTCGGATCTAGAAGAGAGTCGGACTATTGAAGGGATGACAAATATTTGCCTATAGTCTGACAAGATATATCGTGAGGCAAAAGGGACTCGGACGCAAGTCACATTGGAAAAGCAAGTCGTCATGACTCTTTGGTACTTGGGAGTCAGCACGTTCTGCTAGGATCCACTACTGATTGATCGATTGAGAGTCGGACTCTAATCGTGACCAAGTTTCCATGAGCCTGCAGGGTCACACACTTAAGAGTAGGAGCAAGTTCGGATTGGATCTGAACTGGAAATCTGGTTGGGTTGAACCCAAACCGGATTTGTACTGAGTCAGTGAGTCAGACTCACAGTGACTAATATTATGTGGGCTTTAGTGAATGGGCCACAGGTGAGTGGAGCCCACTTTCACTCCCTATATATAGTGGGGCGTAGAAACCCAAGGGGGGTTAACGGTTAGGTCATTCCATGCGTTAGAAACCCTAGCACCTCAGCAGTCCAGCCGTCGTATTGAACCTAGCAGTTCATCGCGGGTGCTCTTCCTTGTACGTGTGGATACCAGTAGAGGTGTTGTACAATCAGCACCAGGACGATCGTGATCATATCAGATCGTGAGGACTACACTGCATCAACTGACGCGCTTCATTAGTAATCCACAACCGCGCGTCTAGTGGTAATCCTCATGGCCTTCTACCTCAGTTAGATCTTAGGATCATCACGTTAGAGGAAAAAGGTTTGTTTCATCTCTGCGTGGCCCAACAACCAACATTGATTCATAGAAGCTAACATCGATCATAGATCAAAACTTCCTTCAAAACTAAGCAACATTTTGCCCCAACTCAACAGAAAAACACCCCTAACATCACAGAGACGAGTCTGGCCACATGTGGTGGGGATGTAGCCAGAAGAACAACAATCTAGCTAGAAACCAAGAGTATAATTACCAGATGTAGTGGGGATGTAGCCAAAAAGAACAGGAATCTGGCTGGTCGTTCGACGATGTGGCCAACCGCTCGACGATTCGACTTGAATCTCGACGATGTAGCCAAGGGATTCTACGATGTCGCTGAGCGCAACAATGATGTGGCTGGCGGCGAGAGAGGATGTAGCCCGGATATGCCCTGGCGACCAAATCAACCGGAGGCCTGACCAACCACCTCTCCCGCTTCCACCAAAAAAATATCCGCAATGACGATGTAAGTGCGAGGAGTAATGCGTGTACAGAAAAGGGTGCCATCGGTCCCCCACGAGAAGGATGTAAGCGTCGCCGCCGACAGCACCTTGCACTTCCTCCCCCTCCTGAGGATCTCCGTGGATGCGCCGGCAATAGCGCGGATGCGAAAATGGACACCAAACGGCTCTGTGGGCACAAACAAAAGACACTATGGCTGGGCCCCACGCGCGCCGCTTGGAGAGAGCCGTGCGATGAAGATCGTGGGGCGCAGAAACATGGCCTGGAGTTAAGACAGAATGAGGTCAGTTGGTTATTAGATTTCACGTTTGTAAAAATTTAGATGTATATATATACTAAAATAGTGTCTAGATACATCCAAATTTTGATAAACCTATGACATTCATTTTAAGACGGAGGATATACCAACAACACAAAGTAGTGTATGTTGGATGATGCTAATATTTTTTGGGAACATGGGCTTCAACCTCCCAAAGTGCAATGGGAATAAAATTGTATTTTTATCATCAAGAATATTAGATATTTATTTATCCAATGCAAATTTGCATGTTCTATATGCCTAGCCATTTAACTTACTTTCGACTTGTATCTATCCGATGGAGAGACATTGGTTGCAATAGTAAAATCCTCTTAGGCATCTCTAATCGATCCCCAATCGGTTAGAGTAAACTGCTCAAAATCGGTTAGTGTGCCTCGCGGTCTTGGATAGAGCCTGAAAGAAACAACATGCAAGACTCAACAACCTCAAGGAGGGTGATGCTAACACCAAAGTTTTTCACCAAAGAGTTAATTGAAGAAGAAGGAAGAACTTCATGCCATTGTGTAGATCATTGCAAATTCTGCGTCAACCAATGTCTCTTGCTTTCCAGGATATACAACCGCTTTCATATATATATTTGTTAAAATAACCTGTCTAGTTTATATTAGCTGAAATTCTAAGAAACACTTTGTTTGATTGCTTATTTCATTGTAGGTACACTTGTCTAATGCTTGCCTATCATGTTCTATAGGTTCACAAGTGACGTCATTATATTTTGTATCTGGTTCTGGTTCGTCCTAAGCAACGACGTAACTATCCTCTACTGTATAGTTTATTTGTGGTTTGCATTTCTTATCTACAAGTTCTGTCATGATGCCATTATAATATATGTCTCGTTCATTCTTAGTTACGATAGTAACTACATGCCATTGTCTGGTTTATTCTTCTATATATATTTGTTGATATGACCTGGCTAGTTTATATCTGCTGAAATTCTAAACCACACACATTGTTATATTTCTCATTTCACGGTAGACACACTTGTTTAATGCTTGCTTGTCCTGTTTGTTTGACGTGATGGTCAATATGTTTGAACCATTGATCAGTAGTAAACTCCAGTTCATAGCTCCTATCATATCAGTTAAATGAGTAGTTTTTCTTATTTGATGTATTAACTTGTTATTACTTAGTTTCAGACTGCAATTATTGCTATCGCCACCAAAGAGGGGCTGCAAGATCATGTCTCAATGTTGTTTTCGAATGTAGATGTCACTCAAAAGAAAGATGCAGGTGATAGATGGAGAAAAAAAATTGAGGACTGCTATCAACTCGATTGTCAACTTAAATGCCGATTTTTCTTTCTCTTGAGTTGATAATATGTAATAATTTTAAGTAGTTTGTATTTGATATAGTATCTAGATAAATCGCATAGGCCGTCTAGGCATTTAGTTGACGCCGTTCACACAAAGCGTTAGGCGGTACCATAACTGTGCTAGCTAGGTCGAGTAGGATACATTATCGTGCTCTGTATTTGCCCGTCTTGTATTAGACCGACGATAAACAGTAAAAATTCTCACAAGTTTTATATATTTTATGATATCGGAATGGGCTCCAGAAATACAGAAACTGTAAAAGACCATAAAAGTAACGGGGCCGACCCACATGCGTGCTAAGTAATAGTAAATGGCCAAAACAGTAACATGCCAAATTAGCATCCGACAAAACAGTAGCATGCCAAAACACTAAATGTCTCAAACAGTAACATGCCAAAACAGTAACCGACCAAAACAGTAAAACAGTAACATCCCAAGAACATTAATAAATCAAAACAGTAAGGGCCAGAAGCTTAAATGGCCAAAACAGTAATGGGCCAAGCCAGAAAAAGGTAAGAGTCGTAGCAGGATAGAACAATAACAGGTCGAGTTGCACCATGAAGGAACAGTAACAGGCTAATAAACCTACCAGGCCAAAAACAGTAACAGAATATGTGCAGGATGTTTATGGGAATGAACAGTAACGGGACCAAAAGTTTATGGGCCACAGCAGATAGCATATATATGCATGTTTTAAAAAGTACATAATTATACTTTAATGGGCCAGAATGGCTACGGGACAAAGCGGGCTAGCCAAACGGGAACAATTCAAACATCATAGGGCGGAACATTAGCGGGCACCTCATTTTATGGGTCATAGAATGTGCCAATATAAAAGAGTGTAGGTCGAAACAGTAACGGGCCCAAAAGTTTATGGGCCACCGCGGGCAGCACCGGCGGGCCCATTTATAATAGTGCATAACGAAATAGTAACGGGCCATGATTCTAGTGTGCTCTCTTATGGGCCGGCCCATTTAATTATTATCATGCCTTGGCTAGGCCTAGCTTTTACCATAGTTTTATTGATAGTTAATGACGTTAACTGGGCCGTTAACGGTGTTCGCCACATGGCAGTTTGCATGACGTCAGCAGTCAACGTGGCTGGTGAACAGATCTACAACATAACGACTTTTCGTGCCTAAAGGGTGCGATCCGCCATGGTCGAAAAAAACCGTGGTAGATTCATTTGTGACGAGGCTTTTACCACGAAGGGCATCCGTTCTAGAAGGGTTTTCAACCACGAAAAATGGGCCTTCAACCACGAAAACCTTCTGTTGTAAAAGGACATTTTTCTTGTAGTGGCCAAAGGAGATTCACACCATAGTTCATCCCCTCCATCTTCCATCCTCTTCATTAGCCATAGCCATTACTTTATACTTGAGATCTTGTGATTCGGCGACCATTGTACAAATATTTGATTTCAATCTAAATATTTGCAAAATATTTTCTATCCTTGATCTTATTATTATTATGAGTGAGTAGTCCTCATGGGTTGCGGGTTGGGGAGAAACCTCGCAGCGATTATGTGTATCTAATCTATGGGATTATTGTGTATTGATTGAATAAAAGATTTGTATCTTTTGTTTCTTTGTTTCTTGCATCGATCTTTGGACTTGTAGGTACCCAAGACCCCCGAGATCAATAAAGGGTTGAGGTGAGATACTTGGCTACCAGCAATCTCATAAGAAACCTAGTGACAGAAAGGGTTGTACGGTCTTCGCTTAGCGACCCATTCGGGAACAACATCTCTCCTTAAGGCTTTGATATGTGTTTACACTTAATAACTATTTGTAGCCCGATACTTCGTGGTGCAACCAGTTGGATCAAAAGGCTATTGATATGCCTACGACTCAAAGGGGCTTTAGTATATTAGGATATGCTTCCCACAAATATTATCTCTATTAAAACATTACATATTACTGTGCCTATTATTATCTTTTATCCCATATGATGTGTAGTTGCAGGTGGATCTTCAATCCTGGCCTATCTCCATCCATTGAATCAACCCACTATATAAAGTAAACTAGATTGGTCTGGTAAACGAAGGTAAAACAAAAAAAACAAATTCTTGTAGACATGTCCTTTTTATTCCCTTGTAGTGTTGTTTTCCAAGGTTCGGTTAAACCTAGGTCTACTAGGGAAAAAGACTTATACTACATCCGTGAATCTGAATCGAAGGTATCAACACCACATGATATGTGGAATGGAAAGAAATTTATCTTATTGTTTCTAAAGATTTGGGGATGTGAACGCTTTGTCAAGAAACTTCAGTCGGACAAACTCGAACCCAAGTCGGGTATAGTAGTCTTTGTAGGTTACCCTAAGGAAACCTTGGGTTACTACTTCTACAACTGTGAAGAGGGCAAAGTGTTTGTCGCGTGAAATGGTGTCTTCCTTGAGAAAGATTTTCTTAGTCGGAAGAGCAGTGGGAGTAAGGTGCAAATCAAAGAAATTCGAAACCTTCTGCCTCCGGTCAACTCGACAACCTTGGAGATTGAGCCAGACGTTGTGCCTAAGTCGGCAAGTGCACAAGAACTGCGAAGATCACCATGGTTGACGTACATGTGCTAGACAGCGAAGAGCCGGCTACGTATCAGGACACGATGGGAATTATAAATTCCGAGTCATGGCTTGGAGCCATGATATCCGAGTTAAATTCCATGGATGACAATCAAGTTTGAAACTTGGTTAATCTATCATATTGTGCAAGATTCATCGAGTGCAAATGAGTCTTTAAGAGGAAAACTGACCAAGACGTAAATATTTCTATCTATAAAGCTCCGCTTGTCACGAAGGGGGTCCTACAAGTTCAAGGAGTTTACTACGACGAAACCTTCTCGCCAGTAGCGATGCTTGATTCAGTTAGGATCATGCTAACATTAGTTGGATACTTCGATTGGGAGGTATGGCAGATGGATATCAAAATGGATTTCTTCAACGGAAATTTAACTGAGGACGTGTATATGATATAACCCGAGGGTTTTGTCGATCTGAAATCTATCTATGGATTAAAGAAAGCAAGTCGGAGTTGGAATATTCGCTTTGATGATGTGGTTAAATCGTTTGGCTTCATCGGAAGTGGGCAAGCTACTTGTGTATACAATAAGTTTAGTGAAAACTCAGTTACGTTCTGCTACTATATGTGGATACATATTTCTAGTCGGGTGTTGCAAGAAACCAAGGAATCACTGGAAAGATGTTTCCAGATGAAGGACTTGGGTGAGGCGACATTTATACTGGGAATAAGGATCTATAGAGATAGCTCAAGGCATCTCATAGGTTTGAGCCAGGGTGCATATCTTGATAAGATATTGAAGAGGTTCAATATAGAATTGTCCAAGAAGGGGTTCTTGTCAATGTCACATGGAATCTGATTTAGCAAGACTCAATGCCTAGAGTCGGCTGATGTGCAAAGTCAGGTGGAGATGATCACATATGCTTTGGCAGTTGGATCGATCATGTATACCAGGATATGTACTAGGCTAGATATTTTCTATGCTCTAAGTGTAATGAGCTGATATCGGTCAAATCCTGGTAAAAGCCATTGGATAGCAGTAAACAACATCTTGAAGTACTTGAGATGTACAAAAGATATTCCTAGTCTATGGTGGCTAGGAAGGGCTGGGTGTAAGGGGTTACACGGATGCCACACCGACCTGAACGACTCTAGATCGCAATTTGATTATGTGTTCATGATGAAAGGAGGTGTCGTGAGCTGGAAATGTTTCAAGCAAGTAATGATAGCCGATTCTACTACGGAGATTGAGTAGATTGCTGCCTCGGGGATGGAAAAAGAGGGGGTTTCGATCAGGAATTTTCTCATGGATCTCAGTGTGGTTCCAGCTATGTCCAGTCTGTTGGACATGTACTATTGGGACACGGGTGCTATCGCACAAGCCAAGAAACCAAGAGCACACCATAAGAACAAACTTGTACTTAGAAAGTATCACCTTATTCGGCAGTTCATCGAATACAGAGATATCAAGTTGTGCAAAGGTACACACAAACACAAATATTGCTGATCCGTTGACCAAGCTGCTTCCCCAAACCAAGTTTGATTCACACGTTAGAGCGATGGACATAAGGTGTCTTGGACATGGAGATGCCTGAATGAGCTTTAGGCATGAAGATGTCTGAGTTATCAAATCTAGTGCAAGTGGGAGACTACTAGAAATGACGAGCATTAGTAATGCCGTAGCATATGCACAGGTAAAAGCTTTACTTATTATAATTCTCTCCTTATAAATTTAGGCATTTAGGGTAACGCAGAGAAAAATGAGTAGAACAAACAGCTAAAGTAACCTTATATGAGACACACGGAAGTTTTTGGTGCTAGCACCGTATTGCTCCCTGAACAATACATTGTACTAAGAGATCCAAGCAAATGTCTATATTAGGCAACCGAGTGGATAAAATCGTCCTCTGCTATATTGATGTGTTGCAAATGAACCAAAACCTAGATATGCATGTGGATAAATATTAGCGTACCATATAGTGCAATCTTTTAGTTTAATACTAGAATGAAGAACTTTTTCAACGATATTGTTATTCAAAAAGTTACTAGTTCATATTTTTAAACTTATAATGGTATCTTAATGGTGCCTCGCTTGCATCTCTAACAAGACCAGTATGAACTTGCACTGTCCTCGATCGACATGGAACCGCCAGCAATGCTCTCGATGGTAGGCAACCGGCTGGGAACTAAGGTTAACGATGCAAGCATTGTGAAAAACTATATATACTCCAGTACTATAAATCACTTATTAATCCAGATGCACCATACCAATAAAGCGTTTCTGTTTTCTCTCTACAATCTCGTACGTAATTAATTTCTACACTACTATTCGAAACCTGAGTGGATTCTACCCTGTCGTTGCTGAGATCATGCCGCCGTGTGCACAACGATGGGGCTCTTGACGAACTGCTTCCCGTTGGTCCATAGGAGGGAGCCGAACGAGTAGTGCTGTGCAAGCTTGGCGTTCTTCACCTCGAACTTGACCTCGAACGTCTTCTCCTCCCCGCTCTTCTTGAACTCCAGCACCGCCGGGTTCACGTCCACGTGCACTCCCGCCGGCATCCGGACCAACGCCTTGTACACCCCCGGCCATCCCACGTTCTTCACGGTGCGCTTGACCGTCGTGCCCGAGGCGGTGACATTGACGACGGTGATGGACGGGTAGTTGAGGTCCTCGAGCTTGGGCAGCTTCTCGGGGCACTTGTAGGGCTCGCCGTTGAACATGGCCAGGACGGAGGCGTTGTACCGGAGCGCGCAGAGGAAGTCGAGGTACTGCTCCGGGCCGAGGTCGTAGACGAGGCCAGGGTTCATGGCGCGGCTGGGCCACACGTGCCCGGCGCCGTGGCCAAAGGGCCCCGCCGGCACGAAGGACGCGTTGAGGATGGACTCCCCCTTGTTGTCCACGTCGATGGCCGTCGTCATGATGGCCGACTTTATCGCCGCCGGGCTCCATTCCGGGTGCAGCGCCTTGATGAGCCCCGCGATGCCCGACACGTGCGGGCACGACATGGACGTGCCAGACTGCGTGGAGTAGGCGACGCGGCGCTTGTCGAAGGTGAGGTCCGTGGGAGCCACTGCGCGCGTCCACGCCGCGATCACGCTCACGCCGGGCGCCGTGATGTCGGGCTTGAGGATCTCTGGGTTCACCGGGTTGGGACCTTGCGACGAGAAGGCCGCCATGTAGGGCGCCGGCTTCGTCATCACGCTCGTCACCGGCTTCTCCACGAAGCCCACCGGAGACCTTCAATTCACCAGATGATGACAATCATAGTCATGCATCATATGTCGATAATAATAAAGGTTTCATGCATGTATGAGGTCGCGAGACAATATATATAGCAGATCGACTTACTTGGTTGACTTGAGGTAGGAGTAGAGGATGAGGCCGTCCCGGTACTTGATGTGAGTGGCCGGGAGCACGTGCGCGTCGGCGATCACCTCGTTGCCAGAGGTGTCGTCGTTGGCGAGCACCATGCCGGCGCCACCGGCCTGCAGCACCGTCAAGCCCTTGGCAACACGAGCGTTCGACCCTCGCAGGCACACCACGATCTTACCCCTCACCTTCTTCGGGTCTAGAGAACCAGGCAAGCAAATCTGCCTGCACTTGCACACGCACGCACACACGGATTAGTTAATTATCATCACCGACCAACATATATATATAGCGGTCATCTAATTTAGATTCGATAGAGAGAGAGAGAGAGAGAGAGAGAGAGAGAGAGAGAGAGAGAGAGAGAGAGAGAGAGAGAGAGAGAGAGAGAGAGAGAGAGATCGTGGTACATACGCCTCCTCTGGCGCTTTTCCGGCAGCTACGGCTTCGGCGGAGTCGATCATGGGGTAAGGTTTCTTCCCACTGAGCGATGTCTCCGAAAGGCTCTGCCCCTGCATTGATCAAAACAACAAGCGTGTCCGTTAATTAATTAATTTCCTGAAATAATAGTAGTACTTGGATCTCGTCAATGTGAGAGAGTGAAGAGCCAGGCCTCGATCCTTTTGCCGTTGAAGACGACGTAAGACGGGAACTCGCGGTCCATGGTGCTGGCGCCCACGGTTAACATCCACGGCGCCAGGTTGGAGATGGATCCGGGCTTGGGGCCCGAGTTGCCGGCCGAGAGAACCACGGAGATGTTGCGTCGGACGGCGTGGAACGAGCCGATGGCGATGCCGTCCTCGAAGAAGTCGTAGGGCTCGCCGTCGCCGCCGAGGGACACCGACAGGATGTGCACACCGTCGTGGATGGCGGTGTCGAAGGCCGCCAGGATGTCCGCGTCGTAGCACGAGCTGCCGTTCACGGGCTTGTAGCACACGCGGTACGCAGCCACGCGAGCGCGCGGCGAGCCACCACTGGCGGTGCCGTTGCCGTAGCCGAACACGCTCGCGCCGGGCGACGGGGCTCCACCGGCCGTGGATAGCGTGTGCGTGCCATGGCCCTCGCTGTCTCGCGGTGTGTAGTACTCCGACCCGTCCAGCTCGCCACCGCCTGATATGTATCCCTTGTTGAAGTAGCGCGCACCGATCAGCTTCCTGCATATATACGTGCCAAAATTTGGAAAGTCATTACCTATGAAATGGAAAGTACAGTTCATAGTATATATTACTGTAACTATAGCAAGAACACATGAGCTGAATGGATATGTAGTGACTCGATTTGAGGACATGAAAACCTTCTGGTGACCAAAGGATTGAAAGAAAATTAACGGAGAAGATTACCCAACATACCTGCAAATTTCAAAACTTTGAGGGAATTCATGCATAGATGATAATTTTGTTACATCTAAGATCTAACATGTACATATATGCCATTTTTTGTTTATGAAAAATATATGAGTTTGACTAACACCTACTCCCTCCGTACTAAAAAGGATGTTTCCAAAAAGGAAGTCACAAATTTGTCTAAACTTATAGATATATAATATAAACACTATTTATTGTATAGGTATATTCAAATTTAGACAACATCTTGTTTAGGACGGAGGGAGTGTTTTATTTGTGTCAAAAAAAAATCAGACTTTCATTTTTCTTTTGTGTTGCTCCTTGCATTGCCTCATCGGTACACAAGCACATCAGCCTATTAAGTGCACCCTTATATTATTGAGACTAAAGTAGTAGTGAACTTAATATTTTTCTCTGGGTGTTGTGTCGCCGTTGAGTGGGGCCAATAATTCAGGATACATCATCGTGCATGCAAGCAGCATGCCTATCAATCTATTATTGCCACGATGTGACACCGTAATAGGCATCAGCTGGTGGTGGTCTCAGCAGCTCAACCGACTTGCTAGTGCTACACTACACAAAAGCACATCAACTTTTCTGCCATCAAACACACACGCACTACATAAGCATCAAACATAAACACGCCTAGCATGGAAATGAAAGAGACACACACATTATATATTACTCCAAACGAACATAGTCACGAGCAGCAATGCATGCATTATTATTATTCATATAGCATGATTTCAATTAATTACTACTAAATCAGATCAATAGGTTTATTTACCCGTTGCAGTGGAAATTCTCATCTTTGCCTTTGTCGCATGTTCCTTTCCAGCTCTTGGGGACTGGTCCTAGTCCATGATCACGGAAGCTGTCTGATTCTGGCCACACACCTTCACATCCATACAGCACAAGCGCACATATAATATCAGCATCATTGCATAATATAAAATTCAACTCAGTTAGAACGGCAAACTCCAAGAGAAACAAAACAAAAATCTCAACAGTATGTGTGTGTGGTTCACCAAATAGTTACTAGATGCATGGCCTGTGTTTTTACAGAAGAAATTTCAAGAGCAATTTTGTTAGTATTTTTTTTTTGGTCGTGAGAATAGGAAGAAAATTCCGGCACACCAAATATGACTTCCTGCTTGTGTCCAATGATACTTTGGCTGCATATGATTTGTGATGAGTGGCATGCATGTAAAGAAATTAAGTACTTCCTCCGTTTGGAAATATAAGATGTTTTAGGTTTGTAAATGAGATGTATCTAGACCTTTTATTGTATAGGATACATCCCCTTCACAAATCTAAAACATCTTATATTTTTAAACGGATGGAGTAGTATGGAGGAATGTAGGATAGGATGGCATCTAGGAGCAGCATGCATGGTTGCACTTGCATGTACAGACGGGAAGCCACTATCGAATCATTTATCATTGGATGGTCCTATATACAAACTCGATCTGCCAAAAGACCAGCTGTACACATATATGGATGATGGGTTGATTAGTACATATATAGGCAAAAGTCAACAGCACGCTAGCTAGCTGTGATATGGACTCACATCCACGTAAGTTACCTAATCAGTGTTTGTTGATGATCAGTAATTCGGCAAGGTATATATAGGATCGAGCTATATATTCAGTGTGAATTTGGTTGAGCATATATAGTTTTTATACATGTAAAAATACCAAGAAAGCTTCCAGTGTGTACTGGTCTACCGCTACTACGATCCTAGTAAATATTTATGCCGAGATGTCATCAGTCCACACCAGACTGCATGCCTGATGCATCACCTAATTAAACTAGGCAGTATTATCGTACCGGTGTCGAGGTTGCCGATGATGACGCCCTCCCCGAACTTGGCCTTCCGCCACGACGCGCCGCGCGGGGCTCCGTCGGGGCCGGCGAGCCCGACGAACTGCCACGACCGCGTCGTGTGCAGCTGGTGCCCTCTGTTCGGGAACACGGACACCACCTCGGGTAGCCCTGCAGATCAGATCACAACGTACAAATTAAAGAGAAGCACGCGGTTTAATGAATTAAGCAATCGGCGGCCGGCGGGAAGGAAAGCACGCGGTTTACTCACTGGCGATCTCGGCGGCTTCGGCGGCGTCGAGGTTGGCGGCGAAGCCGTTGATGTGCTTGGTGTACGAGTAGAAGATCGCGTCCTGCGCCTTCGCCTTGCTGCACATTGCCACAAGGAAATTAAACCGCATCGCGATCATCACGAGTCCAAGATCGATCGCAGTCGCAGGTTCACAACGAATAACATCATCTCGGTCGGTCGCTCGTGGCTTACTCTCCGAGGACGGTGGCGAGGAGCTCGGAGTGTGAGTCGGCGGCCTTCTCCTCGAGCGCGGCGAGGTCCACGGCGGCGAGGTCGTGCAGCTGCGAGCCGTGCGCGTGCTCGCCGAGGTACACGACGTAGGACCGCTTCTGGGCGGCCGAGGGCTGGACGAGCAGAAGCGCGCAGAGGAGGAAGGCGGCGGCGGCGCCCAAGGAAGCCATGGATCGGTCCTCGCTCGCGAGCGATCTGTTGCGGGAAATTCTGGGTAGCGGGTGGACTGGGGGAGGGAGGGAGGGGGACGTGTATTTATACGCGAGATGGCCGCGGCGGGGGTTTAGTCGACGAGACGATCGAGGACTAGGCGATCTGTGGCTGTGCTGCATGCGCCGGCGTAAACGCCGCGGAGACTGCTTAAATCCGTGGATCCGATGGGGGTTAGTTACCGGCCCCGCCCAGCTGGTTCGAATCGAATGTCAACAGGATCGGCGGGATTTATCTCGTGGAAGATCGTTGGATGCGCGTACCGAAATTTGGCAATCTGAAATTTGGCAATCTGTTGTGAGTAAAACGATTTTCGAACTCAGCTCCTACCAGCTTCTCTAGCATATCGGCCGGCCTCCTAAATTTTCGCACCCATATGATAATCCGGTACCGAAGCCTAAAATAGTCTTTCCAGTAACCGCAAATATTATGCGTATATCGCATCTATTTTCCTCTTTTTCCTCCCGTCCACAAACCCTCGCCGCTGCGCGCCACCGTCTTCGGTTCTAGCCACATCCGCAATCGTAAAATGCATCACCGTCGCCAACCTTCGTGTCCACTCCACATCTTGCCATGGTCGGCCAATCGAGCTCTGATTTGGGCGCACGCGGCCTCGCTTTTCCTGGTTGTGGCAGGAGCTCTGGCGTGCGATCTTGCCCGGCGCTACCGTCGCGGGAGGAGGGACGTGAGCGCCTTCTCGTGCAGGGAAATGGCCGCGGCGCCCGTGAGCGCACCCGCGTGACCTAGCCGCTGTCGGCCGACTTTGCCGCGTACGATGCAGAGCAGCTCTTGTTGGCTGAAATCTGCGTGTTTCCATTGACTGTCCGTGAGCCTGCTGCCACCGACGAGCAGGAGGATCTATTGCTCACCGAGGCCAAATTCAACTCCCTGTGCACCGCGTTCATGGACATCGTGGAGCGTCGGAAGCGCCGCTGCAAAGCGCGCAGGGCGGAGAAGCGTGGTATTCTCCGTACCAATCGCCTCTCCCTCTGCGAGCACCTAGGGAGGCTCGAGGTCCTCGAAGCCGACTTACCCGACGAGTACTTCACCAACGAAGACTACGACAAAGAAGCCATCAACGCCGAGGAGTAAGCGCACGACGCCACCGCTGTAGATGATCCGGTGAGTAGGTACCGTCGGCGGAGCTACGTAGATGCTAGGTGAAGTCTGGATGTAGGGCGCAAGATCTATACAACAAATTTTCGATGAAGGACCTTGGTGAAGCATCATCCATACTAGGCATCAAGATCTATAGGGATAGATCAACACGTCTAATTGGGCCATCACAAAGTATATACTTTGATAAGATTTTCAAGAAGTTTAAAATGGATGGAAGTAAGAAAGGGTTCTGAAAGGATAGAGATGTCGCCTAGAGGGAGGGTGAATAGACAATTTTAAAACTATTACGGTTTTGGCTTGATAGAATGCGAATTTAAACTAACGTTTATTTTACAATCACAAAACCTAAATACACTAGTCTCAACTAAGTGCACCAACAACAAGTTAAGCTAATCAAGATAGCACAAGATAAATATACCACAAGTGATAAGCAATATATAAGTACTTCAAGCTCGATGGCTATAAGAAGAAAAGTAAGCTCGGGTATAGAGATAACCAAGGCACACGGAGACGAAGATGCATTCTCGTGTTCCCTTACAAGTAAGGTATGTCATGTTGGAGAGGTGTGAGATTCCACGAAGGCTCGCCTTCTTCTCTGAGTCTATCCCACGAAGGAAAAGGCCCTTTCCTTATGGCTAGCTTTTCCTCCACTCAGGAGATGGCAAGCTCCACAACCACTTCATAAGATCCACGAAGGAGAAGCATGGGTATCTTCACAATCTTCCATGAAGAGGACACCGCGACACCAACCATCAAGCCAACTAGGAGGTCACCCTCCAAGAGTAACAAGCTCACGGTCTCTCAGTCGAACAAATCGTAATGGAGAGCT
Organism: Avena longiglumis; assembly: GCA_030063025.1. Taxonomy (NCBI): domain Eukaryota; kingdom Viridiplantae; phylum Streptophyta; class Magnoliopsida; order Poales; family Poaceae; genus Avena; species Avena longiglumis. Next base: position 145,185,211 of record CP125978.1, on the reverse strand, counting down.
CAACACTTATGCAAGAATGCAAATCAAGACCACCAAGGATGGTCAAATCCTTCACTTTCAAATCCCACCAAAGCAACAAGTGCTAGTGAGGAATTAGAGAGGAAGAACAATGGTGGAAGTCAACCATTCACTCTAAGATCTAGATCCAAAGGGTTCCCTTCACTTAGAGAAGGAATTGATTGGTGGGGATTATAGATCTAGATCTCCTCTTCCAAAACCCTCAAAAAGATGCAAGAATCATAGGAGGGAAGGGAGAGGAAGCAAGCTCAAGATGACATGGTTATATCCCGCGGGTACATGATCTTAGCATACGTAGTCCAGCCCAAGGAAGGCCCACGGCAAATATATGCCGGCCCATGAAGACTTTCGGGTGGCCAAGGCCCATGACGCCTTCGGATCCTTGGAGAGCAAGACTAGAGTAGATAGGAAATTCAAAGGGGTAAACCCTAAAACCTTTAACCGACTCGATCTGTGCCTGGGACCTGCCTATCTCTATATAAAGGCCAGGAGGGCACGACGAGGAGGCTCGCTTACGATCTCTCGCACACCACCGCATACACACCTCCACGCCAGATTGCATCTGCGCACCCCTGTAACCTTCGGTTCCATCATAATCAGAGCAGACAAGCAGGAGTTGGGTTTTCCCTCCAGGGGCCTGAACCTGGGTAAACCTCGTGTCCCCGTGTTTCTTGTTTGCTAACCGTTCCGCGATCTCCAACATCCCCATCTTCTCCAAAACCCAAGCTCATAACAATGGGCATTGACGAGATTAGACCTCATCAATTGCTGGCGTCAGGAACGGGACGCTGATTGTGCGATCGTGACGGTCCCAACCCGAGCGATCTACAACTCCGCGGCGACGGAGAGTCATCTCCTCTTCGGCGCCTTCGACTTCACCGGCCACTCACCGGCCACCATGAAGGACTTCGAGCCCATTGGCGACGGACTCGAGATCCTGTTCGGGAGTTTCTGCTTCCAGGTGGGGCAGACCGGCACCCTCCGCCTTCCAGAGCGGGTGCCCCTGACATCGATCAGGCCCACTTCATGGGCTCCACACCCTGTGCTACGCATATCACCATCGACAGACGAGTCCTATGACAGCAGCAACTGCAACTCCGATCTGTGTGATCCACCATCAGACGAAGGGACCTACGATTCCAGATCCGAAAGCTACGGCAGCAGCAAGCCGATGTACGAGCGCTACCAGTGCGCCGCAGTCATCCAGGATCAGGAACACAATCCGCCACCCAACCCGCAGGGGCGGAAACGGTGGAAACAAAAGAAGCCAGTCCCCCCCCACCCAACGGGGACAACAATAATCGGGTCATCTACCTCAACGAGGAGGGATGGGCTCAAGCACGCGAGGCCGTGGCAGGCAACAAGATCCTGCCCGCTTACGCCTCACGATATATGCTGATGGCATACCACATGCTCCTCATCGAGGAGCACAAGAAGCAGATCAAGATGCAGGAAGTGCTTGACAAACGTAAGCAAGCAGCTTCGGAGTCCAGTGCGCGACGAGATGCGCTCTCCGCCATGGGCATTGGCTCCAGCTCGCACGGCAACAATGACAACAAGCACCATTCTCGGATGGATAAGATGGACCCTAAAGAGCGTCGCGAGGTGACCCGAGCCCTCAACGCATCCTTCATGGAGATGGACGCTGATGGCAACGTCATCCCGAAGACGCCGCAAGCTGCGATCATGGCAGCCACCGCGTAACTCGCATCCCACCCACCTCCGGAGGGGGACCCGAAGAGGGCCATGCACAAGTCCGCGCTTACCGGACTCGGACTCGTTGGAGCTGCGCTCCACGGAGAAGCTCCTGCAGAGCCAAAAAATAAGGTTGCGGTCAGATTCAACCGCAGCCCCACACCCTCATCCGAGGACGAAGAGCATGACCTTCCTAGAAGGCATAAGAGCTCGCTCCGTCGCAGCCGCGACTACGACGCTCGAGACAAGCTAACGCAGCGCAAGATCGACAAAGCGCGCGCCAAGCGCGTATGCTCGTCTGAATCCGAGATGGATGAAGACGAAGGAGAACTCTGCGGAGCTCGATGCTTCAGCAGATCTGTTCGACGGACAAGGATGCCGCGAAACTTCAAGCTTCCTTTGGACACTCCGAAGTTTGATGGCACACAGGACCCCAAGGCATGGCTCAGCGACCACTTGTCGTCCGTTAAGCTGCACGGCGGAAGCAGGGAAACCACCATGCAATGCCTTCATTGCGGTGACAGCGCTTCGGATCGCTAAGCAGCCTATCCTCAGGATCCATCCGAAGTTGGGAGGAGCTGGCATACAGTTTCGTCCGAAACTTCAAGGGCACCAGCAAGAGGCCTGCCTCGATCGAGGAGTTGCGGGCCTGCACTCAACGAATGGGCGAATCCATTCGCTCGTACATACTGCGTTGGTCTAACAACAAGAACTCCGCGGCGCACATCTCCGAAGAGAGGGCTATCGACGCCTTCAAGTACGGCGTCAAGCGCCAGGACGTCAAAGAAGAACTTGGGCGCTTCAAGCCCAAGACACTCGACCACCTCATGGACATCGCCAACAGGTGGGCCGACGGTGAGGACTCCGTCCACCGAGCACACTCGGAGGAAGAAGACGACTACGGCCGACGACACGAACGTCGTAGCAAGAGGAGATCGCGCGTATACGACGATCGCGATGGACCCGACATGGTCGCGGCTGGCTATGCCGACCGCCACAGCGATGGCAACCGTAACAGCGGCGGATACCGCGGAGGCTATTTCCGCGATGGAGGACGCCCAGCACAGTCGTGGCAGCGCCGCGGTCGCGACGACGGACCCTCAGCATACGAAAAACTGTCGGGTCCATGCACCATCCACTTCTACATCGACAAGCAGGATGGTAAGAAGAAGGCAAGCCACATGCTCAAGGACTGCCGCGAGTTCAAACTCGAAAGCATGGCTCAGATGAGGCAGCAAGCCCCGAATCCTGGATTCGAGAACGCACCCGCACCAGGCGAGATCGCACATGGAGCTCCTCCACCGCCACCTGCAGGAGGCCCGAACCACCCAATCGCACCCGCATAGAATAACGGTGGGCACGGGTATCCCCCGCCGAAAGCAGCGCTGATGATCCAAAAAGGGCGCCCAACGAATAGGGTGCAGAAGAAAATTACCCGTCAGATCAACCTGGCTGTGAGAACTCCACCCGCCATCCCTGAGTACCTCAGCGGATCGGAGTCCTGCATCACGTTCATCCGTTCGGATCACCCTTGCCAGATCCCTCGCCCAGGTCATGCTGCCCTGGTGCTTGAGGCGCAGAACGGAGGGTTCGAGATGAGCCGCGTCTTCATGGACGGCGGCAGCGGCATCAACCTGATGTTCGCCAACACCCTAGCAGCAATGTGGATCCTGCTATGCAGCCTGGAACAGTCAGACACAACGTTCCATGGCATCGTCCCAGGAAAGGGAATATTCCCCCTGGGAAAGATATGGCTCGACGTCATCTTCGGCAAGCCGGATAACTTCCGATGCGAGCAGCTCGAGTTCGAAGTGGTGGACTGGCCATCACAATACCACGCCATCCTCGGGCATGTAGCATTCGCAAGGTTCCTGGCAGTACCGCACTATGCGTACCTACTACTCAAGATGCGAGGACCCAGGGGCGTCATTACGATCCACGGGAGCTTCACCCAATCGGACCACTGCGACAGGGATTTCAATAGAATCTCCCAGTCATTCGGCATGCAAGAGGAGCTCGTAAGGCTCCGCGAGGTGACGGACAATGGGGCACCCCCAGTCGCAAGACAGAATGCACCTGATATGTCCTTCAACTCCACCGTCAACACAAAAAAGGTGCAGGTCCACCGGATGGATGCCTCCAAGACGGCACTGATCGCCAACAATCTTAGCTCCGCATAGGAAAGCGCGCTCGTCGAATTCCTCCGTGAGCGCTGGGAGATCTTCGCCTGCTGTCCTGCGGACATGCCAGGAGTTCCCAGGGAATTCGCCGAGCATGCACTCAATGTCTTTCCAGACGCCAAGCCCGTCAAGCAGTCCATCCGACGACTGTCCGAACCACGGGCCGAAGCAATCGGAGTCGAAGTCAACAGACTACTCGACGCAAACTTCATCAGGGAGATGAAGGAGAGCGAGTGGCTCGCCAACACCGTAATGTTCCCCAAAAAGGACACGGACATCCTGCGGATGTGTGTGGACTTTACATCGCTAAACAAACACTGCCCGAAGGACCACTTCCCTCTCCCTCGGATCGATCAGATCATCGATTCGACTACAGGATGCGAGAAGCTCTCCTTCCTCGACGCATACTCAGGCTACAACCAGATTCGACTAAAGGTTGAAGATCAGGAGAAAACGGCGTTCATCACGCCGTTCGGAGTGTTCTGCTACAACACAATGCCCTTTGGGATAAAGAACGTAGGTGCCACGTACCAGCGGTGCATGCAGGCATGCCTGAAGGACCATATCGGCCGCAATATCCAAGTCTATGTCGATGACATAGTCATCAAAACCAGGGAGGCGAGAACACTCATCGACGATCTCCGCGAGACGTTTGATAATCTCGACCACTACATGATCAAGCTTAACCCTGAAAAGTGCGCCTTCGGCGTCCCATCTGGCCAGCTGCTTGGTTACTTCATCTCCCAGCGAGGGATCGAGGCGAACCCGAAGAAAATCCAGGCCATAATGGCCATGGAGAAGCCGAAGAACCTCAAGGGTGTCTATCAGCTTGCAGGACGAATCGCGGCATTGAGCAGGTTCATCAGCCGCATGGGCGAGAAAGCCCTGCCATTCTACCAGCTGCTACGCAAGGCAGACAAATTCGAGTGGACGCCTGAGGCGGATGATGCATTCGAAGATCTAAAGCGGCTGCTCTCTACCTTGCCCGTCTTGGTTACGCCAAAGGAGCGCGAGCCTCTACTGCTGTACATAGCAGCTACACACCAAGTGGTGAGCACCGTACTGGTGGTCGAGCGACCCGAAGAGGGCAAGACCCATGGGGTCCAACGCCCAATCTACTACCTCAGCAAGGTATTGACGCCGACAAAGCAGAGGTACCCTCACTACCAGAAACTCGCCTACGGCGTGTTCATGACGGCTCGTCAGCTGAGCCATTACTTCCAGGAGCACCAGGTGATGGTTGTCAACGAGGCACCCCTGAACAGCATCCTGAACAATCCGGAGGCCATAGGACGTGTGGCCCTGTGGGGAATCGAGTTGTCACCTCTATACATCGTCTATGAGAAACGCCACGCGATCAAGTCTCAAGTCCTCCCGGACTTCCTTGTACACTGGATGGAGCTGCAGCTGCCAGACACCCCAGACATGATACAGTCATGGACGATGCACTTCGACGGCTCCAAGCGTGAAGCCAGAGCAGGATCCGGGGTCATATTGACCTCCCCGCAGGGCGATAAGATGAAGTACGTCCTCCGGATGAAGTTTTGAGCTTCCAACAACGAGGCATAATACGAGGACCTCATCCACGACATGAGGATGGCAAAGATCTGCGGCGCAACGCGCCTGGTCATCTACGGAGACTCGAACCTCGTCGTCCAGCAGATGATGAATGAGTGCGACGCACACGCCGAAAACATGATTGCGTACCTCGTACTCTACAACTCACTCGAGGGAGAATTTGACGGCTGCGAACTTCGGCACGTTGGGAGAGAAAGCAACAAGGAGGCCGATAGACTTGCCAACATCGGCTCCACCTGTGCACGGGTGCCACCAGGCGTGTTCCTCGAACAGATCTGCGTGCCATCCATAAATCGGAAATTCCCAAAGGGATCACCTGAAGAAGCAGAGCACTCGGGGGCTGCGCTACCCGAAAGGACAGGAAGGACCCGAAAAGCTTGACACAAAGTTCGATGTGGTAAACCTGATGCAGGTCATGGCAGTCGAAGAAACTTGGACGCAACCGTACCTCAAGTACTTGATAGACGGCGAGCTGCCTGATAGCCCGACAGATGCCCGGCGCATATCTCGCCGGTCAAAGGCCATCACCATCATCAATGGCGAGTTGTACAAGCGCAGCATTTCGGATGTACTCCAAAGGTGCGTCACCATCGGTGACGGCAAAACCATTCTCCAAGACATCCACGAGGGCATCTGCGGCCATCACGCGGGCAGTCGCTCCCTTGTCACCAAAGCTCTACGAGCTGGATTCTACTGGCCAACGGCCATGAACGACGCCAAGGACATCGTCCGAAGATGCAACGGGTGCCAAAGGTTCGCCGACAAACCACACGCACCCGGATCAGAACTCAGGCCCATACCTTTGGCCTGGCCCTTCGCCCAGTGGGGCCTCGACATGATCGGCAAGCTACCAAGGTCCTCGAAAGGAGGTCACATCTACCTCCTGGTCGCAGTCGACAAATTCACTAAATGGATAGAGGCTATGCCAGTGACTAACCAAAAGGGCAAAACTGTCGTCAAGTTCTTTGAATCCATTGTCTACAGGTTCGGCGTGCCGCATAGCATCATCACCGACAATGGGTCGAACTTCATCTCAAAAGAATTCCAGGACTTCTGCGAAGACCTCGGAATCAACATCACATACGCCTCTATGGCGCACCCGAAAACAAACGGGCAGGTCGAGAAGTCCAACGGCCTCGTCGGTGCTGGCATCAAGAAGCGCCTAATGAGCCCACTCGAGCGACTCGCGGGTGCCTGGACACAAGAGCTACATTCGGTCCTGTGGAGCCTGCGCACAACGCTAAACAGCTCAACCGGCTACACGCCTTTCTTCATGGTACACGGAGCCGAAGCCATGCTACCATCAGAAGTACGCCACAAGGCCTCACGGGTCGTCGCTTACAGCGAAGCCGAATCGACGGCTGCACTCGAAGATGCCGTCGATACACTTGACGAAGCGTGCAACATAGCAGTGGCTCGATCAGCGGTGTACCAACAGAGTCTCCGCAACTACCACAGACGATGGCTGCGCCCAAGGTCCTTCGTCGAAGGAGACCTGGTCCTACGACTCAAGCAAGAGCGACCGAAAAAATTCGCGTCACCATGGGAAGGACCCTACATCATCACTGAAGTCATCCCAGGTGGCGCCTATCGCCTCAAGAACGTGGAGTCTGGATTCGCGTACTCCAACCCATGGAACGTCGCACAGCTGCGACGCTTCTACCCCTAGCTACCCCCCTCTTTTACTTTCAATAAGGCTATTCAGCCAAGGCTACTCATCCGAACAATGTACCTCCTCCATTACGATATGAATAAAGCTAAGTGTCTCGCCCTAAAATTTTTGTTTACTATTTCGCATTTTACTCCATTCCACAAACGCACTCGGGGGCTCCCCCCACCTCACGACTTCGTCGACTGAGGATACCACGTGTACACCTGAGTAGCCGATCACGTCAGGCTAATGAAAAGGGCATGTATAAAAACAAAGCACTACGTGCTAAAACAACAACCAAACCCTTACAATAAAGGGCACAACACGCCCCGTCAAATATATACAAATTTTACATCTATCTTTTTTACAGGTACTACCTATTCTGAAGAATAACCTGAGCACGCTGCTCAAACAGATCTACGATTTGTTCGGCATACTGCCTTACAGCCGCATAATGTGGACGCATATCCCACTCGCCACCATCCGGCCGAAGAGGCGGCCCAGCCGCTACAGCAGACAGATCTACATCAGGACGATGTAACCGCACAAGGGAGAGCGCAGCCTTCACCCCGTGACGAGCTGATGCCGCACCAGTTCCCTGACACGATGCACACTCGAAACTTGACGGCGGGCGTAGAGAGTTGATGCATCATCCGGTGAACATCACATGCGTAACCGACGCCCGAAGACTTCACTTAACGGCACCGCGATACGGTGGACACGATCACCCTCGCCGCAAGGACCAGGGAACGATCACGGTCCATCCAGAAAAACCCACCGGCCTCCATGTCCTGCTGAGTCAAGCAATTGATCCGAACAACAACACGCTCCTTTTCCTCCCTCGGAGCAAGGTTAGCACCTGCAATACTTGCAAGAGTAAGGCAAAAGGCCAACAGGCGCATCCAGAACAATGAGCAGCAGCTCGAAAAACTCACATTCAAGCTGTTCGGCCAGATGACGCAACTCCCCCATCAAAAATTCCTCTCGGGCAGCGCCTCGCTCCGCCTTCGACTTCCATACATTAGCATGGCCATGCACTCCAAGCAACTCCCTCTCAAGACTACGGATGCGGTCTCGTGGAAACACAAGCTGCGACGCACCATCCAAGGATGGCCGCAGCTGTGGTGCAGACGAAGTGTCAGCAGGGTCATCACCCGAAGGATCCTAGAGTAAAAGAAGACAAGGATATGAACAAACATACGAATGAACTCAGAACTCGAAAATTCATTATGTACAGCAAAAATCCACTACATGGTGCAGGGATTGTTCATAAACATAGTTACAAAAGCTGGAAACAAAAGCTATCCTACTACTAGAAAGCCTAAGAAGCTGCATCCTGAGTAGCCTCGGAACCGGACTGCCTCACCTTAGCCTCCCCCTGCTGCCTCAGCGCGTACTCGGCCAGCAGATCAATAAACTTCGGCCCATAATGCTTACAGCGAGCAGCATAGATGGCGAAGGCTACCTCGGATCCGTCAGCAGCCGTCGGCATCAGGGAGGTGATCTGAGGGAGATCTAGCTCAGCTCCAGAAGCCAAGGCCATGGCCAGCCCAACAGAGGCGCCGATGCCTTTATGCTTACGCTTGTACGCCGCAAGAACTTCGGATGACAGTGCCTCCGCCAAGGCATCGACATCTTCGAGGGCCATGCCCTTGGGGACGAGCTCCTTGTAGAAGCGCCCAAGTACCTCCTTGGCCTTGGCAAGCGAGCTGATAACGGTACTGCAGCGATCTTCGACCTCCACAGCAGCATCATCCAGAGCACCCCCGTGCTCCAGAGTATCGCGATCAAACTCGGTGCCCGCGACATCTAAAGAAACAAAGGAAGCAACATAAATAAAACACTACAAGGAAAGACAAGGAAGTCGAAAGGGAAAGGCGAAGAAACGCACCCGGAACAGCCTTGGCAGCTACCATCAGCTTGCCAGCTACCTCTTTCTCGCGCGAAGCCGTGGCAGTGGCGAGCTGTTCCTCGCGGTCTGTGGCCTCCTGCTGCAGACGCTCCTTGGCCTCGGCCGCGTTGGCTAACTCCAGCTCGAGGTGTTCCTTCGCACCAACGGCGACCTCGGCTTTCTTCTCCGCCTGCCCAAGGCTCTTTTTGAGAGCATCAAGCTTGCGGAGAGAGAGACATTATGGTCCTCTGCAGTCAGCAACACACCTATTAGATCGAAGGACAAAAATGCATAAAGAAGCAAAAAGATCAGGTCGTAAGCATACCTTGAAGCTGTTTGAAGCTGGCCCCCAATGCCAGGTGCTGCTGCACCAGTTGGTTGACACCTTGCACAAAAGGCTGAAAAAAGAACCACCGGTCAAAAGAGCGGCTCGGGGGATACGCCCAAAAGAACGAGCAAAAATAAGGTACACATGTGAAAAACGCTCGGGGGCTCCCCCCGAGACTCGAAGGAAAAATGAACAACAAAATACCCTACAGATGCTCGGGGGCTCCCCCGAGGTGGAAAGAAAAGAATGATCAACAGATCATCCGAAAAGGCTCGGGGGCTCCCGTGGCGTAAAATGTACCTTACATGGATGTACGGCGACTCAATGTTCGCTTGCCCACTCTGAGAGAACACCACCAAAGCCTCCTGCAGAGAAGACCCCGGAGCAGCGCCCTCAGAGGTGGCCACCGTCTGAGGAAGAGGAGGCACAACCTTCGACTCCCGCACCATCTCTCGAGCGCCATCACTGGAGGAGCTGTCAGAGGAGTGGCTACAAAAGAAATATCAGCAAAGATCAAAAACAAACAGACAAGAGAAAGAGAAAACGCACTGAGGAAACTTACGAGTCGAGATCGCTCAAGTCGAAGGCAGGAGGGGTCTTCCTGCCCTTCTTCTCTTCCTTCTTTTCTTCCTTCTTCTCTTCCTTCTTCCGCTTTGTCGGCGTGTGCGGTGCCACAGCCCGCACGGGAACGATAGGAATCAGAGAGGAAGAGCCCCCATGCCCATCACTATGACGCTCTAGGCACAGCGGGTTCCTAGGCGTCGGCGGAGTCGAGGCATCCGGTGATTCGTTGCACCTCCTCGTCCGCTTACGAGTGTGATCCTCGCTCGACTCGTTGGCCTCTTTAGCCAGAGATAGCACCGACGGTAGCTCGGACATGGAATCCACCACCTCATTATCCGGAGCATTCGGGAATAGTTCGGGCAATGGAGGCGATATGCCTGGCACCTTGAATTCCTGCGGAAAATATAGAATTTTTTTTCAGTACAGAAGGTAGAAAGACAAGCGCAGTCGAAAAATAGTGCTACGCGCACACCCCAGTTCTACACCTGCGGAACCGGACGGGAAGCAGAGAACGGAGAAGTCAACGACTTCCCCGGAAGATCCTCTCCAGCCTTGAACTTCAGCAGCGGACGAAGGATTCCGTCGAGATCCCCCTTGGAGAATTCCTCAGCCGAAACCCTAGTCGGATCATGGTGACCCGCATAAAGAAACATCGGGTGCGCCCTAGCCTAGAGAGGCTGCACCCGACATTTGAGAAAAGTGTGGATGATATCCACACTGTTCACCTCCTTATCCGGAATCAGTTAGAGATCCTCCACCCGATGATAGAGCCCATCTATCTCCGCCACCTCGCCATCCAAGATCTGGTTCTTCCAGGACCTCTTCGGCTCGATCTTTTGGGAGGGGTCGAAAGGAGCAAGACCAAAATCCTTCCCAGCCGCCGTGGAGTCGCGGATATAAAACCATCGCCTCTGCCAGTACTGGACAGATTCGGACATCGAAAAAGAGAAGAAAAGAAGATTAAATCGAAGGGAAATGATGCAACCCCCAATGGGATAGACACCATCAGAACCAGATTGCCTCTTCACGGAATAGAGTTTCCGGAAGAGGCCAAAGTGCGGATCGATACCGAGCCAGCACTCGCAGAAAGTGACGAAACAAGCAATGCGAAGAAGAGAGTTGGGGGAAAGATGATGCAACTGGATGCCGTAAAGGAAAAGCAGTCCACGAAGGAAATTGTGGACTGGGAAGGAAAAGCCCCGAAGAAAAAAATGCGAGGAACATAACCCGAAACCCAGCGGGGGACTGGGAATTACCTCGTTGACAGGGAGTTTGACGGCCTCCCTATCCTGCGGGATCAAGCCCCACTCGCGAAGCTTGCGGAGATCACTCTCCCGCGTCTCCGATCGCCGCCAGCCACCGTCGGTGACACGGGCAGCGGTAGAACCTTTCTTGCCATCAGCAGCACTGGTGCCAACCGCAGAAGAGGACTTCTTAGGCTTCCCCATCGCGGTGCGGCGGCGCCGACGGTGAGAACGTAGGATCAAAGAAGGAAATGTTCGAGGATATTCCAGCGCGCAGCAAGAAAGCTCAGAGAAGATTGGAGCAGTGAAACAAGAATGGCTGCGGTGAAAACAGATTAACTTTTCCCCAATGATTATAAGGACGAAGACGATGCACGACGACCGTCCATCGGGAAGACCTAGAGCCAACTGCAAGATCTGACCGTCCATGTGTCAGTACAGCAGCGAACCGTCGCTCACACGCCGTCCACTACACGCGGAAATCGAGGCGACGCCGTAATTATCTCCACGCCGTGCGTGACCAGTCAACTCAAGGTCAGAAGGTGGGGTCCATGTTCATCCAGTCACGTCATCTCTGGCGCCACAGACGCCTGGGGTCACCGATCGTCACCACTGACGTCATCAAAAGCTATGCTAGCAACGATTAAAATTCTTCGGCTATACAATCAAGAGTACTCACTCGAATCTACGATTCGACTAACTACTCTGTCACATCCCAAAATTCTCCTAATTTTGGAATGTGAAATAAATAAATAAGTTTGATTAATTGTTTGACTATGTTGAAAATTCTCAAAGAGAAGAAACTTTTTGAATAGAAATTCCTCTCAACCTTGAATTCAAAATCTTATATTCTTTTGTTATGACCTAAGTAGCCATATAGGCAAAGGGCATGGATTGATTATGGATTGTAGAATTGGTGTGCAAAATTTCAAAATGAAAATCATGAAGCATTCATAAGCATTTCATTACATCCATGCAAAGTTCTCACAAACTAAATCCAAATCCTAGTATCTAAATCCTATAGTTGATTCGCCCAAATGTTTCTAAAGGTAATTAAATTGACTTTATAAAACCCACTATTACTAAGACAACGATTATTGCTAAATTATAGCCTAAAGAGATCCAATTAATACTACAAAATTCTAGAAACAAAATTTAGCTCATTTGGAGCTAGTATGAAAAAGTTAGGGAAAAAATACAAACAAATAAAGATATAAATAAAATGGATTATACAAGGATTTATAAATCCACTACTTCCAAACTAGTAAAAAGATTACAAATTTGATCCTACAATGATCTATTCAATTTTAGAAAATTTTAGAAACAAGAATCATGTCATTTGGAGTTCGTATGCAAAAGATATGAGGGAAACAAGTAAAAAAAAGAAACAAACGGGCCGGCCGAGCCATCCGGCGTCCCAGCAAGGACCGGACCGGCCCAGCCGACCGGCTTTAAGAAGCGTGCAAATCGGTGTTTGTTAGACCTATCTCTATTCAAACTGTTATAACTTTTTATCTACAACTCCGAATCAACTTCCGTTTGTTTCTACTTGTTCCCTACTCCAAGACCTATCTCTAAACCATCCTAAACCTCCATATAAACTCGTGGAGCCACAGCTGTACGAGTTTTTCTTCTCGAAATCCCGAATCTTATTTCGCTTTTTAACCCATCTATACTTCGTCGTTTGCCTTCGGTCAAAAAACGAAAGTTGTAGGAATCGTCGAAATCTCTCAATCCCGGCAAACCTCACCTCTTTTCATCCACCACAGACGGAGAATTTCGTATCGCAATATTTCAGATCTTACGGTGTAAATCCAAGATCTACTCACGCTCGTTTCTTCAAAACCAAATTCCTTTGGTGAGAAGGTAGGAATAATGATTCCACACAACTTTCATGTTCTGAGTTTTTCAATTTGACCTACGGATTTGTGTCTCTAACATAGATCTATTTCTTGTCTATTCTGAGCTAAAATCGGGTCAATCTCTTCTTCTAGCCACCGGATCCTATCCAGACGGTCGAGATCAAATCAAACCGGTGCGTGCCATATCGTCATCCCGGTCATCTTCCTCATCAACGCCACATCAACGTCAGGTCAACATCTAGTCCCAACAAGATGCAAAGTCAACTGTCCGTCGGTGAATATTCCCTGCAATATTCCGTTCGAATTTAAAATTGCATATTATAGATCTAACTTGTAAAATTCATTAGAAATTCATACCACGTCCAAAAATTGCGCATAATATATCAAATTGAAGATAATTTTACGTAGAATCATCTTATCAGAATAGATCCAAATTTTACTATACATGGTTACTGCAGTAATTTAATTAGTTTTAATGATCTTTTAGGTTAATAAATTCATAAGAAATTATCTGTAACTCCGAAAAATATGAATAATATATCAAATTGAAGCTACTGTAATGTACTTTAATAATATCTGGTTGGATCTAGCATTTGCAGATTATTTAACCTGTAGCAATTTAATTAGTTTTAATGACTTTATAAATCATTAAATTCATAGTAAATTAATTGCTTGTCACAAAAATATAAATGATACACCGTTGGAAAGCTAGTTCCATGTAGATCATCAATATGCAATTAGTTCAGCCTTTTACTGTAAGGTTTTGCCGTGAAGATTTAAATGTTTTAATGGATTATTTAGAGTAATAAATTCATAAGAAAATAAATACTATTCAGAAAATTACAAATAATATCTCCTTGAAATCACAATTCCGTGGAGATTACAGATATAATTTTAGTTTGATTTTTACACAACAGAAACTATATGAATCATTTAAAACCCACTAAACACTATTTAAATCATACAAAAAGATCTATAACTCCGATTAGGGTGAATCCAAGTGCTAAGGTTTTGTATTGACAATATCTATACAGATAAATTGCATGACAAATTATTTGGTACTGTTAAAACAGAAATTCATACAGAAATATTTAAACCCATTGAAATAGTGTTTTAATCATAGGAAAATATCTATAACTCCTTTTTAGGTGATTCAAATTGCCACTGTCTTTAAATTGCATTACCTCTATCCAGTAGCATCTAGTTCACAATTTAATACGACATAAACATATTTAGTTCAATTAAAGTGGTATACACCATATTAAATCGATACAACTTTAGTAATAAAAGCTTTAGTGCATTAAATGACTTTCCACATGCATCATGTAATCTAATTAGGTTCAGAACACTAAATGCAACCATTGTGACTCATTAAATCGTCATGCATGCATCTATTCATCATTGTTTTCTTGTAATGTTGCACCGTTGCATGTTTGCAATGTTTTGAATGGTGTGTTTGTTGTGTTTGCTTCAAACGTTAGATTGCGAGGATTGCAACTACTATGATTGCAAGTATTGTGGTTATTACGAAAGAGGACAATATAATTGTAAGGATTATCTAATCGACTACATCTACAACAAAGGCAAGTGGTGTTATCTTGGTCATAAATGTCCTATTGTTTTCCTATGCATTATAGATGTTTTTGTAGAATTGCATATGTAGGAATTGATGTGTATATGCTATGCTATGCCCCATATTATTCCCTAGCATTCCTTGTTTATGAGCCACCGTTGGTAGATGTGCTTAGCCATGCTATGATGAACGAGGGACGGGTTACATCACTGAAGTTGTTTCTAAATGTGTTGGTTTGCGAAAACTAAAACAACTTAATCAATGAATCTCCTGGGTGTGATGGGATTGATAATTTTTGGTGGTATCATTGCGGAAAGGCACCCAGGACACTGACAAATGATTGGTTTCTTTGTTTGGAAGCTTTCGTGTGCAACCATGTGACAATAATAAAATGGGCGGTTGGTTGAACTCAGTAGGTTGTGGTAACTCAAACCCGCGTATCCAGAGATGTAGATAGTGTAGGTTGGACCGGTGCGCGTCGGGATTGGGGAGCTACTTTCCGAACGGTTCCTTCTTGGACTTCTCCCTATCATCACCCAATATGAGAGTGGTGGTACGAGCTGGGCTGGCCAAGTCACATGGGTAAAGTGTACTAACCCCTGCTGGGTGTATAAACTAAGTGCTTAGCCGTGTCCCCGGTTATGGACAATTTGAGCGACCTGAGTCTGATGCTATGATATTTCTCACTCATCCTTATTTCTTAATTACTTAAAACTAGTTGGGTGAACATAATTGGGTAGGATCACCTGGGATTGAACCAGAGTGTCCTATTTATCGTATTGGAAAACTACTTTGTTACAAATGTTAGGATAAAACTGTTGCTTTATGCAAATGAGCCTGAACTCCACTTGGCCAAATAAGCATGTAGTTGATAGATCTGTTGTTAACCACTTTAGCCTACTTGCCATACATTCAATGTATTGACCATTCGTGGTTGCAACGTTTCATTGATGCATGTTATATCGTATCTGAGTGATCGTTTATAGGTCGCGAGACTCCACTCAACATTTGTTCGCCTGTGGCACATTTGAAGGATGGAGATCTACCTTGTATTCGTTTTCCGCTGTGTACTTGTATAAATAATGTAAATTCTGGATCATATTCGTTGTATTTATGATACACAGTTATATTTGGTATCATTTTGTACTGTGTGTGTGCCAGTGAACCGATCCAGGGATTGGCACTATACACATGAATTCAGTCTTATCAGGCGAGGGTGTTACATACTCGGGGGCTACTCCTATCAGGAGCGCTGGCCGCGCACCCGAAAAGTGAACAAAACGCTACATCACTGAATTATTTCTTCGAGTCCTACGTCGAGTCTATGACTCCACTATGGAATCGGGGGCTACTCCCATAGGGAGAATGGATTCAAGCATCCAAAAAATTTGTGTTCTACGGACCTGAAGCTAAACAACAGATGAATTAAAGTCTCTGCTCGAGTCTACGATTCGAACAGACACTCGGGGGCTACTCCCATAGGGAGCGCTGATCGCGCACCGTATGCATTCTTCGACTGCGATCCTACGGATCAACATGCAAAACTTTTTCGGCAACTCTGCCCCAATTAACGCTAAGTGAGCAACATTCTCCTTGGCCACCCGAAACACCTCCGCGGTGATAAACATTCAGATGTTGTGTCTGCGACGCAAAGATAAGACCTACAGATATCATCTGATGGCCTGGAAACGCACACGACTGCGCTCTGCTAGTATGAATCCGTGCCAACAGGCGCGATGAAAAATCCCGACGGACGCATTGGGTACATCATTTAAATTCACTGGAATTCCGCTCCTGTAAGTCCTCCGTGACCTGAGTCAAATCACGCCAGCATATGTTCCGGGTTCAAGTCGAGAGACTCGAACCTGAAGAAGATCGTGTTGTTTTACCCTAAGACAGTTAACTGACCCTGATCCATAGGGAGAGTCAGGCACACGCATCAACAATCCCTACACATTCTCTTGAAAGACAGAGTTGCACCCAAAGGATTGAAGAGTCCTCAGTCGAATCTACGATTTGACTAAACACTCGGGGGCTACTGACATGGTTATACCCCGCGGGTACACGATCTCAGCATACCTAGTCCGGCCCAAGGAAGGCCCACGGCAAATATACGCCGTCCCATGAAGACTTTCGGGTGGCCAAGGCCCATGACGCCTTCGGATCCTTGGAGAGCAAGACTAGAGTAGATAGGAAATTCAAAGGGGTAAACCCTAAAACCCAGAATCGACTCGATGCACTCGACCCGCCTATCTCTATATAAAGGCGAGCGCTACGAGGAGGCTCTCTTCGATCTCTCTCACATCACCGCACACAACTCCACGCCAGCATCTGCGACCTCAGAACCTTCGGTTCCATCATAATCAGAGCAGATAAGCAGGAGTAGGGTTTTCCCTCCGGGGGCCTGAACCTGGGTAAACCTCGTGTCCCCATGTTGCTTGTTTTCTAACCGTTCCACGATCTCCAGCATCCCCATCTTCTCCAAAACCCAAGCTCATAATAATGGGCATTGACGAGATTAAACCTCGTCACAAGAGGTTCAACAATGGAGGTCAATTTTGAGTCAATAACACTCTAAAACGTTGGGTAGAAGAACCCCCTTTTATAGGGGAAATAAAATATGACCGTTGGAAGAAAACTGTGCGAATATCGGTTTAAAAGTCGGTTGGACCGGCCCTAGGACCGGGAAACCCGGTCCCTAGGCCGGTGGACCAGCCTACAAACCGAAACAACACTGAAAACCAACTCGGATAGACTCGATATAAGAAACCGACAATCCTGGTTGAATCCCAGTTTTCCGGTGCTGGCAACAGACCACCCAGTCCGGGAGCCGGTTGGACCGGATCCACAACCGAGATGAAACTGACTTCAAGAAAAACGCAATAACTTTTGTATCCGGACTCCGATTTCGATGATCTTGGTCTTGTTTTGACGAGGACAACAAGATCTACAATATTGTGCAAAGAAACATCATATCCCAACAAAGAAGGATATAACCAAATGAAGAAAGGTAAGAAGCCTCCCTAAATAAGAACCGATACAACCTTCAAACTCGAAAATGCCATAGAAGATGCATACGAATTCCGTGTTGGATGAACTTGGGCTTGTTTAAGAGCTAGCAACAAGCTCAAGAAACTCACATGGATAAACACCAAGAAGCAACAAAATATGAATATGTGAAGTATGCAAAGGATTGAGCTCCTTATGACAATGTGATCAAGTTGCCCAACCGAAAGCCCCTCTTAATAGTGCGACTATCTATCCTATAACCCGGCCTCCCAATGACCACCTTGATACCGGTAAAACTAAAACCTAGCAAGTCCAAACCTTTTCCTTATGCATCCCGCTTGATCTTGATGACAATTCTTCAAGCTCCATCCAAGCCGGAATGCATCACTTGATCATTCTTGCTTCATGAAGACTCATAATTTGCTACCCCATACACTACTATGGGATAGCTTCATTAATACATGTCTTCACATGTCCATTATCACCAATATGGACGGCAAGCTTCAAGCAAATGATCTTCTCGAGATGATTATCTTGAACTTACCCTTCTCAACCTTGATGATGATCACCACTTGATGTCATCCTCTCATGGGCTATATGATACGTCGGAAACGTATCTATAATTTTTGATGTTTCATGCTTGTTTAGTATCTACTTTGCTTTGCTTTGTCTACACTTTGAGGTGTTTTTATATGTTTTATGATACTAGCCTATTAACAAGATGCCACAGTGCCAGTTGCCTATTTTCTTCTGTTTTTGGTTCCAGAAAGGCAGAAAATCAATATTCTCGGAATTGGACGGGACAAATGCCAAAGTCAATATTTTACTGTGGGGAACACAAAGCCTGGATACGAGACGGAGGAGAGCCACTAGGGGGCCACACCCCCCTGGCCACGTGGCCAAGGTGGGCCCACGCCTAGGGGGTGCGGCCTCCCTGGTGACCCCCTGCCTTGCCTCTTCGCTTATAAAGACCCCCCGATACCAAAACCCTAAGTACCCGATCAATATTCCACGAAACCGTCTGTAGCTGCTGCCACCATCGTCCCTAGATCAGGGGGATCTGAAGCTCTTCCCGGCACCCTGCCGGAGGGGAGATCATCACGAAGGCCTTCTTCTTTATCATGCCAGCCTCCGGTATGAAGCGTGAGTAGTTCCACCTTGGACTACAGGTCCATATAGTAGCTAGATGGTTGTATCTCCTCCTTTGTGCTATCATGTTTAGATATTGTGAGCTCCATTCATGATCAAGATCTCATCTATTTGTAATCATGCATGTTGTGTTTGCAGGGATCCGATGGATATTGAGATTACTATGTCAGATTGATTAATGATTTTGTCTTATTGATTCTATTATGTCTGTGTTATTTGAGATCTTGCATTCTCTCTGTTTCTAGTAGCTATCTTGGCCAAGTAGATGCTAGTGACTCCAAGAGGGGGTATTTATGATCGATAATGGATTTATGCCTCTATTTAATCTAAGGAAAGTGACAGAAATCTCTAAGGTTGTAGATGTGATGTTGCCACTAGGGAGAAAACAATGGTCTCTTATTCATGGAACAAGTGGATTGTTTACCTTACACACTTTGCTCAAAGAAGTTGTCTGTTGCTTGCAACTTAATACTGGAGGGGGTTCGGATGATAACCCGAAGGTGAATTTCTATCATAGATGAAATTGGACGGCGGTCTATGTATCTTGTTGTATTGCCCAATCGAATCTCATATGATCATGAATGTCTAGTATTGCATTGTTATGCCTTGATCAGTCCTGTCAATTGCCCTGCTGTAATTTGTTTACCCAGCATGACATGTTTGTTTATCTAAGGAGAACACCTTTAGTGAACTATGGACCCCGGTCTAATCTTTGCCATTGATACATCTTTCGCTGTTACTGTTTACTTTCTGCAAACAACTATTATCTTCCACACTATATAGTTAAGGTTTTCCTCGGAGCTAAGGTTTTCCGATCCGGGACATCCCAGATCTAAGGTTTTCCCCGAAGCCTTAGGCATGAGGCTAAATTCACAGCAATGACATCTTCATCAAGGTAAACGACATCCGAGAACGCTGCCATCGTCGGCTCCGATCCGGAGCTCGGCTTTCACTTACATATTACACGTGAGGAAAATTTATCCATTAGCAATGCTTCACCAGAAAATATCACAAATTAAACGTGTTACACCTGACAATATCACAAATTAAAACGCCCATGTGTGTATCGCAACCGTTATGCTATGTGACAATACTATGTAGACGGCGAGGCGAAGCTCGCCTATTCGTCTAGTATAACTTGTTTGTTCCATGAGTTGAGCAAATTTGACTTGAACAAACGCATTGTACATGCATGAATGACGAATCTGGCAAGAAATTTGCACCATCATCATCTTAAATTCCCGCTAGTACAAAAGAACAAAAATATTTCAAAGTGCTGTGTTGGGCTGGATGCTTATATTTCAGTACTAATATCAAAACAAATGGCAATTACGCGGGCCTTTTTTTGATTGGCTCCATTGCTCCAGCCTCGTTGGTCATAAGAAATGAAGATGGGCCTTTAGACCCAAACGAGAGAGGAAGGCGGCGCCATGGCCCATCTGGCAGTTGTAAGCCCGAGAAAAGGTATCGTGTGAGAGGGAAGGCTGATGTTTTTCTTCCCGAAATAACCCCATTCTCCGCGACAGACAGAAACCCGCCCCGACTTCGCCGCCGCCGACACCCACCGTTTCGTATTCAACCCTAGTCTCCGGTGATGGCCCCCAAGCGCGCCGCCAAGAAGGCAGCGGCACCACCGCCTCCTCCGCCTCCGCCGGCCGAGTCCTCTGACGACGAGACCCACTCCGGCTCGCGCTCGCGCTCCGACGAGTCGGAGGACGAAGAGGTCATCGCCGATTCCCCTGTGCCCGCCGCCACCCCCGCCCTCAAGAACGCACCTGCGCCGTCGCAGAAGGGCGGGGAGTCGGAGTCGTCTGAGGAGGAGTCTGATGATGAGGAGGAGGAGGAGGAGGAGGAGAAGGAGCCCGCCCGCGCGGCCCCCAAGAACCAGCCCCCGCCGCCGCAAAATAAGGAGGACTCCGACGCTTCCGGCAGCGACGGCGACGAAGACGAGGAGGAGGAGGAGGAGGAGGAACCCGCTCCGAAGAAGCAGCCTCCTCCCGCTCTGAAGAACCAGCCTCCCCCTGCTCCGAAGAAGAGCGAGGAATCGGATGCCTCCGACGAGGAAGAAGAGGAGGACGAGGAGGAAGCGCCGCCGCCGCCGAAGCCGACTCCGAAGAAGGACCTGAAGCCCCTGGCGGCGGCGGCCGAGACCAAGAAGCCAGGCGGTATCCAACGCATCTGGTCCACAGACGACGAGGTCCGTATCCTCGAGGCCCTCGCCGCTCACCAAAAGCAGCACGGCACCTTCCCGCAGCCTGACGCTCTCATAGACGTCCTTGCTGGGAAGCTCGACAACCCTGCCTACGGCAGCAAGGAGCTCCAGTCCAAGGTCAGAAGCCTGAGGCATCGGTACCTCACACTCAGCAGGAGGGGCGAGGTCCCGAGCAAGGAGCATGACCGCCAGCTCTTGCACCTCTCCAAGCTCGTCTGGACCGGCGACAAGATCACCGTGCCCGTTGCCACCACAGGCATGGCTAACAACGGCCAGGAGCGGAAGGGATTCGATGAGATGTGTGAGTTGTACCCGTACCTAGCAGAGGAGGTGAAGGAGCTGGAGGCGGCGCACCCTGGCTTGTGCAAGAGGGAGTTTGGGAAGATGGACGACGGCAAGGCGCGTGCCATGGACGAGAAGGTCAAGAGGCAGCGGGTGGCGCAGATAAGGTTAGAGATGCGCCGCTCTGACCTGGCCAAGGAGGTGACCAAGGCTCTCGTCGACCTGGTCGATGGATGATGAGCTTGCCTGAACCGTATCGGCGGTCCCCTGAAGTTGGTGATGAGAGCAGTGCTGCAGTTTCAAACTGTGTCTGTCTTGGTAGTGTAGCAGTGTTTTTTGCGTGGCGATGGCATATGCTAGAATGTCAAGTTTCTTGGTGATGGAAGTATGTTCTAGAGTTGCAAATTATGGTCTTCTGGTGGTTGTAAGGATGTTTCTCCATGGCGTGAGCATTGCTCGAACTGCAAACTGTGGCGGCTCGATGGTGGCTAAGAATGTTCCTTATGTGACGTATGCTCCAATTGCATACTGTGGCATCTTGATAGTGTTGCTCCAATTGCATACTGTGGCATCTTGATAGTGTAAGAATGTTTTTCTGTGGTGATGACAGCATTACTAGAATTTCAAACTTATGGTGTCTCGAATGTGTGAGAATGTTTGTGTGACCACAGCATATGTTTGAATCACGAGTTCCTGACGGTGTAGGAATGTTCTGGTATTGCAAGATTGCTGGCGTCTTGATTGAGTAACCTCATGACTGAGAGCGTTGCTGCCTGGAATGGCAAATTGTGGCGTGCTGATGATCTAGGAGTGTTTCTATTTGAGGTTATGAAATGCGTGCTGGATGTGTTTGTTCACTAGAGGTTTCCTTGTTCTTTTAACCGCTGTAGCTCCTTTTTACATTCTGATGGCATATGCTAGAGCTCTAAATCGTGGCACAACAGAGTTCCTTCATGACGAGAGCATTGCTACTAGGATTGCAAAATTATGGCATGAGGTTACGAAATTGCTGGCTGGATGGGTTTGTTCAGTAGAAGTTTCTGTTATTAACCTATCTGTTCTTAACCTTTGCAGCTGCTTTTAGTATTTTCATCAGAATTTGGGTGCAGGCTGGAGTCTGAAATCATGAATGCGAAGTTGTGGCGTGTTTTGATGATTTTGGAATGTTTTTGTGTGAGGTTCTGAAATGCTCGCTGGATCTGTTTGTTCACCGAGGTTTCTGTTTTTCTAACTGTTGCAACTCTTGTTCAGAAAGTGTTTCAGCTCTTTTGTACTGGTGTCTGTTTCTTACTTTGGGCGCAGACTGGAGAAGTGGCATTTGTTCATGCTTATCTGTTACTTGAAACTGGCATTTTAGAGAAAAACCACTAAGGTTTCTTTTTTGTACATAGGTCTTGAAGAAAATGTCAGCCCGGCAAGTTGCAAAAACAGCATCTCCGATTGAGCAACTTGGACATGTTGTGCAACAGGTCAGTCACTCCACATGTTTTGCTTTGCACGTGTAATTTTTGGCCGCTCCAGAAATATAGTTACAAAATTTCAGCTTCTTTCATGCTCATTGCAGTATGTGGCTAATGGGTGTACGCATTGTTCTGAGCATAGATAGGAGTAGAACTTTCACTGTTTATGCACCCCTAGTTCTATCTTCAGGTTGCATCTATTCTCTGTGATGAACAGGCTATCTCTCCCTGCATCCTCTTTGCATGTTGCGCCACTTGCCGAATCTATATAACCACCAATTCATATCTAAGTATATATCAGGAGAAGTTATCATACCAGTATACCTCGTACACTTATATGTTCCCCCTGGAGGACATTTATATTCCTCTCTCCTCGGCACAAGAAAATCTTCAGATGATAAACCAAGAACCATAGAAAATGAACTGCCACTAGCATGATCGAGCTGGCATCGTGATAAGAATTTAGTAACGAATTTGCAAATTCGTACCAATATTCCATTAGGCCTTGCTGGTTCTCTGTTATCACATATGAACAACTCGACTAGTTAATTTTATTTTTTGGCACAAGACATGATCATCATATAGACACGTTTTTTTAAAGTCACGGTTGATCTTAGTATTTTCATTTATTTCGTGGCTTGCACTCTCCAACACTCTCTGTTTTCCCTTAAATAAAATCATACTTCTGTAACTTTTAAACCCCTTAGGGCATGTATAATGCTAGATGTTTAGATGGACGCTTAAGAGATTAAAAACAATTCAAACAGTAAAACAAAAGTAGCCCAGCGCCCCATCCTCCAATGGAGGCGTTAACCAAGGTGCTTAATAGGAATTGTTTTCTTTCCTGTTTGCACAGTCCGCATGCAATAAAACGGTTTACTACGTGAAAAAGGAGACCAAGCGCCCGGCGGCTCAGTTTGCGTCGACGCTCGCTGGTTTCCTGGAATCAGCCGGTATTCGGGCTAAACCGCTAGGAATCTGACCCTAGCGTCGCTCCTTAACGACCGCGCTGTACGTGCCCTTATAATGCTCTGTTAGTCGAAGAATTCTTACTCTCATCGAGGGAGAGGATGACACTAGGAGTTGAGACAATTTTCCGGTTTATTTCTCACACAACGCCATGCCAACCTGAGGGGTTGGGATACATATTTATAGGCTGCTAACCAGCCAACCATATGCTAAGATGCTAGTCTAAGATGCTAAGATGTGCTAAAGCCAGTCAAGGATGTTGTCCTAAAGCCAGTCAAAGATGTTGTTCTTGATGGGCAGGAAAGCCACCATGTAGCCACAAGGACACAAGGACCATGCGCTGTAGCCCCACAAAGACCACAGTACAGAGACTTATCCATCATTCTCCCCCTAAGTCTTGTGATTGTCTTGTGAGAAAATTGAACCATCCCGATCCTGGAGCAGAGTTCAAGGAACTTGACCATCCCATGAGGCTTGGTGAGCAAGTCCGCAAGCTGATCCTTGGTGTTAATGTAGTTTTCCTTGATGCTCCCTTCATCCGAGAAGCCTCAGATGAAGTGGTATCTTACCCGGATGTGCTTGCTCCGTTCGTGGAAAACGGGGTTCTTTGCCCGGGCTAGAGCGGACTTGCTGTCCACCCTGAGCTCCACCGCTCTAGTGTCTCGGCCAAGGAGATCACCAAGAAGTCGAGCGAGCCAGAGCGCCTGAGTGGAAGCGATGGAGGCCACTATGTACTCGGCCTCGCAGCTGGAGAGGGCCACCACCTGCTGCTTGACCAACTTCCAGCTTACGAGGCACTTGTCGAGGAAGAAGAGGATCCCCCTCGTGCTCTTGTTGGTCTCGACGTCGCCGGCGTGGTCGGTGTGGTTGTACCTGACGAAGTGTGCCACCCTAGGGCACCTAGGGTAGTAGAGGTCATGGTGGAGAGTCCCTGCAACGTAGCGGAGGATCCTATTCACAACCTGCTGGTGCTCCGTCGTCGGTTGCTGCATGAATCAACTAACGCAACCGACGGAGAATGCCAAGTCCGGTCATGTGTGGGCGAGGTAGCAAAGGCTCCCCACAAGTCATCAGTACTGTGTAGCGTCCACCTCCTCGTCGTGCTATCGTGGCTCAGCTTTAGCCTATCCTCCATCAGAGTGAGAGCTGGATTGCAATCGGGTGAGCTCAGCTAGCTCAATGATGCGCTTGGCGTAGGCGGTCTGTCGAAGCGTGATCCTGGAGTCGTCCTGGTGCACCTCGATTCCCTGGTAGAAGGAGAGGAGCCCCAGGTCACTCATCTGGAAGGTGGCCTTCATCTCTTCCTTGAACGCCGTCAACTCCGCATCCTTGGTGCTGGTGATCACCAGGTCGTCGACATACACGCCCACCAATAGGGCATTTCCTCCACTTCCCCGCCAGTAGACGGCCACCTCGTGCGGGCTTTGCTCGAAGCCCATCCCCTATAGCATGGAATCCAACTTGGCATTCCACGCCCTCGGTGCCTGCCGTAAGCCATAGAGGTCCTGACGTAGGCGGAGCACCTTGCCCTCCTTGTCGAGGATTGCAAATCCCGGCGGTTAATGCACGTAGACCTCCTCCTTCAAGTCGCGGTTAAGGAACGCCGACTTGACATCCATGTGATGAATACGCCAGCCCTCCTAGGTAGCTAGCGCAAGGAAGAGTCACACTTACTCCATCCGTGCCATGGGAGCGAATGCGTCGTCGAAGTCAACCCCCTCCTGCTGCACGAAACCTCGTGCCACCAAGCAAGCCTTGTGATTCACGATGGCGCCGGCTTCATCCCTCTTTAGCTTGAACACCCACTTAAGGGTGATCGCATGGTGACCACGAGGGAGGTGAGCGAGCTCCCAGGTGCAGTTCTTCTCAATTGCATCCATCTCCAACTGCATCACGACACGCCATGCCGTGTCTCTCTCAGCCTCTACAAAAGTTCGAGGCTCGCCGTCGTCACACGCAAGGTGCAACTACGCCTCCAGGTCGTGTGAAACCAATCTTGGCACTGGCTGGTCGTCGAGAAGGTTTTCCATCGTATGGTACTGCAGAGGCTCGCCGTCGTAATACGCGTCGATGCGCTCCTTGTTGTGAGAGAGCGGGGAGCAAACTCCACCGGGTTGTGCTCGACGTGAGCTGGTGCTGGAGTAGACATGCCCGGAGGAGTGGTTGTGGTGCTAGAGCACGTGCAGTCGCTGGCTATGGTGGATTCGGCGAAGGCCTCGTCGCAGTTGAAGTCATGGTTGGAGAGCGTGGTGTTGGGGATATTACTTTCCGGGTATACCCTCATGACTCGCTAACCAGGGTGTCCCACTAATGGGTTAGAGCTTTGCTTCACGGGCGGCCCAATCAGGGAAAGAGGACGGAGTCAATTCTGTCTTCCACAAGGACCAGAAGACTTACTGACTTAGGCATATAGTATTACTTGTAGTCCAAGCTGCAACTAGTAACCGACTTTGTAATGTAGCCAGATAGGTCTCTCCTGTAACACTAGGTCTTGGTGCCTTTATAAGACAGACCTGAGGGAGCCTTTAGGGTAACCAATCACAACAACCATAACCATATCGCACATGCGAACCTCTCTTGTAATCCGTTGTAACATATGGCTCTCGCCGATATATTACTGGGTTGCTAGTAGGAGTAGGATCTGATCACCGTCGTCGGATCTGAACCTGGGTAACCTTGTGCTCACCGCTACCGGAACACCGTACGGCTCACACCCCATATTATCAACGCCTTCAGGACCCCCCCTATGGCGTACTTGTCATCAATCCGACGACAGTTGGCGCCCACCATGGGGTAGGTGACCTTCGGACCTTCGTTCTAGGTGGAATCTATGCGTGCGGGAATCGACAAAACAATTTCCATCGGCCGCGTTCTCTATGCCAACTACGTGCCTCTCATTCTTCTCAACGAGACTTGGATTCTGGATAAGGAGCCTGTGACGACCTACACCATCATGCCAATCGACGAGATCGACATCTACCTCAGTTTCGCTGAACCCGCCCAACCCACCCCCGCGGTGATGACCACGGTGGAATAAAAATCCGGATCTACTCTGTCTGTCGAGGCGGAAGAGTTCAAGATCCCGGAAAACCCTAAGCCCACCTAGACCGCTCCTGTAGTGGAAGGAGTGGTGGAGGAAAAATCCGGATCTAATCTCCCTGTTGAGGTTGGATACACGGATGAGGAATATTATCGCTCTGGATCTAGTTCTACCGATGCTGGAGCAGGAAAATCACTATTGAGGCACATGATAAATCAGATGATGAAACACCCTTATGTCTACTACGAAGGAATCGCTGAGATCATGTAGAGTTTCGAGGAGACTAAGGCGGAAACTCAAATGTACCATTACCTCAAATCAATCAAAGAAGAAGAAGCATTGCTTCATGGGTTACGTTGGCTCTGGATCCGACTCGGTCGACGCTAGAGCCGAAAATGACTCGGTACTCAATGCGATCAGAGAAGATACCGACTTAACTACTTCCCCTCAGGAATCACTAACATTAGCAGAACTTCAGGAATTTGAGAAGGAGATGGAGGCGTATGGTGAAGAATACACCTCCAAAGAAACACAAGGTGAAGAAGAGATGCCTCCAGGTCCATATGATAGCATGGATGAAGACTACACCTCGCAAGATGACATGGATGATGACCCACAAGTATAGGGGATCGCAACAGTCTTCACGGGTAGTATTACCCAATTTATTGATTCCATACAAGGGGAGCCAAAGAATACTTGCAAGCCTTAACAACTAAGTTGTCAGTTCAGCTGCACCTGGAAATATTTCTTGCTCACAGAAGTTTATCAGTAGCAATAGTTTGTAGTAGCAACAGTAAAGCAACAGCAACAGTGGAACAAGAGCAATAGTAACAGTAACGGTAACAGTAGGATTCGAGTGCGGTAGGCATAGAGATGGATGGATGGGCGTTGCATGGACGAGTCTAAACATGTAACTTCAAGATCTAGGGCATTGCAGATAAATAATAACAAGCATCCAAGTACTAAACAATCCTAGGCATGTGCTCCAAATATAGTCATACGTGCTCGCAATGAGAACTTGCACAACATCTTACATCCGGCCAAATGCCGTATGCGGCCTCTAGGGAACTGCTGGCAATTAAGGTACTCCTTTTAATAGAGCACTGGAGCAAAGCATTAACACTCCATGAACACATGTGATACTCACACCACAGCCATCCCCTCCGGTTGTCCCAATTATTGTCACTTTGGGGCCTTTGGATCCGGACAATCATATGTGTACACAACTTGCATATAAGATCACAAACAATACTATCATAATGATTCAATAATAAGTTCAGATCTGAGATCATGGCACTCGGGCCCTAGTGACAAGCATTAAGCACAACAAGTTGCAACAAAGTCAAATAACACTAATAGAGATACTAGGCACTATGCCCTAACAGATCTTTATTCGATTACATGATATAACTCATCCAATCCCTACCATCCCCAAGCCTACAACGGGGGATTACTCACTCATGGATGAGGGAAACATCGGTGGTTGATGGAGATGCGTTGGTGATGACGATGGCGATGATCCTCTCTAAATTCCCCGTCCCGGCAGGGTGCCAGAACGGAGTTTCTGGATCCGAATCTTGGTTTCTGATGGCGGCGGCGGAGTGGAACTATTTCTAGAAAACTATCGACCTCCCCCTCGGTTTTTAGGTCGAAAGGCAACTTATAGGCGTAGAGGGAGGCCGAGGGGGTGCCTGGGGTGGCTGCACCCCCTCTAGGCGCGACCAGTGGTGGGCCCGCGCCTAGGGTGGGTGTGGGACCCCCAGGCCTCCTCTCCATCTCGTCTTCTGGCTCCGTGGATCTTCTGGTGAAATATAATTTTTGGTATATTTTCCGGGATTTTTCCTGATAGTTGATTTTCTGCAAAAAAACAAGACACCAAGGTAATTCTCAATAAAACAAACAATCCGTGTTAGTTGTATCCAAATCACACAAGTTTAGAGGAGAAACAATAGCAAAGTGTTCGAGAAAGTAGATACGTTTTGGACGTATCAACTCCCCCCAAGCTTAGCTTATTGCTTGTCCTCAAGCAATTCAGTTGAAAACTGAGTGCGATAAAGGAACTTTCACGAACACTTTGCTTCATATGATGTATATATTCTCAGCACATGAGTAGATGCTTAGACAGTTCATAATAAGAAGTATGCAACTAAGGCTACTCAATAGTCATTGCAAGCTATGAAGAGAAACCAACTCAATGATAATAAGTAGCATGAAACATAAACATAAGCAACATTGCAATGCTCTTAATAACGTATGATAGAGTGGTATCTCGCTTGCCTTTGTTTGAAGAGAACAATATGAATGCCAAGGCACCTCTGAAGTTCAAGTGAAGACTAGAGGTAAATACATCAGAGATACAAGCATCAAAGTCATGACATAATTAACCAAGTTTTGGAACAAACACAAGAATGAAAACTATGCTCTCAAGAAGGTGCTCATAGAATAGGTGGTGACTCAAAAAAGTTGCAAAAAAGGTTTGAAAGACTTACAAATGCTGAAAGGAAGGTACTCATTAGCTTTGAGCTCTCATTGCCCCTATCATAGGCATCTTCATGTGGTTAAGGTGAAAGTGAGGTTCACTCTGAATCATATGCTTGACAGACCATAGACTGGAAATCCCAAGTCCCTTGAGTACGAGGGCCGCTTCGCATGCTACTTGTCGTGGTGGTATCACGACATATGCCATGGGTAGGCTAAAGTTGGGGCCGATGGACGTGGAGGAATCCGGGGAGGGATGATGCGGTGAAGACCGCACTCATATGAACAAAGAGAAATACAATGTATATTGGATTGAAGCTCTCAAGTGGAGATAACACCTCATTCTATACATCTGATCCCTTACAATCTTGCCATACTTGTGGCTACAATCATGCTCCTTGAGCTTTTTCCCCTATGATTCTATCTAAGCTCTCTGTGAGAGTGGAGGAAGAAGGAGATCTCCTAGTGAGCAGAAAGGAGAGGAGCCCTTCGGGGCCTCCCTTAGAACGATCCCCCTGGTGCTCCTTATAAAGGGGAGCCCAGGGGACTAATCTTGCTCTCTACGATTGGTATCTAGATGGCATATTCCGGGCATCTTCTGGAGATGCGATATGCCTTGGCATCTTTGGAGATGCTGGCATATTCCCCAAAGATCTTGTTAGATGCCATTGGCATATTCCATACATCATGTGCCAGTCTGAGCAGGTGGGCTCCCAAGACTGGCACAACACTTGTTGGTCTTGTCTTGATCTGATGGCGTATTCTGGTGGAGACCGTGGGGCGCTTGGAGGTGAATAGCGTATGCCTAGATTGCTACTCGCCCAAGAGCTCAGGCGTAGTGGAAATTCGCCGGGAAGGAGTTAATTCGGCTGGGGTGACAAGGCAGCCCACCAAACTACTAAGGCCCATGGTTCCTCTTTAGTCGGCCGAGTGGCGGCAGCTGCCGGGTTGAGCAGCCCGGTAGGATTGTGCTCGTCCAATTGAGGGAGAGCCATGGTGGGCCGAGATGACCGAGGTCGGCCCACCCGGGGAGGCACTTGGGTTGGTGGAGTTTGCCTGCGTGAGCGAAGGATCCCATGGTGGGCGATCCGCCCATCCGGGAAGCAATCGAGGGGATCGACGCATGCTTCTGGTGCCATGAGGAGGAGGCGTGTTGTGGTTCGAGCGTGGGAGCGTGCTTGGTTTGACCCATGGTGGGCCGAATAAGCCCTTCGTCGGCCCACCCGGGGGAGGAGACCTCGGCTCCTTTTGTTTAATTCGGCCTAGATTCCTGATTTGGCTAGGGAGGAGCTTGATTCGGCCCAAGGGTGTTTGAGCCAGGCCGACTTTTACATAATTCGGCCTGGCAGGTTCTTTTCCTTTTGTTCTTTTCTGTTTATCTTTTGTACTCATATTCAATATCATTTTCCTACATACGTATCTTATTGACTTACTTAAATCACCAACTCTGGGGTACCTGGGGATACACCCCCGACATTAGTCCCCGAGGCTATGTGGGACTCGTAGAGTCGTGCATAGGCTTCATATTAAATATTCCCAGAGTTGTGTTCTGACTTATAATCTCTTGGTTGTACCGTTCTTTGTCATATATCCTTTTTTGGCAGGGTTATTAGATCTGGTCATTTTCGGTATTGGTCTCTTAACCTCTTTGGGTGAGTCTATGAGCTCTGGCCTTCTTTGGCACTCCTCTTTTAACCCCTTTGGGTATGTTACGACTTCCAGCTATTCTTGTCACCTGTCTTATAACCCCTTTGGGTAAGTTATGACTTCTGGCCTTTTAAGGCACTGGTCTTATAATCCCTTTGGATAAGTTTTTGGACTTGGACTCCTTGGGCACTGGTCATAACCTCTTTGGGTAAGTAATGAGTACTGGCTTTATTGGGCACTGCTCTTTTAACTCCTTTGGGTAAATTACAAGTTCCTGCCTTCTTTGGCATTGCTCTTTTAACCTCATTGGGTAAGTTACAAGTTCTTGCCTTCTTTGGCGTTGCTCTTTTAACCTCATTGGGTAAGTTATGACTTCCTGCCCTCTTGGGCATTGATCTTTTAACCCTATTGGGTAAGTTATGAGTTCCTGCCTTCTTGGGCATTGCTCTTTTAACCTCATTGGGTAAGTTATGAGTTCCGGCCTTCTTGGACACTGCTCTTTTAACCCCTTTGGGTAAGTTATGAGTTCTGGCCTTATTGGGCACTGCACTTTTAACCCCTTGGGGTAAGTTACGAGCTCTGGCCTTCTTGGGCGTTGCTCTTTTAACCTCATTGGGTAAGTTACGAATTCCTGCCTTCTTGGGCATTGCTCTTTTAACCCCATTGGGTAAGTTATGAGTTCTGGCCTTATTGGACAATGCTCTTTTAACCTCATTGGGTAAGTTTTGAGTTCTGGCCTTATTGGGCACTGCTCTTTTAACCTCATTGGGTAACTTATGAGTCCTTTCCTTCTTGGGCATTGCTCCTTTAACCCCATTGGGTAAGTTATGAGTTCTGGCCTTATTGGGCACTGCTCTTTTAACCTCATTGGGTAAGTTATGAGTTCTGGCCTTATTGGGCACTGCTCTTTTAACCTCATTGGGTAACTTATGAGTCCTTGCCTTCTTGGGCATTGCTCCTTTAACCCCATTGGGTAAGTTATTATCCGAGTCATCTGATTCCAAATCCGAGTTTCCTTACTCAAAATTGACTTTATGCCTAAGTCTGAGTCATCTGACTCAAATCCGAGTTACATGATTCAAATCCGGGTTAACTCATCCCAAATCCGAGTTACTTTACTCAATTTTGACTTTATGTCTTAAGTCTGAGTCATCTGACTCAAATCCGAGTTACATGACTCAAATCCGGGTTAACTCATCCCAAATCCGAGTTACTTTACTCAATTTTGACTTTATGTCTTAAGTCTGAGTCATCTGACTCAAATCCGAGTTACATGACTCAAACCCGGGTTAACTCATCCCAAATCCGAGTTACATGACTCAATTTTGACTTTCATCCCAAATCTAAGTCATCTGACTCAAATCCAAGTTACTTTACTCAATTTTGACTTACATCCCAAATCTGAGTGATCTGACTCAAATCTGAGTTAACTCATCTCAAATCCGAGTTACTTTACTCTATTTTGACTTTCATCCCAAATCTGAGTCATTTGACTCAAATCCGAGTTAACTCGTCTCAAATCCGAGTTACTTTACTCAATTTTGGCTTACATCCCAAATCTGAGTCATTTGACTCAAATCCGAGTTAACTCATTTCAAATCCGAGTTATCTATTTGCCACGATATAGCTTGATTTGGCGTGATGACGATAATTTGCCTTTGATATGGATCCGAGATATAGATCCGAGATTAAGCTTTGGGATATGATAATAAAGGCTAACCGCTGAGAGATCTGATTCGAGATGTAGATATGAGATATAGATTCGAGATATGATAAGCTGGCCAATAGTCATCCGAGATATGGGATAACCTGGCAAAATGGTGAGATATCAATCCGAGTCTTAGCATAACTCGCAACTGGTGAATCAATAAAGCTTCGCCCGAGTCGAGATATGATTAGTACGAGTCGAATACCAATCCAATTATAATATACCGCAAGCTGAATCAAATGTTAGTCCAATCGAGACACCCATCGAGCCGAGTTAAAGGTTAATTCAAAGCATAAACAAATTGACTTCAAGTTATATCCGAATCAACAATAAGCTGACCGGTAAGCTGAGTTAAAGGACAATCCAAGGCATAAATAAACTGACTCAAATTCTATCTGAATCACAAATAAGGTGATTCAACTTATGGTCGAGTTAACAGATAAGCTGGCTGGCGAGCTGAGTTAATGGATAATCCAAAACATAAACTAACTGACTCAAAATCTATCTGAATCACAAATAAGCTGATTCAACTTATGGCCGAGTTAACAGATAAGCTGGCTGATGTACAGATCTAAATCAACATGATGTTCTCTTAATCCAATGGTGACTCTAAGGATAAGTCGGCTAGTCCCCGGGTTAAGTTCTTTTCTCCCCGGGGCGAAGGATTGAGTGTAGGTGACTGAGTTATCTGGCACTATACTTGGGGAAGTGTTTTGAGTGAGTCTTGCTAAGTCATACGTGCCTTGCTGAGTTATTTGGTACTTACAGTAAGCTTGGAGTAGTGCTTGAGTCTTTCTTGCTGAGTCTTACCAGCTTTGATGGGTTAGACTTGGAGAGCCTCTGCGCTTACCTCTTTGTTCTCTATTGACTTGGTGAAGCTGAATGAGCCCTATGAGGAAGAAGTTGATGAAGATGTTCCCGTCCGGATGGAAACCCAACCAACGCCACTAGAAGGCCCCACGGTGGGCGCCAAATGTCGTGGTGGTATCACGGCATATGCCATGGGTAGGATAAAGTTGGGGCCGATGGACGTGGAGGAATCCGGGGAGGGATGATGCGGTGAAGACCGCACTCATATGAACAAAGAGAAATACAATGTATATTGGATTGAAGCTCTCAAGTGGAGATAACACCTCATTCTATACATCTGATCCCTTACAATCTTGCCATACTTGTGGCTACAATCATGCTCCTTGAGCTGTTTCCCCTATGATTCTATCTAAGCTCTCTGTGAGAGTGGAGGAAGAAGGAGATCTCCTAGTGAGCAAAAAGGAGAGGAGCCCTTCGGGGCCTCCCTTAGAACGATCCCCCTGGTGCTCCTTATAAAGGGGAGCCCAGGGGACTAATCTTGCTCTCTACGATTGGTATCTAGATGGCATATTCCGGGCATCTTCTGGAGATGCTCAGCATATGCCTTGGC
The DNA here is from genome assembly GCA_030063025.1 of Avena longiglumis. Lineage (NCBI taxonomy): Eukaryota > Viridiplantae > Streptophyta > Magnoliopsida > Poales > Poaceae > Avena > Avena longiglumis. The sequence goes on along the minus strand of CP125978.1, from coordinate 145,151,253 downwards.
ATCTTTGGAGATGCCAGGCATATTCCCTAGCATCTTGTTAGATGCCATTGGCATATTCCATACATCATGTGCCAGTCTGAGCAGGTGGGCTCCCAAGACTGGCACAACACTTGTTGGTCTTGTCTTGATCTGATGGCGTATTCTGGTGGAGACCGTGGGGCGCTTGGAGGTGAATAGCAGGGCGTCTAGATCGTTGCTACTCGGCCCAAGAGCTCAGGGCGTAGTGGAAATTCGGCCAGGGAAGGAGTTAATTCGGCCTGGGGTGACAAGGCAGCCCAGCCAAACTACTAAGGCCCAGCCGGGTTCCCTCTTTAGTCGGCCGAATGGCAATGGCAGCTGGTTGAGCAGCGGCCCAGCCGGGATTGTGCTCGTCCGAATTGGAGGGGAGAGCCCGCGGTGGGCCGAGATGACCGAGGTCGGCCCACCCGGGGGAGGCACTTGGGCTGGTGGAGTTTGCCTGCGTGGAGCAGAAGGATCCCAGTGGGCCGTATCCAGCCCATCCGGGGCAATCGAGGGGGATCGGCCTGGGTACTTGCCGAGGAGGCGGTGTTGTGGTTCGAGCGACGTGGCGAGGGAGCGTTCTTGGTTTGACCCGTGGTGGGCCGAATAAGCCCTTCGTCGGCCCACCCGGGGGAGGAGACCTCGGCTCCTTTTGTTTAATTCGGCCCAGATTCCTGATTTGGCTAGGGAGGAGCTTGATTCGGCCCAAGGGTGTTTGAGCCAGGCCGACTTTTACATAATTCGGCCTGGCAGGTTCTTTTCCTTTTGTTCTTTTCTGTTTATCTTTTGTACTCATATTCAATATCATTTTCCTACATACGTATCTTATTGACTTACTTAAATCACCAACTCTGGGGTACCTGGGGATACACCCCCGACACTACTCAACTTCGGTCACCTGAAAGTTCTTGTCATTGTAAATACATGCATATCATCGAGAACCGCCAATGGGGTACCCCTTGCACATGGTACATGAGCTTTTCCATAACCAAAATGACAAGGCAAACATACAATGAGCATGTCAGCAATCTTTTTATTTACCATATACATAGCTTTTTATTGAGGATGCTTCATAGATGCTTATTATGGTGATGCTGCAAGTTTCCACCATGATTAGGCATGGCTTAGGCTAGCAGACCAGGCGTTTCTCTAACACAATGTATAAACTCCATGAACTCACAACCTCCCCTTTCATTTCACATCATCGACATCCGTAAACAAAATAACAAGGAATCAACTGGATGAGATATCCAAAAAATGTTGAAAGCGTTCCCCGTGACAGCACGGTTCTGCTGACTCCTAGCATATAATTAGCAAGCATATAACTTTCATGGACAAGTCACAATGGTTCAGGATTATTAAGTGCAAGGAATAAAGTGTGCCATCAAGTTCGTGAGAGCTTTACTAACTAACTTTCTCAACACAGACAAACATTTTATTTTGGAAGAAAACACGACATATATAAAATATGCACTGAAGTAGCAAATGATGCTAATAGGTAGGTATGATGGACACAGCTGGCAATATTGGTTTTGGGAAGTTGGAAGCACAGGTGGAGCACATACTCAGTGCAAGTGAAGGCTAGCAATAGAGAGGGAACGACGAACGAGAGAGCAATAACTATCATAATCATGCTTGCAACAAAACATGACTAATTATGTCATGAAGGTGATCCAAGAACTCTGAGGCAAAATAAATCATCGAGGCTTACTGACTATTGATTAGTCATATGCATGCGTGAACATGTGCCAAGTCGATTCACATGAATAATCAGAGGAGGATACCATAATGTCATACCAAAATATGAATAAAACAATGCAAGCAAACATTCATATGACATGCTACAAACTATTAGCAAGCTGGAGCTAATCATAGACAAGCAAGAACTACTAAGCATCCATAATGACATACACCTTACACAAACAGGCTAAGCATGCTCACAATGATGAGTATATGTATAAAAATGAAACAAATAGAGTTTGTTACCAGCCTCTTACCACACCTCGAGTTGTCTTAATCTTCATTATTGCCCTTCACTTGTGTGACTTGAATAATTAACATGAAACCAAAATCTACTGAGGACGGCTGAACCTTGCAAAGAACTCACAAAACCAAAGAAGAAGAGCAAATATTTTTGGTGTTTTCGATATTTTAGAAACAAGTAAACAAAGAAAAACCAAACAAAACAAAGCAAACCAAATAAAGCAAAATATTTTTGGATTTTTATTTTAAGACAAACCAAAGCAAAGAAACAAACGAAAAGAAACAACGAAAATATTTTTGGTATTTTTGGGTTTTTTAGAAAGAAGCAATAGAAACCAAAAATAAAGCGAAACGATGGATGTACAAAGAACCGACCGAACATGATATAAAGATGAATGTGATGTCGGTATACCTCCCCCTAAGCTTAGGATTTTGGCCTAAGTGGGGCTCAATCCCATGGTGCCCAAGTAGATGCACCTCTGTAGTATGTCGAGGAGGCTCCCTCATCCTGGTACAAACTCAAGGCCTCCCCTGTGTAATATGCAGAGGGGTCGTATGATGGTGCTTCCTCCTGATAGTGTCCGTGGAAGTTGGGAGAGCATCTTGTCATCCATCTCCTCCTTCGAGCGTGACCAAGGTCCCTAATAAATACTGAACAAAGTAGTTTGGGGTAGAGGGATCTCTCTCTCTTCCCCGTCAATAAACAACATTCTATAAACCAAGTTCTCAATAGTAGAGCTAGTGGTGACAAAGTGGTGCGCCTTCATGGCAGCAAGATCAAGCCTCTGAGGAGCCAAAACCGTATCATGAGGATCAACAGCAATGTTTAAGGCAGCAGCAATACGAGTAGCAATAATTCCCCCATAAATGGGTCCCTTAGCAGCTAAACGATGAGCAATGAGGGGACCAAGATTATACTTATCATCACTATTGAGCGCCGCAGCTAAGAAGGACAATTGATAGTTGGAAATATTACTAGTGTTCTCCCTACCAAGAACACCTGTCACATCCCAAAATTTTCAAAATTTTGAAATGTGAAAAATAAATAAACAAAATAAATAATTGTTGAAATTTAGGGTGAAAAGAAACTTTTATTTTAAAGTGGAAACTTAAAAAACCCATATTGAACAAACTTTGAATGAAGTTTGAATCCAACTAAATTCAAAGTCAAGAATGACAAATAGAAATATTATAAAACCATAGAAATTGGTTTTACTTAATTTGGAACCATAGATAAAATCTTATGAATTTAAAGAAATTAAAATTTCCAAAGCCAATAAAGCTCCTATATAAAATCCAAACCAAATTGTGAGCAAGTAATCCTAAAAGGATTTAAAAGGATAAGCGAATATTAAATAAGATTTTACAAACTGGAATCACCAAGTTTGGATCTATAAATAAAAAGATATGGATTTTATAAGATAAAGAAAGAAATAATAATTAAGGAGTATTTAAAGCCAAATTAAACCTTGGCCAAGTCCACAAGCAAATGGAATAAATATAATCCAAATAAAATAAATTAATAAAAAATATTCAAATAAAATAAAATGGCCTTAACCAAATTCTATTCCATTTGATTAAAGACAAATCCCTAATGGGAATGATTAATTAAATCAGGGGGAAATAATAATTGGAATTTACCCAAGTGGAATAAAAGTTATTTAATTAATTTAAATGGAATCAAATAAATCATCTAAATAAAATTTATGGAATTAAAACCATATTTGATTTCATTGGAATAAAGACATTTGCCCAAATTAAAATGATTAATAATCATATTAAAATACTTTAAATAAATCAAAGTGAATTATTTAACACCTTATTAAGTAAATAAAACCTACTGAAAAGGTTTAATGAAAATTAGAATTCAAATAAAGAGTTTGAGAATATAAATAAATTTTGTTTGAATAAAAACAATTGTCTTTTTAAATAAATAACAAACAATGTGTAAATGAAATATTTACTCTCAAAATGGACATTAAATGCATGTCTAAAATAGTGTGGAAAGTTTACAGAAAGTTTGGCAAGGTTTTGAATTCAAATGGTTGTTTGAAATGTTTAAACAAATTCAAAACATAAAATCAAAATGGAAAAAAAGAAAAAGAAAATAGAGAAGGAAAAAAATAAAACAAGCATTGACCCAGAAGCCCAAATTCGGCCAAAGATCCCACCTCTCTCCCCCTCGAAACGTTTTCTTTTCCACCGCAGTTCTCACCCGCTAACCCAGTGACCACTGGACCCCACCTCTCTCTCTCTCTCTCTCTCTCTCTCTCTCGCTACCGCCAGGTCCCACTACCCCGTCAGCTTTGTCCTCACTCGCGGTGACCACACCCCTGAAGGGAATATGCCCGAGAGGCAATAATAAAGTGGTTATCATCGTATTCCTTATTTATGATAAATGTTTATTTTACATGCTATGATTGTATTAATACGGTAATGTTAATACATGTGTGTTTAATAAACAAAAAGTAAGTTGCTAGTTATGCCTCTCTTATAAACTAGCTCGTTGATTAACAAGATGATCAAAGGTTTCCTGATCATGGACATTGGATGTTATTAATAACGAGATCACAACATTAGTGTAATGGTGTGATGAACATTCATCCGAAGTATAGCATAAAGATCAAAGTCATTGAGTTTATATTGATATAACAACTTACGAAGTGATCGAAATCGTTAGACCATGAGATCATGTCAATCACTAGCACCGGAAGAGTTTCTTGATAACATCAAACGTCACACCGTAACAGGGTGATTATAAATATGGGTTCAAAACTACTAAAGTTTTATGTTGAGGCCCAAGGATCGAGAGTGGAATTTGTTCATCCCGATGACGGATAGATATGCTCTGGGCCCTCTCGGTGATATCATATTGATTAGCTTGCAAGCAAGTGATTTGATCACTATAATGTTATATCACAAGAAACAAAGCAGTGTGCATGTCGATCAGATCAAACTAGGTATGGAGATACCGATGATCGAATCTCGGACATGTAATATATCGCGAAACAAAGGGATTAAGATACTTGCGTAAAAGATTCCGACGATCACAAGAAAGTCATCGTTGAATGTGTGGGAGTCAGTATGGGTCTCCAGATTCCGCTTCTGATTATTGATCCGAGAGGGGTCTCGATCATGTACGAATTATTCGCGAACCGTAGGGTGACACACTTATGAGACACCGACATCCATTTGGAGCAAAAGTTTCATGCCGAAAAGAATAACAAGCGCATAAATTTATTTCACTAGATACCGAAACGGGTTTTCGGGTGAAATTGCAAAAAGTGTTTCTGCATGTGAAATTAAATACTATCAAGGGTTTATAAGTGAATGTTTTTCATTAAAGTAATTGAAAAAATTCTGAATAAATAAAAGGAGTTTTATTTAATGAGAGTTTGCATTAAATTTGGTGGAAATTTAATGGGAATTTGACTGGGTTTTTGAGTGGAGGGAATTGAAAGTCATTTGAGTGAGTGGAGTGTCCACCCACATGAATGTGAAAGAGGTGGGGGCAGCCCCATGGCTGGGCGCATGGCCCCTTGGGTGCCCCCCTCTCCCTATAAAAGGAGCCCCCTCCCTCTCTCTCTCTCACTCCTCCACCTCTCTCTCTCCCCCAATTTATTCCCATGGTCTCGGACTAGCGAGATACATGTTCCGTGGCTATTCGGCAAGAAAGAGTTAAAGAAAGAGTTATGCATCGCAGCGAGGAGGCGGAGGTTGCTCTGTGCCTCGAGCGTGTAACGTGATCGAGCACGGATTGTTGTTTTCTTGGCGCTAGGACTTCCTCTCGATCTTGAGATCGGATCAGAGATCGCCTACATCAACCACGAGTTTGGACTTGTTAAGCTTTGTCGTCTTTCAAGGGTATGTTCTCTACGGATGTACATCCGGATGTTGTTTGTATCTAGTAGATAGATCTTGATACATAGTTGTTCCCATCGTAGGAATTTTTGTTTTTCTATCTCGAACCCTACAAAGGGTATCGAGTATCGGATCTATGCGTAGATGCTTTGCACGGGTAGCACACATATGAGTATGTGGGCGATGATGATCATTTTATTGCTTCTTAGTTGTACTTTGGATATTGGTGGCATAGTGGGATGAAGCGGCCCGGACAAACTTTACATGTCCTCGCACATGAGACCTGTTCCACACTTGACATGCAACTAGTTTTGCATAAGTGGCTAGCGGGTGTCTGTCTCTCGTACTATAGTCGATATCTAATTTTCAATGAGTTGTCAACAATTTGGTTATCCTTGTTGTGGTTCATGTTCGTAGGTAAGAACGGTTCTATCTTCGAAAGCCCTAAGCCACGTAAAACTTGTAATGGATAAATTAGAGGCGTCTAGTTTAGATTGTTGCTGGGCTAGTGTTATGATATGGTGATGTTGTAAGTAGAAGTATGAGATGATACTCTTGCAACACACATAACGTGTAGCTTCCATATACCTTGGCCTTACACATAAAGGTATGATAGAGATCATACCACGGTGCACATGATGGAGATCATATGCGGGAACCATATCATTTCACTTATTAACATGTGATGTTTGATTGCATCTTATATTGCTTGTTTGGCGTTTTATTAGCATAATAAGATGATCCCTCATTTAAATATCAAGATAAGAATGTGTTCTTACTTAAGTATACACCAACAATGTTTCGTCGCTTCAAGACATCACGTGATGATCGGGTGTACTTGCATCCACGAGCATATCTCGGGTGTAAGACAGTTACACACACGAATACTAAGGTTCTAACTTGGCGAGCCTAGCATGTATAGACATGGCCTCGGAACACAGACCGAAAGGTTAAGCATGAGTCATATGTTTTGATATGATGACCATTTGATGCTCGCCTTTGAAGCTACACCGACTCACCTGATGATCGGACTTGGTGTAGTGGATTTGGTTCATGTAATCACCAAAAAGGCACGAGGGATGTCGTTTTTGAATGGGAGTTCATTTCTAATTTGGATTAGTAGAACTCAATTTATCATAAATTAAATCAAAGTGAATTTGCATAATTTGTTGTAGTCATTGGCATTCGTTCACCACCTTATGCATAGTTGTAATTGAGATAATAGAACTATAGAATTCTGGATATATATACTTTACGAACTGGTATCGTATTGTGTTGAGTGTCAATCTAAAGTTTAAAGTCCTATTGCAAACTTTCAACAAACTCTATTTACTCTGTGAAATTTAATAGTTAGTATTAAATCGAGAGTAACAATTTCAGTGTTAGTATCTTAAGTATCATGTTTGCCTCCATGATTCTTGATTGTTTTAATATCAAGTTTATCTAGGAGCTGAAAGAATTGTTTCAGAAACCATCATGTGTGGTAGATATAACGATATATAAAACAATGTTTTGGTTGCAATATGATTGAGTATAATATATGTTCTCATATTGGATGAGACTTTACGAAGGTTTGAGATGCTAGACATCCTAATCATCCAAAAGGGTTTTGGAAAGTAATGTTATACTCATGATTCGCCTTTATAAGCTACAATAGCTTGATCATGAAAGTCATCATGATAAGGGTGAATAGAAGATGTATGTAAAGTGTTTACTACACTAAAATATTACTATAGAATGGATTTTGAAAGAATGCCGATCATTTTGATGATGGTGATCTACTTCAAAGTGCAAGTCCATAGGTATTATTATTTGAATATACACGCTTTGGACTATGTGTCATGTATATGGCGCCACTTTTGATGTTGATAGATTCTTTTAAAAAGGAAAAGGAAATGCTGAAAGAGAATCTATAACATATATTTGGCAGAAAAGAAAATATTGGAAATATCCAATTTAGGTATATGGATGATATACATGTTATGGTTGTATTCTTTGCTTGTTAAACAATGTGGTTCTTGGGTATTGGATACCGAATTGGTTGGTATGAAATGTTATAAAGAATGACGCAATTCATGAACCACAATGGCCTAAGTAACTAGCAAGAGAATATGTGATGATGTTCATCGAAAACAAACAAACCGTTATTTGTATTTCTCGTTGACATCAAAGCTTGACTTCAAGATTTGTTTTAATAATTGTTATTTAATCAGGTATTATTAGAATAAAGGTTGTTTAAATAATTACCGTATTCCATTTAAGATGGATGATTTACAAATCTAGTTGGAGAAACCACATCCATAAAACCTAATGCTAAAATATCGCAAGACAAATGATTGAAAAATCACTTACGAAGTGACATCGCCGTTTAAATTATATTGGAAATAAAACATGAAGAATTTCCATATTCATGGATTTTTGGAGTCTTTGATTTGATCAAGTGACGCTTGTGAGAATTTCCTCGGGATAATTAAAAACTTCGTTCAAAGGCCAAAGAAGAACGAACGACTAAAATATTGGAATTTATACATATCGATGTATGTAGTCCATTATGTGTAGTCGTAAGCAATGGGTTTCAACTTCATATAATTTCTCCAGAAATTTGAGTGAATATTCACTTAATGAGAAAGAAGTATGAAATATTTGAAAAACGTTTCAAAGACTTTCAAGATGAAGTGAAAATCATTGTAACAAGAAAATAAATGGTTTATGATTTTATCATAAGGGATTTATTTGAGTTACAAGTGTAACAAGAAAATAAATGAATTATGATTTTATCATAAAGGGATTTATTTGAGTTGCAAGTTTAGCAAAACACCTAGATTTACATCTCCTGAAACACCATAGGAGTATGGAGTGTTTGAGATTTGTAATAAAACCTTGTTTGACATGGTTGGATCAAAGGTGTTATTTATAAAACTGCCATTATGTTTTAAAAGATTAAAGCTTTAGAGACTACCGCTTTTACACTGAAAAGAGCTCCATCTTGATCTGTTGAAATGACACCATATGAGTTATGGTTTGGGGTAAAACCCAAGTTGTCCTTTCTTAAATTTTGGTATGCTAAACATAAGTAAGATGTTTACAACCAAAGTCGGATGAGCATGTCTTTGTAGGTTATTTCGAATAACAATTGGTTATTCCTCCATAACACTAAGGACAAAAGGGTTTGTCGCTTGAAATGTGAAGTTTCTTGAAAAAGGAATTTTTCGTAAAAGTTTAGTGGGAGGACAATAGAACTTTGATAAGGTTAACGAACCTTAGCTATATGTGCTGAGTTGCGCAGTGCCGGAAAATGTTCCGGAGGCAGCCAGAATGCTCATGGATCACGTGCCTCAAAGGTTGTGGTCACGGAGGTCTAAGTTCTTATTGAACCAAGTCGGTCGGATAAACAATCAAATACTGAGATTTGAGAGTAAATCATTATTGTTTGACAATGATGAACCGACTACATGCAAAGAAGCGATGATGGGCCCTGACTCCGTCAAATGGCTTGAATATATAAAATCCATGATAGTTCCATACACGAGAAATCAACTTTTGAACTTGGAAGACCCTCCGGAAAGGTGTAAAAACCTATCAGTCGTATTTGGATCTATAAAGAAACAGACATGGATGTTTCACATCTATGAAATAGTCGACATGTCGTAAATTATTTTATGACAATGTTCAAAGGAGTTGACTATGACAAGATTGGATCTTTCATAACGATATTTAGTCTGGACGGATTAAAGTAGCAACCACTACATATAATTTGGTATATGGTAGATGAATAAACAAAACAAAATTCTTCTAATAGAATGGTTACCTAGGACGTGTACAAGACACGATCCAAAGGGTTTTGTTAAATTCAAAGGATGCTAAAAGGGCATGCAAACTTCAATGGTTGAAGTAAGCATCACGGAGTTGGAATCTTCACCGTGATGAAAAAGGAGTTTTCATCTGGAGACGATGAAGATGCTTGCATTTGCAAGAAATTAAGTGGGAGCGCTGAGACATATTTCTAATACATTATGTGGAGGACATCTTGTTGATTAGAAATGATGTATCTTTTATTGACAAAGGTTAAGGATTTCATTTTGATGAAAGAATTAGGCAAAACCGAATATTTAGCATGAATGTCTATAGTGGATAGACGGTGACGCTAATATGGTTGGGCCAAACGTACATATATGAGATATTGAAGGAGTTCAATATAGAAACGACAAGAAATGGTTCTTGTCGCATGGAAAGGAATTGAATCAAGATTCAAGTGTATCGACACTTGATAAGTGAAACAAGATTCAATTGCTTTGACACTTGATGAGTGAAATCACGAGAATGTTTTGATCAATCATACCATGATATGTACACATCCAGATATGTCCTATGCTCTAAGTGTTATGAGCATATACCAGAATGAATCATAAAATGATCATTGGACGATAGTGAGAATATTCTTATGATCTTTTGGAAGAACTAAGAGTATATTTGTGTAGAGGTGACAAACAATTACAAATAGTTCATTGTAAAGCGTTACATTGATACTAGTTTTTTCACAAGATACAAATTAAGTTTATCTCAATTTAGACTATGGGTGGCACAATGAAATGGAAAGAAAGTTTCCATGATGGATTTGGAAGAGTTCCAAAGTTAAGACATTGTACGAATACTACAACAAAAAGGCTAAGTATATGACTGCTATAATAGCAGCAAAGGAGGGAATTTGTGTCAAGTAGTTTGTTATCAAACTAAGGTGTGGTTCGCAACGGGATAACACTAAAGATATATTGTATGACAATAGTATCGACGTGATTTAACCCCAAGGAACTAAAGGTCTCACCAAAAGACCAAATTTATACAATGCCATCTCATTAGAGAATGAGTAATGCATGGAGACACAAAGACATGCAAATACACAAGGACCTGAAGCGTCAGATCCATAGATTATGTTAACCACTTGCAATTGTGTATATGGAACACCAGAAAGCCATATGTGTTCAATACGCAAAGTTTTCAAACTAGATTATTGTCTCTAGTGCAAGTGGGAGACTGAAGGGAATATGCCCGAGAGGCAATAATAAAGTGGTTATTATCGTATTCCTTATTTATGATAAATTTTTATTTTACATGCTATGATTGTATTAATACGGAAACGTTAATACATGTGTGTTTAATAAACAAAAAGGAAGTTCCTAGTTATGCCTCTCTTATAAACTAGCTCGTTAATTAACAAGATGATCAAAGGTTTCCTGATCATGGACATTGGATGTTGTTAATAACAAGGTCACAAAATTAGTGTAATGGTGTGATGAACATTCATCCTAAGTATAGCATTACGATCAAAGTCATTGAGTTTATATTGCTATAACAGCTTACGAAGTGATCGAAATCCTTAGACCATGAGATCATGTCAATCACTAACACTGGAAGAGTTTCTTGATAACATCAAACGTCACACCATAACAGGGTGATTATAAAGATGGGTTCAGAACTACTAAAGTTTTATGTTGAGGCCCAAGGATCGAGAGTGGAATTTGTTCATCCCGATGACGGATAGATATGCTCTGGGCCCTCTCGGTGATATCACATTGATTAGCTTGCAAGCAAGTGATTTGATCACTAGAATGTTATATCACGGGAACGAGAAAAGAGTGCATGTCAGTAACGAGATCAAACTAGGTATGGAGATACCGATGATCGAATCTCGGACATGTAATATATCGCGAAACAAAGGGATTAAAATACTAGCATAAAAGGTTCCGACGATCACAAGAAAGTCATCGTTGAATGTGTGGGAGTCAGTATGGGTCTCCAGATCCTGCTTCTGATTATTGATCTGAGAGGGGTCTCGATCATGTCCGCATTATTTGCGAACCGTAGGGTGACACACTTAAGAGACACCGACATCCATTTGGAGCAAAAGTTTCATGCCGAAAAGAATAACAAGCGCATGAATTTATTCCACTAGATACCGAAACGGGTTTTCGGGTGAAATTGCAAAAAGTGTTTCTGCATGTGAAATGAAATACTAGCAAGGGGTTATATGTGAATTTTTGTCATTAAAGTAATTGACAAAATTCTGAATAAATAAAAGGAGTTTTATTTAATAAGAGTTTGCATTAAATTTGGTGGAAATTTAATGGGAATTTGAGTGGGTTTTTGAGTGGAGGGAATTGAAAGGCATTTGAGTGAGTGGAGTGTCCACCCACATGAATGTGGAAGAGGTGGGGGCAGCCCCATGGCTGGGCGCATGGCCCCTTCGGTGCCCCCCTCTCCCTATAAAAGGAGCCCCTCCCTCTCTCTCACTCACACTTCCTCGTGAAGGATCTCTCTCTGTTGGGCCACGCGGAGATAAAACACAATTTTTCCTCTAACGTGGTGATCCCAAGATCCAGCTGAGGTAGAAGGCCATGAGGTTTACCACTAGACGCGCGGTTGCGGATTACTGCTGAAGTGCGTCAGTTGATGGAGTGCAGTCCTTTGCGATCCGATCGTCCTGGTGCTGATCATACAACACCTCTGCTAGTATCCACACGTGCAAGGAGGAGCGCCGGCGGCAAACTGCTAGATTCGTATCGTCGGCAGGACTGCTGTGGATCTAGGGTTTCCAACACATGGAATGACCTAACTGAACAACGATTAACCTTTCTAGGTTAAGGTGCTCCACTATATATATAGGGAGTGAATGTGGGCTCTGCTCGCGCGACCCATTCACTAAAGCCCATATAACACTAGTCACCGTAAGTCCAACTCACTAACTCAGTCCTAATCCGGTTTAGGTCCGACCCAACCAGATTACAGGTTCAGATCCAATCCGAACTTGCTCCCGCTCTTAAGTGTGTGACCCCGCAGGCTCATGGCTACTTGGACACGATTGGAGTCCGACTCTCAATCGATCAGTCGGTAGCGGCTCCTAGCAGAACGTGTCGACTCCCAAGTACCAAAGAGTCATGACGACTTGCGTTTCCAATGCGACTTACGTCCGAGTCCCTTTTGCCTCAGATATACCTTGTCAGACTATAGGCGAATAATTGTCATCCCTTAAATAGTCCGACTCTCTTCTTGATCCGAGATAAGTGATTCACCCGACTAACTCTTAGTCGATCGCCTCGCTTAACACTTAACCGAGTCGTGCATGGCCATGCTTTCTGAATCATATCTCACGAGAGGGCCCAGAGAATATCTCTCCAAGTGGAGGGGAAAAATCCCATCTTGGTTATTCACATCATGTAGCTTGATTCTCAGTCGACCCGAACTCTGCCTTTATAACTGCCCAGCTACGGATCAGCGTTTGACAGAACCTAAGTCGATGATTCTCAACTCGGACTATGCAATAACCTCAGGTCTAAGGATTACATTGATTGAGATATACAAATGACAACTTGTTCGTTGTACCTCAATATGGGTCAATCCGACTCGCTAAACTCTTTAGTCGAATCTGTGTAAGTTGGAATAGCGTCTCCATGCCCATGACAAGTGGAACCGAGTCATCAAGCCAACTTTCACATTGGTCTAATTTGTGTGTCCAGCACAACCTCAATAACCAAGGATATTTAGTACAAATAACATGAATGCATAGTTCCACAACCGAATCAAATATTCAATGATACACATCAGATGTTTATACAAGGACTACTTAATATCTTTATGAATACAATGGGAAATCTCATCATACATGATTGCCTCTAGGGCATATGCCCAACACTCTCCCCCTCTAGAATTTATTCCCCATGGTCTCGGACTAGCGAGATACATGTTCCCGGTGGCTATTCGGCAAGAAAGAGTTCTGCTTCCGCTGCATCGCTGGAGCGAGGAGGCAGAGGTTGCTCGTTGCCTCGAATGTGTGTGCGAGCAGGGATGCGCTGTTGTTTTGCGGCGCTAGGACTTCCTCTCGATCTTGAGATCGGCAAGATATCGTCTACATCAACCACGAGTTTGGACTCGTTAAGCTTTGTCAGTCTTTAAGGGTATGTTCTCTACGGATGTACATCCGCCCGTTGTTTGTATCTAGTAGATAGATCGTGGTACATAGTTGTTCTCATCGTAGGAAATTTTTTGTTTTCTATGCTGCGAACCCTACAACCCCCAACCCCTCCTCGCCGTTTCTGGCCATTGAAGACGGTATCAATTCGCGTTACTGCCTTCGTTAATCCACCCCGCGACCACGCGTACTTAATCGCCTCCCCTCTCCACTCCTTTCCCTTCAATCCTCAGCTTCTTCCCGCCCCTATGCTGCTCGGAATCTTCCTCACACCGCCACTGCTCCGATGACCTCCTCCGGTCGATTCCGGCCAGTCCTCATCGCCCCTTGCCTTCCGGACCTCACTAGCGTGCTCGCCAGCACCAGGTGTACCTGCCAGTATCTTTGGCTTGCCCGCGCGAGAACCGTAGCCTCGACTACGACATCGACATTTCGCCTCCGCCGTCTGCTCCTTCTCCGACGAGTTTCCCTGGTGAGCACAGACCCCCCTTGCCCTCTTTTTGATGCTCAATTGTTTGCAACTCGCGTATGAAGCTAATGGTACCCTCCGCTTACCTTCCCGTTCCTTGTAGCCTCGTCCCAGTCGACAGTCGTGCGTGCCCGTACCACAGAGCTACTCCGACAAGGAATTCCAGTCTACCTCGTGCGCCCCTGTCCAGGAGAAGACTACGTCGAGCATCCCCATGCCACGACAACCTCGGTGAGCCCTCTCTCCCTCTATCCAGCTTCCTGTATCGCCGGAACCATCACGAGCAGAGCACGCCGCCGTTGACCACCGTCACAACGCCGCCCACCTATGGTCAATAAGGTTTGGGCCGTTAGATCTGAATCATGTGTGCGAGATTAGAACTTAAACTGAAGCGGTATGTTTGATTCTGTACCGTGCGACGCGCTTTAGATCCAATGCACCACAGCAGCCGATCCGCACGAACCGGTATTGTCCAATAAGAACGTGACACGTAGTCAGACTCTGGTTTTAAAACAGAAATTTGATCTATTAGTGATTAGATTTTGTAAAATTCATAACTTTTAATCTACACGTCCAAATTTTGCAAATTTTATACCAATGGAATCAGCAGAACAAGTAATTTCTAACCATGTGCTTTGTTTAGTAAATTGCTTCTGTTAAATTGGTTGTTTTTGCAGAAACTTGTGTAGGCATAATTTGAATATAAAAATTATTCTAGAAATATTTTTATGGTAAAACCTTTGGCAAATGGATTGTTTTGAACCTACTGACCATATAAACCAACTTATGGATTTAAAAACATATTTTATGAAGCTAAAGAATAAATATTTGAATAAAAGCATTTCTAGCTAAATAAAAAGGTTGAATATGTTTTAAAAATGCTTTTTTAACAAAACCTTTGGAAAATGATTTGATTTAAACTCTCCAACCCTAAACACCAAGTTTTGAGATTTAAAAATATATTTGATGAACCCTATAAATTATTACCTTGCTAAAAAGCATTTTCAACAACATAAAATATTACTTTGGTATAAAAGTAGTTTATAGGTAAAACCTTTTGCAAATGGTTTCAATATTAAACACTTGACCTTAAAACACTAACATTTGTGTTTAAAAATGTATTTATCAAACACTAGAAAATATTACTTTGATTTGGAACCATTTCTAACAAAACAAAAATGATTTAAATGCCCTTTTTCACTAACTTGATATCAAATGGTTTTACCACTTTTATAAATGACCAATGGGTGTTTTCAAATGTTTATGACCTAATAGAAACCATTTTTACAAATAAAAAAAATATTTGACATGCTTGCATGCATAGCTTTGTTTTTATTATTCTATGTGATGATTGCTTGAATAGTAGATTGAATTTGTGCCTTGCTTGATTGAATTGTAGTGACATTTGAAGAGTGTGACTATTGCAAGATCAAGGAGTGTGACATTTGGTTTTGATTCTACACCTCTTCCTTTTCAAACTTGATGGAAAAGACTTCAACTTTAGCAAAGACTTCAACATCACCAATGACTTCAACATTAGTTTCATCAAGGACTTCAACTTGGATATCACTAAGGACTACAAGTGAAACAAGAAATATTACTCAAGAATTGAAGACTAAGGGAACACAACTTAGAAGAAACTATCATCACCTTTGAAGTTTTGTGACCAAGATGCAAGAAATCCTCCAAGGATACAAAGATCTTGTTCATGAAGAATCAACTAAGAAGGATGGAATGATCACAAGTGAACCATATAGTTGGACCACCATATTTAGTTTAGATCAAACCCACCAACTTATGTGGTGTAGCAAAAATATTTTGTTGCCTAAAAATGTTCTTGAACCTTGTTGTTTGAGTGGAATGTTTGTTTGTGATTGCTTGCACATGCTTGTGTGAATTGTGATGTGTGTGATTAGAATTCTTCCTATAGAAATCTTTGCCTATTCTAATCCCAATCCAACCCAAACAGATGACTTCTCCAAGAAACTCCAACAGCAAGAATGGTGACAACAACAACAACCAAGAGATGCACATGAGAGAACTCATAGTAACCCAAACCCAGTTAAACCAACTAAGAAGTCAATTTTTGTAACATCCCGATTTTTTTTCCTAAATTTGGAATGATAAAATAAAATTATTAAGTTGATTGGATTGCTTAATCTTGTTGAAATTTTTAATGAAAAGAAACTTTTGTTGATGAATGATATTTTACTAAGCCACAGTAAAAGAAGAGGATTACTATGACTACCAAGTTTTGAACAAACCCAAGACAATTGTTTGATTTCTCATCCGTGAACCTTCCATTAATACAAGTTCTTAAGTTAAATCACCGTTTGCAAACCCTATTTTGAAATTACCGAAAATAATTCTACAAGACTACAAACAAGGTATTATGAATCCATTTGTTTGAATATGAAAAATATTTCTATAAAGTGTCCTATGATGATCTACAAAATTTTAGAAAATTTTGGAGACAAGAATCAACTCATTTGGAGATCATATGAAAAAGATATAAAGTAAATAAGGAAATAGAAAAGGAAAAAAGAATAAACAAAAAAAAACTAAACCTAACCTACCCCGGACAACCCTGCGGCCTAGCCCTACAGAAGAAGCGCCAAGATGCAACCAGCCAGTGTGGCCAAGCAGCCTGCCCCTCCTCTCTCCCGCTGGCAGGTGGGACCCCACCCAGTCTCCTTCTTCCTCCCGACGAGGAGTCCCTGACGAACACGGTTGGCCCCGAGATGAAATCCCCGCGAATCCCGATCGATTCGGCGCAGTGCTCGACCCTAATCCACGCCAGATCCCCGTATAAACTCCCCCGCCTCCTTTTAGTCTCGATTTTGCTACAAATCGAACCCTAGCCACCAATTTCGAGCCATCTGCGCCACCGCCGTCGGAAGCTCAAGATTGAGCTCGAGCTCCGTGGTTTCCGTCCACCCCGACCCTCTCTCTCCATATGTTTCTCATCCTCTGGTTCATCCGCACATCCCTGATGCTTTTTCCCCCTACGCAGATCTCCGTTTCCTTGCGGATTCGTCGCCGGAGCCGCAGCGACTCGAGGACCTCCAGCCGATTTCCATCGCTGCTCTAGGAAGCGAACATCGACGTTGGGCACACCATCAGGTTCGCCAAGACGATATGCACCCCGTATCCTACCCCTCAATCGCCGAGGGCCACCAAAGCGCCGCCACCGCCATCACGTGAGCCGTCCGCCACCGTATGCCACCGATGACCTGTCGCGTTGCCGGTGAGCTCGTGAAGCTACCACCCCCGTCCGTTGGATCTCATCTAGGCGGCTCAGATTAGAAGGCGGTGAACGGTACACGCCAATTGGTGGCGCCGTGTCGCCAATTGAACAACGCCGTGTCATCGTCCATCCGCCAGTCGGCGCCGATCACTGTCCACGTAGCAAAGCATATTCCCTGGAATATTCCCTGCATAATTGAAATTGATTTAAATAGACAGAATTTTGGGAAATCTTGCAAAATTCATATAAAATCGAATACATGTCCAAAAATTATAAATAATATATCGTCGGATTCATAAAATTATGTAGAATATTAATACAAGATTATATTTAACTTTTACTGTATAATTGTATTGTAATGATTTAAATGGTTTAATAGACTTTTTAGACTAAATAAATCATAGTAAATTATTTGTAGATCCAAAAAATACAAATAAAGTATATATGGATTCATAGTTTCATATAAAACATTAATATGCTGTTAGATCCAAATTTTGCAGTGTAAAATTGCTGTAGTGATTTAAATAGTTTTAATGGACTTTTAGAGTATTAAATTCATAGTAAATAATTTATAACTCGGAAAAATATGAATAATATGTCTCTGGAATCACATTATCATATAGATTACAGATCTGTATTTAGTTTGAATTTTAGACAACAGAAATTGTTTAAATGATTTAAACTCCATTAAACACTATTTAAATCATAAGAAAAGATTTATAACTCCGATTAAGTTGAATCCAATTGCTACTGGTTCGTATTAATGCCCTCTATCCAGTACACTTTAGATACAAATTTAATACGTCAATTAGTACAGAAGTTTCAACAGAACTATCAAAACCCTTATATTGGCAAGTGTAACACCCTCGGAATCGGACCTATGCAAGTTTTAGCGAAACCCGCCAAACCCGCATAGAAACGATTCAAAGGTGCCCACCAGGCACTTTCGTGCGGGTGGAAAACGAAGTAATAACATTACACAACAGTCCTCGATGGGACCCACAGAACAGATATATATACAACACGACTCCATGAGTCAAGAATACAGATATAATATACAAAGATCCAAATCACCTTGAAAATGATAGAGCATCCAGCTATGGACAAGAAGCAAATGGGGCTAAGAGCCCTGAAGAATAACCAATGGCGTCCATAACCCTGCCCAGGCCAAGCCGGAAGGGTGACCCTGCTAACGGCGTCGATCTCAAACCTGCTTAAACAAAAGGGGTGCCGACAAAGACAAAGGAAAAAGAGGAGCGTCAGTACTGAGGCCAGTACACGGCGAGGCTAGAATTCGGCGGTCCTCGCCTATATAGGTATGGTGGACTGAAGCGGCAGCGGCAGCATGCACTAAACAACCTATAGAGACTCGATACAACGGGCGGCTATCAGAGGGGGGTAAGAAGGACCTATTCGGAACCAACCTACTACCAACACCAAACAAACCCATCCTGGTGTTTCCCCCTCGAGACCAAACGAGGAAGTCAACCGAGGACTCACACAGTTGGCAGTTTTACTTATTCAGTTATCGTTGCAGCAATTACTAGTCAGGTATAGATAATCATCCTGATAAAATAAGCAGTGGGCACTTTTAGTTAACCATTCCGTTGTAGTTGCGACACTTACTAGTCAAATACAATTAACATGAGATAACCCAAAACCCAGCAGTTGTTGGTACTTTTATTAGCCATTCCGTTGTCGTTGCAATACTTACTAGTCAGGTACAATGGTCGCAAGCGACACTCCAAACAAGCAATTGTGGGCAGTATTATTTAGCCATTCCATTATAGTAAAGCTGTTTACTAGTCATTATAAAGTCAAATTTATAGCACTACTTTAGTTATGCTTGTCTATGATCGAGATACTGTGCTCCAAGTCGTCCATAACCGCGGACA
This sequence comes from Avena longiglumis, assembly GCA_030063025.1. Lineage (NCBI taxonomy): Eukaryota > Viridiplantae > Streptophyta > Magnoliopsida > Poales > Poaceae > Avena > Avena longiglumis. The sequence goes on along the minus strand of CP125978.1, from coordinate 145,131,835 downwards.
CGGCTTTCAGAAAGTTTTACCCGGCCGGGGTGCACAAATAGCAACACACACTCGATCAACCTCGGAAAAACCAAATCAAAACCCAACGAGGCTTTCACGACAAAGCAATCACAGGATTCAGAAATATTTCAGGGGGCCACCCCTTGGAGTACACCCACAACGAAGTTAGCTGACTCCGAGACGGACCCGAGGTTTGGGTGGACGGCTGTGAACGACTGGGAACCCAAAACTGGGCTTGTCGACACCGCGAAAACGTGTCCCGATCCTAAACAGTACAGTGTGCTCCTTGCACAATCGTAAATACAGTAGTAGCATGGCATAAGTACAGGATAGTAAATAAAACCTCAAAATAGTTTGTGGCCCCAAGAAATAAGACTGAATCAAGCTCTGGCTCAGGGGGGTCCCATAATCCTCCCGGATGTGGATAACGCGATAAATCAAGGCAATTATCAAGTACTCGGGGTCCCACGGGACACAAGTGGTGATCGAAACCAAATATTATCTATCACCCACGATGCCTCTACTTACTTACTTCAATTTTAGTTGTTAAACAGCAATTAAAGTGAGCGATAAGTAAAACCATGATCATCTCCAACATCAACATGCGGCAATTACTCCAACATGTGGCACTTTGCGACGACATAGCACTTGAGCGACTCTGACGCAAGTCCAACTATCTACCAAACAACAGGTAATAGGATGTGTCCAAGGCAATATAAGGCTGCAAGGGATATCACGAATGCGAAAACTAGAGCATCGCATAACGTATAGCAATAGATCAGGAGGAATAAATACTATAAAAGTAAGATAGGTAGAAAGGGAGATGCTACTTTGAAAACATTGTCGAAGGTTCAACCAAGATCGGTGACTCACATCAACTCAACGGCCTTATCCGCGAAGAATCAAAACACTAGAATAAACACCGGATGCAATATTTAATACTACGGAAAAGATCGGGCATGATGCATGTATGATGTATGGCATGGCAAATATGCGATGCAATTGGGCCATATTAAGCAGAACCGGGGTCCCGACAGTTAGTTAGATGGTTCTAGTTGTTTATCTACCCCGCAAATTAAATGTTGATTACATGTCAAGATAAGTTACCGGTTCGCTACACAAATTTAAATGAGGCCAATATAAGGCTAGATTTGCCCGCATATGGGCCCCATACTTAATTATATGGTGAAACGGCATAAGGCCCCCAAACCACACAAATGTAAACATGCAAGTATGACAAGTTGATATGCAACAATTTGATATTTCATTTACAAAAATAGGGCTCGAGAAAAGGGATCACACATTAGGGGGTCACGACGAACTTGGGGTTCCGGGGGGTTTGGGGTTCGACAGGGGCTCAGGGTTCGATGGAGCGGTCTCGGCAGGAACATTCTCGAACAACGGGCAGATCTTGTCGCATCCGGGTTCTCGGCGGTCTCGGTGTCCGGAAAGGAGTACTTGGTTCGGTGTCGGGGGCGCATCGGGTTCTTCCGGGCCGGTGTCGTTCTTATCGTCGCGAAGATCTTGATGGGTCCGCGCTTCGGATTCCGTGGGGCAGATCTTGCCGCTCCGTGTCGAAGTCCTTGAGGTTTCCTCCTTATTCACCGGTGGCGAACTTGGGAACGGCGCCAGGGTTCGGGGTGCCGAGGCTTGGTCTTCGGGTCCGGGAAGAAGCTCTTGGCGTTTCATGTCGACGTTCTTGGTCCGAGGTCATCGGCCCCCTCTCGATGATCTTGGGGTTTCAGCGGAAACGGTCTTCAGGTTCTTGGGTTGTTTTCCCACGTGGTGGTCTTGACGTTCGGGTGTCGGATCCGGAAGTTCTTGTCGATGACACCACACCCTGGTGGTCTTGGATCATGCGGAGGAAGCACTTGAAGTATCCATCACATAGCAAGGATCTATAGCTGCGTGGCCCAGCTACTCAACATGTTCCTTACCACCTCGACGGGTCTTCACCAGACACAAGGAGCACCGCGAGGCAAAAACTTGAACGACGAGCTTGACATCAGCGACGAGCTTGGCGTTCACGGTCAAGAGGTGCAGGACACAGGAGAGGGGCGACACGGCCGGTGACGTTCTTGTAGGGCCGACTAGCATCTCAGGCCCACGGGGTCGGGGTCGAACGGGCGCGGAGGCAGGGTTGGCGCCGGCGCGGTCTCGGGGGACGGCCGGAGGAGCTCGCGAAGGTGGGGGTGGTCGCCGGCGGGCGGGGCCGGGCAGGGGCCGAGGCAGCAAGGGGCAGCGAGGGCGGCCACGGGTGGCAGGCGCTGAGGCGGAGGCGGTTGGGCAGCTGCGGGCAGGCGAGGCGAGCCGAGGCTGTGCGGGCGGGCTGCCGGCAGAGGGAGGAGCGGCGGCGGGATGGAGGAGCCGGAGGAGCAGAGGCGGCGGGGCGGCGCTTGGTGAGGAGGAGGCGGCCGGGGCGAGCGACGGGCTCCGGGCGGGGACGCGGGCTGCAGGAGGCGGAGAAGGGAAGGGGACCGGCGAGCCTGCAGGAGGCGGAGAAGGGAGGGGGACGGCCGGCGACGCAGGAGGACGGGGAGCGGGCGCGGGTCGGGAGAAGGGGCGGGCGCGCGCGGCTGGAGGAGGAGCAGCGGCGTGCCTCCTGCCGGCGGCGAGGATGAGGGAGGAGAGGGAGGTTGCGGCAGGAGGTGGCGTGGTGGAGCGACGTGGGGGAGGAAGGGAGCGGGGGAGGGTGCGTGCGGGGGAGGAGAGAGGCGTGGGAGGGGCCGAGGGGTGGGGCACATGGGACCAGGCGGGTGAGCGTGGGTGGGGCGTGTGGGGCGCGTGGGTGGGGCCCGGGGTACAGCGAGTTGGGGGGGTGGGGTTGCTGGTGAAAAAGGGTGGACCGGGTCCAGGGGAAGTAGGGTCGGCGCGGGGCCAGGGCGTGGGGTGGTTGTGTGCTGTGTGCGTGTGGGCCGGCTGGGTGAAGAGAGGGGGAGTTGGGGGGTGATGTGGCAGATGGGGGTTGGCTGGAGGGAAGGAAGAAGGTGAGGTGGCAGCCAGGGATTGGTGGGAGTGAGGTGGAGGTAGGATGGGTAGATTAGGACTAGGTAGGTCAGGGATTTAGGTGGACCGATTTGAACTGGGGGTGGTCGTTCGGGTCGAATCGGCCCGTTCGACTTCCCCCACTAAAATAATTAAATATTTTGTTGGTTTAAAACAAAGCTTTTGCAACTCGATAGCAACAAAACAAAAATAATCCGGTGACCCGGGTTTTGCGTTTGAACAAAGACGGGGCGTTTAGAAAATAAAGACAGGTCTTTCCACAATTAGTTTTATGCAAGCAAATGCAAGATGATGACGATGCTCAAATGCAATGTGGCATGATGACATGAGCATGCGGTCATGATGATGCAATGCACAAAATCAACGCAATTTTCTAGTAGTGGTTTTGCGGGATGCCACAATTCGACACCACTAACACTGGATCTCGCCCTCGAGATCCGCCTCATGGTACGGGAAAGAAGGCGGCGATCTGAATCTTCTCGCTTCGTGTAGATCTTCGCGACACCACTAACAAGAGGTCGTTGTCCGTGATCGTCGAGGGAACACTCCGGAAACAAAAGGTCGAAGGCAGAGGTATCAACAAATAAAGCCACCTCTATCTTCGATAGAAAGAGGGAACCGATGCATTCTCATCCACTTCAATGTACAAAAGCGAATAGAAGGGGTAGTCGGCATGGGGGCCAATCCATCACGCACCCAAACTATTACTCTGCACAATCAGTAGAAAAGCGTGCAACCATTCTCGGAGTCAGACTGAAGATCTCGACAAGCGAGGTTCGGAAACAAAGGAGCGATGCAGACTTTGCATCAGATCTGGCGTAGATGATGTCGTCGCGTCGGAAAACACCGGAATGCACAAACAAAGAACAAAGGATGGTACCGCAGTAGAAAGATTCCTCAGGCAGCTTGAACACCGGATGGTAGAACACCGTTATCAAAGAAGGAAGCGAAACCCTGAAGGTACGACGGAACCCAACCACGAGAAATCCTGGACTCGAAGAAAAAGACGAGAGCGGATTCAAAACAAGTGGAGGTAAGAGGAGAATAGCAGAGGGGTAAGGAGTAAAATCAGACCTAATCAGAACTATCCAACTGATTTTGCAAAAATAGTTTTGACAATCTACTGCGGCCGTTAGCTAGGTTATCCTACAGGCTGGACTTGTGGGGTATCGCAACTGCTGAGCTCTGATACCACTCTGTAACACCCTCGGAATCGTACCTATGCAAGTTTTAGCGAAACCCGCCAAACCCGCATAGAAACGATTCAAAGGTGCCCACCAGGCACTTTCGTGCGGGTGGAAAACGAAGTAATAACATTACACAACAGTCCTCGATGGGACCCACAGAACAGATATATATACAACACGACTCCATGAGTCAAGAATACAGATATAATATACAAAGATCCAAATCACCTTGAAAATGATAGAGCGTCCAGCTACGGACAAGAAGCAAATGGGGATAAGAGCCCTGAAGAATAACCAATGGCGTCCATAACCCTGCCCAGGCCAAGCCGGAAGGGTGACCCTGCTAACGGCGTCGATCTCAAACCTGCTTAAACAAAAGGGGTGCCGACAAAGACAAAGGAAAAAGAGGAGCGTCGATCGAGGCGATTGCAGCGAGGCTAGAATTCGGTCCTCGCCTACATAGGTATGGTGGATCAAGCGGCGGCGAGATGCACTAAACAACCTATAGAGACTCGATACAACGGGCGGCTATCAGAGGGGGGGTAAGAAGGACCTATTCGGAACCAACCTGATACCAACACCAAACAAACCCATCCTGGTGTTTCCCCCTCGAGACCAAACGAGGAAGTCAACCGAGGACTCACACAGTTGGCAGTTTTACTTATTCAGTTATCGTTGCAGCAATTACTAGTCAGGTATAGATAATCATCCTAATAAAATAAGCAGTGGGCACTTTTAGTTAACCATTCCGTTGTAGTTGCGACACTTACTAGTCAAATACAATTAACATGAGATAACCCAAAACCCAGCAGTTGTTGGTACTTTTATTAGCCATTCCGTTGTAGTTGCAATACTTTCTAGTCAGGTACAATGGTCGCAAGCGACACTCCAAACAAGCAATTGTGGGCAGTATTATTTAGCCATTCCATTATAGTGAAGCTGTTTACTAGTCATTATAAAGTCAAATTTATAGCACTACTTTAGTTATGCTTGTCTATGATCGAGATACTGTGCTCCAAGACGTCCATAACCGCGGACACGGCTTTCAGAAAGTTTTACCCGGCCGGGGTGCACAAATAGCAACACACACTCGATCAACCTCGGAAAAACCAAATCAAAACCCAACGAGGCTTTCACGACAAAGCAATCACAGGATTCAGAAATATTTCAGGCGGCCACCCCTTGGAGTACACCCGCAACGAAGTTAGCTGACTCCGAGACGGACCCGAGGTTTGGGTGGACGGCTGTGAACATCGGGAACCCAAAAGCGGGCTTGTCGACACCGCGAAACGTGTCCCGATCCTAAAAGATAGTGTGCTCCTCGCAATCGTATCTGATAGTAGCATGGCATAAGTACAGGATAGTAATTAAAACCTCAAACTAGTTTGTGGCCCCAAGAAATAAGACTGAATCAAGCTCTGGCTCAGGGGGGTCCCATAATACTACCGGATGTGGATAGCGCGATAAATCAAGGAACATGTATCAAGTACTCGGGGTCCTCACGGACACAAGTGGTGATCGAAACCAAATATTATCTATCACCCACCGATGCCTCTACTTACTTACTTCAATTTTAGTTGTTAAACAGGAATTAAAGTGAACGATAAGTAAAACCATGATCATCTCCAACATCAACATGCGGCAATTACTCCAACACTGTGGCACTGGACGACACGCAACAGCACTTGAGCGAGCGACTACGACGCGCAAGTCCAACTATCTACCAAACAACAGGTAATAGGATGTGTCCAAGGCAATATAAGGCTGCAAGGGATATCACGGGTACGAAAACTAGAGCATCGCAACACAGATAGCAATAGATCAACAGGAGGGAATAAATACTATAAAAGTAAGATAGGTAGAAAGGGAGATGCTGCTTTGAAAACATTGTCGAAGGTTCAACCGAAGATCGGGGCGAAGCTCACATCAACTCAACGGCCTTATCCGCGAAGAAGCAAAACACTAGAATAAACACCGGATGCAATATTTAATACTACGAAAAAGATCGGGCATGATGCATGTATGATGTATGGCATGGCAAAGGTGCGATGCAATTGGGCCATATTAAGCGGAACCGGGGTCCCGACAGTTAGTTAGATGGTTCTAGTTGTTTATCTACCCCGCAAATTAAATGTTGATTACATGTCAAGATAAGTTACCGGTGCGCTACACAAATTTAAATGAGGCCAATATAAGGCTAGATTTGCCCGCATATGGGCCCCATACTTAATTATATGGTGAAACGGCATAAGGCCCCCAAACCACACAAATGTAAACATGCAAGTATGACAAGTTGATATGCAACAATTTGATATTTCATTTACAAAAATAGGGCTCGAGAAAAGGGATCACACATTAGGGGGTCACGACGAACTTGGGGTTCCGGGGGGTTTGGGGTTCGACAGGGGCTCAGGGTTCGACGGAGCGGTCTCGGCAGGAACATTCTCGAACAACGGGCAGATCTTGTCGCATCCGCGTTCTCAGCGGTCTCGGCGTCCGGAAAGGAGTACTTGGTTCGGTGTCGGGGGCGCATCGGGTTCTTCCGGGCCGGTGTCGTTCTTATCGTCGCGAAGATCTTGACGGGTCCGCGCTTCGGATTCCGTGGGGCAGATCTTGCCGCTCCGTGTCGAAGTCCTTGAGGTTTCCTCCTTATTCACCGATGGCGAACTTGGGAACGTCGCCAGGGTTCGGGGTGCCGAGGCTTGGTCTTCGGGTCCGGGAAGAAGCTCTTGGCATTTCATGTCGATGTTCTTGGTCCGAGGTCATCGGCCCCCTCTCGATGATCTTGGGGTTTCAGCGGAAACGGTCTTCGGGTTCTTGGGTTGTTTTCCCACGTGGTGGTCTTGACGTTCGGGTGTCGGATCCGGAAGTTCTTGTTGATGACACTGCACCCTGGTGGTCTTGGATCATGCGGAGGAAGCACTTGAAGTATCCATCACATAGCAAGGATCTGTAGCTGCGTGGCCCAGCTACTCAACATGTTCCGTACCACCTCGACGGGTCTTCACCAGACACAAGGAGCACCGCGAGGCAAAAACTTGAAAGACGAGCTTGACATCAGCGACGAGCTTGGCGTTCACGGTCAAGAGGTGCAGGACACAGGAGAGGGGCGACACGGCCGATGAAGTTCTTGTAGGGCCGACAGGCTCGCCGGGGACGACTAGCAGGCTCGGGTCGGGGTCGAGCAGGCGGAGGCAGGGTCGGCCGGCGCGGTCTCGGGGGACGGCCGGAGGAGCTCGCGAAGGTGGGGCCGTGGCGGCAGCGACGGCAGCGGGCCGCGCAGCAAGGACGACGGGGCGGCCACGGTGGCCAGGCGCGCTGAGGCGGAGGCGGTTGGCGGCCGGGCTGAGCCGAGGCGAGAGGCGAGCTGCGAGGCCGCCATGGAAGGAGCGGGCGGAGGAGCCGGAGGCGGGCGGGCGGCGCTTGGTGAGGAGGCGGCGGGCGGCGGAGCTCGGGCGGGGCAGCTGCAGGAGGCGGAGAAGGAGGGACAGCGATCCTGGGAGGTGGAGAAGGGAGGGGACGGCGACGCAGAGGACGGGGAGCGCTGGTCGGGAGAAGGGCGGGAGGAGGAGGAGCAGCGGCGTGCCTCCTGCCGGCGGCGAGGATGAGGGAGGAGAGGGAGGTTGCGGCAGGAGGTGGCGTGGTGGAGCGACGTGGGGGAGGAAGGGAGCGGGGGAGGGTGCGTGCGGGGGAGGAGAGAGGGCGTGGGAGGAGGGGCCGACAGGGGTGGGGCCTGTGGGACCAGGCGGGTGAGCGTGGGTGGGGCGTGTGGGGCGCGTGGGTGGGGCCCGGGGTACAGCGAGTTGGGGGGGTGGGGTTGCTGGTGAAAAAGGGTGGACCGGGTCCAGGGGAAGTGGGGTCGGCGCGGGGCTAGGGCGTGGGGTGGTTGTGTGCTGTGTGCGTGTGGGCCGGCTGGGTGAAGAGAGGGGAAGTTGGGGGGTGATGTGGCAGATGGGGGTTGGCTGGAGGGAAGGAAGAAGGTGAGGTGGTAGCCAGGGATTGGTGGGAGTGAGGTGGAGGTAGGGTGGGTAGATTAGGACTAGGTAGGTCAGGGATTTAGGTGGACCGATTTGAACTGGGGGTGGTCGTTCGGGTCGAATCGGCCCGTTCGACTGCCCCCACTAAAATAATTAAATATTTTGTTGGTTTAAAACAAAGCTTTTGCAACTCGATAGCAACAAAACAAAAATAATCCGGTGACCCGGGTTTTGCGTTTGAACAAAGACAGGGCGTTTAGAAAATAAAGACAGGTCTTTCCGCAATTAGTTTTATGCAAGCAAATGCAAGATGATGACGATGCTCAAATGCAATGTGGCATGATGACATGAGCATGCGGTCATGATGATGCAATGCACAAAATCAACGCGATTTTCTAGTAGTGGTTTTGCGGGATGCCACATCAAGTAAGTATTAATAACAAGTACCCTATTGCATTAAATGAACTCATACATGCATCATATGATATATTAATATTCATAAAACTAATTATACCCACTGTGTAATGTTAAATCGTTTTTCGATCATCCTTGTTGTGTTTGCTATGTTTGCAATTGTTCTGATTGGAACTACCTTGTCCTTGTATTAGATTGTTCGGAGAGTGCGATTGCTGCAGAGAAATACAATCAACACCCATATTATCAACATAAGGCAAGTTACACCACTTGTTCATAATTTTGTCCCAGTTTTGATTCTATGCATGTGATCTTCAAAATTCTGTAGTATGCATGTGTAAGATATTCTAGTAGAATTTTTCCTTAGTATTATTTTTCAAGTGCGATGATTTTGTAGTATGCCATGAGTAGTTCTATACTTAGGATTTCCCATCCTAATAGGTTACCCCTGTTTTTGTAAGTATTGCTTGCTATGCTATATATACAAAGTACCGTTGGGGGGTTCGAAAGACAAAGAATTTTTCTAAGTATAAAGGCTCTCTAGAGCAAACTTTCTTCTCAAATCCACTTCAAAATAAAACTAAGTTTTCTTCTGGGCGGAATGGTTGTCGGGTCAACGAGTGTGATTTTGGTGGAGGCGGCCTTGAGAATCAAAGAAGTCTACCATGTTTCAGAATTCAGAAGCTTCCAGTGCAACCACAATACATTATGGGCTCTGTCTTGGCCTAGTACTTAGTGGGAAACCTCACGTGGGTACCAACATTTGGAGGTTCTTGGCACGGTTGGATCCAGAAGGTAGAGGGGATACTAAGGGAAAGCCTCGCCATGGTCTCGTCTGTAAAAGGACTTGATCATGGATTGTGGGTAAAGTTCACAAACTCTCGAGAGTATTGCAACCTGATCGATCAGCCATGTTCACGGTAACAGAACAACAATGAGCGTCTGAAGGATGGAGCCTCTGAAGGATCTTCCTCTCTCTTTTCTAAAACAAAGTTTTGAAACCCCATGGCGTGCGTAATATCGCTAATGGGTGGGAATTTGGGAACTTGGTGTGTAATATCCAAGTGGCGGCAGTAATATCCAAGTGTTTGGTTGTTTGGACACTTGGTGCGTAATATCCTCGTGTGCCACTCGACCTTATTTTATCCAAGCAAATGTTTACAAAGTAGGACAATCCTCTCTTCTTCTCTCTACTTAAGAAAACTAGCTTTGAGAAAATGAACTCTACAGCCTAAACTAGCCCTGCATGTAGAGATGGTCTATTCTTTCCTTGGTGTAATTTGAAAATACATTCAAAGTATTGACCCAACTTGTTGGCTGCACGTTTCATGTGCAGAATTTAGGAGATCGTTGAAAGGTGCGCTAGGATCGCGGGTCTTCACTCAACCTGCCTGTGCCATTGATGGGACTCCAAGTTGTATTTATATCGCTTCTGTTGTAATAATGTAAACTCTGGATTATTCGATTCAAGTAATAAATACTGGTGTTTTACATGATATTTCATCGACTGTGAGTGCTAGCTATTGATCCAGGGACTAGCATGTTAATCACAGGGACTTAGGATCCTTACCGATCTGAGGTCGCTACAGATGGTATCAGCGCATAAGTTGACTGTAGATCGTGGAAACAAAGGACACTATGCAGATGTTTACCCAGAGAAGTTTCATCAAGATCCTAAGCAAGCCAAGATGTAATCTAGTTGGAAACTTTTTAAGGGTGGTAGTACCCTAGTTGTTTTGAAGCCAACTTGTAACCTCTAGCTTTCCCAAATCTCGGGACGAGATTTCTTTTAAGGATGGTAGCCTCTCACATCCCAAAATTTTCAAAATTTTGAAATGTGAAAAATAAATAAACAAAATAAATAATTGTTGAAATTTAGGGTGAAAAGAAACTTTTGTTTTAAAGTGGAAACTTAAAAAACCCATCTTGAACAAACTTTGAATGAAGTTTGGATCCAACTAAATTCAAAGTCAATAATGACAAATAGAAATATTATAAAACCTTAGAATTTGGTTTTACTTAATTTGGAACCATAGATAAAATCTTATGAATTTAAAGAAATTAAAATTTCCAAAGCCAATAAAGCTCCTATCTAAAATCCAAACCAAATTGTGATCAAGTAATCCTAAAAGTATTTAAAAGGATAAGCAAATATTAAATAAGATTTTACAAACTGGAATCACCAAGTTTGGATCTATAAATAAAAAGATATGGATTTTATAAGATAAAGAAAGAAATAATAATTAAGGAGTATTTAAAGCCAAATTAAATCTTGGCCAAGTCCACAAGCAAATGGAATAAATATAATCCAAATAAAATAAATTAATAAAAAATATTCAAATAAAATAAAATGGCCTTAACCAAATTCTATTCCATTTGATTAAAGACAAATCCCTAATGGGAATGAATAATTAAATCAGGGGAAAATAATAATTGGAATTTACCCAAGTGGAATAAAAGTTATTTAATTAACTTAAATGGAATCAAAGAAATCATCTAAATAAAGTTTATGGAATTAAAACCATATTTGATTTCATTGGAATAAAGACATTTGCCCAAATTAAAATGATTAATAATCATATTAAAATACTTTAAATAAATCAAAGTGAATTATTTAACACCTTACTAAGTAAATAAAACCTACTGAAAAGGTTTAATGAAAATTAGAATTCAAATAAAGAGTTTGAGAATATAAATAAATTTTGTTTGAATAAAAACAATTGTCTTTTTAAATAAATAACAAACCATGTGTAAATGAAATATTTAATCTGAAAATGGACATTAAATGCATGTCTAAAACAATGTGCAAAGTTTACGGAAAGTTTGGCAAGGTTTTGAATTCAAATGGTTGTTTGAAATTTTTAAACAAATTCAAAACAGAAAATCAAAATGGAAAAAAGAAAAAGAAAATAGAGAAGGAAAAAAATAAAACAAGCCAGCCTAGCCAGCAAGCCCAGCCCATCAGCCCAGCAGCCCACCTCTCTCCCCTCGAAACGTTTTCTTTTCCACCGCATTTCTCACCCGCTAACCCACTGACCACTGGACCCCACCTCTCCTCTCTCTCTCGCTGCCGCCAGGTCCCACTGCCCCGTCAGCTTCATCCTCACTCGCGGTGACCACGCCCCCAACCCCTCCTCGCCATTTCTGGCCGTTGAAGACGGCATCAATTTGCGTTACTACCTCCGTTAATCCACCCCGCGACCACGCGTACTTAATCGCCTCCCCTCTTCTCTCCTCTCCCTTCAATCCCCAGCTTCTTCCCGCCCCTAGGCTGCTCGGAATCTTCCTCACACCGCCACTGCTCCGACGACCTCCTCCAGTCGATTCCGGCCAGTCCTCATCGCCCTTGCCTCCTGGACCCCACTAGCGTGGTCGCCAGCACCAGGCGTACCCGCCAGTATCTTTGGCTTGCCCGAGCGAGCACCGTATCCTCGACTACGACATCGACATTTCACCTCCGCCGTCTGCTTCTTCTCCGGCGAGTTTCCCTGGTGAGCACAGACCCCCCTTGCCCTATTTTTGATGCTCACTTGTTTGCAACTCGCATACGAAGCTAACGGTACCCTCCGCTTACCTTCCCGTGCCTTGTAGCATCGTCCCCGTCGACAGCCGTGCGTGCCCGTACCAGAGAGCTACTTCGACAAGGAATTCTCGAGCATCCCCCTGCCACGACGACCTCAGTGAGCCCTCTCTCCCTCTCTCCAGCTTCCTGTATCGCCGGAACCATCGCGAGCATCCCCTTGATCTCCCTCGTCACCAAATCGTGGAGTGATGAGATCCTCATTGTATGAGGGTCTAGTACTGGTAGATGACCTTGGAATCCTTGCCCTTATAGGTGCATCACTCTCAAATATATCACCAAATTTATGGTGGTCCATGACTTCACTTTTCTGAAATTTTAAACAACCATCAAACCAAGTGATTTCTAAGTTGATAAATGATGAGAAACTACTATAGGAACTTGCTGGAGGACTACACATGCATCAAAACAAAGTTTCTAAGCATAGGACAAGCATGCAGCTCAAACAACCTATCACCTATAGCAACAAAATACTCAAGATACAATCTACCAATCACAAATCTAATTGGACAAGTGGAGGAGGCACATACCAAGGAGAAAACCCACCAAAAATCAGCACTTGAGATGGGCTGAACAAGATCTAAAATCACGAGCAAGAACAACAAGAACTCGAGCTTGAGAAAGTTTTCTGGTGTTTTTCGGGAGAGAGAAAGAAGGTGGCATTGAGGAGGCATCCTGGAGGGGCCCAGGTGGGCCAACCCCCCCTAGGCGCCACCCCCTGGTAGGCCGCGCCTACCATGGGTGTGGTGGCCTGGGGTGGCCCCTTGGGTCACTTCTGGTGCCTCTCTGCCCCTTTTTTCGAGGAAAAATTTATTTTGAATTTTCTAGGATTTTTTGGGAAACTTTATTTTTGGCCACAGGGTATGAAAATTGATTTTCTCGCAGAAACATTTTTTTTAGAAGAAGCAAAAGAAAACCAAAAGCCAAAATACAGGAGCTCTAAGAAACTCAAACAAGCAAACTACTAGCAAAACTGAAGCTAAAACAAAGACTAGGAAGGAGAAAAGTAAAAGAAAGCAAGTGTAACCATAGTGGAAACATTATTTTGTTCATTAAAATCCTTTTGTTAACAAGGTTGATCAAGTCTTGTTACCAAAACAATCTTATATGAAACAAAACTTTGCATTCCACAAGGTGATTATGTTACCTCATACTTGACAGCAATGGTCCCAGTCATAATAGTTTCAAAATTTTCTTGTGGAATGGGACAATATATTTCTCCAACCTTGATGCTCTTAATATTTTGAATGGAATTCAGGCAATAGCTTTTAACAACCTTCTTGGGGAAATAGACAGTATGCTCTTTGTCATTAATATTGAATGTTACTTTTCCTTGATTGCAATTGATGATAGCACCCGCAGTATTAAGAAAAGGTCTCCCAAGAATAATAGACATATTATCATCTTCAGGCATTTCAAGTACCACAAAATCAGGATAAACCAAGCAATTATGAGCCACTTGAACATGAACATCCTCACATATACCAACATGAATAGTAGTTGACTTAACAGCCATTTGCAATGATATATCAGTTGGTATCAACTTCTCTAGCCAGAGTCTCTTGTAGAGAGAAAAAGGCATAACACTAACTCCAGCTCCCAAATCACATAAAGCAGTTCTCACATAATTATTCTTAATGGAGCAAGGAATAGTTGGTATACCTGGATCACCAAGTTTCTTTGGAACCTTACCATTGAAGGAGTAATTACCAAGCAAAGTAGAAATCTCCTCATTAGGAATCTTCCTTTTATTAGAGACAATATCCTTCATATACTTTGAATAAGGAGGCAACTTAATAGAATCTGTCAAAGGAATTTGCAAAAATAAAGGCTTCATCCACTCACAAAACTTGTTGTAGTGTTCTTCCTCCTTTGACTTGTGTTTCTTACCTGGAAAAGGCATAGGTTTCTGCACCCAATGTTCTCTCTCTTTACCATGTTTATTAGCAATAAAATCTTCCTTTGTTTACCTAGTGTTCTTAGTGTGCTTCTCATGTTCTTCCTCACCTTCCTCCTTATCAGGAGACTCATTTTTATCATTACCACTCTCAGTTTCAGCATCAGAGACAAATATACTATTAGGATCTACAATAGGTTTAAGTGGTTCCTCAACTACCTTATGTTTCTTTTTATTTCTCTTACGAGGACTACCACTACTTCCACCTTGTTGAGAATCCTGCTCAATTATTTTAGGGTGTCGTTCAGGATATAAAGGATCTTGAGTAGCTATACCACTCCTACTTCTAATTCCATAAGCATGTTTATCTCCTGAGGCATTAACTAGCATATCCTTTTGTACCTTAGCAAGTTAATCAAGTTGGGTTTGAACCATTTGAAAGTGTTTACAAAGCATTTTAATATCATTAGAAGTTCTTTCCACAATATCTTTCAACTCATTGATAGCTCTAGAATTTTCCAATAAATGATTCTGAACTTGTTTATTAAAATTACCTTGTTTAACAATAAATGTGTCAAGTTCCTCTAAGCATTGATCAGGAGGCTTACCATGAGGAATATCACCTTCATTAAAGTGGAGAGAGTGTACCTCAATAGTAGATGAGTGGGGAATTGGCTTACATAATTCTTCTATAGGAGGTAGATTCTTCACATCTTCAGCTCTAATACCTTTCTCCTTTAGACATTTCTTAGCTTCCTTCATCACTTCATCATTTAATGCAATAACTCCCCTCTTCTTTGTTGTTGGTGCTAGAATTGGTTCAGGAACAACTGGTTCAGGAGTAATAGGCTCAGGTGCATTCAGCTCAGTTGAAGTCCAATCATCATAATTCTTGCTTATCTTGGTCATTAATTCTTCAGCATCTGTAGGAGTCCTTTTCCTGAAAACACAATTAGCAAAGCTATCTAGGTATGTCCTAGAATCATCAGTAAGTCCATTATAATAAATATCAAGAAGCTCATTCTCAGGTAATGGACATCCAGTATGTGCATGAATCAAGGCACATAACCTTGTCCATGACTCAGGCAATTTCTCTTCTTCTCCCTGTTTAAAATAAAAAAGTCTCTGCAAAGCAGCATGTCTAGCACTGGGAGGAAAATATTTCTGGAAGAAAGAAGCAATCAAGCAATCAGGGCTATCAATGGAACCAGGAGGTAATCTATTAAACCAAGCCCTAGATTCTCCTTTTAGTAAAAAAGGGAAGATCTTAGTAACAAAGTACTTGCGCATCTTAAAATCATTAGAGAACAAAACACTCATAGTAGAAATCTCATTCATATGAGCCATAACACTCTCATTTTCAGTCCCAGAAAAAGGTACTTTCTCAACAATATCTAAATAAGATAAATCAAGAGAGAAATCATAGTCTTCATCTTTAATATCTATGGGAGAGGTGGCAAACTTAGGATCAGAGGAAAACTTAGGCATAATAGTACGTCTAGCAAGGAGACTCTTAACAACACTATTACCATGTGTGTTTCGGCACTCTTCAACAAATTCATCAGTGAACTCAATGTAACCATCATAAATATCATAACTCTCACTAGACTCAGGTGAGCTAACAGGTGTAACAGTGTCTTCACTAGGAGTTTCGGTATTTCCTAGACTAGCCATGGTAGCATCTAGAAAAGGACCTCATGAACCACTCGCATCAAACATAGTAGAAGTAACATCATGAGCATCAAAAGCAGTTTCAGATTCAGCAGTAGTAGCAGTGTGTGTAGCATGAGTATGTGGTGGTGGAGTGACAAGCTTACTTATAACAGACGGTGAATCAAGAGCAACCGAGGTATTTAGGACTATACCTCTTCTTGTAGTGGATGGTAAAATAGGGAACTTTCCATCACGAGAGTTCCCCATGATGAAAGGAGTAGTAGTGAACAATAGTAGATCCAAGTGAACTTACAAATAAAGCTATGCTCCCCGGTAACGGCGCCAAAAAATAGTCTTGATGACCCACAAGTATAGGGGATCACAACAGTCTTCGCGGGTAGTATTACCCAATTTATTGATTCGACACAAGGGGAGCCAAAGAATACTTGCAAGCCTTAACAACTGAGTTGTCAGTTCAGCTGCACCTGTAAATAGTTCTTGCTCACCGAAGTTTATCAGTAGCAACAGTAAAACAATAGCAACAGTGGAACAAGAGCAATAGTAACAATACCGGTAAAAGTAGGATTCGAGTGCGGTTGGCATAGGGATGGATGGACGGGCGTTGCATGGACGAGTCTAAACATGTAAATTCAAGATATAGGGCATTGCAGATAAATAATAACAATAATCCAAGTACTAAACAATCCTAGGCATGTGCTCCAAATATAGTCATATGTGCTCGCAATGAGAACTTGCACAACATCTTCTGTCCAGCCAGCCCGTTGCAGCGGGGACTCTAGGGAACTACTAGCAATTAAGGTGCTCCTTTTAATAGAGCACCGGAGCAAAGAATTAACACTCCGTGAACACATGTGATCCTCACACCACAGCCATCCCCTCCGGTTGTCCCAATTATTGTCACTTTGGGGCCTTTGGATCCGGACAATGATATGTGTACACAACTTGCAGATAAGATCACAAACAATACTATCATAATGATTCAATAATAAGTTCAGATCTGAGATCATGGCACTCGGGACCTAGTGACAAGCATTAAGCACCACAAGTTGCAACAAAGTCAAGTAGCACTAATAGAGATACTAGGCACTATGCCCTAACAGATCTTTATTCGATTACATGATAGAACTCATCCAATCCCTACCATCCCCAAGCCTACAGGGAGGGGTTACTCACTCATGGATGAGGGAAACATTGGTGGTTGATGGAGATGCGTTGGTGATGACGATGTCAATGATCCTCTCCAAATTCCCCGTCCCGGCAAGGTGCCTGAACGGAGTTTCTGGATTCGAATCTTGGTTTCTGATGGCGGCAGCAGAGCGGAACTCTTCCTGGAAAACTATTGAACCCCCTCGTTTTTAGGTCAAAAGGCAACTTATAGGCGTAGAGGGAGGCCGAGGGGGTGCCTAGGGTGGCTGCACCCCTTCCAGGCACGACCAGTGGTGGGCCCGCGCCTAGGGTGGGTGTGGGCCCCCAGGCCTCCTCTCCATCTCGTCTTCCGGCTCCATGGATCTTCTGGTGAAATATAATTTATTTTTCGGGATTTTTCCTGATAGTTGATTTTCTGCACAAAAACAAGACACCACGGTAATTCTGCTGAAAACAGCGTCAGTCCGTGTTAGTTGTACCCAAATCACACAAGTTCAGAGGAGAAAAATAGCAAAGTGTTCGAGAATGTAGATACGTTTTGGACGTATCAATGGACACCGGAGATTCCTCTGAGGTCCAAAAGTCCATGCCAACCTTGGACAAAAGTACTGATGGAAGATTATCTCCCGGTACCGGACCAAAAGACGTCTTTGCCACCGGCATGCGCATAAAGGCTGTTGGACAGTCAAAGAAGAAGAAAAACAAAACCCCGACACCGGTAGAACCAGTGGAGGAAGCCAACAATGAAGACATCGATAAAGAATTCAAGGTGGATAATCCGGATGGAGAACCGGTCAATCCTACGCCGAACGATCCTCCGGTCGATGGACACCTGGTTACCCAAGGTGCACGTGAAATCTACGAAGATGCATTAACCGTACCAATTCCAACTGCTTCAGATTTTACGCCGGAGGAATTGGATAAAAGGGTTGAGGACCTAGAGAAACATCGGTTGCTCTTGCTTGACGAGGCTGCACGCACTGTCCAGATTAAGAAGCAGATAGACAGTAATCCTGCCCAGTACCAGTCAGAATTCAAGTGACTACCAAACAAGACTAGAGGTGCTCTGGTTCTTGCCAACTGGAATCCGGATCTCCACAAATATTTATTCGATGGAAAATCTAGAGAGAATAACCGAGTCTACAACACACCAGTAGAAAATGCTGTCGCTGCTCGAGCTATCCTCGCCAACAACTCGTCTCCAGAACAGGTCCAGCAGTGCATAGCATTGCTCGACAAAGGACTGCAGCAAAAAATGGCCGCGTCATTCAGCTGAAAACTAGCGTCAAAATCAGAGCTGTACCGCATTGATGGAGGACAAAACACTGATGTAAGACCCCGAAGGGAACCAGAGCAACGTCACCGCTCCAATCCTAGGGATGGCGATAACTCAAGGATCGGATCAAATGATCATCTTTGCAGGACCGTGCGAGGCTGATCGGATGTTTTTTCGGCCGCATCCTAGGACTTTATAAGAGCACTGGCCCCTCATCAACCCCATCGTTGGAAAAATAATCGCCACAAGGATGAAGAGGAAGCACAGCGCCAGCAGGAGCAGGACCGGCAAAGGATGCCGCCTCCTAGATACACCAGCCGTTCAACGGAATCTCGTCATAATAACGACAACACAGAAGAAGAAACGACGAGGACCGCCACGACACAAGATGGGACAGTGGCCGACGTCGTGAATATCCACCTCGGAGCCAGCACAAAGAAGCTCTGGGAGGAGGTTTTCGCTCAGCCAGAAATAACCCACCGGAACCATCGTCCCCACCTAGCAGCGACCATGAGGGATATCACCACAGCCATGGAAGCCACAGAGGTGGAGAAGGCAACGACAGGGGAAGAAGCAGAAATCCGACTCCGCCACTGCGTAGGCACAAAGAGCATCCGAGGCAAAGATCTATCTTGCCCAATGATGCCCGCCATAGCATCAAATCTAACATAGAGGCACGACAATATGAGAAGGAGGACGTGTATGTGGGACCCAAGTGTTTCGGTCCATGTATTCATCAAACACAGTTTCCGTTTGACTTTGGCATTGCAAAGCACATCCAACCCTACTACGGCGTGGCTCGACCAGATACTTGGCTCCAGGATTTTTTCCAGGCTTGCTGCATCGCGAAAGGAGGAAACAGCTTGGTCGCAGTCCGGTATCTCCCACTTATGCTGTGGAAAACGGCATGATCATGGCTCAGTGAGTTACTAGAAAACTCGGTAAATAACTGGTATGATATGGAAAGTGCATTCTTTTCGAATTTTGAGGGGACATACACGAGGTCCTGCACAGTCGGAGAATTGCAGCGTTGCACCTAGAGATCCGGAGAAACTTGCCGGGATTACCACAGATGATGGATCGACACGAAGAAATCCTGTGAAGGAGTAAATGATCATACCATGATTGAAGCTTTTATCGCATGGCTCCCAGTCGGATTACTGCGTCACCGCTTGAAGCGCGACAAATTTATAGACTTGGGAGAGATGATAGAAACAACGAGCAAATATGCAGACGCCGACGATGATTTAGATGGACTGCTGAATGTTTTGGCCATACCAAATCCGGCCAAATAGCCAAAACAACAGAATCAGAAGTGCAAGAACACCTTGGAAGATAACACAGCTGTCAATGCAACTTTTGGATCTAGAGGACGAGGAGGGCGTAGAGGTGATGAACCACAAGTGTAGGGGATCGCAACAGTCTTCGCGGATAGTATTACCTAATTTATTGATTCGACACAAGGGGAGCCAAAGAATACTTGCAAGCCTTAACAACTGAGTTGTAAATTCAGCTGCACCTGGAAATAGTTCTTTCTCACAGAAGTTTGTCAGTAGCAAAAGTTTGGTAGTAGCAATAGCAAAACAACAGAAATAGCAATAGTGAAATAGGAGCAATAGTAACAGTAACGGTAAGCAGTGGGATTCGAGCGAGGTAGGCATAGGGATGGATGGACGGGCGTTGCATGGACGAGTCTAAACATGTAACTTCAAGATCTAGGGCATTGCAGACAAATAATAACAAGCATCCAAGTACTAAATAATCCTAGGCATGTGCTCCAAATATAGTCATACGTGCTTGCAATGAGAACTTGCACAACATCTTCTGTCCAACCAGCCCGTGGCAGCGGGGCCTCTAGGGAACTACTGGCAATTAAGGTTCTCCTTTTAATAGAGCACCGAAGCAAAGCATTAACACTCCGTGAACACATGTGATCCTCACACCACCGCCATCCCCTCCGGTTGTCCCAGTTATTGTCACTTTGAGGCCTTTGGATCCGGACAATGATATGTGTACACAACTTGCAGATAATATCACAAACAATACTATCATAATGATTCAATAATAAGTTCAGATCTGAGATCATGGCACTCGGGCCCTAGTGACAAGCATTAAGCACAACAAGTTGCAACAAAGTTAAATATCACTAATATAGATACTAGGCACTATGCCCTAACAGATCTTATTCGATTACATGATAGAACTCATCCAATCCCTACCATCCCCAAGCCTATAGCGGGGGATTACTCACTCATGGATGAGGGAAACATCGATGGTTGATGGAGATGCATTGGTGATGACGATGGCGATGATCCTCTCCAAATTCCCCGTCCCGGCAGGGTGCCAGAACGGAGTTTCTGGATCCGAATCTTGGTTTCTGGTGGCAGCGGAGGAGCGGAAATCTTTCTATAAAACTATCGACTCCCCCTCGGTTTTTAGGTCAAGAGGCAACTTATAGGCGCAGAGGGAGGCTGAAGGGGTGCCTGGGGTGGCTGCACCCCCTAGGCGCGACCAAAGGTGGGCCCGCGCCTGGCAGGGGTGTGGCCCCCCAGGCCCCTTCTCCGTCTCGTCTTCTGGATCCGTGGGTCTTCTGGTGAAATATAATTTTTGGCATATTTTCCGGAATTTTTCCTAATAGTTGATTTTCTTCACAAAAACAAGACACCAAGGTAATTCCGCTGAAAACATCGTCAGTCCGTGTTAGTTGTATCCAAATCACACAAGTTTAGAGGAGAAACAATAGCAAAAGTGTTCGAGAAAGTAGATACGTTTTGGACGTATCAACTCCCCCAAGCTTAGCTTATTGCTTGTCCTCAAGCAATTCAGTTGAAAACTGAGTGCGAAAAGAACTTTCACGAACACATTTGCTTCATATGATGTATATATTCTCAGCACATGAGTATATGCTTAAACTATTCATAATAATAAGTATGCAACCAAGTCTACTCAATAATCCTTGTAAGCTATGAAGAGAAACCAACTCAATAATAATAAGTAGCATGGAACATAAACATAAGCAACATTGCAATGCTCATAGTAAGGTATGATAGAGTGGTATCTCGCTTGCCTTTGTTTGTAGAGCACAATATAAATGCCAAGGCACCTCTGAAGTTCAAGTGAAGACTAGAGGTAAAAATATCAGAGACACAAGCATCAAAGTTATGACATAATTAACCAAGTTTTGGAACAAACACAAGAATGACAACTATGCTCTCAAGAAAGTGCTCATAGAATAAGTGGTGACTCAACATGGAGGTGAAAATGGTTTTGAAAAGTTTTAAAGGCTTCCTAATGCTGAAAGTAAGGTACTCATTAGCTTTGATCTCTCATTGCCCCCATCATATGCATCTTCATGTGGTTAAGGTGAAAGTAAGGTCCAATATGAGTTATATTCTTGACAGACCATAAACTGGAAATCCAATGTCCATTGAGTACGAGGTACCCCTTGCACATGATACATACATGCATATCATAGGGCACCGCCAACAAGGTACCCCTTGCACATGATACAGGAGCTATCCCGTGATCAAAATGGCAAGGCAAGCAGACAATGAGCATCTCAGCGATCTTTTTATTTCCTATGTGCATAGCTTTTTATTGAGGATGCTTCATAGAATGCTCATTATGGTGGTGCCGCAAGTTTCCACCATGATTAGGCATGGCTTAGGCTAGCGGCCCAGGCGTTTCTCTAACACAATATATATACTCCATGAACTCACAAGCTACCCTTTTATTTCACACCGTCGACATCCGCAAACAAAAGAGCAAAGTATCAACTAGATAGGATATCCAAAAAGTGTTGAAAGCGTTCCTCGTGGCAGCACGGTTCTGCTGACTCCCAGCATATAATTAGCAAGCATATAACTTTCATGGACAGGTCACAATGGTTCAAGATTATTAAGTGCAAGGAATAAAGTGTGCCTTCAAGTTCATGAGAGCTTTACTAACTAACTTTCTCAAAACATACAAACATTTTATTTGGAAGAAAACAAGGCATATAGAATATGCACTAAATTAGCAAACGATGCTAATAGGTAGGTATGGTGGACACAATTGGCAATATTGGTTTTGGGGAGTTGGAAGCACAGGTAGAGCTCATACTCAGTGCAAGTGAAGGCTATCAGTAGAGAGGGAGCGACAAACGAGAGAGAAATAATTGTCATAATCATGCTTGCAACAAAACATGACTAATTATGGCATGAACGTGATACAAGAACTCTGAGGCAAAATAAATCATCGAGGCTTACTGACAATTGTTTAGTCATATGCATGCGTGAACATGTGCCAAGTCGATTCACATGAAACATTCAGAGGAGGATACCACAATATCATACCAAAATATGAATAAAACAATGCAAGCAAACATTCATATGACATGCTACAAACTATTAGCAAGATGGATCTAATCATAGACAAGCAAGAACTACTACTCATCCATCAGTAACACACTCCTTACCATGAACAGACTAAGCATGCTCACAATGATGAGTATATGTACAAAAAATGAAACAAATAGCGTTCGTTACTAGCCTCTTACCACTCCTCAAGTTGTCTTAATCTTCATTATTGCCCTTCACTTGTGTGACTTTAATAATAACATGAAAACCGCAATCCACTAAGGACGGCTGAACCCTGCAAAGAACTCACAAAACCAAAGAAGAACAAAAAATATTTTTGGTGTTTTCGATTTTTTAAAAGAAACCAACAAAGCAAAGCCAAACAAAGAAAAGGAAAACCAAACAAAGCAAGAGAAACAATGAAAATATTTTTGGTATGTTTGTGTTTTTGAGAAAGAAGCAACAAGAACCAAAAAGAAAGCGAAACAATGGATATACAAAGAACCGACCGAACATGATATATAGATGAGTGTGATGTCGGTATACCTCCCCCCAAGCTTAGGATTTTGGCCTAAGTGGGGTTCAATAGCGCGGGTAGTAACCCCAAGCTGGTGGGTCATCATAGGAATGATCATAGTCAAGCGCTTGCGATGAAGAAGACGTGCTCCAATCAAATGAGGGCTGTTGGTATGAAGACTATCCCAAGTTGGAGGGATGAACCGAATCATCTTCGGCATCCTCTCCAACATTCTCCTCTTGATGGGAGAGTTCCGCCACATATGTGTCAACCTCCTCCGTGAGCGACCATCATTGCCTGTTATCAAAGTTAAACCAAGCAGGTGCAGGCAAATAAACTATTTTCTCAGTCCTACCCTTTCTCCAACCTTGCTGGGAAAAAGATAATTCATACTGTAAACTTCTCACATTAGCTCCCAAGGAAACAAAACCATGTTGAATCATGGATTCAAGATCAATCCTCTCTATGGGGACCGATAATCTGAATGGTGAGGCTCTAAACTATGGAAAGCTAACAACCTAGAAGCAATGAGACCTCCACAAATTCCACCCTTCTCGCGGTTGGTGGTGAGACGGTGAGCTATCAAAGCACCTAGGCTATAAGATCTATTCCTATTCAGAGCAACTGTGATAAAATCTAGATCAAAAGAAGACAACTTTCTACCAATCTTTCTAGCAAGAACACACTTGGTAATGAAACAGGCAAAATATCTAATGGCTGGGAGATGAATGTTCCGAATTTTACCACTTTCCTTTAAGAAGTAGAAACCTTGGCAAATCTCATCATATAAATCCATAAGAGACTTGGGTCTCTCCTTGATCTTCTCACAAGATCCCCACTAAGGTACCCTAATTGTTGCACAGAAATCAACAAAAGGCAGGTCGACAGGTATATTGTATATTTTGTAATGGACCATGGGATTAGAAGTATACCAAGTAAACCGAAAGTCCTGCACAAAGGCCATGGTTAGCTTAACAAATTGAAATGGTTCACCTTCAACAAAGTGTTCCAATCCTGCATTGGTAATCAAAGTTTGGAAATCCTGAGAGATTCCTGCGGTTCTCATAAATTCCTGGCATGGATATATGGAAGGAAAAACTGCTTCCTCACGATGAACCTTCATTGGCTCAGACACCATCAAGTCATATTGATTCAGTGGATAGGCACTCATCTTCCTTGCTGAAATTTTTAGACAAATATCAAACCAAGTGATTTCCAAGTTTATAAATGATGAGAAACTACTATAGGAACTTGCTAGAGGGCTACACATGCATCAAAATGAAATCTTTAAGCATAGAACAAGCATGCAAGCTCACACAACCTGTCACCTATAGCAGCAAAATACTCAAGATACAATCTACCAATCACAAATCTAATTGGACAAGTGGAGGAGGCACATACCAAGGAGCAATCCCTCCAAAAATCAGCAGCAAAGATGGGCTGAGCAAGGAGATCGAAAATCATGAGCAAGAACAGCAAGAACTCGAGCTTGAGAAAGTTTTCCGGTGTTTTTCAGGTGAGAGAAAGAAGATGGCTGTGAGGGGGCACCTTGAAGGGGCCCAGGTGGGCCAGACCCCCCTAGGCGCCACCCATAGGTAGGTCGCGCCTACCATGGGTGTGATGGCCTGGGGTGGCTTCCTGGGTCACTTCATGTGTCCCTCTGCCCCGTTTTTCGAGGAAAAATTTATTTGAATTTTCTAGGATTTTTCGGGAAACTTTATTTTTGGCCAATTTCCAGGGTATGAAAATTGATTTTCTCGCAGAAACAATTTTTTTAGAAGAAACAAAAGCAAACCAAAAGCCAAACTACAGGAGTTCTAAGACACTCTAACAAGCAAACAACTAACAAAACCAAAGCTAGCAAAAGAAAGGCAAATACTAGGAAGGAGAAAAGTAAAAGAAAGCAAGTATAATCACAGTGGAAACATTATTCTGTTCATAAAAATCCTTTTGTTAACAAGGTTGATCAAGTCTTGTTACCGAAACAATCTTATATGAAACAAAACTTTGCATTCCACAAGGTTATTATGTTACCTCATACTTGATAGCAATGGTCCCAATCATAATAGTTTCAAAATTTTCTTGTGGAATGGGACAATATATTTCTCCATCCTTTATGCTCTCAACATTTTCAATGGAATCCAGGCAATAGATCTTAACAACCTTCTTGGGTAAAGAAACAGTATGCTCTTTATCATCAAAATTGAATGTTACTTTTCCTTGATTATAATTAATGACAACACCTGCAGTATTAAGAAAAGGTCTCCCAAGAATAATAGACATATTATCATCTTCAGGCATCTCAAGCACAACAAAATCAGTCAAAACCAAGCAATTATGAGCCACTTGAACAGGAACATGCTCACATATACCAACAGGAATAGTAGTTGAATTATCAGCCATTTGCAAAGATATATCAGTTAGTATTAATTTGTCTAGCTAAAGTCTCTTGTAGAGAGAAAAATGCATAACACTAACTCCAGCTCCCAAATCACATAAAGCAGTTCTAACATAATTATTCTTAATAGAGCAAGGAATAGTTGGTATACCTGGATCACTAAGTTTCTTTGGAACCTTACCATTGAAGGAATAATTAGAAGCAAAGTAGAAATCTCCTCATTAGGAATCTTCCTTTTATTAGAGACCATATCCTTCATATAATCTGAATAAGTAGGCAACTTAATAGCATCAGTCAAAGGAATTTGCAAAAATAAAGGTTTCATCCACTCACAAAACTTGTCGTAGTGTTCTTCCTCCTTTGACTTGTGTTTCTTACCTGGAAAAGGCATAGGTTTCTGCACCCAAGGTTCTCTTCTCTTTACCATGTTTATTAGCAATAAAATCTTCCTTAGTGTACCTAGTGTTCTTAGTGCGCTTCTCAGGTTCTTCCTCAACTTCCTCTTTATCAGGAGCATCATTATTATTACCACTCTCAGTTTCAGCATCAGAGACAGATATACTATTAGGATCTACAGCAGGTTCAAGTGGTTCCTCAACTACCTTATGTTTCTTTTTATTTCTCTTACGAGGACTACCACTACTTCCACCTTGTTGAGAATCCTGCTCAATTCTTTTAGGGTGTCGTTCAGGATATAAAGGATCTTGAGTAGCTATACCACTCCTACTTCTAATTACATAAGCATGTTTATCTCCTGAGGCATTAACTAGCATATCCTTTTGTACCTTAGCAAGTTAATCAAGTTGGGTTTGAACCATTTGAAAGTGTTTACAAAGCATTTTAATATCATTAGAAGTTCTTTCCACAATATCTTTCAACTCATTGATAGCTCTAGAATTTTCCAATAAATGATTCTGAACTTGTTTATTAAAATTACCTTGTTTAACAATAAATGTGTCAAGTTCCTCTAAGCATTGATCATGAGGCTTACCATGAGGAATATCACCTTCATTAAAGTGGAGAGAGTGTACCTCAATAGTAGATGAGTGGGGAATTGGCTTACATAATTCTTCTATAGGAGGTAGATTCTTCACATCTTCAGCTCTAATACCTTTCTCCTTTAGACATTTCTTAGCTTCTTTCATCACTTCATCATTTAATGCAATAACTCCCCTCTTCTTTGGTGTTGTTGTTGGTGTTGGAACTGGTTTAGGCACAACTGGTTCAGGAGTGATAGGCTCAGGTGTATTTAGCTCAGTTGAAGTCCAATCATCATAATTATTGCTTATCTTAGCCATTAATTCCTCAGCATCTGTAGGAGTTCTTTTCCTGAAAACACAATCAGCAAAGCTATCTAGGTATGTCCTGGAATCATCAGTTAGTCCATTATAATAAATATCAAGAAGCTCATTCTTAGGCAATGGACATCCAGGATGTGCATGAATCAAGGCACGGAACCTTGTCCATGACTCAGGCAATTTATCTTCTTCTCCATGTTTAAAATCAAAAGTCTCTACAAAGCAGCATCTTTAGCATTGGGAGGAAAATATTGCTGAAAGAAAGAAGCAATTAAGCAATCAGGGCTATCAATGGAACCAGGAGGTAATCTATTAAATCAAGCCCTAGCTTCTCCTTTTAGTGAAAAAGGGAAGATCTTTGTAACAAAGTACTTACACATCTTAAAATCATCAGAGAACAAAGCACTCATAGTAGAAAGCTCATTCATATGAGCCACATCACTTTCATTTTCAGTCCCACAAAAAGGTTATTTCTCAACAATGTCCAAATAGGATAAATCAAGAGAGAAATCATAATCTTTATCTTTAATATCTATGGGAGAGGTGGCAAACTTAGGATCAGAGGACAACTTAGGAATAATGGTGCGTCTAGCAAGGAGACTCTTAATAGCTGAAGTACCATGTGTGTTTCGGCACTCTTCAACAAATTCATCAGTGAACTCAATGTAACCATCATTAATATCATAACTTTCTCCAGACTCAGGTGAGCTAACAGGTCTAACAATATCTTCATTAGGGGTTCCGGTATTTCCTAGACTAGCCATAGTAGCATCTAGGAAAGGACCTAATGAACATCTCGCATCAACCACAGTAGAAGTAACATCATGAGCATCAAAAGCTGTTTAAGATTCATCAGTAGTAGCAGTGTGTGTAGCATGAATATGTGGTGGTGGTGTGACAAGATTACTTATAACAAACGTTGAATCAAGAGCAACATAGGTGTTTAGGATTGTACCTCTTATTGTAGTGGATGGTAAAATAGGGAACTTTCCATCACGAGACTTACCCATGATGAAATAAGTAATAGTGAACAATAGTAGATCCAAGTTGATGGGGATATGCCTACTGGGGTATCCTCAGCGGGACGTTTCCGACTGGCCCAAGGGCTGGCGAGTGGGCCTGTAGAACGGCGAGTGGATCAAAGCCCATCAAGGTACCAGGCGACTGGAGGTCGAAGGCCCAGGCGAGTAGATAGGCCCAGTCGGTCTGAGTTAAACGATTGGTAAAGTTGTAACCGAATCGGTTGAGATATGTAAACCCTAGGGGAGGTAAGCCTATATAAACCTCCCTAAGGGGTGAGTAGAATCGTTCCTCATACACCAAGCAACTCGCCCTAGTCGCGAAGTTCGCCCACGAAACACCTCCATAATACAATCTAGCGGAGTAGGTCTTTACCCTCAGCGAACCAGGTAAAACCCTGTGTCTTTGCCCTCATCTCGCCGCAGATGGCTGGCCGCCCTGCCCTTCGTTCTACTACCGCCGATTGCAGCATCTGCCGTGGTCATTCCCACGGCAGTGGCGCCCGTGGGGCCTGGCCGGTGTTCGGTGGCGAGATCCAATCTGCCCATCAGGCGGTGCCGCCGGCCGCATGATAGCGATCGGCGAGATGCTCCGATCTTGCCGAGCAGCTACGTCCCGCGGGCGCGACCCGTCACCTGGCGTGATCCCGGTCGGCACGATCAGCCTCTTCGTCGGCTTCACCGACGTCATCACCTCGGAGGACTCGGCTCGCATCCGCGAAGTCGCCGCCTGTGATCGGCTCTCCGAGAGCAGATCCGCATGATCCACCGCCTCGCCTCGAGTACAACTCGCCCACAACGTGGCGAGAACTCAGCCGCGGAAGACGCGACCCTCACCAACGACGCCGACTCGGCGACCCCGGCGTCACTCGCCGGATCCATCACCGCGGCCTCATCCGCGGGCTCCATCGTCCAGGTCTCCAACGCGGGAGATTTCGAGGACCCCTCCATCCTCGGGATCTTCGAATTCGACTCCGGGTCGGAAAATTCCGCCGACCTCCATGACGGTGCCAGTCGCCATGCCGCGACCTACATGGCCACCGGCACCGATCCGCCGGAGGACCCTTTCTCCACCCCAATCCCTCCCAACGCTACGGCGACGGAGGTCGAGGAACTCCGCTGGCGGCGGAGGCATGCGCAGGAGGCAGGCGCGAAAAATTTCGCCTCGGCAGGTGACAAGACAGAACTCACGCTACCAGCAGCGGATCAGGTCACGCTGAACCCCACCGTTCGAGGCGCTGAACTTCGGCGACGAGCGACCCGGCCAGCGGCCAGCGCGATCTGCGAGAACGCGCCACTAGGGGAAGCGCCGACCGCCAGATCAACGGCGATGGGTGCCCCACCACCCAACCGCACCTCCGAGGACCAGCGGATAGTCGTCTCCTCACGGGAGCGAGATGCGACGGCCTTCCACCGTTCTCCACCCGATGGACAACCTCGTGGCGAGCGAGCCGCGCCGACAAGATCACGGCGGCCGGCGGCGCCTTTACAGATCCAATGCGTCAGGGCCCTACTCGAAGGCGTGGAACAGCAAAAGCAGGCGCCGACTCGCAAGGGCGAGTGTACTCGCGCTCCTCGGGAAGCAGGGCGGCCTCAAGCGGCCGTCCAGCGGTGGCAAACACCCTCAATTGCCCGCCGCCAGAGCCACTGCAGCTCCAACAACGACCCGCAAAATGGCGGCAAATTCGGCAAAGTAGCCGGCTCGCTCCACACCTTCACCGGCTTCAACACGAAGCGCGAGAAGAAGGTCATCGCCCGCGCTGTCGCCGTCAACGCGGTGGCCCAGACAGACGTCCCCGGTTCTGAACTGGTGAGCAGCCCATCACGAGCCGGCAAGACCACTCGCCACGCATCGAGTATCGGGGCGAGTCGCCTGGTGGTCAAGCCCAAGGTCGGCGACTCGGCTCCCCAAGACTCGATGGACGGCGGCAGCTCCATCAACATCCTCTACCTCGACACCTTCAGCGGCTGCGGCTCCGCGATCGATGATCGAGACAACCCACACCACGTTCCGGCGCCGTCCCGGTCGGAAGGCACCCGATCGGCAAGGTCACGCTACCCGTCACCGGCACTCCGGAAAACTTCCGCACCGGCGGATCGTCTTGAGCTGGTGCCCTTCGACAGCCTTACCATTGCGTCTGGGCGCCAGCGTTCGCCAAATTCATGGCGGCACCCGCTGCATAACGCGATGAAGCTCCGGGCGTGCGGCGTCATCACCATTAACGGCGACCCGACATGGCGCGAATGCGAGGCCAAAGGAGCCGAACTTCGCCCGGCCCGTCATCGCGGCGGAAGCTAGTCACGCCGATGAGCTCGCCAAATCTGCGGCGGGTCAACAATGACGACCCCACAATACTCAAGAAGCCCAACTCGGAGGCACAAACACCTCAACCTTTGAGGCCACGACGCACACCCTTGCCGTCGAGCTGGTCCCAGCGACCCCAGACGGTGACGATCGGGACAGGCATGAGCCCAGCATAGGAAGGCGCGCTCATCGAGTTCCTTCGTGAGAATAGGGACATCTTCGCATGGAAACCCTCCGACATGCCTGGTGTCCCTAGGGAGCTCGCTGAGCACAAACTAAACGCCGACCCCAAAGTGCGACCAGTCAAGCAGTCGCTACGGCCCTTCAATGAAGAGCGCCGTCGAGCAATCGCCGAAGAAGTGCAGCGCCTGCTCGCTGCAGGCTTCATCCGGCCAATCAAATACTCCAAGTGGCTGGCAAACCCAGTCCTGGTCGAGAAGAAAAACGGGACCTGGAGAATGTGTATCGACTACACAAACCTGAACAGCGCCTGCCCAAAGGAGCAGTTCGTCCTCCCGCGGATCGATCAGATAATCGATTCAACCGCGGGCTCGGAGTCGCTGTGTTTCCTCGACGCCTACTCCGGGTACAACCAGATTAAAATGGCGGTCGAGGATGAGGAGAAGACGGCGTTCATCACGCCATTCGGAGCATTCTGCTACACCGCCATGACCTTCGGCCTCAAGAACGCCGGGGCGACCTACCAGCGGTGCATGCAAGAATGCCTCGCGAGCCAAATTGGCCGCAACATCCACGTCTACATCGACGACGTGGTCGTGGAATCCGCTCACCAAGGAGACCTCCTCGCCGACCTAGCGGAGACCTTCGCCAACCTGCGGAGGTACAAGATAAAGCTCAACCCAGGCAAGTGCACCTTCGGTGTACCCGCCGGGCAATTACTAGGGTACGTCGTCTCCAAACGAGGGATCGAGGCAAACCCGAAGATCGACATGATCGGCTCGGCAAACCCGAGTGCTGCGGCGTCCGGAAGCTGGCGGGCGTGTAGCGGCTCTCGGCCGCTTCATCCCCGCTGGGCGAAAAGCGATGCCCTATACGCTGATGCGCAGAATCCCACCTTCGATGGGACAAGGAGGCGGACGGCGCTCGCGACCTCAAAAAGGTGCTACTCGCCGCACCACTACCGCCGCACCCGTCGACAAGGAGCCCATGCTGGTTTAAGTCGCGGCGTCCGAGCCGTCGTCATTGCTGTAATGGTCGTCGAACGACGGAGG
Source organism: Avena longiglumis (assembly GCA_030063025.1). Classification (NCBI taxonomy): domain Eukaryota; kingdom Viridiplantae; phylum Streptophyta; class Magnoliopsida; order Poales; family Poaceae; genus Avena; species Avena longiglumis. The sequence goes on along the minus strand of CP125978.1, from coordinate 145,100,572 downwards.
AAGAAAAAGCGCCCGATCCAGCGGCGGTATACTACATCAGCGAGGTCCTAACGAGTCGCGCCAGGATACCCACATACCAAAAGCTGGTATCGCGGTCTTGAGCTCGGGCGCCTGCCGCACTACTTCCAGGAGCACCCCATCACGGTCGTCTCCTCAGCTCCACTACAAGACATCATCCGCAATCGCGAGGCGACCGGGCGGGTCGCCAAGTGGGCCGTCGAGATCGGCGTCCACAACATTAAGTACGAGCCACGCAGGGCGATTAAGTCGCAGGCACTGGCCGACTTCCTCGCCGACTGGGAGGAGGCCCAGCAGCCAGAGAAGCCGCCGTACCTCCATTCTGGAGCCACTTGACGGGTCCAAGAACGCGGACGGCGCAGAGGCGGGATAGTCTTGACCTCCCCAAAGCGACAAGCTCCGCTACATCCTCCGCCTCGAATTCACGCCTGCACCAACAACATGGCGAATCGAGGCCCTACTCCACGGCATGCGAGCCGCAGGAGATGAGCGTCAATCGCCTTGATGCTACGGAGACTCCGACCTCGTTCTTGGTCAAGTCGCCCGGCACCGCGACGCCGTCTCCCCTACCATGGCGGCATACCGCCAAGAGGTGGACAAGGTGGGCGGCCACTTCACGGCTACTCTGTCGAGTGGATCGGCGGGAGGAAAACGAGGCGGCCCCTCTCTCGCGCATCGGCTCGACTCGCACCACCTGCCGGCGTGTTCCTCGACACCATCTTCACGCCGTCTCTCTCCGAAGGAGATCGACATTGAGTCCCTCCAACAGAGCAACCTTGGTCGACTCGTCACCGAGCCGAACGATCGACCAAGCCCTACATCGCCTACCGGAGACAGCAACCTGCCCGCAGACGAGACAAGCGCCGAATGATCGCCGCCGATGCAAGTCCTACACCATCATTGACGGCGAGCTACACAAGCGCAGCGTCACCGGCGTGTTCAACGCTGCGTCCAACCGGTGAAGGACGCAAAATCTTACACGACATCCACTCGGTATGCGGCCACCACGCTGCCCGCGCTCCTGATCGCCAAAGCCATGCGACACGGCTTCTCTGGCCCACCGCATGCCGACGCTGTCGATATCGTCCAGCGATCGCGGGTGCCGGCACGCCAACCAGACGCATCGTTCAAGTTCGGCGCTCAAAACAATCCCCATCACCGCCATTCGCGTGTGGGGCATGGACATGGTAGGCCCTTCAAGAAGGCCCCTCGGCTACACCCACCTGCTCGCCGTCGACAAATTCACAAAGTGGGTAGAAGCCAAGCCAGTCCGGAAATGCGACGGGAAGACTGCCACTAAGTTCCTACGCGAGCTCATATACCGCTACGGTTTCCCCAACAGCATCATCACGGACAACGGCACAAACTTCGCCAAGGGAGCAATGGCCGAGTTCTGCGAGGAGCACCACATCCGGCTCGACCTCGCGTCAGTCGCACACCCGGAATCCAACGGCCAGGCGGGAGCCAACAAAGCATCCTCCACGGCCTGACGCGACTCAAAGTACCACTCGAGCGCTGGATGCTGGGTCAAGAGCTTCCCTCCGTCATCTGGGAATCCGCACCTCGGTCAATAGGTCGACGGATTCACCCCTTCTTCATGGTCTCACGGCTGAAGCTCATGCCAACCGACCTCGAACACGACTCGCGCGGATCGTCCACTATACGGAGGTCATAAGCGAACTGGCCCGCCAAGATGGGCTCGACCAACTCGACGAAGCACGCGACCTCGCCCGATCACGCACCGCTATCTATCGGCAAGGGCTCGTCGCTACCACAGCCGACGGGTGAAAACCCGCACCTTCCGTGAAGGCGACTTGGTGTTACGCCTCATCCGGACAAGAAGGGCATGCACAAGCTCTCCTCCGTGGAAGGCCGTTCGCCATCGGTAGCGTGCAACGACGCCTACTACCTCATCGACGTCCGGGGCGGCGAGCTCGACGTCAGCGGCCATGGAATGTAAATCTCCTCGGAAGTTCTATTCCTAGAACCCCGCATATGTACTCTCCGATCGCTATGAAATAAAAGCAGTTACATAAATTGCGTCTACTCTCCGCACCTTGTGCCACTCGCTTTTCGTAATAACGCATCATGCTAACGTATGAAGTCAACCCTTGGTACAGCGACCGCACGGCTAAGTAGTGCGATGTAAGAGCACCGAGTCATTTCAGGTGCATCGCCCACTAAAACGCCAATCCGGAGCCCCATCGAGTCGCCTAGGTCGACTGGTTTCTGAACCAAGACATCATCCTCGCTTCCTGGCGACCCTGGTCCTCCGCATCCTCGGCATAGCGACTCGAACGGCTAAGTACCACGCCGGGACTGGATACCGATTCGTCTCGATCGTGAGGAAAACGCCAAGTAAGAGGCGTGCCAGACTCGCACGCCATCGACCCACGGGCAGGCGGAGTGACGCTCACACCAACGCTCGTCCTCAACCACCCTCGAGTCGCGCCTTGAACTACCAAGTACCACGCCGGGGACTCGGCCACCCGGCCCGTTCGCGTGGAAAAGCGGTAAATCTGAGCACTCAAGGGAGTCGCCTTGCGGCTCTCGAGCTCGAGTCGACTCAACCAACAACACACATGATAAACAACAAAACATCATATCTAAGGTGAACCCCACAAAAGGGCGGACGCGCTCGGGGACTCATCCTAAAATCAAATCCATAACACGACAAATATTAGCAAGACGGACACAACATCCAATTCAATCGCACATCGCAATGTCTTATATTACAAATTATGCCTGTTCGGCAGAACTGCTACTAACACTATTCCGCGAGCGACGATGATGCACCAGCGTCCGGCGCTTCGGATGAATGCGATTATGCGGGTTCGATGGATAAGTCGTCAGCCGCCCGCCATCGCCGCAGCGGAAGGGTTGCTCGACCTTGAAGTCGCGATGCGGCTCGGGTCGTTGGCGACGACCGTTTCTGGTACGGAAGAAGGTCGCCCATCGCCCAAACACGCTCCAGTACGCGGCACATTCCTGCAGCTTAAGAACTTGGACGGATCCACCGCGCCGCATTTACGAAGGATAACCACTCGTCACATCGCCGAGGTCGAAGTCTTCGGGAAGTGGGCGAGTCCTCGGCGCTCCGCGTCGAAGCGCCGACAGCGTCATGAACTCCACGACCATGGCGCCTTCTCCAAGTACTCCCACACCTCAACGAGGTCACCGAATAACCTCCGTGGGCGACATCTCTTGAAGGTAGGCGCGGATGCAGGTCGCCGACAGCGTCGCCGAGTCGACGAGCATGCTCACGCACTCCCTCGCATCAAGAGAACTCGCTTCTTCATGGCTACCAATCACATGGCCTGCTAGACGGAAATAGTTGTGAGCACCACGGAAACCACAAACAATATAACTACAAGACTGGGAAGACGCACTCACCGAGCAACGGGCGGGCGAGCCCCGTGATGAAGCTTTGAAGCGACGTTTTATCGTCCTGAAGCCCAACGATGAGGGCTTCCGACACCTTCCGGTCTTCTTCCGCGGCAGCAACGGCCTTAGCTCGCCTGTTCGAGCAAGCTTCTTCTTCGCCTCCGCGATTCGCGCTCGAGGTCGGCGATCCTTTGCTCAGCGATGCTTAACGCAGATCGCCGCCATTAGCTCGCCCGGCGAGGACAAGCTCTGGCGAGCCACCTCTTTCTTGCAGTATTGCACAAGCTCCGTGTTTACTTCACCGGAGCGCCAACTCCTTCTCAAGACGCTGCTTCAGGCCAATCGCTCTGCCGACTCGGTTGTAAACCACCGCAAATTTTCCAAGTCAGTACACACGAAAACAACTCAGTGACCACCCGCTACAATTTAGGAGTGCGCTTTTCGGGGCGGTTCGAAAATTAACTGCCCACCGCTACAATTTAGCGGTGTGCACTCGAGACCGGCGGCTCGAAATTACTAACGCCCACCGCTACAATTTAGCGGTGCGCACTCGAGGCTGGCGGCTCGAAAATTACTGCCCACCGCTACAATTTAGCGGTGCGCACTCGAGGGGAGGCTCGAAAATTACTCGGTGCCCACCGCTACAACTTAGCGAAGCGCACTCGGGACTGGACTCGAACGCACAAAACAAGTAACTATAAAGAATCAGGCCGCAGCACCGACTGATCCTCGGGGCTGAGGTACGGATGGCGCCAAGCATGCTGTCTTGATTCGCGCGTCCACGGACGCAAGCAGCGCCGGTGTGTGCCCGCGACGTTGGTCAATCTCAGCGTCGGCGGTCTCTGGAGCGGGGTTCGGAGTCGCAGCCGCACTCGCCGTGGCCGCCTTGGTCATGAAGCGGGGGAAGGTAGCGATTGACGCGCCCGCCCCAAAGGAGCTCGCTTCCTCCGGTCTAGGCAACGAAATGCCTCCCTTCGTGGACGCGGTCGCTTCCACAGCGGGCCTTGACCGCCGTGTCGTCGAGACAGCGACGATGTCGCCCCTTGGCCTTCTTGCTGCCTTCCGTGGAAGCGGCGACCTCGTCCACCTTCCTCTTCGGGAAGGGTCCTCCTCGCTAGTGGCGGAGGGCACCTTGACCACCGTCGGGTGGCCCATCTTCTTCACTCTGGTCCTCGACGAGACAATTCAGAAAAAACATTCAAAATACTAAGAGAGAAAAGCGGCAGTACACTCACTTGGCGGCTGGAATGAAACGCAGCCTGCGAAGGCGGCCGGTTTCTCCAGCTCGGGGCCAAGCCGGTGAGCCCAGTTCAGGCGCCAGGCCCAGGATCTGGACGGTTTCTTTGATGTTGAGGTAGCGGTTGGCGCCTCCGGCGCCTTCGGGGAGGTTTCCTTGCGAGCTGCCGCAACCGGAGCCTCCTTGCGGCGAGACCGCTACGCGGGACCCCTTGCGAGGCGAAATCGCCTCGGTGGAGCCTTCCCTAGCCGGAGACGGTGAAGGCGGGGGCATCGAGGCCAGCGGTGCCTCCATGGATGGCGCATCTAAGCGCGGTTGTTGCCGGGCCGCCCGTCACCAGCCGAGCTGTGGGCATCGGAGCTGCTCATTGGCGGTGAGGCCATCTTGGCGGCCGTCCTCCTCCTCGGGGGCCCTCGCCTCTTTCTCCTTCTTCTTCTTCGGAGTGGCCTGAGGCGAGGTGGTCTCCGGAGTTCCTCGTCATCGTCATGACGCCGAGGCTCTGCTCGCCTCGAGTTCGCTCACGTTGCCTGGGTTTTCGGACCGGTGGGCGATCTCCTCTTGATTCGTCCTCATCGTCCGTTACCTTTGGTGGGGCGACTTCGCTTGTGTCTGGGCGGATGGCGGAGCTCTCGTCATCGGCGGGTGGTAGCCACCTTCCACCACTTGGAATAGCTGCGTTAAACACGTAAAGTAGAATTACCGCGATCGCATCTGCGATTGCGAACAAGATAAAATGATTACCGTTGGGCGGACGCTTCGCGGTGTATGGAGGACCCGGCTGCGCATCCGTGTATGCCGCTGGGTGATCCTCTTGACGCCGAGATAGTCCTCCGGCTTCCACTTGGCGAGGCAGGCCTTCGTCGAGTCTTCTCGGCCGTGTCTTGGTACATGTAATGCTCGCGTTAGGCGGCGGAGCAATCGCCGCCAGCAGTTGTACAGGTTCACCGTGGAGCCCCTTCTTCTTCGCACGCGAATGGTCGGAGCATCTCGTCGACGACCATCCGCTGGTCGTCGGGGAGCTTGACGACTGGAGATTGCGCGGCTCGGGCGGTCGGCCGAGTACCGGGATCGCCGCCTCGTCCTCCGGGTCGCCTCGGTCACATAAAACCAAGACTTTCGATCGCTGCTGCTTTGGCAGCATCAAGTCGAAGAAGGAGGCTTTGGATTTCAGTTGGAAGGTTAAGCGCCCGCGGCTAGCATTGGGCGCCGCCTCCTCGCGGCTGATCCGTCCATGGAACAGATCTTGCCACAAGGGAAAATAGGGCGGCAGCCGTAGCACTCGCGAGCGCCACGAAGATGGCGAGCTGCTCGATGCTATGGGGACCCGGATCCGAGGCTGGATCCGTAGTAAGTAGGAAGCGCAGGAAGAACAGGTGGGAAACCCTAAACCCGCTCGAGGTGACTAGTGAAGCAGATGAACTCTCTCGCGCGGGTTGGGTCGTTTCTCGGCTGCGAGGATTCGCCAACAAGGCCAGGATTCCGGCCTCCTCGAAGGAGGCGATTGCGCCTGGTGCATTTGGATCTACCCAAGGTTCATGGAAGAGGGCCATGGCTGAGGATTTGCTTGGAGGTTGGAGGATTGCGGGTCGATCAGATCGCGGGATCAGCGGGCGAAAGATGTGCGTACTCGGAAGAAATGGTGGGCGGTTGGCTTTCCGATAGCCTACCATTCCTCTTATATAGCGGAAGCTGCCCGCCAAGTTAGGGGGTCGTTACAGCGATGATTACGCCGAAGTTACCGTTAAGTTACCTTAACGGCTAGTTTGACCACGACGGTCGCCTCCACCACGGCTCGCTAAGTTACTCGCCGAGCGCGACCCGTTGGTTCGATTCGCCCAAGACGCAACTCGGTTGGGATTTTTCCTTCGCGCAGAGCCCGCCGATTCATTTGGATGCCAACTTGAAGCCGTATATACCCGCGGCCACCGCGCCTAATCAACGCGGCCTCGGGGACTACCGATGGGGATATGCCTCTTGGGGTATCCTCGTAGGACGTTCCGTGGCCCAAGGGCTGGCGAGTGGGCACTGAACGGCGAGTGGATCAAAGCCCATCAAGGTACCAGCGATCGGAGGTCGAAGGCCCAGGAGTAGATAGGCCCGGTCGATGCGAGTTAAACGATTGGTAAAGTTGTAACCGAATCGGTTGAGATATGTAAACCCTAGGGGAGGTAAGCCTATATAAACCTCCCTAAGGGGTGAGTAGAGATACGTTCCCTCATACACCCAAGCAACTCTCCGCCTAGTCGCCGAGTTCGCCCACTGTAAACACCTCCATAATACAATCTAGCAGGAGTAGGTCTTTACCCTCCGGGGGGCCGAACCTGGGTAAAACCCTGTGTCTTTGCCCTCATCTCGCACCGCAGATGGCTGGCCGCCCTTGCCCTTCGTTCTACTACTCGCTGCCGATTGCAGCATCTGCCGTGGTCATTCCCACGACACAAGTGAACTTACAAATAAAGCTATGCTGCCCGACAACGGCGCTAGAAAATAGTCTTGATGACCCACAAGTGTAGGGGATCGCAACAGTCTTCGCGGGTAGTATTACCCAATTTATTGATTTGACACAAGAGGATCCAAAGAATACTTGCAAGCCTTAACAACTGAGTTGTCCATTTAGTTGCACTTGGAAATAGTTCTTGCTCCCAGAAGTTTATCAGTAGCAACAGTTTGTTAGTAGCAACAACAACAGTGAAACAGGACCAATAGTAACAGGAACGGTAAGCAGTGGGATTCGAGTGCGGTAGGCATAGGGATGGATGGACGGGCGTTGCATGGACGAGTCTAAACATGTAACTTCAAGATCTAGGGCATTGCAGACAAATAATAAAAAGCATCCAAGTACTAAACAATCCTAGGCATGTGCTCCAAATATAGTCATACATGCTTGCAATGAGAACATGCACAACATCTTCTGTCCAGCCAGCCCGTGGCAGCGGGGCCTCTAGGGAACTACTGGTAATTAAGGTGGTCCTTTTAATAGAGCACCGGAGCAAAGCATTAACACTCTGTGAACACATGTGATCCTCACACCACAGCCATCCCCTCCGGTTGTCCCAATTATTGTCACTTTGGGGCCTTTGGATCCGGACAATGATATGTGTACACAACTTGCAGATAAGATCACAAACAATACTATCATAATGATTCAATAATAAGTTCAGATCTGAGATCATGGCACTCGGGCCCTAGTGACAAGCATTAAGCACAACAAGTTGCAGAAAAGTCAAATAGCACTAATACAGATACTAGGCACTATGCCCTAACAGATCTTATTTGATTACATGATAGAACTCATCCAATCCCTACCATCCCCAAGCCTACAGTGGGGGATTACTCACTCGTGGATGAGGGAAACATCGATGGTTGATTGAGATGCATTGGTGATGACGATGGCGATGATCCTCTCCAAATTTCCCGTCCCGGCAGGGTGCCAGAACGGAGTTTCTGGATCTGAATCTTGGTTTCTGGTGGTGGCGGCGGTGCAGAACTCTTTCTAGAAAACTACCGAACCCCCCTCGGTTTTTAGGTCGAGAGGCAACTTATAGGCGCAGAGGGAGGCCGAAGGGGTGCCTGGGGTGGCTGCACCCCCCTAGAAGCGACCAGAGGTGGGCCCGCACCTGATAAGGGTGTGGGCCCCCTAGGCCCCTTCTCTGTCTCGTCTTCTGGCTCTATGGGTCTTCTAGTGAAATATAATTTTTGGCATATTTTCCGGGATTTTTCCTGATAGTTGATTTTCTGCACAAACACAAGACACCAAGGTAATTTTGATGAAAACAGCGTCAGTTCGTGTTAGTTGTATCCAAATCACACAAGTTTAGAGGAGAAACAATAGCAAAAGTGTTCGAGAAAGTAGATACGTTTTGGACGTATCAGGAGGCGGACGGGGATGAGGCCGTGGAACTTCCCGAGTCTACGGTAGAGGAGACCAGCAGCCCAGAAAAACCTATTCATGGGCCGACATTGCCAATAACCCTTGTGTACATCACTCGGACGGGAAAGGGGGTTCTTCCCACACCAATGTTGAGTGTCGTTTCAATGATGACATAAAAAAAGACGAATCCACTGGCTACAGGGCCAAGCGATGAAAAGGAAAGAAAAATTCTAAGAAAGGCAAAGAGGCCAAGGAAGATTCCGACATGGAAGAAGCGGATGCTGCACAACCCAAGTTAGATGGAAAGAAGGATTTCCCCACCAAAAATACACTTATGTGTGCTTCCTTGGATCTTATCTAGCAAAGTTCAAAAAGCAATTCTCCATGAGCTTAATGCCACGGTTCCGGCTGTCCCCCAGTTTCTGGACTGGTCGGAAGTAACCATGACCTTTGACCAAAGAGGTCACTAGAAAAAAGCTCATCGTCGGGTAAAGTACCCTCTGGTCATCAATCTTCTTATTGATGGTTGCGAGTTCTCTAAAACTCTCATGGATGGTGGCAGTAGCATCAATATCCTCTACATCGAGACGCTCCACCACATGAGGATTCACGAAAGCCAGCAATGTGGTTTTACATGGCATTGTACTAGGAAGATAGGAAGATTCACTAGGTGAGATCACACTGGACGTAACATTCGGTACTCCCAAGAACTACCGGATCGGCCACTCTCTTTTGAGGTGGTACCATTCAAAAGTGCCTACCATGCCATCTTCGGGCGTCTATCTTACTGGGTATTCATGGCCCATCCCTGCTACATCTACAACATGATGAAAGTTTCGGGTCCCAACAACGTCATCACAATCCGGGGAAACCCGAAGAAAGCACGAGATTGGAAGGAAGGATCTGCTGTCTTTGCTGAAGCCGTGCTGCATGCCTAGGAGTACCAGGAGATCAAGAAAAACACCGACTTGTCCAAGATGCCCGCTATAAAGAACGAGGTGCTAAAACCGAGTCTGCAGTTCAAGGCATCAGAAGAGACAAAAATGACGCCACTGAAGGAAGATGATCCCTCCAATGCGACCAACATAGGGGTAGGTTAAGACCTCACATAGGAATGCGTTCTCTTCGAGTTACTTAAAGCTAATAAATATATCTTTGCATGGCAACCTTATGACATGACCAGAGTACCTAGGGAACTTGATGAGCACTCTCTTAATTTTATCCTGATGCTAGACCCGTCAAACAGTCCTTATGATGGTCTGGTGATGAAAAGCGCAACGCTATAGCTAAGGAATTAGCCCGACTAGATTTAGCCAGATTTATCACAGAGGTCATCCACACAGATTGGGTGGCAAATCCTATACTCATTCCTAAAAAGGACACTAGTGATTTAAGGATGTGTGTTGATTATACTGCCTTGAACAAGGCTTGTCCTAAAGATCTGTTTCCTTTGCCAAGAATTAATCAAGTTATTTATTCCACGTCAGGGTCATAATTACTCTGTTTTCTTGACGCATATTCTGGATATCACCAAATACTGATGAAAAAATCAGATCAAATTAAGACGTCTTCCGTCACTCCCTTTGGAACCTTTTGCTACAAAACTAAGCATTTTTCCTTAAAGAACGCAAGAGCAACATATCAACTCACTATGCAGCATTGTATCAACTACCAAATCGGATGCAACGTCCATGTATATGTGGATGACATAGCAGTTACATCCAAAAAAGGAAACATTAATTTCTGACTTAGATGTTATTTGCAGTTTGCTAGAACAATTAACCCGTATAACCATATTACTCCTATATGGGAAGGGGCTAGGCTCGAAGTTTGTTTACTCTGGTATGATTTGCCTCACAACTACTACAGGGATGTAGATCTCTAGAGTCTGGGTCTTCTCCTGTAATGGTCCACAAAGCGCCGACCAGGTGAAGAAACGAACGGTCTGCGGGCCGCCAGGCATTTACTATGAGCCTCTCATTGAAGGCGCACACTTTGTGCAGTGGAAAAGGCGCTCCGATTGGTCCTCGATACTTGACGTCCCGATGTTGAGGGGAACGACTCATAGGGTAGGCGCTTGTACTGGAGTGAGCATCCTGAGGGTCTTGACCGGTTACTCGACCCACGATCTGTGCGGGATCAAGGCAGAGTACCCAGATGGTGTGGGTAAAGTGTACAACCTCTGCAGAGAGTAAATCTAATCGAATAGCCATTTCCACAGTTATTGACGGTTGGGAAAGTTACTGTAGAGCGGTGCTGGTTTTGATCTCAAAAAAGGACTTCGGAAAAGCGGTGGCTTTGGAAATGTTTTGACCATGGGATGGTCGGAAAGGAAGGAAAGGAGTTTGGTCATGGGATGAACAGAAGGAGGCACAAATGGGTGACCCGATCCTAGAATTTTCCAAAACTTTTCAAAAAGGTTTCCAATTGTTTTACAAAAGTTTTCAACAAAGATATAAACATGCTATATCTAGAAGAGAAACTATTTGAGAAAAGAATCTCCCTTGGAGCCCTCCTACTACCACAGCCATATTGCATATCCTCTTGTTATTATTATTATCTTCTAAGTTGGTTTGCCAGTACACTCCAAGTACTCACTGACATTGTCCCTGGCTATTAACTTGGTCATATATCAAGAAGAAGATGAAGTAAACGATTATGCAAGCTAGGGCATTCTCCTGGTCAGCTGCCTGTAGGTTAAGGCATGGCTCGGGCTCTACCCTTTGATAAAGTTCCATTGATGATGTTGGTGTAGCGAGAATGGAAAATAAGGTATGACATGTATCCGCTTAAGTAATTGATGTTTACTTTGATACTTGTTGGTTATGTGCCATGACGGAATGATCATGGGATTGTGGTGTATGCATAACAGGGATTCTCGGAGGATTAATCCAGGGGGGCCCACACTTTTATGCCAAAAATTAACTTAAATACTTTAGTCATATCGATCAAATCAAAGAGACTTTGTATTCCTATTAATTCCATATCCCACTTTGTTTTGAAATCAATGAACATTTCAAATCATTTCAAACTCGTGCTTCATTAAGTAAATACACCTATTCACTTAAATCCATAATGGAATAATGATTTCCACTACTTTGTTGAAAAATACAATACATCACTATGTATAAAATTCAATAGTTCTTTGCAGATAACCATTTTACCAGAATGCAGAGTTTTAGCCATCTTGCCAAACGAGGCATGGATTTGCAAAGTCACTAGATCAAATATCAAAGACCCTGATTTTCATCTCAATGAAAAACATAATAACCACCATGACTTAAACAATATTATCATTTCATTATTAACCCTTGGATATGATTTAGTATTCTAATCCTTTATAAATGCTTAAAATTTTATCATTAACACAGTGATGAGAATAACTCATTTATAATCATAATGTGACCATTAACACAGTACAACTGGCTTGTAACTTGTTCATATGAATAATTGTCTCGCCAAAAGCACGACACATAAACAAGGATCACAACATTTTATTCAAGTCCACTAATCCAAATGATAAACTTTGAGGGAAGGAGTGATGTTGGACATCAACTAGTTTGCTTGCCGTCATCAAGCAACATTGCCTCAATTCTAGCAACTCTCAAGCAGACCGTCCTATTTTCACAAAACAGGACAAGTATCCAATACTTTGTAAACCGCAACAAGTTTTGCAAGAATTGCATTTATTACTTTGTATATCTAACATATACCCTTTTTCTTCCATGACCTCCACTTGCAATCAAGCCCTTCTGAGAGTTCTCAACTCTAAGCCGAGTGACTCTCCAAATATCCTATTTTCATCCATCATGAAACAGAACTCATCCAACAGCTCATACATTATGTGCCTTATTTTGTAGAAAACAAAATTGTAGTCCAACTCTCCATCGAATGGAGAATGGATTATTGTATGATTATGGAGAAAACACAAACATTGCGGAGTCATCTCCTAATGGTTATTGTATCAAGAAGAGAAGATCATCTTATTACCAGGATATCCCTCAAGCATGGGTATTAATCTATGAAGTTGGACCCTTCTGCTAAATTCCAAATCTAGCAAGAAATTTTCCCATGATCGCAAATGACCTCAATGGGATAGGCCATGATCTACTAAGATATCTACAAATATACATCTAGACTAAGTTCATAATATGAGTTCAATTCATAATTGAGCTCCCACTAAAATAGTCATCCCCTGGACGATTTTAGTGATCACACGATTCCAATTCACTATGCAACCCCCGATCGTCACGGCAGGCAACTTAGATTCAAAGGTAGACATTCTCTAATGTCAATCACATCATCCATGTGACTCATGCTCGACCTTTTGGTCTCTTGTGTTCCGAGGCCATATCTGTATATGCTAGGCTCGGCAACTCTAACTTGTGTGTATTGTAGTGAAACATGGCTTACGCCCACCGTATGCGAACGCAGATATGTCTAGCCCCAGATCATCACAACCGACTTCATAACGGAGAACTTTCTTAGTGGTGCACGCACAAGGGGAACACTATCATTGGAATTAGTATCAGGGATCATCTTATCTTTTATACTACAGTTGTGTATCTAATACAAGCACACAATAATATGTAAAACAGGTACCAACATCACATGTATATTTGTGATATGATATGGTCCTTCTTGTGCCTTGATCTCCATCGAGCGCTCCGGCATGATCTTCATCTTGCCACCGGTTTGACGCCAAGTCCACGGTGCCACCAGTAGGTCGTCCATCAGAATGATGGCTATTAGTACACAACTTAGTAACAGAAAAGTAAACTACTTTACCTTCACAACGACCAATACCATATCATAACACAAGCCCTCCTGCAAATAAAGTTAGACGCCCCTAATTTATCTTTTGCAAGTTTTACATGGCTGATAGGACATTCTAAATAGAACCATTTCTAATCTATGAACTTTACAACCACAACATGGATCCAAATAGTTGTCTCTACTACACCCCTTTCGGGGCCCTCCGTTGTAAATGCTATATCAACTATTGAAAGAGAGACAGACACCCGCTAGCCACTTACACGGAACAAGCCGTATGTCGAGCGTGGAACTAGTCACACATATGGATACGCGTAAGGTCGGTCCGGACTGCTTCATCAAACAATACCATGATATAAACAAGTACACATGGGAGGGTAACAACTATAGGATAAATGCCCACACAATCTATGTATGTACTGTCCATACAACCTTAATACGCATAGATCGACTCTGATACCACTGATGGGGTTCCGGTGCAGAAAACAAAAAAATTTCTATGACGGATCGCCATAATGACCAAGATCTATCTATTAGTAATGCAGTATCAGCTGAGGTTTCGGATACACCCTTGTAGTCCGAAAGCGGTTAACATTCTGAGAGGAACATGGTTGAAGTAGTCGTGCTCGTAGCCGACCTTAAGGTCTCAAAGCTCCTCACAGTTCACCCCTTGCTCCATCACCATGTAGCAGTCCGTCTCACGACATCCAAGGTGCCCCAAGTGTGGCCCCTCATGGTTTCGTACACATACGATATATGATGACGACCTCCGGCTCCCCGATCCCGCCGGGAGTGCGGAAGTAGATCTCCGGCTTGGAATCCTGCAGCGCAGCGACGTCCATGATGAAGCCTTGTTCGCATAACCCTTACATGGGGGCCACGGTCACAAGGTAGAGAGAGGAGAGAAAGTCAAACAAAGGACTTCTATTGTTGTGTATTTAATCCCACCCATAGGCACCCCTTTATATAGGTGAAGGGAGGTGTGCCCTCCCCATTAGGTTAGCCATGTGGGACTAAAGGAAATCAGGAAAAAGCCAAAGGGAAAAACCTAGCCGGATGGGCCAATTGCCCCCAACCCAACATGAATCGAAGCAACAACAACAGCTTGAGGCGGCGCTGGCTGGGTGGGCCTAGGATGCGGCCCACCTGCACGCCCATATGCCCTCCCGTGCGGCAGAGATTCGCCTGGGCCGGCCTGGCGTGCGTCGGCCCGTCTTTGCGGCGCCCCCTGCGGCCGGCTGAGGCCGGGTGGGCCGCCTCCGCCCACACTCCCTGCGCTGTTGTTGCTGGTGGCACCCCAGCGCATGCAGCCCATTGGTTGCTGCCTGGGTGGACCGCCACGCGGCCCAGTAGCTCGGCAGGCCGCCGCCTTTGCGGTATGCTGCAGTTGTCTGCTTGCCTTATGTGGGCTGCAAGGCCCATTGACGGCAGAGGCAGGTTTTCTGCCGTTTTCTTTTTCCCTTTATCAGGGTGACTTTCTACTGTGCCAATTCTCTCCAGGGTTTTTCACTAATAAGAATATTGCCCTATAAATTTCATTTTAAATATTTATTTAGAATATATTAATTCATAATTAACATATAATAAATATATATTATAAATTGCTATTTATGTGAAACACCTTTTGGTCCTTTCCTTTCATTCTTTCTCCAAACAACTTCAGATCTCTCCCAGGAACAATTCCGGATTTCTCTTTCTCAGATGTGATTCCAACTTACAAATGTTCTCTAGCTCATCCTACCCTTAAGTGTATCTCCCCACGGCTCGGGAATGGCACAGGCATGATCTCTATCAATGATCAACAGTGGGACCGGGATGCCCATATTGACCCCCGTAGATTTCATGATGACGATGTCATTTGAACCGTAAATGTTGAATCTTATTCCTTTTGTCTCTGTGATACTTGTATTGTCCGAGGCTTGATCAATGACATCTCCATGTCGGGTTCAACCTCGTTACCAACAATAACTTCTTTACTCGATCTGGTAAGTGATATCCTCGTGACCTAGTCACACGTTGCATAGCTTATGGATATAACTCATCCGAGTGGGCCCAGAGTATCTTTCGTCACGCCGATGGACAAATCCCGCTATTGACGCATACACCTCTACATGCCCCTCCGAATACCCAAAAACATCGTTATGATCACCGTTTCACCGAGTGTATACCTTATAAAAGTATTCTCGGGTGACAGTGATTAAATATGGTCTCACGGTCTAAGGAACAAGTCACTGTGTTTCCTAATCATCATAACCTAAACTTCGTGACATGATCGTGTTATGATGCTTAGATAGGGTAAGTTAACCAGCTCATTCTCCAATGAGATGACTTCAATATCAATTAGGGCCGAGGCACCAACCTGATCAGGAAACCTTCATCATCCGTTGATCAATGAACCAATGACTAGAGTTTCAATGGGAACTCCTGGGTGTTTGTATATCACACGTGCATTGATGTTTCCAATCGATACAGTTATAGAATGATATAAAACTTAATTATAAACTTTATGAAATATGATAATAATCCATATTATTAATTGTCTCTAGGGCATATTTCCTTCACATTCTTGAGAAACCACTTGGTCATCACCACTATTTTGATCCTCGTCTTGACCTTGAAAATGAGCTTGCTCCTCTTCTTGAGCTTTCTCTACATTTTGGCCTTGTCCAACTTTATTAGCTTGACCTTGATCCATAAGGGGTGGTACACACCCATCATTCACTTGCACTTGACCCTGATCAAGAGCAATCTCTTCAACCAGGGTATCTTGAAGGCTATGGGTTTGATGAAGATCTTGAGTAGGTGAGGGATCCACTTGAGTAGAGCATTGCCCTTCTCCTTCCACCACAAGGGGATCCTCAAACGGGCAGAAAAATCCCACACTCATTATTCTTATGGCTTGAGGAGTAATTTCATCACTTACATCACCAAGATCAAGTTTCCCCACTTGGGAGCCATTATGCTCATCGAATCTCATGTTACAAGAGACTATAACTTGCCTTGTGGACTTGTTATACACTCTATAAGCATTAGAATCCGAAGCATAACCAACAAAGATACCTTCAATAGCACGAGACTCGACTTTAGATAACCGGTTACCTTTCTTGAGAATAAAGCACCTACACCCAAACACTCGAAGGTAGTGGATACTTGGTTTCGTGCTAGTGAGAATATCATAAGGGGTCATGTCCAAGTACTTGCGGAGATACACATGGTTGGCAATATGACAAGCGATTGAGATATCTTCGGCCCAAAAATTATAAGGAGACTTGAACTCCACAATCATTGTTCTTTCCATATCCAAAAGGGTACAATTCTTCCTTTCTGCCACACCATTTTGTTGAGGGGTATATGGAGCGGAATATTGATTCTTGATGCCCTCATCACTAAGGGACTCATCTAATGTGTAGTTCTTGAACTCGGTACCATTGTCACTTCTACTGGCCAATATTTTCTTGTTATGTTAACGTTGAACTTCGTTGGCAAAGTCGATGACGGTTTGTTGAGTTTCACTCTTCTTCTTGAAGAAATATACCCAAGTGTATCTTGAGTAGTCATCCACAATAACAAAGAAATACTTCTTTCCCCCAAGACTATCAAAAGATGGAGGAACAAAGAGGTCCATGTGAAGAACCTCCAAGATCCCATTGGAATATATGGTAGTTGTGGGGGATGAGCCAACTCATGGATCTTTCCTTTAATACAAGCCCTACACACACGATCTTTGACAAAACGAACATTATCTTTTAGTCCAAGGATGTGACCTCTCGTATGAAGACTTTGCAAAGATCTCATGTTGACATGGGCAAGACAGCGATGCCAAAGCCATCCCATGTCACCTTTAGCCATTAAGAAAGCCGCGGTAGGAGTGGGTTTCTTATCGAAATCTACCACATACAAACTGTTCTCGACATGCCCAACAAAGTCTATAGAGAGAGTCTTGCTCCACATGAGAACCACAACCTTGGAGTCAAAGTAGGCTATGAAAACCATGAGAGTGAGTTGATGAACGGAAAGTAAATTATATGAAAGGGTTTTTACAAGCATAATGTCCATAATGGAAATATCCGGTGTGACCACTACCTTACCCAAACCCAATACCTTGGAAGTTAATCCATCTCCATAAGTGACATGCATGTTGGAAGAATTTAGTTTTATCTTATTGAGCATCTCTTTACTTCTGGTCATATGACTAGTGGCACCACTATCAACAACCCATTTTCTCCCACCAGAAGCATAGTCCTACAAAAACAATCAATGCTTGGTCTTAGGTACCCATTGTTGGATGGGTCCTCTTTTGTTAGTCACAATTATCTTAGGAACCCAAATGGCCCAATGGTAGTCATCAACATTAGAGGTTCCTACATATTTAGCATAGACTTGACCATCATAAGTGAAATGGATCGTATGGGCACCTAGAGGGGGTGAATAGGTGCTACTCAGTTTTTAATTCTTTTTCAATTTTAGGCTTGACACAAATTAAATTCTCTAGATATGCAACTACGAGAATTTCCCTATATAAAAACCTATCTACTAAACACGTAAAGAGAGGAGCGAGGAAACCATAGTGGGGCATGTGGAGACACAGGGATTTGTTTTACTGCAGTTCCTTCCTTGTTAAGGGAAGTACGTCTGCGTTGGAGGGGTGGGCGGTTCTAAGACCACCACTCCACAATAGGCCTCACCCTATTCTCCGATGGATCTCGCCACAAAAGGCCTGATCCACCTCTCCACTATTGGTACCCTTAGAGGCGGCAACCGGTGCCTTTACAACTCTAGCGGGGCACACATACACAACTGAATTGGAGCCTCCCGTGATGACAACAAGCTACCACAAGAACAAGGATTATCAAATAACCAAAACAAGGATCTAGATATTTGCAAGAAATACTAGATCGAGGATCCTCCAAATGAATGGAGGGGAAGTGAAGCGCTTGATTGCTGTTGATGAAGATCGAGCCCTCCTCCTTCAGTTCCCCAAAGATCGAGGCCTTTGGGTGGATGAAGGTGGAGATATCTTTGTTGGAACTTGAAGAACATTTCTTGTATTTTTCGAATGAATCAAGAGTTCTGGCAGGAGGGGAGATATGGGTTTAAATACCCTCTCCCCAGAACTGGCCATTGGAGAACTTTGGGGCGGATTATCCGCCCCCCACTAGGGGCGGAGTATCCACCCTGGCGTAAAATCTTCCCCATAGCCAAAAAGTCCGGGGGAAACTCCACCCCCTCACTAAGCGCCGCCCTGAGCTTGCCTTGAAGAATTTCCTCGAGTGGGTGGATTATTCGGCCCCCCAGGGGCAGATTGTACGCCCTGGGGAAAAGTCCGCCCAGGGCCAGAAAATTCGGGGGATTATCCGCCCCCAACATAGTGCGTCATTTCGTGGCACCCTTTGCAAAAATCCTGGGGGGCGGATTATGCGGCCTGGGCAAAATTCCGGCCATGGCCGGACAATCCGAAAGATATTGCGCCCCCCATTCTGCATGACGCGCCTTGGCGCCGTTTGTCGATTGGGGAGGGAGGATTATCCGACCCCTGGCAGGGGCGGATTATCCCCCCCGCCCCCCAAAAAAAAACACCTTTGAGCTTCTTTTGATTTTGCTAAGACATGTAGCACTTCAACACACATTAAATAATACTTGATATTTTTATCTAACACACAAAACACTAGAGATCATGAAATGTTCTTTCAATCCCCCCTTTTTTGGTGTTAGATGACAATACTAGGATTTGCAATAAAACCTACTAACATCATCTTCAAGAAATGAAAGAGTCTCCCCCTAAATATGTGCATATCGACAACTTGCATTTGAATACAAATGCACACAGGAAGGAACAAGCCAATTTCATAAGATTGATGGCTATATCAAGATGAGTTAGGAAGACACTCCATACCACTGGGAGATGAATTAGCTAATATGATAAGCGAGAATATTATGCCTTGAAACATCCCACCATTTTGATGCATCAATAGATATGATTCCAGAATTCCATAAGACCATAGATAATTCCAAAATCCATAGATAATTCTAGAATTCCACACAGATAAGTCCACACATAAGCCATAGTGCCACACAACATAGTCTCATACAAAACAAATCACAAATATAAGTTCAAAACTAAAGGGGCACAAACAACTCATAAAGAACGATAAAAAAGGCAAATGCTTGCGCCCAACCCATGCAAATCCATGGAGACCTAAATAGAACTACTTCTCCCCCTTTGGCATAGAAATGCCAAAAAGGAAGAAGAGTGATGCTAACTCCCAAGAGATCACTCCTCGTAGTACTCCTCATCATCGTAGTTGTCCCCGTCCCCTTCCTCTTCCTCATCATCATACTCATCATCATCAGCTGGATGAGTTGGCTCCCTGGACGATGCAGGAAATAGGTGACGCTCGAGATCTCCATAGTTGATCACTGAGTGTTCCACTGAGCATATGGTTATAGAGATGTAGGAGGAGGAGGATGGCCTAAAGCCCCAGACACGTGGTGAAGAATCAACTACTGGGTGTGGGCCATCTCATGGCGCTGTCGGTAGGCCTCATACTGACCCTTGTGAGTGTCAACCCCCATGCACAAGATGTTCTGTTGGAACCAGTTCAGCTGCTTGACCTCACGGGCCATGGGAGGCACTGGGGGCCTGTGTCCACTAGCCCGAGCATCATGCATGAAGACTCAAGAGCTGAGGAAGGATGGGAAGTTTTTTGAGCCTTGTTCTTGATCTTATTGGACTTGTGCACTCCATCCAAATTACCACCGAACTCCTCATGGGGAGGAATGTGCTTGATAAGCATCATTATATAGAGAGAGCAAAAGGAATGGAGAGCCTGTTGAACATAGTATCTGTCATCTCATGGTATATCTAATCCATGACATCCAACTTGTACCCAACCGTTGACTCGGCATTGGTGGCACACTCATGGGAAAAGGAAAGCAGGGGAACAAGGTGACCACCAATCTTATCATTATTGACCCCACTCGAAGCAATGTTGTCCCGGAACAAACCAACAAGAGCTGCATATAAAGGAGATAGTCCAGAAAAGTACCAGCCACCCCATCGGAAGTCAAGCATGGAGCAAGAACATTATCCTTGTTGGGCTTGATTGGAGATATGATGCGATGGCTAGAAGCAGTGTCACGACCATGGAAAGCATAGCCAAGGACCTGACCAAATGTGCGGAAATTAGACTGAATCATAGTGTTCCCGGTCATCCACTTCATGGTGCGAAGCTCATCTCTGCATATCACAAGTGTAGAGAAGAATTGCTTCACAACCGATGAGTCATAACTGCATTGCAAAGTCATGATATGGTGCAGCCCCATTCTACCATTCACTTACAAAGCCTCACGAAGTCTTGGATTGGATTGATCCTCAATAAAATTCAGAGGAGGCATGGGGCGGATCTTGAGAGAAGCATAAACATCATCATGAATGTACCTGTAGTATGAGCACCAAAACAAACTGTCCTCCTGAGGGACATCACTGTCAACCTCATCATACAAATCACAGTGGCGAATGGCAGAGTACTCAATGATATCCATAGCCTTGTAGTTGACATGGGCCTGCTTGCCCTTGCTCTTCTTCTTCTGATGGTCCTCTTCAAAGACTTAGCCCGTTCTGCCATCTTTGCTGCCTCTCTTTGCCTCCTTATGATTTCAACCTCGTCAACAAGCACACCGTATTCGTTTGGCCTGAGATAACGGGCACGGGGACGACGCTTGTAGGTCCTGGGAACACTAGAACCACCTGTGAGGAGAAATAGATAGGTAGCATGGGGATAAGCATACACACAAGTCCAAGAGGAATGTTAGATACAGTATAAAAAATCCACGATCCAATGATACACGATATGGGAAGCTATGACAAAACTGAAATAGGAAATGAACCTCCAGGCCGGATTATCCGTCCTTGCCAGGGGCGAATAATCCGCCCCCTGCGAAAATCGTCATTTCCACCATAGATTCACCGTACCAATGCAGATCGGGCACTAGGGTTGCAATACTACGGAATCTAACAGGCAAAGGAATCACATAGTATCTTCTACAACGAGTTTCCACCAAGAACAGCAACTTCCACACACAAGAGATGAATGAAGGAGTTACCCTCACTCATTGGAGGAAAATCTCAGAGGAGAAGATACCCGGAGGCACTAGGAACAAGATCCTAGGAGAGACCGAAGAATCCGGCGGTCAAATCGACTCTGGGGAGGGGCGGAAGCTCTGGCAGCGGATGGGGGAGGGACACGGGGTGGGGAAGGACGGGCTGCTCTGTTTGATCCCTCCCCCTTATCCCTAGTCCTTAAAGGACAGAACCGGCCAGGGCGGATTATTCGGCCCTAACCAGGGACGGATAATCCGGCCCCTCTCTAAAGATTTTGTAAACACAGATTCAGGCCGGAGCATTCCAAACAAAACCCTCGCAAGGATAGATGGGACTTTTGTGCAAGAATAGATGGCTCGAGATGAGAGAAAGGCTTGGGTTTAGAGAACCGAATTGAGATGGTACTACACACCAAAAATTGCAAGAACAAATCAACTAAAATCCAAGATTGGGCGTGTTTTCCATAAGAACACAAGATATGCAATAAAATCCAAAAAGATCCAATATAAACCAACTGTTCTCAAGGAAAAGGGCGGTGGCCGAAGCCACCATGTTGGAGCGCATGGCATGACACCGCGAATATGTATCTTGAGTCCAAAACCAATGCTCATCAATAACCCACATATCACAAAATTGATATTAAGGGAAATGATTTTTATTGCTTTCGGCATTATAGACCAATCAATTAGGACCACACCCCCCCTATGTCTATGCATTCATCTAAACCAAATACATGAAGAAGTGAAAGTGAGTATGCAATGGTAGTTAAGCCAAGCTCCTTGAATCCACGATATTTAGCTCATTCCTCAAGTAACAAAACCTTGCTTCATCAAGTGGCTTTCTGAAAATATCAGCAAGTTGGTTCTTCATGCTCACAAAAGATAGGGCAATATCACCACGAGCAACAAGATCCCGAAAAAAATGATTGCGAATCTCAATATGTTTTGTCCTTGTATGCTGCACTGGATTGTAAGCAATTTAATAGCACTTTCATTATCGCATAAAAGAGGTACTTTGTCACAATTGACACCATATTCCTTTAAAGTTTTCCTCATCAATAATAATTGCGTACAAGCACTTGCAGTAGCCACATATTCAGCTTCGGTGGTTGAGAGAGATATACAATTTTGTTTCTTTGAAGACCAACATAGTAGAGATCTGCCCAAGAATTGACATGCACCAAAAGTTGATTTTTGATCATCCTTGTCACCAGCCCAATCTGAATCTGTATATCCACATAGAGAAAACTAGAGCCTTTGGGATACCATAGACCAAATTTTGGGGAATGAACCAAATATCTGAAGATTCTGTTGACTGCCACTAAGTGGCTTTTGTTAGGAGCAGCTTGATACCTTGCACACACTCCTACACTCAACACAATATCGGGTCTAGATGCGCAGAGGTAAAGGAAAGAGCCGATCATGGATCGATATACCTTTTGGTCCACATCTTTACCCTTTGGATTAAGATCAAGATGACATTAAGTTTGCATTGGAGTAGTAACGCCATTTAGATCAGTCATCTTGAACCTCTTGATCATGTCTTGGATGTATTTTGCTTGATTAATGAACGTTCCCTCTCTAAGTTGCTTGATCTTGAATCCAAGAAAGAACCTTAATTCTCCCATCATAGACATCTCAAACCTGTCAGTCATAAGCTTTGAAAATTCATCATTAAAAGCTTGATTAGTAGAGCCAAAGATAATATCGTCTACATATAGTTGGCATACAAAAAGCTCCCCATTAACCTTCTTAGTAAAAAGAGTGGGATCGATTTTCCCAACTTCGAATCCACGGTCTAACAAAAGCTCTTTAAGGTGCTCGTACCATGCACGTGGGGCTTGTTTAAGGTCATAGAGCTCCTTATCAAGTTTGTATACATCGTTCGAAAACTTGGGATCCTCAAAACCCGGGGGTTGCTTGACATATACCAACTCATGTAGAGGACCATTAAGAAATGCACTCTTAACATCCATTTGCTGTAATTTAAAATTATGATGAGAAGCATAAGTAAGAAGGATACATATGGACTCAAGGCGAGCCACAGGAGCATAAGTTCTGCCAAAATCAATGCCTTCCACTTGAGAAAATCCTTGGGCCACTAGTCTTGCCTTGTTCCTTACAACTATTCCATTTTCATCTTGCTTGTTCTCGAAAATCCACTTTGTGCCGATAACATTACGGCACTCTTTGGGTTTCTCAACTATCTTCCATACCTTGTTGCGCTCGAAGTTATTTAGTTCTTCATGCATTGCAACCACCCAATCTGGATCTTGAAGAGCATCGAAAACCTTCTTGGGTTCCACCATAGAGATATGAGCTTGATGATCACAGAAGCTTGCAAGCTCACTTCTAGTGGACACTCTTCTTATTAGATCACCTACAACCTTGTCAAGAGCATGACCCCTTAATTCAAGTTTCCTTTTAGCACGAGTTTTGCGACGAGTTTCAATCTCGTTATTGTTTCTTGGAGGGATTGATTCAACATTTGGGTCCTCGTCTTGACCACCAGCTTGCCCTTCATCAACAACGTGTTCACTGCGAACTGGGGATGAAGAACCTTGCCCTTGGTCTTGATCAGCAGCCATAACAGGAGACTGCTGCAAATCTGGAGCTTCAGGGCTAGATAATCCGCCCCTGGGAGGGGCCGGATAATCCGGCCTAGGAGTTTTAGAACCTTCTTGTGCTTATTGATTGTGCCTGGCACAAGTTGTGGCTTCAGGGCCGGATAGTCCGGACTGGGAGTTTCAGTGCCTTCCTGTTCTTCCTGGTTGCCCCTGGCATGAGTTGGAGTGCCATGGCCAGATAGTCCGCCCCTTGGAGGGGCCGGATAGTCTGGCTGGGACTACCAGTTTTCCTAGTTGGTTGATGATCTTCAGAAGGTTGTGTTGTTGGTGCAGTAGTTTCTCCATCAGGTGGAGATTGATGATCTTGTGTAGATGAGGGCTCTACTTGAGTAGAGCATTGTCCTTCCCGATCCGCCACAAGGGGTTCCTCAATGGGGCGGAAGAATCCCACGGGTATTTCAACATCTGCATCACAAGCATTAACTTGCCCCACATGGGAGCCATCATTCTCATCGAATTCCACACTACAAGATTCTATAACAGTTCCGGAGAGCTTATTGTAGATTCTATAAGTGTGGGATTCGGCACCATAACCAACAAAAAAGCCTTCTAAAGCCTTAGACTCAAATTTAGACAAATGAACTCCTATGATGAGAAATAAGCACTTACAACCGAATACCCGGAAATATGATATGTTGAGCTTGTTACCGGTAATTATATCATATGCAGTTTTATCCAACATCTTGCGGAGGTAAAGCCGGTTTAATGAGTGACATGCGTTAGAGATGGCTTCAGCCCAGAAGTTGTATGGTGACTTGAATTCAGCCAGCCTAGATCTAGCCATATCCATTAGAGTCCGTTTTTTCCTCTCGGATACACCATTTTGTTGAGGGGTGTACGCAGCGGAATATTGATGTCTTATCCCCTCTTCACTTAGAAACTCAATTAAGGTGCAGTTCTTGAACTCAGAGCCATTGTCACTCCTTATCGCCAATATCGGGACATTGTGTTGACGCTGGACCTTATTGGCAAAGTCAATGACAGTTTCTTAAGTCTCACTCTTTAGCTTGAAAAATTAGACCCATGTATATCTTGATTAATCATCAACTATCACAAAGCAATATTTCTTCCCACTGAGGCTTGCATGAGATGAAGGACCAAATAGATCCACATGAAGTAATTCCAAAATCCTCTTTGAGGATACAATAATTTTCCTCTTATGGGGAGAGTCGTGTATCTTTCCTTCAACACGTGTCCTGCAAACACGATCTTTGGCAAAGGAAACATTGTATTTTAGTCCAAGGATGTGGTCACCCTTGTGAAGACTTTGCAAAGTACTCATGTTGATGTGGGCTAGGCGGCGATGCCATAACCAGCCCGTGTCGGCCTTTCCGAATAGGCACATCAGACCTGTAGTGGTTTTCCTCGAAAAGTCCACTACATACAGGTCATTTTCGACGTACCCAATGAAAGCGACCTTTAGAGACTTGCTCCACAATAGTACCACTAAATCACCATCTATGAAAACAGCAAACCCCATCTTACCAAGGGCACGAACAGAAAGTAAGTTGTAACCGAGGGTCTCAACAAGCATGACGTCCATGAGAGAGATATCGTGGGCAACCACAACCTTGCCGAGACCCAATACCTCAGATTTTGACTTATCACCATAGGAGACTATAATATGATCATGGTTGAGTCTCATCTCCGTGATGATCTCTTTTCTTCCGGTCATATGACTAGTGTACCCACTGTCCAGCACCCATTTAGATCCACCGGAAGCATAGCCCTGCAAGAAAGTTACTTCTTGGTTTTAGGTTTTTAATGGGTCCTCTCATGTTAGTAACTAGGGTATTTGGAACCCAAATAGACCAAGCAATATATTCATCAAAAGGACCAACATAGTTAGCATAGATATCACCATAGTAATCACAAAATAGCTCATAATTAGGATTGTTAGACCCTGCAAAACCAATACGGTCAGTTTTGTCTTTTGTGATGTCCTTTTCAATGGTGCTTGTCTTTGCTTGTGCATTCTTGGTCTTCCTTTTCTTGTTCTTCTTCTTATTGGACTTGGATACATAGCCAAGCCCATCTTTACCAAGGTTCGATATTTTCTTGCCAAAAATATCATCAAGAACTCCCTTACCTTTGGAAGTGGAAGCTTTGGCAAACTCATCTTCCACCCTAGCATTTTCTTCATGAGCATATGTTGATTTAGATGTGCTAGGGATATCATACTTAGTCAATCGAATTCGGATCTGATCATGAGACTCATTGAGAATAGAGAATTCACTTTCCAAAGCCTTGTGAGCAATGTCAAGTTTCTCCAATTCCTCGGAGAGTCTAGCATAAGTAGCCCCAAAGTCAACTTTTTCTTTCTTTAGTTTCTTTGCTTTGGCTACTGCACTTTCATGTTCCTTTACAATCTTAGTCACAACTTCTTCATGTGACTCCTAAATTGAATCAAGTCTCTCTTCAAGATAGGCTCGAGGCTCTTCCTCTTCTTCTAGAGCATTTTTAGGGATGCAATCTCCATTGCATCCTCCCTGTCAATCCTGCCCTTTTCTTCAAGAAGCACTTCATTTTGAGCTAGCTGGTCCATGAGAGCCTCAAAATGTATTTTGTGCTCACCTTGCAAGTTAGTGATAAAATAGCCCAAAGCAATAATTTCTTCCTTAACCTTTAGACTAGTAGGATCATCCATGTCAATCATAGCCTTAGGAAAAGAATTGAAGGAAGATGATACATCGGAACCTCTTGCCATGAGTCAAGTGACGTTCTTGTTGGTGATGTTTTCATTCGGTGAGTCGAAGAGAGATGTCGGTGTAGATGTGGTGACTATGGTAGCCACCTCTCATGAGCTATCATCCTCTTCATCATCTTCGCTTCCCGATGAATACTCCTCTTAAGCCACTAAGACAATCTTTGGTTGCCTTTTGAATGGAGCATTATTCTTCACAAATTGCTTCTTTCGTGGAGCCTTTGAATTTTCTTTGAGGATGAGCCTTCCTCCATTGTACTCTCTACTTTGATAAGGACACTCAGCTACAAAGTGCAGCCGGTCTCCACAGTTGAAGCATGTTCTCATCTTGGGACCGTTTCCCCTTCTTCCATTAACTCCACTCTTGCGTTCAAGTTCAGATTTGTCTTTGGCTGGATCCTTCCAAAAGTTTCTGGCATAGAAGGCCATGTACTCACCATGAGCCCTGTTTACATCCTCGGGACAATCCATAGCTTCTATGTCATCTTTGTCTTGTTCAGACACACTTGTCTTCAAGGCCATGTTGACCGCCTTTTGCATTCCAATGGCTCATGCATGAGCATCTTCGGCATTCTTGGCAGCCACTTTGAAAGCTGCCATTTCTTCCATTACCTCATTGGATGTCATTAGGTGGTATTTATGCCTTCCTTGGAGACTCTTAAAATCTGTGGGCTCAAATGGCATAAGAGCACTAACATACTTTCTCTTGATCCACGCATCATCAACGTGTGAAGCACCATGATTTCTGAAGGTGGTGGCTATTGACTTGAGCCGCCTATACATATCCTCATGATCTTATCCATCCATCATATAGAACCCTTCAACTTGGTTACTCAAAGCATCATACCTATTCCTTCTCATGCTTTCATTTCCAATGAAGAGCTCGGTGAGGGAATCCCAAGCTTCCTTCGATGTGTTGAGATGCTCTATGTGGGGCATGTCTTTGGTACCCACACCAAGATGGATCATGTGTAGAGTCGTTGCATTGAGTTGACTATCTACAACCTCTCTTCTTGTTAGGTTGTTTGGATCTCCAACATGAAGACCATTCTTTATGATTTTCCATAACTCAATGGAGGAGCTGCAAACATGAGACTTCATCAAAAATTGTCATTGATTAAAAGTAGATGCTGAAAGTTTGGGTGGATCACCCCTATTATGTATATGAGGTTTGGGATAGGTGGATCAGGTGAATACACATGAGAAATATCAATGTATCCTTCCTTACCATTATCCTTTTTCGAGGAGGAGCTCTTACCAGTGCCATCACCAACCACCTCGTTCTCTTTGGAATTGGTGTTATCCTTTTCCTTAGATTGCGGAGTGGTGGCCTCAGAGGCAGATGGAGGTGGTGATGCGGGTGTGGAGAGATGCATTATCATTTGACGCATCTCTTCCATCTTAGTCTCCATAGAAGTAATCAAGGTTTTTTCCAACGTCTTGAGATCTTTCATGGTGACTATTTCCGCAGCATCACTCACATCTCCCTTGGTACCCATATGTAACACCCCAAAAATATTAAACGAGATTATCAAGTTCTAATAACCCAAGTTTAGGGTTAACAAAAACTTTTATTATTAAAATTAATATGAATGCATGTGTGTGTGTGTGATTAATGCATGGATGATTGCAATTGCCATGTTTGATTGTTATGAATGATAAGGATTGGTTTAAAGTGAAAACAATATCATCTAGATCATTTCCAAATAGAATCAAATGAAGAGAAATTCAAATATAAGCAATATAAGCAAATGGTCATTTTGACCAAAGTTAACCACTAGACCACTTTGAGTGTTCCTAGCCCAAGTTTTCTAACATAAACAAATCCAATTTTTTTCACCCCTTGCTAGACCAAGTAAAAGTGAACCCAAGCCCACTTTACAAACCAACAGAAACAAATTTCAAATATATTTAAAGGACAATTAAAAATTGAATCCTTAATAGGTATTAAGATCACCATTTCTCAAAAACCAACCAAATCAATTCACCTTGCCAAACCCAAGCAACCTTAGACACTCAAGCTTATGACCAGAGAACTCCATCCAAAAATTCAAATATTAGGTTCTTAACACAGATCAAACTTGCCTAACTTATACTGTTCTTGATCAAACTTGCCTAACTTATACTGTTCTTGATTAATGCCTTGTCCACTACTTGTCGCCTCTACTAGCCCTTGTCTCCCCCAGTGCCCAGCAATCCATTGAAGCAGCACTCCCTTGACCATTTGCACCAGTGCCGCGCCATCCGAGCCCCCCATTGCCGGCCGACCATGGATAACTCGTGGGAGGAAGCGACGCGCCCGTCCACGATGTCTAGGAGGCAGTCCACCGTCCACCGCTACTCCTGATGCGTGCACCCAATGTTGTCATGGGACACTTCGTTGGAACCCCAAGAGCAAGGTGTGATGAGCACAGCAGCAAGTTTCCCTCAGTAGAGACCGAGGTTATTGAACCAGAAGGAGGAAGGAAACGTCACACAAGTGTTGCAAACAACGTGGAGCCTGCACAACACAAACTCAAGACTTTGTCCCAATGAATCAATGAGGTTGTCAAGCTCACCGGGTTGATGTAACAAAGGATTAACTGTATGGTGTGGAAGGTAATGGTGGTTTGCAGCAAATAAACAGTAACAGTGGAAGATGTATCAATGGTAAAGATTGGACCGGGGTCCATAGTTCACTATAGGTGTTCTCCTTAGATAAACAACATAGCATGAAGGGTAAACAAATTACAGCAGGGCAATTGACAGGAACTGAGCAAGGCATAACAATGCAATACTAGTTAGAAAGATCCTATGAGATTTGATTGGGCAATACAACAAGATACATATACCGCCATCCAACTTCATCTATGACTAGAAGTCCACCTTCAGGTTATCATCCGAACACCCTCTAGTATTAAGTTGCAAGCAACACACAACTGCTTTAAGCAAAGTGTGTAAGGTAAACAATCCACTTGTTCCATGAACAAGAGACCATTGTTTTCTCCCTAGTAGCAACAACACATCTACAACCGAAGAGATTTCTATCACTTCCCTTGGAAACTAGAGGCATGAACCCAATATCGAGCATAAATACCCCCTCTTGGAGTCACTAGCAACTACTCGGCCAAGATACCTACTAACAACAGAGAGCATGCAAGATCACAAACAACATAGACATGATAGAATCATAAAGACAAAACTATTAAGCAAACTGACATAATAATCTCAATATCCATCGGATCCCCGCAAACACAATATGCATGATTACAAATAGATTAGATCTTGATCATTAACGGAGCTCACAAGATCTATACATGAAAGCACAAGGAGGAGATATAACCATCTAGCTACTACATGGACCCATAGTCCAAGGTGGAACTACTCACGCATCATACCGGAGAGAAGGCCTCCGGGATGATCTCCCCTCCGGCAGGGTGCCGGGAAGAACTTCAGACCCCCCGATCTAGGGACGACGGTGGCGGCGGCTACAGAAGGTTTCGTGGAGTTTTGATCGGGTACTTAGGGTTTCTGCATATGGGGCTTCTTATAGGCGAAGAGGCGAGTCCAGGAGGAGACCAGGGGCCACACCCTGCCTAGGCGCGAGCCCACCCCTGGTCGCGCCTAGGGGGGTTTGGCCGCCCTGGTTCGTGTCTCCATCTCGTCTTCTAGATTCGTTTCCCCCACAGTAAAATATTGACTTTGGCTTTTGTCGTGTCCAATTCCGAGAATATTGATTTTCTGCCTTTCTGGAACCAAAAACAAAAGAAAACGGGCAACTGGCACTATGGTAACTAGTTAATAGGTTAGTTACAGAAAAGATATAAAAACACCTCAAAGTGTAGACAAAGCAAAGAAAAGTAGATACTAAACAAACATGGAGCATCAAAAACTATAGATACGTTTCCGACGTACCAAGCATCCCCAATCTTAACTCTTGCTCGTCCTCGAGTAGGTAAGTGATAAAAAAGAATAATTTTTGAGGTGACATGCACCATCGAAACCAGGATCAAACCATTTGCAAGCACTGAAAGCTGGGATCAAAGAACTCTAAACATGTGCATGAAAGATGGAGTTCTAACAATAAGACAGAGTAACTATGCATGCAACATGACATGATACAAACAAAGATCATGAATAATATGCATTGAAAACATTTGTTTGTTTCACATACAGAAAACATGGCATAGTGGCATTCAGCTTGTCCCTCACAGAGTAGCAAATAGATGCATAGGACACCTTCAAAGTTTACAAGGGTGACTAGAAACAAGTAGCACAAGAACAAGTAATATCACAATATGCATCAATCAATAAGTTTTGGAACACTGCACCCAGAATGACAACTATGCTCTCTTAATGGTGCCTAAAGGTAGAAAGTGGAGACTCAAATAATGGTGGAAGAAAGACCCTTAATAAAGGGAAGCAGGGATTTCAAGTTTCAAAAAGAGCTTCCAAAAATTATGGTACTTGTTAGCTTTCAGCCCTCATTGCCCCTATCATAAGCATCTTTAAGTGGTTAAGGTTAAAGTGAACAAATATGGAGTATATGCTTGACAAATTATAAGTTGGCAATCTCAAGTCCCCTGAATACGAGGGCCACACCTCATGCTACTCAACTTCAGTCACCTGCAAGTTCTTGTCATTGTAAGTATATGCGTATCATAGAGAACCGCCAACGGGGTACCCCTTGCACATGGTACATGAGCTATCCCATAACCAAAATGACAAGGCAAGCAGACAATGAGCATCTCAGCGATCTTTTTACTTACTATGTGCATAGCTTTTTATTCAGGATGCTTCATAGATAGCTCACTATGGTGATGCTGCAAGTTTCCACCATGATTATGCATGGCTTAGGCTAGCGGCCCATGCGTTTCTATAACACAAAATACATACTCCATGTACTTACAAGCTCCCTCTTTATTTCACACCGGTGTCATCATAGACAAAAGAGCATGATATAAACTGAGTACAAAGTACAAGTGCAACGTTGAAAACGTTACCCGTGACAACACGGTTCTGCTATTTCCAACGTATAAGTGCAAGCATATACAACATAGAAGACACAATGGTTCAAGTTTATTAGGGGCAAAGAATATAAAGTGTGGCATCAATTTTGTGAGGGCTTTAATCACTAAGTTTTCACATAACAAAATAGTTTTTAATTAGAAGATAGATGAAAACAAGAATATACTTGGAATGGTGTAACACACCATGCATAGGAGTTTATAGTGGACACTTTGGAAAAACTTGGTTTCTTGGGAGTTGGAGGCATGAGTAGAGCTTACTCATACAAGTGGAGGCTAGCAAAATACTGGGAGCAACCATCTAAGAGAGCAATAATGGCCATAATCATACAGAGCAACAAAGCATTACTAATAAAAGCATAGAGTGGTACTACAAGTCAATGACTAAATGATCATAGAGGCTATGGTGACTTGTCATAGTCATAACATGGTGTGAGCATGTGCCAAGTCAACCCAAACAAAGCATCAAAGGAGAATACCACAATACTGTGCTTTTGCATGCTAAAACAACGCATAATTTATTCAAGGAACACTAAGCAATCCCAATTGTTTGGAACAAGACATGCTACAACAATAATCACTAAGCATAAGGTCAAAATAAAACCTAGCATGTCATGCTAAAGTCTAAGTCACAGTCAATGCAAGCTCCTCTTGCACTTACAAGCAAGAACTTACTACTCCTTTCCAACACCAAGCAACTTATTTCCAAAACAACACAACGATAATGGGGGGTCCAAACTACTTTATTCAAGCAAATTAAACAACCTAATCAAAGCAAACGAAAACTAAGACGCTCCAAGAACAACACAACTGTGCAAGAAACAATAAAAACGAAGTGTCTAGACAGACCTGAGCTTTTTATTGATGAAGAAGGGGATGCCTTGGGCATCCCCAAGCTTTGAAGCTTGTACCTCTTGGATATTTCTTGGGGTGACACCGGGGTGGCATCCCCAAGATTGAGATTTTGTCCATTCTTCATCTCATTGCATCATTCTCTCTCTACACCTGAAATTTTTCCTTCATACAAAACTTCACACAATCTTCATTAGCAACATTAGTGTATTCAAAAGATATTAGACCTCTGGCAAAACTTTGGAACAACAAAACTTTTCACTAAAAACACAAGCTACTATAGCAACTCCTTCAAAAAGCTCAATTCACCTAAATAGAACTCAAAAAGGAATCAATAAGGAGCAAAAATATTAGCAGAAATCTGTCAAAACAGACCAGCAGGTAGAAACCTATTTTTTCGAACATCTTATGTTGCTCAAATCAAAAAGTATTGAACTAACGAAATTTATCTAACAAACTGGGGGATTTATTCGTAAATTTTGAGCTCAATTTGAGTTACATAGACTCCTCACGAATTTTTATGGCGGAGGACAGAAATCTGTTTCGGGACAGCAACTCCCCAAATCTTACTTCCCTCTCATTAGAGGTCATTCTTGGCACTAAAACCAAACAAAAACGATAAGAAGAGGTCATTACTGAAGTAATAACTTCCAACACTCAAGAAAACTCTTGGGTTATCTCCCAATAAGTAATTTTCTTTAACGCCTTTAAGTTAGGCACAAGAAGCAAGAAGAATCAAGTATTTTCAAATGAGGAAGCATTCACATCAAACCTTGCTTTCAAAGGAGGAGAAAAAAGCAACTTCTCTCTCCTCATAGGAAAGTGTTCAATACCTTTCTTGAATGGAAATTGATATTTAATGGTGTCTTCTTTCATATCAATGATGGCACCAATAGTTCTAAGAAAAGGTCTTCCCAAAGTAATAGGACAAGAAGCATTGTATTCAACATCCAAAACATAGAAATATACAGGGACATAAGCATTGTTAACCATAATGTGAAGAACATTAATACTCTCCATGAGTTTCTTTTTAGCAGTATCATTGAGTGGGACATCCAAATAACAATCTTCCAAAGGTGGCAAATCAAGCATTTCATAAATCTTCCTAGGCATAATAGAGACACTAGAACCAAGATCACATGAAGATTTGAGATCAAAGTCATTCACTTGCATATTAATAATGGGTTCCCAACTATCTTCTACTTTCCTAGGAATAGAAGATTTGTGTTTTAGCTTCTCTTCCTTAATTTTCACAAGAGCATCTGTAATATGTTTAGTGAAAGCAACATGCATATCACTAGCATCAGGACTTCTAGCAAGCTTTTGCAAGAAAAGAATCACTTCAGAAATATTGCAACCATCTATATCAAATTCAAACTTAGCATCACTAGTAGTAGACTCAATAGGCTTAGGCATATGAGGAGGAGGAACAGAGACTTCTTGTGGTTAGTGGTATCCATTCTAGTGATGGTGCACACACTATTGTTTCTATCAATTTCAGCTTCCCTTTCCCACTTAGCATGAAGTTGAGATAAAAGTCTAACATTTTCATCAATAGTAACTTTTATGGCATGAGCAGTAGCAAAGATATTTTCCATAGTTTCAGGTTTAGCAGCAATTTTATTAATCAAGGAGGACTATGCTTCAGACAAAGAGGATATATTCTTTTCAGCACTCAGATTTTTTGACTATAAACTAGGAATTTCTCTATTCAGACTCTCAAGCTGATGACTAATATTCTTCAAAATTATAGATTCTTCCTCCATAGTTTTAGTGAAAATCTTATTTTGCTCATATTGCATTTGCATAAAATTCTTGGTGGATCTCTCTACTTCTAGAATCCTTTCTTCACTAGGCATTCCAGATCTACCATGATAAACACTTCCCCTAGGAGGATAGGGCATGTAATTACCATAAGTATTGTTGCCAAAATTGTTGTTTCTAATGAAATTCACATCAACTTGCTCTTCTTGAGCAACAAAAGAGGCGAAGGGAACACTATTAGGATCTAGAGGAGCTTTCCAATTAACAAGCATAGCCATAATAACATCAATATTATCACTCAAAGAGGAGGTTTCCTTAACAGAATTTACCTTCTTACCATGTGGAGCTCTCCCAGTGTGCCATTCAGAGTAGTTAACCATCATATTGTCAAGGAGCTTTGTTGCACCACCCAAAGTGAGGCCCATGAAGGTACCTCCAGCAGCAGAAACCAATAGGTTACTTGAGGAGAAGTTCAAACCTGCATAAAAATCCTGGATAATCATCCAAGCAGTGAGTCCATGAGTAGGATAATTCTTAACCAAAGACTTCATTCTTTCCCAAGATTGAGCAACATGTTCATTATCAAGTTGTTTAAATTTCATAATGTCACTTCTCATAGATATAATCTTAGTAGGAGGGTAGTACTTTCCAATAAAATCATCTTTGCACTTAGTCCAAGAATCAATACTATTTTTAGGCAAAGATAGCAACCATTCTTTAGCTTTTATTCTCAAGGAGAAAGGAAACAACTTGAGCTTAATAATATCTCCATCTACATCCTTATACTTTTGCATCTCACAAAGTTCAACAAAGTTATTGAGATGGGCAGCATCATCAGAACTAGCACCAGAAAATTGCTCTCTCATCACAAGATTCAACAAAGCAGGCTTAATTTCATAAAAGGTAGCATCAGGAGCAGGTGGAGCAATAGGAGTGCTTAGGAAATCATTGTTTTTGGTGCTAGTGAAGTCACACAACTTGGTGTTCTCAGTAGAGTTCATTTTGGCGAAGGTGGGCAAGCCAAAAACAGCAGCAGCTAGAGCAGGAACTAATTTTTTTGTGTTTTTGAATAACGCAAGCAAACCAAACTATACTATTTTTTGGGTTTTTTTTAAAAGATGCAAACAAAACCAAGAAAAAGGAACAAAGCAAACTGAAAACAAAGTAAAGAGAAAGTAAGTGAAGGACTCCCCTTGTGAAGACGTCCTTAGCCTCCCCGGTAACAGCGCCAGAAAACCTTGATGTGTGCACCCAATGTTGTCGTGGGACACTTCGTTGGAACCCCAAGAGCAAGGTTTGATGAGCACACCAACAAGTTTCCCTTAGTAGAGACCAAGGTTATCGAACCAGAAGGAGGAAGGAAACGTCAAACAGGTGTTGCAAACAACGTGGAGACCTGCACAACACAAACTCAAGACTTTGTCCCAACGAATCAGTGAGATTGTCAAGCTCACCGGTTTGCTGTAACAAAGGATTAACTGTATGGTGTGGAAGGTAATGGTGGTTTGCAGCAAGTAAACAGTAACAGTGGAAGATGTATCAATGGTAAAGATTGGACCAGGGTCCATAGTTCACTATAGGTGCTCTCCTTAGATAAACAACGTGGCATGAAGGGTAAACAAATTACAGCAGGGAAATTGACAGGAACTGAGCAAGGCATAACAATGCAATACTAGTCAGAAAGATCCTATGAGATTCGATTGGGCAATACAACAACATACATAGACCGCCATCCAACTGCATCTATGACTAGAAGTCCACCTTCAGGTTATCATCTGAACCCCCTCCAGTATTAAGTTGCAAGCAACAGACAACTGCTTTAAGCAAAGTGTGTAAGGTAAACAATCCACTTGTTCCATGAACAAGAGACCGTTGTTTTCTCCCTAGTAGCAACATCACATCTACAATCGAAGATATTTCTGTCACTTCCCTTGGAAACTAGAGGCATGAACCCACTATCGAGCATAAATACCCCCTCTTGAAGTCACTAGAAACTACTCGGCCACGATAGCTACTTACAACAGAGAGCATGCAAGATCACAAACAACACAGACATGATAGAATCATAAAGACAAAACCATTAACCAAACTGACACAATAATTCTACTTATCCATCGGATCCCCACAAACACAACATGCATGATTACAAATAGATTAGATCTTGATTATGAACGGAGCTCACAAGATCTATACATGAAAGCACAAGGAGGAGATACAACCATCTAGCTACTACATGGACCCATAGACTCTGGGATTATCTCCCATCCGATAGGGTGCCGGGAAGAACTTCAGATCCCCTCGATCTAGGGACGACGGTGGCGGCGGCTACAGAAGGTTTCGTGGA
The DNA here is from genome assembly GCA_030063025.1 of Avena longiglumis. NCBI lineage: Eukaryota > Viridiplantae > Streptophyta > Magnoliopsida > Poales > Poaceae > Avena > Avena longiglumis. The sequence goes on along the minus strand of CP125978.1, from coordinate 145,063,892 downwards.
GTTTTGATCGGGTACTTAGGGTTTCTGCACCGGGGGCTTCTTATAGGCGAAGAGGCGAGGTCGGGAGGCGACCAGTGAGGCCACACCCTGCCCAGGCAAGGGCCCACCCCTGGCCACACCTAGAGGGAGTTTAGCCGCCCTGGTTTGCTTCTCCGTCTCGTCTTCTGGATTCGTGTCCCCCACGGTAAAATATTGACTTTGGCTTTTGTCCCGTCCAATTCCGAGAATATTAATTTTCTGCCTTTCTGGAACCAAACACAGAAGAAAATAGGCAACTGGCACTGTGACAACTTGTTAATAGGTTATTTCCAGAAAATATATAAAAACACCTCAAAGTGTAGACAAAGCAAAGCAAAGCAAAGTAGATACTAAACAAACATGGAGCATCAAAAATTATAGATACGTTTCGGACGTATCAACTCCCTGTCCACCCCTCGAGCTCAGCCAAGCCGTGGACCACCGAAAAAAAGCCGTGCCCATTTTCTCTCTGCCATGCTGAAAGCGCGCCAGAGTGCCACAGCCGACATGCACACACACACGCCAAGCCTCGTCTTCACCGCGCATAACTGCACGCACAATGACCCTAGCTACCTCCCAGACACGACCATTCGCCGCCACGCGACACGAAGCACCTGTACGCCGTCTTGAACACCGCCTTCCCCACGCAGAGAACCGACCCATTTCGACCATCCTCGACCGCCCTGTGCCGCGCCTTGAAGCCAGTGATAATCGCCGGGAGACACTGCACCGTCCTACGCCCGCAACCATGCCATTAGCTTGTTGTACCGCCATCGCCGGAGGAGCCAGCCCATGCCGCACTGCCCCTCTCTCTGGTGTATAAATAGAGGCCACCCCCGCCTCAATTTCTTCACACCATCTCACTCCCTCTCTCTCAGAACCACCCCTGACCCTTCCCCGGAGCAAGGCGAGCACCAGCCCGCCGGAATTTGGCTGGAGTCCGTCGCTGCAGAGGAGGAGAAGGGCCGTTGATTGGAGCCACCCTAGGAGCTGCCGCGACCACTGTTCGAACCACCATCATTGACAACGTCGTTCGCCCCCATCGCTGACCCTATATGGAGCCCAGGTGAGCCACCGCGTACCCCCACCGTCGTGTTAGGGTTCGGTCTCGTCGGAGCTGTTCGACGAAGACGGCGAACGTCAGCCGTAGATCTTGTTCTAATCGCACGGTTTAGATTGAAACGTACCCCTTCGGTTAGATTGAGTCACTGACTAGTGGGACCCCTGTTAGCATCCCGCTGTGCGCGTGCTGTGCAGCTGGGCCGGACCAATTCAAATAGAGATTTTCCATTTTAGTTAAAGCTTAGTTCTGTCAGTAGTTTCAAAAATCAATTCAAAGAGATGTACTAAAACAAATTTTATGATTCCAATTTTGCTATAAAGGTATTCAAATTATCTATCCAAGCCCATTGGATTCAAACCATTTGAAATTATAGATCACCTACACCAAAAATAACTTCACATTCAAATATTTTTCAAAAATCAACCATAAATGCTTTTGAGTTGATTCCAACTCTCAAAAATCACATTTGACAAGATCTATCTGAATATGTAAAAATATTTAGGTTTACATGCAGTGATCTTGGACTAGTACTAAAACAATGCTATATGGGCATTTCTAGTCACTTTAATTATATAAAATAGTAATGTTAAACTTTATAAAATATGACCACCACTTTAAATCACATTCTCGAGTATTATAATATATGGTGATGACATGTGTCAACATGATCCCATATTTTAATTAGAGAATAGTAAATCTTAAGTAGTTTTCAATCAGTAGAAATTACTTTTCTAAAATAAAATAAATAAGACTAGGTCTTTATTTCATGTGATGATTGTGATGATGATAGATCATCTAGTGTGAGCCCTTGTGTGCTAAATAGAAGTAGTTAAGTATTGTTTGGTTATTGTGTACCTCGTATTCATTTATAGACGCTAGTACCGACCAAGGATACGAGGAGGAGGAGTACTACAAAGAAGAAGAAAACTTCAACCACTGCACCAATCAAGGCAAGCTAAGCTAACACTTGCAAGTTTCTTAACTATGCAAGCTAGATGCATTAGGCATACTTTGGTTATGCAACCTAGATTATGCCAATTCCCAGTTTACTTGCAAGCTTTATTCTTTTATTTTCTTTACCAAAGTTCTTTAACTTTACTTAGTGACTTGTGAGTTTTTTTGGAAAGATAGTATAGATAGCATAAAGAGCATAAAACTTGTCCTAAGTAGTTATACTTAGATGTCACACTAAGTCATGAGACTGGATTTGGATAGTCACACCTAATTAGCACCCCTCATTAGTGAATACCCTCAACTTTAGTGGCTAGTGCTAAGCATAAAAGTTGATCATTTTAGATGGGAATACTTAGTGAAAAAGGATTATGAAAACCTTGGAATGAAGATTCATTCTATTGAAATGTTTTGACATGTGTTATGAACACAAGAGGATTTGATGATGAAACTGTTGAGGCATGAGCCTTAGCCCTTTTTAAAAATTGATGGTTGGCTTCGGATGTGATACCATTCCAATTTTACCGTACAACCACAATACCCGAATTTGGGTAGGGCTTGACTGGAAGTTTATATATCTTTGTATGGGTTCCCTTGCGGAAGAGGTTGAGATGAGTCTACCTCGTGATGGTTGTTCACCTATGCAGTACCCAAGATGACAGATGTTCATGGTTGGGAGGCCAAACTCATAGGGGAGGTGCCTATACTAGGGTGTGTAATTGAAAGGTTGCATACCATGTATGATGATTCAGGATTTCTCTTGACGGATGTATCGAATGTTGTGGTGAAAGTGTACCACCTCTATAGAGTGTAAAACTATTCGAATAGCCGCATCCACGGTCATGGACAGTTCGAGTGGCCATATTGTTTCGTCGTCAGATGTTTTCAAAATGACTTGTGAAATGAACTATAACTTTGACTTGACCACAATAGGGTTGTGAACATGAAAACTAAGTTCCCACTTAGGTGTTGTAGAACATTAAACTAGTTTTATTTACTTCTGAACTCAGTATGAATTAAGCCTGGCTTTTTGGAAATAAACCTAGAGCTTAGGATTCCTACTCGAACTACTTTACCTGTTAGTGATAGTTTGCGAGTACTTAAAGAGTACTCATGGCTTTGTCCCTAGCTATTCCCATGGCCAGACTACGAGGAGGATTACCAGGATGATGGATAGCAGGAGGTCTATGACAACTAGGATCATCTCCCATCGTCAGCATTGCCTGTGACCCTGAAGATGGAGCCCCGACCACGCTACCCTTATTATTATTCCGCTGCGTTGATTATTAAGACTGGATCATGAGATCTTTATTTGTAAGACCTTTATTCTGGTTTGTAATGGATGATGTACTGTGGTACCAATTCTATTATTGAAGGGATATGGGTAGGCTACACTAGCGCAAATCAAAAAAATTCTACCGCGTAAACTAGGATTACTGTTGTCATAGATCGCGGGATTACCACTAGACGCGCAATTGCGGAATTGATGAAGCGCGTCGAGGCAGTGCAGACATTCCACGTCTCCTCCTTGTTCTCGTCCCATGAGAAGCTCCCCTTCCGCGGCTCGTCCAGACGCCACAGATGCAGCGCCTCCAAGGTATCCACACGTACAGGGTGGAAGCGTCAGACGCCGGACTGCTAGGTCCGCGCATGCAACATAGGCGTGAGGAGTGGCGGCTGAGGAGAATGGTCTGAGGTCTAACCCTTGTCAGCTCTCCCCACCCTCTCTTATATTGGCGTCCCTAGTGGGCTTCTACATTAGCAGCCCATTAGTAGCCTAAGCCTAGTCTAATTCGGATCCAATCCTCATTAGGCTTCCAGCCCCTTAAGTGTGTGACCCTATAGGTTCATATACGTGTAGACATGACACGAATATACTTATTCTATCAATAGTTGGTAGCGGCTTCTAGCAAGACATGCCAACTCCTAAACGCATACAAAGATCATATCGGACGAACCATCACAAGGTTTAGTACATGTCTTTCCCTTTGCCTCACGATATTTGGTCTAGCTCCAAGCTGACCTCTCTTTCTAGATACTGTAACTCGGAATCCCTTTACTAGGTTAACTATTAACCTTATGTAGCATGGCCATGCATTTCTGGATCCGATCACTCGAGGGGTCCAGAGGTATCTCTCTCAAGTAGAGAGGGGCAAATCCCATCTTGATTGACCATGCCTTGCAGCATGCTTCAGGACAAACCCGAAAGCTACCTTTATAACTACCCAGTTACAGTGCAGCTTTTGATAGCCCCAAAGTAGGTCGATCCACATCTCAAGTACATGCGACAATCTCGGGTCTAAGGACAAAACGTACACGATGTGTAGAGAGAGCTGCAACTAATTGACAGTCTCAAGTTGGGTCAGTCCAACCCCATGTTCATAACATGTGTCCACATCATTGGTTTAACATCTCCATGTATATGACTTGCGAAACATAGTCATCAACCAATCGATGTGCTAGTCTAATATTCACGTGTGTCCTCACATGAACTCCGACTAGGGACAACTCATAAATAACCATACAAGTAAAGAGTTTCACAAACAATTCACATAATTGTTAATCAATTCAAGTTGCCTGATATGGATATTCAAGGAACATTACAATAACTCATGGATACATAAGAAATATAATCATCTCTATGATTGCCTCTAGGGCATATTTCCTTCAGTTATGTCTCACAAAAATGGTCCTGAGATTGCGAGGTATGGCATAACAGGCATCTGGGGTTAAAAATCCGGGTGTTGACACCATACTTCTCTTAGGAAGTTAAGCCCGAATAAAGAGTCAGGGCTCTGATACCAATTGAAATGGATCATATGGGCACCTAGAGGGGGAGGGTGAATAGGTGCTACTGAATTTTTAGTTCTTTTTCAATTTTAGGCTTGACACAAAGTAAATTCTCTAGATATGCAACTACGAGAATTCCCCTATATGCAAACCTATCTAGTAAACACGTAAAGAGAGGAGCGAGGAAACCGTAGTGGAGCACGCGGAGACACAGAGATTTGTTTTACTGCAGTTGCTTCCTTGTTAAGGGAAGTACGTCTGCGTTGGAGGGGTGGGCGGTTCTAATACCACCATGCCACAATAGGCCTAACCCTATTCTCCGATGGATCCCGCCACAAAAGGCATGATCCATCTATCCACTATTGGTACCCTTCGAGGCGGATTATCCGCCCCCACTAGGGGTGGACTATCCGCCCTAGGGAAAAAATCCGCCCCAGATCTGGAAAGCCCGGGGGAAACTCCGCCCCCCTCACTGAGCGTCGCGTTGAGCTTGCCTTGAAGAATTTCCTCGAGGGGGCGAATTGTCCGCCCTAGGGAAAGTCTGCCCCCCCCCACACACACACACACATAGTGCGCCACGCCGTGGCACCCTTTGGAAAAATCCTGGGGGCGGATTATCTGACCCCCCTTGTTGGGCGGATTATCCGGCCTAGGCAAATCTCCAGCCCTGGCCAGACAAGCCTTGGCACCGTTTGTCGATTAGGGAGGGCGGATTATCCGACCCCTGACAGGGGCAGATTATCTGCCCCCCAAAAACACCTTTGATCTTCTTTTGATTTTTCTAAGACCTGCAACACTTCAACACACATTAAATAATCCTTGATATTGTTATCTAACACACAAAACACTAGAGATCATGAAATGTTCTTTCAATAAGATTTCATAAGAACATAATATGGATTATATTTTCCCGCATAGTCATTGTGAGATGGTTCATCACCATTATTACTGACACGTGATTCCTTCTTTTTTGCCTTCTCCCCCTCCTTCACAAAGGTAACAATTTTGGAAGGCGGAGTAGACTCATTCTTATTCTTGTTCTTACCCTTGTTCTTCTTCTCGGTCTTGGGTGCAAATCCAAGACCTTCTTTAGTCACATTGTCGCTTTGATTGCTTAAAAGGGCATTTATACTTTTCTCACCTTGTATGCACGAGACAAGATCGTGGCCTTCAACCTATTGTTCTCCTCAATAAGATCTCCATGGTCACAACACGGGTTAGTAGAACAAGAAGTAATGCTAGATGCCATGGTTGAACCTTTGTTTGTCACTTGAGTTTGAAGTTGTTCATGTTACCTTGAAAGGTGAGAGAATTTTCTCAATAGAGCCTGATGGTCCTTCTTGAGTTTCTCAAACTCTTCCTTTAGTCTATCATGACCAACCACAAACTCAAGCTTTTCATTTTTAAGAATTTTACTAAAGGAAAGAGCATGGTCACGTTCTTTAGTAAGTTTTGAGACATTCAAGTTATATGATTCTTCATGAGAAATATTGGTTTCTTCAAGAATGACTCTTGTACTTTGCTCTTCCTCAAGAGCATTGGATAGGGTGGCTATTTCCATGGCGGCCTCACGAGCATGCCCAAACATTTACAAGATGGTGTCATATCTTTCATCAATGATGTATCACGCTTCACCTAGTTTACTCGAAATCAACACAAATCTTAACATCACCTTCCAAGTTAGTTAAGAAGCTAGTGGACTCCACCACTTCCTTCTTAATCTTGAGACTCATATCATCATCACATGAAGGTGCATCAAGAGAAGGAGTTGAAGGTTTAGGAGTTACCACGAAGGATTTGGCCATGAGGCATGTGGACTTGGTGACGAGCTTGTTCTCATTAGGAGAGTAAAAGAGAGATATTGGTGAGGTGGTTGAGGTAGAAGCATAAGCGGTAGCGATTGTGACAATAGCGACCACCCCCACAATCTCTCCATCTTCATCATCACTCTCATCCTCTTGAGTTTCTTCATATTCTTCATGAACCATCAACACATATTTCTGGTTCCTTCTTGTTTGGGAATTTCTTGTTGCCAAAGTTCTTGTTTTGGACTTTCTTGACAAAGTTCTTGTTTGAGTAGGCTTGTACTTGGACTTCAACACAAGCCTTCCTCCATTGTCTTCTCGCTTCTCATATGGGCATTCGGAAACAAAGTGGCTTGTTTCTTGAAAATTGTAGCATGATCTCAACTTGGGCCTTGAGTTGCTTGTGTTGACTTTTGAGGCATTGCCCTTTGCTTGGTTCCTCCAAAAGGTCCTTGAGGCTAGAGCTAAATGCTCATGCAAGGCACACTTTATGTCTTCGGCATCACCTCCTATCACCTCCAAGACATTATATTCTTCTTCATAGACTTGGGCCTTGGCCTTCAATGCAAGAGTAGGAGAATCCATCCTCCGAGAACGAGCAAGAGCATCAACGGTCTTGTTGATGATTCCAAGAGACATGAACTCACTTAGCACTTCATTTGGGGACATGGCATAGAAATCCTCTCTTGAGCAAATATTGTTGGTGAATTCTCTTCGGAAGGGCAAGATGGCTTGCATGAACTTGCGCAATGACATGGTAAAAAAACTATGCAACTTCTAGTTCAATATAGGCAACAAATATGCTGGACAAACCAACTAATTATGCCATAGCACCTACTAATGTCAGGCAATCAACTTCTAGTGTCGTGTAGGCAACAAACATGTCAGACTAAGCAACTAATAATGTTAGACAAGCAACTTCTAGTGTCATGTAGACAATAAACATGTCAGGTTGAGCAACTAATAATGTCAGACAAGAAAATTTCAGTCTACGATAAACAACTTGCATACTACGGAAAAACAACTACTACTAGCAACTACTATTATCATATATGCAACAAACCATGTTTGTGCTGGCAATTTATTTGAGAAGAAAAGCAACTAATCGAGCAACTAATCAACTACTAATCCTATTCCTCTAGTAATAATGCGCATCAAACACCCCCTCCCCAAATCCCCCTTCCTTAATGGCTACCAACGTGAATGCGCTTAATAGAACCTACAAAGTAGTTCCGTGCGAATCAAACGCTGGAGAATCATGCAAAATCACAGGCGAACCCTGGCGCCAATCCACCCCGAGAGAACCACGTAAAATTGCGTGAAAAACACACAGATGCGACGTATTTCATGGATGTATATGAAATCATGGAGTAAATGTACTGTATAATCCATCGCGGTGCTTGAAAATGTGCCGAAAACACCTCCAGGAATCAACAAGGAAATGTGTCAAAATGCCAGATTCCGGCGAAACAACGAGAATCCCCGAGAAAATCAATGCCCCTGTTGCGCGCCAGGGCCTTAATGTAGACCTCCGTTGGGCCATGCCAGTTCCCCTCGCCGAAACGGCTCCACCACCGCCTCCAACCTCCGCTTCCGACTTCGGATCTGCCCCACACCGGCGGTTACGAGCGAGAGAGCGAGAGGCGCACGGAGGAGAGACAAGAGAGAGCACGGCGCAGAGGGAGTAAGTGCGGGGAGGAGTATAGATAGGAACCAAATAAAATCTGGACCGTTCCCCCACGATGCCACGGTGGCACGTTTCGTTGCAACCGTGCGTGCGACGTGCGTGCGGCGTGCTTCCATTCGTAGCGCGCTCAGGTCCTCAAACGAGTGCCCGCACGTCATAAAGTAAATAGTTTTTTTTCAAGTTTAAGTTTTAGGATATTGGAGTAGACCAAAATAGATTTATACCACGCGGCATGTCTAGTTCACAGGGCCGGGGGAAGCGAGGGTGTTTCTATGCCTACTTCACAGGGTCGGGCTCCTTGTTCGGAGCCTAGTTATCGCCGTCGTAGGCCTTCCCAACCATGGTCTTTGAACCATGCACGAGCAAGCTAAGGCATACTCATTTGTATGTTAGCAAAGCAAGCAGATAGATGAGTCAATTGGTAGATGATGTCTTTCCGCAAAATTATAACAAGTATTTTATATGTACAATGATGGATGTGCCTACATATATAATCTCAAGTTCTCAACTATTTTATAACATGTCGTGCAAATATCAGGTTCTGTTCTATCATGATAAATGAGATTATGCATGCTAGCTGGGCGCTCTCTTCTATCAGCACTTGTTCTATGCATTTTTTAAAAAAACTGCCATGCTGGATGCCATGTTCAATTACCATTTTTTTTTGTCCTCCCTGAATGGCCCAAAACTTATCCACTTGACTACGTACTCTTGTGAGACTGGTGGTGAAGCCAAACATTTGGTGCTCCATCGGACATACTCCTTCTACGTACTTAGGATTTCCAGTTCGGAGAATGTTTTCAGATATTTTCAAATTATGAGCCGGGTCATTAACTCTCTTTAATTCCCGCGCTAGTAATTGTCGTGCGAGGCTAAAGAAAAAAGGCGCGATTTATGGCGAACGTACTGTTCAATGCATACTTTTTTTCTCACGTTGGATTGGAAATTAGGAAGACGAGATTGCTAGCCAAATTAAGTGGAGAGATTTCAGGTGTAGTTAATATGAATTTGAAACGTCCCGAGGCTAACTCCTCTTTTGCATGCCCAACTCCTTGGTATTCTGAAATTGGCTCTTCGGACTAAGACTAGCCCAAATGGGGGTATCATAGGTGGTATCATGCACCACATGCATGCAAAATGCTTATGTGTCATAGCAATTAATGATGAAAGAGATTGTGTTGATATCATAAGTAGATATGGTATCATAGCACATAAAACTAAAAAAAATAATTCCAAACAAATCTTGTCCACAATTTTACATTGAGATTCTATAAAACAATAAATACACCAAGACTATGATACTACTATATGATACTATGCATTATGGAGATGGTATCATATACTAGTATCATATGCATGATACTACTATATGATACTCCCCATTGTGACTAGTCTAAAAATCCCAAATAGAAGGAGTACTGTTAGAGTATCTCCACTTGTTGGCCGAACCCAGGGCGAAATTTGGTTGTTTTACGGCCGGGCTGAACTTGTTTTCAGCCTGGGTACGCCCATTCTCCCACCACGTATCCAGGCCGAGTCCCCAAGTTCGGCTAAAATTCATCAAATTTAGACGATTTTCATTAAGTTGGGCGAATATAGGCGGATTACATCGAATTTAAACTAAACTAATACATAATAAACTAAAAAAAGGCCGCCGCCGGTGCCTTGCCGTCCTACATGCCAAAGTTGTCATAAAACGACGTGTATTCGGGGTCGGCTCGGCCGTCATCCTCGCCGCCGTCGTCGTCGTCGCTCGGCGGCTGATTCTGGCAGGAGTTGCCCTGGCCAGGATCTCCATGGCTGGTAGGACAGGTATGCGTCCTCGTCGTCGTCCAGGACGTAGAGCGGGACGCCTTGGTAGGCAAGCTCACGCCTAGACAGCGCCCGACGCCGTGCGGCCTGCTGCTGCAGGCCGAGGATGCGCTGATGCTCCGCCTTCTCCCAGTCCCTCCTGGACCATTCGAGGATGTCCGGCGAGGAGGGCTCGACCAGCGGCATCATCGGCGTCAGCGGCAGCAGCGGCGCTTCGCGGAGCGACTGCTCCAGCGCCATCTTCAAGGCGGCGTCCTCAGCCGGCGCCGATCCTTCTGTCTTGGGGCGGCGTAGGCGCAGGTGGCCTCTTGGCGGCGTGGGCGCAGACGGCTCGCCGATGACGATACTGCGCGCGTGTGCGCGGCGGTGAGCGCGCCGGCGAGACAGCTTCGCGCTTCACGGCCGTCGGCGTGCGAAGCGGCGCGCTGCCGGAAGAGTGGGACGCCGAAGCGGAGGAGGACGAGCTCATGCTCGCCATCCTCCTCGGCGCCCAGTTCGCCGGAGCACGCCGACCCGTCCTGGCCGCCGGCGTCGGGTTGCGCGGGAAGCCGAGCCGCGGAGTGTTCCCGCGGTTGATGTGCTCCAGCACGGCGGCGAGCGTCCGCCCTGGTGCGCTCCACCAACGCCGGCGCCCCGCCGAGTTTTTGCGCGCCGGCGGGGACTCGTTCGACGGCCCCTCATGGCGGGCGAGCTCCTGTTGGCGCCGCTCCTTGAAGAAGTGCGCCTAGTAGACAAGGTCGTCGGCGCTCATCGCTTCGGCGGGGTTGTCCATGCCGGCGATGTACTCTTGTACATCGTACGACAGCTCCTCCGGCGTCGGCCCCGACGGGATTGGGATGCCGCCGACGCTCAGAGTCCACCCCGGAGGCATCCGCGTGTCCGGTGGCGCCATGTACCCCGCCTCGTAGAGCATGCGCGCCTCCCAAGTTTGGAGGGTGCGCCAGCCGAAGCCGTTCGCCGCAGCGCTGTCGCCTGGGTAACGTTCGCCCATGGTGAGAGAAGGGGGAAAGGTGAGAGCTCGCCGGAGTTGGGCTTGTGGGTGGGGGGAGCTGTGAGAGAGTGTGTAGATCTCCGGCGAGGGGTACGGCTTATAAAGGCCGAGGTGGGCGGCGAGGGCGGGAGGGGTGTAGCGGCGAGGGCGGGAAAAGTGGAAACGGCGGGAACTTAGTGACCGCCGGTCCGTCGCGGGAGCCGAGGCGGCGACGGTGGCGCCGTAATTCGGCGACGCGTGGCCGACGCGACGGGCAGTTATTGCCCGGCGGTCGCCGCGTGGTTCCGAGGATGACGACGACTCGGCTTCCGTCACTGACTAGGCGGGTCCACGCGCCGCTTTGTTTTTTTTCGCCGATATCGCTGAGTCCGGCGTCCCCAGGGCGTACCCATAAACCTGGGTTCGGCCTGGGTAGTCCGGACCAAAAATGGCCGGATCCGGCCAAAAACAAGTCTTTGGATACGCGACTAGACCGATTTTCGACGTTCGGACCAAAATTCAGCGTCCGAATCGGCCTCCTGGATAGGCGAGTGAAGATGCTCTTATACCCTATATAATTAGGCCCGGACCTTGGGCAGGGCACGCGGGGCAGCTGCCCTGGGCCCGTGAATTCAAGGGGGGCAAGTAGTAGTCGTCTAGTAGAGGAATACGCGCTTGGACTCATTAATTGACCGTGGCTCTATCAGCTTTGCTATCGTTTTGGTATCTTTTCATGGTAATATGTGTCTTATTTATATCATAAATGTTATAGTATAAGTCACGTATACACCGACCTAATAAAACTAAAAAATAGCAGAATGCAATCCTTTGCGCAAAAGACCACTAGCCAAGAAATAGAATTACAATCCAAAACGAAAAATCCTCTGAGCTTGATGTCAACATCTGTCACCTGCTTCTGGCACCACAACAGCAGCCACCAAAGAAAAAAATAAAGGATCACATCCTCACGCGAGCTCGATGCGGGTCCATCGCTGATATGCATCTTTACGAACCTCCAAGGTGGCCCACCCAAGGCGAAACCAATGTCGTTACGAATCAGACCGAAGCAACACCCTAGACACGCCATCAAACTCTAGATCTAGCACCCCCGCATGACTATGACGTCGGAGGAGGAAACCATACCTGCCATCCACGAACCACGGACCCACCACGCGATCCACCATCTTCCAAATGTCGTCGATCCGGATGGCACCCGCCGGGTTTGGGGCCGGGTTTGGGGCCCCCATACCCGCACCCGACCCTCCTACCTGCCCCCGCGACCCGCCCTCGAACCCGTCGCCGGGTATAGATTTTCACCAAACCCGCCCCCCGCCGGGTACCCGGGACCCGGCGGGTACCCGCTAAGCTACATGACAACAGCATTTTGACAGCAAATAGACTAGTTACAAGTTACAATAGCATTTTGACAGCATTATGACAGCAAATAGACATGAAATGGACAATATTTCAAGCATTATGACAGCAAATAGCAAGAATAACTCACACGATAGTGACAACTCATAATCGTACAAGTTTACAAGTTTACAATCAGGAATAACAACAAACGGGAACAATAAATATAGTCCAAGACCTCCTGGTCACATGGCAATAACAAATAGGCACACAACAAGTTCACAAATCAGAATATTCATAACTACAGTCCACAGGACAACAAGAACACACAAAGATATTCATCCATCCAAGATCCAAGATCCAACTCCCAGCTCCAAGCTCCAAGCAACAAGTAGGACGTGTCACATGGAGGGAAATCATGAATCCTAGTAACATTATACATTGCCAAAGTTAGTAGTTTTCATTGCAGCAGTCATAGAAATATTGTAGAAATAAGCACAATCATACTAACATCATTCTCTTCTTGTTTGTCTTGAAGACAAGTCCAAAAGCTGCCTTCACCAATATGAGCATCTACAAGAAATAAATTTTGCACATATAAGAACATAAGCTCACAAGAATAAGTAAGAGGCATACGAGATAAAAAATTAAGAAAATGCATCATTTGTTCACCTTTGTACTTGTTTCTAAGCCAATCTTGATAACACATCAGTACCTCAATCATGTGAGAAGTGAGGCGGCTCCTATGTTCATTCACTAATCTGCCACTTGTACTAAATGCAGATTCTGAAGCAACAGTTATGACTGGAATGGCAAATATATCTCTTGCTACCTTTCTTAGTGTTGGGTACCTTGTGCCAGCCACTTTCCACCAATCCAACACACTAAACTTTTCAGTGTATGGCACTAAGTCATCAGACAAGTAATGATCAATCTCACCTTGAAGTCTAGTTGCTGCGGGCCTTTGTTGTGCTACAATATCATGGAAGAACGTCATAATGGCAGGAGCAGGCATTGAAGACAAGGAACATTCTCCAGCTGGTTGATATCCATCTCCTTCCACTTCATAATCCTCGATCAACCGATGGAGATTAGCAACTACACAATCAACCTTTTCTATGCATTCATAAGAGGATGGCTCAATGCCATGGAGCATTGCAAAACATGCAACCAACATTTGCCTCATATCTAGGGTCAAGTAGTGTAGCTATGCCCATCGGCCCTTGGATATCTTTCCAGTATTTATAAAATTTTTCTGTCATGTTATTGCTCATTTCTTGGATAACCAAATCACTAGAGGTTGCCCACGGCCTAATTTTCATCTTGATTTCACATATCTTAGGAAAGTATACATTGGCGGTGACATAATCGGTGCCTGAGAACAAGGTAGTTATCTCATAGAACAACCTTATCCTAGGTACAACCTCAGCAGCAAAGTCCCACTCGTCAGTAGTAGGCAATGTTTCATATTGCTTTTCTACTATTTTGGCTCTTTCAAATACAGCTCTATAAGGCAAAGCTATGTCAAGCATGACGAAAGTGGAATTCCACCTAGTCTTACAATCTAGTCTCAACTTTCTAGTGATTTTTACTTTCTTATACTTAGCCATCTCTTCAAATTTCTCAGCTCTCTTTGGTGTGGCGGTCCAATATGCAACACTTTCTCTAATATTGTGTATAGCTGATTTTATCACATCTAAGCCATCTTTTACTATGAGATTTAAGATATGAGCACAACAGCGCATATGAAACATTGTACCTTCTAAGAGTAGCTTAGACTTCCCTATTTTGCTCACCATGAGGTCAAGTGCCTTGTCATTTGATGTGCAATTGTCAACTGTAATTGTCATCAGCTTCTCATCCAAGTTCCATTGCATTAAGGTATCATGAATCTCTTCAGCTATAACATCTCCGATATGAGGTGATGGCACATATATAAACCTACAATAGTGGACAGCAAAGATTCATCAAGAATAATACATGATTCAGCTATAAAAAACATCAGTTTTTCAAGTGGACAGCAAAGATTCATCAAGAATAATACATGGTTCAGCTATATACCCCATAAGAATGCTTCGCAACTTCCATGATTCATCAATAAAATGACCTGTAATAGCCATATAGCCCTTCTTTTGGTTATCAGTTGTCCACATATCAGTGGTGACAGCTACCCTTGACTGCAGCATAGTCATGTACTCAATTGCAATCTTTTTTTTCCTTGTCATATCTTCCTATTATATCCTTCATACAAAACAAAAGACAAAGGTTAGCTCATTATTCACACAAGAAAATGGCAGAAATAAACAATGGCTATAGTGCATGAAGCAACCTGATAGTGTTCCTTGTATGCAATTTAAACAATGGCTGGACTGCATGAATAAACCTCCTAAATCCAGCATGGTCCACGATACTCAATGGATAGTCATGCAACACTATCATGTTACCAAGCTCTTCTCTAGCAGTCTCTTGATCAAATGTATAGCTCTCAACATTCACCTTGCCATCAACTTCAGCAGTCATCCTCAATGAAGACTGACTCAACGATTTGCCCCCCTTGAGCTTCAACTTCAGGACCCTTTGAGTACATATCTTCAAATGGTCACGTAAATGAGAAGTGCCACTCTTGGATGCTGCACTAAGCGCTTTGTTACAGTAGTTGCATATCCCCTTCCACTCTCCACGCACAAATGTCTTTGTCATCTCGAGCCACACATTAGAAGTAAGCTTGCGTGTCCTAGCACCATTCACCTCCACCACTTCATCTTCTTCATCATCGGATATGTCGTTCACCGATTCAGACGTACCACTACATCAAATGGAGCATATATTCAGCTAGCAATAAATAATAAGCAATCTCCAGTAGCTATATATACAATAGAACAATAGCTATGCCCAATAGAATAATAACTAGCTACCTGTACCATTACCATACCACTAACCAGTAGCTAGATAACATCACTAGCAATACACATAGTGCCTTGTTATTGCACTAGCAGTACTGCAGTAAGAAAATTACTAGAAAATCACCTAAACACTAGCAGTACTTTAGTAAGAAAATTACTTTTCAGCAAGAAAACTACCATGGAGTAGAAGACTTGGCCTTCTCTGCAGGTTGCTCGCTGGTGGCATGCTTCCCCTTCTTCTCGACTCGACCGTCGACATCGGAGGACGAAGTGACAGGCGTGCAACCACGACCCCGCTTCCGGATAGCTCCGGTCACATGCACTGGGGGCAAAACGGCGCGTGCACTACCTCTGCCTCCTTGCCCTTGTGCACCCACGGAGGTCGACAGCGAGAGGGCCGGAGACGCTGGAATGCCCAGGAGGAAGCCCAACCTCGCGCCGCTTCCCCGCGGCGGGATCTGCGGCTAGGGCATCTCAGTTTCACGCACCGCCTCAGATGAGCCAGGGACGGTGCCGGTGTTACCCACCTCGTCGAGCTCGACGACCTCGGCCTCCATGGCTGCGTGGCGTGGCCAGCCGGCAGCGCTGCAGGACGGCAGGAGTCCGGCGGAGGCAGGAGGCAGGAGGGAGAGTGGGAGATGGGGTCGGGTCGGGAGAGAGAGACCGAGAGAGGAGAGACGGGGTCGGACGTCGGGGTGTGTTTTGGCGGCGGGGGTTGGTGGGAGTATGGGAAGAAAATCAGGGACTTAGGGTTCATGCCTTCAGGGAAGTGGGGTGGGCCGATGGGATGATCGGATCGCCGATCGTGTGGCTGTGGAGTGGTGTGGAGGGTGTTAGGGTTTCTATTAGTCAATGACATTAGGGCCCCACATTCATTGGCAGGTATGCGGGTTATAGGGTCCGGGTTTGGCACCCCCATACCCGCCCCCGGTAGACCCGCCGGGTCTAACTTTTTACCGATAAGCGGACCCGTGGGTTTTTTTCTCACCCATACCCTCCCCATTTGCTGCGGGTACCCATCGGGTTAACGGGTATCGGGTACCCATTGCCATCCGGAGTCGTCGATGCAAACCACAATCTCCATCCGTTCCTTGACTACCTCCTAGGTTCCGCGTCGGTGCTGGAGAAAACATCGCTGCAGCAGTGGATCCTAAGGACACACATCCACCACAAGGATGCCCCCGCTGTCACACCATCCTTATTTGAATAGACTGGTCTTTGAATCCATTGGGGAAGGATCAGAAGAAAAAATATTTAGCGCCGCCATCGCCACCCCGAAATCAAGACGATGAGCAGCCTAAAACGAATCTACTTTAGCTAAAACTATCCACACACATGGGTCCAACAGCCCCCCCCCTCCCCCTCACCACCGATGACCTAGGTCGTCGGCGGGTGGAGCCGTCAAAGGCCGGCGTCAGAAGGTTGTGCCATAGGGCAAGCGCTCTTCATCCCCTTACGGCGACGAGTGGGGGAAAAGAATTAGTCACAGTATCATTTTGGTACTTGTCGCTAGCTGCTAGGAGTAGAAATGTGTATGTAGTTTATTCCTCGTTTTGTGATTCCTAGCTGGCAGTATAAAATACACCATGCTTATTTGTGTTCCATGTAATACACCACGAGTAATATGTAAAAGGAACATTGATTTTTCTTGGTGAGTCTGTTTAGACAGAAGTCCAACTATGTTAGATAAGGGATGCTCGGCATCTTCTATACTCCCCCTTTACTGAAAAAAGAATGTTCTATACTTATCCATCTCAAATTAGGTGTATCGGATTTGACTAGATTCGTATGTATTTAGACTGTTTTAATGTATAGATATATGTAAATTTAGACAAATCGCTAACATTTAATACGACACAGATGGAGTCATTTTTTTCTCAGGCGATTTCTTTAGCCATATGGTACCTGCATAGGTTCATTTTCTTGTAGCATTTTTTAGTTTTATTATCCTCTTTACGTGCCCGCACTTATATGCTTTTAAAGAAATTATATGGTTTGAAATACATAAATCTTCCAAAAATTATTTTCATGCAACTTCAACTTAAAAAAATACACATAACTTGTCCTAAAATACATATATTGGTCACTTTTA
Source organism: Avena longiglumis (assembly GCA_030063025.1). Taxonomy (NCBI): domain Eukaryota; kingdom Viridiplantae; phylum Streptophyta; class Magnoliopsida; order Poales; family Poaceae; genus Avena; species Avena longiglumis. Next base: position 145,046,448 of record CP125978.1, on the reverse strand, counting down.
TAATTATATTAGGTGATCTATTTTCTAGTTTCAAACAATCGGCCGCAACTTCAATGATATTTTACTTCCTTGCCACTTTCTTGTATATAATCAATTCACAATTTTCTCTCTCTTCAAACTCTTTTCTTCAGATGTACATATATTGTTCTCTCTTTTCTGAAAACTCTCAAGTTTTTTTAAGAAGCTGATACCCCGACCTCTACATCAAAATAATATCCTAATTACTTGACGGTGCGCGGGCGCCAGGTTGACGAGTACAGCGCGCTACGTCGCACGTCGCACGTCCAGCGTGGCAACCTGGGTTAACGGGACCAGGTTGTTTTTTGTCTGTTTCTACCCACTCCGCGCATCACGGCACGCATTAACTCCCTCCCGTCTCGCTCTGCTCTCTCTCGCTTCCTCGCTCCAAACCGCAGTGCGGGGGCGGTTCTGTTTCGGCGTTCCGGCGATTGGAGGCGGTGGTGGAGCCTTTCCGGCGAGGGGGAACTGGCGGGCGGCCGGCGGAGGTCTACATCAGCGAGTGGAGGCGGTGGAGGCGTTGATTTTCTCGGGGATTCTCGGCGGAATCTGACGATTGATGCCCAGTTTTTTGTGAAGATCCCTGTAGGATTTAGGCGAGCACATTTTTGGCACATTTTGAGCACCACGACAGATTAGGCAGTATATTTTACCTTTTGATTCCATGAATCCCGATGATTTTCGTCTCCTCTATGTGTGTGTGTGTTTTCACGTGATTTTATGTGGTTCTCTCGGGGTGGATTGGCGCCAGGGGGTTCGCCTGTGATTTTGCATGGTTCTCTATGGTTTCGATTCACGGTGGATTGCTCTGTAGGGGTTATATGAAGCGCATTCATGCTTTTGTAGGGGTGGATTGGCGCATTAAGGAAGGGGATCTGGGGGGATTTTGATGTGCACTGTTACCAGAGGAATAGAATATGATTTAGGGATGATTTAGTAGTTGGTTAGTTTGCTTTTTGTTGATTAGTTGCTTTTGTTCTTAAATAAGTTATTTTTGATTAGTACAAACATCATTTGTTTCATACATGACAATATTAGTCGCTAGTAGAAGTTGGTGTTTCATAGTGTGTGATAAGGAAAATGATTTAGTCTATGATAATAGAAGTTGCTTGTCTCACATTATTAGTTGCTCAACCTGGCAAGTTTGTTGGCTACATGATAATTAAAGTTGTTTATCTCACACTATTAGTTGATTTAGTAGTTGATTAGTTGTTTTTTCTTTTGATTAGTTGCTTTTGTTGACAAATAAGTTGTCAGTACAAACATCGTTTGTTTCATATATGAAAGTACTAGTTGCTAGTAGAAGTTGTTGTTTCGTAGTCTGTGACAAGGATCATGATTTAGTCTATGATAATAGAAGTTGCTTGTCTCACACTTTTTAGTTGCTCAACCTGGTAAGTTTGTTGGCTACATGATAATAGAAGTTACTTGTCTCACACTATTAGTGCTCAATCTGACAAGTTGTGTCTGACATCTTATTAGTTGTTAAACCTGACATTATTTGTTGCCTGCATGACAATAGAAGTTGGTTGTCTGGCATTTAGTAGGTGCTACGATATAAGTAGTTGGTTTGCCCAACATGTTTGTTGCCTATATTGGACTAGTAGTTGCACAGTTTTTATTACCATGGTGCCTATAAGTACTGTTTTTTATGTCATGAGCAGTTTGCTCAACCAGACCTGTCTGTTTGCTTATCTAACATAAGTAGTTGCTAAAGACAACATGTTTATTTCATACATCTAAGAAGAAGTTGCTAGTTAAAGTTTTAAAACTTTTTCTATGTTCCCATGCTATTGGTTAAGCGGATTTGCATGTTGGATGGGTCTGATCCATCAGCAGGTGGGGGATCATCTTCAGGGAGCCAACAAACTAAGGTTCCACCTACGAAGGAACCTACTAAGCAAAAGAAAATCAATGCTCTGGCTAATCGTGGACCGCCTCCTGTGAAGCATCCTAAAAGAACAATTGCAAAGAAACCTTTTGGTGATTTTGTTGAAATGGCGGAGAATCTAAAGAATAAGGGGAAAAAGGTTGCAACCACAAAAACAACGGATAGCTCTGATGTAAGTTCTACCCATGATATCTACATTGTACTCATGTTAAATCTTATTGCATGTCATTTTTTATCTTCAGTGGGTAGTTGTTTCTCTGCAGTAGGTAGTTGCTTCTCTACAGTAGGTAGTTGCTTATCTGCATTAGAAAGTTCCTTCTCTGCACTAGGTAGTTGTTTAATTTCAGTATGAAGTTGCTTCACTATAGTGGATAGTTGCTATTTTTCTGCCATATTTTGGCGCCTATATGGAAACTATATAATACATCTTTTTGCATGCTTAAATTATAGGCTCAGGAAATTGGGGAAATCAGAAACAGGTCATCGCCTTCGCGTTTTTTCACACTAAACAACAAACTGACAGGCACACAGAATATTGCACTGATCGAGCAGAATTTTGGTGGCCTGTTGAACATCGGCGCATGCACCATGCCTCTTGAACTCGGTCAGTGGGTTATGAAGTGCTATGACCCCGACACCTCTGAGTTGATCATACCTGACCGCGGAAAGATACCGGTCGATGCAAAAGTTGTGCACAGGATCTGGGGGCTGCCCAACTCAGGCTTAAAAGTGTGCTATGAGATGAATGTTGATATTACACGGCAAATGATGGAGGATTACGGTTTCCTGCCAAATGGCAGTTCCGATCTTACCAGCTGGTGCAAGATGATGGACATGGGCGGGAAATCAGACAATATGTTTGTTCGAGCTTAGACTATAATGGTCTACAACTTTATCGCTCCCACAACTGGTATAAAAGTTAGCTCACGCTGCTATCCTGTTGTATATGACGTTGACCTCATTCCCCGCACGAACATCTGTCAGTTTGTTATCGACCAGATCAGGCTTGCTTTTAGTTCACTGAAAAACAAGAAGTCTGTGTGTTGTTGTGTTTATCACTTGATGGTAAGTGCATAGTTTTTTTTAATCATAGACATATGTTCTGTGTAGTTGCTTTTGTGACTCATCTAGTTGCTCAACACATCCTGTTTGTTGCTTATATACAACTAAAAGTTGCTAGAACATGATCTTTTTAGCACCTCTGAAGCATGTTTATCTCTTTTGTGTAGTTCTTTTTTACTATCATATTAAGTTTTGCTTAAAACAAACCTGTTTTTGTTGCATATATGTAACTAGAAGTTTCTAGCTGAATACAAAGTTGCTCAAACCATCATGTTAGTTGCCTATATGATACCATGAATTTCTAATAACCATGTTTTCATTGCATACCCTTATATAATATGTTTTGCATTTAATTCATATTATTCTCATGTTTTTTCCTCTCAAGCAGCTACTGTACCTAGATTCCGTAGAGGTTGACAAACTCATCAGTCTGTGTTACCCTCGAGTAGACGCTTGGGACAACGCCTTGATAAATAAGGTTAAGAAGAAACACATGATCAAAGCAGGGGTTTTGGGGAAACTACAAGTAAGCGTGATGTGCTTGTTTTTTTACATTTTACTCTCCTTCTATGCCTACTTTTCTATATAAATCTAGTTTGAGTAACCTACTTTGTCAAAAAAACAGCTCAAGGAAAAATACAGAGACACACAGCATGGAGGAGTTTTCGGCGGATTGCTAAAGGCTGAACAGTTCGTCACCGCAAATTTGCCGCCAAATTACGACCAGTGTGTGAGTACCTCATTTTTTTAGTTGCTCAACCTGACAAGTTTGTTGCCTGCATGACAATATAAGTTGCTTGTCTTATACTATTAGTTGCTCAGCATGACAACTAACTTGTGTTCTTATTCATTCTTAATAACAAACTTGCAGAGGAAAAGGAACCTTTCTGCTTTGGTCCATGTAGCATGCTCAGATTTTGAAGAGACCATAGCAAAGTTTGTCAATGTTATTGGCAAAATAGAAGAAACTATTGTAACTGGCATAGGTCAATCAAGACCTACGAAGATACGAAGAAACAATAAACAAGACGAAGAACCGGTGTTGCCTGATGAGGATTCTGACAACTTTGATGAGGAAAACTGCAGACAAGACTACGATCATGTGGTTTATCGCTGTAGTTTGTCATTCTTTATTTTGAAATTACTTTTTTATCACTACCTTACTTTTACTTTTTTGGCCCTTCTGTTGTACACAGAAAAGAATACGTCAACAACGATGACGACGACGATGATGAGTCCGAACAGCGAAAAAATGATGAGGATGATGAGGAAGGGGATGACAGCAGCATCAATGATGATGATAATGATGATGGCGACGCTGGGAACATAGGATCTGGCAGAGGAGCGGATGAAGACGATGGAAGCGACAACAACAAAAGCATGGATGATAGTTTCACAGATCAGTACTATGTTGAAAATAGGGAAACAAGGTTCGCCGCAAGGTCGGGGGCAAAAAGGAAGAGGGCAGCCGAAGGCGATGCTGAACAGACTCAGGAAGAACTTGCCCAGGCTACAGAACAAGTTAGTCAGCCTAGTGGAAAATCACTAGCGCGGACCAGAGTTGAAGTTGCTCAGAAGATAATGGAAGTTGCTCAGACAAATAAGCAAGTTGCTAAGATGTAAGACCCTAGCGCATGGCTCAATAGGATTGCTAGGAAACTCATACCAACAAGTTTCAACTTCTTTTCTGGAAGCTCATTCAAAAAGAACTCTAAGGTTAAGCGTGCTTGGCATAGAGAAATTCTAGGATGGGTGACCGACCGGGAAGTGGGTACCGGGTGCGCACGAGTGAGGACAAAGTGCGCAGAAAAGACTAGTGTTGGTCTGTGGGGTTAGTCTAGAGATCCTATTGAGCTGCCAGAAGTGATAGTCGTTGGTCCGGAGTGACCGGGGGTGTTACAAGTGGTATCAGAGCCGACCTTCGTGGTTACACGGGCGTGTGCGGGTCAGTGGCGGACATGTGGCGCATGGCGCGTGTGGCCCAGAGTGGACACGGCAGGGCGCATGTGCTGGCACAGGACGCACATACGTGTGCCAAGAGGGGTGATGACCCACAAGTATAGGGGGTGTATCGTAGTACTTTTGATAAATAGGAGTGTCGATCCCAACGAGGAGCAGAAGGTGTTGAACAGTGGTATGGAGCAGGAAATCCCTGTGAATACTTAGCAAACGGATTTTAGTGGTTTTCTGACAAGGAAACAAAACAAGGAGCAAGTAACAAAGGTAACGAACAAACGGAGCAAGTGGCCCAATCCTTTCTTAGCAAAGGACAAGCCGGTGGAAATACTTATAAGGACCAAACGTTCTCGAGGACACGTGGGAATTCTGTCAAGTGCTTTCGCTTCAAATAGCTGACTACTCTTCTTTGGTGTTTGTAAGTGTTGTGTGGGTGAACCTGTGCTAACATACCACCCTTCCTAGGACTAATACATACTTGTGATTAAACCCACTGCAAACATTTGTAACTACAGGAAAGTAATTAAGATATAAATCTAACCACAGCCTTAAACTCTGAGATCCTACACTCCCTTGTGCAATGGTGTCCTAACGGGGTTCAGGTTTCTGTCACTCCGGCAACCCCATAATTAGTAGCCAAATACACAATGCATTCCCCTAGGCCCATAAATGGTGAAGTGTCATGTAGTCGACGTTCACATGACACCACTAGAATAGCACCACAACTTAAATACTAAACCATTGAATAATAACTCATCACAGATTCACTACTAACAACATGACTTCTCCAATGTCCTCAAGAACTAAACGAACTACTCACAAGACATCATATGGATCAAGATCAAAGATGATATGGTAATGGATAACAATCTGAACATAAACAATAATCCAATGGTTCCACTCACAAGCATCAGCTACAATAGTAATCAACACCGGGAAAGTTTCCCCTAAGAACTAAAGCAATATCCAACACAATTGTTATAGAGGGACGGAGTGGTGATGATGGTGCTGGTGGAGATGATGGTGTGGATGATGATGATGATCCCGATGAAGCCTAGCTTGATGACGGTGTTGATGGCGATGGTCTCCCTTCTCCGGGAAGGAATTCTCTTGGTAGAAATCTGCCTGCCAGAGAGATCTTTCTCTCTCGGTGTTTTCTGCCCCCTCCAGAGGCGACGGAAATCTATCTGTGGTCGCTCCCCTGGTATTAGGGTTCCGTAGGTAAGATATAGGCGAATGGGCGGAGTCAGAGGCCGGGCAGGTGGGCCACACCTGCCCTAGGCGTGGGTCAGGTTGGCCCGTTCCTAGGGGGTTTGGGCCCCCTGAGGCCCCACTTCGTCCCTCCTTCTGGCTTCCTTCGTCTTCTGGTAAAATAATATGTTTCCATATTTTTCTGATCTTTGCGAAATTGTACCGAAACGCCTTTTTTCCATCAGAATCTAGACTCCGGCAGTGCATCCTCCAAGAATCATCCAACATGCATAAACAGATGAAAAATCCATAAGTAATACCTCATAATAAGACAAACATCAATGAATAGAGGTAAATTATGATATAGAAAGGTGATGCAAATTGGGTGTATCAAGGGGACGTTCCTGGCTTGTGGTTGATCGACGAGCACGTCAATCTTCTAAGGGTGGGTGTTTGTGAGACCCTAGTGTAGGGGTTCGTAGCATGGAAAACAAAAAATTTCTACCGCATACAAACAAACAAGCCAAGATCTATCTACTAGATTGTAGCAACGAGTCGATAGAATAACTCACCCTCGAAGATTCCAAAGTGTTTAACGAGAGCGTATTCTCGTGGGTGATGTAGTCGTACTCTTCCCGATCTCAAGATCGTGTAGACGATCCTTCCGGCCATGCTCCTTAGCGCTCCCAATCGGTCACACGTTCGGTACTCGACGAAGACCTTCCTCTCCCTTGTTCCAGCAGGCAGCGGAGGTTGTAGCACTCTCCTCGCGATTCCGGCAGCACGACGGCGTGGTACCGGAAGTAGAGGGGAGATCTCGCAGGGCTTCGCCTTAATCCGGAGCGAGTATGGTGGATTATGAGAGAGGCCCTTGGTGATCTAGGGTTTAGACACACCAAGGAGGAGAGGCTAGGCCGGCGGATAGGGCATGGGGATGCCCCAACTCGGCGGCTAGCGTTTAGCCCTAGGCGGCGGCAGCAGGTGGTGGCGGCGCCGGCGGCTTGGGGCTAGGGTTTGCGGGGTGCAAGTTGTGTGTCTGGAGGGGCAGCGCTGCCCCTCCTTATATAGGTGGAGGAGGCCGGCCAAGGGGAGGGGAGTCCCTCCCCAACTCGGCTTCCAAGGCCGGCGGTGGAGGGAGAGGGACTTCCTCCCCAAGTAGGTTTCCTACTCTCCCTCCACCAAGCAAAATAGCCATTTGACTTTTCAAATTGGCGTTTGACTTTTCAAACTAGGATTTGATTTATCCCTTTATTTCGCTCAGCGATGACACCTAGTACATGATGCAACCAATCCAACTTGTTATGACACATCCATGTACCCTTCCCCTCCGGAGTGCCGGACATTCCGGAACCCTTCTAGAACATTCCCGATGAAAACACCGGAACCATTCTCCAACACCGAAACAGGACTTTCCTTATATGAATCTTATTCTCCGGACCATTCCGGATCTCCTCGTGATATCCCGGATCCCATACGAGACTCCGAACAACATTCGGTCTCTTACTCATCATTCCACAACTACTTCAACAACGTCGAATCCTTAAGTGTGTCTCCCTACGGTTCGTGAATTATGCGGACATGATCGAGACACTTCTCCGAACAATAACCAATAGAGGAATCTGGAAATTCATATGGCTCCCACATATTTCTACGATTACTTTGCGATCGAATGAACCACTTACATACGATACCAATTTCCCTTTGTCTCACGATAGTTTACTTATCCGAGGTTTTGATCGTCGTTATCTCTGCATACCTAGTTCAACCTCGTTACTGGTAAGTACTCTTTTCTTGTTCCCGTGATATGTGATCCCTTGTGAGCTAGTCACATGCTTGCAAGATAATTGGATGACATTCCACCGAGAGGGCCAAGAGTATATCTATCCGTCATATGGATGGACAAATCCCATTCTTGATCCATGTGTCTCAACCAATACTTTCCAAACACTCAATGCCACCTTTATAACCACCCAGTTACGGTGTGGTGTTTGATGTCATCAAAGCATCCTTCCGGTGATGGTAATATGCATGATCTCATGGTCGAAGGAATTAGGTTACTATGTATCATAAAGCATATAGCAATTGAACTATTAAAATGACTTGATCTTTATGATACGCTTATCTATAGGAGTATGTCCATCATATCATTCTCCTAACGATATGATCTTGTTGTTAATAACATCTCAATGTTCATGATAGGGAAACCACAATCATTTGTTAACCAACAAGCTAGTATTATAAAGAGGCTTTACTAGGGACTCTAATTTAGTTTACAAATCACACAAGTATTAATGTTTCCTTGTTAATACTATTATAGCATGAATGTAAACATTTATCATAAACACAAAGATATAACAATAACTATATTTATTATTGCCTCTAGGGCATATCTCCAATAGTCTCCCACTTGCACTAGAGTCAACTAATCTAGATTACATGGTAATATACCGAACACCCATGGCAGTTTGGTGTTGGTCATGTTTTTCCCTCGGGAGAGGTTTAGTCAACAGATCCGCCACATTCAGATCTGTGTGTACTTTGCAAATCTTTATGTCACCATCTTGGACATGTTCTCGAATAGCGTGAAAACGTAGCTTGATGTGCTTCAGCTTCTTGTGTGACCTTGGTTCTTGCGCATTGGCTATGGCGCCCATGTTATCACAGTAGATAGACATTGGGTCCAGCGCACTTGGAACCACACCGAGCTCTGTAATGAACTCCTTCATCCATATCGCTTCTTGTGAAGCCTCCGAAGCAGCCATGTATTCCGATTCAGTTGAAGATCTCGCCACAACGCTTTGCTTTGCACTCCTCCAGCTAACTGCTGCACCATTCAAAGTAAATACGTATCCATATTGTGATTTAGAATCATCCGGATCGGTGTTCCAACTAGCAACGGTGTAACCATTAACAACGAGCTGTTCATCACCTCCATAAGAAAGAACCATATCCTTAGTTCTTCTCAAGTACTTAAGGATGTTTTTGACCGCTGTCCAATGATCCACTCCTGGATCACTTTGATATCTGCTAGTTAAACTAACAGCATATGCAATGTCGGGTCTAGTACATAGCATGGCATACATTAGAGATCCTATGGCTGAGGCATAGGGAGTTTTACTCATCCTTTCTCTATCTTCTGCCGTTGTTGGACTTTGAGTTTTACTCAACGTCGTGTTGGGCAACATGGGCAAGAACCCTTTCTTGCTATCTTCCATTCCAAACCTCTTTAGAACTTTGTCCAAATATGTACTTTGTGACAATGATATTAGGCGTATCGATCTATCTCTATAAATCTTTATGCCTAATATGTAAGCTGCTTCGCCAAGATCTTTCATTGAAAAACTATTATTCAAATATTCCTTGACACTATTAAGAAGGTCTACATCATTCCTAATCAACAATATGTCATCTTCATATAGTATTAAGAATGCTACAGAACTCCCACTCAATTTCTTGCAAATACAAGCTTCTCCATAAGTTTGTATAAAACCAAAACTCTTGATCACCTTATCAAAACGTTGATTCCAACTTCGGGATGCTTGCTTCAATCCATAAATGGACCGTTGAAGTTTGCATACGTTGTTAGCATCTTTAGGATCGACCAAACCTTTGGGTTGCATCATATACAACTCTTCATCAATGTCTCCATTGAGGAACGTTGTTTTGACATCCATCTGCCATATCTCATAATCATAATATGCAGCGATTGCTAACACAATCCTCACAAACTTTAGCTTCGCTACAGGTGAGAAGGTCTCATCGTAGTCAACTCCTTGAATTTGTCGAAACCCTTTTGCGACAAGTCGAGCTTTATAGACAGTAACATTACCATCAGCATCTGTTTTCTTCTTGAAAATCCATTTGTTCTCGACAGCCTTCCGGCAATCCGGTAAGTCCACCAAAGTCCATACTTGGTTTTTGTACATGGATCCAATCTCGGATTTCATGGCTTCTTGCCATTTATTGGAATCTAGGCTCATCATCGCTTCCTTATATGTCGCAGGGTCATCGGTGTTGTCCACCAACATGACACTCATAACGGGATCATACCAATCAGGAGTGGTACGAATTCTCGTTGACCTGCGAGGCTCTGTAGCAACTGCAACTGAAGTTTCATGATCATCATCATTAGCTTCCTCTCTTATTGGTGCAGGCACCACAGGAACTTCTTCCGGTGCTGCGCTACTCGCAAGTTCGAGAGAAGGTTCGACAACCTCGTCGAGTTGTACTTTCCTTCCAGTCACTTCTTTCGAGAGAAATTCCTTCTCTAGAAAGGATCCATTCTTGGCAACAAATATTTTGCCTTCGGATCTATGATAGAAGGTATACCCAATAGTTTCCTTCGGGTATCCTATGAAGACGCATTTTTCCGCTTTGGGTTCAATCTTGTCCGGCTATAACTTCTTTACATAGGCTTCGCAACCCCAAACTTTAAGGAACGACAATTTAGGTTTCTTCCCAAACCATAATTCCTACGGTGTCGTTTCAACGGATTTAGATGGTGCCCTATTTAAAGTGAATGCGGCTGTTTCTAATGCATACCCCCAAAATGATAGCGGTAAATCTGTAAGTGACATCATAGAATGAACCATATATAAGAGAGTTCGATTACGACGTTCGGACACACCATTACGCTGTGGTGTTCCCGGCGGTGTCAATTGTGAAAGTATTCCGTATTTCTTCAAATACTCGCCAAACTCGTAACTTAGATATTCACCTCCACGATCAGAACGTAGAAATTTAATCTTCTTGTTAAGTTGATTCTCAACCTCACTTTGAAATTCCTTAAACTTCTCGAAAGTTTCGGACTTATGTTTCATGAAATAGATATACCCATATCTACTCAAGTCATCCGTGAAGGTAAGAACATAACGATAACCACCGCGCGATGCTACACTCATTGGACCACACACATCGGTATGTATGATTTCCAATAAGTCCGTAGCTCGCTCCATCATACCCGAAAATGGAGTCTTAGTCATTTTACCCATTAGACATGCTTCGCATCTTTCAAGTTATTCGAAATCAAGTGATTCAAGAAGTCCATCGGAATGGAGTTTATTCATATGCTTCACTCCAATGTGACCAAGACGACAGTTCCACATATAGATCTAGTTATCGCTCGATTTCAAACGTTTAGCTTCAATGTTATTAATATGTGTATTTCCACTATCGAGATTCAATAAGAATAGACCATCTATCAAAGGTGCATGTGCATAAAACATATTACTCATATAAATCGAACAACCATTATTCTCAGACTCAAACAAGTAACCGTCTCGCAATAAACAAGAACCCGATATAATGTTCATGCTTAACGCAGGCACCAAATAACAATTATTTAAGTATAAAACTAATCCCGATGGTAGATGAAGAGGTAGTGTGCCGACCGCGATCACATCAACCTTTTATCCATTTCCCACGCGCATCGTCACCTCGTTCTTCGCTAGCTTCCGTTTATTCTCGGCACTGTTTGAGTTACAAATATGAGCAACCGAACCAAGATCAAATACCGTGCACTACTACGAGTACTAGTGAGATACACATCAATAACATGTATATCGGATATACCTTTCTTATTGATGTTGCCGTTCTTCAAATCCGCCAAGTACTTTGGGCAATTCCGCTTCCAGTGACCTTATCCCTTGCAGTAAAAGCACTCTGTATCAGGCTTGGGTCCAGCCTTGGTCTTCTTCGTCGGTGCGGCAACTTTCTTACCACCCTTCTTGAAGTGTCCCTTTTGCTTAGACTTGCCTTTCTTGAATTTGGTGGTCTTATTGACCATCAACACTTGGTGCTCCTTTTTGATCTCCACTTCTGCAGATTTTAACATGGAGAAGAGTTCTGGCAACTGCTTGTTCATGCTTTGCTATTGTAGTTCATCACAAAGTTCTTGTAACTTGGTGGTAGTCATTGGAGGACACGGTAAATACCCAAAGCATTAGGAATCACTATACCCAAGCTTTGAAGTTTGTTTGCGTGCCCAGACATCTTAAGCACATGCTCACTGACGGAGCTGCCCTCTTCCATATTGCAGTTAAAGAACTTTTCGGAAGCCTCATAGCTCTCAACTGCCGCGTGAGTCCCAAAAATCAATTTGAGTTCACGGACAATATCATGTGGCTCTGAATTCTCAAACCTTTTCTGAAGCTCCGATTCCAAACCATACAAGATAGCACACTGAACTGTGGAGTATTGATTCTTTCGAGCGAGGTAAACGTTCTTTCCTTCATCGGTAGCATCAGCTGCAGGCGGGTCACCCAGCGGTGCATCCAGCACATAGGTCAAATTACCAGCATTGAGGACAATCCTCAAATTGCGGAACCAATCGGCGAAGTTGCTTCCATTGTTTTTCAACTTTTCTTTCTCTAGGAACGCATTAAAATTGATGGTAGGGGCCGCCATTGATCTACAACATATTTGCAATAGTTTAGACTAAGTTTATGACAAATTGAGTTCAAATTAATAATTAAATTAATCTAGGTGAACTCCCACTCAAAACAATATCCCTCACATTGTTTTAGTGATCACACGAACCAAATCCACCACATCAAAACTGATCATCACGAGAGTTGATGTTGCTTCAATGGCGAACAATCTACATGTTCATCATATCTACTATATGATTCATGCTTTACCTTTCGGTGATCCGTGTTCCGAGACCATGTTTGTACATGCTAGGCTCGTCAAGATCAAACCTTAGCTTCCGCATGAGAAAATATGGCTTGCTCACGTTGTATACACTTGCAGAATCTATCACACCCGATCATCACGTGGTGCTTCGAAACAACAAGCTTTAGCAACGGTGCTTACTAAGGGTGAACACTTTAGAACTTGAAATTCATGTGCATGAGGGATCATCTTATAATGCTACTGTCGTTAACTAAGCAATACAAGATGCATAAAGGATTAACATCACATGCAATTCATAATATGTGATATGATATGGCCTTTGTTCTTTTGTGCTTCCGATATCCATCTTCAAGCACAAACATGATCTCCATCATCACCGGCATTGCATCAAGGTCAATGACGCTGCTCCATGGTTGTCGTCCACCGGCTTCAACTATTACAACTACTTTGAATAGACACGTGGGTCTTAACATAAATTAAAGACAACCATATGGCTCCTGCCGGCTGCCAACTTACATGTAGAGTTCCCAACCTTTAATAAGGTAGAGATCCCTGTGTTTACAATGCTAGTCCCTGGATCAATAGCTAGCATCCACAATTAAGATGTAATATCAAGAAACAAAGGTCATACTATAACTTTATAACCAGGAATAACATAATTTTATTACATCTTACATAGCTCATTTGGCTATTACATTACATTGCAGCAGAAAATCTATAAGCATGGGGTCCTTCATCTTCAAAGTGCCACAGGCAAACATGTTGGTTGTAGACTTGTAATCCTAATCAATCAACTTCACTAATGTCAATCAAACCTGCAACATTACAAGTTACAGCCACAAGGGTCAATACATTTGAATTGTATTGGCAAGTTTCACTACTAGGTAGAATATAAGTGGATCCTATCATTACATGCATATTTGGCTAAGTAGGGTTTTAGGCTTATTTGTAGAAAGCAATAATTTATCCTATCTTTTCAAAATTGTTTTGATCTTTTGTCAAATCTTTCTGAACTCCTTGGTAAATCCCCAAGTGTTTCAAGTCTTTGTCAAAACCTCTTGAGCTCCTTGGTACACCACAAGTGCTCAAGTTTTTGTCAAAATCTCTTGAGCTCCTTGGTAAATCCCCAAGTGCTTCAAGTTTTTATCAAAATCTCCTGAGCTCCTTGGTAAATCCCCAAGTGCTTCAAGTATTTTGTTGTCACTTAAAAGTTTTTCTTTTAGAAATTGGAATGTCGAGATTTCCCATAGCTTCAGGCCTTTAGTTTCTCAGTATTGTCCATAACCGGGGACACGGCTAAGTACTTAGAATTTTTATCTTCTGCAGAAGTTGTACACTTTACCCACATGACACACTCTCATCTTGTTGCCACCAGTGGCCGCTGGATAAGTACTCACCAAGATGGAGTACTGGAAGATTGAGAATGTGACAAAGTCTTTCCATAGGGTCCTCCCATACACCATGCTAGCTTGTCTTCAGGCACCCATGTAGGGTTCCGAGTTCCCTCATTTTTAGTTAACTTGAAGACCAATGCATGGGTCTTCCCAATGTAGTTGACTAAGCCAGAGCCATAATAGCATGTGGCTGTACACGGAAGCCACTATTGGAGAAACATGTTCAATCTCTAAGTCCCTGGGTGGTTTTCATCTGGTGCACAACAAAAAGAGATTGCCATATAAACATGGTTCCTCTTGTTGCCACCTTGTCCAAACTTGAGTATCCTTGTCCACCCAGGTGGTTCATTGAGTACTTGTTTTATTTTATAAAAACACAAGTCTTTTCTCAACTTTATAAAATCTCAACATGTATCTCTTCTCAAAATATGTAGCATGGCTAAGCATTTTACAACTACACTGTTTTCACTAAGGAATGTAATAGGTTATCCTATTAGGATTTTAGCATAGCATAAGTATAGAAAACCTTTTCATGCATGTTTCAAAAATCCACTAAGTATAATGAAAATAGTAGGACTTTAGATGATAGTGTAACTTGCCTTTTTGGTAGGGAATGTTGGTTCACTTCTTGATCTTGCTAATCTCACACTCTTCTAACTTCACTACAAGTCAATCAAGCAAACACAAATTCAACTAGCATTCCAAAACAATATTCTATCAAACAAACACACATAAAGTATTAGAAACTAAGTCATGCATGCAAAAGATAGTTTTAGTTGCAAAAGTGGTTTCTACTAGGCTCTAAACATTGTAAGGCTCAAAGTGGTCATTTTCCAAAGTGGCAAAGTCATTTGTAACAAGGTTTTATCTATAGACCATTTTTAAATCAAAACATCATTTCATGTGATTGAAATTGTTTTTAGCAAAGCAACAATTTTACATTGTTCTCCAAATAAGTTGTTAGTTCACAAAACTTGATGTTTGGGGTCAGTATCTTTGAATCAAAACATTTTCCAAAGGTTTTTGTTCAAAAAATATTTCCATAACAAAACCAATATTTTTATTTGACTAGAAATGGGTTAATTCAATTATTCAACCCTATTCTTCACCAAATACATTTTTAAATCCATAAGTTGGTTCCTAAGGTCAGTAGGTTCACAACAAACCAATTTGCAAAGATTTCATCCTCAAAATCATTTTGGAATAATTTTTATAACCTAAACAAGACTACAAATGTTTCTGCAAAAACAAACATTTTACCAGAAGATTTTTACTAAAAAAATTGCATGGTTGGCTAGGTATTGTTCCACTGATTCCATTGATATAAAGTTTGTAAATTTTGGACGTGTGGATCAAAAGTTACAAGGTTTACAAATTTGCAAATCAATCTGATTTCAAAAATATGTTTTAAAACAACTAGTGCCACGCGGCGCATTATCATTGGGCGGTACCGGTTCGGCCGGATCAGCAGCGTGAGGCGTTGGATCTAAACAGATCTTGCGGTTCAGATCGCGTACCCCTTCGCCGTTAAGTGGTTCTATCGTGTCACTACGATTTAAATCGAACGGCTCTTATCAACTTGTCAAGAACTGGCGGCGCTGCGCGGCGGTGAGCGGCGGCGCATGGTCGGACGATGTGCTATCGGCAGTTACAGGAAGCAAGGATGACAGATGAGGGTCTCAACGTGTTCGCGAGGTCGAGATGAAGCTCGAGGTGGTGCTGGTCAGCGAGGCGACCCTTGGGTAGTAATCGCCGACGGAGACGTCGGCGTCGACGGCCTCGTTCGTTGTCGGGGGCGACGTTGCAGTCCACCCTAAGACAAGATAGGGGTAGGGTTAGATGCGGGTGAGTGGGGGATTCACGTGAGCATGATCGAGAGGGCTCGGGGCGGTTGGTTCTTACCAGGAAAACTCGCCGGAGAGAGAGAAGCGAGCCAAGGCCTTCGGTGAGGTGGTTCGACACTCTGGGTCACCGGAGGAAGTGTGGTGGGTCGATGGATGCAAAGTGATGGAGATCCAGTGGCGTGAACCAGAGAGGAGGGGGCGTGTACTCACGGAATCGTTCAAGGAACTCATGGGAAAGTGAGGTGCGGGCTCGAATTGGGGCAGCCTAGAGGCAGAGGGGGAGGGCTGTCTGGGAAAAATGAGAGAGGGGAGGGAGGAGTTTAAGCACGCGTGGTCGCAGGGGGGGTTTAAAGCCGCTATCAACGCAAATTGATCGCCGGCGTTACTGGCTGCAACGGCAGGGAGTAATCGGCGCGGGTTTGAAGACGATGAACAGTGGTGGGGTCCTGTCGTCAGTGGGGGAGAGAGAGAGAAAGAGGGGCCACTGATCAGTGTCTGCGCGGGTGGGTTTTCTGGTGAAAAACGATTCGCGCGTGGGGAAGAAGCTGGGCTGGAGTTGGGCTTCCTGGGCCTGCTTAGTTGGGTCGAGTCCTTTAGCATTTCTTTTGTACTGAAACTTTTCCCTTTTTCTGTTTGAATTTCCTGATTGAATTTCAAACAAACAAATCAAACATTCAAAACAATTCAAACTTCCACCACACTTTGCAATTGAATTTGGTTCTGTTTTAACAACATAAACCAAAGTCCAAAACAAAATAATATTTTTATTCTTTTTAGGATCTATTTAATAATTAAATAAATAGTCCTTAGTTATTAATTCAAATAGGATTTGTTTTATTTAATAAAATCTCCATTTGAAATCTAAATATTATCAAAACCAAATCAGTAGGTTTTATTTGAAAATACAAAATACTTGGAAAACTTGTTTAAAATAATTTAACAAGTTTTGATGTTTTAAATAAAATGGTAAAACCTTTATTTTTAATAACATTGGATATTAATAAATACTTATTATTTTATTTAAATAAATCTTTACTCTTTTAATCAAAACAAAATATTTTATTTCAAAAACTTGGCCAAGGTTTACTTTGGCTTTTATAAAAAAAATAGAGTAAACTGAATGGGCGGTCCTAATTCTTTTGTCTTACCTTCACTTTGGTCCCAATTCTTTAAAATTGCACGTCTAGGTCCTAAATCTTTGATAAGTGATTCACGTGAAGTCCTAAATTTGTTTGACCCGAGTTGACCGTTGCCATGTCAGCACTGAGCGACAGAAGATATACCAACCAGCCTACATATTTACAGATAGACCCCCATAATTATATTTCTTCTAAAACATGGACCTTATTTCTCTCTGCATGCCTCTCTGGCATAGTCCTCAAATGGTAGCGGGTCCTTTCCAGAGCGAGAGTCTGACGCGGCGGCCTCGCGATCTCGCAGGCTAGTACTCCCTCGGTTCGGATGCTCGGGAGCCACAACACGCTGATCGCACGGGAAGGGGAGCATGCCCGCAGCCCGCCGCGCAAACTACAGGTGCTCAGATCCGGCGCTTGCGCGTCCATCATGCGTTCTGTCCGGGCGGCAATCAGGACGAGGCCTGACTGAGAAGACTAGGTTCCGGCGCGAGGCCATGACGGCGCGTGGTACTCCGTTGTACTGCACAACTCCTGCCGCACTCTTGGGCCCGTGACACTTTGACCGACGACTGTGTCACATGTAGGCTCCGTGGAGCGGTCGACGCTTGTGTATGTCATGTCATTCCCATAGGCCCTCTCAACACCGTACATGCATTGTCACTGGCACCAGCCAGCAGCCTGTGGCGAGATGACATGCATGCCAAGCTGCCGACGCTTTCGCGTACATGCATGCCAAGCCGTCGATGCGGCGGAATTGCGGAGAATAACGTTAAGACGGCATCATGGAGTCGGCCTATCCATAGGCAAGCACTACGTCTTGTGCATGCTTCCAGTCAGAGCCTCAGAGGGCCTCGCATGCGCGGGTTGGACAGTGGGAGCAAAGACGAAGCTCACTGTCGCCGGTTGCCTCGGCGCTAAGGGCAGGCTTCATGCATGGATCTCGCCTGCACAAGGCAGTGCCCGAGCTCGCGGAGGGCATTCGGCCTAGAGCGGCGGAGCACGCACACAGAGTCGCGCCCTCGCGCGGATGTCGCGGTCGTACTTGGTGTTGCTGCCCCGGTCTGCATACGCCGGTCTGCGCGGATCAAACTGTAGTTTGCGCGGCGGGCTGCGGGCATGCTCCCCTTCCCGTGCGATCAGCGTGTTGTGGCTCCCGAGCATCCGAACCGAGGGAGTACTGGCCTGCGAGATCGCGAGGCCGCCGCGTCAGACTCTCGCTCTGGAAAGGACCCGCTACCATTTGAGGACTATGCCAGAGAGGCATGCAGAGAGAAATAAGGTCCATGTTTTAGAAGAAATATAATTATGGGGGTCTATCTGTAAATATGTAGGCTGGTTGGTATATCTTCTGTCGCTCAGTGCTGACATGGCAACGGTCAACTCGGGTCAAACAAATTTAGGACTTCACGTGAATCACTTATCAAAGATTTAGGACCTAGACGTGCAATTTTAAAGAATTGGGACCAAAGTGAAGGTAAGACAAAAGAATTAGGACCGCCCATTCAGTTTACTCAAAAAAATAGTCTTTATTTAAGTTTCTACCTTTTCATTTGAAATCAAAATCTTTTTATTAAAAGATCCAAAAATAGTAATTTTAAATATTTTTAAGTTTATTGTTTATTTATCTTTTTAAATCCCTTTAGGATTTTATTTGATCCAAATAGGTTTTGAAAATTTCAAATTGGATTCAAAAGTTTCTTCTCACCCTGAAAATCAACAAAGTTTTATTTTATTCATTTATTTTTCACATAACAAGATTTGGAAAATCTTGGGATGTGACATTACAATAAGGAACATTGCATACATCAAATATAATCACAATCATGGCCATATCACATCACAACACACCCCTGCAAAACAAAGTTAGACGCCTCTAATTTCTTTGCATATTTTATGTGGTTTGGGGCTTTCAATAAGTGTCGATCTAACTTACGAACAAGAACCACAATGTTGATGTTTGAACTATCAAGTGCCCGTTGTAAATTGGATATGTACTATAATGGGAGAGACAGACACCCGCAAATCCACTTATGCAATACAAGTTGCATGTTGAGAGTGGAGCAAGTCTCATGAACGATGTCATGTACGGTTAGCCCGGGCCGCTTCATCCCATCATACCGCAAGATGCAAAGTACACAAGAAGCAATTGATAATAAAAGCACCACCGCCCACAATGACCATTGTGTTCTACTCGTGCAACAGATCTACATATAGACACGGCTCTGATACCACTGTAGGGGTTCGTAGCATGAAAAACAAAAAAATTCTACCGCATACAAACAAACAAGCCAAGATATATCTACTAGATTGTAGCAACGAGTTGATAGAATAACTCGCCCTCGAAGATTCCAAAGTGTTTAATGAGAGCGGATTCTCGGGGGTGATGTAGTCGTACTCTTCCCGATCTCAAGATCGTGTAGACGATCCTTCCGGCGCTGCGTTCCGGCAGCGCTCCCGCAGTCGGTCACATGTTCAGTACTCGACGAAGACCTTCCTCTCCCTTTTTCCAGCAGGCAGCGGAGGTTGTAGCACTCTCCTCGCGATTCCGGTAGCATGATGGCGTGGTACCGGAAGTAGAGGGGAGATCTCGCAGGGCTTCACCTTAAGCCGGAGCGAGTATGGTGGACTATGAGAGAGGCCCTTGGTGATCTAGGGTTTAGACACACCAAGGAGGAGAGGCTAGGCCGATGGCTAGGGCAAGGGGATGCCCCAACTCGGCGGCTAGGGTTTAGCCCTAGGCGGCGGCAGCAGGAGGTGGCGGCGCCAGCGGCTTGGGGCTAGGGTTTGCGGGGTGCAAGTTGTGTGTTTGGAGGGGCAGCCCTGCCCCTCCTTATATAGGTGGAGGGGGCCGGCCAAGGGGAGGGGAGTCCCTCCCCAACTCGGATTCCAAGGCCGGCGGTGGAGGGAGAGGGACTTCCTCCCCAAGTAGGTTTCCTACTCTCCCTCCACCAAGCAAAATAGTCGTTTGACTTTTCAAATTGGCGTTTGACTTTTCAAACTAGGATTTGATTTATCCCTTTATTTCGCTCAGCGATGACACCTAGTACATGATGCAACCATTCCAACTTGTTATGACACATTCATGTACCCTTCCCCTCTAGAGTGCCGGACATTCCGGAACCTTCTAGAACATTCCCGATGAAAACACCGGAACCATTCTCCAACCCCGAAACAGGACTTTCCTTATATGAATCTTATTCTCCGGACCATTCCGGATCTCCTCGTGATATCCCGGATCCCATCCGAGACTCCGAACAACATTCGGTCTCTTACTCATCATTCCATAACTACTTCAACAACGTCGAATCCTTAAGTGTGTCTCCCTACGGTTCGTGAATTATCCGGACATGATCGAGACACTTCTCCGAACAATAACCAATAGAGGAATATGGAAATTCATATGGCTCCCACATATTTCTACGATTACTTTGCGATCGAATGAACAACTTACATACGATACCAATTTCCCTTTGTCTCACGATAGTTTACTTATCCGAGGTTTTGATCGTCGGTATCTCTGCATACCTAGTTCAACATCGTTACTGATAAGTACTCTTTTCTTGTTCCCGTGATATGTGATCCCTTGTGAGCCAGTCACATGCTTGCAAGCTAATTGGATGACATTCCACCGAGAGGGCCAAGAGTATATCTATCCGTCATATGGATGGACAAATCCCATTCTTGATCCATGTGTCTCAACCAATACTTTCTGAACACTCAATGCCACCTTTAAAACCACCCAGTTACGGTGTGGTGTTTGATGTCATCAAAGCATCCTTCCAGTGATGGTGATATGCATGATCTCATGGTCGAAGGAATTAGGTTACTATGTATCAGAAAGCATATAGCAATTGAACTATTAAAATGACTTGATCTTTATGCTACGCTTATCTATAGGAGTATGTCCATCATATCATTCTCCTAACGATATGATATTGTTGTTAATAACATCTCAATGTTCATGATAGGGAAACCACAATCATTTATTAACCAACAAGCTAGTATTATAAAGAGGCTTTACTAGGGACTCTATTTTAGTTTACAAATCACACAGGTATTAATGTTTCCTTGTTAATACTATTATAGCATGAATGTAAACATTTATCATAAACACAAAGATATAGTAATAACTATATTTATTATTGCCTCTAGGGCATATCTCCAACACATACTGCATGGCTCAATAGGATTGATAGGAAACCCATACCAACAAGTTGCAACTTCTTTTCCGGAAGCTCATTCGAAAAGAACTCTAAGGTTAAGTATGCTTGGCCTAGAGCAATTCTAGGATGGGTGACCGATCAGGAAGTGGGTACTGGGTGCGCACGAGTGAGGACAAAGTGCATAAAAAAGACTAGTGTTGGTCTGTGGGGTTAGTCTAGAGATCCTATTGAGATGCCAGAAGTGACAGTCGTCGGTCCGGAGTGACTGGGGGTGTTACATCAGACCAGCAAGGAAGTTGTTCAGACCATCAAGGAACTTCCTCATCAGGGCAACAAGGATTTTGCTGGGAAAACGATTGAGATAGTTGCTCAACAGCCAAGGGGGCAAGTTGCTAATACCAGGGAGCAAGTTTCCCATACCAGTACAAAAGTTGCTGAAACCAGGGAGGAATCTATGCAACAAACCAGGGAGAAAAATGATGATACCATGGAGAAAGTTGTTTATACCAGGAAGGAAGTTGCTACTTCCAGGAAGAAAGTTGCTGAAAGTATCCAGAGAACTACTGAAACTAGGGATAAAACTAACGGACAACCCACAAATATTGTTGAACAGAAAAGCATGGATCAAAATTCACAAAACAGGGAAGAAGTTGTCCCTACCTGTTATCGCCATATTTTGGCCTATGAAGGGGATGGGCCGTGATCAAGATGGGCTTAGAAGATACATATATTCAACGTGTGGTTGGATCGGCCTAGTGCGTAGATTTGGGCTGAATTGCCCGTGTATCTTGTATCTTAGTAGGATTCGTATTTGTTTAGGTTCCGTTTATGTTTATATAAAGATAGAGTTGTAGAGTTATTCCAAAAGTAGAGAGTCTCCGGACTATAAATATGTACCTAGGGTTATTGAGAAAAGAGGACAATCACGTTCACAAAAAACACAATCTCGGCGCATCGCCACCCCTTGTTTCTAGGGTTTTTCTCGGGTAAGTGCCATGCTGCCTAGATCGCATCTTGCGATCTAGGTATTTACTATCGTTATCCGGTGTTACTCGATCAAGCCTTGTTGATGGCGGTAACACCTTTACCACAGATTTGTTAGAGCTAGCATCGATACTTTTACTATGATTGCTTATTTATGCTACCTCTAGCTATCTCGCCGTCTTTGCACCTTCTCCCGGGTGTAAAGGTGGCATCTTGCTTGATTTCTGCTTAGTCGATTTGATCTGTTATAGTTGTGCCTTGGTCATCAAGGTTTAGTTTAATATCTACGTGATTAGGCCTCACAAACGGGTTGAACGATCCGGTAATACGTAAGGTATGGTTTATTGATCTTAGAGGGGATGTTCCGGGAATTGACGTTATGTTGGTTTTTAGGCCTTCTCTAGGATCGGTTTTCTACTATTTTTCGTATCTATTAGGCTCAACTACGCGTGGGACGTTCTGGTTGCGTGGTGAAAACACCAAACTATCGTAGATCGATTTGGCTTGTAGTAATTAAGCAAAACCCCATGTTATCATAGATCTAATGCAGAACCATGGGGATAATCGGCTCTGAAAGCCGATTTACAGGGAAACCTGGGAGCCGATCACGGCTCGAATTTTACGTATACTTGTTTACCGTGCAGAAACCAATCGAACAATCCATCACCTTCGACCAGGTATAGGTCAGGTGGCATCTCGAACCAAGACAGACGCGCGTGCGTGCGGAAGATTCGCGGCCGTTGACGAGGGACCAGGGCCCACCGCTCTGGAGCCTCCCGGCTCTTCGTGTTGCTCGTCGCTGCCCGGTGAGTTTTGAGGCAACACATTCGCACGCCGGTGGGACCTTCAACAACGTCTACATCAATGTCCGACGCTACGATGGAGAACAGGGTCACGCGTCTGACGAGCTTCCTGCTGAGCACAAAGCGGTATGACGAGATCAAGGGCTCTTGAAGCCGACCTCATCGACTCTTTCGAGAGGACCCGTCGCGTGGCATCAAGTGGAAGGGATTCTCCCGAGGGTGCTCGATGAAGTAGATCTGTCATTCCTTCGAGGAACGCACGTGGCTCTGACGGGAGGTCAACTACATGGTGGCTCATTCTCTACATCGCCACTCGAGAGCCCGTGAACGCTTTCGGCGGGCGGTCGCGTTCGCGTGGTCCAGAAATCATGAAACATCAGTACTCTCCGTCGGGGCCCACTTTAGGAACCCACCAAGGAGAAAGACCGCTCCACACCAGCCGCAATCGCCATTCACACTCATGCTCCGGGCCGCCAGGATCAGCGGCATACATTGTCTACAAGGCCGGAGGCGATCCAGTGATTGCCAATTCCTGTTCGAGCCACCCAAGGAGATCCGCATGGGTACATATGTGCCTACGTCTTGGGACTGCAACAACTTGGCGCGCGCACCAGCGGATCAACCGCAGGAGTGTCCGCGGGGGTTCCCTGCGGGATCTTCGAGAGCGGCGTTCTCGAGCAACGATATGCGGGATGGACGCCGACAAAGCGTGGCTAGCCAAGTATGCCATGGAACAAGCCATGAGAGTCTAGCCCCGCAGCTCAAACAAAGGACCAAATCACTACCATCCGAGAGATCGGTTCCCGTGCGAAAAGGCGCATGTCGGCTACTCAAAGCCGTACCCCAACGAGTTTGACCTAATCCCACCGCCGCCCAAATATAATCTCCCGAGTTCTCAAGATTCAGGGTCGGAGGGTCAAGCTCGATCGAGCACGTAAGCCGATACAGCACAACTAGGCATGATTTGACATCGGATCAAATGCGCGTGAGATTTTTGCACAATCTCTAACAGACCAGCCTTTGGGTGGTACACCTCGCGCCACCGATTCAATTCGCACTGGAAGCAACTAGAAGAACAGTTCCACATCCGGTACCATTCGGAGGCTACCGAGGCTGGCATTGCAGAACTGGCGCCGTACGAAGCGGGGGAGAAATCAGGCGAATACATCCAGCCGGGACCATCAAGACAGATGTTACTCGGCTCGTTTAACCGAGAAGGAAGCAATCGAGCTGGCGGTGTTGGGACTCTTAGCACCCATCAAGGATATGGCTTTCGGTGGAGTACAACTCATCGCACACATGGCCCGTGACCGGCGATGTATGAACAGCGCCACCACGAGTTATACCAAGACAGTTCAAGCGGCCCGTAAGCCTGGTCGTTCTGAAGAAGATGATCCTACACAAGACCAGAGGTGGCGTGGCGAGTGGGCTCGAAGCGGAACCCGTGTCCTGCAAGTGGGTGAAACAATAGGGCCTTTGAAAGGGTTTGACTTGACGTGAGCAAAGCGGCAGATATTCGATTCTTCACGAAGAAAGCGGTGAGGTTACCCGAGGGCCACAAAATCCCTACCGCCGGGAGATGAACGGAGACCATCTGCAAGTGGCATCATTCGCTCACCCACACCACCAATGATTGCAAGAGCTACGCCGCCAAATCCAGATGGCAATAGAACAAGGCACCGATCCTCGGCCAGTTCGCCATGAAAGTGGACACGAACCCGTTTCCCGGTGTCAACATGATAGAGCTCAGTCGCTCCGCGAGACGTCAACTGGACTTTTCGTTCGGGGTCAACATGGCTGGGTCTGGGTACCACCATGGCACGTATAAGGAAGGAGGTGATCACTCTCGGGGCAAAGAAAGAGAGAAGGCTGGTCCACGCGACCGGCCCAGCCACGATAACGGGCGATACTTAACAGAGGAACAAGTGAGGAGAGTGCGATATCAGAAGCCACATTCCACGCATCTCCTTAACAAGTATGAGCGCCAGTATGACCAACGTCGCCAGCACGACAGAGACGACGGAAGATATGAGCACCTTGCTAGGGGACCGTCGAAAGAGAAGGAAGGCGCAGACAAACATTGGGATTGCCCCTTTTTCAAGCATTGCTGGGACGTGGGAATGAGCCGATTGCCTACAGCCGACAACTGCCCAGAATGTGGACAACAAAAGAAGGGCACGAGGCCAGTATCGGTGTTCGAACGTCTAGGACCTCTCCAACCTCAGAGCCGTTCTAAGGAGTCCGCTCGAGCAAAGGGCCTTGAGAGGCCCAGGGATGACAAAGAAGAAGACAGGTTTCACCGTCCAAGGTGGTGCCCCGATGGACTCAGACACACCCAGAAGCGTAGAGTGCAACGGCTGCGTAACTTAGAAGAAGCTGAAGCGCAGTATCTCCACGCGCTAAAGAAAGCACGGCCTGATCTGGCCGTCAAAGTAAGGCAGACTACGGAGATGGAGGGCCGCGCGACAAGGAAAGAGTGGCGCCCCAAGCCAATAAAAGCCGATGCACAGGCATCGGCTGGCACAAACATGGTGTTCGTACTCCCGGCAGAGTTCTGCGCGCCACGAACCGATATGCTACCAGTGGCACAGTTTGACTGCGGCCCACGGCCAGTTATCTTTGAGAAGCCACGAGAGAAGGGTTACAAGCATCTGAAAGCGCTGTACCTGCGGGGCTACATCAATGGGCAACCCGTCAGCAGGATGTTGGTGGACACCGGAGCGGCGGTTAATATCATGCCATACTCCATGCTACGACGTTTGGGACGCTCCACTGCGGACCTGATCAAAACCAACGTCACGTTAAGCGACTTCAACGGCCAGTCTTCGGAAACGCAAGGCGTTCTGAACGTGGATCTGACCGTGGGCAGGAAAACCATACCCACGTCATTTTTCGTCGTGAACAGCAAAAGTACCTACGCCGTCTTGCTAGGAAGGGATTGGATCCACGCTAACTGCTGCATTCCATCCACGATGCACCAATGTCTGATACAAGGACGGGATGAAGTGGAGGTCGCCCATGCAGCGATTCTATCGAGGTTTCCATTGCTGGCATGAACATCGGGAAGCGAAGACCAAGAGCCGATCTCTGGAATCAGTTTGGGCCTGTGGCGCGATGAAGCGTCAAAAAGCGGTGAGGCTGGTCTTATCCACCTGGCACAGAGTAGAAAGGTCCACGATCATACGTATGCGGCGATCCTTGCGATCGCCACAAAAATAAATAAAAGCAACGATCATACGACAAGCGGATCATGTAGTCGTAGCGAGACGCCCGCCATTGTAAAACCATGAGGTGGACGCCACCTCGACTAACGCATCAAAAGGGGGCGATTCAGGCAATCGCCCAAATTATTTTTGTTGTCCTCACCTACCTTGCCCTGTGTTTAGCATCGACGACGGTGTGACTAAAGCTTGGGTATGGGTTCACATCCGATGAACTGGAAGAGATTGACATTGGTCCCGGGATAAGCCACGACCAACATTTATCGCAAAGGTTAGATCCGGTCTGCGAGGCCCAATGATCGCCTGTTGAAACGATACCAGATCGCCGCTGGGACTACATGAAATGCTGGGTTAGACAGAGCATCATTGAGCATCGGCTCCCAGAAAAAGGATACCGCCATTTCAAAGCAGCGAGCACGGCAAATGAAGGCGAAATTCGAAGGAAGTCAAGAAGGAGGTCGAGAAAATGTTGACACCAAGTTAATCGGGCCATGCGGGTATGCTGAATGGATTTCTAGTATAGTGCCCAGAGAAGAAGGATGGCCAATGGCGGTCGCCATAGATTTTCGGGATCTCAACAGGCTACCCCAAAGGATGAGTATCCGATGCGGTAGGTAGACGTTAATCAACGCCGCCGCTGGTCACAAGATCTTAAGTTTCATGGATGGCAATGCTGGTTACAACCAAATTTTTATGGCTCCAGAAGACATACACAAAACTGCATTCAGAGTCCCAGGTTCGGTGGGGTTATTCGAGTATGTGGTCATGACGTTTGGACTAAAGAATGTGGCGCCACATACCGTAGGGCCATGAATTATATTTTCCACGACCTGATCGGGCTGGTGGAAATCTACATTGACGACGTGGTGGTCAAGTGCCTCAGCAAGGGCACTTGGGCGATCTACAACGTCTGGACCGAACAAGAAAGTTCGGCCGAGGATGAATCAAGAAGTGTGCCTTGAATGTAACGGTCAGTTCCTGGGTTTCTTGGTCCATGAGCGCGGATTGAGATCGGCTGAAGAGTAAGGAGGCGGTCACGAACAATGAAGCCACCCACTACAAAGAAAGAGCTGCGATCTCATCGGCAAGATCAACTTCGTCGACGATTCATCTCTAACTGTCAGAAGGATAGAGCCGTTCATGGGGCTCGTGAAAATTAAAGTCGACGAGGAATTCCGGGGAACAACAACGGGCCTTCGACGAGATCAAAGAATATCGACAAAGCCGCCGTGTTAGTTCCACCCAGACAAACCGTTCTACATTTACTTGTCGATGGTGACACGTCCATCGCCTCGATGGTGGTACAAGTGCATGATGGGCTAGAGCGAGTCGTATTCTACATAAGCGAAGGATCTTTGGGCCTTGACGAGGTATCCAGATATCGACAAGTTGTGCCTCTGTTTGTTTTTACATGCACAAAAGCTCGCCACATCTTGCTATCGGAGGTCATCATCATATGCAAGTCGGACGTCATAAAGCACATGCTATCGGCTCCTATGTTAAAAGGCCGATTGGGCAAATGGATGTTTGCATTATCGAGTTTGACATCCGGTATCAACCCGCGAAGCTGTTAAGGGACAAAGCGGCTGATCTTATTGCGAGAGGATCAACACTAACATAGCAAAGACCGTCCATAAAAGTGTGGGCTATGTTTTCGGCTCGGTTGTGACGATGGCTGCGGCATCGGCATTTTACTCGTGTCGCCGGGCAACATTTTCCTTCTCCATCAGATTGTCTACCTCTCGCACTAACAATGTAGCGATGCGAGGCGATATGCAAGGGATGGAGTTACTCCTCGAGCGAAGCGGTGGAAATTTTGGAGACTCAAGTTGGTGATTTCCCAGCTCACGGAGGACTACAAGTGCGAGGCGAGTCCCTCTTCCCATTATGGCTGCCTTGCGAGCTGATGACGCAATTCGGTATCAACTTCACTTGGATCCCACGAACGCAGAATACCGAGGCGAGCGATCTTGCCGAGATAGCTTCAGGGTACAAGGATGTGGTAGAAGGAACCGATGTTCAGGTACAGTTCCTAGAAGCAGACGACTGGAGAGCCGATATCTTCAACTACTTGAAAGATTCGGCTCGGGGGGCACCTAAACGGATAAGGTACAAAGCCATGAAGTATGCTTATTGGGGATGACATGTTTCTGAGGACCTGGAAGGATTATTGCTCAAATGTGGGAACAGCCGAGGCTAATCGGCTCCTACGAGGTACATGAAGGCGCTGTGGGACTCACGGTCGGCTCATAAGATGAAGTGGTTGATCAGGCGATCAGGGTTTTATTGGCCTACCATGCTCGAGGACTGTTTTAAGTACTACAAAGGGTGTCAAGCATGTCAGATATTTGGAAAAATTCAGATGGTACCCGCATCAGCAATGAATCCCATCATCAAACCTTGGCCATTCCGAGGTTGGGGCATGGACATGATCGGCAAGATCAATCCTCCGTCAAGCAAGGGCCACATGTGGATCTTGGCCATCACAGATTATTTTACCAAGTGGGTGGAAGCCGTCCCTATGAAGTCAGTAAGTTCAAAAGATGTCATCGATTTCGTGAAAGAGCACGTCATTCATAGGTTTGGGATTCCCCAGACTATCACAACCGATGGAGGTTCGGTTTTTATTTCTCACGAGTTCGAAAGTTACGTGAGGACACGAGGATTAAGCGATACGGTCATCTCCGTACTACGCTCAAGCAAATGGGCAAGCGAGGCGTCAACCGAGTCTTATCAAGCTGATCAAGAGGAAAATCGATGAGCACCCTAGGCGTTGGCATGAGGTTTTATCGAGGCTTTATGGGCTTATCGCATGTCGTGCCATGGGGCGATAAAACCTCTCCGTACCATCCGGTCTATGGGCAAGAAGCCGTATTGCCTTGGGAAATTACGGCTGGATCGAGACGTGTTACTTTTTTGAATGAGCTAACGGGTGAAGAATATGCAGCTTTGATGAGTGACATGTGGAAGATGTGGTGAGCTTAGGTGTGGTCGCTGAAAATAAAAGAGAACAAGGCTAAAGTAGCTCGTGCCTACAACAAGAAGGTGAAGCCAAAGGAGTTCCACGTTGGAGATCTGGTATGGGAAGTCATGTTGCCCTTGGGTACTAAGGACGACATATGGTAAATGGTCTCCAAATTGGCACGGGCCGTACAAGGTCGACCAAGTTTTAAGAGGAACGCGTACATGCTTGGCGGTTGGACGGTGAAAAATTTCGATGGCGATCAATGGCCAGCATCTCAAGAAGTATTTTCCAAGCATGTGGGATATGGGACAATAAAAACTTGAGGGGCCGATACGTGAGATCGGCTAGGTCGATTGGCAGTAAAATATGGGGGCCGACGTTGAAAATCGGCCGAATAAAAAAAAACATCGGCATAAGTTACCAACAGTGGCCAGCCTGCACATGCAAGCTACTGAGGAAATGCCTTGAGGGCATGGAGAGCGTCAGCACGGAACTCAGTTATTTCAGCTTCGTCATCATCATCCTTGCTGGTCGATAGTTGTTCGTTCAGGGCACATTTTTCGATGGGCAATTGAGGTTTGGATCGCCCGTTTTGAAAGGAAGGACACAGGTCGCCTATTTTGAAAAAGGGTCGCAGGTTACCGTTTCGGACCGAGAAGTGGCCGTTTTAATGTGCCTAAAGATGCGACCAAATTTTCAACAACGTTCGTGACACTAAGGATGGGCATGCAATGAAACCATATGGTGTCAACATTTTGGTTTTCGGAGAAGCCGATGGGTGGTCATCGGCTCTTTGCGGTTGAACCTGTTGGACGTAATACGTGTAGTATGATGAGAGCCGATACGGTGTCATCGACTCTTTGGGCAGCGACCTATTTTGGCTATCGGCGAAATTAGGGGCAAACAAGCAAGGAAAAGCTTTGGGGAACGGATTCTCATTCATTTGAAGATGATCGATTGCAAAAGGATGGTCGATTACAAAAGGATTCCTGCTACTACTAATGCTACTGCTACTAAATCCTAATCGAGGCCGAGGTCGTCGTCGCTGCTGCCGCCGTCCTCTCGGCCCATCTTCATTGCTACCGGTCGTCTTGTCTTCTTTGAGGAAGCGGTAGGGCCTCCTCGTCCTCGTCTTAAATCGCCGTCGTCGTCTTGGACCCGGCACGGAAGTACTTCACCGGCTGGTACTCCTCGGAGGAGGTGTCCTCCTCCTCTTCTTCTTCCTCTTCTTGAGGAGTCGACGTCATCCCAGACATGGCATCGTCAGCTGTCGCCTCCAGCTCCCGTCGGCGAGGAACGAAGGTTCTCTTCGCCGTCTGTCAGGACGCATCGTCCTCGACAGACGGCAAAGTCCCAACCCTCTCATCCCACCATTGTGGGGCGAGTGTTATGCCTTGTCGGCGGGTGCTCGAGGTTGGTTCGCGGTCCGAGGCTATTGGAGGCGTGGGAGGACAGACGGAGGAAGCGAGGAGGCCATGGCGAAAGAGGTTTTCCGGTGGAGAAAGAGGGTTTTCTCAGCTACGGGAGAAAGATGGGGACTGTGAACTGCTCAGCAGATTTAAATAAAGAGGAATAGTGAAGAAACGGTTCAATGCCATAGCAGTTTCCCAGTTACTGCGCCAAAATCGTCAAATCATGCAATCTTCGGAGGAGTTGAGAAGACAGGCATCATGATGAAGGGGTGGCGTGGCGATCCTTACGCCGCGTTACGGCGTCACGCGTAACCCGATAAAAAAAAGAGAAAACCGGAGAAGAAAAAACACCAGTGGTTCTGGAATTATCATTGCCAAAACCAGGGGGGCATGTGTTATCGCCATATTTTGGCCTATGAAGGGGATGGGCCGTGATCAAGATGGGCTTAGAAGATACATATATTCAACGTGTGGTTGGATCGGCCTAGTGCGTAGATTTGGGCTGAATTGCCCGTGTATCTTGTATCTTAGTAGGATTCGTATTTGTTTAGGTTCCGTTTATGTTTAGATAAAGATAGAGTTGTAGAGTTATTCCAAAAGTAGAGAGTCTCCGGACTATAAATATGTACCTAGGGTTATTGAGAAAAGAGGACAATCACGTTCACAACAAACACAATCTCGGCATACCACCCCTTGTTTCTAGGGTTTTCTCGGGTAAGTGCCATCTTTGCCTAGATCGCATCTTGCGATCTAGGCGATATTCTATCGTTATCCGGTTACTTACTCGTCTCAAGCCTTGTTGATGGCGAGTAACACCTTTACCACAGATTTGTTAGAGCTAGCATCGATACTTTTACTATGATTGCTTATTTATGCTACCTCTAGCTATCTCGCCGTCTTTGCACCTTCTCCCGGGTGTAAAGGTGGCATCTTGCTTGATTTCTGCTTAGTCGATTTGATCTGTTATAGTTGTGCCTTGGTCATCAAGGTTTAGTTTAATATCTACGTGATTAGGCCTCACAAACGGGTTGAACGATCCGGTAATACGTAAGGTATGGTTTATTGATCTTAGAGGGGATGTTCCGGGAATTGACGTTATGTTGGTTTTTAGGCCTTCTCTAGGATCGGTTTTCTACTATTTTTCGTATCTATTAGGCTCAACTACGCGTGGGACGTTCCGGTTGCGTGGTGAAAACACCAAACTATCGTAGATCGATTTGGCTTGTAGTAATTAAGCAAAACCCCATGTTATCATAGATCTAATGCAGAACCATGGGGATAATCGGCTCTGAAAGCCGATTTACAGGGAAACCTGGGAGCCGATCACGGCTCGAATTTTACGTATACTTGTTTACCGTGCAGGAAACCAATCGGAACAATCCATCACCTTCCTGACCAGGTATAGGTCGTGGCATCTCGAACCAAGACAGACGCGTGCGTCTTGAAGATTTGAGCGTTGACCGAGGGACCAGGGCCCACCAGCCGCTCTGGGAGCCTCCCGGCTCTTCGTGTTGCTCGTCGCTGCCCGCCGGTGAGTTTTGACAGGCAACACTACCATGCAATAAGTAGTTTAGTAAAACAAGATTAAATTTGTCCAACAGACAATGCAGAAAAGTGTACCACAGACCATGAAAAATGTTGTACAACAGGAGACCCGGGGTAAAGTTACTGAGACCAAAGGTAAAGTTGATGAGACTAGTGGTAAAGTTGCTCAAGCCAGTGGGAAAGTTGCTGACACTAGTGGGAAAGTTGCTGAGGCCATGGAAAAGATGGAAAACCTTCCCAGCAGCAAATATCAAATGGAGAAGTCACAGTTATCAAGAAGGCTAATTTGGTGGCTCGCGATGGAAAATTGTCTTGCCCTGCTGGCATCCCATTATTTTTGTTTGGCACCACTATTTTGGATACTTCGAAAACTGGTCCTGATGCACTTGGAGGCGCCGTTGCTTAGGATATTGAGCAGAACACTAAGATAGTTGGATCTAATGCACAGTCCAGGGAAGATATTGAGCAGAACACTAAGATAGTTTCTCAGGATAGGGAGGAAGTTGCTCCTGGACAGCATGGCGATGCTGGGAGCAGCCAAGAATAAGACTATGCAAAAATGTCTTTGTTGGATTTGTGCAAGATGAACATCGTTAAGAAGAAGTTGCCAGAAATTCATCTCATCGAAGAACCCGCCATCTTTGAAATGAATTCACAAAGTGAGTTGAAGTCTATTTTGCAAGAAGAGATGAAAAAATCAGGTGACTCACAAGACACTAGTTTGGAATGGATCGATGGTGGCGATGTAGTCCAGGGAATTTCAAGGGGTATCTTGATTCAGTTGACATGGAGAAGAAGACGAATATGCAGTCCAGCAAAGGGGAGCCTGTGAAACTGAAGGAACCAGCAAGGTCTGCAACAAAATTCACAAAGAAGCCAACTGCAAAAACAGGACAAGCAAGTACGACGCAAAGAGCAAACAAGTTCAGGGGTTCCTCAGGCAACTTCTGCACAGGAACAGACAACTTCTTCTTTGCCTCAAGCAACTAGAGTGTGTATCCAGCCAGAGAGAATTCCTGTGAAACAAGCAACTTCAGAGAATAAGCAGGCAACTTCTGATATTCTGCAGGCAACTTCTCCAGCTATACAGACAACTAGTGTACAGACCAAGGAAACTACAGTGCACCCAAAGGCAACATCACAGGAAAAACAACCGCTGAATAGCCCATCAATGGCAAAAAGAGTGCACTTTAGCCCACTACCAACTAGACAGACTTGCCCGCCACCATCACCCATCTGAGGGAAAAAAGCAAACAAGTTGTCTGATCCCCAAGTGCAGGAACAACACACATATAAGATGCCGCTTCGAAGTTCCAGTTCTACTATCGATATGGATTGCCCATCTTTCAGCCTAGGTCCAGATTTTGATGACGGCGATGGCCCAGAAGTTGATGATGATAATGATGAAGTTTCTCAGAAAGTTCAATCTACTGAGTCTGATGAGTTCGACGTTTTAGCAAACATCGATCCTAAAGAGATTGAGAGAGTGTGTGTTGAAGCAGAAATCTATCGGAGGGCAGTGGCTCAGGCAGCAAACACTGGAGACAATGAAGAATCACATGGCGTGTTGCAAACGCCCGACAAATCCCCTACCCCCGCAGCACCAGATGTAGGCACTGATGGTTCAGGAAGCTCCACAACTCCTCAATTGTATGTAAGAAGTTTAATCAAGTCTCCCCCTTGCCAACTATCGCCGTACGTCAATGTAGGCAGCAAGAAACGGTTCACAAACATGGAAAGTGCTAACAAGCTATACACAAAAGTAATTCAGCATGGAGGAAGCATCAGAACAAACCAGTAGAAAATTAACGAAAGGTGGTCTTTCTATTTTTTCCACTGTTTTTTTAACCTTCTCTTCATCGCTTTTTAGTTACAGTACAAGTTGCTTATACAGGATGCATAGTTTTTTACTAACAGAAAAAGTTGTTAGAATACATGTTTTTGTTGCCAACATGACTATGTGTCTCATGAAAACTACTTTGTGCAGCCCGGTAGTCGTCAACTTTGGCACCTACCATGTTACAACCAGGAGGATGGCTCCACACTTCGGTCATGGAAATTGGAATCATGGCGATTGCGAAAAACATTCTAGAAACTGCAAAGAAGATAGTCATGCCTTTGAGGATATATGTAAGTGAAATCATAGCTCGAACCAACCTTATTTACCTTTTTCGTCTTTACGAAAGCATGTAACCACCAACCAAGAATCGCAACTTGTTTTGTTGTTTCGTTCATCACATTCACTACTTTTTTGCTATTTTATTCAAAGACATGGCTGCAGGATTTAGAGTTTAATCGGAAAGAACTGAAGGTACTGTTTAGCAATTCAAGGCATTTGGACCGACAAGATATGGTGCGTACACTTTCCCACATGAACAGAGCACCCACCCCCCCCCCCACTACAGCACTGCTTACTACTTGCTTTCTTTTTTTAGGCCTCTAGTTGCTTACTTTAGCTTACTTTGTTGCTTTTCACTATGACACTAGTTGCCTAACTAGAAATAAAAGTTTCCTCAATGAGTTTTTTACTGTGCAACATTTGAAAATTTACTCCCACTATCTCAGTAGTTGCTTTATATATGTTAGTACTTGCTTCTGACTATACCACAACTTGCCTAGCTGTAGCTTTTTCCTACAAAAAAATTAATACTATCTATGTCGGTCTATTTTTCTAGTTGCTTCATCAAGCTCACTAGTTGCCTGCACAATGTAAATAGTTGATTCCCTGCAGTTAACTAATTGCCTAACTACACGGGTTATGTTCCCAATTATCCAAGCCCTCGACCCAAAAGCAAAGGATGTTGTCAACCATTATTGGTTGTTCAACTTAAACATCATAGACAAGCAATTTCATATCCTTGACTCGTGGAGGACAATTGAGGATAAGGTTCTGAAGAAATGTTACCAAGCCATCATCACATCTATCCACATTCACTGGGATAATAACTATGGTGCATCCAAAGTTAAACTTGAAAATTTTCGTGTTCAAGAAATCCAAGTTCCAAAGCAGAAAAACAAGTAAGCAATCTCAGCGAGCAACTTTCCCACATGCATACTATTTTCCTGTTCAATGTTAGTTGCTCAACCTATTAGTTGCTTGCCTCACACTGTTAGTTGCTCAAACCAACATGTTAGTTGCTTGTCTGACAATGTTAGTTGCTCAAACCAACCTGTTAGTTACCCCTCACACCAGGAGTTTTTTTACACTAATTTTTTTTCACCCCGTCATGTTGTTTTTGATTGAAAGTTTCTTTTGACTAGCATTTATTAATTTTGGGACCTGACATTTTTTTGCCTACACAACACTAGAAGTTACATTCATAAGTACTTGGTTTGCCCAACATGTTTGTTGCTTATGTTTGTTCGAATACAGCCATACTGAATTTTTTCTTGTGTTTTACAGCGATGACTGTGGGGTTTTCACGCTAATGAACATCAATTGGTATGGTATAGCTGTTGGAGATATGCCCTAGAGGCAATAATAAATGTAGTTATTATTATATCTTTGTGTTTATGATAAATGTTTACATTCATGCTATAACAGTATTAACAAGGAAACATTAATACTTCTGTAATTTTTAAACTAAATTAGAGTCCCTAGTAAAAGCCTCTTCATAATACTAGCTTGTTGGTTAATAAATGATTGTGGTTTCCCTATCATGAACATTGAGATGTTATTAAAAACAAGATCATATCATTAGGAGAATGATATGATGGACATACTCCTATAGATAAGCGTAGCATAAAGATCAAGTCATTTTAATAGTTCAATTGCTATATGCTTTCTGATACATAGTAACCTAATTCCTTCGACCATGAGATCATGCATATCACCATCACCGGAAGGATGCTTTGATGACATCAAACACCACATCGTAACTGGGTGGTTATAAAGGTGGCATTGAGTGTTCAGAAAGTATGGGTTGAGACACATGGATCAAGAGTGGGATTTGTCCATCCATATGACGGATAGATATACTCTGGGCCCTCTAGGTGGAATGTCATCCAATTGGCTTGCAAGCATGTGATTGGCTCACAAGGGATCACATATCACGGGAACGAGAAAAGAGTACTTATCAGTAACGAGGTTGAACTAGGTATGCAGAGATACCGACGATCAAAACCTCGTATAAGTAAACTATCATGAGACAAAGGGAAATTGGTATCGTATGTAAGTGGTTCATTCGATCGCAAAGTAATCGTAGAAATATGTGGGAACCATATGAATTTCCAGATTCCTCTATTGGTTATTGTTCGGAGAAGTGTCTCGATCATGTCCGCATAAGTCACGAACCGTAGGGAGACACACTTAAGGATTCGATGTTGTTGAGTAGTTATGGAATGATGAGTAAGAGACCGAATGTTGTTCGGAGTCTCAAATGGGATCCGGGATATCACGAGGAGATCCGGAATGGTCCGGAGAATAAGATTCATATAAGGAAAGTCCTGTTTCGGGGTTGGAGAATGGTTCCGGTGTTTTCATCGGGAATGTTATAGAAGGTTCTGGAAGGTCCGGCACTCCGGAGGGGAAGGGTACATGAATGTGTCATAACAATTTGGAATGGTTGCATCATGTACTACGTGTCATCGCTGAGCAAAATAAAGGGATAAATCAAATCCTAGTTTGAAAAGTCAAACACCAATTTGAAAAGTCAAACGGCAAGTTTGCTTGGTGGAGGGAGAGTAGGAAACCTACTTGGGGAGGAGTTCCTCTCCCTCCACCGCCGGCCTTGGAGGCCGAGTTGGGGGAGGACTCCCTTCCCGTTGTCCGGCGCCCTCCACCTATAAAAGGAGGGGCAGGGCTGCCCCTCTAAACACACACCTTGCCCCACTAAAACCCTAGCCCTAGCCGCCGGCCCCTCCTACAGCCGCCGCCACCCTAGGGCAAACCCTAGCTGCCGACTTGGGGCTTTCCCCAAGCCCTATCCGCCGGCCTAGCCCTCTCTCCTTGGTGTGTCTAAACCCTAGATCACCGAGGCCTCTCTCATAGTCCACCATACTCGCTCCGGCTTAAGGCGAAGCCCTGCGAGATCTCCCCTCTACTTCCGGTACCACGTCGTCGTGCTGCCGGAATCGCGAGGAGAGTGCTACAACCTACGCTGCATGCTGGAACAAGGGATAGGAAGGTCTTCATCGAGTACTGAACGTGTGACCGACTGCGGAAGCACTGCCGGAACGCAGCGCCGGAAGGATCGTCTACACGATCTTGAGATCGGCAAGAGTACGACTACATCACCCACGAGAATCCGCTCTCGTTAAACACTTTGGAATCTTCGATGGTGAGTTATTCTATCGACTCGTTGCTACAATCTAGTATATAGATCTTGGCTTGTTTGTTTGTATGCGGTAGAAATTTTTTGTTTTCCATGCTACGAACCCCTACAGTGGTATAAGAGCCGTGTCTATATGTAGATCGGTTGCACGAGTAGAACACGATGGTCATTATGGGCGGTGGTGCTTTTATTATCAATTGCTTCTTGTGTACTTTGCATCTTGCGGTATGATGGGATGAAGCGGCCCGGTCTAACCTTACATGACATCGTTCATGAGACTTGCTCCACGCTCAACATGCAACTTGTATTGCATAAGTGGCTTCTTGGGTGTCTCTCCCATTATAGTATAGATCCAATTTACAACGGGCACTTGATAGTTCAAACATCAACGTTGTGGTTCTTGTTCATAAGTTAGATCGACACTTATTGAAAGCCCCAAACCACGTAAAATATGCAAAGAAATTAGAGGCGTCTAACTTTGTTTTGCAGGGGTGTGTTGTGATGTGATATGGCCATGATTGTGATTATATTTGATGTATGCAATGTTCCTTATTGTAAGTTGGCAACCGGCAGGAGCCATATGGTTGTCTTTAATTTCTATTAAGACCCGCGTGTCTATTCAAAGTAGTTGTAATAGTTGAAGCTGGTGGACGACAATCATGGAGCAGCGTCATTGACTTTGATGCAATGCCGGTGATGATGGAGATCATGTTCGTGCTTGAAGATGGAGATCGGAAGAACAAAGAAGAAAGGCCATATCATATCACATATTATGAATTGCATGTGATGTTAATCCTTTATGCATCTTGTATTGCTTAGTTAACGACGGTAGCATTATAAGATGATCCCTCATGCACATGAATTTCAAGTTCTAAAGTGTTCATCCTTAGTAAGCACCATTGCTAAAGCTTATTGTTTCGAAGCACCACGTGATGATCGGGTGTGTTAGATTCTGCAAGTGTATACAACGTGAGCAAGCCAGATTTGCTCATGCGGAAGCTAAGGTTTGATATTGACGAGCCTAGCATGTACAGACATGGTCTCGGAACACGGATCACCAAAAGGTAAAGCATGAATCATATAGTAGATATGATGAACATGTCGATTGTTCGCCATTGAAGCTACATCAACTCTCGTGATGATCGGTTTTGATGTGGTGGATTTGGTTCGTGTGATCACTAAAACAATGTGAGGGATATTGTTTTGAGTGGGAGTTCACCTAGATTAATTTAACTATTAATTAGAACTCAATTTGTCATAAACTTAGTCTAAATTATTGCAAATATGTTGTAGATCAATGGTGGCCCCTACCATCAATTTTAATGCGTTCCTAGAGAAAGAAAAGTTGAAAAACAATGGAAACAACTTCGCGGATTGGTTCTGCAATTTGAGGATTGTCCTCAATGCTGGTAATTTGACCTATGTGCTGGATGCACATTGGGTGACCCTTTGCTACTGCTACCTATGAAGTAAAGAATGTTTACCTCGCTCGGAAGAATCAGTACTCCACAGTTCAGTGTGCTATCTTGTATGGTTTAGAATCGGAGCTTCAGAAAAGGTTTGAGAATTCAGACCCACATGATATTGTCCGTGAACTCAAATTGATATTTGAGACTGACATGGCAGTTGAGAGCTATGAGGCTTCTGAAAATTTCTTTAACTGCAAGATGGAAGAGGGCAGCTCCGTCAGTGAGCATGTGCTTAAGATGTCTGGGCACGCAAACAAACTCCAAAGCTTGGGTATAGTGATTCCTAATGCTTTGGGGATTTACCGTGTCCTCCAATCACTACCACCAAGTTACAAGAACTTTGTGATGAACTACAATATGCAAAGCATCAACAAGCAGTTGCCAGAACTCTTCTCCATGTTAAAATCTGCAGAAGTGGAGATCAATAAAGAGCACCAAGTGTTGATGGTCAATAAGACCACCAAATTCAAGAAAGGCAAGTCTAAGCAAAAGGGACACTTCAAGAAGGGTGGTAAGAAAGTTACCGCACCGACGAAGAAGACCAAGGCTGGACCTAAGCCTGATACTGAGTGCTTTTACTGCAAGGGAGAAGGTCACTGGAAGCGGAATTGCCCAAAGTACTTGGCGGATTTGAAGAACGGCAACATCAAGAAGAAAGGTATATCCGATATACATGTTATAGATGTGTATCTCACTAGTACTCGTAGTAGTGCCTGGGTATTTTATACTGATTCGGTTGCTCATATTTGTAACTCGAAATAGGTGCTGCAGAATAAACGGAAGCTAGAGAAGAACGAGGTGACGATGCGCGTAGGAAATGGATCAAAGGTTGATGTGATCACGGTCGGCACGCTACCTCTTCATCTACCATCGGGATTAGTTTTATACTTAAATAATTGTTATTTGGTGCCTGCGTTAAGCATGAACATAATATCGGGATCTTGTTTATTGCGAGACGGTTACTTGTTTAAATCCGAGAATAATGGTTGTTCGATTTATATGAGTAATATGTTTTATGCACATGCACCTTTGATAGATGGTCTATTCTTATTGAATCTCGATGGTGGAAATACACATATTAATAACATTGAAGCTAAACGTTTGAAATTGAGCGATAACTCGACCTATATGTGGCACTATCGTCTTGGTCACATTGGAGTGAAGCATATGAAGAAACTCCATTCCGATGGACTTCTTGAATCACTTGAAAGATGCGAAGCATGTCTGATGGGTAAAATGACTAAGACTCCATTTTCTGGTATGATGGAGCGAGGTACGGACTTATTGGAAATCATACATACCAATGTGTGTGGTCCAATGAGTGTAGCATCGTGCGGTGGTTATCGTTATGTTCTTACCTTCACGGATGACTTGAGTAGATATGGGTATATCTATTTCATGAAACATAAGTCCGAAACTTTCGAGAAGTTTAAGGAATTTCAAAGTGAGGTGGAGAATCAACATAACAAGAAGATTAAATTTCTACGTTCTGATCGTGGAGGTGAATATCTAAGTTACGAGTTTGGCGAGCATTTGAAGAAATGCGGAATACTTTCACAATTGACACCGCCGGGAACACCACAGCGTAATGGTGTGTCCGAACGTCGTAATCGAACTCTCTTAGATATGGTTCGTTCTATGATGTCACTTACAGATTTACCGCTATCATTTTGGGGTTATGCATTAGAAACAGCTGCATTCACTTTAAATAGGGCACCATCTAAATCCATTGAAACGACACCGTATGAATTATGGTTTGGGAAGAACCCTAAATTGTCGTTCATTAAAGTTTGGGGTTGCGAAGCCTATGTAAAGAAGTTATAGCCGGACAAGCTTGAACCCAAAGCAGAAAAATGCGTCTTCATAGGATACCCAAAGGAAACTATTGGGTATACCTTCTATCATAGATCCGAAGGCAAAATCTTCATTGCCAAGAATGGATCCTTTCTAGAGAAGGAATTTCTCTCGAAAGAAGTGACTGGAAGGAAAGTAGAACTCGACGAGGTTGTCGAACCTTCTCTCGAACTTGCGAGTAGCGCAACACCAGAAGAAGTTCCTGTGGTGCCTGCACCAATAAGAGAGTAAGCTAATGATGATGATCATGAAACTTCGATTGTTGCTTCTACAGAACCTCGCAGGTCAACAAGAACTCGTACCACTCCTGATTGGTATGATCTCGTTATGAGTGTCATGTTGGTGGACAACACCGATGACCCTGCGACATATGAGGAAGCGATGATGAGCCCAGATTCCAATAAATGGCAAGAAGACATGAAATCCGAGATTGGATCCATGTACGAAAACCAAGTATGGACTTTGGTGGACTTACCGGATGGCCGGAAGGCTGTCGAGAACAAATGGATTTTCAAGAAGAAAACAGATGTTGATGGTAATGTTACTATCTATAAAGCTCGACTTGTCGCAAAAGGGTTTCGACAAATTCAAGGAGTTGACTACGATGAGACTTTCTCACAGGTAGCGAAGCTAAAGTCTGTGAGGATTTTGTTAGCAATCGCTGCATATTATGATTATGAGATATGGCAGATGGATGTCAAAACAGCGTTCCTCAATGGAGACATTGATGAAGAGTTGTATATGATGCAACCCAAAGGTTTTGTCGATCCTAAAGATGCTAACAAGTTATGCAAACTTCAATGGTCCATATATGGATTGAAGCAAGCATCCCAAAGTTGGAATCAACGTTTTGATAAGGTAATCAAAATTTTTGGTTTTATACAAACTTATGGAGAAGCTTGTATTTACAAGAAAGTAAGTGGGAGCTCTGTAGCATTCTTAATACTATATGTAGATGACATATTGTTGATTGGGAATGATGTAGACCTTCTTAATAGTGTCAAGGAATATTTGAATAATAGTTTTTCAATGAAAGATCTTGGCAAAGCAGCTTACATATTAGGCATAAAGATTTATAGAGATAGATCGAGACGTCTAATATCATTGTCACAAAGTACATATTTGGACAAAGTTCTAAAGAGGTTTGGAATGGAAGATAGCAAGAAAGGGTTCTTGCCCATGTTTCCCAATACGACCTTGAGTAAAACTCAAAGTCCAGCAACGGCAGAAGATAGAGAAAGGATGAGTAAGACTCCCTATGCCTCAGCCATAGGATCTCTAATGTATGCCATGCTATGTACTAGACCCAACATTGCATATGATGTTAGTTTGACTAGCGGATATCAAAGTGATCCACGAGTGGATCATTGGACAGCGGTCAAAAACATCCTTAAGTATTTGAGAAGAACTAAGGATATGGTTCTTTCTTATGGAGGTGATGAACAACTCGTTGTTAATGGTTACACCGATGCTAGTTGGAACACCGATCCGGATGATTCTAAATCTCAATCTGGATACGTATTTACTTTGAATGGTGCAGCAGTTAGCTGGAGGAGTGCAAAGCAAAGCGTTGTGGCGAGATCTTCAACTGAATCGGAATACATAGCTTCTTCGGAGGCTTCACAAGAAGCGATATGGATGAAGGAGTTCATTACAAAGCTCGGTGCGGTTCCAAGTGCGCTGGACCCAATGTCTATCTACTGTGATAACATGGGCGCCGTAGCCAATGCGCAAGAACCAAGGTCACACAAGAAGCTGAAGCACATCAAGCTACGTTTTCACGCTATTCGAGAACATGTCCAAGATGGTGACATAAAGATTTGCAAAGTACACATAGATCTGAATGTGGCGGATCCGTTGACTAAACCTCTCCCGAGGGCAAAACATGACCAACACCAAACTGCCATGGGTGTTCGGTATATTACCATGTAATCTAGATTAGTTGACTCTAGTGCAAGTGGGAGACTATTGGAGATATGCCCTAGAGGCAATAATAAATGTAGTTATTATTATATCTTTGTGTTTATGATAAATGTTTACATTCATGCTATAACAGTATTAACAAGGAAACATTAATACTTGTGTGATTTTTAAACTAAATTAGAGTCCCTAGTAAAAGCCTCTTCATAATACTAGCTTGTTGGTTAATAAATGATTGTGGTTTCCCTATCATGAACATTGAGATGTTATTAACAACAAGATCATATCGTTAGGAGAATGATATGATGGACATACTCCTATAGATAAGCGTAGCATAAAGATCAAGTCATTTTAATAGTTTAATTGCTATATGCTTTCTTATACATAGTAACCTAATTCCTTCGACCATCAGATCATGCATATCACCATCACCGGAAGGATGCTTTGATGACATCAAACACCACACCGTAACTGGGTGGTTATAAAGGTGGCATTGAGTGTTCGGAAAGTATGGGTTGAGACACATGGATCAAGAGTGGTATTTGTCCATCCATATGACGGATAGATATACTCTGGGCC
The DNA here is from genome assembly GCA_030063025.1 of Avena longiglumis. Classification (NCBI taxonomy): domain Eukaryota; kingdom Viridiplantae; phylum Streptophyta; class Magnoliopsida; order Poales; family Poaceae; genus Avena; species Avena longiglumis. The sequence goes on along the minus strand of CP125978.1, from coordinate 145,003,135 downwards.
CTCTAGGTGGAATGACATCCAATTGGCTTGCAAGCATGTGACTGGCTCACAAGGGATCACATATCACGGGAACGAGAAAATAGTACTTATCAGTAACGAGGTTGAACTAGGTATGCAGAGATACCGACAATCAAAACCTCGGATAAGTAAACTATCGTGAGACAAAGGGAAATTGGTATCGTATGTAAGTGGTTCATTCGATCGCAAAGTAATCATAGAAATATGTGGGAACCATATGAATTTCCAGATTCCTCTATTGGTTATTGTTCGGAGAAGTGTCTCGATCATGTCCGCATAAGTCACGAACCGTAGGGAGACACACTTAAGGATTCGATGTTGTTGAGTAGTTATGGAATGATGAGTAAGAGACCGAATGTTGTTCGGAGTCTCGGATGGGATCCGGGATATCACGAGGAGATCCGGAATGGTCCGGAGAATAAGATTCATATAAGGAAAGTCCTGTTTCGGGGTTGGAGAATGGTTCCGGTGTTTTCATCGGGAATGTTCTAGAAGGTTCCGGAAGGTCCGGCACTCCGGAGGGGAAGGGTACATGAATGTGTCATAACAAGTTGGAATGGTTGCATCATGTACTAGGTGTCATCTCTGAGCAAAATAAAGGGATAAATCAAATCCTAGTTTGAAAAGTCAAACGCCAATTTGAAAAGTCAAACGGCAAGTTTGCTTGGTGGAGGGAGAGTAGGAAACCTACTTGGGGAGGAGTTCCTCTCCCTCCACCGCCGGCCTTGGAGGCCGAGTTGGGGGAGGACTCCCTTCCCCTTGGCCGGTGCCCTCCACCTATAAAAGGAGGGGCAGGGCTGCCCCTCTAAACACACACCTTGCCCCACTAAAACCCTAGCCCTAGACGCCGGCCCCTCCTGCAGCCGCCGCCGCCCTAGGGCAAACCCTAGCCGCCGACTTGGGGCTTTCCCCAAGCCCTAGACACCGGCCTAGCCCTCTCTCCTTGGTGTGTCTAAACCCTAGATCACCGAGGCCTCTCTCATAGTCCACCGTACTCGCTCCGGCTTAAGGCGAAGCCCTGCGAGATCTCCCCTCTACTTCCGGTACCACGTCGTCGTGCTGCCGGAATCGCGAGGAGAGTGCTACAACCTCCGATGCCTGCTAGAACAAGGTAGAGGAAGGTCTTCATCGAGTACCGAACGTGTGACCGGCTGTGGAAGCGCTGCCGAAACACAGCGTCGGAAGGATCGTCTACACGACCTTGAGATCGGCAAGAGTACGACTACATCACCCACGAGAATCCGCTCTCGTTAAACACTTTGGAATCTTCGAGGGTGAGTTATTCTATCGACTCGTTGCTACAATCTAGTAGATAGATCTTGGCTTGTTTGTTTGTATGCGGTAGAAATTTTTTGTTTTCCATGCTACGAACCCCTACAATAGCATCTCAGAACTACTCAGCAAAGGATATCCCAGACATCAGGAAGATAATGATAAACAGTTGGGTCACATCGGAGGACAACAAAGTCGAATGGAAGAAAGTCTTCATGCTTTAAGCAATGAAGGCATGCCCACAAACTCTGATCTCCATTTGTCTTTTTTTTGTTCATATCAAATGTCTATAGTTGCTCACGATTACATACAAATTGCTTTCTTTTTTATCTTTTTTGCTTGATTGTTTCTGTTTATGTGGATTTAACAGTACCTAGTTGCCACTTCAAATGCTGAAAGTTGTTTTTCACAGTCACAGAGTTGCCAAAGGCAAAAAAAAGTTGCATATCTAATAAAACTTGTCAGGAATAATGGTACTAGTTGCCAGAACTACAATAAAAAAGATAAAACAGTGACAAGACAAAGTTGCCACAGAACTAATAAAAGTTTTCTAGCTGTAGTAAAATTAACCCTCTAGTTTCTTACATAGTTGTCTAGCCTATAAATTTGTTCCTGCCTACACCAGCCTCTCTGCACATGTTGCAGAATTGTGCTCGAACAAACCACACATCATGCACTGGTTTTTCTGTTTTGGATGAAGTTCAAGGGCAGATTTTGTCTGATGTGCCTTCGTTCGCCCTTTGATAGTTGAATTTGGCGGGTCCCTAGGAATAGTAGGATCAACAGGTTCACTTGCCGACAGTTCAGCAGCACCAGGTTTGTTCTTTTTATTCCGTGACTTATTCAGTTGAGTGATTTCCATCGCTGCAGCACGCATGTGTTTGTTCACAATCGCAGTAGCTTCATCCGTTGTGCAAGCCACATGATCAAGTTTCTAAAACGACATGTTCAGGTTTGCATGTCGCACTTGCTGCTGAGAATGTGGTGGCATCACATCTGGTTGCTCCATAGCTGTGGCTTCTTGTCCACCAGAGACTACATGTGGCGTCCACCTTTTTAGGATGTACCTCTCGGGTATCTCATCAACACAAAGGAGGGTGAAAACCTTCAATATGTGGCAACAAAGCATGCCATCCCTATCAAACTTTTAACACTCGCATGAGTAGATGCCTTCATACTTGTTCGTTGTAACCATGTAGGTCCTCGCCCCATACTTGGCACACCATGTCCTATTTGGCTCAAGCCTGTAGTACAAACCACCAAAGTGACTCACATTGTACCTGGCAATAAGCTCAAACTCATGCCGAAACTTTAAATATATGTATCTGTAGTACACATTGAACGCATGTTCCTCAATGGGATATGGCGACCATCTCTGGACCTCAAGAAATTCTATACGGTAGTCGTTGCCATCCTCCTTCACCAGCACATGCACCTGGATCTTCTCATATTGTTTCAGAAAGTTTAACTGTGACTTGTGTGGGTTCACATAGCGATTCAGCACCGCATTAAACTCCTCACTACGCTGGATGGACTGGAGGGAAGGGAAAAACCAGTGCAGGAAGTAGCAAGGAACCCACTTGTCCCTAATGTCATACAGCTCCCTAAAGTGTGAGTGTCCAGTAGCAGCAGACCACTTGCCTAAAAACAGAGCCCATTTTGCCTCAAACTCCTCTGGGGAAAAGGTGAAGTCTATACAGGCATTGAAATCTTCAGCTAGACCAGGGTTTCTACCCAGAACAGTACCACACTTAGTCTATTCTTTCTGCATGATGTGCCAGCGGCAAAAACGGTGGATAGTTGCTAGGAACATCCTGTCAATTGACATCTTCATAGCAATGTCTTGGTCAGTGATGATGTTGTCCGGTGCTTGACCATTCATCGCAATAAGGAAACTCTCAAACAACCAATCAAAACTGGTTGCCAACTCTTGCCTCACAAACCTGCATCCCAACATGATAGATTGCCCATGCTTGTTGATCCCGATGAACGGTGCAAAGGGCATATTGTACTTATTCGTTAAGTGCGTGCTGTCAAAGGATACGCAGTCATGGTAAGCCTCAGCATATGCTCTCCTAGCATACCCATCAACCCAGAAGATGTTTTTCACCATGTCCTCCTCATCACAATCTAATCTGAAGTAAAAATCAGAATCCTTCTCTTTTTTCTCTTGAAAATGGTTGATCACTTCGGTCATGTCGCCATCTTTTGTTTCTTCTACAGTCAAAGTTGCACAGTAGTTGGTGATAGTTTTGGCAGTGTACGGGGCTAGCAACTCTAAGCCATAGAACTCTGACATTATATCCATCATCCTCCCTGCAAAAAAGAAATTGTAGAAAGCAAACTAACATACTGATTTATGCCAAGGTTTATATTACTAGCTAGCAACTAATACATACTGTTCTAGCAACTTTTTCCTTATTACTTTTTTGAAATGCAGCAACTTTAAGGACGCAACTAGTAATGCACTAACATACAACTAGTTATCACTACCAAGCAACTTTTTGTTTCCTTCAAACCATAAGATAGTTAGCACTCGCAAATAATCATACGGTACTAGCAACTTAATCTCTTACACCAGCAACTATGTATACTGCAACTATCAACTTCATCTGGTCTTCCAGCAACTATGGGTACAAGTAAAAAAACACAAGAATAGAATTAGTAACATACCAGCAGTCAAGTTTGTGCTGTGTAAATTCTTCATGAAATCTTTTAGCTGAGTAGTTCCTTAGCACCCTGCAGTGCGTAAAAGCAATAACTTCCCATCTACCATCCTTTAGCTTCACCACCATCTCCGCCTTGCAATTATTTGGTATTATTGTCTCCCTTTTCTGCTTCTTCAGATTCTTTTTTTGCCCTTTCTACTTAGCAATCCCAGCAACAACAGATGCAAGTTTTGCGTTCTGCCGGTCCTCCTCATCCGATGATTCTGAGGATGGTACTGGCCCAACTACATCTGGTTTGTCACCTCCGCCATCATCATTCCTAGGTTTCCTGAATTTGTTACATACAAATTGTTGTTTATCAAGATCATTGGGAAGTATTAAGCCAAATAGCTTCCCTTTCTGGCTATCCCGGGTCAAAACTGCAATGGGCATTAAGCTAACACAGGGAGAACTGGATGATTGCTATGGGAGAGCCGCTAAATGATCGGACCAGACAGGATGTTATCAGAGCCATTCTAGGAGTTGCCAAAGCCTTGCCTAAGCGGCTTCCAAGACTTGGACTCGAGGAAGCTAATATTAGTACCCAATCTACCGTATAGCGAGTTCATGAGAATCTTGTAAACATATGCCATAGCATCGTCACCATGGGAAGGCCGATAGGCCGAGCCTCATGGGGGGAAACCTTTTCTCGTAATTCCAGAGGAATCATTACCGCAAGGCATAGAGGGGGAGATCATAAGCGCCTATACCATAAAATCGATTTTAGACGAAGGGAAAGAGGTTTGATTGGAACATGTTCTACAAGAACTCTTGTGTAGAACACGCCCCCATTGAAAAGTGCTGAATGAATTGTTTGAGCTCCTTGCCCAACGACAAAAGAAATAAATTTAGGAGAGGATTGATAGGTTTAAGCATTCAGGGTGCCAGTGTCTCCTTGCATGCATCTGAGCACGTTGGGCTTTCTCTCCCTGTGGTTGAGCTCACCCGCCACCCTATGTCAGTAGTCTTCCTAACTTCTATTCCCTTTTTTCTCTAAGGTAAGGTCCTTCAAGGACAGCATTGCGGTGCCATTAAGTTTCAACTGTCTTTAAACTTACTACTTCAAGTGCAATTATCAATTCCTTGCAAAATGGTTGGCTTTCTCATCTACAAAAGGCAACTCTGGTATTTAAGGAAACAGATAATTAGGTTCCACTCACTATGTCAACTAAAGCAACTGCATCTGGAGCACTTACCATTAGGATTTTCAATCCTTTTGGGTTGACAGGTGCACGTCTATCGAGTCGTCTTATTAGTGGTGAGGGTCCGCCATTCTCTTTATTTCCTCAATCGTTCCGACCATTTCTATCATTCCCTTTTGTTTGTTTGGGGCCCTGCTTATGGCTCGAGCTCGCCTTCGGCTCCTACCCCAATTCAGTTGTGGAACTGGGCTTCCTTATTATTCTGGTTTCTTGGTCAACAACGGTACATGAATGCTTTAATAATTCAAGTAGGGCTCTAGGTGAATATTGTCCGCCCGTATGAGCCGGACTGTGAATATTTATAGGTCGGGGAGGCACTCTCACTCAGATAGGCTTCTCCCCTAGCTTGAGGAAGAAAGAAAAGCAGCTCCTCAAGCAGTGCCTCTGTCAATTCTGTTATGGCCGAAGTCTTACTCATAGCGATCTCGTGGAATTGGTAGAAGCCGTAGGTGTTATTGCGGGGCCCTAGATGCGCTAGCGATCGGCACATTAGGGGAGTACTTGCCCGGGTTTCTCGGCCTGGTATCCTTATTCTTGCGTTCATGATATCTACATTCACCAGTTTCTACCCAGGATCCCAACCTAACAACTCCATTTCTGTCCAAATTGCGGAGTAAATGTCACGAGATAGGCAGATATGTGACAACAAGACTCTCTTCCTGATTGGGATTGGTCTGTGCAGGATCTCCTTCCTCTAACACTTCTCAAAAGGAAGTTTCGCACTCTACGGCACTCTTGAATTCCATTTTTGTCGAGATCCGCCATAAAAGGCCCAAGCCATAACAAGTGAGAATCTATACGGCTCAACTTCCTCCTAAAATCACTTCTAACAGGCGAGCGTGACTTCTTAATTTCGTTAAATTGAGTAAATGGATGTGTTTTTCCAGCCACTGAGTATCTAGGCCCACTACTAGGTCTGCACTAAAAAAGCCGTGCATAAATCTTCTTGTTTTGGTCGAGGTAGTATCCAAATATACGGTGGTTCGACCAGAAATGCTATGCTTACGCACAAGACTACCCCTCTTCCTGAAAGCTTTGCGGGGACCTTTACAACTTTACGACGACGGGGGACCGCCCCCCGGAGAAGATTTCTTTTCTTTCCTCGATTTCTGCTTTTCGCCTTTCAAATAGTTGGATTTCTGAGTCCAATTTTGGATTCCGGTTGCTGAATTTAGGAGCAGGAAATAATATAGCTAGTGATTATCCAGATCTAGATGAGTTGACCAATCTCCCTAGGTATTGGCCCCACCAAACTGATGAATACGTGTCTTTTTATTCTTTCAGTGTCTAAGTAAAGTATTCATCTGTTAGGTTTTTATCTTAGATTTCGTCTGTCTCGGAGTCTAGTTCTTCACACAATAGAAAATCTGAATCAAAAATACGGAGTCTAGACCTTTTCTAGGCCCAATAATCCATTTTATTAGGCGTGGAAGTTTCATCAAATGATGACCAAGTCAATAGTTATGCAGCTCCCGAACAATCCTATGAGCGATGCAAGATATGAGAGGGGGTCTAGCTCTTTCCATGGCCCTTCCTCGTCTCTGGGTGCCTAGGTATCCACCGCAAGCCTTTCCTCTTTTGAACCTCGCCATTAACGTTAAGGCCTAAAAAAAGAGCAGACCCCATTGAAGACGGGACCTTAGGGACCTAGCTTCCCTTCCTTTCCTTGCCTGGAAGCTCTCTATGGATTCTTGCTTTCCCTTTTTCTTTTTGACCAGTCTAGTCCAGAATTCCATTCATTTTTCAAACATAACTCGATTGACTCAATTCACAAATGTGGGTCAACCAGGCCAGATCATAAGTGAAATAGTTTGATCGGGTCGACCAGGTCATTGATCAAGAAGGAAATCCAAAAGGAACTCTAGTTTTTGGTGGCTTTTTCATCTCGTGCTAGACATCCAAAATGGACATACAATCAATGAGTTCAAGCGGCCCGCCTTTCATCATCATCTATACCAGCTTTCTCCTAGATCTTCTACACTGCCTATCCGGATAGAATCTTTCATTGAAGGATCAGATATATATAAGTACAGGAGCCCGGTCCTTTGATTATCGATCTGGAAAAGAGAGAACCGGATCTAGAGATGGACGTGCTTTTTGACTCGAGCACCATTATGGGAATTGGGAATAGACCTCCGGCAATGGTGAATAAACCCGTGCTAAGTGAGGCGCCAAAGTCTAACATAACATAAGGCACCGGCACACAGGATTAGATATCCTGGTAGTCCATGCCGTAAAGGACGAGTGTTCTCCCTTGGTCTACGCGGATCAGGGTGGTAATCTATGCATAGTCATTCTAGGTCCACGCATGTTGAAGATAGTTGTTATAAAATTGATAGTTTCTTGGTTCATCATGCTATTGCTCTAGTTTTGCATACAACTACATTGATTTTAGTAAAGGGCGCTTTAGATGCACGCGGTTCCAAATTAATGCCGGATAAAAAGGATTTTGGGTATAGTTTTCCTTGTGGCGGCCCAGGGAAGACCCGACGCGACTTACGGATAAACCAACGTTAATAGCTGGTCTAATTCCACGATAAAAGAGCATCAAATGACCCGGCTTCCCCTGGCTCTTCCACCGTCTGGGCTCCCTTTCCTCCCTATGCTGCCCCGGCGCAGGCCCACCACGCTTCGCGCCTGCGTGATTGCTGATTTGACCGGGCAGACCAGATGAGCGATCAACGGGCAGTGGGATAAGCGCTGGATTAGGCATTAGCAGTTACTGAAAAGGGGCCACCAAAAGGGTGCAGTAGCAAAACTGTTGGACTTTTGGCGCCCTTTCAGCCGACTTTGCTAAAGCATGCACATAAATAGATGAATGAGAGATTACAAGGCAAGGAGATACAGATCTGGGGGTTGACTCAGAACTTGTACATAGGTCAGCTCATCGATTGCTCAACCGTACTTTTGCTATCTTACGTAGAGCTGAATTAGGTTTTTTCGGTGTTCTCATCGAAACTTCTGGGGACATTGATCTGAAGCTCTAGTGTGAGCTTGCCAACAGAAGATTTTCCGATTGGAAGTCCTGTCAATGGCGCAAGCAGGCCAAGAACTGGAAGCAAAGCGGGTTATTGACCAATCGATGACAGCCCCCGCAGCCCCCGCAGTAGCTAGAAAAGGTCTCCCCAAAATAATAGGCTCGCTCTTATCCTCCATCGTGGGAGGAGGTGTCCTAGCCCAGGTGGGCGGCACAGACTAAGCAATCCAAGCACAAACTACTTGTTAAAGTTAGGTAAAGCAAGTACAAGTGCACTGATTAATTCAATTTCAACGCTTGAAAGGGTGCGCGCTGACCTTCTGTTCCTATTGACCTTGATTGAAAATCCAGTCCTAGCAGCATATGCGTTGTAGTGTTCCTTAGCACCCTACAGGGTGTCATAACGCATTCCAATATGTGGGTCCATTGGCTGAGATGAAGCCTCATTATCATCCGCATCGTTTTGGGAAAACGATGTAGTGTTTGTACCAGCAACAAATGTTCCAGCTTCACTGTCAGTTGGCACTGTATGTACATCAACAGCGGGGGTGTTGGTGTCAACTTGCAACTCTGGAGTTTCATCAATAACTTCTTCCATCAGAAGATGCGTGAAGTAATTAGGCGGTAGTAAACCAGCCTACTCATTGAGGTCAAACGGCTCCTCATTGAGGTCAAGGATACCCATTGCCTGCACAAAAAAAATGAATCAAAAAACAAATAAGGGAAAAAGTCAACTTCCAAAGTATATATAGGCAAAAAACTATACATTGTTGGCTAAACAGTACTTCTAATTCTATTTTTAGCCTCACAAATTCTCACATTTTTATTGCTATTTTTTGACATGTAGGTACTGGACAAGAGCTTCTTCATGTGGAAAAAGACGAGGAAGCGATGACCAGATGCAAAGAAATGAAGGAAAAAAATGTTCAAGTCATGTGTTACATGTGTTGTAATTAGGATTAGTATGTTGCAAACTCTGTTATAGTTTTCTGTTATTTTTGGTGCAAGTATCTACTGTTTGATGATACCAAGTTGCATGACAATTGTGTGAAACTAAGTTTCCTACTTATGTAAGAAAGTTGCCTACAGATGCTACCAAGTTTCCTACTGTTCACATGATGATTCTGTGAATTCAAAAACTAATGTGTTAAGTTGCCAACCTATTCTGTTTATGCATGGATTTTTTCTACTTACAATTTTTGATCATCTGGCTGCATAAAAAAAGGAGCATATTTTTGACATGTCGGTACTCTATGTAGTTGCCATGAACAAAGGTTGCCTCAGACACAAAAATTGGCTCAACTAAGATGCAAGTTGCAAACTACTAGTGAAAAATTGTCCATAGTTTTATGAAAAAGACAATAAATCTTTGACTCAAAAAAGATTTTTTACATAGGGGATGGTGTGTGGGTAATTGGTAGGCCACTATTTCTGATGAAAAAGGAGTATGTTCATGTTAAAAAGAAGTTTCTTGCGATGTGATAGAAGTTGCTAGGAAACAGGGACTAGTTGCCTATCCCTTAGAAAAGTTGCTACGAAACAGGGGAAAATTACATCCACCATTAGAAATAGTTGCTAAGAAACAGGAAAAATTTGTCTCCACCCTCAGAAAAGTTGCTACATAAAAACATGAAAAGTTGTAATTTTTTCCATGTAAACTCCAATCTACGAAAAAGAAGTTGCCTAGGATATGATAGAAGTTGGTACAAAATAGAAAAAAGTTGCTAAAAACGTCACAAAAGTTGCAACTTTCATCTGAATTGCAAGAACATATTAAAAAAACCTAGAAGAACATGGCAACATAGGTTGTCTAGGAGCTGGGGAAGTTATTAAGGAGCATAGCCAAGTTGCTTGTGTTTGGCAGAAAGTTAACTCCAGCAAAAAGAAATCAACAAGAGAATAGCAGAGAGAAAAAATGGACGAGTACCTGTGTTGAATCTGACAGAGCAATTCCAGATGTAGGTGCGTTTCTTGAGCTGCTCTCCGCATGGAACATGTTCGTGTGGTTGAGGATCGGGAGGTTGCCATATTTTGGTGGGTTCATGGAGCCAGCAAGAGGAAGCAATGGCGGCTGGGGCCGGAGGAAGAAGACGATCTAGGGGACAAGATCTGGGAGCGATAGGGTTAGAGAGAGGACAGAAGGATGGACAGAATGGCGCGGGACGTGGGGGATCACGGGCTGGGGCGCAGTGGGGGAACCAGATAAAAGCAAACGAGCGCACCCCCTCGCAGAAACCGAGGAAAAGCAGTCAAAAGCGGAGAGCAGAACTTTCTAAAAGTGGAAGTTGCCCAGCTGGCAAACCTGGCGCGCCCAACTCATCCTTTTGGTGCCCGGACGCCCGTTAGACTCGTCCAAATAATACAGATAACTTCTATTATTTATTATTTAAAAATACTTATAAAGACATGTGGATCCGAGACAACATCATGAATTTGGCCCCGGTAAATGGGTCTTGCCTATCAGAATTGTCAATTAGCCATAAATGTACAACCTTTATGCGAAACCTTCGTTCAAATGTGATGGTTTTCTACAATTAAAAGGTCTACTAATACCATTTGATAAATTTTATTAAAAAAGTGGTAGTTTTATGCTAACAACTCTGTTAAATGCAGGCGCTAGGAATTTGTCTAGCCGCGCGCCGCGAATAGGGAACCAGTTTTCCTAACGGCACGCGCCAGAAAATACATGAAAATAAATCAGATTAAGTGTCTCTTTAGCGCCTGGCGTTGGAGGATTAAGGTACTCGACTGATTTTTCTTTTCGTATTTATTATTTTAAACCGCTTAGTAAGACATGCCCTAAGATTGTGGCAGCAACCGGTGTCCAGTGCAAAGTCGCTTGGACCGAGGTGAGCAAATAAATGAGAATCAAATGCAAAAAACATTACTCCCTCCGTCCAACAAAGGATGTCGGAGCTCTCCGACTTCCAGTTCAATTGAATTTTTAAAAAAGAACCCGAGTACATTCAAAACGTTTGAAATTTGGGCCTCAAAATCGAAATTAAAATTGAAATCTTCCTTGTCGAGCTTTGCCTCCGTCAATCGACGGGTCCGTCGCCGTCTCGCTGCCCTCGCGCCGCCGGAGGAAAGCAGAGCTCCCGCCGGCCTCCCGCCGGAGCCGGCAGTCTGAGCTCACGGACACGCAGGAGATAGCGGACGCCCGCATCGCGAACTCGCAGGAGCTCGCGGACGCGGGATGCTCACCATCGCCGCAGCTCTGGCGAGGAATGAGGTCGCCGACGAGGAGGTCAGCGGGCGTACGCGCAGGAGATCGCGGACGCGCAACAGCTTCTCCGATGGCGGCCGTCGGGCAGCTTCTCCGACGCTTGGGCACGATTAGCCTCCGCCGGCTGCCCGTGGGCGCTGCTCCGGAGCCCCAACCTCGACCCCAAACTTGCCGTCATCCTCGACGTCCTCCCCGCCATATTTTGGTGGCTGGCTGCGCTCCGGAGCTCCTGCTCTGCTTCCTTGTCCCGCTGCTCCTGAGGAAGAACAGTGTGCATGAAGTTACTTCCTACAGAAAATTCAGTTCCAGTCTCTACTAAACTGAGCACTGCATAGACAAGTTTCTTCCCTGGAGTGCTATAAGTAGATCAACAATGTACGCATTTAGGTAAATCAGGATGCATGTAAGATGTTTTAAGTATAGATGGCCGGGGAATAATCACGTGTGGCTCCAGGAATAATACCTAGCCCATTTTGTCAAATTTCCAAAATCTGACTGTTCAAATATGGGTCCTTCAAATATTCCAACATTTGACAGTTATTCCATGTACATGGATGAGTGATTTGCAGCAGTAGGTATAGCAGCAGTAGGACTACTAGTAAAGTTCTGCACTAGCCCTCCGAGGATCCTTAAAGAGTTCAAACAACAATATTGAATTTAAAAACAAAAAATAATGTGGTTATATAGGGTCCATACTATTATTGGCATCATAGTAGTACTTCTGCTCCATGTTGCTTTTGGGGGACTTGGAACCTGCTGGCCTCCCTCTGTTCTTCTGAAACCAAACCAACCAAAATCTTTGAGCCGTTCTATGAAATTACAGATTAGAAAATAGTGTGAAACAGAGGGTATGTTATGTTTAGTATAAACAGTCCACTTGTATGATTAGGTTGTTAGAGTATAAACAGTACACTTGTATGGGTCCTTCAGTAGTCAACTTATCTACTGAATAAATTCAGAGAAAGTGAAGCAAAGCAATCTGGAACTTGTGCAATGGATAAAGCTATGAAGTCAACATGAACATTGCAGTGAATTCAACATCAGGATTTGCAGTCAACGGGAACATTGCAATGGATTCAGTATTTACTGAAATAAATGAGATGCATTTACTTAAATTCAGCATTTGCTTTGAAATTTAGACAAGCTACTCATATGCATTATTCATGTGGCAGAGAAGATACCTTCCATTCATGACAAGAAGATAAGTATTGGCCTCAGTACAGATACTTTAATTCTAGCTAAATATTGGCCTACAAAATTTGTTCCACTATAATTCTGTGGAGATATTTTGATCGAGCTAATAATGCACCAACTCACATAGAAAACCTGTGTAGAAAACAAAAACAAATGGTGAATACTTGTCCGATTTCATGATTTCCATCCAAGAAGTAAAACAAAGAAACTCTGTAAAGGCATAAGTAAAACAAATAAATTCTAGTTTTGTAGTTTAAGTTATATGCCCAAGACAATACTATCAGGGCTACAGGCACAAAACTACACAATAATCTGTCATCTCACTGATGCTATCTAGTATATCTGTGGAGCGTCTCCATGTAACCTCCTCTTTTACCAGACTCTCCATAATATCCTAGTGCAACAATATTTTTTTTGACACTCCATGACAGATATGAATAGAAGAATAAGCAAGTGGATCATTGTATCTACCCTTAGAAACATATTGGTATGATACTAGAGGGGGATCCTCCTCGCCGTAGCCCAAGGATCTCACTATCTTGGTGAAAGAATGAAATTGCTTATTGTCAACATAGATATTCTCTTGGTATACCTACCAATAGAGATAATAGTGTTATTGTTACAAACGACAGAAGAAATAGAATTAAGCATCCCAAAGTTCGTTAGGATGATTTTTCCAGCCACAATCACTGACCTCATCAGCCAGAAGAACAAGACTCTCAATTTTTTAGAACTTCACATTGTCATATTGGTTTTCCAGCGCAAGAACCTAAACATAAATGAACCATCTCAATACTGATATTTTGTCTCTCTTAGTTATCTGACTGAACCACAGAATTTTATGCACATTATAGAGAAAGTCAAAGTACATCATACAAACATGGTATCTATACCAAGATGCAACAATCAAAGATGTTTTCTAAATCTGGCAATGAGAAACAATCAGCACAAATCTCATTCCTTATCAGTAACTGCATCATCAAGTGCACCTGGCAAGGGATCAATAATTTGACACGAGACTTAACTGAGGAGTACTGCATGTTTGTTCATAAATTGTCTACCAATTGAAGGAAGATGTACAACACATCTCACCGGACTTGCCCCATCTATAAGAAAAATGTCATCTGTAATTGGTAACAGAGGAGGAAAGGGGCCTCATCGGCAGCAACTTGTTGTGGATGTGATCGGCAGCAACTGCAGCTCGGGGAGGAGCTTGGGAAGGCAGAAGAAGCTTCCAGGCCAACCCTCCAGCGATCCCGACGTCATGCGGTGGGGAAGCAAGGTGGTGTCTTGGGACAGAAAAATCCGACCTTGGGGGAGGTGGCGGCGTGGGGCAAGGAGAGGGGAAGCGGTGGCATGGGGCGGGTTGGAGTGGGGAGAACCGGTGTGGGACGGGGAGGGGAGGGGAGCAGCCGAGCAAGGCATGGGGCGGCAGAGGCGACCTGAGCGGAGCAAGTGAGGAAGACAAAGGTGGGCGTGGACCTTAGTTTGGTTGGGAATTCTCTAAGGAGGTTTTTGCAAATTCGCCCATCCGACATCCTTTTATGGACGGAGGGAGTATTTTCGATTGTGTCTGCACTCGCTGTCTACAATCTATGTATCGGGTACTGACTACTGAACGAAATACTCCTTGGGCCTGAATCTATCGCTGGAGTAGCTTTTTTCCCTCACACAAGATATTCATCCCTACCAGAGCCTGTATTTGACACACAAAAGTTGTAGTTCATCAAAATGGACATGACATCTCCTTGGGCCTTGGCCAGTGTGTGTAAATGTTTAAATCAAGAAAATATTGAGCAAAAGTGTGTGCTCTAACAACTCTAACCACCAAACAAGAACCCAGCTGCCTGATCCTCGTTCCCGTTACACAACTTGAGTGCCTGTATAACAGATGCCCGGTCGAATCCAAGTTCCACGAGCTTTCTGACTTTCGCTTCAAAATCTCCTCCCTGACAAGGGTTCTTACAACAGTCAAGATCAATCTAATGCCTGAAAGACTTGATAAAGAACAAAAGTATATAGCAATTCTGAATAAAAATACTAACCTGTGGAGGAACCACAGCTGGAGCTCCTACAAAGGAAATCAAATCAGAGTTGGTTTGCAATTCACCAGCACTTGCCGAAAAGCTATCAGAAGATCGCAAGTTCTCTAAATTCAAGGGACTACGCAATAGCACAAGTAAACTAACCTGCAGGAGAGGATTGTGATGGCACATCAGGAGTCTTCTCCCGTGCCCTTGATGATTCCTGGAGGATACAAATTAAATAAGGAATTACGGATGATGTATCATTTGCAGGGAAACCAATGCAAAATTATGCAAAGAAGTAATTTTGCTTACTCCGGCTGCTCCTTGGCTAGGAGATGCTAGCTTGGATGCTTTCTCTTCGTCGCGTATATGTGAAGGGATGTCTTTTTCTGAAGAATAGTAGAGTAGTTGAAGAACGGAGATTTGCAATGTTGTAAAAGTACATAATAGGATAAAAATATAGGGATGCTCAATAGTGGGAAGGCAACTAATAATAACAACTGAGCTTCTCCAATAGCTTATTTCATTGTCCAACCATCGAGAACTAAAGTAGAGAATAAAAGCATGAAGTAGGTGCATGATAGTAAGCTACTAACCATGTAAGAAGGGCACCGAGACTTCACCACCTCCTACTCTAAGAACATTGTCCTTTAGGTCAATTATGCACTGCGTTGGATAACAAAGAGCATCATTATGGGGTGTAATCATTAATCAACCCATGTTTTTTACATGACATGACTTAATCCAAAACTTAGCCATGTAATTACCTGATGTTTCCGCAGCATATCAAGCCCGAAAAGGAATTCCATGTTCTGAGCATCCAATACTGTGAAGGAACAAGGATAGAAAATGTCGCCAATCTGTCCAAACATAGCGATGCAATGTGAACCTCTGTTACAACTTAATTTATTACAACTTATCCAGAATTTCATAACAATCAAAAGTTAGTAGATGTACAAGTAAGACTATTAGTTTGGCATTAGGTTTGAAGGAAGTACTAAAGGCTATGATTCTATTTAGGAGTTCCTGCATGGTTTGCATAAAACACAACATGTTACACAACAACAAAATTCATAATTTTATACCCGAGTAATGAGTTTGGTATCATATTTTAACTTTGGCTCACTGAACTTCAGACTGTAAATGTGTCAATGGCTCAAACAGCATTGCAGCATCATCTCCAAAGTCATGGTGCAGAAAATGGACCATTTGCAGGACTGGAAAAATATTGACATTGGTAATACCAAATTTGCATTATTATCAAACCTTTATCGGCGCTACATGTATTCTTCCAAGTATTTCCGACTGACCAACCCCAATAGCAACACCTCTGTAACGCTGATCAAGTAGCCTGAGTAACCTGCACATGATATTTCATTATGTAATCAGCTGTATATGGTATGGTATGCATATCAGTGAGTGTCTTGAGAATGATTTATATTCTCCAGTACAATAAAGTTCTTTTGTATGATAAATAATTTTGTCTTTTTACACAGAATTATCATATGAGAAACAAAAGATTAAACAGTTTCGATCAAATATATCTTAATTAATAACCGTACCCACAACGTTCAGCGCAGTCTTTTGATATGATGGTTGACTGAGCTCCACTGTCAACAAAGGCCTGTAGATGAAAGAAAAGCTAAGAAATCACATATACAAAACAATTAGCAGGAAGCAATCAAAGCATCTGCATCAACCCGCATCCCATTATTGTGTATCCTTTTTGTTGGTACACTGCTCGTACTCAAAAGTAATAAATAGAAATGAGTTATATCAAAGTCCATACAAGCTCTCTGATATTCAGAATATCAACAAAAATACTGTTTGGGCTTTTGAGTATAGGCAATGCTCGACATGCTTGTTATATACAAATAGATATATGAAATAACACAATACCTTCAAAGGCACTCCGTTGACTTCCATATCCACATACAGCATAACCTGAAATCAGAATGCTGATCTGAGTATAAAGAATAGCACGTAAAATAGAAGCATAGTAACTTACTAAGAGTCAACCTACCACTCGACCAAATGCTTCAGGATTATGCTCTATAGCAGCCTCCCAGTTTTCATCAATGCCTTTCTGAATATGACAATTTACAAGTAGTCAGAAAGTCAGGTAACTGAATAACTCCTAAAAAAGTGAACAGGAAAGAAAGTACTCCACTATTAAGACAGTTAAGACAGAGCAAAGCTTTTATATGCAAACAATTTTACATGAAAAGCACTATGTCGACATGTCATGGTAACAACCAATAAATTGATATTATCCGACTATGAAAGCTATCAGGAGGTATATGCATGAAAAAAGAAATTCCCTTTCCACTATTCATCATTCTACCTCTGCACTGTATTCCCTCACATGTTTAATCCTGTTTTTATGCTAAACATTCTTTAATGCTTGGTTGGCATCAATGTCAATTTTGATTACCCCGTAGGGTTGAGCTGTTTTCAGATAACTGCGTTTTTAGCTACTTGTTTCTCGTAATAAAGTTCCAACCACGTACATTTCTATTTTTATAATGGGTCCATAAGGCAGCAAAAGACAAGTGTATCCATATAGGCATTGGATGGATAGGAAGATTAAGAAAAGGAATAAATCAAGAAGTATCCTTGTTGGATATGGTTGGGTCTATTAGAAAGATTCTAGTTAAATTAGGAAGAGTCCAACTGAACTAGGAATGTAGAGTTATAGAGATTTGGCTTTTGTAGGATTGCATGAAAATTAGCAATCCATGTGCCAGAATCTTAGCTTACTTGTACTTTGTTTACTTTTCTCTCTCCTTCTCTTTGGTTTCATATGTTTCCGTTGGGTTTCATATCTAGACTAACCCAGCATGCTTGAAGTCTTGGAGAAAAGGCTTTGATGTTGATGTTGTTGTTTGAGTTTGAACTGAGATCCAACTTTTGGATCAAATCAGTTGTTCTATATATAAAGGTGTACTGTCTAACACTTCAATCAAGCAATGAAATAAAATAAATGTTCTCTAAGCCTTAGAGCCTCTCTTCCACGTCAGGGACAAGCCCTGTCGTCGGATTGTTGAGGGCAGGTGGCCAATCCCCGATCTTACGACCTTTACCCTACCCAAATTACCTTGCTGTGGATCAAGATACATCTTCTGTATTCCAGAGAATATGGAATGAAAGGTGAGCACAATAATTGGATAACAAAATGCATCTACATTTAGTTCGATTAACCTTCTATGACTTCTTTCCCGCAGCTGTTTAAGAAACAAGCATAACATAACAACCTAAATATGCAGATCCCTTGGGTTAGTCATGTAATGATGTTTGTGATCACATTTGCCTCGTAATATGTGAAAAGGAAAAAACGGTCAACATGTGTCCTGACAAAAAAGGTTTGTACCTGCCGAATTGCCGCTTCAATTTTCTTCTGAGCCTCAACATCAAATGGATCAGCATACAATAAAGCCTGCAAACAGATCATACTTATTATTTATTAACGACTAAACCTATTATTACTGAACAAGTTAGAAAAACAGCCCACAACAACCAACAAGAAAGAACATGAAACTACTCGAGTCATATTTTACGGAATTAATGCAAGAGCAACCTATATTCTCAATTTTCCCTTCTGTAAGACATGACAATTGAAATAACTTGCAGGAAAAAAAAAGCAGTGATTAGCCGATGAGATGCTCACAAGCTCTTCCTCCTGTTTGCGTTTTAGTTGTTGTCTTTGTTGGTGGTGCGACCGCAAGATGTTTTGCAACTCATTGATGTCATCTCCAAGGATGGCCTGAGCTAATGAAGGGTCATTCTGCAAATTAAAGGGATAACGGTTTAAACAAAAGAAGTGAACATATTTTCTGCAACTAACATCTAGGAACTCTAACCTGGAAAATATTGATAGTTCGATGAAGCTACCAGCAAAGTTTACCTGAAGGAGTTGCGCCATAAGTTGTGAATTGCCACGTATATGTTGTTGGAAAGCTTGAGGATTTACAGCTGATCCATCGGGATTTACCCTCATAAGATCCTCAGATGTCCTAAAATTTTCATCCCATGCAATTAACAGTAGAAACCATTGTTACTTCAGTGGCACTAAAATTCATGAGGATTATTTAAGCTAAAAAAATGTATCGTGTCTCCTTCAATATTATGCCAATTGTGATCCATGAAGGTGATAAACCGAAATTAAAACTGATAACTACAAGAAGAAGAACATCTCGATCTAGCAATAATAGAAGAAAAAAACAGCATTTCACCCATAACGAACTGCGTGAATTTAAACCCCCAAGGAAATTCCCATGGAGAGCCAACAGATGTATACGTAGAAGGCCAACAAACAAACAAACCTATTATTGGAGACAGCCATCATCACAAGATCACCATCATTGACTCCGATAGCGCTGAGCTTGTCGGGATTGTTCATCTCCTTGCCATTGAAATGAAGCACCTGCTGCTGCAGCGGCACCCGAGTCTAGCCACACACAGACACCCAAACCCAATAATGTGAGATCAAACCAGTCGACGCAACTCATGGAAAGAGAAATCTGAAGCAAAAATTCGGCTGGCCCGGCTCACCTCGACCTCAAGGAGCGCCTTCAGATTCTCCACCTGCAAAGCACGCAGGGCACACAATTCAGCTAAAAGCGGCAGTTCTTTTCATACGTGGATCGCGATAACAGTGCCAGTTTAGCTCTAGAGGCAGAAGTGTCGCCCGATTCTGGCCAGACCAGGCCACCACAGCTAAAGATCCGACTGAACCTTACGCATAACACGAGGCAACAGCACGCACTAGGGAGTAAATTGCGGGTCGGAAGCGCCCGCTTCTCGCCGCCCTTATCGCGAGCTAACCAGTCACCGCCGGAATTCGTCCCAACGGAGCAGCCTCCGTTGCCCGTCGAGATCGAGATTGGGGAAGGTAGAGGAGGGGCGGGAGGGAGGGAGGCTTACGGATTCGTCGGGATCGACATCGAGGGAGAGAATCTGCTCGTCGGCGGTCATCACGGTAAGCTTCATCTTGCCGCCGCCGGTTGGAATCGAACTCCTCCGCCGCGGCTGTGGAAAGAAGGAGATGAAGTGCGGGCCTTTCCTGTTCGCTGCTGCGGAGACGGGGCGAGTCTACGGGTGTCAAATCGGGCTGCGTTCTTACTTGCAGAAGTGGTAAGGAATCATGACGGACGGTGTTACTGACCGGCTGACCGTATGGTCCACGCCGTTCGATCCAGGCCCAACTCCAGCCCGAAGTACCTCAAAACAAATCCATATATATTGTTTTCAAAAAAAAAATCCATATATTACGCCGTATTGCTAATTTTCCTTCATCAAAGAAACTAAATCTTATATAGTTGTAATTTCTTTTAACAAACCTTAATCTAGATTATTGGATAATGTTGTGATTCGTGCTATCTGATGAGATGCCCATCGTTTGCAACTAAGTTTTTTCAGTTACAAACAAGTTCTGAACGAGTTTTTCCGATTGTACATGGTTGCAACACGGAATCTTCCAGTTACACATAGGTTCTGCTTCATGATATATGTTAGTTTGGGAGTTGTGTATGAGTTGTAACTAAGATGCATCTTAGACTTATATGACGTTAACCGAGTGAGGTTTAGTTAAAACATAGTTGACTTATCTTGTATTGTGTCAACCTTTTATTTTTTATTTTTTCTAAGTTGAAGTTGAATGTAGTTTTAAGAAAAAATATATACTATGAATATCAACGTGTGGCGTCCCGCAAAAACCACTACTAGAAAATCGCGTTGTTATTGTGCATTGCATCATCATGACCGCATGCTCATGTCATCATGCCACATTGCATTTGAGCATAGTCATCATCTTGCATTTGCTTGCATAAAACTATTTGCGAAAAAACCTATTTTTGTTTTCTAAACGCCCCGTACTTGTTCAAACACAAAACCCGGGTCTCCGGATTATTTCATTTTGTCTGCCAACGGTTTGCAAAAGTCCGGTTTTAATTATTTTTAGGGGGCAGCCAAACCGGGCCGATCCGACCCAGTCGGCCACCCCCAGTACAAAAATCGGACCACCTATCTTCTTTTCCTACCTATCCTAGTCTACCCAAACCCCCTCCACCTCACCCTGACCAATCTCCTCCCTCCACCTCACCACTCCCTCCACCAACCCCAGTGCCACATCACCCCCACCACCGATCCCCACCTTTGTCCCTTTGACCACGTCGCCCTACCCACTCACACACATCCCCCCTCTCTCTCTCCCAAGCCTGGCCCCCCTCTCGTCAGCGGTCACCCCAAGACGCTTGCCCATTAGCCCCACCCCGCGTCCCCGACTCCCGTCTCCTTCTCTCTCCTCACGCTCCCTCCTCCCAGACCCAACCACCGCCCGCCTCCAGTCCGACAAAGTGCGTCCGCCTCCGGCCACCTCTCTCTCTCTAGTCCGCCCTCTCGCGCGAGCCCGCCTTGCCCGCGCCGGGCTTCGCCCGTCGCCCGGCCTCCTCGCCGCCACCACGGCCTCAAGCTTCTCCGGCCGCCCGGACACAGGTAGCCAGGCCTCGACCGACCATCGCCACCTCGCCAGCTCTCCGGCCGTCCCTCTCTCCTCGCCTGGCCGCGTCCTCACGTCTTCCTCCACGGGATCCCTCCCACCCCTTCTGCGGACGCTGGCCGCCCGGGGCGCCCGCCTCCGGCCACCGCAGCAACCTCCTCTGCCCGTGGCCCTCCTCCCTCGGGCTGCCTTCTCTGCTCCCGTCGTCCTCGCCTGGCCCCCATGCAACCTGCTGTGAGCCACCGCCGCCTCCTTCCTCTCCGGCCGTCCTCCCGGCCAGTGAGCCTCGCCGTCGTCGCGGTCCACCTCAACGCCCGGCGTCGGTCCTCCTCCTTCCGCGACCATGCACCGGTGGCGCGTGTGTTTGCAACGTGAGGCTCCCCGTGTACCTGGTGATGCCAACAAGTGTCCTGCGGTGCTGTGGATGGTACTGCAAGATGGTAACACTGCCTAGAATCCTTCCGGTGAACAAGAGCTGCAAGCCGGACATGTACCGCGAGAAGCCACCCGAACATTCGGTGCTAAGTCCAAGTTCGCCATCGACAATCGAAGCCTCGAAACCCCAAGCACTCTTTCTCGGACCCGAAGACCATCGGTCAAGTTCGCCAAACAAAGACGGCCGACAAGGTCTTCTACTTGGACACCGAGTACTTCTTCCCGGCTCCGATCAAAGTTCGCCATCGACAATTGAAGCCGGCACCCTCCAAGATCTTCTCCCCGATACGGCAAGCTCTCCATCCGGTTCGCCCGGTTAAATCGAGAACCGGACGCCAAGGTCGCGAATCTGACAAGTACTTCATTCAACGCCATGACCGTCGACATGACCGAAGACCACGGATGCTCCAAGATCTACTCATTATCGAGAACGATCCATGCCGACGAACCCGGATCCGGACCACGAGACCGAACCGAAACCCGGAACCCAAGATCTGTCGAACCCTAATGTGTGACCCCGATCCGATCCCCTATTTTTATAAATGCCATCTATATAACTTGTTGCATTAAATCATTCATCTCACATGCATATTTGTGTGGTTTGGGGGCCTTATGCCGATTCACCTTATAATTAAATATGGGGCCCATATGCGGGCAAATCTAGTCTTATATCGGCCTCATTTAAATTTGTGTAGCGAACCGGTAACTTATCTTGCCCTGTTATTACAACATTTAATTTGCGGGGTAGATAAACAACATGAACCATCTAAATAATTGTCGGGACCCCGGTTCCACTTAATATTGCCCAATTACATCGCATTGCCTGCCATGTCATACATCATACATGCATCATGCCCGATCTTCTGTCATAGTATTAAATAGTGCATACGGTGTTTATTCTAGTGTTTTGGTTCTTCGCGGATAAAATTTGAGTTGGTGCAGTGTCGACTGATCTTCGGTTGAACCTTGGCAATGTTCTCAAAGTAGCATCTCCTCTTTCTACCTATCTTACTTTTATAGTATTTATTCCCTCCTGTTGATCTATTGCTATCGTGTTGCGTTGCTCTAGTTTTTCGTACCCGTGATATCCCTTGCAGCCTTATATTGCCTTGGACACATCCTATTACCTGTTGTTTGGTAGATAGATGGACTTGCGTGTCTTAGTCGCTTGCTCAAGTGCTGTTGTGTGTCGTCAAGTACCGCAGTTGTTGGAGTATTGCCGTGTGGTTATTGTTGGAGATGATCAAGACTTTACTTACTGTTTAACAACTAAAATTGAAGTAGGTAAGCAGAGGCACAGGTGGGCAATAGATGTTATTTGGTTGTTAACCGTCCACTTGTGTCCCGTAGGAACCCGAGTACTTGATACCTGTTCCTTGAATATTCGCGCTATCCACATCCGGGAGGATTATGGGACCCCCCTGAGCCAGAGCTTGATTCATTCTTATTTCTTGGGGCCACAAACTAGTTTGAGGTTTTATTTACTATCATGTACCTATGCCATGTTTTACTGCTTTATTACGATTGTGCGAGGAGCACCTGTACTGTTTAGGTAAGCGGAGTGTTTTCGCGGTATCGACAAGCCCAGTTTTGGGTTCCCAGTCATTTACAGCCACTGGCGCAAACCTTGAGTCCGTCTCGGAGTCAGCTAACTTCGTTGCGGGTGTACTCAATGGGGTGGCCCCCTGAAATATTTCTGAATCTGTGATTGCTTTGTCGTGAAAGCCTCGTTGGGTTTTCATTTGGTTTTCCGAGGTTGATCGAGTGTGTGTTGCTATTTGTGCACCTGCAGGTAAAACTTTCGAAAGTCGTGTCGCGGTTATGGACGACTTGGAGCATGATATCTCGATCATAGACAACTATAACTAAAGTAGTGCTATAAATTTGACTTTATAATGACTAGTAATCGACTTCACTATAATGGAATGGCTAAATAAAAGCGCCCACAATTGCTTGTTTGGGTTGTCGCTTGCGACCATTGTACCCTGACTAGTAAATCGCAACTACAACGGAATGGCTAAATAAAAGTGCCAACAACTGCTGGGTTTTGGGATATCTCATGCTAATTGTATCTGACTAGTAAGTGTTGCAACTACAATGGAATGGTTAAATAAAAGTGCCCACTGCTTATTTTATCAAGATGACTATCTATATTTGACTAGTAATTGCTGCAACGATAGCTGTATAAATAAAACTGCCAACTGTGTGAGTTCCTCGGTTGACTTCCTCGTTTGGTCTCGAGGGGGAATACCAGGATGGGTTTGTTTGGTGTTAGAATCAGGTTGGTTCCGAATAGGTCTTTCTTATCCCTCTCTGATAGCCGACAGTTATATCGAGTCTCTATAGGTTGTTTAGTGCATCTTGCATTCTGATCCACCATACCTATGTAGGCGAGGACCGCCGAATTCTAGCCTTGCCGTGTACTGGCCTCAGTACTGACCGCTCTCTGTTTTTCCTTTGCCCTTTGTCGGCACCCCTTTTGTTAAGCAGGTTTGAGATCGACGTCGTTAGCAGGGTTACCCTTCCGGCTTTGGCGGGGTTATGGGCCATTGGTTATTCTTCGTGGCTCTTAGCCCCATTTGCATCTTGTCCGTACACGGGCGCTCTCGTTTTCAAGGTGATTTGGATCTTTGTATATTATCTGTATTCTTGACTCTTTGAGTCATTATATATATCTCGCTACATGGGTCCCATCGAGGACTGTTGTGTAATGTTATTACTTTTTGCCCAACCACTACTACTAGCAAAATCGCGTTGTTATTGTGCATTGCATCATCATGACCGCATGCTCATGTCATCATGCCACATTGCATTTGAGCATAGTCATCATCTTGCATTTGCTTGCATAAAACTATTTATGGAAAAAACTATTTTGTTTTATAACGCCGTCCTTGTTCAAACACAAAACCGGGTCTCCGGATTATTTAGTTTGTGGTTTGCAAAAGCCAGTTTTAATTGAATAAAATATTTAATTATTTTTAGGGCAGCCAAACCGGCCGATCCGACCCAATCGGCCACCCCGATACAAAATCGGGCCACCTATCTTCTTTTCCTACCTATCCTAGTCTACCCAAACCCCTCCACCTCACCGACCAATCTCCTCCTCCACCTCACCCACTCCCTTCCCTCCAGCCAACCCCCAGCTGCCACATCACCCCCACCACCGATCCCACCTGTTGTCCCACCCGCCACGTCGCCCTACCCACTCACACACAGCCCCCACCTACCCCCTCTCTCTCTCTCCCCGACAGCCTGGCCCCATCCCTCTCTCGTCGCGGTCACCCTTGACGCCAGCTGCCCCACCCCAGCGTCCCCTGACCCGTCTCCTTCCTCTCTCTCCTCACGCTCCCTCCTCCCACCCAACCACCCGCCTGGCCCTCCGTCCAAAATGCGTCCCGCCTCCCACGGCCACCTCCCTCTCTCCTCTGCAGTCCGCCCTCGCGCAGCCCCGCCCGCCTTGCCGCCGCCTGGCCTCCTCCAGCCACGCCACTGCCTCAAGCTTCTCCGGCCGCACCTGGACACAGGCGCGCCACACCCTCCGACCATCGCCACCTCCCGCGAGCTCCGCGGCCGTCCCCCTCCTCTCCTCGCCGGCCCGCGTCCTCGCCGTCTTCCTCCACGGGATTCCCTCCCCCCCCTTCTGCGGCCTTTGGCCCCGGGGCCAGCGGCGCCGCCTCGGCCACATGAGCAACCTCCCCTCTGTGGCCCCTCCTCCCTCGGGCCTGCCTTCTCTGCTCCCGTCGTCCTCGCCCTAGGCCCCCATGCCGCAGACTGGCAATGAGCCACCGCCGCCTCCTTCCTCTCCGGCCGTCCTCCCGGCCAGCGAGCCTCGCCGTCATGTCCCACCTCCAACGCCGTCGGTCCTCCTCCTTCCCGCGACCATGCCCGGTGGCGTAGTGTGTTCAACGTGAGGCTCCCCGTGTACCTGGTGATGCCAACAAGGGTCCTGCGGTGGTGTGGATGGTACTGCAAGATGGTAACACTGCCTAGAATCCTTCCGGTGAACAAGAGCTGCAAGCCGGACATGTACCCCGAGAAGCCACCCGAACATTCGGTGCTAAGTCCAAGTTCGCCATCGACAATCGAAGCCTCGAAACCCCAAGCACTCTTTCTCGGACCCGAAGACCATCGGTCAAGTTCGCCACCGACAAAGGACAGACCGACAAGGTCTTCTACTTGGACACCGAGTACTTCTTCCCGGCTCCGAGCAAAGTTCGCCATCGACAATTGAAGCCGGCACCCTCCAAGATCTTCTCCCCGATACGGCAAGCTCTCCATCCGATTCGCCCGGTTAACGAGAACCCGGACGCCAAGGTCGCCGATGCGAATACGACAAGTACTTCATTCCGAACGCCATGACCGTCGACATGACCCGAAGACCACGGATGCTCCAAGATCTACTCTGTTATCTGAGAACGATCCCGCCGAGACCGAACCCCAGATCCGGACCCTGAGACCGAACCCCGAAACCCCCGGAACCCAAGATCTGTCGAACCCTAATGTGTGACCCCGATCCGATCCCCTATTTTTATAAATGCCATCTATATAACTTGTTGCATTAAATCATTCATCTCGCATGCATATTTGTGTGGTTTGGGGGCCTTATGCCGATTCACCTTATAATTAAATATGGGGCCCATATGCGGGCAAATCTAGTCTTATATCGGCCTCATTTAAATTTGTGTAGCGAACCGGTAACTTATCTTGCCCTGTTATTACAACATTTAATTTGCGGGGTAGATAAACAACATGAACCATTTAAATAATTGTCGGGACCCCGGTTCCACTTAATATTGCCCAATTACATCGCATTGCCTGCCATGTCATACATCATACATGCATCATGCCCGATCTTCTGTCATAGTATTAAATAGTGCATCCGGTGTTTATTCTAGTGTTTTGGTTCTTCGCGGATAAAATTTGTTGAGTTGGTGCAGTGTCGACCTGATCTTGGTTGAACCTTGGCAATGTTCTCGGCGAGCATCTCCTCTTTCTACCTATCTTACTTTTATAGTATTTATTCCCTCCTGTTGATCTATTGCTATCGTATTTGCGTTGCTCTAGTTTTTCGTACCGTGATATCCCTTGCAGCCTTATATTGCCTTGGACACATCCTATTACATTGTTTGGTAGATAGATGGACTTGCGTGTCTTAGTCGCTTGCTCAAGTCTTTGTTGTGTGTCGTCAAATCCGCAGATTGTTGGAGTATTGCCGTGTGGTTATTGTTGGAGATGATCAAGACTTTACTTCTTGTTTAACAACTAAAATTGAAGTAGGTAGCGAGGCACAGTGGGCAATAGATGTTATTTGGTTGTTAACCGTCCACTTGTGTCCGTAGGAACCCGAGTACTTGATACTGTTCCTTGAATATTCGCGCTATCCACATCCGGAGGATTATGGGACCCCCCGAGCGAGCTTGATTCATTCTTATTTCTTGGGGCCACAAACTAGTTTGAGGTTTTATTTACTATCATGTACCTATGCCATGTTTCTTTGCTTTATTACGATTGTCGAGAGCACCTGTCTTTATTTAGGTAAGCGGAGTGTTTTCGCGGTATCGACAAGCCCAGTTTGGGTTCCCAGTCATTTCTGACCATGGCGCAAACCTTGAGTCCGTCTCGAGTCACTAACCGTTATGGTGTACTCAATGGGGTGGCCCTGAAATATTTGAATCCTGTGATTGCTTTGTCGTGAAAGCCTCGTTGGGTTTTGATTTGGTTTTTCCGAGGTTGATCGAGTGTGTTGCTATTTGTGCACCCTAGGTAAAACTTTCTGAAAGTCGTGTCCGCGGTTATGGACGACTTGGAGCACAGTATCTCGATCATAGACAACTATAACTAAAGTAGTGCTATAAATTTGACTTTATAATGACTAGTAATCAGCTTCACTATAATGGAATGGCTAAATAAAACTGCCCACAATTGCTTGTTTGGGTTGTCGCTTGCGACCATTGTACCTGACTAGTAAGTACTGCAACTACAACGGAATGGCTAAATAAAAGTGCCAACAACTGCTGGGTTTTGGGATATCTCATGCTAATTGTATCTGACTAGTAAGTGTTGCAACTACAATGGAATGGTTAAATAAAAGTGCCCACTGCTTATTTTATCAGGATGACTATCTATATTTGACTAGTAATTGCTGCAACGATAGCTGTATAAATAAAACTGCCAACTGTGTGAGTTCCTCGGTTGACTTCCTCGTTTGGTCTCGAGGGGGAATACCAGGATGGGTTTGTTTGGTGTTAGAATCAGGTTGGTTCCGAATAGGTCTTTCTTATCCCTCTCTGATAGCCGACAGTTATATCGAGTCTCTATGGGTTGTTTAGTGCATGTTGCCTGCTGCGATCCACCATACCTATGTAGGCGAGGGCCAATTCTAGCCTTCTTGCTGTCTTGGCCTCGATCTTGTGCTCTCTGTTTTCCTTTGCCCTTTGTCGGCACCCCTTTTTGTTAAGCAGGTTTGAGATCGACGTCGTTAGCAGGGTTACCCTTCCGGCTTGGCCTGGGCAGGGTTATGGACGCCATTGGTTATTCTTCAGGGCTCTTAGCCCCATTTGCATCTTGTCCGTAGCTGGACGCTCTATCGTTTTCAAGGCGATTTGGATCTTTGTATATTATCTCTGTATTCTTGACTCTTTGAGTCGCTGTTATATATATCTGTTCTGTGGGTCCCATCGAGGACTGTTGTGTAATGTTATTACTTCGTTTGCCCACCAACCACTACTAGCAAAATCGCGTTGTTATTGTGCATTGCATCATCATGACCGCATGCTCATGTCATCATGCCACATTGCATTTGAGCATAGTCATCATCTTGCATTTGCTTGCATAAAACTATTTGCGGAAAAAACTATTTTTGTTTTGTAAACGCCCCGTCCTTGTTCAAACACAAAACCCGGGTCTCCGGATTATTTCGTTTTGTGGTTTGCAAAAGCCCGGTTTTAATTGAATAAAATATTTAATTATTTTTAGGGGGCAGCCAAACCGGGCCGATCCGACCCAGTCGGCCACCCCCAGTACAAAAATCGGGCCACCTATCTTCTTTTCCTACCTATCCTAGTCTACCCAAACCCCCTCCACCTCACCCTGACCAATCTCCTCCCTCCACCTCACCACTCCCTTCCCTCCAGCCAACCCCCAGCTGCCACATCACCCCCCAGCCACCGATCCCCACCCTGTTGTCCCACCCGGCCACGTCGCCCTACCCACTCACACACAGCCCCCACCTACCCCCTCTCTCTCTCTCCCCGACAGCCTGGCCCCATCCCTCTCTCGTCGCGGTCACCCCGCACGCCACCTTGACTGACCCCACAGCCCCGCGTCCGACCCGTCTCCTTCCTCTCTCTCTCCTCACGCTCCCTCCTCCACGCCCGCCCCGCCCTCCTCGTCCGACAGCTGCGTCCCGCCTCCGTGGCCACCTCCTCTCTCCTCTGCAGTCCCCCTCTCGCGCGAGCCCAGCCGCCGCCCGAGCTCGCCCGCCGTCGCCCGGCCTCCTCCCGCCGCCACGGCCTCAAGCTTCTCCGGCCGTCCCGGACACAGGCGCGCCCGCGCACCCTCCGACCATCGCCACCTCCCATGAGCTCCGGCCGTCCCCTCTCGCCGGCCCCGCGTCCTGTAATCTTCCTCCACGGGATCCCCTCCCCACCCCCTTCTTCTGCGACGCCTGGCCGCCCCCGGGGCCGACGGCGCCGCCTCCGGCCACCGCGAGCAACCTCCCCCTCTGCCGGCGCGGCCCCTCCTCCACCTCGGGCCTGCCTTCTCTGCTCCCCGTCGTCCTCGCCCCTGGGCCCCCCATGCCGCAGCACCGCTGCAGCGAGCCACCGCCGCCGCCTCCTTCCTCTCCGGCCGCCGTCCCTCCCGGCCAGCGAGCCTCGCCGTCGTCGCGGTCCCACCTCCAACGCCGGCCGTCGGTCCTCCTCCTTCCCGCGACCATGCCTGCCAGTGGCGCCGTGTGTTTGCAACGTGAGGCTCCCCGTGTACCTGGTGATGCCAACAAGGGTCCTGCGGTGGTGTGGATGGTACTGCAAGATGGTAACACTGCCTAGAATCCTTCCGGTGAACAAGAGCTGCAAGCCGGACATGTACCCCGAGAAGCCACCCGAACATTCGGTGCTAAGTCCAAGTTCGCCATCGACAATCGAAGCCTCGAAACCCCAAGCACTCTTTCTCGGACCCGAAGACCATCGGTCAAGTTCGCCACCGACAAAGGACAGACCGACAAGGTCTTCTACTTGGACACCGAGTACTTCTTCCGGCTCGAGCAAAGTTCGCCATCGACAATTGAAGCCGGCACCTCCAAGATCTTCTCCACGATCGGCAAGCTCTCCATCCGGTTACGCCCGGTTAAACCGAGAACCGGACGCCAAGGTCGCCGATCGAATCGACAAGTACTTCATTCGACGCCATGACCGTCGACATGACCGAAGACCACGGATGCTCCAAGATCTACTCATTATCGAGAACGATCCGCCGAGACCGAACCCCAGATCCGGACCACAGAGAACCGAAACCCCCGGAACCCAAGATCTGTCGAACCCTAATGTGTGACCCCGATCCGATCCCCTATTTTTATAAATGCCATCTATATAACTTGTTGCATTAAATCATTCATCTCGCATGCATATTTGTGTGGTTTGGGGGCCTTATGCCGATTCACCTTATAATTAAATATGGGGCCCATATGCGGGCAAATCTAGTCTTATATCGGCCTCATTTAAATTTGTGTAGCGAACCGGTAACTTATCTTGCCCTGTTATTACAACATTTAATTTGCGGGGTAGATAAACAACATGAACCATCTAAATAATTGTCGGGACCCCGGTTCCACTTAATATTGCCCAATTACATCGCATTGCCTGCCATGTCATACATCATACATGCATCATGCCCGATCTTCTGTCATAGTATTAAATAGTGCATCCGGTGTTTATTCTAGTGTTTTGGTTCTTCGCGGATAAGGCTGTTGAGTTGGTGCGAGTGTCGACCTGATCTTCGGTTGAACCTTCGGCAATGTTCTCAGGCGAGCATCTCCCTCTTTCTACCTATCTTACTTTTATAGTATTTATTCCCTCCTGTTGATCTATTGCTATCTGTGTTGCGTTGCTCTAGTTTTTCGTACCCGTGATATCCCTTGCAGCCTTATATTGCCTTGGACACATCCTATTACCTGTTGTTTGGTAGATAGATGGACTTGCGTGTCTTAGTCGCTTGCTCAAGTGCTGTTGTGTGTCGTCAAGTACCGCAGTTGTTGGAGTATTGCCGTGTGGTTATTGTTGGAGATGATCAAGACTTTACTTACTGTTTAACAACTAAAATTGAAGTAGGTAAGCAGAGGCACAGGTGGGCAATAGATGTTATTTGGTTGTTAACCGTCCACTTGTGTCCCGTAGGAACCCGAGTACTTGATACCTGTTCCTTGAATATTCGCGCTATCCACATCCGGGAGGATTATGGGACCCCCGAGCGAGCTTGATTCATTCTTATTTCTTGGGGCCACAAACTAGTTTGAGGTTTTATTTACTATCATGTACCTATGCCATGTTTCTTGCTTTATTACGATTGTGCGAGGAGCACTGTCTTGTTTAGGTAAGCGGAGTGTTTTTCGCGGTATCGACAAGCCCGATTTGGGTTCCCGGTCATTTCGACCCTGGCGCAAACCTTGAGTCCGTCTGAGTCACTAACTTCGTTAATGGTGTACTCAATGGGGTGGCCCCTGAAATATTTCTGAATCCTGTGATTGCTTTGTCGTGAAAGCCTCGTTGGGTTTTGATTTGGTTTTCCGAGGTTGATCAGTGTGTGTTGCTATTTGTGCACCCTGCGGTAAAACTTTCTGAAAGTCGTGTCGCGGTTATGGACGACTTGGAGCACGATATCTCGATCATAGACAACTATAACTAAAGTAGTGCTATAAATTTGACTTTATAATGACTAGTAATCAGCTTCACTATAATGGAATGGCTAAATAAAACTGCCCACAATTGCTTGTTTGGGTTGTAAACTGCGACCATTGTACTGACTAGTAATCTGCAACTTCTAGCGGAATGGCTAAATAAAAGTGCCAACAACTGCTGGGTTTTGGGATATCTCATGCTAATTGTATCTGACTAGTAAGTGTTGCAACTACAATGGAATGGTTAAATAAAAGTGCCCACTGCTTATTTTATCAGGATGACTATCTATATTTGACTAGTAATTCTGCAACGATAGCTGTATAAATAAAACTGCCAACTGTGTGAGTTCCTCGGTTGACTTCCTCGTTTGGTCTCGAGGGGGAATACCAGGATGGGTTTGTTTGGTGTTAGAATCAGGTTGGTTCCGAATAGGTCTTTCTTATCCCTCTCTGATAGCCGACAGTTATATCGAGTCTCTATGGGTTGTTTAGTGCATCTTGCCTGCGATCCACCATACCTATGTGGCGAGACCGCCATTCTAGCCTTGCTGTCTTGGCCTCAAGATCTTGACCGCTCTGTTTTCCTTTGCCCTTTGTCGGCACCCTTTTGTTAGCGGGTTTGAGATCGGCGTCGTTAGCGGGGTTACCCTTCCGGCTTGGCACAGGCGTTATGGGCGCCATTGGTTATTCTTGGCTCTTAGCCCCATTTGCATCTTGTCCGTAGGGACGCTCTATCGCTTTTCAAGGTGATTTGGATCTTTGTATATTATCTCGTATTCTTGACTCTTTGAGTCTTCGTTATATCTCTCATACGTGGGTCCCATCGAGGACTGTTGTGTAATGTTATTACTTCGTTTGCCACCAACCACTACTAGCAAAATCGCGTTGTTATTGTGCATTGCATCATCATGACCGCATGCTCATGTCATCATGCCACATTGCATTTGAGCATAGTCATCATCTTGCATTTGCTTGCATAAAACTATTTGCGGAAAAAACTATTTTTGTTTTGTAAACGCCCCATCCTTGTTCAAACACAAAACCCGGGTCTCCGGATTATTTTGTTTTGTGGTTTGCAAAAGCCCGGTTTTAATTGAATAAAATATTTAATTATTTTTAGGGCAGCCAAACCGGCCGATCCGACCAGTCAGCCACCCCAAGATAAAATCGGGCCACCTATCTTCTTTTCCTACCTATCCTAGTCTACCCAAACCCCTCCACCTCACCCCGACCAATCTCCTCCCTCCACCTCACCTCCCTTCCCTCGGCCAACCCCAGTGCCACATCACCCCCACCGATCCCACCACTGTTGTCCCACCCGCCCGTCGCCCACTCACACACCCCCTCTCTCTCTCTCTCTCTCTGGCCCCATCCCTCTCTCTCGTCGCGGTCACCCCTTGCCAGCCCACCAGCAGCCCCACCCCTGGCCCCGTCCCCCGTCTCCTTCCTCTCTCTCCCTCACGCGCTCCCTCCTCCCGCACCCAACCACCGCCCCGCTCGCCCCGGCCCTCCGTCCAGCAAGCTGCGTCCCCGCCTCCGGCCGGCCACCTCCCTCTCTCCTC
This sequence comes from Avena longiglumis, assembly GCA_030063025.1. Classification (NCBI taxonomy): domain Eukaryota; kingdom Viridiplantae; phylum Streptophyta; class Magnoliopsida; order Poales; family Poaceae; genus Avena; species Avena longiglumis. The sequence goes on along the minus strand of CP125978.1, from coordinate 144,970,126 downwards.
TCTGGTCCGCCCCTCTCGCGCGAGCCCCGCGCGCCGCCATAGCTCGCCCGCCGTCGCCCGGCCTCCTCCGCCCAGCCACGCCACCAAGCCTCAAGCTTCTCCGGCCACCGCGCCCAGACACAGGCGCGCCGCACCTCCGACCATCGCCACCTCCCGCGAGCTCGCGCCGTCCCCTCCTCTCCTCGCCCGGCCCGCGTCTCGCCGTCTTCCTCCACGGGATCCCTCCCCCTTCTTCTGCGGCCTTTGGCCGCCCCGGGGCAGCGCCGCCTCTGTCACCCGAGCAACCTCCCCTCTGCCCGGCGGCCCTCCTCCCTCGGGCCTGCCTTCTCTGCTCCCCGTCGTCCTCGCCCCTGGGACCCCATGCCGCAGGACCGCTGCAGCGAGCCACCGCCGCCGCCTCCTTCCTCTCCGGCCGCCGTCCCTCCCGGCCAGCGAGCCTCGCCGTCGTCGCGGTACCACCTCCAACGCCGGACGTCGGTCCTCCTCCTTCCCGCGACCATGCCTGCCAGTGGCGTCGTGTGTTTGCAACGTGAGGCTCCCCGTGTACCTGGTGATGCCAACAAGGGTCCTGCGGTGGTGTTGATGGTACTGCAAGATGGTAACACTGCCTAGAATCCTTCCGGTGAACAAGAGCTGCAAGCCGGACATGTATCCCGAGAAGCCACCCGAACATTCGGTGCTAAGTCCAAGTTCGCCATCGACAATCGAAGCCTCGAAACCCCAAGCACTCTTTCCCGGACCCGAAGACCATCGGTCAAGTTCGCCACCGACAAAGGACAGACCGACAAGGTCTTCTACTTGGACACCGAGTACTTCTTCCCGGCTCCGAGCAAAGTTCGCCATCGACAATTGAAGCCGGCACCCTCCAAGATCTTCTCCCCGATACGGCAAGCTCTCCATCCGGTTCGCCCGGTTAAATCGAGAACCGGACGCCAAGGTCGCGTCACGAATACGACAAGTACTTCATTCCGAACGCCATGACCGTCGACATGACCCGAAGACCACGGATGCGCCAAGATCTACTCTGTTATCCGAGAACGATCCCGCCGAGACCAAACCCCAGATCCGGACCCTGAGACCGAACCCCGAAACCCCCGGAACCCAAGATCTGCCGAACCCTAATGTGTGACCCCGATCCGATCCCCTATTTTTATAAATGCCATCTATATAACTTGTTGCATTAAATCATTCATCTCGCATGCATATTTGTGTGGTTTGGGGGCCTTATGCCGATTCACCTTATAATTAAATATGGGGCCCATATGCGGGCAAATCTAGTCTTATATCGGCCTCATTTAAATTTGTGTAGCGAACCGGTAACTTATCTTGCCCTGTTATTACAACATTTAATTTGCGGGGTAGATAAACAACATGAACCATCTAAATAATTGTCGGGACCCCGGTTCCACTTAATATTGCCCAATTACATCGCATTGCCTGCCATGTCATACATCATACATGCATCATGCCCGATCTTCTGTCATAGTATTAAATAGTGCATCCGGTGTTTATTCTAGTGTTTTGGTTCTTCGCGGATAAGGCTGTTGAGTTGGTGCGAGTGTCGACCTGATCTTCGGTTGAACCTTCGGCAATGTTCTCAGGCGAGCATCTCCCTCTTTCTACCTATCTTACTTTTATAGTATTTATTCCCTCCTGTTGATCTATTGCTATCTGTGTTGCGTTGCTCTAGTTTTTCGTACCCGTGATATCCCTTGCAGCCTTATATTGCCTTGGACACATCCTATTACCTGTTGTTTGGTAGATAGATGGACTTGCGTGTCTTAGTCGCTTGCTCAAGTGCTGTTGTGTGTCGTCAAGTACCGCAGTTGTTGGAGTATTGCCGTGTGGTTATTGTTGGAGATGATCAAGACTTTACTTACTGTTTAACAACTAAAATTGAAGTAGGTAGCGAGGCACAGGTGGGCAATAGATGTTATTTGGTTGTTAACCGTCCACTTGTGTCCCGTAGGACCCCGAGTACTTGATACCTGTTCCTTGAATATTCGCGCTATCCACATCCGGGAGGATTATGGGACCCCCCTGAGCCAGAGCTTGATTCATTCTTATTTCTTGGGGCCACAAACTAGTTTGAGGTTTTATTTACTATCATGTACCTATGCCATGTTTTAGTGCTTTATTACGATTGTGCGAGGAGCACCTGTACTATTTAGGTAAGCGGAGTGTTTTCGCGGTATCGACAAGCCCAGTTTTGGGTTCCCAGTCGTTTACAGCCACTGGCGCAAACCTTGAGTCCGTCTCGAGTCACTAACCGTTCTTGGTGTACTCAATGGGGTGGCCCCTGAAATATTCTGAATCTGTGATTGCTTTGTCGTGAAAGCCTCGTTGGGTTTTGATTTGGTTTTCCGAGGTTGATCGAGTGTGTGTTGCTATTTGTGCACCTATGTAAAACTTTCTGAAAGCCGTGTCATGATTATGGACGACTTGGAGCACAGTATCTCGATCATAGACAACTATAACTAAAGTAGTGCTATAAATTTGACTTTATAATGACTAGTAATCAGCTTCACTATAATGGAATGGCTAAATAAAACTGCCCACAATTGCTTGTTTGGGTTGTCGCTTGCGACCATTACCTGACTAGTAAGTACTGCAATGTCACATCCCAAGATTTTCCAAATCTTGTAATGTGAAATAAATGAATAAAATAAAACTTTGTTTAAATTTCAGAGCTAGAAGAAACTTTTGAATTTAATTGGAACTTCAAGCCCATTTGAATTAAATAAAACCTAAAGGGATTTAAGATGATAAACTTTTATTAAAGGAAAATAAAAAATATTTAAAATACTATTTTGAAACTCTTAAATGAAAAGATTTGTTATCAAATGAAATAGAAGTTTTACAAATAAGGATTATTTAATAAAGCCAAATTAAACTTTGACCAAGCTTTGGAAATTAAAACATTTAGTTCTGAATAAAATAACAAAGGTTTATTTAAAATAAAGTAATAAGGAAGTAATATCAAATTTTATTCAAATAAAAGGTTTTTACCATTTTAATTAAAACATCAAAACTTATTAAATTGTTTTAAATAGGTTTTCCAAGTATTTTATATTCTCTAATAAAATCTACTAAAGTGTTTTGACTTTAATTTAGATTCAAAATTAATATCTCAAATAAACTAAATCTTATTTGAAATAATAATGAAAGTCTATTATATTTAATTAACAATGGACCCTAAAAATAAAATGTTATTTTGTTTTAAAACAAGTTTTCCAAATATTCTTTATTTACAAATAAAACCTACTGATTGGGTTTTGAAAGCATTTGGAGTTCAAATGAAGATTTTATTAAATATACCAAACCTTGTTTTATTAATAAAACCATGGACCAATTTATTTAATTAATAAATTGAACCTAAAAAGATTTAAAGTATTTTTTATTTTGGAAGTTGGTTTATACTACTAAACAGAACCAAAAACACAATGCAAAGTTTAATGAATGTTTGAATTGTTTGAATGATTGAATAAGTTGATTGAAATTCAAAATAGAAATTCAAAATAGAAAAAGGAAAAGCATTCAGTATAAAAAAAATGAAACAAAGCAGCCCAGTCAATGAGCCCAGTCCAACTCCTTTCTCCCCAAATAAAACGTTTCACACTCCTTTTAAACCCACGAAAGCGGCAGGTGGACCTCCTTCTCTTCTATTCCCACCGGCTGGACCCCTTTCCCTTTGTTCTCCTTCTTCCCTTACGACCCTTTCTTCCTCCTCTCTCCGTTCTGCTGTGATTCCATGGAGTGAATTCTCATTAATGCTGTGATTAAACGCCCCTGCGATCTTGCCCACTTAAACGCCCTCCTCCTCTCCATTTTCCCAGACCACTCCCTTTGCCTCGGGCCCAATTTCTCTCTGCACCGTCTCCGGCGAGCTCCGCCATCAATTCCGGCCACACTGCCTTCCCTTGCTTCCTCGACCAAGCACGACGCTCCCATCCTCTGGCGCTTACAGCGTGCCTCCGCTCAGCGCGGGCGCCCAGTAGCGTCGGTTCTGACAAGCTTCGAACGCCGCGTCTGCAACTTCTCCGACAGCGACTCCCGGTAAACCAGACCGCCCCAACCCCTCGTTCACGCACTCGATCGCCTTAATCATGCGCATCGAATGTGCTCTGTTATGCTTGAGGCGTCTGCGGCGGCGACTACTACCACCGTCTGGCTTAACTCCGACAAGCATTCTGGTATGCATCGACCACCCCGCCTCCTCGTTCACACTCCCTTTTCGCCACCCCTTTCCATAATCGCATCGTTGTTTTGCCGGGATGATCTACGCGTCGCCTCGTCTTGACAGAACCACTCGACGCCGACCTTCACTCCGGCGAGCAATTGCCACAGTACCCGAGCTTCCCTTGACAAGCCAACAGAACGACGAGCGTCACCACGACCCTACGATCTCGGTGTGCCATCTCCTCTTCTTCCTTGCGTCCTGAATCCGCGACCACCCGCTGGCCAGCCGCTAAAGCACCGCCAAAGCACCGCCGTCAGCGCCGCCCACTTTAGGTCAAATACGCCAGTACCATTCGATCCAGATTTAGCGGCCACGATTAGATCACTTATCATCGAAGGGGTATGTCCTCTGAGCCACTCGATCTGACTAGATCCAACGCCCCACAGCCGTGATCCAACCGAAACGGTATGGACCAATAGAAACACGACGCGTGGCCAAGTTTTAAACTAAAAAAAACAGAATTGAATCTGATTTAAATTGCAAACTTTAAACCCTTGTAACTTTCAAACCACACGTCCAAAATTTATAAATTTTATATCAATGGATTCAGGAGAGCAAGACCTAAACAACCATGGCCTTAGTATGGAAAATAGTAACTGTTTGTTTGCTTGTTTCTCTGATTCTTTTGTGAGCTAGTTTAGAGTATAAAAATTGTTTAAAATAGAATTTAAGGATAAAACCTTTGCAAATGATTTGTAGTGACCATACTGACCCTAGGAACCAACCCATAGTGTTAAAAATGATTTTTGTGAAATTAAGTTGAATTAATTAACTTAGTCATTTTCTAGCCAAATAAACTCATTAAATTTTATTATGGAAAAGTTTTTGCAAGGAAAACTTTGGGAAAAAGTTATAGACCAAACTTACTGACCCAAAACACCAAGCCTTGCCAAAGGCAACTTGATGAAAACACAAAGTTTTGCTTTGAAAAGAATAACTTTCACCACATAAAATATTGAATGGATTTTAAAATAGACTTTGAGCAAAACCCTCTAACTAATGACTTTGCTATTTGGTAAATGTCCAATGTGGACCTTACAAAGTTTATAAACCTAGTGGAGACCAACCTTGCCACAGAACCCTCTCTTGCATGACTTAGGATCCATTGCTTTGTGTGTGAAATAATGTTTGAATGTTGGTATGGAGTGCTACTTGATACTATGCTTGTTTGATTGTAGTGAAATTAGCAAAGTGTGAGACTAGCAAGATCAAGGAGTGAACCCTCATTCCCTACCAAAAAGGCAAGTTACACTATCATACAAAAGACCTACTATTTTCATTATACTTAGTGGATTTTGTAAACATGCATGAAAATGTTTTATACTTATGCTATGCTAATCCTAGTAGGATTCCCTATACACTCCTTAGTAAAAATATTGAAGTTGTACATGCTTAGCCATGCTATGTTTTGAAAAGAGATACATGTTGAGATTTTACAAAGGATGAAAAAAAGGACTTGTGTTTTACATAATAAAACAAGGACTCAATGAACCACCTAGGTGGTGGACACTTTATGTTTTGGAGAAGGTGGCAACAAAAGGAACCATGTCTATGGCAATCACTTTGTGTTGTGCTCCAAATGAAAACCACCTAGGAAACTTAGAGATTGAACATGTTTCTCCAATTGTGGCTTTCGTGTACAACCACATGCTATTATGGCTCGGCTTAGTCAACTACATTAGGAAGACCCATACATTGTCTTGTCTTTAGTTACCGGACATGGGGATCTGGAATGCTTCATGAAATTTGAAGGCAAGCTAGCAATGATGTATGGGAGGACCTTTTGGAAAGACTTACATTCACATTCTCGGTCCCGTACTCCATCTTGGTGTGAACTAATCCAGAGCCCTTGGTGGCAACAAGATGGGATTGTGTCATGTGGGTAAAGTGTACTCCTTCTGCAGAAGTTAATAAAATCTAAGTACTTAGCCGTGTCCCGGTTATGGACAATCTTGAGCAACTAAAGTTTGAACTATGGGAGATCTCGAAATTCCAACTTCTAATATAAAACTTGATGCACTTGGGGTACCAAGGAATTCAAAGAGATTTGATAAAGCTTGTTGCACATGGGGTTACCAAGGTGCACAAGAGCATGATGTACTTGGGGTTACCAAGGAACTCATGAGGTTTTGATAAAACTTCTTTGCACTTGGGGTTACCAAGGTGCTCAAAGGATTTTGACAAGGACTTGAACACTCGAGTTTCTACCAAGGAGTTCAAGGAACTTGGAAAAAGAGATTTAACAAAGAACTTAAAACCACTTTTTGAAAAGATAGGATAAAATATTGCTTCATGCAAATAAGCCTTAAACTCTACTTAGCCTGATATGCATATAATGATAGGATCCACTCTTTTTATACATAAAAGTGAAGCTTGCCAATACAATTCAAACTGTATTGACCCTTGTGGCTGTAACTTGTAATGTTGCAGGTTTGATTTTTTTTTTAAATGAAGATTGTTTGATTGACTAGGACTACAAAGCCTACAACCAACATCTGCCTGTGGCACTATGAAGATGAAGGACCCATGACTATATTTATTCCGCTGCAATGTAATGTAATAGCCAAATGAGCTATGTATGATGTAATAGAATTATGTTATTCCTGGTTATAAAGTTATAATATGACCTTTGTATCTTGATATTACATCTTAACTGTGGATGCTAGCTATTGATCCAGGGACTAGCATTGTAAAACACAGGAGGACTCTACCTTATCAGGTTGGGACCCCTTGCAGATGGTATCAGAGCAATGTGTTGCCTGTAGGATTGTAAACCCTAGGATTGGACAAAACCCTTAGAAAATAGGAGTTATATTTTGATCCAAAACTTATTTACAAAAACACCTGTAACTCTTTCCTCAACCATTTTGGTTTCCACTATACTTCTCTTCTACTTCAACTTGATGGAAAAACCTAACCATGACCAAAGACTACACCATGTGCAAAGGACTTCTTCAACAACCTCAACTCTAATGACTTCAACATATTCAGCATGTTCACCAAAGGCTTCCAACATGGAAACTACTAAGGACCACAAGTGAGACAAGAAAATCTTACTTAGGAATTAGAGACCGAGGGAATGCAAAATAAGAAGAAACCATCAACAACTTTGAAGTATTGTGACCAAGAGTTTTCTCAAGGAAACCATGATCTCAAGTAAGAAGAATCATGAAAGAAGGAAAGATCACAAGTGAACCATATAGATGGACCACCATAATTTAGTAAAGACAAAACACACCAACTTGTGTGGTGTAACAAAGATATTTTGTTGCCTAAGTATGTACTTGAGCCTTGTTTGAGTGAATATTGGTTTGAGATTGCATGCACATTGCTTGTGTGAATTATGATGTGTGTGATTAGAAATATTTCCTTAGAAATGTCTTGCCTATTCTAAATCTTCCTTCAACCCAAACAGATGACTACTCCAAAGGACTCCAAGGTTGATGACACCAACACCAACCAAGCTGACAGCCTGGGAGAGCTCATAGCAACCCAACATCAGTTGAACCAACTAACAACTCAGTTCCTAGCCAACAATAGTGATAAAGATCCAGCACTGCAAAAGTTTTTGGAGGAACAATCTCAACTAATGCTTAAGGTGACTAATCAAATGATTAGCATGGAAGAAAGCTATCCTAGAAGAGTATATGATAGCAAGGATGACAAAAATGTTGTTCTAGATGGAGCCCCAGCTTGCATTATTTGTGGAGACAAGGATCATACTTCCACAGAGCATGAAGGACAATGCCCCAATTGTGATGAAGACCATCCTGTTGGACAATGCCCCACCTCTCAAGCTACTTGCTACCTTTGTGAAGGAAGTGATCATACTCCTGGCCTATGTCCCATCTATGCCATGGTAGAACAAAGGAAACAAGAAGGATCCAAGTCTACCAAAGGAAAAGGACCACTCATACCTCCAAACAAGACAACCCAATTCAAAGGATCAAGGAAAATCAAGAAGCCCAAGCAAGACATGAGCCTCGCACAATGTCGTAAATGTAAGGAAATGGGACACTACTCCAGTGGATGCCCAGAGAACAAGAAGAATAAAGGGATTGACCAAGTATGGTGCAACAACTGTAACGAACCAGGTCATTATGTAGCAACTTGCCCACAAGAGCCACGTAAAGAACTCAATGACATTCATTGCTTCAACTGCAAGAACCCAGGACACTATGCAAGCAACTGTCCAGAAAGGATGAAGAACAAGTTGAACAAGCCTATGGAGAAACTCAACCTTGGTCCATGAGTCAAGCATAGGAATAAAGCAAAAGTTTAACATAGAAAATTCCAGGACCCAAGAAGGCCAATATGTAATTTTTGTTTGAAAATTTTAAGGGTGGTAGTACCCTAGTTGCTTTGAACTTGCTTGTAACCTTAGCCTTCCCAAATCTCGGGACGAGATTTATTTTAAGGGTGGTAGCCTGTCACATCCCAAGATTTTCCAAATCTTGTAATGTGAAATAAATGAATAAAATAAAACTTTGTTTAAATTTCAGAGCTAGAAGAAACTTTTGAATTTAATTGGAACTTCAAGCCCATTTGAATTAAATAAAACCTAAAGGGATTTAAGATGATAAACTTTTATTAAAGGAAAATAAAAAATATTTAAAATACTATTTTGAAACTCTTAAATGAAAAGATTTGTTATCAAATGAAATAGAAGTTTTACAAATAAGGATTATTTAATAAAGCCAAATTAAACTTTGACCAAGCTTTGGAAATTAAAACATTTAGTTCTGAATAAAATAACAAAGGTTTATTTAAAATAAAGTAATAAGGAAGTAATATCAAATTTTATTCAAATAAAAGGTTTTTACCATTTTAATTAAAACATCAAAACTTATTAAATTGTTTTAAATAGGTTTTCCAAGTATTTTATATTCTCTAATAAAATCTACTAAAGTGTTTTGACTTTAATTTAGATTCAAAATAAATATCTCAAATAAACTAAATCTTATTTGAAATAATAATGAAAGTCTATTATATTTAATTAATAATGGACCCTAAAAATAAAATGTTATTTTGATTTAAAACAAGTTTTCCAAATATTCTTTATTTCCAAATAAAACCTACTGATTGGGTTTTGAAAGCATTTGGAGTTCAAATGAAGATTTTATTAAATAAACCAAACCTTGTTTTATTAATAAAACCATGGACCAATTTATTTAATTAATAAATGGAACCTAAAAATATTTGAAGTATTATTTTATTTTGGAAGTTGGTTTATACTACTAAACAGAACCAAAAACACAATGCAAAGTTTAATGAATGTTTGAATTGTTTGAATGATTGAATAAGTTGATTGAAATTCAAAACAGAAATTCAAAATAGAAAAATGAAAAGCATTCAGTATAAAAAAATGAAACAAAGCAGCCCAGTCGACAGGCCCAGTACAGCCCAACTCCCTTTCTCCCCCCCCCCCGAAATAAAACGTTTCACACTCCTTTTTAAACCCACGAAGCAACTGACAGGTGGACCTCCTTCTCTCTTCTATTCCCACTGACCGCTGGACCCCCTTTCCACTGTTCTCCTTCTTCCCCGCACGACCCTTTCTTCCTCCTCTCTCCGTTCTTTTGTGATTCCATGAGTGAATTCTCGTTAATGCTGTGATTAAACGCCCCTGCGATATTGCCCACTTAAACGCCCACTCCTCCTCTCCATTTTTCCCCAGACCACTCCTTCCCTTTGCCTCCAGGCCGCCCCAATTTCTCTCTGCACCACCACCGTCTCCGACGAGCTCCGCCCTCAATTCCGGCCACACACTGCCTCCCCTTGCTTCCTCGACCAAGAACGCACGCTCCCCATCCTCTGGCGCTTCTGTCCGTGCCCTCCGCTCAACCGCGGGCGCCCCAGCGTGTCGGTTACGACAAGCTTCCAAATGCCGCCGTGTCTGCAACTTCTCCGACGACGACTCCCCGGTAAACCAGACCGCCCCAACCCCTCTCGTTCACGCACTCAGCATCGCCTTACTCATGCGCATCAGAATATGCTCCTGTTATGCTTCAGGGCGATCTGCAGCGACGACTAATACCACCACCACCGTCTGGCTTAACTCCGACAAGCATTACTGGTATGCATCTGACCACCCCGCGCCTCCTCGTTCACACTCCCGCACTCGCCACCCCTTTCCGCAACTGACCGCATCGTTGTTTTTCTTCGGGATGATCTACAGCGTCGCCCTCGTACGCTGACAGAACCACTCGACGCCGACCTTCACTCCGGCGAGCAATTGCCACAGTACCCGAGCTTCCCTTGACAAGCCAACAGAACGACGAGCGTCACCACGACCCTACGATCTCGGTGTGCCATCTCCTCTTCTTCCTTGCGTCCTGAATCACCGGCGACCACCCGCTTTGGCCGCCAAAGCACCGCCGTCAGCGCCGCCCACTTTAGGTCAAATACGCCAGTACCATTCGATCCAGATTTAGCGGCCACAATTAGATCACTTATCATCGAAGGGGTATGTCCTCTGAGCCACTCGATCTGACTAGATCCAACGCCCCACAGCCGTGATCCAACCGAAACGGTATGGACCAATAGAAACACGACGCGTGGCCAAGTTTTAAACTAAAAAAAACAGAATTGAATCTGATTTAAATTGCAAACTTTAAACCCTTGTAACTTTCAAACCACACGTCCAAAATTTATAAATTTTATATCAATGGATTCAGGAGAGCAAGACCTAAACAACCATGGCCTTAGTATGGAAAATAGTAACTGTTTGTTTGCTTGTTTCTACAGATTCTTTTGTGAGCTAGTTTAGAGTATAAAAATTGTTTAAAATAGAATTTAAGGATAAAACCTTTGCAAATGATTTGTAGTGACCATACTGACCCTAGGAACCAACCCATAGTGTTAAAAATGATTTTTGTGAAATTAAGTTGAATTAATTAACTTAGTCATTTTCTAGCCAAATAAACTCATTAAATTTTATTATGGAAAAGTTTTTGCAAGGAAAACTTTGGGAAAAAGTTATAGACCAAACTTACTGACCCAAAACACCAAGCCTTGCCAAAGGCAACTTGATGAAAACACAAAGTTTTGCTTTGAAAAGAATAACTTTCACCACATAAAATATTGAATGGATTTTAAAATAGACTTTGAGCAAAACCCTCTAACTAACGACTTTGCTATTTGGTAAATGTCCAATGTGGACCTTACAAAGTTTATAAACCTAGTGGAGACCAACCTTGCCAGAACCCTCTCTTGCATGACTTAGGATCCATTGCTTTGTGTGTGAAATAATGTTTGAATGTTGGTATGGAGTGCTACTTGATACTATGCTTGTTTGATTGTAGTGAAATTAGCAAAGTGTGAGACTAGCAAGATCAAGGAGTGAACCCTCATTCCCTACCAAAAAGGCAAGTTACACGATCATACAGAAGACCTACTATTTTCATTATACTTAGTGGATTTTGTAAACATGCATGAAAATGTTTTATACTTATGCTATGCTAATCCTAGTAGGATTCCCTATACACTCCTTAGTAAAAATATTGAAGTTGTACATGCTTAGCCATGCTATGTTTTGAAAAGAGATACATGTTGAGATTTTACAAAGGATGAAAAAAAGGACTTGTGTTTTACATAATAAAACAAGGACTCAATGAACCACCTAGGTGGTGGACACTTTATGTTTTGGAGAAGGTGTCAACAAAAGGGAACCATGTCTATGGCAATCACTTTGTGTTGTGCTCCAAATGAAAACCACCTAGGAAACTTAGAGATTGAACATGTTTCTCCAATTGTGGCTTTCGTGTAGAACCACATGTTATTATGGCTCTGGCTTAGTCAAATACATTAGGAAGACCCATACATTGTCTTTAGTTACCGGACATGGGGATCTGGAATGCTTCATGGGGGCTAAAGGCAAGCTAGCAATGATGTATGGGAGGACCTTTTGGAAAGACTTCGTCACATTCTCAGTCTGCCAGTACTCCATCTTGGTGAGCACTAATCCAGTAGGCCACTGGTGGCAACAAGATGGGATTGTGTCATGTGGGTAAAGTGTACTCCTTCTGCAGAAGTTAATAAAATCTAAGTACTTAGCCGTGTCCCCGGTTATGGACAATACTGAGCAACTAAAGTTTGAACTATGGGAGATCTCGACATTCCAACTTCTAATATAAAAACTTGATGCACTTGGGGGTACCAAGGAATTCAAAGAGATTTGATAAAGCTTGTTGCACATGGGATTACCAAGGTGCACAAGAGCATGATGTACTTGGGGTTACCAAGGAACTCATGAGGTTTTGATAAAACTTGCTGCACTTGGGGTTACCAAGGTGCTCAAAGGATTTTGACAAGGACTTGAACACTCGAGTTTCTACCAAGGAGTTCAAGGAACTTGGAAAAAGAGATTTAACAAAGAACTTAAAACCACTTTTTGAAAAGATAGGATAAAATATTGCTTCATGCAAATAAGCCTTAAACTCTACTTAGCCTGATATGCATATAATGATAGGATCCACTCTTTTTATACATAAAAGTGAAGCTTGCCAATACAATTCAAACTGTATTGACCCTTGTGGCTGTAACTTGTAATGTTGCAGGTTTGATTTTTTTTTAAAATGAAGATTGTTTGATTGACTAGGACTACAAAGCCTACAACCAACATCTGCCTGTGGCACTATGAAGATGAAGGACCCATGACTATATTTATTCCGCTGCAATGTAATGTAATAGCCAAATGAGCTATGTATGATGTAATAGAATTATGTTATTCCTGGTTATAAAGTTATAATATGACCTTTGTATCTTGATATTACATCTTAACTGTGGATGCTAGCTATTGATCCAGGGACTAGCATTGTAAAACACAGGAGGACTCTACCTTATCAGGTTGGGACCCCTTACATGCAACTACAACGGAATGGCTAAATAAAAGTGCCAGCAACTGCTGGGTTTTGGGATATCTCATGCTAATTGTATCTGACTAGTAATTGTTGCAACTACAATGGAATGGTTAAATAAAAGTGCCCACTGCTTATTTTATCAGGATGACTATCTATATTTGACTAGTAATTGCTGCAACGATAACTGTATAAATAAAACTGCCAACTGTGTGAGTTCCTCGGTTGACTTCCTCGTTTGGTCTCGAGGGGGAATACCAGCATGGGTTTGTTTGGTGTTAGAATCAGGTTGGTTCCGAATAGGTCTTTCTTATCCCTCTCTGATAGCCGACAGTTATATCGAGTCTCTATAGGTTGTTTAGTGCATGCTGCGCTGCCGCTGCAGTCCACCATACCTATGTAGGCGAGGACCGCCGAATTCTAGCCTCGCTGTCTTGGCCTCGATCTTGACCGCTCTCTCTTTTCCTTTGCCCTTTGTCGGCACCTTTTGTTAAGCAGGTTTGAGATCGGCGTTGTTAGCGTGGTTACCCTTCCGGCTTGGCACAGGCAGGTTATGGACGCCATTGGTTATTCTTGAGGCTCTTAGCCCCATTTGCATCTTGTCCGTGGTAGCTGCTCTATCGTTTTCAAGGTGATTTGGATCTTTGTATATTATCTCTGTATTCTTGACTCTTTGAGTCGCTGTTATATATATCTGTTCTGTGGGTCCCATCGAGGACTGTTGTGTAATGTTATTACTTCGTTTTCCACCTGCACGAAAGTGCCTGGTGGGCACCTTTGAATCGTTTCTATGCGGGTTTGGCGAGAAGCGCTAAAACTTGCATAGGGTCGATTCTGAGGGTGTTACACAACGGTTTTACACTCTACTCTTGTCTTTCTTTTCTCCGACATCTCTATCGTCCTGTTGACACACCCTCGAGCGCCTTGTTTGTTTTTCTTGTTAGAATGCATGGGATCTTCAATGGCGATGCCCCATGCTACAATTCCAATCCTTTAGATTCGTCTTCACTAGTTGTAATGTGTATGTGATATGGAAATAAGTTAATCCAACAAAGATATAAGGGAAATGGTTCCATCACTACCATTCAACGAGAGTTGCATCGTTATCATCCAACAAAGAGTGAATTCCATTTTTTACTCCCTAGTTTCAAAATTTTGATACTAATGTAACATCCCAAAAATATTAAACATGGATCATCAAAATTAGGGTTAACAAAAACTTTCCCAACTAAAAATAAGAAAGCATTCATATGTGTGTATATTCAAAATTTGGATTCTTTTGAATTGCCATGGTTCTGTGTTTCTTTGCTTGTAAAATGATTCTTAGGTGAAATAAACATCATCTAAATCATTCCCAAACTTTTCCCAAAGACAAACAACTCAAAATGAATAAATGAAGTGAATGGTCACTTTGGCCAAATTAACTCTCATGCCTACTTTGGCTATTCCAAGCATTCAAAACTTAATAGAAACATTTGTGGATCTTTGCACCCCTTGTTAGTACTCATAATGAGGTACCAAGGCCTACTTTGTGATCTTTCAAAAACATTCAAATGCTAAGTTTAAATGAAAGTTTAAAATTGAATCTATTTCATATGGGAAGATCCCACTATTTCAAAAATCATCCAAACAAGCTCAATTTTCAAAACCCAAGCAATCACAGAGTCTCCAGCACATGCCTAGCAGACCCACCAAAAATCTTTTCAAAATTCAAAATTCAAGTTCTTGCGGCCATTTCATCAAACACCTTGCAGATTCAAATCAAACCAACAACAAACACTATTTTGAGAAGTGATTTGGCCAACCTTTGTAACATCCCAAAAATACTAAGCTTGGATCATCAAATTCTAATCATCAAAATTAGGGTTAACAAAAACTTTTCTAAATGAAATCATGAATGCATGCATAGGTGTATGCATGGATTTTTAATTCTTTTAAAACCACCTGGTTTGTTTGTTACATTTCTTGTAAAATGTTTCTTAGGTGAAATAAACATCATCTAAAACATTTCCCATACTTTTCCTAAAGGCAAGTAAATCAAAACACATATATGAAATGAATGGTCATTTTGGCCAATTTAACTCCCATGCTTACTTTGGCTGTCTCAAACTTTCAGAACCTAACAGAAACCTTTCTGGATCTTTGCACCCTTGAATGTACTCATAACAAGGTATCAAGGCCCACTTTGTGATCATCCAGAAACTTTCAAATGCATAGTTTAAATGACAATTCAAAATTGAATCTTTATCATATGGGAAGATCCCACTTTTTCAAAAACTACTCAAACAAGCTCAATTTTCAAAACCCAAGCATCTGCAGACTCACCAGCACCAATCTAGCAAACCCACCAAAAATCATTTCAAAATTCAAAACTTGATTTCATGCGGCCATTTCATCAAATAGGTTGCAGACACAAATCAAACAAACATCAAACACTATTGTGAGCAGTGATTCTTGCCTAACTGGTTCCCCATTTAGCTCACACACAACTCAGTAGATCATCTAGGAAGATTAGCGGGCACTAGCACCACTGTGAGCTTGCCATTGTCATCAATGGTGAATAGCCGAGCACCCTCTTGCCACCCCATAGTCGATGACAAGCTAGGAGCAGCAGCAAGCCTAGCCAAGATGTCGGGAGGCAGCCCCGTCATCGCCACTCATTGTCCCAGCCGCGAGCGTTGCCAAGCCCTGGACCACGCGCACAAGCCACGCCCAGACCATGCCGAGCGTGCGCCAGAGCGCCACCCTCGACCATCACCCACAGACCGCGCGCCGCCCTCTCCGCATGCATACACAATCCCCACCGACCCAGGAGATCGCCAGACATCCCCGTTTGCCACCCCGTGCCGCACAGCCACTGCCCGTCGTCGAAGACGCCGCCTCTGCCGCGCAGAGCACCGCTCGTTCTAGACCAAACCAAACCACACCGCCCCATACCTCGAGACCATGTCGTTGAGCATCGCCAGGAGACAACGCACCGTCTCCTACCCTTGCCCATGCCATTAGCCGTCTGTAACATCGCCCCCGACGAGCTCACCGTGCGCCCCGATGGTCCCCTCGCTCGACTATAAATAGAGGCCACCCCCGCACGATTTCTTCACACCATCTCACTCCCTCTCACCGATCGTGCCACACCATTCTCGAGCAAGGCGAGCACCACCTCGCCGAATTTCACTGAGCCCGCCACGGAGAAGAAGGGAGCCGATTGAGCCGCCCGAGGGTTGCCGCGACCACCCCTGAGTTCGCCGTCGACTTCGTTGCTCGCCTCGCCGACCTCGCCAAGACCCCAGTGAGCCCCAGCGACCCTCACCGCAGCGCTAGGTTTCGTTCTCCGGAGCTGTCTCCCATTGACGATGACTCCCGGTTAGATTAGAACTAGATCGAGCGATCCACGCCGCCCCATACCGCCCAGCCCTGTCAGCGACAAGTGGGGACACCCACTTAAGCAGCCATGGAGCACTGCGCTTAGCAGCCGGCCCGATAATTTTCCCCGCCCGCTTATTCAAATTAAACCTTTTCTATTTCAATTCAAACACACTTCACCCAACTTCAAAAATCAACCCAGATCGATTCAGTGCACCAAATTGAATGAAACCAATTTTGTTGGAAAGGTTCAGAATGCTGAATCCAAGACCGTTGGATTCAAGTAATTTGGATCTATAGATCACCCATGGTAAAATAACAAGGCGAAGCTTTTCTGCATTCAAACATTTTTCAAATTTAAACCATAATAGCTTTTGAGTTGATTCCAACTCTCAAAAATCACATTTAACCATACCTTTCAGAATATATAAAAATATATAGATTTACTTGCAGAAATAATGTTCAAGTAATAAAAGAATGCTACATAAGCATTTCTAGCCACTTTAATTAATTAAAATAAAAGGGTAAAACCTTATTAAATTGTGACACCACTTTAAATCACATTCCCATGGACTACAATATGTGGTGATGACATGTGTCAACATGATCCCATGTTGGGTTTGGAGAATATTAAATCTTAAGTAGTTTTTCAATGAGTAGAAATTACTTTTCTAAAAATAAAAAGATTTAAATCAAGCCTTAACTTTGTAATGTTAGGGATGATGCTAGATCATCCATAGGACCCTTGTCTGTGATGATTGCAAGTAGTTAAGTATTGTTTGGTGATTGCGTACCTCGTATTTATTCATAGACGCTAGTACCGACCAAGGATACGAGGAGGAAGGAGGATACTACGAAGAAGAAGCCGAGGAGAACTTCAACCACTGCTCTGCACAAGGCAAGCTAGTAACTATGCAAGCCTAATACTACTAGTGAATGTGCAAGCTTATACTGATATTGATGCAAGATGATACTATACCTATGCAAGCTAACACTTGCAAGATACCCTACTGATGCAACAAACCCATACTTGTTCTATGACTACTATATGCCTTAAGCATATGTGATCATACCCACTTGATAAACCAATCCTAGTTTTATGTGCAAGTTTCTTACTTTATTTCTTTATCAAAGCTTACTTAGAGTTTACTTAAGATATTGGTAGATACTAGAAAGATATGTGAAGGTTGCATAAAGAGCATAAAATTTGTCCTAAGTTAGAAACCTTGATATCAGCCTAAGATATAAGGTTGGACTTAGTTGAAACCCCACTAGTTTACTACCCCTCATCATTACTACCCCCACCTGTAGATGCTAGTGCTAAGCATAAAACTTGATAAACTTTAGATGGGAATACTTGGTGGAAAATGGTTATGAAAACCTTGGAATGATGGATCATTCTATTGAAATGTTTTGGATATGTGTTTCCAAACACTTGAGAATTTTGGTGATAAAAATGTTGAGGCATGAGCTTTACCCCTTAAAAAAACTGATGGTTGTCTGGATGCGATACCATTCCAATTTTATCGTACAGCCACAATACCCGAATATTGGGTAGGGCTTGACTGGAAACTTATATTCCTTAGTATTAGTTCCCTCACGGCCAAGGTTTGAGCTGAGGCTACCTTGTGAAGATTTTCCACCTGTGCAGTACCCAAGATGACAGTTGGTCATGGTTGGGAGGCCAAACTCACAGGAGAGGTGCTTATACTAGGGCGTGTAATCGAAAGGTTAGGATTTATTATCCGCATACTGAGTATGGTGAATTCAGGATTTGTTCCTGACGGATGTATCGAATGTTGTGGTGAAAGTGTACAATCTCTGCAGAGTGTCAAACTATTCGAATAGCCGCGTCATGATTATGGACAGTTGGAGTGGCCATACTGTTCCCCCGTCAGACTTTTCAAAATGACCTGTGAGATGAATTGAGACTTTGACTTGACCACAACAGAGTTGTGATATGAAATATAAGTTCCCACTTAGGATTTATAAAATTGTGACTAGCTTTGGAGCTTAGTAGAGATAAATCTGGCTTTTGCAAAACAACCCTAGAGCCTAGTGTCCTATTATCCAAAAAACCCCTTTTACCTATTAGTATTAGTTTGCGAGTACTTAAAGAGTACTCATGGCTTTGTCCCTGGCTATTCCCATGGCCAGACTATGAAGAGGAGTACCTGGAAGATGGACCCGTGAAGGTTACGACAACTAGGATCATCTCCCATCGTCGAGATTGCCTGTGACCTCAAGATGGAGCTTACCACTGGCCGTTAGTATTACGTATTCACCGCTTGATGTTGTATTAAGAACTGGATCATGAGATCCCTATTTGTGTAAGAACTTATGTATCGTTTGTAATGGATGATGTACTATGGTATCCAATTCTGTTATGTCTCGCAAAAATGGTAATCCTGGGATTGCGATGTATGGCATAACAGGCATATAGGATTGAAAAATCCGGGTGTTGACAAGTTGGTATCAGAGCCATCCTGACCATAGGAGACCCTAGTTAGACTAGACGTTTGAGTCAAAAACTTAGTTTCAAAACCAAAGAAAACAAATATTTACAAAAACTTATTCTCATTCTTATCTCTTTGATTCTTTCATAAAAATTCATGTTCCTCAAAAACTCTTGCAAAATACATAAAATTTTGACACACTTGATCACTCTGCTAATCTACTCATCCTCTATTTTTATAGATGGACGTGAAGTACAGCAAGTTTTACCAACTTGGGAATGGGGGAGACCTTATCTTTGAGAGGGATCTGGATCAGCTTTCGGAACTTCTGGAGCGTCCGCACCCCGAGTTCTTTGGAGCTCAGCTCAATGATCAAGGAGGAGAAGATCTGCAGTGGCTAATTGTTGCAAGTCTTCGAGGAAAGATTGAACCTCCCACTGCGGAGGGAATTCAGTTTACCTTGAGGGAAAACAACTGGCTCGATGGACTTGCCAGAGCAATGCAGGAAGCTCTTTCCCGTCTGTGTGGGCAGAGCATCAATCAGATCAAGGGTACTCGCTTTGAGTTTTGCCCAAGGCGTGATGCAAATGGACAACCACTGGAAGCCCCATACCACCCGAGCTGAAGACTCAATTGGACCACCTTAGCTTCATGATGTATGATCGTCAGCAGGAGTTGGACAACTGTCGTGACTATTGCAACCACAAGTCTGCCATCATCAAGACGAAGGATCAGACCATAGCCATGCTAGCAAAGGATCGCAAGTCTCGCCGCCGTCAGCTCGACAAAAAGGAGTGCATTATTGCCTGTCTTCGCCATCGCATCTCATCTCTGGAGGAGACCGTCCACGAGAGATACATGCAGTTGGAGGAAAGGGAGAATGCCAGAGAGGATCTTCGTGGAGACCCTTACTCTTATCTCAGCGATGACGATGATTTTCTAGAGGATCAGGCCATGGACTTCTTCACCGATGAGGATGATTTCGCCTTCATCGATGATGTTGAAGATGATGAAGCCACAGACTCCGAGGAGTAGTAGCACTGAGCACTAGCATAGTGAGTAGTAGTCGGTCCCACTGTATCGTAGTTTCCCGAATGGTTCTTAAAACCATCTGTTTTTCTTTGTTGTGGTGTGTGTTGTATTGTGTGCTATGAGTGAATGAATGAAAAATCAAGTTGCCAGAAAAATATGAGTCAAACATTTAAAACTTTTCAAAGACCCAAGACCTTAGAAATTTCCCTCTTTTCTCATGATCTATATCAATCTTCAGATGCCACGTGGAGGAAGTGGTTCAGCCCCGGACCCGATGTTGCAGATCCTGCAATTGTTGACTTATGACCGCGAAGCTGAAAGAGAGGAACGTCAAGCCAACCTAGCCACTCTGCAACAGATAGCCCAGCTAGCCCAGCTAGCCCACAACAACCAAGGCCACGGAAATCAGGACAACCATGGATCTAAGCTCAGGAATTTCCAGAATACTAACCCACCCGTTTTCACCAAGTCAGAAGAACCCCTAGATGCCGATGATTGGCTGCAAACCATGGAAAACAACCTAAAAGTCGCCGGAGTGGAAGCCAATGAGAAAGTCCTGTTCGCCACCCATTATCTAGCGGAGATGCGGGGCATGGTGGAGCAGTGTTCGTGCAATGACCGGAGGCGGATGATGACACAGGAGAATTCAAGGTCAAGTTTAGCGAACCCATGTGCCACAAGGTTTGATCAAGAGAATGAGAGACGAGTTCGTAGAGCTAAAGCAAGGAAGGATGACTAGTGGAATCTGGTGACAAATTTTTGTCATTAGCTAGGTATGCCCCGGACAAGATAGACACCGAATCCAAGAAGAAAGAAAGATTCCTGAATGGTCTGCATGACGAGATGCAGACGGTGTTAGTCAATATCCCCTTTGCTGATATTGAAGCCCTTGTCGACTCTGCTATCCAGATGGAAGGAAAGATCAACCAAGCCAATGAGAACATAAGCGTCGCATGATGCATCAACCCGGAACCCATCAGACCCCAAAGTATCGCCCCAACCCATCTCCAGGATTTGCCCCAAGAACCAACAGACCCCCTATGACCCGTCCGACCTACCCCAACCGTGGAAACCCTAGACATGGAGGAAATCACAACAACCCCGACAACTCTAGCAATTTCACCCGTGCCCAACCCAAGTTCAACACCATCAATGCTACCGCCAACACCAACACTGCCCCGAGGACTGGAAGCAATGCTGTGCCTGTCGCAGCCAAGGACAAGTCACAAGTGACCTATTATGACTGTGGAAATAAAGGCCACTATTCCAACGAATGCCCCAACAAGAAGAACGCTACATCCCCCAATGCCAACGCCCCAGCTCAGCAGCAGCGTCGTGTCCAGCCAGGGAGAAGATTTGCCCTAGGGAATTCACTCAACCGCAATGGCCGTCTTTTTCTCATGCATGCTGAAGAAGCTCAGTAAGCGCCAGACGTCGTGCTGGGTATGTTTTCTGTTAATTCAGTACTTGCAAGAGTGTTGTTTGACTCTGGTGCATCGCATTCATTTGTCACCGAAGAATTTTCCTGCATTAAATTTGGCCTAAGCTAGATAATTTTGATGTCATCCTAAGGCATGAGATTGAACCTAGTAAAACTCCACTTGTTTACCACCCCTCATTACTATTCACTCCCATTTGTAGATGCTAGTGCTAAGCATAAAACTTGATCAACTTTAGATGGGAATACTTGGTGAAAATGGTTATGAAAACCTTGAAATGATGGATCATTCTATTGAAATGTTTTGACATGTGTTTCCGAAAACACCCGATGATTTTGGTGATGAAAATTTTGAGGCATGAGCCTTAGCCCTTTATAAAACTGATGGTTGTCTGGATGCGATACCATTCCAATTTTACTGTACAACCACAATACCCGAGAATTGGGTAGGGCTTGACTGGAAACTTATATACCTTAGTATTGGTTCCCTCACGGCCAAGGTCTGAGCTGAGGCTACCTTGTGAAGATTGTCCACCTGTGCAGTACCCAAGATGACAGTTGGTCATGGTTGGGAGGCCAAACTCACAGGAGAGGTGCCTATACTAGGGCGTGTAATTGAAAGGTTAGGATTGATTATCCGCATACGGAGTATGGTGAATTCAGGATTTGTTCCTGGCGGATGTATCGGATGTTGTGGTGAAAGTGTACAATCTCTGCAGAGTGTCAAACTATTCGAATAGCCACGTCCACGGTTATGGACAGTTGGAGTGGCCATTCTGTTCCCCCGTCAGACGTTTTCAAAATTACTTGTGAAATGAATTGAGACTTTGACTTGACCACAACAGAGTTGTGGCATGAGATACAAGTTCCCGCTTAGGTGTTATAAAATTTCAACTAGATTTTCTTGGTTCTAAACATAGTAGAGGTAAATCTGGTTTTTGCAAAACAACCCTAGAGCTTAGTGTCCTACTACAAAAAACCCCTTCACTTGTTAGTATTAGTTTGCGAGTACTTAAAGAGTACTCATGGCTTTATCCCTGGCTATTCCCGTGGCCAGACTATGAAGAGGAGTATCAGGACGAAGGACCCTAGGAAGGTTACGACAACTAGGATCATCTCCCATCGTCAGCATTGCCTATGACCCCGAAGATGGATCTTCGCCTACGCTGCCGTTATTATTACGTATTCCGCTGCTTGAGTTGTATTAAGAACTGGATCATGAGATCCTTATTTGTGTAAGACCTTATGTATGGTTTGTAATGGATGATGTAGTGTGGTATCCAATTATGTTATGTCTCGCAAAAATGGTAATCCTGGGATTGTGATGTATGGCATAACAGGCATCTGGGATTAAAAATTCAGGTTTTGACAAGTTGGTATCAGAGCCATCCTGACCATAGGAGACCCTAGTTAGACTGGACGTTTGAATCAAAAACTTAGTTTCAAAACCAAAGGAAGCAAATATTTACAAAAACTTATTCACATTCTTATCACCTTGATTCTTTCATAAAAAATCATGTTCCTCAAAAACTCTTGCAAAATACCTAAAATTCGGCACACTTGATCACTCTACTAACTTACTCATCCTATATTATTATAGATGGACATGAAGTACAGCAAGTTTTATCAGTTGGGGAATGGAGGAGACCTTATCTTTGAGCGGGATTTGGACCAGCTTTCGGAACTTGTGGAGCGTCCGCACCCCAAGTTCTTCGGAGCTTAGCTCAATGATCAAGGAGGACAAGATCTGCAGTGGCTAATTGTTGCAAGTCTCCGAGGAAAGATTGAACCTCCCACTGTCGAGGGAATTCAGTTCACCTTAAGAGAGAACAACTGGCTCGATGGACTTGCCAGGGCCATGCAGGAAGCTCTTGCCCGTCTGTGTGGGCAGAGTATCAACCAGATCAAGGGTACCCGCTTTGAGTTTTGTCCAAGGCGTGATGCTAATGGACAGCCACTAGAATCCCCATACCACCCCGAGCTGAAGACTCAGTTGGACCACCTTAGCTTCATGATGTACGATCTTCAGTAGGAATTGGAAAATTGCCGTGACTACTCCAACCACAAGTCAGCCATCATCAAGACGAAGGATTAGACCATCGCCATGTTAGCGAAGGATCGCAAGTCTCGCCGCCGTCAGCTCTACAAGAAGGAGCGCATCATTGCCCGTCTTCGCCACCGTATCTCGGATTTGGAGGAGACCATCCATGAGAGAGACATGTAGTTGGAGGAAAGAGAGAATGCCGGAGAGGATCTTCGTGGAGACCCCTACTCCCATCTCAGCGATGATGATGATTTTCTGGAGGATCAGGCTATGGATTTCTTCACCGATGAGGATGATTATGCCTTCATCGATGACGATGAGGATGACGACTATACCGACTCCGAGGAGTAGTAGCACTTGAGCACTAGCGTAGTGAGTTGTATTCGGTCCCACTGTATCGTAGTTTCCAGAATGGTTCTTAAAACCATCTGTTTTCTTGTTTTGTGGTGTGTGTTTGTATCGTGTGCTATGAATGAATGAAAAGCAAGATGCTAGAAAATCTGAGTCAAACTTTAAAAACTTTTCAAAGTCCCGGAACCTTAGAAATATCCCTCTTTTCTCATGATCTATCTCAATCTTCAGATGCCACGCGGAGGAAGTAGTTCATCCCCGGACCCGATGTTGCAGATACTGCAAAAGTTGGTTTCTGACAGCGAAGCTAAAAGAGCCGAACGTCAAGCCAACTTAGCCACCTTTCAACAAATAGCTCAGCTATCCCACAACAATCAAGGCCAAGGAAATCAGGACAACCATGGATCTAAGCTCAAGAATTTCCAGAACACGAACCCACCTATTTTCACTAAGTCGGAAGATCCCCTAGACGCTGATGATTGGCTGCAAACCATGGAAAATAACCTGGAAGTCGCCGGAGTGGAAGCCAACGAGAAAGTTCTATTCGCCACCCACTATTTGGCCGGAGATGCAAGAGCATGGTGGAACAGCGTTCGTGCAATGACCGGAGGACAGATGATGACCTGGGAAGAATTCAAGGTCAAGTTAAGCAGAACCCATGTGCCCTCGGGTTTGATCAAGAGAATGAGAGATGAGTTCAGAGAACTGAAGCAAGGAAGGATGACCGTAGTGGAATACCGTGACAAATTCTTGTCATTAGCTAGGTATGCCCCGGATGAGATCGACACCGAAGCCAAGAAGAAAGAGAGATTCTTGAATGGTCTGCACGATGAGATGCAGACGGTGTTAGTCAATATCCCCTTTGCTGATATTGAAGCCCTTGTCGACTCTGCCATCCAGATGGAAGGAAAGATCAACCAAGCCAATGAGAACCGCAAGCGTCACATGATGCATCAACCAGGAACCCATCAGACCCCAAAGTATCGCCCTAACCCATCTCCAGGATTTTCCCTAAGAACCAATATACCCCCGATGAACCGTTCGACCTATCCCAACCGTGGAAACCCAAGGCCCGAAGGAAATCACAACAACCCCGGCAACTCTAAAAATTTCAACCGTGCCCCACCCAAGTTCAACAGCAACAATGCTACCACCAACACCAACACTGCCCCGAGGACTGGAAGCAATGTTGTGCCTGTTGCAGCAAAGGACAACTCGCAAGTGACTTGTTATGACTGTGGAAATAAGGGTCACTACTCCAACGAGTGCCCCAACAAGAAGAATGCCGCATCCCCCAATGCAAATGCCCCAGCTCAGCAGCAACATCGTGTTCAGCCCGGAAGAAGGTTTGCCCCAGGAAATTCACTCAACCGCAACGACCTTCTTTTTCTCATGCATGCTGAAGAAGCTCAGGAAGCACCAGACGTCGTGCTGGATATGTTTTCTGTTAATTCAGTACTTTCTAGAGTGTTGTTCGATTCGGGTGCATCGCATTCATTTGTCACCGAAGAATTTGCCTGCACTAGTAAGATTCAACCAACCAAACTGAAGCATGTTATGATTGTGCAAATTCCCGGATCAACCACCAAGGCTAGGAAAATTTGCAAAGCCGTCCCTATCCGCATTCATGGCATAGATTTTTATGCTAATCTAATAGTACTCGGAACTAAAGGTTTGGAAGTAGTACTAGGAATGGATTGGATGTCCAAACATAAGGGATTGATTGACTGTGCTAAGAAAGCCATCACCATGACCAGTACCACCGGAATATCAGTCGAGCATATGTCTCGCATTGACGATGACTCCCAGCCGTTAGATTAGAACTAGATCGAACGATCCACGTCGCCCCATACCGCTTCGCCCAGCCCCCTGTCACTGACAAGTGGGGATACCCACTTAAGCAGCCCGCGGGAGCACTGCGCTTAGCAGGTCGGCCCAGTAATTTTTCCCGCGCAGCCCAGTTATTCAAATTAAACTTTTTCTATTTCAATTCAAACACACTTCTGTACCCAACTTCAAAAATCAACCCAGATCAATTTAGTGCACCAAATTGAATGAAACCAATTTTGTTGGAAAGGTCTGTGAATGCTGAATCCAAGCCCGTTGGATTCAAGTCATTTGGATCTATAGATCACCCATGGTAAAAATAACAAGGCAGAAGCTTTTCTGCATTCAAACATTTTTCAAATTTAAACCATAATAGCTTTTGAGTTGATTCCAACTCTCAAAAATCACATTTAACCATACCTTTCAGAATATATAAAAATATATAGATTTACTTGCAGAAATAATGTTCAAGTAATAAAAGAATGCTACATAAGCATTTCTAGCCACTTTAATTAATTAAAATAAAAGGGTAAAACCTTATTAAATTGTGACACCACTTTAAATCACATTCCCATGGACTACAATATGTGGTGATGACATGTGTCAACATGATCCCATGTTGGGTTTGGAGAATATTAAATCTTAAGTAGTTTTTCAATCAGTAGAAATTACTTTTCTAAAAATAAAAAGATTTAAATCAAGCCTTAACTTTGTAATGTTAGGGATGATGCTAGATCATCCATAGGACCCTTGTGTGTGATGATTGCAAGTAATTAAGTATTGTTTGGTGATTGTGTACCTCGTATTTATTCATACGCTAAATGCACCAAGGATACAAGGAGGAAGGAGGATACTACGAAAAAGAAGCCGAGGAGAACTTCAACCACTGCTCTGCACAAGGCAAGCTAGTAGCTATGCAAGCCTAATACTACTAGTTAATGTGCAAGCTTATACTGATATTGATGCAAGATGATACTATACCTATGCAAGCTAACACTTGCAAGATACCCTAATGATGCAACAAACCCATACTTGTTCTATGACTACTATATGCCTTAAGCATATGTGATCATACCCACTTGATAAACCAATCCTAGTTTTATGTGCAAGTTTCTTACTTTATTTCTTTATCAAAGCTTACTTAGAGTTTACTTAAGATATTGGTAGATACTAGAAAGATATGTGAAGGTTGCATAAAGAGCATAAAATTTGGCCTAAGTTAGAAACCTTGATATCAGCCTAAGATATAAGGTTGGACTTAGTTGAAACCCCACTAGTTTACTACCCCTCATCATTACTACCCCCACCTGTAGATGCTAGTGCTAAGCATAAAACTTGATAAACTTTAGATGGGAATACTTGGTGGAAAAATGGTTATTAAAACCTTGGAATGATGGATCATTCTATTGAAATGTTTTGGATATGTGTTTCCAAACACTTGAGAATTTTGGTGATAAAAATGTTGAGGCATGAGCCTTAGCCATTTATAAAACTGATGGTTGTCTGGATGCGATACCATTCCAATTTTATCGTACAACCACAATACCCGAATATTGGGTAGGGCTTGACTGAAAACTTATATTCCTTAGTATTAGTTCCCTCACGGCCAAGGTTTGAGGTGAGGCTACCTTGTGAAGATTTTCCACCTGTGCAGTACCCAAGATGACAGTTGGTCATGGTTGGGAGGCCAAACTCACAGGAGAGTTGCTTATACTAGGGCGTGTAATCGAAAGGTTAGGATTGATTATCCGCATACTGAGTATGGTGAATTCAGGATTTGTTCCTGACGGATGTATCGAATGTTGTGGTGAAAGTGTACAATCTCTGCAGAGTGTCAAACTATTCGAATAGCCGCGTCATGATTATGGACAGATTAGATGGCCATCTTGTTCCCCGTCAGACTTTTCAAAATGACCTGTGAGATGAATTAAGACTTTGACTTGGCCACAACAGAGTTGTGATATGAAATACAAGTTCCCGCTTAGGATTTATAAAATTGTGACTAGCTTTGGAGCTTAGTAGAGATAAATCTGGCTTTTGCAAAACAACCCTAGAGCCTAGTGTCCTATTATCCAAAAACCCCCTTTTACCTATTAGTATTAGTTTGCGAGTACTTAAAGAGTACTCATGGCTTTGTCCCTGGCTATTCCCATGGCCAGACTATGAAGAGGAGTACCTGGAAGATGGACCCCAGGAAGGTTACGACAACTAGGATCATCTCCCATCGTCAGCATTGCCTGTGACCCCGAAGATGGAGCTTCGCCTACGCTACCGTTAGTATTACATATTCCGCTGCTTGATGTTTTCTTAAGAACTGGATCATGAGATCCCTATTTGTGTAAGAACTTATGTATCGTTTGTAATGGATGATGTACTATGGTATCTAATTCTATTATGTCTCGCAAAAATGGTAATCCTGGGATTGCGATGTATGGCATAACAGGCATCTAGGATTGAAAAATCCGGGTGTTGACAACCTTGTCGCCTCTCTAGCTCACAGCAAATATCTAGTAGATCATATAGCTTAATTGTAAACCTCTAGCACCACTATGAGCTTGCCTTGCCATCAATGGTGAGCAGGCCGAGCCTCACCATGCCACCCCAAGGTGGACAGCAAGCTAGAGGAAGAACTAGCTGCGCCCACCTTGTCTAGCATGCTGCCCATGCCTCACCGCCCCCTCTCGACCAGCCCTAGCTCAAAGACAGAGACAAGAACCGCCAGGAACGTCGTGCCCGCGTCGCTGTCGACCATGCCGACGCGCACCACCGTGCACGCGCCGTTCCCACTCAACCCGACCACCTCGAGCCCTTGCTGCCCTCCAGCATGAACCCCACCATCCCAGGAGACCACTAGACATGATCGTTTCCTCGCCCGTACCCCGTAGTAACCGCGCGCCGCGGAGTTCGTCGTCGATACTGAGCAGAGCACCGCACGTTCCCGACCGATTGCCACCGCCCCTACGCACGCATTTAAGCTCTAGAGCATCGCCAGGAGACCGCGCGTCGATCGCCAACCTCAGCCATGCCTCTAGACGCCCGTAGCCCTGTCGCCACCGTCGCCAGCCCATCCCTCTCGGTCTCGTCGTCGAGCCTATAAAAGGAAGCCACCCCCAGCCGTTTGAAGCACACCATTCCACTCCCCTCACCTCACTGATTGTTCCACCCTCTAGCCGGAGCACGAGGAGCAGCAGTTTGCCGGAATTGCGCCGGAGCAGTGTTGGAATTATGCCCTAGAGGCAATAATAAAGATGTTATTATTATAATTCTTGTTCATGATAATGTTTATATTCCATGCTAGAATTGTATTAAGCGGAAACTTTAATACTTGTGTGGTTTGTGAACAACACCGTGTCCCTAGTACGCCTCTATGGACTAGATCATTGATTAATGATGGTTAAGGTTTCCTAACCATGGACATGAGTTGTCGATTAATAATGAGATCATATCATTGGGAGAATGATATGATGGACAGACCCAAACTAAGCGAAGCAATTAGATCGTGTAATCGTGTTCATCTTTGTGAAGCTTTTCTTATGTCAAATATTGTATTCCTTAGACCATGAGATAATACAACTCCCTATTATTAGAAGAAAGCTTTGAGGTCATCAAACGTCATCCTATGAGAGGGTGATCGTAAAGGTGTCTCTCAGGTGATCGGAAAGTATCTGTTGGGTTGCATGTATCGAGATGGGATTTGTCCCTCCCAAGTCGAAGAGATATACTTCGGGCCCACTCGGTAATCAATATCAATAACGCTTGCAAGCATGTGGTTAAGGAGTTAATCACAAAGTGATATCGGATTATAGAATGAGTAAAGTACTTGCTGTGAACGAGATTGAACTAGGTATGACGGTACCGACGATCAAATCTCGGGCAAGTAAAATATCGCGAGACGAAGGGAATATATATATGGGATTGATTGAATCCTGGCATCGCGGTTCATCCGATATGATCATCGATGAATGTGTGGGAGTCAATATGGGTTTCCAGACCCTGCTGTTGATTATTGATATAAGATCATGTCTGCATATTCTCGAACCCGAAGGGTCACACACTTAACGTGTCTCGATGCTAGGATAGATTGAATAATTGGTTTATGAGTTTTGTTCGGAGTCTCGGATGGGATCCGGGACATCACGAGAGGTTCCAGAATGGTCCGGAGAAAAAGATTCATATAAAGCAGTGCAGTTTTTGGAGTTCGGAATTGTTCCGGGTTAATCGGTATTGTACCGGAAGCTTCTAGAACCTTCCAGAGGGGGGCCAACGTGGTCCCACCTGTCGGGAGGGGGCATGGGCCTATGAGGGAGTGCCCTGGCCGCATTGCGCCAGGGGCACAAGGCCTCATAGGGCCCAGCCGGCCAAACAAGGGGAAACCCTAGTTTGGAGCTTCTAGAAGGGGGGGGGGGTTTCCTTGCCCCCCACTCCTCCCTCCTTTGGCCGCCGGCCTAGGGATTGGGGGAGGGGTTAGGGCTGGCGCCCACCCCTCTATATATAGAGGGCTGGGGCGCACCACCCCCACACACCTTCCCCTCAAGCCTAGTCGCCCTGCTGCCCTCCTCTCTCTCTCCCTCCCGACTGCGTGTAGGCGAAGCCCTGCTGCAGAAACTCTCCACCAATTGCACCGCGCCGTCGCGTTGTAGATCCAATCCATATCTCCACCATACTTGCTGGACCAATGAAGGAGGAGACGCCGAGGTGCTGCACGTGTGCATCTCACGGAGGCATCGCCACTTGTGGTGCTAGATCGGATCGGATCGCGAGGAGGAGAAGCGAGTACGACTACATCACCCACGTTCCGACGAACGTTCCGCTGTGCGAATCTTCAAGGGTATGAAGATCTAATCCAATCTCTCTCGTTGTTTGCATCTCCTAGATTAGATCTTGGCTTCCCTCTGTTCGCATCCGTAGAAAATTTTGATTTACTATGCCGCGAAACCCTTCAGTGGTATCAGAGCTAGATCTATGCGTAGATGTGTTTCACGAGTAGAACGCAACATGGTTGTTGTGGGCGTTGATGTTTTCTGTTGCAAGCCTCTTTTTTGTGTTCTTCTTATGACACGGGATAGTGAGATTGAAGCGGTCCAGGCCAACCTTACGCGACGTCGTTCGCGAGACCGGCTCCGCACTTGACGTGTGGCTTGTTCCACACATGCGGCTGGTGGATGCCAGTTTCTCTCACTATAGTTGTAATGGGATTTACACCGGAGTTTGGCAACCATAATATCACCGTTGTGGCTTTCCATAGGTAAGAATCGTTCTTAGCATGCTACTCCCATAAGCCACGTAAAACATGCAACAACAAAGTAGAGGCGTCTAACTTGTTTTTGCAGGGAGTGTTTTCTGTGATATGGTATGGCCCAAGATGTGATGTGTATAATGAATGCGATGATCATGTTTTGTAATGTTTCATGACTTGCATGTCGATGAGTACACAACTGGCAGGAGCCATATGGTTGTCTTTATAATTGTGTATGACCTGTGTGTCAACTTCTTATGCGCCATGTAATAGTTTCACTTTATCACTAAGTAGTTAGCAATAGTTGTAGTTGCTATTCGTGGTGGAGGCAATCATGGTGGAGTGATGGAGATCATGCCGGCACGCACAAGATGGAGATCATTGCGCGAAGATTGGCTATACCATGTCACATAAAGTTATATGCATGTGATGTTTATCCTTTTATGTATCTTATTATGCTTAGATCGTGACGGTAGAATTATAAGATGATTCCTCACTTAAATATCAAGATAAAAACCGTGTTCTCCCCAAGTATGCACCATTGCGGAAGTTCGTCGTGTCCAAGCATCACGTGATGATCGGGTACTATAGACTCTACGTTCACATACAACGGGTGCAAGCCAATTTTGCACACGCGGAAATACTTGGGTCTAACTTGACGAGCCTAGCATGTACAGACATGGCCTTGGAACACATGAACCGAAAGGTTAAGCATGAGTCATATGAATGATATGATCGACACTTCGTTGTCCACCATTGAAACCACATCTCTTCTCGTGAAGATCGGATTATGTGTGGTGAATTTGGATCGTGTTCACTAAACAACTTGAGGGATGTTGAATTTAGTGGGAGTTCATCTAGTAATTTGATTAAAAGTTGAACTAGTTATCATGAACATAGTCTAATTTGTACTTGCAAATATTGTAGATCAAATGGCTAAGTCCAACTTCAACTTCAACATTTTTGCTGAGAAGGAAAAGCTTAAAAATAATGGGTCTAACTTCACCAACTGGTTTCGGAATCTGAGGATCATTCTCTCTGGCGGTCAAAAGGACTATGTCCTTGAGAATGCGTTAGGTGACGCCCCTACTGCTACTGCGCCGGCTGATGAGAAAGCTGTCTATCAGTCGCGCAAAGATGATTATAGTGTGATTAAGAGCACCATGTTGTTTGCTATGGAATCGGACCTTCAAAATCGTTTTGAAGACTATCCCGGGCCCTTTGAAATTCTCGAGGAGCTGAAAACCATGTTTCAGACTCAGGCCCGTTCTGAGAGATATGAGATCTCTGAGAAGTTCTTTAACTGCAAGATGGAAGAAGGGAGTTCCGTTAGTGAGCACGCCATTAAGATGTCGGGCTACACTCAACGCCTTGAGTAACTGGACTGTAAGATTCCAGAGGAGCTCAAGATTGACAGGGTTCTGTAATCACTCCCTCCCAGCTACAAAAGTTTTGTAGTGACTCACAATCAGATTGGTTCCACTGATACGATCACCGAGCTCTTCATAAAGTCAAGGCTGCGGTGGACATCAAAAGGATAATCATGTGTTGATGGTCAACAAGACCCCCACCTTCAAGAAAGGTAAGGGTGCAAAGAAGCCCTTCAAGAAAGGCGTGACAGCGCGTTGCCCTACGAGAAGAAGCTCAGTCTGGTCCTAAGCCGGACGATTGCTTCTATTGCAAGGACAAGGGTCCTTTGGAAGCAATCGTCCAAGTACTTATCGGACAAGAAGGCTGGCACCATCAAAGCTATATTTGATATACATGTTATTGATGTTTTCCTTACTAGCCCTCGTTGTAGTGCAGGTATTTGATCTTTGGTTATTGCTAATATTTGTAACTCGAAGCAGAGCTACGGAATGAGCGGCTTGCGAGGATGAGGTGACGATCTTGGCGTTGGCAACGGATCAAGAGTTGATGTGATGGCCGTCAAGACGCTCTCCTTAGTTTTAACTTCGGGATTAGTTTTAAACCTCAATAAATGTTATTATGTACTGCGTTGAGCATGAAAATTATTTCGATCTTGTTTATTGCAAGACGGTTATTCATTTAAATCGGAGAATAATGGTTGTTCTATTTATATGAGTAACATCTTTTATGGTCATGCACCTATTGTGAATGGTTTATTTCTTCTAAATCTCGAAGGTATGAAACGCACATCCATAACATTGAGGCTAAGAGATGCAAAGTAGATAGTGATAATACTACTTATTTGTGGCACTGTCGTCTAGGTCATATTGGTGTAAAGCGCATGAAGAAACTCCATTCTGATGGACTTTTGGAGTCTCTTGATTTTGAATCATTTGACACATGCGAACCATGCCTCATGGGCAAGATGATCAAAACCCCGTTCTCCGGTATGATGGAGCAAGCAACGGACTTGTTGGAAATCATACATACCGATGTATGCGGACCGATGAGTGTTTCGACGCGCGGTGGATATTGCTATTTTCTCACTTTTACCGATGACTTAAGTAGATATGGGTATATCTATTTAATGAAACATAAATCTGAAACATTTGAAAAGTTCAAGGAATTTCAGAATGAAGTGGAGAACCATCGTAACAGAAAGATTAAGTTTCTACGATCCGATCGTGGAGGTGAATATTTGA
Source organism: Avena longiglumis (assembly GCA_030063025.1). NCBI lineage: Eukaryota > Viridiplantae > Streptophyta > Magnoliopsida > Poales > Poaceae > Avena > Avena longiglumis. Next base: position 144,936,669 of record CP125978.1, on the reverse strand, counting down.
GTTATGATTTTCTCACGCATCTTAAAGCAAGCGGAATCGTTTCGCAACTCATGCCACCCGGAACACCACAGCGCAATGGTGTGTCTGAACGCCGGAATCGAACCCTATTAGATATGGTCCGATCAATGATGTCTCTTACTGATTTGCCGTTATCATTTTGGGGTTATGCATTAGAAACCGCTGCATTCACTTTAAATAGGGCACCATCTAAATCCGTTGAGACGACACCGCATGAACTGTGGTTTGGTGCTAAACCTAAGTTGTCGTTTCTTAAAGTTTGGGGATGCAAAGCTTACGTCAAGAAGTTGATGCCGGACAAGCTCGAACCCAAAGCGGAGAAATGCGTCTTCATAGGATACCCTAAGGAAACTATTGGGTATACCTTCTATCACAAGAAGGCAAAGTGTTTGTCGCAAAGAACGGTTCCTTTCTTGAGAAGGAGTTTCTCTCGAAAGAAGTGAGTGGGAGGAAAGTAGAGCTAGACGAGGTTATTGAACCTTCTCTTGAATTGGAGAGTAGCGCAACACCTGAAATTGTTCCAGTGCCGCCTACACCAACAATATAGGAAGCAAATGACAAGGATCATGAAGCTTGGACGATCTTGCTCTTGAGCGTCGAGTCGACAAGGTCGCATGCCCCTCCTGAGTGGTGCAGCAACCTGTCTTGGACTGTCTTGTTGGTAGAAGACGGTGAACCCTACGAACTATGAGGAAGCGATGATGAGCCCGGACTACGAGAAATGGCTAGAAGCCATGAAATCCGAATTGGGATCCATGAGCGAAAACCAAGTATGGACTTTGGTGGACCCTCCCGGTAATGAAAGGCCGTTGAGTGCAAATGGATCTTCAAGAAGAAAACGGACGCGGATGGTAATGTTACCGTTTATAAAGCACGTCTTGTCGCGAAAGGTTTTCGACAAGTTCAAGGTGTTGACTACGATGAGACTTTCTCTCCCGTAGCGATGTTTAAGTCCATTCGGATTTTATTAGCAATTGCTGCGTTTCATGATTATCAGATATGGCAGATGGATGTCAAGACCGCGTTCCTCAATGGCAACATTGATGAAGATTTGTATATGATGCAACCCGAAGGTTTTGTCGATCCTAAGGATGCTGATAAAGTATGCAAACTTCAACGTTCCATTTATGGACTGAAGCAAGCATCTCGGAGTTGGAACCTTCGTTTTGATCAAGTGATCAAGAGCTTTGGATTTGTTCCAAATTGCTAAGAAGCTTGTATATACAAGAAAGTGAGTGGGAGATCGGTGACATTTCTGGTACTATATGTGGATGACATATTGATTATTGGAAATGACATTAACATGCTTAACGATGTGAAGAGTTATTTGAACAAGTGTTTTTCAATGAAAGACCTAGGTGAAGCTGCTTATATATTGGGTATCAAAATCTATAGAGATAGACAAAGATGCCTGATAGCTTTAAGCCAGAGTACATATCTAGACAAAGTTCTGAAAAGGTTCAGAATGGATAAGGCAAAGAAAGGTTCAGTGCCTATGTTGTCAGGTAAGATATTGAGCAAGGCTCGGGTCCATTCTGATGAAATGATAGGGAAGCTATGAGAAAAGTGCGTTATGCCTTGTCCAAAGGTTCTATCATGTATGCCATGCTGTGTACTAGACCGGATGTGTCCAATGCTCTTAGTTTGACGAGCAGATATCAAAGTGATCCAGGAGTGGAACATTGGACAGCCGTGAAGAACATCCTAAAGTACCTAAATAGGACTAAAGAAATGTTCTTAGTCTATGGGGGTGATGAACAGCTCATCGTAAAAGGTTACGTCGACGCTAGTTTCGACACCGACAAGGATAATTCTAAATCTCATACAGGATACGTGTATATTTTGAATGGAGGAGCTGTGAGCTGGAGAAGCTGCAAGCAAAGCGTGATCATGAGATCTACAGTAGAAGCGGAATACATGGCTGCTGCAGAAGCGTCAAGTGAAGGAGTTTGGATCAGGAACTTCATCACTGAGCTTGGCGTGGTTCCAAGTGCATTGGACCCACTAGAGATATTGTGTGACAACACTAGCGCCATAGCACTCGCTAAGGAACCAAGATATCATCCAAAGACCAAGCATATCAACCGCAAGTTTCATATAATCTGAGATTATATAGCAGATGGAGATCTGAAGATTAGCAAAGTACATACAGATCTGAATGTCGCAGATCCATTGACTAAACCTCTTCCACGTGTAAAACATGATCAGCACCTCAGTGACATGGGTGTGAGATTGTTGCCAAATGTAAACTAGATTATTGACTCTAGTGCAAGTGGGAGACTGTTGGAATTATGCCCTAGAGGCAATAATAAAGATGTTATTATTATAATTCTTTTTCATGATAATGTTTATATTCCATGCTAGAATTGTATTAAGCGGAAACTTTAATACTTGTGTGGTTTGTGAACAACACCGTGTCCCTAGTACGCCTCTATGGACTAGCTCATTGATTAATGATGGTTAAGGTTTCCTAACCATGGACATGAGTTGTCGATTAATAATGAGATCATATCATTGGGAGAATGATATGATGGATGCAGACCAAACTAAGCGAAGCAATTAGATCGTGTCATCGTGTTCATCTTTGCGAAGCTTTTCTTATGTCAAATATTGTATTCCTTAGACCATGAGATAATACAACTCCACGGTATCGGAAGAAAGCTTTGAGGTCATCAAACGTCATCCTATGAGAGGGTGATCATAAAGGTGTCTCTCGGTGATCGGAAAGTATCTGTTGGGTTGTATGTATTGAGATGGGATTTGTCCCCAAGTCGGAGAGATATACTTGGGCCACTCCGTGTCGATATCAACAACGCTTGCAAGCATGTGGTTAAGGAGTTAATCACAAAGTGATATCGGATTACGAACGAGTAAAGTACTTGCATGAGCGAGATTGAACTAGGTATGATGGTACCGACGATCAAATCTCGGGCAAGTAAAATATCGCGAGACGAAGGGAATATATATATGGGATTGATTGAATCCTGGCATCGTGGTTCATCCGATATGATCATCGATGAATGTGTGGGAGTCAATATGGGTTTGCAGACCCCGCTGTTGATTATTGATATAAGATCATGTCTGCATATTCTCGAACCCGAAGGGTCACGCACTTAACGTGTCTCGGCGCTAGGATAGATTGGATAATTGGTTTATGAGTTTTGTTCAGAGTCTCGGATGGGATCCGGAACATCACGAGAGGTTCCGGAATGGTCCGGAGAATAAGATTCATATAAGGCAGTGCAGTTTTTGGAGTTCGGAATTGTTCCGGGTTAATCGGTATTATACCGGAAGCTTCTAGAACCTTCCAGAGGGGGGCCAACGTGGTCCCACCTGTCGGGAGGGGGCATGGGCCTATGAGGGAGTGCGCTGGCCGCATTGGGCCAGGGGCACAAGGCCCCATAGGGCCCAGCCGGCCAAACAAGGGGAAACCCTAGTTTGGAGCTTCTAGAGGGGGGGGGTTTCCTTGCCCCCCACTCCTCCCTCCTTTGGCCGACGGCCTAGGGCTTGGGGGAGGGGTTAGGGCTGGCGCCCACCCCTCTATATATAGAGGGCTGGGGCGCACCACCCCCACACACCTTCCCCTCAAGCCTAGTCGCCCTGCTGCCCTCCTCTCTCTCTCCCTCCCGACTACGTGTAGGCGAAGCCCTGCTGCAGAAACTCTCCACCAATTGCACAGCGCCGTCGCGTTGTAGATCCAATCCATCTCTCCACCATACTTGCTGGACCAAGGAAGGAGGAGACGCTGAGGTGCTGCGCGTGTGCATCTCACGGAGGCATCGCCACTTGTGGTGCTGGATCGGATCGGATCGCGAGAAGGAGAAGCGAGTACGACTACATCACCCACGTTTCGACGAACGTTCCGCTGTGCGAATCTTCAAGGGTATGAAGATCTAATCCAATATCTCTCGTTTTTTGCATCTCCTAGATTAGATCTTGGCTTCCCTCTGTTCGCATCCGTAGAAAATTGATTTACTATGCCGCGAAACCCTTCAAGCAGGCCGCCTCTGGAGGAGAAGGGGCCGTTGATTTCGACCACCCCCCGGAGCTGCCTCGACCGTCCCTGATCTCACCGCCGACCACTCGTTCGTTTGCCCACCTTGCCGTCGTCGCTGGAGCCCTGGTATGCCCCCTATGCACCCCACTGAGCCGCTAGGGTTCGAGCTCGCCGGTGACATGTTCATCGTCGACGACGATCCCCAGCCGTCGATCTCCCTTCTAATCCAACGACCCACACAGCCCCATACCGCTCCGCGCATTATGAGCCACTGACTGGTGGAACCCCCCTGTCAGATGAGCCCCGCGCCGCGGAATGACACTGGGCCGGCCCATTAACCTCTCCCGCGTGACCCAACCATTTGAATTTAGTTTTTTCTATTTTAATTCAAACACAGTTCTGTACCTATATTCAAAAATCAACCCAGCTCGATTCAGTGAACCAAAATGCATGAAACTAATTTTGTTAGAAAGGTACTGAAATGCTTAATCCAAGCCCGTTGGATCCAAATCATTTGGATCTTTAGATCAACATTGGTAAAAATAACAAGGCAGAAGCTTTTCTGCATTCAAACATTTTTCAAAACTTAACCATAATAGCTTTTGAGTTGATTCCAACTCTCAAAAATCACATTTGATCATACCTCTCAGAATATATAAAAACATTTGGGTTTACTTATATAAATAATGTTCAAGCAACAAAATAATGCCACATAGGCATTTCTAGTCACTTTAGTTATTTAAAATAAAAAGGTTAAACCTAATTAAATTGTGACACCACTTTAAATCACATTACCATGTACTGAAATATGTGATGATGACATGTGTCAACATGATCCCATGTTTGAGTTGGAGAATATTAAATCTTAAGTAGTTTTTCAATGAGTAGAAATTACTTTTCTCAAATTAAAATAAATAAGACAAATGTTTTAAGCTTGTAATGATAGGTGATGATGCTAGATCATCTATAGTACACCTTTGTGTGATGATTGAAAATAGTTAAGTATTGTTTGGTGATTGTGTACCTCGTATTTATTTATAGACGCTAGTATCGACCAAGGATACAAGGAGGAAGGAGGATACTACGAGGAGGAAGCCGAGGAAAACTTCAACCACTGCTCTGCACAAGGCAAGCTAACCCTTGCAAGATACCCTGCTTATGCAAGCTAATACTTGCTTGTTACCATGACCACTAGATGCCTTAAGAATATGTGATCATATCCACTTGATAAACCATCCTAGTTTTACTTGCAAGCTTTATACTTTATTTCTTTATCAAAGCGTTCTCTTAGAGTTTACGTAGTGAATTGTAGATACTAGAAAGATATTTGAAGGTTGCATAAAGAGCATTAAATTTGGCCTAAGTAGATAATCTTGATGTCATCCTAAGGCATGATATTGAACTTAATTAATATCCACTTGTTTACCACCCCTCATTAGTACTTACCACCACTTGTAGATGCTAGTGCTAAGCATAAAACTTGATCAACTTTAGATGGGAATACTTGGTGAAAATGGTTATGAAAACCTTGGAATGATGAATCATTTTACTGAAATGTTTTGACATGTGTTTCCTAAACACCAGATGATTTGGATGATAAAAATGTTGAGGCATGAGCCTTATCCCTTTATAAAACTGATGGTTGTCTGGATGCGATACCATTCCAATTTTACCGTACAACCACAATACCCGAAAATTGGGTAGGGCTTGACTGGAAATTTATATACCTTAGTATGGGTTCCCTCGCGGCCAAGGTCTGAGCTGAGGCTACCTTGTGAAGATTGTCCACCTGTGCAGTACCCAAGATGACAGTTGGTCATGGTTGGGATGCCAAACTCACAGGAGAGGTGCCTATACTAGGGCGTGTAATGGAAAGGTTAGGATTGATTATCCGCATACTGAGTATGGTGAATTCCGGATTTTTTCCTGACGGATGTATCGAATGTTGTGGTGAAAGTGTACAATCTCTGCAGAGTGTCAAACTATTCGAATAGCCGCGTCCGCGGTTATGGACAGTTGGAGTGTCCATACTGTTCCCCCGTCAGATGTTTTCAAAATGACTTGTGAAATGAATTGAGACTTTGACTTGACCACAACAGGGTTGTGACATGAAATTCAAGTTCCCACTTAGGTGTTATAAAATTTCAACTAGCTTTCTTTGCTTCTGAACTTAGTAGAGGTAAATCTGGATTTTTGCAAAATAATCCTAGAGCTTAGTGTCCTACTACAAGAACCCCCTTCACTTGTTAGTATTAGTTTGCGAGTACTTAAAGAGTACTCATGGCTTTATACCTGGCTATTCCCGTGGCCAGACTATGAAGTGGAGTACCAGGATGATGGACCGCAGGAAGGTTACGACAACTAGGATCATCTCCCATCGTCAGCATTGCCTGTGACCCCAAAGATGGAGCTTTGCCTACGCTATCTTTATTATTACGTTATTCTGCTGCTTGAGTTGTATTAAGAACTGGATCATGAGATCCTTATTTGTGTAAGACCTTATGTATGGTTTGTAATGGATGATGTACTGTGATATCCAAATCTGTTATGTCTCGCAAAAATGGTAATCCTGGGATTGCGATGTATGGCATAACAGGCATCTGGGATTAAAAATCCGGGTGTTGACAACTAAGTACCCCATTTAGCATTTTTTCATTCTAATTATCCCATTTAGCAATTTTTCATTCTAATTACCCCATTTAGCAAAATTTGTGCCAATTTTTACCCCATTTAGCAACAAATGTGCCAATGTTTACCCCATGTAAAATTTTGTGAGTGTTTTGGCAGGGGGTGTCTAGTATATGTGGCATGATCTGCTAAGCAAGAACCTATTACTCAAATATCATGAAGCCCTTATAGTTCCTATTTAAACCACTACTAGCAGCGCTACTGTTCCACTATGCCCAGTCCAGCTTGCTCTTCATGTAGCACAAATTATACAAAAACAAATAGCGAGATGGGAGATTTAAGAAAAAAATTGCGAGGAAAAAACAGCCATAACCGAAACAAGTCTATGTGACGCACCACCTGTACTTATGGCATAGACGTACCCGTCAAAACGTTCAAAAAAATTACTGGGAGTAAAAATTGGCATAACTTTTGCTAAATGGAGTAATTAGAAAGAAATTTTGCTAAATAGGGTAACTAGTGTCAAAATTCTAAAATTAGAGGATAAAAACTGGAGTTTACTCTCCAACAAAAGACGAGGTTCCACGTGTTGTTTTTGTTATTGTAGCTCCACGTCTCATCATTGGATAAGCATCAATCCATATGTGACAAGTGGCAATCATCATCTAACATCTGAAGCACGCATCCCATGCTACTAAGCACTTGGACTAGTGGGCTTAATATAATTAGTAACATGTCTCCTAATGCAATTGGTGTAGGTATATCATTCTCAAAAAATTGGTGCAGGTATATTGGTGATATGGTAAAATATATATTGTTCTCAAAGATACTAAACAGAGTCTGACACCGTGTGGAGATAATGCACCACTCCCGACTGGTAGCAATACTCACTAGATTTAGTGGTGTGCCTTGGCACACGATCCCGTTGAAGTCGCGGCAATTTACGTTTCCATATTAGCAACATCGGAAGGCCATTGAAGTTCCAAGAGGAGCGAAAGTCCATGCTAAAACGAAAGTGACAAAAACACGGGAATTTATGAGGATAGGCACGAATAGAAAGTTCCATTCATTGTCACAGCAGAGGCATTCATTACTTATCACACATAATCAAGCACAAAGTACTACATAATCAAGGACAGATGCATTACTTATTAGACATACTCTAAGACAAAGTACCAGAGACACAAACCATGACCACAGGCGAGATTAACATCAAGCATATCCATGTGAATCATCTGAGTTTCAGTCCTTAAAGCGAGAGGAATCGCCATGTTCATCAGTGTCTTTTTCATAAAGTGCTTTTTGTAGCTTCAAGGTTGTCAAATATCTCGACCGACCGCTTGTTAAGATCTCCAAGGACGGGCCTGAATGGCAATGAATCTAGCGTCATTTTTTCCTTTGGCCTCAATGTAACCTGGAGCAGAGCTTGATGAGATTAAATCGTCACTGCGGTCAGAAAAAACTTGTATGTTTCTCTATGTATATGTCGCATTCCATCGTGATTGTTACCAAGTGATTGGACTTCCCAATGAACTTCTCTTTAGCATTTTGCAGCCTTCGTACAATATCTATATTCATCTTATTTTCTTTCTTGAAGTCAACATGGTTGAAAGTGGTAGTCGTCGTCTTCTGAGTAGTTTCCATAAACTTGATTGCTTGCACTACAGTATCATTAATTGTTTCTTCAAACGATGGATTAATGTATCCTCACACTGAGTGCGGGTGAGGCGAGGACCATATAAAAACACTTGGCTCATAGATTCATCTTCTCTGACAGGTAGGTTTTGTACTCAGGGCATGGAAGCTGTAGCTTTTTCATCATAGCCTTAGAAATAAGTGGTTGGGATCTCAATGTTCTCCATGAAGTTTCTACCACATAATAGAAGAATTAGATTTCTATTCAATATATAACAGATGATAGCACGGTTCTATACTGTAGTATCTTCGTAGCCAAACATACAATGGCAATAACCAGTTTTATACCAAAATTTTGGATTTTCAGCTCTTGGCAAATCCAAGCAGAGTCGAAATGCCACATCTCTTAACTGTTCTTGAACCAAATGCAGACATAGAGCAATCCTAAAACTATACTATACACATACATGTTGGCAGATTTTATTAATATTCCTAATCAAGAAACAATAATATCAAGTTATGGAGGTGTTGGTGCGACAATTTACATGACTTGGTCACAATGATTTACACGATAATCAATAATAAGTTCATATCCGAGATCATGTCACTCAGGCCCTAGTGACAAGCATTAAGCACAACAAGTTGCAACAAAGTCAAATAACACTAATAGAGATACTAGGCACCATGCCCTAACAATCTTATTCAATTACATGATAGAACTCATCCAATCCCTACCATCCCCATAGCCTACAGCGGGGGATTACTCACTCATGGATGGGGAAAACATGGATGGTTGATGGAGAGGCGTTGTTGATGATGATGGTGATGATCCTCTCCAAATTCCCCGTCCCGACAGGGTGCCAGAACGGAGTTTCTGGTTCTGAATCGCAGTTTTTGGTGGTGGTGGTGAAGCAGAACTCTTTCTGAAAAAACGTCGAACCCTCCTGAGTTTTTAGGTCAAGAGGTAACTTATAGGCGAAGAGGGAGGCCGAGGGGTGCTCGAGGTGCACACCACCAGAGCGGCTGGGCCCACCTGCGAGAGGGATGTGGGCCCTCACCATCCAAATTGCCTCGTATTCCGCCCGTGAGTCTTCTGGTGAAATAGGATTTTTGGCATATTTTCTGGTATTTTTACCAATAGTTGATTTTCTGCATAAAAACTAGACACCAAGGTAATTCTGCTAAAAACAACGTCAGTCCATATTAGTTGTATCCAAATCACACAAGTTTAGAGGAGAAACAATAGCAAAAGTGTTCGAGAAAGTAGATACGTTTTGGACGTCAACTTCCCCCAAGCTTAGCTTATTGCTTGTCCTCAAGCAATTCAGTTGAAAACTGAGTGCGATAAAAGAACTTTCACAAACACATTTGCTTCATATGATGTATATATTCTCAGCACAGGAGTAGATACTTAGACAATTCATAATAAGGAGTATGCAACTAAGTCTACTCAATAGTCTTCGCAAGCTATAAAGAGAAACCAACTCAATAATAATAAGTAGCATGGAACATAAACATAAGCAACATTGTAATGCTCATAAGAGGGTATGATAGAGTGGTATCTCTCTTGACTTTGATGATGGAGCAAAACATGAATGCCAAGGCACCTCTGAAGTTCAAGTGAAGACTAGAAGTAAAGATATCATAGATACAAGCATCAAAGTCATGACATAATTAACCAAGTTTTGAGACAAGCACATTATACTAAGAATAACAACTATGCTCTCAAGAAGGTGCTCATAGAATAAGTGGTGACTCAACAAGGAAGTGAAAAGTTTTTTGAAAAGTTTGAAAGGCTTCCAAATGCTGAAAGTAAGGTACTCATTAGCTTTGAGCTCCCATTGCCCCTATCATAGGCATCTTTAGATGGTTAATGGTGAAAGTGAGGTCCAATATGAGTTATATGCTTGACATACCATAAACTGGAAATCTCATGTCCCTTGAATACGAGGGCCGCTCCTCATGCTACTCAACTTTAGTTACCGGTAAGTTCTTGTCATAGTAAATACATGCGTATCATAGAGAACCGCCAACGGGGTACCCCTTGCACATGATACAGGAGCTATCCCATAATCAAAATGACAAGGCAAGCAGAGAATGAGCATCTCAGCGATCTTTTTATTTGCTTTTTGCATAGTTTTTTATTGAGGATGCTTCACAGATTGCTCATTATGGTTACACTGCAAGTTTCCACCATGATTAGGCATGGATTAGGCTAGCGGCCTAGGCGTTTCTCTAACACATATATATAACTCCATGAACTTACAAGCTCCCCTTTTATTTCACACCGACGACATCCGTAAACAAAAGAGTATGATATCAACTGGGTACAAAGTACAGGTGCAATGTTGAAAGCGTTCCCCGTGACAGCACGGTTCGGCTAACTCCCAGCCTATCATTTGCAAGAATATAACTTTCATGGACAATCACAATGGTTCAGGTTTATTAAGCGCAAGAAATAAAGTGTGCCATCAAGTTCGTGAGATCTTTACTAACTAACTATCTCAAAACAAGCAAACATTTTATTTGTAAGAAAACAAGGCATAATGAATATGCACGGAATAACAAATGATGCTAATAGGTAGGTATGGTGGATACTTTGGCAATATTGATTTTGGGGAGTTGGATGCATAAGTAGAGCTCATACTCAGTGCAAGTGAAGGCTAGCAATAGAGAGGGAGCAACAAACGAGAGAGCAATAACTGTCATAATCATGCTTGCAACAAAACAAGACTAATTATGGCATGAAAGTGATACAAAAACTCTGAGGCAAAATAAATCATCGAGGCTTACTGACTATTGTTCAGTCATATGCATGCGTGAGCATGTGACAAGTCGATTCACATGAAACATTCAGAGGAGGATACCACAATATCATACCAAGTTATGAATAGAACAATGCAAGCAAACATTCATATGACATGCTACAAACTATTAGCAAGCTGGAGCTAATCATAAGAAAACAATAACTACTAAGCATCCAAAAAATAACATACACCTTACATGAATAGACTAAGCATGCCCACAATTATGAGTATATGTACAAAAATGAAAACAAATAGAGTTCATTACCATCCTCTTACCACACCTCAAGTTGTCCTAATCTTTATTATTGCTCTTCACTTGTGTGGCTTGAATAATAATTTGAAACCAAACTCCACTAAGGACTACTGAACCCTGCAAAGAACTTCACAAAACCAAAGAAGAACAACAAATAATTTTGGTGTTTTTGATTTTTTTAAAGCAAGCAAACAAAGCAAAAAACAAACAAAGCAAAATATTTTTGGATTTTTCTTAAGGCAAACCAAAGCAAAAAGGCAAAGAAACAAACCAAGAGAAACAACAAAAATATTTTTGGTCTTTTTGTGTTTTAGGAAAGCAAAAACAAAAAGGAAAGAGAAAGCGGATCATGGATATACAAAGAACCGACGAAACATGATATATAGATAAGTGTGATGTCAATATACCTCCCCCAAGCTTAGGCTTTTGGCCTAAGTGGGGCTCAATTGTCGTGGTGGTGGCACGGCAGATGCCATGGGTAGGCTAAAGTATGGGGCCAATGGATGCTAGAGGGATCTGGGGAGGGAAGATGTAGTTTATTCTACACACAAAAGACTAAGGTAAAGATCTTTATTTCTCCTTCCTTGGGCTACAAGTTCTCCTTGAGATGTGTACAAGAAGAAAGAGAGAACTTTACCAGCCTAACGGTACTAAATGAGCCGATGCCCTTCTCAGGGTCCAAGCCTCCCCTTATAAATGGGAGCCCTGGGTTCCTCTAGGGCTGACATGGCAAGCATATTCGAGGAATATGCTTGTCCCAATATAGTAACTCGGCGGCCTCCTTTCCGTGTCGCCCTTCTAATGAAGGAAAGGTTCTAGAGGGCCCCTCTGCGTGCCTCGGGCTTCAGGACTGTCACCTCCGTGACCTCCTTCTGCCCCTCTTTCGCTCTGCTCCTTTGTCTTTTGTGCTTGGCTCTGCTCAGATTCTCCCTAGCTTGTGACTAGAGTTTGACTTTAGGCTTCTCCTTCTCCTGCAAGCTTCGTATCATTCGGCCCTTCCTCACATAACTCGGCTCGTCCTTCACCTGTATCAAGATTACTCGGGCTAACCCGGCCGACTTACGCAGTATCTCGGCCGGGTAATGCCTGGCTATCATCATAAGGGTCTTGCTCTTTCGTATATCAGCCGACCTCTACAGGATTCGGCCGACTTAGACTGTAACTCGGAAACTAGACAGGGAACATCCTTTCGTCTTTCCCCGTCTTTACCCTATCCGAGCTCACCTCCCCAACATTAGTCCCCGAAGCTGGTATGGCCCTGCTGATAACTTCAGCCGGGCCGTATCAGTTTCATGATGTTCGTTTCCCAATGTTTCCGAGTTATCTTTTTCTCATTCGAGGTATCAGCATATCTTCTCGCGTACGCCTCGTCCTACGTGTCATACTCATCATTGTCTGTCTAGTTTTTTGTTCCTCAGAATATTCTTGACAAGGCTACAATTATTATCGTGCTGTCGGCGTCGCGACGCCTCGCATGCCGTTCCCGTCAGGGATCGTGGCCTTCTCTTTCATTGTGTGGTCGCCTGTGTGGCTCCACTTAGCGGCGTGCGGTCGTGCGGCGTACACGATCTACACAGATAACAGCCACACCCACGATCCCACTACCTCTCAGGCGGCGCCGTTATAAAGAGGGGCGCGGGGCTGGGGGGTTCACTTTCCCCCTCTGATTACCTGCGTCCTTCTCCTTCCTCTCGCCTTTGCCCCCGTTCGTGCTTCCGCCGTCGTGCGCTCATCTGGGTCTCCGACGGCAGGGACCTCACCGCACTGCTCCGTCGACCTTGTTCCCGTTCGCTTGCTCCGGCGTCGTCGCCGGTGAGTTCCTCCGGTCCTATCACCTAGGCTCTCCTCTAGACATTTCTGCTTTTCTTTTGTTCTTGCGCGACAGTTTCTTCTCTGCTCCGCCGCTGTTTTCGTGTAGAACCACGATGGGACCTTGCAGTTCTAGGTTTTCCTCTGCCACTATTTATCCCTCCGTAAGTCTCTCCGACGACCCCATGTCAAGTCCCGTCAGCGGTTCCCTCATTGAGAATGACGATGCTGCGTCTGGGCCCGAGCGGGGCTCGTGGCAGGGCTCTTCTGTCACCCGCCGAGAGGTTGAGTGGCTAATCCGGACTCGCCGGATTCCTGCCGAGGTAACTTGTCGCTTACCCGACAGTGAATCCTCTCCAGTTCTTAGGGAGGGCGAATACGTAGTCTTCATGTCACATTTCGCTCGCGGGTTTGGTCTCCCTCTCAGCGATTTCGCTAGGGAGTTCCTTGATTACTTAGGCCTTCAGCCGCATCATCTTCCTGCTAACGCTATTGCCTCCCTTTCTGCCTTCATCTCTGCCTCGGAGGGATACTTCGGCCTATGGCCGTCTGTGCATGTTTGGTCAAAGTTCTTCCAGATTCGATCCAACGTCGTTCCAGACAAATCTCTGCAACCCTCCGAGAAGTTGCTCACCCAATGTGGAGCCGCGTCCATCACACCTCGGAGGAAATCCGAATTTCCTCGCGTTGCAGGTCTAGAATCATGCAAGAAGTGGCATAAGTCGTTCTTTTACATCAAGAACTCTGGGAATGAGGATAAGATTTGGCTCCCTGCTTTTTCCATCGGCCCTCCTTCCAAGAAGAACTGGACCTATAATCCGAGGAAGAGTCATGATCTGGCCGAGGCTTTTGAGATTCGGCTGAAGGAACTAATCCGCTCCGGGCTACGCGGTGAGGATCTGATGACTACCTTCATCAGCAGCCGGATCTTCCCCTTCCAGAAACGCACACACAAGCTCTGCTACATGAGCGGTCCTCTCGATCCCAATCGAGTCTCGACGGTGGAGCTGGACAACTACCTCATCTTCAAACGTGTCCGGGCTATCTTTAAGACGGAGATGCCGGAGGACTGGGCCTGGGGATTGAAGACGTTCACCCGCGAGCATCACTACTAGGAAAACGGCTATAGGTAATCAGCACATCCGTGGCTCACATGGTTGAAGTGCCCCACGGCTAAAACAGGCGTGGCTCACCTGTGGGCAGTGCCCTACTAATAACTAGAACAACCGTGGCGCACATGACTATAGTGCGCCACAGATGTGTGTGGGCCAGGGCCCTGTTGGCCACACGCCAAACATCTGTAGCGCACTACAGTCATGTGCGCCACGGTTGTTAGGGTCATCTGTGGCGCGTGTGCACTGTGCGCCACGCCTGGCGCATGCCCCTCTTCTCTCAAACGGCCACAAACTTCGTGGCGCACTCCGCCTAGTGCGCCCACGGGACTAAAACATCTGTGGCGCTTTTCGGCCTAGTGCGCCACGGTTTACTCCCTGGCGCACTAGGGCCGTGTGCGCCACGGATGTGTCGATTTTTTAGGACAACACTTTATGTGCACATGTGTGACCACACATCCACCACCCCACACTTCACTTTCCCCTTCTTCTTCCTCCTTAGATCTAGTCGATCTTCTCCTTCCCACCTCAATTTCTCCACACATTCACCATTTTAGCATGTAAAACTTGCTTTGGATGTTACATAAGTAATAGAGGTCTCCGGTCTCTCATCTATCCGTCTCCGGTCGACGCACCTCTCCTTTCCATCTTTCTCATGATCGGTCTCTCATCTCGTAAGTTGTCCATGTAAGGGTGTGTTCATGTGTATATGGATGATGCATGTGCTCATATGTATGTAGATGATCGATGCTCATGATGTGTGTATGTGTGGAGAGGATCGATGGTCATATGTGTGTGTATATGGAGAGTATCGATGATGCTCATGCATGTGTGTATGGAGAGGATAATGATATGTTCATGTGTGTATGGATCGGTCTCTCTCTCTCTTGTGTTTGTATGTGAACAAGTTGCCATTTGTTTTGCCAAAATGTTGATTCATTTCCATTTTGGCAAGACTTTGGCATTCATAAGGTCCTAATTTTAGGATAGGTCATGCCAAAATTTTCTATCAACCATTGCATGCATGCATTCATTATGTGGTTCTAATAGACTTAAAAATTGTACCGTGTACATCGTGCAGCAAAATGGTCCGCATAATGAGCGAAGGCATTGTGGCTAGATTTTTGAAATGTGCGGCCGACATGATACGAAATAACAAGACAGATATAAGATGTCCGTGCGAAGATGCAAACTCAATGGGTGATCGACCCAGTTCGGAATCTGCAGCGCACTGCTCCGCCATGGTTTCATGGATGGATACACTCGTTGGATAAGCGATGGCGTAGATGATGGAGACGGTGAAGAAGGTGGCCAACATGACGATGATCATCATCACGGCGAGCAGGCGAGATGATGAAGAGTCTCTGGAGATGGTGAAGGTGCGAAGCGACGGGATGATGATGATCTATATGCGGAGGCGCATCGACGATGGAACAACGTCGAGTGGTGCGGGACCCTTATGTGCAAGAGCTGGTTCTCAAGCGATTTAGTAACGCCAGGCTGCCGCTAGAGAGAAAGCCAAGCTTGCGCAACTTGAGAAAGACGGTTACTCCATTGTATGAAGGATGCAGCGATGATACCGGTTGAATGTAACGCTCAAGGCTATGGAGATGAAGGCAAAGCACAAATTGAGCGCAAGCTTCGACGATATGATGGCATTCGCACGATCGTCTCCCGGAGAACACATGTCCAACTAGTATCGAGGATGCCAAGAAAATCGTCATCCTCTCGATCTACCGCACGTTAGATATCACCTATGCATCAACGATTGCATCATTTATCGGGGCGAGGACGCGGAGAAAACCACATGTCCGGTGTGCGGCGTGAGTCGATGCAAGAAAGGGAAGAAAGCACCTCGAAAAGTGGTATGGTACTTTCCTATCACCCTCGTCTGCAGCGCTATTTCGTGGACCCTAAGCGAAGCTCATGCGATGGCATGCGGAAAGGAAGAAGCCGAGATGATGATGACCCGAAAGGATGAGCTCGACGCACCCTTCGGATGCTAGCGCTGGAAAGCATTGGACCTCGAATTCCCAATTCGGTGGAGATTCGAGGAACATCGGGCTTGGTGCGAGCACCGATGGACTCAATCCGTTCGATGTAGCAGCACGCACAGCACTTGGCCCATGTTTGTATGGATGTACAACCTCCCTCCATGGTTGTGCATGAAGAAGAAGTACATACAAATAAGTATGCTAATTCAAGGGCCGAAACAACCTGGTACCGACATCAATCTGTATCTCGGGCTGTTGAAAGAGGAGCTAGCCACGTTATGGGAATCTGGAGCCAATACTTACGACGCCGTCGCACAAGATTATTTCACTATGAGAGCCGCGTTGGTCATTACGGTGCAAGACTATCCAGGTTGCGGGTATATCTCGGGGCAGGTTATCCAAGGATTCTGTGCATGCGTTAGGTGCATGGATAACACAAGCTATCTCCAACTAGAGAAAGATCCAGGGCCATCGAAGAAGAAGAAGCCGAAGGACCGGCGCCCGAACATGGTCGGCACGGTCAGGGAGGAAATTACCGAAGTGAGCCCATCAGGGGTTCCTTTGGAGCCCGCCCTTGTCGTCAAAGGGTACGGTGGGCAAGTGGCGGCGATCACCCGGACAACCATCTCGATCAACACCGAGAATCTCCGACATAAATATAATGGCCACTTGCGCACACTCCTCTTCAAGAAGCTGCACGCCAGATACAAGTTCCCCGCTAAGTATCAGAACACAAATTATCATGGGAACGAAGTAAACAAATCCGCCCTCACAAAGATGAGCACCGCCCTGGCCAGCTGGAGAACCCGGATAAAGAAGAAGATCTATAAAGAAGGCAAAAGTCTCGAGGAGATCCAGAAGATTGACCCGCAGATCACGAAGATCGATTCGGGGTTCAAGGAGAGGTGTGAATCCGAAGAGCCCAGCCAATAGTAATCGGGAAAGGTGCCGCAGCGATGAATATAGGTCATCACCATCTCAGATCTGGTGGATACTGAACGCGAGGCCAAATGGAATAAGGAGGGCGAAGAGTATAGATCCAAGGGATAGAAAACCCTTTGCTAAATTCGAACCCGGCAGGTTCGAAACTTCATCGAGCCGTTACCATGTGGACCCAAAAACCAAACAACTCACCGCGGATCCTGCGGTGAAGGAATTCGAGGAAATTGTGGTAAGTATAATCTAATTACGCGGATCAACACGATTGCAATCTAATCGATGATCTAAATGATTCACCTACTTCTTCCGCAGGAGGAGGAAATTGTTGCTAGTCATGGATCCTGTGGTTCCTCATCCTGAGGGTCGACGACGGCCACCGGTGGGATAACCCTTTTAACAGGCAACGGGCCAGAAAATAGAGCCGATTCTGAAGCCGTCGTCGCCGTCTGGCCGGCCTCGGGGGAATTGGGTGGATCATTTTGGTCCACCGCCGAGGACGCATGTGGCCGTCGGGAAGGAGCGAGGAGCAAACCGAGAGGTTCAAGAACTTAAGGCACAAGTGGCGCGGATCCAGATCGTCCAAGACAACTCGGCAATCACCCTCACGTCCTTCCCGCCTACCATGGTGGAGTCAATAGCGAATGGAGTGCGGGTGGTCGAGTAGGGCGTGCGATTCCAAGCATGGTCGGCCACTCGAACAACGCGGCGCCCGACGAATCAGCGAACTACGTGTTCGTGACTCCGCCGCTAGCACCGCTGTGCCGCAAGTGTTGGTGACTCCCCGCCATCACCGTGGTGCCGAGTACATGTTGGTGCCCCGCCATCGCGGCGGCACCGGAGCTCCAAGCACCCGTCGGTAGGGAGAATACACCGGCGGCCAGCACCGCGCCATCAAGCAGCCCTTCCATCTCTTGCACGCCCGTCGCCGTATGCGGTGCGTCGACATTAGCTAATCTCGACGCCAACACGGTAAACAAATTGCTTTAATTACCACCTTTCATGCCATCTATATATTACTCTTGTGGCATCTCGCTCTGACGACGCCGTACATGTTTTCTGCAGACTGATGTTCCTTGCACTCTCTTATGCTACGTGAACAACGAGCTGAGGGATGTTGCCAAGGGTACCATCGTTCAACCCTTGCAGCG
Source organism: Avena longiglumis (assembly GCA_030063025.1). Taxonomy (NCBI): domain Eukaryota; kingdom Viridiplantae; phylum Streptophyta; class Magnoliopsida; order Poales; family Poaceae; genus Avena; species Avena longiglumis. The sequence continues at coordinate 144,918,329 of CP125978.1, read as the reverse complement.
CACGTTCCACTCAAAGCCGATGCCAGATAGCGTGCACAGGGTTAAAATTAGTCGGGTGCTAAGGGGCTGCAACGACCTAGAACCTCCCATTCAACCCCCAGGAGCGGATGAAGAAGAGTCGTCTGTCCTCAAAAGTTGCTTCGGCTTGTTCTTGCTATGGCCAAAGAGCATGATCCGTTTGGGGACGGCAGGGCCATCATGCCACAGACAACAGCACCGCCTGTCGTGCCAGCGACAAGCGGTGGCAAGGCCCCCTTACCGCCCTCGCCGTCACCTCCACGCGGTGGGTCGGATGATCATGTTGATGATATGCACATGGCGCAGGATCCGGCCGAGGACGCATAAGACCGGAATGATCACTTCTTCAAAGACTCGGTTTGGCAACAAAGAAGACCTAGCGGTGGCCCCACAGAAAGCCACTATCACCAAGCGCCTGCTTGGTTCTCGAGACGCCTCCGGCTTGCGCCTTTATAGAGCCACCGATACAACCAACCGCCCTTTATTCTAAGCCCGACACACTACATAGGGCGGCCGGTGCTCAGATTATGCCTGCCCGCTCTCCAAAAGGAAAAAGGCAGGAAAGAAAATCTAGCAGCTCGAGCCGGTAGCGTCAACAACTGCGAATCCGATCAGGTTTCGGGATGGGCCACCAAGACCCGAGGGTATTATGTGGAGGATTCATGTGGCGGGTGAGCCCATGCTACCTAAGAATTTGCGGAAGCTCGCCAGTTCGGAACTGCAGAGTGTGCATGACGGCGTGCTGACGATAGAGAGACGCCTTCTATCGGAGAAAGATCCCTCGCACTCGGTATTCGTGGTTAAGGTACCACCAGCTTGGGCTTCGTCGACACCGCCTCATGATCTGTTCTTCCTGCGGTTCGAGGACATCTTCAATATGTTCCACCTATCCCCGCTGCACTATACCATGGTCCGTCTCTTTTCTCTCACCGCCACGCACAGATCATTAGAGAGAACACACCGCATCGCTATAGTGGACCCCTACTACATGCGTGACGGCTTGGGTTCCCCGCCGAACGACGTATCGTGGCCTCGTACCTAAAAAGAATCCTCGTGGCGAACAAGACAAAGGAATACATTCTCATGCCTTACTTTCCGAGTAAGTCGTTATTCACCGCCACCGTCGATTGGCTTTATTAGATCATCATCATTCTTTTTCAACACATTCCATTTGAATTTTTTGCAGAGATGAACACTGACGCTCATCTCCTTATCGCCAAAGCATTCCCCGCCACGTATTTCACTCGGGAGTCTAGAAAAGAAGAAAAATACGACAAGATCAAGGAAGTTCGGATGATGCTCTCACCGGCTTTGCCTCGACGGAAGGCACCACTTGTGCGTAAGAAGGTCAAGTTCGGCACGTCTTCAACCACGCAGTAGTTCCCGTGAAGCAGCGGAAAACAGAAGAAGGAAGCCTACTCGCACTCCATCACATGAGGGCGTTCCTACTTGACCAGCGATTCTACGCCGGATCATCTCAAACAAGGTCAAGCAAAGGCCAAGATCAATGATTCGGATATTAGACAAGAGATGTATCGCATCCAAGGCAGCTTTGGGGCAATCATCTTCGTGATGTCATGACTTCGGGGATCTTCTACGAGGAAATATCCCGAATAACCATGACATAGAAGATCGCCTAGAGATGCAGGTGACTATAGGAAGTTCATGACGCAGGCGTCCTCCGTTCCTAAGCCGAGCGGAAGGCTTGATGTTGGCCTAGTTGTAGTTGCAAACTATAGATGACCTTTGTGTGTGTGTGTGTGGACGACAAGTGTACTTATCTTATTAGGTTTATGAATCACCGCTTACTTATTTTGCTTATTATTATTATATATCAACCAATGCTTGGTTTTTTTGCTTACTCTTTGGTTTTTTTGCTTACTCTTTGGTTCTCGGACGACAAGTGTGAGTTATTTTTGTCTTTTTCGAGAATATGCCGATGATTGAAATGTCGTGGCACAATATATATTGGAATGTGCTATGACGGGATTGTTATCCTTGTGATATGCACAAGTCCAGGAATTGTGCATCCTACTTGGCTAACAGTCCCGTCATAGCATATTCCTGTGTCCAACGACCTAGATAGTTATATATGAGGCATTCTTTTCGAGTTATTTTTGTCTTTTTCGAGAATATGCCGATGATTGAAATGTCGTGGCACAATATATATGTGAATGTGCTATGACGGGATTGTTAGCCTTGTGATATGCACAAGTCCAGGAATTGTGCATCCTACTTGGCTAACAGTCCCGTCATAGCATTCTAATGTCCAAACGACCTAGCTAGTTATATATGAGGCATTCTTTTCGAGTTATTTTTGTCTTTTTGAGAATATGCCGATGATTGAAATGTCGTGGCACAATATATAGAATGTGCTATGGCGGGATTGTTAGCCTTGTGATATGCACAAGTCCGAATTGTGCATCCTACTTGGCTAACATTCCGCCATAGCATATTCCTATGTCCAACAACCTAGTTATATATGAGGCATGCTTTTGAGTTTGCTCTTTTGATTTAAGAGTACTTTTATAAGTGTATCTTCATACGCGACTTTAATTATACATGTTTTTTCAATCACCGGTTAGTTATTATTGTCAACTTGTAGATGACGTGGTACGTCGTGTACAAGGGACGGGTTCCTGAGTCTCGATGATTGGGAAGACTGCCGGAGACAGTGCACCGTTTCAAAGCAATAGCTACAAAGGGTACAAGATGGCGAGGCGAAAGCTAGATACACGCTATCTAGCGGTAGTTAGGACAAGGAACGGATGAAGACCTACACCTTCGTCGGCGGTGATCATGCTTATCTTCTTTGGTTATTTATCCGCTTGTGTCTAGCTAGCTAGTTTAGATGTCTAGGCGAGCTTAGAGCTCTAACTTGTTGATCGACACATGTATTCGCATGTCACCAACTACTACTTTGTAACATGATCAAAACAATGTAACTTAGACTATGTATTCATGTATGAGACTTATATATATGTATTTGTTTCAATCTTGTTTTTCATATTGAGTATTTATATATATAATTGTATATCTTGTATCTGTGTGTGTATATCTGCTGTAATATTGTATATAATCTATATTGCATATAATCTGGCTTGGAAATTAAAAAAAACAAAAAATACATTTGTGACACACATGGTCTACCTTCTGTGGCGCACTACACCTAAAGCGCACCATGGATGTTTAGTGGCGCACTAGGTAGTGCGCCACAGAAGATCCAAGGGGTAGCGCACCATGCCAAACTTCTGTGGCGCACTAGGAGGTGCGCTACGCCTATCTCTACACAACCGTGGTGCACTAGGCAGTGCGCCACGGCTGAGAGATAGCCGTAGCGCAAGGCCCGTGGCGCACTGCAGGTGCGCCACAGATGATGGTTTCAGGTGCGCCACTAAAGGCCGTTTTCCTAGTAGTGCATCCCCCTCCCGAGGTGAGTTTACGCCTTTGTGTTTTGCTTCCTAATCGCGTCCGTGACTCTTTTTGCCGATTTTTCTCTTTCTTGTCCTGCAGAGGTTTGAGGAGCAGAAGACTGAGGACGCCGAGGTTTTGTCACTCCCGTGGCCCGCGGATCGGAATACTCCGGATAGCGGGGAGCCGGACTCAGAAGAGTTTGTTCCCAAGTCGGATCTCGCTCTGGCTCGCGCTCGCGGCAAGACCCCGACCCACGAGGAGGAAGGTGATTCGGACGAGGTCCAAGTTCTAGAGGTAGTTGCCACAATGACAATTTCTTATGCATTTATGGCTTATACTTTCTCAGCTAATCCGGCCGGTCAGGTTCACAACGCCGAGCCTCTTGCCTCCCGGCCTCCCGTTACCTCGGGGAAACGCAGAGCTCCAGCTGATGCCTCAGAAGCTGCTCCCAGGAAACGAATAAAGAAATCAGCCCAGCACCCTCCGAAGCGTAAAACTATGCCCGGGGTTACTGGGTGAGTTGCTTTTATTTGTATTTCTTGTTTCTCTCTTTCTCCCTTCTGACTCGACCTTTTCTGTCTTTGCAGGGATCCTCTTTTTGTTAAGCCCAGCGGTCCCAGCATGACGAGTCGTACGACTCGGCCGCCTTCTCCTCCGCCTCCTAAGGATACCAGAGTTTCGAGTCCTGCTCGCGTTGCTTCTCCTCCTGCTCCGAATCAGACACCACCTCGCCATGATGCGCCTGAGATTTCTCCTGTTGATGCCGATACACCTCGGCCCACAGATATTCCTACTGAACCCGCTGCCTCCTCCGTGAACCCCGATGTTTCTGCTGAGATTCCTGCGACCCCCGCAGTCTTTACTGCGACACCAACTCCAGCCGAGGATATCAATATCTCGGCTCCCTCTTCAAACGTAATCCCTCCGGTTCCCAAAGATGCCACCCCAAGTGCCGAGGTATCGGCTCCTTCTGACGCCTCTCCTAAGGCAAGAAAGATCGTTGTTACCAAGCCTTCATCCTTTCAGAAAGGACTTGCCAGCTCATCTCAGCCTACAATTTCTGATGTGTCATGAGGGGCTTCCTCATCAAGAGCTTTATTACCCGGTACACGATACAGCTTGCTCTCCACAAGAGTCCGTGGTGGTTACCCAACATGTCCGAGGTAAAGTTCGACTGCACGGAGTGGGAACAGTCTCGGCTCGTTGGTCGAGTATGCCAACAATTGGAACGTCGATCACCGAGGGTAATCCAAGCGATCGCCGTTTCAACTCTCCTATCGTGACCGCCTACATCAGGCTTCCAAGATCGTTCTTGAAAGTGATAAGATGAATGAGGTAATTGTTTTTATGGAGTTTTGATTAGTCCTCCTGATGCTATTATATATACTCTAGTCCCGAGCTTGCAAAAATAACTTGTTATTCGTTTGGAAGTTTTATAATACTTTACTTAGTTCAGTTTTTGTTAGGGTTCGAATATCCAGCCACCTAGATCCGAATTGAGCTTTGCTTGATTTGGATCTGTCTGAGCTTTGAATATCCAGCCACCTAGATCCGAATTAAGCTTTGCTTGATTTGTATCTTTCTTAGCTTTGAATATCCAGCCACCAAGATCCGAATTAAGCTTTGCTTGATTCGGATTTGTCTTAGCTTTGAATATCCAGCCACCTAGATTCGAATTAAGCTTTGCTTGATTCGGATTTGTCTTAGCTTTGAATATCCAGCCACCTAGATCCAAATTAAGCTTTGCTTAATTCGGATCTGTCGCATGTTCGAATATCTTATTGCTATTTGTTTTGTTGCTTAGGTTGCGCATGATCGGCGTGCCGTCGAATTCCAAAGGCTACTCTTTGCCCATAAAAAGTTGCAAGAGAAGTACGTTAAGGTCATTCCCGCGGTGAAGAAAGATGGTAAGTTAACGAGCTTTCGCATTATTCTTAAAATTCTTATTGCTTTGGAAGTGGGGTGTTAGCTGACTTTGCTGGTGAATAGGTAATATCAACAATCTTAATATCTGTCTTGAAAAGAAAGTCAAGGCCCTGGAAGGTTAGTTACTCTTTGTCTTTTACGCATATCTATGTGAAATATACGCCGGGTTTCTCTTAACCCCTCTAGCTTCGGTATAGCCGAGTTACAAACTTTTGCAGTGTCACACCAAGAATGCATACCCATGCCTGATATGATGCTGCATTTTTTAGAACAAGCCGCCACTCACTCGGCGCAGCTGAAAGACAAAGATGATGAGATAAGTCGCTTGCGCGCCAAGGTGGAGTCCCTCAAGCTTTCTCAGAAGTCTGAGTTAGAAAAAGTCGACCAGGAGTTCTCCGAGGAGAAGAATCGGCTAGCTCTGCAATTGCAGGAAAAATAAAGAGCTCCTCGAGGCTGCCGAATTGAAGACACGGGGGATGAGCGAGGAGATCACTCGCTTTGAGAAAAGCAAGAGTGACTGGGCTAAAGATCTTCAGATAATGCTGAGCTATATTCACCGTAAGCTTCTGACCGTGGCCGAGTTATCTTTTTCCATTTCTTACTACTGACCGACGCACTTGTGTTTTGCGCAGACCATTTTCCAGAAGCTAATCCCGTGAGCTCTAAAGCGGTGATTAATGCTCGTGTGCGCCGAGGCGTTTCTGCTGATGCGAACTCAGAATACTCGATGGAAGATTTCGTGGTTGCTGTTGGCGCTGCTGTTGGTAAGATGAAGATTATGGGCAGGGATTTGGTGCAGGCAGCTATCCGGGCCTACCATGTTCTCTGGCCAAATACTTCTGGGACTCCTGACATTGATGAGGTCAAAGTATTGGCGGAAAGATTAATGGCATCTGAGAGACAGCTAAGTCTTTGGAGGGAATCCACCAGGCGAGCTGGTGCTGATATGGCTCTCACAGTTATTATGTCATGGTATGAGGATATCTCCCTTGATACCCTGCTAAATTTGCGCACTGGTTCCTGTTGGGTTGAGGACCCAGACTTCTTCGCTCTCCGGCAAGCTCGTGCCTTCCAGCTTGTCGAGTATGCAGACGTGCATACCTGGAATGAAGGGCCGAGCTTCCTTCCTAACCCGGAAGACGAGGTTGAAGTTGAGGATGCCTCTGATGATAACTCGGCCGAACAGGGCGAAGATGAGGGTGACTCGGCTACCTCTGGTGATTCCAATTCGAGCTCGGATGGTAATGGCGACGCGCGATCCTCCTCCAAAGGGACTGGGAATTCCACAACGCAAGCTGACATTTCTCAACAGCCTCGGACTTCCCCCGAAGTCGCACCTGGCTCTGTGGAGGGCGAGGAAACTTCGGCCGAAGTGCCGCCTACCTCGTAGTGCCCAGCTCCTGACCAAGTCACTGCCTCTCCAGTTAAAAAACTCTAAGTCATTTCTTATCCCTAGTATGCCGGGCGTATGATGTACATCAAACATTTGTCCGTCTTTTGTGCAGCATGAAACTCTTTTTGCCTTGTGCCGCTGAGACACAAGTGGTTGTAATCGTCATCACTTTGTTTGAACTGGTCCTATTTGTCCGAATCCTTGCTTTGGCAGTTTTCCATTTCTTGAGTTTGGAGTGTATATTTGCCTTTGCTCTACCGTAGTTCGGCGTTCAATATTGCCTGACTTTTGATAAGTTTCGTAGCGTGGCTGCTGTGTTTTGGACTGTTAATCTGGGTGTAGATCTCGAAGGTCGTATTTGGGGAGAATGAAATAGCATCACTCTGGGTGCCGAAGTTTGGTACTCACTCTTGTAATACAGGATACCCATACTTAGAAATAAAATAGGGTAGTCCCCGAGCCATTGCTTAAGGCATCGAGTTTTAATGCATAAACCGAGTTTAGAAACAATATAGGGCAGTCCCCGAGTCACTGCTCAAGACGCCGAGGTATAATTTATAAAACAGAAAATAAAAAACAATATATGGCAGTCCCCGAGCCACTACTTTGGGCGCCGAGGTCCGATACATAAACCAAACTTAGAGATAATATAGGGCAGTCCCCGAGTCACTGCTCAAGGTGCCGAGGTTTGATACATAGCACAAAATCAAAAACAACATATGGCAAGGCCCGAGCCACTGCTCAAGGCGCCGAGGTTTAATACATAAACCAAACTTAGAAACAATACAGGGCAGTCCCCGAGTCACTTCTCAAGGTGCCGAGGTTTGATACATAGCACAAAATTCAAAAACAACATATGGCAAGGCCCGAGCCACTGCTCAAGGCGCCGAGGTTTAATACATAAACCAAACTTAGAAACAATACAGGGCAGTCCCCGAGTCACTGCTCAAGGTGCTGAGGTTTGATACATAGCACAAAATTCAAAAATAACATATGGCAGTCTCCGAGCCGCTGCTCTGGGCGCCGAGGTTCAATACATAGCGGATGCTCCGTCCTGAAGCGCCACTTTACGATGTGTGGTAGATGACTCCTATGAGTAAAATGGACGAAGTAAAGCTACGTTCCATGGTCTTTTCGATTCTTCGCCGGCTTTGTCTGCCTTGTTCTTTCCTGTTGACTGAGCATCGATTAGGTAGTACGGATCATTGTGCAATGCCTTGCTCACGATGAATAGTCCTTCCCATGGAGGTGATAGTTTGTGTATGCCGGCCGTGCGTTGCACCAGTCGGAGAACCAAATCTCCTTCTTTAAACACTCTGGGATTCACCTTCTTGCTGTGATATCGTCGCAAGTCCTGCTGATAGATAGCTGATCTTGATAGTGCCAGTTCTCTGGCTTCTTCTAGTAGATCGACATCATCTTGCCGAGCTACTTCATTTACTTCAACAGTTGTATACTGGGTAACCCTTGGCGAGTCATGTATTATGTCGGCTGGAAGCACAGCTTCTGCCCCATACACTAGAAAAAATGGTGTATAACCTGTTGATCTGTTTGGGGTAGTCCTGAGGCTCCATAGTACTGCTGGTAGTTCCTCAATCCAACATCCTACCGACCTTTGCAGAGGTTCGACGAGTCGTGGTTTTATTCCCGACAATACCAGTCCATTAGATCTTTCTACTTGCCCATTGGATGCTGGGTGTGCCACAAATGCGACATCTAGTCTTATGTGCTTTTCCTGACAGAATCTAGCGAAAGCTCCTTCTGCAAAGTTTGTACCGTTGTCTGTAATGACAGTGTGTGGGTAGCCATATCTTAAGATAATATCTTTGAGGAATTTTACTGCTGTTGGCCCATCACATTTATTTATTGGTTTTACTTCAATCCATTTTGTGAATTTGTCCACCATGACTAAGATGTGGGTTATCCCGCCTCGGGCCGGCTTAAATGGTCCCACCATATCTAAGCACCATACAGAGAATGGCCAAGTAATTGGTATCGTTTTTTAACTCGGACGATGGCATATGTATCTTGCTGGCGTATCTCTGGCAACCATTACATTTTTCGACCAGTTCTTTGGCCTCTTTCAATGCTGTTGGCCAATAAAACCCATGCCTGATTGCTTTGGCCACTAAAGCTCTGGATGAGGCATGATGACCGAATTCTCCTTGATGTATATATAGGAGGATCTCCTGGCCTTCCGCCGAGCTCACACATTTTTGCAACACGCTTGTGACGCTCCTTTTATACAACTCATTGTTTATGATTATATAAGCTTCAGCTCTTCTTAGTGTCTGTCTTGCCAGTACCTCGTCATTCGGCAAAATCGCGTCTCTGAGGAAAGAAAATATGGGTTGCGCCCATGTTGGTATGATTTTTTCTGGGGTAATCTTGCTATCTATTTCCATATTTTCTACTAACATAATTACCTCGGATTTCCCCATATCCGTCCGTGCATCGGCCGGGTTTATTTTTGGAAATTCCGGGTTACATTCCTTGTTAACTTCCATCGGCACACTATCTTCGCTTGATTTTGCCGGAATAAAAATAGATTCGGACTCCGGTGATGGTGTTATTGATGGTTTCCTCAGGTGCTCTAGGGCGATGCCCGGGGGAATCAATTGTCTGGTTGATCCGAGTTTTGACAATGTGTCAGCGGCGTTGTTTTCCGCCCGAGGTAGATGATGAAATTCACATCCATCAAAGTATCCACTGAGTTTTTGCACATGAAATCTATATAAGGCCATATTGGCATCTAACGCATCCCATTTGCCTGAGACCTGTTGTACTACTAGATCTGAGTCTCCGTAGCACAAGATTCGGCGTATGCCAATCTCTTTTGCCACCTTCAATCCATGGACGAGTGCTTCATATTCGGCGACATTGTTTGACGCGGCAAAATGTATTTGCAACACATATCTTAGCTGGTCTCTTTTTGGCGAAGTTAAAACTATTCCTGCCCCCAAACCATTTCTTAGTTTGGAACCATCGAAGTGCATCGTCCAATAATTTGGATCTGGTAATGGTGGCTCATATTGTACCTCGGCCCAATCCACGAAGAAGTCGGCCATAGCCTGAGATTTAATTGCATCTCGCCTATCGAATTGCGGAGCATAAGGTGACAATTCAATTGCCCATTTTGCTATTCGGCCACTTGCATCTTTGTTGCTCAGTATGTCGGCTATGGATGCTTCACAAATCACCTTGATGGGGTGCTCTTCGAAGTAATGTTTAAGTTTCTTTGCTGACATGTACACCCCATATGCCATCTTCTAATAATGTGGGTAATTTTGTTTTGAGGCTGATAGTACCTCGCTTAGGTAATACACCGACCTTTGTACAGATTTATCATCTTCAATTCGTTCCACCACGATCACCGCGCTCACTACTCTGTTTGTGGCTGCTATGTAAAGTAACATAGGCTCTTTCGATAATGCAGAAGCCAAGACTGGCACTGTGACCAACATCTTTTTCAATTCATGGAATGCATTGTCTGCTTGTGGTGTCCAAATGAACCTATCAGATTTTTTCATCAACTGATAAAGTGGTAATGCTTTCTCTTCCAGCCGACATACAAATTGGCTGAGCGAGTCTAAGCAACCTGTGAACTTCTGTACATTGTTTAGATATCTCGGCAATTCCATCCTTTCCACTGCTTTTATCTTAGTTGGGTTCGCCTCTATACCTCGGCTGGATACGAGAAAACCGAGCAGCTTTCCCGCAGGCACACCGAAAGTGCATTTTTCCAAGTTAAGTTTCATTCGGAACCTTCTCAGGTTCGCGAAAGTTTGCCGTATATCCTCCAGTAGCGTTTTGCTTTCTTTGGTTTTGATAACCACATCATCTACATACACTTGTACATTCTTTCCTATCTGGTCATGTAGACATTTTTGCATACATCTCTGATACGTTGACCCCGTGTTACGCAGGCCGAATGGCATGGTGTGATAGCAATAAGCCCCGTACGGGGTAATAAACGCAGTCTTTATTTGATTGGCCGGATTTAACGGTATCTGGTGGAAACCAGAATACGCGTCTACAAATGACAATAGCTCACAACCAGCGGTCGAATCAATGACTTGGTCTATTCTAGGTAAAGGAAAAGGATCTTTTGGACACGCCTTGTTCAGGTTCGTGTAATCGATACACATTCGCCATACAATGGCTACGTTTGGATCATCCTTCTTCTTTTCCACTAGCACCGGGTTCGATAGCCAATCCGGATACAGGACCTCCATGATGAAACCAGCCGCAAGGAGCCGAGCTATTTCATCCCCTATTATTTTTCTCCTGTCCTCGGCGAAGCGGCGGAGAGGTTGCTTCACCGCCCTTTCTCCTGGCCTTACATTCAGAGAGTGCTTAGCTAACTCCCTCGGCACACCTTGCAGATCCTGAGTTGACCATGCAAAGATATCCCGATTCTCACGGAGGAAGTTGGTGAGCTCGCTTTCCTATTTAGCATCTAGGCCGGCACCAATGGTGACGGTGCGCTCTGGGAATTGCTCATCTATCTGGAACTTTTTTGTTTCTTTAGTCGGCTGAAAGGAGACACTTTCATGTGGGTTGGCTAATGCCAGCATATTCAGCTGTGCCGACTGAGCGAGGGCTGCTACCTCCTGAATCCTTCTTTTTTCTCTTGCTATTACTAATGATTCAGCCAGATTTGACCCGGCAGAAGCACATTCCATTGACTTCCTGTAATCCCCTGCAACTGTTATCACCCCTTGTGGTCTGGGTAACTTCATTTTCAGGTAAGTTATGTGGCAGCTTCCCATGAATATGGCCAATGCTGGCCGTCCGAGTAGAGCATGATAGCAACTCTCTAGATCCACCACTTCAAACTCTAAATTTTCTGCTCTGCAGTTATCTCTTGTGCCGAATAACACATCCACTCGAACCTTTCCAATGGGTTCGCATGAAAGCCTTGGAACTATCCCATGGAATGTGGTCCTCGTGGACTGTAGCATGTTCTGCGATATTCCGAGTTTATGCATTGTATCTTTGTACATGATATTGATACTGCTCCCATTGTCAATGGGTACTTTTGAAAATTTCACATTAATGCTCGGTCCGACAAATGTCGGATCTAACACAAGTGCATACGACCCCGGACTCGGCATTATCTTGAGATGATCCTTTATGCTCCAAGTTATTTCTTGATCCGACCAAGGCACATATCTTGGTACTGCCGGCATAACTGCATTCACTTCCATATGCCGGCGCTGTATACTCTGCTTGTCTTGCTGTTCTGTTGTGAACACGCAATATGATTGATGATGTTCTCTGTAATCGTTGCGTCCATTGTTTCCTGGATTTGTCCTTCCATCCGGACCTTGGTTTATTACTTGATGCACCGCATCTCTCCGGTCCGAGTTTTCATACCTCGGGGGAGGAGGCGGTAACATCGATTCTTGTGTGCATTTTCTCCGATCAGCTGGGCGTCTGTGATGTGCTGGAGAGGTCACTGTATGCCTAAGGGGTTACCCATTGCATTTTCATCCATGCACATTGGCGGGTTGTATGGTTGGCCGGCCTGGCCGGGTTTGATGTGTGAAACTTACACGGCTGATCTAACATAGACTCAAACGTGTACTTTGTCCTCTCCTGCCATTGCTTCTTTTGCTCTGGTGTCCACTGTCTTTTCCCCTCATTCCTTGGTGTCCATTGCTGAGGACCATTCTTTTGCTGCTGACTATTTCCGTGACTCGGCTGATCTTGCACTACTGCTTCCACCTGAGTTGAACCATATCTATAATCTGGTCTTTCTTCTCTTCTTCTTCCTCTAAAGTCATTGCGCCTGGATGACCCGGCCACATCTCTTGCATATTGATCTTGATGTTCCCGATGATCTGCCGACATTAATTCTGGTTGCGTCGGATCTCCCAATGCATAGGAATCCGCTATTCTGATGGTTTCTGCCAATGTGGTTGGCATATCTCTTTGCAGTCGCTGCCATAGCACACTGGCATAGCTGCATCCTTGAGCGAACCAAGCTATTGCTTGTGATTCTATAACTCCCTCACACGAATTTCTCAAGTTACACCACCGAGTTAAAAACTCTCTATCTGTCTCATTCGGCCTTTGCTTGCACATGGCTAGTCAGCTGACCTGTTTGGCCTCTTGTAAGTACTAGTGAAGTTGCTACGAACATTTCTTCAAAATCCAACCAACGATTGATGCCTTTTCAGCGATTATTCAGCCATACTCTAGCTGGTCCTTCCAACATTTGCGGGACATATCGCACTGCCCATCGTAAGTTTCCGCCAGCTATTTTTACTGCAGTGGCATAATCAATCAACCAATCTTATGGTTTGGTGCTCCCATTATATGTTTTTGTGCCCCTTGCTAGCTAAACGTTCGGCACGGGCGGCTCTCCCATGATCCGTGGTCCGAAGCATGCCGGACCCGGTGGACCCTGTTCTTCTAATAGCTCGGATCGGTATAGCCGGTCCAGCTTTACTCTGGCATCACCTGACGGCAAATCTCTGTACAGAACTCTTTCCTGCATTCCATAGTGGTTATTTCCACCACGAACCGCATACTCCATTTAGGAATAACCATCATTGTATCTTTCATTCACTTGATTGTGGCGAGCTGGTCTCGCTTCTCTTTCCTGCCGGGGTTCATGTCTCGGCTGCGGGTTGGGCGGCGGTTCTCTCCTTCCTTCGACCGGGATATTGTTCTCGTGATTCCCTCTTCCGAGTTCTCCTCTTCCGAGATCTCCATCGCCTCGGCTTCCACCGCCTTTCTCAGCACGCCCGAGGTTTCTCTCGCCACTCTTACCTCGGCTTCCATTGCCTCTGTTCTCATTTGCTTTTCCGGCTATCGTCGGATCATATGGAACAATTTGCTTGTTTCTCTTTCCCGAAGTTACTGCTCTGTCCTTTCATGCATTATTTTCGGGCGAAGACGCTGCTGCCACAGATAAGGCAGGTGTTGCACCAGCCGAGTGAACCATTCGTGAGGCACCTGGCCTCGCTGGGTTTGCTCTGAGAATTTCTTCATTCTGCTGGTTCGCAATGCGCACCAGCTCATTCACTCTTTCTTGCTGTTCCTGCCGGGCTTCGCCGGTCAATCCTTCTAACTCTAATGCTGCAGCATTTGCCGCTCTCAGGTTCTTTGCCGGGGTACTGTACCTCGGCAAGCCTAGATCAACTGACTCTGCCCTTTGAGCATCATGCTCCTTATTGATATCATCTATGAGGTTTTTTCCTCTTAATCTCAACTCATCAACCCGCTCGGGGGCGACGTCAAGCTTGTTTGCCCTGGCATATTCTCGCAGGGTCCTGTTTAAGGACTCCCGCAAGGCCGATACCTTTTTTGCCTCCACCAGCACTTTCTGCCTGGTCTCTTGTAACTCTGCCTGAGCATTAGCCGGATCAAGTATCGGCGCTACAGGTGTAGTCAGATTATCTATAGTTGCCTGAAGAATATTTTCTGGTCTTTCCAGAGGTGGCCCTCTTACCCTTGGTGCCTTAGGGGTTGTCTCCTGCACCTCGGCTTGGTCGGCTGCTGAAGGGATTACCTCGGTCGGCTATGGAGCTGTCTGCTTGGGAGCCACCTGTAGACTCGTTGTCGGATCCCTGCTTGTTTCGGCGCCCGCTGCACCACAGCTCGACCATCACCTCGGCCCAGCTGACAGGCGCACTCGCTTGTTTGTGGCGCTGAGGGGAGGTTATCCTGCAACAACAACCTGGTGAGGATAAACGCCGGAGACGTCGACGCCGACGTAGATCTGATGCATGCCCAAGTTGATGAAGACGCCGTTGCGCGGAGGAGTTTTTCCCTTGAAGCTGCCTGCATTGTCGCTGACGTAGTCACAGAGATCAAGTCTCCGGACTAAGCCAGAGACAATGCGCTCGCCAGTGTTGATGAAGTTTCCCGTCCGGATCATGACTCCAGCTAGCACCGCTGGCCCCACTGGCGCCTGTCATGGTGGTGGCACGGCAGATGCCATGGGTAGGCTAAAGTATAGGGCCAATGGATGCTAGAGGGATCTGGGGAGGGAAGATGTAGTTGATTCTACACACAAAATACTAAGGTAAAGATCTTTATTTCTCCTTCCTTGGGCTACAAGTGCTCCTTGAGCTGTGTACAAGAAGAAAGAGAGAACTTTACCAGCCTAACGGTACTAAATGAGCCGATGCCCTTCTCAGGGTCCAAGCCTCCCCTTATAAAGGGGAGCCCTGGGTTCCTCTAGGGCTGACGTGCCAAGCATATTCGAGGAATATGCTTGTCCCAATATAGTAACTCGGCGGCCTCCTTTCCGTGTCGCCCTTCTAATGACGGCAAGGTTCTAGAGGGCCCCTCTGCGTGCCTCAGGCTTCAGGACTGTCACCTCCGTGACCTCCTTCTGCCCCTCTGTCGCTCTGCTCCTTTGTCCTTTGTGCTTGGCTCAGCTCAGATTATCTCTAGATTGTGACTAGAGTTTGACTTTAGGCTTCTCCTTCTCCTGCAAGCTTCATATCATTCGGCCCTTCCTCGCATAACTCGGCTCGTCCTTCACCTGTATCAAGATTACTCGGGCTAACCCGGCCGACTTACGCAGTATCTCGGTCGGGTAATGCCTGGCTATCATCATAAGGGTCTTGCTCTTTCGTATATCAGCCGACCTCTACAGGATTCGGCCGACTTAGACTGTAACTCGGAAACTAGACAGGGAACATCCTTTTGTCTTTCCCCGTCTTTACCCTA
This sequence comes from Avena longiglumis, assembly GCA_030063025.1. Lineage (NCBI taxonomy): Eukaryota > Viridiplantae > Streptophyta > Magnoliopsida > Poales > Poaceae > Avena > Avena longiglumis. The sequence continues at coordinate 144,902,887 of CP125978.1, read as the reverse complement.
TCCGAGGTCACCTCCCCAACATCAATAGCGCGGGTAGTAATCCCAAGCTGGTGGGTCATCATAGGAATGATCATAATCAGGCCCTCGCGATGAAGAAGAAGACGCGTTCCAATCATAAGAGGGTTGCTGGTATGAAGACTCCCCCCATGTTGGAGGGCTGAACCGAATCATCTTCGGCATCCACTCCAACATTCTCCTCTTGCTGGGAGAGATCTGCCACGTATGTGTCAAACTCTTCCTCCGTGAGCGACCATCCTTGCCTGTTATCAAAATTAAACAAAGCAGGTGCAGGCAAATAGACTACTTTCTCAGTCCTACCCCCTCTCCAACTACGCTTGACAAATGATATCTCATACGGTAAATCTCTCGCAGAAGCCCAAGAAGAAACAAAATTATGCTTAACCATGGAATTGAGATCGAGTCTCTCTATGGGAAACCGATAATCTGAACGGTGAGGCTCTAAACCATGAAAAGCTAATAGATGAGACGCAATGAGACCTCCACAAATTCCACCCTTCTCGCAGTTGTTGGTAAGACGGTAAGCTATCAAAGCACCCAGGTTATGAGATCTATCCCTATTCAAAGCAGCTGAGATAAAGCTAGATCAAATGAAGATAACTTTCTAGCAGTCTTTCTAGCAAGAACATACTTGGTAATGAAATAGGCAAAATATCTAATGGATGGGAACTGAATGTTCCAAATTTTACCACTTTCCTTTGAGAAGTCGTAACCTTGGCAAATTTCAGCATATAAATCCATGAGTAGCTTAGGCCTCTCTCTGATCTTCTCACAAGATCCCCATTGTGGCACTCTAACAGCTGTACAAAAATCAGCAAAAGGCAGGTCGACAGCTATATTGTATATTTTATAATGGACCATGGGGTTAGACAAGGACCAAATAAATCGGAAGTCCTACACCACAACAATGGTTAGCTTAAAATATTGATATGGTTCCTCTTCAACAAAGTGTTCCAACCCTGCATTAGTAATCATAGTTTGGAAATCCTGGAAGATTCCCGCGGCTCTCATAAATTCAGGACATGGATATATGGAAGAAGACTTCTTCCTCATGATGGACTTTCATTAGCTCAGGTACCATCAAATCATGTTGATGCAATTGGTATGCAATCATCTTCTTTTCTGAAATTTGTAGACAAACATCAAACCAAGTAATTTCCAAGTTGATAAATGATGAGGAGCTACTATAGGAACTTGCTAGAGGGCTAAACATGCATCAAAATGAAATCTCTAAGCATATAACAAGCATGCAAGCTCACACAACCTGTCACCTACAGTATCAAAATACTCAAGATATAATCTACCAATCAAAAATCTAGTTGGACAAGCGAAGGAGGCACATACCAAGGAGCAATCCCTCAAAAAATCAGCAGCAAAGATGGGCTGAGCAAAGAGATTGAAATTCGGGAGCAAAAACAGTAGGAACTCGAGCTTGAGAAAGTTTTCCGGTATTTTTCGGGAGAGAGAAAGAAGGTGGCTAGGAGGAGGCAACTTGGAGGGCCACAGGTGGTCCACACCTAGGCCAGGCGCCTCCTAGGGCTGGTCGCGCCACCAGGGGGTGTGCTGGCCTGGTGGGTCGCTCTGGGCCACTCCAGGTGTCCCTCTACCCCTTTTTAGAGGAAAAATTTAATATGAATTTTCTGGGATTTTTCGGGAAACTTTATTTTGGGCCAATTGATTTTCTCGCAGAAAAAGATTTTTTTAGAAGAAGGAAAAAGCAAACAAAACCAAAACTACAGAAGTTCTAAGACACTCAAACAAGCAAACAACTAGCAAAACTAAAACTCACTAGAAAAAGGGCAAAGACTACGAAGGAGAAAAATAAAAGTGAGCAAGTATAACCACTGTGAAAGCATTGTTTTGTTGAAGGGTTTCGCAACATAGTAAATCAAAAAATTTCTACGGATGCGAACGGGAAAGCCAAGATCTAATCTAGGAGATGCAAACAACAAGGGGGGATAGATGAGATCTTCATACCCTTGAAGGTTCACACAGCGGAACGTTCGACGGAACGTGGGTGATGTAGTCGTACTCGCTTCTCCTCCTCGCGATCCGATCCGATCTAACACCGCAAGTGGCGATACCTCCGAGAGATGCACACGTGCGGCACCTCGACGTCTCCTCCTTCCTCGGTCCAGCAAGTAGGGTGGAGATATGGATTGGATCTACAACGCGACGGCGCGGTGCAAGCGGTGGAGAGTTTCTCATGCAGGCTTTCGCCTGGCGATGGAGGAGAGAGAGGCGGCAGGCGGCTAGGGTTGTAGAGGAGGTGTGGGAGGTGCGCCCAGCCCTCTTTATATAGAGGGGTGGCGGCCTGCCCTCCCCCAAGCCCTAGGCCGGCGGCCAAGGAGGGAGGAGTGGGGGGCAAGTTGCCCCCTTCTAGAAGCTCCCCTAGGGTTTCCCTAGGGTTTGGCCGACTGGGCCCTATGGGGCCTTGTGCCCCTGTCCCAATGCGGCCAGGGCACTCCCTCATAGGCCCACGCCCCCTCCCTAAAAGTGGGGCCACGTTGGTCCCACTCCGGAATGTTCTAGAAGCTTCCGGTACAATACCAAATAACCCGAAACAATTCCGAACTCCAAAAACTACATTGCCTTATATGAATCTTATCCTCCGGACCATTCCGAAACCTCTCGTGATGTCCCGGATCCCATCCGAGACTCCGAAAAAAAACTCATAAACCAATTATCCAATTTATCCTAGCGTCGAGACACGTTAAGTGTGTGACCCTTCGAGTTCGAGAATATGCAGACATGATCTTCTATCAATAATAAACAGCGGGGTCTAGAAACCCATATTGACTCCCACACATTCATCGATGATCATATTGGATGAACCACAATGCCAGGATTCAATTAATCCCATATATATATTCCCTTCATCTCGCGATATTTTACTTGCCCGAGATTTGATCGTCGGTACCGTCATACCTAGTTCAATCTCGTTCACAGCAAGTACTTTACTCGTTCCATAATCCGATATAACTTTGTGATTAACTCCTTAACCACGTGCTTGCAAGCGGTGTTGATATCGATTATCGAGTGGGCCTGAAGTATATCTCTCCGACTTGGGAGGGACAAATCCCATCTCGATACATACAACCCAACAGGTACTTTCCGATCACCTGAGAGACACCTTTATGATCACCCTCTCATAGGATGACGTTTGATGACCTCAAAGCTTTCTTCCGATACCAGGGAGTTGCATTATCTCATGGTCTAAGGAATACAATATTTGACATAAGAAAAGCTTCACAAAGATGAACACGATGACACGATCTAATTGCTCCGCTTAGTTTGGGTCTGTCCATCATATCATTCTCCCAATGATATGATCTCATTATTAATCGACAACTCATGTCTATGGTTAGGAAACCTTAACCATCATTAATCAATGAGCTAGTCCATAGAGGCATACTAGGGACACGGTGTTGTTCACAAACCACACAAGTATTAAAGTTTCCGCTTAATACAATTCTAGCATGGAATATAAAATTTATCATGAACAAGAATTATAATAATAACATCTTTATTATTGCCTCTAGGGCATAATTCCAACATTTTTCCATTAAAATCCTTTTGTTAACAAGGTTGATCAAGTCTTGTTACCAAAACAATTTCAAATGAAACAAAACTTTGCATTCCACAAAATTATTATGTTACCTCAAACTTGATAGCAATAGTCCCAATCATAATAGTTTCAAAACTTCCTTGTGGAACGGGACAATATATTTCTCCAACTTTGATGCTCTCGATATTTTCAATGGAATTTAGGAAATAGCTCTTATAAATCTTCTTGGGGAAATAGACAGTGTGCTCTTTGTCACTAATATTAAAAGTTACTTTTCCTTGATTACAATTGATGACAACACCTGCAGTATTAAGAAAATGTCTCCCAAGAATAATGGACATATTATCATCTTCAGGCATCTCAAGCACAACAAAATCAGTTAAAACCAAACAATTATGAGCCACTTGAATAGGAACATCCTCACATATATACCAACAGGAATAGTAGTTGACTTATCAGCCATTTGCAAAGATATATCAGTTGATATCAACTTTTCTAACTAGAGTCTCTTGTAGAGAGAAAAAGGCATAACACTAACTCCATCTCCCAAATCACATAAAGCAGTTTGAACATAATTATTCTTAATAGAGCAAGGAATAGTTGGTATACCTGGATCACCAAGTTTCTTTGGAACCTTACCATTGAAGGAATAATTAGCAAGCAAAGTAGAAATTTCCTCATTAGGAATCTTCCTTTTATTAGAGACAATATCCTTCATATACTTTGAATAAGGAGGCAACTTAATAGCATCAGTCAAAGGAATTTGCAAAAATAAAGGCTTCATCCACTCACAAAACTTGTTATAGTGTTCTTCTTCCTTTGACTTGTGTTTCTAATTGAGAAAAGGCATAGGTTTCTGCACCCAAGGTTCTCTTTCTCTACCATGTTTATTAGCAATAAAATCTTCCTTAGTGTACCTAGTATTCTTAGTGTGCTTCTCAGGTTCCTCCTCAACTTCCTCCTTATCAAGAGCATCATTTTTATCACTACCACTCTCAGTTTCAGCATCAGAGACAGATATACTATTAGGATCTACAACAGGTTCAGAGGTTTCCTCAACTATTTTATGTTTCTTTTTCTTTCTCTTATGAGGACTACCACTACTTTCACCTTGTTGAGAATCCTACTCGATTCTTTTAGGGTGTCCTTCAGGATATAAGGGATCTTGAGTGGCTGTACCACTCGTAGTTCTAATTCCATAAGCATGTTTGTCTCCAGAAGCATTAACTAGCATATCCTTTTGTACCTTAGCAAGTTGATGAATTTGGGTTTGAACCATTTGAAATTGTTTACAAAGTATTTTAACATCATTATCAGTTCTTTCCATAATATCTTTCAACTCATTAATAGCTCTAGAGTTTTCCAATAAATGATTATGAACTTGTTTATTAAAATTACTTTATTTAACAATAAAAGCGTCAAGTTCCTATAAGCATTGATCAGGAGGTTTACCATATGGAATATCACTTTCATTAAAGTGGAGAGAGTGTACCTCAATAGTGGATGAGTGGGGAATTGGCTTACATAATTCTTCTATAGGAGGTAGATTCTTCATATCTTCAGCTCTTATACCTTTCTCCTTAATACATTTCTTAGCTTCTTTCATCACTTCATCATTTAATGCAATCACTCCCCTCTTCTTTGGTGTTGGTGTTGGAACTGGTTCAGGCACAATTGGTTCATGAGTAATAGGCTCAGGTGTATTTAGATCAGTTGAAGTCCAATCATCATAATTCTTGCTTATTTAACCATTAATTCTTTAGCATCTATAGGAGTTCTTTTCCTGAAAACACAATCAACAAAACTATCTAGGTATGTCCTAGAATCATCAGTTAGTCCATTATAATAAATATCAAGAAGCTCATTTTTAGGTAATGGACATCCAAGATGTGAATGAATCAAGGCACATAACCTTGTCCATGACTTAGGCAATTTCTCTCCTTCTCCCTGTTTAAAATCAAAAAGTTTCTGCAAAGCAGCATGTCTAGCACTAGCAGGAAAATATTTCTGGAAGAAAGAAGCAATCAAACAATCAGTGCTATCAATGGATCCAGGGGGTAATATTTTAAACCAAGCTTTAGCTTCTCCTTTTAGTGAAAAAGGGAAGATCTTTGTAACAAAGTATTGCACATATTAAAATCATCAGAGAATAAGGCACTCATAGTGGAAAGCTTATTCATATGTGCCACAACACTCTCACTCTCAGTCCCACAAAAAGGTTCTTTCTCAACAATGTCTATATGGGATAAATCAAGAGAAAATCACAATCTTCATCTTTAATATCTATGGGAGATGTGGCAAACTTAGGATTAGAAGACAATTTAGAAATAATGGTACATATCTTAAGGAGACTCCTAATAGCACTAGCACCATGTGTGTTTTGGTACTCTTCAATAAAATCATCAGTCATTTCAATGTAACCATCACTAATATCATATCTCTCTCTAGATTCAGTTGAGCTAACAGGTGTAATAGTGTCTTCACTAGGAGTTTCAGTGTTTCCCAAAATAGTTCTAGCAATTGTAGCATCTAGGAAAGAACCTAATGAACCACTTGCATCAAGCATAGTAGAAGTAACATCATGAGTATCAGAAGCAATTTCACATTCAGCAGTAGTAGCAGTGTGTGTGGCATGAGTATGTGGTGGTGGTGTGATACGTCGGAAATGTATCTATAATTTTTGATGTTCCATGCTTGTTTACTATATACTTTGCTTTGCTTTTTCCACACTTTGAGGTGTTTTTATATGTTTTCTGGTACTAACCTATTAACAAGTTGCCATAGTGCTAGTTGCCTGTTTTCTTCTATTTTTGGTTCTAGAAATGCACAAAATCAATATTTTCGAAATTGGACGGGACAAAAGCTAAAGTCAATATTTTTTACCGTGGGGAACACGAAGCTGGAGTACGAGATAGAGGGGACCCACCAGGGGGCCACACCCCCTGGCCGCGCGGGTGGGCCAACCCCGCGAATGGGGGGTGCAGTCGCCCAGGTGGCCCTCCTGCCTCGCATCTTCGCCTATAAGAATCCCCTGATGCAGAAACCCTAGACCCGATAATTATTCCACGAAACCGTCTATAGCCGCCGCCACCATCATTCCTAGATCAGGGGGGTCTGAAGCTCTTCCCGGCACCACGCTGAAGGGGATATCATACTGAAGGAGGCCTTCTTCATCATGCCAGCTTCCGGTATGAAGCGTGAGTAGTTCCACGTTGGACTACGGGTCCATGTAGTAGCTAGATAGTTGTATATCCTCCTTGTGCTTTCATGTCTAGATTTTGTGAGCTTCGTTCATGATCAAGATCTAATCTATTTGTAATCATGCATGTTGTGTTTGCGGGGATCCGATGGATATTGAGATTACTATGTCAGATTGATTAATGGTTTTGTCTTATTGATTCTATCATGTCTGTGTTGTTTGTGATCTTGCATGCTCTCCGTTGTTAGTAGCTATCCTGGCCAAGTAGTTGCTAGTGACTCCAAGAGGGGGTATTTATGTTCGATAGTGGGTTCATGCCTCTACTTAATCAAGGGAAGTGACTGAAATCTCTACGGTTGTAGATGTGATGTTGCCACTAGGGAGAAAACAACGGTCTCTTGTTCATGGAACAAGTGGATTGTTTACCTTACACACTTTGCTTAAAGCAGTTGTCTGTTGCTTGCAACTTAATACTGGAGGGGGTTCGGATGATAACCCAAAGGTGTACTTCTAGTCATAGATGCAATTGGATGGCGGACTATGTATATTGTTGTATTGCCCAATCGAATGTCATAGGATCTTTTTGTCTAGTATTGCATTGTTATGCCTTGCTCAGTCCTATCAATTGCCCTACTGTAATTTGTTTACCCAACATTCCATGTTTGTTTATCCAAGGAGAACACCTCTAGTGAACTATGGACCCCGGTCCAATCTTTACCATTGATACATCTTCCACTGTTACTATTTACTTGATGCAAACCGTCATCACCTTCGACACCATACAGCAACCAGTGAGATTGACAACCTCACTGTTAGTTGGGGCAAAGTCTTGAGTTTGTGTTGTGCAGGGTTCCATGTTGCTTGCAACACCTTTGAGGTGTTTCCTTCCTCCTACTGGTTCGATAACCTCGGTTACTTACTGAGGGAAAACTTGATGATGTGATGCATCATACCTTGCTCTTGGGGTTTCCCAACGGGGCGTCAACACGCATCAAGACTTTTCTGGTGCCGTTGCTGGGGAGTAAAGAAAGAAGCTCCCACGTCAACAAGGCGTCATCAACAATTTTCTGGCGCCGTTGTTGTAACATCCCAGCATTAGAGCTTAGAAATAAGCTGATCCCAGATGTGTGCATTGCATTCATGCATAGAAAATCCGAATAATTTTTGCGCCTTTAAAATAGAACTTGTCAAAGTGATTGGAGCTTCTCTTAACTTGATGGAATTGAAGTAGATCATCAAGTTAATAGCGATAAGTTTCAATATGACCTTTGCTAAAACCTTATTTGGTTAAACATGATTTGGTCTAAGGGTAGACCAGATATAATAAAATGTCACTCATAATACATTGCTTAAATGATTCATGTATGATCCTTAAAGGATCATATCATACTATTCATCATACCAACCTATGAATCCTAAGTTAAGATTACCACTAGAATAATAAAAATGCAATGGTTAATGCTAACCTATCTTATTTTTATCTATTCCTACTATGAGTATCATAGTAATACGTATACCTTTCTTTCCATATCAATCCTTATCATCCCTGTTGAGTTATATTTCAATATCTGTTGTTCATTAATGTTGAGGAATCAACTATTGATTCCCCAGATCTCAATCTATCAACTCTTGACCATACCATAGTTTACACTTAAAGTGCCTATATAGAAACAATTAAGAAGAGGCAAATAATGATGTTAGCTTTAGAAATCATCTATAGGATGGGAAAGATTGAAAAGAATCCAATCAACAGGATAATTGATAAAGTTAAATTCCTCCTAGATAAATATAATAACTATTTATATTATATAATCTTATGGTAGTAAAGAAGATTACAAAGATGAATACTAAAGATAGTTATCGGGAGTAGTCCTATTGGATCAAGTAGGTATAGTCAATGAATTATATCTCTTAATCCAATAGAACTAAACAGAAAATAATTATCATACAACTGCAGTGTTGTATGGATGGAAGCCTTGATTAGCCAATTGGAAACCTAAACCATAAAGGATCACAAGATTATAATGATCAAGCCTTATTCACCAAGATTGAGTACTTATGTCATGTATAAGTGGTATTGGTGGATAAAACATGATTGAAACCCTAGTAGAGATAAGTTATCCTAGAGTAGTCATTACAAACCACATAAATATGATTTAGGGTTGAAGTGTGAGTCATTAGAGTTAAGTGAATATAGGATGATATTATTCAATAAAAGCTAGTATAGCATAGAGTTATAGAAGTGGTGTTATTCATCTTAAAGGATAGTCAACTTTAGAGAAAGGTAGTTGGATGCATATAACTATTAGAGATACATTAGTAATGAATGATTAAGGAAGACTTTGAGTAGATTTTGAAGGAAATATTTGTTGGATGGGAAGTTATCAATAGAGTAGTAAATACAACCAAGCAAGGATATGAGGAAGTTGTGAAATATTTTAGTATCAAACTCATTTGAATCATCCATAAGTTGAAGTTTAATTAGTGAATGAGAATATTTCTATGAATTAAAACTCATTATTAATTATAATGATAGACAGGAAAAAGGTAGTATATCTAGGAAAGGAATTCCCTAATAAGAATTCTAGAGTTATGAATTATGGAAGATAATAATTCTTGGTAAACAATCAACTCTAAATCTTAAAACCAAGTATAATATCCATTTCATATTAAGAATTCTCCATCTTATATCTATATCACTTGATAGGAACATTTCCCTACAACAAATCACATAAACCCATCTCTGACAATTCCAACCATCATAATTGAATGTGCTCAAGAGTATCTTTACAAATTTCTTTTTATAAAACATTCTAGATATAACTTTCTATTATAAAAGCTAATGTCATCAAATATACCAAACAGAAAATAATATGCTTTGTTATTGAATCTTTAACCACATCCATAAAGGAGTCTAAGTATATTAAACACCCTAAACCCTAGGGTAAATAATTATAATCCAAAATCCTAAACTTCCTTGTTTATCATAAAAGAATAGATACAATTGCCATTTTCCAAATCAATGGAAGTAGTAATGAACATATTAATTTCTTTTATATTTTATGCATCAAATAATGATCTAGGATCATTATACATATAAAAATTTATAATCAAAATCTGAGCCAACTAGAGTTAAGAGTTATAAACAAATAAGAATACATCATTCAAGAAATTCATAACTAAAAGAGGAGAGAAAAATAATAAGAAAAGTTTCTACAAATTATTATAAAAGGGGTTCCTATTGATTTAATAAGAGGAATACAAAAAGATGATATAATAAAAGTTCACAAATGATACTAAATATATTTCAGTAATATTGAAATTATCCAGCAAAGAAATCCTACAAAGAAAAGTTCAAAATCTAAGTCAAATTCAAATCTGAAAAGGAAAACAGAAAATAGAAAAAAGGTAGAACAAATAAAAACATTTCCTGGCCGTGGCCCAACATCTCTTTCCTTATCTGACACCCAGGTGCAGCCCACTTTGGCCCACGACCAGCCCACCAGCAGCCCGTACCGCTTCGGCCTTCTGTTTCTCGTTGTCTTCCTCGCCGGCGGAAGTAGTTGCGTGGCGTCGTGGCGGTCGTCGATCTCCGACACGTTACGATGCGCGCCGCCACCAGTGAGGAGGGGGATAAGAACGCCCGCGAGCTCCTCTATCCACTCGTACCCGCATCACTCTCTCTCGTGCTCTCTCCAAAATTTCCCCAATCATGCCGAAACCCTAACTCGCCGGAGTTGCTCGTTATCGTTGTTCGAGATCGCCCTAAGGCCAACTGAAGGTTCTATTAGCACCGCCATGGTGGACTTCGTCTTCTAGGAGGAGGAATCGAGCCGGGAAGCCTGAAATCATGTGCATCGAGCTCGTCTATCTGCCGTTCGCCGTTGACCATGGCGACGCCATCTGAGCTCGCCTCTCCTTGTCATTGCCACTACAAGCTTCCTGGTGAGATTCTGCTTCTGCTAGTTCCCTCCGATTTGATCCTAGTCGTTTGTAGCGCCAAGTACGCATGGACCCGAGCGGGTCACTATCGGAGCTCGTAGGAGCTAGTGCTCCGGTGACCATTCCGGGGTGGCGCAACCATAGTTCGACTCGCCGTTGCACCCTCTCTTCAACGCACCAGACCACGCGTGCTAAAACGCCGTAGATCATCGTCAGCGACCTTGATCTGGTGGTGGAGGTCACGCTGACGTCAGCGTGACGTGGTGCTGGAGTCACCCTGGACCCAGTTCCCTGTTGACCTGGTCTTTGTCTCGCGTGACATATGACATGGCCTTGGGCCCATATGTCATTGACTAGGGGTAGCTAACCAATCAGTAACAAATGCAATTTCTTTAACCTAAGAGCTAAGGTGGACAATGGCCCACTAGTCAGTGACTGAGGGTGGCTTTGAGTGCAGTGTAAAAAGTATTTCCTGTTTAAGAAATAATAAAATGTTATAAACTCAATTATTGATATTCCAGAAAACAAATAAATAATTAAACCTTGTTTAATTAATAACTTTTGATTTACAATTCAGAAAAACATGTATAATATATGAAAATTTGTAGAAAAATAAAATCTACAACTTAAACCTATTATCAAATATTATTATGATGATTATTTAAATAAATATTAATTAATAAAGGTTTTATAACTAATAAAACTTTGATATTTCATATTTTAATAATAATAAATGTTAAAAACATAAATAGAATATCAAAAATATTAGAAAAATAAGAATTATAATTTAAAACTATAATCATGTATTATTATTACACTTAAGTAAAAAAATTATTATTTATTAAGTACTTATAAAGTAATAAGAATTGTGAAAAATCATATCTTATTATTATAAATCACAAAAATAAATATAATATACCAAAATGATCACAAAAATAACATCTACATGTTAAAAATCTAATAATATCCTTTTGAGTTAAATAAAAATTGAAATATTTTAATAACTCAAATTTAAACTTATTTACTTCATTAATAATTCATATAAGGATAAATAAAATTTATTAATATTTATAAAATAAGTCTAATAAATAGTATTAGTCTTAAATATTAATAATATAAGGCCATAATGGTTTAAAACATCACAAGTACCTTAGTACTAAATTATCTTCTACTTTAAGTAAGAATTATATTCTAAAAAGATTTCCACTTATAAAAATTAACCATAAAGAACAACTTATAAACACACCAAATTCTTTCCATCTACTTTAACCACCAGATTAAAAAAACTACCACCACACTATAATAAATCCATAAGTAGTTAAGTAATATTATATTTTGGTTTATAAACTATAACCACTCATTGATACAAGGTAAATGATACTACTCCATTATAAAAATCAAGAAACCACTACACTAAGTAAAAGGATAACCAATTTTAAGTAACCTAAAGGAAACATTCCAAATACACAAGATACAAATGTTATAAGTATTATACTTTCAAAATTATCTACAATTTAAAGTTAACTTTAGTCTCCAAAAATCTAAATATAATACAATAAACATTTCTATATGTTTTATAGTTAACTTTGGTCTGAAGTAGTTAAGTTATAAAAACACCTCAAACCCAAACCATTTGAGCAAACATAAATAATAGCTACCCAAATCAACTAACCCCAAAGATTGTTTAAACCTTATAAGAGAAATCTTTTCTTCGAAGGTTATTCTTTTTGCCACTTCAAAAAAGAACTCTTAAATAAGCAATTTTGACTAATATTTCATAAGTATATATTTTATTGATACATATGTGTTGCTCACAACCACTTATAAGCTCTAATAGAAACACCAATGTGAAACTTATCTAAAAGGACCACACATTCCAAAGTAACCATTTCCGGAATCCAAAACCTAAGACAACGTTATCCCCGAGATTTGTGTTTAGAACGTGCATCACATTACGTATGCATAAAAGCATATTGCTTCTTTAAACATTAGTCCTGACCGGACCAATGATGTTGATTTCAGATTTTGGATCTTATACTGACTCGAAGACCGTGAGTGCATAATCTTGCAATCACAAAAGGAAAGTTCACACTTGCTCATGTACTTTGTTTATTTTCTGTAAAGTATTTTACAAATCCAGTGTTGTTATCACCTGCATTTGAAAAAGGTCTTAAAACACTAATTTTTGATAATAATGTGAACTATTGGTTACTGATCTAGGGTGATCAGCTAATCTATTAAATCTGACAGTTGGAATACCACTGTTCAGAACTATATCACTTAGGACTTAACAACCAATTTCGCCAGTGATTCTTGCGCTGTATATTACGCGTTGACCATGAGATTTGGAATGGGACAGATAAGTCAGCTGTATCTTCTTCCTCTCGCATGAAGCCGGATGTGCAGGTCATGGCTGTTATCCTCGTAGCATGCATATTAATTGGTAATTCGTAGAGGATATGCAGCATATGGGTGGGAACCCTCAACGTCACACGATAGTTCTGACATCTAACGGTTTGTACAAACCATTGCCGTAATTCTTTATGTGCGCATGGTGTACACCAAGGAGGCATGCGAGGTCGCGAAGGGGGCAGTGATTGGCTTGGATCATCTTCTGGGCCCCACATCATGGAATTGTGGACGGGAATAAGCTACCCGGTTGTGCAACAAAGAGTTGATCTCTCATGGGTAAAGTGACGCACCTCTGCAGAGTGTAAGAACTGTAACTTGTTACTCCCTGTTCTGGGAAGGAGCTGTGAATGCGACGGGAAAGGAACTCCATGAAAGTTCTGGTAAACCCGTGAAGGCCGACGAACATAGATTTTCAGAATAAAAGCAACCTTTGAAGAAATGTTTATGAAAACTTGCATTGCCTACGACCTACGGTCTGTGGCTGTAGTTATAGTGCATCAAACGCTCCTTTTCTAGTGATTTTGCTGAGTACGCTCGTACTCAAAGTATCTTCTTAACCCTTGCTGGATTCTGAAGTTGGAATAGACAATAACCACATCAAGTTATGCTCCAGGACTTATCATGTCCAGCTAAAGCTCTTCAATGAAGACAAGGAAGTCAACATATACCTCAACTCAAGTGAAGACGAAGTTACTGATTAGATAGGAATATAATCTCTAGCCAAAGAACCTATTTCTGTAGTGCGTTGCAATAGCAGCAATGCCAACCTCTTAGCCAGAATACTAGACTTAATAGTATAATCGTTCTTGCGTTATTTATCTTTGATTCTTCTCCATAAGAAGTTCTTTCTCTCTCTTTAACCTAGAGTGTTCTCTGGATCTTATGTAAAGAGTGAGTTGTAACCTTTAGCCATGTATTGGACCTGCTGTGTTTCTAGTACCCTCCAAGATCAATGATGCATAGGCTAAGATCTTGGCTATGGTATGAATAGATTAATTCTTGGCTTTTTAACTTTCTTCAAGGATGAATATACACCTCACTTGGGTGTATTTCTGAGAAGAACCTTTATAGAACAAATCATGTTCTGTGAATAGATAAGATCAATAAAAATAAAGATCTTATTTAAAACTCACCAATCAGATGTTGTTGGTGATGTTGCTGTGGTGATTGATCATGATGGCTTACTTCTGGAACTATGTCCTCTCCCTTGGCCTTGTCTTGCACTTCCTGGTACTGGCCCTGCTCCTCCTAGCTCCTGTTAACTCCTGCTTGGCCTTGATGTCCTCCTAGACCACCCCATCCATTAGGTCACCATCTTGTGGATGATTTGATTGGGTTTTTGTGTAGATGGGTTGATTGATCTATTGAGTATCTAGCAAGAACTGCTATGGTTTTGGCTGTGTTCTTGAGAGATAGATCTAGGGATGTGATGGTGAAGTGATGTGCAGAGCTGCTATGCTCCGTGCGAGTGTAGTGTTGATATTTCCCTTCTCCCTCTGCTGGTCGACAACACATAACATGCATTTAGATGAGTGAGCTGCTAAACTGCTCCTCTTCTTTGGATCAGATCAAGTAATTTTACTTCACTGTCTATCCTTTTACTATTTTCTGATCTGGTGAAACTTTCCCCTTTTACTTTGGCTTATGATGTTGCCCTGAAGCTTTTTTATGTGAAAGAACAAATACTACATATTGGTGAAACTTGCCCCTCTATTTACTCAATGAGGTAAAAGTGAACAATGCACTTCACTGTTCCTAATTGAGAGTAAAACTAACAAAATAATTTCTATATTTCTCTTTTTCCTTTTTGTGTTGCAGGCACAGAAGCTTTGAAGATCAAGATGTAGTTTAGGAGTAGATAGATAGTTTAGGTTTTCTTTAATTTTGTTGTTTTATTTATTCTTTTGTAAAGAATCTTTGTAATAACATTCTTTTATTTAATAAAGTTTCCAATTCATTGTGACCTGTTCCTGTAATATACTCGTTTAACCTATACATTTATATTTGCATTGTTGAAATGGAATAAAGAGAAGAAATAAGAGATACTTTCTTATTTAAATTATTCTTTTTGTATCCTTTTCAATTTTCATTATTCTTTAATAAATATTATATAATTAAACAATATTATTAAATCATTTTTGAAAAAAATTAAATAATAGTTACTTCTAATTTTCAAAACTTTTTTAAATAATTCAAATTTAAACTTGAATTCAAATTGTTAACCCAAATTCCTAAAGATCATGTCAAAATTTATAGAAATCACTATAAAGAGCTAAACCTATCTCAAATATAGTGAAAGGAACTCTAATCTCTTTAGGTTTTTGTTTGGCGAAATTTTTTACCCCAATTTTACATATGTATGCATGCAAATGTACAAATTCTCATTTCTACCCTTCGTTGGTTCCTAAATGCTGGGACGTTACACTTGCTTTGGTACAATAACTATAGCTATGTGCACTGCTCTAAAAAGAGGAATCGAGTATGTAACACCCCAGTTTTAGATAAATTTTATTTAGGGTTGGTTGTGCATTGCATGAGCATCATCTCTTTAAACTTTGCATTAAACAAGAATAAGCAAAACCCTAAACCCTAATCCTTTACTCTCTATTTGAGATCAGTTCAAATAGTTTTGATTTTGAAAACTACCAAATTTACTGAAGCCCAAATGGACTAGTAGGGCTCCACAGTATTTTAAATGTTTTACAAACCCTCTAGTGATTTTTGAATGATTCAAAAACATTTTGGAAATTCAAATACAAAGAGGAAAACACAATCAGGAAAAGAGAAATGTTTTCCAGAAAAAAAAGAACAACAGCCTTGCTAGGCCCAACCCAACTCCCTTCTCTTCTCTCCTCTCCTCTCTGTCGCCCACCTGTGCAGCCTCCAGCAACCGCCGCGGCCCATCCTCGCCCAAGTCAGGATCGTACCCTTTCGGCCACCTAACATCGTCGTCCTCCTCAACGATGGATCCTGGAAGTAGCTCGGTGGCCGCTCACCCGCCGCTGGCGAGCGCCAAGATGCGCGCCGCCGCCCCCGGACGCCTACAAGTGCCGCGGCCTCGACAAAGACGAACCCTAGACGCCACTTCCTCCCTTCCCCTTCCTCTCTGGCTCTTGCACGCGCAAGTCCGAAACCCTAGCTTTGTAGACCGCCGTCGCCCTGCCGCCTCCGGCCTCCCCGAGCCATGCCGTGACACCCAGGAGCTCCGCCTCATTGCCATGACCTCCCTCGTCAACAAAATCGGACTCACGCGACTGGAATCGATCACAATGGCCCTGTCTTCCCAAACACCGGTTGCCACCATCGTCGTCGATTGCGGTCGTTTCGGGCCGCCCCGAGCTTCACCGACCCTCCCACCGCAACCACGGTGAGATGCTGGTCACGCCAGCATCCTCCTCTGCTCCCCTCGCTTCCTGGTTTGTCCTCCCACTGTGCGCCACCGTCCGCCGCCGTAGAAGCTTGTCGGGAACACTGTTCCGGCGACCTTTCCCGAGCGGCGCCGCCACTATCTGGCCCAGCGCGCACTTGCGCATCTAGCACACCCCTCCTCGCATGCCCGGACGGTCCCAATCGCCCGATCCATCCTCCACCTGCAAGCTCCCCATTGCTGATGTCATGGTGACATCAGCATGAGGTCATAATTCTCTTTTGTTTATTTTTAAATGAATTCTGTAATTTTTTTCAGTAAATAAAAAATACCTGACAAGTGGGGTCTAGATGTAAGTGTAATAAGTATTTTTAGAAATGTTTTTGATTAATAAAAATGTTTAAATAATTCTCAAATGTAAATTATTTTATAATATTCCAAAAATGATTTAAAATGAATTAAAATTGGGAAAAATCATAAATAATTCATTTTAAATCAGAAAAATACAAATAATATATCAAAATGTTCAGAAAAATGAAGCCTATCTAACTAAGCTATCATTATGCATTGTTAAGCAACTTTGATGACAAGTTTAACTAGAAGAACATACTAACCCCTCTCATATGCATCCGGAGTTTCCCCGAGCTAGGGTTTTCACCCCTCGGAACCCCGATTAAACTGCCGAGCATGTTTTAGGGTTTTAATTCAATGCAACTCAACTTGTCATATCATCATTCTTGTTTGAGCATTGCATCGATGCCATGTGTTGAATGTTTCCCTTTCTTTCCGGTGATTTGGTTCCCCCCGGTAGAATACGATATCGAGATCGAGATCGAAGCCCGAGGACAACAACATCGAAGATCGACGAATAATACTTGACCAGTTATAACAAGTCAAGTACAAGGCTCCCGAAGATCTGCTTATCTGCTATCAACTGGCAAAGGCAAGCATAGCCCCACCATGATATAATCCTATGATTTCGAAAGCATTTCAATTATTGCCATGATCCATACGATTCTACTGTGGTCTTTTATCGATAGATAGAGTATCCTATCTATTGCATACTCCCTTTGAGATTATATTACCTGATCCACTGCTCCCAGCATAACTAGGTTTAGCGTGTGTGCACTGCTAGAGCTTATATCTGTGTTCTACTTAGCCATGCGTAGCTGTTGAGTCTGGTTCATCCAGATGATGTATCAGATGCAGATAATCTAGTATGACAGGAGAACGTGGTAAGATGATGTTAGTGATATGAGATTAAACATGCTAAGTCTTGTATGGGAGGCCACGGTGGGATGTGTTTTTTCTAGTCTCATGCTCACAACCCTTAGGACCCTGGGTTCTTGCCTCTTGAACCAAGACGAGCGTACAGCCACACGGGGTAAATGGGGACCCCATGATTGACTAACTTGCCTAGTAGATTACATGAGTCACATAGTTTGTGCGTTCCATTCGACATATGCATAGAAAACCTTTTGAAAGATTTGCCGGGTGTAGGTGCATTCATAACAGGTAGGTAAGCGTGGCTGAGGTTGCTTGGGGTAGATGGCGCGCCTGCTAAACCAACCTCGCCTCACATCTTTAAGTACCGACTTCGGGATTTTACCCGTTACGGCGGAACAATACTTATTGCGTGACTCATGGTCTCGGCGAAAGGAAGGTAAAGGTCGTGTCCAACCACACCCTCTGTCAGCACACCAAGGAAGTGTGTCAAGTGGCAATAAGAGTCGGTTGGTACGTGTGGGTAAAGTTGTACACCCCTGCAGGGTAATAATCTTTTGCAAGCCGTGTCCACGGTTATGGACGACTTGGGAACGGATGGGAGATCATACAGAACATGAACCTAATCGTAAAACTTGGCAACTAATGTTTGTTAAGGATGCTTCCTCATGGGTACGAGGGGGTGATCCTAGTTCAGGAGATGATGATGGTTCGGTGGATATCAAAAGATGATGACCAATAATTTGGAGATGTGGCTCTCTTATCCCCTTTTAAAATACTCTAACTAGACGAGATTCTTCTCCCTCTCTTGTTTTATAAAAAAAAGATGGCTTTATGCAAAACAACTCCACCAGCCATAAGTCTTGCGGAGTACACCCTGTACTCACCCTTGCTTTGTTGATACTTTTGGTAGAGTAAGTGTTCACCCGAAGACGAGTTCAGTACTACATCAACATCGACCAATAGCTTGGGGTTCCCGGCCGGCAGCCTGTAATCTATGGGCTGGGATGTCATCGTTATGCTTCAGGCCTCTTAGGCCATTTGTTAAGTTTGCTATACTTAATAGCATAATTTGCCTTCTGTTGTTTGATGTTTGTGGTCAGTGACCTCTGCTTGTTCTAATTTGGTTCTTTGCTCAGTTATGAGCTTGATGTAATAAAAATTTTGTCGTAGGGTCACTGCTGTGTTATCAATTCTTCACTGGATATTCTCGAGCTCAAGGTTAAGCTTATGTCAGATGGAGGTCTGGGATTTGTCTAGCCCTGATCCCGGGGGTGCACAGTTCTTGGTATCAGAGTAGTACCGACCGTAGGAAAACCTTGCTATTGGTCGATGTTGAGTCTAGTGTTTGTGAAAACTATTCTAAAGATGAAAAGTATTTGTGAAAACTCTAGTATGCTTCTTTTTCTCCTTATCTAGTTTCGCTCTAACTTTGGGTTATCTTATCTGGTGTTGATTTTGGAAAAGTTTTGATATCTCCTCTAGTCTTTCAAAGCTTAGGTGCCTTGTGGGCATGTCGTTTCTCAGCCAGTTGATCCAGTGTTGAGTTCTCTATAGTTGTGTGTGTTGTGAATTCCTTGTTCCCTTTGCTCTTGTTCATGTGAGAGATTTCTTTTCATCATGATCTCTCTATCCTTTGGACCCACAATATTATATTGTTGAATCTGTAGTGTTCTATTCCAGGCTTCGAGGTTTCCTTTCGCCTCACGTGCCTCCTTTTTTCGTTTGGGTACTTCAGAAGTCTTATCTTCTTTTGGAAGCTACCTCGTGATTACTATCTTGCAGTGTACTTTGTGTCACTCAAGTAGTAGTTACTTCTTTCTTTGGGTTTTAACCCTTGGACTTGAACCTAAGATCCCCGATTGTGCTGGATTCTAGTGTTGAGAATCTTGTACATGAAGCTAACCTTTAACCCAAGATCCAAACTTTGACCCCTGTTGCTAATGTTCATACATTACCTCAGGATGGCTGGTACTACAACTCTAACCTTCAAGCTTGTGGTTTTTGTCGCGATTGAATTGTGACAATTAAGGACTTTCCCTACCACATGTTATGGCAGATGTTCTTTAATGGAACCAAATAGATCACAACAAGAGTACTCCTCGTGAGTCTCGCATCTATACTCGTGACTCTGCCACACCTTACCCTTCTCTGCATTGGTCTTCTGAAGGTTGTTGACTTATGCGTCCACATCTCGGGATTCTATCCTGAGCATGTTCTTTTTCTCCTTGTTGTTTTATGACCTTTGTCTACCAGTTGGTAGCCAAGTAGTAACTTGCATTGGTGTCTTTCGATGCAAGATACTCCTGTGGTCCGTCAAGACAAACCATTTCGGAATGTCTAGGAGAAACAAACTCTAGTACCTCGTCATATCTAGGACCAGGTCAAAGTGTTGTAACCTGCAGATTAAGAGGCATTGATTAGCTTCTATCTGTTCTACCTTAAAGTATCACACCCTTTTATACTAAAGATGTTGTGCTGAGTTTCATGACCCCTTAATGAAGTGATACTTCCACACATCTTTACTCACCCTCCCTCGATCTTTCACGCTCGTGAGTGATGCGTGTGCGTAATAATGTGGCCATCTGAGATTCTAACAACTCTTATTGTTTGAACTCAAAGGACATTTGAGTCATTCTTAGCGTGATTGGTTAACCCCGTCACTAAGCAAAGGATGATTGTGCTACCAAGTCCGTTATTCTGGTACACTCTTCTCGGTCAAAGAGTTAGGTTTGTGCCAAAGCTCTGAGACTATGTCTTATTGCCTTACCAAGCAAGTTTCCTCTGGAACTGAGTGACATATCGGTGGTTCAAGATATTCTAGATGTCTACTAGAAGTATCGCCATGTTGCCACATGACCGTGTTGTCAAGTTCTTGAGCAAGCAAGTTCTCTGAACTGCTCCTTTCTCCAAGGATCTGCACTGTATACCCTTGAACTAGTTGGTTGCGCTGAGGCAACAACTTGGAGAGTTGTAAGACAAAAGTTCTATCCGACTTGTTCCTTCTAAAAGGGATGTCTAGTTTTGTTCGTGTTGAAGAACGATAATACTTCCTTCGTGGATATGTTATCTTTTCCCACCTTTGATTTGATTTGGGTTATCGTCAAACCAAACTCAGTTCCAAGGACTATCTTGATGGTGTTTCTATTTGTGATGTTTCACTTGAGTACATCTTAATGTTCTTTGGTCTGACCAATATTGTTGTCTTGTTCAAGCAACATATGAGTCCATCTTCTTGGAGTGTTTCGATAAGTTTGTTGTTGAGCCCATCAATGACATCCTTACCTGCTCCATGTTAGATTGAATACATATGGAACATTGGGCATTAATGTTGGAAAATTTCGAGAACCATTTTTGTGTCATCTCGAAGTATGTGTTCTGGATGTTAGAAGTAATCCTCTCCAGTTCATGCGCAAATGATGAAAGATGTCGCCATGGATTCGAGAAGTGTTAACTCGTTCCTTAAGGACACATGTGTGTTTTATTGCTAGTACTTTATATGTATGCAGTTGTCTTTTGACAAGTTGTAAACACATGGGTATAGCAATCTAGCTCATATTTTGGAGCTTGACAATGTAGTCCCTGTCTTGCGAATCTAGTAACTTTACCTTTGTGGTAATTGTTGAAAACTTTCTATTCAGATATGTTGAGTCTGAAATATCATCCCACCTAACCAAAGTTGAATCTCAAGCAGCAATGATGGTTGGTGTTTCTCAAGGTTTTGACATAGGTCTCTTTGCAAATCAGACAAGATTGATGTAATGGTTGACACACTTAGCAGGAAAGACCTTTTGTCGTATCCTTTTGAACTCAACAATAACAACCTGTGGCATCCCGCAAAAACCACTACTAGAAAATCGCGTTGTTTTCGTGCATTGCATCGTCATGACCGCATGCTCATGTCATCATGCCACATTGCATTTGAGCATCGTCGTGTCATCATGCATTTGTTTGTCGAAACCTATTTTCTAAAAGCCTAGTTTGGTTTTCTAAATATTCCCCGTCTCAATTTCAAATTAAAGCGCCGGGCTTTTCCGGGTCTTTTATTTGTCTAAAAACTATTTACAAAATTTTATTTTGAATTAAATAAAAATTTATATTATTTTTAGGGGAAGCCGTACCGGGCCGATCCGACCCAGTCGACCACCCCCAGTACAAAATCAGCCTACCCAAAATCCTTTCCTACCCAGTCCTATTCTACCCACTCTGCCTCCACCTCACCCCATCCAATAGCCTGTCGACACCTCACCTCTCCCTTTCCCCCCATCCAATCCTAGCCCGCCACCTGGCCCACAGGCCCCACTCCCTCACCCACCGGCAGCCTCCCCACCTGGGCGCGTCCCTACCCCGGCCCCACCTGCAGTGACACACCCTGCTACCCCAGAACCCACCCCAAACCAACCCGCGTCCACCCCGCGTGGGACTCACGCGGTCAAACCGCGGCCCACCCGCGGGTCCCACCTGACGCGTCGTGCCCACCTCCCCATCCCGCGTCCCTCGCTCCGCACTCCTGCCTCCCTCGCATCCTCTTCCTCGCATTCACCCCGCCGCCATCCTCCTATCCCCGATAACCACCCCGCGCCGCCAGGGCTTCCCCTCTCCCTTCCGCCGGCGAGACCTGCGGACCCTGTCGCCCAAGGCCACCTCTGCCTCGCTAGTGTCCGCCCACTCCACACGACTCCTTCCTCTGTGCCGCCGCCAGAGTCTGCCCCTGCTGGCTACCCTCTCCCCGACCCCACCTCCTCACGGAGCTCGCGGCCGCGCGTTGCCGAGCCACTCCTCCGCCAGAGTCGGCCCGCATCTCGTCCACCTTGCCTCCTCGCCGACAGGAGCATCTCTCCTCCCTCTGCTGGCCGCGCATCCCCGTCACCGACGCCTGCCGCGACCCCGCCTCGGCCACGCGAGGCCCGTCCCCGACCTTCCGCCAGGGGCACCGCCTCGACCCCCTCTTCGTCGCCGTCTCTGCGTGGTCGCCGTTGGCCGTTGCCCGCTATCCCTTCCGCGCCCAGGGCGCCGCTGTCGCCACCTCTCCCAGGCGCCGGCACCATCGCCCCTACCTAGCGCGACCTTCCTCCTCCCGCTCAGGTCGTCGCCATCTCCACTACCCCGACCAAGGACTGCGGCGACCGTAGAGCCCTGCTCGTCCTCCTCGTGGGATGCCCGCAGTGCGGCCCCAAGCCGCTGTTCGTTGAGTCCGCGTCACCGTTCCTCTGTAGTGGCCGTGGTATCTGGGCCGGGCGCACCTCTATGTGCCAGTGCAGGCACAACGGCCTGGTGGGCTTCCTTTGCTGCAGATACATGCCGTTTAGGCGATCGTCTGTGCCATCAGATACATGCCGTTTAGGCGATCGTCTGTGCCATCACCCCTGCAGTCTCGTCCAAGACCTTCTGCTAAGATCTGCTGGCGCCAAGGAACGGAGTTTGACACCGATAATCGAAGCCGGTCTTCTTCACGGAACAACCAAGTTCTCCATCCCGGCGTCTGAAGGCCGCGGAGCGCCAAGGTCGCCTCACGGAGCCGAAGACCCCGAACCCCAAGGTCGTCGACATGGAACTGACAAGGTCTACTACATGGATTCGAAGACCGAACCCGACACGCCAAGTTCTTCCTCCCGGACCCGAAGACGCCGAGACCCGGGACACCAAGATCTCCGCCGTGAAACGACAAGACCGACGACACGACCCGACGACCGCGGATGCAACAACATCATCTCTCGGACGCCAAGTTCTTCTTCCCGTCTGCCAAGACCGATCTCATCGAACCGAACCTTCCCTTTCCGTCGAACCCTGAGACCGATCCATCGAACCCCAAGATCTGCCGAACCCAGATGTGTGATGCCTTTCCATGCCCCGTATTTTATAATATGACATTATCAACTGATGCATATTAAATTGATCATGCATGCATACATTGTGTGGTTCGGGGGACTTATGCCGATTCACCTAAATTAAATATGGGGTCCATATGCGGGCTTTTCTAGTCTAATATTGGCCCCATTTAAATTTGTATGGCGAACCGGTGAAATATTTTGCCATGTTAAGACAACATTTAAATTGCGGGGTATCTAAACAACTAGAACCATATATTTAATTGTCGGGACCCCCGGTTCCGCTTAATATGATCTAATTGCATTGCACCTTTGCCATGTCATACATCATACATGCATCATGCCGATCTTCTGTCGTAGTATTAAATAGTGCATCGGGTGTTTATTCTAGTGTTTTGGTTCTTCGCGGATAAGGCCGTTGAGTTGATGCGAGTGTCGACCCGATCTTGGATGAACCTTCGGCAATGTTTTCAGGCGAGCATCTCCCCCTTTCTACCTATCTTACTTTTATAGTATTTATTCCCTCCTGTTGATCTATTGCTATCTGTGTTGCGATGCTCTAGTTTTCGTACCCGTGATATCCCTTGCAGCCTTATATTGCCTTGGACACATCCTATTACCTGTTGTTTGGTAGATAGTTGGACTTGCGCATCGTAGTCGCTTGCTCTAGTGCTGTTGCGTCTCGTCCAGAACCACAGTTGTTGGAGTTTTGCCATGTGCTTAATGTTGGAGCTGATCAAGACTTTAATTACTGTTTAATAACCAAAATTGAAGTAGGTAATGCAGAGGCACATGTGGGCAATAGATGTTATTTGGTTTTTAACCGTACACTTGTGTCCCGTAGGACCCCGAGTACTTGATACCTGTTCCTTGAATATTCGCGCTATCCACATCCGGGAGGATTATGGGACCCCCTGAGCCAGAGCTTGATTCATTCTTATTTCTTGGGGCCACAAACTAGTTTGAGGTTTTATTTACTATCCTGTACTTATGCCATGCTTTACTGCTTTATTTAAATTGTGCGATGTCTTTGCACTGCTTAGGATCGGGACACGATTTGTGTATCGACAAGCCCATCACACTTTCGGGTTCCCGATCGTTTTGACGTCCACCCAAACCTTGAGTCCGTTTGAGTCAGCTAACTGCTATGGTAGCTTAATGGGTCGCCCCCCTGAAATATTTCTGAATCTGGTGATTGCTTTGTCGTGAAGGCCTCGTTGGGTTTTGATTTGGTTTTTCCGAGGTTGATCGAGTGTGTGTTGCTATTTGTGCACCCCTGCAGGGTAAAACTTTCTGAAAGCCGTGTCCGCGGTTATGGACGACTTGGAGCATAGTATCTCGATCATAGACAACTATAACTAAAGTAGTGCTATAAATTTGACTTTATAATGACTAGTAATCAGCTTCACTATAATGGAATGGCTAAATAAAATTGCCAACAATTGCTTGTTTGGGTTGTCGCTTGCTACCATTGTACCTGACTAGTAAGTATTGCAACTATAACGGAATGGCTAAATAAAAGTACCAACAACTGCTGGGTTGGGATATCCCATGCTAATTGTATTTGACTAGTAAGTGTCGCAACTACAACGGAATGGTTAACTAAAATTGCTCACTGCTTATTATATCAGGATGATTATCTATACTTGACTAGTAATTGCTGTAACGATAACT
This sequence comes from Avena longiglumis, assembly GCA_030063025.1. Taxonomy (NCBI): domain Eukaryota; kingdom Viridiplantae; phylum Streptophyta; class Magnoliopsida; order Poales; family Poaceae; genus Avena; species Avena longiglumis. Next base: position 144,877,655 of record CP125978.1, on the reverse strand, counting down.
GAATAAATAAAACTGCCAACTGTGTGAGTTCCTCGGTTGACTTCCTCGTTTGGTCTCGAGGGGGAAACACCAGGATGGGTTTGTCTGGTGGTAGCACCAGGTTGGTTCCGAATAGGTCTTTCTTATCCCTCTCTGATAGCCGACATTTATATCGAGTCTCTATAGGTTGTTTAGTGCACGCTGCGCTGCCGCTGCAGTCCACCATACCTGTGTAGGCGAGGACCGCCGAATTCTAGCCTCGCTGCATCGCCTCGATCTTGACCGATCTCTCTTTTTCCTTTGCCCTTTGACGGCACCCCTTTTGTTTAAGCAGGTTTTGAGATCAACGTCGTTAGCAGGGTTACCCTTCTGGCTTGTCCTGGGCAGGGTTATGGATGCCATTGGTTATTCTTCAGGGCTCTTAGCCCCCTTTGCATCTTGTCCGTAGTCGGACGCTCTATCGTTTTCAAGGTGATTTGGATCTTTGTTCTGTATATCTATATTCTTGACTCATGGAGTCGTGTTGTATATATATCTGTTCCGTGGGTCCCATCGAGGACTGTTGTGTAATGTTATTACTTCGTTTTCCACCCGCACGTAAGTGCCTGGTGGGCACCTTTGAATCGTTTCTATGCGGGTTTGGCGGGAAGCGCTGAAACTTGCATAGGGCCGATTCTGAGGGTGTTACACAACCACTCTTCATGAGGCTTCTTCTATAATTAATTATAGGAGATGTGCTTATGGTTTCCTTGTATCCGAAGTCCGACCTTTACTTGATGCTTCGTGTCTCGAACATCAAGGAGAACATTTAAAGTAGTGTTATTAAATGTCTCTCGGTCAATCCTCCAGACCCTTTATGTTGGCAAGCGTCTTGTTGTGCCAAGTAATTGAAGTCTGAGAATGAAGTTTCTTTCTTCTCATGTCATTACGAATCTTCTTACCAATTCTTCTAGTGGTGTAAAGTAATGTCATGATCTTTGGCAAAGATTTTGATAGACCTGGATGAATAAAGATTTCCTTCATTTTCTCAAACATGTTTAAGAGTGGCTATGATTTTGATAATCAGAAATTTCTCTTGTTACATGTTTCTTGTGACTCCTATGAGTCCTCTCCACCAAAACACCTTTCTGCCTTAGCCTTCTTTGAATGAAAGAGTGATCCTTTTGTGTCAACAATAGTTCAACAGCTTGGTTTTGTTGATCCATACCTCTGCAAAACGAAATCTCTACTTAAGCCATTTATTAGAGGTTCTCTCTCGAAGTTTGTGGTCATGTTCTATATGTTGGAAGCTTTCTTCTTCAGAAGCTTCAAAATCTCCTGTAAGTTCCATGGTCTCAACCCTTATGAAGACCATCTATCTAACAACTTGAAACCATCTCCTCTTGTTTCCTCCGTCACCTTGATGTGTTTCATGTTTGATATCTCAGAGTTGTTCCTAAACACTCTACTCATGAGTTGACCATGAGATAATCTGTGTTGTTTAGTGTGTTTCCCTCTTATCTTTAGAGTGGATCTGTTTCTTTCTCTCTCTGTCTCTCTTCCTACCTTTGGAATCTCGGGTCGAGATTCTCGTAAGGGGGATAGAGCTATAACACCCCAGTTTTAGATAAATTTTATTTAGGGTTGGTTGTGCATTGCATGAGCATCATCTCTTTAAACTTTGCATTAAAGAAGAATAAGCAAAACCCTAAACCCTAATCCTTTCCTCTCTATTTGAGATCAATTCAAATAGGTTTGATTTTGAAAACTACCAAATTTATTGAATCCCAAATGGACTAGTAGGGCTCCACAGTATTTTAAATGTTTTACAAACCCTCTGGTGATTTTTGAATGATTCAAAAACATTTTGGAAATTCAAATACAAAGAGGAAAACATAATCAGGAAAAGAGAAATGTTTTTCAGAAAAAAAGAGCAGCAGCCTTGCCCGGCCCAGCCCAGCTCCCTTCTCTTCTCTCCTCTCTGCCTCCCACCTGCGTAGCCGCCAGCAACCATCGTGGCCCATCCTCGGCCTAGGTCAGGCCCGTACCCTTTTGGCCACCTAACACCATCGTCCTCCTCGCCGATGGATCCTAGAAGCAGCTCGGTGGCCGCTCGCCCGCCTCCGGCGAGCGCCAAGATGCGCGCCGCCGCTCCCGGACGCCTACAAGTGACGCGGCCTCGACGAAGACGAACCCTAGACGCCATTTCCTTCCTTCCCCTTCCTCTCTTGCTCTCGCACGCGTAAGTCCAAAACCCTAGCTTTGCAGACCTCCGTCGCCCTACCGCCTCCGGCCTCCCCGAGCCATGCTGTGACGCCCAGGAGCTCCGCCTCATCGCCATGACCTCCCTCATCAATGGAATCGGACTAATGCGGCTGGAATCGATCGCAATGGACCTGTCTTCCCGAGCACCGGTCGCCACCATCGTCGTCGATTGCGGCCGTTTCGGTCCGCCCCAGCTTCACCGACCCTCCCACCGCAACCACAGTGAGCTGCTGGTCACGCCAGCATCCTCCTCTACTCCCCTCGCTTCTTGGTTTGTCCTCCCGCCGTGCGCCACTGTCCGCTGCCGCAGAAGCTTGTCGGGAACACTGTTCCGGCGACCTTTCTCGAGCGGTGCCGCCACTATCTGGCCCAGCGCGCACGCCCGCATCTAGCACACCCCTCCTCGCATGCCCGCACGGTCCCAATCGCCCTAACCATCCTCCACCTACAAGCTCCCCATTGCTGATGTCATGGTGACGTCAGCATGAGGTCATAATTCTCTTTTGTTTATTTGTAAATGAATTATGTAATTGTTTTCAGTAAATAAAAAATACCTGACAGGTGGGGTCCAGATGTAAGTGTAATAAGTATTTTCAGAAATGTTTTTGATTAATAAAAATGTTTAAATAATTCTCAAATGTAAATTATTTTATAATATTCCAAAAATGATTTAAAATGAATTAAAATTGCTAAAAATCATAACTAATTCATTTTAAATCAGAAAAATACAAATAATATATCAAAATGTTTAGAAAAATTAAACCTATCTAACTAAGCTATCATCATGCATTGTTAAGAAACTTTTATGACAAGTTTAATTAGAAGAACAAACTAAGCCCTCTCATATGCATCCGGTGTTTCCCCGAGCTAGGGTTTTCACCCCTCGGAACCCCGATTAAACTGCCAAGCATGTTTTAGGGTTTCAATTCAATGCAACTCAACTTGTCATATCATCATTCTTGTTTGAGCATTGCATCGATGCCATGTGTTGAATGTTTTCCCTTTCTTTCCGGTGATTTGGTTCTTCTCGGTAGAATACGATATCGAGATCGAGATCGAAGCCCGAGGACAACACCATCGAAGATCGACAAACAATACTTGACCAATTATAACAAGTCAAGTACAAGGCTCTCGAAGATCTGCTTATCTTCTATCAACTGGCAAAGGCAAGCATAGCCCCACCATGATATAATCCTATGATTTCGAAAGCATTTCAATTCTTGCCATGATGCATATGATTCTACTGTGGTCTTTTAACGATAGATAGAGTTTCCTATCTATTGCATAATCCCTTTGAGATTATATTACCTGATCCACTGCTCCCAGCATAACTAGGTTTGGCGTGTGTGCACTGCTAGAGCTTATATCCGTGTTCTGCTTAGCCATGCATAGCTGTTGAGTCTGGATCATCCAGATGATGTATTAGATGCAGATAATCTAGTATGACATGAGAACATGGTAAGATGAGGTCTTTGTGATATGAGATTAAACATGCTAAGGCTTGTATGGGAGGCCACGGTGGGATGCGGTTTTTCTAGTCTCATGCTCGCCACCCTTAGGACCCTGGGTTCTTGCCTCTTGAACCAAGACGAGCGCACAACCACACGAGGTAAATGGGGACCCCATGATTGACTAACTTGCCTGGTAGATTCCATGAGTCACATAGTTTGGGTGTTCCATTCGACATATGCATAGAAAAACTTTTGAAAGATTTGCCGGGTGCAGGTGCATTCATAACAGGTAGGTAAGCGTGGCCGAGGTTGCTTGGGGTAGATGGCGCCCCTGGTAAACCAACCTCGCCTCACATCTTTAAGTACCGACTTCGGGATTTGACCCGTTACGGCAGAACAATACTTATTGCGTGACTCATGGTCTCGACGAAAGCAAGGTAAAGGTCGTGTCCAACCACACCCTCTGTCAGCACACCAAGGAAGTGTGCTAAGTGGCAATAAGAGTAGGTTGGTACATGTGGGTAAAGTTGTACACCCCTGCAGGGTAATAATCTTTCGGAAATCCGCGTCCACGGTTATGGACGACTTGGGAACGGATGGGAGATCATAGAGAACATGAACCTAATCGTAAAACTTGGCAACTAATGTTTGTTAAGGATGCTTCCTCATGGGTACGAGGGGGTGATCCCAATTCAGGAGATGATGATGGTTCGGTGGATATCAAAAGATGATGATCAATACTTTGGAGATGTCGCTCTCTTATCCCCTTTTAAAATACTCAGACTAGACGAGATTCTTCTCCCTCTCTTGTTTTATAAACAAAAGATGGCTTTATGCAAAACAACTCCACCAGCCATAAGTCTTGCGGAGTACACCCTGTACTCACCCTTTCTTTGTTGATACTTTTGGCAGAGTAAGTGTTCACCCGAAGGCGAGTTCAGTACTACATCGACATCGACGAATAGCTTGGGGTTCCCGGCCGGCAGCCTAGAATCTATGGGCTGGGACGTCATCGTTATGCTTTAGGCCTCTTAGGCCATTTGTTTAGTTTGCTATACTTAATAGCATAATTTGCCTTCCGTTGTTTGATGTTTGTGGTCAGTGACCTCTACTTGTAATAATTTTGTTCTCTGCTCAGTTATGAGCTTGCTGCAATAAATTTTGTGTCATAGGGACACTGCTGTGTTATAAATTCTTCACTGGATATTCTCGAGCTCAAGGTTAAGCTTATGTCAGACGGAGGTCTGGGATTTGTTTAGCCCTGATCCCGGGGGTGTCATAGAGTAATAAGTAAACCGACTATTGTTGGTGTTGGAGATATGCCCAAGAGGCAATAATAAAAGTAGCTATTATTATATCTTTGTGTTTATGATAAATGTTTACATTCATGGTATAATTGTATTGACCGGAAACATTAATACTTGTGTGATTTATAAACATATAAGAGTCCATAGTAAAGCCTCTTTATAATACTAGCTTGTTGATTAATAGATGATTATGGTTTCCTAATTATGAACATTGGATGTTGTTAATAACAAGATCATATCATTAGGAGAATGGTGTGATGGAAATACTCCTGTAGTTAAGCGTAGCATAAAGATCAAGTCATTTCAAAAGTTCGTTTGCTATAAGCTTTTAGATACATAGTAACCTAAATCCTTCGACCATGAGATCATGTTAATCACCATCACCGGATGGATGCTTTGATGACATCAAACACCACTTCATAACTAGGTGGCTATAAAAGTGACATTGAGTGTTCGGGAAGTATGTGTTGAGTCACATGGATCAAGAGTGGTATTTTTCCATCCATATGACAAATAGATATACTCTGCGCCCTCTCGGTGGAATGTCATCCAATTAGTTTGCAAGCATGTGACTGGCTCAAAATGGATCACATATCACATGAACGAGTAAAGAGTACTTATCGGTAATGAGGTTGAACTAGGTATGCAGAGATAATAACGATCAAACATCGGATAAGTAAAGTAACATGAGACAAAGGGAAATTGGTATTGTATGTAAATTGTTCATTCAATCACGAAGTAATCATAGAAATATGTGGGAGCCATATGAATTTCCAGATTACTCTATTGGTTATTGATCGGAGAAGAGTCTCGGTCATGTCTTTATAATTCACGAACCGTAGGGAGACACACTTAAGGATTCAATGTTGTTTAGTAGATATGGAATGTGAGTAAGACACCGAATGTTGTTCGGAGTCTCGGATTGGATCCAGGGCATCACGAGGACCCGGAATGGTCCGGAGAATAAGATTCATATAAGGAAATCCAATTCCGCAGTTCGGAAGTGTTTTTGGTGTTTTCATCAGAATCTTCTAGAAGGGTCTAGAAGGTCCACCACTCCGGATTGGGAAGGGTACACGGATGTGTCATACCAATGTGGAATGGTTGCATCATGTCCCAGGTCACTTGGCCAGGCAATGGGAAGAGAGACATCAAACTCTAGTTTGAAAAGTCAAACTCCAGTTTGAAAAGTCAAATCCCTACATGGTTGCCTAGTGGAGGGAGGAGAGGAAACCTAGTTAGGGAAGGTTTCCCCTCCCTCCCTAGCCACCGGCCATGAAGAGGAGTTGCGGGAGGACTCCCCTCCCCCCAAATGCCTCTCCCCACCTATATAAGGAGGGGTAGGGCCCCCCTACCCCTTACCCCAAAACCCGAGGCCGGTCGCGCCCCCCAAGTCGCCGCCGCCCTAACACCTCCTCCACCCCTTGGCCTCTAAACCCTAGATGCCAAGGCCCTCTCTAGTCCACCATACTCGCTCCAGTTTAGGCGAAGCCCTGCGGGATTTCCCCTCTACTTCCACCACCACACCGTCGTGCTGTTGGAATCGCAAGGAGAGATCTACAACCTCCGCTGCCTGCTGCAACGGGGTAGAGGAAGGTCTTCATCGAGTACCGAACGTGTGACTGACTGCGGAAGCTCTACCGAAATGCGGCTCTAGAAGGATCGTCTTCGCAATCTTGAGATCGACAAGTGAACGACTACATCAACCACGAGAATCCGGTCTCGTTAACCACTTTGGATCTTCGAGGGTTAGTACTCTATCAACTCGTTGCACCGATCTAGTAGATTAGATCTTGGATTGTGTGTGTTCATACGATAGTTTTTTTGTTTTCCATGGTACGAACCCCTAAAGTGGTATGAGAGCCGTGTCTATGCATAGATCTGTTGCACGAGTAGAACACAATGGTTATTGTGGGCATTGATGCTTTTGTTGTCGATTGCTTTTTGTGCACTTTTCATCTTGCAGGATGGTGGGATGAAGCGGCCCGGTATAACCTTAAATGACATCATTCATGATACTTGCTCCACACTCGACATGCAACTTGTATTGCATAAGTGACTTTGAGGGTGTCTGTCTCTCCCACCATAGTGAAGATTCAATTTACAACGGGCACTTGACAATACTTGTATCAACGTTGTGGTTCTTGTTCGTAAGTTAGAACGGTTCTTATTCGAAAGCCCCAAACCACGTAAAACATGCAAAGAAAATTAGAGGTGTATAACTTTGTTTTGCAGGGGTGTGCTATGATGTGATATGGCCATGATTATGATTATATATGATGTATGCAATGATCCTTATTGTAAGTTGGCAACTGATACGTCGGAAATGTATCTATAATTTTTGATACTCCATGCTTGTTTAGTATCTACTTTGCTTTGCTTTATCTACACTTTGAGGTACTTTTTACATGTTTTCTGGTACTAACCTATTAACAAGTTCCCACAGTGCCAGTTGCCTGTTTTCTGCTATTTTTGGTTCCAGAAAAGTTAGTAAAGAAATATTCTTGAAATTTGACGGGACAAACGTCAAAGTCAATTACTTTTCGTGGGGAACAAGAAGTCCAGAGGGGAGACAGAGAAGCGGGCCAGGGCAACCAGACCCTCCTAGGCGCGGGTGGGCCCTGCCCCGCGCCTGGGAGAGGTGTGGCCCCTCTGGCCGCCTCCTCGGCCTCCCCCTTCGCCTGTAAGAAGCCCTCGATGTAGAAACCCTAAGTACCGATCAAATCTCCATGAAACCTTCTGTAGCCTCCGCCACCGTCGTCCCTAGATCAGGGGGATCTGAAGCTCTTCTCGGCACCCTGCCGGAGGGGAGATCATCCGGAGGCCTTCTCTCCGGTATGATGCGTGAGTAGTTCCACCTTGGACTATGGGTCCATGTAGTAGCTAGATGGTTGTATATCCTCCTTTGTGCTTTCATGTATAGATCTGATGACCCACAAGTGTAGGGGATCGCAACAGTCTTCGTGGGTAATATTACCCAATTTATTGATTCGACACAAGGGGAGCCAAAGAATACTTGCAAGCCTTAACAACTGAGTTGTCAGTTCAGCTGCACCTGGAAATAGGTCTTGCTCACAAAAGTTTATCAGTAGTAATAGTTTGTAGTAGCAACAGTAAAGCAACAACAATAGCAACAACAACAATGAAACATGAGCAATAGTAACAGTAACGGTAACAATAGGATTCGAGTGCGGTAGGCATAGGGATGGATGGACGAGCGTTGCATGGATGATTTTAAACATGTAACTTCAAGATCTAGGGCATTGCAGATAAATCATAACAAGCATCCAAGTACTAAACAATCCTAGGCATGTGCTCCATATATAGTCATACGTGCTCGCAATGAGAACTTGCACAACATCTTCTATCTAGCTAGCCCGTGGCAGCGGGTCCTCTAGGGAACTACTAGCAATTAAGGTGCTACTTTTAATAGAGCACCGGATTAAAGCATTAACACTCCGTGAACACATGTGATCCTCACACCACAGCCATCCCCTCCGGTTGTCCCAATTATTGTCACTTTGGGGCCTTTGGATCCGGATAATGATATGTGTACACAACTTGCAGATAAGATCACAAACAATACTATCATAATGATTCAATAATAATTTCATATCTAAGATCATGGCACTCGGGCCCTAGTGACAAGCATTAAGCACAACAAGTTGCAACAAAGTCAAATAGCACTAATAGAGATACTAGGGACTATGCCCTAACAGATCTTATTCGATTAAATGATAGAACTCATCCAATCCCTACCATCCCCAAGCCTACAACAAGGGATTACTCACTCATGGATGAGGGAAACATCGGTGGTTGATGGAGATGCGTTGGTGATGATGATGGCGATGATCCTCTCCAAATTCCATGTCCCGGCAGGGTGCCAGAATGGAGTTTCTGGATCCGAATCTTGGTTTCTGGTGGCGGCGGCGGATCGGAACTCTTTCTGGAAAACTATCGACCCCCCTGAGTTTTTAGGTCAGAAGGCAACTTATAGGCGCGGAGGGAGGCCGAGGAGCTGCCTGGGGTGGCGTCACCCCCTCCAGGCGCAGGGTCAGGTGGGCCCGTGCCTAGGGTGGGTCTGCCCCCCCAGGCCCATCTCTGTCTCCCCTTCTGGCTCCGTGGATCTTCTGGTGATAAATAGTTTTTGGCATATTTTCCGGGATTTTTCCTGATAGTTGATTTTCTGCACAAAAACAAGACACCAAAGTAATTCTGAAAAAACAGTCATCTGTTAGTTGTATCCAAATCACATAAGTTTAGAGAAGAAACAATAGCAAAGTGTTCGAGAAAGTAGATACATTTTGGACGTATCAACTCCCCCAAGCTTAGCTTATTGCTTGTCCTCAAGCAATTCCGTTGAAAACTGAGTGCGATAAAAGAACTTTCACGAACAATTTGCTTCATATGATGTAAATATTCTTAAAACAGGAGTAGATGCTTAGACAAATCATAATAAAGAGTATGCAACTAAGTCTACTCAATAGTCATTGCAAGCTATGAAGAGAAACCAACTCAATAATGATAAGTAGCATGGAACATAAACATAAGCAACATTGCAATGCTCATAATAAGGTATGATAGAGTGGCATCTCGCTTGACTTTGTTTGAAGAGCACAATAAAAATACTGAGTGTTAGACCCCTCCTTTATAAAGGATAGGATCCCTGTGATTGCAATGCTAGTCCCTGGATCAATGCTAGCATCCACAGTTTAAGATGAAGTACACAGATACAATGGTCGTTTATTACATTCATTCCAGAGATAAAAACATAGTCTTTTACAACTCAGGGCCATAGGCCTAATACAAGAGTTTAAGGAATAAGTAAATAAACACAAGTCTTCATCTTCATGTGCCACAGGCAAGCATGTTGAGTGTAGACTTATGACTCCTATTCATCATCGGAGTAACCTGCAACATCACAAGTTACAACCACAGAGGGTCAATACTTTGGAATAGTATTGGCAAGTGATACCTTAGTATATTTAAGTGGACTACAATACTATATGCATTTTGGCTAAGTGTAGCTTGGCTTGCTTTGCTTGAAGATAAGTTTTTCCTATTAGTTGAAATCACTAAGTTTTTCTTTGTCAAAACATTCCCAAGGAATCCACCAATAGACATTGAGATCCTTCACCCTTGTTCACCCACAAATTTTACTTAGAAGTTGGAGTGATGAGATTCTTGTGGCTTCCATGTCTTGATGCTCAAAAGTGTCCATTGCCTTGGACAAGGCTAAGTACTTAGGTTTTCCATCTGCAGAGGTTGTGCACTTTCCCCACCAGACTTGGTTTCCCAAGACAGGACCTTTCAGAAGCCTTTCCTTAGTCAAATGGACGCATTCCAACCTATCATCCCATCTACCACCAACTGTCCAAATGACTAAGTTCTAGCAACCTATATGATCATGGCAGAGCCCATTTTGCCAAGTGGTTGCACTGTAAGCTTTCTCAACACTTGGCCTCCAAATCCCTTTGTGCCTGGGTGGCATACCACAAGTGAGATACACAACCCAAGTCCATGGCCTTGTGTAACCACTCAACATAACCCAATCATTCCATTCCACCAGGAGGTTCATTTGACTTAGTTGTTTTATTAAGAAAATATAAGTCTCTTGACTTAGAATATTTTTATCATAAACTATATAGATGTTTACCACCCTTGTTTACTATAAGCTAGGCTAAGCAAGGTATGATAATTTAATCTTAGGAAAATTACCCTAGCAATTCTACTATTTCACTCTACTTAGGATTTCCCATCTTAGCACTAAGCAAAAATATCATGCAAATACTTTAGCAAAATATCTAATGCTAGTACAAAACTTAGGATAGAAAAATTCATGAAAATATCACTTGCCTTGGTAGTGTGGAGACTAGCACTCTTCACAATCACAATCACTAGCAAAATCTACACAAGAAATCAAAACACACAATTACACACAATTAAATACAACCAAAAATAATATGAATGCATGCATGCAAGAATCTACCAAGTGTGGAATTTTTGAAATTTCTACCAAGTATGTTCATGACTACAGAAACTTAACATGACACAAGTTTGCCCACTAAACTTATTTGGCCCCAAAATAATATACAAAAATAAATCTATATCCAAAAATAGCTCTAAACTTGTTCCACAAATAAAATCATTTTAACTGTTACTATATGCTAAACAAATTGGATATTCAGAAAGGCCTTGTTTCACTGAATCCAACGGTATAAAGTTTGCAAAAATCCAACGTGGCAATTGAAAGTTATGAGCATTTGAATTTGGATCAAAATTCTGGTTTTTAAATCTATTCTCAGATCTAACCTAGCCACGCGTCGTGTTTTTATTCGCCCGTACCGCTTCGCACCGGATCGAGCTCCACAGCCATAGGATTTAAATGAAATCAGGCGGCTCAGATCGCGTACCGCTTCAGAGTAAGTGAATCTATCCTAGCGCTACGATAAAGATCTGACGGCTGCTATTGTACTAACCAAGATCTGGCGGCGGGGCGGTGGCTACCGGCGGCGGGACTGTCAGTCGTCGACGGAGGCGGCGCTACAGGGGGTAAGGGAGAACGAGGAGTAGCTCACCGTGCTCAGGAGATCTTGGCGAAGCTCGTCGTACTCGCGGTTGGTCAAGGGGCGTTCGTGCAGTTGATTGCTCACGGAGTTCGCGGCGTCAAAGCGTCAGGTGGTCGTCGTGGACGTCGCTGTGAATCACCCCAAGGCAAGATAGAGACACGGTTAGGTTCACAGGGTCAAGGGGAATTTGTGTGCATGAACGGAAAGGCGAGGGGCGATCTATACCTACCGGGAAAACTCGTCGGAGTTGATGTCGCCGTCAGTGCTCGCGGTGTCAAGTGGAACCGGCGACCTGGGGCAGTACAAGACGGACTAGTGAGGTCAGGATGTGCGCAAGGATACACTGAGTCAGATAGCAAGAACGATAGGCAGAGGGGAACGCGAGGCTCACCTGAATCGCTCGCCGGAGAGGGCTCTGTCAGCGGCGTTGCGCGGAGGATTGAGGGCAGCCTGGTGGCGGAGTGAGCGAGGTGTTTGGGGGAAAAAGATCGCGGGGCAGAGAGGGTCTTATAGCCGGGGAATCGACAAGAAACGCTCGAGGATAATTGCCCATTTACTCCGCGCCATTACCGGCCATCACTGCTGCAGCGACGTGGTCGCAGCGATCTGGGAAGACGAGACGACGTGGATCGACCCGTCGGTCAAACGTGCAAGGTGTTGGTGGGGTCAGGCTGTCAGCGTCTGTTTGCGTGTGCTCGCGCGTGTGAGAAGAAAAGGAGATCCCCGGGTGGGCTTGCTGGGCTTGATCAGCTGCTGGGCCAGATTCTGGCCGCGCGGCCCTTTTCCATTGTTTAAGCCTTTTCTTTTTCTAAATTTATTTTCTGGTATGAATTTGATATGAGTTCAAATCCTTTTGAATTTAATCAGCCTTGGGAATTTTTGCAGGGTTTTGTGGATTCAAAAACAGTCATATTAACTAAGTGGTTACTTTGCAAGGCTTGGTCAAGCTTGGGTTTCAAAGTAATCAGAGGCTTGCTCTAGTTTGCAAATATTTGAAAAAGGATTTTGAAACCATTTCCAAATTTGGAAACTAGGGTTAAAAGCTTCACCTAATCTACCCATCAATGGAGGCAAGTAAACCAGTACCTAAACATTCAAATTTCAAAGGTGATGGCCATTTGAGATAAATTGTTCACATGAAATCATAGCTCGGACATCTGTTTCTAAATAATTTTGAGAACCCTAAATACAGAAAATGATATGAATGAGTTTTGAAACTATGATTTTTTTTGGGATGTTACACTGAGGCACCTCTGAAGTTCACATGAAGACTAGAGATAAAGATATCAGAGATACAAGCATCAAAGTCATGACATAATTAACCAAGTTTTGGAACAAACACAAGAATGACAACTATGCTCTCAAGAAGGTGCTCATAGAATAAGTGGTGACTCAACAAGGTTGTGAAAACGGTTTTGTGAAGGTTTGAAAGGCTTCTAATGCTGAAAGGAAGGTACTCATTAGATTTGAGCTCTCATTTCCCCTATCATAGGCATCTTCATGTGGTTAAGGTGAAAGTGAGGTCCACTCTGAATCATATGCTTGACAGACCATAGACTAGAAATCCCAAGTCCCTTGAGTACGAGGGCCGCTCCGCATGCTACTCAACTTTGGTCACCTGAAAGTTCTTGTCATTGTAAATACATGCATATCATCGAGAACCGCCAATGGGGTACCCCTTGATGGTACATGAGCTTTCCCAAAACCAAAACGACAAGGCAAGCAGACAATGAGCATCTCAACAATCTTTTTATTTACCATATGCATAGCTTTTTATTGAGGATGCTTCATAGATGCTCATTATGGTGATGCTGCAAGTTTCTACCATGATTAGGCATGGCTTAGGCTAGCGGCCTAGGCATTTATCTAACACAATGTATAGACTCCATGAACTCACAAGCTCCCCTTTTATTTCACATTGTCGACATCCGTAAACAAAAGATCAAAGTATCAACTGGATAGGATATCCAAAAGGTGTTGAAAGCATTCCCCGTGACAGCACGGTTCTGCTAACTCCCAGCATATAATAAGCAAGCATATAACTTTCATGGACAAATCACAATGGTTCAAGATTTTTAAGCGCAAAGAACAAAGTGTGCCATCAAGTTTGTGAGAGATTTACTAACTAACTTTCTCAAAACAGACAAACATTTTATTCTGGAAGAAAACACGGCATATGGAATATGCACTGAAGTAGCAAATGATGATAATAGGTAGGTATGGTGGACACAGCTGGCAATATTGGTTTTGAGGAGTTGGAAGCACAGGTAGAGCCCATACTCAGTGCAAGTGAGGGCTAGCAATAGAGAGGGAGCGACAAACGAGAGAGCAATAACTGTCATAATCATGCTTGCAACAAAACAGGACTAACTATGGCATGAAAGTGATACAAGAGCTCTGATGCAAAATAAATCATTGAGGCTTACTGACTATTGATTAGTCATATGCATGCATGAACATGTGACAAGTCGATTCACATGAATAGTCAGAGGAGGATACCACAATGTCATACCAAAGTATGAATAAAAAAATGCAAGGAAACATTCATATGACATGCTGCAAACTATTAGCAAGCTGGAGATAATCATAGACAAGCAAGAACTACTAAGCATCCATAATGACATACACCTTACACAAATAGGCTAAGCATGCTCACAATGATGAGTATATGTACAAAAATGACAAATAGAGTTCGTTACCAACCTCTTACCACACCTCGAGTTGTCTTAATCTTCATTATTGCCCTTCACTTGTGTGACTTGAATAATTAACATGAAACCAAAATCCACTGAGGACGGATGAACCCTGCAAAGAACTCACAAAACCAAAGAAAAAAACAAATATTTTTGGTGTTTTCGATTTTTTAGAAACAAGAAAACAAAGAAAAAACAAAAAAACCAAACAAAGCAAAATAAAACCAAAAACAAAAACTAAGACACTCCAAGAATCAACACAACTGTGCATGAAACAAAAAAACGAAGTGTCTAGAAACACCTGAGATTTTTATTGATGAAGAAGGGGATGCCTTGGGCAACCTCAAGCTTTGACGCTTGTATATCTTGAATATTTCTTGGGGTGACACGGGGTGGCTCCCCCAAGCTTGAGATTTTGTCCATCCTTCATCTCATTACATCATTCTTTCCTTACACCTGAAAATTTTCCTTCATACAAAACTTCACACAATCTTCATTAGCAACATTAGTGCATTCAAAAGATAATAGACCTTTGGGATTTAGTTTTAAAACAGAAAAACTTTCACGAAAGACACAAGCTACTGTATCAATTCCCTCAAAAATGTCAATTTTCCAAAAAGACCTGAAAAGGAATCAATAAGAAGCAAATGCAAATAATGGCAGAAATCTATCAAAACAGACCAGCAGGTAGAAACTGATTTTTTCGAAGACCTTATTTTGCTCAAATCAAAAAGTGTTGAACTAATGGAAGTTAGCTAACATACTGGGGGATATATTCGTAAATTTTCAGCTCAATCCAAATTACTAAGACGCCTCACGAATTTTTATGGTGGAGGACAGAAATCTGTTTCAGGACAGCAACTCCCCAAATCTTACTTCCCTCTCATTAGAGGTCATTCTTGGCACAAAAAAATCAAACAAAAAGGATAAGGAGAGGTTATTACAGAAGTAATTACTTCCAAGACTCAAGAAAACTATTGGGTTATCTCCCAAGAAGTAATTTTATTTAACGCCTTTAAGTTAGGCACGACGAAGAGCAAAGATTGGAAAGGAGAAAAATAAAAGTGAGCAAGTATAACCAGAGTGAAAATATTATTTTGTTCATTAAAATCCTTTTGTTAACAACGTTGATCAATTCTTGTTACCAAAACAATCTTATATGAAACAAAACTTTGCATTCCACAAGGTGATTATGTTATCTTATACTTGATAGCAATGGCCCCAATCATAATAGTTCCAAAATTTTCTTGTGGAATGGGACAATATATTTCTCCAACCTTGATGCCTTCAATATTTTCAATGGAATTCAGACAATAGCTCTTAACAACCTTCTTGGGGAAATAAACAGTATGCTCTTTATCATTAATATTGAATGTTACTTTTCCTTGATTGCAATTAATAACAGCACCTGCAGTATTCAGAAAAGGTCTCCCAAGAATAATAGACATATTATCATCTTCAGGCATTTGAAGCACAACAAAATCAGTTAAAACCATGCAATTATGAGCAACTTGAACAGGAACATCCTCACATATACCAACATGAATAGTAGTTGACTTATCAGCCATTTGTAAAGATATATCAGTTGGTATCAACTTTCTAGCTGGAGTCTCTTATAGAGAGAAAAAGGCATAACACTAACTCTAGCTCTCAAATCACATAAAGCAGTTCTAACATAATTATTCTTAATGGGGCAAGGAATAGTTGGTATACCTGGATCACCAAGTTTCTTTGGAACCTTACCATTGAAGGAATAATAGCAAGTAGAGTAGAAATCTCCTCATTAGGAATCTTCCTTTTATTAGAGACAATATCCTTCATATACTTTGAATAAGGAGGAAACTTAATAGCATCCGTCAAAGGAATTTGCAAGAATAAAGGTTTCATCCACTCACAAAACTTGTTGTAGTGTTCTTCCTCCTTTGACTTGTGTTTCTTACCTGGAAAAGGCATAGGTTTCTGCACCCAAGGTTCTCTCTCTTTACCATGTTTATTAGCAATAAAATCTTCCTTTGTGTACCTAGTGTTCTTAGTGTGCTTCTCAGGTTCTTCCTCACCTTCCTCCTTATCAGGAGACTCATTATTATTACCACTCTCAGTTTCAGCATCAGAGACAGACATACTATTATGATTTACAACAGGTTCAAGTGGTTCCTCAACTAATTTATGTTTATTTTTCTTTCTCTTACGAGGACTACCACAATCTTCACCTTATTGGGAATCCTGCTCTATTCTTTTAGGGTGTCCTTCAGGATATAAAGGATCTTGAGTAGCTGCACCACTCCTAGTTCTAATTCCATAAGCATGTTTATTTCCTAAAGCATTAATTAGCATATCCTTCTGTACCTTAGCAAGTTGATCAAGTTGGGTTTGAACCATTTGAAAGTGTTTACAAAGCATTTTAATATCATTAGAAGTTCTTTCCACAATATCTTTCAACTCATGGATAGCTTGAGAGTTTTCTAATAAATGATTCTGAACTTGTTTATTAAAATTACCTTATTTAACAATAAATGTGTCAAGTTCCTCTAAGCAATGATCAGGAGGCTTACCATAAGGAATATCACCTTCATTAAATTGGAGAGAGTGTACCTCAATAGTAGATGGATGGCGAATTGGCTTACATAATTCTTCTATAGGAGGTAGATTCTTCACATCTTCAGCTCTAATACCTTTCTCCTTTAGACACTTCTTAGCTTCTTTCATTACTTCATCATTTAATGCAATAACTCCCCTCTTCTTTGTTGTTGGTGCTGGAATTGGTTCAGGAACAATTAGTTCAGGAGTAATAGGCTCAAGTGTATTTAGCTCAGTTGAAGTCCAATCATCATAATTCTTGCTTATCTTGCTCATTAATTCTTGAGCATCTGTAGGAGTCCTTTTCCTGAAAACACAATCAGCAAAGCTATCTAGGTAGGTCCTAGAATTATCAGTTAGTCCATTATAATAAATATCAAGAAGCTCATTTTTAGATAATGGACATCCAGGATGTGCATGAATCAAGGAACATAATCTTTTCCATGACTCAGGCAATTTCTCTTCTTCTCCCTGTTTAAAATCAAAAAGTCTCTACAAAGCAGCATGTCTAGCACTGGGAGGAAAATATTTATGGAAGAAAGAAGCAATCAAGCAATCAGGGCTATCAATGGAACCATGAGGTAATCTATTAAACCAAGCCCTAGTTTCTCCTTTTAGTGAAAAAGGGAAGATATTAGTAACAAAGTACTTTCACATCTTAAAATCATCAGAGAATAAAGCACTCATAGTATAAAGCTCATTCATATGAGCCACATCACTCTCATTTTCAGTCCCACAAAACGGTTCTTTCTCAATAATATCTAAATAAGACAAATCAAGAGAGAAATCATAATCTTCATCTTTAATATCTATGGGAGAAGTGGCAAACTTAGGATCAGAGGAAAACTTAGGCATTATAGTACGTCTAGCAAGGAGACTCTTAATAGCACTAGTACCATGTGTGTTTTGGCACTCTTCAACAAAATCATCAGTGAACTCAATGTAACCATCATTAATATCATAACTCTCACTAGCCTCAGGTGAGCTAACAGGTGTAACAGTGTCTTCACTAGGAGTTTCTATATTTCCTAGACTAGCCATAGTAGCATCTAGAAAAGGACCTAATGAACCACTCGCATCAAGCATAGTATAAGTAACATCATGAGTATCAAAAGCAGTTTCAGACTCAGCAGTAGTAGCAGTGTGTGTAGCATGTATATGTGGTGGTGGTGTGACAAGCTTACTTATAACAGACGGTGAATCAAGAGCAACAAAGGTGTTTAGGACTGTACCTCTTCTTGTAGTGGATGGTAAAATAGGGAACTTTCCATCACGAGACTTCCCCATGATGAAAGGAGTAGCAGTGAACAATAATAGATCCAAGTGAACTTACAAATAAAGCTATGCTCCCCGACAACAGCGCCAGAAAATAGTCTTGATGACCCACAAGTGTAGGGGATCGGAACAGTCTTCGCAGGTAGTATTACACAATTTACTGATTTGACACTAGGGGATCCAAAGAATAGTTGCAAGCCTTAACAACTGAGTTGTCAGTTCAGCTGCACATGGAAATAGTTCTTGCTCACAGAAGTTTATCAGTAGTAACAGTTTGTAGTAGCAACAGTAAAGCAACAACAACAACAGAAACAGTGAAACAGGAGCAATAGTTACAGTAACGGTAACAATAGGATTCGAGTGCGGTAGGCATAGGGATGGATGGACGGGCGTTGCATGGAAGAGTATAAACATGTAACTTCAAGATCTAGGGCATTGCAAATAAATAATAATAAGCATCCAAGTACTAAACAATCCTAGGCATGTGATCCATATATAGTCATACGTGCTTGCAATGAGAACTTGCACAACATCTTCTGTCCAGCCAGCCCGTGGTAGCGGGGCCTCTAGGGAACTACTGGCAATTAAGGTGCTCCTTTTAATAGAGCATCATATCAAAGCATTAACACTCCGTGAACACATGTGATCCTCACACCATAGCCATCCCCTCCGGTTGTCCCAATTATTGTCACTTTGGGGCCTTTGGATCCGGGCAATGATATGTGTACACAACTTGCAGATAAGATCACAAACAATACTATCATAATGATTCAATTATAAGTTCAGATCTGAGATCATGGCACTCGGGCCCTAGTGACAAGCATTAAGCACAATAAGTTGCAACAAAGTCAAATAGCACTAATAGAGATACTAGGCACTATGCCCTAACAGATCTTATTCGATTACATGATAGAACTCATCCAATACCTACCATCCCCAAGCCTACAATGGAGGATTACTCACTCATGGATGAGGGAAACATCGATGGTTGATGGAGATGCGTTGGTGATGACGATGGCGATGATCCTCTCCAAATTCCCCATCCCGGCAGGGTGCCAGAATGGAGTTCTAGATCCGAATCTTGGTTTCTAGTGGCGGCGGCGGAGCGGGACTATTTCTGGAAAACTATCAAACCCCCCCTGAGTTTTTAGGTCAGAAGGAAACTTATAGGCGCTGAGGGAGGCCGAGGAGCTGCCTGGGGTGGCCTCACCCCCTTTAGGCGCGGGGTCAAGTGGGCCTGTGCCTGGGGTGGATCTGGGCTCCCTAGGCCCCATCTCTGTCTCCCCTTCTAGCTCCGTGGATCGTCTGGTGGAAAATAGTTTTTGGCATATTTTCCGGGATTTTTCCCGATAGTTGATTTTCTACACAAAAACAAGACACCAAGGTAATTCTCCTGAAAATAGCGTCAGTCCGTGTTAGTTGTATCCAAATCACACAAGTTTAGAGAAGAAACAATAGCAAAGTGTTCGAGAAAGTAGATACGTTTTTGACGTATCAATATCTTGTGATCTCCGTTCATGATCAAGATCTAATCTATTTGTAATCATGCATGTTGTGTTTGCGGGGATCCGATGGATATTGAGATTATTATGTTGGTTTGATTAATGGTTTTTTTCTTTATGATTCTATCATGTTTGTGTTGTTTGTGATCTTGCATGCTCTCCGTTGTTAGTAGCTATCTTGTCCAAGTAGTTGCCAGTGACTCCAAGAGGGGGTATTTATGCTCGATAGTGGGTTCATGCCTCTAGTTTCCAAGGGAAGTGACAATAATATCTTCGGTTGTAGATGTGCTATTGCTACTAGGGAGAAAACAATGGTCTCTTGTTCATGGAACATGTGGACTGTTTACCTTACACACTTTGCTTAAAGAAGTTGTCTGTTGCTTGCAACTTAATACTGGAGGGGGTTCAGATGATAACCTGAAGGTGGACTTCTAGTCATAGATGTAGTTGGATGGCGGTCTATGTATCTTTTTGTATTTCCCAATCGAATCTCATAGGATCTTTCTGACTAGTAATTGCATTGTTATGCCTTGCTCAGTTCCTGTCAATTTCCCTACTGTAATTTGTTTACCCTTCATGCCATGTTGTTTATCTAAGGAGAGCACCTCTAGTGAACTATGGACCCCGGTCCAATCTTTACCATTGATACATCTTCCACTTCTACTTGTTTACTTGCTGCAAACCATTACCTTCCACACCATACGTTTAATCATTTGTTACAACAAACCGGTGAGCTTGACAACCTCACTGATTCGTTGGGGCAAAGTCTTGAGTTTGTGTTGTGCAGGTCTCCGCGTTGCTTGCAACACCTATGTG
The DNA here is from genome assembly GCA_030063025.1 of Avena longiglumis. Taxonomy (NCBI): domain Eukaryota; kingdom Viridiplantae; phylum Streptophyta; class Magnoliopsida; order Poales; family Poaceae; genus Avena; species Avena longiglumis. The sequence goes on along the minus strand of CP125978.1, from coordinate 144,857,242 downwards.
ACGTTTCCTTCCTCCTTCTGGTTCGATAACCTCGGTCTCTACTGAGGGAAATCTTGCTGCTGCGCTCATCATACCTTGATCTTGGGGTTCCCAACAAATTCCTCTCTCACAGGCAACAAGCTTTCTAGCGCCGTTGCCGGGGAGGCTAAGGACGTCTTCACTAGGGGAGTCTTCCACTTCCTTTATCTTTACTTTGTTGTTAGTTTGCTTTGTTTATTTTGCTTGGTTTTGTTTGCCTCATTTAAAAAAACCCCAAAAAAATTAGTCTAGTTTGGTTTGCTTGCCTTATTCAAAACACAAAAAAATTAGTTCCCGCTCTAGCTGCTGCTGCTGTTTTTGGCTTGCCCACCTTTGCCAAAATGAACTCTGCTGAGAACACCAAGTTGTGTGACTTTACTAGCACCAACAACAATGATTTCCTTAGCACACATATTGCTCCACTTGCTCCTGATGCTACCTTTTATGAAATTAAGCCTACTTTGTTGAATCTTGTTATGAGAGAGCAATTTTCTGGTGCTAGTTCTGATGATCCTGCTGCCCATCTCAATAGCTTTGTTGAACTTTGTGAGATGCAAAATTATAAGGATGTAGATGGAGATATTATTAAGCTCAAGCTTTTTCCCTTCTCCTTGAGAAGAAAAGCTAAAGAATGGTTGCTATCCTTGCCTAAAAATAGTATTGATTCTTGGACTAAGTGCAAAGATGATTTTATTGGAAAATACTATCCTCCTGCTAAGATTATATCTATGAGAAGTGACATTATGAAATTTAAACAACTTGATAGTGAACATGTTGCTCCTTCTTGGGAAAGAATGAAATCTTTGGTTAAGAATTGCCCCACTCATGGACTCACTGCTTGGATGATTATCTAGACTTTTTATGCAGGTTTGAACTTCTCTTCAAGAAATATTTTGGATTCCGCCGCTGGAGGTACCTTTATGGGCCTCACTTTGGGTGCTGCAACAAGGCTCCTTGATAATATGATGGTTAACTACTCTGAATGGCATGTTGAGAGAGCTCCACATGGTAAGAAGGTAAATTCCGTTGAGGAAACTTCCTCTTTGAGCAAAAAGATTGATGTTATTATGGCTATGGTTGTTAATGGGAAAGCTCCTCTAGATCCTAATAGTGTTCCCTTAGCCTCTTTGGTTGCTCAAGAAGAGCAAGTTGGTGTGAACTTCATTAGAAACAACAATTTCAACAACAATGCCTATAGGAATTATTTTGGTGGTAACAACAATTATAGGCCTTATCCTACTAATAATGGCAATTCCTATGGAAACTCCTACAACAATGCTAGAAGTGCCCCCTATGAACTTGAGGTCATGCTCAAAGACTTTATTAGTAAACAAACCACTTTCAATAAGGCTATAGAGGAAAAGCTTTTAAATGTTGAGAAAAATATATCAACTTTGTCTGAAGCTCAAACTTTCTTGGTTAATAAAATGGCTACTAAACCTGAAACTATGGAAAATACCTTTGCTACTTCTCATGCCATACAAGTTACTATTGATGAAAATGTTAGGCTGTTAGCTCAACTTCATGCTAAGTGGGAAAGGGAAGCTGAAATTTATAGAAACAATAGTGTGTGCACCATCACCACTAAACCTCAAGTAGTCCCTATTCCTACTCCTACTATGCCTACTACTAGTGATGCTAAGTTTGATTTTGATATTGATGGTTGCAATATTTCTGAAGTGATTATGTTCCTACAAAAGCTTGCTAGAAGTCCTGATGCTAGTGATATGCATGTTGCTTTCACTAAACACATTACAGATGCTCTTGTTAAGATTAAGAGAACCTAAAACACAAAGCTTCTATTCCTAGGAAGGTAGAAGATAGTTTGGAATCCATTATTAATATGCAAGTGGATGACTTTGATCTCAAAGCTTAATGTGATCTTGGTTCTAGTGTCTCTATTATGCCTAGGAAGATTTATAAAATGCTTGATTTGCCACCTTTGGAGGGTTTTTATTTAGATGTTCCACTCAATGACAATGCTAAAAGAAACTCATAGGGAATATTAATGATGTTCTCATTATGGTTAACAATGCTTATGTCCCTATTGATTTCTATGTTTTGGATGTTGAATACAATGCTTCTTGTCCTATTACTTTGGGAAGTCCTTTTTTTAGAACAGTTGGTGTCATCATTGATATGAAAGAAGGCACCAATAAATATCATTTTCCATTCAAGAAAGGTATTGAACACTTCCGTATGAGGAGAAAGAAGTTGCTTTTTGCTCCTCCTTTGAAAGCAAGGTTTGATGTTAATGCTTCTTCATTTGAAAATACTTGATTCTTCTTGCTTCTTGTGCCTAACTTAAAGGCGTTAAAGAAAAGTACTTGTTGGTAGATAACCCAAGAGTTTCCTTAAGTCTTGGAAGTTATTACTTCAGTAATAACCTCTCCTTATCCTTTTTGTTTGCTTTTTGTGCCAAGAATGATCTGTAATGAGAGGGAAGATTTGGGAAGTTGCTGTCCCGAAATAGATTTCTATCCTCCACCAAAAAAAATCGTGAGGAGTCTCTGTAACTCCGATTGAGATGCCAATTTATGAATAAATCCCCTAGTATGTTATCTAACTTTCGTTAGCTCAACACTTTTTGATTTGAGCAACAGAAGATGTTCGAAAAAATCAGTTTCTACCTGCTGGTCTGTTTTGACAGATTTCTGCCATTATTTGCATTTGCTTCTTATTGATTCTTTTTTGAGTTATCTTTAGGTGAATTGAGATTTTTGAAGGATTTACTATAGTATCTTGTGTTTTTAGTAAAAATCCTTTCTGTTCCAAAGCTTTTACAAAGGTCTAATATCTTTTGAATAAGCTAATGTTGCTAATGAAGATTGTGTGAAGTTTTGTATGAAGGAAAAAATTCAGGTGAAGAGAAAAAATGATGCAATGAGATGAAGAATGTACAAAAGCTCAAGCTTGGGGATACGACCATGGTGTCACCCCAAGAAATATCCAATAGGTACAAGCGTCAAAGCTTGGGGATGCCCAAGGCATCCCCTTCTTCATCAATAAAAAGCTCAGGTCTGTCTAGACACTTCATTTTTATTGTTTCATGCACAGTTGTGTTGTTCTTGGAGCGTCTTAGTTTTAGTTTGATTTGCTTAGTTTGTTTAGTTTTCTTGAGTAGTTTGGACCCCCGTTCTCACTGTGTTGTTTTGCAAATAAGTTGCTTGGTGTTGGAAATGAGTAGTAAGTTCTTGCTTGAAGTGCAAGAGGAGCTTGCATTGACTGTGACTTAGACTTTAGCATGACATGCTAGGTTTTATTTTGACCTTACGCTTAGTTATTATTGCTGTAGCATGTCTTGTTCCAAACAATTGGGATTGCTTAGTGTGCCTGAGAAGAAATTATGCGTTGTTTTATCATGCAAAAGCATAGTATTGTGGTATTCTCCTTTGATGCTTTACTTGGGTTGACTTGGCACATGCTCACACCATGTTATGACTATGACAAGTCACCATTATCCTCTATGATCATTTAGTCCTTGACTTGTAGTACCACTCTTTGCTTTGATTAGTAATTCTTTGTTGCACTGCATGATTATGGCCATTATTGCTCTCTTATTTGGTTGCTCCCAGTCTTTTGCTAGCCTCCACTTGTATGAGTAAGCTCTACTCATGCTTCCAAATCCCAAGAAACCAAGTTTTTCCAAAGTGTCCACTATAAATTCCTATGCATGGTGTGTTACACCATTCCAAGTATATTCTTGTTTTCAACTATCTTCCAATTTAAAACTATTTTGTTATGTGAAAACTTAGTGATTAAAGCCCTCACAAACTTGATGGCACACTTTATATCCTTTGCCCCTAATAAACTTGAACCATTGTGTCATCTATGTTGTATATGCTTGCACTTATACGTTGGAATTAGCAGAACCGTGCTGTCACGGGGAACGTTTTCAATATTGCACTTGTACTTTGTACACAGTTGATATCATGATGTTTTGTCTATGGATGTCACCGGTGTGAAATAAAGAGGGAACTTGTAAGTCCATGGAGTTTATATCCTGTGTTAGAGAAACGCCTGGGCCGCTAGCCTAAGCCATGCCTAATCATGGTGGAAACTTGCAGCATCACCATAGTGACATCTATGAAGCATTATTCTTATAAAAAAGAGACACACTGAGAAAAGAGGAAAGAGAGAAAAAGCACCATATTACCATGGTAAATAAGAATATTGCTGAGATGCTCATTGTCTGCTTGCCTTGTCATTTTGGTTATGGGAAAGCTCCTATACCATGTGGAAGGGGTACCCCGTTGGCGGTTCTCTATGATATGCAAATACTTACAATGACAAGAACTTACATGTGACTAAAGTTGAGTAGCATGAGGTGTGGCCCTCGTATTCAAGGGACTTGAGATTGCCAACTTATACTTCGTCAAGCATATACTCCATCTTCGTCACTTTAACCTTAATCACTTCAAGATGCTTATGATAGGGGCAATGAGGGCTGAACGCTAACACGTACCATAATTTTTGGAAGCTCTTTTTGAAACTTGAAATCCCTGCTTCCTTTCTAAAAGGTCTTTCTTCCACCACTATTGAGTCTCCACCTTCTACCTTTAGGCACCATTAAGAGAGCATAGTTGTCATTCTGTGTGCAGTGTTCCAAAGCTTATTGATTGATGCATATTGTAATATTATTTGTTCTTGTGCTATTTGTTTCTAGTCACCCTTGTGAACTTTGAAGGTGTCCTATGCATCTATTTGCTACTCTATGAGGGACAAGCTGATTGCCACTATGCTATGTTTTCTATATGTGAAACAAACAAACGTTTTTCAATTCATGTTATTCATGATCTTTGTTTGTAACTTGTCATGTTGCATGCATAGTTACTATGTCCTATTGTTAGAACTCCATCTTTCATGCACATGTTTAGAGTTCTTTGATCCCAGCTTTCAATGCTTGCAAATGGTTGGATCTTTATTGTGAGGGTGCATGTCACCTCAAAAATTATTCTTTTTATCACTTACCTACTCGAGGACGAGCAGGAGTTAAGCTTGGGGATTCTTGATACATCGGAAATGTATCTATAATTTTTGATGCTCCATGATTGTTTAGTATCTACTTTGCTTTGCTATGTCTACACTTTGAGGTACTTTTTACATGTTTTCTGGTACTAACCTATTAACAAGTTGCCATAGTGCCAGTTGCCTGTTTTCTGCTGTTTTTGGTTCCAGAAAAGTTTGTAAAGAAATATTCTTGGAATTGGACGGGACACACGTCAAAGTCAATTACTTTCCGTGGGGAACAAGAAGTCCAAAGGGGAGACGGAGAAGCGGGCCAGGGCAACTAGACCCCCTTGGTGCGGGTGGGCCCTGTCCCACGCCTGGGAGGGGTGTGGCCCTTCTGGCCGCCTCCTCGGCCTCCCCCTTCGCCTATGTAACATCCCTAAAATCATGTTTCAAATTCATGCATACCATCCATGCATCCATGATCATGTAGAGTTCATTTCAAACAAATCAATTCAAAAACAGGAGCATATGAGCTCATTATTTTATGTGATCAGCATTTAAAATAAATGCTACTCTCCAATGAGAGATTGTTGTTCATTGAACCAAACCTTGTTGTCTTATTGCTCTCAGATTGTATTGCTAGATTGCTAGGATATAAACCAAAGTTTTAAAACAAATATGATTTGAAAACCAATTTCAAAACCTATTTAAAACTAGTGCTATGTCACTTCTTATCTTATTTTATTCCAAGTGACCATGCCAATTCAAAGTGACCACTTGGTTTTGTGCCCATATTTGTGAGTGTTGCACTCTACAAAAATCCTAAAAAGATTTGAATTCAAACAGCTTTTGAAATCATTTGAATTTGATTCCTGAAATTGCAAACAAAAAAAGAAAAGGAGAAAAGAAATAGAAAAGGGCCGGTGCCACCTTTCTAGCCCAACAACAGAACCAACCCACTAAGCCCACCCGGGTCCCCCCTTCTCTCTCTCTCACTCGCAGACAAACCCACAGAGTCGCTGACGCAAGGACCCCACCTCCTCTCTGTTTCACTCGCTGGCAAGTGGACCCTGCGACCACGTCGTCGTCGTCAATCACGCGCGGCCGAGGCGCTCGCTCCGCCGTTACCACGCCGCAGTCACTGCGAGCTTAATTGCCATTGATTCTGCGCGTAATCGCTGCCCCCATCCTGCCTACTTAACCCCCTCGGCACCGCGAGCATTTCCCCTCACCTAGCGCCACCACTCTGCCACCAGGTTGCCCGTATTCGCCCTTGCACCGCCACAGGCAGAACCCTCTCCGGCGACCAATGCTGGTAAACTCCGTGCGCCCCTTCCTCTCTGGTTCATGTAGACTGCTTCGCAACATCCTTGCGCTTCTTCTGATGTCTTTGGTTCATCCTATACTGCCCCAGGTCGTCGATTTCATCAAGCACTGCAAGTTCCCGACGACGTCTCCAACTCCGGCGACAAAATTCGGTGAGCCTCGTGTTCCCCTCCGTCTCTGAATCACACGAACGTGTTCGCCTGCATCTAGCGCATCTGCTCACACTCTTCGTTTGGATCCTCACGTCCCAGAGCGTCGCCTTCGTCTTTGACAGCAAGCATCTGACGCCGCCAGCAACTCCGACGAGCTCCCTCGGCCACTACAACACGCCCCTTGACCAACCATCTCCATCTTGAGCATCAGCAACACACGGCGAGCTTGGTAAGCCCCTTCTCCCTCTCCCGCGCGACCTAGAACGCCGGTAGCAGCTCTGACAGAGACGCCGCCGCCAGTCACCGCCGCTAGCGCCGCCCGTCTGTGGTCAATTAGATTAGGGCCGTAGGATTTAGATCTAACGAGTAGGATTAGATCTGTGTCGAAGAGGTACGCGTCAGATCTTGCCATGCATCTTCACTTAAATCGTGTGGCTCTCGTTGATCGATCCGCCCGAACCGGTACCAGCCAATAGGAACATGACGCGTGTCTTCTAGTTAGATTTAAAATCAGAATTTGAAACTATTAGATGTTTGATTTTGTTTTAATCATAACTTTTGATTACCACGTCCAAAATTGATGAATTTTATATCAATGGAATCAGGAGAGAAATCCCTTTCCAAATATGCAATGTGTTTAATGTTTTGTTTCTTTTAAAATGGTTTTATTTACAGAAACATGTGTAGGTCTATTTTGTGTATATAAATTATTTGAAAATTGTTTTAATGTTCAAATAAAGTTTGTTTGGTAATTTTTGAACTTGTTTATGAACCAGTATTGTGCAGTTGTCTTGTTGAGTTTAAAAAATCATCACGTATCATATTGCATGCATCCATATATATATATTTTTGCTTGTATTTATTTTGTATGTGATTTGTTGCTATGATTTTATGTGTAGATTTTGGTGCCAATAGTGATTGTGATTGTGAGGAGTGTATTTACTCTCCAAACTACCAAGGCAAGTGGTGGTTCATGATATTTTTGTCCCTCTGTTTTTCTACTATGCATTAGAAATATTTTGCTAGTCTTGCATGGTTATATTTTGCTTATATGCTATGCTTGGGAAATCCTAGTAGTTGTAGAATTTCTAGAAATTTCTAAGTTAAGATGCTTATCAATGCCATGCTTAGCCTAGCTAGTAGTAACCAAGGGTGGTGAATTATTCATGCTATGGAAAATTTCTAAGTCTTTGGACTTGTGTTTTTGCTTAATAAAACAACTAAGTGAATGAATCACCTGGGTGGAATGGTTGTGAATGGGTTATGTTGAGTGGTTACACAAGGACCATTTCTATGGTTTACCTTGTGTATCTCACTTGTGGAAAGCCACCCAGGAACAAAGGGATTTGAGAGGCCAAATGTTAAGAAGCTTCTAGTGCAGCCACTTGGCAATATGGGCTCTCGATCACATAGGTTGCAATAACTTAGCCATTTGGACAGTTGGTGGTAGTGGGATGATAGGTTGGAACGCGTCCATTTGGTCTAAGGGAAGGCTTCTGAAAGGTCCTGTCTTGGTGAAAATCAAGTCTTGTGGGGAAAGTGCACAACCTCTGCAGATGGAAGAATCTAAGTACTTAGCCATGTCCCTGGTATTGGACAATTTTGAGCATCAAGACATGGAAGCTATCAAGAATCTCCTCATACCAATTTCTAAGTAAAACTTGAGGGTGAACAAGGGTGAAGGACCCCAATGTCTATTGGTGGTTCCTTGGGAAAAGTTTTTGACAAAGAAAAACTTAGTGATTTCAACTAATAGGCAAAACCTATTTTGGGCAAAGCAAGCCTAAGCTACACTGAGCCAAAATGCATATAGTATCTAGTCCACCAAAATTATACTAAGGTATCACTTGCCAATACTATTCCAATGTATTGACCCACTGTGGCTGTAACTTGTGATGTTGTAGGTTATTCTGATGAGGATTAGGAGTCATGAGTCTACACTCAACATGTTTGCCTGTGGCACATGAAGATGAATACTTGTTATCTATTTACTTATTTAAACTCTTGTACTAGGCCTGTGGCCATGGAGTTGTAAAGACTATGTTTGTCTCTGGAATGACTGTAATAATGACCTTTGTTTCTATGTACTTCATCTTAAACTGTGGATGCTAGCATTGATCCAGGGACTAGCATTGCAATCACAGGGATCCTTTACCTTTATAAAGGAGGGATCTTTCCGATGGTATCAGAGCACTGTGTTGCCTGTAGGATTATGACCCTAGGATTGGAAACCACTAAGGAAATTTTTTCAAACAACTTCTACACTTGTGTATTCTTCTCGTAAACTTTTCTAATCTTCTTTCTCATCTCTATTCGTAGATGAACTCCATCAACGAAGCCGTAAGGAAGGGACCACTCATGACAATGACTTTAGAGTGTGAGACAGAATTTCCCAAGGCTCTCAAGGACCTCATGGTTGCAATGGGAATACATGGTGCAGCTGTGTACAAAGGTTTTCCTGTGATGGATGAAGGAGTTGAGTACTTGTGGGTGCAACTTCACTTGTATAAAAACAAGGAAGACAACCACAAAGAATCAGGATTCTGCATGATCACCAATTCGGTGGTGCACACTACATTCTTTGATTCAGCAAGGGATGCAGCTTGGAAAGCCATCAAAGAACTTGGTGATAGAGTCAAGTGCAGAATGCTCAACATCCAGAATGACCTAAAGGAAGAGAAGAAACATACCCAAGAGTTAGAGGCTACCAACCAAACTTTAAGAGGAGACATTATAGACTTAGTAATGGAGTCATGTGCTCAAGATAGACTGATTGCTTCTAGAAATATTGTGTTAGCCAACTTGGCAAGTGAGATAGGATTGTAAGCGTACTTCGTTAGTTGGACCACCACACTTATCACCTTATTTTCCAAATGTTGCTTGAAATAAGTTGAACCTTGGATATTTTGTAATGGTTTCATGTATGCCATGACTTGTGTTTTTTGAATTCCAAAGTTATGCATGTGAGGTCTTGTCTTGTGACTTGTCTTAAATTGTGTTGATTCTAACTTTTCTATCTTATTAAATAGATGCCTAATGTTACCATCAGCACTGTTGAAGAGTTCCAGGGAACTCGTTTTGGTCCTCGTATTATTGAGCTCACTACCTTGCTCAATCTCCCTCTTTCTACCATCATGGTGCTTCCCCTCACCAAGTTTGAGAGGAAAGACCTTTGGGGCTTCAAGGTCAATCAGCCCGGATGCGAGACTGAGCCTACCATGGAGGCTATCATCTTCAAGCTCATGCACGATGACAAGGAGAGAGGCCTAGAGGTAGTCATGCAGGACTTGATTGGACGTCTGTTAGGGAGCACTCTCGACAGGTTAGAGGTACTCACTGTCACATCCCAAGATTTTCCAAATCTTGTTATGTGAAAAATAAATGAATAAAATAAAACTTTGTTGATTTTCAGGGTGAGAAGAAACTTTTGAATCCATTTGGAAACTTTCAAAACCTATTTGGATCAAATAAAATCCTAAAGGTATTTAAGAAGATAAATAAACAATAAAGCTAAAAATATTTGGAATTACTATTTTTGGATCTTTTAATAAAAGATTTGGTTTTCAAAAGAAAAGGTAGATTTATAAATAAGGATTATTTTATAGAGCCAAATTAAACCTTGGCCAAGCTTTGGAAATAAAATGTTTTGCTTTGATTAAAAGAGTAAAGGTTTATTTAAATAAAATAATGAGAGTTTATTAATAAACCAATTTTATTAAAGTAAAGGTTTTTCCCATTTTAATTAAAAACATTAAGACTTGTTAAAATTATTTTAAACAAGTTTTTCCAAGTATTTTATATTCTCAAATAAAACCTACTGAAGTGTTTTTGGTTTTATTTAAATTTCAAATAGAGTTTTAAAAATAAATAAATCAAACCCTATTTGATTTAATAACTAAGGTCCATTTTATTTAATTAATAAATGGATCCTAAAAAGATTAAAAATATTATTTTGTTTTGGACTTTGATTTGTGTTGATAAACAGAACTAAACTCAATATATAGTTTAGTGGAAGTTTATTTGATTTGGTTGTTTGAATTGTTGTTTGAATTTCAAAACAGAAAATAGAATTAGAAAAAGTTAAAGCTTTCAGAAAAAAAAATAGAAGCAGACCGGACCCAACCCAATAGGCCCAGGAAGCCCAACTCCAGCCCAGCTTCTTTCCCACGCGCGAATCGTTTTTCACCAGATGACCCACCCGCGCAGACACTGACCAGTGGCCCCTCTTTCCCTCTCTCTCTCTCTCACTGCCAGATGGCCCCACCTACTAGTTCGTCGTTCCCACCCGCGACCTGTTCTTCCCCAGACGCCGCTGCCGTTCCTACCGCTTAATTCTTCGCTTGATTACGCCTTAATGTCGCGTTAATCCCTCGCCGTGACCACGCAGTGATAAACGCCACCATCTTCTCTCTCATTTCCCCAAGTCGCCAGAACCTATACGCCCCCAGGACGCTCCAATTAGCGCCTAGACCCCGCCCTACTCCGGCGAGCCTCTGCTCCGATTCCGGCCAGTAGACACCGCCCCTTGCCTCCCCGAGCATGCAGGCAAGTTCACCAGACTCTGGCGCACCGCTCTGTGGCCTCAGCTCGCCCGCGAATGACCTGCAACCTCGCCTCCGTCTTCCTCTGAGCGCCACCAAAGAACCCCGCAACTCCGGCGACATCTCCTGGTGAGCCCAGACCACCCCGGACCCTCTAATGGATACTCTCACACTCTCCTCACTCACACGCATCTAACGCTGCTCTCCATTTGTCTTAGCACGCACTCAGTCGTCGCCTCCGTCATCAAGCAGACGAACCCGACGCCAAGAGCAACTCCGGCGAGCCATTATCCTCACCTCCGTGCGCCCCTTCAGCAACGACAACCTCCTTGAGCTTCCCCACGACGTTGCGAATGCGGTGAGCATCTTCCCATCCTCTCTTGCTTTCCTGTTTCACCAGCGCCGCCACCATCTGACCGCGCCGCCGCCAGCCACCGTCGCTGCGCCGCCAACCTTTGGTCAAACACACGTAGACCGTTGGATCCTCATCCTGCGGCGTAGACAGAACCACTTAAGCGAAGAGGTACAAGTTAATCTGCACCGTCCAATCCCAATTAGATCCAACGCACCCCGTAGCCGATCCAAACGAAACGGTATGGACGAATCAGAAACAGCCACGTGGACGAAGTTTGATTTAAACAGAATTTTTGAATCTGATTAGAATGTGATTTTGAAAAATCCATAACTTTAGTTCTACACGTCCAAATTTTGCAAACTTTATATCAATGGAATCAGTGTAACAATCCCTAGCCAACCATGCCATTTGTTTAGTAAAAAGTTTCTATTAAATTGTTTGTTTTTGCAGAAACTTGTGTATGCTTGTTTAGGATGTAAAAATTGTTCAAAAATGATTTTGGTGATAAAATCTTTTGCAAATGGATTGTTTTGAACCTACTTACCCTAGGAATCACTTTGTGGTTTCAAAAATATATTTGGTGATGCAAAAGAATGATTCTTTGATTTAAAACCAATTCTAGTCAAATAAAAATATGGTTCATTTATTAAAAATGGTTTTGAAAGAAAATTTTTGGGAAATGTTTTGTTTCAAACTCTCTGACCCTAAACAAAACTTTGATGGTTTGAAAACATATTTTGTGAACCCTATAGATTAATGCCTTAGTAAAAACATTTCTACACCACATAAAATGATACTTTGTTTTGAAAGTGGTTTAGGAAGTGAAATCCCTTGCAAATGACTTTTGCCACTTTATAAAATGACCATTAGGTGTTTTCAAATGTTTGTGAACCTTTATAAACCACTTTTCCAAATAAAACAATCCTTGGCATGCTTGCATGCATTATCTTGGTTCTATGATTTTATGTGATGAATTGCTTGAATGGTAGATTGAAATATTGTTTGCTTGATTGATTTGTAGTGACTTGAAGTGTGTGAACTTTGCAAAGATGAAGTGAACCTACCCTCTACCAAAAAGGCAAGTGATGCTTCATACTTTTGGCCCATTACTTTCACTATGCATTAGTGATTTTTCTAAGTAAAATTTGCATGGAATTTTTGCTAAGTATAAACCTTGCTATGGGAAATCCTAGTAGATGAAACCTTAGTAAAATTTCCTAAGTTAAGACTCCTACTACTATCATGCTTAGCTTAGCTAGTAGAAAACAAGGGTGGAATATATATTCACACTATGGAAAAATTTCTAAGTCTGAGGACTTGTGTTCTTGTTTAATAAAACAACTAAGTTAATGAATCACCTGGGTGGAATGGTAATTGCTTGGTGGTTTTTGGTTGAGTGGTTACACAAGGCCAGGGGACTGGTGAACCTTGTGTATCTCACTTGTGGATGGCCACCCAGGAACAAAGAGATTTGAGATGTCAAATGTTGAGAAGCTTCAAGTGCAACCACTTGGCATTATGGGCTCTGCCTGGATCACATAGGTTGCTAGAACTTAGCCATTTGGACAGTTGGTGGTAGTGGGATGATAGGTTGGAGCGCGTCCATTTGGTCTAAGGAAAGGCTTCTGAAAGATCTTGTCTTGGTGAAACCAAGTCTTGTGGGGAAAGTGCACCACCTCTGCAGAGTGTAAAATCTAAGTACTTAGCCATGTCCCTGGCAAAGGACAATTTGAGAATCAAGACATGGATGCTATCAAGAATCTCATCATCCAAATTTATAAGTTAAAAACTTGTGGATGAACAAGGGTTGAAAGGATCACCAATTTTTATTGGGAGATTCCATGGGAAAGATTTTTGTCAAGCAAAGACTTAGTGTTTTCAAATGATAAGGAAAATCTATTTTGAGCAAAGCAAGCCTAAGCTCCACTTAGCCAAATGCATATAGATGATAGACTCCACTATACTACCATAGTATCACTTGCCAATACAATTCAAATGTATTGACCCTTGTGGCTGTAACTTGTATGTTGCAGGTTTGTTTGATTTAGTGAAGTGTGTGGATTAGGATTACAAAGTCTACAACCAACATGTCTGCCTGTGGCACTTTGAAGATGAAGGACCCCATGCTTATAGATATTTTGCTGCAATGTAATGTAATAGCCAAATGAGCTATGTAAGATGTAATAAATTATGTTATTCCTGGTTATAAAGTTGTATTATGACCTTTGTTTCTTGATATTACATCTTAACTGTGGATGCTAGCTATTGATCTAGGGACTAGCATTGTAAACACAGGGGACTCTACCTTATTAAAGGTTGGGAACCTTACACTCACTTCCACGCCTTCGGTAGACGTGATGAGGACGGAGAGGCCATCGACTTCGAGGACACTTCGAGGGAGACAACAGAGCCGATTCGCCCATACCTCCAGGACTTAGAGGTTATTCTTAGGCACGTGGACACTGATAGGACCAACGTCATGCTCAGCAATGACGAACTCTAGGTGCAGCTTTGTGAGAAGGACAAGCTCTTCGCGGAGCAAGATGACTTAGTCAAGGAGATGGAGGCAAAGTTCGAGAGTCAGGACAGAAAGTTCAAGATTCAAGAGAAGCGAGTCCAAGATAGGAACAAGAGGATTTGAGACATGACTGCAGGACTAGAGAACAAGGACTTAGAGCTCGAGCATCGGTAGATTGTGATTGCGAGGCTTCGTTCTTAGAAGAGGGCTCTCAAAGCCAAATTAGAGACCTTGACCACCAATGTCGAGTAATACAAGACCACTATGGAGAATGCAGGTCTTACCTTTGTTGAGGAGGAGGTTGATGCCGAGGAGTAGTGTTGACTTGTAGAGGTCCCAACCTAATAAGGTGGATTCCTCCTGTGTTTTACAATGCTAGTCCCTGGATCAATAGCTAGCATCCACAGTTAAGATGTAATATCAAGATACAAAGGTCATAATATAAATTTATAACCAGGAATAACATAAGTTTATTACATCAAACATAGCTCATTTGGCTATTACTTTACATTACAGCGGAATAACCATAGTCATGGGTCCTTCATCTTCAAAGTGCCACAGGCAGATGTTGGTTGTAGACTTTGTAGTCCTAGTCAATCAAACAATCTCCATTTAAAAAAACAATCAACCTGCAACATTACAAGTTACAGCCACAAGGGTCAATACATTTTGAATTGTATTGGCAAGCTTCACTTCTATGTATAATAAGAGGGGAACCTATCATTATATGCATATTTGGCTAAGTAGAGTTTAAGGCTTATTTGCATAAAGCAATATTTTATCCTATCTTTTCTAAAAGGGTTTTAAGTCCTTTGTCAAATTTCTTTTCCAATTTCCTTGAACTCCTTGGTAGAAACTCAAGTGTTCAAGTCCTTGTCAAAACTCCTTGAGCACCTTGGTAATCCCAAGTGCAACTAGTTTTATGAAAACTCATGAGTTCCTTGGTAACCTCAAGTACATCATGCTCTTGAGCACCTTGGTAACTCCCCAAGTGCAACAAGCTTAACAAAATATCTTTGAATTCCTTGGTAGATACACAAGGGCATCAAGTTTTATTTTACTTTAGAAGTTGGAATGTCGAGATCTCCCATAGTTCAAACTTTAGTTGCTCAGTATTGTCCATAACCGGGGACACGGCTAAGTACTTAGATTTTATTAACTTCTGCAGAAGGAGTACACTTTACCCACATGACACAATCCCATCTTGTTGCCACCAGTGGCCTACTGGATTAGTGCTCACCAAGATGGAGTACCGGCAGACTGAGAGTGTGACGAAGTCTTTCCAATAGGTCCTCCCATACATCATTGCTAGCTTGTCTTCAGCCCCCATGAAGCATTCCAGATCACCATGTCCTGTAACCAAAGACAATGTATGGGTCTTCCTAATGTAATTGACTAAGCCAGAGCCATAATAGCATGTGGTTGTACACGAAAGCCACAATTGGAGAAACATGTTCAATCTCTAAGTTTCCTAGGTGCTTTTCTCTTGGAGCACAACACAAAGTGAATCCCATAGATATGGTTCCTTTTGTTGCCACCCTCTCCAAAACTTAAAGTATCCATCACCTAGGTGGTTCATTGAGTCCTTGTTTTATTATGTAAAACATAAGTTCTTTTCTCAACCTTTGTAAAATCTCAACATGTATCTCTTTTCAAAATATAGCATGGCTAAGCATGTACAACTTCAATATTTTCACTAAGGAGTGTATAGGGAATCCTATTAGGATTTTAGCATAGCATAAGTATAAAATGTCTTTTCATGCATGTTTTCATAATCCACTAAGTATAATGAAAATAGTAGGACTTTAAATGATAGTGTCACTTGCCTTTTTGGTAGGGAATGAGGGTTTACTTCTTGATCTTGCTAGTCTCTCACTTTGCTAATTTCACTACAATCAATCAAGCAAACACCAATCAACTAGCATTCCAAATAATCAATCAAACATCATTTCATACACACAAAACTATGGAATCCAAAATCTAAGTCATGTATGTAAGTATGTAAGAGATGGTTCTAGTTGCAAAGGTGGTTTCCACTAGGCTTATAAACTTTGTAAGTTCCAAATTGGTCATTTACCAAATGGCAAAGTCATTAGTTAGAGGGTTTTGTTCAAAAACTATTTTAAAATCCATTCAATATTTTATATGGTTTTATCAAATAAAAAATCTTTAAGTTTCTCACCAAAAGTTTCTAACTCTCAAGACTTGGTGTTTTGGATCAGTAGCTTTGAATCAAAATATTTTTCCCAAAGTTTTTATTCAAAAATCCTTTTTCATAATAAAACCATTATCTTTACTTAGCTAAAAATAGACTAATTCAATTAATCCAATCTAAATTTTTCCAATTTCATTTTCAAAACCATGGGTTGGTTCCTAGGGTCTGTAAGGTCACATAAATCCATTTTGCAAAGGTTTTAACCCTAAATTCAATTTTAAACAATTTTTATACCCTAAACAAGTACACAATTGTTTCTGCAAATTCAAACAAGTTAACATATACTATTTTCTAAACTAAGGCCTCAGTTGGCTAGGGCTTGTTCTCCTGAATCCAACGACATAAAGTTTGCCAAATTTGGACGTGTGGATCAAAAGTTATAAGGGTTTGAAAATGGCATCAAATTCTGGTTTCAAATTCTATTTCAGATCATCTGATGCCACGCGTCAAATTCTAATTCACAAGATTGCTTTCGGTGGATCACGGTGCAAGTCGGATCTAAGAAGATCGTATGGCCCAGATCGCGTGCTTCGTTTAAGTTATTCTATCTCATCCGCTCGATTGATATCGGACGGCTCTATCTAATATCCACGAATCAAGCGCGATAACAACGGCGGCGAAGCGGCAGTTGGCGGCGCTAGCGAAACAGGAAGCGAAACAGGGAGGGAGCAAGATCACCGAGGTCGTGAGGATGAGGCGATGTTGTTCGTGTGGTCGTCGTGGCAAGGGGCGCACGGGGACGGGCAGGATTTCTCGCCGGAGTTCCTGCTTCCGTCAGGCACGCTCGGTTGTTGTCGGGAACGAGGCTACAAGGCACGCCGGTGCATAACAGAGGGAGCGTTAGACACGTACGGGGAAGGGGAGTATGATAGTGTCAACTAGAGAGGAGGGGGCGGTCAGGGATTACCAGAGGAGCTCGTCGGAGTTGACCTAGCCGTCGGTGGCGCTCAGACGAAGATGGAGGCGAGGCTGTGGGGCATGCTTGGGCGAACGGAGGCCATGGACAGGTGCGTGAGATGATGGGGATCAAGCTGGTGTGAGCTAGGAGGTAGGAGAGGGTCAGGGCTCGCCGGAATTTGACATGGAACTCGTCGGTTGCAGTGAGGCTTCGGGCAAAAATTGTGGACACCCTGGGGCTCTGGTGGTGTGATGACTGGAAGGAAAGGGAGAGGGGAGGGAGGAGAGTTTACGAGCATCATCACTGGGCGGAATTAGTGCGTCATTTAGGTGAATTGAACACGAGCAATCGTCGCTGGAAACGGCCGGAGTGAGGGGAAAGAATTAGTCGCGCGGGTGAGGAGGATAAACAGTAGAGCGGGGTCCATCGTCAGTGGGAAAAAGGAGTGAGAGGGAGGGTCCACCTGTCAGCTGCTTAGCGGGTTTTTTCTGCAGTGAAGAAAACGGTTCGGGGCAAGGGCACAAGTGGGCTGGAGTTGGGCTAAGTTGGGCTAGATGGTTGGGCTGCTCTATTTTTTTCTGTTTGAATCCTTTTTCCTTTTTCCAATTTAAATTTCTGTTTTTGAAATTCCTATCAAACAAACTTGGTTCAAATTAATTCAAACAACACCCAAACTTTGTAATATTGAAATTAGTTCTGTTCAGTAACATGAACCAAAATCCAAAAAAAAAAATAGTTTAAATCTTTTTAGGTTCCTTTTATTAATTAAATAAATGGTCCATGGTTTATTAATAAAATAGGGTTTGGTTTATTTAATAAAATCCTCATTTGAATTCCAAATGTTTTCAAAACCAAACAGTAAATTTTATTTGGAAACAAAGAATAATTGGGAAACTTGTTTAATAAAATAGCCTTTTATTTTAGATTCCATTATTAATTAATTATAATAGACTTTCATTATTGAATCAAATAAGATTTGTTTTATTGAGATATTTATTTTGATATCTAAAAATAAAGCCAAAACACTTTAGTAGGTTTTATTTGTGAATAACAAATATTTGGAAAACTTATTTTAAATGATTAAATAAGTTTTGATGTTTCAATTAAATTGGTAAAATCTTTTATTTAAGTAAAATTTGGATATAAATTCCTTAAACCTTTGCCAATTTTATTTAAATAAATTGTTTTAATTCTCAAAGCTTGACCAAGGTTTTAACTTGGCTTTATAAAATATTCTTTATTTATAAACTTCTATTTTATTTGAAAACAGTCTTTTCATTTAATTGTTTCAAAATGGTATTTTCAAATGTTTTCATTTTTCCATTAATGACATGTTTATCCTTTTTAAATCCCTTTATGTTTTTATTTAATTCAAATGGGTTTGGAGTTCCAATTGAATTCAAAAAGTTTCTTCTGGCTCTGAAATTTAAATAAAGTTTTATTTTATTCATTTATTTTCACATTACAAGATTTGGAAAATCTTGGGATGTGACATGACTACTCATTTATCATTTATTTACCATGCTTTATTTGAGTCGCAATGACCATCCAACATGTGGATGGCTTGCTACTGGAGTGTTTACTTTGCAAACTTGTTATCTTGTTGTTGAACTTTTATTATTGTGATGCATGCTTGGTGATTGTTTATGTGATGTAGTGTGCATGATAGCATCTATGGGTATCTCATTCTTATCTCTATTGAACAAACCACAAATGCCTCCCGTCGTGCCAATCCCAACCCCAACAACAACAACATCACCCCTGAGATGCAGTAAATGATGACAGCTCAGACTCAGCTGATGCATATGATGACTCCGTTCATCCAGAACCAGAACAACAACAACAATAACAACAATAACAACAACAACAACAACCCACCGGGTTTTGACATGCTTACCAGGTTCTTGAGATTGAGGCCAACAGGAACAACTGATCCTATGGTGGCCAATGATTGGCTACGCTTTGTGAACAAGGACTTGGTAACAGTTGGTTGTACTGATGAAGAAAAGTCAGATTTGCAGCTCACTTGTTGGAAGGACCAACAACCACTTGGTGGGATAACTTCCAGATCACCACTCCCATTGCGTATGTGACATGGGCTATCTTTGAAGATGGTTTCCGTACTGCTCACATCTCATCCGGAGTTATGAGTTTGAAGAAGAAAGAGTTCCATAACTCAAGCGCCACCGCAGTGATTTGAATATATTGAGGAGTTCAACAATCTGGCGCGTTATGCACCGGATGAAGTTGACACTGATGCTAAGAGAAAGGAAAAGTTCCTTGAAGGGTTGAATGATGAACTAAACCTGCAGCTATCAGTGTCCTATGTTCCGACTTATCAGTCTCTTTGTGATAAGGCTGCTATTTTGGAGAACAAGATGAAGCAAGTTGAGAGTAGGAAGA
Organism: Avena longiglumis; assembly: GCA_030063025.1. Classification (NCBI taxonomy): domain Eukaryota; kingdom Viridiplantae; phylum Streptophyta; class Magnoliopsida; order Poales; family Poaceae; genus Avena; species Avena longiglumis. The sequence continues at coordinate 144,837,863 of CP125978.1, read as the reverse complement.
GAAAGCACTCTGACAAGCACAGCTCGGGATCGTCTCACAAACGTTCCCATTATGATGATAGTGGAAGCTCAGGATCCCACAGGCATGGGAAATTCAACAAACACCACAACCACAACTGTCATCATGACAACAAGCATCACCGTAGTCATGACAATGACAAGTACAAAACCCACAAGGGTGGATATAAGAGCCACCACAGTGGTAGTGGAAGTGCCAGTGGAAGCCAGCCTGTCAAGAAGGATATTAGTCAGGTTGAGTGTTTCAAGTGCAAGAAGATGGGGCATTATGCAAATGAATGCCCAGAAAATAAAGCTGAAGGACCCAACAAGCCCAACCCTTTTCAGAAGGGACAAGTGAACCACATCAATGTGGAGGAAATTTATGAGGAGCCTGATGCTGTTGCTGGTAAGTTCAAACTCAATTCTGTTCCAGCATTTGTTCTCTTTGATACTGGTGCATATCATTCATTCATATCAAGAGCATTTGTTGAAAGACATGAACTACCGGTAGAAACTATTGGGTTTCCTATAAAAGTAAGTTCTCCTGGTGGAGAAATGATAGTGAACTCGGGATGCCATGATCTAGTCATACAGTTTGGGAAGTATAAGTTTCCCGTTAACTTGATAATCCTAAATTCCCAAGGATTGGATGTCATTTTGGGAATGGACTGGATGACTAAGCACAAGGGAGTGATAGATTGTGCCAACCATACTGTATCTGTTAGACCCCTCCTTTAATAAGGAAAGGATCCCTGTGAATGCAATGCTAGTCCCTGGATCAATGCTAGCATCCACAGTTTAAGATGAAGTACACAGATACAAAGGTCGTTTATTACATTCATTCCAGAGATAAAACATAGTCTTTTACAACTCATGGCCATAGGCCTAATACAAGAGTTTAAGGAATAAGCAAATAAACACAAGTCTTCATCTTCATGTGCCACAGGCAAGCATGTTGAGTGTAGACTCATGACTCCTAATCATCATCGGAGTAACCTCCAACATCACAAGTTACAGCCACAGAGGGTCAATACTTTGGAATAGTATTGGCAAGTGATACCTTAGTATATTTTAAGTGGACTATATTACTATATGCATTTTGGCTAAGTGTAGCTTGGCTTGCTTTGCTTGAAAATAGGTTTTACCTATTAGTTGAAATCACTAAGTTTTCTTTGTCAAAACATTCCCAAAGAACCCCCAATAGACATTGAGGTCTTCACCCTTGTTCACCCTTAATTTTTTACTTAGAAATTGGAGTGATGAGATTCTTGTAGCTTCCATGTCTTGATGCTCAAAAGTGTCCATTGCCTTGGACTAGGCTAAGTACTTAGGTTTTCCATCTGCAGAGGTTGTGCACTTTCCCAGACTTGGTTTCCCAAGACAGGACCTTTCAGAAGCCTTTCCTTAGTCAAATGGATGCGTTCCAACCTAACATCCCATCTACCACCAACTGTCCAAATGACTAAGTTCTAGCAACCTATATGATCAAGGCAGAGCCCATATTGCCAAGTGGTTGCACTGTAAGCTTTCTCAACACTTGGCCTCCAAATCCCTTTGTGCCTGGGTGGCTTACCACAAGTTAGATACACAACCCAAGTCCATGGCCTTGTGTAACCACTCAACATAACCCATTCTTTCCATTCCACCCAGGAGGTTCATTTGACTTAGTGGTTTTATTAAGAAAGTATAAGTCTCATGACTTAGAAATATTTTCATCATAGTAAGTGTAGATTTTCACCAACCCTTGTTTGCTATATAGCTAGGCTAAGCAAGGCATGGCAACTTATCATAGGGAAAATCCCTTAGCAATTCTACTATTCTAAACTACATAGGATTTCCCAATTTTAGCATTAGACAAAATAACATGCAAACAAAATATCTAATGCTAGTTCAAAACATAGGTTAGAAATATTCATGAAAATATCACTTGCCTTGGTAGTGGGGAGAGTAGCACTCTTCACAATCACAATCACTAGCAAAATCTACAAGAAAAATTATAGCATTCAATTCACACAATTTATTCAATCAAAAATAATATGAATGCATGCATGCAAGAATTTTACTAAGTGGTGATTTTGGAAATTTTACCAAGCATGTGCATGATACTGAAACATAACAGGACAAAATTTGCCATAACAAACTTATTTAACATTAAAACTAATTATCAAAACAAATCTATACTCAAAATAGCTTTAAATATGATTCCACAAATAAAGTCATTTTAATGGTTACTATTTGTTAAACAAATTGGACATTCAGAAAGGTCTCGTTTCACTGAATCCAACGGTATAAAATTTGTAAAAATCTAACGTGGCATTCAAAAGTTATAGCAGTTTAAAGTTTGGATCAAAATCTGGTTTTAAATTCTGTTTTTGAATTAAACCCTGCCACGCGTCGCAACCTTACTGGTGCGTATCGTCAGCGGATCGGCAGTCGCAGGCCGTAGGATCTAACTTAGATCTAACGATCCAGACCCGTGCGTATCCCTTCGGCCTAGATCTATCCTAGCCCTACGATGCAGATCCAACGGACCAAACCACCAAGCCATGAATGGGCGGCGCTGGCGGCGTTGACTGGCGGCGGCGTGTCGGACTACGGTGGCGCCGGCGTTCTACATCGTCCACGAGAGGGAGAGGGGTCTTACCAGGTTCGCTGGAGGCTGCTGAAGCTCGTGGTAATCTGGCTTATGAGGCGCCGGAGATGGGCTCTAGATCTCGTCGGAGTTGCGTCTGGCGTCGGGTGGGTGTTGTCGGAGTCGTTGCCGAGGTTCTGCGTCGCCCTAACACGAACCAATGGGTTTAGGAGATGCGCAGGTCAATTGCGAACACGCTCGGGTGAATAAGAAAGCAAGGGGCGCGCGGTACTTACTGAGATTGCTCGCCGGAGTTAGGGTGGTCGTCGGGTGCTTACGGCGTCAAGCGAACACGGCGACCTGGGGCAGTACAGGATACTCTATTGTGGTTATAAGGTGCGCAAGAGGATTACTAAGTGTCTCGAACAATCCAGAGGGGAAGGGGCGCACGGGGCTCACCTGAATCGGTCGCCGGAGCTGGCTCTGTCTGCGGTGGTCTCGAGCGAGTCGTGGACAGCCTGGTGGCGTGAGCGTGAGAGATTGGGGAAAATGATCGTGGGAGGTGGGGATCTTATAGCGGTGCCTCGACGGAACGCCTGTGTTTAATTGCCCAATTAAGCTGCGCCATCACCGGCGATCATCGCGGTGCGACGTGGTCGCGGGCGGGTTTGGGGAAGATGACAGCGTGGCGGGCCCGCTTCGTGATGTGCGAAAATGGGGTGGGGTCTGTTTGTCGGCGATCGGTCGTTAGCGTGAGAAAAGAAAAGGAACTCCCCGGGTGGGCTAGTTGGGCTCGATCCTCTGTTGGGCCAGAAACCTGGCGCTCGGCCCTTTTCCTTTGTCTAGTCCTTTTTCTTTTCTAATTCGATTTTCTGGTCATGTTTTCAAATGGTTTCAAATACAAATTTGAATTCAAATCTTTCTGAGGTTTTGCAGGGGTGACTTGGTCTTATAAATAGGTCAAAACTTGTGGGGCTTCCTTGCAAAGGCTTGGTCAGACTTGGATTTCAAACAAACAGAGACTATGCACCATTTTGCAAATGTTTGAAATAAAGGTTTTGGGAATTATTTCTAATTTGAACATTTTGGTTAAACTTTTACACTCAATCTTTCCAATAGTGGGGCAAGCAAACAAGTTCCTTAACATTTAAGTTTCAAAAAGTGATGGTCTAATGAGTGAAATTTTACTCACATGAAATCATAGCACAAGCTTCTGTTTTTGAGAAGAACCCTAAATTATGATGAATGCTTAGATGATATGAATGAGTTTTGGAATATGAATTTAGGGATGTTACAAATCTAACCCCCTTAAGATGAATCTCGCCCTTGAGATTCGGATTGGCTAGCAAATAGGTGAGGGTGGTCTTTCCGAAGATCATCTTGTCTTTCCCATGTTGCTTCCTCTTCGGAATGATGGTTCCATTGTACTTTGCAAAACTTGATAGTTTTTGTCCTTGTGACTCTTTCTGCGGTCTCAAGAATCTTGACAGGCTTTTCTTCATAGGTGAGATCACTTTCTAGTTGGACCTCTTCCAAAGGTATGGTATCCTTCAGAGAAGTTTCCTCCATTTCTGGGTGACATTTCTTAAGCTGACTCACATGAAATACATTATGGACAGCTAACAGGGATTCAGGCAATTCAACTTCATATGCAACTTCTCCCTTGCGACTTAGAATCTTGAATGACCCAACATATCTTGGTGCCAACTTTCCTTTGACTCCAAATCTTTTCACTCCAAGGAGTGGTGATACCCTGAGATAAGCTCTATCCCCAACTTCGTAGGTGACTTCTCTACGCTTAGAATCTGCGTAGCTTTTCTGTCGGGACTGTGCTACCTTCAACCTGTCCTTAACCAATTTGACCTTCTATTCGGCGTCTTTGATAATATCAGGTCCAAATAAACTTCTCTATCCCACACCATTCCATAGTAATGGGGTGGTACATTTCCTTCCGTAGAGTAACTCAAATGGTGCCATTCCAATACTAACTTGATGACTATTGTTGTAAGAAAACTCTGCGTAAGGCAAGCTTTCATCCCAACTTGCCCCATAGTCCAAAGCACAGGCTCTCAACATGTCTTCAAGAATTTGATTAGTCCTTTCCGTTTGTCCATCAGTTTGGGGATGAAAGGAAGTACTGAATTCCAACCTTGTTCCCAAAGATTCATGAAGCTGTCTCCAAAAGTGAGAAGTGAACTGAGTTCCTCTATCTGACACAATACTTTTAGGCACACCGTGAAGGCATACAGTTCTACTCATGTAGATTTTTGCTAACTTGGCACTTGTATAAGTTGTCTTCACGGGTATAAAATGAGCCACTTTAGTTAAGCGATCCACTACCACCCATATGGAATCATACCCTGACCTGGTCCTTGGTAATCCGGTAATGAAATCCATACCAATATTTTCCCACTTCCATTCGTGAATAGGCGTGGTTGAAGCAAACTGCTGGTTTCTGATGCTCCGCTTTTACTCTGCTGCACACATCACACAAAGCAATATGTTCGGCGATGTCCCTTTTGAGATTGTTCCACCAAAATCTTTCTTTCATGTCCATGTACATCTTGGTGTTTCCCGGGTGAATAGAATACGGAGAGTTGTGAGCCTCTTGTAGAATCAGTTTCCGCAACTCCGGATCTTGTGGAACACAAATACGTTTCCCGTGCCATAAGGTACCTTGTTCATCTATATGGAAACTCTTAGCTTTCCCTAGACTTATATTTTCCTTAATCTTTTCAATTTCCTTATCAGTCTTCTGAACTTCTCGGATCTTGTCCAATAAAGTGGGTTGAACATCTAAGGACATGAGATGTCCTTCTGGCACAATCTCCAATCTGAGTTCTTTGAATTGCTCACACAAGTCATCTGGCAATTCCCCTTTGGTAAGGCCATTTACAAACGTCTTACAACTTAGAGCATCTGCTACTACGTTAAACTTTACCGGGTGGTATTGCAAACTTAAGTCGTAATCCTTAATAAGTTCTAGCCATCTCCTTTGTCTCATATTGATTTCCTTCTGGGTGAAGATATACTTCAAGCTCTTATGATCGGTGAACACTTCACACCGCTTACCCAAAAGGTAATGTCTCCATGTTTTGAGTGCATGGACGACAGAGGCTAACTCCAAATCATGAGTAGGATAGTTTACTTCATGAGTTTTGAGTTGTCTCGAAGCATAGGCTACGTCTTTACCATCTTGCATAAGTACGGCACCCAAACCTTGATGAGACGCATCACAATATACTTGGAAATCCTTTTCCAAATCTGGCAGACATAGAACTGGTGCTGTCACAAGTCTCTTCTTCAACTCTTGGAAGCTGACTTCGCAACCTTCAGTCCAACCAAATTTCTTGTCCTTCTTTAGCAATTCTGTCATTGGCTTAGCAACCTTTGAGAAATTTTCAATGAACCTTCTGTAGTAACCCGCTAAGCCGAGGAAACTACGAACTTATTTTACATTCTTGGGAGATTCCCATTCTGTCATAGCTGAAACCTTAGCAGGATCAACTGCTACACCATCCTTTGTCATAACATGACCAAGAAAACCAACTTCCTCTAACCAAAACTCACACTTGCTGAATTTGGCGTAAAGCTTATGCTCTCTTAATTTTTCAAGTATCAAGCGTAAGTGTCTTTCGTGTTCTTCCTTGCTCTTGGAGTAGACTAAGATGTCATCGATGAAAACGACCACAAACTTGTCAAGGAATTCCATGAATACCTTGTTCATCATATTCATGAAGTATGCTGGAGCGTTGGTTAAACCAAAAGGCATCACAGTGTACTCATACAATCCATACCTTGTGGTGAATGCTGTCTTAGGTATGTCTTGCTCTCTTATCTTGAGTTGAAAATAGCGACAAGATCAATCTTTGAGAACACACATGCTCCTTCTAACGATCAAACAAGTCGTTGATTCTTGGCAAAGGATATTTGTTCTTGATGGTCACCTCGTTGAGAACGGTAATCAATACACAATCTTTGTTCTATCCTTCTTCTCCACAAACAATCTGGGGCTCCCCAAGATGAAGAACTTGGTTGAATAAACCCTTTCTCGCAATCGTTCCCTAGCTGTTTCTTGAGTTCTTTCAGTTCATCAACTGACATTTTGTATGGTCTCTTAGCTATCGGTCCAGAACCTGGTACCAAATCTATCAGAAACTCCACATCTCTATCTGGTGGCATCCCTGGTAATTATTCCGGAAATACATCCGGATACTCACACACAATTGGCACACTGTCCATGCTAACCCCCTTAAGAGAATTCAGTTTACTTCCCTTGGATTCAAAATTAGATCTGAATTTTATTGTTTTTCCTTCTGGGGTTGTGAGTGTAACTGTACGATTGGCACAATCTAATACTCCCTCATACTTAGCCATCCAATCCATTCCCAAAATCACATCCAATCCTTGGGAATTCAGGATTATTAGGTTCACTGGAAATTTATGTTTCCCAAATTCTATGACTAAGTCATGACATCCTGAGTTTACTATCATTTCTCCACCCGGAGAACTTACTCTTATAGGACACCCAATGGTCTCTACCGGTAGTTCATTTCTTTCAACGAATGCTTTTGATATGAATGAATGAGATGCACCGGTATCAAAGAGTACAAATGCTGAAATTGAATTGAGTCGAACTTACCGAACGGCATCGTGCTCTTCATAGACCTCCTCCACATTGATGTGGTTAACACCTGTCCTTCTGGAAAGGATTTGGCTTGTTAGGTCCTTCCACTTTCTTCTCGTGGCACTCATTAGCATAATGCCCCACTTCTTGCATTTGAAGCACTCAACTTGTTGACCGATGTCCTTTTTAACATGCCGACTTCCACTTCCACTACCATTCCCACTGGTGGCTCTTATGTCCACTCTTGTGGTTCTTATACTTGTCATTGTCATGACCGCGATGATGCTTGTTGTCATGACGGTTGTGGTTGTGGTGCTTGTTGAATTTCCCATGCTTATGGGATCTGAGCTGCCATCATCATAGTGAGATCGTTTGTGAGACGATCCGGTATGCTTGTCGGAGTGTTTCCTCTTCCTACTCTCGACTTGCTTCATTTTACTTTCCAAAATAGCAGCCTTGTCACACAAAGGATAAGTTGGAACATATGCCATGCATAACCGTAGGTTCAGCTCATCATTCAAACCCTCCAAGAACTTTTCTTTTCTTTTGGCATCTCAGATCAACTTCATCCGGTGCATAGCGCTTGATTGTTGAACTCTTCTATGTACTCACCACGCTGCGGTGCGGCTACTTCAGTTGTGAAACTCCTTCTTTTCAGACTCATCATTCTGATGAGATATGAGCGATCGAAGCCATCTTCAAAGATAGCCCAAGTCACCTCATCAATAGGAGTGGTGATTTGGAAGTTGTCCCACCATGTGGCGGCTGGTCCTTCCAACAGATGTGCTGCGAACCTGACTTTTTCAGCATCCGTGCAACCTATGGTCACTAAGTCCTTGTTCACAGAACGTAGCCAGTCATTGGCTACCATGGGATCAGTTGTTCCCGAAAACTTTGCTGGCCTTAGACGCAGAAATCTGGTGAGCATATCAAAACCCGAAGGGTTGTTGTTGTTGTTGTTGTTATTGTTGTTGTTGTTGGGGTTGTTGTTGTTGTTATTATGGTTCTGGATGAATGTTGTCATCATTTGCATAAGCTGTGTTTGCGCATTCATCATTTGTTGCATTTCCGGGGTGATGTTGTTGGGGTTGGGGTTTGCGCGACGGGGAGGCATCTGTGGTTTGTTCAAATAGATAAGAATGAGATACCCATAGATGTTTCATGCACAATACATCATAAGAAAACACATAACAATAAATATAAGAATAAAAGTTCAACAACCACATAACAAGCTCATGAAGTAAAACACACAAGTGGCAAGCCATCCACATGTCGGATGGTCCAATAATAAGTTCACAATAACAAGTATGAATATGAAAGGTAAACGAGTAGTCAAGTCTACTCATCAGCATCAATCTCCTCCTCGACGAAGGTAAGACCTGCGTTCTCCATCGCGGTCTTGTTCTCCTCAATCGTAGTGGTCAAGGAATCGACCTTGGCCTTGAGATCCCTCTTCGGGAAGCCTCTCAATAACCATCTGCTGCTCAAGCTCAAGTCCTTGGACTTGGTTCCTCGGTCATGTCCCGGATTTTCTTGTTCCTATCCTGGACGCGTTTCTCCTGACTCTTGAACTTGCGGTCCTGGGCCTCGAACTTTGTCTCCATTTCTTTGATCATCTCATCCTGCTGTGCGAAAAGCTTGTCCTTCTCGCGTAGCTGTACCTGAAGCTCGTCATTGCCAAGCATGACGTTCGTCCTATCCGTGTCCACGTGCCTGAGGAGAGTCTCTAAGTCCTGGAGATAGAGACGTATCGGTTCTGCCGTGTCCCTCGAGTCGTCCTCAAAGTCGATGGAATGTCCATCAACATCACGCCTTCCGAAGACGTGGAAGTGAGTGCCCCTAACCTGTCGGGAGTGACGGCCTAACAAGCGTCCTATCAGGTCCTGCATGACTACCTCCATGCCTCTCTCCCTGTCGTCGTGCATCAGCTTGAAGACGATGGCCTCTGTAGTAGGCTCAGTCTGGCGTCCTGGCTGGTTCACCTTGAAGCCCCAGAGGTCCTTCCTCTTGAACTTGGTGAGTGGGTACACCGTGATGGTGGGAAGAGGGAGATCGAGCAAAGTGGTAAGCTCAATGATACGAGGTCCGAAACGAGTAACCTGGAGCTCCTCAACAGTGCTGATGGCAATAGGCATCTACTTATAAAATTGAAAAGTTAGAACAACATCATTCAAGATAAATACAAAACAACCATCTCATACATAACCATGGAACACAAATATCACACAAGTCATGCATACATAAATCCATTACATCAAACAAGGTCCAACTTATTTAAGGTATCATTTTGGAAATTAAGGTGATAGATGGTGGTCCACTACAAAGTGTGCTTATAGGCCTATCTCACTGGATCTGGTGGCTATCACAATGTTCCTAGAGGCAATCCACCTATCTTGCTCAGATGATTCCATCACTAAGTCTATTATATCTCCCCTTAACTCTTGGTTGGTGGCTTCCAACTCTTGGGTAAGTTCCTTCTCTTTCTCTAAGTCTTTTTGGAGGTTGAGCATTCTGCACTTGACTCTAGCACTTAGTTCTTTGATAGTCCTCCAAGCTGCATCTCTGGCTGACTCAAAGAATGTGGTGTGCATTTTAGTGTTGGTGTACATGCAGAATCCCCTTTCCTTGTGGTTGTCTTCCTTGTTTTTGTACAAGTGAAGTTGCACCCACCAATACTCCACTCCTTCATCCATCACTGGAAAGCCCTTGTACACAGCTGCACCATTTGCTTCCATTGCCACCATGAGGTCCTTGAGTATATTGGGAAACTCAGTTTCACACTCCAAGGTCATGGTCATGAGTGGTCCTTTCTTCACGGCTTAGTTGATGGAGTTCATCTACAAATGGAGTTGAGAATGAAAAGATTAGAAAAGTTTTACGAGAAGAATAGACAAGTGTAGAAGTAGTTGAAAATTTTTCCTTAATGGTTTTCAATCCTAGGGTCATAATCCTACAGGCAACACAGTGCTCTGATACCATCTGTTAGACCCCTCCTTTAATAAGGAAAGGATCCCTGTGAATGCAATGCTAGTCCCTGGATCAATGCTAGCATCCACAGTTTAAGATGAAGTACACAGATACAAAGGTCGTTTATTACATTCATTACAGAGATAAAACATAGTATTTTACAACTCATGGCCATAGGCCTAATACAAGAGTTTAAGGAATAAGCAAATAAACACAAGTCTTCATCTTCATGTGCCACAGGCAAGCATGTTGAGTGTAGACTCATGACTCCTAATCATCATCGGAGTAACCTCCAACATCACAAGTTACAGCCACAGAGGGTCAATACTTTGGAATAGTATTGGCAAGTGATACCTTAGTATATTTTAAGTGGACTATATTACTATATGCATTTTGGCTAAGTGTAGCTTGGCTTGCTTTGCTTGAAAATAGGTTTTACCTATTAGTTGAAATCACTAAGTTTTCTTTGTCAAAACATTCCCAAAGAACCCCCAATAGACATTGAGGTCTTCACCCTTGTTCACCCTTAATTTTTTACTTAGAAATTGGAGTGATGAGATTCTTGTAGCTTCCATGTCTTGATGCTCAAAAGTGTCCATTGCCTTGGACTAGGCTAAGTACTTAGGTTTTCCATCTGCAGAGGTTGTGCACTTTCCCCACCAGACTTGGTTTCCCAAGACAGGACCTTTCAGAAGCCTTTCCTTAGTCAAATGGATGCGTTCCAACCTAACATCCCATCTACCACCAACTGTCCAAATGACTAAGTTCTAGCAACCTATATGATCAAGGCAGAGCCCATATTGCCAAGTGGTTGCACTGTAAGCTTTCTCAACACTTGGCCTCCAAATCCCTTTGTGCCTGGGTGGCTTACCACAAGTTAGATACACAACCCAAGTCCATGGCCTTGTGTAACCACTCAACATAACCCATTCTTTCCATTCCACCCAGGAGGTTCATTTGACTTAGTGGTTTTATTAAGAAAGTATAAGTCTCATGACTTAGAAATATTTTCATCATAGTAAGTGTAGATTTTCACCAACCCTTGTTTGCTATATAGCTAGGCTAAGCAAGGCATGGCAACTTATCATAGGGAAAATCCCTTAGCAATTCTACTATTCTAAACTACATAGGATTTCCCAATTTTAGCATTAGACAAAATAACATGCAAACAAAATATCTAATGCTAGTTCAAAACATAGGTTAGAAATATTCATGAAAATATCACTTGCCTTGGTAGTGGGGAGAGTAGCACTCTTCACAATCACAATCACTAGCAAAATCTACAAGAAAAATTATAGCATTCAATTCACACAATTTATTCAATCAAAAATAATATGAATGCATGCATGCAAGAATTTTACTAAGTGGTGATTTTGGAAATTTTACCAAGCATGTGCATGATACTGAAACATAACAGGACAAAATTTGCCATAACAAACTTATTTAACATTAAAACTAATTATCAAAACAAATCTATACTCAAAATAGCTTTAAATATGATTCCACAAATAAAGTCATTTTAATGGTTACTATTTGTTAAACAAATTGGACATTCAGAAAGGTCTTGTTTCATTGAATCCAACGGTATAAAATTTGTAAAAATCTAACGTGGCATTCAAAAGTTATAGCAGTTTAAAGTTTGGATCAAAATCGGTTTTAAATTGTTTTGAATTAAACCCTGCCACGCGTCGCAACCTTACTGGTGCGTACCACTTCGCGCGGATCGGCAGTCGCAGGCCGTAGGATCTAACTTAGATCTAACGATCCAGACGCGTGCGTATCCCTTCGGCCTAGATCTATCCTAGCCCACGATGCGATCCAACGGACCAAACCACCAAGCCATGAATGGGCGGGCGGCGGCGTTGATCATGCGGCGTGTCGGACTACGGTGGCCGACGTTCTACATCGTCCATGAGAGGAGAGGGTCTTACCAGGTTCACCGGAGGCTCAAGCTCGTCGTGGTAATCGCTTGAGGGGCGCCGGAGATGGGCTCTAGATCTCGGAGTTGCGTCTGGCGTGGGTGTTGGTGTTGTCGCTGCCGAGGTTACTGCCGCCTAACACGAACCAATGGGTTTAGGAGATGCGCAGGTCAATTGCGAACACGCTCGGGTGAATAAGAAAGCAAGGGGCGCGCGGGACTTACTGAGATTGCTCGCCGGAGTTGGGGTGGTCGTCGGGTGCTGACGGCGTCAAGCGAACACGGCGACCTGGGCAAGACAGATGCTGTTGTGGTTAGAAAGTGCGCAAGAGGATTACTAAGTGTCTCGAACAATCCAGAGGGGAAGGGGCGCACGGGGCTCACCTGAATCGGTCGCCGGAGCTGGCTCTGTCTGCGGTGGTCTCGAGCGAGTCGTGGACAGCCTAGTGGCGTGAGCGTGAGATTGACTGGGGGAAAATGATCGTGGGGAGGTGGGGATCTTATAGCCAGTGCCTCGACAGGAAACACCTGTGTTTAATTGCCCAATTAAGCCGCGCCATCACCGGCAGTCACTGCAGCTGCGACGTGGTCGCGGGCGAGGTTTGGGAAAGATGATGACAGCGTGGCCAGGGCCCGCTCGTCAGCGATGTGTGCGAAATGGGGGTGGGGTCTGTTTGTCGGCGACTGGCTGTGTGCGTTCACGCGTGACAAAAGAAAAGGAACTCCCCGGGTGGGCTAGTTGGGCTCGATCCTCTGTTGGGCCAGAAACCTGGCGCTCGGCCCTTTTCCTTTGTCTAGTCCTTTTTCTTTTCTAATTCGATTTTTTGGTCATGTTTTCAAATGGTTTCAAATACAAATTTGAATACAAATCTTTCTGAGGTTTTGCAGGGGTGACTTGGTCTTATAAATAGGTCAAAACTTGTGGGGCTTCCTTGCAAAGGCTTGGTCAGACTTGGATTTCAAACAAACAGAGACTATGCACAATTTTGCAAATGTTTGAAATAAAGGTTTTGGGAATTATTTCTAATTTGAACATTTTGGTTAAACTTTTACACTCAATATTTCCAATAGTGGGGCAAGCAAACAAGTTCCTTAACATTTAAGTTTCAAAAAGTGATGGTCTAATGAGTGAAATTTTACTCACATGAAATCATAGCACAAGCTTCTGTTTTTGAGAAGAACCCTAAATTATGATGAATGCTTAAATGATATGAATGAGTTTTGGAATATAAATTTAGGGATGTTACAGTATCACTCACAACTCCAGAAAATAAAAGGATCAGATTCAAGACCAACTTTGAATCAAAAAGGAGTAAGCTAAATTCTCTTAAGGGGGTTAGCATAGACAGTGTGCCTATTGTGAGTGAGTATCCAGATGTGTTTCCAGAAGAATTGCCGGGAATGCCACCAGATATATATGTGGAATTTCTTATCGATTTGCTACCAGGATCTGGACCGATAGCAAAGATACCGTACAAGATGTCAGTTGATGAGTTGAAAGAACTCAAGAAGCAGCTTGGAGAACAGCTGCAGAAAGGTTTTATCCAACCAAGTTCTTCATCTTGGGGAGCACCAGTTTTGTTTGTGGAAAAGAAAGATAGAAGTCAAATGTTATGCATAGATTACCGTTCACTCAATGAGGTGACTATCAAGAACAAATACCCTTTGCCTAGAATCAATGACTTCTTTGATCAGCTAGAAGGAACTTGTGTATTATCAAAGATTGATCTCTGGTCAGGTTATTTCCAGCTTAAGATGAGAGAGCAAGACATACCCAAGACAGCCTTCACCACAAGGTATGGATTGTATGAGTATACCGTGATGCCATTTGGTTTGACCAATGCACCAGCATACTTCATGAACATGATGAACAAGGTGTTCATGAAATTTCTTGATAAGTTTGTTGTCGTTTTTATCGATGACATTTTAATCTACTCCTAGAGCAAAGAAGAACATGAAGGACATTTGCGTTTGATACTTGAGAAGCTTAGAGAGCATAAACTGTATGCAAAATTCAGCAAGTGTGAATTTTGGCTGAATGAAGTTGGTTTTCTTGGACACGTTGTGTCATGAGATGGTGTGGCAGTTGATCCTGCTAAAGTTTCAGTTGTAACTGAATGGGAATCTCCCAAGTCAGTGAAAGAGGTTCGTAGTTTCCTTGGCTTAGCAGGTTACTACAGAAGGTTCATTGAGAATTTCTCCAATGTAGCTAAGCCTATGAAAGAATTGCTAAAGAAAGACAAGAAATTTGCTTGGTCTGAAGGTTGTGAACGCAGCTTTCAAGAATTGAATAAGAGACTTGTGACAGCACCAGTCTTGTGTTTGCCCGATTTGGAAAAAGATTTCCAAGTATATTGTGATGCATCTCATCATGGTTTAGGTGCATTACTTATGCAAGAAGGAAAAGTTGTAGCTTATGCCTCGAGACAGCTCAAAACTCATGAAGTGAACTATCCTACTCATGATTTAGAGTTAGCCTCTATTGTCCATGCACTCAAAACATGGAGACATTATCTTTTGGGAAAGCGATGTGAAGTGTTCACAGATCACAAGGGTTTGAAGTATATCTTCACCCAGAAAGAAATTAACATGAGACAAAGAAGATGGCTAGAACTCATCAAGGACTATGACTTGAGTTTGCAATACCACCCTGGTAAAGCAAATGTTGTAGCAGATGCTCTAAGCCGTAAGGTTTTTGTGAATGGACTTACTAAGGGAGAATTGCCAGATGATTTGTGTGCTCAATTTAGAGATCTCAGATTGGAGATTGTGCCTGAAGGACATCTCATGTCTTTCGATGTTCAACCCACTTTGTTGGACAAGATCAAAGAAGCCCAGAAGACTGATAAGGAAATTGAAGAGATTAAGGAAAAGATTGGCAAGGGAAAAGCCAAAGGATTCTATGAAGACGAACATGGTACTTTATGGCATGGAAAACGTATCTGTGTTCCACAAATTCCGGAGCTTCGGAAACTGATTTTACAAGAAGCACACAACTCACCGTATTCCATTCATCCGGGTAACACCAAAATGTACATGGATATGAAGGAAAGATTTTGGTGGAATAACCTCAAGAAGGACATCGCTGAACATATTGCTTTGTGTGATGTATGTAGTAGAGTGAAAGCGGAACATCAGAAACCAGCAGGTTTGCTTCAACCACTACCTATTCCTGATTGGAAGTGGGACAAGATTGGTATGGAGTTCATTACCGGATTGCCAAGGACCCGGTCAGGATATGATTCTATTTGGGTAGTAGTGGATTGCCTAACAAAAGTGGCTCATTTCATACCCGTGAAGACAACCTATACAAGTGCTAAGTTAGCCAAGATCTATATGAGTAGAATTGTATGTCTTCATGGAGTACCCAAGAGTATTGTGTCAGATAGAGGAACCCAATTCACTTATCATTTTTGGAGGCAATTACATGAGTCATTGGGAACGAGGTTGGAATTCAGCACCGCTTTTCATCCTCAGACTGATGGACAGGCAGAAAAGAATAATCAGATTCTTGAAGATATGTTGAGGGCATGTGCCCTAGACTATGGAGCCAGTTGGGATGAAAGTCTGCCTTACGCAGAATTTTCTTATAACAACAGCTATCAAGCCAGTATTGAGATGGCACCATTTGAGTTTCTCTATGGGAGAAAATGTACCACCCCATTGCTATGGAATGGTGTGGGAGAAAGAAGGTTGTTCGGACCAGAACTTATCAAAGAAGCTAAAGAGAAAGTCAAGATGGTTAAGAACAGATTAAAGATAGCACAGTCCCGATAGAAAAGCTACGCAGATCCTAAGCATAGAGAAGTCACCTATGAAGTTGGTGATAGAGCTTATCTTAGAGTGTCACCACTTCGTGGAGTAAAGAGATTTGGTGTCAAAGAAAAATTGGACCCTAGATATGTTGGGCCATTCAAGATTCTAAGTCGCAAAGGAGAAGTAGCCTATGAGATTGAATTGCCAGAGTCCTTGTCAGCTATTCATAATGTGTTTCATGTGAGTCAGCTTAAGAAATGTCATCCAGAAATGTAAGAGACTTCTTTGAAGGATACCATACCTTTGGAAGAGGTTCAATTGGAAAGTGATCTCACTTATGAAGAGAAACCAATCAAGATTCTTGAGACTGCAGAAAGGGTTACTCGGACTAAGACCATCAAGTTTTGCAAAGTCCAATGGAACCATCATTCCGAAGAATAAGCAACATGGGAAAGAGAAGATGATCTTCGGAAAGACCACCCTCACCTATTTGCTAGCCAATCCGAATCTCGAGGGCGAGATTCACCTTAAGGGGGTTAGATTTGTAACATCCCTAAAATCATGTTTGAAATTCATGCATATCATCCATGCATCCATGATCATGTAGAGTTCATTTCAAACAAATCAATTCAAAAACAGGAGCATATGAGCTCATTATTTTATGTGATCAGCATTTAAAATAAATGCTACTCTCCAATGAGAGATTGTTGTTCATTGAACTAAACCTTGTTGTCTTATTGCTCTCAGATTGTATTGCTAGATTGCTAGGATATAAACCAAAGTTTTAAAACAAATATGATTTGAAAACCAATTTCAAAACCTATTTAAAACTAGTGCTATGTCACTTCTTATCTTATTTTATTCCAAGTGACCAGGCCAATTCAAAGTGACCACTTGGTTTTGTGCCCATATTTGTGAGTGTTGCACTCTACAAAAATCCTAAAAATATTTGAATCCAAACAGCTTTTGAAATCATTTGAATTTGATTCCTGAAATTGCAAACAGAAAAAGAAAAGGAGAAAAGAAATAGAAAAGGGCCGGCGCCACCTTTCTAGCCCAACAACAGAACCAGCCCACTAAGCCCACCCGGGTCCCCCCTTCTCTCTCTCATGAGACAACCGTGAGTCGGCGCAAGGACCCCACCTCCTCTCTGTTTCACTCGCTGGCAAGTGGACCCTGCGACCACGTCGTCGTCGTCGTCGTCAATAACGCGCGGCCCAGGCGCTCGCTCCGCCGTTACCTCGCCGCAGTCACTGCGAGCTTAATTGCCATTGATTCTGTGCGTAATCGCCGCCTCCCTCCTGCCTACTTAACCCCCTCTGCACCGCGAGCATTTCCCCTCACCTCGCGCCACCACTCTGCCACCAGGCTACCCGTATTCGCCCTTGCACCGCCGCAGGTAGAACCCTCTCCGGCGACCAATCCTGGTAAACTCCGTGCGCCCCTTCCTCTATGGTTCATATAGACTGCTTCGCAACATCCTTGCGCTTCTTCTGATGTCTTTGGTTCATCCTATACTGCCCCAGGTCATCGATTTCATCAAGCACTGCAAGTTCCCGATGACGTCTCCAACTCCGGCGACAAAATTCGGTGAGCCTCGTGTTCCCCTCCGTGTCTGAATCACACGAACATGTTCGCCTGCATCTAGCGCATCTGCTGACACTCTTCGTTTGGATCCTCGTGTCCCAGAGCGTCGCCTTCGTCTTCGACAGCAAGCATCTGACGGCGCCAGCAACTCCGACGAGCTCCCTCGGCCACTACAGCGCGCCCCTTGACCAACCATCGCCACCTTGAGCATCAGCAACACACGGCGAGCTTGGTAAGCCCCTTCTCCCTCTCCCGCGTGACCTAGAACGCCGGTAGCAGCTCTGACAGAGACGCCGCCGCCAGTCGCCGCCGCTAGCGCCGCCCGTCTGTGGTCAATTAGATTAGGGCCGTAGGATTTAGATCTAACGAGTAGGATTAGATATGTGTCGAAGAGGTACGCATCAGATCTGGCCGTGCATATTCACTTAAATCGTGTGGCTCTTGTTGATTGATCCGCCTGAACCGGTACCAGCCAATAGGAACATGACGCGTGTCTGCTAGTTAGATTTAAAATCAGAATTTGAAACTATTAGATGTTTGATTTTGTTTTAATCATAACTTTTGATTCCCACGTCCAAAATTGATGAATTTTATAATAATGGAATCAGGAGAGAAAGCCCTTTCCAAATTTGCAATGTGTTTAATGTTTTGTTTCTGTTAAAATGGTTTTATTTACAGAAACATGTGTAGGCCTATTTTGTGTATATAAATTATTTGAAAATTGTTTTAGTGTTCAAATAAAGTTTGTTTGGTAAGTTTTGAACTTGTTTATGAACTAGTACTGTGCACTTTTCTTGTTGAGTTTAGAAAATCATCACATATCATATTGCATGCATCCATATATATATTTTTGCTTGTATTTATTTTGTATGTGATTTGTTGCTATGATTTTATGTGTATATTTTGGTGCCAATAGTGATTGTGATTGTGAGGAGTGTAGCTACTCTCCAAACTACCAAGGAATGTGGTGCTTCATGATATTTTTATCCCTATGTTTTTCTACTATGCATTAGAAATATTTTGCTAGTCTTGCATGGTTATATTTTGCTTATATGCTATGCTTGGGAAATCCTAGTAGTTGTAGAATTGCTAGAAATTTCTAAGTTAAGATGCTTATCAATGCCATGCTTAGCCTAGCTAGTAGTAACCAAGGGTGGTGAATTATTCATGCTATGGAAAATTTCTAAGTCTTTGGACTTGTGTTTTTTCTTAATAAAACAACTAAGTGAATGAATCACCTGGGTGGAATGGTTGTGAATGGGTTATGTTGATTGGTTACACAAGGCCCATTTCTATGGTTTACCTTGTGTATCTCACTTGTGGAAAGCCACCCAGGAACAAAGGGATTTGATAGGACAAATGTTAAGAAGCTTCTAGTGCAGCCACTTGGCAATATGGGCTCTGCCTGGATCACATAGGTTGCAATAACTTAGCCATTTGGACAGTTGGTGGTAGTGGGATGATAGGTTGGAACGCGTCCATTTGGTCTAAGGGAAGGCTTCTGAAAGGTCCTGTCTTGGTGAAAATCAAGTCTTGTGGGGAAAGTGCACAACCTCTAGAGATGGAAGAATCTAAGTACTTAGCCATGTCCCTGGTATTGGACAATTTTGAGCATCAAGACATGGAAGCTATCAAGAATCTCCTCATCCTAATTTCTATGTAAAACTTGAGGGTGAACAAGGGTGAAGGACCCCAATGTCTATTGGTGGTTCCTTGGGAAAAGTTTTTGACAAAGAAAAACTTAGTGATTTCAACTAATAGGCAAAACCTATTTTGGGCAAAGCAAGCCTAAGCTACACTTAGCCAAAATGCATATAGTATCTAGTCCACCAAAATTATACTAAGGTATCACTTGCCAATACTATTCCAATGTATTGACCCACTGTGGCTGTAACTTGTGATGTTGTAGGTTATTCTGATGAGGATTAGGAGTCATGAGTCTACTCTCAACATGTTTGCATGTGGCACATGAAGATGAAGACTTGTTATCTATTTACTTATTTAAACTCTTGTACTAGGCATGTGGCCATGGAGTTGTAAAGACTATGTTTGTCTCTGGAATGACTGTAATAATGACCTTTGTTTCTGTGTACTTCATCTTAAACTGTGGATGCTAGCATTGATCCAAGGACTAGCATTGCAATCACAGGGATCCTTTACCTTTATAAAGGAGGGATCTTTCAGCCTATAAGAAGCCCCCGATGCAGAAACCCTAAGTACCCGATCAAATCTCCACGAAACCTTCTGTAGCCGCTGCCACTGTCGTCCCTAGATCGGGGGGATCTGAAGCTCTTCCCGGCACCCTGCCGGAGGGGAGATCATCCCCGAGGCCTTCTCTCTGGTATGATGCGTGAGTAGTTCCACCTTGGACTATGGGTCAATGTAGTAGCTAGATGGTTGTATCTCCTCCTTTGTGCTTTTATGTATAGATCTTGTGAGCTCCGTTGATGATCAAGATCTAACCTATTTGTAATCATGCATGTTGTGTTTGCGGGGATCCGATGGATATTGAGATTATTATGTTGGTTTGATTAATGGTTTTGTCTTTATGATTCTATCATGTCTGTGTTGTTTGTGATCTTTCATGCTCTCCGTTGTTAGTAGCTATCTTGGCCAAGTAGTTGCTAGTGACTCCAAGAGGGTTCACATACACAAAGCAATGGTTCCTAAGTCTTGTAAAAAGAGGGTTCTATTGCAAGGTTGGTCTCTACTAGGTTTATAAACTTTGTAAGGTCCACATTGGTCATTCACCAAAATGGCAAAGTCATTAGTTAGAGGGTTTTGCCCAAAGTCTATTTTAAAATCCATTCACCTTTCATGTGGTGAAAATCATTCTTTTTAAAGTAAAACTTTAGGTTTTTCACCAAGTGAGTTGCTCTTGGCAAGGCTTGGTGTTTTGGGTCAGTAGGTTTGGTCCAAAACATTTGCCCAAAGTTTTCCCATGCACAACTTTTCCATCATAAATTTTAATGAGTTTATTTGGCTAGAAAATGACTAAGTTAATTAATTCAACTTAAATTTCACAAAAATCATTTTTAACACCATGGGTTGGTTCCTAGGGTCAGTAAGGTCACAATAAACCAATTGGCAAAGGTTTGATCTCAAAATTCATTTTTAAATGATTTTTCCAATGTTAGCAAGCACACAAAAGAATCTGCAATTTCAAACAATCTACCAAATACTATTTGCTAAACTAAGGGTAGGGTTGGCTAGGGCTTGTTCTCCTGAATTCATTGATATAAAATTTGCAAAATTTGGACGTGTGGATCAAAAGATATAAGGATTTGAAGTTTGCAATTTAAATCAGATTCAAATCTGTTTCTAATTCTAACAGACGACACGCGGCGTGTTTCTACTCGCGGATACCGCTTCGCGTGGATCGGCATCGTGGGCCGCTGGATTAAGTTAGATCGGATGGTTCTGAGCACATACCCCTTCGAGAATAAGTGGATCTATCTCGGGCGTTGGATAGAGATCCTACGGTGTTCGCTTGCTCGGCCCTTCGCGAGCGGCGCCGGCGATGGCTAACGACGGCGGTCGATTGGCGTCTTGGCGAAAGAAACAAAACAGGGAGGGGAAAAGCTCACCGAGGTCGCGATGCTGTGGTGAAGCACGTCGTGGTCGGCGTGGCTCGGGCGCCTGTGTGGGAAGAATCTCGCGGAGTTGCTCTTGGCGATGGTCGGCTCGTCGATGACGGGGCGTTCGTGGTCCACGAGAATACAAGCGAAGGGCTGGGTTAGACGCAGGAGGTCACGGAGATGATGTGAGCATGCACCGAGAAGAAGAGGCGACTGGTTCTACCTGGGGCTCGTCGGAGAAGAAGGCGGGGCGGCGCTTCTGATCCTTGTCGAAGTCGACCTCCTGGGACACCCGCGGATGGACGGTTGGTACAGGGAGGTGCGCCAGGGAGTGGGGAAGTTGCGTGCTTGGTCAGTGAGGCTTGGGGTGGTCTGGTTCCGCCGGAATCATCTCCTGAACATCGTCGGAGTGGCGGCGGTACAGAGTGAATTGGCGACAGCCTAGAGGCAGAAAGGGGAAGTGGGCTGGGGAAATACGTCGCGGAGGAGAAGGCGGTTATAAGGACGTGGTCGCGACGAGGCATTATCGCGGTGTTAAGGCGAATTGAACGCGCGGAGTTACTGCAGCAACGGCAGCGAGGTTATGGGGAGGAGGAGGTCGCGGGGAGGAAGAAGGAGAACAGTGGAGGTGGGTCTACCTGTCAGTGGAGAAAGAAAGGAGGAAGGGGTCCACTTGCCAGTCTCCTTGCGGGTTGATTAGTTGGTTCGAATCGTTTTCTGCGGGGGAGGAGAGTTGGGCTGGCTTGCTGGGCCTTGTTGGGCTGCCTGGGTTGGGTTGCCCTCTTTGTTATTTTTTTCCTGTTTCTGATTTCTTTTCTTTTTCTGTTTCCATTTCCTGATTTGATATTTCAATCAAACAAATCACACTCAAATCCAGTCAAACATTCAACAAACTTTGAACTTGTATTTTGGTTCTGTTTAGTAACATAATCCAAATTCAAAATAATATTTTTATTTATTTTAGGATCCATTTATTATTTGAATAAAATGGATCTAGTTATTTAATAAAATATGGTTTGATTTAATTAATAAAATTTCTATTTGAAATCCAATTACTTTCAAAATCAAACCAGTAGGTTTTATTTGAAACTAAGGATATTCGGAAAAAAAAATAACCTTTTATTTTTGAGTCCTTTATTAATTACATAACATAGACTTACATTTTTAAATCCACCAGGGTTTGTTTTATTGAGATTAATATTTGAAAGTCCAAAGTAAAGTCAAACATTTTAGTAGATATTATTTGTGAATATAAAATACTTAGAAAACTTATTTTAAATAAATTAATAAGTTTTGTTGTTTCAATTAAATTGGTAAGACCTTTTATTTTAAAAGGGTTTGGACATAATTATTTTACTTAAGAAATCCTTTATTATTTTTAATTAAGCCTTTGCTATTTTATTTAAAAATAAATTGTTTTAATTCAAAAGCTTGGCCAAGTTTTATTTTGGTTTTATAAAATAACCCTTATTTGTAAATCCATCTTTTCTTTTGAATAACAATCTTTTTATTAAAAGATCCAAATTAGTAATTCTAAAACATTTTAATTTCCTTTATTAAATGTTTACCTTTAAGAATCCTTTTAGGAATTTATTTAATTCAAATGGGTTTTGAGTTCCAATTGAGTTCAAAAGTTTCTTCTAGCTCTGAAATTTAAACAAAGTTTTATTTTATTCATTTATTTTCACATTACAAGATTTGGAAAATCTTGGGATGTGACAGGCTACCACCCTTAAAATAAATCTCGTCCCGAGATTTGGGAAGGCTAGGGTTACAAGCAAGTTCAAAGCAACTAGGGTACTACCACCCTTAAAATTTTTCAAACAAAAATTACATATTGGCCTTCTTGGGTCCTAGAATTTCTCTAAGTTAAACTTTTTGCTTTATTTTTATACTTGACTCATGGACCAAGATTGAGTTTCTCCATAGGCTTGTTTAACTTGTTCTTCATCCTTTCTGGACAGTTGCTTGCATAATGTCCTGGATTCTTGCAGTTGAAGCAATGAATGTCATTGAGTTCTTTACGTGGCTCTTGTGGGCAAGTTGCTACAAAGTGACCTGGTTCATTACAGTTGTTACACCACACTTGGTCAATTCCTTTATTCTTTATGTTCCCTGGGCATCCACTGGAGTAGTGTCCCATTTCCTTACATTTACGACATTGTACAAGGCTCATGTCTTGCTTGGGCTTCTTGATTTTCCTTGATCCTTTGAATTGGGTTGTCTTGCTTGGAAGTAGTAGTGGTCCTTTTCCTTTGGTAGACTTGGATCCTTCTTGTTTCCTTTGTTCTACCATGGCATAGATAGGACATAGGCCAGGAGTATGATCACTTCCTTCACAAAGATAGCAAGTAGCTTGGGAGGTAGGGCATTCACCAACAGGATGATCTTCATCACAATTTGGGCATTGTCCTTCATGCTCCTTGGAAGTATGATCCTTGTCTCCACAAATAATGCAAGCTGGGGCTCCATCTAGAACAACATTCTTGTCATCCTTGCTATCATACTCTCTTCTAGGAAAATTTTCTTCCATGCTAATCATTTGATTAGTCACCTTAAGCATTAGTTGAGACTGTTCCTCCAAAAACTTTTGCAGTGCTGGATCTTCATTACTATTGTTGGCTAGGAACTGTGCTGTCAATTGGTTCAACTGATGTTGGGTTGCTATGAGCTCTCCCATGCTGTCAGCTTGGTTGGTGTTGGTGTCGTCAACCTTGGAGTCCTTTGGAGTAGTCATCTGTTTGGGGTTGGTGGAGGATTAGAACGGGCAAGATATTTCTAAGGAAATATTTCCAATCACACACATCACAATTCACACAAGCAACGTGCATGCAATCACAAAATAAACTTTTCACAAACATCTTGGCACTCAAACCACAAAGTTCAAGCACATACTTAGGTAAAAATATTTTTGTTACACCACACTTGTTGGTGTGTTTTGCCTTAACTAAAATATGGTGGTCTATCTATATGGTTCACTTGTGATCTTTCCTTCCTTCCTGACTCTTCTTACTTGAGATCATGGTTTCCCTGAGAACAGCTCTTGGTCACAATACTTCAAAGTTGTTGACGGTCCCTTCTTATTTTGCATTCCCTCAGTCTCTAAACCTTGAGTAAGGCTTTCTCTGTTTCACTTGTAATCCTTAGTGGTATCCAAGTTGGAAGTCCTTTGGGGAAGAGGCTGAAGATGTTGAAGTCATTAGAGTTTGAAGAAGCTGAAGAAGTCCTTTGTACATGGTGTAGTCTTTGGTCACGAGGTAGGTTTTTCCATCAAGTTTGAAAATAGAAGAGATGTAGAGTTGAAACCAAAATGGTTAAGGAAAGAGGTTACAAGTGTTTTTGTAAATATGTTTTGGATCAAAATATAACTCCTATTTTTCTAAGGGTTTTTGTCCAATCCTAGGGTTTACAAATCCTACAGGCAACACAATGCTCTGATACCATCTGTAGGGGTCCCTACCCAATATGGTAAATCCCTCCTGTGTTTTACAATGCTAGTCCCTGGATCAATAGCTAGCATCCACAGTTAAGATGTAATATCAAGAAACAATGGTCATAACATAACTTTATAACCAGGAATTACATAATTTTATTACATCATACATAGCTCATTTGGCTATTACATTACATTGCAGCGGAATAACTATAAGTATGGGTCCTTCATCATCAAAGTGCCACAGGTGATGTTGTTATAGACTTTGTAATCCTAGTCAATCAAACAGTCTTCATTCTAAAACAATCAACCTGCAACATTACAAGTTACAGCCACAAGGGTCAATACATTTTGAATTGTATTGGCAAGTTTCACTTTTATGTATAATAAGAATGGATCCTATCATTATATGCATATTTGGTTATGTAGATTTTAAGGCTTATTTGCATAAAGCAATATTTATCCTATCTTTTCAAAATGGTTTTGGTCCTTTGTCAAATCTCTTTTCCAAGTTCCTTGAACTCCTTGGTAGAAACTCAAGTGTTCAAGTCCTTGTCAAAAACCCTTAAGCTACTTGGTAATTCCCCAAGTGCAACAAGTTTTATCAAAACCTCATGTGTTCCTTGGTAATCCCCAAGTACATCATGCTCTTGTGCACCTTGGTAACCCCAAGTGCAACAAGCTTTATCAAAGTCTCTTTGAATTCCTTGGTACCCCCAAGTGCATCAAGTTTTATATTAGAAGTTGGAATGTCGAGATCTCCCATAGTTCAAACTTTAGTTGCTCAAGATTGTCCATAACCGGACACGGCTAAGTACTTAGATTTTATTTACTTCTGCAGAAGGAGTACACTTTACCCACATGTCACAATCCCATCTTGTTGCCACGGTGGCCTCTTGGATTAGTGCTCACCAAGATGGAGATCTTGGCGGATCGAGAATGTGACGAAGTCTTTCCAAGAGGTCCTCCCATACATCATTGCTAGCTTGTCTTCATCCCCATGAAGCCTTCCAGATCCCCATGTCCGTAACTAAAGACAATGTATGGGTCTTCCTAATGTAGTTGACTAAGCCAGAGCCATAATAGCATGTGGTTGTACACGAAAGCCACAATTGGAGAAACATGTTCAATCTCTAAGTTTCCTAGGTGGTTTTCATTTGGAGCACAACACAAAGTGATTGCCATAGGCATGGTTCACTTTTGTTGCCACCATCTCAAAACATAAAGTGTCCACCACCTAGGTGGTTCATTGAGTCCTTGTTTTATTATGTAAAACACAAGTCTTTTCTCAACCTTTGTAAATTTCAACATGTATCTCTTTTCAAAACAAAGCATGGCTAAGCATGTACAACTTCAATATTTTTACTAAGGAGTGTATAGGGAATCCTATTAGGATTTAGCATAGCATAAGTATAAAATTCTTTTCATGCATGTTTTCAAAATCCACTAAGTATAATGAAAATACTAGGACTTTAGATGATAGTGTAACTTGCCTTTTTGTTAGGGAATGATAGTCACTCCTTGATCTTTCTAGTCTCACACTTTGCTAATTTCACTACAATCAAACAAGCATAGTATCAAGTAGCATTCCAACATTCAAACAATAATTCACATACACAAAGCAATGGTTCCTAAGTCTTGTAAAAAGAGGGTTCTATTGCAAGGTTGGTCTCTACTAGGTTTATAAACTTTGTAAGGTCCACATTGGTCATTCACCAAAATGGCAAAGTCATTAGTTAGAGGGTTTTGCCCAAAGTCTATTTTAAAATCCATTCACCTTTCATGTGGTGAAAATCATTCTTTTTAAAGTAAAACTTTAGGTTTTTCACCAAGTGAGTTGCTCTTGGCAAGGCTTGGTGTTTTGGGTCAGTAGGTTTGGTCCAAAACATTTTCCCAAAGTTTTCCCATGCACAACTTTTCCATCATAAATTTTAATGAGTTTATTTGGCTAGAAAATGACTAAGTTAATTAATTCAACTTAAATTTCACAAAAATCATTTTTAACACCATGGGTTGGTTCCTAGGGTCAGTAAGGTCACAATAAACCAATTGGCAAAGGTTTGATCTCAAAATTCATTTTTAAATGATTTTTCCAATGTTAGCAAGCACACAAAAGAATCAATTTCAAACAATCTACCAAATACTATTTGCTAAACTAAGGGTAGGGTTGGCTAGGGCTTGTTCTCCTGAATTCATTGATATAAAATTTGCAAAATTTGGACGTGTGGATCAAAAGATATAAGGATTTGAAGTTTGCAATTTAAATCAGATTCAAATCTGTTTCTAATTCTAACAGACGACACGCGGCGTGTTTCTACTCGCGGATACCGCTTCGCGTGGATCGGCATCGTGGGCCGCTGGATTAAGTTAGATCGGATGGTTCTGAGCACATACCCCTTCGAGAATAAGTGGATCTATCTCGGGCGTTGGATAGAGATCCTACGGTGTTCGCTTGCTCGGCCCTTCGCGAGCGGCGCCGGCGATGGCTAACGACGACGACGGTCAGATTACGGCGGTGCTGGCGAAACAGGAAACAAAACAGGGAGGGGAAAAGCTCACCGAGGTCGCGATGCTGTGGTGAAGCACGTCGTGTGGTCGGCGTGGCTCGGGGCGCACTGTGTCGGGAAGAATCTCTCGCCGGAGTTGCTCTTGGCGATGGTCGGCTCTGGTCGATGACGGGGACGTTGCTGTGGTCCACGAGAATACAAACGAAGGGCTGGGTTAGACGCAGGAGGTCACGGAGATGATGTGAGCATGCACCAGAAGAAGAGGGGCGACTGGGTTCTACCTGTGGGGCTCGTCGGAGAAGAAGGCAATGGCGCTTGATCCTTGTCGGTCGACCTCCAGGACACCGCGGATGGACGGTTTGGTGCAGGGAGGTGCGCCAGGAGTGGGGAAGTTGCGTGGTCGGTGAGGCTTGGGGTGATGGTTCATGGAATCATCTCCTGAACATCGTCGGAGTGGCGGCAGAGTGAATTGGCGACAGCCTAGGCGAAAGGGAAGTGGGCCGGGAAATACGTCATGGAGGAGAAGGCGGTTATAAGGGCGTGGTCGACGAGGCATTATCGCGGTGTTAAGGCGAATTGAGCAGCGAGTTACTGCGCAGCAACGGCAGCGAGGTTATGGGGAGGAGGAGGTCGCGGGGAGGAAGAAGGAGAACAGTGGAGGTGGGTCTACCTGTCAGTGGAGAAATAAAGGAGGAAGGGGTCCACTTGCCAGTCTCCTTGCGGGTTGATTAGTTGGTTCGAATCGTTTTCTGCGGGGGAGGAGAGTTGGGCTGGCTTGCTGGGCCTTGTTGGGCTGCCTGGGTTGGGTTGCCCTCTTTGTTATTTTTTCCTGTTTCTGATTTCTTTTCTTTTTCTGTTTCCATTTCCTGATTTGATATTTCAATCAAACAAATCACACTCAAATCCAGTCAAACATTCAACAAACTTTGAACTTGTATTTTGGTTCTGTTTAGTAACATAATCCAAATTCAAAATAATATTTTATTTATTTTAGGATCCATTTATTATTTGAATAAAATGGATCTAGTTATTTAATAAAATATGGTTTGATTTAATTAATAAAATTTCTATTTGAAATCCAATTACTTTCAAAATCAAACCAGTAGGTTTTATTTGAAACTAAGGATATTCGGAAAAAAAATAACCTTTTATTTTGAGTCCTTTATTAATTACATAACATAGACTTACATTTTAAATCCACCAGGTTTGTTTTATTGAGATTAATATTTGAAAGTCCAAAGTAAAGTCAAACATTTTAGTAGATATTATTTGTGAATATAAAATACTTAGAAAACTTATTTTAAATAAATTAATAAGTTTTGTTGTTTCAATTAAATTGGTAAGACCTTTTATTTTAAAAGGGTTTGGACATAATTATTTTACTTAAGCAATCCTTTATTATTTTAATTAAGCCTTTGCTATTTTATTTAAAAATAAATTGTTTTAATTAAAAAGCTTGGCCAAGTTTTATTTTGGTTTTATAAAATAACCCTTATTTGTAAATCCATCTTTTCTTTTGAATAACAATCTTTTTATTAAAAGATCCAAATTAGTAATTCTAAAACATTTTAATTTCCTTTATTAAATGTTTACCTTTAAGAATCCTTTTAGGAATTTATTTAATTCAAATGGGTTTTGAGTTCCAATTGAGTTCAAAAGTTTCTTCTAGCTCTGAAATTTAAACAAAGTTTTATTTTATTCATTTATTTTCACATTACAAGATTTGGAAAATCTTGGGATGTGACAGGTATTTATGCTCGATAGTGGGTTCATGCCTCTAGTTTCCAAGGGAAGTGACAATAATCTCTTCGGTTGTAGATGTGCTGTTGCTACTAGGGAGAAAACAATGGTCTCTTGTTCATGGAACATGTGGACTATTTACCTTACACACTTTGCTTAAAGAAGTTGTCTGTTGCTTACAACTT
Source organism: Avena longiglumis (assembly GCA_030063025.1). Taxonomy (NCBI): domain Eukaryota; kingdom Viridiplantae; phylum Streptophyta; class Magnoliopsida; order Poales; family Poaceae; genus Avena; species Avena longiglumis. Next base: position 144,808,994 of record CP125978.1, on the reverse strand, counting down.
AATACTGGAGGGGGTTCAGATGATAACCTGAAGGTGGACTTCTAGTCATAGATGCAGTTGGATGGCGGTCTATGTATCTTGTTGTATTGCCCAATCGAATCTCATAGGATCTATATGACTAGTAATTGCATTGTTATGCCTTGCTCAGTTCCTGTCAATTGCCCTCCTGTAATTTTTTTACCCTTCATGCCATTTTGTTTATCTAAGGAGAGCACCTCTAGTGAACTATGGACCCCGGTCCAATCTTTACCATTGATACATCTTCCACTGCTACTTGTTTACTTGCTGCAAACCATTACCTTCCACACCATACGTTTAATCCTTTGTTACAGCAAACCAGTGAGCTTGACAACCTCACTGATTCGTTGGGGCAAAGTCTTGAGTTTGTGTTGTGAAGGTCTTCACGTTGCTTGCAACACTTGTGTGACGTTTCCTTCCTCCTTCTGGTTCGATAAACTCGGTCTCTACTAAGGAAATCTTGCTGTTGTGCTCATCATACCTTGCTCTTGGGGTTCCCAACAAAGTCCTATCTGAGAGGCAACATCAACCGGCAGGAGCCTTATGGTTGTCTTTTTAATTTTGTTAAGATCTGCGTGTCTATTATTCAAAGTAGTTGTAATAGTTGATGCTGGTGGACGACAACCATGGAGCAGCGCCATTGACCTTGACGCCACACCGTTGATGATGGAGATCATGTTCGTGCTTGGAGATGGAGATCGAAGGCACAAGAAGAAAGGACATATCATATCACATATTATGAATTGCATGTGATGTTAATCCTTTTATGCATATTGTATTGCTTAGATCACGATGGTAGCATTATAAGATGATCCCTCTCACTAAATATCAAGTAATAAAGTGCTCGTCCTTTGTAGGCACCGTTGTTAAGACTCGTCGTTTTGAAGCACCACGTGATGATCGGGTGTGATAGATTCTACGTGTGCATACAACGGGAGCAAGCCAGATTTTCTCACGTGGATACTAAGGTTAACCTTGACGAGCCTAGAATGTACATACATGGTCTCAGAACACGGAATACCGAAAGGTAAAGCATGAATCATATAGTAGATATGGTGAACATGTTGATTGTTCTCCTTTGAAACTACATCATCTCTCGTGATGATCGGACTTGATGTAGTGGATTTGGTTCGTGTGATCCCTAAAACAATGTGAGGGATATTGTTTTGAGTGGGAGTTCACGTAGTTAATTTAAGTATTAAATTGAACTCAATTTGTCACAAACTTAGTCTAAAGTATTGCAAATATGTTGTAGATCATGGTGGCCCCTACCATCAATTTTAATGCGTTCCTAGAGAAAGAAAATTTCAAAAACAATGGAAGCAACTTCGCGGATTGGTTCTGCAATTTGAGGATTGTCCTCAATGATGGTCAATTGACCTATGTGTTGGATGCACCACTGGGTGACCCACCTACAGCTGATGCTACCGATGAGGTGAAGAATGTTTTCCTGACTTGGAAGAATCAATACTCCACAGTTTAATGTGCTATATTGTATGGTTTGGAATTAGAGCTTCAGAAAAGGTTTGTGAACTTTGAACCACATGATATTTTCCATGAACTCAAAATGATATTTGAGGCTCACGCGACAGTTGAGAGTTATGAGGCTTCTGAAAGGTTCTTTAACTGTAAGATGGAAGAGGGCAGCTCCGTTAGTGAGCATGTGCTTAAGATGTCTTGGCACGCCAATAAACTCCAAAGCTTAGGTATAGTGATTCCTAATGCATTGGGGATTCACTGTGTTCTCCAATCACTACCACCTAGTTACAAGAATGTTGTGATGAACTACAACATGCAACACATGGATAAGTTGTTACCAGAACTCTTCTCTATGTTTAAGTATGCGGAAGTGGAGATCAAGAATGAGCACTAAGTGTTGATGGTCAATAAGATCACCAATTTCAAGAAGCAATGCAAGCCTAAGAAAAAGGGTAACTTCAAGAAGGGCGGCAAGAAAGCTGCCGCGCCTACAAAGAAGACCAAGGCTGGTCCTAAGCCTGATACTGAGTGCTTTTACCGCAAGGGAGAAGGTCACTAGAAGCGGAATTGCCCCAAGTACCTGGCAGATCTAAAGAACGACAACATCAAGAAGAAAGGTATATTTGATATACATGTTATTGATGTGTATCTTACTAGTAATCATAGTAGTGCTTGGGTATTTGATACTGGTTCGGTTGCTCATATTTGTAACTCGAAAAAGGTGCTGCAGAATAGACGGAGACTAGAGAGAGATGAGGTGACAATGCGCGTTGGAAATGGCTCCAAGGTTGATGTGATCGTTTTTGGCACACTCCCTCTTCATCTACCATCGGGATTAGTTTTATACTTAAATAATTGTTATTTAGTGCATGCGTTAAGCATGAACATTATATCTAGATCTTGTTTATTGCGAGACGGTTACTTGTTTAAGTCGGAGAATAATGGTTGTTCGATTTATATGAGTAATATCTTTTATGGTCATGCACCGTTGATAGATGGTCTATTCTTATTGAATCTCTATAGTAGTGATACACATGTTCATAATATAGATGCTAAACGTTTGAAATTGAATGATAATTCTACATACACGTGGCACCGTCTTCTTGGTCACAGTGGAGTGAAGCGTATGAAGAAACTCCATTCTGATGGACCTCTTGAATCACTTGAAATATGCGAATCATGTATGATGGGAAAAATGACTAAGACTCCATTCTCTGGTATGATAGAGCAAGCTATGGAATTATTGGAAATCATACGTACCGATGTGTGTGGACCAATGAGTGTGGCATCGCGCGGTGGTTATCGTTATGTTCTCGCTTTCATGGATGACTTGAGTAGATATGGGTATATCTATTTCATGAAACATAAGTCCGAAACTTTTGAGAAGTTTAAGGAATTTCAAAGTGAAGTAGAGAATCAACGTAACAAGAAGATTAAGTTTTTACGATCTGATCGTGGAGGTGAATATCTAAGTTATGAATTTGGCAAGCATTTTAAGAAATGCGGAATACTTTCAAAATTGACACTGCTGGGAACACCACAATGTAATGGTGTGTCCGAACATCATAATCAAACTCTCTTAGATATGGTTCGGTCTATGATGTCACTTATAGTTTACCGTTGTGATTTTGGGGTTATGCATTAGAAACAGCCGTATTCACTTTAAATAGGGCACCATCTAAATCCGTTTAAATGACACTGTATGAATTATGGTTTGGGAAGAAACCTAAATTGTCGTTACTTAAATTTTGGGGTTGTGAAGCTTATGTAAAGAAGTTACAGCCCGACAAGCTTGAACCCAAAGCGGAAAAATGCGTCTTCATAGGATACCCGAAGTAAACTAGTGGGTATACATTCTATCATAGATCTGAAGGCAAAATCTTCGTTGCCAAAAATGGGTCCTTTCTCGAGAAGGAGTTTCTCTCGAAAGAACTGACTGGAAGGAAAGTAGAACTCGACGAGGTTGTCGAACCTTCTCTCGGATTTGAGAGTAGCGCAACACCGGAAGAAGTTTCTGTGGTGACTACACCAATAAGAGAGTAAGCTAATTATAAAGATCAAGAAACTTTGAACGAAGTTACTACGAAACCTTGCATGTCAACAAGGACTCGTATCACTCCCGATTGGTATGATCCCATTATGAGTGTCATGTTGGTGGAAGACACCGACAACCCTGCGACATATGAGGAAGCGGTGATGACCCCAGATTCCAATAAATGGCAAGAAGCCATGAAATTCGAGATTGGATCCATGTACGAAAACCAAGTGTGGACTTTGGTGGACTTACTGGATGGCCGCAAGGCTATCGAGAACAAATGGATTTTCAAGAAGAAAATAGATGCTAATGGTAATGTAACCGTCTATAAAGCTCGACTTGTCACGAAAGGGTTCCGACAAATTCAAGGAGTTGACTATGATGAGAATTTCTCACTGTAGCGAAGCTAAAGTCTGTGAGGATCTTGTTAGCAATCGCTGCATATTATGATTATGAGATATGACAGATGGATGTCAAAACGGCATTCCTCAATGGAGACATTGATGAAGAGTTGTATATGGTACAACCCAAAGGTTTTTTCGATCCTAAAGATGCTAACAAGGTATGAAAACTTCAACGATACACTTATGGATTGAAGCAAGCATCACGAAGTTGGAATCAACGTTTTGATAAGGTGATCAAAAGTTTTGGTTTTATACAAACTTATGCAGAAGCTTGTATTTACAAGAAAGTGAGTGGGATATCTGTTGACATATTGTTGATTGGGAATGATGTATACCTTCTTAAAAGTGTCAAAGATTATTTGAATAATAATTTTTCAATGAAGGATCTTGGCGAAGCTGCTTACATATTAGGCATACAGATTTATAGAGATAGATCGAGACGCTTAATATCGCTTTAAAAAATTAGATATTTGGACAAGGTTATAAAGAGGTTTAGAATGGAAGATAGCAAGAAAGAGTTCTTTCCCATGTTGCCCAATACGACCTTGAGTAAAACTCAAAGTCCCGCTACGGCAGAAGATAGAGAGAGGATGAGTAAGACTCCCTATGCCTCAGCCATATGATCTATCAGATATTGCATAAGATGTTAGTTTGACTAGCAGATATCAAAGTGATCCAAGAGTATATCCCTAGATAGCGGTCAAAAAAATCCTTAAGTATTTGAGAAGAACTAAGGATATGGTTATTCCTTATGGAGGTGATGAACAACTCGTAGTAAACGGTTACACCGATGCTAGTTGGAACACCGATCTGGATGATTCTAAATCACAATCTGGATATGTATTTACTTTTAATGGTGTAGCAGTAAACTGGAGGAGTGCAAAGCAAATCGTCGTGGCGAGATCTTCAACTGAATCGGAATACATGGCTGCTTCGGAGGCTTCACAAGAAGCAATATGTATGAAGGAGTTCATTACAGAGCTTGGTGTGGTTCCCAGTGCGCTGGACCCAATGGCAATATAATGTGATAACATGGGTGCCATAGCTCAATGCGTAGGAGCCAAGGTCACACAATAAGTTGAAGCATATCAAGCTACGTTTTCACGCTATTCGAGAGCATGTCCAAGATGGTGACATAAAGATTTGCAAAGTACACACGGATCTAAATGTGGCGGATCCATTGACTAAACCTCTCACGAGGGCAAAACATGACCAACACGAAATCGCCATAGGTGTTAGGTATATTACCATGTAATCTAGATTATTGACTCTAGTGCAAGTGGGAGACTGTTGGAGATATGCCCAAGAGGCAATAATAAAAGTAGTTATTATTATATCTTTGTGTTTATGATAATTTTTTACATTCATGCTATAATTGTATTGACCAGAAACGTTAATACTTGTGTGATTTGTAAACATGTAAGAGTCCCTAGTAAATCCTCTTTATAATACTTGCTTGTTGAATAATAGATGATTATGGTTTCCTAATCATGAATATTGGATGTTGTTAATAACAATATCATATTATTAGGAGAATGGTGTGATGGACATACTCCTATAGTTAAGCGTAGCATAAAGATCAAGTCATTTCAATAGTTTGTTTGCTATAAGCTTTCAGATACATAGTAACCTAAATCCTTCGACCATGAGATCATGTTAATCCATCACCGGATGGATGCTTTGATGACATCAAACACCACTTCGTAACTGGGTAGCTATAAAGGTGACATTGAGTGTTCGGAAAGTATGTGTTGAGGCACATGGCTCAAGAGTGGGATTTGTCCATCCATATGACAGATAGATATACTCTGGGCCCTCTTGGTGGAATGTCATCCAATTAGCTTGCAGGCATGTGAATGGCTCACTGATACGTCGTAAACGTATCTATGATTTTTGATGTTCTATGCTTCTTTAGTATCTACTTTGCTATGCTTTGTATACACTTTGAGGTATTTCTATACATTTTCTGGGACTAACCTATTAACAATATGCCGCAGTGCCAGTTGCCTGTTTTCTGCTGTTTTTGGTTTCAGAAAAGCTAGAAAGGAAATATTCTCGGAATTGGATGGGACAAAAGCCAAATTCAATATTTCACCAAGGAGAACATAGAGACCAAAGGGCGGTCGGAGGGGAGCCACAGGATGGCCACACCCCCAGGTATGGGCCCACCCTAGGCCACACCAGGGTAGGGTGTGGGACCCCTGGCCGCCCCTACCTCGCCTCTTCGCCTATAAAAGCCCCCGATACCAAAACCCTAAGTACCCGATCAACTCTCCATGAAACTGTCCATAACCGTCGCCACCATCGTCCTTAGATCAGGGGGATCTGAAGCTCTTCCCGGCACCCTGTCGGAGGGGAGAGATCACCCCGGAGGCCTTCTTCATCACCATGCCATCCTCCGAAGTGATGCGTGAGTAGTTCACCCTTGGACTATGGGTCCATACAGTAGCTAGATGGTTGTTTCTCCTCCTTTGTGCTATCATGTTTAGATCTTGTTAGCTCTATTCATGATCAAGATCATCTATTTGTAATCAGACATGTTGTGTTTGCGGGGATCCGATGGATATTGAGATACTATGCCAGATTGATTATTGATTCTATCATGTCTGTATTGTTTGAGATCTTGCATGCTCTCCGTTTCTAGTAACTATCTTGTCCAAGTCGATTCTAGTGACTCCAAGAGGGAGTATTTATGCTCGATAGTGGGTTCATGCCTCTATTGAATTTGGGGAAGTGACATAAATTTCTAAGGTTGTAGATGTGTTGTTACTACTAGGTAGAAAACAACAATATTTTGTTCATGGAACAATTGTATTGTTTACTTTACACACATTGCTTAATGCAATTATCCGTTGATTGCAACTTAATACTGGAGGGGGTTCAGACGATAACCTGAAGGTGGATTATTAGTCATAGATGCAGTTGGATGGCGGTCTATGTATATTGTTGTAATGCCTAATCAAATCTCATAGGAATCATGAATGTCTAGTATTTGCATTGTTATGCCTTGCTCAGTTCCTGTCAATTGCCCCGCTGTAATTTGTTCACCCAACATGTTATGTTAGTTATCTTAAGGAGAACACCTCTAGTGAACTGTGGACCCCGATCCAATCTTTACCATTGTTACACCATATACTATTACCATTTACTTTCTACAAGCAATCATTACCGTCCACACTATACATTTAATCCTTTGTTTTCAGCAAACTAGTGAGATTGACAACCTCACTGTAAGTTGGGGCAAAGTCTTGAGTTTGTGTTGTGCAGGATTCCAAGTTGTTAGCATGTCAACACCCGGAATTTTAATCCCAGATGCCTGTTATGCCATACATCAAAATCCCAGGATTACCATTTTTGCGAGACATAACAGAATTGGATACCATAGTACATCATCCATTACAACCGTACATAAGTTCTTACACAAATAGGGATCTCATGATCCAGTTCTTAATACAACATCAAGCAGCGGAATACGTAGTAATAACGGTAGCATAGGCGAAGCTCCATCTTCGCGGTCACAGGCAATGCTGACGATGGGAGATGATCCTAGTTGTCGTAATGTTCCTGGGGTCCATCCTCCAGGTACTCCTCTTCATAGTCTGGCCACGGGAATAGCCAGGGACAAAGCCATGAGTACTCTTTAAGTACTCGCAAACTAATACTAACAAGTGAGAGGGGTTTTTGATAATAGGACACTAGGCTCTAGGGTTGTTTTGCAAAAGCCAGATTTATCTCTACTAAGTTCAGAAGCAACAAATGCTAGTTGAAGTATTATAACACCTAAGTGGGAACTTGTATTTCATATCACAACCCCGTTGTGGTCAAGTCAACGTCTCAATAAATTTCACAAGTCATTTTGAAAAGTCTGACGGGGGAACAGTATGGCCACTCCAACTGTCCATAACCGCGGACGTGGCTATTCGAATAGTTTGACACTCTGCAGAGATTGTACACTTCCACCACAACATTCGATACATCCGTTAGGAACAAATCCTGAATTCACCATACTCAATATGCGGATAATCAATCCTAACCTTTCGATTACACGCCCTAGTATAAGCACCTCTCCTATGAGTTTGGCCTCCCAACCATGACCAACTATCATCTTGGGTACTGCACAGGTGGACAATCTTCACAAGGTAGCCTCAGCTCAGACCTTGGCCGTGAGGGAACTAATACTAAGGTATATAAGTTTCCAGTCAAGCCCTACCCAATCTTCGCGTACTGTGGTTGTACGATAAAATTGGAATGGTATCGCATCCAGACAACCATCAGTTTTATAAAGGGCTAAGGCTCATGCCTCAACATTTTCATCACTAAAATCATAAGGTGTTCGGAAACACATGTCCAAAATATTTCAATAGAATGATCCATCATTCCAAGGTTTTCATAACCATTTTTCCACCAAGTATTCCCATCTAAAGTTGATCAAGTTTTATGCTTAGCACTAGCATCTATATGTGGGGGTAAGCAATAATGAGGGGTGGTAAACTAGTGGAGTTCTAACTAAGTTCAATCTCATGCCTTAAGATGACATCAAGATTATCTGGCTTAGGCCACATTTTATGCTCTTTATGAAACCTTCAAATATCTTTCTAGTATCTATAATTCACTTAAGTAAACTCTAAGTAATAGCTTTGATAAAGAAATAAAGTATAAAGCTTGTAAGTAAAAACTAGGATTGGTTTATCAAGTGGATATGATCACATATGCTTAAGGCATATAGTGGGCAGAGTAACAAGTAGTGGTTTGTGGCATCAGTAGGGTATCTTGCAAGGGTTAGCTTGCATTGGTCCAATTAGTTAATAAATCTTGCTAAAGTAGAGTGTCTTGCAAGTTTTAGCTTGCCTTGTGCAGAGCAGTGGTTGAAGTTCTCCTCGTCTTCTTCTTCGTAGAATCCTCCTTCCTCCTCGTATCCTTGGTGCATTTAGCGTCTATGAATAAATACGAGGTACACAATCACCAAACAATACTTAACTACTTGCAATCATCACACACAAGTGTCCTATAGATGATCTAACATCATCACTAACATTACAAGATTTAGGCTTGGTTTAATTCCTTTTATTTTTAGAAAAGTAATTTCTACTCATTGAAAAACTACTTAAGATTTAATATTCTCCAAACCAAACATGGGATCATGTTGAAACATGTCATCACCACATATTTTAGTCCATGGGAACATGATTTAAAGTGGTGTCACAATTTAATAAGGTTTTACCCTTTTATTTTAATTAAATAAAGTGACTAGAAATGCCTATGTAGCATTCTTTTATTACTTGAACATTATTTCTGCAAGTAAACCTATATATTTTTATATATTCTGAAAGTTATGGTTAAAGGTGATTTTTGAGAGTTGGAATCAACTCAAAATCTATTATGGTTTAAATTTGAAAAATGTTTGAATGCAGAAAAGCTTCTGCCTTGTTATTTTTACCATAGGTGATCTATAGATCCAAATGACTTGGATCCAATGGGCTTGGATTCAGCATTTCAAGACCTTTCTAACAAAATTAGTTTCATTCAATTTGGTGCACTGAATCGACTTGGGTTGATTTTTGAAACTAGGTATAGAAGTGTGTTTGAAATAAAATGGAAAAGGTTTAATTCAAATAACTGGGTTGTGCGGGAAAAGTTAATGGGCCGGCCTGCTAAGCGTAGCGCTTCCGCGGGCTGCTTAAGTGGGTGTCCCCACTCGTCAGTGAGATAGGGGGGTGCGAAGCGGTACGGGGCAACGTGGTGCGTTCGATCTAATTCTAATCCAACGACTGAGAGTCATCGTCGACGTTGAGCAACGCCGGCGAGAAAGAAACCTAGCGTGACCAGTGGGGGTTGCTGGGGGATCACCGGGGTGTAGGCGAGGGTCGGCGAGGCGGGCGAGCGACGAAGTCGATGACGGCGAACTCAGGGGTGGTCACGGCAGCTCTTGGGGTGGACGAAATCGTCGACGCCCTTCTTCTCCAGAGGCGGCGGGATCCAGTGAAATTCCGGCGATGCGCTGCTCGCCTTGCTCTGGGACTGAGGTGGGATGGTTCAGGGTGAGAGAGGAGTGGAATGGTGTGAAGAATTCGAGCGGGGAAGGCCTCTATTTATTGTCGCGACGGTGAGACCGAACGGCATGGGCAGGCGACGGTGGCGACACGGTTACGAGCGTCTAGAGGCATGGCCGGTGGTGGCGATCGCTTGGTGGTCTCCTGGCGATGCTCTATGGCTTTAATGCGTGCGTAGGGGTGGTGCGGTTTGGTCTAGAACACACGACGCTCTGCATGGCAGAGGAGGCGTCTTCGACGGCGAGCGGTGGCTATGAGGCATGGGGCGGCAAACGGGGATGTCTGGCGGTCTCCTGGGACGGTGGTGATCGTGTATGCACGCAGCGAGGACGGCGCGCGGTCTGTGGGCTTCGGTCGAGGGTGGCACTCTGGCGCATGCTCGGCATGGTCGCTGGCGGTCTGGGCGCGGTCCGTGCGTGTGGTCCAGTGGCTGGCAGGGTTCGAGCGCTAGACAGGTAGTGGCGGTGGACGGTGGGCTGCCTCCCAGACAAGGTTGGCACGGCTTAATCTTCTCCTAGCTTGCTGTCTCAACTGGGGTGGCATGGGTGTGCTCGGCTGTTCACCATTGATGGCAATGCCAAGCCTATAGTGTTTAGATTTTGTATGATTTGTGGCTGCAACCTGTTTGATGAAATGGCCGCATGAATTCAAGTTTTGAATTTTGAAAAGATTTTTGGTGGGTGTGCTAGGTTGGTGCTGGTGAGTATGTAGATGCTTGCGTTTTGAAAGTTGAGCTTGTTTGAGTGGTTTTTGAAAAAGTGGGATCTTCTCATATGATAAAGATCCAATTTTGAATTGTCATTTAAACTATGCATTTGAAAGTTTCTGGATGATCACAAAGTGGGCCTTGATACTTTGTTATGAGTACATTCAAGGGGTGCAAAGATCCAGAAAAGTTTCTGTTAGGTTCTGAAAGTTTGAGACAACCAAAGTAGGCATGGGAGTTAAATTGGTCAAAGTGACCATTCCTTTATTTTATTTGTTTTGATTTATTTGTCTTTGAGAAAAGCGTGGGAAATGTTTAGATGATGTTTATTTCACCTAAGCATCCATTTACAAGCAATGGAACACATAAACAAGGTGGTTCAAAAGAATTTAAAATTCAATGCATACTCATATGCATGCTTCCATAATTTTATTTAGAAATTTTTTTGTTAACCCTAATTTTGATGATTAGAGTTTGATGATCCAAGTTTAGTATTTTTGGGATGTTACAAACCTTCCCCCCTTAAACAAAATCTCGTCCCGAGATTTTAAAAAGGACAAAAAGATTACCTAGGATTTGAAGAGATCGGGAAACTCCGTCCTGATGTGATCTTCGCGCTCCCAGGTAGCTTCCTCTTCCGTGTGGTTGCTCCACTGAATCTTGAGAAACTTGATGCTTCGGGTTCGGGTAGTTTGAAAAGCTTCTTCCAAAATACGGATGGGTACTTAGGGATAGGTCAGGTCATCGTTGATCTCTATGGTCCGGTGATCGATATTCTTGAACACGTCGGTCTTCTCGGGGACTTCGAGACACTTGCGAAGTAATGAGATATGGAACACATTGTGCATGGCTGACATCTCTTTGGGTAGTTCCAATTGATACGATACTTCTCCTCGATGGTTTAGAATCTTTAAAGGTCCGATATATCTGGGGGATAACTTTCCCTTGAGTTTGAAACACTGCATTCCCTTCAATGGCGACACTTTCAGATAAACAAAATCTCCTATGTTGAAGGCGAGGTCTCTACGTCTCTTTTCGGCGTAACTCTTTTGTCTGGATTGGGCGGTCTTGAGGTGTTCACGAATCTTGTGAACCTTCTCTCGCTTCTCGAGGATGTCCGTCCAAAATCGACTCTCTCCTACTTCTGACCAGTTCAAAGGGGTGCGACACTTCCTTCCGTACATGAATTCAAATGGGGCCATTTGCAAACTGGCTTGATAACTGTTGTTGTATGAAAATTCTGCAAACGGCAGACAGTCTTCCTACTTGGATCCATATTCTAACACGCATGCTCTCAACATATCCTCGAGTATTTGATTTACTCGCTTCGTTTGTCCATCGGTCTGAGGGTGATAAGCGGTACTGAAATCTAAGTGGGTTCCTAAACCTTTTTGGACTTTCTTCCAGAATCTCGAGGTAAACTGAGTTCCTCGATCCGATACGATGTTCTTGGGGACTCCATGCAAACTAACGATTCTAGCGATGTACAACTCCGCTAGCTTCGAACTCTGATATGTGGTATTGACGGGCAAGAAATGGGCGACTTTGGACAATTTGTCCACTATGACCCAGATAGAGTCATTTCCCCTACTAGAAGTAGGCATTCCAGTGATAAAGTCCATTCCTATAGAATCCCATTTCCATTCCGGAATCTGCAATGGTTGCAACAATCCAGCGGGTCTTTGATGTCCGGCCTTGACTCGCTGACAAATATCACACTTGGCGATATAGCTTCCGATTTCTCTCTTCATCTTATGCCACCAAAATTGCTCTTTTAAATCTTGATACATCTTAGTTCCTCCGGGATGGATAGAATAAAGAGTATCATGAGCCTCCTTCAAAATAACTTCTTTCAACTCAGAATCTGCTGGTACACAAAGGCGTCCTTTGTACCACAAAAATCCTTCTTCGTCTTCGGTGAATCCGGGTACTTTGCCTATACCGATACGACGCTTGATTCCGTCGATACTAGCATTTTCCTTCTGCGCCGCTTTAATCTGACTGATCAAAGTGGGCTGGAGTTCTATGCTAGCCAAAAATCCTTCACTTACTAATTCCATTAGAAAAGCTTCCATCTCTTTGTGCAAATTTGGTTGCTCCTTCAAAATAATGGAGTTCAAGCGGCACGGCAATCTTCTAAGGGCATCGGCTACTACGTTGGCTTTACCAGGGTGATAGTGAATGTCCAGATCATAATCCTTGATTAGTTAAATCCATCTTCTCTGCCTCATATTCAGCTCCTTCTGAGTGAATATATACTTTAGGCTCTTGTGATCCGAATAGATCTCACAACGGTGTCCCATCAGGTAATGTCTCCATGCTTTCAGGGCTAGAACTACGACTGCGAGTTCGAGGTCATGGGTTGGGTAGTTTTGCTCATGTTACTTCAGTTGTCTAGATAGATAAGATATAACTTTGCCTTCTTGCATTAGCACACATCCGAGACCGATCTTGCATGCGTCACAATACACATCTAAGGGTTTCGTGATATCCGGCATGATCAAGATTGGGGCTGAAATCAATCTCCTCTTGAGTTCTTGAAAACTTGCTTCACATTTGTCGGTCCATTCAAACTTCTTGTCTTTCTTAAGCAATTGGGTCATGGGTCTGGCGATACTAGAGAATCCTTCTACGAATTTGCAGTAATATCCCGCCAATCCGATAAATGCACGAACTTGGGTTTGAGTGGTTGGGGCTTGCCAATCTTCTACATCTTTCACTTTGGCAGGGTCAATGGCAATTCCTCCGGCTGATACAATGTGACCAAGAAATCCTACCTCCTGTAACCAGAATTCACATTTGCTAAACTTTGCATACATCTGATGCTCTCTAAGGGTTCCAAGAATGGTCCTTAGGTGTAGCTCATGTTCTTCTTCTGATTTGGAATAAATCAGAATGTCATCGATGAAAACAATGACAAACTTATCCAGGAAGTCCATAAAAATCTTATTCATGAGATTCATGAAATAAGAGGGGGCATTGGTTAGTCCGAAAGACATGACTGTATACTCATACAATCCATATCTGGTGGTAAAGGCAGTCTTTGGAATATCCTCTACACGAATTTTGAGTTGATGATAGCCATTTCTAAGATCAATCTTAGAAAACACTTTGGCATCGGTCAATTGATCAAACAAATCTTCTATCTTGGGCAAGGGGTACTTGTTCTTGATGGTGACATCATTCAATTTCCGATAATCCGTACACAAACGGTTACCTCCATCCTTCTTGTACACAAACAAGATAGGTGATCTCCAAGGTGACGCACTTGGTTGAATCAATCCAATTTCCAGCATGGAATCCAACTGCTTCTTCAATTCTGCGAGCTCTGACGGGTTCATACTATAGGGTCTCTGGGCTATGGGTCCGGTTCCAGGAATTAGTTCGATGATAAACTCGATATCCCGATCTGGGGGCATACCGGGCAAAACATCTGGAAATACATCGGGGTATTCACAAACTATCTGGACTTGGTCAATGGTAGGTTGGGCTATACTCTTGTTGCACTTGAATTGGCGAGGTAAGGTTTCAGATATATGCTCGACTGATATTCCGAGGGTACTGGTCATGGTTATGGCTTTCTTGGCACAGTCAATCAATCCTTTATGTTTGGACATCCAATCCATTCCTAGTACTACTTCCAAACCTTTAGTTCCGAGTACTATCAGATTTGCATAAAAATCTATGCCATGGATTCAGATAGGGACGGCTTTGCAAATTTGCCTAGCCTTGGTGGTTGATCCGGGAATTTGAACAATCATAACATGCTTCAGTTTGGTTGGTTGAATTTTACTAGTGCATGCAAATTCTTCGGTGACAAATGAATGCGATGCACCAGAATCAAACAACACTCGTGCAAGTACTGAATTAACAGAAAACATACCCAGCACGACGTCTGGCGCTTCCTGAGCTTCTTCAGCATGCATGAGAAAAAGACGGCCGTTGCGGTTGAGTGAATTCCCTGGGGCAAATCTTCTTCCTGGCTGAACACGACGCTGCTGCTGAGCTGGGACATTGGCATTGGGGGCTGTAGCATTCTTCTTGTTGGGGCACTCGTTGGAATAGTGGCCTTTATTTCCACAAATATAACAGTCACTTGCGACTTGTCCTTGGCGCTACAGCACATCATTGCTTCCAATCCTGGGCGTGTTGGTGTTGGTAGCATTGTTGTTGTTGAACTTGGGTGGGGCACGGTTGAAATTGCTAGCGTTGCCGGGGTTGTTGTGATTTCCTCCGGGCCTAGGGTTTCCATGGTTGGGATAGGTTGGACGGTTCATCGGGGGTCTGTTGGTTCTTGGGGCGAATCCTGGAGATGGGTTGGGGCGATACTTTGGGGTCGGATGGGTTCCTGGCTGATGCATCATGCGACGCTTGCGGTTCTCATTGGCCTGGTTGATCTTTCCTTCCATCTGGATGGCCGAGTCGACAAGGGCTTCGATATCTGCAAACGGGATATTGACTAACACTGTCTGCATCTCGTCATGCGGACCATTCAGGAATCTTTCTTTCTTCTTGGCTTCGGTGTTGATTTCATTCGGGGCATAACTAGCTAATGACAAAAATTTGTCACGGTATTCCACTACAGTCATCCTTCCTTGCTTTAGTTCTCTGAACTCGTCTCTCATTCTCTTGATCAAACCTGGTGGCACATGGGTTCTGCTAAACTTGACCTTGAATTCCTCCCAGGTCATCATCTGGCCTCCGGTCATTGCGCGAACACTGTTCCACCATGCTCTGGCATCTCCGTTTAGATAGTGGGTGGCAAACGGAACTTTCTCGTTGGCTTCCACTCCGGCTACTTCTAGGTTATTTTCCATGGTTTGCAGCCAATCATCGGCGTCTAGGGGTTCTTCTGACTTAGTGAAAACAGGTGGGTTGGTATTCTGGAAGTTCTTGAGCTTAGATCCATGGGTTTTTCTGATTTCCGTGGCCTTGGTTGTTGTGGGCAAGTTGGGCTATCTGTTTCAGTGTGGCTAGGTTGGCTTGACGTTCTGCTCTTTCAGCTTCACGGTCAGAAGTCAACATTTGCAGAATCTGCAACATCGGGTCCGGGGATGAACCACTTCCTCCACGTGGCATCTGAAGATTGAGATAGATCATGAGAAAAGAGGGAAATTTTCTAAAGTTTTGGGTCTTTAAAAAAATTTTAAAGTTTGACTCAGATTTTCTAGCAACTTTCTTTTTCATTCATTCATTCATTCATTCATTCATAGCACCCAGTACAACACACACCACAACAAAGAAAAACAGATGGTTTTAAGAACCATTCTAGAAACTATGATAAAGTGGGACTGAATACTACTCACTACGCTAGTGCTCAAGTGCTACTACTCCTCGGAATCTGTGGCCTCATCATCCTCATCATCATCATTGGTGAAGGCGAAATCATCATCATCGGTGAAGAAATCCATAGCCTGATCCTCCAGAAAATCATCGTCATCGCTGAGATAGGAGTAGGGGTCTCCACGAAGATCCTCTCCGGCATTTTCCCTTTCCTCCAACTGCATGTCTCTCTCGTGGATGGTCTCCACCAAAGATGAGATGCGGTGGCGAAGACGGGAAATAATGCGCTCCTTCTTGTCGAGCTGATGGCGGAGAGACTTGCGATCCTTTGATAGCATGGCGAAGGTTTGATCCTTCGTCTTGATGATGGCAGACTTGTGGTTGCAGTAGTAACGGCAGTTGTCCAACTCCTGCTGACGATCGTACATCATGAAGCTAAGGTGGTCCAATTAAGTCTTTAGTTCGGGGTGGTATGGGGCTTCCAGCGGTTGTCCATTAGCATCACGCCTTGGGAAAAACTCAAAGCGAGTTCCCTTAATCTGATTGATGCTCTGCCCACACAGACGGGAAAGAGCTTCCTGCATGGCCCTGGCAAGTCCATCGAGCAAGTTGTTCTCTCTTAAGGTAAACTGAATTCCTTCCGCAGTGGGAGGTTCAATCTTTCCTCGGAGACTTGCAACAATTTTCCACTGCAGATCTTCTCCTCCTTGATCATTGAGCTGAGCTCCGAAGAACTCGGGGTGCGGACGCTCCAGAAGTTCCGAAAGCTGGTCCAAATCCCTCTCAAAGATCAGGTCTCCTCCATTCCCCAACTGATAAAACTTGCTGTACTTCACGCCCATCTATAAGAATAGAGGATGAGTAGGTTAGCAGAGTGATAAAGTGTGTCAAAATTTTATGTATTTGTAAGAGTTTTTGAGGAACATGAATTTTCATGAAAGAATCAAAGGGATAAGAATGAGAATAAGTTTTTGTAAATATTTGTTTTCTTTGGTTTTGGAAACTAAGTTTTTGATACAAACGTCCAGTCTAACTAGGGTCTCCTATGGTCAGGATGGCTCTGATACCAACTTGTCAACACCCGGATTTTTAATCCCAGATGCCTGTTATGCCATACATCGCAATCCCAGGATTACCATTTTTGCGAGACATAACAGAATTGGATACCATAGTACATCATCCATTACAACCGTACATAAGTTCTTACACAAATAGGGATCTCATGATCCAGTTCTTAATACAACATCAAGCAGCGGAATACATAGTAATAACGGTAGCGTAGGCGAAGCTCCATCTTCGGGGTCACAGGCAATTCTGACGATGGGAGATGATCCTAGTTGTCGTAATCTTCCTGGGGTCCATCCTCCAGGTACTCCTCTTCATAGTCTGGCCACGGGAATAGCCAGGGACAAAGCCATGAGTACTCTTTAAGTACTCGCAAACTAATACTAACAAGTGAGAGGGGTTTTTGATAATAGGACACTAGGCTCTAGGGTTGTTTTGCAAAAGCCAGATTTATCTCTACTAAGTTTAGAAGCAACAAATTCTAGTTGAAGTTCTATAACACCTAAGTGGGAACTTGTATTTCATATCACAACCCTGTTGTGGTCAAGTCAAAGTCTCAATTCATTTCACAAGTCATTTTGAAAAGTCTGACGGGGGAACAGTATGGCCACTCCAACTGTCCATAACCACGGACGCGACTATTCGAATAGTTTAAAACTCTGCAGAGATTGTACACTTTCACCACAACATTCGATACATCCGTCAGGAACAAATCCTGAATTCACCATACTCAGTATGCGGATAATCAATCCTAACCTTTCGATTACACGCCCTAGTATAAGCACCTCTCCTGTGAGTTTGGCCTCCCAACCATGACCAACTGTCATCTTGGGTACTGCACAGGTGGACAATCTTCACAAGGTAGCCTCAGCTCAGACCTTGGCCGTGAGGGAACTAATACTAAGGTATATAAGTTTCCAGTCAATCCCTACCCAATCTTCGGGTATTGTGGTTGTACGATAAAATTGGAATGGTATCGCATCCAGATAACCATCAGGTTTATAAAGGGCTAAGGCTCATGCCTCAACATTTTCATCACTAAAATCATCAGGTGTTCGGAAACACATGTCCAAAACATTTCAATAGAATGATCCATCATTCCAATGTTTTCATAACCATTTTTCCCCCAAGTATTTCCATCTAAAGTTAATCAAGTTTTATGCTTAGCACTAGCATCTATAGGTGGGGGTAAGCAATAATGAGGGGTGGTAAACTAGTGGAGTTCTAACTAAGTTCAATCTCATGCCTTAAGATGACATCAAGATTATCTAGCTTAGGCCACATTTTATGCTCTTTATGCAACCTTCAAATATCTTTCTAGTATCTATAATTCACTTAAGTAAACTCTAAGTAATAGCTTTGATAAAGAAATAAAGTATAAAACTTGTAAGTAAAAACTAGGATTGGTTTATCAAGTGGATATGATCACATATGCTTAAGGCATATAGTGGGCAGAGTAACAAGTAGTGGTTTGTGGCATCAGTAGGGTATCTTGCAAGGGTTATCTTGCATTGGTCCAATTAGTTAATAAAGCTTGCTGAAGTAGAGTGTCTTGCAAGTTTTAGCTTGCCTTGTGCAGAGCAGTGGTTGAAGTTCTCCTCGGCTTCTTCTTCGTAGAATCCTCCTTCCTCCTCGTATTCTTGGTCGGTACTAGCGTCTATGAATAAATACGAGGTACACAATCACCAAACAATACTTAACTACTTGCAATCATCACACACAAGTGTCCTATAGATGATCTAACATCATCACTAACATTACAAGATTTAGGCTTGGTTTAATTCCTTTTATTTTTAGAAAAGTGATTTCTACTCATTGAAAAACTACTTAAGATTTAATATTCTCCAAACCAAACATGGGATCATGTTGACACATGTCATCACCACATATTTTAGTCCATGGGAACATGATTTAAAGTGGTGTCACAATTTAATAAGGTTTTACCCTTTTATTTTAATTAAATAAAGTGACTAGAAATGCCTATGTAGAATTATTTTATTACTTGAACATTATTTCTGCAAGTAAACCTATATATTTTTATATATTCTGAAAGGTATGGTTAAATGTGATTTTTGAGAGTTGGAATCAAGTAAAAAGCTATTATGGTTTAAATTTGAAAAATGTTTGAATGCAGAAAAGCTTCTGCCTTGTTATTTTTACCATGGGTGATCTATAGATCCAAATGACTTGAATCCAACGGGCTTGGATTCATCATTTCAAGGCCTTTCTAACAAAATTAGTTTCATTAAATTTGGTGCACTGAATCGACCTGGGTTGATTTTTGAAACTAGGTACAGGAGTGTGTTTGAAATAAAATGGAAAAGGTTTAATTCAAATAACTGGGCTGCGCGGGAAAAGTTAACGGGCCGGCCTGCTAAGCGTAGCGCTTCCGTGAGCTGCTTAAGTGGGTGTCCCCACTCGTCAGTGAGACAGGGGTGCGAAGAGGTACGGGGCAACGTGGTGCATTCGATCTGATTCTAATCCAACGACTGAGAGTCATCGTCGACGTTGAGCAACGCCGGCGAGAAAGAAACCTAGCGCGGCCAGTGGGGGTTGTTGGGGGCTCACCAGGGTGCAGGCGAGGGTTGGCGAGGCGGGCGAACGATGAAGTCGACGACGGCGAACTCAGGGGTGGTCGCGGCAGCTCCTGGGGTGGACGAAATCGACGGTGCCCTTCTCTATAGGCGGCGGGCGCCGGTGAAATTCCGGCGATGCGCTGCTCGCCTTGCTCCGGGACTGAGGTGGGATGGTTCTGGGTGCGAGAGGAGTGGAATGGTGTGAAGAATTCGAGCGGGGAAGGCCTCTATTTATAGTCACGACGGTGAGACCGAACGGCATGGGCAGGCGACGGTGGCGACACGGCTACGGGCGGCTAGAGGCATGGCCGGTGGTGGCGATCGCTTGGTGGTCTCCTGGCGATGCTCTATGGCTTTAATGCATGCGTAGGGGCGGTGCGGTTTGGTCTGGAACACGCGACGCTCTACGCGACAGAGGCGGCGTCTTCGACGGCAAGCGGTGGTTGTGAGGCATGGGGCGGCAAACGGGGATGTCTGGAGGTCTCCTGGGACGGTGGTGATCGTGTATGCACACGGCGAGGGTGGCGCTCTGGCGCATGCTCGACATGGTCGCTGGCGGTCTGGGCGCGGTCCGTGCGTGTGGTCCAGTGGCTGGCAGGGTTCAAGCGCTGGACAGGGAGTGGCGGTGGACGGTGGGCTGCCTCCCAGACAAGGTTGGAACGACTTAATCTTCTCCTAGCTTGCTGTCTCCACTAGGTTGGCATGGGTGTACTCGGCTGTTCACCATTGATGGCAATGCCAATCTTACAGTGGGGCTAGTGCTTGGTTTAACTTTCTAGATGATCTACTGAGCTGGTTGTGAGCTAGATAGGGAACAAGTTAGGCTTCAATCACTGCTCACTATAGTGTTTAGATTTTGTATGATTTGTGTCTGCAACCTGTTTGATGAAATGGCCGCATGAATTCAAGTTTTGAATTTTGAAAAGATTTTTGGTGGGTGTGCTAGGTTGGTGTTGGTGAGTCTGCAGATGCTTGGGTTTTGAAAGTTGAGCTTGTTTGATTGGTTTTTGAAAAAGTGGGATCTTCTCATATGATAAAGATTCAATTTTGAATTGTCATTTAAACTATGCATTTGAAAGTTTTTGGATTATCACAAAGTGGGCCTTGATACTTTGTTATGAGTACATTCAAGGGGTGCAAAGATCTAGAAAAGTTTCTGTTAGGTTCTGAAAGTTTGTGACAGCCAAAGTAGGCATGGGAGTTAAATTGGTCAAAGTGACCATTCCTTTATTTTATTTGTTTTGATTTATTTGTCTTTGAGAAAAGTGTGGGAAATGTTTAGATGATGTTTATTTCACCTAAGTATCCATTTACAAGCAATGGAACACATAAACAAGGTGGTTCAAAAGAATTTCAAATTCAATGCATACTCATATGCACGCTTCCATAATTTTATTTAGAAAAGTTTTTGTTAACCCTAATTTTGATGATTAGAGTTTGATGATCCAAGTTTAGTATTTTTGGGATGTTACATAGCAACACCTTGGAGATGTTTCCTTGCTCCTACTGGTTCGTTAACCTTTGATACGTCCAATTTGCATCACCATTCTATATCATAATTTTCCTCTATTCATTGATATATGTCTTATTATGAGGTATTACTTATGTCTTTTCCACTGTTTTTGCATGTTGGATGATTCTTGGAGGATGGACTACCGCAGTCTGGATTCTGATGGAAAAAGAGGTGTTTTGATGCAATTTCGCGAAGATCAGAAAAATACCAGAAAAATATGGGAAAATTATATTTTCCCGGAAGACAGAGGAAGCCAGAAGGGAAGGAGAAGAAGGGCCACAGGGGGCCCACACCCCCTAGATGCGGGCCCACCTGGCCCCGTGCCTAGGGCAGGTGTGGCCCACAGGCCTGGCCTCCGACTCTGCCCTCTCGCCTATATCTTCCTCGCGGAACCCTAATACCAGGGGAGCGACCACAGATAGATTTCCGCTGCCTCTATGGGGCGGAAAACACCGAGAGAGAAAGATCTCTCCGACAGACAGATTTCTGGCAGGAAAATTCCTTCCTAGAGAGGGGAGATCGTCGCCATCAACATCGTCATCAAGCTAGGCTTCATCAGTATCATCATCATCATCCTCATCCACACCATCATCTCTACCAGCACCATCATCACCACTCCATCCCGCTGTAACAATTGTGTTAGATATTGCTTTAGTTCTTAGGGGAAACTTTCCCGGTGTTAATTACTATTGTAGTTGATGCTTGTGAGTGGAACCATTGGATTATTGTTTATGTTCAGATTGTTATTCATCACCATATCATATTTGATCTTGATCCATATGATGTCTTGTGAGTAGTTCGTCTAGTTCTTGAGGACATGGGAGAAGTCATGTTGTTATTAGTGGATCTGTGTTGAGTTATTATTCAATGGTTTAGTATTTAAGTGTGGTGCTATTCTTCTAGTGGTGTCATGTGAACATCGACTACATGATACTTCACCATTTATGGGCCTAGGGGAATGCATTGTGTATTTGGCTACTAATTGTGGGGTTGCCGGAGTGACAGAAACCCGACCCCACGCTAGGACACCATTGCATAAGGGAGCGTAGGATCTCAGAGTTTAAACATGTGGTTAGGTTTATATCTTAATTACTTCCCTGTAGTTACGGATGCTTGCAGGGGGTTTAATCACAAGTATGTATTAGTCCAAGTAAGGTTGGTACATTAGCACAGGTTCACCCACACAACACTTACAACACCAAAGAAGAGTACTTAGCTATTTGAAGCGAAAGCACTTGACAGAATTCCCATGTGTCCTTGAGAACGTTTGGTCCTTATAAGTATTTCCACCGACTTGTCCTTTGCTAAGAAAGGATTGGGCCACTTGCTGCATTTGTTCTTTATTACTTTCTTTTTGTTTTGTTGCCTTATCAGAAAACCCCTAAAAATCGGTTTGCTATGTATTTGTAGAGATTTCCTGCTCCATACCACTAGTCAACACCTTCTGCTCCTCATTGGGATCGACACTCCTATTTATCAAAAGTATTGCGATACACCCCCTATACTTGTGGGTCATCAAGACTATTTTGTGGCGCCGTTGCCGGGGAGTGAAGCTATTGAAGAGTGGAACTGGTAAAGGAAACTTCTACTGTGAGTATTGCTTTTTGGTACTTCTTGTTACTTTATTTCCATTATGGATAACCCACTTGGTATTCTGTTTGGGAAAACTACTACCACTGTTAGGGTAGTAGATGAACCACCACCTGTTGAGATAGATCCTTTTAAGATACCTACAAGTATTGTTGACCGTGTTATGGATAATTATTATTTTGGGGATGGAACTGTCCATCCTGGTGATCATTTTCTTTTTATCCATGAATTATGCGGGTTTTTAAGTGTGCAGGTATTACAACTGAACAGGTGAAGAAGAAGTTACTCTAGAAGTTACTCTCTATGTCCTTGAAAGGGAGAGCTGAAGAATGGTATAAGTTGCTGAAGAATGGACAATCCATAGAATGGGAGGAAATGACATCTCTCTTTTATTCTAAATTCTATCCTCCCAGTGAGATTCATAAGGATAGAAATCTAATATATAACTTTTGGCCTCGTTATGGAGAGAGTACAACTCAAGATTGGGGGAGATTGAAGTTACTAATGCTTAAATGTCCTATTCATGAACTCCCTAACAATATTATTATCAATAACTTTTATGCTAGGCTTTCTCTTCATGATAAATATGTACTAGATGCTTCTTGTGCTAGATCATCCACACATATGGAGGAAGAAGCCAAATGGGATCTAATAGACCATATTCAAGAGAACACTGAATCTTGGGAGAATGACAAAGGAAGAAAGTCAGGAATAAACTATGATTATGAATGCATTAAATCTTTTATGGGAACTGATGACTTACGTGATATTAGTAATGAGTTTGATCTTGATTCCCAAAGTATTTCCAACTGTTTTAAGGCCTTTGCCTCTTACATATAAATTCCAAAAAATAAGTGGAATAAGTACCATGCACCTTATAAAGATGTTGTTACTTGTTAGTCATGTTCATGTTAGAAGCACTGATGTTTGTACTACTAATCATATTGTGCCTGAACCTTATGTTGAGAAAATACCTTTTCCAGCTAAGGTAAAGGAGTATTCTATAATGATTAGTGCAAATAGCAAAAGTGCAAAGAAAACTGTGGAGCCTGTTGAGCAATTGAATATTGAGCCTGTGGTAGCTATTGTGAAAGATCTTGACGCTAGAAATATAGAGGATGATCACACTATCTTCTGTGAAGACGCTTCTAATATTATCTCTCATCCTAGTAAGGCTAGAAAAGCTAGTGTTCCTGTGCTTTCTGTTAAAATTGGTGATCATTGCTACTATGGTTTATGTGATATTGGTGCTAGTTCTAGTGCTATTCCTTATGAGCTTTACGGGGAAATTATGCATGAAATTGGTCCTTGTGAGCTTGAGGACATTGATGTGGTTATTCATCTTGCAAATAAGGAAACCATTTTCCCTATTGGTATTGTAAGAGATGTGGAGGTTCTCTGTGGTAAGATTAAGTATCCTGCTGATTTTCTAGTGCTTAATTCTGCAGCTAGCAAAACTTGTCCTATCATTTTTGGTAACCTTTCGTGAACACCTGTGGAGATATTATAGATTGTAAGAAGGAGAAAGTTTTAACTAAGTTTGATGGAGATTCTTATGAGTTTAAATTTTCCAAATTTGCTAAAGCTCCTTGTGAAAATAGCTTGCCTTATAAAGATTTCAGGATGGAACAACTTGCTTCTATTGATGCAGTTTATAACCTTGGACCTCTTTTTGGTGACTGTAAGTAAGCTCATTCTTGTGATAAAATTGATTCCTTTAATGGTTATATTGTCAACTTTATTCAAAGTGCTGCTGAAAGTTATTATGAGAGAGTGAAACATGGTTTATGCATTTCAATAATGTTAAGTTTCCCCGTTTTATGTTGAAAGCTTTGAAGTTGAATTTGTTTTGTCTTCTCATGCTGGTGGCTTTTTGTTTCAACAATTTATTTCCTCATGATACCCCCATGCATAGGAAGTGGGTTAGACTCAAATGTGTTGGTTATTTGCTTCTTGATGCTCTCTTTCACTTTAAATATATATCCTTTGTGAGCATCTTTGAAAGTTTCAAGCCTAACTTAAAGGCATTAAAGAAAAGTACCTGTTGGGAGATAACCCAAGAGTTTGGTTGAGTCTTGGAAGTTATTACCTCAGTAATAACCGCTCCTTATCCTTTTTGTTTTGGTTTTTGTGTCAAGTTTAACTACTTTGAGAAGTGGAGGAGTTGTGAAAAGTGGTTGTCCTGGGACAGATTTTTGTGCTGTACCGTAGAAATTTGTGAGGGATCTCAGCATGTCGTATAGAGCTGTATTTTTCTGAGGTTGTTCTCCAAGTTGTTACCCAACTTTCATTAGTTCTGCGCTTTTTGATTTGAGCAACATAAGGTTTTCCAAAAAATCAATCTTTACCTGCTAGTCTGTTTTGACAGATTTTTGCTGTCATTTGCATTTGCCTCTTAAAGAAGCCTTTGTTTTGATGGATTTCAGTCAAAGTGTGAACCTAAAGGTTAATTGTTTTTGCTTACACTAATGTTGCCATTGATGTTTGTGTATTGCCTTGTGAGAAAAGGAATTTCCAGGAGAAGGAGAAAAGGAGTCTACAGAGTTCGTCTTTGAATAGGTAAAAAGGGTGAAAACAGAAGGTTTGTGAAACCCCAATATTTTTATATTTTTGGTGTTTTTAATACATAAAGGAAGTTACAATATAGAACAGAGGAGGAACCGGAGGCCGGGGTGACCAAACCAACCACAGGCGCGGGCCCTAGCTGCCCCGCGCCTGGAGGGGGCGTGCCTCCCCTAAGCTCCGACTCCGCCTCGTTTTCACATCAAAACTTTCCTTATGCATTGAAACTTCGTAATATATAACCCTCGGATCCCCTGAGGTTCGTGCATCATGTTCTCATGGTGTTTTTGTTTCGATCTGTTTCTGTTAGGAAATCTTCTCAAGTTTGGAGCACCATGGTCTCCGCCAACGACAAAGGCAAGAAGCCCATGGAGGAGATAAAACTGGAAGAAAAAACCTTCGCAGGGGCAAGGGCAAAGAAAACTAATTTGGTAGGAGAAATTAACACTGGGGATGCTTTTTCTCGTAACATACAGGGAATCATAGCCTTCGGTCCATACTTTAGATACTGCCCTGAGGCAGCGGAAGCCCTTCGAACCACTAATGAGTTTTGTGATAACTACCGTGCTTTGAGGATGAAGGTGGATATACTTCAAGAAGAGAATGACAGGATTCGTAAGATGCTGGAGGATCTCCTTACCATAAACAAGAGAACACCACCATCGCCAAAGGAGTAATTCGTCATCAGGTTTGGCATCCCCTTGGCTTGTCCCAAGCTTGGGGGGGGGGGGTGCCACGGTGTCACAATCATTATCTTTTAACTTTTTAGTGGATTCATATATTTGTTAGAGAAGTTATCTTATAGTTTGGTTTGCATGTGGAAGTATCTCTCCTTTAGTTGGTTATTGTAGGGGTCTCAACCTGATAAGGTAGATTCCTCTTGTGTTTACAATGCTAGTCCCTGGATCAATAGCTAGCATCCACAGTTAAGATGTAATATCAAGAAACAAAGGTCATAATATAACTTTATAACCAGGAATAACATAATTTTATTACATCTTACATAGCTCATTTGGCTATTACATTACATTGCAGCGGAATAACTATAAGCATGGGGTCCTTCATCTTCAAAGTGCCACAGGCAGATGTTGGTTGTAGACTCTGTAATCCTAATCAATCAATCTTCACTAAAAACAATCAAACCTGCAACATACAAGTTACAGCCACAAAGGGTCAATACATTTGAATTGTATTGGCAAGTGATACTATGGTAGTATAGTGGAATCTATCATCTATATGCATTTGGCTAAGTGGAGTTGAGGCTTGCATTGCTCAAAATAGATTTTTCTTATCATTTTGAAAATACTAAGTTTTTTCTTGACAAAATCATTTTTCTCAATCAAAGATTGAAGATCCTTTCCAAGGCATCTACAAATCAAAGATTTAAGATTTCAAACAACCCTTGTTCAATCCACAAGTTTTAACTTAGAAATTTGAATGATGAGATTCTTGATTGCTTCCATGTCTTGATGCTCAAATTGTCCTTTACCAGGGACATGGCTAAGTACTTAGATTTTACACTCTGTAGAGGTGGTGCACTTTCCCCACAAGACTTGGTTTCCCAAGACAAGATCTTTCACAAGCTTTCCCTTAGACCAAAATGGACGCGTTCCAACCTATCAAACACTACCACCCACTGTCCATATGGCTAAGTTCTTGCAACCTATATGATCATGGCAGAGCCCATATTGCCAAGTGGTTGCACTTGAAGCTTCTCAACATTTGACATCTCAAATCCCTTTGTTTCCTGTGTGGCCATCCACAAGTGAGATACACAACCCAAGTCCATGGCCTTGTGTAACCACTCAACATATCCCAATCCTTCCATTCCACCCCGGAGGTTCATTAACTTAGTTGTTTTATTAAACAAAACCTAAGTCCTCAGACTTAGAGATTTTTCCATAGTGTGAATATATTTTCCACCCATGTTTTCTATTAGCTAGGCTAAGCTTGGTAGTAATAGGAAACTTTAACTTAGGAAATCCTACTAAGGATTCATCTACTAGATTTTCCTATAGCAAGGTTCATACTTAGCAAAATCCATGCAAGTTTTACTTAGCAAAATTCACTAATGCATAGAGAAAATAATGGGACAAAAAGTATGAAGCATCACTTGCCTTTTTGGTAGGGAATGGTGGTTCACTCCTTGATCTTGCTAGTCTCACACTTCACTACAAGTCAATCAAGAAAACACACATTCAATTCTCATTCCAAACCACAGTCAAACAAACAATTTTTTACACACAAAGTAATGGAATCCAAGTCATGCATAAGCATGCAAAAGATAGTTTTATTTTGCAAAGAGGGCCTCTATTGGGTTTCTAAACTTTGTAAGATCCAAATTGGTCATTTACCAAAGTGGCAAAGTCATTAGCAAGAGGGTTTTGTCCAAAACCATTTTTAAATCCATTCATCATTTCATGTGGTGAAAAATGTTTTTATCAAGGCAAAACTATTAAGTTGTTCACCAAATGAGTTGCTCATTTGCAAAACTTGGTGTTTTGGGTCAGTAGGTTTGGTCCAAAACATTTTCTCAAAGTTTTCCATTTAAAACCATTTTCATAAACAAAACAATAGTTTTGTTTGGCTAGAAATGGACTAAACTAATTAATCCATTCTAAACCTTTCCAAATTCATTTTCCAAAACATGGGTTGGTTCCTAGGGTCAGTAAGGTCACAACAAACCATTTTGGAAAGGATTTAACCCTAAAATCATTTTAAACAATTTTTCTAATCTAAACAATCAATCAAATGTTTCTGCATAATCAACCAATCTAACAAATACTATTTGCTAAACTAGAGGCAGGGTTGGTTAGGTCTTGCTCTCCTGAATCCAACGACATAAAATTTGTAATTTTTGGACGTGTGGATCCAAAGATACAAGGGTTTGAAATTCACAAACAAATCTGTTTTCAAATCTGATTTTAGATCTAATATAGGCCACGCGTCGCGTCGTGATTGGCCGATACCGGTTCGTCTGGATCGCGTGCTGCAGACCGCAGGATCTAGTTTGATCGCACGACACAGGGCGCGTACCCTTTCGCTGTTAAGTGAGACTATCGTGAGTGTCAGATCTTGATCGGACGGCTGTGGGGTGCTCGACCATAGACCAGCGGCGCTGCGGCGGAGCGACCAGACGGTGGCGGCGCCGGTGAAATAGGAAGCGAGGTAGAATAAGGAGATGCTCACCAGAATCGCGGGATCGTGGTGAAGCTCAAGGTACTCGCGAGAAGGCAAGGGGCACACGGGTGTCGTCGGAATTCCTCGCCGGAGATGCTCTGGTTCTCGGTTGCGGTCAGACGCTGTCAGGGGCGAGGCTACAGGGTTCGCCGAAGCAAGGCAGAGGGTGTGTTAGACGCAGACGGAGCTGGAGATGATGTGAGCATCCATGGAAAATCTAGGGCAGTCGAGGCTTACCGGGGAAGTTTGACAGAGACGAGACAGACGGCGGCGCTGCAGGTCGTCGTCGAAGTCGAGGTTACATGGCACCCGCGGTTGAACGGAAGGCACGGGCAGAAGCTCCAGGGGCTGGGGAGTGTGTGCGCTTGGTTAATGAGGCAAGGGGAGGTCTGGTTTCGTCGGAATCGTCACCGGAACATCATCGGACAGTGGGCGGTGTGCGGCGCAATTCGTCTAGCCTGGGGGCAGAGAGAGGGAGTGGTCTGGGGGAAATGGAGGAGAAGGCGTTGGCGCTTAAAACAGCGTGGTTGCAGGAGGGATTAACTGCGGCGTTAACTCGAATTGATCCTGGCGAATTCATCGCAGAAACGGAAGGGAGGAACTGGTCTGCGAGGGAGGGGTGAAGGAGATGATGAACAGGGAAAATGGGCCTACCAGTCAGTGGGAAAAGGAGAGAGGGGGAGATCCACTGGTCAGCTGCTTAACGGGTTCTTTCTGCGGTGAAGAAAAACGTTTCGGGGGCGTGGGTGAAAACGACGAATAAGCGAGTGGGTCCGCTTGGCAGTGAAAGAAAGGGAGTGGGGGTGGGGAGGAAGAACAGTGGCAAGTGGGGTCGGTCAGTCAGTGGGAAGCGAGCGAGGAGGAGGTCCACTGGTCAGTCTCGGTGTGGGTCGAACGAGTGCAAACGTTTTCTTCGGGGGAGCTGGGCTTAGTTGGGCTTGGCCGATTGGGTCAGGTCGACTTCCATTTTTTATTCTCAGAACCTTTTCTTTTTTTCTATTTCTGAATTGCTTTGAAATTTCTATCAAACAAACATGGTTCAAATCAATTCAAACAACACTCAAACTTTGTAATATTGAAATTAGTTTTGTTCAGTAACATGAACCAAAATCCAAATTCAAATTAATAATTTTAATAATAGGGTCCATTATTAATTAACTAAATAGATGTATCAATTATTAAATCCATAGGTTTTGATTTGATTCAAAGCTCCACTTGAGAACTTAATAATTTAATCCATTCAGTAGGTTGTATTTGAAATTAAGGAATATTTGGAAAGCTTGTTTTAAAATAAAATAACATTTTGTTATATAGGGTCCATTAACAAAATGGGCCTTAGTTATTAAATCAAATATAGTTCGATTTTATTAATAAAATCTTTATTTGAAACCTAAATATTTTCAAAAACCAAATCAGTAGGTTTTATTTGGAAATAAAGAATACTTGGAAATTTGTTTAAAACAAAATAACCTTTTATTTTAGAGTCCATTATTAATTGAATATAATAGACTTTCATTATTAAATCCTAATAGGATTTGTTTTTATTGAGATATTTATTTTGAAACCTAAAATAAAGCCAAAACACTTTAGTAGGTTTTATTTGTGAATATCAAATATTTGGAAAACTTATTTTAAATAATTTTAATAAGTTTTGATGCTTCAATTAAATTGATAAAACTTTTTATTTAAATAGAGTTTGGATATTAATTCCTTATTGTTTTATTTAGATAAACCTTTGCCATTTTTATTCAAACAAAATGTTTTATTCCCCAAAACTTGGCCAAGGTTTAATTTGGCTTTATAAAATAAACTTTATCTATAAAACTTTTACTTCAATTGAAAACCAAAACCTTTTATTTTAATGATCCAAAATAGTATTTCCAAAATATTTTGTTTTCCTTTATTTAAAATGTTTATCTTTTTAAATCCCTTTAGGATCTTATTTGATTCAAATGGGTTTGAAGTTCCAATTGAATTCAAAAAGTTTCTTCTGGCCTTGAAAATCAAACAAAGTTTTATTTTATTCATTTATTTTCACATTACAAGATTTGGAAAATCTTGGGATGTGACAGGCTACCACCCTTAAAATAAATCTCGTCCCGAGATTTGGGGAGGATAGGGTTACAAGCAGGTTCAAAACAACTAGGGTACTACCACCCTTAAAAAATTTCAAACAAAAATTACACATTGTCCTTCTTGGGATCATGAGAAATACTTTCTCTAAGCAAACAGTTTCATTTATGTCCTTAATTTCCATGCTTGACTCATGGGCCAAGGTTGAGATCCTTCACAGACTTGTTTAACTTGTTCTCTATCCTTTCTGGACAATTGTTTGCATAGTGTCCTAGTTCCTTGCATTTGAAACATGTGACAAGGCTGAGATCCCTCATAGGCTGGTTTATCTTATGCTTCATCTTTTCTGGACAGTAGTTTGCATAATGTCCTAACTCTTTGCAGTGTTTGCACATCACTTGGCTGATATCTTTCTTTTCCTTTGGTATCATTGCCTTTTGTTTGTTTCTTTGGTTCTTCTTCTTTTCTGGGCATTCATTGGCATAGTGTCCCATCTCTTTGCAATTGTAACATTGCTCTTGAGTAATATCCTTCTTGTTAGGGTTGGGGCATTTCTTTCTTCTTCTTGGGTTTCTCCAAATCTAGGAGTTCTTCCAGTTCATATTCTTCATAGGTGGGAGATCTTTCTCTCTTCTTGGGGTATTGATCCTCATGCTCCTTGGATGCATGATCCTTGTATCTAAAATTATTGCTAGCTTGGGTTCCTTCTAGAATAATATCCTTGTCATCCTTGTTGTCATTAGCTCCTTGGGAAAAGTTTTCTCCCATGTTGATCATTTGAGTAACCAATCCTTGCAACAATTGGGATTGAAGCTTCAAAATCCTTTGTATGGTTGGGTCTAGTCCATTGTTGTTGGCTAAAAGCTGAGTTATCTCTTGGCTCAACTGGTTTTGAGTTGCTATGAGCTCTTTCATGCTGTCAGCTTGGTTGGTGTTGGTGTCATCAACCTTGATGTTGGAGTCTCTTGGAGTAGTCATCTGTTTGGGTTGAAGGGAGATTAGAATAGGCAAGATATTTCTAAGGAGTCAATTCTAATTACACACATCACAATTCACACAAGCAATGTGCATGCAATCATAAACAACTTTTCACTCAAACAACAAATTTCAAGCACATACTTAGGCAACAAAATATTTTTGTTACACCACATAAGTTGGTGTGTTTTGACTTAGCTAAAATATGGTGGTCCATCTATATGGTTTACTTGTGATTTTTCCTTCCTTCATGATTCTTCTTGTATGAGATCATGGTTTCCTTGAGAAAAACTCTTGGTTACAAAACCTTCAAAGGTGATGATGGTTCCTTCTTATTTTGCATTTCCTTAGTCTCCATATCTTGAGCAAGATTTCTTGTCTCACTTGTAGTCCTTAGTGGTATCCAAGTTGGAAGTCCTTGGTGAATATGCTGAAGATGTTGAAGTCATTAGAGTTGAAGAAGTTGGAGAAGTCCTTTGCACATGGTGTAGTCTTTGGTCATGGGGTAGGCTTTTCCATCAAGTTGAAATAGAAGAGAATGTAGAGTTGAAACCAAAATGGTTGAGGAAAGAGTTTACAAGTTTTTGTAAATAAGTTTTTGGAACAAAAACAACTCCTATTTTTCTAAGGGGTTTTGTCCAATCCTAGGGTTTACAAATCCTACAGGCAACACAATGCTCTGATACCATCTCCTATAGGCAAAACATCTATTTAGTTAATTAATAATGGACCCTATTATTAAAATTATTAATTTGAATTTGGATTTTGGTTCATGTTACTGAACAAAACTAATTTCAATATTACAAAGTTTGAGTGTTGTTTGAATTGATTTGAACCATGTTTGTTTGATAGAAATTTCAAAACAGAATTCAGAAATAGAAAAAAAATAAAAGGTTACAGAATAAAAAAAAGGAAGTCGACCTGACCCAACCTGATAAGGTAGATTCCTCCTGTGTATACAATCCTAGTCCCTAGATCAATAGCTAGCATCCACAGTTAAGATGTAATATCAAGAAACAAAGTTCATAATATAACTTTATAACCAGGAATAACATAATTTTATTACATCTTACATAGCTCATTTGGCTATTACATTACATTGCAGCGGAATAACTATAAGCATGGGGTCCTTCATCTTCAAAGTGCCACAGGCAGATGTTGGTTGTAGACTCTGTAATCCTAATCAATCAATCTTCACTAAAAACAATCAAACCTGCAACATACAAGTTACAACCACAAAGGGTCAATACATTTGAATTGTATTGGCAAGTGATACTATGGTAGTATAGTGGAATCTATCATCTATATGCATTTGGCTAAGTGGAGTTGAGGCTTGATTGCTCAAAATAGATTTTTCTTATCATTTTGAAAATACTAAGTTTTTGCTTGAAAAAATCATTTTTCTCAATCAAAGATTGAAGATCCTTTCCAAGACATCTACAAATCAAAGATTTAAGATTTCAAACAACCCTTGTTCAATCCACAAGTTTTAACTTAGAAATTTGAATGATGAGATTCTTGATTGCTTCCATGTCTTGATGCTCAAATTGTCCTTTACCAGGGACATGGCTAAGTACTTAGATTTTACACTCTGTAGAGGTGGTGCACTTTCCCCACAAGACTTGGTTTCCCAAGACAAGATCTTTCACAAGCTTTCCTGTTAGACCCCTCCTTTATAGAGGATAGGATCCCTGTGATTGCAATGCTAGTCCCTGGATCAATGCTAGCATCCACAGTTTAAGATGAAGTACACAGATACAAAGGTCGTTTATTACATTCATTCCAGAGATAAACATAGTCTTTTACAACTCAGGGCCATAGGCCTAATACAAGAGTTTTTAGGAATAAGTAAATAAACACAAGTCTTCATCTTCATGTGCCACAGGCAAGCATGTTGAGTGTAGACTCATGACTCCTACTCATCGGAGTAACCTGCAACATCACAAGTTACAGCCACAGAGGGTCAATACTTTGGAATAGTATTGGCAAGTGATACCTTAGTATATTTTAAGTGGTCTATAGTTCTATATGCATTTGGCTAGTGTAGCTTGGCTTGCTTTGCTTAAAATTAAGTTTTACTTATTAGTTGAAATTGCTAAGTTTTTCTTTGTCAAAACATTCCCAAGGAAACCATCAATAGACATTGAGGTCCTTCACCCTTGTTCACCCACAAGTTTTTAATTTAGAAGTTGGAGTGATGAGATTCTTGTGGCTTCCATGTCTTGATGCTCAAGTGTCCATTTCCTTGGACAAGGCTAAGTACTTAGGTTTTCCATCTGCAGAGGTTGTGCACTTTCCCCACCAGACTTGGTTTCCCAAGACAGACCTTTCGTAAGCTTTTCCTTAGTCAAAATGGACGCTCCAACCTATCAACCCAACTACCACCATCTGTCCAAATTGACTAAGTTCGCAACCTATATGATCATGGAAGAGCCCATATTGCCAAGTGGTTGCACCGTAAGCTTTCTCAACACTTGGCCTCCAAATCCTTTGTGCTGGGTGGCATTCCACAAGTGTGATACACAACCCAAGTCCATGGCCTTGTGTAACCACTCAACATAACCCATACATTCCATTCCACCCAGGAGGTTTATTTAACTTAGTAGTTTTAATAAGAAAACATAAGTCTCTTGACTTAGAATATTTTATCATATAGTATATATATAGATGTTCACCACCCTTGTTTTCTATAAGCTAGGATAAGCAAGTATGGCAACTTATCTTAGGAATAATTCCCTAACAATGCTAGTAGACTACATAGGATTTCCCACCTTTCCATTAGACAAAATATTATGCAAAAATATAAATAAATATCTAATGCTAGTTCAAAAACATAGGACAAATATATATTCATGCAAATATCACTTGCCTTGGTAGTGTGGGGAGTAGCACTCTTCACAATCACAATCAAAATCAGAATCTACACAAGAATTCAAAACATACAATTACACACCTTTAAATATAACCAAAATAATATGAATGCATGCATGCAAGAATTTACCATGTACTAAATTTTGAAAAATTCTACCAAGTGTGTGTACATGACTACCAAGCATAACATGTCACAAGTTTGTCCAATAAACCTATTTGTCCAAACAAAATTTTATAAAGATATTTTTATATCTAAAATGGCCCCAAACTTGTTCCACAAATAAAACATTTTTAACTGTTACTATATGCTAAATAAAAGGTATATTCTGTTAGGCCTTGTCTCACCGATCTCAACGATATAAAGTTTGCAAAAATCCAACGTGTAGTTTGAAAGTTATAAACATTTGAAGTTTGAATCTAATTCAGGTTTTGAATTCTGCTTTTAATATAAACTTTGCCACGCTGTCATGCTGTGATTGGCGCTGCTTCGGTTGGATCACGCTCTGCAGGATTTTAAACAGATCAGACGCACTAGATCGCTGCATCGCCGGATTAAGTGAGTCTATCCTAGCGCCGGATCAAGATCCAACGCGCGCGAGCAAGCGACCATGCTCTGGCGGCGGCGGCGTTGGTTGGCGGCGTACGGCGGTGCCGGGCGTTCTAGACCATTCCAGATGCAAGGATGTGCTTACCAGATCCGCTGGCGGCTTTGGAACTCGACGTGGTACTCGCTCGCGAAGGGCGCCGCCGGAGATGGGCTCGACCTCGTCGGAGTTTCGTCCGTCAGCGAGGGGTTTGAGTTGCCGCCGATGTTCTGCGCTCGAGCATGAACCAATGGGTTTAGAGGATGCGCAGGACAACTACGAACACGCCGGGTGAGTAAGAAAGCGGGCGCCGAAACTTCGGGATTGCTCACGGAGTTCGCGAAAATGTCGCCCACGGTCGATTTGTCGTTGGCGAGGTTCCTCGGCGTAAAGCCAAAATGGGGACACCGTCGGATGCGCACGATGACGAGGATCCTATGCGATCAACCAGAGGGCAAGGGTGGTGTTTACTTACGGAGAGGGGTCGCGAGTTCGTGAAGAAGATGGTGGCTACCGTCGACGCTACAACGCTTAGGGTCATGCGAAGACAAACGGCGAGTGTCAAGATGCGTATGAGTTCACCGAATAAGATAGGGTGAATGGGAGAAGGGAACTCAAGCTCACCGGAATTGATCGCCGGAGGGGCTCACATGGCGCATCATGGAGGTTTGAGGGCAGCCTGGGGCGTGAGTGCGATTGATCGGGGAAATGACCGTGGGGTGATGGGGATCTTATAGCCTGGGAGTCGACAAGAAACGCCGCGTTTAATGGCCCAATTAAGCCGCCATCACCGCCATCATCGCCTCTGCGACGTGGTCGCGGGCGGGAGTTTGGGGAAGACGATGCCAGCGCAGATAGGGCCCGCTCGTCAGCGTAATGCGCTAAGTGAATGTGGGGTCCGTCTGTCAGCGGCTCAGTGCGTGCGTCCGCGCGTGAGAGGAGGAAAAGAAGTGCCCGGGTGGGCTTGCTGGGCTGGATTAGTTGTGGGCGATCCCGCCGCATGGCCTTTTCCATTTCTTTGCCCTTTTCTTTTTCTGTTTCCTATTTTCTGAATTGATTTTGATATGAATTCAAATCCCTTTTAATTTCAAACAATTTTGGGGATCTTTGTAGGGTTTTGTGGTTTCAAAAGCAGTCATTTAACCAAGTGGTTACCCTGTAAGGTTTGGTCAAGCTTGGGTTTCAAAAATAAACAGAGATTTTTGCTATGGTTTGCATATATTTGGATTTAGGGTTTTGAAATCATTTCTAAACTTTGAATTTTGATTAAAAGCTTCACATAAACATTCCAACAATGGAATCAAGTAAACAAGTACCTAGTCTTCCAAATTTTCAAAGTGTGATGGTCATTTTGGAATCAATTGTCCACATGAAATCACAGACTCAACTTCGCTTTTCTAAGTGATTTTGATAAACCCTAAATGAATGAATGATGCATGATGATATGAAGGAGTTTTTGAAACTATGATTTTGGGATGTTACAAATCTAACCCTTAAGATGAATCTCGCCTCGAGATTCGGTTTGGCTAGCAAATAGGTGAGGGTGGTCTTTCAAGATCATCTTCTCTTTCCCATGTTGCTTCCTCTTCGAGTGATGGTTCCATTGCACTTTACAAAATTTGATAGTCTTGGTCCCGTGACTCTTTCTGCTATCTCTAGAATTTTGACAGTTTTTCCTCATAAGTGAGATCACTTTCTAGCTGAACTTCCTCCAAAGGTATGGTATCCTTCAAAGAAGACTCTTCCATTTCGGGTGACACTTCTTAAGTTGACTCACATGAAATACGCTAGGACCGATAGAGATTCCGTAATTCCACTTCATATGCAACTTCTCCTTGCGACTTAGAATCTTGAATGGCCCAACGTATCTTGGTGCCAACTTTCCTTTGACTCCAAATCTTTTCACTCCACGAGTGGTGATACCCGAGATAGGCTCTATCTCCAACTTCAGAGGTGACTTCTACGCTTAGAATCATGTAGCTTTTCCGCCGGGATTGTGCTATCCTCAACCGTCCCTAACCAATTTAACTTTCTCTTGGCCCTTGATAAGATCAGGTCCAAATAAACTTCTTTCTCCCACACCATTCCACAACAATGGGTGGTACACTTCCTTCCGTAGAGTAACTCAAACGGTGCCATTCCAATACTTGATTGATGGTCGTTATTGTAGGAAAACTCACAGAGGGTAAACTTTCATCCCAACTTGCTCCATAATCCAAAGCGCATGCCCTCAACATGTCTTCTAGAATTTGATTGGTTCTCTCTGTTTGACCATCTGTTTGAGGATGAAAGGCAGTACTGAATTCCAACCTCGTTCCTAAGGATTCATGAAGTTGTCTCCAAAAGTGAGATGTGAATTGAGTTCCTCTATCAGACACAATACTCTTTGGCACACCATGAAGGCACACAATCCTGCTCATGTAAATTTTTGCTAGTTTGGCACTTGTATAAGTTGTTTTCACTGGTATAAAATGAGCCACTTTAGTTAGACGATCCACAACTACCCATATGGAATCATATCCCGATCTAGTCCTTGGTAGTCCGGTAATGAAATCCATACCAATATTTTCCCACTTCCATTCAGGAATAGGCAATGGTTGAAGTAGACCTGCTGGTTTCTGGTGCTCCGCTTTGACTCTGCTACATACATCACACAAAGCGATATGTTCGGCGATGTCCCTTTTGAGATTGTTCCACCAAAATCTCTCTTTCATATCCATGTACATCTTGGTGTTTCCCGGGTGAATAGAATATGGAGAGTTGTGACTTTCTTGTAAGATTAGTTTTCGCAACTCGGGTCTTGTGGAACACATATACGCTTTCCGTGCCATAAAGTACTGCTCGTCAATATGGAAACTCTTGGCTTTCCCTAGACCAATGTTTACTTTAATCTTTTCAATTTCCTCGTCATCTTTTGAACTTCTGATCTTGTCCAAAAGAGTGGGTTGGACATCCAAAGACATGAGATGCCCTTCCGTACAATCTCCAATCTGAGTTCTTTGAATTGCCTACACAAGTCTTCCGCAATTCCCTTTGTAAGGCCATTTATAAATGTCTTACGACTTAGAGCATCGGCTACCACATTTGCTTTACCGGATGGTATTGCAAACTTAAGTCGAAATCCTTGATAAGTTCTAACCATCTTCTTTGTCTCATGTTGATTTCCTTCTGGGTGAAGATATATTTCAAGCTCTTATGATCGGTGAATACTTCACACCGTTTACCTAACAGGTAATGTCTCCATGTTTTGAGTGCATGAACGATGAGGCTAACTCCAAATCATGAGTAGGGTAGTTTACTTCATGAGTTTTGAGTTGTCTCGAAGCATAAGCTACGACTCTACCATCTTGCATAAGCACGGCACCTAAGCCTTGATGAGAAGCATCACAATACACTTGGAAATCTTTTTCCAAATCAGTGCATACAAAACCGGTGTCATACAAGTCTCTTCTTTAATTCTGAAACCGACTTCACAACCTTCGCACTGTGCAAACTTTTTGTCCTTCTTTAGCAATTGTCATAGGTTTAGCAACTTTTGAGAAATTTTCAATAAACCTTCAGTAGTAACCTGCTAAGCCAAGGAAACTACGAACTTCTTTCACATTTTTGGGTGATTCCCAATCACATCTTTGAAACTTTAGCCGGATCAATCGCCACACCATCCTTTGTCATAACATGACCAAGGAAACCAACTTTCTAACCGTAACTCACACTTGCTGAATTTGGCATAAAGTTTATGTTCTCTTAATTTTTCAAGTATTAAGCGCAAGTGTCTTTCATGTTCTTCCTTGCTCTTGGAGTAGACTAGGATATCGTCGATAAAAACGACAACGAACTTGTCAAGGAATTCCATGAACACTTTGTTCATCATATTCATGAAATATGCTGGAGCGTTGGTTAAACCAAAAGGCATCACAGTGTACTCATACAATCCATACCTTGTGGTGAATGCTGTCTTAGGTATGTCTTGCTCTCTTATCTTAAGTTGAAAATAGCCTGACCTCAGATCAATCTTCGAGAATACACATGCCCCTTCTAACTGATCAAACAAGTCGTTGATTCTTGGCAATGGATATTTGTTCTTGATGGTAACCTCGTTGAGAGAACGATAATCAATACATAATCTTTGTGTTCTATCCTTCTTCTCCACGAACAAAACTGGGGCTCCCCAAGATGAAGAACTTGGTTGTATAAACCCTTTCTGTAACTGTTCTCCTAGTTGTTTCTTGAGTTCTTTCAGCTCATCCACTGACATTTTATATGGTCTCTTAGCTATTGGTCCAGAACCTGGTACCAAATCTATTAGAAACTCCACATCTCTGTCTGGTGGCATTCCTGGTAATTCCTCAGGGAATACATCCGGATACTCACACACAATTGGCACATTGTCCATGCTAACCCCCTTAAGAGAATTTAGCTTACTTCCTTTGAATTCAAAGTTTGACTTAAACTTTATTCTTTTTCCTTCGGGGGTTGTGAGTGTAACTGTACGATTGGCACAATCTAATACTCCCTCATACTTAGCCATCCAATCCATTCCCAATATTACATCCAACCCTTGGGAATCTAGGATTATCAGGCTTACTTGGAACTTATGTTTACCAAACTCTATGATAAGATCTCGGCATCCAAGGCTTGCTACCATGTCTCCCCCGAGAACTAACCTTTATTGGACACCCAATGTTTCTCGATGCAAACCCATTTCTATCCACAAATGCCTTTGATATGAATGAATGAGATGCACCAAAGATCAAAGAGTACAAACGCTGAAATTGAATTGAGTCTCGAACTTACCAAAGAACGGCATCGTCCTCATAGACCTCCTCCACATTGAGGTGGTTAACCTGTCCTTTCTGGAAAGGATTTGGCTTGTTAGGTCCTTC
The DNA here is from genome assembly GCA_030063025.1 of Avena longiglumis. NCBI lineage: Eukaryota > Viridiplantae > Streptophyta > Magnoliopsida > Poales > Poaceae > Avena > Avena longiglumis. The sequence goes on along the minus strand of CP125978.1, from coordinate 144,769,147 downwards.
AACTTTCTTTTCAGGAACTCATTAGCATAATGCCCCACTTCTTGCATTTGAAGCACTCAACCCGACCGATGTCCTTTTGACATCGACCTCCACCTCCACTACCATTTCCACCGTGGTGGCTCTTATGTCCACCCTTGTGGTTCTTGTACTTATCATTGTCATGACTACGATGTTTGTTGTCATGACGCCAGGTTGTGGTGCTTGTTGAACTTCCCATGTTTATGGGATCCCGAGCTGCCATCATTATCATAATGAGATCGTTTGTGAGACGATCCCGAGCTGTGTTTGTCGGAGTGTTTCCTCTTCCTACTCTCGACTTGCTTCATTTTACTCCAAAATAGCAGCCTTGTCACACAAGGACTGATAAGTTGGAACATATGCTACATAATCGTAGGTTCAGCTCATCATTCAAGCCTTCCAAGAACTTTTCCTTTCTCTTGGCATCGATCAACCTCGTCCGGTGCATAGCGCCGCCAGATTGTTGAATTCTTCTACGATTCGCCACAATCGCGATGGCGCCGCTTCAAGTTGTGAAACTTCTTTTTCGCACTCATTATCCCTGACGAGATATGAGCGGTGCGAAACCCATCTTCAAATATGTCCCATGTCACTTCATCAATGGGAGTGGTGATTTGGAAGTTATCCCACCATGTGGCGGCTGGTCCTTCCAACAGATGTGCTGCGAATCTGACTTTTTCAGCATCAGTGCAGCCTACTGTCACCAAGTCTTTGTTCACAGAACGCAACCAGTCATTGGCTGCCATGGGATCAGTTGTTCCCGAAAACTTTGCTGGCCTCAGACGCAGGAATCTGGTGAGCATATCGAAACCCGGAGGGTTGTTGTTGTTGTTGTTGTTGTTGTTGTTGTTGTTGTTGGGGTCATTGTTGTTGTTGTTGTTGTTGTTGTTATTCTGGTTTTGGATGAACGCCGTCATCATTTGCATAAGTTGTGTTTGCGCATTCATCATTTGTTGCATTTCTGGGGTGATGTTGTTGGGGTTGGGGTTTGCGCGACGGGGAGGCATCTGTGGTTTATTCAAATAGATAAGAATGAGATACCCATAGATGTTTTATGCACAATACAACTTAAGCAAACACATATTAAGCAACACTTGAGAATAAAGTTCAACATCCACATAACAAGTTCATGAAGTGATACACACAAGTGGCAAGCCATCCACATGTCGGATGGTCCAAAACAAGTTCACAAAACAAGTATGAATAACAAGATAAACGAGTGATCATGTCTACTCATCAACGTCAATCTCCTCCTCGACGAAGGTAAGACCTGCGTTCCATCGCGTCTTGTTCTCCTCAATCGTAGTGGTCAAGGAATCGATCTTGGCCTTGAGAGCCCTCTTCCGGGAGCCGCCTCTCAATAACCATCTGCTGCTTCAAGCTCAAGTCCTTAGACTTCAGCTCCTCGGTCATGTCCCGGATTCTCTTGTTCCTATCCCGACGCGCTTTCTTGACTCTTGAATTTGCGGTCCTGGGTCTCAAATTTTGTCTCCATCTCCTTGATCATCTCATCCTGCCGCAAAAAGCTTGTCCTTCTCGCGAAGCTGCACTGGCTCGTCATTACCAAGCATGACGCTCGTCCGTCAGATTCACGTGTCTCGAGAAGAGTCTCCAAGTCCTCAAGATAAAGACGTACGGCTCCGCGGTGCTCCTCGAGTCGCCCTCAAGTCGATGGACTCTCCGTCAACATCACGTCATCAAGACGTGAAAGTGAGTACCCTAACTGTCTGGAGGACGCTACAGCCGTCCCTATCAGTCCTGCATGACTACCTCCATGCCTCTCTCCCTCATCGTGCATCAACTTGAAGACGATGTCCTCAGAGTGGGCTCACCAAGGCCCCGGCTGGGTCACCTTGAAGCCCTGAGGTCCTTCCTCTCGAACTTGGTGAGTGGGTACACCGTAATGGTGGGAAGAGGGAGGTCAAGCAGAGTAGTAAGCTCAACGATACGGGGACCAAAACGAGTAACTCGAAACTCCTCAACGGTGCTGATGGCAACAGGCATCTATTTATAAGATTAAAAAGTTAGAGCAATGCAATTTAAGATAAATCAAGACAACATTCATACATATCCATGAAACATAATTGTCACACAAGCCATGCATACATGAATTCATTATATCATTCAAGGTCCACACTTATTTAAAATATCTTTTGAAAATAAGGTGATAAGTGGTGGTCCAACTAACGAAGTGTCCTTACAGTCCAATCTCACGGGACCTATTATTGAACACAATGTTCCTAGAGGCAATCCACCAATCTTGTTCCCTTGACTCTATCACTAAGTCTATTACATCTCCCCTTATTTCTTGGTTGTTGTCTTCCAATTCTTGAGTAAGTTCCTTCTCTTTCTCTAAGTCCTTTTGGAGGTTGAGCATTCTGCACTTGACTCTAGCACTTAGTTCCTTGATAGTCCTCCAAGCTGCATCCCTGGCTGACTCAAAGAATGTGGTGTGCATGATAGTGTTGGTGTACATGCAGAATCCCCTTTCTTTGTGGTTGTCTCCCTTGTTTTTGTACAAGTGTAGTTGCACCCACCAATACTCCACTCCTTCATCCATCACTGGAAAGCCCTTGTACACGGCTTCACCATGTGCATCCATTGCCTCCATGAGGTCCTTGAGAATATTGGGAAACTCAGTTTCACATTCCAAGGTCATGGTCATGAGTGGTCCCTTCTTCACAGCTTCGTTGATGGAGTTCATCTACAAAGGAAGTTGAAAGAGATTAGAAAAGTTTTACGAGAAGAATAGACAAGTGTAGAAGTAGTTGAAAACTTTTTCCTTAGTGGTTTTTCCAGTCCTAGGGTCATAATCCTACAGGCAACACAAGGCTCGATACCATCTGTTAGACCCCTCCTTTATAGAGGATAGGATCCCTGTGATTACAATGCTAGTCCCTGGATCAATGCTAGCATCCACAGTTTAAGATGAAGTACACAGATACAAAGGTCGTTTATTACATTCATTCCAGAGATAAACATAGTCTTTTACAACTCAGGCCATAGGCCTAATACAAGAGTTTTAGGAATAAGTAAATAAACACAAGTCTTCATCTTCATGTGCCACAGTGCAAGCATGTTGAGTGTAGACTCATGACTCCTACTCATCATCGGAGTAACTGCAACATCACAAGTTACCACACGAGGGTCAATACTTTGGAATAGTATTGGCAAGTGATACCTTAGTATATTTTAAGTGGTCTATAGTTCTATATGCATTTGGCTAGTGTAGCTTGGCTTGCTTTGCTTAAAATTAAGTTTTACTTATTAGTTGAAATTGCTAAGTTTTTCTTTGTCAAAACATTCCCAAGGAAACCATCAATAGACATTGAGGTCCTTCACCCTTGTTCACCCACAAGTTTTTAATTTAGAAGTTGGAGTGATGAGATTCTTGTGGCTTCCATGTCTTGATGCTCAAGTGTCCATTTCCTTGGACAAGGCTAAGTACTTAGGTTTTCCATCTGCAGAGGTTGTGCACTTTCCCCACCAGACTTGGTTTCCCAAGACAGGACCTTTCAGAAGCTTTTCCTTAGTCAAAATGGACGCGCTCCAACCTATCAACCCAACTACCACCATCTGTCCAAATTGACTAAGTTCTGGCAACCTATATGATCATGGCAGAGCCCATATTGCCAAGTGGTTGCACTGTAAGCTTTCTCAACACTTGGCCTCCAAATCCCTTTGTGCCTGGGTGGCATTCCACAAGTGTGATACACAACCCAAGTCCATGGCCTTGTGTAACCACTCAACATAACCCATACATTCCATTCCACCCAGGAGGTTTATTTAACTTAGTAGTTTTAATAAGAAAACATAAGTCTCTTGACTTAGAATATTTTATCATATAGTATATATATAGATGTTCACCACCCTTGTTTTCTATAAGCTAGGCTAAGCAAGTATGGCAACTTATCTTAGGAATAATTCCCTAACAATGCTAGTAGACTACATAGGATTTCCCACCTTTCCATTAGACAAAATATTATGCAAAAATATAAATAAATATCTAATGCTAGTTCAAAACATAGGACAAATATATATTCATGCAAATATCACTTGCCTTGGTAGTGTGGGGAGTAGCACTCTTCACAATCACAATCAAAATCAGAATCTACACAAGAATTCAAAACATACAATTACACACCTTTAAATATAACCAAAATAATATGAATGCATGCATGCAAGAATTTACCATGTACTAAATTTTGAAAAATTCTACCAAGTGTGTGTACATGACTACCAAGCATAACATGTCACAAGTTTGTCCAATAAACCTATTTGTCCAAACAAAATTTTATAAAGATATTTTTATATCTAAAATGGCCCCAAACTTGTTCCACAAATAAAACATTTTAACTGTTACTATATGCTAAATAAAAGGTATATTCTGTTAGGCCTTGTCTCACCGATCTCAACGATATAAAGTTTGCAAAAATCCAACGTAGTTTGAAAGTTATAAACATTTGAAGTTTGAATCTAATTCAGGTTTTGAATTGCTTTTAATAAACTTTGCCACGCGTCAGCGCTGTGATTGGCGCGCATCGCTCGTTGATCACGCAGCCGCAGGATTTTAAACAGATCGTACGCACAGATCGCTGCATCGCCGGATTAAGTGAGTCTATCCTAGCGCTGGATCAAGATCCAACGCGCGCGAGCAAGCGACCATGCTCGGCGGCGCCGGGCGGCGTTGGTTGGCGGCGCGTTCGCCTACGGCGCGGTGCGGCGTTCTGACCATTCCAGATGCAAGGATGTGCTTACCAGATCCGCGAAGGCGTCTTGGAACTCGACGTGGTACTCGCTAAGAAGGGGCGCTCGGAGATGGGCTCTGGACCTCGTCGGAGTTTCGTCTGGCGTCAGGCGAGGGTTGTCGGAGTTGCTGCCGATGTTCTGCGTCGCCTGAGCACGAACCAATGGGTTTAGAGGATGCGCAGGACAACTACGAACACGCTCGGGTGAGTAAGAAAGCAGGGGGCGCTCGAAACTTACTGGGATTGCTCGCCGGAGTTCGCGAAAATGTCAGCCACGGTCAGTTGTTGTCGTTGGCGAGGTTCCTCGGCGTGCTAAGCCAAAATGGGGACACTGTCAGATGCGCACGATGACGAGGATCCTATGCGTATCAACCAGAGGGCAAGGGTGGTGTTTTACTTACGGAGAGGGGTCGCCGGAGTTCGTGAAGAAGATGGTGGCGCTACCGTCGACGCTACAATGCTAGGGTCATGCGAAGACAAACGGCGAGTGTCAGAAGATGCGTATGAGTTCACTGAATAAGATAGGGTGAATGGGAGACAGAAGGGAACTCGAAGCTCACCGGAATTGATCGCCGGAGGGGGCTCTGTCAGCAGCGACTCGCGGAGGTTTGAGGGCAGCCTGGGGGCGTGAGTGTGCGATTGACTGGGGGAAAATGACCGTGGGGTGATGGGGATCTTATAGCCTGGGAGTCGACAAGAAACGCCTGCGTTTAATGGCCCAATTAAGCCGCGCCATCACCGGCCATCACTGCTCCTGCGACGTGGTCGCGGGCGGGAGTTTGGGGAAGACGATGCCAGCGCAGATAGGGCCCGCTCGTCAGCGTAATGCGCTAAGTGAATGTGGGGTCCGTCTGTCAGCGGCTCAGTGCGTGCGTCCGCGCGTGAGAGGAGGAAAAGAAGTGCCCGGGTGGGCTTGCTGGGCTGGATTAGTTGCTGGGCCAGATCCTGGCCGCATGGCCTTTTCCATTTGCCCTTTTCTTTCGCTTCCTATTTTCTGAATTGATTTTGATATGAATTCAAATCCTTTTAATTTCAAACAATTTTGGGGATCTTTGTAGGGTTTTGTGGTTTCAAAAGTCATTTAACCAAGTGGTTACCCTGTAAGGTTTGGTCAAGCTTGGGTTTCAAAAATAAACAGAGATTTTGCTATGGTTTGCATATATTTGGATTTAGGGTTTTGAAATCATTTCTAAACTTTGAATTTTGGTTAAAAGCTTCACATAAACATTCCAACAATGGAATCAAGTAAACAAGTACCTAGTCTTCCAAATTTTCAAAGTGTGATGGTCATTTTGGAATCAATTGTCCACATGAAATCACAGACTCAACTTCTGTTTTCTAAGTGATTTTTGATAAACCCTAAATGAATGAATGATGCACAGATGATATGAAGGAGTTTTTTGAAACTATGATTTTTGGGATGTTACATTTCCCTTAGACCAAAATGGACGCGTTCCAACCTATCAAACACTACCACCCACTGTCCATATGGCTAAGTTCTTGCAACCTATATGATCATGGCAGAGCCCATATTGCCAAGTGGTTGCACTTGAAGCTTCTCAACATTTGACATCTCAAATCCCTTTGTTTCCTGGGTGGCCATCCACAAGTGAGATACACAACCCAAGTCCATGGCCTTGTGTAACCACTCAACATATCCCAATCCTTCCATTCCACCCAGGAGGTTCATTAACTTAGTTGTTTTATTAAACAAAACCTAAGTCCTCAGACTTAGAGATTTTTCCATAGTGTGAATATATTTTCCACCCATGTTTTCTATTAGCTAGGCTAAGCTTGGTAGTAATAGGAAACTTTAACTTAGGAAATCCTACTAAGGATTCATCTACTAGATTTTCCTATAGCAAGGTTCATACTTAGCAAGATCCATGCAAGTTTTACTTAGCAAAATTCACTAATGCATAGAGAAAATAATGGGACAAAAAGTATGAAGCATCACTTGCCTTTTTGGTAGGGAATGGTGGTTCACTCCTTGATCTTGCTAGTCTCACACTTCACTACAAGTCAATCAAGAAAACACACATTCAATTCTCATTCCAAACCAAAGTCAAACAAACAATTTTTTACACACAAAGTAATGGAATCCAAGCCATGCATAAGCATGCAAAAGATAGTTTTATTTTGCAAAGAGGGCCTCTATTGGGTTTCTAAACTTTGTAAGATCCAAATTGGTCATTTACCAAAGTGGCAAAGTCATTAGCAAGAGGGTTTTGTCCAAAACCATTTTTAAATCCATTCATCATTTCATGTGGTGAAAAATGTTTTTATCAAGGCAAAACTATTAAGTTGTTCACCAAATGAGTTGCTCATTTGCAAAACTTGGTGTTTTGGGTCAGTAGGTTTGGTCCAAAACATTTCCTCAAAGTTTTCCATTTTAAACCATTTTCATAAACAAAACAATAGTTTTGTTTGGCTAGAAATGGACTAAACTAATTAATCCATTCTAAACCTTTCCAAATTCATTTTCCAAAACATGGGTTGGTTCCTAGGGTCAGTAAGGTCACAAAAAACCATTTTGCAAAGGTTTTAACCCTAAAATCATTTTTAAAAAAAATTTCTAATCTAAACAAGCAATCAAATGTTTCTGCATAATCAACCAATCTAAAAAATACTATTTGCTAAACTAGAGTCAGGGTTGGTTAGGTCTTGCTCTCCTGAATCCAACGACATAAAATTTGTAATTTTTGGACATGTGGATCCAAAGATACAAGGGTTTGAAATTCACAAACAAATCTGTTTTCAAATCTGATTTTAGATCTAATATAGGCCACGCGTCGCGTCGTGATTGGCCGATACCGGTTCGTCTGGATCGCGTGCTGCGGACCGCAGGATCTAGTTTGATCGCACGGCACATGGCGCGTACCCTTTCGCAGTTAAGTGAGACTATCATGAGTGTCAGATCTTGATCGGACGGCTGTGGGGTGCTCGACCATAGACCAGCGGCGCTGCGGCGGCTGCTGGCGGCGGAGCGACCAGACGGTGGCGGCGCCGGTGAAATAGGAAGCGAGGTAGAATAAGGAGATGCTCACCAGAATCGCGGGATCGTGGTGAAGCTCAAGGTACTCGCGAGAAGGCAAGGGGCGCACGGGTGTCGTCGGAATTCCTCGCCGGAGATGCTCTGGTTCTCGGTTGCGGTCAGACGCTGTCAGGGGCGAGGCTACAGGGTTCGCCGAAGCAAGGCAGAGGGTGTGTTAGACGCAGACGAAGCTGGAGATGATGTGAGCATCCATGGAAAAGCTAGGTCAGTCGAGGCTTACCGGGGAAGTTTGACGGAGACAAGACAGACGGCGGCGCTGCAGGTCGTCGTCGAAGTCGAGGTTACAGGGCACCCGCGGTTGAACGGAAGGCACGGGCAGAAGCTCCAGGGGCTGGGGAGTGTGTGTGCTTGGTCAATGAGGCAAGGGGAGGTCTGGTTTCGCCGGAATCGTCACCGGAACATCATCGGACAGTGGGCGGTGTGCGGCGCAATTCGTCCAGCCTGGGGGCAGAGAGAGGGAGTGGTCTGGGGGAAATGGAGGAGAAGGCGCTGGCGCTTAAAACAGCGTGGTTGCAGGAGGGATTAACTGCGGCGTTAACTCGAATTGATCCTCGCGAATTCATCGCAGAAACGGAAGAGAGGAACTGGTCTGCGAGGGAGGGGTGAAGGAGACGATGAACAGGGAAAATGGGCCTACCAGTCAGTGGGAAAAGGAGAGAGGGGGAGGTCCACCGGTCATCTGCTTAACGGGTTCTTTCTGCGGTGAAGAAAAACGTTTCGGGGGCGTGGGTGAAAACGATGAATAAGCGAGTGGGTCCGCTTGGCAGTGAAAGAAAGGGAGTGGGGGTGGGGAGGAAGAACAGTGGCAAGTGGGGTCGGTCAGTCAGTGGGAAGGGAGCAAGGAGGAGGTCCACTGGTCAGTCTCGGTGTGGGTTAGAAATGGAGTGCGAAACGTTTTCTTTCGGGTGAGGGGAAGCTGGGCTGCTGGGCTTAGTTGGGCTTGGCCAGTTGGGTCAGGTCGACTTCCATTTTTTTTATTCTGTAACCTTTTCTTTTTTTTCTATTTCTGAATTCTGTTTTGAAATTTCTATCAAACAAACATGGTTCAAATCAATTCAAACAAACTCAAACTTTGTAATATTGAAATTAGTTTTGTTCAGTAACATGAACCAAAATCCAAATTCAAATTAATAATTTTAATAATAGGGTCCATTATTAATTAACTAAATAGATGTATCAATTATTAAATCCATAGGTTTTGATTTGATTCAAAGCTCCACTTGAGAACTAAATAATTTAATCCATTCAGTAGGTTGTATTTGAAATTAAGGAATATTTGGAAAGCTTGTTTTAAAATAAAATAACATTTTGTTATATAGGGTCCATTAACAAAATGGGCCTTAGTTATTAAATCAAATATAGTTTGATTTTATTAATAAAATCTTTATTTGAAACCTAAATATTTTCAAAAACCAAATCAGTAGGTTTTATTTGGAAATAAAGAATACTTGGAAATTTGTTTAAAACAAAATAACCTTTTATTTTAGAGTCCATTATTAATTGAATATAATAGACTTTCATTATTAAATCCTAATAGGATTTGTTTTTATTGAGATATTTATTTTGAAACCTAAAATAAAGCCAAAACACTTTAGTAGGTTTTATTTGTGAATATCAAATATTTGGAAAACTTATTTTAAATAATTTTAATAAGTTTTGATGCTTCAATTAAATTGATAAAACTTTTTATTTAAATAGAGTTTGGATATTAATTCCTTATTGTTTTATTTAGATAAACCTTTGCCATTTTTATTCAAACAAAATGTTTTATTTCCCAAAACTTGGCCAAGGTTTAATTTGGCTTTATAAAATAAACTTTATCTATAAAACTTTTATTTCAATTGAAAACCAAAACCTTTTATTTTAATGATCCAAAATAGTATTTCCAAAATATTTTGTTTTCCTTTATTTAAAATGTTTATCTTTTTAAATCCCTTTAGGATCTTATTTGATTCAAATGGGTTTGAAGTTCCAATTGAATTCAAAAAGTTTCTTCTGGCCTTGAAAATCAAACAAAGTTTTATTTTATTCATTTATCTTCACATTACAAGATTTGGAAAATCTTGGGATGTGACAGTTATCTATGTATCCCTTGGTGTGAGTGCCTTTATGGAATATTAATGAGAAACTTCATCATTTACTTTTTGCAATTCTTATTTTAGTTTGCAATCTCTATTATATGATGGATCTTGTTAACCAGTATTGGCATCACTTTGGGATCATCAAGTGGATCCAAATTGGTTTTGGCAAACCGAGTTCTGGTCAGTAGCAACACTTTTTGAGGTTTGAAAGAAAAAAAAGTGAAAAGCTTACAGGTATTTTGTATCATTTGTTTTCTTTCTTGTTGGCTCATAAGCTTAGTATTCTTTATTTAAGTTCTTTTGTGTCTTCAAATAAGATTGCATGTTTGGATTTATTACTTGTATGTTTACTTGTTTCTTTCAACTCTCTTCCTTGCTACCCAGCCTTGCTAGCCAAAAACCTGTTTTGAGAAGGCATACTTCTCATGTTTCCAAACTTTTTAACCAAAAACTTTGCCATTTGTGTCCATCATATCGACCTAGTAGCTTTTGCTATTCCAACCAAATTCTCAAGCTTCATCTATCTTTCGAATTAAAAACTATTTTGTTATGTGAAAACTAGTTAGTAAAGCTCTCACGAACTTGATGGCACACCTTATTTTCTTGCCCCTAATAGACTTGAACCATTGTGTCATCGAAGTTGTATATTCTTTTATCTATACGTTGGAATTAGCAGAACTGTGCTGTCACGAGGAACGTTTTCAACATTGCACTTGTACTCTGTACACAATTGATATCGTGCTCTTTTGTTTGTGGATGTCAACAGTGTGAAATAAAGAGGGAACTTGTAAGTCCATGGAGTCTGTATTTTGTGTTAGAGAAACACCTGGGCCGCTAGCCTAAGCCATGCCTAATCATGGTGGAAACTTATAGCTTCACCATAGTGAGCTATCTATGAAGCATCCTCAATAAAAAGCTATGCATATAGTAAATAAAAAGATCGTTGAGATGGTCATTGTCTGCTTGCCTTGTCATTTTGGTTATGGGAAAGCTTCTGTACCATGTGCAAGGGGTACCCCATTGGCGGTTCTCTATGATACGCATGTACTTACAATGACAAGAACTTACCGATGACAAAAGTTGAGTAGCATGAGGAGTGGCCCTCACATTCAAGGGACATGAGATTGCCAACTTATATTTCGTCAAGCATATACTCCATCTTTGTGTACTTTAACCTTAATCATATCAAGATGCCTATGATAGAGGCAATGAGGGCTCAAAGCTAGTAAGTACCATAATCTTTTGGAAGCTCTTTATGACTTGAAATCCCTGCTACCCTTTATAAAGGGACCTTTCTCCTAGCTACCAAGTTGAGTCAGTAAACCTACTTCCTCTCTATCTCCAGCAAGCATTTGAGTTGTTGTGTTGCAAGCATTCATATGATGATTTATTCAATCATGTTCTTTATCTTCCTTGTTTGCACAAAACTATTATTTATTGAGTATTAATTTGAAAGCCTTCATTGAAAAACCTTTTTGAGAAAAGAGTGCTCCTGTTATAAAACTTCTACAAAAGCTTTTTGTGAAACCATTTGCCAGCTGTTCTCTGACCAGGAACAAGATTTTGCCAATTCCAATTATGATTTATCTTTATGCATCTCTATTGTGACTCATGTACTTGTTGCAAGCTAAATTATATAATGGTGAGTTCCTTGCTTCTATAAGTTGTGTAATGGTAAGTTTGATGCTTCTTGTCCGTATTCTTTTATTGACACTTCACTCCATAAACCTGTGGACATGTTTACTGAGCTCAGTTTTCTCTTGGGGACAAGCGAACGTCTAAGCTTGGGGGAGTTGATACGTCCAATTTGCATCACCATTCTATATCATAATTTGCCTCTGTTCATTGATATATGTCTTATTATGAGGTATTACTTATGTCTTTCCCACTGTTTTTGCATGTTGGATGATTCTTGGAGGATGGACTGCCGGAGTCTGGATTCTGATGGAAAAAAGGTGTTTTGATGCAATTTCGCGAACATTAGAAAAATACTAGAAAAATATGGGAAAATTATATTTTCTCGGAAGACAGAGGAAGCTAGAAGGGGAGGAGAAGAAGGGCCACGGGGAGGGGGACCACACCCCCTGTAACACCCTCAGAATCGACCCTATGCAAGTTTCAGCGATTCCCGCCAAACCCGCATAGAAACGATTCAAAGGTGCCCACCAGGCACTTTCGTGCGGGTGGAAAACGAAGTAATAACATTACACAACAGTCCTCGATGGGACCCACAGAACAGATGTATATACAACAACGACTCAATGAGTCAAGAATACAGATATAATATAAAAAGATCCAAATCACCTTGAAAACGATAGAGCGTCCAGCTACGGACAAGATGCAAATGGGGCTAAGAGCCCTGAAGAATAACCAATGGCCCATAACCTGCCCGTGCCAAGCCGGAAGGGTAACCTGCTAACGTCGATCTCAAAACCTGCTTAAACAAAAGGGTGCCGAGAAGGGCAAAGGAAAAGAGAGAGCGGTCGATCTTGAGGCCAAGACACGCGAGGCTAGACCGCGGCCCTCGCCTACATAGGTATGGTGGATCAAGCGGCAAAGATGCACTAAACAACCTATAGAGACTCGATACAACTAGCGGCGATCAGAGAGGGGTAAGAAAGACCTATTCGGATCCATCCTGATACTACAACCAAACATACCCATCCTGGTATTTCCCCCTCGAGACCAAACGAGGAAGTCAACCGAGGAACTCACACAGTTGGCAGTTTTAGTTATTCAGTTATCGTTGCAGCAATTACTAGCCAGGTTTAGATAGTCGTCCTGATAAGATATGCAGTGGGCAGTTTTAGTTAACCATTCCATTGTAGTTGCGACACTTACTAGTCAAATACAATTAGCATGAGATATCCCAAAACCCAGCAGTTGTTGGTACTTTTATTTAGCCATTCCGTTATAGTTGCAATACTTACTAGTCAGATACAATGGCCGCGAGCGACAACCCAAACAAGCAATTGTTGGCAGTTTTATTTAGCCATTCCATTATAGTGAAGCTGATTACTAGTCATTATATAGTCAGATTTATAGCACTACTTTAGTTATAGTTGTCTATGATCGAGATACTGTGCTCCAAGTCGTCCATAACCACGGACACGGCTTTCAGAAAGTTTTACCCTGCAGAGGTGCACAAATAGCAACACACACTCGATCAACCTCGGAAAAACCAAATCAAAACCCAACGAGGCCTTCACGACAAAGCAATCACAGGATTCAGAAATATTTCAGGGGGCCACCCCTTAAAGTAGACCATACGAAGCCGGCCGGCTCGAGACGGACTCAAGGTTGTGGGGACGGTCAGAACGATCGGGAACCCAAAACTGGGCTTGTCGATACCGCAGAATCGTGCCACGATCCTAACAAAGACAGTGCTCCTCGCACAATATTAAATAAAGCAGTAAAGCATGGCATAAGTACAGGATAGTAATAAAACCTCAAACTAGTTTGTGGCCCCAAGAAATAAGACTGAATCAAGCTCTGGCTCAGGGGGGTCCCATAATCCTCCCGGATGTGGATAGCGCGATAAATTCAAGGAACAGGTATCAAGCACTCGGGGTCCTACGGGACACAAGTGGATGGTTAACAACCAAATAACATCTATTACCCACCTGTGCCTCTGCTTACTTACTTCAATTTTAGTTGTTAAACAGTAAATAAAGTGAACGATAAGTAAAGCCATGATCATCTCCAACCTCAAACATGCGGCAACACTCCAACAATTGTGGTACTGGACAACACGCAACAGCACTGGAGCAAGCGACTACGACGCGCAAGTCCAACTATCTACCAAACAACAGGTAATAGGATGTGTCCAAGGCAATATAAGGCTGCAAGGGATAACACGGTACGAACTAGAGCATCGGAACACAGATAGCAATAGATCAATAGGAGGGAATAAATAATATAAAAGTAAGATAGGTAGAAAGGGGGAGATGCTCGCCTGAAAACATTGTCGAAGGTTCAACCGAAGATCGGGTCGAAGCTCACATCAACTCAACGGCCTTATCCGCGAAGAACCAAATCACTAGAATAAACACCGGATGCAATATTTAATACTACAGCAAAAGATCGGGCATGATGCATGTATGATGTATGTCATGGCAAGGTGCGATGCAATTAGGTCATATTAAGCGGAACCGGGGGTCCCGACAATTAATTAAATGGTTCAAGTTATTTAACTACCCCGCAAATTAAATGTTGTATTAACATGGCAAGATAAGTTACCGGTTCGCTACACAAATTTAAATGAGGCCAATATAAGACTAGATTTGCCCGCATATGGGCCCCATATTTAATTATAAGGTGAATCGGCATAAGGCCCCCAAACCACACAAATATGCATGCGAGTATGACAGTTTAATATGCATCAATTTGTTATTACATTTATAAAAATAGGGCTCGAGAAAAGGGGTCACACATTAGGGTTCGGCGATCTTGGTTCCGGGGGTTCGGGGATCGGTCTCAGGGTTCAGGGTTCGACGAAATCGATCTCGCATCCGGAAAGGGCTTGGTTTGGTGTCGGGGCACATCGGGTCCGTCCTGGTCGGTGTCGATCTTGGCGTTCTTCAGGTTCGGGTCTCGGCGTCCGAGAGGAGTACTTGGCGTTTCGGATCGGTCGCGGATCCATGAAGCAGATCTCGTCGGAGCCTCATGTCGCTCTTGGGTTATCATGTGCAATTGTCGGTCTTGTCCGCGGATGAACTTGACTTGACGGTTCGATGTCGTTGCAGCGCTTGGCGTCGGCGGGATCGGCCTTTGGATCTTGGTCGGGTCAGCGGTAGATCTTGTCCATGTCGAAGATCTTGCCGGAGGTTCGTCGAGTGCCACCAGTTGGTACGGTCTTCGCCTTCTATGATGAAGTCCCTGCGGGTTCGCGGCCTCGGACAAATGCTCCGTGTTGAAGGCCTTGGAATCCGGCTTCCGGTGGTCGATGACGTTCTTGTCGACTCCCAGAGGCTTGCAATAACCTTCTGCCCGGGACACAACACAAACGCACCAAGGCGGACATACACGGGACGGGACGGGCACGGGTCCAGGGCGACGGGGAAGCGCTCGAGGGCACGAGGCCGGGCGGACAGTGGCGGGGCACGAGCGGCAGCAGCTCGCGGAGGGAGGGGCGCCGGCGATGAGGAGTGGCGCGCCAGTGGGAGATGCTCGGGGGGAATGGAGGAGGCCGGGCGGGAGGAGGCGCGGTGAGCCCCTGCCGGGCGAAGCTCAGGCCGACGCGGAGGAGGCGGGCGCGCTGTCGGGAGGAAGGCGGAGAGGCGGGCGGAGGCGCGGTCGCGGGCGCCGAGGGCCATGTGGCGGGGAACGCTGGAGGAGCGGCGAGGAGGGCTTCCGCTGGCGGCCGAAGCTAGGAAGAGGGGGCGAGCAGCGGTGGCAGAGGTGCGGCTCGAGCGGGGGGGAAGAGGACGCGGCAACGCGGGCGGCGCGGCCGCAGTCGAGGAGGAGGGCGCGGCGGGCTGGTGGCGGTGGCCGGAGAGGCAGAGGGGGAAAAGGGGGAGACGGGGCGAGCGGAGGCGAGGTCGGGCTGGGGGCGAGCGGGCAGAGAGGAGAGGAGGGAAGGGGAGGTTGGGGACGGGCGCACGTGGGGGCGAGGGGCGGAGGACGGAGGGGCCGCGGCGACGGGGCTCGTCAGGGGAGGAAGAGGAGGCGGGAGGTGGGAGACGCGGGGAGGAAGGAGAGCAGAGACGCGGGGAGGGAGGACGAGGGGTAGGTGGGGAGGTGGGTCCCAGGCGGCCAGGTGGGTGTGGAGGAGTGTGGGGCCGGAGGGAAGCGGGGCCCGCGGGCAGGCTGGCGGGGTGAGGGTGTGCGGGGCCGCGCGGGTGGGGCTGCGTGTGTGCTGTGTGTGTGTGCTGGAGGAGTGGGGTGGGTCCGGCCGGTCAGGGAGAGAGAGGGAGGGCGGTGGGTTTGACCAGGGGGGTGGGGCCGAGGTGTAAGGGAGAGGGGGGTAGGTGGGAGCTGGGTGTGAGAGAGGGAGTGGAGGAAAAAGAAGGGGATTGGTGAGGTGGCAAGGTGGGTAGGGATTGGGGGAGAGGGTGAGATGGCAAGCTGTGATTGGTGGGTAGATTAGGTTTGGGTAGGAATAGGAATTTTGAGTTTGGGTGGACCGATTTTATTCTGGGGGTGGTCGACTGGGTCGAATCGGCCCGTTCGACTGCCCCCCTAAAAATAATTAAATATTTTGTTTAGTTAAAACCGGGCCTTTTGCAAACCGATAGCAGACAAACAAAATAATCCGGAGACCCGGGTTTTGTGTCTGACAAAGACGGGGCGTTTAGAAAACAAAAATAGGTTTTTCCAAAAATAGTTTTATGCAAGCAAACGCAAGATGATGACGATGCTCAATTGCAATGTGGCATGATGACATGAGCATGCGGTCGTGATGATGCAATGCACAAAAACAACGCGATTTTCTAGTAGTGGTTTTTGCGGGATGCCACACCCCCTAGGTGCGGGCCCACCTGGCCCTGCGCCTAGGGCAGGTGTGGCCCACCTGCCTGACCTCCGACTCCGCACTCTCGCCTATATCTTCCTCACGGATCCCTAATACGAGGGGAGTGACCACAGATAGATTTTCGCCACCTCTGCGGGGCAGAAAACACCGAGAGAGAAAGATCTCTCCGGTAGACATATTTCTGCCGGGGAAATTCCTTCCCGAAGAGGGGAGATCGTCGCCATCAACACCGTCATCAAGCTAGGCTTCATCGGGATCATCATCATCACCCACACCATCATCTCCACCAGCACCATCATCACCACTCCATCCAGCTGTAACAATTGTGTTGGATATTGCTTTAGTTCTTAGGGGAAACTTTCCCGGTGTTAATTACTATTGTAGTTGATGCTTGTGAGTGGAACCATTGGATCATTGTTTATGTTCAGATTTTTATTCATCACCATATCATCTTTGATCTTGATCCATATGATGTCTTGTGAGTAGTTCGTCTAGTTCTTGAGGACATGGGAGAAGTCATGTTGTTATTAGTGGATCTATGTTGAGTTATTATTCAATGGTTTAGTATTTAAGTTGTGGTGCTATTCTTCTAGTGGTGTCATGTGAACGTCGACTACATGATACTTCACCATTTATTGGCCTAGGGGAATGCATTGTGCATTTGGCTACTAATTGTGGGGTTGCCGGAGTGACAAAAACCTGAACCCCCATTAGGACACCATTGCACAGGGAGCGTAGGATCTCAGAGTTTAAGGCCGTGGTTAGGTTTATATTTTAATTAATTTCCTGTAGTTGCGGATTCTTGTAGGGGGTTTAATCACAAGTATGTATTAGTCCAAGTAAGGTCGGTACATTAGCGCAGGTTCACCCACACAACACTTACAACACCAAAGAAGAGTACTCAGCTATTTGAAGCAAAAGCACTTGACAGAATTCCCATGTGTCCTCGAGAACGTTTGGTCCTTATACGTATTTCCACCGGCGTGTCCTTTGCTAAGAAAGGATTGGGCCACTTGTTGCGTTTGTTCTTTATTACTTGATCTTTGTTTTGTTGCCTTATCAGAAAACCCCTAAAAATCCGTTTGCTAAGTATTTGCAGAGATTTCCTGCTCCATACCACTAGTCAACACCTTCTGCTCCTCGTTAGGGTCAACACTCCGATTTATCGAAAGTACTGCAATACACCCCCTATACTTGTGGGTCATCAACCTTGGTTTCATAACAGAGGGAAAACTTGCTATTGTGCTCATCACACATTCTTCTTGGAGTCTCGCAACGAAGCGCCCACGTCGTGAGCGCCCGTCAAGATTTTTCTGGCGCCGTTTCCGGGGAGTTTACGGACAGCTTCACAAGGGCAGTCCTTGTCAACCATTCTCTTTACTTTGTTGTTGTTTTGCTTAGTTCCTTTTTCTTTGTTTTGCTTGTTTCTTTTTATCAAAAATTCGAAAAAAATTAGTTTCGTTTGGTTTGCTTTTTCTTATCAAAAACACAAATTAGTTCCTACTTTATTTGCTACCTTGTCTAGTGTTGTTCCAATCACTGTGTCACCTATGGAAATGATATTTACTTTCAAACAAGGAAGTGAAGAGATTTTCAAAGAAGCCTGGTCTAGAATTTCTGATTCACATGGAAAAACTGAGCCTAAAATGACACTAGGTTTGGTTCTTAGCAGTTTCTACCATGGTCTTGCTCTTTGTTATAGATATGCTTTGGATGCTATAGCAGGAAGATATTTTTTCCAATGTAATGAAGATGAAGCTTTGGATGCCATAAATAAGTTGATTACAATTTATAATTTGCCTAGCAAGTCCGATTCTTACTTTATAAACATCTATGCTAGGTTGAACACTCTTGAGACCAGTACAACCAGTTTGAAAGATTGCTATAACATGCTTAGAGAGTGACATGATTATGTTCCAATAAATTCTAAGTCTTAAAAATGGTTTCCTACAATAAAAGTTGTTATAAACAATGAAACCTTTGATGCTCGTTGTGGTTCATGTCTGAATTTTGTCTTATGCCTAAAGATATCTACGAGTCTTTGAATCTTTGGGGTCTTTTTGAAGGAGGATAAGAAATATCTCCTACCAATAATGCAACTATATTACCCATTGGAATAGCTAAAGGAGTGTTTACAAAGATCTTATGAAAGTGGTGTCTACTGATTATCTTGTTATTAAATGTGTATGAAAAGGACAAATTACACTTGGAAGATCCCAACTGAAACTTCTTGGAGCAATAATAGATGTGGGAAAAAGGCATTATGCATTTTGATTCTCCAACAAGCAATCATACATTCCCTAAAGATAAGAGTAAAGGTAAGAAAGGTAGGGGCAAGAAATATGATGATGCTTCTTCATTTGAAAATACTTGATTCTTGCTTGTTGTGCCTAACTTAAAGGCGTTAAAGAAAAATGTACTTCTTGGGAGATAACCCAATAGTTTTCTTGAGTCTTGGAAGTTATTACTTCTTTAATAACCTCTCCTTATCCTTTTGTTTGATTTTTTTGCCAAGAATAACCTCTAATAAGAGAGAAGTATGATTTGGGGAAGTTGCTGTCCCGAAACAGATTTTTGTGCTTCACTATAAAAATTCGTGAAAAATATCTGTCGGTCGGATTGAGCTGTAATTTTCTGAGTAAATCCCCCGGTTGTTATCTAACTTTCTTTAGTTTAACACTTTTCGGTTTGAGCAACATAAGGTCTTCGAAAAAATCGGTTTTTACCTTCTGGTCTGTTTTGACAGATTTCTGCCATTATTTGCATTTGCCTCTTTATCGATTTCTTTTTGGATTCTGTTTGGTAAATTGAGCTTCTTTAAGGAATTGCTAAAGTGTCTTGTGTTTTTAATGAAAGTTTTGCTGTTTTGAAACTAAACCCAAAGGTTTATTACTTTTGAATGCACTAATGTTGCTAATAAAGATTGTGTGAAGTTTTGTATGAAGGAAATTTTCAAGTGTAGGAGAAGAATGATGTAATGAGATGAAAAATGGACAAAAGCTCAAGGTTGGAGATGCCACCCTGTGTCACCCCAAGAAATACTCAAGAGGTGCAAGAGTCAAATCTTGGGGATGCCCAAGGCATCCCCTTCTTCATCAATAAAAACCTCAGGTCTCTTTCTAGACACTTCATTTTTATTGTTTCATGCACTGTTGTGTTGTTCTTGGAGCGTCTTAGTTTTCATTTTTGGTTTTCGTTTGTTTAGTTTGCTTGAATAAAGTAGTTTGACCCCCCTTTCGCTGTGATGTTTCAATTAATTTGATTGGAGTTGGAAAGGAGTAGAAAGTTTCATGCTTATAGTGGTACAAAAGGGAGTTTGTTTTGACCATGGCTTAGAATTTATCATGTCATGATAGATGTTGTTTTGACCTTATGCTTAGTGATTATTTCTGTAGCATGACTTGTTCCAAACAATTGAGATTGCTTAATGTGCCTTGCAAGAATCATGCGTTGTTTTAGCATACAAAAGCATAATATTTTGGTATTCTCCTTTGATCCTTTGTTTGGGTTGACTTAGCACATGCTCACACCATGTTATAACTATGAACCAGTCACCTTAGCCTCCATGATCATTTAGTTTTTGACTTGTGGTACCACTTTATGCTTTGGTTGATAATGTTTTGTTGCTCTACATGATTATGGCCATTATTGCTCTCTTAGTTGGTCGCTCCCAGTCTTTTGTTAGCCTCCACTTGTACTGAGTAAGCTCTACTCATGCATCCAACTCTCAAGAAACCAAGTTATTCCAAAGAGTCCACCATAAATTCCTATGCATGGTGTGTTACACCATTCCAAGTATATTCTTGTTTTATCTATCTTCCAAATTAAACTTGTTATGTGAAAATTAGTGATTAAAGCTCTCACAAACTTGATGGCGCACTTTATTTTTCTTGCCCCTAATAAACTTGAACCATTGTGTCATCTATGTAGTATATGCTTGCACTTATAAGTTGGGAATTAGCAGAAACGTGATGTCATGGGGAACACTTTCAACACATGTACATATTACCCAGTTGATATCATGATCTTTTGTTTGCGGATGTCGGCGGATTGAAATAAAAGGGGAACTTGTAAGTCCATGGAGTTATGTATGTGTGCTAGAGAAATGCCTGGGCCGCTAGCCTAAGTCATGCCTAATCATGGTGGAAACTTGCATCATAACCATAGTGAGCAATCTGTGAAGCATCCTCAATAAAAACCTATGCAAATAGCAAATAAAAAGATCGTTGAGATGCTCATTGTCTGTTGCCTTATCATTTTTATATGGGATAGCTCCTGTATCATGGGGCAAGGGGTACCCAGTTGGCGGTTCTTTATGATACACATATACTTACTATGACAAGAACTTACCGGTGACTAAAGTTGAGTAGCATGTGGAACGACCCTCGTACTCAAGGGACATGAGATTGCCAACTTATAATTTGTCAAGCATATACTCCATACTTTGTTCACTTTAACCTTAATCACTTCAAGATGCTTATGATAGGGGCAATGAGAGCTGAAAGCTAACAAGTACCATAATTTTTGGAAGATCTTTGTGAAACTTGAAATCCCTGCTTCCCTCTATGAAGGTCCTTTCGTCCTACTTTTATATTGAGTCTCCACCTTCTATCCTTATTCACCAACTAGGAGAGCATAGTTATCATTCTTAGTTCTATGTGCATTGTCCCAAAACTTATTGATTGATTCATAATGTTGATATTGCTTGCTCTTGAACTATTTGCATCTAGTCACCCTTATGAACTTTGAAGGTGTCCTATGCATTTATGTTTTGTTACTCCATGAATGACAAGCTGAATACCACTATGCTATGTTTTCTATATGTGAAACAAACAAACGTATTTCAATGTATAGTTATTCATGTTCTTTATTTGTATCCTTTCATGTTGCAGCATAGTTACTATGTCTTACTGTTATAACTTAATCTTTCACGCTCATGTTTAGAGTACTTTGATCCCAGCT
The DNA here is from genome assembly GCA_030063025.1 of Avena longiglumis. Taxonomy (NCBI): domain Eukaryota; kingdom Viridiplantae; phylum Streptophyta; class Magnoliopsida; order Poales; family Poaceae; genus Avena; species Avena longiglumis. The sequence goes on along the minus strand of CP125978.1, from coordinate 144,747,811 downwards.
TTCAATGCTTGCAAATGGTTTGATCAAGATTGTGATGGTGCATGTCACCTCAAAAATTATTCTTTTTATCACTTACCTACTTGAGGACGAGCATGAGTTAAGCTTGGGGATGCTTGATATGTCATAAATGTATCTATAATTTTTGATGTTCCATGCTTGTTTAGTATCTACTTTGTTATGCTTTATCTACACTTTGAGGTATTTTTATACATTTTCTGGGACTAACCTATTAACAAGATGCCACACTGCCAGTTGCCTGTTTTTTGCTGTTTTTGGTTTCAGAAAATCTAGTAAAGAAATATTCTCGGAATTGGATGGGATAAAAGCCAAAGTCAATATTTTACCGAGGAGAACACAGAGACCGAAAGGCGACCGGAGGGGTGCCCTAGGGCGGCCACACCCCTCCCCACGCGTGGGCCCTCCTAGGCAGGGTGTGGGCCCCTATCCGCCCCTGCCTCGCCTATAAAATCCCCCGATGCCAAATCCCTAAATACCCGATCAACTCTCCATGAAACAGTCTGTAGCTGCCGCCACCATCGTCCCTAGATCAGGGGAGGGGATCGGAAGCTCTTGCCAGAACCCTGGGGGAGGGAAGAGTTCATCTCGAAGGCCTTCTTCATCACCATGCCAGCCTCCGGAGTGATGCGTGAGTAGTTCACCCTTGGACTATGGGTCCATACAGTAGCTAGATGGTTGTTTCTCCTACTTTGTGTTATCATGTTTAGATCTTTTGAGCTCTGTTCATTATCAAGATCATCTATTTGTAATCATACATGTTGCGTTTTCGGGGATCCAATGGATATTGAGATACTATGTCAGATTGATTATTGATTCTATCATGTCTGTATTGTTTGAGATCTTGCATGCTCTCTGTTTCTAGTAACTATCTTGGCCAAGTAGATGCTAGTGACTCCAAGAGGGAGTATTTATGCTCGATAGTGGGTTCATGCCTCTATTGAATCTGGGGAAGTGACAGAAATCTCTAAGGTTGTAGATGTGCTGTTGCTACTAGGGAGAAAACAACAATCTTTTGTTCATGGAACAATTGTATTTTTTACTTTGCACACATTGCTTAATGCAATTATCCGTTTCTTGCAACTTAATACTGGAGGGGGTTCGAACGATAACCTGAAGGTGGATTATTAGTCATAGATGCAGTTGGATAGAGGTCTATGTATATTGTTGTAATGCCCAATCAAATCTCATAGGAATCATGCATGTCTAGTATTTGCATTGTTATGCCTTGCTCAGTTCATGTCAATTGTCCCGCTGTAATTTGTTCACCCAGCATGTTATGTTATTTATCTGAAGGAGAACACCTCTAGTGAACTATGGACCCCGGTCCAATCTTTACCGTTGTTACATCATCTACGGTTACCATTTACTTTCTGCAAGCAATCATTACCTTCCACACTATACGTTTAATCCTTTGTTTTCAGCAAACTAGTGAGATTGACAACATCACTGTAAGTTGGGTCAAAGTCTTGAGTTTGTGTTGTGCAGGATTCCAAGTTGTTAGCAACACCTTGGAGTTGTTTCCTTTCTCCTACTGGTTCGATAACCTTGGTTTCATAACCGAGGGAAAACTTGCTGATGTGCTCATCGCACCTACCTCTTGGGGTCTCCCAACGAAGCGCCCTCATCGAGAGCGCATGTCACTCACAAGGGATCACATATCATAGGAACGAGTAAAGAGTACTTATCAGTAACGAGGTTGAACTAGGTATGCAGAGATACAGACAATCAAACCTCAGATAAGTAAAGTATCATGAGACAAAGGGAAATTGGTATCGTATGTAAATGGTTCATTCGATCATGAAATAATCGTATAAATATATGGGAGCCATATGAATATCCATATTCCTCTAATGATTATTGATCGGAGAAGAGTCTAGGTCATGTCTGCATAAGTCACGAACCGTAGGGAGACACACTTAAGGATTCGATGTTGTTTAGTAGATATGGAATGTGAGTAAGAGACATAATGTTGTTCAGAGTCTCGGATTGGATCCATGAAATCACGAGGAGATCCGGAACGGTCCGGAGAATAAGATTCATATAAGGAAATTCCAATTCCAGAATTCGGAAGTGTTTTCGGTGTTTTCACCGGAATCTTCTAGACGGGTCTAGAAGGTCCACCACTCCGGAGTGGGAAGGGTACAAGGACGTGTCATACCAATGTAGAATAGTTGCATCATGTCCTAGGTCACTTGGTTGGGCAATGGGAAGAGAGAAATCAAACTCTAGTTTGAAAAGTCAAACACCAGTTTGAAAAGTCAAATCCCAACATGGTTGCCTAGTGGAGGGAGGAGAGGAAACCTAGTTAGGGAAGGTTTCCCCTCCCTCCCTAGCCACCGGCCATGAAGATGAGTTGGGGGAGGACTCCCCTCCCCCCAACTGCCTCTCCCCACCTATATAAGGAGGGGTAGGGTGCCCCTACCCCTTACCCTAAAACCCTAGGCCGGTCGCACCCCTCCAAGTCGCCGTTTCCCTAGCACCACCTCAAGTCGCCGTCGCCTAGCCCTCCTCTAGCCGCTGGCCACCTCCACCCCTTGGACTCTAAACCCTAGTTGCCAAGGCCCTCTCTAATCCACCATACCCGCTCCGGCTTAGGCGAAGCCCTGTGGGATTTCCCCTCTACTTCCACCACCACACTGTCGTGCTATTGGAATCACGAGGAGAGATCTACAACCTCCGCTGCCTGCTGGAACAAGGGAGAGGAAGGTCTTCATTGAGTACCGAACGTGTGACCGACTGCGGAAGTGCTGCTGGAATGCGGTGCCAAAGAATCATCTTCGCGATCTTGAGATCGACAAGTGAACTACTACATCAACCACGAGAATTCGATCTCGTTAACTGCTTTGGATCTTCGAGGGTTAGTACTCTATCAACTCGTTGCACCGATCTAATAGATTAGATCTTGGCTTGTGTGTGTTCATGCGATAGAATTTTTTAGTTTTACATGCTACAAAGCCCTACAATTGGTACGAAGTGAAAGACAAATCAATTAAAATTCAAAATAAATAATGACAGCATTCAAAATTCTACATATAAATCTCTATATAAATACACCTGCAACTTCATGGTTCTTTCTTTGTAGAAATACACATCTTGCTTAGAGTAACATCATTCAGACTATAAAAGACATAACAAGCATTCGTATATTTGTGCAATCGACAATCGCTCACCTAGGATCAACGCATTCATATATTTGTACATTGGGGTATTTCTCTCTACTATGCATGATAGAGATAGCCGCAACCTGTGTTTATCCGGCCAGTTGCCTGGCGACTCACTGAGGTAGTATTTTTTTTCCGAGATGCTTGGAGTAATCATAGTATGTAGCCAAAAGCAACCCTGAAAGTTTCATGGAAACCAAGAGTTAGTTCCCTCCATATATAAACTGACGATAGACATCCAAAAATAGAAAGAAGAAATAACTAAGGAAAAGAAGAAGAAATGTAAAGAATCTCACGTGTGCTAAACAATCCTTCTATGAGCCATCCACAGAAGGGTAGGAAATACTCGGAGGATGTCATGGGGCTTGCTTGCTATCAGTATTCAACCGTAACCTGGAAGATTGGAATCACATGTTAATGAATCTGAAAAATGGGAAATGCATCAATAAAGTACTTGGAGGAAACTATGTCTCTAGATTTGTTGTCAAGTGCGAATGACTTTACCATAGAAACCGAACTAAATCATGCCTAGAAAGAAGTACTAAGAAATAACCATGGTGGCTACTCGGTGCATCAAAGAGAAATCAAGACAATATGGAATTTTGAGTAAATATAAAAGAAAAAATAACAACAATATGACACACTGGTGGAAGCTAATGAGAGGAAAGTAAGATTTGGGGAGTTGCTGTCCCAAAACAGATTTTTTGTGCTCCAATGTAAACGTTTGTGTAAAATCTATGTAAATAGTATTGAGCTGTAATTTTTTGAATAAATCCCCCAGGTTGTTAGATAACTTTCTTTAGTTCAACACTTTTTTATTTGAGCAATAGAAGGGCTTCGAAAAAACCGGTTTCTACCTGCTGGTCTGTTTTGACAGATTTTTGCCATTATTTGAATTTGCTTCTTATTGATTCCTTTTTGGTTTATTTTTGGGAAATTGAGATTTTTGAGGGAATTGATACAGTAGCTTGTGTCTTTAGTGAAATTTTTGTTGTTTTAAAACTAAAACCCAAAGGTCTATTATCTTTTGAATGCACTAATGATGCTAATGAAAATTGTGTGAAGTTTTGTATGAAGGAAAATTTTCAGGTGTAGAGAAAGAATTATGTAATGAGATGAAGAATGGACAAAAGCTCAAGCTTGGGTATGCCACCCCGCGTCACCCCAAGAAATATTCAAGAGGTACAAGCGTCAAACCTTGGGGATGCCCAAGGCAACCCCTTCTTCATCAATAAAAATATCAGGTTGTAGAGGGAGAGTCCCAACCTTTAAACAATATAAGGTGGAGTCCCCTATGTTTACAATGCTAGTCCCTGGATCAATAGCCAGCATCCACAGTTAAGATGTAATATCAAGAAAAAAGGGTCATAATATAACTTTATAACCAGGAATAACATAATTTTATTACATCTTACTTAGCTCATTTGGCTATTACATTACATTGCAGCGGAATAACTATAGTATGGGGTCCTTCATCTTCAAAGTGCCACAGGCAGATGTTGGTTGTAGACTTTGTAATCCTAATCAATCAATCTTCACTAAAAAAATAATCAAACCTGCAACATTACATGTTACAGCCACAAGGGTCAATACATTTGAATTGTATTGGCAAGTTTCACTACTATGTGGAATATAAGTGGATCCTATCATTACATGCATATTTGGCTAAGTAGAGTTTTGGGCTATTTGCATAAAGCAATAATTTATCCTATCTTTTCAAAATGGTTTTGGTCCTTTGTCAAAACTCCTTTTCAAACTCCCTTGAACTCCTTGGTAAATTCCCAAGTGTTCAAGTTCTTGTCAAAAATTCCCTTGAGCTCCTCTGTAACCCCAAGTGCATCAAGTTATATCAAAATCTCTTGAGTTCCTTGGTACCCCCAAGTACATCAAGTTTTCATCAAAATCACTTGAGTTCCTTGGTACCCCCAAGTGCATCAAGTCTTTAAAAGTTTTCTTTTATAAATTAGAATGTCGAGATTTCCCATAGCTTCAAACTTTAGTTGCTCAGTATTGTCCATAACCGGGGACACAGCTAAGTACTTAGATTTTATTATCTTCTGCAGAAGTAGTACACTTTACCCACATGTCACAATCCCATCTTGTTGCCACCAGTGGCCACTGGATTAGTGCTCACCAAGATGGAGTACCGGCAGATTGAGAATGTGACGAAGTCTTTCCAGAGGGTCCTCCCATACACCATTGCTAGCTTGTCTTCAAGTACCCATGTAGGATTCCAGGTCCTCATGTCCAGTAGCTTGAAGACAATGCATGGGTCTTCCCAATGTAGTTGACTAAGCCAGAGCCATAAATAGCATGTGGTTGCACACGAAAGCCACAATTGGAGAAACATGTTCAATCTCTAAGTTTCCTGGGTGGTTTCCTTTGGAGAACAACAAAAAGAGATTGCCATAGACATGGTTCCTTTTGTTGCCACATTCTCCAAAACTCAAAGTATCCTTGGCCACCCAGGTGGTTCATTGAGTCCTTGTTTTATTATATAAAATCACAAGTCCTTTTCTCAACTTCATAAAATCTCAACATGTATCTCTTTTCAAAATATAGCATGGCTAAGCATGTAACAACTACATTGTTTTCACTAAGGAATGTATAGGGTATCCTATTAGGATTTAGCATAGCATAAGTATAGAAATTTCCTTTCATGCATGTTTTCAAAATCCACTAAGTATAATGAAAATAGTAGGACTTTAAATGATAGTGTCACTTGCCTTTTGGTAGGGAATGATGGTTCACTCCTTGATCTTGCTAGTCTCACACTTTTTCTAACTTCACTACAATCAATCAAGCAAACACAATATCAACTAGCATTCCAAACCAATAATCAATCAAACAATTCACTCACATAAAACAATGGGATCTAAGACATGCATGTAAGCATGCAGGAGGTGGTTCTATTTGCAAAGATGGTCTCCACTAGGCTTCTAAACTTTGTAAGGTTCAAGGTGGTCATTTTCCAAAGTGGCAAAGTTATTTGCAAAAGGGTTTTATCCAAAAACCATTTTTAAATCCAATCATCATTTTATGTGGTGGAAAATATTTTTATCAAAGCAACAACTTTAAGTTGTTCACAAAATTTGTTTCTCAAAACTTGGTGTTTAGGGTCAGTAGGTTTAATCCAAAACATTTTCCCAAAGTTTTTACTCCAAAAACATTTTCATAACAAAACCATTATTTTATTTGGCTAGAAATGGGCTAAATCAACTAATCCATCCTAAATTTCACCAAATCCATTTTCATAACCATGGGTTGGTTCCTAGGGTCAGTAAGTTTACCACAAGCCAATTTTCAAAGGTTTTAACCCTAAAAACATTTTTGAACAATTTTTCTAATATATACAAGCATACAATTGTTTCTGCAAAAACAAGCAATCTAACAGATACTATTTGCTAAACAAAATCCATGGTTGGATAGGGCTTGTTCCACTGATTCCAACGGCATAAAGTTTGTAATTTTTGGACGTGTGGATCAAAAGTTATAAGAGTTTCAATTTGCAATTCAAATCTGTTTTCAATCTGTTTTTAAATCGAAAACCTGGCCACGCGTCATGTTCCTATTGGGCGGTACCGCTTCGTGCGGATCAGCCTCTCTAGTGTGTTGGATCTTAAGCAGATCGCATGGCGCAGGCTCACTCGTACCTTTTCGCTCTGGTTCTATTTCTAACCGCAGGATTGAAATCTAACGGTGTACAGCTAGTCGACCATACTCGGGCGGCGCTGACGCGGAGGCGACTGGCGGCGCAGTCAGGCGTGGACGGTGCCGACGGTCTAGGAAGCGAGAGAAGAGGAGGAGAGGCTCACCGTGATCGCAGAGGCCTAGGGAAGCTCAACGTACGGTCGGCTCGGCAGGGTGCGCTCAGGGACAGCAGCAATTGCTCGCCGGAGTGGAGAACGGCGTCGGGCGGTCCTGTTCGTGGTTGGAGGCGACGCTGTAGATCACGCGGAGGCAAACAGATGGCGTAGTTAGGTGCAGGAGGGTGAGGAGCGTGCGGGAGCATCAACGCGAGGGAAAGGGGCGGTCGGATAGTACCTGGGGATCTCGTCGGAGTTGCAGCGGACGGCGGAGTCGTTCAGTCGAAGACGAAGTCGTCGTTGCAGAGCACTCGCGAGTGAGGGAAAGGTACTGGCAGATGCAGGAGACGATGGCGAGCAAGATAGTGTGCTCTGGTGGCAGTGGGGCTAGTGGTGGTGGCCGGAATTTTTGCCGGAGAGCGTCGGAGACAGTGACGGTTTGGAGATGATTCCGAGCAGCCTGGTGGCGATGTGGAGTTGGCGTTTGAGGGGAATGATAGAGGGAGGAGAGGCTCTTAAGTGCACGCAGTCACGGGCTGAATCAATGCGTGGTTAAGGAGGAATCAAGCGCGCATTCAACATCAGAAACGGCGACGTGGTTTGGGGAGAAGAAGTCGCGGCGGGTGCAAACGATGACAGGAAGGTGGGGACGGCTATTCAGTGAGAAAGAGAGTGAGGGGGAGGGTCCACAAGTCGGTGACTTAGCGGGTCGTCTGGTGAGTGAGAGAAAAACTCTTCGGGGGAGAGAGGGAAATGGGCCGCTGGGCCTAGTTGGGCTGTTGGGTTGGGTCGAGTCCAATTCTTATTTTTTCTTTCAAATTGTTTTTCCTTTTCTGTTCCTATTTTCTGTTTTGAAAATCAAACAACAAATCAAACAATCAAAACAATTCAAACAATCACCAAACAAAGCATTTGAATTTGGTTCTGTTTAGCAACATAAACCAAAGTCCAAAATAAAATAGTAATTTTTAATCTTTTTAGGATCCATTTATTAATTAAATAAAATGGACCAAAGTTATTTAATCAAATAGGGTTTGATTTATTTAAATACTCCTTTTGAAATCTCATTATTTTCAAAACCAAACCAGTAGGTTTTATTTGAGAATATAAAATACTTGGAAAACTTATTTGAAATAAATAAATAAGTATTAGTGTTTATTTAAAATGGGAGAAGCCTTTTCTTAAATAAAATTGGATATTAAATCCTTATTATTTTATTTAAATAAACCTTTACTATTTTTATCAAAACAAAACATTTTATTTCAAAACATTGGTCAAGGTTTAATTTGGCTTTATAAATAATCTTTATTTATAAATCCACTGTAACATCCCAAGATTTTCCAAATCTTGTAATGTGAAAATAAATGAATTAAATAAAACTTTGTTTGATTTTCAGGGCCAGAAGAAACCTTTTGAATTTAATTGGAAACTTCAAACCAATTTGCATCAAATAAATCCTAAAGGGAATTATAAGGATAAACATTTATTAAAGGAAATTAAAATGTTTTGGAATTACTATTTTGGATCTTTAAATAAAAGGATTTGGTTTTCAAAGGAAAAGAGAGATTTATAAGTAAAGATTATTCTATAAAGCCAAATTAAACCTTGGCCAATATTTTGAAATAAATGTTTTGTTTTGATAAAAATAGTAAAGTTTTATTTAAATAAAGTAATAAGGATTTAATATCCAAGTTTTTATTAATAAAGGTTTTATTATTTCTAAACCATCAAAACTTGTTTATTCGTTTAAAATAAGTTTTCCAAGTATTTTATATTCTCAAATAAAACCTACTGAAGTGTTTTGGTGTTATTTAATATTTCAAAATAAATAACTAAATAAAACAAATCCTATTTGATTTAATAACTAAGGTCCATTCTATTTAATTATTAATGGAGCCTAAAATAAGAATGTTATTTTGTTTTAAACAAATTTTCCAAATATGTTTTATTTTCAAATAAAACCTACTGATTTGGTTTTGAAAATATTTGGATTTCAAATGGAGATTTTATTAATTAAATCAAACCCTATTTGATTAAATAACTAAAGGTCCATTTTATTTAATTAATAAATGGATCCTAAAAAGAATAAAAATATTATTTTATTTTGGGATTTGGTTTATGTTGATAAACAGAACCAAAAACTCATTATAAAGTTTGGTGGAAGTTGTCTTGAATTGTTTGTTTGAATTGTTTGTTGAATTGATTGTTTGAATTTCAAAAGAGAAAAAGATTTGGAAAAAGAAAAAGTTTGAGAACTAGAAAAAAAAAGAAAACAGGTCGACCCAACCCAGCAGCCCAGTCTAGGCCCAACTCCAGCCCACCTTTCTTTCCCTCAGCGAAATGTTTTGCACTCGATCACGCACCCATACAGACGATGACAAGTGGATCCTCCTTCCCTCTCACTCACTCACGACCAAACCCCACCCTCCTATTCATCGTCTTCAAACACGACCTCGTCGCCCTGGCTGTTTACTGCCGATTGAATTCGCCTCGTCAATTCGCTTCAATGCCGCATGATCAACGCCCCCTGACCACACACGCTTAAACGCCAGTGACTCCTCTCCATTTCACCTCTGTCTCCTCCCCCAAGCACGCCCCCAGGCCGCCCCAATTTCTCCCCGAGCAGCTCTGTCTCCGACCATCGTCTCCGACCAATTCCGGCCGTGTCCTGCCACCCCGTGCCTCCTCGACCTAGCTCACACCTTCCCTACCTCCTGACGCATCTGTCCATGCCCCTCGTTTGACCGCGGGCGTCCCTGAGCGTCGACTCCGACCGAGCTTTGAGCGCCGTCGTCTGTCTTCCACTGCGACGACAACTCCCAGGTAAACCAGACCGCCCCGCGCCTCCTCGTTCACGCTCCCTCACTTGTCTCGACCATGCGCGTCTAACCACGTCTTCGTCTTGTCTTGGGGTGAACCACAGCACGGTCCCCGAGCACAACCAGAGCCGCCTGACGCCAGGAGCAACTCCGGCGAGGAATTACGACTGCCCCTGAGCGCCCCTTGTCAAGCCAGCAGTACCTTGAGCATCACCACAGCCCTGCGATTCTGGTGAGCTACCCCTCTGCTTCCCTCTCCTCCTAAATCACCGGCGACCACACCGTCTGAGCGCGCCGCCGCCAACTGCCGCCGCCAGCGCCGCCGATCTTTGGCAAGCATGCTAGCAACCGTAGGATCGTGATCTAACGGATGTGATAGAACGTAGGCGAAAGGGTAAGTAGTGTCTCTGCACCGCACGATCTCACTTAGATCCAACGATCCAGAGAGATCAATCCGACCGAACCGGTACCAGCGAATAGCGACGCGCCGCGTGTCACCAGATGAATTAGAAATAGAATTTGAATCTGATTTAAGTTGCAATTTGAAAACCCTATAACTTTTGATCCACACGTCCAATTTTTGCAAACTTCATATCGTTGTAATCAGTAGAACAAACCCTATCCAACCATGCCTTTAGTTTAGCAAATAGTATCTGTTAGCTTGTTGGTTTTTGCAGAAACATTTGTATGCTTGTTAAGAATGTAAAAATTGTTTAAAAATGAATTTGGGGTTAAAATCTTTGGCAAATGGGTTGATTTGAACCTACTAACATTAGGGAACACTTTGTGGACTAAAAAATGTATTTGGTGAAACAAAATAAAGATTCTTTGATTTAAAACCATTTCTAGTCAAATAGAAATGTGGTTTATTTATTAAAAATGATTCTGAAGGAAAACTTTTGAGAAATGTTTTGTTTTAAACTCTCTGACCCTAAACAACAAGTTTTATGGTTTGAAAACATATTTGGTGAACATTGAAGATTAATGCCTTGGTAAAAATATTTCTACACCACATAAAATGATACTTTGTTTTGAAAATGGTTTTTGTAGTGAAACCTTTTGCAAATGACTTTGCCACTTTACAAAATGACCATTAGGTGTTTTAAAATGTTTATGACCCATTGGGAACCACTTTTTCAAACAAAACAAAGCTTGGCATGCTTGCATGCATTACTTTGACTTTGTTATTTTATGTGTTGTTTTGCTTGATTGGTAGATTGAGTTTGTGCCTTGTTTGATTGAATTGTAGTGACTTGAAGAGTGTGATTGTTGCAAGGACAAGGAGTGAACCTATACCCTCTACCAAAAAGGAAAGTGATGCTTCATACTTTTTGTCCCATTACTTTCACTATGCACTAGTGATTTTCTCTAAGTAAAACTTGCATGGATTTTGCTAAGTATAAACCTTGCTATAGGAAAACCTAGTAGATGAATCCTTAGTAGGATTTTCCTAAGTTAAGATTCCTATTACTATCAAACTTAGCCTAGCTAATAGAAAACATGGGTGGAATATATATTCACACTATGGAAAAATATTCTAAGTCTGAGGACTTATGTTTTGTTTAATAAAACAACTAAGTTAATGAATCACCTGGGTGGAATGGTAATTTCTTGGTGGTTTTTGGTTGAGTGGTTACACAAGGCCAGGGGACTGGTGAACCTTGTGTATCTCACTTGTGGATGGCCACCCAGGAACAAAGAGATTTGAGATGTCAAATGTTGAGAAGCTTCAAGTGCAACCACTTGGCAATATGGGCTCTGCCATGATCATATAGGTTGCAAGAACTTAGCCATATGGACAGAGGGTGGTAGTGTTTGATAGGTTGGAACGCGTCCATTTTGGTCTAAGGAAGGCTTCTGAAAGATCTTGTCTTAGGAAACCAAGTCTTGTGGGGAAAGTGCACCACCTCTGTAGAGTGTAAAATCTAAGTACTTAGCCATGTCCCTAGTAAAGGACAATTTGAGCATCAAGACATGGAAGCAATCAAGAATCTCATCATTCAAATTTCTAAGTTAAAACTTGTGGTTTGAACAAGGGTTATTTGAAATCTTCAATCTTTGATTGAGAGAAGCCTTGGAAAAGATTTTGTCAAAACAAAAACTTAGTATTTTCAAAATGATAAGGAAAATCTATTTTGAGCAATGCAAGCCTCAACTCCACTTAGCCAAATGCATATAGATGATATATTCCACTATACTACCATAGTATCACTTGCCAGTACAATTCAATTGTATTGACCCTTGTGGCTGTAACTTGTAATGTTGTAGGTTTGATTGATTTTAGTGAAGATTGATTGATTAGGGTTACAAAGTCTACAACCAACATGTCTGCCTGTGGCACTTTGAAGATGAAGGACCCCATGCTTATAGATTTCTGCTGCAATGTAATGTATTAGCCAAATGAGCTATGTAAGATGTAATAAAATTATGTTATTCCTGGTTATAAAGTTATATTATGACCTTTGTTTCTTGATATTACATCTTAACTGTGGATGCTAGCTATTGATCCAGGGACTAGCATTGTAAACACAGGGGACACCACCTTATGTTAATAAAGGTTGGGACACTCCCTCTATAGATGGTATCAGAGTATTGTGTTGCCTGTAGGATTTGTAAACCTAGGATGGGACAAAAACCCTTAGAAAAATAGGAGTTGTATCTTGTTCCCAAAACTATTTACAAAAACACTTGTAAACTCTTTCCTCAACCATTTTGGTTTCAACTCTACTTCTCATCTATTTCAACTTGATGGAAAACCTATCCCATGGCCAAAGACTACACCATGTGCAAAGTACTTTTTCAACTTCTTCAACTCTAATGACTTCAACTTCTTCAGCTCTAATGACTTCAAATTCTTCAGCTCTAATGACTTCAACATCTTCAGCATGTTCTCCAGAGACTTCCAACTTGGATACCACTAAGGACTACAATTGAGACAAGGAAATCTTACTCAAGATTTAGAGACTGAGGGAATGCAAAATAAGAAGGAGCCATCAACAACTTTGAAGTCTTGCAACCAAGAGTTTTTCTCAAGGAAACCATGATCCCAAGTAAGGAGAAGAAACCAAGAATGATGGAAATATCACAAGTGAACCATATAGATGGACCACCATATTTTAGGTAAGTCAAAACCACCAATTTATGTGGTGCAACAAAAATATTTTGTTGACTAAGTATGTGCTTGAACCTTGTTTGAGTGAAATATTTGGTTTGTGAGTGCATGCACATTTCTTGTGTGATTGTGATGTGTGTGATTAGAATTGATTCCTTAGAAATATCTTGCCTATTCTAATCTCCCTTCAACCCAAACAGATGACTACTCCAAGAGACTCCAACATCAAGGTTGATGACACCAACACCAACCAAGAGGACAGCATGAAAGAGCTCATAGCAACCCAGAACCAATTAAACCAACTGACATCTCAGTTCATAGCCAACAATAGTGATAAAGATCCAGCACTGAAAAAGTTTTTGGAGGAACAAACCCAACTGATGCTTAAGGTGACTAATCAAATGATCAACATGGAAGAAAGCTATCCCAAAAGAGTCTTTGACAACAAGGATGACAGAAATATTGTCCTAGATGGAGCACCAACTTGCATTATTTGTGGAGACAAGGATCATACTTACAAGGAGCATGAAGGTCAATGCCCTAACTGTGAAGGAAATCATCCTATTGGACAATGTCCCACCTCTCAAGTCACTTGTTATTTGTGTGAAGGAAACAATCATGTTCCTATCCAATGCCCCATCTATGCCATTGTGGAACAAAGGAAACAAGAAGGACCCACGTATGCCAAAAATGTTGATGGCAAAGGAAAAGGACCACTTATACCTCCAAACAAGACAACCCAATTCAAAGGATCAAAGAAACCCAAGAAGCAAAAGTTAGACAAAAGCCATGTGCAATGTCATCAGTGTAAGGAAATGGGACACTATTCTGGTGAATGCCCAAAGAACCCGAAGAATAAAGAGATTGGCCAAGTAGTGTGCAACAACAGCAAAGAGCTAGGCCATTATGTAGCAACTTGTCCACAAGAGCCACGTAAAGAACTCAAGGACATTCATTGTTTCAACTGCAAGAATCCAGGACATTATGCAAGCAACTGTCCAGAAAAGATGAAGAACAAGTTGAACAAGCCTATGGAGAAACTCAACCTTGACCCATGAGTCAAGTGCGGAAATCAAGGACACAATGCAAATGTTTGCCCATGAGAATTTTTCCCAGGATCCCAAGAAGGCCAATATGTAATTTTTGTTTGAAAATTTTTAACGGTGGTAGTACCCTAGTTGTTTTGAACCTGCTTGTAACCCTAGCCTCCCCAAATCTCGGGACGAGATTTATTTTAAGGGTGGTAGCCTGTCACATCCCAAGATTTTCCAAATCTTGTAATGTGAAAATAAATGAATGAAATAAAACTTTGTTTGATTTTCAGGGCCAGAAGAAACTTTTTGAATTTAATTGGAAACTTCCAACCAATTTGAATCAAATAAATCCTAAAGGGATTTATAAGGATAAAAATTTATTAAAGGAAATTAAATTGTTTTGGAATTACTATTTTGGATCTTTAAATAAAAGGATTTGGTTTTCAAAGGAAAAGAGAGATTTATAAATAAAGATTATTTTATAAGGCCAAATTAAACCTTGGCCAATATTTTGAAATAAATGTTTTGTTTTGATGAAAATAGTAAAGGTTTATTTAAATAAAGTAATAAGGATTTAATATCCAAGTTTTTATTAATAAAGGTTTTATTATTTCTAAACCATCAAAACTTGTTTATTTGTTTAAAATAAGTTTTCCAAGTATTTTATATTCTCAAATAAAACCTACTGAAGTGTTTTGGTGTTATTTAAGATTTCAAAATAAATAACTAAATAAAACAAATTCTATTTGATTTAATAACTAAGGTCCATTCTATTTAATTATTAATGGAGCCTAAAATAAGAATGTTATTTTGTTTTAAACAAATTTTCCAAATATGTTTTATTTTCAAATAAAACCTACTGATTTGGTTTTGAAAATATTTGGATTTCAAATGGAGATTTTATTAATTAAATCAAACCCTATTTGATTAAATAACTAAAGGTCCATTTTATTTAATTAATAAATGGATCCTAAAAAGAATAAAAATATGATTTTATTTTGGGATTTGGTTTATGTTGATAAATAGAACCAAAAACTCATTATAAAGTTTGGTGGAAGTTGTCTTGAATTGTTTGTTTGAATTGTTTGTTGAATTGATTGTTTGAATTTCAAAACAGAAAAATATTTGGAAAAAGAAAAAAGTTTCAGAACTTGAAAAAAAAGAAAACAGGTCGACCCAACCCAGCAGCCCAGTCTAGGCCCAACTCCAGCCCACCTTTCTTTACCTCAGCGAAACGTTTTGCACTCGATCACGCACCCATACAGACGATGACAAGTGGACCCTCCTTCCCTCTCAGTCACTCGCTGACCAGCCGACCCCACCCCCTCCTATTCATCGTCTTCAAACACGACCTCTTCCCCCTGGCTATTTACTGCCGATTGAATTCGCCTCGTCAATTTGCTTCAATGCCGCGTGATCAACGCCCCCTGACCACACACGCTTAAACGCCAGTGACTCCTCTCCATTTCCCCTCTGTCTCCTCCCCCAAGCACGCCCCCAGGCCGCCCCAATTTCTCCCCGAGCAGCTCTGTCTCCGACCACCATCTCCGACCAATTCCGGCCGTGTCCTGCCACCCCGTGCCTCCTCGACCTAGCTCACACCTTCCCCACCTCCTGACGCATCTGTCCATGCCCCTCGTTTGACCGCGGGCGTCCCTGAGCGTCGACTCCGACCGAGCTCTGAGCGTCGCCGTCTGTCTTCAACTGCGACGACAACTCCCAGGTAAACCAGACAGCCCCGCGCCTCCTCGTTCATGCTCCCTCACTTGTCTCGACCATGCGCGTCTAACCACGTCTTCGTCTTGTCTTGGGGTGAACAACAACACCGTCCCCGAGCATAACCAGAGCCGCCTGACGCCAGGAGCAACTCCGGCGAGGAATTACGACTGCCCCTGAGCGCCCCTTGTCAAGCCAGCAGTACCTTGAGCATCACCACAGCCCTGCGATTCTGGTGAGCTACCCCTCTGCTTCCCTCTCCTCCTAAATCACCGGCGACCACACCGTCTGAGCGCGCCGCCAACAGCACCGCCGATCTTTGGCAAGCATGCTAGCAACCGTAGGATCGTGATCTAACGGATACGATAGAACGTAGGCGAAAGGGTAAGTAGTGTCTCTGCACCGCACGATCTCACTTAGATACAACGATCCAGAGAGATCAATCCGACCGAACCGGTACCAGCGAATAGCGACGCGCCGCGTGTCACCAGATGAATTAGAAATAGAATTTGAATCTGATTTAAGTTGCAATTTGAAAACCCTATAACTTTTGATCCACACGTCCAATTTTTGCAAACTTTATATCGTTGGAATCATTAGAACAAACCCTATCCAACCATGCCTTTAGTTTAGCAAATAGTATCTGTTAGCTTGTTGGTTTTTGCAGAAACATTTGTATGCTTGTTAAGAATGTAAAAATTGTTTAAAAATGAATTTGGGGTTAAAATCTTTGGCAAATGGATTGATTTGAACCTACTAACATTAGGAAACACTTTGTGGACTCAAAAATGTATTTGGTGAAACAAAATAAAGATTATTTGATTTAAAACCATTTCTAGTCAAATAGAAATGTGGTTTATTTATTAAAAATGATTCTGAAGGAAAAATTTTGAGAAATGTTTTGTTTTAAACTCTCTGACCCTAAACAACAAGTTTTATGGTTTGAAAACATATTTGGTGAACCTTGGAGATTAATGCCTTGGTAAAAATATTTCTACACCACATAAAATGATACTTTGTTTTGAAAATGGTTTTTGTAGTGAAACCTTTTGCAAATGACTTTGCCACTTTACAAAATGACCATTAGGTGTTTTAAAATGTTTATGACCCATTAGGAACCACTTTTTCAAACAAAACAAAACTTGGCATGCTTGCATGCATTACTTTGACTTTGTTATTTTATGTGTTGTTTTGCTTGATTGGTAGATTGAGTTTGTGCCTTGTTTGATTGAATTGTAGTGACTTGAAGAGTGTGATTGTTGCAAGGACAAGGAGTGAACCTATACCCTCTACCAAAAAGGCAAGTGATGCTTCATAATTTTTGTCCCATTACTTTCACTATGCACTAGTGATTTTCTCTAAGTAAAACTTGCATGGATTTTGCTAAGTATAAACCTTGCTATAGGAAAACCTAGTAGATGAATCCTTAGTAGGATTTTCCTAAGTTAAGATTCCTATTACTATCAAACTTAGCCTAGCTAATAGAATACATGGGTGGAATATATATTCACACTATGGAAAAATATTCTAAATCCGAGGACTTATGTTTTGTTTAATAAAACAACTAAGTTAATGAATCACCTGGGTGGAATGGTAATTTCTTGGTGGTTTTTGGTTGAGTGGTTACACAAGGCCAGGGGACTGGTGAACCTTGTGTATCTCACTTGTGGATGGCCACCCAGGAACAAAGAGATTTGAGATGTCAAATGTTGAGAAGCTTCAAGTGCAACCACTTGGCAATATGGGCTCTGCCATGATCATATAGGTTCCAAGAACTTAGCCATATGGACAGAGGGTGGTAGTGTTTGATAGGTTGGAACGCGTCCATTTTGGTCTAAGGGAAGGCTTCTGAAAGATCTTGTCTTGGGAAACCAAGTCTTGTGGGGAAAGTGCACCACCTCTGTAGAGTGTAAAATCTAAGTACTTAGCCATGTCCCTGGTAAAGGACAATTTGAGCATCAAGACATGGAAGCAATCAAGAATCTCATCATTCAAATTTCTAAGTTAAAACTTGTGGTTTGAACAAGGATTATTTGAAATCTTCAATCTTTGATTGAGAGAAGCCTTGGAAAAGATTTTGTCAAAACAAAAACTTAGTATTTTCAAAATGATAAGGAAAATCTATTTTGAGCAATGCAAGCCTCAACTCCACTTAGCCAAATGCATATAGATGATAGATTCCACTATACTACCATAGTATCACTTGCCAATACAATTCATATGTATTGACCCTTGTGGCTGTAACTTGTAATGTTGCAGGTTTGATTGATTTTAGTGAAGATTGATTGATTAGGGTTACAAAGTCTACAACCAACATGTCTGCCTGTGGCACTTTGAAGATGAAGGACCCCATGCTTATAGATTTCTGCTGCAATGTAATGTATTAGCCAAATGAGCTATGTAAGATGTAATAAAATTATGTTATTACTGGTTATAAAGTTATATTATGACCTTTGTTTCTTGATATTACATCTTAACTGTGGATGCTAGCTATTGATCCAGGGACTAGCATTGTAAACAGATGGGACACCACCTTATGTTAATAAAGGTTGGGACACTCCCTCTACATCCACCTTTTCTTTTGAAAACCAAATCTTTTTATTTAAAAGACCCCAAAAAGTAATTTTAAATATTTTTATTTTCCTTTATTAAATGTTTATCTTTTCAAATCCCTTTAGGATTTGTTTGATTAAAATATGTTTGAAGGTTTCCATTTGGAATCAAAAAGTTTCATCTCACCCTGAAAATTAACAAAGTTTTATTTTATTCATTTATTTTTCACATTACAAGATTTGGAAAATCTTGGGATGTGACAGGCTACCACCCTTAAAATAAATCTCGTCCCGAGATTTGGGAAGGCTAGGGTTACAAGTAGGCTCAAAACAACTAAGGTACTACCACCCTTAAAATTTTTCAAACTAAATTACATATTGGCCTTCTTGGGATCCTGGGGAAACTTCTCTGGTCAAACATCTGCATTGTGTCCTTTGTTTCCATACTTGACTCATGGGCCAAGGTTGAGTTTCTCCATAGGCTTGTTCAATTTGTTCTTCATCTTTTTTGGACAGTTGCTTGCATAATGTCCTGGGTTCTTGCAATTGAAACAGTTGATATCTTTGAGTTCTTTACGTAGCTTTTGTGGACAAGTTGCCACATAATGGCCTAGTTCTTTGCAGTTGTTGCACACCACTTGGCCAATTTCCTTATTCTTCTGGTTCTCTGGGCATTCACTGGAATAGTGTCCCATTTCTTTACATTTATGACATTGCACATGGCTTTTGTCCTTCTTTTGATTTTTGGGTTTCTCCAAATCTAGGAGTGCATCCAGTTCATGTTGTTCATATGTTATCTGGTAGGTAGGAATTCTACATGCTTCTTGGACCTTTTATTGCTCTTTAGGAATTTCACATTCCTCTTATTTGATCCCTTGAATTGGGTTGTTTTGTTTGGAGGTATAAGTGGACCTTTTCCTTTGTCATCAACCTTCTTGGTAGACTTGGATCCTTCTGCATGGTCTGCAATCATTTGTTGCACTCCACCTTGTTTCCTTTGTTCCACAATGGAATAGATGGGGCATTGGATAGTAACATGGTTGTTTCCTTCACATAGGTAGCAAGTAGCTTGAGAGGTGGGACATTGTCCAACAGGATGTTTCTCTTCACAGTTGGGGCATTGATCTCCATGCTCCTTGGAAGTATGATCCTTGTCTCCACAAATAATGCAAGCTGGGGCTCCATCTAGAATAATATTTCTGTCATCTTTGTTGTCACTAACTCTTTTGGAATAGCTTTCCTCCATATTGATCATTTGATCAGTCACCTTAAGCATCAATTGGCCTTAAGTTTCCAAAAATCCTTGCAGGGTTGGATCTTCTCCACTAGTGTTGGCTATGAATTGAGCTGTCACTTGGTTCAATTGGTTCTGGGTTGCTATGAGCTCTTTCATGTTGTCCTCTTGGTTGGTGTTGGTGTCATCAACCTTGATGTTGGAGTCTTTTGGAGTAGTCATCTGTTTGGGTTGGATGAGGATTAGAATAGGCAAGATATTTCTAAGGAATCAATTCTAATCACACACATCACAATTTACACCAGCAATGTGCAAGCATTCACAAACAACTTTTCACTCAAACAATAAAGTTCAAGCACATAATTAGGCAACAAAATATTTTTGTTACACCACATAAGTTGGTGTGTTTTGACTTAACTAAAATATGGTGGTCCATCTATATGGTTCACTTGTGATCTTTCCATCATTCTTGGTTGATTCTTCTTACTTGAGATCATGGTTCCTTGGGAAAAATTCTTGGTTACAATACTTCAAATGATATAGGCTCCTTCTAACTTTTGCATTCCCTTAGTCTCCATATCTTGAGCAAGATTTCCTTGTCTCACTTGTGGTCCTTAGTGGTATCCAAGTTGGAAGTCCTTGGTGAACATGCTGAAGATGTTGAAGTCATTAGAGTTGAAGATGTTGAAGTCATTAGAGTTGAAGAAGTTGAAGTCATTAGAGTTGAAGATGTCCTTTGTACATGGTGTAGTCTTTGGTCATGGGGTAGGTTTTTCCATCAAGTTGAAAATAGAAGAGATGTAGAATCAAAACCAAAATGGTTGAGGAAAGAGATTACAAGATTGTTTGTAAATAAGTTTTGGAACATATATTTTTCTAAGGGTTTTTGTCCAATCCTAGGTTTACAAATCCTACAGGCAACACAATGCTCTGATACCATCTGTAGAGGGAGAGTCCCAATCTTTAAACAATATAAGGTGGAGTCCCCTGTGTTTACAATGCTAGTCCCTGGATCAATAGCTAGCATCCACAGTTAAGATGTAATATCAAGAAACAAGGGTCATAATATAACTTTATAACCAGGAATAACATAATTTTATTACATATTACTTAGCTCATTTGGCTATTACATTACATTGCAGCGGAATAACTATAGTATGGGGTCCTTCATCTTCAAAGTGCCACAGGCACATGTTGGTTGTAGACTTTGTAATCCTAATCAATCAATCTTCACTAAAAAAATCAATCAAACCTGCAACATTACAAGTTACAGCCACAAGGGTCAATACATTTGAATTGTATTGGCAAGTTTCACTACTATGTGGAATATAAGTGGATCCTATCATTACATGCATATTTGGCTAAGTAGAGTTTTGGGCTTATTTGCATAAAGCAATAATTTATCCTATCTTTTCAAAATGGTTTTGGTCCTTTGTCAAAACTCCTTTTCAAACTCCCTTGAACTCCTTGGTAAATTCCCAAGTGTTCAAGTTCTTGTCAAAATTCCCTTGAGCTCCTCGGTAACCCCAAGTGCATCAAGTTTTATCAAAATCTCTTGAGTTCCTTGGTACCCCCAAGTACATCAAGTTTTCATCAAAATCACTTGAGTTCCTTGGTACCCCCAAGTGCATCAAGTCTTTAAAAGTTTTCTTTTAGAAATTAGAATGTCGAGATTTCCCATAGCTTCAAACTTTAGTTGCTCAGTATTGTCCATAACCGGGGACACGGCTAAGTACTTAGATTTTATTATCTTCTGTAGAAGTAGTACACTTTACCCACATGTCACAATCCCATCTTGTTGCCACCAGTGGCCACTGGATTAGTGCTCACCAAGATGGAGTACCGGCAGATTGAGAATGTGACGAAGTCTTTCCAGAGGGTCCTCCCATACACCATTGCTAGCTTGTCTTCAAGTACCCATGTAGGATTCCAGGTCCTCATGTCCAGTAGCTTGAAGACAATGCATGGGTCTTCCCAATTTAGATGACTAAGCCAGAGCCATAAATAGCATGTGGTTGCACACGAAAGCCACAATTGGAGAAACATGTTCAATCTCTAAGTTTCCTGGGTGGTTTCCTTTGGAGCACAACACAAAGAGATTGCCATAGACATGGTTCCTTTTGTTGCCACGTTCTCCAAAACTCAAAGTATCCTTGGCCACCCAGGTGGTTCATTGAGTCCTTGTTTTATTATATAAAATCACAAGTCCTTTTCTCAACTTCATAAAATCTCAACATGTATCTCTTTTCAAAATATAGCATGGCTAAGCATGTAACAACTACATTGTTTTCACTAAGGAATGTATAGGGTATCCTATTAGGATTTAGCATAGCATAAGTATAGAAATTTCCTTTCATGCATGTTTTCAAAATCCACTAAGTATAATGAAAATAGTAGGACTTTAAATGATAGTGTCACTTGCCTTTTGGTAGGGAATGATGGTTCACTCCTTGATCTTGCTAGTCTCACACTTTTTCTAACTTCACTACAATCAATCAAGCAAACACAATATCAACTAGCATTCCAAACCAATAATCAATGAAACAATTCACTCACATAAAACAATGGGATCTAAGCCATGCATGTAAGCATGCAGGAGGTGGTTCTATTTTCAAATATGGTCTCCACTAGGCTTCTAAACTTTGTAAGGTTCAAGGTGGTCATTTTCCAAAGTGGCAAAGTTATTTGCAAAAGGGTTTTATCCAAAAACCATTTTTAAATCCAATCATCATTTTATGTGGTGGAAAATATTTTTATCAAAGCAACAACTTTAAGTTGTTCACAAAATTTGTTTCTCAAAACTTGGTGTTTAGGGTCAGTAGGTTTAATCCAAAACATTTTCCCAAAGTTTTTACTCCAAAAACATTTTCATAACAAAACCATTATTTTATTTGGCTAGAAATGGGCTAAATCAACTAATCCATCCTAAATTTCACCAAATCCATTTTCAAAACCATGGGTTGGTACCTAGGGTCAGTAAGTTTACCACAAGCCAATTTGCAAAGGTTTTCACCCTAAAAACATTTTTGAACAATTTTTCTAATCTATACAAGCATACAATTGTTTCTGCAAAAACAAGCAATCTAACAGATACTATTTGCTAAACAAAATCCATGGTTTTCTAGGGCTTGTTCCACTGATTCCAACTATATAAAGTTTGTAATTTTTGGACGTGTGGATCAAAAGTTATAAGAGTTTCAATTTGCAATTCAAATATGTTTTCAATCTGTTTTTAAATCGAAAACCTGGCCACGCGTCATGTTCCTATTGGGCGGTACCGCTTCGTGCGGATCAGCCTCTCTGGTGCGTTGGATCTTAAGAAGATCGCACGGCGCAGGCTCACTCGTACCTTTTCGCTTTGGTTCTATTTCTAACCGTAGGATTGAAATCTAACGGTGTACAACTAGTCGACCATACTCGGGCGGCGCTGACGCGGCGGCGACTGGCGGCGCGGTCAGGCGTGGACGGTCCCGCCGGTCTAGGAAGCGAGAGAAGAGGAGGAGAGGCTCACCATGATCGCAGAGGCCTGGGGAAGCTCAACGTACGGTCGGCTCGGCAGGGTGCGCTCAGGGACAGCAGCAATTGCTCGCCGGAGTGGAGAACGGCATCGGGCGGTCCTGTTCGTGGTTGGAGGCGACGTTGTAGATCACGCGGAGGCAAACAGAGGGCGTAGTTAGTTGCAGGAGGGTGAGGAGTGTGCGGGATCATCAACGCGAGGGAAAGGGGCGGTCGGATACTACCTGGGGATCTCGTCGGAGTTGCAGCGGACGACGGAGTCGTTCAGTGGAAGACGAAGTCGGCATTGCAGAGCACTCGCGAGTGAGGGAAAGGTACTGGCAAATGCAGGAGACGATGCCGAGCAAGATAGTGTGCTCTGGTGGTAGTGGGGCTAGCGGTGGTGGAATTTTGCCGAGAGCCGGAGATGGACGGTTTGGAGATGATTCCGAGCAGCCTGGTGGCGATGTGGAGTTGGCGTTTGAGGGGAATGATAGAGGGAGGAGAGGCGCTTAAGTGCACGCAGTCACGGGCTGAATCAATGCGTGGTTAAGGAGGAATCAAGCGCGCATTCAACAGGAGAAACGGCGACATGGTTTGGGGAGAAGAAGTCGCGGCGGGTGGAAACGATGACAGGAAGGTGGGGTCGGCTGGTCAGTGAGAAAGGGAGTGAGGGGGAGGGTCCACAAGTCGATGACTTAGCGGGTCGTCTGGTGAGTGAGAGAAAAACTCTTCGGGGGAGAGAGGGAAATGGGCCGCTGGGCCTAGTTGGGCTGTTGGGTTGGGTCGAGTCCAATTCTTATTTTTTTTTCTTTCAAATTGTTTTTCCTTTTTGTTCCTATTTTCTATTTTGAAAATCAAACAACAAATCAAACAATCAAAACAATTCAAACAATCACCAAACAAAACATTTGAATTTGGTTCTGTTTAGCAACATAAACCAAAGTCCAAAATAAAATAGTAATTTTTAATCTTTTTAGGATCCATTTATTAATTAAATAAAATGGACCAAAGTTATTTAACCAAATAGGGTTTGATTTATTTAAATACTCCTTTTGAAATCTAATTATTTTCAAAACCAAACCAGTAGGTTTTATTTGAGAATATAAAATACTTGGAAAACTTATTTGAAATAAATAAATAAGTATTAGTGTTTATTTAAAATGGGAGAAGACTTTTCTTAAATAAAATTGGATATTAAATCCTTATTATTTTATTTAAATAAACCTTTACTATTTTTATCAAAACAAAACATTTTATTTCAAAACATTGCCCAAGGTTTAATTTGGCTTTATAAATAATCTTTATTTATAAATCCACCTTTTCTTTTGAAAACCAAATCTTTTTATTTAAAAGACCCCAAAAAGTAATTTTAAATATTTTTATTTTCCTTTATTAAATGTTTATCTTTTCAAATCCCTTTAGGATTTGTTTGATCAAAATATGTTTGAAGGTTTCCATTTGGAATCAAAAAGTTTCATCTCACCCTGAAAATTAACAAAGTTTTATTTTATTCATTTATTTTTCACATTACAAGATTTGGAAAATCTTGGGATGTGACACAGGTCTTTCTAGACACTTTGTTTTTATTGTTTCATGCACAGTTGTATTGTTCTTGGAGCATCTTAGTTTTTGTTTTTGGTTTTCGTTTGTTTAGTTTGCTTGAATAAAGTAATTGGACCCCCCTTTCGCTGTGATGTTTCAAATAAGTTGATTGGAGTTGGAAAGGAGTAGAAAGTTTCAAGCTTATAGTGGTACAAAAGGGAGCTTGTTTTGACTGTGGCTTAGACTTTATCAAGTCATTATAGATGTTGTTTTGACCTTATGCTTAGTGATTATTGTTGTAGCATGACTTGTTCCAAACAATTGAGATTGCTTAATGTGCCTTGCAAGAATCATGCGTTGTTTTAGCATACAAAAGCATAATATTTTGGTATTATCCTTTGATGCTTTGTTTGGGTTGACTTGGAACATGCTCACACCATGTTATCCTCTATGATCATTTAGTTTTTGACTTGTGGTACCACTTTATGCTTTGATTAGTAATGTTTTGTCGCTCTGCATGATTATGGGCATTATTGCTCTCTTAGTTGGTCGCTCCCAGTCATTTGCTAGCCTCCACTTGTATGAGTAAGCTCTACTCACGCATCCAACTCCCAGGAAACCAAGTTATTCCAAAGAGTCCACTATAAATTCCCATGCATGGTGTGTTACACCATTCCAAGTATATTATTTTTTTATATATCTTCCAATTAAAAAGTTATTTTGTTATGTGAAAACTTAGTGATTAAAGCTCTCACGAACTTGATGGCACACTTTATTTTTCTTGCCCCTAAATAAACTTGAACCATTATGTCATCTATGTTGTATATGCTTGCACTTATACGTTGGAATTAGCAGAACCATGCTGCCATGGGGAACGCTTTCAACATTGCACTTGTACATTGTACATAGTTGATATCATGCTCTTTCGTTTATGGATGTCGTCGGTGTGAAATAAAAGGGGAGATTGTAAGTCCATGGAGTTATGTATGTATGTTAGAGAAACGCCTGGGACGCTAGCCTAAGCCATGCCTAATCATGGTGGAAACTTGCAGCATCACCATAGTGAGCAATCTATGAAGCTTTCTTCTTATAAAAAAGAGACATATTGAAAAGATGAAAGAGAGAAAAAGAACCATTTTCCCATGGTAAATAAGAGATGGTTGAGATCTTATTGTCTGCTTGCCTTGTCATTTTGATTATGGGATAGATCCTGTATCATGTGCAAGGGGTACCCCGTTGGCGGTTCTCTATGATACACATGTATTTACTATGACAAGAACTTACAGGTGACTAAAGTTGAGTAGCATGAAGAGCGGCCCTCATACTCAAGGGATATGAGATTGCTAACTTATACTTTGTCAAGCATATACTCCATAGTTTGTTCACTTTAACCTTAATCACTTCAAGATGCTTATGATAGGGGCAATGGGAGCTGAAAGCTAACAAGTACCATAATTTTTGGAAGCTCTTTATGAGACTTGAAATCCCTGCTTCCCTTTTTGTGAAGGGCCTCTCTACCACATTTATATTGAGTCTCCACCTTCTATCCTTAGGCACCAATTAAGAGAGCATATTTGCCAT
This sequence comes from Avena longiglumis, assembly GCA_030063025.1. Taxonomy (NCBI): domain Eukaryota; kingdom Viridiplantae; phylum Streptophyta; class Magnoliopsida; order Poales; family Poaceae; genus Avena; species Avena longiglumis. Next base: position 144,721,738 of record CP125978.1, on the reverse strand, counting down.
TCTTAGTTCTATGTGCATTGTCCCAAAACTTATTGATTGATTCATATTGTTGATATTGCTTGCTCATGAGCTGTTTGTATCTAGTCACTCTAATGAACTTTGAAGGTGTCCTATGCATTTATTTGCTACTCCATGATGGACAAGATGAATGCCACTATGCTATGTTTTCTATATGTGAAACAAACAAACGTCTTTCAATGCATTGTTATTCATGATCTTTGTTTGTAACATTTCATGTTGCATGCATAGTTACTTTGTCTTACTGTTAAAACTCCATCTTTCATGTTTATGTTTAGAGTTCTTTGATCCTAGCTTTCAACCCTTGCAAATGGTTTGATATTGATTTTGATGGTGCATGTCACCTCCAAAATTATTATTTTTATCACTTACCTACTCGAGGACGAGAAGTAGTTAAGCTTAGGGATGCTTGATACGTCGTAAACGTATCTATAATTTTTGACGTTCCATGCTTGTTTAGTATCTACTTTGCTTTGCTTTGTCTTCACTTTGAGGTATTTTTATATGTTTTATGGACTAACCTATTAACAAGATGCCACAATGCCAGTTGCCTGTTTTCTTATGTTTTTGGTTCTAGAATTATCAGAATTGGATGGGACAAAAGCCAAAGTAGATATTTTACTGTGGGGGAACACGGAGCCAGAAGACGAGACGGAGAAGAGCCACCAGGGGGCCACACCCCTGGCCTCACGACCTGGCCTGGCCCGCGCCTGGGGGGTGTAGCCACCCTGGGTGCCCCCTGCCTTGCCTCTTCGCCTATAAGAATCCCCCGATACTTAAACCCTAAGGACCCGATCAATCTTCCACGAAACAGTCTGTAGCCGCTGCCAGCATCATCCCTAGATCGGGGGGATCTGAAGTTCTTTCCAGCACTCTATCAGAGGGGAGATCATCCCGAAGGCCTTCTTCAACATCATGCCAGCCTCCGGTATGAAACGTGAGTAGTTCCACCTTGGACTATGGGTCCATGTAGTAGCTAGATGGTTGTCTCTCCTCCTTTGTGCTACCATGTTTAGATCTTGCGAGCTCCGTTCATGATCAAGATCATCTATTTGTAATCATGCATGTTGTGTTTGTGGGGATCCGACGGATGTTGAGATTACTATGTCAGATTGATTAATGGTTCTATCTTATTGATTCTATCATGTTTGTGTTGCTTATGATCTTGCATGCTCTCCGTTTCTAGTAGCTATCTTGGCCAAGTAGATGCTAGTGACTCCAAGAGGCAGTATTTATGCTCGATAGTGGGTTCATGCCTCTATTTAATCTGGGGAAGTGACAGAAATCTCTAAGGTTGTATATGTGCTGCTGCTACTAGGGAGAAAACAACGGTCTCTTGTTCATGGAACAAGTGGATTGTTTACCTTACACACTTTGCTTAAAGCAGTTATCCATTGCTTGCAACTTAATACTGGAGTGGGTTCGGATGATAACCTGAAGGTGGATTACTAGTCATAGATGCAGTTGGATGGCGATGTATGTATCTTGTTGTATTGCCCAATGAAATCTCATATGATCATGAATGTCTAGTATTGCATTGTTATGCCTTGGTCTGTCCTGTTAATTGCCCCGCTGTAATTTGTTTACCCAGCATGCCATGTTTGTTTATCTTAAGGAGAGCACCTCTAGTGAACTATGGACCCCGGTATAATCTTTACCATTGTTACATCTTCCACTATTCCTATTTAATTTCTGCAAACCACCATTACCTTCCACACCATACAATTAATCCTTTGTTTTCAGCAAACCGGTGAGATTGACAACCTCACTATTCATTGGGGCAAAGTCTTGAGTTTGTGTTGTGCAGGTTTCCAAGTTGCTAACAACACCTTTGGGTCATTTCCTTCCTCCTACTGGTTCGATAACCTTGGTTTCTTTCTGAGGGAAGACTTGCTGCTGTGCTCATCATACCTTCCTCTTGGGGTCTCCCAACAAAGCTCTACATTGATCTGAGCGCATCAGGTGTTTCATGATAGGGCGCAAATTGCGCCATTATTTCTCAGAGCACCCAATAGTGGTCATAAATGATCCTCCCTCTCTAATATACTGAACAATCCAGAAGATACGGGACGTGTCTCTCATTGGGGCATCGAACTATCCCCTCAAGATATCACGTATGAGAAGGGAAAGGCGATAAAATCTCAAGTGTTGTCTGATTTCATCATGGAGTGGACAGAGCTATAGTGCGCGGGTCCCCTAGACCTGTCGAGCGTGTGGACAATGTACTTCGATGGATCCAAGAGAACCGAAGGGGAAGGAGCAGGTGTCATTCTAATCTCTCCACAAGGCAACAAGATGCAATACGTTTTGCGGATGAGCTTCCCCAATGCTTCAAACAAAGAAGACGTATACGAGGCCCTGTTGCACGACATGCACATGGCCGGAGCATGTGGTGCAACTAAAATTTTTTGGTGACTCAAATCTCATAGCATAACAAGTGATGGATAAATGTGATGCTATTAGCGATAACATGATCGCATATCGAAACATATACAACATCATGGAAGTCGGCTTTGAAGGATGCGAGGTATCTCATGTTGGTCGAGGAAGTAACGAGGATTCCGACAATCTGGCAAACATCGGATACTTATGTCTCCCTGTGCCACCTGGGGTTTTATGGGAGGAGATAATGTAGCATTCCATCAAGCCCAAGAAGGCCAAGGATGCAACGGAAACTAGAAGCAAAAAATTCAAACCAGCCAAGGGCTCGGGGGCTGCGCCGGCCGAAGAGTACAAGGAAGAAGACCCCGAAGAAACGGAGGAACCCATAGAAGTAATGATAGCAGAAACCACATGGATGTAGCCGTACGTAGCATTCATGATGCACGGACACTCCCCGAGGATACAACAGATGCAAGACGCATTACCCGACGTTCTAAGGCCTTCAGAATTGTCAATGGTGAACTCTATAAAAGGAGCATCTCAGGAGTACTTTAGCGTTGTGTTACACCCGAACAAGGGTAGCTCATCCTCAAAGATATACATAAAGGAATCTGCATACATCACACCACCAGCCGTGCAGTTGCAGCAAAGGCCTTCCGGGTAGAGTTTTACTGGCTTACAGCGGTCCAGGATGCCAAGGACATTGTAAGAACATGCGAGGCATGCCAGCGCTTTGCAAACAAGCCTAACACACCAGCAACGGAAATGTCCCCCATACCGTTGGTTGGCCGTTCGCTCAGTGGGGGGCTGGATATGGTAGGAAAACTCCACAAATCTTTGCCTGGTGGTCACGTATTTGTGCTAGTAGCAATTGACAAATTCACAAAGTGGATAGAAGCAGTACCTATCACCAGCCAACTGATACGTCCCAAACGTATCTACTTTCCCGAACACTTTTGCTATTATTTCTCCTCAAATTTGTGTGGTTTGGATACAACTAACACATAGTAACGTTGTTTTCAGCAGAATTGCTTTGGTGTCTCGTTTTCGTGTAGAAAATCAACTTTTAGGAAAAATCCCGAAAAATATCGCAAAACTCCTATTTTAGCAGAAGACTCACGGAGCCAGAAGATGAGACGGAGGAGGGCCACGAGGGGCCCACACCCCCTGGCAGTGTGATGACCCACAAGTATAGGGGGTGTATCGTAGTACTTTTGATAAATAGGAGTGTCGATCCCAATGAGGATCAAAATGTGTTGACTAGTGGCATGGAGCAGGAAATCTCTGTAAATACTTAGCAAACGGATTTTCAGGGGTTTTCTGATATAGCAAAGGAACAAGGTGCAAGTAATAAAGGCAACGAACAATTGCCGCAAGTGGCTCAATCCTTTCTTAGCAAAAGACAAGCCGGTGGAAATACTTATAAGGACCAAATTTTCTCGAGGACACACGGGAATTTAGTCAAGTGCTTTCGCTTCATATAGCTAAGTAGTATTCTTTGGTGTTGTACGTGTTGTGTGGGTGAACCTGTGCTAATGTACCAACCTTACTTGGACTAATACATACTTGTGATTAAACCCCCTGTAAGCATCCGCAACTACAAGAAAGCAATTAAGATATAAACCTAACCACAACCTTAAACTCTGAGATCCTACGCTCCCTTATGCAATGGTGTCCTAACGGGGGTTTAGGTTTCTGTCACTCCGGCAACCCCACAATTAGTAGCCAAATACACAATGCATTCCCCTAGGCCCATAAATGGTGAAGTATCATGTAGTCGATGTTCACATGACACCACTAGAAGAATAGCACCACAACTTAAATACTAAACCATTGAATAATATCTCAACACAAATCCACTACTAACAACATGACTTCTCCCATGTCCTCAAGAACTAGACGAACTACTCACAAGACATCATATGGATCAAGATCAAGAATGATATGGTGATGGACAACAATCTGAACATAAACAATAATCCAATGGTTCCACTCACAAGCATCAACTACAATAGTAATCAACACCGGGAAAGTTCCCCCTAAGAACTAATGCAAGATCCAACACAATTGTTACAGCGGAATGAGTGACGATGATGGTGCTGGTGGAGATGATGGTGTGGATGATGGTGATGATGATCCCGATGAAGTCTAGCTTGATAACGGTGTTGATGGCGACGATCTCCCCTCTCCGGGAAGGAATTTCCTCGGTAGAAATCTATCTACCGGAGAGCTCTTTCTCTCTCGGTGTTTTCCGCCCCGTAGAGGCGGCAGAATCTTTATGTTGTTGCTCCCCATGTCTTAGGGTTTCGAGGAGAAGATATAGACGAGAGGGCGGTGCCGGAGGCCGGCCAGGTGGGCCACACCCCCTATAGGCACGGGGTAGGGTTGGCCCGCGCCTGGGGGATGTGGGCCCCCTATGGCCCATCTCCGCCTCCCCTTCTGGCTTCCTTCGTCTTTTGGGAAAATATTATTTTCCGTAATTTTTCTGTTATTTTTCTGATCTTCGCGAAATTGCATCGAACACCTCTTTTACCTCTTAATAAGACATATATCAATGAATAGAGGCAAATTATGATATAGAATGGTGATGTAAATTGGACGTATCAACTCCCCCAATCTTAGACCTTCACTTGTCCCCAAGCGAAAACCGAGCTCAGTAAACATGTCCACACGTTTATGGAGTGAAGTGTCGATAAAAGAATACGGACAAGAAGCACCACACTTACCATTACACAACTCATAGAAGAAAGCAACTCACCATTATATAACTTAGCTTGCAACAAGTATAGGAGTCATAATAGAGATGCATAAAGATAAATCATAATTGGAATTGGCAAACTTTTGTTCTTGGTCAGAGAACAGCTGGCAAACAATTTTACAAAAAGCATTTGAAGAAGTCTTCACAATAAGAGTACTCTTTGCTCAAACATAAAAGATTTTTTCAAAATGATGGCTTTCAAAGTAATACTAAATAGACAAGAGTCTTGTGCAAACAAGGAAGATAAAGAACATGATTGGATAAATCATCATATCAATTCTTGAAACACAACAACATCAATGCTTGCTGGAGATAGAGAGGAAGTAGGTTTACTGACTCAACTTAGAAAATAGGAGAAAGGCCCTTCATAGAGGGAACAGGGATTTCAAGTCAAAAAGAGCTTCCAAAAGATTATGGTACTTACTAGCTTTGAGATCTCATTGCCCCTATCATAAGCATCTTGAAGTTATTAAGGTTAAAGTGAACAAAGATGGAGTATATGCTTGACGAAATATAAGTTGGGAATCTCATGTACCTTGAGTACGAGGGTCGCTCCTCATGCTACTCAACTTTAGTTACCGGTAAGTTCTTGTCATTGTAAGTACATGTGTATCATAGAGAACCGCCAATGGGGTACCCTTGTACATGAAATAGGAGCTATCCCGTAATAAATGACAAGGCAAGCAGACAGTGAGCATCTCAACGATCTTTTTATTTGCTATTTGCATAGGTTTATATTGAGTATGCTTCACAGATTGCTCACTATGGTTATGCTGCAAGTTTCCACCATGATTAGGCATGGATTAAGCTAGCGGCCCAGGCGTTTCTCTAACACACATACAAAACTCCATGGACTTACATGCTCCCCTTTTATTTCACACCGACGACATCCGCAAGCAAAAGAGCATGATATCAACTGGATATGTATTCATACGTGTTGAAAGTGTTCCTCGTGACAACACAGTTCTGCTAATCCCAATGTATAGATGCAAGCATATACAACTTTGATGACACAATGGTTCAAGTTTATTAGGGGCAAGAAAATAAGGTGTTCCATCAAGTTCGTGAGAGCTTTACTAACTAGTTTTCACATAACAAAATAATTTTTAATTCAAAAGATAGATGAAGCTTGAGAATTTGCTTGGAATAGCAATAATGCTAATAGGTAGATATGGTGGACACAAATGGCACAGGTTTGGTTCAAAGGGGTTGGAAGCATGAGAAGTATGCCTTCTCAAAACAGGTTTTTGGATAGCAAGGTTGTGTAGCAAGCAAAAGAGTTGAAGGAAACAAGCAAACCTACAAGTGATAAAGACAAACATGCAATCTTCCTGGAAGACACAAAAGATCTTAAATAAAGAATACTAAGCTTATGAGCCAATCAAAAAAGAAAATAAATGATACAAAATACCTGTAAGATTTTTCTCTTTTCCTTTCAAACCTCAAAAAGTGTTGCTACTGACCAGAGCTTGGTTTGCCAAAACCAATTTAGATCTACTTGATGCTCCCAAAGTGATACCAATACTGATAAACAAGATCAATCATAAAATAGAGATTGCAAACTAAAATAAGAAGTGTAAAAAGTAAAAGATGAAACTTCTCATTAATATTCCATAAAGGCACTCACACCAAGGGATACATAGAAACTAGAGGGAGATACTTCCACATGCAAACCAACCTATAAGATAACTTATCTACCAAAGATATGAATCTACTAAAAATCTAAAAGATAAAAGATAATGATGTGATACCGCGACAAGCCCCCAAGCTTGGAACAAGCCAAGGGGATGCCAAACCTGATGACAAATTACTCCTTCGGTGGTGGTGGTGTTCTCTTGATAAGCTCCTCAATCAGTTTCCTCAAGTCCTCAATCTCAAAGGTCAAAGTACGGATCAACTCTGAATTTTGCTCAATGCGGTTCATGATCATATCGGACCGAGAGTCCCAGACCTTGCTATTCTTTCCCCACTCTTCATTCTTAGTATGTTCCTTCCATGCATGGTTAGAACGAGGCAGATACCAAACCGAGGGCAAGTTCCCTTTGGGAACATGTTGGTATTGTTTCTAATGTATAAGAGTATGGAAGGGATTCTTGATACGTGGAGGAGGTGACTGTGGAGAGAGGATATGACTCGGGGTTTTCCCTCCTGTAGAAATCCGTGCTGTCCTCCTAAGCTTGGCAGGGTTTGACACCACTCCAATGCTTGCGACGGTAGCGCGAGTGTCCGGATGCTCTTCCTCTTCCATGTATTCTTCATCCCCTACCAAAATCTCCTCCTCCTTGGGGTTTTGAGGATCATCTTCCTCGGGATTATTGCCTTTGTCATATGCAGAGACCATGGTGCTCTAAACTTTTAGAAGATTTCCTGACAGAAACAGATCGAAATAAAAACACGATGATAACACGATACACGAACCTCGGGGGATCCAAGGGGTTATATATTACGAAGTTTCAAAGCATAAGGAAGGTACTAGTGCGAAACCGAGGCGGAGACGGAGTTCAGGGGGCTCACACCCCCTCCAGGCGTGGCCAGCTAGGGCCCGCGCCTAGGGTGGGTGTGGCCACCCTGGCCTCCGTTTCCTCCTCTGTTTCGTCTCTTAACCTTCCGTATGTAATAAAAACATCAAAAATATAAAAAGATAGGGTTTTCAAAAACCTTCTATTTTCACCACTTTTACCTATTCAAAGACGGATTTTGCAGATTCCTTTTCTCCTTCTCCTGGAAATTCCTTTTCTCACAAGGCATTACACAAACCTCAATGGCAACATTAGTGTAAGAAAAAACGCTAAAACTTTAGGTTCACACTTCAACTAAAATCCATCAAAACAAAATCTACTGTAGCAAATCCTTTCGAAAAACCAAAAAGAATCTGGAAGGGAATCAATGTAAGAAGCAAATGCAAATGATGACATAAATCTGTCCAAACAGACCAGCAGGTAAAGATTGATTTTTCTTGAAAACCTTCTGTTGCTCAAATCAAAAAGTGCAAAACTAATGAAAGTTGGGTAATAACTTGGAGAACAAGCACAAAAAAATACAGCTACATCTGAATTACTGAGCTCCTTCATGAATTTTCACAATGCAACACAAAAATTTGTCCCAGGATAGCCACTTTTCACAACTCCTGCACTTCTCAAAAGTAGTTGAACTTGACACAAAAACCAAAACAAAAAGGATTAAGAGCGGTTATTACTGAGGTAATAAGTTCCAAGACTCGACAAAACTATTGGGTTATCTCCCAAGAAGTACTTTTCTTTAATGCCTTTAAGTTAGGCTTGAAAGTTTCAAAGATGCTCACATAGGAGATAGATATCTGAAGTGAAAGAGAGCATCAAGAAGCAGATAACTAACACATTTGAGTCTAACCCACTTCCTATGCATGGGGGTATCATGATAAAACAAATTGTTGAAACAAAAAGCCACTAGCATAGGATGACAAAACAAATGCAACTTCAAAGATTTCAACATAAAACAGGGAAACTTATCATTATTGAGATGCATAAAACCATGTTTCCCTCTCTCATAATAAATTTCAGTAGTACCTTGAATAAAATTGACAATATAATTGTCACATTCAACAACTTTATCATTAGGATGAGCATACTTACAGTCATCAAAAAGAGGTCCAAGGTCATAAACTGGATCAATAGAAGCAAGTTGTTCCATCCTGAAATCTTCATTAGGCAAGCTATTTTCACAAGTAGCTTTAGCAAATTTGGAAAATTTGTAAGACCCCACCTTTGTAAAGGTAAAGGTCCCTGTGATTGCAATGCTAGTCCCTGGATCAAATGCTAGCATCCACAGTTTAAGATGAAGTACGCAGCTACAAAGGTTTTTTATTACATCGTCATTCCAGAGATAACATAGGCTTTTACAACTCCATATCCATAGGCTAGTACAAGAGTTCAAACTTAAGTAAATAAAGTAAAGTCTTCATCTTCATGTGCCACAGGCAAACATGTTGAGTGTAGACTCATAACCCTAATCCTCATTAGAGTAACCTGCAACATCACAAGTTACAGCCACAGTGGGTCAATACATTGGAATAGTATTGGCAAGTGATACCTTAGTAGAATAATAGTTTCTAGATTCTATATGAATTTGGCTAAGTGTAGCTTAGGCTTGCTTTGCTCAAAATAGGTATTCCCTATCAGTTGAAAACACTAAGTTTTTGTTTGACAAAAACTCCCAAGGAACCACCAATAGACATTGGTGAACCTTTACCCTTGTTCAACCACAAGTTTTTAACTTAGAAATTGGGATGAGGAGATCCTTGATAGCTTCAATGTATTGATGCTCAAATTGTCCGTCGTCGGGGACGCGGCTAAGTACTTGGAGTTTTCCTTCTCGAGAGGTGGTGCACTTTCCCCACAAGATTCAACATGCATCGAGACGAGATCTTTCAGAAGTCTTCCCTTGGACCAAATGGACGCGTTCCAACCTATCACCCTACCACCATCTGTCCATCTGGCCAAGTTATTGCAACCTATATGATCAAGGCAGAGCCCATATGCCATGTGGTTGCACTAGAAGCTTCTAAACACTAAGTATCTCAAATCCCTTTGTTCCTGGGTGGCTTTCCACAAGTGTGATACACAAGGTAGACCATATATATGAGCCTTGTGTCACCACTTAACATAACCCAAACAAACCATTCCACCCAGGTGATTCATTCACTTAGTCTTTTTATTAAGCAAAAACTTAAGTCAAAGACTTAACAAAATTTCCATAGCATGTATATAATCCACCCTTGTTTGCTACCAGCTAGGATAAGCATGATAATAAAACAAGTATCTTAACTTAGAGAAAATTCTACCAAGACTACAACTACTAGGATTTCCCATAGCATAGCATATATATACTTAGCAAAAATTTCATGCAAGCCCTATACAAAATAATACTAGTGCATAGTAAAAATTAATAGGACAAATACATGAAGCACCACTTTCCTTGGTAGTTGGGGGAGTAGCAACAATCCTCACAATCACAATCACCACTAGCACCAAAATCTACACATAAAATGATAGCACCAAATTTACATTCCAAATAATCAAGAAAAAATATATGAATGCATGCAAATGCTATGTGATGATTTTTCTTAAACCAAACAAGACAAGTAAACAGTACTAAACACAAAACTAAAACATTTAAAGTCTAAATAAACTCAATTTGACCTTAAAAACATTTTCTAAATAATTTATATATTCAAAATAAGCCTACAATTGTCTCTGCATAAAATTCCATTTTTACAGAAGAAAAATACAAAACTAAGCCCACAGTAGTGTAGGATTTATTTTTGTGAAACCACTAATATATTATTTGCAAAATTTGGCCAAACATAATTTAAGTTATCAATTTTACAAGTTTGAAACCAAATATGGTTGTTAAATAAAAAACAAGCCACGCGACAGCTCCTGATTGGACGGTACCGCTTCAGGGTGGATTGCGCTTCCGCACTGTTGGATCTAATCAGATACAATGCACCAGATCGTACTTACCTCTTTGCACCTGATCTAACTTACACCGCCAGATCTAAAACCTACGGCTCAATTCCTCGCGTACCCCTTCGCTAGCTATTCTAATCGTGACCGCTGGATCTTGATCCAGCGGATCTCATTGCTCTGACCACATGCGGGCGACACAAATGGCCACCACGGCGGCTGCAAGTAGGACAGCGAGGTTCTGGCGAGGCCAGAGGGTACGAGAGGGAGTGCGGGTGCTTACTGAGATCGCAGGGACGCGGTGATGCTCGACGTGTTCGTGGACGGGGCAGGGGCGCACGAGCATGGCGTCGATTCCTCGTCGGAGTTGGCGTCAGCGTCGGTGTCGGGCTCGCTCAGGAGTGGCCGTAGACGGTGCTACAAGGCACGGAAAGACGAGCCAGAGGTGGTGTTAGACGCGCATGTGTCACATCCCAAAATTTTCCAAACTTTGAAATGTGAAAAATAAATAAATAAACAAAATAAATAATTGTTAAAATTTAGGGTGAAAAGAAACTTTTTGATTCCAAATGGAAACATCAAAACCCATCTTGAACAAACTTTGAATCCAACTAAATTCAAATCAAGTGAAATGCATTCTTCATAAATGCATCATGAAATTTAAACACTTGGAAAATGAACCAAAACCCTAATGGAAGAAAAACATTTAGAAGTTACCTCAAAGACTATGGGTTTTATCCATATAAAAATTTTTCAACAAAGATTTGTAATGATCAAGGATGATAAATAAAAATATTATAAAACCATAGAAATTGGTTTCACTTAATTTGGAGCCATAGATAAAATCTTATGAAGTTAATAAGATAAAGAAATTAAATTTCAAAGATAATAAAGCTCCTATATAAAATCCATACCAAATTGTGATCAAATTAATCCTAAAGGGATTTAAAAATATAAACAAATAATAAATAAGATTTTACAAATTTGAAATCACCAAGTTTGGATCTATAAATAAAAAGATATGGATTTTATAAGATAAAGAAAGAAATAAATAAATAAGGAATATTTAAAAGCCAAATTAAATCTTGGCCAAGTCCATAAACAAAATAGAAGTTATTAAATAATAAATAAAAGAATTATTTAATTAAAACTATATCGGCTTTGAACCATAATCAACTTTATTTAAAATAATATTTTCCTAAATAATAAATCCCAAGGAAATTGTTTAGAAGACAATTTAAATTAAATTCATAAGAAAATGAAATAAAGGAATCATTTTAAAAAAAATATATGGAATTAAAGTCATATTTGTTTTGATTTAAATAAAGACATTTGCTCATTTTAAATGATTAATAAACCATATTAAAAATATTTCAAATAATTCAAAATGAATTATTTAAACACCCTATTAAATAAATAAAACCTACTAAAAAGTTTTTGGTGAAAAATTGGAATTCAAATAAGGGTTTGAAAATATAACTAAATCTCATTTAATAAAGGAAAGTGCCCATTTTAAATAAAATATAAACCATAAATGAATAAAGGATTTATTCCTAAAAAGGACTTTAAATACATGTTTAAAACATATCAAAAACCTACTAAAAAGTTTGGAAAGTTTTGAAATGTAAAAGAGTTTGAAATCAACTGAAAAATTCAAAACAGAAAAATGAAAACAGAAAAAGAAAACAGTAGAAGAAAAAAATAAAACAACCCAGCCCATCTAACCTAGCCCAATTGGCCCAGCGAGCCCATTTCCTTCCTCCCCCGCACGAAGCGTTTTTCCACTCAAATTCCAAACCGCACCGTCCCTGACACTTGGACCCCACCTGAAACTTCCCTCTCTCGCTGACAGGAAGACCCCGCTTGTCAGTCATCCTTTACACCCGCGCGACCAGTTCTTCCTTTCCCTTTCTACTGTTTATGCTTGATTTCCGCGGCATAAATTCACCATAATTCCATGAGTAATCACCGCTGCAACTACGCTTGTTAACGCGCCTTGCTCCCCTCTATCTTTCCCCCATACGCCCCGCACTCACTGCCCATAGGCTAATTGAAATTCTCGTAGCAACGCCATTGTCTCCGACACCATTCTGGCGACACCAGACCCCCCACTGCCCCTGAATCACCCAAGCGTGTTCCCCATACACAGGCGTCTCTGCCAGATCTTTCCTCTCGCTCGCGCGTGCCCTGTAGCCTCGGCGACAACCTCGACAGAACACCGCCGCCGTCAACAGCAACTCCGTCGACCTCTCCCCGGTAATTCCGACATCCCCTTCCTCTCTGGATGGTACCCCTACAACCTCCTCTCTCTCACACGTCTAACGAACCCTTCCCCTCACTCTCCCGTGACTTGTATCTTCGTCAACGATGATGCCAGAGCGAACCCATCATCAGCAACCACTCCGGAGAGGAATCGCCAGAGACTCTTTGCGCCCCTCGACAAACGGCTGCTACCGTGAGCATCTACTCACCACAGCAATCTCCGTGAGCTCCTCCCCTGTCTCTTTTGCTTCCTGAATCGTCGGCGCCATCCTCGTCTGAGCATGCCGCCCCCACTCGCCGCCGCCAGCACCGCCAATCTATGGTTGGTGTGTTGTGTACCGTTAGATCCTGATCGCGTGGCTGCGATAGATTCATTAAACGAAGGGGTACGCTAGATCAGAGCCGCACGATCCCCTTTTAATCCAATGCACCACAACAGCCGATCCGCACGAACCGTTTTTGGCCAATAAGAACAAGACACGTGGCTTGGGATTTATTTTAAAAACAGAATTGAATCTATTAGTTGTTTGAATTTGTAAATTGCATAACTTTTGATCCACACGTCCAAATTTTGCAAATTTTATATCAATGGAATCAGCAAAACAAATTCTATCCAACCATGTACCTTGTTTAGTAAATTGCTTCTGTAAACTTAGCTGTTTTTGCAGAAACTTGTGTAGGCATAATTTGAACATAAAATTTATTCTAGAAATGTTTTTAGGGTAAAATCTTTTGTATATGGTTTGTTTTGAACCCACTGACCATAAAAACCAACTTATGGATTTAAAAATGTATTTTGTGATACTAAAGAATAGATCTTTGAATAAAAACATTTCTAGTTAAATAAAAATATTGTTTATAGTTTAAAAATGCTTTTTGAGTAAAACCTTTGGAAAATGATTTGATTTAAACTCTCTGACCCTACACACCAAGTTTTAGGATTTAAAAATATATTTGATGAACCCTATAAAATTATTACTTTGCTAAAAGGCATTTCCAACAACATAAAATATTGCTTTGGTATAAAAATGGTTTATAGGTAAAACCTTTTGCAAATGGTTTTAATAATAAACACTTGGCCATAAGACACTAACATTTGTGTTTAAAAATATATTTGTCAAACACTAGAAAATATTACTTTGATTTAAACCATTTCTAGCAAAACAAAAATGACTTAAAGGGGCCATTTTCACTAACTTGATATCAAATGGTTTTACCACATTTATAAATGACCAATAGATGTTTTAGATTGTTTATAGCCTAATAAAAACCACTTTTACAAATAAAACAATCTTTGGCATGCTTGCATGCATTGCTTTTTTTCTATGTGATGATTGCTTGAATGGTAGATTGAATATTTTCTTGCTTGATTGAATTGTAGTGGAATTTGAAGAGTGTGACTATTGCAAGATCAAGGAGTGAACTTATATTATCTACCAAAAAGGCAAGTGGTTCTTCATACTTTTGTCCCAATATTTTGACTATGCATTAGAAATGTTTTGTATAGGGCTTGCATGATAATTTTTGCTAAGTGTCTATATGCTATGCTTGGGAAATCCTAGTAGTTGTAGAATTGTTAGAATTTTCTCTAAGTTAAGATACTTTCTATTGCCATGCTTAGCCTAGCTAGTAGCAACCAAGGGTGGATTACATATACATGCTATGGAAAATATTTCTAAGTCTTTGACTTATGTTTTGCTTAATAAAACAACTAAGTGAATGAAACACCTGGGTGGAATGGTGGATTGGTTTGTGTTGAGTGGTTACACAAGGCCCATTTCTATGGTTTACCTTGTGTATCATACTTGTGGAATGCCACCCAGGAACAAAGAGATTTGAGATATCAAATGTTGAGAAGCTTCAAGTGCAGCCACTTTGCATTATGGGCTCTGTCTGGATCATATAGGTTGCAATAACTTAGCCAAATGGACAGTTGGTGGTAGGCGATGATAGGTTGGAACGCGTCCATTCTGGTCTAAGAGAAGGCTTCTGAAATATCTTGTCTCGATGCATGTCGAGTCTTGTGGGGAAAGTGCACCACCTCTCGAGAGTGTAAAATCTAGGTACTTAGCCGTGTCCCCGACAATGGACAATTTGAGCATCAAGACATGGAAGCTATCAAGAATCTCCTTATCCCAATTTCTAGGTTAAAAACTTGTGGTTGAACAAGGGTTAAAGGATCACCAATTTCTATTGGGAGATGCCTTGGGTGATTTTGACAAACAAAAACTTAGTGTTTTCAAATGATAAGGAAAATCTATTTTGAGCAAAACAAGCCTAAGCTCCACTTAGCCAAATGCATATAGATGATAGTTACCACTATACTACCATAGTATCACTTGCCAATACAATTCAAATGTATTGACCCTTGTGGCTATAACTTATTATGTTGCAGGTTTGTTTGTTGTTAGTGAAGTGTTTGATTAGGATTACAAGTATACATCCAACATGATTGCCTGTGGCACTTTGAAGATGAAGGACTACATGCTATAGTTATTTCTGCTGCATTGTAATGAGATAGCCAAATGAGCTATGTAAGATGTAATAAATTATTTTATTCCTGGTTATAATGTTGTATTATGACCTTTGTTTCTTGATATTACATCTTAACTGTGGATGCTAGCTACTGATCCAGGGACTAGCATTGTAAACACAGGGATCTCTACCTTATTAAAGGTTGGGACCTCTACAGGTGGTATAGAACACTATGTTGCCTGTAGGATTGTAACCCTAGGATTGGACAAAACCCCTTAGAAAAACAGGAGTTGTATTTGTTCCAAAACTTAGTTACAAACAATCTTGTAAACTCTTTTCTCAACCTTTTTGGTTTTGATTCTACATCTCTTGTATTTCAACTTGATGGAAAAAACCTCACCATGAGCAAAGGACTTCACCAACTCAAATGACTTCAACTTCAACATCATCAAAGACTTCAACTTTAGTTTCATCAAGGACTTCAACTTGGACATCACTAAGGACTACAAGTGAGACAAGAATAATACTCAAGACTTGAAGACTAAGGAAACACAACTTAGAAGGAACCATCATCACCTTTGAAGATGTGTGACCAAGATACAAGAATTTTTCCAAGGAAGCCATGATCTCAAGAATCAACTAAGAAGGATGAAATGATCTCAAGTGAAACCATATAGTTGGACCACCATACTAAAGTATAGATCAAACACACCAACTTATGTGGTGTAGAAAAAATATTTTGTTGCCAACAAAATGTGCTTGAAACTTGTTGTTTGAGTGGAATGTTTGATTGTGATTGCTTTCACATTGCTTGTGCGAATTGTGATGTGTGTGATTAGAATTATTCCTATAGAAATCTTTTTCCTATTATAATCCCAATCCAGCCCAAACAGATGAATTCTCCAAGAAACTCCAACATCAAGAATGGTGACACCAACAACCAAGAGATGCACATGAGAGAACTACTAGCAAACCAAACCCAGTTGAATCAGATGACAACTCAGTTCTTAGCCAACAACAATGAGTTAGACCCAACCTTGCAAAAAAATTTGGGAATCCAATCCCAATTGTTGCAACAGATGACCACTCAAATGATCAACATGAAAGACAACCATTCCCAAGGAGTTTGTGACAACAATGTTGTCAAAGATGATATTATAGAAGGAACTCAAGCTTGCAATATTTGTGGAGACATGGATCACACCTCCAAAGAGCATGAAGATCAATGCCCCAATTGTGAAGAGAAACATCCAACTAAACAATGCCCCACATCTCAAGTGACTTGTTTCCTATGTGAAGGAAATAATCATTTCCCAATCCAATGCCCCATCTATCCTATAGTTCAACAAAGGAAACAAGGTGGAGTGCATCAAGAGTTTTGAAAAACCCATGAGGAAACAACTCCTACCAAGAAGGATGAAGACAAAGGAAAATCTCAGCTTGCACCTCCATGCACTATGACTCACATTGATGGACAAAAGAGGAAACATAGGTATTATCCAAGGAAACAATTAAGGAAACAAGGAGACTTTACCACCTTTGAGGTAAGATATGAAGATCATGAACTAGAAGAACTCCTAGCTTTGGAGAAACCCAAGAAAAAGAAGAATAAGGAAATTAGCCAATTGTGGTGCAACAACTGCAAAGAGCTAGTCCATTATATAACAACTTGTCCATAGAAGATACGTGAAGAACTCAACCTTGTCACATGTTACAATTGTGGTGACCAAGGACATTATGCAAGCAATTGTCCAGAAAAGATGAGGTACAAGACAAGCAAGCCTATGAAAGATCTCAGCCTTGTCACATGTTTCAAGTGTGGAAACAAAGGACACTATGCAGATGTCTGTCCAGAGAAGTTTCATCAAGATCCCAAGCAAGCCAAGATGTAATCTAGTGGAAAACTTTTAAGGGTGGTAGTACCCTAGTTGCCTTGAGCCAAATTGTAACCTCTAGCCTCCCCAAATCTCGGGACGAGATTTCTTTTAAGGGTGGTAGCCTGTCACATCCCAAAATTTTCCAAATTTTGAAATGTGAAAATAAATAAATAAAATAAATAATTGTTCAAATTTAGGGTGAAAAGAAACTTTTTGATTCCAAATGGAAACATCAAAACCCATCTTGAACAAACTTTGAATAAAATTTGAATCCAACTAAATTCAAATCAAGTAAAATGCATTCTTCATAAATGCATCATGAAATTTAAACACTTGGAAAATGAACCAAAACCCCAAAAACCCTAATGGAAGAAAAACATTTCCAAGATACCTCAAAGACTATGGGTTTGATCCATATAAAAATTTGTGAACAAACATTTGTAATGATCAAGGATGATAAATAAAAATATTATAAAACCACATAAATTGGTTTCACTTAATTTGGAGCCATATATAAAATCTTATGAAGTTAATAAGATAAAGAAATTAAATTTCAAAGCTAATAAAGCTCCTATCTAAAATCCATACCAAATTGTGATCAAATTAATCCTAAAGGGATTTAAAAATATAAACAAATATTAAATAAGATTTTACAAATTTGAAATCACCAAGTTTGGATCTATAAATAAAAAAGATATGGATTTTATAAGATAAAGAAAGAAAGAAAGAAATAAGGAATATTTAAAAGACAAATTAAATCTTGGCCAAGTCCATAAACAAAATAAAAGTTATTAAATAATAAATAAAAGAATTATTTAATTAAAACTATATGGGCTTTTGAACCATAATCAACTTTATTTAAAATAATATTTGCCTAAATAATAAATCCCAAGGAAATTGTTTAGAAGACAATTTAAATTAAATCCATAAGCAAATGAAATAAAGGAATCATTTAAATAAAAATTATATGGAATTAAAGTCATATTTGTTTTGATTTAAATAAAGACATTTGCTCATTTTAAATGATTAATAAACCATATTAAAAATATTTCAAATAATTCAAAATGAATTATTTAAACACCCTATTAAATAAATAAAACCTACTGAAAAGTTTTTGATGAAAAATTGGAATTCAAATAAGGGTTTAAAAATATAATTAAATCTCATTTAATAAAGGAAAGTGCCCATTTTAAATAAAATATAAACCATAAATGAATAAAGGATTTATTCCTAAAAAGGACTTTAAATACATGTTTAAAACATATCAAAAACCTACTGAAAAGTTTGGAAAGTTTTGAAATGAAAAAGAGTTTGAAATCAATTGAACAAATTCAAAACAGAAAAATGAAAACAGAAAAAGAAAAAGAAATTAGTAGAACAAAAAAAATAAAACAACCTAGCCCATCTAACCTAGCCCAACTGGCCAGGCGAACCCATTTCCTCCCTCCCCCCCACGAAGCGTTTTTCCACTCAAATTCCAGCCCGCACCATCCCTGACACTTGGACCTCACGTGAAACTTCCCTCTCTTGCTGACAGGACGACCTCGCTTGTAAGTCCACGTTTACACCCGTGCGACCAGTTCTTCCTTTCCCTCTCTCTCGTTTCTGCTTGATTTCCACGGCTTAAATTTGCCATAATTCCGTGAGTAATCACCGCTGCAACTACGCTCTTTAACGCGCCTCGCTCCCCTCTATCTTTCCCCCCAGACGCCCCGCACTCACTGCCCATAGGCTGCTCGGAATTCTCGTAGCAACGCTCCGACACCATTCTGGCGACGATTCCGGCGACACCAGACCCCCCATTGACCCTGACTCACTCAAGCGTGTTCCCCATCGACAGGCGCGTCTTCCAGATCGTTCCTCTCGCTCGCGTGCCCTGTAGCCTCAGCGACAACCTCGATAGAGCACCACCGTCGTCAACAGCAACTCCGTCGACCTCTCCCCGGTAATTCCGACATCCCCTTCCTCTCTGGATGGTACCCCTGCAACCTCCTCTCTCTCACACGTCTAACGGACCCTTCCCCTCACTCTCCCATGACTTGTAGCTTTGTCATCGATGACGCCAAAGTGAACCCATCGTCAGCAACCACTCCGGCGAGGGAATCGCCAGAGACTCTGTGCGCCCCTCGACAAACGGCTTCTACCTTGAGCATCTACTCACCACGGTGATCTCGGTGAGCTCCTCCCCTGTCTCTTTTGCTTCCTGAATCGCCGGTGCCATCCTCGTCTAAGCGCGCCGCCGCCGCCAGCGCCGCCAATCTATGGTTGGTGTGCTGTGAACCGTTATATCCTGATCGCGTGGCTGCGATAGATTCATTAAACGAAGGGGTACGCTAGATCCGATCCGCACGAACCGTTTTTGGCCAATAAGAACAAGACACGTGGCTCGGGATTTATTTTAAAAACAGAATTGAATCTATTAGTTGTTTGAATTTGTAAATTGCATAAATTTTGATCCACACGTCCAAATTTTGCAAATTTTATATCAATGGAATCATCAAAACAAATTCTATCCAACCATGTACCTTGTTTAGTAAATTGCTTCTGTAAACTTAGCTGTTTTTACAGAAACTTGTGTAGGCATAATTTGAACATAAAATTTATTCTAGAAATGTTTTTAGGGTAAAATATTTTGTAAATGGTTTGTTTTGAACCCACTGACCATAAAAACCAACTTATGGATTTAAAAATGTATTTTGTGATACTAAAGAATAGATCTTTGAATAAGAACATTTCTAGTTAAATAAAAATATTGTTTATGGTTTAAAAATGCTTTTTGAGTAAAACCTTTGGAAAATGATTTGATTTAAACTCTCTGACCCTACACACCAAGTTTTAGAATTTAAAAATATATTTGATGAACCCTATAAAATTATTACTTTGCTAAAAGGCATTTCCAACAACATAAAATATTGCTTTGGTATAAAAATGGTTTATAGGTAAAACCTTTTGCAAATGGTTTTAATAATAAACACTTGACCATAAGACAGTAACATTTGTGTTTAAAAATATATTTGTCAAACACTAGAAAATATTACTTTGATTTAAACCATTTCTAGCAAAACAAAAATGACTTAAAGTGGCCAGTTTCACTAACTTGATATCAAATGGTTTTAACACATTTATAAATTACCAATAGATGTTTTATAATGTTTATAGCCTAATAAAAACCACTTATCCAAATAAAACAATGTTTGGCATGCTTGCATGCATTGCTTTGTTTCTATGTGATGATTGCTTGAATGGTAGATTGAATATTTGCTTGCTTGATGGAATTGTAGTGGAATTTGAAGAGTGTGACTATTGCAAGATCAAGGAGTTAACTTATATTATATACCAAAAAGGCAATTGGTTCTCCATACTTTTGTCCCAATATTTTGACTATGCATTAGAAATATTTTGTATAGGGCTTGCATGATAATTTTTGCTAAGTATCTATATGCTATGCTTGGGAAATCCTAGTAGTTGTAGAATTGTTAGAATTTTCTCTAAGTTAAGATACTTGCTATTGACATGCTTAGCCTAGCTAGTAGAAACCAAGGGTGGATTACATATACATGCTATGGAAAATATTTCCAAGTCTTTGACTTATGTTTTGCTTAATAAAATAACTAAGTGAATGAAACACCTGGGTGGAATGGTGGATTGGTTTGTGTTGAGTGGTTACACAAGGCCCATTTCTATGGTTTACCTTATGTACCACACTTGTGGAATGCCACCCAGGAACAAAGAGATTTGAGATGTCAAATGTTGAGAAGCTTCAAGTGCAGCCACTTTGCATTATGGGCTCTGTCTGTATCATATAGGTTGCAATAACTTAGCCAAATGGACAGTTGGTGGTAGGGGATGATAGGTTGTAACGCGTCCATTCTGGTCTAAGAGAAGGCTTCTGAAATATCTTGTCTCGATGCATGTCGAGTCTTGTGGGGAAAGTGCACCACCTCTCGAGAGTGTAAAATCTAAGTACTTAGCCGTGTCCCCGACAATGGACAATTTGAGCATCAAGACATGTAAGCTATCAAGAATATCCTTATCCCAATTTCTAGGTTAAAAACTTGTGGTTGAACAAGGGTTAAAGGATCACCAATTTCTATTGGGAGATTCCTTGGGTGATTTTGACAAACAAAAACTTAGTGTTTTCAAATGATAAGGAAAATCTATTTTGAAGAAAGCAAGCCTAAGCTCCACTTAGCCAAATGCATATAGATGATAGTTACCACTATACTACCATAGTATCACTTGCCAATACAATTCAAATGTATTGACCCTTGTGGATGTAACTTATTATGTTGCAGGTTTGTTTGTTGTTAGTGAAGTGTGTTGATTAGGACTACAAGTCTACAACCAACATGATTGCCTGTGGCACTTTGAAGATGAAGAACTCCATGCTATAATTATTTCTGCTGCATTGTAATGAGATAGCCAAATGATCTATGTAAGATGTAATAAATTATTTTATTCCTCGTTATAATGTTGTATTATGACCTTTGTTTCTTGATATTACATCTTAACTGAGGATGCTAGCTACTGATCTAGGGACTAGCATTGTAAACACAGGGATCTCTACCTTATTAAAGGTTGGGACCTCTACAGCATGGTCATGGCGAGCACACATGCATCAACCAGAGAGAAAGGGGCTAGGGTTTATAGTAATCCTTCGCCGGAGTAGTTCGGGACAGTGGTGGTGCAAGCTCGAATGTCGACAGCCTAGTGGCGCTCGGAGGATGGCAAGTGAGGGGAAATGAGTGGAGAGGAGAGGGGGTTAAGTAGAGGGGTCTGGGCGCAGGATTACTGCGGGATTTAACGCGAATTGATTCGCGAATCACTTGGCCAGAAACGGGCACCGACGGCGTCGCTGCGGCGCTGATTGGGGAAGAAGGTGACGTGTTTGCTGGGTCCACACGTCAGTGTCTGCGGGTGGGGCTGCGCGCATGAGAGAGAGGGAGGAGAGGGGGAGGTGGCCGGGTGGGCTCGTGGGCTGAAATGGTGGCGCCGGCCCTTTTACTTTTCTTCTCTCTTCTCCTTTTACTATTTTGATTTTTCAGGAAACAAAACAAACCAAATTCAAATAGTTTTGAATTCAAATCTTCTCTAGATTTTTGTAGTGTCAACCTTGCACCTAATTGTGTATAAAACACTACTGCCTAGTCAAAAGCACTTTGACACCTTGAAAATAAAATAAACCATGCCTTTATTGATATATATATATATTAGGCATATAAATGGTTTTATTTTGAATTTTGTTTTGAAATTTTGTCCAAGCCTTGCATCCATTTTAAAACATTACTGAACAATTAAAAGCACTCTCATACTTTGAAAATAAAACCATTGCCTTATTTTAAAATAATAGGCATAACATGGTTTCTTATTTGAAATTTTGTTTGGAAATTTTTTTGTGCAGACCAAATGCTATGAATGCATGAAAGAAATGCAAACTTTAACAAATCATGATTTTGAGGATGTTACAAATCGAACCCCCTTAAGATGAATCTCGCCCTCGAGATTCGGATTGGCTAGCAAATAGGTGAGGGTGATCTTTCCGAAGGTCATCTTATCTTTCCCAAGTTGCTTCCTCTTCGGAATGATGATTCTAGTGAACTTTACATAATTTGATAGTCTTAGTACGAGTAACTATTTATGCAGTCTCAAAGATCTTGATAGGTTTCTCCTCATAGGTAAGATCACTCTCCGGCTGAACCTCTTCCATAGGTATAGTATCCTTCAAAGAAGATTCTTCCATCTCTGGATGACATTTCTTCAAATGACTTACGTGAAACACATTGTGAATGACAGACAGTGATTCAGGCAATTCAATCTCACATTCCACTTCTCCTTTGCGGCTCAAAATCTTGAATGGCCCAATATATCTTGGAGCCAACTTTCCTTTGATCCCAAATCTCTTCACTCCACGGAGTGGTGAGACTCTAAGATAGGCTATATCACCTACTTCATAGGTGACCTCTCTACGCTTTGAAACGGCGTAGCTTTTCTGTCGGGACTGTGCTATCTTCAATTTGTCCCTTACTAATTTGACTTTCTCTTCAGTTTCCTTAATCAGTTCTGGTCCGAACAAATTTCTTTCTCCTACACCACTCCATAGCAATGGTGTAGTACACTTCCTTCCATAGAGAAATTCAAACGGCGCCATCTCAATACTGGCTTGATAGCTGTTATTGTAAGAGAATTCTGCGTAAGGCAGACTTTCATCCCAACTAGCACCATAGTCTAGGGCACATTCCCTCAACATATCCTCCAGAATCTGATTGATTCTTTCTGTCTATTCATCAGTTTGGGGGTGAAAAGTTTTGCTGAACTCCAATCTCATTCCCAGTGACTCATGCAATTGTCGCCAAAAATGAGAAGTGAATTGAGTTCCTCTATTAGACACAATACTCTTGGGGTACTCCATGCAGACATATAATCCTGTTCATATAGATTTTGGCTAACTTAGCACTTGTATAAGTGGTATTTACGGGTATGAAATGATCCACCTTAGTTAGGCGATCTACAACAACCCAAATAGAGTCATATCCCGATCTAGTCCTTGGCAGTCCGGTGATGAAATCCATACCAATCTTGTCCCACTTCCAATCAGGAATAGGTAGTGGTTGCAGAAATCCTGCCGGTTTCTGATGTTCCGCTTTCACAATACTACACACATCACACAAAGAAATATGTTCTGCGATCTCCCTCTTGATATTATTCCACCAGAATCTTTCCTTCACATCCATGTACCTTTTGGTGTTACCTGGATGAATGGAATATGGTGAGTTGTGTGCTTCTTGCATAATCAGTTTCCGAAGTTCCGGATCTTGCGGAATACAGATGCATTTTCCATACCATAAAGTACCATGTTCTTCTTCATGGAAACCTTTAGCTTTCCCCTTTTTCATTATTCCTTTGATCCCATCAATTTTAGTGTCCATCTTTTAGGCTTCCTTGATCCTGTCCAACAATGTGGGTTGAACATCCAGTGACATGAGATGTCCCTCAGGCACTATCTCCAAAAGGAGATCTTTGAAATGGGCACATAGATCATCTGCCAATTCTCCCTTAGTGAGGCCATTCACATAAACCTTACGGCTTAAAGCATCCGCTACAACATTTGCTTTACCGGAGTGGTATTGCAAACTTAAGTCATAGTCCTTGATGAGTTCTAGCCATCTTCTTTGTCTCATGTTGATTTCTTTCTGAGTGAATATATACTTCAAAGTTTTGTGATCTGTGAACACAACATTTTCCCAAAAGATAATGTCTCCATGTTTTCAGTGCATGGACAACAGAGGCTAACTCTAAGTCATGAGTAGGATAATTCACTTCATGAGTTTTGAGTTGTCTCGGGGCATAAGACACAAGTTTCCCTTCTTGCATCAAGACTCCACCTAGTCTTTGGTGAGATGCATCACAATAGACTTGGAAATCCTTCTCCAAATCTAGCAGACATAAGACTGGTGTTGTCACTAGTCTCTTCTTCAACTCTTGGAAACTGAGTTCACATCCTTCAGTCCAATCAAATTTCTTGTCTTTCTTAAGTAATTTTGTCATCGGCTTAGCTACCTTTGAGAAATTCTCAATGAATCTTCTATAGTATCCTGCCAAGCCGACGAAACTACGTACCTCTTTCACTAACTTAGGAGATTCCCACTCAGTTATAGCTGACACTTTTGTGGGATCGATGATACGACCAATTTGCATCACCATCCTATATCATAATTTACCTCTATTCATTGATATTTGTCTTATTATGAGGTATTACTTACGGCTTTTCATCTGTTTATGCTTGTTGGATGATTCCTGGAGGATGGACTGCCGGAGTCTGGATTCTGATGGAAAAGACGGCGTTTTGGTGCAATTTCGCGAAGATCGGAAAAATACCAGAAAAATATGGAAACATATTATTTTACCGGAAGACGAAGGAAGCTAGAAGAAGGAGCGAAGGGGGCCTCAGGGGGCCCACACCCCTAGGCGCGGGCCCACCTAACCCAGCGCATAGGGTGGGTTTGGCCCACCTGCTCGGCCTCTGACTCCGCCCCTTCGTCTATATCTTCCCTATGGAACCCTAACACCAGGAGAGCGACCACAGATAGACTTCCGCCGTCTCTCGGGGCGGAAAACACTGAGAGAGAAAGATCTCTCTGGTAGACAGATTTCTACCGAAGGAATTCCTTCCCAGAGAGGGGAGACCGTCGCCATCAACACCATCATCAAGCTAGGCTTAATCGGGATCATCATCATCCACACCATCATCTCCACCAGCACCATCATCACCACTCCGTCCCACTGTAACAATTGTGTTGGATATTACTTTAGTTTGTTAGGGAAAACTTTCCAAGTGTTAATTACTATTGTAGTTGATGCTTGTGAGTGTAACCATTGGATTATTGTTTATGTTCATATTGTTATCCATTACCATAACATCTTTGATCTTGATCCATATGATGTCTTGTGAGTAGTTCGTTTAGTTCTTGAGGACATGGGAGAAGTCATGTTGTTAGTAGTGAATCTATGATGAGTTATTATTCAATGGTTTAGTATTTAAGTTGTGGTGCTATTCTTCTAGTGGTGTCATGTGAACGTCGACTACATGACACTTCACCATTTATGGGCCTAGGGGAATGCATTGTGTATTTGGCTACTAATTTTGGGGTTGCCAGAGTGACAGAAACCTGAACCCCCGTTAGGACAACTTTGCACAAGGGAGTGTAGGATCTCAGAGTTTAAGGTTGTGGTTAGATTTATATATTAACTACTTTCATGTAGTTACGGATGTTTGCAGGGGGTTTAATCACAAGTATGTATTAGTCCTAGGAAGGGCAGTATGTTAGCACAGGTTCACCCACACAACACTTACAAACACGAAAGAAGAGTACTCAGCTATTTGAAGCGAAAGCACTTGACAGAATTCCCATGTGCCCTCGAGAACGTTTGGTCCTTATAAGTATTTCCACCGGATTGTCCTTTGCTAAGGAAGGAGTGGGACACTTGTTCCGTTTGTTAGTTACTTCCATTACTTGCTCTTTGCTTTGTTGCCTTGTCCGAAAACCACTAAAAATCCGTTTGCTCAGTATTCACAAGGATTTCCTACTCCATACCACTGTTCAGCACCTTTTGCTCCTTGTTGGGATCAACACTTCTATTTATCGAAAGTACTACGATACACCCCCTATACTTGTGGGTCATCAAGACTATTTTCTGGCGCCGTTGCCGGGGAGTGAAGCGGTATTGAAGAGTGGAACTGGTAAGGGAAACTTTCACAGTGAGTATTGCTTTTGTTACTGCTTGTTACTTTGTTTCCAATATGAATAACCCACTTGGTTTTATGTTTGGGAAAACTACTACCACTTCTATGGTAGTAGATGAACCACCACCTGTTGAGATAGATCCTTTTAAGATACCTGCGAGTATTGTTAATCGTGTCATGGATAATTATTATTTTGGGGATGGAACTATCCATCCTGGTGATCACTTGCTCTATATCCATGAATTATGCGGGTTGTTTAAGTGTGCAGGTATCACAACTGAACAGGTGAAGAAGAAGTTACTCTCCATATCCTTGAAAGGGAGAGCTGAGGCATGGTATAAGTTGCTAAAGAATGGACAATCCATGGAATGGGAGAAGATGGCATCTCTCTTTTACTCTAAATTTTATCCTCCTAGTGAAATCCAAAAGTATAGAAGTCTTATATATAACTTTTGGCATCTTGATGGACAAAGTACAACTCAAGCTTGGAGGAGATTGAAGCTGCTAATGCTTAAATGTCCTATTCATGAACTCCCTAACAACATTATTCTCAATAAATTTTATGCTAGGCTTCCTCTTCTTGATAAAGGGTTATTGGATGCTTCGTGTAACATCCCAAAAATATTAAACTAGAATCATCAAACTCTAATCACCAAATTTAGGGTTAACAAAAACTTTTCAAATTAAAAATATGAAAGCATTCATATGAGTGTGCATTAAAATTTGGATTCTTTTGAATTGCCATGATTATGTGTTTCTATTGTAAAATTATTCTTAGGTGAAATAAACATCATCTAAACAATCCCCAAACTTTTCCCAAAGACAAACAAATCAAAACAAACAAATTAAGTGAATGGTCACTTTGGCCAATTTAACTCACATGCCTACTTTGGCTATCTCTAACTTTCAGAACTTAACAAAAACATGTATGGATCTTTGCACCCCTTGATAGTACTCATAACAAGGTACCAAGGCCCACCTTGTGATCATCCAGAAACATTCAAATGCATAGTTTAAAGGACAGTTTAAAATTGAATCTATTTCATATGGGAAGATCCCACTTTTTCAAAAACCACTCAAACAAGCTCAATTTTCAAAACCCAAGCATCCACAGAATCCTCAACACATGCCTATCACACCCACCAAAAGTCTTTTCAAAATTTAATACTTAAGTTCATGCGGCCATTTCATCAAACAGGTTGCAGATACAAATCAAACCAAATCAAAACACTATGTTGAGAAGTGTTTTGAGCCTAAATTGTTCCCTCTCTGGTTACACTAGCCTCAGTAGATCATCTAGCAAACTTAACTAAGCTCTAGCCCCACTGTAAGCTTGACAATATCATCAATGGTGAACAGGCCAAGAGCACCCATGTCACCCCAGTGTGGACAACAAGCTAGGAGAGGAACTAGCCATGCCAACCTTGTCTAGGAGGTAGCCCATGCCTCACCGCCCCCTCTCGACCAGCCCTGCCTCGCAGACAGCAACTAGAACCGCTAGAAACGCCGTTCCCACACCGATGTCGACCATGCCGACGCGCACAGCAGAGCACGCGCCGTTCCCACGTAGCCTGACCACCTCGATCTCTCGCCGCCCGCCAGCATGCACCCCACCGTCCCAGGAGACCGCCAGACATGCCCATTTCACCGCCCGTACCCCGTAGCCACCGCTCGCCGCAGAGTTCTCCGCCTCTACCTCGTAGAGCACCGAGCATTCCCGACCGTTTGCCACTGCCCCTACAAGCGCATTTACAACTTAGAGCATCGCCAGGAGACCACCGATCGATCGCCACCCTCGGTCATGCCTCTAGCCGCCCGTAGCCGTGTCGCCACCGTCGCCTGCCCATCCCTCTCAGTCTCGCCGTCGAGCCTATAAAAGGAGGCCACCCCCAGCCGATTCAAGCACACCATCTCGCTCCCCTCTCACCCAGAACCATCCCACCTCATTCCCGGAGCACGAGCAGCGCATCGCCGGAATTTCACCGGAGTCCGCCGCTGCTGGAGGAGAAGGAAGCCATCGATTTCGTCCACCCCAGGAGCTACCGCGACTACCCCTGAGTTCGCCGTTGTTGACTTTGTTGTTCGTCCGCATCGCCGACCTTCGCCTGAGCCCTGGTGAGCCTCCCACGACCCCCACTGAGCCTCTAGGGTTCGAGCTCGCCGGTGACTAGTTCATCATCGACGACGACCCTCTGTCGTCGATCTTCATTCTAATCCAACGCACCACATCGCCCCGTACCAGTTTGCGTGTTAAGAGTCACGACCAGAGACCCCATCGATTGCGCCAAGGCCATGGAGTGACACTGGGCCGGCCCGTTAACCTTTCCCGCGCAGCCCACTCGTTTGAATTTAGCTTTTTCTATTTTTATTCAAACATAGTTCTGTACCTAGTTTCAAAAAATCAACCCAGCTCGATTCAGTGCACCAAATTGAATGAAACCAATTTTGTTAGAAATATATTGAAATGCTTAATCCAAGCCCATTGGATTCAAATCATTTGAATCTATAGATCAACCTTGGTAAAAATAACAAGGCAGAAGCTTTTCTGCATTCAAACATTTTTCAAAATTAAACAATAATAGCTTTTGAGTTGATTCCAACTCTCAAAAATCACATTTGATCATACCTTTCAGAATATATAAAAACATATGGGTTTACTTATAGAAATAATGTTCAAGTAATAAAAGAATGCCACATAGGCTTTTCTAGTCACTTTAATTATTTAAAATAAAAAGGTTAAACCTTCTTAAATTGTGACACCACTTTAAATCACATTCCCATGTACTGAAATATGTGGTGATGACATGTGTCAACATGATCCCATGTTTGCTTTGGAGCATATTAAATCTCAAGTAGTTTTTCAATGAGTAGAAATTACTTTTCTAAAAATAAAATAAATAAGACAAATGCTTTAATCTTGAATGTTAGTGATGATGCTAGATCATCTATAGAACACCTTTGTGTGATGATTGAAAGTAGTTAAGTATTGTTTGGTGATTGTGTACCTCATATTTATTCACAAACGCTAGTACCAACCAAGGATACGAGGAGGAAGGAGGATACTACGAAGAAGAAGCCGAGGAGAACTTCAACCACTGCTCTGCACAAGGCAAGCCAATACTTGCAAGCTATTAACCTTGCAAACTAACACTTGCAAGATACTCTACTTTAGCAAGCCTATACTGATAATGGTGCAAGCTAATACTTGCTTGTTACCATGACCACTAGATGCCTTAAGCATATGTGATCAGACCCACTTGATACCCTCTCTTAGTTTTACTTGCAAGCTTTCTACTTTATTTCTTTATCAAAGCTATTACTTAGAGCTTACTTAAGTGAATTATAGATTATAGAAAGATAATTGAAGGTTGCATAAAGAGCATAAAATTTGGCCTAAGCTAGATAATTTTGTTGTCATCCTAAGGCATGAGATTGAACTTAGCTAAACTCCACTAGTTTACCACCCCTCATTAGTACTTACCCCCACATGTAGATGCTAGTGCTAAGCATAAAACTGGATCAACTTTAGATGGGAATACTTGGTGGAAAATGGTTATGAAAACCTTGGAATGATGGATCATTCTACTGAACACCACATGATTTTGGTGATGAAAATGTTGAGGAATGAGCCTTAGCCCTTTATAAAACTGATGGTTGTCTGGATGCGATACCATTCCAATTTTACCGTACAACCACAATACCCGAAGATTGGGTAGGGCTTGACTAGAAACTTATATACCTTAGTATTGGTTCCCTCACGGCCAAGGTTTGAGCCGAGGCTACCTTGTGAAGATTTTCCACCAATGCAGTACCCAAGATGACAGTTGGTCATGGTTGGGAGGCCAAACTCACAGGAGAGGTGCTTATACTAGGGTGTGTAATTGAAAGGTTAGGATTGATTATCCGCATACTGAGTATGGTGAATTCAGGATTTGTTCCTGACGGATGTATCGAATGTTGTGGTGAAAGTGTACAATCTCTGCAGAGTGTCAAACTATTCGAATAACGGCGTCATGATTATGGACAGTTGGAGTGGCCATACTGTTCCCCCGTCAGATGTTTTCAAAATGACTTGTGAAATGGATTGAGACTTTGACTTGACCACAACAGAGTTGTGATATCAAATACAAGTTCCCACTTAGGTGTTATAAAATTTCAACTAGCTTTTCTTGCTTCTGAACTGCGTAGAGGTAAATATGGATTTTTGCAAAACAACAATAGAGCTTAGTGTCCTACTATAAAAATCCCCTTCACTTGTTAGTATTAGTTTGCGAGTACTTAAAGAGTGGTCATGGCTTTGTCCCTGGCTATTCCAGTGGCCAGACTATGAAGAGGAATATCAGGAGGATGGACCCTAGGAAGGTTACGACAACTAGGATCATCTCCCATCGTCAGCATTGCATGTGACCCCGAAGATGGAGCATCGCCTACGCTACTGTTATTATTACGTATTTCCGCTGCTTGAGTTGTATTAAGAACTGGATCATGGGATCCTTATTTGTGTAAGATCTTATGTATGGTTTGTAATGGATGATGTACTGTGGTATCCAATTCTGTTATGTCTCGCAAAAATGGTAATCCTGGGATTGCGATGTATGACATAACAGGCATCTGGGATTAAAAATCCGGGTGTTGACACTTCTTGCACTGGATCATTCACAAGTATGAAAGAAGAAGCTAAATGGGATCTCTTAGACCGTATTCAAGATAATACCGAGGCTTTGGAGAATGACAAAGGAAGAAAGTCAGGTATAAATTATGATTATGAATGCATTAAATCTTTTATGGGAACTAATAACTTCCATGATATTAGCAATAAGTTTGTCCTTGATCCTCAAGTTCTTGCGGAATGTTTTAATGCTTTTGCCTCTTATATTGAGATTCCCAAGAAAGAGTGGGACAAGTACCATGCTCCATATAAAGACATTGTTACCCACGTTCCTGCTAGTGTAGAGGTTTGTACTGTTGATCCTATTTTGCATGAACCTTATGTTGAGAAGATCCCTTTTCCTTCCAAGGTAAGGGAGCACACTATTTTGGCTACTGTGGTTAGTAAAAGCTCAAAGAAAACCGTAGGTTCCGATGAGATATAGAGGATGATTATATTGTCTTCTGTTAAAGATCTTGTCACTAGAAATATAGAGGGTGAGTATATTGTCTTTTGTGAAGACGCTTCTAATATTATCTCTCATCCTAGTAAGGCTAGAAAAGCTAGTGTTCCTGTGCTCTCTGTTAAAATTGGTGATCATTTCTACTATGGTTTATGTGATTTTGGTGCTAGTTCTAGTGCTATTCCTTATGAGCTTTACAAGGAAATTATGCATGAGATTGGTCCTTGTGAGCTTGAAGACATTGATGTGGTTATTCACCTTGCCAATAGAGAGCAAGTTTGCCCCATTGGTATTGTAAGAGATGTGGAGGTCCTTTGTTGTAAGATTAAATATCCTACTGATTTTCTAGTACTTGGAAAAGAAGCTAGTAAAACCTATCCTATCATCTTTGATAGACCCTTCCTTAATACTTGTGGGGCTATCATTGATTGTAGGAAGTAAAAAGTTTTGACTAAGTTTGATGGAGAATCTTATGAGTTTATTTTTCCTAAATTTGCCAAAACCCCTTATGAAAATGAATTACCTGTTGAGGATTTGAAGGTTGAACAACTATCTGCTATTTCTCTTGCTCCTAACAATGCTTTGTAGAAGTTCAAGGAAGATCATGAAAGTGATGCCTTTATGAAGGAAAGGGATGAGATTGATGAGGTTTTCCTTCGTCAGCCTGAGTTACTTAAGCATAATTTACCTGTGGAAGATTTGGGTACCACACTACCACCCAAAGGGGATCCTGTTTTCGAATTAAAACCTTTACCTAATGATCTTAAATATGTTTATCTTGATGATAAGAAGATATATCATGTTATTATTAGTTCTAAACTTTCAGGGAAGGAAGAAGAAAGGCTATTGGAGGTATTGAAGAAGCACTGATGAGCTATGGGTTATACTCTTGATGATTTAAAAGGAATTTCTCCCACTATATGTCAGCATGCTATTAATATTGAGCCTGATGCAAAACCATTTGTTGAGCACCAGCGTCGACTAAATCCTAAAATGAAGGAAGTGGTAAGAAATGAGGTATTAAAACTCCTTGATGGTGGTATTATTTATCCTATTGCTGATAGTCAATGGGTTAGCCCTATTCATTGTGTTCCCAAGAAAGGGGGATTACTGTTGTGCCTAATGGGGATAATGAGCTTATACCCCAGAGAGTGGTGGTTGGGTATAGAATGTGCATTGATTTTAGAAAGATTAATAAAGTTACTAAGAAAGATCATTATCCTTTGCCCTTTATTGATCAAATGCTTGAGAGGCTGTCCAAAAAGACTCACTTTTGCTTTCTTGATGGTTATTCTGGGTTTTCTCAAATCACTATGAAAGCACAGGACCAGGAGAAAAGCACTTTCACTTTTCCTTATGGTACTTATGCTTATAGGCGTATGCCTTTTGGTTTATGTAATGCTCCTGCTACCTTTCAGAGATGTATGTCTGCTATCTTTCATGGTTTATGTGAAGAAATTGTGGAGGTTTTCATGGATGATTTTTCTGTTTATGGAACTTATTTTGATAACTGTTTGCACAACCTTGATAAAGTTTTGCAGAGATGTGAAGAAACCAACCTTATTCTTAACAGTGAGAAATTTCATTTCATGGTTAATGAAGGAATTGTTCTTGGACACAAGATCTCTTAAAGAGGTATTGAAGTTGACAGAGACAAAATTGAAGCAATTGAGAAGATGCCTTGTCCTACAGATATCAAAGGTATTCGTAGTATCCTTGGTCATGCCGGTTTCTATAGGAGATTTATTAAGGATTTCTCCAAAATTTCAAATCCCCTTACTAATCTTGTTCAAAAAGATGCACCTTTTGTTTTTGATGATGATTGTAAGTAAGCTTTTGAAACTTTGAAGAAATCTTTAACAACTGCTCCTATAGTCCAACCACCTGATTGGAGTTTACCTTTTGAAATCATGTGTGATGCTAGTGACTTTGCTGTGGGTGATGTCCATGGACAACGTCTTGACAAGAAGCTGAATGTTATTCATTATGCTAGCAAGACTCTAGATGCTGCTCAAAAGAATTATGCTACTACTGAAAAAGAGTTCTTAGCTATAATCTTTTCTTGTGATAAGTTTAGACCTTATATTGTTGATTCTAAGGTTACTATTCAGACTGACCATGCAGCTATTAAGTACCTTATGACAAAGAAGGACGCTAAGCCTAGGCTTATAAGGTGGTTGTTGCTTTTCCAAGAGTTTGATATGCATATTGTGGATAGGAAATGATGATAATCCTGTTGCTGATAATTTATCTCGTTTGGAAAACATTTCTTTTGACCCTTTGCCTCTTAATGATAATTTTCCAAATGAGCAGTTAGCTGCAATAAGGGTAAGTCCACATGAGAATCCTTGGTATGCTGATTATGCTAACTTTATTGTTTCCAAGTATTTGCCTCCAACATTTACAGCCCAACAAAGTAGGAAATTCTTCTATGATCTAAGGCATTACTTTTGGGATGACCCACACCTATATAAGGAAGGAGTAGATGGCATTATGAGAAGATGTGTTCTAGAATTTAAACAACAAGAGATATTGAGAAAATGTCATGGCAGTGCTTATGGAGGACATCATGCTGGGGATAGGACTGCGCAGAAGGTTTTACAATCTGGATTTTATTGGCCCGCTCTTTTTAAAGATGCAAGGAAGTTTATCTTATCCTGTGATGAATTCCAATGAGTAGGTAACATCTCTAGATGCAATGAAATGCCTATGAATTATTCTCTTGTTATTGAACCTTTTGATTGTTGGGGATTTGACTTTATGGGGCATTTTCCTCCTTCAAAAGGGTATACTCATATTCTTGTTGTTGTTGACTATGTTACAAAGTGGGTAGAAGTCATACCTATGAGCAGTGCTGATGGTAAGACCTCTTTGAAAATGCTCAAAGATGTCATTTTTCCTAGGTTCGGTGTACCTATATATCTCATGACTGATGGAGGCTCCCATTTTATTCATGGGGGTTTTAGAAAAACTCTCGCTAAGTATGATGTAAACCATAGAATAGCTTCAGCTTATCACCCCCAAACTAGTGGCCAAGTAGAACTCTCAAATTGGGAAATTAAATCTATCTTGCAGAAGACTGTCAATAGGTCTAGAAAAAAATGGGCTAAAAAGTTGAATGATGCTTTGTGGGATTATAGAACTGCTTATAAAAATCCTATGGGGATGTCTCCTTACAAAATGGTCTATGGGAAAGCTTGTCACTTGCCTTTAGAATTCGAACACAAAGCTAATTGGGCAGTGAAAGAGTTGAATAGAGATTTTAGACTTGCTGGTGAGAAGAGACTGCTCGATTTAAGTAATCTAGATGAGTGGAGAGGGGAAGCTTACGAAAATGCTAGGATTTTTAAGGAAAAAGTAAAAAGATGGCATGATAGGAGAATTCTCAAAAGGGAGTTCCATGTTGGTGAGAAAGTTCTTTTGTATAGGTCTCGTCTCAGATTTTTTAAAGGGAAACTACTGTCCAAATGGGAAGGACCTTTTGTTGTCAAGGAAGTGTACCGTTCAGGTGCCATCAAAATCTCTTCTCTGAAGGATGACACAACACAGGTGGTCAATGGCCAACGACTAAAACATTATATTTCTGGAGATTCTTACAATGAAGAAGTGGATGTCATTCAAATGGTGACTCCAGAAGAATTTATCAAGAACCAAACACCAGAAACTGTAGAGTTCATCTTTGAATAGGTAAAAGTGGTGAAAACAGAAGGTTCGTGAAACTCCAATCTTTTTATATTTTTGATGTTTTTAATACATAAGGGAAGTTTCGGGACGAAACTGAAGAGGAAATGGAGCCCGGGGTGGACAAACTCACCCCAGGCGCGGGCCTAGCCTGGTCGCGCCTGGAGGGGGTTTGACTCCCCCGAACTCCGTCTCCGCTTTGTTTCCGTGTCAGAACCTTCCTTATGCATTGAAACTTCATAATATATAAAACCTCGGATCCCCCGAGGTTCGTGCATCGTGTTCTTTTTGTGTTTTCGTTTCGATCTGTCTCTGTCAGGAAATCTTCTCAAGATTAGAGAAAAACTTGGAGCTAATCCGTACTCCTACTTCTGAGTTCGAGGAACTAAGGAAGTTGATTGAGGAGCTTATCAAGAGAACGCCACCACCACCAAGGGAGTAAATCGTCATCAGGTTTGGCATCCCCTTGGCTTGTTCCAAGATTGGGGGAGTGCCGCGGTATCACCACCGTTATCTTTCATATTTTACCTTTTTAGTGGATTCGTATCTTTGGTAGAGAGGTTATCTTATAGTTTGGTTTGCATGTGGAAGTATCTCTCCTTTAGTTGATTATCTATATATCCCTTGGTGTGAGTACCTTTATTGAATATTAATGAGAAGTCTCATATTTTACTTATTTTAGTTTGCAATCTCTATTATATGATGGATCTTGTTGATCAGTATTGGCACCACTTTGGGATCATCAAGTGGATCTAAATTGGTTTTGGCAAACCGAGTTCTGGTCAGTAGTATTACTATGAAAGAGAAAAAGAAAGAAAAAGCTCATAGGTATTTTGTATTATTTGTTTTCTTTCTTGTTGGCTCATAAACTTAGTATTCGTTATTTAAGATTATTTTGTGTCTTCAAGGAAGATTGCATGTTTGGCTTTATTACTTGTATGTTTGCTTGCTTCTTTCAACTCTCTTGCTTGCTACCCAGCCTTGCTATCCAAAAACCTGTTTTGAGAAGGCATACTTCTCATGTTTCCAAAAAAAATCCTTTGAACCCAAAACCTTTTGCCACTTGTGTCCACCATATCTACCTAATAACTATTGTTATTCCTAGCAAATTCTCAAGTTCCATCTACCTTTCGAATTAAAAAGTATTTTGTTATGTGAAAACTAGTTAGTAAAGCTCTCACGAACTTGATGGCACACTTTATTTCTTACCCCTAATAAACTTGAACCATTGTGAACATCGAAGTTGTATATGCTTGCATCTATACGTTGGGATTATCAGAACCGTGCTGTCACGGGGAACGTTTTCAACATTGCACTTGTACCTTGTCGTACATAGTTGATATCGTGCTCTTTTGTCTATGGATGTCATCGGTGTGAAATAAAGAGGGTACTTGTAAGTCCATGGAATTTGTATTATGTGTTAGAGAAACGCCTGGGCCGCTAGCCTAAGCCATGCTTAATCATGGTGGAAACTTGCAGCATCACCATAGTGAGTCATCTATGAAGCATCCTCAATAAAAATCTATATGCATAGTAAATAAAAGATTGGTGAGATGCTCATTGTCTGCTTGCCTTGTCATTTTGGTTATGGGAAAGCTCCTGTACCATGTGCAAGGGGTACCCTGTTGGCGGTTCTCAATGATATGCAAATACTTACAATGACAAGAACTTACCTGGACCCAAAGTTGAGTATGCATGAGGAGTGGCCCTCATATTCAAGGGACATGAGATTGCCAACTTAGATTTCGTCAAGCATATACTCCATCTTTGTTCGCTTTAACCTTGTAGCATCCCAAAAATACTAAACTTGGATCATCAAACTCTAATCATCAAAATTAGGGTTAACAAAAACTTTTCTAATTAAAATTATGAAAGCATGCATATGTGTATGCATTTCATTTGAAATTATTTTGAACCAACTTGTTTGTGTGTTCCTTTGCTTGTAAATGGATGCTTAGGTGAAATAAACCTTATCTAAACATTTCCCACACTTTTTCCAAAGACAAGTAAATCAAAACAAATAAAATAAGGGAATGGTCATTTTGACCAATTTAACTCCCATGCCTACTTTGGCTGTCTCAAACTTTCAAAACCCAACAGAAACTTTTCTGGATCTTTGCACCCCTTGATTGTACTCATAACCAAGTATCAAGGCCCACTTTGTGATCATCCAGAAACATTCAAATGCATAGTTTAAATGACAATTCAAAATTGAATCTTTATCATATGAGAAGATCCCACTTTTTCAAAAACCACTCAAACAAGCTCAACTTTCAAAACCCAAGCATCTGCAGACTCACCAGCACCAATCTAGCACACCCACCAAAAATCTTTTCAAAATTCAAAACTTGAATTCATGCGGCCATCCATCAAACACTTGGCAGACACAAATCAAACAAAATCAAAACACTATAGTGTGCAGTGCTTTGAGCCTAACTGGTTCCCTATCTAGCTCACAACCATCTCAGTAGATCATCTAGCAAGATTAACCAAGCACTAGCACCACTGTGAGCTTGCTAATATCATCAATGATGAACAGCCGAAGAACACCATGCCACCCTAGTGTAGACAGCAAGCTAGGAAAGAAACTAGCCATGCCAACCTTGTCTCGGAAATCACCCATGCCTCACCGCCCCCTCTCGACCAGCCCTGCCTCGAAAACGTCGAACACAGCACCCAGGAACGTCGCGCCCGTGCCTCTGCCAACCGTGCCGAGCATGCGCCAGAGCACCACCCTCGACCGAAGCCCACAGACCGCGGGCCTCCCCTGCCGCGTGCATACATGATCGCCACCGACCAAGGAGACAGCCAGACATCCCCGTTCGCCGCCCCAAACCGCATAGCCACCACTCACCGTCGAAGATGCCGCCTCTGCCGCGCAGAGCGTCTAGTGTTCCAGAACAAACCGCACCACCCCTACACGCGCATTAAAGCCATAGAGCATCGCCAGGAGACCACCAAGCGATCGCCACCACCGGCCATGCCTCTAGCCGCTCGTAGCCATGTCGCCACCGTCGCCTACCCATGCCGTTCGGTCTCGTCGTCGATACTATAAATAGAGGCCACCCCCGCTCGAATTCTTCACACCATTCCAATCCCCTATCCTCACTGACCATTCCACCCCGTTCCCGGAGCAAGGCGAGCAGCACTTCGCCGGAATTTCGCCGGAGCCCGCCGCCTCTGGAGCAGGAGGAAGCCAGCGATTGGAGCCTCCCCAGGAGAAGCCACCGGTACCAGGAGAACCGCCGTCGTCGACTTCGTCGTTCGCCCGCCTCGCCGACCCTCGCCCGAGTATATAAAAATATATAGGTTTACTTACAGAAATAATGTTCAAGCAATAAAAGAATGCCCCATAGGCATTTCTAGTCACTTTATTTAATTAAAATAAAAGGGTAAAACCTTATTAAATTGTGACACAACTTTAAATCCTATTCCCATGAACTAAAATATGTGGTGATGACATGTGTCAACATGATCCCATGTTTGGTTTGGAGAATATTAAATCTTAAGTAGTTTTTCAATGAGTAGAAATTACTTTTCTAAAAATAAAAGGAATTAAACCAAACTTTAACCTTGTAATGTTAGTGATGATGCTAAATCATCTATAGGACCCTTGTGTGTAATGATTGCAAGTAGTTAAGTATTGTTTGGTGATTGTGTACATCGTATTTATTTATAGACGCTAGTACCGACCAAGGATACGAGGATGAAGGAGGATACTACGAAGAGGAAGCCGAGGAGAACTTCAACCACTACTCTGCACAAGGCAAGCTTTACTAACTAAGTGGACCAATGCAAGCTAACACTTGCAAGATACCCTACTTTAGCAAGCCTAATACTACTAGTTGAATGTGCAAGCTAACACTTGCAATTATGAAAGTTAGATAACCTATGCAATGCACAAAGCATGCTTGGTTAGACATATCTGATGATACCCAATCCTAGTTTTACCTACAAGCTTTATATTTTATTTCCTTATCAAAGCTATTACTTAGAGCTTACTTAAGTGAATTGTAGATAATAGAAGGATAATTGAAGGTTGCATAAAGAGCATAAAATTTGGCCTAAGCTATATAATCTTGATGTCATCCTCAGGCATGAGATTAAACTTATTTAAACTCCACTAGTTTACCACCCCTCATTAGCACATACCCCCATTTGTAGATGCTAGTGCTAAGGATAAAACTTGATCAACTTTAGATGGGAATACTTGGTGAAAATGGTTATGAAAACCTTAGAATGATGGATCATTCTATTGAGATGTTTTGACATGTGTTTCCAAACACCAGATGATTTTGGTGATGAAAATGTTGAGGCATGAGCCTTAGCCCTTTATAAAAATGATGGTTGTCTGGATGCGATACCATTCCAATTTTATCATACAACCACAATACCCGAGAATTGGGTAGGGCTTGACTGGAAACTTATATACCCTAGTATTAGTTCCCTCACGGCCAAGGTCTGAGCTGAGGCTACCTTGTGAAGATTGTCCACCTGTGCAGTACCCAAGATGACAGTTGGTCATGGTTGGGAGGCCAAACTCACAGGAGAGGTGCTTATACTAGGGCGTGTAATTGAAAGGTTAGGATTGATTATCCGCATACTGAGTATGGTGAATTCAGGATTTGTTCCTGACGGATGTATCGAATATTGTGGTGAAAGTGTACAATCTCTGCAGAGTGTCAAACTATTCGAATTGCCGCGTCAGCGGTTATGGACAGTTGGAGTGGCCATACTGTTCCTCCGTCAGATGTTTTCCAAAAGGACTTGTGAAATGAATTGAGACTTTGACTTGACCACAATAGAGTTGTGACATGAGATACAAGTTCCCACTTAGGTGTTATAAAACCTTAACTAGCATTTGTTGCTTCCAAACTTAGTAGAGATAAATCTGGCTTTTGCAAAACAACCCTAGAGCCTAGTGTCGTATTATCCAAAAACCCTTTTACTTGTTAGTACTAGTTTGCGAGTACTTAAAGAGTACTCATGGTATCCAATTCTATTATGTCTCGCAAAAATGGTAATCATGGGATTGCGATGTATGGCATAACAGGCATCTGGGATTAAAAATCCAGGTGTTAACAAACCTTAATCATCTAAATATGCTTATGATAGGGGCAATGACGGCTCAAAACTAGTAAGTACCATAATCTTTTGGAAGCTCTTTATGACTTGTAATCCCTCCTACCCTCTAAGAAGGGACCTTTCTACCAGTTACAAGTTCAGTCAGTAAACCTACTTCCTCTCTATCTCCAGCAAGCTTTTGAGTTGTTGTGTTTCAAGCATTCATATGGTGATTTATTCAATCATGTTATTTATCTTCCTTGTTTGCACACAACTCTTATCTATTGAGTATTACTTTGAAAGCCTTCACTTGTGAAAAACCTTTTTGAGCAAAGAGTGCTCCTGTTTTGAAACTTCTACAAAGAAAAGCTTTTGTGAAACTGTTTTCCAGGTGTTCTCTGACCAAGAACAAGTTTGCCAATTGCAATTATGATTTATCTTTATGCATCTCTATTGTGACTGATCTACTTGGTTGCAAGCTAAGTTATATAATGGTGAGTTGCTTTCTTCTATGAGTTGTGCAATGGTAAGTGTGATGCTTCTTGTCCGTATTCTTTTATCGACACTTCACTCCATAAACCTGTTGACATGTTTACTGAGCTCAGTATTCGCTTGGGGACAAGCGAACTAAGATTGGGGGAGTTGATACGCCCAATTTGCATCACCATCATATATCATAATTTACCTCTATCCATTGATATTTGTCTTATTATGAGGTATTACTTACGGGCTTTCATCTGTTTATGCTTGTTGGATGATTCCTGGAGGATGGACTGCCAGAGTATGGATTCTGATGGAAAACACGGCGTTTCGGTGCAATTTCGCGAAGATTAGAAAAATACCAGAAAAATATGGAAGCATATTATTTTACCGGAAGACGAAGGAAGCCAGAAGAAGGAGCGAAGGGGGGCCTCAGAGGGCCCACACCCCTAGGCACGGGCCCACCTGACACCGTGCCTAGGGTGGGTTTGGCCCACCTGCTCGGCCTTCGACTCTGCCCCTTCGCCTATATCTTCCCTATGGAACCCTAACACCAGGAGAGCGACCATAAATAGACTTTCGCCGCCTCTCGAGGGTGGAAAACACCGAGAGAGAAAGATCTCTCCGGCAGACAGATTTCTGCCAGGAGAATTCCTTACCAGAGAGGGGAGACCGTCGCCATGAACACCATCGTCAAGCTAGGCTTCATCGGGATCATCATCATCATCCACACTATCATCTCCACCAGCACCATCATCACCACTCTGTCCCGCTGTAACAATTGTGTTGGATATTGCTTTAGTTCGTTAGGGGAAACTTTCTCGGTGTTAATTACTATTGTAGTTGATGCTTGTGAGTGGAACCATTGGATTATTGTTTATGTTCAGATTGTTATCCATTACCATACCATCTTTGATCTTGAACCATATGATGTCTTGTGAGTAGTTCGTTTAGTTCTTGAGGACATGGGAGAAGTCATGTTGTTAGTAGTGAATCTGTGATGAGTTATTATTCAATGGTTTAGTATTTAAGTTGTGGTGCTATTCTTCTAGTGGTGTCATGTGAACATTGACTACATGACACTTCACCATTTATGGGCCT
Source organism: Avena longiglumis (assembly GCA_030063025.1). NCBI lineage: Eukaryota > Viridiplantae > Streptophyta > Magnoliopsida > Poales > Poaceae > Avena > Avena longiglumis. Next base: position 144,679,844 of record CP125978.1, on the reverse strand, counting down.
AGGGGAATGCATTGTGTATTTGGGTACTAATTGTGGGGTTGCCGGAGGGACAGAAATCTGAACCCCCTTTAGGACACCTTTGCACAAGGGAGTGTAGGATCTCAAAGTTTAAGGCTGTGGTTAGATTTATATCTTAACTACTTTCATGTAGTTACGGATGTTTGCAGGGGGGTTTAATCACAAGTATGTATTAGTCCTAGGAAGGGAAGTATGTTAGCACAGGTTCACCCACACAACACTTACAAACACCAAAGAAGAGTACTCAGCTATTTGAAGCGAAAGCACTTGAAAGAATTCCCATGTGTCCTCGAGAACGTTTGGTCCTTATAAGTATTTCCACCGGCTTGTCCTTTGCTAAGAAAGGATTGGGCCACTTGTTCTGTTTGTTAGTTACTTCTGTTACTTGCTATTTTCATTGTTGCCTTGACGGAAAACCACTAAAAATCTATTTGCTAAGTATTCACAGGGATTTCCTGCTCCATACCACTGTTCAGCACCTTCTACTCCTCGTTGGGATCGACACTCCTATTTATCTAAAGTACTACGATACACCACCTATACTTGTCGGTCATCAATCGATAGCTACACCATATCCCGACACAGTATGTCCGAGAAATACCACTTCATTCAACCAGAATTCACACTTGCTGAATTTGGCATACAGCTTATGCTCCCTGAGCTTCTCAAGTATCAAACGCAAATGCTCTTCATGCTCTTCTTTGCTCTTGGAGTAGATCAAAATGTTGTCGATGAATATGACAACAAACTTGTCGAGAAACTCCATGAACACTTCGTTTATCATGTTCATGAAATAGGCTGGTGCATTTGTCAAACCAAATGGCATCACGGTGTACTCATACAAACCATACCTAGTGGTGAAAGTAGTCTTAGGTATGTCTTGCTCTCTAATCTTAAGTTGAAAGTAGCCTGATCGGAGATCAATCTTCGAGAACACACAGGCTCCTTCTAGCTGATCAAATAGGTCGTTGATTCTAGGCAAAGGATATTTGTTCTTGATAGTCATCTCATTGAGTGAACGATAGTCTATGCACAACCTTTGACTTCTATATTTCTTCTCAAAAAATAGAACTAGTGCACCTCAAGACGAAGAACTTGGTTGAATAAATCCTTTTTGTAACTGCTCTCCAAGCTGTTTCTTGAGTTATTTTAACTCATCCACTGACATCTTGTAGGGTCTCTTTTCTATTGGTCCAGATCCTGGCAGCAAGTCAATCAGAAACTCTACATCTCTATCTGGTGGCATTCCAGGTAGTTCCTCTGGGAAAACATCCGGATACTCTCTCACAATTAGCACACTGTCTATGCTAACCCCCTTAAGAGAATTTAGCTTACTCCCTTTAGATTCAAAGTTGGACTTGAACCTAATCCGTTTCTTATCTGGGTAGTGAGTGTGACAGTACGATTGGCACAATCTAGTACTCCTTCATACTTAGTCATCCAATCCATTCCCAAAATTACATCCAATCCTTGGGAATCTAGGATTATCAAACTAACGGGAAACTTATACTTCCCAAATTCTATCATTAGATCATGACATCCAAAGTTCATTATCATTTCTCCACCAGGAGAGCTTACTTTTATAGGACACCCAATAGTTTCAGTTGGAAGTCCATTTTTATCAACAAATTCTATTGATATGAATGAATGCGATGCGCCAGTATCAAAAAGAACAAGTGATGGAAAAGAATTGAGCTTGAACTTACCAGCCACAACATTAGACTCTTCATATATTTCTTCCACACTAATGTGGTTCACTTGTCCCTTTTGGGAGGGATTGGGCTTGTTGGCACCTTCAACTTTAATTTCTGGGCACTCATTTGCATAGTGTCCCATCTTCTTACACTTGAAACACTCAACCTGACTAAGATCTTTCTTTACAGGCTGACTTCCATTTCCACTTCCACTGTGGTGTCTCTTATGTTCACTCTTGTGGTTCTTATACTTGTCATTGTCATGACTGCGATGATGCTTGTTGTCATCATGACGGTTGTGGTTGTGGTGGCTGTTGTACTTCCCATGTTTGTGGAATCCAAAACTTCCATTATCATCATGATGGGAACGCTTGTGAGACAATCCCGAGCTGTGCATATCAAAGTTATGTTTCCTTTTTCTGCCCTCAACCTGTTTCATCTTGTTTTCCAGGATGGTGGCCTTGTCACAAAGTGATTTATAGGTTGGGACATAGGCAAAAGACAGTTGCAGGTTCAACTCATCATTAAGTCCTTCGAGGAATTTCTCTTTCCTCTTAGCATCAGTATCAACTTCATCCGGTGCATAGCGCGCCAAATTGTTGAACTCCTGAATGTACTCAGCCACACTGCGGTGACGCTGTTTCAGGTTGTGGAACTCCTTCTTATTCAAGTTTATCACTCCGTATGAGATGTGAGCTGTACGGAATCCATACTCAAAAATATCCCAATTCACATCCTCAAGGGGGGTGGTGATCTAAAAGTTGTCCCACCAGGTTGCTGCCGGTCCTTCGAGCAGATGTGCTGCAAACCTGACTTTTTCCTCGTCGGTGCAGCCAATAGTGACTAAGTCCTTGTTCACTTAACGTAACCAGTCATTGGCTACCATTGGATCAGTGGTTCCCGAGAACTTTGCAGGCCTTAGTCTCAGAAATCTGGTGAGCATGTCAAATGCTATAGGATTGTAGTTGTTATTTTTTTCTGATTCTAATTTTTCACCAACTGTGTCATCATCTGCATCAGTTGAGCTTGAGTTGTCATCAAGTGCTGCATCTCGGGCGTGACGTTATTGTTGTTGTTTGGTGTCACATCCCAAGATTTTCCAAATCTTGTAATGTGAAAAATAAATGAATAAAATAAAACTTTGTTTGATTTTTAGAGCCAGAAGAAACTTTTTGAATTCAAATTGGAACCCCAAACCCATTTGAATTAAATAAAATCCTAAAGGGATTCATAAAGATAAACTTTTATTAAAGGAAAATAAAAATATTTAAAATACTATTTTGGATCTCTTAATAGAGATTTGGTATTCAAAAGAAAATATGGATTTAGGAATAAAGATTATTTTATAAAGCCAAATTAAAACTTGGCCAAGTTTTGGAATTAAAACATTTTATTCTAAATAAATTTAGCAAAGATTTATTTAAAATAAATTAATAAGGATTTAATATCCAACTTTATTTAATAAAAGGCTTTACCATTTTTAAAACATCAAAACTTATTAAATTATTTTAAATAAGTTTTCCAAGTATTTTATGTTCTCTAATAAAACCTACTAAAGGGTTTTGGCTTTATTTTAGATTCAAACAAAAATCTCAAATAAAATCAATCCTATTTGAAATAATAATGAAAGTCTATTATATTAAATTAATAAAGGACACTAAAATAAAAGGTTATTTTGTTTTAAAACAAATTTCCAAATATTATATATTTCCCAAATTAAACATACTAATTTTATTTTGGAAATATTTAAGTTTCAAATAAAGATTTTATTAATAAAATCAAACCCTATTTGATTTAATTACTAAGGTCCATTTTATTTAATTATTAATGGACCCTAAAGTAAAAGGATTATTTTATTTTAAACAAGTTTTCCAAATATTCTTTATTTCCAAATAAAACCTACCGATTGGGTTTTGAAAGCATTTGGATTTCAAATGAAGATTTTATTAAATAAACCAAACCTTGTTTTATTAATAAAACCATGGACCATTTTATTTAATTAATAAATGGAACCTAAAAAGATTTAAAATATTATTTTATTTTGGAAGTTGGTATATACTACTAAACAGAACCAAAAACTCATTACAATAGTTTGAATTATTTGAATGATTGTCTTGTTGTTTGAATTGTGAAATGAATTTCAAATCAGTAAATAAAATGGAAAAAGGAAAATGTTTCTGTACAAAAAAAAGGGAAACAACGGCCCAACTACCCATTTAACTCAACCCAACCGAGCCCACCTCCCTCTCTCAGCGAAGTGAACCGTTTTTCACCGCAAAACTAACCCACGCAGTGTATGACAACTGGAGCCCACCTGAAGCCTTTCTCACTCACTGACAAACAGGACCCACCCATCACTGTTCATCGTCTTCAACGAGACTCCGTCGCCCTGACCGTTGCAGTGAGTTACTCCGGCGATTGATTGCGCGTGAAGGAGACATTGATTCCTTGTAATGACCACGCCCCTTTAAACGCCAGCCACTCCTGTTTGTTTCCCCTCTGCCTTCTTCCCCGAGCACGCCTCCAGGCCGTCGCAATTCGTCCTCGAACAGCTTCGTCGCCGACGAGCTTCCACCGACGAATACGGCCAGCACACGCCCCCTTCCGCCTCCCTGAGCACACGAGCACGCTCACCATCTCCTGGCATATCCTTATGTGTCAATCACTCACTCGCGGGTGCCCCTGAGCATCGGCAACGACAACACCGAGCGTGCGCCGCCGTCTGCCATTGTTTCGTCGAGTATTCCAGGTGAACTCCGACCTCCCCTCTCCATCCCGATGACGCTCCCTTACTCACGATCCTCGTACGCACCTAACCATGCCTCTATTTTGTCTTAGCGTGGTCCTAAACGTCGCCAACGACGACAACCTGAGAGCACCGTCGTCCGCAGCTTCTCCGACGAGCAATTAGCAGCAACCCCTTGCGCCCCTCGAGTAGCCAACCCCACCTCGAGCACCAGCAAGTCTATGCGAGCCTGGTAAGCCTTGCCAGCCTCTCCCTCGCTTCCTGCATCGCCAGCGCCGCCGCCGACTGACCTCGCCACCGCCAGCAACCATCGCTGCGCCGCCAGAGTCTGGTCAGTACGATACTAGCCGTAGGATCTGGATCGAACGGACTGAATAGATCATTTAATCGCCGAAGGGGTACGCTCCCAGAACCGCACGATTCATTTAGATCCAACGCACCCCAGTAGTCGATCCACACGAACAGTTTTCGGCCAATTAGAATACGACGCGTGGCAGGATCTATTTTAAAACTGAATTTGAAATCAGATTGATTTGCAAACTTCAAACCCCTGTAACTTTCAAACCACACGTCCAAATTTGACAAATTTTATATCAATGAAATCAGGAGAACAAGCCCTAACCAACCATGGCATTAGTTTAGAAAATAGTATCTGTTATCTTGTTTGATTTTGCAGAAACTTTTGTATGCTTGTTTAGAGTACAAAAATTGTTTAAAAAATGATTTTTGGATTAAAACCTTTGCAAAATGGTTTGTTGTGACCTTACTGACCATAGGGGCCAACCCTTGGTATTAAAAATTATTTTTGTAAGATTTAGGTTGGATTACTTGACTTAGCCATTTTCTAGCCAAATAAAAAGAATTGATTTTATTATGGAAATGTTTATGGGAAGAAAACTTTGAGTAGATGGTTTGGACCAAACCTACTGACCAAAACACCAAGTTTTGCAATAGCAACTCATTTGGTGAACCCTATGGGCTAATGCCTTAGTAAAAAAAAATATATTTCTACATCACATAAAATAACACTTTGTTTTGAAAATGGTTTTAAAATGAAACCTTTTTGCAAATGACTTGGCCACTTTAAGAAATGACCATTAGATGTACCCAAATGACTATGACCCACTAGGAACCACTTTTTCAAACAAAACAAAGCTTGGCATGCTTGCATGCATTTCTTTGACCTTGTTATTTATGTGTGTTGTTTTGCTTGATTGGTAGATTGAGTTTGTGCCTTGCTTGATTGATTTGTAGTGCCTTGAAGAGTGTGATTGTTGCAAAGATCAAGAAGTGAACCTATACTCTACCAAAAAGGCAAGTGATGCTTCATACTTTCTATCCCATTACTTTTTCTATGCATTAGTGATTTTGCTAAATAAACTTGCATGGATTTTGCTAAGTATAGATCTTGCTATAGGAAAACCTAGTAGATGAATCCTTAGTAGGATTTCCTAAGTTAAGTTTCCTAATACTACCAAGCTTAGCCTAGCTAATAGAAAACATGGGTGTAAAACATATTCACACTATGGAAAAATATTCTAAGTCTGAGGACTTGTGATTCTGTTTAATAAAACAACTAAGTTAATGAATCCCCTGGGTGGAATGGGCTTGCTTGGTGGAGATTGGTTGAGTGGTTCACAATGCCATAGACTTGGATTGTGTATCTCACTTGTGGTATGCCACCCAGGAACAAAGGGATTTGAGATGTCAAATGTTGAGAAGCTTCAAGTGCAACCACTTGGCAATATGGGCTCTGCCATGATCATATAGGTTGCAAGAACTTAGCCATATGGACAGTGGGTGGTAGTGTTTGATAGGTTGGAGCGCGTCCATATTGGTCTAAGGGAAAGCTTCTGAAAGATCTTGTCTTGGGAAACCAAGTCTTGTGGGGAAAGTGCACCACCTCTGCAGAGTGTAAAATCTAAGTACTTAGCTATGTCCCTGGTAAAGGACAATTTGAGCATCAAGACATGGAAGCAATCAAGAATCTCATCATTCCAATTTCTAAATTAAAATCTTGTGGTTTGAACAAGGGTTGTTTGAATTCTTCAATCATTGATGGAGAGATGGCTTGGTACAAGGATCTTGAAATCTTTGATTGAGAAAAATGATTTTGACAAGCAAAAACTTAGTATTTTCAAAATGATAAGAAAAATCTATTTTGAGCAATGCAAGCCTCAACTCCACTTAGCCAATTGCATATAGATGATAGACTCCACTATAATACCATAGTATCACTTGCCAATACAATTCAAATGTATTGACCCTTTGTGGCTGTAACTTGTATGTTGCAGGTTTGATTGATTTTAGTGAAGATTGTTTGATTAGAATTACAAAGTCTACAACCAACATCTGCCTGTGCCACATTGAAGATGAAGGACCCCATGCTTATAGTTATTCCGCTGCAATGTAATGTAATAGCCATATGAGCTATGAAAGATGTAATAAAAATTATGTTATTCCTGGTTATAAAGTTATATTATGACCTTTGTTTTCTTGATATTACATCTCAACTGTGGATGCTAGCTATTGATCCAGGGACTAGCATTGTAAAACACAAGAGGCTCTATCTTATCTAAGATTGGGACCCCTACATTTGGGTTGGGGTTGGCACGACGGGGAGGCATCTGCGGTTTCAATAAGGATAAGAAATGAGATACCCATAGATGCTTAACATGCACAATACATCACATAACAACAATCATAAAAAAATCAAGCTCAAAAATAACGTAGAGTTTGAACAAAGTAAACAACAGGTTTTTGGAAAGGTAAACACACCATAGCAAGTCATCCACATGTTGGATGGTCATTGCGACTCAATAATCAAAGTATGATAGATAAAAGATAGTCGAGTAGTCTACACTACTCCTCCATGTCGACCTCCACGTCAACAAGAGCAAGACATGTATTCTCCATGGCGGCCTTGTACTCCTCTACACTAGTGGTCAAGGCCTCGATCTTTGCCCTGAGGGCCCTCTTCTGTGAGCGAAGCCTCTCAATCACTCCCTACCGGGTCTCGGGCTCGAAGTCCTTGGCCTTTATCGCAGCCTTCATGTCCTTGATCTTCTTGTTTCTGTCCTGGACTCTCTTCTCTAGATTCTTGAACTTCTTGTCCTGGCTCTCGAATCTGGCCTCCATCTCCTTGACGATCTCGTCTTGCTCCGCGAACAGCTTGTCCTTCTCCCTCAACTGAACTTGGAGCTCTTCATTGCTAAGAATGATGTTGGTCCTATCGGTGTCAAGGTGTCTAATAAGGCCCTCTAGGTCCTGGAGGTAGAGACGAACTAGCTAAATCGTCTCTCTAGTAGCACCCGCATACACCAATGCCTCTCCCTCCTTGTCATGTCTCCCGAACAGGTGGAAGTAGAGGCCTCTAAGCTCAGTGGAGTGGCATCCGCAGAGGCGTTCGAGTAGCTCCTGCATGACTACATCTAGACCCTTATCCTTGTCATCGTGCATCGGCTTGAAGGAAATCTCCTCTGTGAGTGGCTCCGTCTGTAGTCCCGGCTGCGAGACTCAAAAACCCCAAAGATCCTTCCTCTCAAACTTGGTGAGCTAAAATGCCTTGATACTAGGAAGTGGGAGGTTGAGCACACTAGTAAACTGCACGATACGTGAACCAAAACGAGTTCCATTGAACTCCTCGGCAGTGCGGATCTCAAATCTAGTCATCTAAGGTAAGATAGAAAAATATTAGAACAACACAAGTAGAAGAAACAAGACAGTAGAATAAAAACAAAAACATACATCATCCATCAAACATACAAGTCATGGCATACAAGTTTATCACAACACTAAGGTTCAACATAACCTGGATAAATTTTGGGGAAAATACGACAAGTGTGGTGGTCCAACTAACGGAGTATGTTACAATTGTCACTCACTTGACAAGATAGCTATCAGGACATCCTAGAGGAAATCTGTCGATCTTGTTCACAAGATTCTAATGCTAAGTCTATGATGTCTTCTCTTAAATGTTGGTTGGCAGCCTCTAAGTCTTGGTTATGCTTCTTCTCTTCTCTAAGGTCATTTTGAGTGTTGAGCATTCTACACTTGAGCCTATCACCAAGCTCCTTGATGGCATTCCAAGATGCATTTCTTGCAGAGTCAAAGAATGGTGTGTGCATTTCAGAGTTGGTGACCATGCAGAATCCCGACTCTTTGTGGTTGTCTTCCTTGTTTTTGTACAAGTGAAGTTGCACCCACCAATATTATTCTCCTTCATCCAACACAGGGAATCCCTTGTATACAGCTGCACCATGTATCCCCATGGTAACCATAAGGTTCTTAACTGCTTTGGGAAACTCCGTCTCACACTCCAAGGTCATTGTCATGAGTGGTCCCTTCTTGACGGCTTCGTTGATGGAGTTCATCTACAAATAGAGATAAGAAAGAAGATTAGAAAAGTTTACGAGAAGAAAAAGAAAAGTGTGCAATTTACAAAGTGTTGTAGTTTTTCCTTAGTGGTTTCTTAGTATAATCCAACCTAGGGTCATAAGCCTACAGGCAACACAGTGCTCTAATTCCATCTGTAAGACCCCACCTTTGTAAAGGTAAAGGTCCCTGTGATTGCAATGCTAGTCCCTGGATCAAATGCTAGCATCCACAGTTTAAGATGAAGTACACATAAACAAAGGTCATTATTACATCGTCATTCCAGAGATAACATAGTATTTTACAACTCCATATCCATAGGCTAGTACAAGAGTTCAACTTAACTAAATAAAGTAAAGTCTGCATCTTCATGTGCCACATGCAAACATGTTGAGTGTAGACTCATAACCCTAATACTCATTAGAGTAACCTGCAACATCACAAGTTACATCCACGGTGGGTCAATACATTGGAATAGTATTAGAAAGTGATACCTTAGTAGAATAATAGTTTCTAGCTTTTATATGAATTTGGCTAAGTGTAGCTTAGCCTTGCTTTGCTCAAAATAGGTTTTGCCTATCAGTTGAAAACACTAAGTTTTTGTTTGACAAAAACTCCCAAGGAACCACCAATAGACATTGGTGAACCTTTACCCTTGTTCAACCACAAGTTTTTAACTTAGAAATTGGGATGAGGAGATCCTTGATAGCTTCAATGTCTTGATGCTCAAATTGTCCGTTGTCGGGGACACGGCTAAGTACTTAGATTTTTCCTTCTAGAGAGGTGGTGCACTTTCCCCACAAGACTCGACATGCATCGAGACAAGATCTTTCACAAGCCTTCCCTTGGACCAAATGGACGTGTTCCTGTAACATCCCAAAAATATTAAACTTGAATCATCAAACTCTAATCTTCAAATTTAGGGTTAACAAAAACTTTTCCAATTAAAAATATGAAAGCATTCATATGTGTATGTATTAAAATATGAATTCTTTTGAATTTCCATGGTTCTATGTTTATTTGCTTGTAAAATGATTCTTAGGTGAAATAAACATCATCTAAACAATCCCCAAACTTTTCCCAAAGACAAACAAATCAAAACAAACAAATTAAGTGAATGGTCACTTTGGCCAAATTAACTCCCATGCCTACTTTGGCTATCTCTAACTTTCAGAACTTAACAGAAACATGTATGGATCTTTGCATCCCTTGATAGTACTCATAATAAGGTACCAAGGCCCACCTTGTGATCATCCAAAAACATTTAAATGCTTAGTTTAAATGACAGTTTAAAATTGAATCTATGTCATATGGGAAGATCCCACTATTTCAAAAACCACTCAAACAAGCTCAATTTTCAAAACCCAAGCATCCATAGTATCACCAGCACATGCCTAGCACACTCACCAAAAATATTTTCAAAATTCAAAACTTAAGTTCATGCGGCCATTTCATCAAATAGGTTGCAGATTCAAATCAACAAAATCAAAAACACTATGTTGAGCAGTGTTTTGGTCAACCTTGTCCCCTCTCTGGTTACCACTAGCCTCAGTAGATCATCTAGCAACCTTAACTAATCTCTAGCACCACTGTAAGCTGGCCATTGTCATCAATGGTGAGCTGGCCGAGAGCACCCATGTCACCCAAGTGTGGACAGCAAGCTAGGAGAGGAACTAGCCGTGCCAACCTTGTCTGGGAGGTAGCCCATGCCTCACCGCCCCCTCTCGACCAGCCCTAGCTCGGAGACAGCGACCAGAACCGCCAGGAACGTCGCGCCCGTGCCGCTGTCAACCATGCCGACGCGCACCGCAGAACACGCCCGTTCCCACGCAACCCGACCACCTCGAGCCATCGCCGCCCCACCGTCCCAGGAGACCACCAGACATGCTCGTTTCACCGCTCGTACCCCGTAGCCACCGCTCGCCGTCGAAGACGCCGCCTCTGCCGTGCAGAGCATCACACGTTCCTGACCGATTGCCACCACCCCTACATGCGCATTTAAACCCTAGAGCATCACCAGGAGACCGCCCGTCGATCGCCAACCGCAGCCATGCCTCTAGCCGCCCGTAGCCGTGTCGCCACCGTCGCCTTCCCATCCCTCTCGGTCTCGCCATCGAGCCTATAAAAGGAGACGAACCCCGCTCGATTTCTTCACACCATCTCACTCCCCTCACCTCACTGATCATTCCACCCCTTAGCCGGAGCAAGGCGAGCAGCCCATCGCCGGAATTTGGCCGGAGCTTGCCGCTGCAGAGGAGAAGAGGAGCCGTTGATTTCGTCCACCCCGGGAGCTGCCGCGACCATCCCTGAGTTCGCCGTCGTCGAATTCGTCGTTTGCCCGCCTCGCCGTCGTCATTGGAGCCACGGTATGCCCCCTATGCACCCCCGCTGAGCCGCTAGGGTTTGAGCTCGCCGATGACCTGTTCATCGTCGACGACGACCCTCAGCCGTCGATCTTCATTCTAATCCAACGCACCATATCGCCCCGTACCGCTTCGCGTTTAAAGAGCCACTAACCAGTAGAACCCCCGTCAGTTGCGCTCGACGCTGCAAAGTGACACTGGGCCGGCCCAATAACACTTCCCGCGCAGCCCACTCATTTGAATTTAGCTTTTTTATTTATATTCAAACTCAGTTCTGTACCTAGTTTCAAAAATCAACCCAGCTCAATTCAGTGAACTAAATTGAATGAAACCAACTTTGTTAGAAAGATATTGAAATGCTTAATCCAATCCCGTTGGATTCAAATCATTTGGACGTATAGATCAACCTTGGTAAAAATAACAAGGAAGAAGCTTTTCTACATTCAAACATTTTTCAAATTTAAACCATAATAGCTTTTGAGTTGATTCCAACTCTCAAAAATCATATTTGATCATACCTTTCAGAATATATAAAAATATATGGGTTTACTTGGAAAAATAATGTTCAAGTAGTAAAAGAATGCCACATAGGCATTTCTATCCATTTTAATGATTTAAAATAAAAAGGTTAAACCTTATTAAATTGTGACACCACTTTAAATCACATTCCCATGTACTGAAATAGGTGATGACATGTGTCAACATGATCCCATGTTTAGTTTGTAGAATATTTAATCTTAAGTAGTTTTTCAATGAGTAGAAATTACTCTTCTAAAAATAAATAAATAATGCAAATGCTTTAATCTTGAATGTTAGTGATGATGCTAGATCATCTATAGAACCCTTTTGTGTGATGATTGAAAGTAGATAAGTATTGTTTGGTGATTGTGTAACTCGTATTTATTCATAGACGCTAGTACCGACCAAGGATACGAGGAGGAAGGAGGATACTACAAAGAAGAAGCCGAGGAGAACTTCTAACACTGCTCTGCACAAGGCAAGCCTAATACTACTAGTTGATTGAGCAAGCTAACACTTGCAATTATGAAAGTTAGATAACCTATGCAATGCACTAAGCATGCTTGGTTAGACACATTTGATGATACCCAATCCTAGTTTTACTTGCATGCTTTATACTTTATTTCTTTATCAAAGCTTTCTCTTAGAGTTTACTTAAGTAAATTGTAGATACTAGAAAGATAATTGAAGGTTGCATAAAGAGCACTAAATTTGGCCTAAGCTAGATAATCTTGATGTCATCCTAAGGCATGAGATTGAACTTAGTTAAACTACACTTGTTTACCACCCTTCATTAGTACTTACCCCCACTTGTAGATGCTAGTGCTAAGCATAAAACTTGATGAACTATAGATGCGAATACTTGGTGGAAAATGGTTATGAAAACCTTAGAATGATGAGTCATTCTACTTAGATGTTTTGACATGTATTTCCGAACACCAGATGATTTTGATGATGAAAATGTTAAGGCATGAGCCTTAGCCCCTTATAAAATTGATGGTTGTCTGGATGCGATACCATTCCAATTTTACCGTACAACCACAATACCCGAAATTTGGGTAGGGCTTGACTGGAAACTTATATACCTTAGTATGGGTTCCCTCATGGCCAAGGTCTGAGCTGAGGCTACCTTGTGAAGATTGTCCACCTGTGTAGTACCCAAGATGACAGTTGGTCATGGTTGGGAGGCCAAACTCACAGGAGAGGTGCTTATACTAGGGCGTGTAATTGGAAGGTTAGGATTGATTATCCGCATACTGAGTATGGTGAATTCAGGATTTGTTCCTGACGGATGTATCGAATGTTGTGGTGAAAGTGTACAATCTCTGCAGAGTGTCAAAATATTCGAATAGCCGCGTCCGCGCTTATGGACAGTTGGAGTGGCCATACTGTTCCCCCGTCAGATGTTTTGAAAACGACTTGTGAAATGGATTGAGAATTTGACTTGACCACAACAGAGTTGTGATATGAAATACAAGTTCCACTTAGCTGTTATAAAACTTCAACTAGCATTCTTTGCTTCTGAACTTAGTAGAGGTAAATCTGGCTTTTTGCAAAACAACGCTAGAGCTTAGTGTCCTATTATAAAACCCCCCTTCACTTGTTAGTATTAGTTTTCGAGTACTTAAAGAGTACTCATGGCTTTGTCCCTGGCTATTCCCGTGGTCAGACTATGAAGAAGATTACCAGGATGATGGACCCCAGGAAGGTTACGACAACTAGGATCATCTCCCATCGTCAGCATTGCCTGTGACCCCGAAGATGGAGCTTCGCCTACGCTACCTTTATTCTTACGTATTTCCGATGCTTGAGTTGTATTAAGAACTGGATCATGAGATCCTTATTTGTGTAAGACCTTATGTATTGTTTGTAATGGATGATTTACTGTGGTATCCAAATCTGTTATGTCTCGCAAAAATGGTAATCCTGGGATTGCGATGTATGGCATAACAGGCATCTGGGATTAAAAATCCGGGTGTTGACAAGTTGGTATCAGAGCCATCCTGACCATAGGAGACCATATTTAGACTACACGTTTGAATCAAAAACTTAGTTTCAAAACCAAAGGAAGCAAATATTTACAAAAACTTATTCCCATTCTTATCACCTTGTTCCTCTCATAAAAATTCATGATCCTCAAAAACTCTTGCAAAATACCTAAAATTCGACACACTTGATCACTCTACTAACTTACTCATCCTATATTCTTATAGATGGACGTGAAGTACAACAAGTTTTATCAGTTGGGGAATGGAGGAGATCTTATCTTTGAGCGGGATTTGGACCAGCTTTCAGAAATTGTGGAGCGTCTGCACCCCGAGTTCTTCGGAGCTCAGCTCAATGATCAAGGAGGAGAATATCTGCAGTGGCTAATTGTTGCAAGTCTTCGAGGAAAGATTAAACCTCCCACTGCTGAGGGATTTCAATTCACCTTGCGAGAAAACAACTGGCTCGATGGACTTGACAGGGCCATGAAGGAAGCTCTTGCCCGTCTGTGTGGGCAGAGTATCAACCAGATCAAGGGTACCCGCTTTGAATTTTGTCCAAGGCGTAATGCTATGGGACAGCCACTAGAAGCCCCATACCACCATGAGATGAAGACTCAGTTGGACCACCTTAGCTTCATGATGTACGATCGTCAGCAGGAATTGGACAATTGCCGTGACTACTCCAACCACAAGTCCGCCATCATCAAGACAAAGGATCAGACCATCGCCATGCTAGCAAAGGATCGCAAGTCTCGCCGTCGTCAGCTCGACAAGAAGGAGTGCATCATTTCCCGTCTTCGCCACCGTATCTTGGATTTCGAGGAGACCATCCACGAGAGAGACATGCAGTTGGAAGAAAGGGAGAATGCCGGAGAAGATCTTCGTGGAGACCCCTACTCCTATCTCAGCGATGATGATGATTTTCTGGAGGACCAGCCTATGGACTTGTTCACCGATGAGGATCATTTCACCTTCATCGATGATGATGAGGATGATGAGGATGATGACTACACCGACTCCGAGGAGTAGTAGCACTTGAGCACTAGCGTAGTGAGTTGTATTCGGTCCCACTGTATCGTAGTTTCCAGAATGGTTCTTAAAACCATCTATTTTTCCTTGTTGTGGTGTGTTTTTGTATCGTGTGCTATGAATGAATGAATGAAAAGCAAGTTGCTAGAAAATCTAAGTAAAACTTTAAAATCTTTTCAAAGTCCCGAAACCTTAGAAATTTCCCTCTTTTCTCATGATCTATCTCAATCTTCAGATGCCACGCGAAGGAAGTGGTTCATCCCCGGACCCGATGTTGCAGATCCTGCAAATGTTGGTTTCTTACCGCGAAGCCAAAAGAGCCGAACGTCAAGCCAACCTAGCCACCCTTCAGTAGATAGCTCAGCTAGCCCACAACAATCAAGGCCAAGGAAACCAGGACAACCACGGATCTAAGGTCAAGAATTTCCAAAACACCAACCCACATGTTTTCACTAAGTCCGAAGAGCCCTTAGACGCTGATGATTGGATGCAAACCATGGAAAACAACCTAGAAGTCGCCGGAGTGGAAGCCAACGAGAAAGTTATGTTCGCCACCCACTATTTAGCCGGAGATGCAAGAGCATGGTGGAACAGCATTCGTGCAATGACCGGAGGACAGATGATGACCTGGGAGGAATTCAAGGTCAAGTTCAGCAGAACCCATGTGCCCTCGGGTTTGATCAAGCGAATGAGAGATGAGTTCAGAGAACTGAAGCAAGGACGGATGACCGTAGTGGAATACCATGACAAATTCTTGTCATTAGCTAGGTATGCCTCGGATGAGATCGACACTGAAGCCAAGAAGAAAGAGAGATTCTTGAACGGTCTTCATGATGAGATGCAGACTGTGTTGGTCAATATCCCCTTTGCTGATATTGAAGCCCTTGTCGACTCTGCCATCCAGATGGAAGGAAAGATCAACCAAGCCAATGAGAACCGCAAGCGTCGCATGATGCATCAACCAGGAACCCATCCGACCCCAAAGTATCACCCTAACCCATCTCCAGGATTTGCCCCGAGAAACAACAAACCCACGATGAACCGTCCGACCTATCCCAACCGTGGAAACCCAAGGCCCGGAGGAAATCACGACAACCCCGGCAACTTTAGCACTTTCAACCGTGCACCACCCAAGTTCAACAACAACAATGCTGCCGCCAACACCAACACTGCCCCGAGGAAAGGAAGCAATGTTGTGCCTGTTGCAGCAAAGGACAAGTCGTAAGTGATTTGTTATGACTATGGAAATAAGGGTCACTACTCCAACGAGTGCCTCAAGAAGAATGCCGCAGCCCCCAATGCAAATGCCCCAGCTCAGCAGCAGTGTCGTGTTCATCTAGGAAGGAGGTTTGCCCCAGGGAACTCGCTCAACCGCAACGGCCGTCTTTTTCTCATGCATGATGAAGAAGCTCAGGAAGCGCCAGACGTCGTGCTGGGTATGTTTTCTGTTAATTCAGTACTTGCAAGAGTGTTGTTTGATTCTGGTGCATTGCACTCATTTGTCACCGAAGAATTTGCATGCACTAGTAAGATTCAACCAACCAAACTAAAGCATGTAATGATTGTTCAAATCCCCGGTTCAACCACCAAAGCTAGGCAAATTTTCAAAGCCGTCCCTATCTGAATCCATGGCATAGATTTTTATGCTAATCTGATAGTACTCAGGACTAAAGGTTTGGAAGTAGTACTAGAAATGGATTGGATGTCCAAACATAAAGGATTAATAGACTGTGCCAAGAAAGCCATAACCATGACCAGTAACGCTGGAATATCAGTCGAGCATATATCTGAAACCTTACCTCGTCAATTCAAGTGCAACAAGAGTATATCCCAACCTACCATTGACCAAGTCCGGATAGTCTGTGAATACCCCGATGTATTTCTAGATGTTTTCCCCGGTATGCCCCCAGATCGGGATATCGAGTTTATCATCGAACTAATCCCCGGAACAGGACCCATAGCTCAGAGACCCTATAGTATGAACCCGTGTGAACTAGCAGAACTGAAGAAACAACTGGATGCCATGCTGGAAATTGGATTGATTCAACCAAGTGCGTCACCATGGAGATCACCTGTCTTGTTCGTAGACAAGAAGGATGGAGGTAACTGTTTGTGTACGGATTACCGGAAGTTCAATGATGTCACCATCAAGAACAAGTACCCATTTCCCAAGATAGAAGATTTGTTTGATCAGTTGACCGGTGCCAAATTGTTTTCTAAGATTGATCTTAGAACAGGCTATCATCAACTCAAGATTCGCGCAGAGGATATTCCCAAGACTTCCTTTACCACTAGATATGGATTATACGAGTATACTGTCATGTCTTTTGGATTAACCAATGCCCCCGCTTATTTCATGAATCTCATGAATAAGATTTTAATGGACTTCCTGGATAAGTTTTTCGTTGTTTTCATCGATGACATTCTAATTTATTCCAAATCAGAAGAAGAACATGAGCTACACCTAAGGACCATCCTTGGAACCCTTAGAGAGCATCAGTTGTATGCAAAGTTTAGCAAATGTGAATTCTAGTTACAGGAAGTAGGATTCCTCGGTCACATTGTATCAGCCGGAGGAATTGCCGTTGACCCTGCAAAGGTGAAAGATGTCGAAGATTGGCAAGCCCCAACCACTCAAACCCAAGTTCGTGCAGTTCTCGGATTGGCGGGATATTACCGCAAGTTCGTAGAAGGATTCTCGAGTATCGCCAGACCCATGACCCAATTGCTGAAGAAGGATAAGAAGTTTGAATGGACAAACAAATGTGAAGCGAGTTTTCAAGAACTCAAGAGGAGATTGATTTCAGCCCCAATCTTAATCATGCCAGATATCAAGAAGTGCTTTGACGTGTATTGTGACGCATCCAAGATCGGTCTCGGATGTGTGCTAATGCAAGAAGGCAAAGTCATATCTTATCTATCTCGACAACTGAAACAACATGAGCAAAATTACCCAACCCATGACCTCGAACTCGCAGCCGTAGTTCCAGCCTGAAGACATGGAGGCATTACCTGATGGGAAACCGCTAGAGATTTATTCGGATCACAAGATCCTGAAGTATATATTCACTCAGAAGGAGCTGAATATGAGACAGAGAAGATGGATTGAGCTAATCAAGGATTATGATCTGGACATTCACTATCACCCCGGTTAAGCCAACGTGGTAGCAGATGCCCTTAGCATATTGCCATGCCGCTTGAACTCCATGATTTTGAAGGAGCAACCAAGCTTGCACAAGGAGATGGAAGATTTTTTAATGGAATTAGTAAGTGAAGGATTTTTGGCTATCATAGAACTTCAACCCACTTTGATCAGCCAGATCAAAGAGGCGCAGAAAGGAAATGCTAGTATCGATGGAATCAAGCGTCGCATCAGTACATGCAAAGTACCTGGCACCAAAGACGAAAAAGGAGTTATGTGGTACAAAGGACGCCTTTGTGTACCAGCAGATTCTGAGTTGAAAGAAGTTATTCTCCAGGAACCTCATGATACTCTATATTTTATCCACCCCGGAGGAACTAAGATGTATCAAGATTTGAAAGAGCAATTTTGGTGGCATACGATGAAGAGATAAATCGGAAGCTATATCGCCAAGTGTGATATATGTCAGCAAGTCAAGGCAGGACATCAAAGACCCGCGGGATTGTTGCAACCATTGCAAATTCCGGAATGGAAATGGGATTCCGTTGGAATGGACTTTATCACCGGATTGCCTACTTCTAGTAGGGGAAATGACTCTATCTGGGTCACAGTGGACAGATTGTCCAAAGTCGCTCATTTCTTACCCGTCAAGACCACATATCAGAGTTCGAAGCTAGCGGAGTTATACATCGCTAGAATTGTCAGTTTGCATGGAGTCCCCAAGAACATCATATCGGATCGAGGAACTCAGTTTACCTCGAGATTCTGGAAGAAAGTCCAAGAAGGTTTAGGAACCCGCCTAGATTTCAAAGACCGTATCACCTCGCATCGATGGACAAATGGAGCGAGTAAATCAAATACTCGAAGATACGCTGAGAGCATGTGTGTTAGAATATGGATCTAAGTGGGAAGACTATCTGCCATTCTCAGAATTTTCATACAACAATAGTTATCAAGCCAGTTTGCAAATGGCCCCATTTGAATTCATGTATGGAAGGAAGTGTCACACCCCTTTGAACTGGTCGGAAGTAGGAGAGGGTCAGATTTTTGGACCCGACATCCTACGAGAAGCAGAAGAGAAGGTTCACAAGATTCGTGAGCACCTCAAGACAGCCCAGTCCAGACAAAAGAGTTACGCCGACAAGAGACGTCGAGACCTCGCCTTCAACATAGGAGATTTTGTGTATCTGAAGATGTCGCCATAGAAAGGAATGCAGCGTTTCCAGCTGAAAGGAAAGTTATCCCCTAGATATATCGAACCCTTCAAGATTATGAACCGTCGAGGAGAAGTGTCATATCAATTGGAACTACCCGAAGAGATGCCAGCCGTGCACAATGTGTTCCATATCTCATTACTTCGCAAGTGCCTCGAAGTTCCAGAGAAGACTGAAGTGTTCAAGAATATTGATCACCGGACCATAGAAATCAACGATGACCTGATCTATCCCGAAGTACCCATCCGTATTTTGGAAAAAGCTTTCAGAACTACCAGAACCCGAAGCATCAAGTTTCTCAAGATTCATTGGAGCAACCACACAGAAGAGGAAGCTACCTGGGAGCGTGAAGATCACATCAGGACGAAGTTTTCCGATTTCTTCAAATCCTAGGTAATCTTTTTTGTCCTTTTTCAAATCTCGGGACGAGATTTTGTTTAAGGGGGGAAGGTTTGTAACATCCCAAAAATATTAAACTTGAATCATCAAACTCTAATCTTCAAATCTAGGGTTAACAAAAACTTTTCCAATTAAAAATATGAAAGCATTCATATGTGTATGTATTAAAATATGGATTCTTTTGAATTTCCATGGTTCTTTGTTTCTTTGGTTGTAAAATGATTCTTAGGTGAAATAAACATCATCTAAACAATCCCCAAACTTTTCCCAAAGACAAACAAATCAAAACAAACAAATTAAGTGAATGGTCACTTTGGCCAAATTATCTCCCATGCCTACTTTGGCTATCTCTAACTTTCAGAACTTAACAGAAACATGTATGGATCTTTGCACCCCTTGATAGTACTCATAATAAGGTACCAAGGCCCACCTTGTGATCATCCAAAAACATTTAAATGCTTGGTTTAAATGACAGTTTAAAATTGAATCTATTTCATATGGGAAGATCCCACTATTTAAAAAACCACTCAAACAAGCTCAATTTTCAAAACCCAAGCATCCATGGTATCACCAGCACATGCCTAGCACACCCACCAAAAATATTTTCAAAATTCAAAACTTAAGTTCATGCGGCCATTTCATCAAACAGGTTGCAGCTTCAAATCAACAAAATCAAAAACACTATGTTGAGCAGTGTTTTGGCCAACCTTGTCCCCTCTCTGGTTACCACTAGACTCAGTAGATCATCTAGCAACCTTAACTAATATCTAGCACCACTGTAAGCTGGCCATTGTCATCAATGGTGAGCAGGCCAAGAGCACCCATGTCACCCCAGTGTGGACAGCAAGCTAGGAGAGGAACTAGCCGTGCCAACCTTGTCTGGGAGGTAGCCCATGCCTCACCGCCCCCTCTCGACCAGCCCTAGCACGAAGACAACGACCAGAACCGCCAGGAACACCGCGCCCATGCCACTGTCAACCATGCCGATGCGCACCGCAGAGCACGCCCCGTTCCCACGCAACCCGACCACCTCGAGCCATCGCCGCCCGCCAGCATGCACCCCACCGTCCCAGGAGACCACCAGACATGCTCGTTTCACCGCCCGTACCCCGTAGCCACCACTCACCGTCGAAGACGCCGCCTCTGCCGCGCAGAGTATCACACATTCCCGACCGATTGCCACTGCCCCTACACGCGCATTTAAACCCTAGAGCATCGCCAGCAGACCGCCCGTCGATCGCAAACCGCAGCCATGCCTCTAGCCGCTCGTAGCCGTGTCGCCACCGTCGCCTACCCATCCCTCTCGGTCTCGCCGTCGATACTATAAAAGGAGATGACCCCACTCGATTTCTTCACACCATCTCACTCCCCTTACCTCACTGATCATTCCATCCCTTAGCCGGAGCAAGGCGAGTAGCGCATCGCCGGAATTTGGCCGGAGCTCGCCGCTGCAGAGGAGAAGAGGAGCCGTTGATTTTGTCCACCTCCGGAGCTGCCGCGACCACCCCTGAGTTCGCCGTCGTTGACTTCGTCATTTTCCCTCCTCGCCGTCGTAACTAGATCCCCGGTATGCCCCCTATGCACCCCCACTGAGGCGCTAGGGTTTGAGCTCGCCGGTGACCTGTTCATCGTCGACGATGACCCTCAGCCGTCGATCTTCATTCTAATCCAACGCACCATATCACCCCGTACCGCTTCACGTTTAAAGAGCCACTGACTAGTAGACCCCCCTGTCAGTTGTGCCCCGCGCTGCGGAGTGACACTGGGCCGGGCGAATAACCCTTCCCGCGCAGCCCACTCGTTTGAATTTAGCTTTTTCTATTTATATTCAAACTCAGTTCTGTACCTAGTTTCAAAAATCATCCCAGCTCGATTCAGTGAACCAAATTGAATGAAACCAACGTTGTTAGAAAGATATTGAAATGCTTAATCCAAGCCCGTTGGATTCAAACCATTTGGACCTATAGATCAACCTTGGTAAAAATAACAAGGAAGAAGTTGTTCTGCATTCAAACATTTTTAAAATTTAAACCATAATAGATTTTAAGTTTATTCCAACTCTCAAAAATCATATTTTATCATACCTTTCAGAATATATAAAAATATATGGGTTTACTTACAGAAATAATGTTCAAGTAATAAAAGAATGCCACATAGGCATTTCTAGCCACTTTAATGATTTAAAATAAAAAGGTTAAACCTTATTAAATTGTGACACCACTTTAAATCACATTCCCATGTACTGAAATATGTGGTGATGACATGTGTCAACATGATCCCATGTTTGGTTTGGAGAATATTAAATCTTAAGTAGTTTTTCAATGAGTAGAAATTACTTTTCTATAAATAAATAAATAATGCAAATGCTTTAATCTTGAATGTTAGTGATGATGCTAGATCATCTATAGAACCCTTTTGTGTGATGATTGAAAGTAGATAAGTATTGTTTGGTGATTGTGTACCTCGTATTTATTCATAGACACTAGTACCGACCAAGGATACGAGGAGGAAGGAGGATACTATGAAGAAGAAGCCGTGCAGAACTTCAACCACTTCTCTGCACAAGGCAAGCCTAATACTACTAGTTGATTGAGCAAGCTAACACTTTCAATTATGAAAGTTACATAACCTATGCAATGCACTAAGCATGCTTGGTTAGACACATTTGATGATACCCAATCCTTGTTTTACTTGCAAGCTTTATACTTTATTTCTTTATCAAAGCTTTCTCTTAGAGTTTACATAAGTAAATTGTAGATACTAGAAAGATAATTGAATATTGCATAAAGAGCATTAAATTTGGCCTAAGCTAGATAATCTTGATGTCATCCTAAGCCATGAGATTGAACTTAGTTAAACTACACATGTTTACCACCCTTCATTATTACTTACCCCCACTTGTAGATTGTTAGACCCCTCCTTTGTAAAGGAAAAGATCCCTGTGATTGCAATGCTAGTCCCTGGATCAATGCTAGCATCCATAGTTTAAGATGAAGTAGACAGATACAAAGGTCGTTTATTATATTCATTCCAGAGATAAAACATAGTCTTTTACAACTCGGGGCCATAGGCCTAATACAAGAGTTTAAGGAATAAGTAAATAAACATAAGTCTTCATCTTCATGTGCCACAGGCAAGCATGTTGAGTGTAGACTCATGACTCCTACTCATCATCGGAGTAACCTGCAACATCACAAGTTACAGCCACAGAGGGTCAATACTTTGTAATAGTATTGGCAAGTGATACCTTAGTATATTTTAAGTGGACTATATTACTATATGCATTTTGGCTAAGTGTAGCTTGGCTTGCTTTGCTTGAAATTAGGTTTTACCAATTAGTTGAAATCACTAAGTTTTTCTTTATCAAAAACTTCCCAAGAAACCACCAATAGACATTGGGGTCCTTCACCCTTGTTCACCCACAAATTTTACTTAGAAGTTGGAGTGATGAGATTCTTGTAGCTTCCATGTCTTGATGCTCAAGTTGTCCATTGCCTTAGACTAGGCTAAGTACTTAGGTTTTCCATCTGCAGAGGTTGTGCATTTTCCCCACCATACTTGGTTTCCCAAGACAGGACCTTTCAGAAGCCTTTCCTTAGTCAAATGGACGCGTTCCAACCTATCATCCCAACTACCACCAACTGTCCAAATGGCTAAGTCCTAGCTACCTATATGATCAAGGAAGAGCCCATATTGCCAAGTGGTTGCACTGTAAGCTTTCTCAACACTTGACCTCCAAATCCCTTTGTGCCTGGGTGGCATACCACAAGCGAGATACACAACCCAAGTCCATGGCCTTGTGTAACCACTGAACATAACCCAATCCTTCCATTACACCCAGGAGGTTTATTTGACTTAGTTGTTTTATTAGGAAAGTATAAGTCTCATGACTTAAAAATATTTTCATCATAGTAAGTATAGATTTTCACCAACCCTTGTTTGCTATATAGCTAGGCTAAGCATGGTAGGATAGCTTAACTTAGGGAATTTCCCTAGAAGTTCTACAATTCTACACTACTTAGGATTTTCCCAACTTAGCACTAGGCAGAAAATAGCATGCAAGACTTAGCAAAATATCTAATGCTAGTACAAAACATAGATTAGAAATATTCATGAAAATATCACTTGCCTTGGTAATGGGGAGAGTAGCACTCTTCACAGTCACAATCACTAGCAAAATCTACACAAAATTTGTAGCATACAATTACACACAATTATATACAAGCAAAAATATGAATGCATGCATGCAAGAAAATGCTAAGTGATGTTTTTTTGAAAAACTCTACCAAGAATGTGCATGTTTACAGAACTTAACAAGTCACAAGTTTGCCAACTAAACTTATTTTATCCCTAAAACAAATTACTAAACTAAATCCATACTCAAAATAGCCTTAAACATGTTTCTACAAATAAAGTCATTCTAATGGTTACTATTTGTTAAACAATTTGCATAAACAGAAAGGCCTTGATTCACTGAATCCAACGGTATAAAGTTTGCAAAATTCTAACGTGGCATTCAAAAGTTATAGCAGTTTGAAGTTTGGATCTAAATCTGATTCGAATTTCTGTTTTTGAATTTACCCTAGACACGTGTCGCAGTCTCACTGGCGCGTACCGATTCGTGCGGATCGGCAGCCGCAGACCGTAGGATCTAACTTAGATCTGGCGGCTCAGACGCGCGCGTACCTCTTCGATTAAGATCTATCCTAACCCTACGATGCAGATCCAACGGACTAAATCAACAAGCCACAAACTGGCGCTAGCGGCGTTGATCGGCGGCGTGTCGACTACGGTGGCGCGGCGCTCTAGGTTGTCGGGAAGCAAGAAGGTGCTTACAGGACCATGGTGGCGTCTTTGAAGCTCGAGGTGGCTCTGGTTTGTCAAAGGCGTCTTGTGGTCTTGATTCCTCGTCGGAGTTGAGTCCGCGACAGTGATTCTGTTCGAGGTCGAAGACGACGTTGTAGATTGCTAGGAGGAAAGCGGAGGTGTGGTTAGATGCAGAGGATCACGGAGAACACGTGTGTGAAAGACAAGGCTTGGCGGTGCGGACTTACCACCGGAGGTCGTCGGAGTCGGCCAAGACGGTGGCGGCCATCGTCGGCGTTGGGAGCTACGGGTCATGCGAAGGTAAGTGGGGTGTGTCAGTAGATGCGCCGAGACTCACTGAACAAGATAGCATGAATGGGAGGTGGAGGGGAACACGAGACTCACCGGAATTTGCTGGTGCGGTCGTCGGAGCAGCGGCGGAGTCGTGGACAGCCTGGTGGCGTGAAGGCAAAATTGACTGGGGGGAAATGGTCGTGGGGAGGTGGAGATCTTATAGCCCGAGGCTCGACAGGTAACGCTCGATGAATCAATGCCCATTAAGCTCGCGAGATCAGCGCTGCAGCGTGGCGAGGTCGTCTTGTGGAATCGAGGAAGACGATGATGACGTGGAGGAGGCCCGCTCGTCAGCAAAGGGCGCGAGGTGGAGGTGGGGTATGGCTGTCAGTGCGCTCGCGCGTGAGAGAGAAAAAGAAAACCCCGGGTGGGCTAGTTGGGCTCGATTCGATGCTGGGCCAGAAACCTGGAGCGTGGCCTTTTTATTTTGTTTATTCCTTTTCCTTTTCTATTTTGGTTTTCAGGAATGAATTAGATATGAATTCAAATCCTTTTTGAATTCAAACAATTCTGGGGATTTTTACAGGGTACTGTGGTTTCAAACATCAGTTATTTAACCATGTGGTTACCCTGCAAGGCTTGGTCAATCTTGGACTTAAAACAATCAGAGACTTTGCCTCTGGTTTGTAAATGTTTTAAAAAAATAGGATTTTGAATTTGTTTCCAAGTTGAAAAACTTTGGTCAAATTTTTTCACCTAAACTTTCCAACAATGGAGGCAAGCAAACAAGTTCCTAAGCATTCAAGTTTCAAAGGGTGATGGACATTTGAATTAAATTTGCTCACATGAAATCATAGCACCAAGTTTCTGTTTTTCTGAAATGATTTTGAGAAAAACCCTAAATGATGATGGATGCAAGGATGATGTGAATGAGTTTTGGAATATGAATTTAGGGATGTTACAAATCTAACCCCCTTAAGATGAATCTCGCCCTCGAGATTCGGATTGGCTAGCAAATAGGTGAGGGTGGTCTTTCCGAAGATCATCTTCTCTTTCCCATGTTGCTTCCTCTTCGGAATGATGATTCCATTGCACCTTGCAAAACTTGATAGTTTTTGTCCTTGTGACTCTTTCTGCGGTCTCAAGAATCTTGACCGGCTTTTCCTCATAGGTGAGATCACTTTCTAGTTGGACTTCTTCTAAGGGTATGGTATCCTTCAAAGATGATTCTTCCATCTCTGGGTGACATTTCTTAAGCTGACTCACATGAAACACATTATGGACAGCTGACAGAGACTCTGGCAATTCAACCTCATATGCAACTTCTCCCTTGCGACTTAGAATCTTGAATGGCCCAACATATCTTGGTGCCAACTTTCCTTTGACTCCAAATCTTTTCACTCCACGAAGTGGTGATACTCTAAGATAAGCTCTATCCCCAAATTCATAGGTGACTTCTCTACGCTTAGAATCCGCGTAGCTTTTCTGTCGGAACTGTGCTATCTTCAACCTATCCTTAACCAATTTGACCTTCTCTTCGGCGTCTTTGATAAGATCAGGTCCAAATAAACTTCTTTCTCCCACACCATTCCATAGTAATGGGGTGGTACACTTCCTTCCGTAGAGAAACTCAAATGGTGCCATCCCAATGCTAGATTGGTAACTGTTATTGTAAGAGAACTCTGCGTAAGGCAAACTTTCATCCCAACTTGCTCCATAGTATAGGGCACACACCCTCAACATGTCTTCAAGAATTTGGTTAGTCCTTTCCGTTTGTCCATCAGTTTGAGGATGAAAAGCAGTGCTGAATTCCAACCTCGTTCCTAAGGATTCATGAAGTTGTCTCCAAAAGTGAGAAGTAAACTGAGTTCCTCTATCTGACACAATACTCTTAGGCACACCGTGAAGGCACACAATTCTGCTCATGTAGATTTTGGCTAACTTGGCACTTGTATAAGTTGTCTTCACGGGTATAAAATGAGCCACTTTAGTTAGGCGATCCACTACTACCCATATAGAATCATATCCTGACCTGGTCCATGGTAATCCGGTAATGAAATCCATACTGATATTTTCCCACTTCCATTCAGGAATAGGCAGTGGTTGAAGCAAACCTGCTGGTTTCTGATGCTCCGCTTTTACTCTACTACACACATCACACAAAGCAATGTGTTCGGCGATATCTCTTTTGAGATTGTTCCACCAAAATCTTTCTTTCATATCCATGTACATCTTGGTGTTTCCCGGGTGAATAGAATACGGAGAGTTGTGGGCTTCCTGTAAAATCAGTTTCCGCAACTCCGTGTCTTGTGGAACACAAATACGTTTTCCGTGCCATAAATTACCTTGTTCGTCAATATGGAAACTTTTAGCTTTCCCTTGGCTAATCCTTTCCTTAATCTCTTCGATTTCTTTATCCGTCTTCTGGGCTTCTTTAATCTTATCCAACAAAGTGGGTTGAACATCCGAAGTCATAAGATGTCCTTCTGGTATAATCTCCAATTTGAGTTCTTTGAATTGCTTACAAAATTCATCTGGCAATTCACCATTGGTAAGGCCATTTACGAATGCCTTACGACTTAGAGCATCTGTTACTACATTTGCTTTACCAGGGTGGTATTGCAAACTTAAGTCGTAATCTTTGATAAGTTCTAGCCATCTCCTTTGTCTCATGTTGATTTCCTTTTGGGTGAAGATATACTTCAAACTCTTATGATCGGTGAACACTTCACAACGTTTTCCCAAAAGGTAGTGTCTCCAGGTTTTGAGTGCATGGACAACAGAGGCTAACTCCAAATCATGAGTAGGATAGTTTACCTCATGAGTTTTGAGTTGTCTCGAGGCATAGGCCACAACTTTACCGTCTTGCATAAGTACGGCACCCAAAACTTGATGAGACGCATCACAATATACTTGGAAATCCTTTTCCAAATCTGGCAGACATAGAACTGGTGCTGTCACAAGTCTCTTCTTTAATTCTTGTAAGCTGACTTCACAACCTTCAGAACATGCAAATTTCTTGTCCTTCTTTATCAATTCAGTCATTGGCTTAGCAACCTTTGAGAAATTTTCAATGAACCTTCTGTAGTAACCTTCTAAACCGAGGAAACTACGAACTTCTTTTACGTTCTTAGGAGATTCCCATTCAGTCACAGCTAAAACTTTAGCAGGATCAACGGCCACACCATCCTTTGTCATAACATGACCAAGAAAACCAACTTCTTCTAACTAAAACTCACACTTACTGAATTTGGCATAAAGTTTATGCTCTCTTAACTTCTCAAGTATCAAGCGTAAGTGTCTTTCATGTTCTTCCTTGCTCTTGGAGTAGACTAAGATGTCATCGATGAAAACGACAACAAACTTGTCAAGGAATTCCATGAACACCTTGTTCATCATATTCATGAAGTATGCTGGAGCGTTGGTTAAACCAAAAGGCATCACAGTGTATTCATACAATCCATACCTTGTGGTGAATGTTTTCTTAGGTATGTCTTGCTCTCTTATCTTGAGTTGAAAATAGCCTGACCGAAGATCAATCTTTGAGAACACACATGCTCCCTCTAGTTGATCAAACAAGTCATTGATTCTAGGCAAAGGATATTTGTTCTTGATAGTTACCTCGTTGAGAGAACGGTAATCTATGCATAACCTTTGGATTCTATCTTTCTTCTCCACAAACAAGACTGGGGCTCCCCAAGATGAAGAACTTGGTTGAATAAACCCTTTCTGCAACTGTTCTCCTAGTTGCTTTTTGAGTTCCTTCAGTTCATCAACTGACATTTTGTATGGTCTCTTAGCTATTGGTCCAGAACCTGGTACCAAATCTATTAGAAACTCCACATCTCTATCCGATGGCATTCCTGGCAAATCTTCCGGAAACACATCCGGATACTCACACACAATTGGCACACTGTCCATGCTAACCCCCTTAAGAGAATTTAGCTTACTTCCTTTGGATTCAAAGTTTGACCTAAATTTTATTCTTTTTCCTTCTGGGGTTGTGAGTGTAACTGTACGATTGGCACAATCTAGTACTCCATCATACTTAGCCATCCAATACATTCCCAAAATCACATCCAATCATTGGGAATTCAGGATTATTAGGTTCACTAGAAACTTATGTTTTCCAAACTCTATGACTAAGTCATGACATCCTGAGTTTACTATCATTTCTCCACCCGGAGAACTTACTCTTATAGGACACCCAATGGTTTCGACCGGTAGTTCATTTCTTTCAACAAATGCTTTTGATATGAATGAATGAGATGCACCGGTATCAAAGAGTACAAATGCTGAAATTGAATTGAGTCTGAACTTACCAGCAACGGCATCAGGCTCCTCATAGACCTCCTCCACATTGATGTGGTTAACCTGTCCTTTCTGAAAAGGATTGGGCTTGTTAGGTCCTTCAACTTTCTTCTCAGGGCACTCATTAGCATAATGCCCCAGTTTCTTGCATTTGAAGCACTCAACCTGAGTTATGTCCTTTTTAGCATGCTGACTTCCACTTCCACTACCATTCCCACTGTGGTGGCTCTTATGTCCACTCTTGTGGTTTTTGTACTTATCATTGTCATGACTGCGATGATGCTTGTTGTCATGACGGTTGTGGTTGTGGTGTTTGTTGAATTTCCCATGCTTATGGGATCCTGAGCTGCCACTGTCATCATAGTGAGATCGTTTGTGCGACGATCCCGAGCTGTGCTTGTCGGAGTGTTTCCTCTTCCTACTCTCGACTTGTTTCATTTTACTCTCCAAAATAGCAGCCTTGTCACACAAAGACTGGTAAGTTGGAACATATGCCACAGACAACTATAGGTTTAGCTCATCATTCAAGCCTTCTAGAAACTTTTCCTTTCTTTTGGCATCTGTGTCAACCTCATCCGGTGCATAGCACGCCAGATTGTTGAACTCTTCTATGTATTCAGCCACGCTGCGGTGGTGCTGCTTCAGGTTGTGAAACTCTTTCTTTTTCAGGCTCATCATTCCCGATGAGATATGAGCAGTGCGAAAGCCATCTTCAAAGACAGCCCAAGTCACCTCATCAATAGGAGTGGTGATTTGGAAGTTGTCCCACCATGTGGCGGCTGGTCCTTCCAATAGATGTGCTGCGAACCTGACTTTTTCAGCATCCGTGTAGCCCACGGTCACTAAATCTTTGTTCACAGAACGTAGCCAGTCATTGGCCACCATGGGATCAGTCGTCCCCAAAAACTTTGCTGGCCTCAAACGTAGAAATCTGGTGAGCATGTCAAAACCTGGAGGGTTGTTGTTGTTGTTATTGTTGTTGCTATTGGGGTTATTGTTGTTGTTGTTATTCTGGTTTTGGATGAATGTTGTCATCATCTGCATAAGCTGTGTTTGCGCATTCATCATTTGTTGCATTTCCGGGGTGATGTTGTTGGGGTTGGGGTTTGCGCAACGGGGAGGCATCTGTGGTTTGTTCAAATAGATAAGAATGAGATACCCATAGATGTTTTATGCACAATACATCACAAGCAAACACATAACGTGCAACTTAAGGATAAAATCTCAATCAACAGAATAACAAAGTTCTCGAAATAAAACACACAAGTGTCAAGCCATCCACATGTCGGATGGTCCAATAACAAGTATGATAATGAAGGATAAACGAGTAGTCATATCTACTCCTCAGCATCAATCTCCTCCTCGACAAAGGTAAGACCTGCGTTCTCCATCGCGGTCTTGTTCTCCTCAATCGTAGTGGTCAAGGAGTCGACCTTGGCCTTGAGATCCCTCTTCTGGGAGAGAAGCCTCTCAATAACCATCTGCTGCTGCTCTAACTCAAAATCCTTGGACTTCAGTTCCTCGGTCATGTCCCGGATCTTCTTGTTCCTATCCTGGACGCGTTTCTCCTGACTCTTGAACTTGCGGTCCTGGGCCTCGAACTTCGTCTCCATTTCCTTGATCATCTCATCCTGCTGTGCGAAAAGCTTGTCCTTCTCGCGAAGCTGCACCTGGAGCTCGTCATTCTTTGAGCATGACGTTCGTCTGTCGTGTCCACGTGCACGAGGAGAGACTCTAAGTCCTGGAGATAGAGACGTATCGGCTCTGCCGTCCCCTAGTCGTCCTCAAAGTCGATGGACTCTCCATCAACATCACGTCTTCCGAAGACGTGAAAGTGGTGCCCCTAACACTGTCGGGAGTGACGACTATGGACGCGTCCTATCAGGTCCTTCATGACCACCTCCATGCCTCTCTCCCTGTCGTCGTGCATCAGCTTGAAGACGATGGCCTCTGTAGTGGGCTCTGTCTGGCGTCCGGGCTGGTTCACCTTGAAGCCCCAGAGGTCCTTCCTCTCGAACTTGGTGAGTGGGTACACCGTGATGGTGGGAATAGGGAGATCGAGCAAAGTGGTAAGCTCAATGATACGGGGACCAAAACGGGTAACCTGTAACTCCTCAACGGTGCTGATGGTAATAGGCATCTATTTAAAAGATTAAAAAGTTAGATCAACACAATTTAAGATAAAACAAGACAAACATTTCATACATATCCATGGAACACAAACATCACACATGTCATGCATACATGAGTCCATTACATCAATCAAGGTCCATACCTATTTAAGGTATCATTTTTGGAAAATAAGGTGATATATGGTGTCCAACTAACGAAGTGTGTGCTCACAATCCTATCTCACTGGATCTGGTGGCTATCACAATGTTCCTAGAGGCAACCCACCTACCTTGTTCACATGATTCCATCACTAAGTCTATTATGTCTCCCCTTAACTCTTGGTTGGTGGCTTCCAACTCTTGGGTAAGTTCCTTCTCTTTCTCTAAGTCTTTTTGGAGGTTGAGCATCCTGCACTTGACTCTAGCACTTAGTTCTTTGATAGTACTCCAAGATGCATCTCTGGCTGACTCAAAGAATGTGGTGTGCAATACAGTGTTGGTGTACATGCAGAATCCCCTTTCTTTGTGGTTGTCTTCCTTGTTTTTGTACAAGTGAAGTTACACCCACCAATACTCCACTCCTTCATCCATCACTGGAAAGCCCTTGTACACAGCTACACCATGTGCTTCCATTGCCACCATGAGGTCCTTGAGAATATTGGGAAACTCAGTTTCACACTCCAAGGTCATGGTCATGAGTGGTCCTTTCTTCACGGCGTCGTTGATGGAGTTCATCTACAAATGGAGTTGAGAATGAAAAGATTAGAAAAGTTTTACGAGAAGAATAGACAAGTGTAGAAGTAGTTGAAAACTTTTCCTTAGTGGTTTTCCAATCCTAGGGTCATAATCCTACAGGCAACACAGTGCTCTGATACCATCTGTTAGACCCCTCCTTTGTAAAGGAAAGGATCCCTGTGATTGCAATGCTAGTCCCTGGATCAATGCTAGCATCCACAGTTTAAGATGAAGTACACAAATACAAAGGTCGTTTACTACATTCATTCCAGAGACAAAACATAGTCTTTTACAACTCGGGGCCATAGGCTTAATACAAGAGTTTAAGGAATAAGTAAATAAACATAAGTCTTCATCTTCATGTGCCACAGGCAAGCATGTTGAGTGTAGACTCATGACTCCTACTCATCATCGGAGTAACCTGCAACATCACAAGTTACAGCCACAGAGGGTCAATACTTTGGAATAGTATTGGCAAGCGATACCTTAGTATATTTTAAGTGGACTATATTACTATATGCATTTTGGCTAAGTGTAGCTTGGCTTGCTTTGCTTGAAATTAGGTTTTACCTATTAGTTGAAATCACTAAGTTTTTCTTTATCAAAAACTTCCCAAGAAACCACCAATAGACATTGGGGTCCTTCACCCTTGTTCACCCACAAATTTTACTTAGAAGTTGGAGTGATGAGATTCTTGTAGCTTCCATGTCTTGATGCTCAAGTTGTCCATTGCCTTGGACTAGGCTAAGTACTTAGGTTTTCCATCTGCAGAGGTTGTGCACTTTCCCCACCAGACTTGGTTTCCCAAGACAGGACCTTTCATAAGCCTTTCCTTAGTCAAATGGACGCGTTCCAACCTATCATCCCAACTACCACCAACTGTCCAAATGACTAAGTTCTAGCTACCTATATGATCAAGGCAGAGCCCATATTGCCAAGTGGTTGCACTGTAATCTTTCTCAACACTTGACCTCCAAATCCCTTTGTGCCTGGGTGGCATACCACAAGTGAGATACACAACCCAAGTCCATGGCCTTGTGTAACCACTCAACATAACCCAATCCTTCCATTCCACCCAGGAGGTTTATTTGACTTAGTTGTTTTATTAGGAAATTATAAGTCTCAAGACTTAAAAATATTTTCATCATAGTAAGTATAGATTTTCACCAACCCTTGTTTGCTATATAGCTAGGCTAAGCATGGTAGGATAGCTTAACTTAGGGAATTTCCCTAGAAGTTCTACAATTCTACACTACTTAGGATTTTCCCAACTTAGCACTAGGCAGAAAATAGCATGCAAGACTTAGCAAAATATCTAATGCTAGTACAAAACATAGGATAGAAATATTCATGAAAATATCACTTGCCTTGGTAATGGGGAGAGTAGCACTCTTCACAGTCACAATCACTAGCAAAATCTACACAAAATTTGTAGCATACAATTACACACAATTATATACAAGCAAAAATATGAATGCATGCATGCAAGAAAATGCTAAGTGATGTTTTTTTGAAAAACTCTACCAAGCATGTGCATGTTTACAGAACTTAACAAGTCACAAGTTTGCCAACTAAACTTATTTTATCCCTAAAACAAATTACTAAACTAAATCCATACTCAAAATAGCCTTAAACATGTTTCTACAAATAAATTCATTCTAATGGTTACTATTTGTTAAACACTTTGCATAAACAGAAAGGCCTTGATTCACTGAATCCAACGGTATAAAGTTTGCAAAATTCTAACGTGGCATTCAAAAGTTATAGCAGTTTGAAGTTTGGATCTAAATCTGATTCGAATTTCTGTTTTTGAATTTACCCTAGACACGTGTCGCAGTCTCACTGGCGCGTACCGATTCGCGTGGATCGGCAGCCGCAGACCGTAGGATCTAACTTAGATCTGGCGGCTCAGACGCGCGCGTACCTCTTCGATTAAGATCTATCCTAGCCCTACGATGCAGATCCAACGGACTAAATCAACAAACCTGGCGGCTTAGCGGCGTTGGATCAAGCGGCGGTTCGACTACGGTGGCGCCGGCACTCTAGGTTGTCCGAGGAAGCAAGAAGGTGCTTACCAGGACCGCGGTGGCGTGCTGAAGCTCGAGGTGGCTCTGGTTTGTCAAGGCGTCTTGTGATCGATTCCTCGTCGGAGTTGAGTCCGGTGACAGGTGGTTCTGTTCGAGATCGAAGACGACGTTGTAGATTGCTAGGAGGCAAACGGAGGGTGTGGTTAGATGCAGAGGATCACGGAGAACACGTGTGTGTGAAAGACAAGGCTTGGGTGCGGACTTACCACGGAGGTCGTCGGTCGAAGCCGAAGGCGGTGGCGATCGTCGACGTTGACGAGCTACGGGTCATCCGAAGGTAAGTGGGGTGTGTCGAGATGCCGAGACTCACGAACAAGATAGCATGAATGGGAGGTGGAGGGAATACGAGACTCACCGCAATTTGCTGGTGCGGTCGCCGGAGCAAGTGAGTCGTCGAGTTGTGGCGACTGGTGGCGTGAAGGCAAAATTGACTGGGGAAATGGTCGGGGAGGTGGAGATCTTATAGCCCGAGGCTCGCTGTAACGCCGATGAATCAATGCCCATTAAGCTCATGAGATCGCCGCAACGGGCAGCGAGGTCGTCTGTGAATCGAGGAAGACGATGATGACGTGGAGGAGGCCGCCGTCGTGAAGGGCGAGGTGGAGGTGGGGTATCGCCGTCGAAAGTGCGTCTTTCGCGTGAGAGAGGAAAATAAAACCCCCGGGTGGGCTAGTTGGGCTCGATTCGATGCTGGGCCAGAAACCTGGCGCGTGGCCTTTTTATTTTGTTTATTCCTTTTCCTTTTCTATTTTGGTTTTCAGGAATGAATTAGATATGAATTCAAATCCTTTTTGAATTCAAACAACTCTGGGGATTTTTACAGGGTACTGTGTTTTCAAACATCAGTTATTTAACCATGTGGTTACCCTGCAAGGCTTGGTCAAGCTTGGACTTAAAACAATCAGAGACTTTGCCTCTGGTTTGCAAATGTTTTAAAAAAAATAGGATTTTGAATTTGTTTCCAAGTTGAAAAACTTTGGTCAAATTTTTGCACCTAAACTTTCCAACAATGGAGGAAATCAAACAAGTCCCTAAGCATTCAAGTTTCAAAGGGTGATGGCCATTTGAATTAAATTTGCTCACATGAAATCATAGCACCAAGTTTCTGTTTTTCTGAAATGATTTTGAGAAAAACCCTAAATGATGATGGATGCAAGGATGATGTGAATGAGTTTTGGAATATGAATTTAGGGATGTTACATAGATGCTTGTGCTAAGCATAAAACTTGATGAACTATAGATGGGAATACTTGGTGGAAAATGGTTATGAAAACCTTAGAATGATGAGTCATTCTACTGAGATGTTTTGACATGTGTTTTCAAACACCAGATGATTTTGAAGATGAAAATGTTAAGGCATGAGACTTAGCCCCTTATAAAACTGATGGTTGTCTAGATGCGATACCATTCCAATTTTACCGTACAACCACAATACCCGAAATTTGGGTAGGGCTTGACTGGAAACTTATATACCTTAGTATGGGTTCCCTCATGGCCAAGGTCTGAGCTGAGGCTACCTTGTGAAGATTGTCCACTGCAAGCACTCCAAGATGACAATTTGTCATGGTTGGGAGGCCAAACTCACAGGAGAGGTGCTTATACTAGGGCGTGTAATTGGAAGGTTAGGATTGATTATCCGCATACTGAGTATGGTGAATTCAGGATTTTTTCCTGACGGATGTATCGAATGTTGTGGTGAAAGTGTACAATCTCTGCAGAGTGTCAAACTATTCGAATAGCCGCGTCCGTGATTATGAACAGTTGGAGTGGCCATACTGTTCCCCCGTCAAATGTTTTCAAAACGACTTGTGAAAGGGATTGAGAATTTGACTTCACCACAACAGAGTTGTGATATGAAATACAAGTTCCCACTTAGGTGTTATAAAACTTCAACTTGCATTCTTTGCTTCTGAACTTAGTAGAGGTAAATCTGGCTTTTTTCAAAACAACGCTAGAGCTTAGTGTCCTATTATAAAAACCCCCTTCACTTGTTAGTATTAGTTTGCGAGTACTTAAAGAGTACTCATGGCTTTGTCCCTGGCTATTCCCATGGCCAGACTATGAAGAAGAGTACCAGGATGATGGACCCCAGGAAGGTTACGACAACTAGGATCATCTTCCATCATCAGCATTTCCTATTACCCTGAAGATGGAGCTTCGCCTACGCTACCTTTATTCTTACGTATTTCCGCTGCCTGAGTTGTATTAAGAACTGGATCATGAGATCCTTATTTGTGTAAGACCTTATGTATGGTTTGTAATGGATGATGTACTGTGGTATCCAAATCTGTTATGTCTCGCAAAAATGGTAATCCTGGGATTGCGATGTATGGCATAATAGGCATCTGGGATTAAAAATCCGTGTGTTGACAGTTCCAACCTATCACCCTACCACCATTTGTCCATCTGGCCAAGTTATTGCAACCTATATGATCAAGGCAGAGCCCATATGCCATGTGGTTGCACTAGAAGCTTCTAAACACTAAGTATCTCAAATCCCTTTGTTCCTGGGTGGCTTTCCACAAGTGTGATACACAAGGTAGACCATAGATATGGGCCTTGTGTAACCACTCAACATAACCCAAACAAACCATTCAACCCAGGTGATTCATTCACTTAGTTGTTTTATTAAGCAAAAACTTAAGTCAAAGACTTAACAAAATTTTCATAGCATGTATATAATCGACCTTTGTTTGCTACTAGCTAGGCTGAGCATGATAATATAACAAGTATATTAACTTAGATAAAATTCTACCAAGACTACTACTACTAGGATTTCCCATAGCATTGCATATAGATACTTAGCAAAAAATTCATGCAAGCCCTATACAAAATAATACTAGTGCATAGTCAAAATTAATAGGACAAATACATGAAGCACCACTTTCCTTGGTAGTTGGGGGAGTATCAACAATCCTCACAATCACAATCACCACTAGCACCAAAATCTACACATAAAATGATAGCACCAAATTTACATTCCAAATAATCAAGCAAAAATATATGAATGCATGCAAATGCTATGTGATAATTTTTCTTAAACCAAACAAGACAATTAATCAGTACTAAACACAAAACTAAAACATTTAAAGTCTAAATAAACTCAATTTGACCTTAAAAACATTTTCTAAATAATTTATATATTCAAAATAAGCCTACAATTTTATCTGCATAAAATTCCATTTTTACAGAAGCAAAATACAAAACTAAGCCCATAGTAGTGTAGGATTTATTTTTGTGAATCCATTGATATATTATTTGCAAATTTGGCCAAACAGAATTTAAGTTTTGAATTTTACAAGTTTGAAACCAAATCTGGTTTTTAAATCGAAAAACAAGCCACACGGCAGCGCCTGATTGGACGGTACCACTTCGGGGTGGATCGCGCTTCCGCGCCGTTGGATCTATGCACCAGATCGTTACTTACCTCTTCGCACCCGATCTAACTTACACCGCCAGATCTAAAACCTACAGCTCAGATCCTCGCGTACCCCTTCGATAGCTGTTATAATCGTGACCAATGGATCTAGATCCAGCGGATCTCATTGCTCTAACCACACGTGGCGGCGCAAATGGCCACCGCGGCGGCTGCGCATCAGACGGCGAGGTTCCGGCGAGGCCAGAGGGTACGATAGGGAGTGCGGGTGCTTATTGAGATCGCAGAGACGCGGTGATGCTCGACGTGTTCATGGACGAGGCGGGGGCGCACGGGCACGGCGTCGTTTCCTCGTCGGAGTTGGTGTCGGCATCGGGCTCGCTCGAGAGTGGTCGTTGACGGCGCTACAAGGCACGGAAAGACGAGCCAGAGGTGGCGTTAGACGTGCATGGTTATGGCGACCACACGTGCATCAACCAGAGAGAAAGGGGGGCTAGGGTTTACCGTAATCCTTCGCCGGAGTAGTTCGGGACAACGGTGGCGTGAGATCGAATGTGGACAGCCTAGCGGCGCTCAGAGAGTGGCGAGTGAGGGGAAAGGAGCGCAGAGGAGAGGGGGTTAAGTAGAGGGGTCTAGGCGTGGGATTACTGCGGGATTTAACGCGAATTGATTCGCGAATCACTCGGCCAGAAACGGGAGGCGACAGCGTTGCTGCGACACTGATTGGGGAAGAAGGTGATGTGGCTGCAGGGTCCGCACTTCAGTGTCTGCGGGTGGGGCTGTGTGCGTGAGAGAGGGAGGACAGGGGGCTGGCCGGGTGGGCTCGTGGGCTGATTTCTAGTGTTGGGCTGAAACGGTGGCGCCGGCCCTTTTCCTTTTTTTATCTCTTTTCCTTTTTCTATTTGATTTTTCAGGAAACAAAACAACCAAATTCTAATGGTTTTGAATTCAAATCTTCTCTAGGTTTTTGTAGTGTAAACCTTGCACCTAATTGTGTATAAAACACTACTGCCTAGTCAAAAGCACTTTGACACCTTGAAAATAAAATAAATCATGCCTTTATTGATATATATATATTAGGCATATAAATGGTTTTATTTTGAATTTTGTTTTGAAATTTTGTGCAAGCCTTGCATCCATTTTAAAACATTACTGAACAATTAAAAGCACTCTCATACTCTGAAAATAGAACCATTGCCTTATTTTAAAATAATAGTTCTTATTTGAAATTTTGTTTGGAAAATTTTTTGTGTAGACCAAATGCTATGAATGCATGAATGAAATGCAAACTTTAACAAATCATGATTTTTGGGATGTTACAAAATTTAAACTCATAAGAATCTCCATCAAACTTAGTTAAAACTTTCTCCTTTTTACAATCTATAATAGCTCCACAAGTGTTCAATAAAGGTCTACCCAAGATGATAGGACAAGTTTTGCTAGTTGTTGAATTAAGCACTAGAAAATCAGCAGGATACTTAATCTTACCGCAGAGGACTTCCACATATCTTACAATACCAATAGGGCAAATGGTTCCCTTATTAGCAAGGTGAATAACCACATCAATATCCTCATGCTTACAGGGACCAATCTCATGCATAATTTCCCTATAAAGCTCATAAGGAATAGCACTAGAATTAGCACCAATATCATATAAACCATAGTAGCAATGATCACCAATTTTAACAGAAAGCACAGGGACACTAGCTTTTCTAGCTTTCCTAGGATGGGAGACAATATTAGAAGCGTCTTCATAGAAGACAATGTGCTCATCCTCTATATTATTAGTGACAAGATCTTTCACAATAGCTACCATGGGTTCAGTATTCATTTGCTCATCAGGTTCCACAATTTTCTTTGTACTTTTTTTATTTGCACTAATCATCAAAGAATACTCCTTTACCTTAGTTGGGAAAGGTATTTTCTATACATAAGGTTCAGGAAAAATATGATTAATAGTACAAACTTCAGTGCTTCTAAAAGGAACATGACTAACAACATCTTTATAAGGTGCATGGTACTTATTCCACTTCTTCTTAGGAATTTCTATGTAAGAGGAAAAGGCCTTAAAAAAATTGGCAATACTTTGAGAATCAAGACCATACTCAATACTAATATCGAAGTCATTAGTTCCCATAAAATATTTAATGCATTCATAATCATAATTTATACCTGACTTTCTTCCTTTGTCATTCTCCCAAGCTTCAGTGTTCTCTTGAATACGGTCTAGGAGATCCCATTTATCTTCTTTCTTCATACGTGTGAATGATCCAGCATAAGAAGCATCTAGTAAATCTTTATCATGAAGAAAAAGCATGGCATACAAATTATTGATAATAATATTGTTAGGGAGTTCATGAATAGGACATTTAAGCATTAGTAACTTCAATATCCCCCAATATTGAGCTGTACTCTCTCCATCATGAGGCCAAAAGTTATATATCAGATTTCTATCCTTATGAATTTCACTGGGAGAATAAAAGAGAGGTACTATTTCCTCCCATTCCATGGATTGCCCATTCTTCAGCAGCTTATATCATTCTTCAGTTCTCACTTTCAAGGATATAGAGAGTAACTTCTTCTTCACCTGTTCAGTTGTGATACCTACACACTTAAACAACCCACATAATTAATGGATAAAAAGAAAATGATCACCAGGGTGGACAGTTCCATCCCCTAAATAATAATTATCCATAACACGATCAAAAATACTTGTAGGTATCTTAAAAGGATCTATCTCAATAGGTGGTGGTTCATCTACTACCCTAATAGTGGTAGTAGTTTTCCAAACAGAAAACCAAGTGGGTTATCCATGTTGGAAACAAAGTAACAAATAGAAATAAAAAAGCAATACTCACAGTAGAAGTTTCCTTTACCAATTCCACTCTTCAATAGCGCTTCACTCCCCTATAACGGCGCCAGAAAATAGTCTTGATGACCCACAATTATAGGGGGTGTATCGTAGTACTTTCGATAAATAGGAGTGTCGATCCCAACGAGGAGCAGAAGGTGTTTAGTAGTGGTATGATGCAGGAAATCTCTATAAATACTTAGCAAACGGATTTTTAGGGGTTTTCTGATAAAGAAGAGGAACAAGGTGCAAGTAATAAAGGCAATGAACAATTGCAGCAAGTGGCCCAATACTTTCTTAACAAAGGACAAGCCGGTGGAAGTAATTATAAGGACCAAACATTCTCGAGGACACATGTAACATTCCAAAAATATTAAACTTGAATCATCAAACTCTAATCATCAAATTTAGGATTAACAAAAACTTTTCCAATTAATATTTGAAAGCATTCATATGTGTATGTATTAAAATTTGGATTCTTTTGAATTGCCATGGTTCTATGTTTTTTTGCTTGTAAAATGATTCTTAGGTGAAATAAACATCATCTAAACAATCCCCAAACTTTTACCAAAGACAAACAAATCAAAACAAACAAATTAAGTGAATGGTCACTTTGGCCAATTTAACTCCGATGCCTACTTTGGCTATCTCTAACTTTCAGAACTTAACAAAAAAATGTATAGATCTTTGCACCCCTTGATAGTACTCATAACAAGGGCCCACTTTGTGATCATCCAAAAACATTTGAATGCATAGTTTAAATGACAGTTTAAAATTGAATCTATTTCATATGGGAAGATCCCACTTTTTCAAAAACCACTCAAACAAGCTCAATTATCAAAACCTAAGCATCCACAGTATCACCAGCACATGCCTAGCACACCCACCAAAAATCTTTTCAAAATTCAAAACTTAAGTTCATGCGACCATTTCATCAAACAGGTTGCAGATGCAAATCAAACAAAATCAAAACACTATGTTGAGCAGTGTTTTGGGCCTAACTTGTTCCCTCTCTAGACACCACTAGCCTTAGTAGATCATCTAAAAACCTTAACTAATCCCTAGCACTACTGTAAGCTGGCCATTGTCATCAATGGTGAGCAGGCCGAGAGCACCATTGCCACCCCATAGTCGACAGCAAGCTATGAGCAACACTAGCCTCGCCAACCTTGTCTGGGAGCAAGCTAGCACCCCACTGCCACTCCTAGTCCCAGCTGCGAGTGATGCCAGCCACTAGACCACACGCCCAGGCCATGACAACCTTCCCTGCAACCATGCCGAGAGTGCGCCCCATGCGCCACGCCCGACACACGCCCACAGACCGCGTGCTGCCCTCGCCGCGTGCACGCGTTATCACCACCGTCCCAGCAACCTCGCAGACACCCTCGTTCGTCGCCCCATGCCTCACAGCCACCGCTCGCCGTCGAAGACGCCGCCTCTGCCGCTTAGAGCACCGCGTGTTCCCGACCGTTTTCCACCGCCCCTACAAGCGCATTTAAACCGTAGAGCATCGCCAGGAGACCACCGATCGATCGCCACCCTCAGCCATGCCTCTAGCCGCCCGTAGCCGTGTTGCCACCGTTGCCTGCCCATCCCTCTCGGTCTCGCCGCTGAGCCTATAAAAGGAGGCCACCCCTAGCCGATTGAAGCACATCATCTCACTCCCCTCACCTCACTGATCGTTCCACCTCTTAGCCGTACCAAGGCGAGCAGCGCATCGCCGGAATTGCGCCGGAGCAGGCTGCCTCTGTAGATGGGAATACTTGGTGGAAAATGGTTATGAAAACCTTGCAATGATGGATAATTCTATTGAGATGTTTTGACATGTGTTTCCGAACACCAGATGATTTGAATGATGCAAATGTTAAGGCATGAGCCTTAGCCCTTTATAAAACCGATGGTTGTCTAGATGCGATACCATTCCAATTTTACCGTACAACCATAATGCCCGAGAATTGGGTAGGGCTTGACTAGGAACTTATATACCTTAGTATGGGTTCCCTCACGGCCAAGGTCTGAGCTGAGGCTACCTTGTGAAGATTGTCCACCTGTGCAGTACCCAAGATGACAGTTGGTCATGGTTGGGAGGCCAAACTCACAGGAGAGGTGTTTATACTAGGGCATGTCATGAAAAGGTTAGGATTGATTATCCACATACTAAGTATGGTGAATTCAAGATTTGTTCCTGACTAATGTATCGGATGTTGTGGTGAAAGTGTACAATCTCTGTAGAGTGTCAAACT
This sequence comes from Avena longiglumis, assembly GCA_030063025.1. Taxonomy (NCBI): domain Eukaryota; kingdom Viridiplantae; phylum Streptophyta; class Magnoliopsida; order Poales; family Poaceae; genus Avena; species Avena longiglumis. The sequence goes on along the minus strand of CP125978.1, from coordinate 144,637,544 downwards.
ATTCGAATAGCCGCGTCCGCGGTTATGGACAGTTGGAGTGGCCATACTGTTCCCACGTCAGATGTTTTCAAAATGACTTGCGAAATGGATTGAGATTTTGACTTGACCACAACAGAGTTGTGATATGAAATACAAGTTCCCTCTTAGGTGTTATAAAATTTCAGCTAGCTTTTCTTGCTTCTGAACTTAGTAGAGGTAAATCTGGATTTTTGCAAAACAACCCTAGAGCTTAGTGTCCTACTACAAAAAACCCCTTCACTTGTTAGTATTAGTTTGCGAGTACTTAAAGAGTACTCATGGATTTATCCCTGGCTATTCCGGTGGCCAGACTATGAAGAGGAGTACCAGGAGGATGGACCCCAGGAAGGTTACGACAACTAGGATCATCTCCCATCGTCAACATTGCCTGTGACCCCGAAGATGGAGCTTCGCCTACGCTACCTTTATTATTACATATTTCCGCTGCTTGAGTTGTATTAAGAACCTTTGCTAATGTACCGACCTTACTTGTACTAATACATACTTGTGATTAAACCCCCTGAAAGCATCCGCAACTACAGGAAAGCAATTATATATAAACCTAACCACAGCCTTAAACTCTAAGATCCTACGCTCCCTTATGCAATGGTGTCCTAATGGGGGTTCAGGTTTCTGTCACTCCGGCAACCCCACAATTAGTAGCCAAATACACAATGCATTCCCCAAGGCCCATAAATGGTGAAGTATCATGTAGTCGACGTTCACATGACATCACTAGAAGAATAGCACCACAACTTAAATACTAAACCATTGAATAATATCTCAACACAAATCCACTACTAACAACATGACTTCTCCCATGTCCTCAAGAACTAGACGAACTACTCACAAGACATCATATGGATCAAGATCAAGGATGATATGGTGATGGATAACAATCTGAACATAAACAATAATCCAATGGTTCCACTCACAAGCATCAACTACAATAGTAATCAACACCGGGAAAGTTTCCCCTAAGAACTAATGCAAGATCCAACACAATTGTTACAGTGGGGTGGAGTGGAGATGATGGTGCCGGTGGAGATGATGGTGTGGATGATGATGATGATCCCGATGAAGTCTAGCTTGATGATAGTGTTTATGGCGACGATCTCCCTCTCCATGAAGGAATTTCCCCGGAAGAAATCTGTCTGCCGGAGAGCTCTTTCCCTCTCGGTGTTTTTCGCCCCGCAGAGGCAGCGGAATCTTTATATGGTCGCTCCCCACGTTTTAGGGTTTCATGGAGAAGATATAGGCGAGAGGGCGGAGCTAGAGGCCGGCCAGGTGGGTCACACCCCTATAGGCGTGGGGTAGGGTTGGCCCGTGCCTGGGGGTGTGTGGCCCCCCTGTGGCCCATCTCTGCCTCCCCTTCTGGCTTCCTTCGTCTTCTGGGAAAATATTATTTTCCATAATTTTTCTAGAATTTCTCTGATCTTCGTGAAATTGCATCAAAACACCTCTTTTTCCATCAGAATCTTGACTCCGGCAGTTCATTCTCCAAGAATCATCCAACATGAAAAAACATATGAAAAGACATAAGTAACACCACTGAATAAGACATATATCAATGAATAGAGGCAAATTATGATATAGAATGGTGATGCAAATTGGACGTATCACCGCGCGGGCCAGGACAGGCCGCGCCTGGGGGTGGTATGGCCACGTCGTGCACCCCCTCGGTCTACCCCTTCTCCTACATAAGCCCTCTGACCTAAAAACAGAGGGGGTCGACATTTTTCCAAAAGGAGTTTCGATGCGCTACTACCACCATAATCCGCTAATCGGAACAAGAAAATCCGTTCTGGCACCCTTTCGGGACGGGGAATTGGATGAGATCATCGCCATCATCATCGACGCCTCTCCATCAACCATCTATGTTTCCCCCATCTATGAGTGAGTAATCCCCCACTGTAGGCTCTGGGATGGTAGGGATTGGATGAGATCTATCATGTAATCGGATAAGATTGTTAGGGCATGGTGCCTAGTATCTTTGTTAGTGCTATTTGACATTGTTGCAACTTGTTATGCTTAATGCTTGTCACTAGGGTCCGAGTGCCATGATCTCACATCTGAACATGTTATTGATTCATGATGATAGTATTGTTTGTGATCTTATCTGCAAGTTGTTTACACATATTATTGTCCGGAACCAAAGTTTCTCATCCCAAAATTTTCCAAATTTTGAAATGTGAAAAATAAATGAACAAAAGAATTAAATGTTGAATTTTAGGGTGAAAAGAAACTTTTTGTTTCTGAATGGAAACATCAAAACCCTTCTTGAACAAACTTTTAATAAAAGGGAATCCAACAAAATTTCAATCAAGTGAAATGCATTCATCAATGAATGTATCTTAAAATTTAAACACTTGGAAAAGTTAAACCAAAACCCTAAAAAAACCTAATGGAAGAAAATCATTTCCAAGATATCTCTAAGACTATGGATTTTATCCATACAAAAATTCATCAACAAACATTATTAAATAATCAAAATGATAAACAAAAATATTTAAAAACCATAGAAATTGGTTTCATTTAATTTGGATCCATGGATAAAAACTTATGAATTTAATATGGTAAAAGGAATTAATTTCCAAAGCTAATAAAACTCATATTCAAAATCCATACCAAATTGTGAGCAAAGTAATCCTAAAAGGATTTAAAAAGATAAACAAATATTAAATAAAATCATACAAATTGGAATCACCAAATTTGGATGTATAAATAAAAAAATATGGATTTTATAAGATAAAGAAATAAATAAATAAGGTATATTTAAGAGCCAAATTAAATCTTGGCCAAATCCATAAACAAATGAAAGTTTATTCAATAATAAAAAGGAGTAAAATATTATTTAAATAAAATCATAAGGATTGAACAATATCCAATTTTATTTAAATAAAGACAAATTGCCTAAACTAAATAATAAATCCCAATAAAATTATTTAGAAGACAATTTAAATTTGAATTAAATCCATAAGCAAATGGAATAAAGATAATCCAAATAAAATAAAAGAATAAATAATATTCAAATAAAATTTTATGGCATTAACCAAATTCAATTTTATTTGAATAAAGACAAAATCCCTAATATAAAGGATTAATTAAATCATGGGAAAATATTTGAAATTGCCAAAATGGATTAAAAGTTATCTAATAAACTTAAAAAGAATAAAAGAATTATTTGAATCAATAATATGGATTGGAACCAAATTTAAACTCTTATTTAAATAAAGACAAGTGCCTATTTTAAATAAATAATAAACCATAAAAAAATATTCTAAAATGGACTTTAAAATACATTGTTAAACAGAATAAACATTTACTGAAACTTTGGATAAGGTTTGAAAATAAAAGAGAGTTTAAATCATTTGATTCAAATCAAAACAGAAAATAAAATTAGAAAAAGAAAAAGAAACCATGAAGAAAAAAATAGACAAGAAAACAACCCAGAAACCGAGCCCAACTAACCTGGCCCAGGCCCAGCAGTCAGCCCACCTCTCTCTTCCCCCGCGGACCGTTTTCTCACCCGCAGATCTACCCCCTCACCCGCTGATGACCCGACCCCACCGTACCCTCCTCTCGTTCGCTGACCGCGAGGCCCCACAGCCAGGTCATCATCCCCAACCTCGCGCTAACCCTGCTCCCTCCTCCTCTCCTCGCCGTTTCTGCCTTGATTCCGCAGAGTAAAATTCGAGTGAATGCCGCAATTAAACCACCCAGTGATCACGCCCATTTAAGCGCCCCTCTTCCCTCTTCATTTCCCCTCAGACTCCATACCCTAAACGCCACCAGGCTGAGCAAATTGCTCGCTCGAACACTCACTGGTCTGACGCACTCCGGCGGTAATTCCGGTGAGTACACGCAGCCCCATCCTCTCTAGTTCATGCTCACATGTTCACCATCGTTGTGCGCATCCATTGACCCCAGCCACATGCCTTCTCGTGACCCAGAGCATCGGCAACGACATCAACTGAGCGCCACTGTCTTTGGCTTCAACTCTGTCGAGCTCCCCTGGTAATTCCTGACCGCGCCTCCCCCTCTCTTTGACGCTGGCGCCTTCGTATCTCTCTTGAGCGTCTAACGCCGACCTCATTTGGCTTTCCCGTGGCATGTAGCTTTGTCTCCGTCAAAGACCGTGCTCACCCGACGACATTAAGAACTCTGGCGAGCGATTCAGGTCAACGTCGTGCGCCCCTTCGTTGATGATGACCACCTCGAGCATCCCCACTTCACTGCAAACTCCTTGAGCCACCTCATCCTCTCTATCGCTTCCTAGTTTGTCAGCAATGTCACTGCCTGAGCGAGCCGCCGCCGTCCATCGTCGCAACGCCGCTAGTTCATCGTTAATTAGAATAGAGCCAATCTTGATCTGGTGGACAGGATAGAACAACTTAACTAAAACGGTATGAGCCAATCTGAACCGCACAGATCTAATAAAATCCTACGGCCAGCATTACTTGATCCGTGTGAACCGTTCTCAGCCAATAGGATACAGACACGTGGCCCAGACTTTGTTTTAAAAACAGAAAAGGTTCTATTAGATGTTTAGATTTGAAAAATTTATAACTTTTGATCCACACGTCCAAAATTTGCAAACTTTATATCAATGGAATCAGGAAAAATAAACCTTTGCAACATGCCCTTAGTTTAGTATTATGCTTCTGTAAAATTGATTTTTTTTGCAGAAACATTTCTAGGCCTATTTTGGTTATAAAATTCATTCTAAAAATATTTTTAGGGTAAAATCTTTTGCAAATGATTTTTTTTGAACCTACTGACCATCAGAACAAACTTTTGGGTTTAGAAATATATTTTGATAAATACAATAAATTATTCCTTGAATAAAGACATTTCTAGTAAAACAAAAATATTTCCTATGGTTTAAAAATGAGTAAAACCTTATGCAAATGGTTTGATTTAAACTCCCTGGCCCTAAACACTAAGTTTTGGATTTAAAAATATATTTGATGAACCCTAGAATGTTTTACTTTGTTTAAATGCATTTCTAGCAAAATAAAAATGTTGCTTTGATTTCAAAAATGGTTTTTGAGTGAAACCTTTTGAAAATGGATTTTATTTAAACAACTTGACCATGAACTCTAACATTTGTGTTTAAAAATATATTTGTCAAACACTAGAAATTATTACTTTGATTTAAATCATTTCTAGCAACATAAAAATGATTTAAATGGACTATTTTCACTAACTTAATTTTAAATGGTTTTGCCACTTTTATAAATGACCAATAGGTATTTTAAAATGTTTATAGCCTATTAGAAACCACCTTCCCAATAAAACAATCTTTTGCATGCTTGCATGCATTGTTTTGTTTTCTTTATTTTATGTGGTGAATTGTTTGAATGCTAGTTTGAATTTGTGCTTTGATTGAATGGTAGTGAACTTTGAAGAGTGTGACAATTGCAAGATCAAGGAGTGAACCTATATCCTCTACTAAAAAGGAAAGTGGTGCTTCATACATTTTTGTCCTAATATTTTGACTATGCATTAGTGATATTTCAAAGTAGGACTTGCATGAAATTTTCTATGTGTTAACTATGCCATGGGAAATCCTAGTAGATGATGCCTTAGCAGAATTTTCCCTAAGTTAAGATTCCTACTACTATCATGCTTAGCCTAGCTAGTAAAAAACAAGGGTGGATTATATTCATGCTATGAAATATTTCTAAGTCTATGACTTGTGTTTTATTTAATAAAACAACTATGTGAATGAAACACCTGGGTGGAATGGTGAGAATGGATTTATGTTGAGTGGTTACACAGGGCCAATAAACTGGCAAAAACTTGTGTATCACACTTGTGGAAATCCACCCAGGAACAAAGAGATTTGAGATGTCAAATGTTGAGAAGCTTCAAGTGCAGCCACATGGCAATATGGGCTCTGCCTAGATCATATAGGTTGTAATAACTTAGCCGGATGGACAGAAGGTGGTAGGGGGTGATAGGTTTGGAACGCGTCCATTTTGGTCTAAGGGAAGGCTTCTGAAAGATCTTGTCTCGATGCATGTCGAGTCTTGTGGGGAAAGTGCACCACCTCTCGAGAGATTAAAATCTAAGTACTTAGTCGTGTCCCCGGCAATGGACAATTTGAGCATCAAGACATGGAAGCTATCAAGGATCTCCTCATACCAATTTCTAAGTTAAAAGCTTGCGGTTGAACAAGGGTAAAGGTTAACCAATTCCATTGGTTGTTCCTTGGGTGATTTTGACCAACAAAAACTTAGTGTTTTCAACTTATAAGGAAAACCTATTTTGAGCAAAGCAAGACAAAGCTCCACTTAGCCAAATGCATATAGATGATAGACTCCACTATACTACCATAGTATCACTTGCCAATACAATTCAAATGTATTGACCCTTGTGGCTGTAACTTATTATGTTGCAGGTTTGTTTGATGTTAGTGAAGTGTGTTGAATAGGATAACAAGTCTACAACCAACATGACTGCCTGTGGAACTTTGAAGATGAAGGACTCCATGCTATATAGTTATTTCTGCTGCATTGTAATGTGATAGCCAAATGAGCTATGTAAGATGTAATGAATTATTTTATTCTTGGTTATAAAGTTGTATTATGACCTTTGTTTCTTGATATTACATCTTAAACTGTGGATGCTAGCTATTGATCCAGGGACTAGCATTGTAAACACAGGGATCTCTACCTTATTAAGGTTGGGACATCTACACAAAGGCCCCGAACTGACAGAAATCGGGATAACCGGAGGGAATGGCTATGATATGAGGATCACATGTGTTCATGGAGTGCTAATGTTTTGCTTCAGTACTCTATTAAAAGGAGTACCTTAATTGCTAGTAGATTCCCTTGAGGCCCCGCTGCAACGGGCTGGCAGGACAAAAGATGTTGTGCAAGTTCTCATTGCGAGCACGTATGACTATATATGGAACACATGCCTATGATTATTTAGTACTTGGATGATTTATCTTACTTATCTGCAAATGCCCTAGATCTTGATATTACATGAATGGTCTTGTCCATGCAACGCCCCTCCATCCATCCCTATGCCTGCCGCACTCAAATCCTGTTGTTGCTACTATTGTTACTACTGCCTCTATTTTACTGTTGATGTTACTTTCCTATTGCTACTACAAAACTGTTGCTACTGATAAACTACTGTGAGCAAGACTATTTCCAGGTGCAGCTGAATTGACAACTCAGTTGTTAAGGATTATAAATATTCTTTGACTCCCCTTGTGTCGAATCAATAAATTGGGCTTTACTACCCTCGAAGTCTGTTGCGAGCCCCTATACTTGTGGGTCATCAAGACTATTTTCTGGCGCTGTTGCCGGGGAGCATAGCTTTATTTGTAAGTTCACTTGGATTACTATTGTTCGCTACTATCCATTCATCATGGGAAAGTCTCGTGATGGAAAGTTTCCTATTTTACCATCCACTACAAGAAGAGGTATAGTTGTAAACACCTCTGCTTCTCTTGATTCACCATATGTTATAAGTAAGCTTGTTACACCACCACCACATACACATGCTACACACACTACTACTACTGTTGAATCTGAAATTGCTGCTGATGCTAATGATGTTACTTCTACTGTGCTTGATGAGAGTGGTTCATTAGGTCCTTTCCTAGATGCTACTATTGCTAGAACTATTTTGTGAAACACTGAAACTCCTAGTGAAGACACTATTACACCTTTTAGCTCACCTGAGTCTAGAGAGAGATATGATATTAATGATGGTTATATTGAAATGACTGATAATTTATTGAAGAATATCGAAACACACGTGGTGCTAGTGCTATTAAGAGTCTTCTTGAGAAACGTACTATTATACCTAAACTATTTCCTGATGCTAAGTTTTCCACATCTCCCATAAATATTAAATATAAAGATTATGATTTCTCTCTTGATTTATCCTATATAAACATTGTTGAGAAAGAACCTTTTTGTGGGACTAAGAATGAAAGGGTTATGGCACATATGACTGAGCTTTCTACTATGAGTGGCTTGTTTTCTGATGATGTTAAGATGCGGAAATACTTTGTTGCTAAAATTTTCCCTTTCTCATTGAAAGGAGAGGCTAAAGCTTGGTTTAATAATTTACCTCCTGGATCCATTGATAGCCCTGATTGATTGATTGCTACTTTCTTTCAGAAATATTTCCCTCCTAGTGCTCGACCTGTTGTTTTGCAGAAACTTTATGATTTTAAATAGGGGAGAGGCGAAATTGCCTGAATCATGGGCAAGGTTTTGTGCTTTGATTCATGCACATCCTGGATGTCCATTACCTAAAATTGATCTTCTTGATATATATTATATTGGACTAACTGATGAATCTAGGACATGCCTGGATAGTTTTGTTGATTGTGTTTTCAGGAAAGAACTCCTACAGAAGCTGAGGAATTAATAGCTAAAATAAGCAAGAATTATGATGATTGGACTACATCTGAGCCAATTACACCTGAGCCAGTTACATCCGAACCACCTGTGCCTGAACCAACCCCAACACCAACACCCAAGAAGAGGGGTGTGATTGAACTAAATGATGAAGTGATGAAAGAAGCTAAGAAATGTCTTAAGGAGAAGGGTATTAGATCTGAAGATGTGAAGAATTTACCTCCTATAGAAGAATTATGTAAGCCAATTTCTCACTCACCTACTATTTAAGTACACTCTCTCCAAAATTTTGATGAAGGTGATATTCCCTATGGTAAACCTCCTAACCAATGCTTAGAGGAACTTGATACTTTTATTGTTAAACAAGGTAGTTTTAATAAGCTAGTGTAGAGTCATTTAATGGAAAACTCTAGATCTATTAATGAGTTGAAAGATATTGTGGAAAGAACCTCTAATGATGTTAAAATTCTTATTAAACACTTCCAAATGGTTTGAACTCAAATTGATCAACTTGCTAAGGTACAAAAATATATGCTAGTTAATGCTTCTGGAGATAAACATGCTTGTGAAATTAGAACTAGGAGTGGTGCTGCCACTCAGGATCCTTTATATCATCAGGGGCATCCTAAAATAATAGAGCATGATTCTCAACAAGTTGAAAATGGAGGTATGATACATCGTAAACGTATCTATAATTTTTTATGTTCCATGCTTGTTTAGTATCTACTTTGCTTTGCTTTGTCTTCACTTTGAGGTGTTTTTATATGTTTTCTGGACTAACCTATTAACAAGATGCCATAGTGTCAGTTGTCTGTTTTCTTCTGTTTTTAGTTCGAGAAAAGGCAGAAAATCAATATTCTCGGAATTGGACGAGACAAAAGCCAAAGTCAATATCTTACCGTGGGGAACATGGAGCCAGAAGACGAGACGGAAAAGAGCCACCAGGGGTCACACCCCCTGGCTGTGTGGCCTGGCTTGGCCCGCGCCTAGGAGGGTGCAGCCACCCTGGGTGCCCCCTGCCTTGCCTCTTCGCCTATAAGAATCCCCCGATACCTAAACCCTCAGTACCCGATCAATCTTCCACAAAACAGTCCATAGTCGCCGCCACCACCATCGTCCCTAGATCGGGGGGATCTGAAGTTCTTCCCGGCACCCTGCCGGAGGGGAGATCATCCGGAGGCCTTCTTCATCATCATGCCAACCTCCGTTATGAAGCATGAGTAGTTCCACCTTGGACTACGGGTCCAGGTAGTAGCTAGATGGTTGTCTCTCCTCCTTTGTGCTACCATGTTTAGATCTTGTGAGCTTCGTTCATGATCAAGATCATCTATATGTAATCATGCATGTTGTGTTTGCGGGGATCCGATGGATACTGAGATTACTATGTCAGATTGATTAATGGTTCTATCTTATTGATTATATCATGTCTGTGTTGTTTGTGATCTTGCATGATCTCCGTTTCTGGTAGCTATCTTGGCCAAGTAGATGCTTATGACTCCAAGAGGGAGTATTTATGCTAGATAGTGGGTTCAAGCCTCTATTTAATCTGGGTAAGTGACAAAAATCTCTAAGGTTGTAGATGTGATGTTGCTACTAGGGAGAAAACAACAATCTCTTGTTCATGGAACAAGTGGATTGTTTACCTTACACACTTTGCTTAAAGCAGTTATCCGTTGCTTGCAACTTAATACTAGAGTGGGTTCGGATGATAACCTGAAGGTGGATTACTAGTCATAGATGCAGTTGGATGGCAGTCTATGTATATTGTTGTATTTCCCACTCAAATCTCATAGGATCATGAATGTCTAGTATTGCATTGTTATGACTTGCTCTGTCCTGTCAATTGCCCCGCTGTAATTTGTTTACCCAGCATGCCATGTGTGTTTTTCTTAAGGAGAGCACCTCTAGTGAACTATGGACCCCGGTCCAATATTTACCATTGATACATCTTCCACTATTCCTGTTTACTTTCTGCAAACCACCATTACCTTCCACACCATATAGTTAATCCTTTGTTTTCAGCAAATCGGTGATATTGACAACCTCACTGTTCGTTGGGGAAAAGTCTTGAGTTTGTGTTGTGTAGGTTTCCAAGTTGCTAACAACACCTTTGGGTCGTTTCCTTCCTCCTACAGGTTCGATAACCTTGGTTTCTTTATGAGGGAAGACTTGCTGTTGTGCTCATCATACCTTCCTCTTAGGGTCTCCCAACGAAGCTCTACATTGATCTGAGCGCATCAAGGTACTTATTCCAAGAGAAAGAAAAAGAAACATAAAATAGTTGAAGAATCTTCTGAACCTGCTATAGACCCTAATAGTATATATGTCTCTGATGCTGAAACTGAAAGTGGTAATGATAAAAATGATGCTCCTCATAAGGAAGAAATTGAAGAGGAACCTGAAAGGCACACTAAAAACACTAAGTACACTAAGGAAGATTTTATTGCTAATAAACATGGTAGTGAAAGAGATCCTTGGGTTCAAAATTCAATGCCTTTCCCAATAAGAAACACAAGTCAAAGGAGGAAGAACACTATAATAAGTGTTGTGAGTGGATGAAACCTTTATTCTTGCAAATTCCTTTGACTGGTGCTTTTAAGTTGCCTCCTTGTTCAAAGTATATGAAGGATATTGTCTCTAATAAAAGGAAGATTCCTGATGAGGATATTTCCACTTTGCTTGCTAATTATTCCTTCAATGCTAAGGTTCCAAAGAAACTTGGAGACCCAGGTATCCCAACTATTCCTTGCTCTATTAAAAATAATTATGTTAGAACTTCTTTGTGTGATTTGGGAGAAGGAGTTAGTGTTATGCTTGTTTCTCTCTACAAGAGACTTCAGCTAGAAAAATTGATACCAACTGATATATCTTTGCAAATGGCTGATAAGTCTACTACTATTCCTGTTGGTATATGTCAGGATGTTCATGTTCAAGTGGCTCAAAACTGTTTAGTATTAACAAACTTTGTTGTGCTTGAAATGCTTGAAGATGATAATATGTCTATTATTCCTGGGAGACCTTTTCTTGATATTGCAGGTGATGTCATTAATTGTAATCAAGTAAAGGTAACTTTTAATATTAATGACAAGGAGCATATTGTCTATTTCCCCAAGAATATTGATAAGAGTTATGGCCTAAATTCCATTGAAAATATTGAGGCCATCAAAGTTGGAGAAATATATTGTCCCATACCACAAGAAATTTTTGAAACTATTATGATTGGGACTATTGCTATCAAGATTGAGGTAACATAATCATTTACAAGTTGTAACACCCTCATAATCGGACCTATGCAAGTTTGGGCAAAATTCACCAAACCCGCATAGAAACGATTCAAAGGTGCCCACCAGGCACTTTCGTGCGGGTGGAAAACAAAGTAATAACATTACACAACAGTCCTCGATGGGACCCACAGAACAGATATATATAGCAGCGACTCAAAGAGTCAAGAATACAGATGTATTATACAAAGATCCAAATCACCTTGAAAAGACGAAGCGTCCGACTACGGACAAGATGCAAATGGGGCTAAGAGCCCTGAAGAATAACAATGGCGTCCATAACCCTGCCCAGGCCAAGCCGGAAGGGTAACCCGACTAACGGCGTCGATCTCAAAACCTGCTTTAAACAAAAGGGGTGCCGACAAAGGGCAAAGGAAAAAGAAGGAGCGTCAGTACTGAGGCCAGTACACGGCGAGGCTAGAATTCGGCGGTCCTCGCCTACATAGGTATGGTGGAATGGCGGCGGCAGCATGCACTAAACAACCTCTGAGAGACTCGATACAACTGGCGGACATCAGAGAGGGGTAAGAATGACCTAACCGGATCCAACCTGAAGCTATCACCAAACAAACCCATCCTGGTGTTTCCCCCCTCGAGACCAAACGAGGAAGTCAACCGAGGAACTCACACCGTGGGCAGTTTTATTTATTCCGTTATCGTTGCAGCAATTACTAGTCAGGTTTAGATAATCATCCTGATAAAGTAAACAGTGGGCACTTTTAGTTAATCATTCCGTTATAGTTGCAGCAATTACTAATCAGATACAGATAGCATGAGATAAACCCAAAACCCAGCAGCTGTTGGTACTTTTATTCATCCATTCCGTTGTAGTTGCAGTACTTACTAGTCAGGTACAATGGTCGCAAGCGACACTCCAAACAAGCATTTGTGGGCAGTATTATTTAGCCATTCCATTATAGTGAAGCTGATTACTAGTCATTATAAAGTCAAATTTATAACAATAAACTTTAGTTATGCTTGTCTATGATCGAGATACTGTGCTCCAAGTCGTCCATATCCGCGGACACGGCTTTCAGAAAGTTTTACCCGGCCGGGGTGCACCAATAGCAACACACGCTCGATCAACCTCGGAAAAACCAAAACAAAACCCAACGAGGCTTTCACGACTGAACAATTGCAGGATTCAGAAATATTTCAGGGGGCCACCCCTTGAAGTACACCCAAGCAAGTAAGCAAGCTTCGAGACGGACTCAAGGTTTGCGACAATGGTCAGAACGATGCAGATCCCCAATCGGGGACTGTCGATACCGCGAAAACATTACGCTTACCTAAACAGTACAGTGTGCTCCTCGCACAAATTAAATACAGAAAGTAGCATGGCATAAGTACAGGATCGTAAAAACACCTCAAACTAGTTTGTGGACCCAAGAAATAAGACTGAATCAAGCTCTGGCTCAGGGGGGTCCCATATACCTCCCGGATGTGGATAGCGCGATAAATCAAGGAACAGGTATCAAGTACTCGGGGTCTTACGGGACACAAGTGGGCGTTCGGAAACCAAATATTATCTATCACCCACCGATGCCTCTGCTTATTTCAATTTTAGTTGTTAACAGAAATTAAAGTGACGATAAGTAAAACTAGAATCATCTCCAACAACAACATGCGGCAATACATCAAATCGTGGCATATGACGACACACATCAGCACTTGAGCAAGCAACTACGACGCGCAAGTCCAACTATCTACCAAACAACAGGTAATAGGATGTGTCCAAGGCAATATAAGGCTGCAAGGGATATCGCGGGTACGAAAACTAGAGCAACGCAACACAGATAGCAATAGATCAACAGGAGGGAATAAATACTATAAAAGTAAGATAGGTAGAAAGGGGGAGATGCTCACCTGAAAACATTGTCGAAGGTTTTCCCCGAAGATCGGGGCGAAGCTCACATCAACTCAACGGCCTTATCCGCGAAGAACCAAATCACTAGAAGAAACACCGGATGCAATATTTAATACAACGGCAGAAGATCGGCATGATGCATGCATGATGGATGGCATGGCGAAGGTGCGATGCAGTTAGGTCATATTAAGTGGAACCGGGGTCCCGACCATTAATATATGGTTCAAGTTGTTTAAACCCCCGCATATTAAATGTTATATAGTACGACAATATATGGCAACGGTTCGCTACACAAGTTTAAATGAGGCCATTATGAGACTAGATTTGCCCGCATATGGGCCCCATATTTAATTATTAGGTGAATCGGCATAAGGCCCCCAAACCACATGAGATGCATGCGAGATGAATGATTAAGATGCGACAAGTTTTATATTTAGCATTTATAAAATAGGGCTCGGAAAAGGGGTCACACATTAGAGGGTTCGGCGATCTTGTTAGGGTTCCGGGGTTCAGGGTTCGGGGTCCAGGGTTCGACGGAACGGTCTCGGCGGGCTCGTTCTCGGTTACTGGGGTAGATCTTGTCGCATCCGGGTTCTCAGGGCATGTTGTCGGTCGTGGCGTTCGGGACGAGGCACTTGTCGCATCGGGGTCTCGGTGTCCGGGATGAAGTACTTGGCGTTCCGGGGACGATCTTGTGGCATCCGCGGTCGTCGGTTCGTGCCGACGGTCTTGTCGTCTCGCGGCGGAGATCTTGGGGTTCGGGGTCTTGGCGCCTTCGGGTCCGAGAGGGAGAACTTGGCGTCCGAGGGTTCGGTTTCCGGGTCCGGCGCCGGGATCAGTCTCGGTTTTGGTCTTCGGAACCAATTGAAGACCTTGGCTTCGGGTAAGGGGTCTTCGGAGCTTCGTGGCATCGGGTACTCGAGTCGCGTGGTTGATCTTGTTGTTCCGTGTTCTCGCACCGGATCCTTGACGGATGTCATGGCGGTTCCAGGGAGGACAACTTGGTGTTCCGAGAAGGCGATCATGAGGGTTCCAGCTCGATGTCGATCTAGTCGGTGTACTTGTCCAAGTTGTTGTTCTTGACGACAAAAGCCTTGCCGAGCTTTGCTCCTGGCTTGCGTGTGGAAAAACACTCGTCACTGGCGCGTAGGAGCTCCGCACGGGCGGCACAAGGCGTCTGAGGCGCCGAGACGCTCCGGCGTCGAGGCGATGCCGCGACGGAGGTTGGGCAACAAAGTGGGCGGCGATGGTTCCTGCGGTTTCGCGGCGACGACGTCGGCGGAGGATGCTTGACGGAGGAGGCGTCGGATGGGCGACCTTGGCGAGCGGGCGACGGCGGACGTCTGGCCAGGCGGCAGGTTGGGGCAGAACTGCTCGTGGGATGCGGTGGAGGCGCGTTGCTCGGGCGAGCAGGCGGGCAGCGAACTGGCGGCGGAGCGAAACGCAGCGGCGGGTGGAGGCGTGAGGCAGCGTCGGGCGGCGGCTGGGCTGGCAGCGGCGACAGCGCACCGAGGACGACAGGCGGTCGGTGGTGGTGGTCGCTGGGGAGGCGTCGCGGTCGGAGGTGAGAGGAAGGCCGGCGGCGAAGCGGTGGAGGCCGGAGCGAGGTCACGGCGCAGGGATGCGGGAGGCGGAGCGAGGCGCGCGCTGCGGGAGGCCGGGGTGGAGAGGCGAGCTCGTTGGCGGAGAGGAACTGGAGGGGCGCGGGTGAGCGGCCTCCCGAGGCGAGAGGGGCCATGCGGGGAGGCGAGGCGAGCGGAGAGAGAGAAGGAGAAAGAGGGGAGGAGGGAGAAGGACGCGGGGCAGGGGTGGCCTGGGGATCGTGGTGGGGCCCTGGGGCGGGCCCAGGTGGCAGCGGGGGTTGGGGGTGGACAGGGTGGACAGGTGGCGTGGGGTGTGGGGCGTGGGGCGCCCAGTGGGTCATGGCGGTCCGAGGAGCGGGGCTGGCGGTTGGGGCAGCAGGCTGGGCAGCTGGGGCACGCTGCATGTGTGTGTCTTGGCCGAGGGTGAGAGAGAGGGGTGAGGGTGACATGGCAGGGTATGGTTGGTTGAGGGAGTTGGGGAGGTGAGGTGGCGGAATCCGATTGGGTGGGGTGAGGTGGCCAGGGGTGTGGGTAGGATAGCTGGGTAAGTTTAGGAATTATGGGTGGTCGTTCGGGTCATTTGGCCCGTTCGACTGCCCCGCTTAAAATAATTTAATATTTTTATTTGATTAAAACATGGCCTTTGCAATCCAATGCAAGACAAAATAAAATAATTCCGGACAAGCCCGGGTTTTGGGTTTTGAATAAAGACGGGGCGTTCAATATAGAAAACAAAAATAGGGTTTTTAGCAAAATGGTTTCAAACAGATAGATGCATGCTGATGTTATGCTGATGCACCGAGACAAGACATGCGATTATGACGATGCGATGCACGAATTTAACGCGATTTTCTAGTAGTGGTTTTGAGGGATGCCACAATTCGACACCACTAACAATGGATCTCGCCCTCGAGATCCGCCTCATGGTACCGGAAAGAAGGTCGATGATCTGCATCTTCTCGCTTCAGGTAGATCCTCGCGACACCACTAACGAGGGTTTCTTCTCCATCTGGAAATTGGCGACACCACCAACAAAGGGTCATTGTTCCTGACCGTCGAGAGAACACTCCGGGGAAACAAAGGACGGAGTTGAAGGTAAGGACACCCCTAACTTCCATGGACGGAGTAAAATTGCTGGATCCACAGATTAGACATACAAGAGCGAATGATAAGAGCAGTGGTAGGGTAGCTACTCCATCCCGCACTCAAACCATTACTCTGCACGCGAATAGACGGATTATGCAACCGACTCTCGGAATTAGACTGAAGATCTCGACAAGCGAGGTTCAGGAACAAAGGAATGTGGCCAGCAGAAATCGTATGAAAGACACACTGATTAGGTTCCGCGATGGTTCCATTGGCATGAACAACACATGCTCAAGGTTAACCCCAACTTCACCAAAGCTCGTCCTTCTCATATGTTTTTCAACGACACCGATACCCAAAGAAGGAACACATATGGATAAGGAGCTCAAGAACAAAAGATTGGAGGAAGGGTACAACAGACAAGTTGCAGATTGATGAACGTAGCACCTCCGTTACAAAAAGGGAGAAAGCGAAACCCTGAAGGTACGACGGAAACCCAACCACGAAAAATCCTGGACTCGAAGAAAAGATAAGAGGGTAGGTTCAAAACACGTCGAGATAAGAGGAGAGTAGCAGAGGGGTAAGGAGTAAAATCAGACCTAACCAGAACTATCCAACCGATTCTGCAAAAATAGTTTTGACTCTCTACTTCGGCCGTTAGCTAGGTTATCCTACAGGCTGGACTAGTGGGGTATCGCAATCTGCGAGCTCGATACTCAGTAACACCCTCAGAATCGGACCTATGCAAGTTTGGGCAAAATTCACCAAACCCGCATAGAAACGATTCAAAGGTGCCCACCAGGCACTTTCGTGCGGGTGGAAAACGAAGTAATAACATTACACAACAGTCCTCGATGGGACCCACAGAACAGATATATATAGCAGCGACTCAAAGAGTCAAGAATACAGATGTATTATACAAAGATCCAAATCACCTTGAAAAGACGAAGCGTCCGACTACGGACAAGATGCAAATGGGGCTAAGAGCCCTGAAGAATAACAATGGCGTCCATAACCCTGCCCAGGCCAAGCCGGAAGGGTAACCCGACTAACGGCGTCGATCTCAAAACCTGCTTTAAACAAAAGGGGTGCCGACAAAGGGCAAAGGAAAAAGAAGGAGCGTCAGTACTGAGGCCAGTACACGGCGAGGCTAGAATTCGGCGGTCCTCGCCTACATAGGTATGGTGGAATGAGCGGCAGCGGCGGCATGCACTAAACAACCTACAGAGACTCGATACAACTGGCGGACATCAGAGAGGGGTAAGAATGACCTAACCGGATCCAACCTGAAGCTATCACCAAACAAACCCATCCTGGTGTTTCCCCCCTCGAGACCAAACGAGGAAGTCAACCGAGGAACTCACACCGTGGGCAGTTTTATTTATTCCGTTATCGTTGCAGCAATTACTAGTCAGGTTTAGATAATCATCCTGATAAAGTAAACAGTGGGCACTTTTAGTTAATCATTCCGTTATAGTTGCAGCAATTACTAATCAGATACAGATAGCATGAGATAAACCCAAAACCCAGCAGTTGTTGGTACTTTTATTCAGCCATTCCGTTGTAGTTGCAGTACTTACTAGTCAGGTACAATGGTCGCAAGCGACACTCCAAACAAGCATTTGTGGGCAGTATTATTTAGCCATTCCATTATAGTGAAGCTGATTACTAGTCATTATAAAGTCAAATTTATAACAATAAACTTTAGTTATGCTTGTCTATGATCGAGATACTGTGCTCCAAGTCGTCCATATCCGCGGACACGGCTTTCAGAAAGTTTTACCCGGGGTGCACCAATAGCAACACGCCGATCAACCTCGGAAAACCAAAACAAAACCCAACGAGGCTTTCACGATTGAACAATTGCAGGATTCAGAAATATTTGGGGCCACCCTTGAAGTACACCCAACGAAGTAAGCAAGCTTGAGACGGACTCAAGGTTTGCGACAATGGTCAGAACGACAAGCAGATCCCCAATCGGGATCGCCGATACCGAAAACATTACGCTTACCTAAAGCGACAAAGGTGCTCCTCGCACAAATTAAATACGTAAAGTAGCATGGCATAAGTACAGGATCGTAAAACACCTCAAACTAGTTTGTGGCCCCAAGAAATAAGATGAATCAAGATCGCTCGGGGGTCCCATATACCTCCGGATGTGGATAGCGCGATAAATCAAGGAACAATTATCAAGTACTGGGTCTTACGGGACACAAGTGGGCATCGAAACCAAATATTATCTATCACCCACCGATGCCTCTGCTTATTTCAATTTTAGTTGTTAAACAGAAATTAAAGTGACGATAAGAAAAACTAGAATCATCTCCAACAACAACATGCGGCAATACATCGCCAATCGTGGCATATGACGACACACTTGAGCAAGCAACTACGACGCCATAAGTCCAACTATCTACCAAACAACAGGTAATAGGATGTGTCCAAGGCAATATAAGGCTGCAAGGGATATCGCGGGTACGAAAACTAGAGCAACGCAACACAGATAGCAATAGATCAACAGGAGGGAATAAATACTATAAAAGTAAGATAGGTAGAAAGGGGGAGATGCTCGCCTGAAAACATTGTCGAAGGTTTTCCCCGAAGATCGGGGCGAAGCTCACATCAACTCAACGGCCTTATCCGCGAAGAACCAAATCACTAGAAGAAACATCGGATGCAATATTTAATACAACGGCAGAAGATCGGCATGATGCATGCATGATGGATGGCATGGCGAAGGTGCGATGCAGATAGGTCATATTAAGCGGAACCAGGGTCCCGACCATTAATATATGGTTCAAGTTGTTTAAACCCCTGCATATTAAATGTTATATAGTACGACAATATATGGCAACGGTTCGCTACACAAGTTTAAATGAGGCCATTATGAGACTAGATTTGCCCGCATATGGGCCCCATATTTAATTATTAGGTGAATCGGCATAAGGCCCCCAAACCACATGAGATGCATGCGAGATGAATGATTAAGATGCGACAAGTTTTATATTTAGCATTTATAAAATAGGGCTCGGAAAAGGGGTCACACATTAGAGGGTTCGGCGATCTTGTTAGGGTTCCGGGGTTCAGGGTTCGGGGTCCAGGGTTCGACGGAACGGTCTCGGCGGGCTCGTTCTCGGTTACTGGGGTAGATCTTGTCGCATCCGGGTTCTCAGGGCATGTTGTCGGTCGTGGCGTTCGGGACGAGACACTTGTCGCATCGGGGTCTCGGTGTCCGGGATGAAGTACTTGGCGTTCCGGGGACGATCTTGTGGCATCCGCGGTCGGTTCGTCGCGACGGTCTTGTCGTCTCGCCCGGAGATCTTGGGGTCCGGGTCTTGGCGCCTTCGGTCCGAGAGGGAGAACTTGGCGTCCGAGGGTTCGGTTTCCGTGTCCGCGCCGGATCGTCTCGGTTTTGGTCTTGAACCAATTGAAGACCTTGGCCGGGTAAGGGTCTTGAGCTTCGTGGCATCGGGTACTCGAGTCCGTGGTTGATCTTGTTGTTCCGTGTTCGGGCACCGGATCCTTGACGGATGTCATGGCGGTTCAGGAGGACAACTTGGTGTTCAGAAGGCGATCATGAGGGTTCCAGCTCGATGTCGATCTAGTCGGTGTACTTGTCCAAGTTGTTGTTCTTGACGACAAAAGCCTTGCCGAGCTTTGCTCGGCTTGCGTGGAAAAACACTGCCATCGGGCGCGTAGGAGCTCCGCACGGGCGGCACAAGGCGTACAGGAGGCGTCGAGACGCTTCCGAGCGTCAGGGGGGCGATGCCCGCGACGGGGGTTGGGCAACAAAGTGGAGGGCGCGGCGATGGTTCCTGCGGTTTTGCGGCGACGACGTCGGCGAGGATGCTTGACGGAGGCAGGCGTCGGGATGGCGACCTTGGCGAAGGCGACGGCGGACGTCTGGCGAGGCGGCCAGGTTGGGGCCAGAACTGCTCATGAGGATGCGGTGGAGGCCATGGGCGGCGGTTGCTCGGAGCGGCAGCGAACTGGCCGGGCGGCGGGTGGAGGCGTGAGGTGGGCGGCGACGCTGGGGCGACGGCGCACGAGCAGGGCGGCCGACGCGGGTCGGTGGTGGTGGTCAGCGGGGAGGAGGTGAGAGGAAGGCCGGCGGCGGTGGAGGCCGGAGCGAGGTCATGGCCGGCGACGGGGACTACTGGGAGGCGGGCTTGGGCGAGGCGAGGGTGGAGAGGCGAGCTCCTCGAGGCGGAGGAACTGGAGGAGGGGGCGGGTGAGCGCCTCCATGAGGCGAGAGGGGCCATGCGGGAGGCGAGGAGCGAGAGAGAGAAGGAGAAAGAGGGGAGGAGGGAGAAGGACACGGGGCAGGGGTGGACAGGGGATCGTGGTGGGGCCCTGGGGCGGGCCCAGGTGGCAGCGGGGGTTGGGGGTGGACAGGTGGCGTGAGGTGTGGGGCGTGGGCGCGCCCGGAGTGGCCAGCTGGGGGCAGGCACGCTGCAGCATGTGTGCTTGTGTGCTTTGAGGGTGAGAGAGGGTGAGGGTGACATGGCAGGTGTGGTTGGTTGAGGGAGTTGGGGAGGTGAGGTGGCGGAATCCATTGGGTGGGGTGAGGTGGCGGGTGTGGGTAGGATAGCTGGGTAAGTTTAGGAATTATGGGTGGTCCGTTTTGTATTTTCTGGGGTGGTCGTTGGTCATTTGGCACGTTCGCCCTTTAAAATAATTTAATATTTTTATTTGATTAAAACATGGCCTTTGCAATCCAATGCAAGACAAAATAAAATAATTCCGGACAAGCCCGGGTTTTGGGTTTTGAATAAAGACGGGGCGTTCAATATAGAAAACAAAAATAGGGTTTTTAGCAAAATGGTTTCAAACAGATAGATGCATGCTGATGTTATGCTGATGCACCGAGACAAGACATGCGATTATGACGATGCGATGCACGAATTTAACGCGATTTTCTAGTAGTGGTTTTGAGGGATGCCACACAAGTGGAGGCTAGCAAAATACTGGGAGTGACCAACTAAGAGAGCAATAATGGCCATAATCATGTAGAGTGACAAAACATTATCAACTAAAGCATAAAGTGGTACCACAAGTCAAAAACTAGATGATCATAGAGGCTAAGGTGACTGGTTCATAGTCATAACATGGTGTGAGCATGTGCCAAGTCAACCCAAACAAAGCATCAAAGGAGAATACCACAATACTATGCTTGTGTATGCTAAAACAATGCATGATTATTTCAAGGCACACTAAGAAATCTTAATTGTTTGGAACAAGTCATGCTACAAAAATATTCACTAAGCATAAGGTCAACACAATATCTAGCTTGACATGATAAAGTCTAAGTCATAGTCAAAGCAAGCTCCTTTTTGTACTACTAAGCAAGAACTTTCTACTCCTTTCCAACACCAATCAACTTATTTCAAACAACACAGCGGAAACGGGGGTCCCACTACTTTATTTAAGCAAACTAAAACCCGAAACGAAAACTAAGACGCTCCAAGAAGAACACAACAGTGCATGAAACAATAAAAATGAAGTGTCTAGGAAGACCTGTGATTTTTATTGATGAAGAAGGGGATGCCTTGGGCATCCCCAATCTTTGATGCTTGTACCTCTTGAATATTTCTTGGGTTGACACAGGGTGTTATCCCCAAGCTTGAGCTTTTGTCCATTCTTCATCTCATTACATCATTCTTCCTTTACACCTGGAAATTTTCCTTCACACAATCTTCATTAGCAGCATTAGTGTATTCAAAATATAATAAACCTTTGGGTTTAGTTTCAAAATAGCAAAACTTTAATTAAAGACACAAGATACTGTAGCAATTCCTCAGAAAGTTCAATTTACCAAAGAGAACCCAAAAAAATCAATAAAGAGGCAAATGCAAATAATGGCAGAAATCTGTCAAAACAGACCAGTAGGTAGAAATCAATTTTTCAAAGACCGTATGTTGCTCAAATAAAAAAGTGTTGAACTAACTAAAGTTATCTAACAACATAGGGGATTTACTCAGAAAATTACAGCTCAATCTGACTTACAGAGATTTTTCAAGAATTTTTACAGTGGAGCATAAAAATCTGTTTCGGGATGGCACTTCCCCAAATCTTACTTCCCTCTTATTAGAGGTTATTCTTGGGACAAAAATCAAACAAAAAGGATAAGGAGCAGTTTTTACAAAAGTGATAACTTTCAAAACTCAAGAAAACTATTGGGTTATCTCCCAAGAAATACTTTTCTTTAACGCCTTTAAGTTAGGCACAAGAAGCAAGAATCGAGTATTTTCAAATATAGAAGCAATGACATCAAATTTTGCTTTGAAAGGAGGAGCAAAGGGTAAATTCTCTCTCCTCATAGGGAAGTGTTCAATACCTTTCTTGAATGGAATTGATATTTAATGGTGCCTTCTTTCATATCAATGATGGCACCAACAGTTCTAAGAAAAGGTCTTCCCAAAGTGATAGGACAAGAAGCATTGCATTCAACATCCAAAACATAGAAATCAACAGGGACATAAGCATTGTTAACCATAATAATAACATCATTAACACTTCCCATGAGTTTCTTCTTAGCATTATCGTCAAGTGGGACATCTAAATAGAAATCTTCCAAAGGTGGCAAATCAAGCATTTCATAAATCTTTCTAGGCATAATAGAAACACTAGAACCAAGGTCACATGAAGCTTTGAGGTCAAAGTCATTCACTTGTATATTAATAATGGGTTCCCAACTATCTTCTACTTCCCTTAGAATAGAAGCTTTGTGTTTCAAATTTTCTTCCTTAATTTTAATAAGAGCATCTTTAATGTGTTTGGTGAAAGCCATATTCATATCACTAGCATTAGGACTTCTAGCAAGCTTTTGTAGGAACATAATCACTTCAGAGATATTGAACCATCAAGATCAAAATCAAACTTAGCATTACAGGTAGTAGACTTATTGGGTTTAGGCATTGTTGTAGGAGGTATAGGGACTTCTTGTGGTTTGGTAGCATCAGGAGCAGGTGGAGCAATAGGTGTACTCAGGAAATCATTGTTGTTTGTGCTAGTGAAGTCACATAACTTGGTGTTCTCAGCATAATTCATTTTTGCAAAGTTGGAGCAAGCCAACAGCAGCAGCAACTAGAGTAGGAACTAAATTTTTTGTGTTTTTGATAAGAAAAGGCAAACCAAACGAAACTATTTTTTGGAATTTTTGATAAAAAGAAGCAAGCAAAACAAAGAAAAAGAAACTAAGAAAAACAAAAACAAAGTAAAGAGAAAGGTTGTGAAGTACTCCCCTTGTGAAGCCGTCCTTAACTCCCCAGCAACGGCGCCAGAAAACGTCTTGATGGCTCAGATAAAGAGCTTCGTTGGGAGACCCCAAGAGGAAGGTATGATGAGCACAACAGTAAGTATTCCCTCAGTATGAAACCAAGGTTATTGAACCAGTAGGAGGAAGGAAACGACTCAAAGGTGTTGCTAACAACTTGGAAACCTGCACAACACAAACTCAAGGCTTTGCCCCAACTTACAGTGAGGTTGTCAATCTCACCGGTTTGCTGAAAACAAAGGATTAAACGTATGGTGTGGAAGGTAGTGATTGCTTGCAGAAAGCAAACAGTAACAGTGGAAGATGTATCAATGGTAAAGATTGGACCGGGGTCCATAGTTCACTAAAGGTGTTCTCCTTAAGATAAATACATAACATGCTAGGTAAACAAATTACAGCGAGGCAATTGACAGGACAGAGCAAGGCATAACAATGCAATACTACACATTCATGATCCTATGAGATTTTATTGGGCATTACAACAATATACTTTGACCGCCATCCAACTACATCTATGACTAGTAATCCACCTTCAGGTTATCATCCAAACCCCCTCCAGTATTAAGTTGCAAGCAACGGATAACTGCTTTAAGCAATGTGTGTAAATTAAACAATACAATTGTTCAATGAACAAGATATTGTTGTTTTCTCCCTAGTAGAAACAACACATTGATGACCCACAAGTATAGGGGATCGCAACAGTCTTCGAGGGTAGTATTACCCAATTTATTGATTCGACAAAAGGGGAGCCAAAGAATACTTGCAAGCCTTAACAACTGAGTTGTCAGTTCAGCTGCACCTAGAAATATTTCTTGCTCACAGAAGTTTATCAGTAGCAACAGTTTGTAGTAGCAACAACAAAGCAACAACAGCAGTAAAATAGGAGCAATGGTAACAGTAGTAGAAAACAGTAAGATATGAGCGTGGTAGGCATAGGGATGGATGGACGGGCGTTGCATGGACGAGTCTAAACATGTAACTTCAAGATCTAGGGAAATTGCAGATAAATAGGAATAAGCATACAAGTACTAAACAATCCTAGGAATGTGCTTCGTATATAGTCATACGTGCTCGCAATGAGAACTTGCACAACATCTTACATCCGGCCGGTCATGTGGCCTCTAGGAACTCATCGAAATTAAGGTGCTCCTTTTAATAGAGCACCGGATCAAAGAATTAACACTCCGTGAACACATGTGATCCTCACACCACAACCATCCCCTCCAGTTGTCCCAATTTCTGTCACTTCAGGGCCTTTGGATTCAGACAATGACATGTGTACACAACTTGCAGATAAGATCACAAACAATACTATCATAATAATTCAATAATAAGTTTAGATCTAAGATCATGGCACTCGGGCCCTAGTGACAAGCATTATGCACAACAAGTTGCAACAAAGTCAAATAGCACTAATAGAGATACTAGGCACTATGCCCTAACAATCTTATTCGATTGCATGATAGAACTCATCCAATCCCTACTATCCCCATAGCCTATAGGGGGGATTACTCACTCATGGATGAGGGAAACATTGATGATTGATGGAGAGGCATTGGTGATGACGATGGCGATGATCCTCTCCAAATTCCCCATCCCGGCAAGGTGCCAGAACGGAGTTTCTGGATCCGAATCTTGGTTTCTGATGGTAGCGGCGAAGCGGAACTCTCTATGAAAAACGACGAACCCCCCTCGGTTTTTAGGTCAAGGGGTAACTTATAGGCGAAGAGGGAGCCCGAGGGTGCACTGGTGGCGCACCCAGTGCGTGGCAGGCCACCACGCCTAGCAGGGTGTGGGCCCCAGGCCTCCACTCTGTTTCGTCTTCTGGCTCTATGGATCTTCTGGCAAAATATAATTTTTGGCATATTTTCCGGGATTTTTCCTAATAGTTGATTTTCTGCACAAAAACTAGACACCTAGGTAATTCTGCTGAAAACAGCGTCAGTCCGTGTTAGTTGTATCCAAATCACACAAGTTTAGAGGAGAAACAATAGAAAAAGTGTTCCAAAAAGTAGATACGTTTTGGACGTATCAACTCCCCCAAGCTTAGCTTATTGCTTGTCCTCAAGCAATTCAGTTGAAAACTAAGTGCGATAAAAGAACTTTCACGAAGACATTTGCTTCATATGATGTATATATTCTCAGCACAGGAGTAGATACTTAAACCATTCATAATAAAAAGTATGCAACCAAGTCTACTCAATAGTCATTGCAACTATGAAGAGAAACCAACTCAATAATAATAAGTAGCATGGAACATAAACATAAGCAACATTGCAATGCTCATAGTAAGGTATGATAGAGTGGTATCTCGCTTGCTTTTGTTTGTAGAGCACAATATAAATGCCAATGCACCTCTGAAGTTCACATGAAGACTAGAAGTAAAGATATCAGAGATACAAGCATCAAAGTCATGACATAAATAACCAAGTTTTGAGACAAACACAAGAATGACAATTATGCTCTCAAAAGGGTGCTCATAGAATAAGTGGTGACTCAACAAGGGAGTGAAAACGGTTTTGAAAAGTTTGAAAGTCTTCCAAATGCTGAAAGGAAGATACTCATTAGCTTTGAGCTCTCATTTCCCCTATCATAGGCATCTTCATATGGGTAATGTGAAAGTGAGGTCCAGTATGAGTTATATGCTTGACAGACCATAAACTGGAAATCCCAAGTCCCTTGAGTACAAGGGCCGCTCCGCATGCTACTCAACTTTGGTTACCTGCAAGTTCTTGTTATTGTACATACATGCATATCATAGAGAACCTCCAACGGGTACCCCTTGCACATGATACGGGAGCTATCCCATGATCAAAATGACAAGGCAAGTAGACAATGAGCATCTTAGCGATATTTTTATTTACTATGTGTATAGATTTTTATTTAGGATGCTTCACAGAATGCTCATTATGGTGATGCTGCAAGTTTCCACCATGATTAGGCATGGCTTAGGCTAGCGGACTAGACATTTCTCTAACATATATATATATATATATACTCCATGAACTCACAAGCTCCCCTTTTATTTCACACCGTCGACATCCGCAAACAAAAGAGCAAGGTATTAACTGGATATGTATCCATAAGTGTTGAAAACGTTCCCCGTGACAGCACGGTTTTGCTAACTCCCAGCCTATAATTTGCAAGCATATAACTTTCATGGACAAGTCACAATGGTTCAGGCTTATTAAGTGCAAGGAATAAAGTGTGCCATCAAGTTCGTGAGAGCTTTACTAACTAACTTTCTCAAAACAAACAAACATTTTATTTGGAAGAAAACAAGGCATAGAGAATATGCACTGAAATAGCAAACGATGCTAATAGGTAGGTATGGTGGACACAGTTGGCAATATTGGTTTCGGGGAGTTGGATGCACAAGTGGAGCTCATACTCAGTGCAAGTGAAGGCTAGCAATAGAGAGGGAGCAACAAACGAGAGAGCAATAATTGTCATAATCATGCTTGCAACAAAATAGGACTAATTATGGCATGAAAGTGATACAAGAACTCTAAGGTAAAATAAATCATCGAGGCTTACTGACTATTTTTTAGTCATATGCATGAGTGAGCATGTGCCAAGTCGATTCACATGAAACTTTCAGAGGAGGATACCACCATATCATACCAAAATATGAATAAAACAATGCAAGCAAACATTCATATGACATGCTACAAACTATTAGCAAGCTGGAGCTAATCATAGACAAGCAAAAACTACTAAGCATCCATCAGTAACACACTCCTTACAATGAATAGACTAAGCATGCTCACAATGATGAGTATATATACAAAAATGAAAACAAATAGAGTGCCCCCCCTTTCGGGGTGGTGGACATTCCAGAACTTTCTAGGGCATGGCGCATCCATGTGCCCCCCTTTCGGGGTGGTGGACCTTCCAGAACTTTCTAGAAGCTTCCGATGAAAACACCGAAAACATTTCCGAACCCCGGAAATTGACTTTTCTTATATGAATCTTATTCTCCAAACCATTCTGGAACTCCTCGTGATGTCCTGGATCCAATCCGATACTCCGAACAACATTCGGTCTCCAACTAATATTCCATATCTACTGAACAACATAGAATCCTTAAGTGTGTCTCCCTACGGTTCGTGAATTATGCAGACATGATCGAGACACTTCTCCGATCAATAACCAATAGAGGAATCTAGAAATTCATATGGTTCCCACATATTTCTACGATTACTTCGTGATTGAATGAACCATTTACATACGATACCGATTCCCTTTGTCGCGTGATACTTTACTTATCCGAGGTTTGATCGTCGGTATCTCTATACCTAGTTCAACCTCGATACTGATAAGTACTCTTTACTCGTTCCGTGATATGACATCCCTTGTGACCTAGTCACATGCTTGCAAGCCGATTGGATGACATTCCACCGAGAGGGCCCAGATTATATCTATCTGTCATATGGATGGACAAATCCCACTCTTGATCCATGCGCCTCAACGCATACTTTCAGAATACCTAATGCCACCTTTATAACCACCCAGTTATGGAAGTGGTGTTTGATTTCATGAAAGCATTCATCCGATGATGGTGATTAACATGATCTCCTGGTCGAAGGATTAGGTTACTATGTATTTGAAAGATTGTAGCAAATAAACTCTAAATGACTTGATCTTACGCTATGCTTACTATAGGAGTGTGTCCATCATATGATTCTCCTAATGACATGATCTTGTTATTAATAACAATTAATTTCCATGATCAGGAAACCATGATCATCTATTAATCAACAAGCTAGTTTCAACAAGAGGCTTACTAGGGTCTACTTTTATGTTTACAAAACACACAAGTATTAATGTTTTCGGTTAATACAATTATAGCATGGGATGTAAACATTTTTCATAAATACAAAGATATAAAAATAACCATTTTATTATTGCCTCTTGGGCATATCTCCAACAAATAAATGGGGAGGGGTTGCTACCACTGCTGGAGGACGTCGCTACGGCTACTCGCCACCGTTGTCGCGTTCGCCCGCCTCGTCGATCGCCGCCCTAGTGGACCAGATGGCCCGCTGCTGGATGCGATCGCGGTAACAGTCACGGACATGGACACGAGCCGCCAACTTGCTCGCCTCCTTCCGGAGGTCCTCTATCGCTCGGTTCGACAGGGCCTTCTCCATCACAACGGCCCAGTGGTCCCTCGCCTCTTGGTCAGCGAGCTCCTTCACCGCCGTCACTACTTCCCTCTCCAGAGCACCATTGGGGCCGAAGCCTAGTGCCTACATGGTCCGCAGGGCGACGACGATCGACTCCTTCTCCTTCGCGTCTGGCTAATCCACCTCCTCCCCCTCCTCCTTGTTCTCCTCCATCGTTGTCTCTTACTTGTTGATGATAGCCCACGCGGCTTCCACCTCGGTGGCGATAGCCACGCGCACCTCCTCCGCCGTCATGTCGGCGGCGTGCTCCGCTGCTTCCACCTTCCTGCGTGTGGCGGAGGTGCAGCATAGGTCGCGGATGGCTACCTTGGCAGCCTACTTGGCCACCGCCTCCAGCATGGTCATGGTCGCCTCATGGCGTATCTCGCGGAGGGCCGCTGATACGGACTCCTTGGCCACTGCCTCCTTGGTGACGACATGGTTAATGCCACGCACCAACCATTGGGCGGCCACATTTGCGGCCGCCTCCACCACATAGCCTTCCTCCTCGAAGGACTCCACCCGCGCCTCGGTCATGTGCGAGGACAACAACGTGGCCTGGAGGTCGACCTCATCGATCTCCATCTCCGGGAAGCGGGTGTAGCACATCTCCCGGATCTTGGTCCAGTTGGCGATCTTGCGGCGAGGCATGGCTGCTGGTGGCTGGCGCTTTTTTTGGCTGCTAGTTTTCTCTTGATTGGGCTTATTGTCTCCTCCTTGCCATCGGCCATATTTTATAGACCACGGTGAAGGCAGGAAATGGCCGTGGAGGCGCGGGAATTTTTCTGGCCATGAAAAGCGAGGCATGTGTGGGAAATGGAAAGCTTCGATGGAGGGAAACGTCGACCATGCAGGAAGCCACCGGTGCTGATAGACGATGTCGTTCCGCCAATAATGACCCATCGCTTAGGATGTCAAGCGGTGACAGTGGAGGGAGACAGACAAATGGATCGGGCCGCTGGGTGCGGTTAGCCAGACAAGCCGGACCATGACCCAAAAGCGACCACGGACCAAGCCAAACGGATAGAAACAGACCATTTTGGTCTACCATTTGGGTCGACCCGGTGGAGATGCCCTTATTTATTCTTGCTGGATGGGACAAACGAGAATCCAGACAATCAAACATGCTCTAAGGATGTGTTTGGTAGCCCGGGTCTACGCAGAATCTCTATCTCCCCTCATACATGTTGAGTCTAGCCTAGTTAAGCTGAGATTTTGGCATGTGTTTGGTAGCACGTGTCTGTTGATACATGTTGATGTCAGATGTTGTTTTGTGGGTTCCTTTCTGTCCAGAGATGTTGAGGCACATGTCCAAAAAATAAAATTACAAGGAGGTCCAAAAACGCAATCAGGTCCTCAGATCGCATCAAGCTAGAGGCGGCGCGAGGAGCGTGATGGTTTGGTGGCATGAGGAGGTGCTTGGAGGCGGAGCTTGACGTCGTGGCTATGTGAGGAGGTCGACGTTCCGTGGTGCCATGGCCGACGGAGCTTGGTGCCATGGAGGAGGGTGGTGGAGGTTGGTGCCCTGGAGGAGGTCGACGAGATCCCTGGATGGCGGCCGTGGCGGCGTGAGGAGGTGCGTGCTCGTCGAGATGGAGATCGACCGTACTCGTGGGTAGCGGTCGTGGCTGACAGAGTTTGATGGCGTGAGGAGGCGCTTGCTCGACCTTAGTCCATGTTGTAGAGGAGGCCAGCGAGACAATGCAGTGCAGATCTAGGAGGGCCAACGGCGGAGTCTAGCGTTAAGGAGGTGACAGCGGTTGCCGACGCCGAGGAGGCGATTGCCGGCGTCGAGCAGAGGTGGAGAGAGAGAGAGTCAGTTGGGGAGGGGTAAATGAGGTTTTGGAGCTTGACCCTTGTTTTTTGGGTCTAGGTGCGACGCTTGGGGGCTATTTTCCGGGCGAGCTTAGCCCTGCTGAGTAGTGAAGCTCGATTTCAGCTTTGCTATCGAACAGGGTTGCGAGCGCTATTTCGTATGAGGCGGGAAGTGCTGAGAGGAAAAACACGGGCTACTAAACATCCAAATTGCTAGAAATCTTAGTTAGGATGGGAATTTCTGGGTTGTTCCGGGCTACCAAACACAACTTAAGAGCATCCCCACTCGTTGGCCGTTTTCAGGCCGAAATTCGGACCTAATTTGGGCTAGGCGAAACTCGTTTTCGGCCTAGGAAGGCCAAGTTTCCCACTCGCGTTCCCAGGCCGAGTTCCCGTGTTTGACTAAAATTCAGTTGAATTGGGCGAATATAGGCGGATTTTATTAATTAAGGGCACATATAGTCGGATTACCTCTAATTTAAACTATATTTAGATAAAAATAACTAGAAAGACATAAAAAGGCCGCACCTGTCACCGAGGACGACGCTGATGCCGATGCCAGACACCACTTCTTGTAACATCCCAAAAATATTAAACTTGAATCATCAAACTCTAATCTTCAAATTTAGGGTTAACAAAAACTTTTCCAATTAAAAATATGAAAGCATTCATATGTGTATGTATTAAAATATGGATTCTTTTGAATTTCCATGGTTCTGTGTTTCTTTGCTTGTAAAATGATTCTTAGGTGAAATAAACATCATCTAAACAATCCCCAAACTTTTCCCAAAGACAAACAAATCAAAACAAACAAATTAAGTGAATGGTCACTTTGGCCAAATTAACTCCCATGCCTACTTTGGCTATCTCTAACTTTCAGAACTTAACAGAAGAATGTATGGATATTTGCACCCCTTGATAGTACTCATCATAAGGGTACCAAGGCCCACCTTGTGATCATCCAAAAACATTTAAATGCTTAGTTTAAATGACAGTTTAAAATTGGATCTATTTCATATGGGAAGATTCCACTATTTCAAAAACCACTCAAACAAGCTCAATTTTCAAAACCCAAGCATCCACAGTATCACCAGCACATTCCTAGCACACCCACCAAAAATCTTTTCAAAATTCAACACTTAAGTTCATGCGGCCATTTCATCAAACAGGTTGCAGATTCAAATCAACAAAATCAAAAACACTATGTTGAGCAGTGTTTTGGCCAACCTTGTCCCCTCTCTAGTTACCACTAGCTTCAGTATATCATCTAGCAACCTTAACTAATCTCTAGCACCACTGTAAGCTAGCCATTTTCATCAATGGTGAGCAGGCCGAGAGCACCCATGACACCCTAGTGTGGACAGCAAGTTAGGAGAGGAACTAGCCGTGCCAACCTTGTCTGGGCGGTAGCCCATGCCTCACCGCCCCCTCTCGACCAGCCCTATCTCAAAGACAGCGACCAGAACCGCCAGCAACACCGCGCCCGTGCCGTTGTCGACCATGACGACGCGCACCGCAGAGCATGCACCGTTTCCACGCAACCCGACCACCTCGAGCCCTCGCCGCCCGCCAGCATGCACCCCACCGTCCCAGGAGACCACCAGACATGTTCGTTTCACCGCCCATACCCCGTAGCCACCGCTCGCCATCGAAGACGCCACCTCTGTCGCGCAGAGCATCACACGTTCCCGACCGATTGCCACCGCCCCTACACGCGCATTTAAACCCTAGAGCATCGCCAGGAGACCGCCCGTCAATCGCCAACCGCAGCCATGCATCTAGACGCCCGTAGCCGTGTCGCCACCGTCGCCTGCCCATCCCTCTCGGTATCGCCGTCGAGCCTATAAAAGGAGACGACCCCCGCTCGATTTCTTCACACCATCTCACTCCCCTCACCTCACTGATCATTCCACCCCTTAGCCGGAGCAAGGAAAGCAGCGCATCGCCGGAATTTGGTCGGAGCTCGCCGCTGCAGAGGAGAAGAGGAGTCATTGATTATGTCCACCCCCGGAGCTGCCGCGACCACCCCTGAGTTCATCGTCATTTGTCCGCCTCGCCGTCGTCACTGGAGCCCCGGTATGCCCCCTATGCACGCCCACTGAGCCGCTAGGGTTCGATCTCGCCGGTGACCTGTTCATCGTCGACGACGACCCTCAGCCGTCGATCTTCATTCTAATCCAACGCACCATATCGCCCGTGCATCCGGCGTTTAAAGAGCCACCGACCAAGAGACCCCATCGATTCGCCTGCTGACTAAGGAGTGACACTGGGCCGGCCCAATAACCCTTCCCGCGCAGCCCACTCGTTTGAATTTAGCTTTTTCTATTTATATTCAAACTCAGTTCTGTACCTAGTTTCAAAAATCAACCCAACTCGATTCAGTGAACCAAATTGAATGAAACCAAATTTGTTAGAAAGATATTGAAATGCTTAATCCAAGCCCGTTGGATTCAAATCATTTGGATCTATAGATCAACCTTGGTAAAAATAACAAGGCAGAAGCTTTTCTGCATTCAAAAATTTTCAAATTTCAACCATAATAGCTTTTGAGTTGATTCCAACTCTCAAAAATCATATTTGACCATACCTTTCAGAATATATAAAAACATATGGGTTTACTTACAGAAATAATGTTCAAGTAATAAAATAATGCCACATAGGCATTTCTAGTCACTTATTTTATTTAAAATAAAAGGTTAAACCTTATTAAATTGTGAAACCACTTTAAATCACATTCTCATGTACTGAAATATGTGGTGATGACATGTGTCAACATGATCCCATGTTTGGTTTGGAGAATATTAAATCTTAAGTAGTTTTTCAATGAGTAGAAATTACTTTTCTAAAACTAAATAAATAATGCAAATGCTTTAATCTTGAATGTTAGTGATGATGCTAGATCATCTATAGAACCCTTTTGTGTGATGATTGAAAGTATTTAAGTATTTTTTGGTGATTGTGTACCTCGTATTTATTCATAGATGCTAGTACCGACCAAGGATACGAGGAGGAAGGAGGATACTACGAAGAATAAGCCGAGGAGAACTTCAACTACTGCTCTGCACAAGGCAAACCTTACTAATCAAGTTGACCTATGCAAGCCTAATACTACTAGTTGATTGAGCAAGCTAGAACTTGCAATTATGAAAGTTAGATAACCTATGCAATGCACTAAGCATGCTTGGTTAGACATATTTGATGATACCCCCTCCTAGTTTTACTTGTAATCTTTCTACTTTATTTCTTTATCAAAGCTATTACTTAGAGTCTACTTAAGTGACTTGTAGATTCTAGGAAGATAATTGAAGGTTGCATAAAGAGCATTAAATTTGGCCTAAGATAGATAATCTTGATGTCACCCTAAGGTATGAGATTGTACTTAGTTAAAACTCCACTGGTTTACCACCCCTCATTAGTACTCACCCCCACTTGTAGATGCTAGTGCTAAGCATAAAACTTGATCAACTTTAGATGGGAATACTTGGTGGAAAATGGTTATGAAAACCTTAGAATGATGAGTCATTCTACTGAGATGTTTTCACATGTGTTTCCGAACACCAGATGATTTGGATGATGAAAATGTTAAGGCATGAGCCTTATCCCTTTATAAAACTAATGGTTGTCCGGATGCGATACCATTCCAATTTTACCGTACAACCACAATACCCGAAAATTGGGTAGGGCTTGACTGGAAACTTATATACCTTAGTATGGGTTCCCTCACGGCCAAGGTCTGAGCTGAGGCTACCTTGTGAAGATTGTCCACATGTGCAGTACCCAAGATGACGGTTGGTCATGGTTGGGAGGCCAAACTCACAGGAGAGGTGCCTCTACTAGGGCGTGTAATTGAAAGGTTAGGATTTATTATCTGCATACTGAGTATGGTGAATTCAGGATTTGTTCCTAACGGATGTATTGAATGTTGTGGTGAAAGTGTACAATCACTGCAGAGTGTCAAACTATTCGAATAGCCGCGTCATGATTATGGACAGCTTAGTGGCCATCTTGTTCCCGTCGATGTTTTCAAAATGAATTGTGAAATGGATTGAGACTTTGACTTGACCACAACAGAGTTGTGATATGAAATACAAGTTCCCACTTAGGTGTTATGAAACTTCAACTAGTATTCTTTGCTTCTGAACTTAGTAGAGGTAAATCTGGCTTTTTGCAAAACAACCCTAGAGGTTAGTGTCCTATTACAAAAAAAACCCTTCACTTGTTAGTATTAGTTTGCGAGTACTTAAAGAGTACTCATAGCTTTGTCCCTGGCTATTCCCGTGGCCAGAATATGAAGAAGAGTACCAGGATGATGGACCCCAGGAAGGTTACAACAACTAGGATCATCTCCCATCGTCAGCATTGCCTGTGACCCCGAAGATGGAGCTTCGCCTACGCTACCTTTATTATTGCGTATTTCCGCTGCTTGAGTTGTATTAAGGACTGGATCATGAGATCCTTATTTGTGTAAGACCTTATGTATGGTTTGTAATGGATGATGTACTATGATATCCCAATCTGTTATGTCTCGCAAAAATGGTAATCCTGGGATTGCGATGTATGACATAACAGGCATCTGGGATTAAAATTCCGGGTGTTGACAAGTTGGTATCAGAGCCATCCTGACCATAGGAGACCCTAGTTAGACTGGACGTTTGAATCAAAAACTTAGTTTCAAAACCAAAGTAAGCAAATATTTACAAAAACTTATTCCCATTCTTATCACCTTGTTTCTCTCATAAAAATTCATGATCCTCAAAAACTCTTGCAAAATACCTAAAATTCGACACACTTGATCACTCTACTAACTTACTCATCCTATATTCTTATAGATGGACGTGAAGTACAACAAGTTTTATTAGTTGGAGAATGGAGGAGACCTTATCTTTGAGCGGGATTTGGACCAGCTTTCGGAACTTCTGGAGAGTCTGCACCCCAAGTTCTTCGGAGCTCAGCTCAATGATCAAGGAGGAGAAGATCTGCAGTGGCTAATTGTTGCAAGTCTCCGAGGAAAGATTGAACCTCCCACTGCCGAGGGAATTCGGTTCACCTTGCGAGAAAACAACTGGCTCGATGGACTTGCTAGGGCCATGCAGGAAGCTCTTGCCCGTATGTGTGGGCAGAGTATCAACCAGATCAAGGGTACCCGCTTTGAATTTTTTCCAAGGCGTGATGCTATGGGACAGCCATTGGAAGCCCCATACCACCACGAGTTGAAGACTCAGTTGGACCACCTTAGCTTCATGATGTATGATCATCAGCAGGAATTGGACAATTGCCGTGACTACTCCAACCACAAGTCCGCCATCATCAAGACGAAGGATCAGACCATCGCCATGCTAGCAAAGGATCGCAAGTCTCGCTACCGTCACCTCGACAAGAAGGAGCGCATCATTGCTCTTCTTCGCCACCGTATCTCAGATTTGGAGGAGACCATCCACGAGAGAGACATGCAGTTGGAGGAAAGGGAGAATGCCGGAGAGGATCTTCGTGGAGACCCCTACTCCTATCTCAGCGATGATGATGATTTTCTAGAGGATTAGGCTATGGAATTCTTCACCGATGAGGATGATTTTGCCTTCATCGATGACGATGAGGATGACGACTACACCGACTCCGAGGAGTAGTAGCACTTGAGCACTAGCATAGTGAGTTGTATTCGGTCCCACTGTATCGTAGTTTCCAGAATGGTTCTTAAAACCATCTGTTTTTCTTGATTTGTGGTGTGTGTTTGTATCGTGTGCTATGAATGAATGAATAAAAAGCAAGTTGCTAGAAAATTTGAGTCAAACTTTAAAAACTTTTCAAAGTCCCTGAACCTTAGAAATTTCCCTCTTTTCTCATGATCTATCTCAATCTTCAGATGCCACGCGGAGGAAGTGGTTCATCCCCGGACCCGATGTTGCAGATCCTGCAAATGTTGGTTTCTGACCACGAAGCCGAAAGAGACGAGCGTCAAGCCAACCTAGCCACCCTTCAGCAGATAGCTCAGCTAGCCCACAACAATCAAGGCCAAGGAAACCAGGACAACCATGGATCTAAGCTCAAGAATTTCCAGAACACCAACCCACCTGTTTTCACTAAGTCCGAAGAGCCCTTAGACGCCGATGATTGACTGCAAACCATGGAAAACAACCTAGAAGTCGCCGGAGTGGAAGCCAACGAGAAATTTTTGTTCACCACCCACTATCTAGCCGGAGATGCAAGAGCATGGTGGAACAGCATTCGTTCAATGACCAGAGGACAGATGATGACCTGGGAGGAATTCAAGGTCAAGTTCAGCACAACCCATGTGCCCCCGGGTTTGATCAAGAGAATGAGAGATGAGTTCAGAGAACTGAAGCAAGGACGGATGACCATAGTGGAATACCATGACAAATTCTTGTCATTAGCTAGGTATGCCCCGGATGAGATCGACACTGAAGCCAAGAAGAAAGAGAGATACTTGAATGGTCTGCACGATGAGATGCACACTGTGTTGGTCAATATCCCCTTTGCTGATATTGAAGCCCTTGTCGACTCTGTCATCCAGATGGAAGGAAAGATCAACCAAGCCAATGAGAACCGCAAGCGTCGCATGATGCATCAGCCAGGAACCCATCCGACTCTAAAGTATCGCCCTAACCCATCTCGAGGATTTGCCCCGAGAACCAACAGACCCCCAATGAACCATTTGACCTATCCCAACCATGGAAACCCAAGGCCCGGAGGAAATCACAACAACCCCGGCAACTCTGGCAATTTCAACAGTGCACCACCCAAGTTCAACATCAACAATGCTACCACCAACACCAACACTGCCCCGAGGACTGGAAGCAATGTTGTGCTTGTTGCAGCAAAGGACAAGTTGCAAGTAACTTGTTATGACTGTGGAAATAAGGGTCACTACTCCAATGAGTGCCCCAAGAAGAATGCCGCAGCCCCCAATGCAAATGCCCCAACTCAGCAGCAGCGTTGTGTTCAGCCCGGAAGAAGGTTTGCCCTAGGGAATTCGCTCAACCGCAATGGCCGTCTTTTTCTCATGCATGCTGAAGAAGCCCAGGAAGCGCCCGATGTCGTGCTGGGTATGTTTTCTGTTAATTCAATATTCACTAGAGTGTTGTTTGATTCTGGTGCATCGCACTCATTTGTCACCGAAGAATTTGCATGCACTAGTAAGATTCAACCAACCAAACTGAAGCATGTTATGATTGTTCAAATCCCCGGTTCAACCACCAAAGCTAGGCAAATTTGCAAGGCCGTCCCTGTCCGAATCCATGGCATAGATTTTTATGCTAATCTGATAGTACTCGGGACTAAAGATTTGTAAGTAGTACTAGGAATGGATTGGATGTCCAAACATAAAGTATTAATTTACTGTGCCAAGAAAGCCATAACCATGACCAGTACCGCTAGAATATCAGTCGAGCATATATCTGAAACCTTACCTTGTCAATTCAAGTGCAACAAGAGTATAGCCCAACCTACCATTGACCAAGTCTGGATAGTCTGTGAATACCTCGATGTATTTCCAGATGTTTTGCAGATGCCCCGGATCGGATATCGATCGAGTTCATCATTGAACTAATCCCCAGAACCGGACCCATAGCTCAGAGACCCTATAGTATGAACCTATCTGAACTAGCAGAACTGAAGAAACAACTGGATGCCATGCTGGAAATTGGATTGATTCAACCAAGTGTGTCACCATGGAGATCACCTGTCTTGTTCGTAGACAAGATGGATGGAGGTAACCGTTTGTGTACGGATTACCGGAAGTTGAATGATGTCACCATCAAGAACAAGTACTCATTGCCCATGATAGAAGATTTGTTTGATCAGTTGACCAGTGCCAAAGTGTTTTCTAAGATTGATCTTAGAACAGGCTATCATCAACTCAAGATTCGCGCAGAGGATATTCCCAAGACTGCCATTACCACCAGATATGGATTATACGAGTATATTGTCATGTCTTTTGGATTAACCAATGCCCCCGCTTATTTCATGAATCTCATGAATAATATTTTTATGGACTTCCTGGATAAGTTTGTCGTTGTTTTCATCGATGACATTATAATTTATTCCAAATCAGAAGAAGAACATGAGCTACACCTAAGGACCATTCTTGGAACCCTTAGAGAGCATCAGTTGTATGCCAAGTTTAGCAAATGTGAATTCTGGTTACAGGAAGTAGGATTCCTCGGTCACATTGTATCAGCCGGAGGAATTGCCGTTGACCCTGCAAAGCTGAAAGATGTCGAAGATTGGCAAGCCCCAACCACTCAAACCCAAGTTCGTGCAGTTCTCGGATTGGCGGGATATTACCGCAAGTTCGTAGAAGGATTCTCGAGTATCGCCAGACCCATGACCCAATTGCTGAAGAAGGATAAGAAGTTTGAATGGACAAACAAATGTGAAGCGAGTTTTCAAGAACTCAAGAGGAGATTGATTTCAGCCCCAATCTTAATCATGCCAGATATCACGAAGTGCTTTGACGTGTATTGTGACGCATCCAAGATCGGTCTCGGATGTGTGCTAATGCAAGAAGGCAAAGTCATATCTTATCTATCTCGACAACTGAAACAACATGAGCAAAATTACCCAACCCATGACCTCGAACTCGCAGCCGTAGTTCCAGCCTGAAGACATGGAGGCATTACCTGATGGGAAACCGTTGTGAGATTTATTCGGATCACAAGAGCCTGAAGTATATATTCACTCAGAAGGAGCTGAATATGAGACAGAGAAGATGGATTGAGCTAATCAAGGATTATGATCTGGACATTCACTATCACCCCGGTTAAGCCAACGTGGTAGCAGATGCCCTTAGCATATTGCCATGCCGCTTGAACTCCATGATTTTGAAGGAGCAACCAAGCTTGCACAAGGAGATGGAAGATTTTTTAATGGAATTAGTAAGAGAAGGATTTTTGGCTATCATAGAACTTCAACCCACTTTGATCAGCCAGATCAAAGAGGCACAGAAGGAAATGCTAGTATCGACGGAATCAAGCGTCGTATCGGTACAGGCAAAGTACCCGGATTCACCGAAGACGAAGAAGGACTTCTGTGGAGCAGATTCTAAGTTGAAAGAAGTTATTCTGAAGGAAGCTCATGATACTCTTTATTCTATCCACCCCGGAGGAACGAAGATCTATCAAGATTTGAAAGAGCAATTTTGGTGGCATAAGATGAAGAGAGAAATCGGAAGCTATATCGCCAAGTGTGATATATGTCAGCGAGTCAAGGCGGGACATCAAACACCCACAGGATTGTTGCAACCATTGCAGATTCCGGAATGGAAATGGGATTCCGTTGGAATGGACTTTATCACCGGATTGCCTACTTCTAGTAGGGGAAATGACTCTATCTGGGTCATAGTGGACAGATTTTCCAAAGTCGCCCATTTCTTACCCGTCAAGACCACATATCAGAATTCGAAGCTAGCGGAGTTATACATCGCTAGAATCGTCAGTTTGCACAGAGTCCCCAAGAACATCATATCGGATCGAGGAACTCAATTTACCTCGAGATTCTGGAAGAAAGTCCAAGAAGGTTTAGGAACCCGCCTAGATTTCAGCACCGCGTATCACCCTTAGACCGATGGACAAACGGAGCGAGTAAATAAAATACTCGAAGATATGCTGAGAGCATGTGTGTTAGAATATGGATCTAAGTGGGAAGACTGTCTGCCATTCACAGAATTTTCATACAACAACAGTTATCAAGCCAGTTTGCAAATGGCCCCATTTGAATTCATGTATGGAAGGAAGTGTCGCACCCCTTTGAACTGGTCGGAAGTAGGAGAGAGTCAGATTTTCGGACCCGGCATCCTACGAGAAGCAGAAGAGAAGGTTCACAAGATTCGTGAGCACCTCAAGACATCCCAGTCCAGACAGAAGAGTTACGCCGACAAGAGACGTCAAGACCTCACCTTCAACATAGGAGATTTTGTGTATCCGAAGGTGTCACCATTGAAAGGAATGCAGCGTTTCCAGCTGAAAGTAAAGTTAGCCGCTAGATATATCGGACCCTTAAATATTCTGAACCGTCGAGGAGAAGTGTCGTATAAATTGGAACTACCCGAAGAGATGTCAGCCGTGCACAATGTGTTCCATATATCATTACTGTTGGAGATATGCCCAAGAGGCAATAATAAAGTGTTTATTATCATATCTTCACACTTATGATAAATGTTTACATACCATGCTATAATTGTATTAACCGGAACCATTAATACTTGTGTGATTTGTAAACTAAAATAAGAGTCCCTAGTAAAGCCTCTTGTTAAACTAGCTTGTTGGTTAATATATGATCATGGTTTCCTGATCATGAACATAGAGATGTTATTAACAACAGGATCATATCATTAGGAGAATGATGTGATGGACATACTCCTATAGATAAGCGTAGCATAAAGATCAAGTCATTTAAATAGTTCAATTGATATATGCTTTCTGATACATAGTAACCTAATTCCTTCGACCATGAGATCATGCATATCACCTTTACGGATGGATGCTTTGATGACATCAAACACCACACCATAACCGGGTGGCTATAAAGGTGGCATTGAGTGTTCGGAAAGTATTGGTTGAAACACATGGATCAAGAGTGGGATTTGTCCATCCATATGACGGATAGATATACTCTGGGCCCTCTCGGTGGAATGTCATCCAATAGCTTGCAAGCATGTGGCTCACAAGGGATCACATATCACGGGAACGAGAA
Organism: Avena longiglumis; assembly: GCA_030063025.1. Classification (NCBI taxonomy): domain Eukaryota; kingdom Viridiplantae; phylum Streptophyta; class Magnoliopsida; order Poales; family Poaceae; genus Avena; species Avena longiglumis. The sequence continues at coordinate 144,596,350 of CP125978.1, read as the reverse complement.
AAGAGTACTTATCGGTAACGGGGTTGAACTAGGTATGCAGAGATACCGACGATCATAACCTCGGATAAGTAAACTATCGTGAGACATAGGGAAATTGGTATCGTATGTAAGTGGTTCATTCGATCGCAAAGTAATCGTAGAAATATGTGGGAGCCATATGAATTTCCAGATTCCTCTACTGGTTATTGTTCGGAGAAGTGTCTCGATCATGTCCGCATAATTCACGAACCGTAGGGAGACACACTTAAGATTCGACGTTGTTTGAGTAGTTATGGTATTATGAGAAAGAGACCGAATGTTGTTCGGAGTCTCGGATGGGATCCGGGATATCACGAGGTGATCCGGAATGGTCCGGAGAATAAGATTCATATAAGGAAAGTCCTAATTGGAGTTCGGGAATGATTCCTGTTTTCATCGGGAATGTTCTAGAAGGTTCCGATTGTCCCAAGACTCGGGGAGGGTACATGAATGTGTCATTACATATTGAATGATTGCATCATGTACTAAGTGTTCTTGATGTTCCAAAACTGAAAAGTCAAACTGCCAGTTTGAAAGTCAAACGCTAAAACAGAAACGTGGAAAACAGAAACTGTGGGAAACAGAAACTGTGGGAAACAAGCAAGAGGTGGTTGGAACCGACTTGGGGAGGAGTCCTCCAAGCCGGCGCCAACCAAGGCCGACTTGGGGAGGACTCCCCTTGGCCGCCCTCCCACCTATAAAAGGAGGGCAGGGCCTCCTCCTAGACACACAAGTTCCTATCCTCTAATCTCCGGTTTAGAGCCGTTTTGGTTTAGAGCTTCTAATTGCTCTAGCCTTTCGTTTAGAGCCTTCTAATTGGTGTGTCTAAACCCTATATCACTAATAGCTCTCTCATACTCCACCATACCGCTCCGGCTTAAGGCGAAGCCTCGGGATCTCCCTCTACTTCCCACGCCACAGTCTGCCGAATCGCGAGGAGAGTGCTACAACCTCCGCTCACTTTGGAACAAGGGAGAGGAAGGTCTTCGTCAGTATCGAACGTGTTACCGATCAAGGAAGCGCTGCCGAACGCAGCCGGAAGGATCGCCTACACGATCTTGAGATCGGAAAGAGTACGACTACATCACCCACGAGAATCGCTCTCGTTAAACACTTTGGAATCTTCGAGGGTAAGTTATTCCATCGACTCGTTGCTACAATCTAGTAGATAGATCTTGGCTTGTTTGTTTGTATGCGATAGAAATTTTTGTTTTCCATGCTACGAACCCCAACAAAGGGTATCGAGCCGTGTCTATATGTAGATCTGTTGCACGAGTAGAACACAATGGTCATTATGGGCGTTGATGCTTTTATTGTTGATTGCTTCTTGTGTACTTTGCATCTTGCGGTATGTTGGGATGAAGCGACCCGGGCTAACCTTACATGACATCGTTCATGAGACTTGCTCCACGCTTGACATGCAACTTGTATTGCATAAGTGGCTTTGCGGGTGCCTGTTTCTCCTAGCATAGTTAAGATCCAATTTACAACGGGTGATCAACAATGCTAGTATCAATGTTGTGGTTCTTGTTCGTAAGTTAGAACGACACTTATTGAAAGCCCCAAACCACGTGAAATATGCAAAGAAAGTAGAGGCGTCTAACTTTATTTTTGCAGGTGTGCTGATGATGTGATATGGCCATGATTGTGATTATATTTGATGTATGCAATGTTCCTTATTGTAAGTTGGCAACCGCAGGAGCCATATGGTTGTCTTTAATTTACTAAGACCATGTCTATTCAAAGTAGTTGTAATAGTTAAAGCCGGTGGACGACAACCATGGAGAAGCATCATTGACCTTGATGCAATGTCGGTGATGATGGAGATCATGTTCGTGCTTGAAGATGGAGATCGGAAGCACAAAGAAGAAAGGCCATATCATATCACATATTATGAATTGCATGTGATGTTAATCCTTTATGCATCTTGTATTGCTTAGTAGACGACGGTAGCATTATAAGATGATCCCTCATGCACATGAATTTCAAGTCATAAAGTGTTCACCCTTAGTTAGCACCGCTATAAAGCTTGTTGTTTCAAGCACCACGTGATGATCGGGTGTGTTAGATTCTGCAAGTGTATACAACGTGAGCAAGCCAGATTTGCTCATGCGGAAACTAAGGTTTGATCTTGACGAGCCTAGCATGTACAGACATGGCCTCAGGAACACGGATTACCGAAAGGTAGAGCATGAGTCATATAGTAGATATGATGAACATGTTGATTGTTCGCCATTGAAGCTATATCAACTCTCGTGATGATCGGTTTTGATGTGGTGGATTTGGTTTGTGTGATCACTAAAACAATGTGAGGGATATTGTTTTGAGTGGGAGTTCACCTAGATTAATTTAATTATTAATTAGAACTCAATTTATCATAAACTAAATCAAAGTGAAATTGCATAGTTGTTGTAGTCATTGGCATCCGTTTACCACCTTGCGCTTAGTTATAATTGAGATAATAGAACTATAGAATTCTGGTTAGTTACTTTACGAACTGGTATCGTATTGTTTTGAAGTGTTAATCTAAAGTTTAAAAGTCCTATTGCAAACTTTCAGTAAGTTCCGGTTACTCCATGAAGTTTAATAATTAGTATTAAATCAAGAGTAACAATTCCAAGTGTTAGTATCATGTTTGTTTCCATGATTCTTGATATTCAAAGGATTATCTTAATATCAAGGTTATCTAGGATCTGAAAGAGTTGTTTCAGAAACCATGATGTGTGGAAGATATTGTGATATCTGAAACAAAGTTTTGGTTGCAACATGATAGAGTATAATATGGCTAAAGTCATGTTCTCATATTTGATGAGAATTTGCAAAAGGATGGAGACACTTGTTGTCCTAATCCTCCAAAAGGTTTTGGATAGCAACATTATACTCATAATTCATCGTTATAAGCTAACAGTAGCTTGATCATGGACGATTCCATGATAAGGGTGAATATTTGATGTAGGTAAAATGTTTACTACACCAAGAGATTACTAAAGAAAGGAATTTGAAAGAACACCAAATATTTGATGATGGTGATCTACTTCAAAGTGCAAGTCCAAAGACATTGGTATTTAATTATACACGCTTTGGACTATATGTCATATGTATGACTCCACTATTGATGTTGATAGATTCTTTCAAATGTAAAAGGAAATACGAAAGAGAATCTCATAAATATATGGCGTAAAGGAAAAGACTAGAATTGTTCAGCTTAAGTATATAGATGATATACATGTTATGGCTATATTCTTTGCTTATTAAACAATGTGGTTCTCAAGTATTTGATACTGAATTTGTTGGTGTGAATCGTCATACGAAACAACACAATTCATGAACTACAATGGCCTAAGTAACTAGCAAAAGAATATGTGATGATGTTCATCGAGAACAAATAAAGGGTTATTGTGTTGCTCATTAAACATCAAAGCTTGCCTTCAAAGATTTGTTTTATCAGGTATTATGAGAACAAAAGGGTTGTTCAAATAATTGCCGTAATCCATAAAAGATGGATTCGCAAATCTCGTTGGAGACATCACATCCATAAAACTAGTGCTAAAGATGTCGAAAGACAAATTGATTGAAAGATCACTTAGGAAGTGACATCGCCGTTTAAATTATACTGAAAACAAAACATGAAGAAACTCCATGTGGATGGAATTTTGGAGTCTTTTGATTTTTGATCAAATGACACTTGTGAAACTTTCCTAGAGATAATTGAAACTTCGTTCATAGGCCAAAAGGGAACGAAAGACTAGCTTATTGGAATTTGTACATATTGTTGTACGAAGTCCATTATGTGTAGTCAAGAGCGATGGATTTTAACTTCATTTGCTTTTTCCGAAATTTTGAGTGAATATATGAATATTTACTTAATAAGGATGAAGTATGAAAGATTTTAAAAGTTCAAAGACTTTCAAGATGAAGTGCAAAATCATTGTAACAAGAATATAAACAGTTTATGATAAAGATCATAAAGGAAGATATTTGAGTTACAGAGTTTAGCATAATACCTAAGATTTAAGGAATCGTTCCGTGGATTTGCATTTCCCGAAACACCATAAGGGTATGGAGCGTTCGAGATATGTAATTAAACCTTGCTTGACATGGTAAGATCAAAGGTATAATTCATAAAACTGCCATTATATTTTAAAGATTAAAAGCTTTAGAGATTACCATTTTTCCACTGAAAAGAGCTCCATCATAATCCGTTGAAATGACACCATATAAAGTTATGGTTTGGGATAAAACCCAAGTTGTCCTTTCTTAAACAATGGTTTGCTATGCATAAGAAAGATGTTTGCAACCAAAGTCGGATGAACCTGTCTTTGTATAACTGTTGAGTATTCCTCCATAACACCAGTGACAAAAGTGTTTGTCGCTTAGAACGTCAAGTTTCTTTGGGAAGGAATTTTTCGTGAAAAGAAAAGTGGGAGGACAATAGAACTTTGATAAGGTTAAAAGAACCTTAGCTATATGTGCAGAGTTGCGCAGCGCCGAAAAGTGTTCCGGAGGCGGCAACAATGCTCATGGATCACGTGCCTCAAAGGTTGTGGTCACGGAGATCTAAGTTCCTATTGAAACAAGTAGATCGGGTAAACAATCAAATACCAAGATTTGAGGGTTGAATCATTATTTGAGAATAATGAACCGACAACATGCAAAGAAGCGATGATGGGCCCTCGACCACAAATGGCTTGAAGCCATAAAATCCGTGATAGTTCCATACACGAGAAATCAAGTTTTGAACTTGAAGGACCCTCGAGAAAGGTGTAAGACCTTACAGTTGTGTCTGGATCTATAAAGAAATAGACATGGATGTTTTACATCTATGAAATAGTCGACATGTTGGGAAAGAGTTCACAAAATGTTCAAAGGTTGACTATGACAAGATTTGATCTTTCATAGTGATATTTAGTCTAGACGGATTAATGTAGCAACCACTACATATAATTTGTTATATGGTAGTTGAATAAACAAAACAAGTTCTTCTAATAGAATCGTTACCTAGGACATGTGCATAACACGGTCCATAGGGTTTTGTTAATTCAAAAGGATGCTAAAAGCATATGCAAACTTCAATGGTTAAAGTGAGCATCGCGGAGTTGGAATTTTCACTGTGATGAAACTGTTAAAGGAGTTTAAAAGTTCATCAGAGACAATGAAGATGCTTGCATTTGCAAGAAATTAAGTGGGAGCGCTAAGACATGTTTCTAATACATTATGTGGAAGACATATTGTTGATTGGAAATAATGTATCTTTTATTAACACATATTAAGAATTTCATCCCGATGAAAGACTTAGGAAAAACCCAAATATTTGGCATCAATAGACGCTAATATGGTTGTGCCAGAAGTACATAGACGAGATATTGAATGAGTTCAATATAGAAACTACAAGAAAAGGTTCTTGTCGCACAGAAAGGATTGAAAGAGTTCAATGTTGATGATATATTCAAGTGTATTGACATTTGGTAAAGTGAAACAAATAATCAAGTATAGATTGATACTTGATGTATGAAATCATAAAAAGTATTTATATCAATCATACTGTGATATGTACAAATCCAGATATGTCCTATGCTCTAAATGTTGTGAGCATATACCAGAATGATTTGTAAGATGATCATTGGACAATAGTAAGGATATTCTTATGATCTTTTGGAAGAACTAAGAGTATATTATTTGTAGAAGTGACAAATAGATGGTTAGTTCATTGTAAAAGTACTACATTGATACTAGTTTTGTCACAAAGTACAAATTAAGTTTATCTCAATCTAAACTAAGGGTGGCACAATATAATGGAAAGTGAGTTCCATAATGGATTTGGATGAGTTCCAAAGTTAAGACATTGTGACTGATACTACAACAAAAGGCTAAGTATATGACTGCTATTTTAGCATCAAAAGAGGGCATTTGTGTCAAATAGTTTGTTATCAAACTAGGTGTAGTTCACAGTGGGATAATACTAAGAAGATATATTGTGCGACAATATTATCAACATGTTTTAACCCCAAAGAGCTAAAGGTCACACCGAAAGACCAAAGTTATACAAAGCCATCTCATTAGAGAATGAGTGATGCGTAGAGACGCAAAGACATGCAATTACACACGGACCTGGAAGTGTCAGATCCGAAGATCAGTTGACCACTAGCAATCGTGTACATACAACACCGGAAAGCCATAGGCGTTGAATACACAAAGGTTTGAAACTAGATTATTGACTCTAGTGCAAGTGGGAGACTATTGGAGATATGCCCAAGAGGCAATAATAAAGTGGTTATTATCATATCTTCACACTTATGATAAATGTTTACATACCATGTTATAATTGTATTAACCGGAAACATTAATACTTGTGTGATTTGTAAACTAAAATAAGAGTCCCTAGTAAAGCCTCTTGTTAAACTAGCTTGTTGGTTAATATATGATCATGGTTTCCTGATCATGAACATAGAGATGTTATTAACAACAGGATCATATCATTAGGAGAATGATGTGATGGACATACTCCTATAGATAAGCGTAGCATAAAGATCAATTCATTTAAATAGTTCAATTGCTATATGCTTTCTGATACATAGTAACCTAATTCCTTCGACCATGAGATCATGCATATCACCTTTACCGGATGGATGCTTTTATGACATCAAACACCACACCATAACTGGGTGGTTGTAAAGGTGGCATTGAGTGTTCGGAAAGTATTGGTTGAAACACATGGATCAAGAGTGGGATTTGTCCATCCATATGACGGATAGATATACTCTGGGCCCTCTCGGTGGAATGTCATCCAATTAGCTTGCAAGCATGTGACTGGCTCACAAGGGATCACATATCACGGGAACGAGAAAAGAGTACTTATCGGTAACGAGGTTGAACTAGGTATGCAGAGATACCGACGATCATAACCTCGGATAAGTAAACTATCGTGAGACAAAGGGAAATTGGTATCGTATGTAAGTGGTTCATTCGATCGCAAAGTAATCATAGAAATATGTGGGAGCCATTTGAATTTCTAGATTCCTCTATTGGTTATTGTTCGGAGAAGTGTCTCGATCATGTCCGCATAATTCACGAACCGTAGGGGGACACTTAAGGATTCGACGTTGTTTGAGTAGTTATGGTATTATGAGAAAGAGACCGAATGTTGTTCGAGTCTCGGATGGGATCCGGATATCACGAGGTGATCCGAATGGTCCGGAGAATAAGATTCATATAAGGAAAGTCCCGTTTGAGTTCGGGAATGATTCCTGTTTTCATCGAATGTTCTAGAAGGTTCGGATTGTCCAAGCACTCCGGGGAGGGTACATGAATGTGTCATTACATATTGAATGATTGCATCATGTACTAAGTGTTCTTGCTGTTCCAAAACTGAAAAGTCAAACTGCCATTTGAAAGTCAAACAGCTAAAACAGAAACTGTGGAAAACAGAAACTGTGGGAAACAAGCAAGAGGTGGTTGGAACCGACTTGGGGAGGAGTCCTCCAAGCCGTGCCGCCAACCAAGGCCGACTTGGGAGGGACTCCTCCCTTGGCCGCCCTCCCACCTATAAAAGGAGGGACTCCTCCTCTAGACACACAAGTTCCTATCCTCTAATCTCCGGTTTAGAGCCGTTTTGGTTTAGAGCTTCTAATTGCTCTAGCCTTCGGTTTAGAGCCTTCTAATTGGTGTGTCTAAACCCTAGATCACTAATAGCTCTCTCTCATACTCCACCATACTCGCTCCGGCTTAAGGCGAAGCCCTCACGGATCTCCCTCTACTTCCTGTACCACGTCTTGCCGAATCGCGAGGAGAGTGCTACAACCTCCATTTTCTTTGGAACAAGGAGAGGAAGGTCTTCGTCAGTACCGAATGTGTGACCGATTCGGAGCGCCGAACGCAGCGCCGGAAGGATCGTCTACACGATCTTGAGATCGGAAAGAGTACGACTACATCACCCACGAGAATCTGCTCTCGTTAAACACTTTGGAATCTTCGAGGGTAAGTTATTCCATCGACTCGTTGCTACAATCTAGTAGATAGATCTTAGCTTGTTTGTTTGTATGCGATAGAAAATTTTTGTTTTCCATGCTACGAACCCCAACAATTACTTCGCAAGTGCCTCGAAGTTCCAGAGAAGACTAAAGTGTACAAGAATATTGATCACCGGACCATAGAAATCAACGATGACCTGACCTCTCCCAAAGTACCCATCCGTATTTTGGAAGAAGCTTTCAGAACTACCAGAACCCGAAGCATCAAGTTTCTCAAGATTTAGTGGAGCAACCACACAGAAGAGGAAGCTACCTAGGAGCGCGAGGATCACATCAGGACAGAGTTTCCCGATCTCTTCAAATCCTAGGTAATATTTTTCGTCCTTTTTCAAATCTCGTGACGAAATTTTATTTAAGGGGGGAAGGTTTGTAACATCCCAAAAATATTAAACTTGAATCATCAAACTCTAATCTTCAAATTTAGGGTTAACAAAAACTTTTCCAATTAAAAATATGAAAGCATTCATATGTGTATGTATTAAAATATGGATTCTTTTGAATTGCCATGGTTCTGTGTTTCTTTGCTTGTAAAATTAGAAATAAACATCATCTAAACAATCCCCAAACTTTTCCCAAAGTCAAACAAATCAAAACAAACAAATTAAGTGAATGGTCACTTTGTCCAAATTAACTCCCATGCCTACTTTGGCTATCTCTAACTTTCAGAACTTAACAGAATCATGTATGGATATTTGCACCCCTTGATGGTACTCATAATAAGGTACCAAGGCCCGCCTTGTGATCATCCAAAAACATTTAAATGCTTAGTTTAAATGATAGTTTAAAATTGAATCTATTTCATATGGGAAGATCCCACTATTTCAAAAACCACTCAAACAAGCTCAATTTTCAAAACCCAAGCATCCACAGTATCACCAGCACATGCCTAGCACACCCACCAAAAATCTTTTCAAAATTAAAACTTAAGTTCATGCGGCCATTTCATCAAACAGGTTGCAGATTCAAATCAACAAAATCAAAAACACTATGTTGAGCAGTGTTTTGGCCAACCTTGTCCCCTCTCTGGTTACCACTAGCCTCAGTAGATCATCTAGAAACCTTAACTAATCTCTAGCACCAGTGTAAGCTGGCCATTGTCATCAATGGTGAGCAGGCCGAGAGCACCCATGTCACCCAGTGTGGACAGCGAGCTAGGAGAGGAACTAGTTGTGCCAACCTTGTCTGGGAGGTAGCCCATGCCTCACCGCCCCCTCTCGACCAGACCTAGCTCAAAGACAGTGGCCAGAACCGCCAGGAACGCTGCGCCCGTGCTGCTGTCGACCATGTCGAAGCGCACCGCATAGCACCCACCGTTCCCACGCAACCCGACCACCTCGAGCCCTCGCCGCCTGCCATCATGCACCCCACCGTCCCAGGAGACCACCAGACATGTTCGTTTCGCCGCCTCTGCCACGTAGAGCATCACACGTTCCCGACCGATTTCCACCGCCCCTACACGCACATTTAAACCCTAGAGCATCGCCAGGAGACGGCCCGTCGATCTCCAACCGCAGCCATGCCTCTAGCCGCCCGTAGCCATGTCGCCACCGTCGCCTGCCCATCCCTCTCGGTCTCGCCGTCGAGCCTATAAAAGGAGACGACCCCCGCTCGACTTCTTCACACCATCTCACTCCCCTCACCTCACTGATCATTCCACCCCTTAGCCGGAGCAAGGCCAGCAGCGCATCGCCGGAATTTGGCTGGAGCTCGCCGCTGTAGAGGAAAAGAGGAGTTGTTGATTTCGTCCACCCCCGGAGCTGCCGCGACCACCCCTGAGTTAGCCATCGTCGACTTCGTCATTTGCCCGCCTTACCGTCGTCACTGGAGCCCCGGTATGCCCCTTATGTACCCCCATTGAGCCGCTAGGGTTCGAGCTCACCGGTGACCTGTTCATCATCGACGACGACCCTCAGCCGTCGATCTTCATTCTAATCCAACGCACCATATCGCCTGCATCGCTCAGCTTAAAGAGCCACCGACCAAGAGCCCTCGATGGCTGCGCCACACATGGTGTGATACTGGGCCGCCCCAATAACCCTTCCCGCGCAGCCCACTCATTTGAATTTAGCTTTTTCTATCTATATTCAAACTCAGTTCTGTACCTAGTTTCAAAAATCAACCCAGCTCGATTCAGTGAACCAAATTGAATGAAACCAACTTTTTTAGAAATATATTGAAATGTTTAATCCAAGCCCGTTGGATTCAAATCATTTGGATCTATAGATCAACCTTGGTAAAAATAACAAGGCAGAAGCTTTTCTGCATTCAAACATTTTTCAAATTTCAACCATAATAGCTTTTGAGTTGATTCCAACTCTCAAAAATCATATTTGACCATACCTTTCAGAATATATAAAAACATATGGGTTTACTTACAGAAATAATGTTCAAGTAATAAAAGAATGCCACATAGGCATTTCTAGTCACTTATTTTATTTAAAATAAAAGGTTAAACCTTATTAAATTGTGACACCACTTTAAATCACATTCTCATGTACTGAAATATGTGGTGATGACATGTGTCAACATGATCCCATGTTTGGTTTGGAGAATATTAAATCTTAAGTAGTTTTTTAATGAGTAGAAATTACTTTTCTAAAAATAAATAAATAATGCAAATGCTTTAATCTTGAATGTTAGTGATGATGCTAGATCATCTATAGAACCCTTTTGTGTGATGATTGAAAGTAGTTAAGTATTGTTTGGTGATTGTGTACCTCGTATTTATTCATAGACGCTAGTACCGACCAAGGATACGAGGAGGAAGGAGGATACTACGAAGAAGAAGCCAAGGAGAACTTCAACCACTGCTCTGCACAAGGCAATCCTTACTAATCAAGTTGACCTATGCAAGCATAATACTTGGTTTCACCAAGACAAGATCTTTCAGAAGCCTTTCCTTAGACCAAATGGACACGTTCCAACCTATCATCCCACTACCACCAACTGTCCAAATGGCTAAGTTCTAGCAACCTATGTGATCCAGGCAGAGCCCATAATGCCAAGTGGTTGCACTTGAAGCTTCTCAACATTTGACATCTCAAATCTCTTTGTTCCTGGGTGGCCATCCACAAGTGAGATACACAAGGTTCACCAGTCCCCTGGCCTTGTGTAACCACTCAACATAAACCACTCCTTCCATTCCACCCAGGTGATTCATTTACTTAGTTGTTTTATTAAACAAAACACAAGTCCTCAGACTTAGAAATTTTTCCATAGTATGAATATACATTCCACCCTTGTTTTCTATTAGCTAATCTAAGCATGATAGTAGTAGGAATCTTAACTTAGGAAAATTTTACTAAGTTTCATCTACTAGGATTTCCCATAGCATGGCTTATACTTAGCAAAAATTCCATGCAAGTCTTACTTAGAAAATATTACTAATGCATAGTAAAAATAATGGGACAAAGTATGAAGCATCACTTGCCTTTTTGGTAGAGTATAAGTTCACTCCTTGTCCTTGCAACAATCACACTCTTCAAGTCACTACAATTCAATCAAGCAAGGCACAATCTCAATCTACCAATCAAGCAAAACATCACATAAAATGATAAAGTCAAAGTAATGCATGCAAACATGCCAAGCTTTGTTTTATTTGAAAAAGTGGTTCCTAATGGTTCATAAACTTTTGAAAACACCTAATGGTCATTTTATAAAGTGGCAAAGTCATTTGCACAATATTTCACTTCATAAATCATTTTCAAAACAAGGTATCATTTTATGTGGTGTAGAAATGTTTTTATTAAGGCATTAATCTATAGGGTTCACAAAATATGTTTCCAAACCATAAAATCTTGTGTTCAGGGTCAGAGAGTTTATTTCCAAAACATTTCTCAAAGATTTTCTTCCAAAATCACTTTTAATAAATAAACCATATTTTTATTTGACTAGAATTGGTTTTAAATCCAAGATTCATTATTTTGTTTCACCAAATACATTTTTGAATCCACAAAGTGTTTCCTATGGTCAGTAGGTTCAAAACACTCCATTTTCCAAAGATTTTATCTTCAAAATCATTTTAGAATAATTTTTATAACCTAAACAAGCATACATATGTTTCTGCAAAAACAAACAATTTAGCAGAAGCTTTTTACTAAACAATTGGCATGGTTGGCTAGGGCTTGCTTTTCTGAATCTGTTGATATAAAAGTTTCAAATTTTGGACGTGTGGTTTGAAAGTTATGAATTTTACAAGTTTGAATATCTAATAGACACATTTCTGTTTTTAAAACAAAGCACTCACCACGTGGCGCTTTCTTACTGGCTGAAAACGGTTCGCGCGGATCGCTCTCTGTGGGTCGTTCGATTTTAATTAGATCGTGCGGCACAGAACGCTCCATACCGATTCGCTAAATGAAACTATCGCAGCGCTTGGATCAAGATCAGACGGCTCTCACGCTTCTTCGCCAAGAATCTGGCGGGCGCTGACGGCGACGGCCAGTCACGAACCAGAAGCGGAGAGGGATAATATGCTCACCAGACTTGCCGGGAAGCGCTAATGCTTGAGGTGGGGTCGGTTCGTTGAGGGGCGCTCGGGGGTAGGGAAGATTGCTCGTCGGAGACGATGTCGACGTCGGGCTTGCTCAGGTATAGATGTTGTCAATGCTACAGGGCACAAAATGACACGCCCGGAGGAATCGTTAGATGCGGAAGAATGTGGCAAATACAGCGTGTGAGCTAGAGGGTTAGGGCGGTCGATTTTACCAGGGGCTTCACGGAGAGGAAGCAGACTGGCGGCGGTGGTCGTCGTCGAAGCCTCTGCAGGCACTTTCATGAAGTTTGATGCACCGCGCATGCGCTGAGGTGGAGAACAAACCCGTGTAGTGGGAGGTGAGAGGCGGGGCGTGGCGGAATTTCTGGGACGCTTCGTCGGCGAGCAAAGGGCGAGCAGAAGAAATTGGGGCAGCCTAGGGGCAGAGAGGGAGAGGTGAGTGAGGGGAAATGGCGAGGAGAGGGAGGCGTTTAAGGGAGCGTGGTCTCTGGGAGAATTCAGCCTGTCATCAACGCGAATTTAATCGAAATCAATCGCGGCAGAGCGACGTTGAGGGAGGAGGAAACGGTAGGCGCAGGGTTGAAGATGATGCAAAGTGATGTGGGGTCCTGGTGTGTAACACCCTCAGAATCGGACCTATGCAAGTTTGGGCAAAATTCACCAAACCCGCATAGAAACGATTCAAAGGTGCCCACCAGGCACTTTCGTGCGGGTGGAAAACGAAGTAATAACATTACACAACAGTCCTCGATGGGACCCACGAGATATATATATAATGACTCAAAGAGTCAAGAATACGAATATATTATACAAAGATCCAAATCACCTTGAACGATATAGCGTCCGCTTCGGACAAGATGCAAATGGGGCTAAGAGCCTCGAAGAATAACCAATGGCGTCCATAACCCTGCCTGTGCCAAGCGGAAGGGGAACCACTAACGGCGTCGATCTCAAACTGCTTAAACAAAAGGGTGCCGAAAGGGCAAAGGAAAAGAGGAGGCGTCGATCGAGGCCAAGACACGGCGAGGCTAGAATTCGCGGTCCTCGCCTACATAGGTATGGTGGATCGAGGCGGCAAGATGCAATAAACAACCTATAGAGACTCGATTCAATGGCGGTTATCGAGAGGGTAAGAGCGACCTAACGGATCCAACTCAAGCTAACACCAAACAAACCCATCTGGTGTTTCCCCTCGAGACCAAACGAGGAAGTCAACCGAGGAACTCACACAGTTGGCAGTTTTACTTATTTGGTTATCGTTGCAGCAATTACTAGTCAGGTATAGATAATTGTCCTGATAAAGTAAGCAGTGGGCCCTTTTAGTTAATCATTCCGTTGTAGTTGCAACAATTACTAATCAGATACAGATAGCATGATGTAATTCCCGAAACCCAGCAATTGTTGGTACTTTTATTCAGCCATTTCGTTGTAGTTGCAATACTTACTAGTTAGAATACAATTGTCGCAAGCGACAACCAAACAAGCAATTGTGGGCAGTATTATTAGCCATTCCATTATAGTGAAGCTGATTACTAGTCATTATAAGTCAAATTTATAGCAATAAACTTTAGTTATGCTTGTCTATGATCGAGATACTGTGCTCCAAGTCGTCCATATCCGCGGACACGGCTTTCAGAAAGTTTTACCCCGCCGGGGTGCACCAATAGCAACACACGCTCGATCAACCTCGGAAAAACCAAATCAAAACCCAACGAGGCTTTCACGACTGAACAATCACAGGATTCAGAAATATTTCAGGGGGCCACCCCTTAAGTAGAATCCGCAACGGAGTAAGCAAGCTCCGGACGGCCTCAAGGTTATGGGACGGTGTGAACGACCGGGAACCCGAAAGTGTGGCTGGGCTTGTCGACGACATCATGAATCGTGCCATGATCCTAACAAGATCAAGGTGTAGTACCGCACAATTTAAATACGTAAAGTAGCATGGCATAAGTACAGATCGTAAATAAAACCTCAAACTAGTTTGTGGCCCCAAGAAATAAGACCAATCAAGCTCGCTGGGGGTCCCATATACCTCCCGGATGTGGATAGCGCGCAAAAATCAAGGAACAGGTATCAAGTACTCGGGGTCTTACGGGACACAAGTGGGCGTTCGGAAACCAAATATTTTCTATCACCCACCGATGCCTCTGCTTATTACAATTTTAGTTGTTAAACAGAAATTAAAGTGACGATAAGTAAAACTAGAATCATCCCCAACATCAACATGCGGCAATACATCAGCAATTGTGGCATTTGACGACACGCAACAGCACTTGAGCAAGCGACTACGGCGCGCAAGTCCAACTATCTACCAAACAACAGGTAATAGGATGTGTCCAAGGCAATATAGGGCTGCACGGTATATCACAGGTACGGAAACTAAAGCATCGCAACACAGATAGCAAAAGATCAACAGGAGGGAATAAAGACTATAAAAGTAAGATAGGTAGAAAGGGGGGAGATGCTCGCCTGAAAACATTGTCGAAGGTTCATCCGAAGATCGGGGCGAAGCTCACATCAACTCAACGGCCTTATCCGCGAAGAAGCAAATCACTAGAATAAACACCGGATGCAATATTTAATGCTACGGCAAGAGATCGGCATGATGCATGATTGATGTATGACATGGCAAGGTGCGATGCAATTAGGTCATATTAAGCGGAACCGGGGTCCCGACAATTAATAAACGGTTCAAGTTGTTTAGAACCCCCGCAATTTAAATGTTGTATTAACAAGACAAAAGATAGCACCGGGTTCGCTACACATATTTAAATGAGGCCAATATAAGGCTAGATTTGCCCGCTTATGGGCCCCATATTTAATTATTAGGTGAATCGGCATAAGGCCCCCAAACCACATGATTATGCATGCAAGTATGGCAGTTAATATGCAACAAGTTGTTATATTTAGCATTTATAAAATAGGGCTCGAGGAAAGGTTCACACATTAGGGGGTTCACGACGGACTTGAGGTTCCGGGGGTTCGGGGTTCGGGGTCGGTCTCGGGGTCCAGGGTTCGACGGAGTCGGTCTCGGTCAACGGAAGGTTGATCTCGCGTTCCGGGAAGAAGTACTTGGCGTTCTGCGTCGGTGCCGTTCTTGTCGCATTCGCGGTCTTCGGGTCATGTCGACGATCACGGCGTCCTGAAAGAAGTACTCGGCGTTTCGTGATGATCTTGTGGATTCCATGGCGGAGGCCTTGACGCTTCGGATCGGCCTTCGGATCGGGGCTTCGGGGTCTTGGGGTTCCACCTTGATTATCGGGGACGAACTTGGGACTCGGACGCGGGTCTCCGTGGTCCCCGCTGGAGTGCTAGATGTTCCGTGATGGGGTTCTTGTCGGGGCTCTCGACTCCGACGCCGGGGTCGGTCTTGGAGATAGGAGTACTTGGCGTCCTTGAAGAAGAGCCTGGCATTCCGAGAGGAGGCCCTGTTGTTCCATGTCGTAGATGTTCGGTGTTCGCGTGCAAGATCTTGTCGATGGCCCTTCTAGTGACGTTTGGGTTCGGGTTCGGCTTCTCGCATCCGGGAAGGACTCGGCGGCTTTCGGATCCGAGTGAAGATCTTGACATCCGGCGGGATTTGGTTTCCGGAGAGGCTTCGGGGTCTTAGTGTCTTCGGTCCCGAGAGGGAGAAGAACACCAAGTGGGTCTTCGAATCCATGAAGGAGTTCGTGGCATGCCGCTGTCGGGTATCGCGTGGCGAGCTTGTTGCCGAAGAAGAACTTGTTGATACCAGGCCTTAACGAGATCTCGTCAAGCTTCTCGAGTTGTGCTGGCAGTCCATGTTGGGAGGCAAGAGCCAGCAGCGTGCCTCGGCAGCAGCACCACTCGTGCCTCCCGCCGCGATTCATTGCGCGCTACCGTGGCGCTGTGGCGGTGGAGGAGGCCCGATGGCGCCGAGGAGGACGGGAACGCGGGCGTCGAACGGCGAGCACGGGCGAGGCGGAGCGAGGAGCCGGCGGAGGCGCTGGCGGGGGACGCAGCGGGCCGGGGCTTGAGGGCGACGGAGGCTCCGGTGGCGCGGCCGACGAGCTTGACGGGACGGCGGGGCTCAGCACGCCAGCATGTGGCGGCAACAGCGGCAAGGGCAAGCATGATGGCGGGCGGCATGTATGAAGGGGCCGGCGGCGGGTGGCCGAGCTGGCGGCTACGTGGTCATGAGGCGCAGGAGGCGGGCGCTCGGGCGATGGCCAAGGCGGCGATCATGACACCGAGGGAGGCGGCATGCAGGCGGTGGCGCGGGCAGTGGCGAGGAGCTCGGAGGCGGCGAGCGGGCGAGCCGGGCAGGGAGGCGGGCGACGGGCGCAGGCGGGAGGCAGGAGGCGGGCAGGAGGAGAGGCCATGAGTGCTGGCTGCTTGCAGAGAGAGCAAGACGCTGGTGGCCTGGGGCAGTGAGCGTGAGGAGGAGGCAGCGTTGGGAGAAGGGATGAGGAAGGAGAGAGGTGGGCCTGCGGGTGGGTCCCAGGGGAGGCGCTGACAGGGGAGGTGGGATCCGGTGTGGAGGGAGGTGGCGTGCGTGGTGTGTGTGGGGGGGTGAGTCTGGGGGATGGTGGGGTGAGAGGGTCCAGGGAGAGAGAGGGAGGGACAAGTGGCAGAGATTGATTGGGTGAGGGAGAGGGGAAGCTGAGGTGGCAACGTGTGAGTGGCCAGGGTGAGGTGGAGGGTTGGGTTGGGTAGGATAGTTGGTGGTTTTAGGATAAGGCGGAGTTAGTTGGACCGATTATTATTTCTGGGGTGGTCGATCGGGTCAATCGCCCGCTCGACCGCCCTATTAAAATAATTTAAATTTTTATTTATTCTAAACGGGCCGTTGGCAAACCGATAGCGGCCAAAACAAAATATTCCGGAGACCCGGTTTTGATGTTTGAAAATAAAGAGGGGCGTTTTAGAAAAACAAAACGGGCTTGCGAACATGGTTTTATGCAAACATCACATGATGATGACGATGCAATGCACAAATTCAACGCGATTTTCTAGTAGTGGTTTTGCGGGATGCCACATGGTGTCAGTGAGAGAGAGAGATAGGGAGAGGGGTCCACTCGTCTGTGTCTGCGCGGGTGAGTTTCTCGGTGGAAAACGATTCGCGTGTGGGGAAAGTAGCTGGAACCGGGCTTCTTGGGCGGAAGGGTTGAAATTTGTTTGTTTCTTTTTTTTTGTACTGAATCTTTTTCCTTTTTCCATTTCTTATTTCTGTTTTGAAATTCAATCAAACAATTCAAACAACAAATCAAATCAAACTTCCACCAAACTTTGTATTGAGTTTTAGTTTTGTTTAACAACACAAAACAAAGTCAAAAATAAAATAATATTTTTTATTCTTTTTAGGATCTATTTAAATAATAATAAAATAGTCCTTAGTTATTAATTCAAATAGGATTTGTTTTATTAAAAACTCTATTTGAATCTAAAATAAAACCAAAAACACTTCAGTAGGTTTTATTTGAGAATATAAAATACTTGGAAAACCTATTTAAATTAAATTAATAAGTTTTGATATTTAATTAAAATGGCAAAGCCTTTGCTTTAACAAAATTGGGTATTAATAAATCCCCATTATTTTATTTAAATAAACCTTTACTATTTTTATCAAATAGGAATATTTTATTTCAAAGGCTTGGCCAAGTTTTTAATTTGGCTTATAAAATAATTCTTATTCTATTTCTACCTTTTTATTTGAAAACCAAATATTTTCATTAAAAGATTCAAAAAGAGTAATTCCAAATATTTTTAACTTTATTGTTTATTTATCTTTTTTTATATCCCTTTAGGATTTTATTTGATCCAAATAGGTTTTGAAAGTTTCCAATTGGGTTCAAAAAGTTTTCTTCTCACCCTGAAAATCAACAAAGTTTTATTTTATTCATTTATTTTTCACATAACAAGATTTGGAAAATCTTGGGATGTGACAGGCTACCACCCTTAAAATAAATCTCGTCCCGAGATTTGGGAAGGTTAGGGTTACAAGTAGGCTCAAAGCATCTAGGGTACTACCACCCTTAAAAAATTTCCAACTAAATTACATCTTGGCTTGCTTGGGATCTTGGGAAGACTTCTCTGGGCAAACATCTGCATAGTGTCCTTTGTTTCCACACTTGGAACATGTGACAAGGCTGAGATCCTTCATAGGCTTGTTTATCTTGTGCTTCATCTTTTCTGGACAATTGCTTGCATAATGTCCTTGATTACCACAATTGTAACATGTGATAAGTTTGAGTTCTTCACGTATCTCTTGTGGACAGGTTGCTGCATAATGGCCTAGCTCTTTGCAGTTGTTGCACCATACTTGGCCAATCTCCTTATACTTCTGTTTCTCTGGACATTCACTGGAATAGTGTCCCATTTCTTTACAATGATGACATTGCACATGGCTTTTGTCCTTCTATTTCTTGGGTTTCTCCAAAGCTAGGAGTGCCTCTAGTTCATGTTCTTCATATGTTATCTTATAGGTAGGAATGTCTACTGGTTTCTTGGACCATCTATTGCTCCTTGGATAATTCATATGTCTCTTCTTTGGTACTTTAAATTGGGTTGTATTACATGGAGGTACAAGTGGAGATTTTCCTTTGTCCTCATCCTTCTCGGTAGACTTAGCTCCCTCTTGATAGTTTGCAATTAGTTGTTGCACTCCACCTTGTTTCCTTTGTTCAACTATGGAATAGATGGGGCATTGGATAGGGACATGATTATTTCCTTCACATAGGTAACAAGTAGCTTGAGAGGTGGGACATTGGCCAACTGGATGTTTCTCTTCACAGTTGGGGAATTGATCTCCATGCTCCTTGGAAGTGTGATCCTTGTCTCCACATATATTGCAAGCATGAGTTCCTTCCAAAATAACATCTTTGTCATCCCTGTTGCCATAAACTCCTTTGGAAAAGTTGCTTTCCATGTTGATCATTTGAGTAACCAATCCTTGCAACAATTGGGATTGAAGTTTCAAAATCCTTTGTATGGCTGGGTCTAGTCCATTGTTGTTGGCTAAAAGCTGAGTTGTCACTTGGCTCAACTGGTTTTGGGTTGCTATAAGTTCTCTCAGGTTGTCCTCTTGGTTGTTGTTGTTTTCATCAACCTTGATGTTGGAGTCTCTTGGAGTAGTCATCTGTTTGGGTTGAATTGAGATTAGAATAGGCAAAATATTTCTAAGGGAATAATTCCAATCACACACATCACAATTCACACAAGCAATGTGCAAGTAAACACAAACAAACATTCCACTCAAACAACAAGTTTCAAGCATATTTTTAGGCAACCAAAAATATTTTTTGTTACACCACATAAGTTGGTGGGTTTGACTTAAACTAAATATGGTGGTCCATCTATATGGTTCACTTGAAATCTTTCCATCCTTCTTAGTTGATTCTTCACGAACAAGATCTTTGTATCCTTAGAGAATTTCTTGCATCTTGATCTCAAAACTTCAAGGTGATGATGGTTCCTTCTAAGTTGTGTTTCCTTAGTCTCCAAATCTTGAGCAAGATTTCTTGTCTTACTTGTCCTTACTGATATCCAAGGTTGAAGTCCTTGGTGAAAATGTTGAAGATGTTGAAGTCATTAGAGTTGAAGATGTTGAAGTCATTAGAGTTGATGAAGTCCTTGCTCATGGTGAAGTCTTTGGCCATGGGGTAGGTTTTATCCATCAAGTTGAAATAGAAAAGATGTAGAATCAAAACCAAAATGGTTGAGGAAAGAGTTTACAAGATTGTTTGTAAATAAGTTTTGGAACAAATACAACTCCTATTTTTCTAAGGGCTTTTGTCCAATCCTAGGTTTACAAATCCTACAGGCAACACAATGCTCTGATACCATATGTAAGGTTCCCAACCTTTAATAAGGTAGAGATCCCTGTGTTTACAATGCTAGTCCCTGGATCAATAGCTAGCATCCACAGTTAAGATGTAATATAAAGAAACAAAGGTCATAATACAACTTTATAACCAGGAATAACATAATTTATTACATCTTACATAGCTCATTTAGCTATTACAATACATTGCAGCAGAATATCTATAAGCATGGGGTCCTTCATCTTCAAAGTGCCACAGGCAGACATGTTGGTTGTAGACTTTGTAATCCTAATCAATAACTTCACTAATATCAAACAAACCTGCAACATAACAAGTTACAGCCACAAGGGTCAATACATTTGAATTGTATTGGCAAGTGATACTATAGTAGTATAGTGGAATCTATCATCTATATGCTTTTGGCTAAGTGGAGTTGAGGCTTTGCATTGCTCAAAAGAGATTTTCCTTATCATTTGAAAACACTAAGTTTTTGCTTTGATAAAATAATCTTTCCCAAGGCATCTACCAATCAAAGATTGAAGATCCTTTAACCCTTGTTCAACCACAAGTTTTTAACTTAGAAATTTGGATCATGAGATTCTTGATAGCTTCCATGTCTCGATGCTCAAATTGTCCTTTACCAGGGACATGGCTAAGTACTTAGATTTTACACTCTGCAGAGGTGGTGCACTTTCCCCACAAGACTTGGTTTCACCAAGACAAGATCTTTCAGAAGCCTTTCCTTAGACCAAATGGACGTGTTCCAACCTATCATACCACTACCACCAACTGTCCAAATGGCTAAGTTCTAGCAACCTATGTGATCCAGGCAGAGCCCATAATGCCAAGTGGTTGCACTTGAAGCTTCTCAACATTTGACAACTCAAATATCTTTGTTCCTGGGTGGCCATCCACAAGTGAGATACACAAGGTTCACCAGTCCCCTAGCCTTGTGTAACCACTCAACATAAACCATTCCTTCCATTCCACCTAGGTGATTCATTTACTTAGTTGTTTTATTAAACAAAACACAAGTCCTCAAACTTAGAAATTTTTCCATAGTATGAATATACATTCCACCCTTGTTTTCTATTAGCTAAGCTAAGCATGATAGTAGTAGGAATCTTAACTTAGGAAAATTTTACTAAGTTTCATCTACTAGGATTTCCCATAGCATGGCTTATACTTAGCAAAAATTCCATGCAAGTCTTACTTAGAAAATATTACTAATGCATAGTAAAAATAATGGGACAAAGTATGAAGCATCACTTGCCTTTTTGGTAGAGTATAAGTTCACTCCTTGTCCTTGCAACAATCACACTCTTCAAGTCACTACAATTCAATCAAGCAAGGCACAATCTCAATCTACCAATCAAGCAAAACATCACATAAAATGATAAAGTCAAAGTAATGCATGCAAACATGCCAAGCTTTGTTTTATTTGAAAAAGTGGTTCCTAATGGTTCATAAACTTTTGAAAACACCTAATGGTCATTTTATAAAGTGGCAAAGTCATTTGCAAAAGATTTCACTTCATAAACCATTTTCAAAACAAGGTATCATTTTATGTGGTGTAGAAATGGTTTTACTAAGGCATTAATCTATAGGGTTCACAAAATATGTTTCCAAACCATAAAATATTGTGTTCAGGGTCAGAGAGTTTATTTCCAAAACATTTCTCAAAGGTTTTCTTCCAAAATCACTTTTAATAAATAAACCATATTTTTATTTGACTAGAATTGGTTTTAAATCCAAGATTCATTCTTTTGTTTCACCAAATACATTTTTGAATCCACAAAGTGTTTCCTATGGTCAGTAGGTTCAAAACACTCCATTTGCCAAAGATTTTATCCTCAAAATCATTTTAGAATAATTTTTATAACCTAAACAAGCATACATATGTTTCTGAAAAAACAAACAATTTAACAGAAGCTTTTTACTAAACAATTGGCATGGTTGGCTAGGGCTTGCTTTTCTGAATCCATTGATATAAAATTTGCAAATTTTGGACGTGTGGTTTGAAAGTTATGAATTTTACAAGTTTGAATATCTAATAGACATATTTCTGTTTTTAAAACAAAGCACTCACCACGTGGCACTTTCTTACTGGCTGAAAATGGTTCGCGCGGATCGCTCTCTGTGGGTCGTTGGATTTTAATTAGATCGTGTGGCACAGAACTCTCCATACCGATTCGCTAAATGAAACTATCGCAGCGCTTGGATCAAGATCAGACGGCTCATAGCTTCCTGCCAAGAACCCGGCGGCAGCGGCAAGCGGCGCGGTCGGCCAGTTGCGACGAGCCGGAAGCGGGAGGGAGAATATGCTCACCAGACTACCGGAAGCGCCGATGCTCGAGGTGGGGTCGTTTCGTTGAGGCGCCGGGGTAGGGAAGATTGCTCGTCGGAGACGATGTCGACGCCAGCTTGCTCGTATAGATGTTGTCAACGCCACAGGCACAAAATGACACGCCGGAGGATATGTTAGATGCGGAAGAGTGTGGCGAATACACGCGTGTGAGCTAGAGGGTTAGGCGGTCGATTTACCAGGGGCTTCACGAGGAAGGCAGACGGTGGCGACGGTGGTCGTTCTGCCGAAACTGCAGGCACTCGGGCGAGTTTGATGCACCGCGAATCGCTGAGGTGGAGAACAAACCCGTGTAGTGGGAGGTTAGAGGTATGGACGCGTGGCGGAATTTCTCCGGACGCCTGCGAGCAGCGGAGCAGAAGAAATCAGGCGACCTAAGGCGAGAAGAGGAGAGGTGAGTGAGGGAATGGCGAGAGGGAGGCGTTTAAGGGAGCGTGGTATCCGGGAGAATTAAGCTTTACATCAACGCGAATTTAATCGAAATCAATCGCGGCAGAGCGACATTGAGGAGGAGGAAGCAGTAGGCGGGGTTGAAGACGATACAGTGATGTGGGGTCCTATTGTCGGAGTGAGAGAGATAGGGAGGGGTCCACTCGTCTGCTGCTGTGGTGAGTTTCTCGGTGGAAAACGATTCGCGTGTGGGGAAAGTAGCTGGGCTGGAACTGGGCTTGCTGGGCCAGAAGGGTTGGGCTGTTTGTTTCTTTTTTTGTACTGAATCTTTTTCCTTTTTCCATTTCTTATTTCTGTTTTGAAATTCAATCAAACAATTCAAACAACAAATCAAATCAAACTTCCACCAAACTTTGTATTGAGTTTTAGTTTTGTTTAACAACACAAAACAAAGTCAAAAATAAAATAATATTTTTTTATTCTTTTAGGATCTATTTAAATAATAATAAAATAGTCCTTAGTTATTAATTCAAATAGGATTTGTTTTATTAAAAACTCTATTTGAAATCTAAAATAAAACCAAAAACACTTCAGTAGGTTTTATTTGAGAATATAAAATACTTGGAAAACCTATTTAAATTAAATTAATAAGTTTTGATATTTAATTAAAATGGCAAAGCCTTTGCTTTAACAAAATTGGGTATTAATAAATCCCCATTATTTTATTTAAATAAACCTTTACTATTTTTATCAAATAGGAATATTTTATTTCAAAGGCTTGGCCAAGTTTTTAATTTGGCTTATAAAATAATCCTTATTCTATTTCTACCTTTTTATTTGAAAACCAAATCTTTTCATTAAAAGATTCAAAAAGAGTAATTCCAAATATTTTTAACTTTATTGTTTATTTATATTTTTTTATATCCCTTTAGGATTTTATTTGATCCAAATAGGTTTTGAAAGTTTCCAATTGGGTTCAAAAAGTTTTCTTCTCACCCTGAAAATCAACAAAGTTTTATTTTATTCATTTATTTTTCACATAACAAGATTTGGAAAATCTTGGGATGTGACAGTTCGCCGGAGTGTGGGGTTCGTCGGAGTTGGAAGAGATGGGGATCTATGAGAGAGTGTAAAGAGTTTCGGCGAGGTGTACGGCTTTTATAGGCCGAGGCGGACGACGAGGGCAGGAAAAGAGGAACAACGGAAAGTTATTGTCCGACGGTCCGTCGCGGGAGCCGAGGAGGCGACGGTGGCGCGGCATTACGGTGACGCGTAGAGCGACGCACAGTTAATGTCCGGCGGTCCTCCGCGGGGTTCCGAGACGGAAGAATGACGACGACTCGGCTCCCGTCACTGACTGGACGGGTTCACTCGCCGTCTGCTTTTTCTTTCGCCGAATTCGTTTCGTCCGGCGTTCCTAAGACATTTCCAAAACGCTAGAACTAAAAAGTTTAAATAAAATTTGGCCTAAATCCGAATAAAACTGGATCTTGAAAACGCGAGTGACCCACATCCATCGGCCAGTGAAGATGCTCTTAGTATACCTATCTCCGTATATACCTATCTCCGCGTGATTTTACATTGATCCGGTGGTCAAAAGGAACACAGGATCCCAGACGACCCGTCGCGGCACGCAAACCCGTCCACCCCGCGTCGTCTCCGATCGCCGCCACCGAAACCCTACAGCCCGCCCGCCCGCCCGCCATGGCCGATCCGCCATCTGCAGGCGCCACCGCATCGCAGCAGCACGACCAGTTTGCCGCCGCTGTCCTCAACCAGCACCAGCAGAACCCCAACCGCCAATTCTCCCCCCAAATCCCCTTCTCCCCTGCTGTATCCGACCCGGCGTCGGCTGCCGCGGGAGGCAGATCCATGGACCTCCAGCCGCGGTTGCAGGCGCCTTCTCCGGCTCAAGCGGCGGAAGGCACCGGAGGCTTCGGCGCGATCCAGCGCTCGGGCCCGGCCTCCCGCGCCCCCGCCGTCGGTCAGCCTTCTCGGTACCCTGCATCGGGCACGGTATACGGCGCGCAGATGGGTTTTCCTGGCGGCGGAGCGCAGTTGGGGCAGCAGCTGGCGCCGCGCGCGGCCATGCTTGGGCAGGGGCAGCAGAGGGCGCTGCAAGGGCAGGGCAACGCGGCGCAGTACGGGCTCCAGCTCCAGCCGTCGATGACGCAGCCGAGGCAGAGGGGCGTAGTACAAGGCACACAATTCAGTGCCGCCACTGCACAGACCATGGGAGGTGGTGGAGTCATGGGTACTCCCGGTATGAACCAGATGAGGACTAACCCGTATGGCGCTCAAATTCAGCAACGTTTTGCCCAGCAAGTGAGGCCACAGCAACTACCTGCAGGATCATCACAGAATGGACATATGGTGCAGATGTCGCCCACGCAGCAGATGCAGTCGTCGATGGCCTTGCCTCTTTCTCAGCATCAACTTCAGCGACAACAGATGATGCAACTGATACAGCAACTTCAGCAGAGGGGACTTAATCGACAGCAGATTGCTCAAGCGCTGCAACGGCTTCCCCACCTCAATGCCCAACATCTGAACCAGCAGCAGCAGCAGCAACAGCAATCGTCTCCAAGGGCGCCAGCATCCGCCTCGCAGCCACCGGTGACACCTTCGCCAGGCGGAACCGTGGCCGGTGCGAATATGCCGCTCCATAGAGGACCACCGGGGGGAAATGGCAGCCAGCTTCTTGGGAAGAGAAAGGTACAGGATTTGGTTGCGCAGGTGGATCCGCTCTGCGAGGTTGATCCAGAGGTGGAGGATCTGATTCTAGAGATTGCCGATGACTTCATTAACTCGGCGATAGCGTTTGCGTGCAGGCTCGCAAAGCACAGGAAATCTTCGGTTGTGGAAGCCAAGGATGTGCTGCTGCACCTTCAGAAGAATTGTCACCTGTCTGTTCCTGGTTTCTCACAGGAGAGGATGTGAGAGTCTGCAGAGAAATTCAGGGTAGGCGTTGGAAGAATTGTGGCATTATTATTTTCAAAGGTGTGTAGATAGTTATATATGACTATAGATAAACTGCAGAAAAAGATAGATTGATATAGCAGACTCTTCGTGTTTAGATGAAGCATATTCAGTGTGTGAATGTGCTCCATCTAAGCACGAACACATGCAAGGAAATATTTGTGATAACCAAAGATATTTGTGATCACCGTGTGTGTACACTGAATGTGCTCCATCTAAGCACGAACACATGCAAAGATAGATTGATGTAACACACTGAATGTGCTATCACAAACCGGTCATTCATACTCCATCTGTCCAGAAATAAAATAAGTGACTTGAATTTTGTCTAGATTCATATGTATCTAGAATCTAGATAAATACAAGTCGTTTACTTCTGGACGGAGCGAGTACTATTTTCTTGGTTCTTCTTCAGTGTGGAAATGTTTTGTTGTCTCATCTCTTTCAAATGATCTTACGTGATATTATAAAATGTTACTGTACCTGGTCTCCAAAATAAATTGTAGTTGCAACTTTCTCTAGAAAAAGAGTCGAGTGTCTTTTGAGAAGAGTACACATCTTTGATATTCTCAGAGGTAAATCGAGCAGTAAAAAAGGTGTTTGACTAGGATAGGATTAATAATATTCTGAATTGCAATAAGCAAGCAATGTCTCCAGAAAAGAGTTGAATAGCTAGACTACTTTGAGCGCTGAATTCGTCACTTCAAACAAAAACTAAGGCCCGTTTGGCATCTAAGTATTTTTGAAGTATTCAGGAAATACTTCGGTTTCTGAAGTATTAAATATTGTGAGGTGTTTAGATCCAGCAAATAATGTGGTTCTAAAACTGTCTCTTTTAAGTATTTAAAAAAGAGGCTAGAGCCGGCAACAAAGTATTTTAGGGTGCGTTTGGCACCAACATATTTTCAAAGTATTTCTAGGATACCACAGTTTATAGAAAAACTATGGTTTGAAATACTTTGAGGTGTTTGTCTCTAGCTGAATCTGTAGTTTTCACTATAGTATCTGCACGGTATATTTGCTGTTTCTAAGAAAGAGGCCGGGACGTCTTTTCCAAAAACTGAGAAACGCAACAAAACTACAGTATTCGGTGTCCAGGATAGAGAAAACCACAGTATTGCAATACTGAAGTTTGTATAAAACATTCGCAATACAGTATTGTCAAAAAAAAGAAGTTTATATTAAACATTGCTTCCAAACCGAGCAACAAAGTTTTTCTAAAACTAAGGCCCTGTTTGGCACCTGAAGTATTTTTAAAGTATTGAGGAAATACTTTGGTTTCTAAAAAAACTGAAGTATTAAATACTTTGAGGTGTTTAGATCCAACAAATAGTATGGTTTTAAAACTGAAGTATTCGGTTTTTTTTGAAGTATTTGAGAAAGAGGTTAGACCCTCTTTTTTCTAAACTGAGAAAAGGGAAAAACTGAAGTATTGCTTTGCTTGGCACTAAAATACTATGGTATTGATATACTTTAGTTTTAGAAAAACTTTGTTACCAAACTAGGCCTAAATTATATCAATACCATGGTATTTTAGTTCCTAGCAAAGCAATACTCCGGTTTTCCTCATTTCTCAGTTTTAGAAAAAAGAGGGTCTGACTTCTTTCTCAAATACTAAAAAAAACCATAATTTTAGAGAATACTTTAGTTTTAAGACCATATTATTTGTGAATCCAAACACCTCAAAATATCCAATACTTTAGTTATCTCAGAAAACAAAGTATTCCCTTAATATTTTAAAAATACTTTGATGCCAAACGGGGCCATAGTATGTAGATACTATAGTTTCTTTTAAACGAGGCAAAAGAGTTGCCTTTTCATTGATATAGCAGAAGAGAAAAGGACAATTTATAAGGAAAACTGGCCAAAAACCGATACAACTCGACACAACACGCCGGTCCCGAGGCCACGCTCCACACAGGTCGATGACCAAGACAGCCAAGTGAACAAGGTCAACACCTAAATATAAACACCTCAACGCAACAAGGTGGAGGCAAAGAACGGAGCAGCCGCTCCGACATCCACGCCGACCCCGAGGCCGCGCTCCTTCAAGCCGAAGACGAAAACGCCAACGCCAACCACCAACACACTCCACAGGTCCCTTCGGTTGGCGGGACGTCCAAAGCAAGGCCGCAAGAGGCAAAACGACGCAAGAGCGCCGCACTCGCCCGAACCCGCAAGGGATCAAGGGTTTCCCCTGGAGAACCCCGGCGGAGGAGCAAGCACACCGCTTCAACGACGACTTCAAGAAGCACGCGGCGCCCAAAGGCGTCGCCATCGTCGGTCCTAGCCAGCGGCCAGGACAAGGCTTTCGCCCAGCAATGAGTCGCAAACCATGCGCCCGCTTCGCAAGGACCGGCTGAACCACCACACCAAACCATGTCACGGCGCCCGTCATCGAAGCCTCGGAAAGGAGTAGCCAAACCCAACATCCCGCACGCCGCCACGCCTAGGCTCCCCGTCGCCGCGACGAAAGCCGCAGTCTGGATCATCACTGTTGCCCGCGAGATAGTTGCCAAAGCAACCAGAGCGAACCTGGGCAGCCGCCACCGCGAACGGGACAAAAGATCCAACCACCGCATCCTCCACTCTGCCACAACACCGACGCCATGCCGCAGAACAAGCCGATCTGGACCCGCGGCCGACCCGTCGCCGTCGGAGCAACGGCCAGCAAGGCCGCAGCGTCCAGCATATCCCCGCCACCATCCTCGCCTCGCCGAAGAAACCTCCCTTTCCTGCGTGTCGTCCGCTCAGGCCCGCCGGCCCATATTGGGCCCTGCTAAGCCCAACTAGGCTACGCGGTCAAGCACGTGGTCGCCTGCCACCGCGCCCATGGCGCCCGTCGCGTCGCAGATCACCGCCAGCAGGCCACAGAGACCCGTTGAGATGGGGCTGAAGCTAGGGAGACATTATTGGAAGCAACACCTCCACCTTGACAATATAAAGTAGCTCAACAAAAATAAATATTACATCAAAATCCTTGTGAAACACTCCATCTTCAACCTCCAGACCATGTCGACAGCGCGTCGCCGCTGCCGCTACTCCCTGAGACGGCTTGACATTGTTGGTTGCAGAAGGGAAGTCGTCGAACAGGTCAAAAAGACCACATCCGACCCGAAAACGAAGAAGAAAGATGAAATATCGATGAAGCTCCTTGACGATCCGAAGATCCCACGTCCAGAAGAAGTCCTCTAGGACCACACCACTCCCACAAGCTCCTCAACATTGCCATTGAGATGGGGCTGAAGCCAGGGAGACATTATTGGAAGCAACGCCTCCACCATCACCCTTAGCATCGTCCCACCAAACTTGAACCCTACAAATAGGAAGAAGGATCCCTCACGCTGACTGGGGCCTAGATCCACCCCGTCTCCATGGCCCGAGGACCACGAAAGTGAGGTTGATCTATGTCGACGGGAGGCGACGAAACCCTAGCTTCCTTTGCATGGAGGAGGAGAGGGATGGGTGTTAGGGTAATAGACTTGTTGTATTACCAGAGGGCCAAAGGCCACAATATATAGTACATATACAGGCGCATATATACAGGAAACCCCCTAACACACGGGGAAACTATGATATACAAATATATACTCTAACACCCCCCCCCTCAAACTCATGGTGGATCCACAACACTGAGTTTGGAGAGTAAGAAGTCATGTTGCGCTTGAGTTTGTGCCTTTGTAAAGAAATCTGCCAACTGCAAATCTGAAGGCACATAATGAAGCGCAACAACCTGATCCTGCACCTGAGCACGTGTATAAAAAGCATCAACACCAATATGCTTGGTCACCATGCTTGACGGATCACGTGCAATCTTGATAGCACTGCATCGTCGGACAAGAGTGGAGTGGGTGTCATAACAGAGACCCCAAAATCTGCAAGCAACCACTGTGACCAGGTCACCTTAGCAATCAACAAAGCCATAGCCCGCAGCTCAGCCTCAACACTCGAACGGGAAACCGCTACCTGTTTCTTCATCTTCCAAGGAACAAGCGAACCACCAAGAAACACACAGTAAGCAGAAAGTGAACGACGATCCGTAGGATCACTCGCCCATGTAGCATCCGAGTAGCACTGGAGCTGGAGAGAGCTGGAACTAGGAAAGAAAAGGCGACGAGTGATCGTGCCACGAAGATAATGGAGGACACGGAGGAGATGACTGTAGTGAACGGTGGTAGGAGCTGAGACAAACTGACTCATAATATGAACAGGATAAGAGATATCAGGATGAGTGACAACAAGATAAACAAGACTCTCAACAAGATGGCGATAACGCGTGGGATCAGGAAGAGGATCACCATCAGTAGGACGAAGCTTAACATTAAGCTCCATAGGAGTCTCAACAGTGCGCTCATCCCCAAGAGCGGCACGAGCAAGAAGATCTTGAATATACTTTTCCTGAGAGATAGAAAAGCCATCAGAAGTGGAGGAGACCTCAATCCTAAGAAAATAGCGAAGAGGACCAAGATCAGTCATAAGAAACTGATCACGAAGATGAGCCTTGACAAAGTCAATATACTCAGGATCATCACCAGTAATGATCATATCATCAACATAGATAAGAAGAAGATTGCGTCCACGAGGAGAAGTGTGAACAAATAGCGCTGGATCATGAAAACTAGGAGAGAAACCAGCAGCTGTCACCACAGAGGCAAAGTGCTCAAACCAGGCACGAGGGGCCTATTTCAGGCCATAAAGGGAACGTCGAAGACGACAAACCATCCCATCGGGAACAGAATACTCAGGAGGAGGCTGCATGTAAACCTCCTCACTCAACTCTCCATTAAGAAAAGCGTTCTGAACATCAAGTTGGGACACAGACCAGCGTCGAACAAAAGCAACAGCAAGAAGAGTACACACAGTGGTCATATGAGCCACAGGGGCAAAAGTCTCATCATAGTCACGGTCGTGTTCCTGCTGAAAGCCACGAGCCACAAGACGCGCTTTATAGCGCTCAAGAGATCCATCAGAGCGGGTCTTAATTTTATAGACCCACTTACACGTGATAGGACGAACACCAGGAGGGGGAGAAACAAGATCCCAAGTGCTAGTGCGCTCAAGCGCAGCGATCTCCTCAGCCATGGCAAGCTTCCATTCAGGATGACACTCGGCATCCCGATAAGAAGTCGGCTCGGAGACGATAGAGAGACCATACTGACTAGGAGAGTAATGGTCTGGAGCACGACGCTGACGAACATGCCGTGAAGAGGGAAGCTCATCGGCGGAAGACGACTCATCAGAAGAAGAGGAAAAAGGAACATCAGAGGAAGGGTTCGAAGCCGGAGAACGAGGTGGAGAAGAAACTAGGGGAGAACGAGGAGAACTAGGGGAACTAGACGGAGGAGAGTATGGCGCCGAAATTGAAGGGGGCGCATAAGAATTAAGAGGTGGAGACGAAGGGACAGCAGGAGGTGCATCAGGAAAAAGAAGAAAAGAGATGTCATCCACTGGGTAAGTACCAGAGGTGGGGCGAGGATAGAAGGGACACGTCTCATCAAACGTGACATCACGAGAGATGCGCATCCGATGACCAACGGGGTCCCAACAGCGATAACCCTTATGCTCATCACTGTATCCGAGAAAAACACACTCAACAGACTGAGCGATCAGTTTGATGCGTTCGCGAGGAGGTAGAAGGACATAGCAAACGCAACCAAATAAACGAAGAGTCGAATAGTCTGGAGAGCTACCAGAGAGACGCTCGAGAGGAATACCACCTTGAAGGGCAGCAGAAGGCTGAATGTTAATGAGGTAAGTCGACGTAGCGACAACCTCAGCCCAGAAATGTGGCGGAAGAGAGGAAGCAATCATCATAGCACGGGTAGTTTCAAGAATATGACGATGCCTACGCTCAGCGACACCATTTTGAGCATGGGCGCCGGGACATGAGAACTGATCGAGGGTGCCCTGCTCAGCAAGGACACCACGCAGGTGCTAGGAGATATACTCTCCTGCAGAATCAGCACGAAACACACGAATAGGCGTGGAATACTTAGTACGAACCATGACCGCAAAATGCTGATAAATAGAGAGCACCTCACTGCGAGAGCGCATAAAAAACAACCAGGTGTACCGTGAAAAATCATCAATGAATAAAATATAGTATCGATGGGCCCCTTTGGAAGCAAAGGGAGCCGGACCCTAAACATCTGAATGAACTAAATCAAAAGGTCGCTGAGATACAGACACACTAGTAGGATAGGAAAGCTGAATCTATTTGCCTAACCTACAACCCTGACACGAATGTAAAGACACATCTCCTGAGACAGACCCCAGAAGACCACGATGAACTAAGCACGATAAACGGGAGCCACAAAGGTGACCCAGCCGATGATGCCACTACTGAAAAGTGAAGGGTTTCGCAGCATAGTAAATCAAAAAAATTCTACGGATGCGAACGGGAAAGCCAATATCTAATCTAGGAGATGCAAACAACGAGGGGGATTAGATGAGATCTTCATACCCTTGAAGATTCACACAGCGGAACGTTCGTCGGAACGTGGGTGATGTAGTCGTACTCGCTTCTCCTCCTCGCGATCCGATCCGATCTAACACCGCAAGTGGCGATGCCTCCGAGAGATGCACACGTGTGTAACCTCTACGTCTCCTCCTTCCTCGGTCCAGCAAGTATGGTGGAGAGACAGATTGGATCTACAACGCGACGGCGCGATGCAAGTGGTGGAGAGTTTCTGCAGCAGGGCTTCGCCTACGTGCAGTCGGGAGGGAGAGAGAGAGGAGGGCAGCAAGGCGGCTAGGGTTATGGAGGAGGTGCGGGGGAAGGGTGCGCCCCAGCCCTCTATATATAGAGGGGTGGGCGCCAGCCCTCCTGCCCCAGGCCGGCCAAGGAGGGAGGAGTGGGGCAAGTCCCCTTCTAGAAGCTCCCTAGGGTTTCCCTTGGTTTGGCCGGGCCCTATGGCCTTGTGCCCCGGCCCAATGCGTCGTGGCACTCCCTCATAGGCCCATGCCCCTCCCGGCAGGTGGGGCCACGTTGGTCCCCCTCCGGAAGGTTCTAGAAGCTTCCGGTACAATACCGATTAACCCGAAACAATTCCGAACTCCAAAAACTGCATTGCCTTATATGAATCTTATTCTCCGGACCATTCCGGAACCTCTCGTGATGTCCCGGATCCCATCCGAGACTCCGAACAAAAACTCATAAACCAATTATCCAATCTATACTAGCGTCGAGACACGTTAAGTGTGTGACCCTTCGGGTTCGAGAACATGCAGACATGATCTTCTATCAATAACTAGTTGAATGCCCGTGCGTTGCCACGGGAAAAATTAAGACATAAAGGTGTTAATCACGTCAACACTATAATTCACCAGGTATACGGCACATGAAGTGTAGTGCAACCAATATCGCTTATACTTAAGAGTATCTTTCTAGGATGCTCACCATGCACTTGAATCCTAAATAAAGTTATGTTACTGCTGATCGTACAATAACATTATGTTGTGTAAAGTATTATCAAAAATAAAAGTTTTAGAATATTTATTGCATCAGGGTGAGAGAACATGAATTAGAGCTTCCACCGATAGCTTTCACTCCATATTGTTGTTAAGCTAACATGAGTGTTATGTGCTAAGTTAACTTAACACACCTCAACAACAAAATTAATCTTAATCCCGCCTCGGCTATCAATTTTTCAGAGTCCATGACCTCATCAATGAAAAATAGCAAATCTAGTTTCAAACGATAGACAAGACCCATCATGACAATAGCAATTCAGTCAAGTCATACATTTAAAGATTTCATAATATACACAATAGATCCGAGATATGTATCTGATCAAAAATGTTGCACTCATCAATACAATGATTAGTGAAATTAAATATTGCAACCGGGGCTCAATAGATAAAGGTACCCTGATTTAAGCATCCCTGTCTTTGGGTCACTGTGGGGCTCGTTGTGATGTGTGATAAGATGCTCAGGTACAGACCATGCATTTTCCACTTACCTTATTGTTTGGATGACTAATCAACTTCCAAGGCACCGAGATATACACCACATTATACAATCAGGTACATAGCATTTTGTCACAAAGAAAAAACATAAAAAGTTTTTGGTCGCTAAGGTCAATTATCAATTTGTAGTGCCACACCTACTTTAGTTATGTCCAATACAACCTTATCATATGAATTTGTGGTCTGATGGACTACCCCAAATAATAAATACAGTTAGAAATTATAAGCATGCCAGAACAACTCAGAACCATAGAATAATTCACCTTTACAATATAATTCTAAATTATATCCATGCCAGAACTCAAAACCATAAAATAATTCGCCCGTACAACATAGTTTTTTTGCAAAGTTCTTGCAAAATAAAAAAAGTACACATCCGAACCTACCCAAAAATCTAGAACGAGCACATACGTGCATAACAAAATCATGCTCATAATGGGAGGCAATATACAGAGACTTGGGCAGCTATGAGGATCCCGGCTCCGATACCGGAGATGATGGTCCGCTCCAACATGTACAAGTCGGACAATATGAGTTCTTAGTCACCACTCTTGTCCTGGTCATCGGGCATGTGTCTTCTTCGAAGTAAGATGTAGATAGAAAGGCAGAGCACATGAGTTTTTAGAAAAAATATAAATTTTGGAAGATAACGTATGTAAGGTACCTATCCAATTAGGAAAACATAAGTTTCCCCTTCAGACTCCAAAACTGCAAAACAATTTCTAGAACCTAAATATATTGTCAATCCAATAATAAGAATAACATCTGTTTAGAATCCAGTTTAGAATTTAGATACAAAATTTAAAGGTGCTCTAGCTGGTGTGTACGACACCATGAATCCTGTAAAATCTAGTCTTTTTAAAAAAATCTGAGTTTCCATAGTATAGAGCTTAGAAAATTATAAGGGAAGCATAAAAATCAGCAAAAACTAACCACAATAGGCAAACATGTTCTCATGGAGCCAGACCTATAAATCAGAGCCTTGTTCATCCAGGGATGACACACCTATAGCGAAAACGACCAGAACATCTGCAAGGCCAATTTTTTGCTATTTGCTGTACCATAATGAAGTGACACAATTGCAACCAAAACGAATGAATTATGTTTACCTTGCATATTCAGACTAAGGATCAAGGATCTACAAAAAGATAACAAAAAATAAAGTAACTGGTCACACCTTGTATTCTAATACATGGAGATTTTTCACATAGATTAAGCACCAAAAGTATTACTCCCTCCTTCCTAAAATAGATGTCTCAGATTTATCAAAATTTGAATGAATCTAGACACTTTAGTATATAGATTCATCCAAATTTTGAGAAAACTTGAGACATCTATTTTGGGATGGAGGAAGTATTTGAATCTTACATGATGGAGAACTTTGATACTTTAAGCTTGATAGCTCATCTAAGCATATCACTAACATAACAGTAACAATACATATTTAAAATTATTGGTGCTTAGAGTGTGGATAGATGACTATTTAACAAGCATGTGCGGGAATCGGCAACCATTATTCTAGGAGTCTTTAGTTTGCATGTTTTCTTCTAAGCTCGTAAGATTTCTTATAGTTCAGGTGTATATCTCTAGCTTTCTACTTCTCACAATATAAAAACTTAACCATAGTTTAGTGTGATTAGTAGCTTAGGAAAGTAGATGGTCAATTGGTCATAATTTTTTGGATATAGTGAAAGCAAGCAGCGTACAATACAGTATTAAAGTAAGAGAAGTTTTTAGCATCAAACCAAATTTCATCCTGTTGTAACTTCTGCACCATAGACCCATTGGCCAAAATCTACACCCATAGTTCTAATATGTACAGGCCTCTATCATAGTACAAATTACACTACCACCATCAGTTGTTGCACCTGTGCCATGAAGAAGAAATAAAATGAGGTTTCTTTTGGAAATTGAGGAGAGCTACTGTTGGCCTAAAGAGCAAATAGTCTGAGGATAATTCAAATCAAAATGGATCGGTTTCTTAGAGAAAATCGGTTAGATAATTTCTTACCAGCACATATAAAGAACACGAAGCAAGACCAATATGATCGATCATATAACTTTCGCTGATTCCAATTCCAAATTTTTAGCCAAATATATGATTGATGGATGTGTCAGCTGGGTAAACAATAAAAAAACATTTTGAGGAAATTGTCAATGGAAACAACCATGAGTATTCACCCATCCTTGAGTATTGTACCAAATAACTAATTCACGTTGTGTAGAGCTAGATATTTTCGAGGAAATACTGAATAATATTCACCTATAACTTGGTTCCTCTGGACCTCTCCCTTTTACAACCAATCTGACATCGGCTTCTGGGGAATCAACGAACCTATGTTGCATATAGGTGAGATGAGCTCACTTTCATTATTGCAAGAGAGCAGCACATGTGATTGTCCCCAAAATAATCAGTACAGAATCCTCACTGATATTTCGTACATGACTCTGAAAATAGGTTGTATAAATGCAGTCAGGTGCAGTCTTTCATATCGTTCAGAGCTTGTTCAGTGGGAGCATACCAGAGGGAAGCCAGCCGGAGGGAGCAGGTCCACCGGGTAAGTTTGTTTGGCATGGGGAGCAGCTCCATGTGGGCGACCTACGGGTCAAGGCACGTACCCACCATCTTCCAGTAACTAATTGCAGAGCGAAATGAACTCCAACATCAGGCTTGCACTATTATTTTAAAAGGCTTGCACCTGTTACATGTGTGCTACATTCAGAAAATCATTAGTCAGCATCGATGTTAAAGCATTAAATCAGCTATTTTCTTAATGAAGCTAAGTATTACAGAAGATGCTACAGCTTTTTTCCATCTAGCATCTTATCATCATCTTTCTTCTCTGTTTCTTTTAGGTCCATGTATAGAGGAACTATTTTCTTCATTTCTCTTGAAGAGATTTTTCCATAGTAACCACCTAGTTTGGCTTATAGGGCTTTCTGAGAAGGAATTCACTGTAAATATGGCACTAAATATTAGTCATCAACTATGGAAAGAAGTTGTGCAGTGGTAACTTATTGTAACAAAAAGTATTCTAAAACAAGAATGTAAGTTGGGTCCCATATGAGGTAAGGTTTCAAAAAAATATAAATTATGCATAGATGTAAGCATTTGGCAATATACGCATACAAAATTTTTCCATAGGCTCGTATTGTAGTTTCACAAAATTTAAGAATGCACTGGCCAATCCGATTTGAAACACACAAATTTACACATGTGGTTCAACTGCAGTTATACAGACACCCAAAGACGCCTGAAGAAAAAAGCAACAATTGGTTTGTTACCTTCTCGAGGGAGCAGCGGGCATCCTTGAAATATAGGGTGACGAGAGCCAGGGCAGAGGTAATGGCACTCTCGAACATGTTGAGCGCTAGTAGCAGCGCCATGAGCAAGCCCAAGGCGATGGCATACACACGTCTTTCACGGCTTGTTCTACCAATCCTCCACGGTGACCACCTTCTCCACTACCGAGCTGAGCCCATAGTACTCCTCCTTCGTTGCTGTTGCCCTATCATTCTCGCCTCTCTTCACGTACCGGCGCCATTCCTTTTGGTGGATATGCACAATGAATAAATCAAGGAAGGAAATATGCACAATGAATAAATCAAGGAAGGAAAGGCATAAAAATCAGAACTTCTCTCAGTTGGTCAGCTTACATAGTAGATGGACTAAGTATGTCAAGAAATAAAGAAATAGCATGAGGAATGACAACACTACAAAAGCAAGCTTGAAACATTCATATGCGCACTCAATAGTAGGGACATGTAACCCGACAGACTACCATAGTAATCACAACAATTGTTAGAAGCTAGCACGAGGGAGCTTAAGTTTCAGAGGAGTGACATGGTTGGACATGCAGGTTTTGTTATATTATCTATCAATATAATCACACAAGAAAATTAGGATCAAATCACTTGAGCATGTGTATGTGAGATTATTAGTAGTTGACCAGTTGTTAAAAGTGACCATGTAAAAAGTGGGCCGGATTGACCTAGTAAATAACTGAAAGCCTGCCTATTCCATCATGAATTGTTTGCATTCTAGTTTTATTGTTTAGCTTGTATCTACCGAGAGTAAAGACGCCACCAGGATTAGAAGAGAAGAAGAACTATGGTCAAGAACACGATCAAATTAGGTAGTTTTAGACATACACACAATTGCACTTTTGTATATTGGGGAGATCTTCAGTATCCCGTACTTCAAAATAGAAGATCATAGTTTGGTTACCGAATTTACCTCCGCTTTTAATTGAACCTAGGGAGCACCTGCACCGCGACAAGAATAGTAGCAGTATCTTCTATTTTCGTCCGGATCCAGTGCCAACAAATTTGACCCAAAAGGAGTAAAACAATATAAGCAACATACATGAACCAGTATGCTAGTTTGCTTGGGGGCATTAAAATAAAGTCAATTATACACTGTGAATTTATGAAACCACAGGTTCATCTGTAGCTTATGAAACCACAGTGACAATTATGGGCTTTTCCTTCAACTGTTTGGTGTTCCATTATTCTACGTACACAGTTTAACAAAAATATCAGTATGGAAACATATGCCAAACCTAGAGTTTTTCTTTGGACAAATAATACGACCTAGTGTAGGGCAGAACACACGTTCAGTTAACTCTTTGGATGTCCATGTAAAAAACACTCTTTGCATGCCCAACAAGGTTAGCACATATCAAGGTACTGTTGCACAGTATATATACAGCTAGTCACGATATTGTCATGTAAGTTCAAGAGATTACAACAGAATAAATTGATGGTTGGATATCAGCACACGTAGAATAAATTGTTGAGATGGAGTGACGATTATCGGCCTCCATATCACAATGTTGGTTCATAAAAAAATAACATGAATACATCTGAAGTAGAACATCCATCTGTAAACTGCCTACCTGAAGCAATTACAAGCTTGCTGGTAGAGATGACTCACGCAAAGTTTTTCAACATGGACTCTGCAGAAAACGATTAGGAATCGGAACAATAAAGTGATGTTCAAGTAATAGAGAGCTCGTATACCTGATGCCGCTGAGGGAGTTGGGAGTGGTGAGGACGTGCGTGCCCTCGGTCGTCTCCTCTAGCAGCTCCGGCCAGAACGCTCTTACAGCTCCGGCTTATAAGTGTCCGTGCAGTCGCCGCCGTAGTGGAGCATGGGCACGGCGAGAAGGTCCAGTCCACGGGCACGCCGCGACACACGGGACGGTCGAGACATTGAGGCCGGATCAGGAACCGGGCGGAGCGTCGGAGGCGCGGCAAGGAGCGTCGGCAGGCGTCTGATGTGCAGCAGTAGGAGAATAGGAGGGCTCAGACCTTTTTCACTGGGAGACGAGGTAAACAGCACGACCTCCATGATCGGCGAGCTCCACCATCGGCATCGGCAGTTGACATGGGTCGAGCTGACCGGCGGTTTCTAGCTAACTGTGGCAGACTGGGAGGCAGCGCGGCTGGGATGGGCCAGGAGACATGGGAAACGGGGAAGGGAGGCATCGGCAACGCGGCACACGGGATAGAAAGGCGGGGAGCGGGAGCCGGGATGGAGCGGCGGCAGCATGGCAAGGAATCGGCGACGGGTGGGGAATTTGTTTTCGTTCTTGGCTGTTGCGAGAGGAGAGTTAGAGATGGTGGTCGCGTGGGGTTACACTTACGCGGCCTCAACCGATTTTTTACCGGTTTTTTCGCGTGGAAAGGAGAAGCTGTGCGGGGGCAGAAAGCCGACGTACCACCATCAGGTCGTCTTTGCCTTTAAGAAGTAGTAGAGATCAACAGCGGGGTCTGAAAACCCATATTGATTCTCACACATTCATCGATGATCATATCGGATGAACCACGATGCCAGGATTCAATCAATCCCATATATATATTCCCTTCGTCTCGCGATATTTTACTTGCCCGAGATTTGATCGTCGATACCGTCATACCTAGTTCAATCTCGTCCACAGCAAGTACTTTACTCGTTCTGTAATCCGATATCACTTTGTGATTAACTCCTTAACCACATGCTTGCAAGCGGTGCTGATATCGATTACCGAGTGGGCCCGAAGTATATCTCTCTGACTTGGGAGGGAAAAATCCCATCTCGATACATACAACCCAACAGGTACTTTCGGATCACCTGAGAGACACCTTTATGATCACCCTCTCATAGGATGACGTTTGATGACCTCAAAGCTTTCTTCCGATACCAGGGAGTTGTATTATCTCATGGTCTAAGGAATACAATATTTGACATAAGAAAAGCTTCGCAAAGATGAACACGATAACACGATCTAATTGCTTCGCTTAGTTTGGGTCTGTCCATCATATCATTCTCCCAATGATATGATCTCATTATTAATCGACAACTCATGTCTATGGTTAGGAAACCTTAACCATCATTAATCAATGAGCTAGTCCATAGAGGCATACTAGGGACACGGTGTTGTTCACAAACCACACAAGTATTAAAGTTTCCGCTTAATACAATTCTAGCATGGAATATAAACTTTATCATGAACAAGAATTATAATAATACCATCTTTATTATTGCCTCTAGGGCATAATTCCAACAAAAAGAGCCAGTGACAGAAGCAGCAACCGCAGAAGAACTAGTAGATGAAGTGTTAGTGGATGGAACGCGAAGCCAGTCTAACTCCCATAGCCCCGGAGACTCAATACTGCGAGGACCAGCTCCAACTAGGGCCTGGGTACGGCGGTCCTGAACTGCACAAGAATCAGCGTCAAGAATGACATGCCAACCAGAATCAGTAAGCTGACTAGCAGAAAAAAGGTTCATCTTAAGACTGGGAACATGAGAAACGTCTGGAACAGAGAAAGATGAAGTAGAAAGGGTGCCTCGACTGGAAACAGGAAGAGAGGTACCATCAGCCGTGATAACACAGACATGAGAAATAAGAGAGCGAAGAGCAGAAAGAATAGAGGACGCAGAAGTCATATGAAAAGAAGCTCCAGAATCCAGATACCACGGGGATGACGTACCTGACTGTGTATAAGGTGGTGGTCGCGCGGTGCCAGAAGATCTAGGCACAGAACCAGCAGTACCCGACGAGGAAGAGCCTGTAGCAGTGAGTAGACCACGAAGAACGTCCTGATCGACGGTGCAATGCAAGAAGATCCTCAAGAACCAGCCGCCACGAGCATGGTGCTGGCGGCGTAAGCTAGGATCCCTCCTCCAGCAGCTAGAGACATCGTGGCCAGACTTGCCACCGTAGGCACAGGGAGGACAAGGAGGTGATGTCATACCACAAAGGCTGAGGTGACTCAGCCCTGTCTGGGAGGTAGAGAGTATCGGCAGTACTGGAGACCGCAACGAAGCCGACGACACTGGAGGACCATGAGCAGCAAGTACAGAGGGAACCTCAAGAAGACCAGCACTACGAAGACGAGTCTCCTCAGCACAAAGCGCAGACAGTACCTCAGAGAGCGGTACACGACCACGGGCAAGCAGCTAGGCACGACGCGGCTCAAACTCCTTACGGAGCCGCGACAAGAACTCAAAAACGCGCTAAAACTCCAGATCCGCGCGCATAGTCAGACAATAGGGACAGGTGGCACACACAGCTGTACTAAGAGAATCAAGCTGACGCCAAATAGCAGCACTCTGAGTATAGAACTCATCAACAGTAGAGTCACCCTGCTGAAGAGCATGCTCCTGGCGAACCACAGATAGGTAAAAAGCATCCCCAGACGGCTGATAGCGCTGATGAAGAAAAGCCCACTGAGTAGTGTAGGGGTTCGTAGCATGTAAAACAAAAAATTTCTATCGCATACAAACAAACAATCCAAGATCTATCTACTAGATTGTAGCAACGAGTAGATGGAATAACTTACCCTCGAAGATTCCAAAGTGTTTAACGAGAGCGGATTCTCGTGGGTGATGTAGTCGTACTCTTTCCGATCTCAAGATCGTGTAGATGATCCTTCTGGCGCTGCGTTAAAGCGCGCTTCATGCAATCGGTCATGCGTTGACTCGACGAAGACCTTCCTCCCTTGTTCCAAAGAAAATGGAGGTTGTAGCACTCTCCTCGCGATTCCGGCAGACAACGGCGTGGTACCAAGTAGAGGAAATCCCGAGGCTTCGCCTTAAGCGAGTATGGTGGAGTATGAGAGAGGGCTATTAGTGGTCTAGAGATTAGACACACCAATTAGAAGGCTCTAAACCGCAGCTAAAGCAATTAGAAGCTCTAAACCAAAACGGCTCTAAACCGGAGATTAGAAGATAGGAACTTGTGTGTCTAGAGGAGGCCCGCCTCCTTTTATAGGTGGAGGGGCCAGGAGGGAGGAGGAGTCCTCCCCAACTCGGCCTAGGTGGGTCACGGCTTGGAGAGAGGGACTCCTCCTCCAAGTTGGTTTCAACCTCCTCTTGCTTGTTTCCCACAGTTTCCTGTTTCCCACAGTTCTGTTTTCCAGTTTCTGTTTTAGCCGTTTGACTTTCAAACCGGCAGTTTGACTTTTCAGTTTTGGAACAGCAAGAACACTTAGTACATGATGCAATCATTCAATGACACATTCATGTACCCTTCCCCCAGTCTTGGACAATCCGGAACCTTCTAGAACATTCCCGATGAAAACACCGGAATCATTCCCGAACTCCGAAACGGGACTTTCCTTATATGAATCTTATTCTCCGGACCATTCCGGATCACCTCGTGATATCCCGGATCCCATTCGAGACTCCTAACAACATTCGGTCTCTTTCTCATAATACCATAACTACTCAAACAACGTCGAATCCTTAAGTGTGTCTCCCTACGGTTCGTGAATTATGCGGACATGATCGAGACACTTATCCGAACAATAACCAATAGAGGAATCTGGAAATTCATATGGCTCCCACATATTTCTACGATTACTTTGCGATCAAATGAACCACTTGCATACGATACCAATTTCCCTTTGTCTCACGATAGTTTACTTATCCGAGGTTATGATCGTCGGTATCTCTGCATACCTAGTTCAACCTCGTTACCGATAAGTACTCTTTTCTCGTTCCCGTGATATGTGATCCCTTGTGACCCAGTCACATGCTTGCAAGCTAATTGGATGACATTCCACCGAGAGGGCCCAGAGTATATCTATTCGTCATATGGATGGACAAATCCCACTCTTGATCCATGTGTTTCAACCAATACTTTCCGAACACTCAATGCCACCTTTATAGCCACCCAGTCCCGATGTGGTGTTTGATGTCATCAAAGCATCCATCCGGTAAATGTGATATGCATGATCTCATGGTCGAAGGAATTAGGTTACTATGTATCAGAAAGCATATAGCAATTGAACTATTGAAATGACTTGATCTTTATGCTACGCTTATCTATAGGAGTATGTCCACCATGTCATTCTCCTAACGATATGATCTTGTTGTTGATAACATCTCAATGTTCATGATAGGGAAACCAAAATCATTAATCAACCAACAAGCTAGTGAAGTATAGAGGCTATACTAGGGACTTCAAATTAAGTTTACAAATCACACAAGTATTAATGTTTCCTTGTTAATACTATTATATCATAAATGTAAACATTTATCATAAACACAAAGATATAATAATAACTATATTTATTATTGCCTCTAGGGCATATCTCCAACAGTCTCCCACTTGCACTAGAGTCATCTAATCTAGATTACATGGTAATATACCGAACACCCATGGCAGTTTGGTGTTGGTCATGTTTTGCCCTCGGGAGAGGTTTAGTCAACGGATCCGCCACATTCAGATCTGTGTGTACTTTGCAAATCTTTATATCCCCATCCTGGATATGTTCTCGAATAGCGTGAAAACGCACTTGATGTGCTTCAGCTTCTTGTGTGACCTTGGTTCTTGCGCATTGGCTATGGCGCCCATGTTATCACAAGAGATAGACATTGGGTCCAAGACTAGGAACCACACCAC
Source organism: Avena longiglumis (assembly GCA_030063025.1). Classification (NCBI taxonomy): domain Eukaryota; kingdom Viridiplantae; phylum Streptophyta; class Magnoliopsida; order Poales; family Poaceae; genus Avena; species Avena longiglumis. Next base: position 144,552,425 of record CP125978.1, on the reverse strand, counting down.
TCTGTAATGAACTCTTTCATCCATATCGCTTCTTGTGAAGCCTCCCAAGCGACCATGTATTCCGATTCGGTTGAAGATCTCGCCACAACGCTTTGCTTTGCACTCCTCCGACTAATCACTGCACCATTCAAAATAAATACGTATCTAGATTGTGATTTAGAATCATCCGGATCGGTGTTCCAACTAGCATCGGTGTAACCATTAACAACGAGATGTTCATCACCTCCATAAGAAAGAACCATATCCTTAGTTCTTCTCAAGTACTTAAGGATGTTTTGATTGTCAATGATCCACTCTGGATCACTTTGATATGTGCTAGTTAAACTAACGAGATATGCAATGTCGGGTCTAGTACATAGCATGGCATACATTAGAGATCCTATGGCTGAGGCATAGGGAGTCTTACTCATCCTTTCTCTATCTTCTGACGATGTCGGACTTTGAGTTTTACTCAAGGTCGTATTGGGCAACATGGGCAAGAACCCTTTCTTGCTTTCTTCCATTCCAAACCTCTTTAGAACTTTGTCCAAATATGTACTCTGTGACAATGATATTTGGCATTTCGATCTATCTCTATAAATATTTATGCCTAATATGTAAGCTGCTTCGCCAAGATCCTTCATTGAAAAACTATTATTCAAATATTCCTTGACACTATTAAGAAGGTCTACATCATTCCCAATCAACAATATGTCATCCACATATAGTATTAAGAATGCTACAGAGCTCCCACTCACTTTCTTGTAAATACAAGCTTCTCCATAAGTTTGTATAAAACCAAAACTTTTGATCACCTTATCAAAACGTTGATTCCAACTTCGGGATGCTTGATTCAATCCATAAATGGACCGTTGAAGTTTGCATACCTTGTTAGCATCTTTAGGATCGACAAAACCTTTGGGTTGCATCATATACAACTCTTCATCAATATCTCCATTGAGGAATGCTGTTTTGACATCCATCTGCCATATCTCATAATCATAATATGCGATTGCTAACATAATCCTCACAGACTTTAGCTTCGCTTGGTGAGAAAGTCTCATCGTAGTCAACTCCTTGAATTTGTTGAAACCCTTTTGCGACAAGTCGAGCTTTATAGACGATAACATTACCATCAAGATCATTTTCTTCTCGAAAATCCATTTGTTCTCGACGACCTTCCGCCATCCGGTAAGTCCACCAAAGTCCATACTTGGTTTTCGTACATGGATCCAATCTCGGATTTCATGGCTTCTTGCCATTTATTGGAATCTGGGCTCATCGCTTCCTCATATGTCTCGGGGTCATCGGTGTTGTCCACCAACATGACACTCATAACGGATCATACCAATCTAGAGTGGTACGAGTTCGTTGACCTCCGAGGCTCTGAGCAACTTCAACCGAAGTTTCATGATCATCATCATTAGCTTCCTCTCTAATTGGTGCAGCACCACAGAACTTCTTCGGTCTTGCGCTACTCGCAATTCGAGAGAAGGTTCGACAACCTCGTCGAGTTCTACTTTCCTTCCAGTCACTTCTTTCGAGAGAAATTCCTTCTCTAGAAAGGATCCATTCTTGGCAACGAAGATTTTGCCTTCGGATCTATGATAGAAGGTATACCCAATAGTTTCCTTCGGGTATCCTATGAAGACGCATTTTTCCGCTTTGGGTTCAAGCTTGTCCGGCTATAACTTCTTTACATAGGCTTCGCATCCCCAAACTTTAAGGAACGACAATTTAGGTTTCTTCCCAAACCATAATTCATATGGTGTCGTTTCAACGGATTTAGACGGTGCCCTATTTAAAGTGAATGCGGCTGTTTATAATGCATAACCCCAAAATGATAGCGGTAAATCTGTAAGTGACATCATAGAACGAACCATATCTAAAAGTGTTCGATTACGACGTTTGGACACACCATTACGCTGTGGTGTTCCCGGCGGCGTCAACTGTGAAAGTATTCCGCATTTCTTCAAATGCTCGCCAAACTCGTAACTTAGATATTCACCTCCACGATCAGAACGTAGAGATTTAATCTTCTTGTTACGTTGATTCTCTACCTCACTTTGAAACTCCTTAAACTTCTCGAAAGTTTCGGACTTATGTTTCATGAAATAGATATACCCATATATACTCAAGTCATCCGTGAAGGTAAGAACATAACGATAACATCACATGATGCTACACTCATTGGACCACACACATCGGTATGTATGATTTCCAATAAGTCCGTAGCTCGCTCCATCATACCAGAAAATGGAGTCTTAGTCATTTTTCCCATCAGACATGCTTCGCATCTTTCAAGTGATTCAAAATAAAGTGATTCAATAAGTCCATCGGAATGGAGTTTCTTCATACGCTTCACTCCAATGTGACCAAGGCAGCGATTGCCACATATAGGTCGAATTATCGCTTGATTTCAAACGTTTAGCCTCAATGTTGTTGATATGTGTATTTCCACTATCGAGATTCAATAAGAATAGACCATCTATCAAAGGTGCATGTGCATAAAACATATTACTCATATAAATCGAACAACCATTATTCTCTGATTTAAACAAGTAACCGTCTCGCAATAAACAAGATCCCGATATAATGTTCATGCTCAACACTGGCACTAAATAAAAATTATTTAAGTATAAAACTAATCCCGATGGAAGATAAAGGGGTAGCGTGCCGACCGCGATCACATCAACCTTTGATCCGTTTCCCACGCGCATCGTCACCTCGTTCTTCGCTAGCTTCCGTTTATTCTGCAGCACCTGTTTCGAGTTACAAATATGAGCAACCGAACCAAGATCAAATACCCGCACTACTACGAGTACTAGTGAGATACACATCAATAACATGTATATCAGATATACCTTTCTTCTTGATGTTGCCGTTCTTCAGATCCGCCAAGTACTTTGGGCAATTCCGCTTCCAGTGACCTTCTCCCTTGCAGTAAAAGCACTCAGTTTCAGGCTTGGGTCCAGCCTTGGTCTTCTTCACCGACGTGGTAACTTTCTTACCACCCTTCTTGAAGTGTCCCTTTTGCTTAGACTTGCCTTTCTTGAGTTTGGTGGTCTTATTGACCATCAACACTTGGTGCTCTTTCTTGATCTCCACTTCTGCAGATTTTAACATAGCAAAGCAGTTCGCAACTCTTTGTTCATGTTCGCATGTTGTAGTTCATCACAAAGTTCCTTAACTTGGTGGCGTGATTGGAGGACAGTAAATCCCCAAAGCATTAGGAATCACTATACCCAAGCTTTGAAGTTTGTTTGCGTGCCCGGACATCTTAAGCACATGCTCACCTTGAGCTGCCCTCTTCCATCTTGCGCTTAAAGAACTTTTGAAGCCTCATAGCTTTCAATTGCATGAGTCTCAAAAATCAATTTGAGATCCTCGACAATATCATATGGGTCTCGACTCTTCAAACCTTTTACGAAGCTCGATTCTAAACCATACAAGATAGCACCGAACTATGGAGTACTGATTTTTCGGCGAGGTAAACATTCTTTACTTCATCGGAAGCATCACCGCGTGGGTCACCAATGTGCATCCAACACATAGGTCAAATTACCAGCTGTGAGGACAATCCTCAAATTGCGGAACCAATCCGCGAAGTTGCTTCCATTGTTTTTCAACTTTTCTTTCTCTAGGAACGCATTAAAATTGATGGTAGGGGCTGCCATTGATCTACAACATATTTGCAATAGTTTAGACTAAGTTTATGACAAATTGAGTTCAAATTAATTAATGAAATTAAACTAGGTGAACTCCCACTCAAAACAACATCCCTCACATTGTTTTAGTGATCACACGAACCAAATCCACTACATCAACACCGATCATCACGAGAGTTGATATAGTTTCAATGGCGAACAATCGTCATGTTCATCATATCTACTATATGATTCATGCTTTACCTTTCGGTGATCCGTGTTCCGAGACCATGTCTGTACATGCTAGGCTCGTCAAGATCAAACCTTAGTTTCTGCATGAGCAAATCTGCTTGCTCACGTTGTATACACTTGCGTAATCTAACACACCGATCATCACGTGGTGCTTCAAACAACAAGCTTTAGCAACGGTGCTAACTAAGGGCGAACACTTTATGACTTGAAATTGATGTGCATGAGGGATCATCTTATAATGCTACCGCGTCTCACCAAGCAATACAAGATGCATAAAGGATTAACATCACATGCAATTCAATAATATGTGATATGATATGGCCTTTCTTCTTTGTGCTTCCGATCTCCATCTTCAAGCACGAACATGATCTCCATCATCACCAGATTGCATCAAGGTCAATGACGCTTCACCATGGTTGTCGCCCACCGCTTCAACTATTACAACTACTTTGAATAGACACGAGTCTTAACATAAATTAAAGACAACCATATGGCTCCTGCCGGTTGCCAACTTACAATAAGGAACATTGCATACATCAAATATAATCACAATCATGGCCATATCACATCATAGCACACCCCTGCAAAACAAAGTTAGACGCCTCTACTTTCTTTGCATATTTTACGTGGTTTGGGGCTTTCAATAAGTGTCGTTCTAACTTACGAACAAGAACCACAACATTGATACTAGCATTGTTGATCACCCGTTGTAAATTGGATCTTAACTATGCTAGGAGAAATAGGCACCCGCAAAGCCACTTATGCAATACAAGTTGCATGTCAAGCGTGGAGCAAGTCTCATGAACGATGTCATGTAAGGTTAGCCCGGGCCGCTTCATCCCAACATACCGCAAGATGCAAAGTACACAAGAAGCAATCGATAATAAAAGCATCAACGCCCACAATGACCATTGTGTTCTACTCGCAATGTGATCTACATATAGACACGGCTCTGATACCACTGTAGGGGTTCGTAGCATGGAAAACAAAAAATTTCTATCGCATACAAACAAACAATCCAAGATCTATCTACTAGATTGTAGCAACGAGTCGATGGAATAACTTACCCTCGAAGATTCCAAAGTGTTTAACGAGAGCGGATTCTCGTGGGTGATGTAGTCGTACTCTTTCCGATCTCAAGATCGTGTAGACGATCCTTCCGTGCCAAGGCTCCGCAGCTCAATCGGTCACACGCGGTACTGACGAAGACCTTCCTCTCCCTTGTTCCAAGAGGGCGGAGGTTGTAGCACTTCCTCGCGATTCCGGCAAAGACAACGGCGTGGTACCTAAGTAGAGGGAAATCCGCAGGCTTCGCCTAAGCCGGAGCGAGTATGGTGGAGTATGAGAGGGCTATTAGTGGTCTAGAGATTAGACACACCAATTAGAAGGCTCTAAACCGCAGGCTAAAGAAATTAGAAGCTCTAAACCAAAACGGCTCTAAACCGAGATTAGAAGATAGGAACTTGTGTGTTTAGAGGAGGAGGCCCCGCCTCCTTTTATAGGTGGAGGGCCAAGGCCAGGAGGGAGGGAGTCCTCCCCAACTCGGCCTAGGGGTCACGACTTGGAGGAGAGGGACTCCTCCTCCAAGTTGGTTTCAACCTCCTCTTGCTTGTTTCCCAGCTTCCCGCTTCCCACAGCTTCTGCTTTCCAGCTCGCTTTTAGCTGCTTGACTTTCAAACCGCGCTTGACTTTTCAGTTTTGGAACAAGAAGAACACTTAGTACATGATGCAATCATTCAATGACACATTCATGTACCCTTCCCCGAGTGTCGGACAATCCGAACCTTCTAGAACATTCCCGATGAAAACACCTAATCATTCCCGAACTCCAAACGGGACTTTCCTTATATGAATCTTATTCTCCGGACCATTCCGGATCACCTCGTGATATCCGGATCCCATCCGAGACTCCGAACAACATTCGGTCTCTTTCTCATAATACCATAACTACTCAAACAACGTCAATCCTTATGTGTCTCCCACGGTTCGTGAATTATGCGGACATGATCGAGACACTTCTCGAACAATAACCAATAGAGGAATCTGAAATTCATATGGTTCTACATATTTCTACGATTACTTTGCGATCAAATGAACCACTTGCATACGATACCAATTTCCTTTGTCTCACGATAGTTTACTTATCCGAGGTTATGATCGCTTGTGATCTCTGCATACCTAGTTCAACCTCGTTACCGATAAGTACTCTTTTCTCGTTCCCGTGATATGTGATCCCTTGTGACCCAGTCACATGTTTGCAAGCTAATTGGATGACATTCCACCGAGAGGGCCCAGAGTATATCTATCCGTCATATGGATGGACAAATCCCACTCTTGATCCATGTGTTTCAACCAATACTTTCCGAACACTCAATGCCACCTTTATAGCCACCCAGTCACGGTGTGGTGTTTGATGTCATCAAAGCATCCATCCGGTAAATGTGATATGCATGATCTCATGGTCAAAGGAATTAGGTTACTATGTATCAGAAAGCATATAGCAATTGAACTATTGAAATGACTTGATCTTTATGCTACGCTTATCTATAGGAGTATGTCCACCATATCATTCTCCTAACGATATGATCTTGTTGTTGATAACATCTCAATGTTCATGATAGGGAAACCACAATCATTAATCAACCAACAAGCTAGTGAAGTATAGAGGCTATACTAGGGACTTCAAATTAAGTTTACAAATCACACAAGTATTAATATTTCCTTGTTAATACTATTATAGCATGAATGTAAACATTTATCATAAACACAAAGATATAATAATAACTATATTTATTATTGCCTCTAGGGCATATCTCCAACAAGTAGCAGCAGTGGGAAGACCCATGAACTCAACAAAGACATCGAGGCGTAACAATCGAAGTGAGAATAAGAAGAAGACGAGCATCCTCATCTATCCATTGAGTGTAGTCAGTCAGATCCTGAGGAGCATCGGGGGAAAGGGAAATAGGCGACGTAGGAGCAGCGGGGCACGACGGACAGGAGACCTCGCCAGAAAGCACACCCAAAGACGAAGACCGCGCATGTGGATACGCATAAAGGCAACGAAATCAGGATAATTCGCGCCATCAAAAACCACCGGGCAACTAGGAATCGCAAGATAGCCCGACGAGGAAGACATTTTTTTTGCTCTTTTTTTCTCCTTTTTTTTAAAATCGATCGATCAGATCAGATCGATCCAGAACACGCAAAACATGGCGGGTCGGTCGTCGGCGTCGGGGCGAAGCGGCCGAAGGCGGGCCGGCGGCGGCCCGACAGCAGCGGGCGGGGCGGCGGCGGCGGTCTGGCGGCGGCCGAGAGGCGGACGGATGACGGCGACATCGGACGGGAGAGCGGGCAAGCTCGCGAGGAGGCGAGGCGGGAGGCAGCGAGGGCCAGGCCGGCAGGCGCGGGCGGACGGCCCATGCTACCTGATACCATATTAGGATAATAGACTTGTTGTATCGGTATCAGACCACAATATATAAGATACGCATCGTGTAAATATCTGAAACCCCTTAACACAGGGGAAAACTATAATATACAAATATATACTCTCTAACAAGGGAAACAACCTGTTACCTTCTCGATCACCGTCGACCTCTTTGTTCGGTAATAGAGTGGCTTAGTCAATATTTTGTACTGAGTATATTTGTACGATTATTATTTGCACAAATTCACAACTCAGCCACAAGCACCAGGAACGGGTCTCGTCTATTTTCTTCCCCTGGTTACAGCTGGACTAGGGTCCACTCAAAGTCCAATCCAGACAGACAAGAGGGCCATATTCAGAGCGTGCCCCAGACAGCCGTCTGCTAGCTCGGCGTACGCAGATCCATTCAAACTAGCCGTTACAAACCCCCCACTTCCCCCACTACCTCCTCCTCCTCCTCGATTCTTCTTCTACTACCTTCCACACGCCCTCCTCTCTTCGCAATCCCCCCCCAAATCCCCAAACTCCAGAAAATAATTTGCAGCCTGAAATTCCCCAATCCGCAGCGAGACCGCGTCCAATCCCCTCTCCTCGCGCGCGCGCGTCACGGCGACGATGATGTTCACGGAGGGCCTCGACGAGTCGGCGATCAGCTGGATCAAGCAGGGCACGGACGCTCCCCCCGCCGCCGCGGCGAGGTCTCCGCTGGCGGAGCGGCCGCCGCTAGGGCAGATCTCGGCGGCGGCGCCGAGGAGCCCCGCGCTGTACAACCGGCCGTGCGTCGGCCTCTTCTCCCCCAAGAGCCTGCCGCCGCCGGTGCGGACGACCGCCACGCGCCACTCGGGCCTCCTCGGCCGCCACTCCGTGCTCCTGCCCGCGGACTCCGAGGACGACGAGGAGGAGAGCATCGCGTCGTGGGGGCTCACCGAGGACTGCGGCTACGGCAACTTCTCCGAGGAGGACGGGGTCTGCTCCAGCGACTCCAGCCTGTTCCGGAGGGCGAGAGACCTGTACGGCAGCGGTGTCGACGACGAGGTCACGTCGCAGCTGAGCCGGAGGGGCGGTGGTGGGCTGGTGCGGGGCCACTCCAAGGAGAACCTCCTGGTCGAGGTGCGGGCCGCGGCCGCGTTTGCCGGGAAATGCCCCCGTGCTCAGGATCCTCCCCTGGACTACAGCTCGCATGTAAGGATATGCTTCTCTAGCTTCCCGCTGGATCTTTTGCACTGGAAATTAGGCGGTAACTGGATTCTGTTGGTCAACATTTCCATGCTTATACATTCTTCATAATTGGACGTTTGCGTAGATGAGCAGTTGTTGCTGGCAAAAGTAAGAACCAACTTTAACTGTCTATGTTTAATCCAGGAACAATATGTCGATGAGCGCAGATTTCAGGAGTTCGGGCCACCCAGTGCTCCCCCAATTGCACAAGATGGAGAGGAGCATCGCATTTTCGACTTAGTTGGTGAGAGCTAGCAGCGGTCGCTTCTTATTTCAAACATGACTTGTTCGTATTTCATTTTGCCTGGCAGAGATGATTAAGACAATTACCTGATGTGCAAACTGCAGACGCCAAAGTAGGCTTTGAGAGGACTGTGATCTCATCAGTGGCAGATATACTGGCTCAAGATGTTCATGAGCTTCCTACGAGGTTTCAGTCTGACATCATAATTTACATCTGGAGACTAGTTTACTCGTCCTTGTTCTTTTCCCTGATAAGGAATTGCAATTCAGATCAAACGTTCAGGAGGATGGTGTTCAGATGCCGTACATTGAGAACAATCTACTAGCTCAAATACCAAGCTTCACAACTAAGTGCGTTTTGATTTACTTGCTACCCAATCTGTAGAAGTTCTTATTGGTTTCCTATTCTTACGGGCCGCTCTTTTACTTGGCAGCGTACAAAATGCATGGCAATCATTTGTTGCATATGATGCGTGCTTTCGACTTTGCCTGAATGCATGGGCAAAAAATTGCATGGAGGCTCCAGAATTCCTTCGCGACGAGTGCATGGTATTGCGAAGCGCCTTTGGGTATGCAACAACTCATGCATAAATTAATTTTGTGGGTAGTCTAGCTTTTGTTACTTGACCATAATTTTCCTTTGAGCACACAACTTATGAGTTCTTTATGATGAATAGAATACAGAAATTCTTGCTTCATCCAAAGTACAAGAATCAAGATGATGGGAAACAAGCCTATGATAAGGATGAAACTTGTAGCATGAAGGCAAGGAAAGTTGTTAAACAGATTGAGGTCGAAGGTATGAATCAGCAACCACTGGACATCCTTTATCTTCATTACTCCTTCACTTTTAGTTTCAGTGAAAATAATTCATTGACCAAATTATTTTTGGAAATTTAAAGATAACAATCAACTCATGGCATAATGCAACTTTATAGGTTAGTTAGGTGTGCTTTAAAAAAAATTGGTGGTTTGCTCTCTCATATTCTGATCGTTTGCCAACAGTAAAAAAGATACGTGTTGTATCGCAAAGACCAAAGCTCCGCGCAACATCATCATTTAGAAACCTCTACATGCAAGCCGGTAGCGAGTATGTCAGACAGATTTCTAAAATTCTGAAGAGCCAGGTTACTATGCTGACATCCACATCAGCTACATCTTTGCCTGAAGGTTAGACGGACACAATTATTCCTATGGTCCATACTTGCCAGAGTTTATTTCTGCAGTTGGTAACACAACGTCATACTTGCAGAAATGTTCACATGTACACTAGAATTGAAAAGCTCCTGCAAAGGTCAACAAAGAGATTCCATTTCTCTGCAATATTTAAAGCCAGGGACTGGTGAATCTCAACTCTTGTAAGTTCTAGCCTATCTATGATTATGTTAATGGAATTAAAATATTCGCTCAGATATGTTCTTGAACCATCTATTAACAGTTAAAACTTATGATTCAGTTATCTAGAGAACCAGGGGGACACTATTCTTGTTGAAGTACAAGACAACAATAGGGCTGTCATTGGCCGTGCAGAATTTCAAGTATCGTCATTCACTGATACCCATGTATGTACCTCCTAGTGCTCAACCTCATTGATGCAATTGGTTCATGGCTGTAGTGAAAAGTAGCTAAAATGCATTTCTCAATTGCACACATTTGGAAACAGCAGGATGATATCACTAGATGGTGGCCTCTGTACCTTGACGATCAAGAATGTGTGGGCAAAGTTCAGCTTTGTATGAACATGTCCATGTCTTCCGACAGTGATGGATCTGCAAAGGTTTGCTCTTCTCTTTTCATACTCGTACAATGATGAATGTGCAACAATCCAGCATCCATCTTAACCTTACATGGTATTGTAAAAATAGATGCTACAAGGTGGTCTAGCTGTGGATACGATTATATATGACATGGTTCTGGAAGCAGCGATGAGAGCTCAAAATTTCAACAGCAAAATGTTGCACATAAGTGGTTCATGGAAATGGCTGTTGGATGAATTTTCTGACTACTATGGGGTATCAGACGCATATAGAAAATTGAGGTAATATATTATTTGGTTGTGTACATCCAATGGTGGCTATTGGATATAGCAAAACATGACTTGTTATTTATGGCATTGTGCAGGTACCTGTCTTACATTATGAATGTGGCAACGCCAACAAAGGATTGCTTGGAACTTGTATATGAACTGCTTCTCCCTGTCATGAAAGCACGAAACGATAGAACTCTAACGAGACAAGAGGTAATCTTTACATTAAAAAGGTTCCATCCATATACTTCCAGATGACACTGAATACACAGGTCAATAATTCATGGCTAATGGAAACAATGTGTACTAAATGTCCTATTGGACACAATGTATACTAAATTCTAGGTACTAGCACCCCCAATTCTTTCTTCATGAGGAAGGTAGTTGGTTAGCTTTAAAATGGCCAACCATGCACATCATATATATATATATATATATATATATATATATATATATAAGAATTTTAAACTGTCCCCATAGACACAATATGTACTAAATTATAGGTTAATGCACCCCCCATTGTTTTTTTAAAGGAAGGTGTGGAAAAGGTGTAGCCACCCAGTGATCCTCTCTTGTCCTCACTTATGCCAGCAAGTAAACAGAAGTATGGCAGAGATCAGATAGCATTTTACGGAATCAATAGCCTTAATTGTTTCTTACGTTTTTACAGAGAAGTTTACTGCTCGACTGTGAAGATAGGATCAACGTTCTTCTTGCGATTGTGTTCGAAAATTATAAATCACTGGACGAGCACTCTACTTCTGGCTTATTAGAGCTATTTGGCCCCATATCAGAATGTGCTGCGCCAGCTTTGGCCCCTGCGGTTCAGATTTTTAGTGTACTGCATGATATACTCTCGAATGAAGCACAAAGCATACTTAGGAGCTATTTGCAGGTCAGAATCCTAAATGGATACTTTAAGCATTTTGCATTCGTATAGTTTATATATTTGCTCAGAGCAACAAAGCCCACAGTATGTTTAACGAAGATTTATATTTACGATTTTAGTAAATCATATCTTTGTCCTTGTCATCCCAACTATAATATGTTCTAAGGAACTTGTTTTGCTATGATTGTTCGAACACTGTACAAGTTAATGAAGTTTACCACTATTTCATCCAACTATAATACTTAGGAGCTATTTGCAGGTCAGAATCCTAAATGAATACTTTAAGCATTTTGCATTCGTATAGTTTATATATGTGCTCAGAGCAACAAATTCCACAGTATGTTTAACGAAGATTTATATTTACGATTTTAGTAGATCGTATCTTTGTCTTTGTCATCCAACTATAATATGTTCTAAGGAACTTGTTCTACTATGATTGTTCGAACACTGTACGAGTTAATGAAGTTTACCACTATTTCATCCAACTATATAGGGAACTTGTTTTACAATGTTTTGTTAGTTCAATTTGGAAACTTTACATATTTATTATCATCGCTGACCTTGTTGTGGATCATGCATCTGCAGTCATGTACATGGTCTATTGGTTCACACGGTGCAACTTACTCTTAAAAAAACCTTATTAATGGAGTCAAGGAGCAACTTGCATCTAAATTAGCATGAATTTAGGGTATAGACATTATAGTACACTTTGTTGATTTATTTATGGTGTAACTTGCATAGTTAGTACTCCCTCTGTCCAGAAATAAGTGACTTGGGTTTGTCTAGATTCGCATGTATCTATACACTAAATGCAAGTCACTTATTTTTGGACGGAGGGAGTATATGCTTTTATGTATTTATTTATAGCGAGTAAACGGATAAATCCCCCATTTACAGACTGCTGCTGCAAAGAGGTGCAGGAGGCATATGATTGAGACAGATGAATTCATGTCGAGCAATAATGACAGCCTTCTCACTGACCCAATGACTATTTCTGCTGCATATCGTAAAATGAAGACACTATGCATTAACATAAGTCTTGAAATTCAAGCAGACATCAAGATTCACAGTCAGAATATACTTCCGAGGTAACAAATATACGCTTGCTTTAGTAAAAGGATTTTCTTATGTTTAGATACTACTCTGAACTTTCCTCACATTTTCATCCTTCAGTTCAATAGATCTTCCGAACATAGCAGCATCCCTCTATAGTACAGAACTCTGCAAACGATTGAAGGGTTTTCTTTCTGCAAGTCCCCCATCAAGACCGCTACAACATGTTGCTGAATTGCTCATTGCAACTGCTGATTTTGAGAGAGATCTTGACTCCTGGCAACTGAGGTTAGACACAGTCGATATACCGTTACTGTTTTCTCCAATTGATATATGTGTGTCTCCATGGCCCAAAATGCACATTCTTTTCAGCTGATTCATTTTGTTCCATTTATACAATTGTAGACCTGTTCACGGGGGTGTACTTTCGAGAGAGTTGTTTCATGATTACATCATGGTGTGGGTTGAAGATACCCGGTTGCACTTGCTTGATTATTGCAAAGCTGAGAAGGTAATAAAAACAGATACTAAATAAACATAGATCACTTGGTTGACCTTAGCAGTTGGACTTCCTTGCTTAACACATCACCTCTCTTTGCAGTTATCATACCCTGCAGCATCAATAACTTCACCATTTGTCGAGCAAATATATGAGCAAATAAAAGAAAGCATAAATGAGTATGGAGTGGTTATCAACAGATGGCCTCAATATCTGATGAGTTTGGAGAGTGTACGTACACACACTTGCACTCCATGAATCAGCTCCCTGTTTATCATGCAGTTCGTTGATATGCCTTTTCTGATTCAGGCTATTGCTGATGTTGAAAGAGAAGTTGTGAAGGCATTGGAGAAGCAATATATGGAGGCTCTAATGCCTTTGAGAGATGGCATACCAAAAATTCTTGAGAAGCATGTACAAAGACTGACAAGAAGACAATCAATAGCTCCATATGCTGTGCCAAATCAGGTATTTATGCTTCCATCATTTCACACAGTTTGTTCAGTTAAGTTAATGGGGCCACAGCTCACTAATGACCAGTTGATTGTTCTTCATCACAGTTAGGAACATTCATGAATACTGTTAAAAGAATGCTAGATGTGTTACACTGCCGAATTGAGGATATTCTCAAATCGTGGGGAGCATATCTAACCATAGCAAACGGGACCACGGTTTTCGGAGAGCAAATGAACTCCGTCACCGTCATGCTGAGGAAGAAGTACAAAAAATATCTGCAAGCAATAGTGGAGAAGATTGTTACTGATGTAAGAATTATTTTGGCACATTCTAATACCAATGTTCCTCAATCTGGAACAATCTTCTTAGGGTCATCACGAAGGTCACATATGGATAGAGGTCATAATTTTTCATTGTTGATTTCAGACTCAAGCTAACCGTGCAACAAGGCTAAAACGAATTCTTGAAGAAACAAAAGAGACTGAAGGTGAAAGTGAGATGCGTGAAAGGATGCAGGCTCTCCGTGCTCAGCTCTCTGACTCCATGCACAACCTCCATGAGGTCTTTTCCAGCAGAATATTTGTTGCTATTTGCCGAGGTTTCTGGGATAGGTTGGGCCAGGTAAATATGAGAAAGAAACTCTGGCTCTTAATACTGTGAGCAAATTGTGCTTACACGTCAACTTGATTTTCGCAGATTGTGTTGAGATTTCTTGAGAGCAGAAAGGAGAACAGGATTTGGTACCGTGGATCCGGTTACGCTTTAGGGGTAAGACCACACTCGAAACCAAGATTTATCTTGTAACAAGGAAGTAGCTCTATCATTACTAAAATAAATAAAATTATAGCAAAGTGCGATAGCATGCATCGAGATTTAGTAAGATATATCTACATTGCTTATAAAATTTGCATCAGTTCATATAGAACCTGGTAATCATATTTTCGGTGTTTGTTTTTTATTACTTATCAAGCGACGACAAGTTCCATATGAAATAATAGGCCACAGTGCAACATCTTGACAACAAGAAGCTAGTAGCCACCATTTGTGAATGATGAAACAAATACATAAATCCTCTAACCCTGAGGAGCTATGTTGTGCAGATCCTGGATGACGTCTTCGCATCAGAGATGCAAAAGCTGCTAGGCAATGCTCTTCAGGACAAGGACCTGGATCCACCACAATCGGTGGTCGACATCCGGTCTATCCTTTGTTGAGGATGTGGGAAAGAAGCGTGAATTGTTCCGTCGGATCTTTGCGGATGAGAACCTGGTTTCGCTTCTTGTTAGGTGTGCATAATATATGTATACAGGTCAATGGCCTACATTCTTTTTTGTCCATAGTGTGTTGTTAATTGTTTCAAAAGTAAGAAGGGGAAAGTTGTGTAACTGGCCACTGGTAAGCAAGATCTGCTTTCCGAAGTGTATATTATGGGTGTAATTGCGTGTACTAGTTGTTTGGCAGCCGTTAAACTTCTCCAGATTTTTGGAGTTCATTTACGTATAGTAACATTTCAGGTGGCAGCCAATGAAATAAGAAAATTTTGGCTGACTATTAAATTCTGGATTACAACTTATTTCCAGCAATGCCAGGCCTCCACTTCCTCCTTTTGTTATGTTTCAACTTCCTAACTCCGAAGCCTTGGTACGGAGTATTCGCCTCCCGCACCCGTTCCCTCTTGGTCCAGCTTAATAGGATCATTAGACTGGCCTAAGAGACTAACACTACTCTTTTCTACGCACTTTGTCCTTATTCGTGTTCCCGGTCGGTCATCCATTCTCAAATTGCTTTACGCTCAGGATGGGAATGGGCCGGGTCGATCCGCCGGGTCACTGACCCGGCCCAAAATTTCAGGGCCAATGGGTCACGCGGGTCGGCCTCAAACAGAATTTGGGTTGGCGGAGCCGGCACCGAGTGACCCGTTGGGTCAGCAGGGCCGGCCTAGCTTGTAGCGGTCGGCTACTCATAATCGTTTCCCTCGATTTATGTCACGCTGGTGGCGCCGTGTCCAGCATATATTTACATCATCATCCCAACTAGCCGTCTGTTCATCGTTCCGTAAACCGTTCAGCTCTGGCTCTTATGCTTGGTAGCTAGCTGATGCCTACCTAGTCGATCACATTCTTGCACATGTATGCGATGTACAAAGACAAGAAAGAAATATACGACGATACAAATATGAAGCAGCTTGACCTGGATCCATGTACAAAATCTTTTTAGCTCCTACACTACACCACTTTATTAGTAGAAATTTAGTTAGAACCAAATAAAACAACATATGTTACTAAAAATTGGGTCGACCCGAAATACCCATTGGGCCACCAGGGCCACTCACTATTCATGATATGGGTCGACCCATGGCCTCACAAATTGGCCCCCAGGCCACAGGGCCAGGTCCAAGGCCAGGGCCGGGTCGGCCCATTCCCATCCTGACTTTACGCCAAACACGGTTTACCTCAGAGTTCTTTTCAGATAAGCTTCTGGAAAAAAGTTGCAACTTGTTGATACAAGTATCCTATCAATTCTACCTAGCCATGTGTCTGGATCTCACGTACACCCAGCCTTTAGAAGATTGATGCCCTCATCAATCAAGCACATCCCAGGAACGTTCCCTCTTGGCACACGTCTATGCATCAAGTGTCGGCACATGTGTCATGCCGTGTCCACTCCGAATAACACACGCCATGCTCCACATGTTCCGCTATTGCCCCGCGCACCTAGGTAACCGCGAGGGTCGGCTCTGATACCAGTTGTACACCTCGTTCCCTCTTGGCCCCGGGGGTGTCACTCCTGGCAGCTCAATAGGATCTCTAGACTGGCCCCACAGACCAACACTAGTTTTTTTTGCGCACTTTGTCCTCACCCGGTATCTACTTCCCGATCGGTCACTCATTCTCAAATTTCTCTAGGCCAAGCACGCTTAATCTCAGAGTTCTTTTCAGATAAGCTTGACCTAGACAGTGTTATGGACGCCATTGGTTATTCTTCAAGGCTCTTAGCCCCATTTGCATCTTGCCCGTAGTCGGGTGTGGTATCATTTTCAAGTTGATTTGGACATGTGTATTGTACATCTGTGTTCTTGACTCGTTGAGTCGTTGTTATATATATATGTTGGGTTCCATCTTGAACTATTGATATTACTTTGTTTTTCACCCGCGCGCAAGTGCCTGGTTGGCACCTTTAAATCGTTTATATGCGGATTTGGCGGGAATCACAAAAACTTACATAGGACCGATTCAAGGGTGTTATATTCATGATCTCGCTTCATCTTTAATCGTGTCACACAAAAGGTCACCGAGGGGATCGTGTTGTCGAAGACGGTCATGATCTTATACTTCCTAATCCACCAAGCCATGAGCACGATCAGCGACTAAGGTTTCTTTGCACATCTAGCGAGGGGTGGTTCACAAGATACCAATCCACGTAATCACTTTCAACAGTAGGCTACGGTAAGTTCCACTATAATTTGTAGGATTGTTCTACCTAAGGGTGCTATTTTAGTTTTTTCCTTTCAACATCGCGCGTAGGGAACATAAGGAAAATCAGAGCCTAGAGGGATCTGTGGATTCCAAAAGGACCAACTTTCAGACCAATATCTCTGAAGGATGAGTGCATATATAATAGAGTATCTGATTTCCTGAATGCACATGGTGCATGGAATATTGACAGACTAGGAAAATTCTTCAAACCTGTTGACGTTGAGGCAATTCTGAAGATTAAAACCTCGCCAAGAGCTAGCGAAGATTTCCTAGCGTGGCAGCCTGAAAATCCTGGAAACTTCACTGTGGGAAGTGCTTACCACCTAGCGGTTGCAAATCACATCGAAGCAAACTACAGGTGGAGCTACAAGTACACGACCAGATGACAAGAGGCTAGTGTGGAACCTAATTTGGAAACCGCCGATGCCCCCAAAAATAATTTTTTTGCCTGGAAGGTGGTAACTAGTGCGCTTGAAACACAAACAAATATGAGGAGAAGACATATGGAGACAATCGGCACCTATCGGTTATGTGGTGTTATGGACAAGGACTCGTTCCACGTCCTCGTGGCGTGCTCGTCTGCTGTGAAAGTGTGGGACTGTATGCGTGAAATATGGCCACTGCCTAGAAGAGTAGAAGTGCAAAATAATGAACGTGGGTGGCTTTTTATTTAATGGCGTCAGTCTCAGAGGATATTAGAAGTATGATCATTATGGTAATATGGAGAATATGACAGTTAGGTACTGATGTGATCCACGACAAGGCTTCCCCACCCACTGATGTCACTAGGCGATATCTCAGTAACTACTTCAATTCATTATTTCAAATCAGACAACAAACAGTGTTGGAAGTAATGAAAGTAAAGCGACCATGCTCTACTACGGTGCAGCCTGCTGGTGAGTCTTCGCGAAGAGTATGTGCACCTTGGCCTAAACCTTGCCTAGGGTGGAATGCCTTGTCGACTGATGGCTCATTTGATGAACAAGGAAGAGCAGGTGTTGGGATGGTACTGATGGCGCCCACCACTTGTCGTGGGACGCTTCGTTGGAAACCCCAAGAGCAAGGTATGAAGCAGCATAGCGGCAAGTTTCCCTTATTAAGAAACCGAGGTTATCGAACCAGTAGGAGGAAGGAAACATCACATAGGTGTTACAAGCAACGCGGAGATCTGCACAACACAAACTCAAGACTTTGCCCCAACGAATCAGTGAGGTTGTCAAGCTCACCGATTTGCTGTAACAAAGGATTAAACGTATGGTGTGGAAGGTAATGGTTTGCAGCAAGTAAACAGGTAACAGTGGGAAGATGTATCAACGGTAAAGATTGGACCGGGGTCCATAGTTCACTAGAGGTGCTCTCCTTAGATAAACACATGGCATGAAGGGTAAACAAATTACAGCGGGACAATTGACAGGAACTGAGCAAGGCATAGCAATGCAATTACTAGCCAGAAAGATCCTATAAGGTTGATTGGGCAATAAAACAATATACATAGACCGTCATCCAACTGCATCTATGACTAGAAGTCCACCTTCAAGTTATCATCCGAACCCCCTCCAGTATTCAGTTGCAAGCAATAGACAACTGCTTTAAGCAAAGTGTGTAAGGTAAACAGTCCACATGTTCCATGAACAAGAGACCGTTCTTTTCTCCCTAGTAGCAACAACACATCTACAACCGAAGAGATTATTGTCACTTCCCTTGGAAACTAGAGGCATGAACCCACTATCGAGCATAAATAGCCCCTCTTGGAGTCACTAACAACTACTTGGCCAAAATAACCACTAGCAACAGAGAGCATGCAAGATCACAAACAACACAGACATGATAGAATCATAAATATAAAACCATTAATCAAACCAACATAATAATCTCAATATCCATCGGATCCCCGCAAACACAACATGCATGATTACAAATAGATTAGATCTTGATCATGAACGGAGCTCACAAGATCTATACATGAAAGCACAAAGGAGAAGATACAACCATCTAGCTACTACATGGACCCATAGTCCAAGGTGGAACTACTCACGAATCATACCGGAGAGAAGGCCTCCGGGATGATCTCCCCTCCGGCAAGGTGCCGGAAAGAGCTTCAGATCCCCCCGATCTAGGGATGATGGTGGCGGAGGCTACATAAGGTTTCGTGGATTTCTGATCGGGGTCTCAGGGTTTCTGCATCGGGGGCATCTTATAGGCGAAGGGGCGAGACCGGGAGGCGGCCAGGGCCACCAAACCCTAGCCAGGCGCGGGCTCGCCTATGGTCGCGCCTAGGGGGGGTTTGGCCCCTCTGGCTGGCCCCTTCGGCTCTCCTCTGGACTTATTGTTCCCCACGGAAAGTAATTGACTTTGTCCTTCGTCCCGTCCAATTCCGAGAATATTTCTTTACTAACTTTTCTAAAACCAAAAACAACAGAAAACAGGCATCTGGCATTGTTGCAACTTGTTAATAGGTTAGTACCAGAAAACATCTAAAAAGCACCTCAAAGTGTGTACAAGTAAAGCAAAGTAGATACAACAAGCATGGAGCATAAAAAATTATAGATATGTTTCCAATGTATCAGCATCCCCAAGCTTAAATCATGCTCGTCCTCGAGTAGGTAAGTGATAAACAGAATAATTTTTGAGGTGACATGCACCCTCAAATAAAGATCCAACCATTTGCAAACATTGAAAGCTGGGATCAAAGAACTCTAAACATGTGCAAGAAAGATGGAGTTCTAACAATAGGACATAGTAATTATGCATGCAACATGGCAAGCTACAAACAAAGATCATGAATAGTATGTATTTAAAAAAAGTTTGTTTGTTTCACACGCAGAAAACATAGCATGGTGGCAATCAGCTTGTCCCTCATAGAGTAACAATATAATGCATAGGACACCTTTAAAGTTCACAAGGGTGACTAGAAACAAATAGCACAAGAACAAGTAATAACACAATATACATCAATTAATAAGCTTTGGAACACTTCACATAGAATGACAACTATGCTCTCTTAATGGTGCCTAAAAGTAGGTGGAGACTCAATAATGGTGGAAGAAAGGCCTTTTTGTAAAGGAAGCAGGGATTACAAGTTTCAAAAAGAGCTTCCAAAAATTATGGTACTTGTTAGCTTTCAGCCCTCATTGTTGGGAAGGTGACCTCGGATAGGGTAAAGACGAGGAAAGACGAAAGGATGTTCCCCGTCCAGTTTCCGAGTTACAGTCTGAGTCGACCGTGTCCTGTAGAGGTCGGCCGAGATAGGAAAGGGCTGGACCCTTATGATAATGGCAAGGCATTACCCGGCCGAGATACTGCGTAAGTCGGCCGGGTTATCCCGAGTAGTCTTAATGCAGGTGAAGGACGAGCCGAGTTACGAGGCGGGCGAATGATACTGGCTGCGGGAGAAGGAGAAGCCTAAAGTCAAACTCTAGCCATAGGCTAGGGAGAATCTGAGCAGAGCCAAGCACAAGGGACAAAGGCGCAGAGCGACAGAGGGGCAGAAGGAGGTCACGGAGGTGATAGTCCTGAAGCCCGAGGCACGCAGGAGGGTCCCTCTAGAACCTTGCCGTCATTAGAGGGGCGACAGGGAAAGGAGGCCGCCGAACTACTATATTGGGACAAGCATATTCCTCGAATATGCTTGCCACGTCAGCCCTAAAGGAACCCAAGGCTCTCCTTTATAAGGGGAGGCTTGGACCCTGAGGAGGGCATCGGCTCATTTAGTACTGTTAGGCTGGTAAAGTTCTTCCTTTCTCCTTGTATACAGCTCAAGGAGCACTTGTAGCCCAAGGAAGGAGAAATAAAGATCTTTGCCTTAGTCTTTTATGTGTAGAATCAACTACATCTTCCCTCCCCAGATCCCTCTAGCATCCATTGTGATGGGGATACGCCTACTGGGGTATACTCAGCGGGACGTTTCCGACTGGCCCAAGGGCTGGCGAGTGGGCCTGCAGAACGGCGAGTGGATCAAAGCCCAGCAAGGTACCAAGCGACTGGAAGCTGAAGGCCCAAAGTAGTAGATAGGCCCCGGACTAGGTTAAACGACATCAAGTCAGAATCGAATCGGTTGAGATATGTAAACCCTAGGGAGGTGAGCCTATATAAACCTCCCTATGGGTGAGTAGAGACACGTTCCTCATACACCCAAGCGACTAGCCAGCCGCCGAGCTCGCCCATTGTAAACACCTCCATAATACAATCTAGCAGAGTAGGTCTTTACCTCCGGGGCCGAACAGGTAAAACCACGTGTCTTTGCCCTCATCTCGCACCGCAGATGGCTGGCCGCCTTGCCCTCGTTCTACTACTGCCGATTGCCGATTGCGCCGTGACCATTCCCACGGCAGTGGCACCACCGTGGGGCTGGGCCGGTGTTCTGCGGCGAGATCCAATCTGCCCATCAACGACGGTCGCCACCGCCGCATGATAGCGATCGGCGAGATGCTCCAGATCTTGCCGAGTAGCTACGCCCCGGCGCGACCCGTCACGCGACAACGTAATCCCGCCAATCGGCATGATCAGCCTCTTCGGCCTCACCGACGTCATCGTCTCGGAGGACTCGGCTCGCATCCGCGAGTCGCCACCACGCGATCGGCTCTCCGAGAGCCAGGTTCGCACGATCCACCGCCTCGCCTCCGAGTACAACTCGGCCCACAGCAACGTGGCCGGGAACTCAGCGGCCGCAGAAGATGCGGCCCTCACCGATGACGCCGACTCGGCGACCCCGGCGTCACTCGCCGGATCCATCACCGCGGCCTCATCCGCGGGCTCCATCGCCCAGGTCTCCAACGCGGAAGACTTCGAGGACCCCTCCATCCTCGGAATCTTCGAATTCGACTCCGGGTCGGAGAATTCCGCCGACCTCCGCGAAGGAGCCAGTCGCCACGCCGCGGCTTACATGGCCACCGGCACCGATCCGCCGGAGGACCCTTTCTCCACCCCAATCCCTCCTAACGCCACGACAACGGAGGTCGAGGAACTCCGCTTGAAACTGGCGGAGGCGGTACGCAAGGAGCAGGCCGAGCGCGAAAAATTCCGCCTCGAGCAGGTGACGGCGCAGGAGCTGTCACGCTACCACCAGCAGCGGATCAGGTCACGTTTGAACCCCACCGTTCAAGGGCGTGCCCTGAACCCGACGAAACGACCCGGCTCGATAGCCGAAGCGCGATCTGCGAGAACGCGCCACTGGAGGAAGCGCCGACCCGCCAGATCGGCGGCGATGGGTGCCCCACCACCACCCAACCGCACCTCCTGTGACCAGCCGCGATAGTTGTCTCCTCACGGAGCGAGACGCAACGGCCTCCCACTGTTCTCCACCCCGATGGACAACCTCGTGGCAGCCGAAAGCCGATAGCATCACGGCCACCGCGACGGCGCGCTTTACAGATCCGAGACGTCAAGGCCCTGCTCGCGAGGCCGTGGATCAGCAAAGCGCGGCGCCGACTCAAGGTCGAGTATACTCGCGTTCGGGAAGCGAGGCCTCTAGCGGCGCCGCCAGGCGCAAACACCCTCAAGCCCGCCACCGAGCCACCGCAGCTCCAACACCGACCGCGAACGCGCACTCTCCACCAACGATCTCGGCGACTAACTTCCGCCGCTAACGGACAACCCATCGACGCCCGCACCCACATCATCAACAACAAAACTGGCGCGACGCCAGCCGACGACTTGCGTCACACCTAACTAATCGCCGCGATGGCGAGCCCATGGGTCTTTCACCGACTTGGGCCTAAGTGCTTGACCAATGATCCGAGGCGAAGTACCCGCCAAACTTCAAGGCGCCAAGGAGATAGAAAATACGACTCGACGACCCCGCGATGCGGCTTGACACATACCTCATGGCAATGGGGATCGCGGGTCACACCGACCTACCGCCTGCTACCTCCCACTGATGATGGAGGGACGTGCGGTGGATCAACACGCCCCGTGACAAGATCGACCGGAGGAAATGCGAGACGCTTTCGTCAGCACTTCGAGTGCTCCTACACCGCGCCACCACCATCGAGGACCGAACGAGCGTCTAGGGACCCGCGAGTCGACCATAGAATCGGGTCCAACGGTGGCAAGAGCTCGTAACGCGTCGGCATCCACCCGACACCGCGATCCATTGCTTCAAGACCTCATGCCGCTACAAGCCTCTAGTCGCCAAGCTCAAGCGACACGCCCGCACACTCGACAACATCCCCGACCTCCTCGAGATCGCCAAACGGTACGCCGAGGAGGATCCAAACCAGGAAATCGACGACGAGTCGAGGGCAACGCGCCGGGCGGCAACGACGGCGGACGCCGAACCGATTTACGCCAGCGGCACCGCCACAGTGCAAGCGCCCGCGACGGGCGAAGTCGACTTCGCCGCCAACGCTGGGTACACAACGCGAGCCCAAGAGCTACCGCCACGACGGAGGGCAACGCGCGATGGCGGAAATTACAAGAACAAGCCAAGGTTCGATCCCGCCCTCCTTAACCAACCATGCGTTCCACAGCAGGAAGGAAAGCCCGCACGCACACCACCGCCGATCGCCACACCCTCGGGGAAATCGAGAAGGCACGCACGCGGAGGACACCGACAACGACCCGCCAAATGGCGGAAAATTCGGCAAAGTAGCCGCTCGCTCCACACCTTCACAGCTTCAACACGAAGCGAGAAGAAGGTCATCGCCAGCGCCGCCGTCAACGCGGTGGCCCAAACAGACGTCCCCGCCTCGAACTGGTCGAAGCCCATCACCGGAGCCGCAAGACCACTCGCCACGCATCGAGTACCCAGGACGAGTCGCCCTGGTGGTCAAGCCCAAGGTTGGCGACTACTGGCTCCCCAAGACACTGATGGACGGCGGCAGCTCCATCAACATCCTCTACCTCGACACCTTTAGGCGGCTGCGGCTCCCGCAGTCGATGATCGAGACAACCCACACCACGTTCCATGGCACCGTCCCCGGTCGGAAGGCGTATCCGATCGGCAAAGTCACGCTGCCAGTCACTTTCGGCAGTCCGGCAAACTTCCGCGCCGAGCTGATCGTCTTGATGGTGCCCTTCGACAGCCCTTACCATCGCTCTGGGCGCCAGCGTTTAAATTCATGGCGCCCACCACGCTGCATAACGCAATGAAGCTCCCGCCGTGCGGCATCATCACCATCAACGGCGACCGACATGGCCGCCAATGCGAGGCCAAAGGAGCCGAACTCGCCGACGCCGTCATCGCGCAAAACTAATCACGCCGACGAGCTCGCCAATACGCGAAAGGGTCAACAATGACGATCCCACAATACTCAAGAAGCCCAACTCGAGGGCACAAACACCTCAACCTTTGAGGCCACGACGCACACCCGCACCGTCGAGCTGGTCCTGCAACCCAGCAGACGGTGACGATTGGACAGGCATGAGCCCAAAGCATAGGAAGGCGCTCATCGAAGTTCCTTCGTGAGAATAGGGACATCTTCGCATGGAAACCCTCCGACATGCCAGTGTCCCTAGGGAGCTCGTGAGCACAAACTAAACGCCGACCCCAAAGTGCGACCATCAGCGTCGCTCGACCCTTCAATGAAGAACGCCGTCAAGCAATCGCCGAGGAAGTGCAGCGTCTACTCGCTGCCGGCTTCATCCGGCCAATCAAATACTCCAAGTGGCTGGCAAACCCAGTCCTGGTCGAGAAGAAAAACGGGACCTGGAGAATGTGTATCGACTACACAAACCTGAATAGCGCCTGCCCAAAGGAGCAGTTCGTCCTCCCGCGGATCGATCAGATAATCGATTCAACCGCGGGTTCGGAGTCGCTATGTTTCCTCGACGCCTACTCCGGGTACAACCAGATCAAAATGGCTGTCGAGGATGAGGAGAAGACGGCGTTCATCACGCCATTCGGAGCCTTCTGCTACACCGCCATGACCTTCGGCCTCAAATCGCCGGGGCAACCTACCAGCGATGCATGCAAGAATGCCTCGCAAGCCAAATTGGCCGCAACATCCACGTCTACATCGACGATGTGGTCGTGAAATCCGCTCGCCAAGGCGACCTACTCGCCAACCTAGCGGAGACCTTCGCCAATCTGGAGGTACAAGATAAAGCTCAACCCAGCAAGTGCACCTTCGTGTACCCGCGGACAACCATCTTGGGTACGTCGTCTCCAAACGAGGGATCGAGGCGAACCCAACGAAGATCGACACGATCGCCCGCTCGGCAAACCCGAGTGCCTGCGTGACGTCCAGAAGCTGGCCGGGCGTGTAGCGGCTCTCAGTCGCTTCATCCCCGCTGGAAAAGGCGATGCCCCTATACCGATGCGCAAGAACCCCACCTTCCGGGGACAAGGAGGCGGACGACGCGACCTTAAAAGGTGCTACTCGCGCACCACTACTCGCCGCACCCGACAAAGAGCCTATGCTGGTTTACGTCGCGGTGTCCGAGCGTCGTCGATGCCGTAATGGTTGTCGAAGCGACCAGAGGAAGGAAAGGAGCGCCCGTCCAGCCGGTATACTACATCAGCGAGGTCCTCACCGAGTCGCGCCAAATATACCTGATACCAAAATCTAGTATACGGTCTTGAGGCTCAGGCGCCGCACTACTTCCGGAGCACCGATCACGGTCGTCTCCTCAGCGCCACTACAAGACATCATCCGCAATCGCGAGGCGACCGGGCGGGTCGCCAAGTGGGCCGTCGAGATCGGCGCCCACAACATTAAATACGAGCCACGAAGGGCGATTAAGTCCCAGGCACTGGCAGACTTCATCGCCGACTGGGAGGAGGCCCAGCAGCCAGAGAAGCCGTACCTCCATTCATGGAGCCTGCACTTCGACGGGTCCAAGAACGCGACGGTGCAGAGCAGGATAGTGTTGACTTCACCAAAGGCGACAAGCTTCGCACCCTCCGCCTCGAATTCACGCACCAACAACATGGCTGAATAGGCCCTACTCCACGGCATGCGAGCCGCCAAGGAGATGAACGTCAATCGCTTCGATGCTACGGAGATTCCGACCTCGCAGGCAAGTCGCCGCACCGCGACGCCATCTCCCTACCATGGCGGCGTATCGCCAAGAGGTGGACAAGCTGGGCGGCCACTTCATCGCTACTACCGAGTGGATCGAGAGAAAACGAGGAGGCCGACGCCTCTCGCATCGGGTCGGCTCGACTCGAACCACCCGCGTGTTCCTCGACACAATCTCAAACCATCGCCTCTCCCGAGGGAGATCGACATCGAGTCCCACTCAACCAGAGGCAGCCTTGGTCGCACTCATCACCGAGCCGACGACCGACCAAGCCCTACATCGCCTACACCGGAAACCGCACTGCCAGCAGAGAGACAACGCCGAATGATCGCCGATGCAAGTCTTACACCATCATCGACGGCGAGCTACACAAGCGCAGTCACCGGCGTGTTCCAACGTTGCCCAACCGGTGAAGGACGCAAAATCCTCCACGACATCCACTCAGCATCGCGCCACCACGCCGCGCCGCCCTCGGTCGCCAAG
The DNA here is from genome assembly GCA_030063025.1 of Avena longiglumis. NCBI lineage: Eukaryota > Viridiplantae > Streptophyta > Magnoliopsida > Poales > Poaceae > Avena > Avena longiglumis. Next base: position 144,525,813 of record CP125978.1, on the reverse strand, counting down.
GCTATGCGACACGGCTTCTTGGCCCACCGCGACACGCCGACGCTGTCGACATCGCCCAGCGGTGCCGGCACGCCAATCAGACGCACGTACCGTGCTCGGCGCTCAAAACAATCCCCATCACCTGGCCATTCGCTGTGTGGGGCATGGACATGGTAGGCCCCTTCAAGAAGGCCCCCTCTGGCTACACCCACTTGCTAGTCGCCACGACAAATTCACGGCGGGTGGAGGCCAAGCTCCGAAATGCGACGGGAAGACCGCCTCTAAGTTCCTACGCGAGCTCATATACCGCTACGGGTTCCCCAACAGCATCATCACGGACAACGGCACAAACTTCGCCAAGGGAGCAATGGCCGAATGTTGTGAAGAGCACCACATCCGGCTCGATCTCGCGTCGCACACCCGGAATCCAACGGCCAGGCGGAACGAGCCAAAGCATCCTCCATGGCCTGAAGCCGCGACTCCAAGTACCACTCGAGCGCACCGCTGGATGCTGGGTCGAAGAGCTGCCCTCCGTCATCTGGGGAATCTGCACCTCGGTTAACAGGTCGACGGGATTCACTCCCTTCTTCATGGTCTACGGCGCGAGCGATCATGCCCACCGACCTTGAACACGACTCGCCGCTGGTCGCCCACTATACGGAGGCATAAACGAGCTGGCCCGCCAAGATGGGCTCGACCAGCTCGAAGCACGCGACCTCGCTCGATCGCGCACCGCCATTTACCAGCAAGGACTCGCCGCTACCACAGCCGACGGGTGAAAACCCGCACCTTCCGTGAAGGCGACCGGTGTTACGCCTCATCCAGACAAGAGGGCATGCACAAGCTCTCCTCCGTGGAAGGCCCGTTCGCTATCGGGCGCAGACTGCAACGACGCCTACTACCTCATCGACGTTCGCGGGGACGGCGAGCTCGACGTCAAGCGACCATGGAATGTAAACCTCCTCCGGAAGTTCTACTCCTAGAACCCCACACATGTACTCTCCAGTCGCTATGAAATAAAAGAAACGGTTACCGCAAATTGCGCCTACTCTCCATGACTTGTGCCACTACTTTTCGTAATAACAGCGGTACGCTAAATGCAGAAGTCAACCTTTGGTACAGCGATCGGCACGGCTAAGTAGTGCGGTGTAAGAGCACTGAATCACTCCAGGTCTTGCATCGTCCACGAAAAACGCCAACCCGGAGCCCCATTGGAGTCGCCTAGCCCGACTGGTTTTACGAACCAAGACAACTGCCCTCGCTTCTCACAGCGACCTTGGTCCCCCGCATCCTCGGCATAGCGACTCGAACGGCTAAGTACCACGCTCGGGGACTGAAAACCAGTTCGTCGCGAGCGGTCAGGGAAAACGCCAAGTAAGAGAGCATGCCCAGGACTCAAGACACGCTGACCCTCCTCCCGGCGGGTGACGCGCGCCACACCAACGCTAAGTCCTCAACCACCCTCGAGAGTCGCGCCTTGAACTACCACTCGGCCACCCTCAAGCCCCGTCACAGACGGGAAAACGGTAAAGCACAGAGCACTCAAGGAGTCGCCTTGCATCGCTCTCCGAGCTTCGGCGAGTAGTCGACTAAACTAACAAAACACATGATAACAACAAACATCATATGAGGTGAACCCACAAAAGGGCGGACGCTCGGGGACTCGTCCAAAATCAATCCAAAACACACAAACAAATAGCAAACGGACACGACGTCCCATTCAATCGCATATTGCATTGTCTTATATTACAAATTATGCCCGCGGCGTAACTGCTGCTAACACATCCAGCAAAACTACCCTATTCTGCAGGCTTGACGACGACGCCGTAATCCCGCCACGGATGAACGTGGTGTACGGGTTTGACGGATCGTCGTCAGCTCACCCGCCATCGCCGAGCGAAAAGGTTGCTCGACCTTGAAGTCACGATGCGGCGGCTCGGGTCGCTCGCGCGACGACCGCTTCTGGTAGGGAAGGAGGTCGCCCATTGCCCGACACGCCCGGTACGCGGCGGCACGCTCCTGCAACTTGAGAACCTCGGACAGGTCCACCGCGCCAGTCGACGAAGGATACCCACTCGTCACATCGTCGAGGTCGAAATCCTCGGGGAAGTGGGCGAGTCCAAGGCTCAGCGCTGTCGACGCTCCACGCCGAAACGCCGACCGCCATGAACTCAACGACCGCGGGCGCCTTCTCCAAATACTCCCACACCTCAACGAGGTCACTGGGAATAACCTCCGTGGGCGACATTTCTTGAAGGTAGGCGCGGATGCACGTCGCCGATAGCGTAGCCGAGTCGACGAGCATGCTTACGCACTGCCTCGCGTCGAGCGAGCTCGCTTCTTCTTGGCTACCAATAACGCGACCTGCGAGAAGGAGACAATGATGAGTGCGACGGACACCACAACACCCCAACTAACGGAAAGGGAAGATGCATTCACTACAAGCAGCGGTAGGCGAGCCCCGTGATGAAGCAATCGGCGGCGGTGGTCGCCCTGCCCAGCAATAAGGACTTCCGACACCTTGCGATCCTCCTCCGCTGCAATGGCGGCCTTAGCCCGCCTGTCCGCCGAGCTTCTTCCCTCGCCTCCGCAGCTCGGCCGAGGTCGGCGACCATTGCTGTTCAGCAGCGCCAGAGCGATCGCCGCTTCAACTCACCACCGGACAAGTTCTGGCGAGCTTCCTCGCCTTCGCAGCAACAGCCTGAGCTCCTTGTTCCTCTGGATTGTGGTCATCTCCTTCAAGACGCTGTTGCGGCCATTCGGTCCGCCGACTCGAGCGTAGACCGCATATCATCAAAAAGTCAAGAAAACGAACCTCCTAAGTGCCCACCCGCTGAAATTCAGCGCGCACTCGGGACCGCGATCAAGAATTTCAAGTGCCCACCCGCTAAAATTTAGCGCGACGCACTCGGGACTGGATAAGAAAGTAAAAGACGAGAAAATAATAAGAATCAAGCCGCCGCAAGCACCGACCGATCCTCGGGACCGGATATACGGATGGCTGCGCCAAGCATGCCATGAAGTTGCATTGCGCCCACGGATGAGTAACGCTGGCGTGTGCCCACGACGCTGGTCGAATTCAGCATCGACGTCCCTGGAGCGAGGCTCGGGATGCGCCGCCGCGCCGCCTTGGTCACGAAGCGAGGGAAGGTGGCGATAGAGGCACCCGCTCCAAATGAAGTCGCTTCCGCCGTTCCAGGCAAGGAAACGCCCTCCTTCGTAGACGCGGTTGCCTCCACCACGGGGCCGGCCGGCGCGACCGCCGTGTCGTCGAGACAAAGGCGATGTCGCCGCCTTGGCCTTCTTGCCATCCGCCGAGGCAACGACTCGTCCGCTTCCTCTTACGGGAAGGATCCTCCTCGCTAGCGGTGGAGGGTACCAGGCCACGGTCGGGTGGCCCATCCTTTTCACTCCGTCCCGCACATCACCGAATCAAGAAAGACAATCGAAACAGCTATAGAAAATAGAGAAGGCGAATGCACTCACTTGGCATCGATGAAGCGTAGCCACGCGGAAGGCCGGCCGGTTTTCCAGCTCGGGGCCGTTGGCGATCGAGCCTAGTTCCATGACGCGTGCCCAAGACACGACGGCTTCTTCGTCGTCGAGGCTGCGGGCGCCTCTGGATACCTTCGGCAGGGCTTCTTCGCGAACTGGGCGCTACGGCGGAGCCTCCTTGCGGGGCGGTTACCAATCGAAACCTCCTTGCGAGGCGGTCGCCATGGCCGAGCCTTCCCTAGCCCAGAGGCCGCGAATGGCGGGGCATCGAGGTCAGCGGTACTTCCACGATGGCGATCTAGAGCAGTTTCGGGTCAGCCACACCGGCCGAGCTGTGGCCATCGAGCTGCTCGTCGAGTGCGGCGAGGCCATCTTCGGCGGCTTGCTTTCCTCCTCGGGGGCCTCGCCTTTTCCTTCTTCTTCTTCTTGAAGGAGCATGGCGGCGAGGTGGTCTCGGAGCTCGTCGTCATCATCATGACGCCGAGGCTCCTGCCGCTTCGATTTCGCTGACGCGTTGCCCGCGGGTCTTCGGACCAATGGGGCAATTTCCTCTTCGACTCGTCGTCCTCGTTGCCCTTTCGGGTGGCGATTCGCTTGTATCCTGGGCGGATGGCCCGGCTCGTCATCGCCGGGTGGGAGCCACCTTCCACCACTTGGAACAGCTGCGATGAATACGAAACGAGTTAGGATTACCGCGTTGCATACACGCGATCGCGAACAAGATAAAGAAATTACCGTCGGAGCCGGACGCTTTCATGTGTAGGGGACCCGCCTGCGCATCCGCATACACCGCTGGTGATCTTCTTCAACGCTGGAGATAGTCCTCCGGCTTCCACTCGCGTCGGCAGGCTTTCGCCGAGTCCCGCCCGATGTCTTGATACATGTAATGGTCGCGTTAGCGGAACGAGCCGCCCAAGCCAACAATTGTACAAGTTTATCGTCGAGCCCCTTCTTCTTGGACCACGGATGGCACTGGAGCATCTCGTCGACGACCATCCGCTGGTCGCCGGAAGCTTGCCGACCGGAGATGGCGTGGCTCGGAGCAGTTGGCCGAGTACCATGGATCGCCGCCTGATCCTCCGAGTCGCCTCGGTCACGTAGAACCATGACTTCTTCCGATCGCTGCTTTGGCCGGGCAACATCGATCGAAGAAGGAAGCTTTGGACTTGAGTTGAACGTCGCCGCCATGGCTAGCATTGGGCCGCCTCGCGGTGATCCGTCCATGGAACAGATCTTGCCACAAGGGAAAGTAGGGCCGGCAGCAAGTAGCACTCGCGAACGCCACGAAGATGGCGAGCTGCTCGATGTGTGGGGACCCAGATCCGAGGGCTGGATCCGTAGTAGGCGCAAAACGCCGGAAGAACAAAGACGGGAAACCCTAACCCCGCCGAGATGACTGGTGAAACAGACGAACTCCTCTCTCGCGGGTTTGGGGTCGTTCTCCGGTGAGGATACGCCAACACCGGCTCAGGATTCCGGCCTCGAAGGAGGCCACCGCTGCGTGCACTTGGACCTGCCCCATGGTTCGGTGAGAAGGGCCATAGCCGAGAGGTTGGTTGGAGGTCGGAAGATTTTGGGTCGATTGGATCAAGGAGCAAAGGAAAGAGAATGCGCTTTTCGGAAGAAGTGGTGGGCAGTTGGCTCTACGATTGCCTGCCATTCCTCTTATATAGCGGGAGTTACCCGCCAAATCAGGGGGGCCGTTACCACGCGATGATTACGCCAAAGGTTACCGTTGAGTTACCTTAACGGCTAGTTTGACCACGCCTGACGGTCCAACTCCAGCCACTCGGCTCGCTAGGTCACTCGCTTCAAGCGTCCGTTGGCTCGACTACCAAGACGCGACTCGGTTCACGGATTTTCTCCTTCATACAGAGCCCGACGATTCGATCGATGCCTACTTTGAAGCCAGATACTCCGATGCCAGCAGCCACTTACGCCTAATCAACGACGGCCTCGGGGACTCGATGGGGATACGCCCTTGGGGTATACTCGGTGGACGTTCCGATCGCCCAAGGGCTAGCGAGTGGGCTCAGAGCCGAGTGGATCAAAGCCCAGAAGGTACCAAGCGATGGAAGTGAAGGCCCAAAGTAGTAGATAGGCCCATCGGACTATGTTAAACGATTATCGAAGTCAACCGAATCGGTTGAGATATGTAAACCCTAGGGAGGTGAGCCTATATAAACCTCCCTATGGGGTGAGTAGAGACACGTTCCTCATACACCCAAGCGACTAGCCGCCTAGCCGAGCTCGCCCATTGTAAACACCTCCATAATACAATCTAGCGAGAGTAGGTCTTTACCCTCGGGGCCGAACCTGGGTAAAACCCTGTGTCTTTGCCCTCATCTCGCACCGCAGATGGCTGGCCGCCCTTGCCCCTCGTTCTACTACTCGCTGCCGATTGCAGCATCTGCCGTGACCAATCCCACGACACATTGGTCCCATACTTTAGCCTACCCATGGCATCTGCTGTGCCACCACCATGATAGTTAGCGCCCACCGTGGGGCCAGCAGCGGTGCTAGCTGGAGTCATGATACGAACGAGAAACTTCATCAACACTGGCGAGCGCATTGTCTCTGGCTTGGTCCGGAGACTTTATCTCTGTGACTACGTCAGCGACAACGCATGAAACTTCAAGGGAAAAACTCCTTCGCGCAACGGCGTCTTCATCAACTTGGGCATGCACCAGATTTACGTCGGCGTCGACATCTCCGGCGTTTATCCTCACCAGGTTGTTGTTGCAGGAGAACCTCCCCTTAGGGCTGCGAGCAGTCCGCGCGGAGCGCGTCTTGTCAGTAGCGTCGAGGTGATGGTCGCAGCCGGGGTGCATGCGGGAGTAGCAGGCGCCGGATCAAGCAGAGACCTTGCGACGGGCGTGCAGGTCGCGCCCAGGCAGACAGCTCCACAACCCACCGAGGTAATTCCTTCAGTGGCCAACCAGGCCGAGGTGCAGGAGAAAACCCCAAAGGCACCAAGGGTAAGAGGGCCACCTCTGGAAAGACCAGAAAACATTCTTCAGGCAACCATAGATAATCTTACTACACCTGTAGCGCCGATACTTGATCCGGCAAATGCTCAGGCAGAGTTGGAAGAAACCAGGAAAAAGGTCCTGGTAGAGGCAAAAAAGGTGTCGGCCTTGCGGGAGTCCTTAAACAGGACCCTACGAGAATATGCCCGAGTGGGTTGACGAGTTGAGATTAAGAGGAAAGAACCTCATAGATGATATCAACAAGGAGCATGATGCTCATAAGGCAGAATCATTTGATTTAGGCTTTCCGAGGTACAATACCCCGACAAAGAACCTGAGAGCGGCAAATGCCGCAGCATTAGAGTTAGAAGGATTAACCGGCGAAGCCCGGCAGAAACAGCAAGAGTGAATGAGCTGGTGCGCATTGCGAACCAGCAGAATGAAGAAATGCTCGAAGAGACCAGCGAGGCTGGGGCCTCGCGATGAATGGTTCACGAGCAAGACCTGCCTTATCTGTGGGCAAGATCTTCACCGGAAACAATGCACGAAAGACAGAGCGGTAACCGGAAAGAGAAATAAGAAAATTGTTCAGATGATCCGATAGCCGAAAATAAAATGAGAACAGAGGCAATGGAAGCCGAGGTAAGGGCGAGAAACCCCGGCCGTGCCGAGAAGGGCAGCGGAAGCCGAGGCAATGGAGATCTCGGAAGAGGAGAACTCGGAAGAGGGAATCACGAGAACAATATCCCGGTCGAAGGAAGGAGAGAACCGCCACCCAACCCGCAGCCGACACATGAACCTCGGCAGGAAAGAGAAGTGAGACCAGTTCGCCACAATCAGGTGAATGAGAGGTATAATGATGGATATTTCGAGATGGAATATGCGATTCATGGTGGAAATAACCACTATGGAATGCAGGAGAGAGTTCTGTACAGAGATTTGCCGTCAACTGACGCCAGAGTGAAGTTGGACCGGCTATACCGGTCCGAACTTCTAGAAGAACAGGGTCCACCAGGTCCGGCGTGCTTCGGACCTCGGATCATGGGCGAGCCGCCTGTGCCGAACTTTTAGCTGGCAAGAGGCACAAAAACATACAATGGGAGCACTAAACCATAGGATTGGTTGATTGACTATGCTACTGCTGTAAAAATAGCTGGTGGAAACTTACGATGGGCAGTACGATATGTCCCGCAAATGTTGGAAGGACCAGCTAGAGTATGGCTGAATAACGTGCCAGTAGGCGGCATCAACTGTTGGTTGGATTTTGAAGAAATGTTTGTTAGCAACTTTACCAGTACTTACAAGAGGCCAAACAGGCCGCAGCAGCTAGCCATGTGCAAGCAAAGGCCGAATGAGACAGACAGATAATTCTTAACTCGGTGGTGTAACCTGAGAAATTCGTGCGAGGGAGTTATAGAGTCAAAGGCAATAGCTTGGTTCGCTCAAGGATGCCGCTATGCCGGTGTATTATGGCAGCGACTGCAAAGAGATATGCCAACCACATTGGCAGAAACCATCAGGATAGCGGATTCCTATGCATTGGGAGATCCGACGTAACCATAATTAATGTCGGCAGATCATCGAGAATATCAAGATCAATATGCAAGAGACGTGGCCGGGTCATCCATGCGCAATGACTTCAGAGGAAGAAGAAGAGAAGAGAGACCGGATTCTAGATATGGTTCAACTCAGGTGGCAGCAGTAGTGCAAGATCAGCCGAGTCACGGAAATACTCAACGGCAAAAGAATGTTCCTCAGCAATGGACACCAAGGAATGAAGGGAAAAGACAGTGGACACTAGAGCAAAACAAGCAATGTCAGGAGAGGCCGAAGTACACATTTGAGTCTATGTTAGATCAGCCGTGTAAATTTCACACGTCAAACCCGGCCAGGCCAGCCAACCATACAACCCGTCAATGTGCATGGATGAAAAATGCAATGGGTAACCTTGCAGGCATACAGGCAGCGCCTCTCTAGGCACATCAGCATCATCAGCCACAGTTGACTGGAGAAAATGCACAACAACTGATGTTACCACCTCCTCCCCCGAGGTATGAAAACTCGGACCGGAGAGATGCGGTGCATCAAGTGATAAACCAAGGTCCGGATGGAAGGACAAATCCAGGAAATAATGGACGCAATGATTACAGAGAACATCATCAGTCGTATTGCGTGTTCACAACAGAACAGCAAGACAAGCAGAGTGTACAACGCCGACATATGGAAGTAAATGCAGTTATGCCGGCAGTACCAAGATATGTGCCTTGGGCGGATCAAGAAGTAGCTTGGAGCATAAAGGATCACCCCAAGATAATGCCGAGTCCGGGGTCGTATGCACTCGTGTTAGATCCGACATTTGTCGGACCAAGCATTAATGTGAAATTTTGAAAGGTACTCATTGACAATGGGAGCAGTATCAATATCATGTACAAAGATACAATGCATAAACTCGGAATATCGCAGAACATGCTGCAATACATGAGGACCACTTTCCATGGGATAGTACCAGGGCTTTCATGCAAACCCATTGGTAAGGTTCGAGTGGATGTGTTATTCGGCACAAGAGATAACTGTAGAGCAGAAAATTTAGAGTTTGAAGTGGTGGATCTAGAGAGTTGTTATCATGCTCTACTCGGAAGGCCAGCATTGGCCAAATTCATGGGCAGCTGCCATATAATTTATCTGAAAATGAAGTTACCCGGACCACAAGGGGTGATAACAGTAGCAGGGGATTACAAGAAGTCAATGGAATGTGCTTCAGCCAGATCAAATCTGGCCGAGTCACTGGTAATAGCAAGAGAAAAAAGAAGAATTCAGGAGGTAGCAGCCCTAGCTCAGTCGGCGCAATTGAATATGCCGGCATTAGCCAACCCGCATGGAAGTGTCTCTTTTCAGCCGACTAAAGAAACAAAAAAGTTCCAGATAGATGAGCAGTTCCCAGAGTGCACCGTCACCATTGGAGCTGGCCTAAATGCTAAATAGGAAAGCGAGCTCACCAACTTCCTCCGTGAGAATCGGGATATCTTTGCATGGTCAACTCAGGATCTGCAAGGTGTGCCGAGGGAGTTGGCTGAGCACTCTCTGAATGTAAGGCCAGGAGCAAGGCCGGTGAAGCAACCTCTCCGCCGTCAAAGACAGGAGAAAATAATAGGGGATGAAATAGCTCAGCTCCTCGCGGCCGGGATCATCATGGAGGTGGTGTATCCGGATTGGCTATCAAACCCGGTGCTAGTGGAAAAGAAGAAGGATGATCCAAATGTAGCCATTGTATGGCGAATGTGTATCGATTACGAACCTGAACAAGGCGTGTCCAAAAGATCCTTTCCTTTACCTAGAATAGACCAAGTCATTGATTCGACCGCTGGTTGTGAACTATTATCATTTGTAGACGCCAGATTCGGTTTTCACGACACCGCTAAATCCGCCGATCAAATAAAGATCGTTTATTACCCGTACGGGGCTTATTGCTATCGCACCATGCCATTCGCGAACGCAGAGCAACGACGTAGATGCATGCAAAAATGTCTACATGACCAGATAGGAAAAATGTACAAGTATATGTAGACTATGTGGTTATCAAAACCAAAGAAAGCAAAACGCCATCGATGATATCCGCAGACTTTCGCGAACACGAGAAGGTTCCGAATGAAGCTTAACCCGGAAAAATGCACATTTGGTGTGCCAGCAGGAAAATTGCTCGGTTTTCTCGTATCTAGCCGAGGTATAGAGGCCAACACAACTAAGATAAAAGCAGTGGAAAGGATGGAATTGCCAAGATGTCTAAATGACGTAAAAAAGTTCACAGGTTGTTTAGCCTCGCCACCGATTTGTATGTCGGAGAGAAAGCACTACCACTTTATCACCGAAAAAAATCGGATAAGTTCATTTGGACTCCATAGCGCATAATGCATTTCATGAATTGAAAAGATGTTGGTCAACGCCGGTCTTGGCTTCTCCATTATCGAAAGATCCTATGTTACTTTACATAGCAGCCACCAGTAGTAGTGAGCGTGATCGTGGAACGAATTGAAGATGATAAATCAGTACAAAGGCCAGTGTATTACCTAAGCGAGGTACTATCAGCCTCAAAACAAAATTACCCACATTATCAGAAGATGGCATATGGGGTGTACATGTCAGCAAAGAAACTTAAACATTACTTCGAAGAGCACCCCATCAAGGTGATTTGTGAAGCACGCATAGCCGACATATTGAGCAACAAATATGCAAGTGGGTGAATAGCAAAATGGGCAATTGAATTGTCACCTTATGCTCCGCAATTCGATAGGAGAGATGTAGTCAAATCTTAGGCTGTGGCCGACTTCTTCGTAGATTGGGCCGAGGTACAATATGAGCCACCATTACCAGATCCGAATTATTGGATGATGCACTTTGACGGTTCCAAACTAAGAAATGGTTTGGGGGCAGGAATAGTGTTAACCTCGCCAAAAAGAGACCAGCTGAGATATGTGCTGCAAATACATTTTGCCGCGTCAAACAATGTAGCCGAATATGAAGCACTAGTCCATGGATTGAAGGTGGCGAAAGAGATTGGCATACGCCGAATCTTGTGCTATGGAGATTCAGATCTAGTAGTACAACAAGTCTCAGGCAATTGGGATGCGTTGGATGATAATATGGCTTTGTATAGGTTTCATGTGCAAAAACTCAGTGGATACTTCGATTGATGTGAATTTCATCATGTACCTTGGGCAGAAAACGACGCCGCGGACGCATTGTCAAAACTCGGATCAACCAGACAGTCAATTCCCCCAGGTATCTCCCTAGAGCACCTAAGGAAGACATCAATAACACCGTCTCCAGAGTCCGAATCCATCTTTATTCCGGCAAAATCAAGAGAGGATAATGTGCCGATGGAAATTGACAAGCAATGTAACCCGGAATTTCCAAAAATAAAGATAGCCGATGCAAGGATGAGTATGGAGAAATCCGAGGTAGTTATATCGGCAGAAAATATGGAAATAGATAGTGAGACTACACCAGAGAAAATCACACCTATATGGGCGCAACCCATATTCTCTTTCCTTAGAGATGCGATTTTGCCGAATAACGAGATATTGGCAAGACAGACAGTGAGAAGAGCTAAAGCTTATACAATCATAAACAATGAGCTGTATAAAAGGAGTGTCACAAGTGTGTTGCAACGATGTGTGAGCTCGGCGGAAGGCCAGGAGATCCTCCTAGATATACATCAAGGAGAATGCGGACATCACGCCTCATCCCGAGCTTTAGTGGCCAAAGCGTTCAGGCATGGGTTTTATTGGCCAACAGCGTTGAAAGAAGCCAAAGAACTGGTCGAAAAATGTAATGGTTGCCAAAGATATGCCAGCAAAATACATATGCCTTCGTCCGAATTAAAGACAATACCAATTACTTGGCCATTTTCTGTATGGTGCTTAGATATGGTGGGACCATTTAAGCCGGCCCGAGTAGGATGACCCACATATTAGTAATGGTGGACAAATTCACAAAATGGATTGAAGTGAAACCAATAAAGAAATGTGATGGGCCCACAACAGTGAAATTCCTCAAAGATATTATCTTAAGATATGGGTACCCACACAGTGTTATTACAGACAACGGTACAAACTTTGCAGAAGGAGCCTTCGCTAGATTCTGTCAAGAAAAGCACATAAGACTAGATGTCACCTCTGTGGCTCACCCAACATCCAATGGGCAAGTAGAAAGGTCTAATGGACTAGTACTATCTGGAATAAAACCACGACTCGTCGAACCGCTGCAAAGGTCGGCAGGATGTCGGATTGAGGAACTACCAGCAGTACTATGGAGCCTCAGGACTACCCCAAACAGATCAACAGGTTATACACCATTTTTTCTAGTGTATGGGGCAGAAGTTGTGCTTCCAGCCGACATAATACATGACTCGCCAAGGGTTACCCAGTATACAACCGCTAAAGTAAATGAGGTAGCTCGGCAAGATGATGTCGATCTGCTAGAAGAAGCCAGAGAGCTGGCGCTATCAAGATCATCTATCTATCAGCAGGACTTGCGACGATATCACAACAAGAAGGTGAATCCAAGAGTGTTTAAAGAAGGAGATTTGGTTCTCCCGCTGGTGCAACGCACGGCCGGCATGCACAAGCTGTCGCCTCCATGGGAAGGACCATTCATCTTGAGCAAAGCATTGCACAATGATGCGTATTACCTAATCGATGCTCAATCACCAGGAAAGAACAGGCAGACAAAGCCGGCGAAGAATCGAAAAGACCATGGAACGTAGCTTTACTTCGTCCATTTTACTCGTAGGAGTCATCTATGACACATTGTAAAATGATGCCTCAGGATGGAGCACCAACTATGTATTGAACCTCGGCGTCCAGAGCAGTGACTCGGGGACTGCCATATGTTGTTTTAAATTTCATGTTATGTATCAAACCTCGGCACCTTGAGCAGTGGCTCGGGGACTGCACTATATTGTTTTAAGTTTGGTTTATGTATTAAATCCCGGCACCTTGAGCAATGACTCGGGGACTGCCCCATATTGTTTCTAAGTTTGATTCATGTATTGGACCTCGGCGCTAAAGCAGTCGCTCGGGGACTGACATATATTATTTTTGATTTTGTGTTATATATTAAACCTCGGCACCTTGATCAGTGACTCGGGGACTGTCCTATATTGTTTCTAAATTTGGTTTATATATTAAACCTCATTGCCTTGAGCAGTGGCTCGGGGACTACCCTATATTATTTCTAAGTATGGGTTATCCTTTGTTACAAGAGTGGGTATCAAACTTAGGATCCCAGAGTGATATTATTTCGCTCCCCCCAAATACGGTCTTCAAGGTTTACGCCCAGATTAATAGTCCAAACCACAGTGGTCAAGTGGCAAAGTTTATCAAAGTCAGGCAATATTGGACGCCGAGCTACGGGAGAACAAAGGCAAATATATACTCCAAACTCAAGGAATTGAAGGCCACCAAAGCAAGGATTCGGACAAACAGGACCAGTTAAATAAAGTAATAACGATTACAACCACATGTGTCTCAGCGGCACACGGCAAAATAAATTCATACCGCACAAAAGACGGACAAATGTTTGACGTACATCATACGCCCGGCATACCAGGGGTAAGAAATGACTTAGAGTTTTTTAGCTGGAGAGGCAGTGACTTGGTCAGGGGCTGGGCACTCCGAGGTAGGTGGAACTTCGGCCGAGGTTGCCTCGCCCTCCACAGACCCAGGAGCGACTTCGGAGGAAGCCCGAGGCTGTTGAGGAGCGTCAGCTTGCGCAGTGGAATGCCCAGTACCTTTGGAGGAGGATCGCGCGTCGCCGTTACCATCCGAGCTCGAACTGGAATCACCAGAAGTAGCCGAGTCACCCTCATCTTCGCCCTGTTCAGCTGAGTTATCATCCGAGGCATCCTCAACTTCGACCTCGTCCTCCGGGTTAGGAAGGAAACTCGGACCTTCATTCCAGTTATGCACGTCGGCATACTCAATAAGCTGGAAGGCACGAGCTTGCTGGAGAGCGACAAAGTCTGGGTCCTCAACCCAACAGGAACCAGTGCGCAAATTTCTCAAAGTATCAAGAGAAATATCTTCATACCATGACATGATGACAGTGAGAGCCATATCAGCACCAGCTCGTCCGGCCGATTCCCTCCAAAGACTTAGCTATCTCTCAGATGTCATTAATCTTTCCACCAATAATTTTACCTCATCAATATTAGGAGTCCCAGAAGTATTCGGCCAGAGAACATGGTAGGCTCGGATAGCTGCCTGCACCAAATCCCTGCCCATAATCTTCATCAGACCAACTGCAGCGCCAACAGCAACCAAGAAATCTTCCATCGAGTACTCTGAGTCCGCATCAGCAGGAACACCTCGGCGCACACGAGCATTAATCACCGCTTTAGAGCTCACGGGCTTAGCTTCTGTAAAATGGTCTGCGCAAAACAAAAGTGCATCGGTCAACAGTAAGCAAGGGAAAAGATAACTCGGCCTAGGTCAGAAGCTTACGATGAATATAGCTCAGCATTATCTGAAGATCTTTAGCCTTGTCACTCTTGCTCTTCTCAAAGCGAGTGATCTCCTCTCTCATCCCCCGTGTCTTCAGTTCGGCAGCCTCGAGGAGCTCTTTATTTTTCTGCAATTGCAGAGCTAGCCGATTCTTCTCCACGGAGAACTCCTGGTCGACTTTTTCTAATTCAGACTTCTGAGAGAGCTTAAGGGACTCCACCTCGGCACGCAAGCGAGCTATCTCGTCATCTTTATCCTTCAGCTGCGCCGAGTGAGTAGCGCTTTGTTCTAAAAAATGCAGCATCACATCAGGCATGGGCGTGCAATCTTGGTGAGACGCTGCAAAGGTTTGTAACTCGGCTTTACCAAAGCCAAAAGAGTTAAAAGAAACTTAGTGCACATTTCAAAGGGGAGTATATAAAGTAAAAGAGTAACTAACCTTCCAGGGCCTTGACCTTCTTCTCAAGACGGATGTTAAGATTATTGATGTTCCCTGTTTACCAAAAAAGTGAGCCAACATCTCATGTACAAAACAATAAGAGCTTCGGAGATGATGCAAGAGTTTGTCTACTTACCAGCTTTATTCAACACAGGAATAACCTTCTCGTACTTTTCTTGCAATTTTTTATGCGCAAAAAGCAGCCTTTGGAATTCGGCGGTCCGCCGGTCATGCGCAACCTAAGCAATAAAGCAAATAGTAATAAGGTATTCGAACCTAAGACAGATCCGAGTCAAGCAAGACTTAACTCGGATCTAGGTGGCTGGATATTCAAAGCTAAGACAGATCCGAGTCAAGCAAAACTTAACTCGGACCTAGGTGGCTGGATATTCAAAGCTAAGACAGATCCGAGTGAAGCGAGATTTAACTCGGATCTAGGTGGCTGGATATTCAAAGCTAAGACAGATCCGAGTGAAGCGAGATTTAACTCGGATCTAGGTGGCTAGATATTCGAACCTAAGACAGATCCGAGTCAAGCAAACCTTAACCCGGATCTAGGTGTCTGGATATTCAAAGCTAAGACAGATCCGAGTCAAGCAAACCTTAACCCGAATCTTGGTGGCCGGATATTCAAAGCTAAACAGATCCGAGTCAAGCAAAACTTAACCCGGATCTAGGTGGCTGGATATTCAAAGCTAAGACAGATCCGAGTCAAGCAAAACTTAACTCGGACCTAGGTGGCTGGATATTCAAGGTTCAGACAGACCCAAATCAAGCAGAGTTTAATGCAGATCTAGTTGGATGGAGGTTCGAACTCTAAGACAAAACTGAACTAAGTAAAGCATCATAAAACTTCCAAACGAATAACAAGTTATTCGGTTACGAGATTCGGGGACTAGAGTATATATAATAGCATCAGGAGGACTAATCAAAACTCCATAAGAACAATTACCTCATTCATCTTATCACTTTCAAGAACGATCTTGGAAGCCTGATGTAGGCGGCTGCTGATATCGGAGAGTTGAAACGGCTGGCTGCTTGGATTACCTTCGAGCTGATCGGCAGCGTTCCAATTATTGGCATACTCGACCAACGAGCCGAGACTGTTCCCACTCTCCGTGCGAGTCAGAACTTTACCTCGAACATGTTGGGTAACCACCGCCGCCGCCGGACTCTTGTGGAGAGCAAGCTGTGTATCAGCAGTCGGAGTAACAGTTCTCTTGACAGAGGAAGCCCCCTTGTGCAGCGCATCAGCAATTGTAGGCTGAGATGAGCTGGCAAGTCCTTTCTGAAAGGACGAAGGCTTGGTAACAACGATCTTTCTTGCCTTAGGAGAGGCGTTAGAAGGAGCCGATACCTCAGCCCTTGGGGTGGCGTCTTTGGGAACCGGAGGTATTACGGTTGAAGAGGGCGTTGAGATATTGATATCCTCAGCTGGAGTTGGTGTTGCAGTAAATACTGCGGGGGTCGGAGGAATCTCAGCAGAAACATCGGGGTTCACGGAGGAGGCAGCGGGTTCGGTAGGAATATCTGTGGGCCGAGGTGTATCGGCATCAGCAGGAGAAATCTCAGGCGCATCATGGCGAGGTGGCGTCTGATTCAGAGCAGGAGGAGAAGCAACGCGAGCAGGACTAGGAGCTCTGGTATCCTCAGGAGGCGGAGGAGAAGGCGGCCGAGTCATACGACTCGTCATGCTGGGACCGCTAGTCTTAACAGAAAGAAGAGCCCTGCAAAGACAGAAAAGGTCGAGTCAGAAGGCAGAAAGAGAGAAACAAGAAATACAAACAAAAGCAACTCACCCAGTAACCCCGGGCATAGTTTTGCGCTTTGGAGGGTGCTTGGGCTGACTTCTTTATTCGTTTCCTGGGAGCAGCTTCTGAGGAACCAGCTGGAGCGCTACGTTTCCCTGAGGTAATAGGAGGCCGGGAGGCGAGAGGCTCGGCGTTGTGAACCTGACCGACCGGATTAGCTGAGAAAGTAGAAGCCGGAAATGCATAAGAAATTGGCATTGCGGCAACTACCTCTAGAACTTGGACCTCGTCCAAATCACCTTCCTCCTCGTGGTCCAGGGTCTTGCCGCGAGCGCGAGCCGGAGCGAGATCCGACTTGGAAACGAACTCTTCTGAGTTCGGCTCCCCGCTGTCCGGAGTATTCCTATCCGCAGGCCACGGGAGTGACAAAACCTCGGCATCCTCAGTCTTCTGCTCCTCAAACCTCTGCAGGACAAGAAAGAGAAAAATTAGCAAAAAGAGTTACGCACGCGATTAGGAAGCAAAACACTAATGCGTACACTTACTTCAGGAGGGGGATGCTCGCGGGTGAACGGCTTCAATCCCCATGCCCAATCCTCCGGCATCTCCGTCTTAAAGATAGCTCGGACACGCTTGAAGATGAGGTAGTTGTCCAGCTCCATCGTCGAGACTCGGTTGGGATCAAGAGGACCGCTCATATAGCAGAGCTTGTGTGTGCATTTCTGGAATGGGCAGATTCGGCTGCTGATGAAGGTAGTCATCAGATCATCACTGCGTAGCCCGGAGCGGATTAGTTCCTTTAGCCGAATCTCAAAAGACTCGGCCAGAGCATGACTCTTCCTCGGATTATAGGTCCAGTTCTGCTTGGAAGGAGGGCCGATGGAAAAAGCAGGGAGCCGAATCTTATCTTCACTCCCAGATTTCTTGGCATAAAAGAATGACTTATGCCACTTCTTGCATGATTCTAGACCTGCAACGCGAGGAAATACGGATTTCCTCTGAGGTGTGATGGACGCGACACCGCATTGGGTGAGCAACTTCTCGGAGGGTTGCAGATATTTTTCTGGGACGACGTTGAAGGGTTCACAGCATAGAAAACAAAAATTTTCCTACGATGTGAACTATATACCAAGATCTATCTACTAGATACAAACAACGGGCAGATGTATATCCGTAGAGAACATACCCTTGAAGACCGACAAAGCTTAACGATTTCAACTCGTGGTTGATGTAGACGATCTCTTGCCGATCTCAAGATCGAGAGGAAGTCCTAGCGCCGCAAATCAGCAGCGCATCCGTGCTCGCACACACGTTCGAGGCACCGAGCAACCTCCGCCTCGCCTCCAGCGATGCAGGAAGCACAACTCTTTCTTGCCGAATAGTCACCGGAACATGTATCTCGCTAGTCCGAGACCATGGGGATAAATTCTAGAGGGAGAGAGATCCTTCACGAGGAGGTGAGAGACAAGTGAGGAGGGGGCCTTTTATAGGAGGAGGGGGCACCCAAGGGGTGGCCGCCATGGGGCTGCCCTCCCTCCTTCATTCATGTGGGTGGACACTCCACTCACAAAATGCCCTTTAGAATCCCTCCACTCAAAAGTCCACTCAAATTCCCATTAAATTTCCACCAAATTTAATGCAAACTCTCATTAAATAAAACTCTTTTATTTTATTCAGAATTTTGTCAATTACTTTAATGACAAACATTCACAAATAACCCCTTGCTAGAATTCTATTTCACATGCATAACCACTTTATGCAATTTCACCCAAAACCTGTTTTGGTATCTAGTGAAATAAATTCTGCGCTTGTTCATTCTTCGGCATGAAACATTTGCTCCAATTGGATGTCGGTGTCTCTTAAGTGTGTCACCCTACGGTTCGTGAATAATGCGGACATGATCGAGACCCCTCGGATCAATAATCGAAGCGGGATCTGAGACCCATCTTGACTCCCACATTCAACGATGACTTTCTTGTGATCGTCGGAACCTTTTACGCTAGTATCTTAATCCCTTTGTTTCACGATATATTACATGTCCGAGATTCGATCATCGGTATCTCCATACCTAGTTTGATCTCTTTACCGACATGCACTCTTTTCTCGTTCCTGTGATATAACATTCTAGTGATCAAATCACTTGCTTGCAAGCTAATCAATGTGATATCACCGAGAGGGCCCAGAGTATATCTATCCGTCATCGGGATGAACAAATTCCACTCTCGATCCATGAGCCTCAACATAACACTTTATTAGTTCTGAATCCATATAATCACCCTGTTACGGTGTGACGTTTGATGTTATCAAGAAACTCTTCCGGTGTTAGTGATTGACATGATCTCATGGTCTAAGGATTAGGATCACTTCGTAAGTTGTTATAGCAATATAAACTCACTGACTTTGATCGTAATGCTATACTTCGGATGAATGTTCATCACACCATTACACTAATGTTGTGATCCCGTTATTAACAACATCCAATGTCCATGATCAGGAAACCTTGATCATCTTGTTAATCAACGAGCTAGTTTATGAGAGAGGCATAACTAGGAACTTTATATTTGTTTATTAAACACACATGTATTAACGTTTCGTATTAATACAATTATAGCATGCAAAATAAACATCTATCATATACTTGGAATACACATAATAAACACTTTATTATTGCCTCTCGGGCATATTCCTTGATCTCCCACTTGCACTAGAGACAATAATCTAGTTACATAGTGATAAATCTAACACCCATTGAGTTACGGTGTTGATCATGTTTTGCTCTAGGGAGAGTTTTAGTCAACGGATCTGCTACATTGAGATCCGTATGTACTTCTAAATCTTTATATCCCCATCCTTGACATGCTCGCGGATGGAGTGAAACCGCTTAATATGCTTGGAATGCTTGTGAGACCTTGGCTCTTTGGCATTGGCAATGGCACCATTGTTGTCACAATAGATCACCATTGGGTCCAACGTTTGCCACCACTCCTAGTTCGGATATGAACTCCTTCATCCAAAGCGCTTCTGAGCTTCAAGCGACAACATATTCGGCCTCCGTTGTTGATCCGCTACCACAGGTTGTTTGGAGCTCCTCCAACTAACGCTCCGCCATTCATGAGAAATACGTATCCGGATTGAGACTTAGAGTCATCCGGATCGGTGTCAAAGCTAAGCGTCGACATAACACTTAGCGACGAGCTCTTCTTCACCTCCGTATACAAGAAACATATCCTTAGTTCTTCGTAAGTACTTAAGGATATTCTTGACCGCTATCGATGTTAGAACACGGATCCGATTGGTACCTACTAGTCAAACTAATAGCATGTGCCACATCCGGTCTTGTACATAGTATGGCGTACATTATAGAGCCTATGGCTGAAGCATAGGGACTTTGTCCATTATATCTCTTTCTTCCATGAAGCGGGACTTTGAGTCTTACTCAATGTCTTGCCTTGCAACATAGGTAAGAACCCTTCTTACTTACGTCCATTTTAAACTTCTTTAAAATCTTATCAAGGTATGTACTTTGTGATAGCCCTATTAGGCGCCTAGATCTATCTCTATAGATCTTTATGCCTAATATGTATGGCCTTCACCTAGGTCCTTCATTGAAAATTTGTTTAGATAACTTTTAACCTTTGTTTAAAGATCTATATCATTTCCGATCAATAATATGTCATCCACATATAATATCGGAAATGCCACATTGCTCCCACTCACTTTCTTGTAAATACAAGCTTCTCCATAAGTTTGGACAAATCCAAACTCTTTGATCACCTCATCAAAGCGGAGATTCCAACTGTGATGCTTGCTTCAATCCATAGATGGATCTGAAGCTTGCACACCTTGTTAGCATCCTTAGGATCGACAAAACCCTTTGGTTGTATCATATACAACTCTTCTTCAATATTACCATTGAGAAACGCGGTTTTGACATCCATCTGCCATATCTCATAATCGAAATATGCAGCAATTGCTAACATAATCCTAACTGACTTTAGCATCGCTACGGGAGAGAAAGTCTCATCGTAGTCAACTCCTTGAATTTGTCGAAACCCCTTTGCGACAAGTCGAGCTTTATAGACGGTCACATTACCATCAGCATCAGTTTTCCTTTTGAAAATCCATTTGTTCTCCACGGCCTTTCGGTCGTGAGGTAATTCCACCAAGTTCCAAACTTGATTTTCATACATGGATTCCATCTCGGATTTCATGGCTTCTAACCATTTGTTGGAATCCGGGCTCATCATCGCTTCTTCATACGTCGCAGGGTCATCATTTTCATCAACCATGAAATTCATGACAGGATTTCCGTACAGCTCGGGAGCTGCACGCGTCCTGTTTGACCTGCGAGGTTCGGTAGTACTCTCTTTCGGAGTTTCATGATCATTATCATTAGTTCCCTCTTCAACAGGTGGAGCCAACTCCGGAACAACATCCTGCGCTACTCGCCATATTTTGAAGAGAAGGTTCCACAACCTCTTCGAGTTCTACCTTCCGACTACTCACACCTTTCGCGAGAAACTATTTCTCTAGAAAGGATCCATTCTTGGCAACAAAAACCTTGCCCTCGGATATGTGATAGAAGGAATACCCAATAGTTTCTTTAGGGTATCCTATGAAGATGCATTTTTCCGCTTTGGGTTCGAGTTTATCCGGTTGAAGTTTCTTCACATAAATATTGCATCCCCAAACTTTAAGAAATGAATGACTTAGGTTTGTTTCCAAACCACAATTCATACGGTGTCTTTTCAACGGATTTAGATGGTGCCGATTTAAAGTGAATGCAGCGGTTTCTAGTGCATAACCCCAAAATGACAACGACAAGTCCGTCGGAGACATCATAGATCGAACCATATCTAATAAAATGCGATTACGACGTTCGACACACCATTTCTGTGGTGTTCGGCGGTGTGAGTTGTGAAACAATTCCACACTCTTTCATGTGAGTGCTAAACTCGTAACTTAGATACTCACCTCCACGGTCGGACCGTAGAAATTTGATCTTTCTATTACGATGATTTTCCACTTCATTACGAAATTCCTTGAACTTTTCAAAGGTTTCAGACTTGTGTTTCATCAAGTAGATATAACCGTATCTACTCAAATCATCCGTGAAAGTAACAAAATAACGATATCCACCTCGGCATGACACACTCATTGGACCACATACATCGAATGTATGATTTCCAATAAATCATGCCGTTCCATTGAACCGAAAACGGCGTTCTAGTCATCTTGCCCATAAGGCATGGCTCACATGTATCAAATGATTCATAATCAAGTGATTCCAAAAGTCCATCCAAATGGAGCTTTTTCATGCGTTTAACGCCAATATGACCTAGACGGCAGTGCCACATATATGCGGATATATCATCATTAAGTTTAATCCTTTTAGCATCAACATTATGAATATGTGTAACATTATCATCGAGATCTAATAGAAATAAACCATTCATCATCGGTGCATGACCATAAAAGATTTCATTCATATAAATGGAACAACCATTGTTCTCGGATTTAAATGAATAACCACTTCGCATCAAACATGATCCAGATACAATGTTCATGCTCAGTGCAGGCACCATATAACATTTATTCAAGTTTATAACTAATCCCGACAGAAAGTGGAGAGGCAGCGTTCCGACGGCGATCACATCAACGCTTGATCCATTACCGACACGCATCTTGACCTCACCCCTTGCTAGCGGTCGCTTGTTCCGCAGCTCCTGATTCGAGTTACAAATATTATGGCGAACGGTATCAAATACCCGGTGCTACTGCGAGCACTAGTCAAGTACACATCAATAACATGTATATCATATATATCTTTGTTTGCCTTGCCGGCCTTCTTATGCGAGATACTTGGGGCGATTCGCTTCGATGGCCAGTCCCCTTACAATAGTAGCACTCGGAATCAGACTTAGGTCCAACTCGGGGTTTCTTTTCAGGCGCGGCAACAGGCTTTCCGCCCTTACTTCCCTTCCGTTTTCCCTTCTTATCTTTCTTGAAACCAGTGTTCCTATTGATCATCAACACTTGATGTTCCTTTTTGATCTCCACTTCTGTAGTTTTAAGCATTGACAGAAGCTCGGGGAGAGACTTCTTCATGCCTTGCATATTATAGTTCATCACGAAGCTCTTATAGCTAGGTGGCAGAGACTGCAGAACACGATGGATGCCTAAGTCAATGGGAATCGATATTCCCAAGGACACAAGCTTATCGGCGTAACCCGACATCTTGAGTACATGCTCACTAACGGAGCTGTGCTCTTCCATCATGCAGCTAAAGAACTTTTACGAGCGTTGTAGCTCTCTATAGCGACATGTGTGTGAAAATCATTTTCAACTCACCCATTGTATCAAATGCATTGCCGTTTTGAAACGCTTTGAAGTTCGGCTATAGCCCATACAATATGCCGCAATGAACTAAGTTGTGGTCCTCTTGAGTCTGGTAGACATTCTTCTCCTTGTCGGGGCATCATCAAAGGTGGGGGGCCTAACAGGCGCTTCTAGCACATATTGCTTTTGTGCAGAGAGGAGAATCCTCAAATTCATGGCCCATTCGGTAAAGTTGCTACCGTTAGTTGCTAGTTTCTCTTTCTCCATGAACACATTGAAATTAAAAGCGGTGGTGCCATCTACAACAGAATTTGTAAAGTTTAGACTAAGTGTATGATAGATTGAGTTCAAATAATCCATATTATGAATGAACTCCCACTCAAAACGACATCCCTCGTGCCTTTTGGTGACTACATGAACCAAATCCACTATACCAAGTCCGATCATCACATGAGTCGGTATAGCTTCAAAGCGAGCATCAAATGGGCATCATATCAACTATATGACTCATGCTTAACCTTTCGGTCCGTGTTAGAGGCCATATGCATACATGCTAGGCTCGCCAAGTTAGAACCTTAGTATTCGCGTGTGTAACTATTTTACACCGAAATATGGTCGTGGATCCAAGAACACCCGATCATCACGTGATGTCTTGGGCGGCGAAAACATAATCGGTGCATACTAAAGGAAGAACACATTCTTATCTTGATATTTAAATGAGGATCATCTTATTATGCTAACAAAGCGCTAAACAAGCAATATAAGATGCTATCAAACATCATATGTTTATTAGTGAAATGATATGGTTCCATGAGATGATCTCTATCATGTGCATCGTGGTATGATCACTATCATACCTATATGTGTAAATCCAAGGTCTATGGATTTTACACGCTATGTGTGTTGTAAGAGTATCATCTCATACTTCTACTTACAACACTACCATATCATAACACTAGCCCAGCAACAATCTAAACTAGACGCCTCTAATTTATCCATTGCAAGTTTTACGTGGCTTAGGGCTTTCGAGATAGAACCGTTCTTACCTACGAACATGAACCACAACAAGGATAATCAAATTGTTGATAACTCGCTTGCAAAATAGATATTGACTATAGTAGGAGAGACAGACACCCGCTAGCCACTTATGCAAACTATTTGCATGTCAAGGGTGGAACATGTCTCATGTGCGAGGACATGTAAAGTTTGTTCGGGCCGCTTCATCCCACTATGCCACCAATATCCAAAATTACAACAAAGGAGCAAAAACATGATCATCATCGCCCACATACTCATATGTGTACTACCCGTGTAAAGTATCTACGCATAGATCCGGCTCTGATACCACTAAAGGGTTCGCAGCATAGAAAACAAAAATTTTCCTACAATGTGAACTATACACCAAGATTTATCTACTAGATACAAACAACGGGCGGATGTATATCCGTAGAGAACATACCCTTGAAGACCGACAAAGCTTAACGAGTTCAACTCGTGGTTGATGTAGACGATCTCTTGCCGATCTCAAGATCGAGAGGAAGTCCTAGCGCTACAAATCAGCAGCGCATCCATGCTCGCACACACGTTCGAGGCACCGAGCAACCTCCGCCTCCTCGCTCCAGCGATGCAGCGGAAGCACAACTCTTTCTTGCCGAATAGTCACCGGGAACATGTATCTCGCTAGTCCGAGACCATGGGGGATAAATTCTAGAGGGGGAGAGAGATCCTTCACGAGGAGGTGTGAGAGACAAGTGAGGAGGGGGGCTCCTTTTATAGGAGGAGGGGGGGCACCCAAGGGGTGGCCGCCATGGGGCTGCCTCCCTCCTTCATTCATGTGGGTGGACACTCCACTCACAAAATGCCCTTTAGAATCCCTCCACTCAAAAGTCCACTCAAATTCCCATTAAATTTCCACCAAATTTAATGCAAACTCTCATTAAATAAAACTCTTTTATTTTATTCAGAATTTTGTCAATTACTTTAATGACAAACATTCACAAATAACCCCTTGCTAGAATTCTATTTCACATGCATAACCACTTTATGCAATTTCACCCGAAAACCTGTTTTGGTATCTAGTGAAATAAATTCCTGCGCTTGTTCATTCTTTCGGTATGAA
The DNA here is from genome assembly GCA_030063025.1 of Avena longiglumis. Taxonomy (NCBI): domain Eukaryota; kingdom Viridiplantae; phylum Streptophyta; class Magnoliopsida; order Poales; family Poaceae; genus Avena; species Avena longiglumis. The sequence goes on along the minus strand of CP125978.1, from coordinate 144,500,722 downwards.
ACATTTGCTCCAATTGGATGTCGGTGTCTCTTAAGTGTGTCACCCTACGGTTCGTGAATAATGCGAACATGATCGAGACCCCTCTCGGATCAATAATCAGAAGCGGGATCTGGAGACCCATACTGACTCCCACACATTCAACGATGACTTTCTTGTGATCGTCGGAACCTTTTACGCTAGTATCTTAATCCCTTTGTTTCACGATATATTACATGTCCGAGATTCGATCATCGGTATCTCCATACCTAGTTTGATCTCATTACCGACATGCACTCTTTTCTCGTTCCTGTGATATAACATTCTAGTGATCAAATCACTTGCTTGCAAGCTAATCAATGTGATATCACCGAGAGGGACCAGAGTATATATATCCGTCATCGGGATGAACAAATTCCACTCTCGATCCATGAGACTCAACATAACACTTTATTAGTTCTGAATCCATCTTTATAATCACCCTGTTACGGTGTGACGTTTGATGTTATCAAGAAACTCTTTCGGTGTTAGTGATTGACATGATCTCATGGTGTAAGGATTAGGATCACTTCGTAAGTTGTTATAGCAATATAAACTCAATGACTTTGATCGTAATGCTATACTTCGGATGAATGTTCATCACACCATTACACTAATGTTGTGATCCCGTTATTAACAACATCCAATGTCCATGATCAGGAAACCTTGATCATCTTGTTAATCAACGAGCTAGTTTATGAGAGAGGCATAACTAGGAACTTTCTGTTTGTTTATTAAACACACATGTATTAACGTTTCCGTATTAATACAATTATAGCATGCAAAATAAACATCTATCATATACTTGGAATACACATAATAAACACTTTATTATTGCCTCTCAGGGCATATTCCCTTCAGACGTTGGATCAAATCTGAAAAAACTTTGACCAAACATGCACAGATGGCCATAGGCCGAAGTATCCCTCAGAGGCGGAGATGGAGGCAGAAAGAGAGGCGATGGCTTTAGCAGGAAGATGATGCGGCTGAAGGCCGAAGTAATCAAGGAACTCCCTTGCGAAATCGCTGAGAGGGAGACCAAACCCGCGAGCAAAATGTGACATTAAGACTACATATTCGCCCTCCCTAAGAACTGGAGAGGATTCGGCGGAGTGGCGACAAGCTACCTCGGCAGAATCCCGGCGAGTTGGATTAGCCACTCAACCTCTCGGTGGGTGACAAAGAGCCACACGAGCCCGCTCGCCTGGAGGCAAGGCATCGTCATCCTCAATAAGGGCACCGACGGAGCTCGACATGGGGTCACCGGAGAAATTCTGGAGGAAGAACTAGCGCGGAGGAAAACTTAGAACTGCAGCCCGTCGTGATTCTCTGTGAAGCAACGGCAGCGAAGGAACTACAGCGAAAACGAAAGGGAAACAGAGGAGTCTAGAGGAGAGCCTAGGCGATGGGACCGGAAGAACTCACCGGCGACGGCAATGAACAAGCGAGCCGGAGGCGGTCTGAGGATCCTGCCGTTGGAGACCCAGATGAATGCACGGCGCGGAGTCATCAAGGCAGAGGCGAGAGGAAGAAGAAGGGCGCAGGTGAGCGGAGGGGGAAAGTGAATCTCCCAGCCCCGCGCCCCTCTTTATAACCGTGCCGCCTGCGAGGTAGTGGGATCGTGGGTGTGGCGGTTGACCGTGTAGATCGTGTGCGCCGCATGACCGCACGCCGCTAAGTGGAACCGCACCAAGGACCACACGATGGAAAATAAGGTCACGATCCCCGACAAAAACGGCACACCAGGCGTCGCAGCGCCTACGCGACAAGCGCGGTAATAACTGTAGCCTGACAGTAAATACTGTAGAGGAACAAAAAACTAGAGAAACAATGATGAGTATGACACGTAGGACGAGGCGCACGCGAGAAGATATGATGATACCTCAAACGAGAAAAAGATAACTCGGAAACAATGCATAACGAATATCATGAAACTGATACGGCCCAGCCGAAGTTGTTGGCGGGGCCATACCAGCTTCGGGGACTAATGTTGGGGAGGTGATCTCGGATAGGGTAAAGATGGGGAAAGACGAAAGGATGTTCCCCGTCCAGTTTCCGAGTTACAGTCTGAGTCGGCTGTGCCCTGTAGAGGTCGGCCGAGATAGGAAAGGGCAGGACCCTTATGATAATGGCAAGGCATTACCCGGCCGAGATACTGCGTAAGTCGGCCGGGTTAGCCTGAGTAGTCTTAATGCAGGTGAAGGACGAGCCGAGTTACGTGAGGCAGGGCCGAATGATACGAAGCTTGCAGGAGAAGGAGAAGCCTAAAGTCAAACTCTAGCCACAGGCTAGGGAGAATCTGAGCAGAGCCAAGCACAAGGGACAAAGGAGCAGAGCGACAGAGGGGCAGAAGGAGGTCACAGAGGTGACAGTCCTAAAGCCCAAGGCACGCAGGAGGGGCCCTCTAGAACCTTGCCGTCATTAGAGGGGCGACAGGGAAAGGAGGCCGCCGAACTACTATATTGGGACAAGCATATTCCTCGAATATGCTTGCCATGTCAGCCCTAAAGGAACCCAAGGCTCTCCTTTATAAGGGGAGGCTTGGACCCTAAGGAGGGCATCGGCTCATTTAGTACCGTTAGGCTGGTAAAGTTCTTCCTTTCTCCTTGTATACAGCTCAAGGAGCACTTGTAGCCCAAGGAAGGAGAAATAAAGATCTTTGCCTTAGTCTTTTGTGTGTAGAATCAACTACATCTTCCCTCCCCAGATCCCTCTAGCATCCATTGGCCCCATACTTTAGCCTACCCATGGCATCTGCCGTGCCACCACCACGACACTCATTGCCCCTATCATAAGCATCTTGAAGTGGTTAAGGTTAAAGTGGCAAAGCTTGAGTATATGCTTGACAAAGTATAAGTTATTGGCAGCTCATATGTGATTTGACCCAAGTTATTGGCAGCTCACATGTGTGTGGCAAGAGCTGCGGGAGCTAAAGTTTAGTCCCACATGGAAAGTTGAAGGAGAATTGCACCACCTTATAAGATGGAGTGTCGCACCACTTTGTAAGTGAGTGACAATAAGAGAGCTACACGCGCGCTCCTCCTCCGACGACGACGCCGCTCGCACGCACGCACGCTCGTCTCATCATGTCGCGTGTGCTGCGGGTTGCGGGAATCTCGCCGAGCCGAGATTTATTTTGCTGCTCAGGAAAATATGTGCGGTTAGACAGACATGTCAACAGTTAGCGGATTCGGGTCACTCCTGGATCGTGAGCTATCTGTAACCGACCCGAATGTGCATGGCGTGGGCTTGGTCCACTTCGTGTCCTGTACGGGATTTCCGAGCCGCTCTATATAAACGCTTGTGCGGCTTCCACAAGACACGACACCAAACCAATCTAGGGGTTTGCCATCCTCTCTGCTTGCGCCTCCACCGTAGTATACTCCATCCCACTTGTCAGCGTGCACCGGCGATCGGGAGAGCAGGTCCCCGGAACCACTCGCCTTTGTGATCCTGTACGGGAAAGGGCAAATAAGGTTTTTGGGAAGCGCTCCGCGCGACTTCTCAAGTTTGTCATCACGGTGTGTCTTCCCGGTCGTCAAGCCGGACCTCGTGCACGTTGTCTTCAACGCTGGCTGATTCGACAGGCTACTGCACCAACGGCGACTACATAGACAACCGATCAGTACGTACACCGTCAACAGATCTGTTGTTTTACTATGGTTGTTAGTGCGTATAATCTGCTAATGTTCATGTTGATCAATACATCTAATATGTTAGAGGTTCAGGTGATTGTAGCTATTGTTGTCATGATTTATATTCTGAAATTAATCATGGATATTATGCCTAAGAATCCAACAATCCAAAAAAAATTATTATAAGCAATTTCCTGAATTAGACATGGGACACTTGGCCGATGCTATGAAGCCAAAAAAGTTTACCGGTGTTCATTTTAAGAGGTGGCAGTATAAGACCACTATGTGGCTTCAAGCTCTTAAAGTATTCGAGGCTAGTGAGGGTTTACCTAAAGGAACTACATCTGACGAGGTTCAGAACAAGTTCAAGGAAACCAATCTTGCCTTTGTGGGATGCATTCTGAGTGTTCTTGACAACAAGCTATTTGATGTGTATATGCACATCAAAGATGGAAAAGAGCTCTGGGAGGCACTGAACGCTAAGTTTGGTGTAGCAGATGCTGGCAGTGAGCTATACATCATGGAGAACTTTCATGATTACAGAATGGTTAACAACCGTTCTGTAGTTGAGCAAGCTCATGAGATACAGTGCTTTGCCAAGGAGCTTGAAATCCTCAAGTGTATCTTGTTCGAATTATGCCCTAGAGGCAATAATAAAGATGTTATTATTATAATTCGTGTTCATGATAAAGTTTATATTCCATGCTAGAATTTTATTAAGCGGAAACTTTGATACTTGTGTGGTTTATGAACAACACCGTGTCCCTAGTACGCCTCTATGGACTAGCTCATTGATTAATGATGGTTAAGGTTTCCTAACCATAGACATGATTTGTCGATTAATAATGAGATCATGTCATTAGGAGAATGATATGATGGACAGACCCAAATTAAGCAGAGCAATTAGATCGTGTCATCGTGTTCATCTTTTGGCTTTTTCCTATGTCAAGTATTGTATTCCTTAGACCATGAGATAATACAACTCCCTAGTATCGGAAGAAAGTTTTGAGGTCATCAAATGTCATCCTATGTGAGGGTGATCATAAAGGTGTCTCTCAGGTGATCGGAAAGTACTTGTTGGGTTGTATGTATCGAGATGGAATTTGTCCCTCCCGAGTCGGAGAGATATACTTCGGGCCCACTCGGTAATCGATATCAACACCGCTTGCAAGCACGTGGTTAAGGAGTTAATCACAAAGTGATATCGGATTACGGAATGAGTAAAGTACTTGCTGTGAACGAGATTGAACTAGGTATGCCGATACCAACGATCGAATCTCGGGCAAGTAAAATATCGCGTGACGAAGGGAATACATATATGGGATTAATTGAATCATGGCATCGTGGTTCATCCGATATGATCATCGATGAATATGTGGGAGTCAATATGGGTTTCCAGATCCCGCTGTTGATTATTGATAGAAGATCATGAAGGGTTTCGCGGCAAAAACTTAGTTTCAAAACTTAGTTTCAAAACCAAAGGAAGCAAATATTTACAAAAACTTATTCCCATTCTTATCACCTTGATTCTTTCATAAAAATTCATGTTCCTCAAAAACTCTTTCAAAATACCTAAAATTCGGCACATTTGACCACTCTACTAACTTACTCATCCTATATTCTTATAGATGGACATGAAGTACAGCAAGTTTTATCAGTTGGGGAATGGAGGAGACCTTATCTTTGAGCGGGATTTGGACCAGCTTTCGGAACTTCTGGAGCGTCCGCACCCTGAGTTCTTCGGAGCTCAGCTCAATGATCAAGGAGGAGAAGATCTGCAGTGGCTAATTGTTGCAAGTCTCCGAGGAAAGATTGAACCTCCCACTACTGAGGGAATTAAGTTCACCTTAAGAGAGAACATCTGGCTCGATGGACTTGCCAGGTCCATGCAGGAAGCTCTTGCCCGTCTGTGTGGGCAGAGTATCAACCAGATCAAGGGTACCCGCTTTGAGTTTTGTCCAAGGCGTGATGCTAATGGACAGCCACTGGAAGCCCCATACCACCCCGAGCTGAGACTCAGTTGGACCACCTTAGCTTCATGATGTACGATCGTCAGCAGGAATTGGAAAATTGTCGTGACTACTCCAACCACAAGTCAGCCATCATCAAGATGAAGGATCAGACCATCGCCATGCTAGCGAAGGATCGCAAGTCTCGCCGCCGTTAGCTCTACAAGAAGGAGCACATCATGGCCCGTCTTCGCAACCGTATCTCGGATTTGGAGGAGACCATCCATGAGAGAGACATGCAGTTGGAGGAAAGAGAGAATGCCGGAGGGATCTTCGTGGAGACCCCTACTCCTATCTCAGCGATGATGATGATTTTCTGGAGGATCAGGCTATGGATTTCTTCACCGATGAGGACGATTACGCCTTCATCGATGACGATGAGGATGACGACTACACCGACTCCGAGGAGTAGTAGCACTTGAGCACTAGCGTAGTGAGTTGTATTCGGTCCCACTGTATCATAGTTTCCAGAATGGTTCTTAAAACCATCTGTTTTTCTTGTTTTGTGGTGTGTGTTTGTATCATGTGCTATGAATGAATGAATGAATGAAAAGCAAGATGCTAGAAAATCTGAGTCAAACTTTAAAAACTTTTCAAAGTCCCGGAACCTTAGAAATTTCCCTCTTTTCTCATGATCTATCTCAATCTTCAGATGCCACACGGAGGAAGTGGTTCATCCCCGGACCCGATGTTGCAGATACCGCAAATGTTGGTTTCTAACCGCGAAGCTAAAAGAGCCGAACGTCAAGCCAACTTAGCCACCCATCAACAGATAGCTCAGCTAGCCCACAACAATCAAGGCCAAGGAAATCAGGACAACCATGGATCTAAGCTCAAGAATTTCCAGAACACCAACCCACCTGTTTTCACTAAGTCGGAAGAGCCCCTAGACGCCGATGATTGGCTGCAAACCATGGAAAATAACCTGGAAGTCGCCGAGTGGAAGCCAATGAGAAAGTTCTGTTCGCCACCCACTATTTGGCCGGAGATGCAAGAGCATGGTGGAACAGCGTTCGTGCAATGACCAGAGGACAGATGATGACATGGGAAGAATTCAAGGTCAAGTTCAGCAGAACCCATGTGCCCCCGGGTTTGATCAAGAGAATGAGAGAGGAGTTCAGAGAACTGAAGCAAGGAAGTATGACCGTAGTGGAATACCGTGACAAATTCTTGTCATTATCTAGGTATGCCCCGGATGAGATCGACACCGAAGCCAAGAAGAAAGAGAGATTCTTGAATGGTACTACACGATGAGATGCAGACGGTGTTAGTCGATATCCCCTTTGCTGATATTGAAGCCCTTGTCGACTCTGCCATCCAGATGGAAGGAAAGATCAACCAAGACAATGAGAACCGCAAGCGTCGCAAGATGCATCAACCAGGAACCCATCAGACCCCAAAGTATCGCCCTAACCCATCTCCAGGATTTGCCCCGAGAACCAACATACCCCCGATGAACCGTTCGACCTATCCCAACCATGGAAACCCAAGTCCGAAGGTAATCACAACAACCCCGGCAACTCTAACAATTTCAACCATGCCCCACCCAAGTTCAACAGCAACAATGCTACCACCAACACCAACACTTCCCCGAGGACTAGAAGCAATGCTGTGCCTGTTGCAGCAAAGGACAAGTCGCAAGTGACTTGTTATGACTGTGGAAATAAGGGTCACTACTCCAACGAGTGCCCCAACAAGAAGAATGTTGCAGCCCCCAATGCAAATGCCCCAGCTCTAACATGGTTATACCCCGCGGGTACATGATCTCAGCATACCTGGTCCAACCCAAGGAAGGCCCACAGCAAATGTACGCCGGCCCATGAAGAATTTTGGGTGGCCAAGGCCCATGACGCCTTCGGATCCTTGGAGAGCAAGACTAGAGTAGATAGGAAATTCAAAGGGGTAAAACCCTAGAACCTGTAACCGACTAGGTCTATGTCCGGGCCCTGCCTAAGTCTATATAAAGGCCAGGAGGGCACGACCTAGATCTCTCTCTCTCTCTCATACTTTCGCATACACACCTCCACGCCAGATTGCATCTGCGCACCCTTGTAACCTTCGGTTCCGCCGTAATCAAGAGCAGACAAGCAGGAGTAGGGTTTTCCCTCCGAGGGCCTGAACCTGGGTAAACCTCGTGTCCTGTATTGCTTGTTTGCTAACCGTTCCGCGATCTCTAGCATACCCATCTTCTCCAAAACCCAAGTCCATAACAATGGGCATTGACGAGTCGAAACCTCGTCAATTGGCGCTGTCTATGGGAACTAGGGACGCTGATTGTGCGATCGTGACGGTCCCAACCCGATCGATCTACAACTCTGCGGCGACGGAGAGTCACCTCCTCTTCGGCGCTTTCGACTTCACCGCCCACTCACCGGCCACCATGAAGGACTTCTAGCCCGTAGGCGACAGACTCGAGATCCTGTTCGGGAGTTTCTGCTTCCAGGTGGGGCAGACCGGCACCCTCCGTCTCCCTGAGCGGGTGCCCCTACCATCAATCAGGCCCGCTTCGTGGGCCCCACACCCTGTGCTACGCACAACATCATCAACAGATGAGTCCTACGATAGCAGTAGCTGCAACTCCGATCTGTGCGACCCGCCATCGGATGAAGGGACCTACGGTTCCGGATCCGAAAGCTGCGGCAGCAGCGGACCAATCTACGAGTACTACCAATGCGCCGTAGTCATCCAGGGTGACATGGATCAGCAAACACCCAACCCGCCGCCCAACCCGACACCTAACCCGCCAGATCGAAACGGCGGAAACAGAAGAAGCCAGTCCCCCCCACCCGAAGGGGACAACAACGGCCATGTCATCCGCCTTAGCAAAGAAGGATGGGCCCAGGCACGCGCCGCCGTGGCGGGCAGCATAGTCCTGCCTGCAGACTCCTCACGGGATCTGCTGATGGCCTACCATCTGCTCCTGATCGAGGAGCACAAGAAGCAGGTCAAGATGCAAGAAGTTCTCGACAAACACAAGCAAGCAGCCTCGGAGTCCAGCGTGCGACGAGCTGCGCTCTCCGCCATGGGCATCGGCTCCAGCTCGAACGGCAACCACGGCAACAAGCACCGCTCCCGAACAGAGAACATGGACCCCAAGGAGCGTCGTGAGGTGACCTGAACCCTCAACGCATCCTTCATGGAGATGGATGCCGACGGCAACATCATCCCGAAGGCACCGCAAGATGCGATCATAGCAGCCACTGCATACCTCGCGGCCCACCCACCTCCGGAGGGGGACCCGAAGAGAGCCATGTACAAATCCGCACTCACCGGACTCGGACTCGTCGGAGCTGCGCTCCATCAAGAAACTCCTACGGAGCCGAAAAAGAAAGCTACGGTTAGGTTCAACCGCAGCCCCACTCCTTCATCCGAAGAAGAGGACCATGACCTTCCTCGAAGGAACAAGAGCTCGCGTCATCACAGCCACGATTACGATGACAGAGACGCGAGCTCGTCTGAATCCGAGATGGACGAAGACGAAGGAGAACTCTGCGAAGCCCGGTGCTTCAGCAGATCTGTCCGACGGACAAGGATGCCGCGAAATTTCAAGCTTCCTTCGGATACTCCGAAGTTCGACCGCACACAAGACCCAAAAGCATGGCTCAGCGACCACCTGTCATCCGTCAAATTGCACGGCGGAAACAAGGAAACCGCCATGCAATGCCTTCAGCTGTAGCTGACAGGTGTAGCCCGGATCTGGCTTAGCAGCCTATCTTCAGGGTCCATCCGAAGCTGGGAGGAGCTAGCTTACAGCTTCATCCGAAACTTCAAAGGCACCAGCAAGAGGCCCGCCTCAATCGAGGAGTTGCGGGCCTGCACTCAACGAACGGGCGAATCCATTCGCTCGTACATACTACGCTGGTCCAACACCAAGAACTCCGCAGCGCACATCTCCGAAGAGAGAGCCATCGACGCCTTCAAGGACGGCGTCAAGCGCCAAGACTTCAAGGAGGAACTCGGGCGCGTCAAGCCCAAGACACTCGACCACCTCATGGATATCGCCAACAGGTCGGCTGACGGCGAAGATTCCGTCCACCGAGCGCAATCGGAAGAAGAGGACGACTACGGCCGACGACGAGAGAGCCGTAGCAAGAGAAGATCGCATGTCTACGACGATCGCGATGGACCCGACATGGTCGTGGCCGGCTACGCCGACCGCCACAACGACGCCAACCACAACAGCGGAGGATTCCGTGGAGGAAACTTCCGCCATGGAGGGCGCCCAGCATAGTCGTGGCAGCGTTGCGATCGCGACAACGGACCCTCAGCATACGAAAAACTTTCGGGTCCATGCACCATCCACTTCTACATCGACAAGCAGGATGGCAAGAAGAAGGCAAGACACATGCTCAAGGACTGCCGCAAGTTCCAGAAGCTCAGCGAAAGCATGGTTCAGATGAGGCAGCAAGCTCCACTTCCTGGATTCGGGAACGCACCCGCGCCAGGTGAGATAGCGCATGGAGTTCCTCCACCGCCACCCGTAGGAGGCCCGAACCAACCACTCGCGCTAGCACAGAAAAACGCTGGGAACGGGTATCCCCTGCCAAAAGGAGAACTGATGATCCAGAAGGGGCGCCCCACGAATAGGGTGTGCACCAGAAAATCACCCGTCAGATCAACCTGGCCGTGGCAACTCCACCCGCCATCCCTGAGTACCTCAGCGGATCGGAGTCCTGCATCACATTCAGTCGTTCGGATCACCCTTGCCAGATCCCTCGCCCAGGTCATGCTGCCCTGGTGCTGGAGGCGCAGATCGGAGGTTTCGAGATGAGCCGCGTCTTCATGGACGGCGGCAGCGGCATCAACCTGATGTTCGCAAGTACTCTAGCAGCAATGCGGATCCCGCAGTGCAGCCTGGAACAGTCAGACACAATGTTCCACATCATCGTCCCAGGAAAGGGCATATTCCCCCTGGGCAAAATATGGCTCGACGTCATCTTCGGCAAGCCTGACAACTTCCGACTTGAGCGGCTCGAATTCGAAGTGGTAGACTGGCCATCACAATACCACGCCATCCTCGGGCGTGTAGCATTCGCAAGGTTCTTGGCTGTCCCACATTACGCATACCTGCTACTCAAGATGCCAGGACCAAAGGGTGTCATCAAAGTCCACGGGAGCTTCACCCGATCGGACCAATGCGACAGGGACTTCAACAGAATCTCCCAATCATTTGGCATGCATGAGGAGCTCGTAAGGCTCCGCGAGGTGACAGACAATGGGGCACCCCCAGTCGCACGAAAAAACGCACTTGACATGTCCTTCGACTCCACCATCAACACAAAGAAGGTGCAGGTCCACCCGACGGATGCCTCCAAGACGGCGCTGATCGGCAACGACCTCAGCCCCGCATAGGAAAGCGTGCTCGTCGAATTCCTCCGTGAGCGCTGGGAAATCTTCGCCTGGTGTCCTACAAACATGCAAGGAGTTCCCAGGGAATTCGCCGAGCATGCACTCAACGTCTTTCCAGACACCAAGCCCGTCAAGCATTCCATCCGGAGACTTTCTGAGCCACGGGTCGAAGCCATCGGGATGGAAATAAATAGGCTACTCGCTGCAGACTTCATCAGGGAAATCAAAGAAAGCGAGTGGCTCGCAAATACAGTGATGGTTCCCAAGAAGGACACGGATATCCTGCGGATGTGCGTGGACTTCACGTCGCTGAACAAGCACTTCCCAAAGGACCACTTCCCTCTCCCTTGGATCGACCAGATCATTAATTCGACTACAGGATGCGAGAAACTCTCCTTCCTCGACGCCTACTTAGGCTACAACCAGATTCGACTCAAGGTCGAAGATCAAGAGAAAACGGCGTTTATCACACCGTTCGGAGTGTTCTGCTACAACACAATGCCCTTCGGGCTAAAGAACGTAGGTGCCACATACCAGCGATGCATGCAGGCATGCCTGAAGGACCAGATCGGTCGCAACGTCCAAGTCTATGTCGACGACATAGTCATCAAAACCGGGGAGGCGAAAATGCTCATCGACGATCTCCGCGAGACGTTCGATAATCTCGACCTCTATAGGATCAAGCTCAATCCCGAAAAGTGCGCCTTCGGCGTCCCATCAGGACAGCTCCTTGGCTACTTCATCTCCCAGCGAGGGATCGAGGCGAACCCGAAGAAAATCAGGGCCATCATTGCGACGGAAAAGCTGAAGAATCTCAAGGGCGTCCAGCAGCTCGCAGGACGAATAGCGGCATTGAGCAGATTCATCAGCCGCATGGGCGAGAAGTCCCTGCCATTCTACCAGCTGCTACGCAAGGCAGATAAATTCGAATGGACGCCCGAAGCCGATGACGCATTCGAAAGTCTCAAACGACTACTCTCCACCTCGCCCGTTTTGGTCACGCCAAAGGAGCGCGAGCCTCTGCTGCTGTACATAGCAGCCACACACCAGGTGGTCAGCACCGTGCTAGTGGTCGAACGACCCGAAGAAGGCTATACTCATGGGGTCCAATGCCCAATTTACTACCTCGGCGAGGTATTGACGCCAACAAAACAAAGGTACCCTCACAACCAAAAACTCGCCTACGGCGTGTTCATGACGGCTCGTCGGTTGAGTCATTACTTCCAGGAGCACTAGGTGATGGTCGTCAATGAGGCACCCCTGAACAGCATCCTGAATAACCCAGAGGCCACAGGACGCGTGGCCCTATGGGGCATCGAGCTGTCACCCCTAGACATCGTCTACGAGAAGAGACTCGCAATCAAGTCTCAAGTCCTCCTGGACTTCCTTGTACACTGGATGGAGCTGCAGCTTCCAGACACCCCAGACATGTCGCAGTCATGGACGATGCACTTCGACGGCTCCAAGCGTGAAGTTGGAGCAGGAGCCGGGGTCATACTGACCTCCCCGCAGGGCGACAAGATGAAGTACGTCCTTCGGATGAAATTCTGAGCTTCTAACAACGAGGCCGAATACGAAGCCCTCATTCACGACATGAGGATGGCGAAGATCTGTGGCGCAATGCGCCTGGTCATCTACGGTGACTCCAACCTCGTCGTCCAGCAGACAATGAACGAATGTAACGCACACGCCGAAAACATGATCGCGTACCGCGCACTCTACAACGCACTCGAAGGAGAATTCGACGGTTGCGAGCTTCGGCACATTGGAAGAGAAAGCAACGAGGAGGCTGACAGACTTGCCAACATCGGCTCCACCTGCGCAAAGGTACCACCAGGTGTGTTCCTCAAACAGATCTGTGTGCCATCCATCAAGCGGAAATTCCCCAAGGGATCACCCGAAGAAGCAAAACACTCGGGGGCTACGCTACCCGCAGGTCATGAAGGACCCGAGAAACCGGACACAGAGGTCGCCATGGTTAACCTGATGTAGGTCATGGCAGTCGAAGAAACCTGGACATGGCCGTACCTCCAGTTCTTGATAGATGGAGAACTGGCTGACAGCCCGACGGATGCTCGGCGCATATCTCGCCGGTCAAAAGCTTTCACCATCATCAATGGTGAGTTGTACAAGCGCAGCATTATGGGTGTACTACAAAGGTGCGTCACCATCAGTGACGGGAAAACCATCCTCCAAGACATCCACGAGGGCATCTGCGGCTATCACGCAGGCAACCGCTCCCTTGTCGCCAAAGCTCTACGCGCTGGATTCTACTGGCCAACGGCCATGAGCGACGCAAAGGACATCGTCCGAAGATGCAAGGGGTGCCAAAGGTTCTCTGACAAACCACTCGCACCCGGGTCAGAGCTCGGGCCCATACCTATAGCCTGGCATTTCGCTCAATGGGGCCTCGACATGATCGGCAAACTGCCAAGGTCCTCGAAAGGGGGGCACGTCTACCTCCTGGTCGCAGTCGACAAATTCACCAAGTGGATCGAGGCCATGCCGGTCACTAACCAAAAGGGAAAGATTGCCGTCAAGTTCTTTGAATCCATTGTCTACAGGTTCGGTGTACCGCATAGCATCATCACCGACAATGGATCGAACTTCATCTCCAAAGAATTCCAAGACTTCTGCGAAGGCCTCGGAATCAACATCACATACGCCTCGGTGGCACACCCACAAACGAACGGGCAGGTGGAAAAGGCCAACGGCCTAATCGGCGCTGGCATCAAGAAGCGCCTCATGAGCCCACTCGAGCGAAAAGCTTGAGCCTGGACGAAAGAGCTACCATCCGTCCTATGGAGCTTGCGTACCACGCCAAACAGCTCCACAGGCTACACGCCATTCTTCATGGTACACGGAGCCGAAGCCATGCTGCCAGCCGAAGTACGCCCCCAGGCCCCCCGGGTCGTCGCTTACAGCGAAGCCGAATCCACGGCTGCACTCGAAGACGCCGTCGACACACTCGAGGAGGCACGAGACATAGCAGCAGCTCGATCAGCGGTGTACCAGAGTCTCCAAGAACTACCACGGCTGCGTCCAAGGTCCTTCGTCGAAGGAGACCTTGTCTTGCGACTCAAGCAAGAGCGACCGAAGAAATTCAAGTCACCATGGGAAGGACCCTACATCATCACCGAAGTTATCCCAGGTGGCGCCTATCGCCTCAAGCACGTGGAGTCTGGAGTCACATACTCCAACCCATGGAACGTTGCACAGCTGCGACGATTCTACCCCTAGCTACCTACCCTTTTACTTTCAATAAGGCTTTTCAGCCAAGGCTACTCAGCCGAACAATGTACTTCCTCCATTACGATATAAATAAAGCTAAGTGTCTTGCCCCAAAATTTCGTTTCGCTATTCGCACCTTTACTTCATAATACAAACGCACTCGGGGGCTCCCCCACCTCACGATTTCATCGACTGAGGATAACACGTGTACACCTGAGTAGCTGACCACGTCAGGATAACGAAAAGGACACGTACACAAATAAAGCACCGCGTGCTCAGACAACAACCAAACCTTTATAACAAAGGGCACAACATGCCCAGTCAAAAATATACAAATTTTACATCCATCTCTTTTACAGGTACTACCTATTCTGAAGAATAACCTGAGCACGCTGCTCAAATAGATCTACGATATCTTCGGCATACTGCCCTACAGCCGCGTAATGCGGACGCATATCCCACACACCACCATCTGGTCGAGGGGGTGGTCTAGCCGCTACAACAGACAGATCTACATCGGGGCGATGCAGCCTCACAGGAGACAATGCAGCCTTCACCCCCACGATGAGCTGATGCTGCACCAACTCCTTGACATGATTCACATTCCGAAACTTCGACAGAAGACCAGAAAGGGTCGTCGGCATAGCATCCAACGGAAACATCACATGCAGAACCAACGCGAGCGAAGTCTGCACCTGACGAAGCACCCGCGATACTTGGTGAACGCGATCCTGCACCGTGGCCAGAACCATGGCACGATCACAATCCATCCAGAAGAACCCGCCGGCTTCCATGTCCTGTTGAGTCAAGCAATTGACCCGGACAGCAACACGCTCCTTCTCCTTCCTTGGAGTAAGGTTCGCACCTGCGATACGCGCACAAAAGTAAGATGCAAGGCCGATAGGTGCATCCGAAGAAATGAGCAACAGCTCGAAAAACTTACACTGAAGCTGCTCGGACAATCAAATCAATTCCGCCATCAAGTACTCCACTTTGGCAGCACCGCGATCCGCCTTGGACTTCCAAACGTCGGCATGGCCAAGGATCCCAAGCAACTCTTTTTCGAGACTACGAACACGGTCTTGAAGAAAAGCAAGCTGCGATGAAACATCCAAGGATGGCCGTAGCCGCGCGGTAGGTGAGGTGTCAACAGGATCAGCACCCGAAGGACCCTAGAGCAGCAGAAAGGCAAAAGACATGAACACTCAGACAAAGAAGAACACAACTCAACAAATTCATTAAGTGCATAAAAATCCACTGCGTGGCACAGGGATTTGTTCATCAACATAATTACAACAAAAGAGACTACAAATACCCTACAGCTACAGTGCCTACAATACGGCACCCTGAGTAGCCTCGGAGCCGGATTGCCTCGCCTTGGCTTCCCCCTGCTGTCGTAGTGCGTACTCGGCCAGCAGATCAATCAGCTTTGGCCCATATCGCTTACAGCGAGCAGAATAGGTAGCGAAGGCTACCTCGGATCCATCCGCAGTCGTCGGCATCCGGGAAGTGATCTGGGGCAGGTCCAGCTCCGCTCCAGCCGCTAAAGCCATCGCCAGCCCGATGGATGCGCCAATGCCCTTCTGCTTGCGCTTGTACGCCGCAGGTGCTTCCACTGACAGTGCCTCCGCCAGAGCATCAACATCATCAAGGGCCGCGCCCTTGGGGACAAGCTCCTTGTAGAAATGCCCAAGGACCTCCTTGGCCTTGGAGAGCGAGCTGACGACGGTGCTACAGCGATCTTCGACCGCTGCAGTAGCATCATCTAGAGCACTCTCGTGCTCCAGAGCACCGCGGTCAAACTCGATGCCCGCGACATCTGATAAAATAAAGAGAAGGAATGAACAAAGCACCGTAGAAGAAAGACAAGAAAACCAAAAAAGATGCAAGTGAAGATACTCACCCGAAACAGCCTTGGCAGCCGCCATGAGCTTGCCAGCCACCTCTCTTTCACGCGCGATGTGTGGCAAGCTGCTCCTCGCGGTCAGTGGCCTCCCGCTGCAGGCGCTCCTTAGCCTCGGCCGCAGTAGCCAGCTCCAGCTCGAGGCGCTCCTTCGCACCAACGGCGACCTCGGCCTTCTTCTCCGCTTGACCGAGGCTCTTTTTGAGAGCATCAATCTCACGAAGGGAGGTGTTATGCTCCTCTGCATTCAAAAAATACAAGCGTCAGATAACAGTACAAGAATACACGAAGAAGCAAACATCAAAGGCATAACATCACCTTGAAGTTGTTTGAGGCTGGCCTCGAGCACCAGGTGCTCCTGCACCAGTCGCTTGGCATCCTGCACAAAAGGCTGCAGGAAGAAGACCTACTAGTCAGGAAAAGGACTCGGGGGCTACGCCCAACAGAAAATAATAGAAGCAAAATACACACACGAAAACGCTCGGGGGTTCCCCCGAGACTCGAAGGAAGAACAAAACAAGAAAACTCTTTTACAGACGCTCGGGGGCTCCCCCCATGGCAGGAGACAGAACTACTAACATGATCCAATGGCGATGCCGAAGGTCCGCTAGCAAAATTCTAACGCGCAACCACCTGAACCTCCTGCGGAGGAGGGTTCGGAGCGGCCCCCTCAGAGGTAGCCACCGTGTGAGGAGGAGGAGACGCGACTTTCGACTCCCCCATCATCTCCCGAGCACCATCGCTAGAGGGGTCGTTGGAAGAGTGCCTGCACATGGACAAATTAGTACAAGTACAAAGTAAACAGTAAAGAAAACGCAGTGCAGAGGAAACTTACGAGTCAAGCTCACTCAGGTTGAAGATAGGAGGGGTCCTCCAGACCTTCTTCTCCTCTTTCTTATCTTCCTTCTTTTCTTCCTTCTTCCGCTTTCCTGGCGGGTGCGGCGCTACAGCCCGCACGGGAAGGGCGGGAATCGGAGAGGAAGAGCCTCCATGCCCACCACTGTGACGTTCAAGACACAGTGGGTTCCTAGGAGTCGGAGGAGTCGAAGCATCCGAAGACTCACTGGAGCTTCGTGATCGTTTGTGAGTGTGGTCCTCGCTTGACTCGTTGGCCTCTTCAGCCGGAGACCGCGCCGATGGAAGCTCGGACATGGAATCCACCACATCATTATCTGGAGCATCCGGATATACTTCAGGTAGTGGAGGCGACATACCCGGCACTTTGAAGCTCTGCATAAGAGAAGAACAATTTGTTAGTACAAAAACACAAATACAACGCAGTCGAAAAATAGCGCTACACGCACGGATCTACACCTGTGGAAGAGGAAGCGAAGAAGAAAACGGAGGATTCAGCGACTTCCCCGGGATATCCTCTCTAGCCTTGAATTTCAGCAGCGAACGAAGGGCCCTGTCGAGATCTCCCTGGGAGAATTTCTCAGTCGAAACCCTCGTCGGATCACGCCAGCCAGCATAAAGGAACATCGGGTGTGCCCTAGCCTGGAGTGGCTGCACCCGACGCTCGAGAAAAGTGCGGATGATATCCACACCGTTCACTTCCTTGTCCGGAATCAACAGGATATCCTCCACCCGACGATAGAGAGCCTCTATCTCCGCCACCTCGCCATCCAAGATTTTGTTTTTCCAGGACCTTTTTGGCTCGATCTTTTGGGAGGGGTCGAAAGGAACAAGACCAAAATCCTGCCTAGGCACTACGGAGTCGCGGATATATAACCATCGCCTCCGCCAGTACTGGACAGATTCGGACATGGAAAAAGAAAAGAAAAGCAGATTGGGCTTGAGGGAGATGATGCAACCCCCAATGGGATAAACACCATCCGAACCGGATTGCCTCTTCACGAAATAAAGTTTCCGGAAGAGGCCAAAGTGCGGCTCAATACCGAGCCAGCACTCGTAGAACGTGATAAAACAAGCAATGTGAAGAAGAGAATTGGGGGAAAGATGGTGCAATTGGACACCGTACAGAAAAAGCAGTCCACGAAGGAAGTCGTGGACTGGGAAGGAAAATCCGTGAATGACAAAGGCAAGGAACATAACCCGATACCCAGCGGGGGGACGGGGGATTACCTCATTGCCTGGGAGTTTGACGGCCTCCCTATCCTGCGGGATTAGGCCCCGCTCGCGAAGCTTGCGGAGATCACTCTCCCGCATCTCCGATCGCCTCCAGCCACCATCGGTGACACGGGTAGCGGCGGCATTCTTCTTCCCTCCAGCAGCGCTGGTACCAACCGTAGATGAAGCCTTCTTCGACTTCCCCATCGCGATACGGCGGCGCCAGCAGCGTGAGTGCAGGATGAAAGATGGAAATGTGAAGGGATATTCCAGCGCGCAGCAAGAACTCTCAGAGAACAAGGAAGCAGTGAAAACGAGAATAGATGCGGTGAAAACAAACTGAAGTTTTCCCCAATGATTATAAAGACAAAGATGATGCACGACAACCGTCCATCGAGAAGACCTAACGCCAACGGGAGAATCTGGCCATACACGTGTCAGCATGGCAACGAACCGTCGCCAACACGCCGTCCACTACGCGCGGAAATCGAGGTGGCGCTGTAAGTATCTCCACGCCGCGCGTGACCGGTCAATTCAAGGTTAGACAGTGGGACCCATGTTCATCCAGTCAAGTCATCTTTGGCGCAGCAGGCGCTTGAGGTCATCGATCGTCAGCACTGACGTCATCAAAAGCTACATTAGCACCAGCTACAATTTCTTCGGCTTCAAAGCTAAGAGTACTCACTCGAATCTACGATTCGACCAATTACTCGGGGGATACTCCTATCAGTAGCGCTGGCCGCGCACTCGAAGAATGAACAACATGTTCCAGCATTGAACTATTTCTTCGAGTCCTACGTCGAGACTACGACTCCACTACGGACTCGGGGGCTACTCCCATAGGGAGGATGGATTTAAGCATCCAAAAAAATTTGTGTCCTACGGACCCGATACTGAACAACGGCTGAACTAAAAGTCTCCTCTCGAGTCTACGACTCGAACAGACACTCGGGGGCTACTCCCATAGGGAGCGCTGGTCACGCACCCTATGAATCCTTCAACTACGATCCTTCGGATAAATATGCAATAAACTTTTTGGCAACTCTGCCCTAATTAAAGCTAAGTGAGCAATGTCCTGCTTGGCCACCCGAAACACCTCCGCGGTGATAAACATTCGGATGTTGTGTCTATGCAACAAAGATAAGACCTACAGATATCATCTGATGGCCTGACAACACACATGACTGCACTCTGCTAGTAAAAATGCGTGCCAATAGGTGCGATGAAAAATCCCGACGGACGCGTTGGGTACATCAATTAAATTCACTGGAATTCCACTCTGTAAGTCCTCCGCGGCCTGAGTTGAATTACGCCAGCATATGTTCCAGGTTCGAGTTGAGGGACTCGAGCCTGAAGAAGATCGTGTTGTTTCGTCCTAAGACAGTTAACTGGCCCTGATCCGTCGGGTGAGTCAGGCACATGCATCAATAATCCCTACACATGAACTATTGAAATACATAGTCGCACCCGAAGGATTGAAGAGTCCTCAGCCGAATCTGCGATTCGAGTGATCACTCGGGGGCTACTGACATGGTTATACCCCGCGGGTACATGATCTCAGCATACCTGGTCCAACCCAAGGAAGGCCCACGGCAAATGTACGCCGGCCCATGAAGACTTTCGGGTGGCCAAGGCCCATGATGCCTTTGGATCCTTGGAGAGCAAGACTAGAGTAGATAGGAAATTCAAAGGAGTAAAACCCTAGAACCTGTAACCGACTAGGTCTATGTCCGGGACCTGCCTAAGTCTATATAAAGGCCAGGAGGGCACGACCTAGATCTCTCTCTCGTACTTTCGCATACACACCTCCATGCCAGATTGCATCTGCGCACCCCTGTAACCTTCGGTTCCGCCGTAATCAAGAGCAGACAAGCAGGAGTAGGGTTTTCCCTCAACTGAACACAGGTAAACCTCGTGTCCCGTATTGCTTGTTTTCTAACCGTTCCACGATCTCCAGCATCCCCATCTTCTCCAAAACCCAAGTCCATAACAATGGGCATTGACGAGTCGAAACCTCGTCAAGCTCAGCAGCAGCATCTTGTTCAGCCCAGAAGAAGGTTTGCCCCAGGAAATTCACTCAACCGCAACGGCCTTTTTTTTATCATGCATGCTGAAGAAGCTCAGGAAGCGCCAGACATCGTGTTGGGTATGTTTTCTGTTAATTCAGTACTTGCTAGAGTGTTGTTCGATTCGGGTGCATCGCATTCATTTGTCACCGAAGAATTTGCCTGCACAAGTAATATTCAACCAACCAAATTGAGGCATGTTATGATTGTTCAAATCCCCAGTTCAACCACAAAAGCTAGGAAAATTTGCAAAGCCGTCCCTATCTGAATCCATGGCATAGATTTTTATGCTAATTTGATAGTACTCGGAACTAAAGATTTGGAAGTAATACTAGGAATGGATTGGATGTCCAAACATAAAGGATTTATTCACTGTGCCAAGAAAGCCATAACCATGACTAGTACTGCCGGAATATCAGTAGAGCATATATCTGAAACCTTACCTCGTCAATTCAAGTGCAACAAGAGTATAGCCCAACCTACCATTGACCAAGTCTGGATAGTCTGTGAATACCCCGATGTATTTCCAGATGTTTTGCCCGGTATGCCCCCAGATCGGGATATCGAGTTTATCATTGAACTAATTCCCGGAACAGGACCCATAGCCCAAAGACCCTATAGTATGAACCCGTCTGAACTAGCAGAACTAAAGAAGCAACTGGATGCCATGTTGGAAATTGGATTGATTCAACCAAGTGTGTCACCATGGAGATCACTTGTCTTGTTCGTGGACAAGAAAGATGGAGGTAACCGTTTGTGTACAGATTATAGGAAGTTGAATGACGTCACTATCAAGAACAAGTACCCATTGCCCAAGATAGAAGATTTGTTTGATCAGTTGACTGGTGCCAAAGTGTTTCCTAAGATTGATCTTAGAACAGGCTATCATCAACTCAAGATTCGCGCTGAGGATATTCCAAAGACTGCCTTTACCACCAGATATGGATTATACGAGTATACTGTCATGTCTTTTGGATTAACCAATGCCCCCGCTTATTTCATGAATCTCATGAATAAGATTTTTATGGACTCCCTGGATAAGTTTGTCGTTGTTTTCATCGATGACATACTAATTTATTCCAAATCAGAAGAAGAACATGAGCTACACCTAAGGACCATTCTTGGAACCCTTAGGGAGCAGCAGTTGTATGCCAAGTTTAGCAAATGTGAATTCTGGTTACAAGAAGTAGGATTCCTCGGCCACATTGTATCAGCCGGAGGAATTGCCGTTGACCCTACAAAGGTGAAAGATGTAGAAGATTGGCAAGCCCCAACCACTCAAACCCAAGTTCGTGCATTTCTCGGATTGGCGGGATATTACCGCAAGTTCGTAGAAGGATTCTGGAGTATCGCCAGACCCATGACCCAATTGCTGAAGAAGGACAAGAAGTTCGAATGGACCGACAAATGTGAAGCGAGTTTTCAAGAACTCAAGAGGAGATTGATTTCATCCCCAATCTTAATCATGCCGGATATCACGAAGCCCTTCGACGTGTATTGTGACAGATCGGTCTCGGATGTGTTCTAATGCAAGAAGGCAAAGTCATATCTTATCTATCTCGACAACTGAAACAACATGAGCAGAATTACCCAACCCATGACCTCGAACTCAGAAGGAGCTGAATATGAGACAGAGAAGATGGATTGAGCTAATCGAGGATTACGATCTGGACATTCACTATCACCCTGGTAAAGCCAACGTGGTAGCAGATGCCCTTAGCAGATTGCCATGCCGCTTGAACTCCATGATTTTGAAGGAGCAACCAAGCTTGCACAAAGAGATGGAAGATTTCCGAATGGAATTAGTGAGTGAAGGATTTTTGGCTAGCATAGAACTTCTACCCACTTTGATCGTCCAGATCAAAGAGGCGCAGAAAGGAAATGTTAGTATCGACGGAATCAAGCGTCGTATCGATACAGGCAAAGTACCCAGATTCACCGAAGACGAAGAAGGAGTTCTGTGGTACAAAGGACACCTTTGTGTACCAGCAGATTCTGAGTTGAAAGAAGTTATTCTGAAGGAAGCCCATGATACACTTTATTCTATCAACCTCGGAGGAACGAAGATGTATCAAGATTTGAAGGAGCAATTTTGGTGGAATAAGATGAAGAGAGAAATCGGAAGCTATATCGCCAAGTGTGATATATGTCAGTGAGTCAAGGCGGGACATCAAAGACCCGCTGGATTGTTGCAACCATTGCAGATTCCGGAATGGAAATGGGATTCCGTTGGAATGGACTTTATCACCGGATTACCTACTTCTAGTAGGGGAAATGACTCTATCTGGGTCATAGTGGACATATTGTCCAAAGTCGCCCATTTCTTACCAATCAAGACCACATATCAGAGTTCGAAGCTAGCAGAGTTATACATCGCTAGAATCGTCAGTTTGCATGGAGTCCCTAAGAACATCGTATCGGATCGAGGAACTCAGTTTACCTCGAGATTCTGGAAGAGAGTCCAAGAAGGTTTAGGAACCCGCCTAGATTTCAGCACCGCGTATCACCCTTAGACCGATGGACAAACGGAGCGAGTAAATCAAATACTCGAAGATATGTTGAGAGCCTGTGTGTTAGAATATGGATCTAAGTGGGAAGACTGTCTGTCGTTTGTAGAATTTTCATACAACAACAGTTATCAAGCTAGTTTGCAAATGGCCCCATTTGAATTTATGTACGGAAGAAAGTGTCGCACCCCTTTGAATTAGTCGGAAGTAGGAGAGAGTCAGATTTTTGGACCTGATATCCTACGAGAAGCAGAATAGAAGGTTCACAAGATTCGTGAGCACCTCAAGACAGCCCAGTCCCTACAGAAGAGTTACGCCGACAAGAGATGTAGATACCTCGCCTTCAACATAGGAGATTTTGTGTATTTGAAAGTGTCGCTATTGAAGGGAATGCAGCGTTTCCAGCTCAAAGGAAAGTTAGCCCCCAGATATATAGGCCCCTTCAAGATTCTGAACCGTCGAGGAGAAGTTTCGTATCAATTGGAACTACCCGAAGAGATGTCAGCCGTGCACAATGTGTTCCATATCTCATTACTTCGCAAGTGCCTCGAAGTCCCGGATAAGACCGAAGTGTTCAAGAATATTGATCACCAGACCATAGAAATCAATGATGACCTGGCCTATCCCGAAGTACCCATCCATATTTTGGAAGAAGATTTCAGAACTACCAGAACCCGAAGCATCAAGTTTCTCAAGATTCAGTGGAGCAACCACACGGAAGAGGAAGCTACCTGGGAGCGCGAAGATCACATCAGGACGGAGTTTCCCGATCTCTTCAAATCCTAGGTAATCTTTTTCGTCCTTTTTCAAATCTCGGGACGAGATTTTGTTTAAGGGGGGAAGGTTTGTAATATCCCAAAAATTTTAAACTAGAATCATCAAACTCTAATCACCAAATTTAGGGTTAACAAAAACTTTTCAAATTAAAAATATGAAAGCATTCATATGAGTGTTCATTAAAATTTGGATTCTTTTGAATTGCCATGATTATGTGTTTCTTTGCTTGTAAAATGATTCTTAGGTGAAATAAATATCATCTAAACAATCCCCAAACTTTTCCCAAAGACAAACAAATCAAAACAAACAAATTAAGTGAATGGTCACTTTGGCCAAATTAACTCCCATGCCTACTTTGGCTATCTCTAACTTTCAGAACATAACAGAAACTTGTTTGGATCTGTGAACCCCTGATAGTACTCATAACAAAGTACCAAGGCCCACTTTGTGATCATCCAAAAACATTTAAATGCATAGTTTAAATGACAGTTTAAAATTGAATCTATTTCATATGGGAAGATTCCACTTTTCAAAATACACTCAAACAAGCTCAATTTTCAAAACCCAAGCATCCACAGCATCACCAGCACATGCCTAGCACACCCACCAAAAATCTTTTCAACATTCAAAACTTGAATTCATGCGGCCATTTCATCAAACAGCTTGCATATACAAATCAAACAAAATCAAAACACTATGTTGAGCAGTGTTTTGGGCCTAACTTGTTCCCTCTCTAGCTCACAGCAACCTCAGTAGATCATCTAGAAAACTTAACTAAGCTCTAGCCTCACTGTAAACTCGCCAATGTCATCAATGGTGAACAGCCCGAGAGCACCCATGTCACCCCCAGTGTGGACAGCAAGCTAGGAGAAGAACTAGCCGTGCCAACCTTGTCTGGGAGGTAGCCCATGCTTCACCGCCCCATCTCGACCAGCCCTGCCTCGTAGAGAGCAACCAGAACCGCCAGGAACGTCGCGCCCACGCCGCTGTCGACCATGCCGAAGCGCACAGCAGAGCAAGCGCCGTTCCCACGCAACCCGGCCACCTCGAGCCCTCGCCGCCCGCCAGCATGCACCCCACCGTCCCAGGAGACCGCCAGACATGCCCATTTCACCGCCCGTACCCCATAGCCACCGCTCGCCGCAGAGTTCGCCGCCTCTGCCTCGCAGAGCATCGCGCGTTCCCAACCATTTGCCACCGCCCCTACACGCGCATTAAAGCCCTAGAACATCGCCAGGAGACCACCGATCGATCGCCAACCTCGTCCATGCCTCTAGCTGCCCGTAGCCGTGTCACCACCGTCGCCTGCCCATCCCGTTCGGTCTCGCCGTCGGGCCTATAAAAGGAGTCCACCCCCAGCCGATTGAAGCACACCATCTCACTCCCCTCACCTCACTGATCATTCCACCCCGTACCCAGAGCAAGGCGAGCAGTGCATTGCCGGAATTGTGTCGGAGCAGGCCGCCTCTGGAGAAGAAGGGCCTTGTCGATTTTTTCCACCCCAGGAGCTTCCGCGACCACCCCTGAGTTCGCCGTCGTCGACTTCTTCGTTCGCGCACATCGCCGACCTTCGCCTGAGCCCCGGTGAGCCCCCGACGACCCCCACTGAGCCGCTAGGGTTCGAACTCTCCGGTGACATGTTCATCGTCGACGACGACCCTCAGCCGTCGATCTTCATTCTAATCCAACGCACCATATCGCCTGCATCGCTTCGTGTTAAGAGTCGACCGAGAGACCCGCCTGTCGCCAATCGCCACAAGGAGTGACACCGCGGCCGTTAACCTTTCTCAAGACCCACTCGTTTGAATTTAGCTTTTTCTTTTTAAGTTCAAACATAGTTCTGTACCTAGTTTCAAAAATCAACCCAGCTCGATTCAGTGAACCAAATTGAATGAAACCAATTTTTTTAGAAAGATATTGAAATGCTTAATCCAAGCCCATTGGATTCAAATCATTTGAATCTATAGATCAACCTTGGTAAAAATAACAAGGCGGAAGCTTTTCTGAATTCAAACATTTTTCAAAATTAAACCATAATAGCTTTTGAGTTGATTCCAACTCTCAAAAATCACATTTGATCATACCTTTTAGAATATATAAAAACATATGGGTTTACTTACAGAAATAATGTTCAAGTAATAAAAGAATGCCACATAGACATTTCTAGCCACTTTAATGATTTAAAATAAAAAGGTTAAACCTTATTAAATTGTGACTCTACTTTAAATCATATTCCCATGTACTAAATATGTGGTGATGACCTGTGTCAACATGATCCCATGTTTGGTTTGGAGAATATTAAATCTTAAGTAGTTTTTCAATGAGTAGAAATTACTTTTCTAAAAAAAGACAAATGATTTATTCTTGTGATATTAGTGATGATGCTAGATCATCTATAGAACACCTTTGTGTGATGATTGAAGGTAGTTAAGTATTGTTTGGTGATTGTGTACCTCGTATTTATTCATAGACTCTAGTACCGACCAAGGATACAAGGAGGATGTAGGATACTACGAAGAAGAAGCCGAGGAGAACTTCAACCACTGCTCTGCACAAGGAAAGCCTAATACTACTAGTTGATTGAGCAAGCCTTATTAATCAAGTTGACCTATGCAAGCTAACACTTGCAAGATACTCTACTTATGCAAGCCTAATACTACTAGTTGATTGAGCAAGCCTTATTAATCAAGTTGACCTATGCAAGCTAACACTTGCAAGATACTCTACTTATGCAAGCTAATACTGCTTGTTACCATGCCAACTATATGCCTTAAGCATATGTGATCATGCCCACTTGATAACCTAATCCTAGTTTTACTTGCAAGCTTCTACTTTATTTCTTTATCAAAGCTCTTACTTAGAGTTTACTTGAGTAAATTGTAGATACTAGAAAGATAATTGAAGGTTGCATAAAGAGCATTAAATTTGGCCTAAGCTAGATAATCTTGATATCATCCTAAGGCATGAGATTGAACCTAGTCAAACTCCACTTGTTTACCACCCCTCATTAGTATTCACTCCCATTTGTAGATGCTAGTGCTAAGCATAAAACTTGATCAACTTTAGATGGGAATACTTGGTGAAAATGGTTATGAAAACCTTGGAATGATGGATCATTTTATTGAAATGTTTTGACATGTGTTTCCGAAAGCACCAGATGATTTTGGTGATGAAAATGTTGAGGCATGAGCCTTATCCCTTTATAAAACGGATGGTTGTCTGGATGCGATACCATTCCAATTTTACCGTACAACCACAATACCCGAGAATTGGGTAGGGCTTGACTGGAAACTTATATACCTTAGTATTGGTTCCCTCACGGCCAAGGTCTGAGCTGAGGCTACCTTGTGAAGATTTTCCACCTATGCAGTACCCAAGATGACAGTTGGTCATGGTTGGGAGGCCAAACTCACAGGAGAGGTGCCTATACTAGGGTGTGTAATTGAAAGGTTAGGATTGATTATCCGCATACTAAGTATGGTGAATTCAGGATTTGTTCCTGATGGATGTATTGTTGGAGATATGCCCTAGAGGCAATAATAAATTTAGTTATTATTATATTTTTGTGTTTATGATAAATGTTTGCATTCATGCTATAATAGTATTAACAAGGAAACATTAATACTTGTGTGATTTGTAAACTCAATTTGAAGTCCCTAGTAAAGCCTCTATACATAACTAGCCTGTTGGTTGATAAATGATTGTGGTTTCCCTATCATGAACATTGAGATGTTATCAACAACAAGATCATATCATTAGGAGAATGATATGGTGGACATACTCCTATAGATAAGCGTAGCATAAAGATCAAGTCATTTTAATAGTTCAATTGCTATATGCTTTCTGATACATAGTAACCTAATTCCTTCGACCATGAGATCATGCATATCACCTTTACCGGATGGATGCTTTGATGACATCAAACACCACACCGTAACTGGGTGGCTATAAAGGTGGCATTGAGTGTTCGGAAAGTATTGGTTGAAACACATGGATCAAGAGTGGGATTTGTCCATCCATATGACGTGTAGATATACTCTGGGCACTCTCGGTGGAATGTCATCCAGTTAGCTTGCAAGCATGTGACTGGCTCACAAGGGATAACATATCACGGGAACGATAAAAGATTACGGTAACGAGGTTGAACTAGGTATGCAGAGATACCGACGATCATAACCTCGGATAAGTAAAGTATCGTGAGACAAAGGGAAATTGGTATCGTATGTAAGTGGTTCATTCGATCGCAAAGTAATCGTAGAAATATGTGGGAGCCATATGAATTTCTAGATTCCTCTATTGGTTATTTTTCGGAGAAGTGTCTCGATCATGTCCGCATAATTCACGAACCGTAGGGAGACACACTTAAGGATTCGACGTTGTTTGAGTAGTTATGGAATGAATGAGAAAGAGACTGAATGTTGTTCGGAGTCTCGGATGGGATCCGGGATATCACGAGGAGATCCGGAATGGTCCATAGAATAAGATTCATATAAGGAAAGTCCCGTTTCGGAGTTGGGGAATGATTCCGGTGTTTTCATCGAGAATGTTCTAGAAGGTTCCGGAATGTCCGGCACTCCGGAGGGGAAGGGGTACATGAATGTGTCATTGCAAGTTGGAATGATTGCATCATGTACTAAGTGTCATCGCTGTTCCAAATGAAGGATTAATTCAAATCTTAGTTTGAAAAGTCAAATAGCTAAATTGAAAAGTCAAACGGCTAAATTTGGAAAGAGGAAAAGAGGAGGAAGGTGAAACCGAGTTGGGGAGGGAGTCCTACTCCCCAAGCCGGCGCACCACCCAAGCCGAGTTGGGTAGGGACTCCCCTCCCTCCCCTTGGCCGCCGGCCCCTCCACCTATATAAGGAGGGGCAGGGCTCCCTCCTAGCACACACAAGTACCTCTCCTCAAACCCTAGCTTGGCACCACCACCATAGCCGCCGCCGCCCCCTTAGGGTTTTGCCCTAGCCGCCGACTTGGGGTGTGTAACACCCTCAGAATCGGCCCTATGCAAGTTTCAGCGCTTCCCGCCAAACCCGCATAGAAACGATTCAAAGGTGCCCACCAGGCACTTGCGTGCGGGTGGAAAACGAAGTAATAACATTACACAACAGTCCTCGATGGGACCCACAGAACAGATATATATACCACACGACTCCATGAGTCAAGAATACAGATATACAGAACAAAGATCCAAATCACCTTGAAAACGATAGAGCGTCCAGCTACGGACAAGAGGCAAATGGGGCTAAGAGCCCTGAAGAATAACCAATGGCGTCCATAACCCTGCGTGCCAAGCCGGAAGGTAACCACCTAACGTCGATCTCGTAACCTGCTTAAACAAAGGGTGCCGACAAAGGGCAAAGGAAAAGAGAGCGGTCGATCGAGGCCAAGACACGGCGAGGCTAGAATTGGCGGTCCTCGCCTACATAGGTATGGTGGATGAAAGGCAAAGATGCACTAAACAACCTATAGAGACTCGATATAACTGGCGGCTATCAGAGAGGGGTAAGAAAAACCTATTCGGAACCAACCTGATGCTACCACCAAACATACCCATCCTGGTGTTTCCCCCTCGAGACCAAACGAGGAAGTCAACCGAGGAACTCACACCGTTGGCAGTTTTATTTATTCAGTTATCGTTGCAGCAATTACTAGTCAGGTATAGATAGTTGTCCTGATATAATAAGCAGTGGGCACTTTTAGTTAACCATTCCGTTGTAGTTGCAACACTTACTAGTCAGATACAATTGGCATGAGATATCCCCAACCCAGCAGTTGTTGGTACTTTTATTTAGCCATTCCGTTGTAGTGAAGCTGATTACTAGTCATATCGGATACAAGTCAAATTATAGCAGTAAACTTTAGTTATAGTTGTCTATGATCGAGACCTATGCTCCAAGTCGTCCATAACCGCGGACACGGCTTCTCGAAAAGATTTAACCCTGCAGGGGTGCACCAAAGTTTCCACACGCACCTACACCCTTGTTGTCGGATCAGGTAGGTACAAGATCACAAAACATACACCCAACGGTATGTCGACGGGGTTTCGGACACGACGTTTCCCAGACCCAAGCAAGCACGGGGGGCCACCCCACTAAGCTACCCATAACGAAGTTTGCCGGCTCCGAAACGGACCCAGGGTTTGCGTCAGTGGTTGTAAACGACTAGGAACCCGAAACTCTCGGGCTTGTCGATACCGCGAAAACACTCCGCTTACCTAAACAGTACAGGTGTAGTACATCGCACAATTTAAATAAAGCAGTAAAGCATGGCATAAGTACATGATAGTAATAAAGCCCCAAACTACTTGTGGCCCCCAGTACAGTACTTGGAATCAGGTACTAAATCGATGGGGGTGCCCATACATCCCACATGTGGTTAGAGCGCTCGATCTCGGAACAGGTGTCAAGAACTCGGGGTCCTACGGGACACAAGTGGACGGTTAACAACCAAATAACATCTATTGCCCACCTGTGCCTTTGCATTTACCTACTTCAATTTTAGTTATTAAACAGTAATTAAAGTCTTGATCATCTCCAACAATAAACACACGGCCATACTCCAACAACTGTGGTACTTGACGACACGCAACAGCACTTGAGCAAGCGACTACGACGCGCAGGTCCAACTATCTACCAAACAACAGGTAATAGGAGGTGTCCAAGGCAATATAAGGTTGCAAGGGATATCACGGGTACGAAAACTAGAGCATCGCAACACAGATAGCAATAGATCAACAGGAGGGAATAAATACTATAAAAGTAAGATAGGTAGAAAGGGGGAGGTGCTCGCCTGAAAACATTGCCGAAGGTTCATCCGAAGATCGGGTCGACACTCGCATCAACTCAACGGCCTTATCCGCGAAGAACCAAAACACTAAAGGAAACACCGGATGCACTATTTAATACTATGACAGAAGATCGGGCATGATGCATGTATGGTGTATGACATGGCAAGGTGCGATGCAATTAGGCAATATTAAGCGGAACCGGGGGTCCCAACAATTAATTAATAGGTTCATGTTGTTTATCTACCCCGCAAATTAAATGTTGTAATAACAGGGCAAGATAAGTTACCGGTTCGCTACACAAATTTAAATGAGGCCAATATAAGACTAGATTTTCCCGCATATGGGCCCCATATTTAATTACGAGGTGAATCGGCATAAGGCCCCCGAACCATAGAATATGTATGCAAGCATGACAATTTAATATGCACAAATTTGATATTACATTTGTAAAATAGGGCTCGAGAAAGGGGGTCACACATGGGTTCGGCGATCTTGGGGCTCGATGTGGTTTGGGTTCGGTCTCACAACACTTGCATCCATGTAGGAGGTCTTGGCGTTCCGCGAAGAAGTTCATGGCGTCCCAAGATCGGTCTTGTACTTCGAGTGTAGCTGAAGATCTTGTCGAAAATATTGCGTGGTCTTCGAGAGGTAACACTCGGGTTCACAAACAACGGCCGACTTAACTGAGGTAGATCACTACCTGATGTCCAACATCACCGGTTTTACCCAACACGAGAAAAATAACCGCCGAGTGTGCTAGCAGCACACAAGCACAGGCCGCAGCGGCCGAGAACAGGAGCAGGGGAGACGAACGGCGTGAACCTCCAGCGGAGGCGCCCTGCGGAAGGCGGTCAGAGGAGGACGAGACAGGATAGGTCGACGGAGGCAGTTCTGCAGGGTGGTGGTGATAGGCCGAGGACGGAGGGGCGGCACGGACCGAGTCGGGCCACACGGCAGTGGCGTCGACGGCGGAAGCTTGCAGGAGGCGAGGATCTTGGGGGGGAGGGGGGCAGGAAGAACGAAGGCGACGCACAGGGGCCAGGCTCTGGCAGACGCGAGCTTGCGGCTCGGCGCATCGGCAACGAGGCCTTGCAAGCGCAGGAGGAGGCCGGCGACGGGCGGACAGAGAGGCTAGGTGGGGAGGACGCTGCAGGCAGGGGACATCTGGCTGCCTGGGTCGATGGCCGACCGAGGATCTAGCACCGGAGGACGAAGGCGGTGGCGTTCCTGGTGGTGGAAATCCACAGGGAAGAGCCGGAGTGGAGTGGTCGCTGGCGGCAGAGGCGAGGCAGGGCCGAGCGGGGACGGCGATGGCGGACGACGCGAAGGGGGACGCACGGTCGAGGCTCTGCAGGAGGGAGGCCGGACGGGGAGCGGTGCTTGGAGGCCGGCAGCACGCTGCAGAGGTGGCCGGCGGCGAGGTTGGCAAGAAGGAGGCCCGAGACGGCGAGGAGGAGATGCCCTGGCAGGGGCGACAGGAGGCGGCCGGCTCCGGCTGAGGAGCTCGAGGCGTCTTCTTGGCCACACTGGCGGCGACGGGAGAACCACCCGGCGATGCAGGATCGAGGAGGAGGTCGGACAGGAAGGTGGGGCCAGACGGGGGAGAGAGAGGGGTCTGGTGGGGGAGGCTTGATGCGGGGGAGGTGGGATCGGGAGCAGGTGGGGCTTGCAGGGTGGGGCCAGGAAGAGAGGCAGGGGCCGGCTGTGTGGTGTGAGTTTGTGTGCTGAGGTTGGAGTTGGGGATTGGTGGGCGCGTGCGGGAGTGTTGGGGGATGGGGAGTGGCGGCGGGTGAGGACTGGTTAGAGGGTTGGGTGGTTCGGGGAGGTCTAGGGTTAGGGTTAGGTTTAGATATTTTAGTGTTTAGTTGGGCCGGGTCGTAGACTGCTGGCTTGTCGGGCTTTTGGACTGGCAGGCTGGCGGTCTCCCCGACAAAAATATTTTTATGATCTTTATAAAATAAGACATTTTAGGACATAGTTTTAGATAAATACTAGATCTAGAAAAGACCGAGGTTTTACATTAGAAATGAAGATGGGGAAAATCTAGAAACAAAGAAGGGCTTTTCGAAAATAGTTTTAGTTAAAACATGCATGCAAATATCATGATGATGCAATGCACGAAAAACAACGCGATTTTCTAGTAGTGGTTTTTAGCGGGATGCCACAGGGTGCCCCAAACCCTAGCCGCCAGCTCTAGCCTCTCCTCCTTGGTGTGTCTAAAACCTAGATCGCCGAGGAGCTCTCTCATACTCCACCATACTCGCTCCGGCTTAAGGCGAAGCCCTGCGAGATCTCCCCTCTACTTCCGGTACCAGAGTGCTACAACCTCCGCTGCCTGCTGGAACAAGGGAGAGGAAGGTCTTCGTCGAGTACCGAACGTGTGACCGACTGTGGGAGCGCTACCAGAACGCAGCGCCGGAAGGATCGTCTACGCGATCTTGAGATCGGGAAGAGTACGACTACATCACCCACGAGAATCCGCTCTCGTTAAACACTTTGGAATCTTCGAGGGTAAGTTATTCCATCGACTCGTTGCTACAATCTAGTAGATAGATCTTGGCTTGTTTGTTTGTATGCGATAGAAATTTTTTGTTTTCCATGCTACGAAACCCTACAAAGGGTATCGAGCCGTGTCTATATGTAGATCTGCACGAGTAGAACACAATGGTCATTGTGGGCGTTGATGCTTTTATTGTCGATTGCTTCTTGTGTACTTTGCATCTTGCGGTATGTTGGGATGAAGCGGCCCGGGCTAACCTTACATGACATCGTTCATGAGACTTGCTCCATGCTCGACATGCAACTTGTATTGCATAAGTGGATTTGCGGGTGCCTGTTTCTCCTAGCATAGTTAAGATCCAATTTACAACGGGTGATTAACAATACTAGTATCAATGTTGTGGTTCATGTTCGTAAGTTAGAACGACACTTATTGGAAGCCCCAAACCACGTAAAACATGCAAAGAAAGTAGAGGCGTCTAACTTTGTTTTGCAGGGGTGTGCAGTGATGTGATATGGCCATGATTGTGATTATATTTGATGTATGCAATGTTCCTTATTGTAAGTTGGCAACCGGCAGGAGCCATATGGTTGTCTTTAATTTATGTTAAGACCCGCGTGTCTATTCAAAGTAGTTGTAATAGTTGAAGCCGGTGGACGACAACCATGGAGAAGCGTCATTGACCTTGATGCAATGCCGGTGATGATGGAGATCATGTTCGTTCTTGAAGATGGAGATCGGAAACACAAAGAAGAAAGGCCATATCATATCACATATTATGAATTGCATGTGATGTTAATCCTTTATGCATCTTGTATTGCTTAGTAGATGACGGTAGCATTATAAGATGATCCCTCATGCACATGAATTTCAAGTCATAAAGTGTTCACCCTTAGTTAGCACCGTTTCTAAAGCTTGTTGTTTCGAAGCACCACGTGACGATCGGGTGTGTTAGATTCCGCAAGTGTATACAATGTGAGCAAGCCAGATTTGCTCATGCGGAAACTAAGGTTTGATCTTGACGAGCTTAGCATGTACAGACATGGTCTCGGAACACGGATCACCGAAAGGTAAAGCATGAATCATATAGTAGATATGATGAACATGATGATTGTTCGCCATTGAAACTATATCAACTCTCGTGATGATCGGTGTTGATGTAGTGGATTTTGTTCGTGTGATCACTAAAACAATGTGAGGGATGTTGTTTTTGAGTGGGAGTTCACCTAGATTAACTTTATTATTAATTTGAACTCAATTTGTCATAAACTTAGTCTAAAATATTGCAAATATGTTGTAGATCAATGGCAGCCCCTACCATCAATTTTAATGCGTTCCTATAGAAAGAAAAGTTGAAAAAACAATGGAAGCAACTTCGCGGATTGGTTCCGCAATTTGAGGATTGTCCTCACAGCTGGTAATTTGACCTATGTCTTTGGATGCACATTTGGGTGACCCACTGCGGTGATTCTTCCGATGAAGTAAAGAATGTTTACCTCGCTCGGAAGAATCGATTACTCCATAGTTCGATGTGCTATCTTGTATGGTTTGGAATCGAGCTTGAAAAGGTTTGAGAATTCAGACCCATATGATATTGTCGAGGATGTCAAATTGATCTTTGAGACTCATGCGGCAATTGAAAGTTATGAGGCTTCGAAAAGTTCTTTAAGCTGCAAGATGGAAGAGGGCAGCTCAAGTCGGTGAGCATGTGCTTAAGATGTCCGACGCATAAACAAACTTCAAAGCTTGGGTATAGTGATTCCTAATGCTTTGGGGATTTACCGTGTCCTCCAATCACTACCACCAAGTTACAAGAACTTTGTGATGAACTACAACATGCAGAACATGAACAAGCAGTTGCCAGAACTGTTTGCTATGTTAAAGTCTGCAGAAGTGGAGATCAAGAAAGAGCACCAAGTGTTGTTGGTCAATAAGACCACCAAATTCAAGAAAGGCAAGTCTAAGCAGAAGGGACACTTCAAGAAGGGTGGTAAGAAAGTTACCACGCCGGCGAAGAAGACCAAGGCTGGACCTAAGACCGATACTTAGTGCTTTTACTACAAGGGAGAAGGTCACTGGAAGCGGAATTTCCCAAAGTACTTGGCGGATTTGAAGAACGGCAACATCAAGAAGAAAGGTATATCTGATATACATGTTATTGATGTGTATCTCACTAGTACTCATAGTAGTGCCTGGGTATTTGATACTGGTTCGGTTGCTCATATTTTAACTCGAAACAGGTGCGGCAGAATAAACGGAAGCTAGCGAAGAACGAGGTGACGATGCGCGTGGGAAACGGATCAAAGGTTGATGTGATCGCGGTCGGCACGCTACCCCTTCATCTACCATCGGGATTAGTTTTATACTTAAATAATTGTTATTTGGTGCCTGCGTTGAGCATGAACAATATATCGGGATCTTGTTTATTGCGAGACGGTTACTTGTTTAAGTCCGAGAATAATGGTTGTTCGATTTATATGAGTAATATGTTTTATGCACATGCACCTTTGATAGATGGTCTATTCTTATTGAATCTCGATAGTGGAAATACACATATCAACAACATTGAGGCTAAACGTTTGAAATCAAGCGATAATTCGACCTATATGTGGCAATCGCTGCCTTGGTCACATTGGAGTGAAGCGTATGAAGAAACTCCATTCTGATGGACTTCTTGAATCACTTGATTTCGAATCACTTGAAAGATGCGAAGCATGTCTGATGGGTGAAATGACTAAGACTCCATTTTCTGGTATGATGGAGCGAGCTACGGACTTATTAGAAATCATACATACCGATGTGTGTGGTCCAATGAGTGTAGCATCGCGCGGTGGTTATCGTTATGTTCTTACCTTCACGGATGATTTGAGTAGATATGGGTATATCTATTTCATGAAACATAAGTCCGAAACTTTCGAGAAGTTTAAGGAGTTTCAAAGTGAGGTAGAGAATCAACGTAACAAGAAGATTAAATTTCTACGTTCTGATCGTGGAGGTGAATATCTAAGTTACGAGTTTGGCGAGCATTTGAAGAAATGCGGAATACTTTCACAGTTGACACCGCCGGGAACACCACAGCGTAATGGTGTGTCCGAACGTCGTAATCGAACTCTCTTAGATATGGTTCGTTCTATGATGTCACTTACAGATTACCGCTATCATTTTGGGGTTATGCATTAGAAACAGCCGCATTCACTTTAAATAGGGCACCATCTAAATCCGTTGAAACGACACCGTATGAATTATGGTTTGGGAAGAAACCTAAATTGTCGTTCCTTAAATTTTGGGGTTGCGAAGCCTATGTAAAGAAGTTACAGCGGGACAAGCTTGAACCCAAAGCGGAAAAATGCGTCTTCATAGGATACCCGAAGGAAACTATTGGGTATACCTTCTATCATAGATCCGAAGGCAAAATCTTCGTTGCCAAGAATGGATCCTTTCTAGAGAAGGAATTTCTCTCGAAAGAAGTGACGGGAAGGAAAGTAGAACTCAACGAGGTTGTCAAACCTTCTCTCAAAATTGCGAGTAGCGCAGCACCGGAAGAAGTTCCTGTGGTGCATGCACCAATTAGAGAGGAAGCTAATGATGATGATCATGAAACTTCGGTTGAAGTTGCTACAGAGCCTCGGAGGTCAACGAGAACTCGTACCACTCCAGATTGGTATGATCCCGTTATGAGTGTCATGTTGGTGGACAACACCGATGACCCTGAGACATATGAGGAAGCAATGATGAGCCCAGATTCCAATAAATGGCAAGAAGCCATGAAATCCGAGATTGGATCCATGTACGAAAACTAAGTATGGACTTTGGTGGACTTACCGGATGGCTGGAAGGCTGTCGAGAACAAATGGATCTTCAAGAAGAAAACAGATGCTGATGGTAATGTTACTGTCTATAAAGCTCGACTTGTCGCAAAAGGGTTTCGACAAATTCAAGGAGTTGACTACGATGAGACTTTCTCACCAGTAGTGAAGCTAAAGTCTATGAGGATTATGTTAGCAATCGCTGCATATTATGATTATGAGATATGGCAGATGGATGTCAAAACAGCATTCCTCAATGGAGATATTGATGAAGAGTTGTATATGATGCAACCCAAAGGTTTTGTCGATCCTAAAGATGCTAACAAGGTATGTAAACTTCAACGGTCCATCTATGGATTGAAGCAAGCATCCCGAAGTTGGAATCAACGTTTTGATAAGGTGATCAAAAGTTTTGGTTTTATACAAACTTATGGAGAAGCTTGTATTTACAAGAAAGTGAGTGGGAGCTCTGTAGCATTCTTAATACTATATGTGGATGACATATTGTTGATTGGGAATGATGTAGACCTTCTTAATAGTGTCAAGGAATATTTGAATAATAGTTTTTCAATGAAGGATCTTGGCAAAGCATCTTACATATTAGGCATAAAGATTTATAGAGATAGATCAAAACGCCAAATATCATTGTCACAGAGTACATATTTGGACAAAGTTCTAAAGAGATTTGGAATGGAAGATAGCAAGAAAGGGTTCTTGCCCATGTTGCTCCTATCGACCTTGAGTAAAACTCAAAGTCCGACATCGGCAGAAGATAGAGAAAGGATGAGTAAGACTCTCTATGCCTCAGCCATAGGATCTCTAATGTATGCCATGCTATGTACTAGACCCGACATTGCATATGTTGTTAGTTTAACTAGCAGATATCAAAGTGATCCAGGAGTGGATCATTGGACAGCGGTCAAAAACATCCTTAAGTACTTGAGAAGAACTAAGGATATGGTTCTTTCTTATGGAGGTGATGAACAGCTCGTTGTTAATGGTTACACCGATGCTAGTTGGAACACCGATCCGGATGATTCTAAATCACAATCTGGATACGTATTTATTTTGAATGGTGCAGCAGTTAGGTGAAGGAGTGCAAAGCAAAGCGTTGTGGCGAGATCTTCAACTGAATCGGAATACATGGCTGCTTCGGAGGCTTCACAAGAAGCGATATGGATGAAAGAGTTCATTACAGAGCTGGGTGTGGTTCCTAGTGCGCTGGACCCAATGTCTATCTACTGTGATAACATGGGCGCCATAGCCAATGCGCAAGAACCAAGGTCACACAAGAAGCTGAAGCATATCAAGCTACGTTTTCACGCTATTCGAGAACATATCCAAGATGGGGATATAAAGATTTGCAAAGTACACAGATCTGAATGTGGCGGATCCGTTGACTAAACCTCTCCCGAGGGCAAAACATGACCAGCACCAAACTGCCATGGGTGTTCGGTATATTACCATGTAATCTAGATTAGATGACTCTAGTGCAAGTGGGAGACTGTTGGAGATATGCCCTAGAGGCAATAATAAATGTAGTTATTATTATATCTTTGTGTTTATGATAAATGTTTACATTCATGCTATAATAGTATTAACAAGGAAACATTAATACTTGTGTGATTTGTAAACTCAATTTGAAGTCCCTAGTAAAGCCTCTATACATAACTAGCCTGTTGGTTGATAAATGATTGTGGTTTCCCTATCATGAACATTGAGATGTTATCAACAACAAGATCATATCATTAGGAGAATGAAATGGTGGACATACTCCTATAGATAAGCGTAGCATAAAGATCAAGTCATTTTAATAGTTCAATTGCTATATGCTTTCTGATACATAGTAACCTAATTCCTTCCACCATGAGATCATGCATATCACCTTTACCGGATGGATGCTTTGATGACATCAAACACCACACCGTAACTGGGTGGCTATAAAGGTGGCATTGAGTGTTCGGAAAGTATTGGTTGAAACACATGGATCAAGAGTGGGATTTGTCCATCCATATGACGGATAGATATACTCTGGGCCCTCTCGGTGGAATGTCATCCAGTTAGCTTGCAAGCATGTGACTGGCTCACAAGGGATCACATATCACGGGAACGAGAAAAGAGTACTTATCGGTAACGAGGTTGAACTAGGTATGCAGAGATACCGACGATCATAACCTCGGATAAGTAAAGTATCGTGAGACAAAGGGAAATTGGTATCATATGTAAGTGATTCATTCGATCGCAAATTAATCGTAGAAATATGTGGGAGCCATATGAATTTCCAGATTCCTCTATTGGTTATTGTTCGGAGAAGTGTCTCGATCATGTCCGCATAATTCACGAACCGTAGGGAGACACACTTAAGGATTCGACGTTGTTTGAGTAGTTATGGAATGAATGAGAAAGAGACCGAATGTTGTTCGGAGTCTCGGATGGGATCCGGGATATCACGAGGAGATCCGGAATGGTCCGGAGAATAAGATTCATATAAGGAAAGTCTCGTTTCGGAGTTGGGGAATGATTCCGGTGTTTTCATCGGGAATGTTCTAGAAGGTTCCGGAATGTCCGGCACTCTGGAGGGGAAGGGGTACATGAATGTGTCATTGCAAGTTGTAATGATTGCATCATGTACTAAGTGTCATTGCTGTTCCAAATGAAGGATTAATTCAAATCCTAGTTTGAAAAGTCAAATAGCTAAATTGAAAAGTCAAACGGCTAAATTTGGAAAGAGGAAAAGAGGAGGAAGGTGAAACCGAGTTGGGGAGGGAGTCCTCCTCCCCAAACCGGCGCACCACCCAAGCCGAGTTGGGGAGGGAATCCCCTCCCTCCCCTTGTCCGCCGGCCCCTCCACCTATATAAGGAGGGGCAGGGCTTCCTCCTAGCACACACAAGTACCTATCCTCAAACCCTAGCTTGGCGCCACCACCATAGCCGCCGCCTCCCCCTTAGGGTTTTGCCCTAGCCGCCGACTTGGGGTGCCCCAAACCCTAGCCGCCGGCTCTAGCCTCTCCTCCTTGGTGTGTCTAAAACCTAGATCGCCGAGGAGCTCTCTCATACTCCACCATACTCGCTCCGGCTTAAGGCGAAGCCTTGCGAGATCTCCCCTCTACTTCCGGTACCACGCCGTTGTGCTGCCGGAATCGCGAGGAGAGTGCTACAACCTCCACCTCACTGGAACAAGGAGAGGAAGGTCTTCGTCAGTCCGAACGGTGACCGATCATGGAGCGCTTCTTAGAACGCAGCGCCGGAAGGATCGTCTACGCGATCTTGAGATCGGGAAGAGTACGACAACATCACCCACGAGAATCCGCTCTTGTTAAACACTTTGGAATCTTCGAGGGTAAGTTATTCCATCGACTCGTTGCTACAATCTAGTATATAGATCTTGGCTTGTTTGTTTGTAAGCGATAGAAATTTTTTGTTTTCCATGCTACGAAACCCTACATGTATCGAATGTTGTGGTGAAAGTGTATAATCTCTGCAGAGTGTCAAACTATTCGAATAGCCGCGTCCGCGGTTATGGACAGTTGGAGTGGCCATACTGTTCCCCCGTCGGATGTTTTCAAAATGACTTGTGAAATGAATTGAGACTTTGACTTGACCACAACAGAGTTGTGGTATGAGATACAAGTTCCCGCTTAGGTGTTATAAAATTTCATCTAGATTTTCTTGCTTCTAAAATAATAGAGGTAAATCTGGCTTTTTGCAAAACAAC
This sequence comes from Avena longiglumis, assembly GCA_030063025.1. Classification (NCBI taxonomy): domain Eukaryota; kingdom Viridiplantae; phylum Streptophyta; class Magnoliopsida; order Poales; family Poaceae; genus Avena; species Avena longiglumis. Next base: position 144,460,350 of record CP125978.1, on the reverse strand, counting down.
CCTAGAGCTTAGTGTCCTACTACAAAAACCCCCTTCACTTGTTAGTATTAGTTTGCGAGTACTTAAAGAGTACTCATGGCTTTGTCCCTGTCTATTCCCGTGGCCAGACTATGAAGAGGAGTATCAGGACGAAGGACCCCAGGAAGGTTACGACAACTAGGATCATCTCCCATCGTCGATTGCGTGACCTCAAGATGGAGCTTCGCCTACGCTACCGTTATTATTACGTATTCCGCTGCTTGAGTTGTATTAAGAACTGGATCATGAGATCCTTATTTGTGTAAGACCTTATGTATGGTTTGTAATGGATGATGTATTGTGGTATCCAATTCTGTTATGTCTCGCAAAAATGGTAATCTTGGGATTGCGATGTATGGCATAACAGGCATCTGGGATTAAAACTCTGGGTGTTGACAGCTGGCACCATTAAAGGTATATTTGATATACATGTTATTGATGTTTACCTTACTAGCGCTCGTTGTAGTGCCTGGGTATATGATACTGGTTCAGTTGCTAATATTTGTAACTCGAAACAGGAGCTACGGAATAGACGGCAACTAGCAAGGGACGAGGTGACGATGCGCGTTGGCAATGGATCAAAAGTTGATGTGATGGCCGTCGGCACGCTCTCCTTAGTTTTACCTTCGGGATTAGTTTTAAACCTTAATGAGTGTTATTATGTGCCTGCGTTGAGCATGAACATTATATCTGGATCGTGTTTGTTGCAAGACGGTTATTCATTTAAATCAGAGAATAATGGTTGTTCCATTTATATGAATAACATATTTTATGGTCATGCACCTGTTGTGAATGGTTTATTTCTTATGAATCTCGAAAGCAATGAAACGCACATCCATAACATTGAGGCTAAGAGATGAAAAGTAGATAGTGATAATCCAACTTATTTGTGGCACTGCCGTCTAGGTCATATTGGTGTAAAACGCATGAAGAAACTCCATTCTGATGGACTTTTGGAGTCTCTTGATTTTGAATCATTTGACACGTGCGAGCCGTGCCTCATGGGCAAGATGATCAAAACCCCGTTCTCCGGAATAATGGAGCGAGCAACGGACTCATTGGAAATCATACATACCGATGTATGCGGGCCAATGAATGTTTCGACGCGCGGTGGATATCGCTATTTTCTCACTTTTACTGATGACTTAAGTAGATATGGGTATATCTATTTAATGAAACATAAATCTGAAACATTTGAAAAATTCAAAGAATTTCAGAACGAAGTGGATAACCATCGTAACATGAAAATTAAATTTCTACGATCCGATCGTGGAGGTGAATATTTGAGTTATGATTTTCTCACGCATCTTAAAGCAAGCAGAATCGTTTCGCAACTCATGCCACCCGGAACACCACAGCGCAATGGTGTGTCTGAACGCCGGAATCGAACTCTATTAGGTATGGTGCGATCAATGATGTCTGTTACAGATTTGCCATTATCATTTTGGGGTTATGCATTAGAAACCGCTGCATTCACTTTAAATAGGGCACCATCTAAATCCATTGAGACGACACCGTATGAACTATGGTTTGGTGCTAAACCTAAGTTGTCGTTTCTTAAAGTTTGGGGATGCTTTACGTCAAGAAGTTGATGCCGGACAAGCTCGAACCCAAAGCGGAGAAATGCGTCTTCATAGGATACCCTAAGGAAACGATTGGGTATACCTTCTACCACAGATCCGAAGGCAAAGTGTTTGTTGCAAAGAACGGATCCTTTCTTGAGAAGGAGTTTCTCTCGAAAGAAGTGAGTGGGAGGAAGGTAGAGCTAGACGAGGTTATTGAACCTTCTCTCGAGTTGGAGAGTAGCGCAGCACCTGAAATTGTTCCAGTGTCGTCTGCACCAACAAGAGAGGAAGCTAATGACGAGGATCATGAAACTTCGAACGATGCTACTACTGAACTTCGCAGGTCGACAAGGTCACGTGCCACTCCTGAATGGTACGGCAACCCTGTCTTAACCGTCTTGTTGTTAGACAACAGTGAACCTGCGAACTATGAGGAAGCAATGATGAGACCAGACTCTAAGAAATGGCTAGAGGCCATGAAATCCGAATTGGGATCCATGAGTGAAAACCAAGTATGGACTTTGGTGGAACCTCCTAGCGACCTAAGGTCGTTGAGTGCAAATGGATTTTCAAGAAGAAAACGGACGCGGATGGTAATGTTACTGTCTATAAAGCTCGGCTTGTTGCAAAAGGGTTTCGGCAAGTTCAAGGTGTTGACTACGATGAGACTTTCTCTCCCATAGCGATGTTTAAGTCCATTCGGATTTTATTAGCAATTGCTGCATTTCATGATTATGAAATATGGCAGATGGATGTCAAGACAGCGTTCCTCAATGGCAACATTGATGAAGATTTATATATGATGCAGCCCGAAGGTTTGTCGATCCTAAGGATGCTAATAAGGTGTGCAAACTTCAGCGTTCCATTTATGGACTGAAGCAAGCATCTCGGAGTTGGAACCTTCGTTTTGATCAAGTGATCAAGAGTTTTGGATTTGTTCCAAATTGCTACGAATCTTGTATCTACAAGAAAGTGAGTGGGAGCTCGGTGACAGTTTTAGTACTATATGTGGATGACATATTGTTTATTGGAAATGACATTGGTATGCTTAACGATGTGAAGAGTTATTTGAATAAATGTTTTTCAATGAATGACCTAGGTGAAGCTGCTTATATATTAGGCATCAAAATCTATAGAGATAGACAAATACGCCTAATAGCTTTAAGCCAAAGTACATATCTAGAAAAAGTTCTGAAAAGGTTCAGAATGGATAAAGCAAAGAAAGGTTCATTGCCCATGTTGTCAGGTAAGATATTGAGCAAGGCTCAGTGTCCAGCTACGGTAAACGATAGAGATACTATGAGCAAAGTGCCATATGCCTCAGCCATAGGTTCTATCATGTATGCCATGCTATATACTAGACCGGATGTGTCCAATGCTCTTAGTTTGACGAGCAGATACCAAAGTGATCCAGGAGTGGAACACTGGACAGCCGTAAAGAACATCCTACAGTATTTAAATAGGACTAAAAAATGTTCTTGGTCTATGGAGGTGATGAGCAGCTCGTCGTAAAAGGTTACGTCGACGCTAGTTTTGACACCGACCCGGATGATTCTAAATCTCAGACAGGATACGTTTATATTTTGAATGGTGGAGTTATGAGCTGGAGAAGCTGCAAGCAAAGCGTGATCGCGGGATCTACAACAGAAGCGGAATACATGGCTGCTTCAGAAGCATCAAGTGAAGGAGTTTGGATCAGGAACTTCATCACTGAGCTTGGTGTGGTTCCAAGTGCCTTGGACCCACTAGAGATATTGTGCGACAACATTGGCGCCATAGCACTGGCTAAGGAACCAAGATATCATCCAAAGACCAAGCACATCAACCGCCGTTTTCATATAATTCGAGATTATATAGCAGATGGAGATCTAAAGATTAGCAAAGTACATACGGATCTAAATGTCGCAGATCCGTTAACTAAACCTCTTCCACGAGAAAAACATGATCAGCACCTTAATGCCATGGGTGTTAGATTGTTGCCAGATGTAAACTAGATTATTGACTCTAGTGCAAGTGGGAGACTGTTAGAATTATGCCCTAGAGGCAATAATAAATATGTTATTATTATAATTCTTGTTCATGATAAAGTTTATATTCCATGCTAGAATTGTATTAAGCGGAAACTTTGATACTTGTGTGGTTTATGAACAACACCGTGTCCCTAGTATTAATCTATGGACTAGCTCATTGATTAATGATGGTTAAGGTTTCCTAACCATAGACATGAGTTGTCGATTAATAATGAGATCATGTCATTAGGAGAATGATATGATGGACATACCCAAATTAAGCAGAGCAATTAGATCATGTCATCGTGTTCATATTTGCGAAGCTTTTTCCTATGTCAAGTATTGTATTCCTTAGACCATGAGATAATACAACTCCCTAGTATCGGAAGAAAGTTTTGAGGTCATCAAACGTCATCCTATGTGAGGGTGATCATAAAGGTGTCTCTCAGGTGATGGAAAGTACTTGTTGGGTTGTATGTATCGAGATGGAATTTGTCCCTCCCGAGTCAGAGAGATATACTTCAGGCCCACTCGGTAATCGATATCAACACCGCTTGCAAGCAAGTGGTTAAGGAGTTAATCACAAAGTGATATCGGATTACGGAACGAGTAAAGTACTTGTTGTGAACGAGATTGAACTAGGTATGCCGATACCAACGATCGAATCTCGGGCAAGTAAAATATCGCGTGACGAAGGGAATACATATATGGGATTAATTTAATCATGGCATCGTGGTTCATCCGATATGATCATCGATGAATATGTGGGAGTCAATATGGGTTTCCAGATCCCGCTGTTGATTATTGATAGAAGATCATGTCTGCATATTCTCGAACCCGTAGGGTCACACACTTAACGTGCATCGACGCTAGGATAGAATGGATAATTGGTTTATGAGTTTTTGTTCGGAGTTTCGGATGGGATTCAGGACATCACGAGAGGTTTCGGAATGGTCCGGAGAATAAGATTCATATAAAGGAAAGCAGTTTTTTGGATTTCAGAATCGTTTTGGAGTTTGTCGGTATTGTACCGGAAGGTTCTAGAAGGTTCCGGAGTGGGACCAACGTGGGGCCACTTGTCGGAGGCCTGCGTGGGCCTAAGGGGAAGTGCCCTGGCCGCTTTGGGCCAGGGGCACAAGGCCCCTAAGGCCTAGCCGGCCAGCCCTAGGGGAAACCCTAGGGGGACCTTCTAGAAGAGGGGGGATGACTTGCCCCCCACTCCACCCCTTGTGCCGCCGCCCTAGGGCTTGGAGGAGGGGCCAAGGGGGGGTCGGCCAGCCCCCTATATAAGGAGGGAAGGGGCGCAGCCTCCCCCCACTCCTCCAACCCTAGCCACCGTCCAACTGCTGCCCTTCCATCTCTCTCTCCCGACTGCGCGTAGGCGAAGCCCTGCCGCAAAAACTCTCCACCATAAGCACCACGCCGCCGTGCTGCAAATCCAATCTATCTATCCACCATACTTGTTGTACCAAGGAAAGGAGAAGACGTCGCTGCACCGTATGTGTGCATCTCTCGGAGGCGCCGCCACTTGCGGCATAGGATCGGATCGGATCGCGGGGAGGAGACGACGAGTACGACTACGTCAACCACGTTCTGTTGAACGTTTCCGCTGTGTGATTTCTTCAAGGGTATTAAGATCTCATCAATATCTCTCGTTGATTACATCTCCTAGATTAGATCTTGGCTTTCTTGTTCTCATCCGTAGAATTTTTTTGATTTACTATGCTGGGAAACCCTTTAGTGGTATCAGAGCTAGATCTATGCGTAGATGTGTTTCACGAGTAGAACGCAACATGCTTGTTGCGGGCATTGATGTTTTCTGTTGCAAACCTCTTGTTGTGTATTTCTTATGGCGCGGCATAGTGAGATCGAAGCGGTCCAGGCCAACTTTACGCGACCTCGTTCGCGAGACCGGCTCCGCACTTGACGTGTGGCTTGTTCCACACATGCGGCTGGTGGATGCCTGTTTCTCTCACTATAGTAGTCATGGGATTTACAACGGATGTTAGCAACCATAATATCACCGTTGTGGCTGTCCGTAGGTAAGAATTGTTCTTAGCTTGTTACTCTCATAAGCCACGTAAAACATGCAACAACAAAGTAGAGGCGTCTAACTTGTTTTTGCAGGGAGTGTTTTGTGATATGGTATGTCCCAAGACATGACGTGTATTAATTGAGATGTATGCAATGATCATGTTTTGTAATATTTCACGACTTTCATGTCGATGAGTTCACAACCGGCAGGAGCCGTATGGTTGTCTTTATAATTGTGTATGAACTGCGTGTCAACTTCTTATACGCCATGTAATAGCTTTACTTTATCGCTAAGTAGTTAGCAATAGTTGTAGTTACTATTCGTGGTGGAGGCATTCATGGTGGAGTGATGGAGATCATGCTGGCGCGCACAAGATGGAGATCATTGGGTGGAGATTGGCTATACCATGTCACATAAAATTATATGCATGTGATGTTTATCCTTTTATGTATCTTATTATGCTTAGATCGCGATGGTAGCATTATAAGATGATTCCTCACTTAAAGATCAAGATAAAATTGTGTTCTCCCCATGTATGCACCATTGCGAAAGTTCATCGTTTTCAAGCACCTCGTGATGATCAGGTGCTATAAACTCTATGTTCAAATACAACTGGTGCAAGCCAGTTTTGCACACGCGGAAATACTTGGGTTTGACTTGACGAGCCTAGCATGTACAGACATGGCCTCGGAACACACGAACCGAAAGGTTAAACATGAGTCATATGAATGATATGATCGACACTTTGTTGTCCACCATTGAAACCACATCTCTTCTCGTGAAGATCAGATTAGGTGTGGTGAATTTGGATCGTGTTCACTAAACAACTTGAGGGATGTTGAATTTAGTGGGAGTTCATCTAGTAATTTGATTAAGTTGAACTAGTTATCATGAACATAGTCTAAATTGTATTTGCAAATTCTGTAGATCAAATGGCTAAGTCCAACTTCAACTTCAACATTTTTGCTGAGAAAGAAAAGCTTAAGAACAATGGGTCTAACTTCACCAACTGGTTCCGCAATCTGAGAATCATTCTCGCTGGCGGACAAAAGTACTATGTACTTGAGAAAGCGCTAGGTGATTCCCCGACCGCTGATGCGCCGGATGATGAAAAAGCGGTTTATCAGTCACGCAAAGATGATTATGGAGTGATTAAGAGTACCATGTTGTTTGCTATGGAACCGGAACTTCAAAATCGTTTTGAGGAGTTCGTCGGGCCCTTTGAGATACTAGAGGAACTGAAAACCATGTTTCAGACTCAGGCCCGTTCTAAGAGATATGAGATCTCTGAGAAGTTCTTTAACTGCAAGATGGAGGAAGGGAGTTCCGTTAGTGAGCACGCCATTAAGATGTCGGGCTACACTCAATGTCTTGAGCAACTGGACTGCAAGATTCCAGAAGAGCTCAAGGTTGACAGAGTTCTGCAATCACTCCCTCCTTGCTACAAAGGTTTTGTAGTTACTCACAATCAAATTGGTTCCACTGATACGATCACTGAGCTCTTCGCTAAGCTGAAAGCTATGGAGGTGGATATCAAGAAAGATAATCATGTGTTTATGGTCAACAAGACCGCTAGCTTTAAGAAATCTAAGGGTGCAAAGAAATCCTTCAAGAAAGGCAGCGGCACGCGCGTTGCCCCTGCTGAGAAGAAGCGCAAGTCTGGACCTAAGCCGGACACTGAGTGCTTCTATTGAAAGGACAAGGGTCACTCGAAGCGCAACTGTTCGAAGTACTTAGCGGACAAGAAGGCTGGTGTAACATCCCAAAAATATTAAACTAGAATCATCAAACTCTAATCACCAAATTTAGGGTTAACAAAAACTTTTCAAATTAAAAATATGAAAGCATTCATATGAGTGTTCATTAAAATTTGGATTCTTTTGAATTGCCATGATTATGTGTTTCTTTGCTTGTAAAATGATTCTTAAGTGAAATAAACATCATCTAAACAATCCCCAAACTTTTCCCAAAGACAAACAAATCAAAACAAACAAATTAAGTGAATGGTCACTTTGGCCAAATTAACTCCATGCCTACTTTGGCTATCTCTAACTTTCAGAACTTAACGGAAACTTGTTTGGATCTGTGCACCCCTTGATAGTACTCATAACAAAGTACCAAGGCCCACTTTGTGATCATCCAAAAACATTTAAATGCATAGTTTAAATGATAGTTTAAAATTGAATCTATTTCATATGGGAAGATCCCACTTTTTCAAAAACCACTCAAACAAGCTCAATTTTCAAAACCCAAGCATCCACAGCATCACCAGGACATGCCTAGCACACCCACCAAAAATCTTTTCAAAATTCAAAACTTGAATTCATGCGGCCATTTCATCAAAGAGCTTGCATATACAAATCAAACAAAATCAAAACACTATGTTGAGCAGTGTTTTGGGCCTAACTTGTTCCCTCACTAGCTCACAACAACCTCAGTAGATCATCTAGCAAACTTAACTAAGCTCTAGCCTCACTGTAAACTCGCCAATGTCATCAATGGTGAACAGCCCGAGAGCACCCATGTCACCCCAGTGTGGACAGCAAGCTAGGAGAAGAACTAGCCGTGCCAACCTCGTCTGGAAGGTAGCCCATGCTTCACCACCCCCTCTCGACCAGCCCTGCCTCACAGACAGCAACCAGAACCGCCAGGAACGCCGCGCCCACGCCGCTGTCGACCATGCCAAAGCGCACAGCAGAGCACGCGATGTTCCCACGCAACCCGACCACCTCGAGCCCTCGCCGCCCGCCAGCATGCACCCCACCGTCCCAGGAGACCGCCAGACATGCCCATTTCACCGTCTGTACCCCATATCCACCGCTCGCTGCATAGTTCGCCACCTCTGCCTCGCAGAGCATCGCGCGTTCCCGACCATTTGCCACCGCCCCTACACGCGCATTAAAGCCTTAGAGCATCGCCAGGAGACCACCGATCGATCGCCAACCTCGGCCATGCCTCTAGCTGCCCGTAGCCGTGTCGCCACCGTCGCCTGCCCATCCCATTCGGTCTCGCCGTCGGTCCTATAAAAGGAGGCCACCCCCAGCCGATTGATGCACACCATCTCACTCCCCTCACCTCACTGATCGTTCCACCCCGTAGCCGGAGCAAGGCGAGCAGCACATCACCGGAATTGCATCGGAGCAGGCCGCCTCTGGAGAAGAAGGGCCTCGTCGATTTTGTCCACCCCAGAGCCGCGACCACCCCGAAGTTCGCCGTCGACTTCGCTGCCGCCGACGCCGACCTTCGCTTGGTTCCCGGTGAGCCCCCGATGACCCCCACTGAGCCTCTACGGTTCGAAATCGCTGGTGAATGTTCATCATCAACGACGACCCTCAGTCGTCGATCTTCATTCTAATCCAACGCACCATATCGCCCCGTATAGCTTCGCGTCTTAAGAGTTGCTAACCAGTAGACCCGCCCTGTCAGTCGCGCCCCGCGCCGCGGAGTGACACTGGGCCGGCCCGTTAACCTTTCCCGCGTAGCCCACTCGTTTGAATTTAGCTTTTTCTTTTTAAGTTCAAACATAGTTTTGTACCTATTTTCAAAAATCAACCCATCTCGATTCAGTGAACCAAATTGAATGAAACCAATTTTGTTAGAAATATATTGAAATGCTTAATCCAAGCCCGTTGGATTCAAATCATTTGAATCTATAGATCAACCTTGGTAAAAATAACAAGGTAGAAGCTTTTCTGCATTCAAACATTTTTCAAAATTAAACCATAATAGCTTTTGAGTTGATTCCAACTCTCAAAAATCACATTTGATCATACCTTTTAGAATATATAAAAACATATGGGTTTACTTACAGAAATAATGTTCAAGTAATAAAAGAATGCCACATAGACATTTCTAGCCACTTTAATGATTTAAAATAAAAAGGTTAAACCTTATTAAATTGTGACACTACTTTAAATCATATTCCCATGTACTGAAATATGTGGTGATGACCTGTGTCAACATGATCCCATGTTTGGTTTGGAGAATATTAAATCTTAAGTAGTTTTTCAATGAGTAGAAATTACTTTTCTAAAAAAAAATAAGACAAATGCTTTATTCTTGTGATATTAGTGATGATGCTAGATCATCTATAGAACACCTTTGTGTGATGATTGAAGGTAGTTAAGTATCGTTTGCTGATTGTGTACCTCGTATTTATTCATAGACGCTAGTACCGACCAAGGATACGAGGAGGAAGGAGGATACTACGAAGAAGAAGCCGAGGAGAACTTCAACCACTGCTCTGCACAAGGCAAGCCTAATACTACTTGTTGATTGAGCAAGCCTTATTAATCAAGTTGACCTATGCAATCTAACACTTGCAAGATACTCTACTTATGCAAGCCTAATACTACTAGTTGATTGAGCAAGCCTTATTAATCAAGTTGACCTATGCAAGCTAACACTTGCAAGATACTCTACTTATGCAAGCTAATATTGCTTGTTACCATGCCAACTATATGCCTTAAGCATATGTGATCATGCCCACTTGATAACCCAATCCTAGTTTTACTTGCAAGCTTCTACTTTATTTCTTTATCAAAGCTCTTACTTAGAGTTTACTTGGGTAAATTGTAGATACTAGAAAGATAATTGAAGGTTGCATAAAGAGCATTAAATTTGGCCTAAGCTAGATAATCTTGATGTCATCCTAAGGCATGAGATTGAACCTAGTCAAACTCCACTTGTTTACCACCCCTCATTAGTATTCACTCCCATTTGTAGATGCTAGTGCTAAACATAAAACTTGATCAACTTTAGATGGGAATACTTAGTGAAAATGGTTATGAAAACCTTGAAATGATGGATCATTCTATTGAAATGTTTTCACATGTGTTTCTGAAAGCACCAGATGATTTTGGTGATGAAAATGTTGAGGCATGAGCCTTTTCCCTTTATAAAACTGATGGTTGTCTGGATGCGATACCATTCCAATTTTACCGTACAACCACAATACCCGAGAATTGGGTAGGGCTTGACTGGAAACTTATATACCTTAGTATTGGTTCCCTCACGGCCAAGGTCTGAGCTGAGGCTACCTTGTGAAGATTGTCCACCTGTGAAGTACCCAAGATGACAGTTGGTCATGGTTGGGAGGCCAAACTCACAGGAGAGGTGCATATACTAGGGCATGTAATTGAAAGGTTAGGATTGATTATCCGCATACGGAGTATGGTGAATTCAGGATTTGTTCCTCACGGATGTATCGAATGTTGTGGTGAAAGTGTACAATCTCTGCAGAGTGTCAAACTATTCGAATAGCCGCGTCCGCGATTATGGATAGTTGGAGTGGCCATATTGTTCCCCCGTGAGATGTTTTCAAAATTACTTGTGAAATGAATTGAGACTTTGACTTGACTACAACAGATTTGTGGCATGAGATACAAGTTCCCGCTTAGGTGTTATAAAATTTCAACTAGCTTTTCTTGCTTCTAAACATAGTAGAGGTAAATCTGGTTTTTGCAAAACAACCCTAGAGCTTAGTGTCCTACTATAAAAAACCCCTTCACCTGTTAGTATTAGTTTGCGAGTACTTAAAGAGTACTCATGGCTTTTTCCCTGGCTATTCCCGTGGCCAGACTATGAAGAGGAGCATCAGGACGAAGGACCCCAGGAAGGTTACGACAACTAGGATCATCTCCCATCGCCATTGCGTGACCTCAAGATGGAGCTTCCCACGCCACCGCTATTATTACGTATTCCGCTGCTTGAGGTGTATTAAGAACTGGATCATGAGATCCTTATTTGTGTAAGACCTTATGTATGGTTTGTAATGGATGATGTACTGTGGTATCCAATTCTGTTATGTCTCGCAAAAATGGTAATCCTGGGATTGCGATGTATGGCATAACAGGCATCTGGGATTAAAAATCCGGGTGTTGACAAGTTGGTATCAGGGCCATCCTGACCATAGGAGACCCTAGTTAGACTGGACGTTTGAATCAAAAACTTAGTTTCAAAACCAAAGGAAGCAAATATTTACAAAAACTTATTCCCATTCTTATCACCTTGATTCTTTCATAAAAATTCATGTTCCTCAAAAACTCTTGCAAAATACCTAAAATTCGGCACACTTGATCACTCTACTAACTTACTCATCCTATATTCTTATAGATGGACATGAAGTACAGCAAGTTTTATCAGTTGGGGAATGGAGGAGACCTTATCTTTGAGCGGGATTTGGACCAGCTTTTGGAACTTCTGGAGCGTCCGCACCCCAAGTTCTTCGGAGCTCAGCTCAATGATCAAGGAGGAGAAGATCTGCAGTGGCTAATTGTTGCAAGTCTTCGAGGTAAGATTGAACCTCCCACTGTCGAGGCAATTTAGTTCACCTTAAGAGAGAACAAATGGCTCGATGGACTTGCCAGGGCCATGCAGGAAGCTCTTGCCCGTCTGTGTGGGCAGAGTATCAACCAGATCAAGGGTACCCGCTTTGAGTTTTGTCCAAGGCGTGATGCTAATGGACAGCCACTGGAAGCCCCATACCAGGACCCCGAGTACTTGATTCCTGTTCCTTGAATATTCGCGCTATCCACATCCGGGAGGCTTATGGGACCCCCTGAGCCAGAGCTTGATTCATTCTTATTTCTTGGGGCCACAATTAGTTTGGGGCTTTATTACTATTTTGTACTTATGCCATGCTTTACTGCTTTATTTAAGTTTGTGCGAGGAGCACATGTACTGTTTTGGAAGCGGAGTGTTTTCGCGGTATCGACAAGCCTAGTCAGATTTTCGGGTTACCAGTCGTTTACAACCATTGACGCAAACCTTGAGTCTGTCTCGGAGCCGGCCAACTTCGTTGCGGGTAGCTTAATGGGGTGGCCCCCTGAAATATTTCTGAATCCTGTGATTGCTTTGTCGTGAATGCCTCGTTGGGTTTTGATTTGGTTTTTCCGAGGTTGATCGAGTGTGTGTTGCTATTTGTGCACCCCTGTAGGGTAAAACTTTCTGAAAGCAGTGTCCGCAGTTATGGACGACTTGGAGCACAGTTTCTCGATCATAGACAAGTATAACTAAAGTACCGCCTTTAATTTGACTAAGTAACTGACTAGTAAATAGTGCAACACTCATGGAATGGATAATAAAACTGCCAACGGATGGGGGGTGTTCGTCTGCTTCCTTGTTGGTAAGCGAGGAGGAGGATGGATCTGTTAATATTACCGTCATAACTGTTGTTATTAATTCACGGACATCCGTCTATCTATGGTTAGGCGGATGGTTAGCGAGTATCTATAGAATTGATAGGTATTATCTTTTGCTGCAATTGCGTCACCCAGGTTGTGTCCCCTTTAGAGGCATAAAGACTTGCTGAGTACCCCTAGGGTCTCACACGATAAATTATTTGATTCAGATGAACAGGTACACTCACAAGATGGATACTGGGTGGAGGAGACTGACGATGTGGACAACGATCATTCGGTGTAGAGATTCCGGGAACGGGGATCCGTGAGATCTGTGGGAGGGATGTGTTTATTTATGGGGCATCTTATGCCGATTTTCTTCTTATCCGTACTCGGATCTTGTTTTCCGCTTCCGCCTGATACTCTGATGTTTTATGTATGAGGAGATATCCTAAACTATCTATCTAGGACATTTGGATCTTGCCGTATGGCGTTGCAATATTTCTATTTCTTTTAGATGGAATGGCTCTGAGGACTGTTGTATGGTGGCTTGCATACATACTCATTTGTGTATGTAGTTGATCCCTTCGCCTGCCGATTACGCCGCCCGTTCTTGTCCCGATGTTTGGAAATGGTTAGGACGGCCGAAAGGTCTACCTGTGAGTGGCATTTGGGCCCCACCGTACTATTTTAACCATTTCCGCTCATCTAGGCTTGTAACTAGGAGCGTAATTCACCGAGGTAGTTACAACCGTCAACACAAAGAAGGTGCAGGTCCACCCGACGGATGCCTCCAAGACGGCGCTGATCGCCAATGACCTCAGCCCCACATAGGAAAGCGCGCTCGTCGAATTCCTCTGTGAGCTGGAAATTACCGGTGTCCGCGGACATGCCAGAGTTCGTGGAATTCGCCGAGCACGCACTAAACGCCTTTCCGCACACCAAGCCCGTCAAGTCCATCCGAGACCGAGCCACGGTCAAGCCATCGGGATGGAAATAAACAGGCTTACTGCAGACTTCGCTGGAAATCAAAGAAAGCGAGTGGCTCGCAAATACAGTGATGGTTCCCAAGAAGGACACGGATATCCTGCGGATGTGCGTGGACTTCACGTCGCTGAACAAGCACTGCCCAAAGGACCACTTCCCTCTCCCTCGGATCGACCAAATCATCGATTCGACTGCAGGATGGGAGAAACTCTCCTTCCTCGACGCCTACTCAGGCTACAACCGGATTCGACTCAAGGTCGAAGATGTAACACCCTCAGAATCGGACCTATGCAAGTTTGAGCAAAATTCGCCAAACCCGCATAGAAACGATTCAAAGGTGCCCACTAGGCACTTTCGTGCGGGTGGAAAACGAAGTAATAACATTACACAACAGTCCTCGATGGGACCCACAGAACAGATATTTATAACAGCGACTCAAAGAGTCAAGAATACAGATATAATATACAAAGATCCAAATCACCTTGAAATCGATAGAGCGTCCGACTACGGACAAGATGCAAATGGGGCTAAGAGCCCTGAAGAATAACCAATGGCGTCCATAACCCTGCCCAGGCCAAGCCGGAAGGGTAACCCTGCTAACGGCGTCGATCTCAAAACCTGCTTAAACAAAAGGGGTGCCGACAAAGGGCAAAGGAAAAAGAGGCGTCAAGATCGAGGCCAAGACAGCGAGGCTAGAATTCGGCGGTCCTCGCCTACATAGGTATGGTGGACTGAAGCGGCAGCGGCAGCATGCACTAAACAACCTATAGAGACTCGATGCAACGGGCGGTTATCAGAGAGGGGTAAGAATGACCTAGCCGGATCCAACCTGAAGCTAACACCAAACAAACCCATCCTGGTGTTTCTCCCCGAGACCAAACGAGGAAGTCAACCGAGGAACTCACAGTTGGCGCTTTATTTATTCGGTTATCGCTGCAGCAATTACTAGTCGTATAGGTAATCGCCCGATAAAATAAGGTAAGGCACTTATAGTTAACCATTCCGTTATAGTTGCATCAATTACTAATCAGATACAAGTAGCATGAGATCGATCCAAAACCCAGCAGTGGTTGGTACTTTTATTCAGCCATTCCGTTGTAGTTGCAATATTTACTAGTCAGATACAATTGTCGCAAGCGACAACCAAACAAGCAATCAGGCGTATTAATTAGCCATTCCATTATAGTGAAGCTAATTACTAGTCATTATAAGTCAAATTTATAGCAGTAAACTTTAGTTATGCTTGTCTATGATCGATATCGCGGCTCCAAGTCGTCCATATCCATGACACGGCTTTCGAAAGTTTTACCCGCCGGTGCACCAATAGCAACACACGCCGATCAACCTCGGAAAACCAACTCAAAACCCAACGAGGCTTTCACGATCGAACAATCACAGGATTCAGAAATATTTGGGGCCACCCATTGAGTAGATCCCGAACGGAGTAAGCAAGCTCCGAGACGGACTCAAGGTTTCATGACAATGGTCAAGCGATCGGGAACCCGAAAGTGTGGCTGGTTGTCGATACCGCGTAATCAATCCGCTTACCTAAATAGACAGTGTGCTCCTCGCACAATTTAAATACGAAAAGTAGCATGGCATAAGTACAGGATAGTAAATAAAACCTCAAACTAGTTTGTGGCCCCAAGAAATAAGATCAATCAAGCTCGCCTCGGGGGTCCCATATACCTCCCGGATGTGGATAGCGCGATAAATCAAGGAACATGTATCAAGTACTCGGGGTCTTACGGGACACAAGTGGGTGTTCGGAAACCAAATATTATCTATCACCCACCGATGCCTCTGCTTATTTCAATTTTAGTTGTTAAACAGAAATTAAAGTGACGATAAGTAAAACTAGAATCATCTCCAACATCATCATACGGCAATACATCAGCAACTGTGGCATATGACGACACACATCAGCACTTGAGCAAGCAACTACGACGCGTAAGTCCAACTATCTACCAAACAACAGGCAATAGGATGTGTCCAAGGCAAGATAGGGCTGCACGGTTGATCACGGGTACGGAAACTAAAGCATCGCAACACAGATAGCAATAGATCAACAGGAGGGAAGTAAATACTATAAAAGTAAGATAGGTAGAAAGAGGGAGATGCTCTTTGAAAACATTGTCGAAGGTTCAACCAAGATCGGTAAGCTCACATCAACTCAACGGCCTTATCCGCGAAGAAGCAAAACACTAGAATAAACACCGGATGCAGTATTTGAGACAGAGGCGGAAGATCGGGCATGATGCATGCATGATGTATGGCATGGCAAAGTGCGATGCAACTAGGTCATATTAGGTGGAACCGGGGTCCCGACAATGATTTAGATGGTGCATGTTGTTTAGGTACCCCGCAAATTAGATGTTGTTTTAGCATGTCAAAAGATAGCCCCGGTTCGCTACACAAGTTTAAATGAGGCCAATATGAGACTAGATTTGCCCGCATATGGGCCCCATATTTAGTTATTAGGTGAATCGGCAGAAGGCCCCCAAACCACCTGATTATGCATGCAAGACAATTCAATATGCAACAAGTTGTTATTATATTATAAAATAGGGTTCTCGGATAAGAGGTTCACACATTAGGGTCTCGACGAACTTGGGGTTCCGGGGTTCGGGGTCGGTCTCAGGTTTCGACGGAAACGGGGTTCGGACTCCGGGAAGGACTTGGTTCGGTGTCGTTCTTGTCGCATGCAGATCTTGTCGGGTTCCACGGGATCGGTCTTGGCGTTCGGGGTGAAGCACTCGGCGTCCTACGGTCCCATGTCGACGGCCTCGGCGCTCTAGATCGGTCTTCAGGGCGGCGGCCTCATGTAGACGGTCGTGGCGGCTTCAGGGGGAGTCCTTGGCGTCCCTTGTAGGTGACCTTGGCCGGGTCTTTGGTCTCGACGGAGTTTGGTCTTGACATCCGAACAGGCTTCTTGAATTCCGTGAAGGAGATCTTGTCGCGATGTCCGGTAGACGAGCTTACGCATCGGCGATCTTGGCGGTCATCGGGTTCGGCGCCGATGGTTCTTCGGGTTTATTTTCTTGTCGAAGACGATCTTGTGAAGCTAATTACATCATCAGAGCAGATCTTGTTGAGCCATGGGCCCTCTCTGTTACAACGGTCTAGCAACAAAATACAGACACGAGGTAGAGGTACTGCGTTCGCTGGCGAGCTCGCTGGCAGAGAAGGCAGAGGCCGCACGGGCGAGGAAACCGTCGGCGCGGAAGCTTGGTGGTGCTGCGGGGTCCATGCCGGCGAGGTCGACGGCCGGAGGAGCGCGAGGGCCTGGCGAACGGAGGAAAAGGCCGCGGGAAGCACACGAGCGGGGACGGCGGCGGGGTCGACGGAGCTCGCCGGGATGCGCGAGACGGCGGAAGGAGGGCTCGCCAAGAGGGGACGACGACGCGGCCTCGCTGGTCGGGCGGCTCGAGGTGAGCGCTGGAGCGGGCGAGGCTGGCAGCCCGGGCGAGGGCGCTTGGCAGCGGCCGAGCAGAGGGGCCAAGGCCTGGGCGCGGAGCGGGACGAGCTGAGAGGGGAAGAGGGAGGCGGTGGGCGGCGAGCGTGCGGGGCTCAGAGAGAGATGGAAGAAGGGGGCGCACGCGGTTGGGAGGAAGAAGAGGAACAGGGACGCGGGGCAGGGGAGAGCCTGGGGAGGTGGGGGACAGGGGTGGCCAGGGCCAAAGGCTGGGTGGTGAGCGTGCGTGTGTAGCGTGTCAGGCAGGGTGGCATGCGGGTCCAGGGGAGGTGGTCACGCGTGTGTGTGCTTGTGTTGCGCGCGGGTGGGGACGTTGGGTGAGTGGGGAGAGTGGTGGGGGGAAGGAGAGAGAGAGGGGAGCCACGTGGCGGCTGCTGGTTGGTGGGGGGAAGAGGAGAGGGTGAGGTGGCGCAAGGGGAGTGGCCAGGGTGAGGTGGAGGGTTGGGTGAGGGTAGATAAGTTGGTAGGAATAGGATTAGAAGGGCGGTTCAGCTGGACCGTTTTAAAAACAGGGGTGGTCGTTCGGGTCGGGTTGGCCCGTTCGACTGCCCCTACTAAAATAAATAAATATTTAATTTATTTTAATTGGACCATTTGCAAACCGGTAGCAACAAAACAAAATAATCCGGAGACCCGGGCTTTGGGGTTTGAATAAAGATGGGGCGTTTTTAGAAAACAACACGGGCTTTGCAAACATAGTTTTATGCAAACAATGCATGATGATGACGATGCAATGCACAAATTCAACGCGATTTTCTAGTAGTGGATTTGCGGGATGCCACAATTCGACACCACTAACAATGGGATCTCGCCCTCGAGATCCGCCTCATGGTACCGGAAGGAAAGGTCGGCAATCTGCGTCTTCTCGCTTCGTGTAGATCCTCACGACACCACTAACAAGAGGTCGTTGTCCGTGAGCGTCGAGAGAAACTCTCCGGGAACAACAGGTCGAAGGTAGAGGTATCAACAAATAAAGCCACCCCTAACTTCCGTGGACGGAGTAAAGCTGCTGGATCCACTGATTCGATGTACAAGAGCGAATGATAAGAGTAGTGGTATGGTAGCTACTCCATCCCGCACTCAAACCATTACTCTGCACACGAATAGGCGGATTATGCAACCAACTCTCGGAATTAGACTGAAGATCTCGACAAGCGAGGTTCGGAAACAAAGGGGTGATGCAGACTCTGCATCGGATCTGGCATAGATGAGGTCGTCGCGTCGGAAAACACCGGGTAGCACGAACAAGGAACAAAGAATGGTATCACAGACGAAGGATTCCTCGGATAGCATGAAGACCAGATGTAGCAACACCGTTACCAAAGGAGGAAGCGAAACCCTGAAGGTACGACGGAATCCCAACCACGAGAAATCCTGGACTCGAAGAAAGGGAAGAGAGCGGATTCAAAACACGTAGAGGTAAGAGGAGAATAGCAGAGGGGTAAGGAATAAAATCAGACTTAATCAGAACTATCCAACCGATTTTCAAAAAATAGTTTTGACACTCTACTTCGGCCGTTAGCTAGGTTGTCCTACAGGCTGGACTTGTGGGGTATCGCAACTGCTGAGCTCTGATACCACTCTGTAACACCCTCAGAATCGGACCTATGCAAGTTTGAGCAAAATTCGCCAAACCCGCATAGAAACGATTCAAAGGTGCCCACCAGGCACTTTCGCGGGTGGAAAACGGTAATAACATTACACAAGTCCTCGATGGGACCCACGTAACAGATATTTATAACAATGACTCAAAGAGTCAAGAATACGTATATAATATACAAAGATCCAAATCACCTTGAAATCGATAGAGCGTCCGACTACGGACAAGATGCAAATGGGGCTAAGAGCCCCAAGAATAACCAATGGCGTCCATAACCCTGCCCAGCGCCGGAAGGGTAACTCGCTAACGGCGTCGATCTCAAAACCTGCTTAAACAAAAGGTGCCGAAAGGGCAAAGGAAAAGAGGAGCGTCAAGATCGAGGCCAAGACACGGCGAGGCTAGAATTCGGTCCTCGCCTACATAGGTATGGTGGATCGAAGCGGCGCAAAGATGCACTAAACAACCTATAGAGACTCGATGCAACGGGCGGTTATCAGAGAGGGGTAAGAATGACCTAGCCGGATCCAACCTGAAGCTAACACCAAACAAACCCATCCTGGTGTTTCCCCCCCCCCCTCCCCCGAGACCAAACGAGGAAGTCAACCGAGGAACTCACACAGTTGGCAGTTTTATTTATTCGGTTATCGTTGCAGCAATTACTAGTCAGGTATAGGTAATCGTCCTGATAAAATAAGCAGTGGGCACTTATAGTTAACCATTCCGTTATAGTTGCATCAATTACTAATCAGATACAAGTAGCATGAGATAGATCCAAAACCCAGCAGTGGTTGGTACTTTTATTCAGCCATTCCGTTGTAGTTGCAATATTTACTAGTCAGATACAATTGTCGCAAGCGACAACCAAACAAGCAATCAGGGCGTATTAATTAGCCATTCCATTATAGTGAAGCTAATTACTAGTCATTATAAGTCAAATTTATAGCAGAACTTTAGTTATGCTTGTCTATGATCGAGATCAGGTGCTCCAAGTCGTCCATATCCGCGGACACGGCTTTCGTAAAGTTTTACCCGCCGGTGCACCAATAGCAACACACGCCGATCAACCTCGAAAACCAACTCAAAACCCAACGAGGCTTTAACGACGAACAATCACAGATTCAGAAATATTTCGGGAGGCCACCCCATTGAGTAGATACCGAACGGAGTAAGCAAGCTCGAGACGGACACAAGGTTTGGACAATGGTCAGAAGCATCGGGAACCCAAAGTGTGGCTGGGCTTGTCGATACCGTAATCAATCCGCTTACCTAAACAAGCAGTGTGGTCCTCGCACAATTTAAATACGTAAAGTAGCATGGCATAAGTACAGGATAGTAAATAAAACCTCAAACTAGTTTGTGGCCCCAAGAAATAAGACTGAATCAAGCTCGCTCAGGGGGTCCCATATACCTCCCGGATG
Organism: Avena longiglumis; assembly: GCA_030063025.1. Classification (NCBI taxonomy): domain Eukaryota; kingdom Viridiplantae; phylum Streptophyta; class Magnoliopsida; order Poales; family Poaceae; genus Avena; species Avena longiglumis. Next base: position 144,440,122 of record CP125978.1, on the reverse strand, counting down.
TGGATAGCGATAAATCAAGGAACAGTATCAAGTACTCGGGGTCTTACGGACACAAGTGGGCGTCGAAACCAAATATTATCTATCACCCACCGATGCCTCGCTTATTTCAATTTTAGTTGTTAAACAGAAATTAAAGTGACGATAAGTAAAACTAGAATCATCTCCAACATCATCATACGGCAATACATCAAGAATCGTGGCATATGACGACACACATCAGCACTTGAGCAAGCAACTACGACGCGCAAGTCCAACTATCTACCAAACAACAGGCAATAGGATGTGTCCAAGGCAATATAGGGCTGCACGGTTGATCACGGGTACGGAAACTAAAGCATCGCAACACAGATAGCAATAGATCAACAGGAGGGAAGTAAATACTATAAAAGTAAGATAGGTAGAAAGAGGGAGATGCTCGCCTGAAAACATTGTCGAAGGTTCAAACGAAGATCGGGGCGAAGCTCACATCAACTCAACGGCCTTATCCGCGAAGAAGCAAAACACTAGAATAAACACCGGATGCAGTATTTGAGACAGAGGCGGAAGATCGGGCATGATGCATGCATGATGTATGGCATGGCAAAGTGCGATGCAACTAGGTCATATTAGGTGGAACCGGGGTCCCGACAATGATTTAGATGGTGCATGTTGTTTAGGTACCCCGCAAATTAGATGTTGTTTTAGCATGTCAAAAGATAGCCCCGGTTCGCTACACAAGTTTAAATGAGGCCAATATGAGACTAGATTTGCCCGCATATGGGCCCCATATTTAGTTATTAGGTGAATCGGTAGAAGGCCCCAAACCACCTGATTATGCATGCAAGACAATTCAATATGCAACAAGTTGTTATTATATTATAAAATAGGGTTCTCGGATAAGAGGTTCACACATTAGGGTCTCGACGAACTTGGGGTTCCGGGGTTCGGTCTCAGGTTTCGACGGAAACGGGGTTCGGACTCCGGGAAGGACTTGGTTCGGTGTCGTTCTTGTCGCATGCAGATCTTGTCGGGTTCCACGGGATCGGTCTTGGCGTTCGGGGTGAAGCACTCGGCGTCCTACGGTCCCATGTCGACGGCCTCGGCGCTCTAGATCGGTCTTCAGGGCGGCGGCCTCATGTAGACGGTCGTGGCGGCTTCAGGGGGAGTCCTTGGCGTCCCTTGTAGGTGACCTGCGGCTTCGGGGTCTTCAGGGTCTCGACGGAGTTTGGTCTTCGGCATCCGAACAGGCTTCTTGAATTCCGTGAAGGAGATCTTGTCGCGCAATGTCCGGGGTAGACGAGCTTGGCGTTTTCGCATCGGCGATCTTGGCGGTCATCGGGTTCGGCGCCGATGGTTCTTCGGGTTTATTTTCTTGTCGAAGACGATCTTGTGAAGCTAATTACATCATCAGAGCAGATCTTGTTGAGCCATGGGCCCTCTCTGTTACAACGGTCTAGCAACAAAATACAGACACGAGGTAGAGGTACTGCGTTACGGGCGAAGCTCGGGCAGAGAAGGCGAGGCCGACGGGCGAGGAAACCGTCGGCTGAAGCTTGGGTGCTGGGGTCCATGCCGGGCGAGGTCGACGGCGGAGGAGCGCGAGGCCTGCAGCAACGGAGGAAAAGGCTGCGGGGAAGCACACGCAGCGGCGGACGGCGGCGGCGGGGTCGGCGGAGCTTGCCGGGGATGCGCGCAGGACGGCGGAAGGAGGGGCTCGCCGGCGAAGGGGACGACGAGCGGACGCTGGGTCGCTGGCTCGGGCGGCTCGAGGTGAGCGCTGGCCAAGGAGCGGCGGCAGCGGCCGGGCGAGGGCGCTGCTTGCAGCGGCAGAGGGGGCAAGGGCCTGGGGCCTGAGCGGGACGATGAGAGGAAGAGGGAGGCGGTGGGCGCGGCGCAAGGGCTCAGAGAGAGATGGAAGAAGGGGGCGCACGCGGTTGGGAGGAAGAAGAGGAACAGGGACGCGGGGCAGGGGAGAGCCTGGGGAGGTGGGGGACAGGGTGGGGCCCAGGGCCAGGCGCGTCGGGGTGGTGAGCGTGCGTGTGTAGCGTGTCAGGCAGGGTGGCATGCGGGTCCAGGGGAGGTGGTCACGCGTGTGTGTGCTTGTGTTGCGCGCGGGTGGGGACGTTGGGTGAGTGGGGAGAGTGGTGGGGGGAAGGAGAGAGAGAGAGGGGAGCCACGTGGCGGCTGCTGGTTGGTGGGGGGAAGAGGAGAGGGTGAGGTGGCGCAAGGGGAGTGGCCAGGGTGAGGTGGAGGGTTGGGTGAGGGTAGATAAGTTGGTAGGAATAGGATTAGAAGGGCGGTTCAGCTGGACCGTTTTAAAAACAGGGGTGGTCGTTCGGGTCGGGTTGGCCCGTTCGACTGCCCCTACTAAAATAAATAAATATTTAATTTATTTTAATTGGACCGTTTGCAAACCGGTAGCAACAAAACAAAATAATCCGGAGACCCGGCCTTTGGGGTTTGAATAAAGATGGGGCGTTTTTAGAAAACAACACGGGCTTTGCAAACATATTTTTATGCAAACAATGCATGATGATGACGATGCAATGCACAAATTCAACGCGATTTTCTAGTAGTGGATTTGCGGGATGCCACAGAAGATCAAGAGATAACGGCATTTATCACACCGTTCGGAGTGTTCTGCTACAACACAATGCCCTTCGGGCTAAAGAACGCAGGTGCCACGTACCAGCGATGCATGCAGGCATGCCTGAAGGACCAGATCGGTCGCAACGTCCAAGTCTATGTCGACGACATAGTCATCAAAACCAGGGAGGCGAAAACGCTCATCGACGATCTCCGCGAGACGTTCGATAATCTCGACCGCTATAGGATCAAGCTCAATCCCGAAAAGTGCGCCTTCGGCGTTCCATCAGGACAGCTCCTTGGCTACTTCATCTCCCAGCGAGGGATTGAGGCGAACCCGAAGAAAATCAGGGCCATCATGGCGATGGAAAAGCTGAAGAATCTCAAGGGCGTCCAGCAGCTCGCAGGACGAATAGCGGCATTGAGCAGATTCATCAGCCGCATGGGCGAGAAGGCCCTGCCATTCTACCAGCTGCTACGCAAGGCAGATAAATTCGAGTGGACGCCCGAAGCCGACGACGCATTCGAAAGTCTCAAACGACTACTCTCCACCTCGCCTGTTTTGGTCACGCCAAAGGAGCGCGAGCCTCTGCTGCTGTACATAGCAGCCACACACCAGGTGGTCAGCACCGTGCTAGTGGTCGAACGTCCCGAAGAAGGCAAGACCCATGGGGTCCAACGCCCAATTTACTACCTCAGCGAGGTATTGACGCCAACAAAACAAAGGTACCCTCGCTACCAAAAACTCGCCCACGGCGTGTTCATGACGGCTCGTCGGTTGAGTCATTACTTCCAGGAGCACCAGGTGATGGTCGTCAATGAGGCACCCCTGAACAGCATCCTGAATAACCCAGAGGCCACAGGACGCGTGGCCCTATGGGGCATCGAGCTGTCACCCCTAGACATCGTCTACGAGAAGCGACTCGCAATCAAGTCTCAAGTCCTCCCGGACTTCCTTGTACACTGGATGGAGCTGCAGCTGCCAGACACCCCAGACATGTCGCAGTCATGGACGATGCACTTCGACGGCTCCAAGCGTGAAGCTGGAGCAGGAGCCGGGGTCATACTGACCTCCCCGCAGGGCGACAAGATGAAGTACGTCCTTCGGATGAAATTCCGAGCTTCTAACAACGAGGCCGAATACGAAGCCCTCATCCACGGCATGAGGATGGCGAAGATCTGCGGCGCAACGCGCCTGGTCATCTACGGTGACTCCAGCCTCGTCGTCCAGCAGACAATGAACGAGTGTGACGCACACGCCAAAAACATGATCGCGTACCGCGCACTCTACAACGCACTCGAAGGAGAATTTGACGGCTGCGAGCTTCGGCACATTGGAAGAGAAAGCAACGAGGAGGCCGACAGACTCGCCAACATCGGCTCCACCTGCACAAAGGTACCACCAGGTGTGTTCCTCAAACAGATCTGCGTGCCATCCATCAAGCGGAAATTCCCCAAGGGATCATCCGAAGAAGCAGAACACTCGGAGGCTACACTACCCGAAGGTCATGAAGGACCCGAGAAACCGGACACAGAGGTCGCCATGGTCAACCTGATGCAGGTCATGGCAGTCGAAGAAACCTGGACGCGGTCGTACCTCCAGTTCTTGATAGATGGAGAACTGCCTGACAGCCCGACGGATGCCCGGCGCATATCTCGCCGGTCAAAAGCTTTCACCATCATCAATGGTGAGCTGTACAAGCGCAGCATTACGATTGTACTACAAAGGTGCGTCACCATCAGTGACGGGAAAGACATCCTCCAAGACATCCACGAGGGCATCTGCGGCCATCACGCAGGCAGCCGCTCCCTTGTCGCCAAAGATCTACGAGCTGGATTCTACTGGCCAACGGCCATGAGCGACGCAAAGGACATCGTCCGAAGATGCAAGGGGTGCCAAAGGTTCGCCGACAAACCACACGCACCCGGTTCAGATCTCAGGACCATACCTATAGCCTGGCCTTTCGCTCAATGGGGCCTCGACATGATCGGCAAACTGCCAAGGTCCTCGAAAGGGGAGCACGTTTACCTCCTGGTCGCAGTCGACAAATTCACCAAGTGGATCGATGCCATGCCGGTCACTAACCAAAAGGGCAAGACTGCCGTCAAGTTCTTTGAATCCATTGTCTGTGTTCGCGCATCGCATAGCATCATCACCGACAATGGATCGAACTTCATCTCCAAAGAATTCCAAGACTTCTGCGAAGGCCTCGAAATCAACATCACATACGCCTCGGTGGCACACCCGCAAACGAACGGGCAGGTGGAAAAGGCCAACTGCCTAATCGGCGCTGGCATCAAGAAGCGCCTCATGAGCCCACTCGATCGAAAAGCTGGAGCCTGGATGAAAGAGCTACCATCCGTACTATGGAGCTTGCGTACCACGCCAAACAGCTCCACAGGCAACACGCCATTCTTCATGGTGCACGGAGCCGAAGCCATGCTGCCAACCGAAGTACGCCACCAGGCCCCCCGGGTCGTCTCTTAGAGCGAAGCCGAATCCACGGCTGCACTCGAAGACGCCATCGACACACTCGACGAGGCACGAGACATAGCAGCAGCTCGATTAGCGGTGTACCAGCAGAGTCTCCGCAACTACCACAGCCGACGGCTGCGTCCAAGGTCCTTCGTCGAAGGATACCTCGTCTTGCGACTCAAGCAAGAGCAACCTAAGAAATTCGAGTCACCATGGGAAGGACCCTACATCGTCACTGAAGTTATCCCAGGTGGCGCCTATCGCCTCAAGCACGTGGAGTCTGGAGTCGCATACTCCAACCCATGGAACGTTGCACAGCTGCGACGATTCTACCCCTAGCTACCTACCCTTTTACTTTCAATAAGGCTTTTCAGCCAAGGCTACTCAGCCGAACAATGTACTTCCTCCATTACGATATAAATAAAGCTAAGTGTCTCGCCCCAAAATTTCGTTTCTCTATTCGCACCTTTACTTCATGATACAAACGCACTCGGGGGCTCCCCCACCTCACGATTTCATCGACTGAGGATAAAACGTGTACACCTGAGTAGCTGACCACGTCAGGATAACGAAAAGGAGACATACGCAAACAAAGCATTGCGTTCTCAAACAACAACCAAACCTTTATAACAAAGGGCACAACATGCCCTGTAAAAAATATACAAATTTTACATCCATCTCTTTTACAGGTACTACCTATTCTGAAGAATAACCTGAGCACGCTGCTCAAATAGATCTATGATCTCTTTGGCATACTGCCCTACAGCCGCGTAATGCGGACGCATATCCCACACACCACCATCTGGTCGAGGGGGTGGTTCAGACGCTACAACAGACAGATCTACATCAGGGCGATGCAGCCTCACAAGAGACAATGCAGCCTTCACCCCCACGACGAGCTGATGCCGCACCAACTCCTTGACATGATTCACGTTCCGAAACTTCGACAGAAGACCAGAAAGGGTCGTCGGCGCAGCATCCAACGGAAACATCACATGCGGAACCGACGCGAGCAAAGTTTGCACCTGACGAAGCACCCGCGATACTTGGTGAATGTGATCCTGCACCGTGGCCAGAACCATGGCACAATCACGATCTATCCAAAAGAACCCACCGGCTTCCATGTCCTGTTGAGTCAAGCAATTGACCCGAACAGCAACACGCTCCTTCTCCTCCCTTGGAGCAAGGTTCGCACCTGCGATACGCGCACAAAAGTAAGATGCAGGGCCGGCAAGCGCATCCGAAGAAATGAGCAATAGCTCGAAAAACTTACACTGAAGCTGCTCGGACAATCAAATCAATTCCGCCATCAAGTACTCCTCTCTGGCAGCACCACGATCCGCCTTGGACTTCCAAACGTCGGCATGGCCACGGATCCCAAGCAACTCTTTTTAGACACTACGAACATGGTCTCGAAGAAAAGCACGCTGCGATGAATCATCCAAGGATGGCCGCAGCCGCGTGGCAGGTGAGGTGTCAACGGGATCTGCACCCGAAGGACCCTAGAGCAGTAGAAAGGCAAAAGACATGAACACTCAGACGGAGAAGAACACAACTCAACAAATTCATTAAGTGCATAAAAAGCCACTACATGGCACAGGGATTTGTTCATCAACATAATTACAACAAAAGAGACTACAAATACCCTATAGCTACAGCGCCTACGATACGGCACCCTGAGTACCCTCGGAGCCGGATTGCCTCGCCTTGGCTTTCCCTGCTGTTGTAGCGCGTATTCGGCCAGCAGATCAATCAGCTTTGGCCCATATCGCTTACAGCGAGCAGAATAGGTAGCGAAGGCTACCTCGGATCCATCCGCAGTCGTCGGCATCCAGGAAGTGATCTGGGGCAGGTCCAGCTCCGCTCCAGCCACCAAAGCCATCGCCAGCCCGACGGATGTGCCAATGCCCTTCTGCTTGCGCTTGTACGCCGCAGGTGCTTCGGCTGACAGTGCCTCCGCCAGAGCGTCAACATCATCAAGGGCCACGCCCTTGGGGACAAGCTCCTTGTAGAAACGCCCAAGGACCTCCTTGGCCTTGGCGAGCGAGCTGACCACGGTACTGCAGCGATCTTCGACCGCTGCAGTAGCATCATCTAGAGCACTCCCGTGCTCCAGAGCACCGCGGTCAAACTCGATGCCCGCGGCATCTGAGACAATAAAGAGAAGGAATGAACAAAGCACCGCAGAAGAAAGACAAGAAAACCAAAAAAGATGCAAGTGAAGATACTCACCCGAAACAGCCTTGGCAGCCGCCATGAGCTTGCCAGCCACCTCTCTTTCACGCGCAGTCACAGCAGTGGCAAGCTGCTCCTCGTGGTCCGTGGCCTCCCGCTGCAGGCGCTCCTTAGCCTCGGCCGCAGTAGCCAGCTCCAGCTCGAGGCGCTCCTTCGCACCAACGGCGACCTCGACCTTCTTCTCCGCTTGACCGAGGCTCTTTCTGAGAGCATCAATCTCACGAAGGGAGGTGTTATGCTCCTCTGCATTCAAAAAATACAAGCCTCAGATAACAGGACAAGAATACACAAAGAATCAAACATCAAAGGCATAACAGCACCTTGAAGCTGTTTGAGGCTGGCCTCCAGCACCAGGTGCTCCTGCACCTGTCGCTTGGCATCCTGCACAAAAGTCTGCAGGAAGAAGACCTACTAGTCAGGAAAAGGACTTGGGGGCTACGCCCAACAGAAAAGAACAGAAGCAAAATACACACACGAAAACGCTCAGGGGATCCCCCGAGACTCGAAGGAAGAACAAAACAAGAAAACTCTTTTACAGACGCTCGGGGGCTCCCCCCGTGGCAGGAGACAGAACTACTTACATGATCCAATGGCGACGCCGAAGGTCCGCTAGCAAAATTCTGAGGCGCAACCACCTGAACCTCCTGTGGAGGAGGGTTCGGAGCGGCGCCCTTAGAGGTAGCCACCGTCTGAGGAGGAGGAGACGCGACTTTCGACTCCCCCATCATCTCCCGAGCACCATCGCTAGAGGAGTCGTTGGAAGAGCGCCTGTACATGGACAAATTAGTACAAGTACAAAGTAAACAATAAAGAAAACGCAGTGCAGAGGAAACTTACGAGTCAAGCTCGCTCAGGTTGAAGACAGGAGGGGTCCTCCGGACCTTCTTCTCCTCTTTCTTCTCTTCCTTCTTTTCTTCCTTCTTCCGCTTCGCTGGCGGGTGCGGCGCTACAGCCCGCACGGGAAGGGCAGGAATCGGAGAGGAAGAGCCTCCATGCCCACCATTGTGACGTTCAAGACACAGTGGGTTCCTACGAGTCGGAGGAGTCGAAGCATCCGAAGACTCGCTGGAGCTTCGTGATCATTTGCTAGTGTGGTCCTCGCTCGACTCGTTGGCCTCTTCAGCCGGAGACCGCGCCGATGGCAGCTCGGACATGGAATCCACCACATCATTATCTAGAGCATCCGGATATACTTCGGGTAGTGGAGGCGACATACCCGGCACTTTGAAGCTCTGCATAAGAGAAGAACAATTTGTTAGTACAAAAACACAAATAGAACGCAGTCGAAAAATAGCACTACGCGCATGGATCTACACCTGTGGAACAGGAAGCGAAGAAGAAAACGGAGGAGTCAGCGACTTCCCCGGGATATCCTCTCCGGCATTGAACTTTAGCAGCGAACGAAGGGCCCTGTCGAGATCTCCCTGGGAGAATTTCTCAGTCGAAACCCTCATCGGATAACGTCGGCCAGCATAAAGGAACATCGGGTGTGCCCTAGCCTGGAGTGGCTACACCCGACGCTTGATAAAAGTGCGGATGATATCCACACCGTTCACTTCCTTGTCCGGAATCAACTGGAGATCCTCCACCCGACGATAGAGAGCCTCTATCTCCGCCACCTCGCCATCCAAGATCTTGTTTTTCCAGGACCTTTTTGGCTCGATCTTTTGGGAGGGGTCGAAAGGAACAAGACCAAAATCCTGCCCAGGCACTACGGAGTCGCGGATATAAAACCATCGCCTCCGCCAGTACTGGACAGATTCGGACATGGAAAAAGAAAAGAAAAGCAGATTGGGCTTGAGGGAGATGATGCAACCCCCAATGGGATAAACACCATCCGAACCGGATTGCCTCTTCACGGAATAAAGTTTTCGGAAGAGGCCAAAGTGCGGCTCAATACTGAGCCAGCACTCGCAGAACGTGATAAAACAAGCAATGTGAAGAAGAGAATTGGGGGAAAGATGGTGCAATTGGACACCGTATAGAAAAATCAGTCCACGAAGGAAGTCGTGGACTGGGAAGGAAAATCTGCGAATGACAAAGGCAAGGAACATAACCCGATACCCAGCGGGGGGACGGGGGATTACCTCATTGCCTGGGAGTTTGACGGCCTCCCTATCCTGCGGGATCGCCCCGCCAAGCTTATGGAGATCACTCACAGATCCGATCGCCAGCCACCGTCGGTGACACGGGTAGCGGCGGCAATCTTCTTCCCTCCAGCAGCGCTGGTACCAACCGTAGATGAAGCCTTCTTCGACTTCCCCATCGCGGTATGGTGGCTCCGGCGGTGAGAGTGCAGGATGGAAGATGGAAATGTGAAGGGATATTCCAGCGCGTAGCAAGAACTCTCATAGAACAAGGAAGCAGTGAAAACAAGAATAGATGCGTTGAAAACAAACTGAAGTTTTCCCCAATGATTATAAAGACGAAGACGATGCACGACAACCGTCCATTGAGAAGACCTAACGCCAACGGCGGAATATGTCCATACACGTGTCAGCATCGCAATGAACCGTCGCCAACACGTCGTCCACTACGCGTGGAAATCGAGGCAGCACCGTAATTTGTAGGGGTTCGTAGCATGGAAAACAAAAAATTTCTACCGCATGCAAACAAACAAGCCAAGATCTATCTACTAGATTGTAGCAACGAGTCGATAGAGGAACTCACCCTCGAAGATTCCAAAGCGGTTAACGAGAGCAGATTCTCGTGGGTGATGTAGTCGTACTCTTGCCGATCTCAAGATCGCGTAGACGATCCTTTCGGCGCTGCATTCCGGCAGCGCTTCCGCAGTCGGTCACATCGTCGTACTGATGAAGACCTTCCTCTCCCTTGTTCCAAAGCAATGGAGGTTGTAGAACTCTCTCGCGATTCCAAGAAGACGACGTGGTACCGAAGTAGAGGGAGATCTCGAAGGCTTCTTAAGCCGGAGCGAGTATGGTGGACTATGAGAGAGCCTTGGTGATCTAGGGTTTAGACACACCAATTAGAAGGGGCTAAACCAGCGGCTAGGGCAATTAGAAGCTCTAACTCGGCGGCTTAGGAGAAATCCCTAGGCTGTGGCTAGGGTCTAGGTTTAGAGGGAGGCAACTTGTGTGTCTAGGAGGGGAGCCTTGCCCCTCCTTATATAGGTGGAGGGAGGCGTGCAAGGGGAGGGGAGTCCCTCCCCAACTCGGCCTCAAAGTGAGCCGACGGTGGAGGGGAGGAACTCTCCCCCAAGTAGGTTTCCTACTTCCCCTCCACCTTTCCAAAATATCCGTTTGACTTTTCAAATTGGCGTTTGACTTTTCAAACTAGGATTTGATTAAACCCTTTATTTTGTTCTGCGATGACACCTAGTACATGATGCAATCATTCCAACTTGGTATGACACATTCATGTACCCTTCCCCTCCGGAGTGCCGGACATTCCGGAACCTTCTAGAACATTCCCGATGAAAACACCGGAACCATTCTCCAACCCCGAAACAGGACTTTCCTTATATGAATATTATTCTCCGGACCATTCCGGATCTCCTCGTGATATACCGGATACCATCCGAGACTCCGAACAACATTCGGTGTCTTACTCATCATTCCATAACTACTTAACAACATCGAATCATTAAGTGTGTCTCCCTATGGTTCGTGAATTATGCGGACATGACCGAGACACTTCTCCGATCAATAACCAATAGAGGAATCTGGAAATTCATATGGCTCCCACATATTTCTACGATTACTTTGCGATCGAATGAACCACTTACATACGATACCAATTTCCCTTTGTCTCACGATAGTTTACTTATCCGAGGTTTTGATCGTCGGTATCTCTGCATACCTAGTTCAACCTCGTTACCGATAAGTACTCTTTTCTCGTTCCCGTGGTATGTGATCCCTTGTGGGCCAGTCACATGCTTGCAAGCTAATTGGATGACATTACACCGAGAGGGCCCAGAGTATATCTATCTGTCATATGGATGGACAAATCCCACTCTTGATCCATGTGTCTCAACCAATACTTTCCGAACACTCAATGCCACCTTTATAGCCACCCGATTCACGGTGTGGTGTTTGATGTCATCAAAGCATCCATCCGTAAAGGTGATATGCATGATCTCATGGTCGGAGGAATTAGGTTACTATGAATCATAAATCATATAGCAATTGAACTATTAAAATGACTTGATCTTTATGCTACGCTTATCTATATGAGTATGTCCATCACATCATTCTCCTAATGATATGACCCTGTTGTTAATAACATCTCTATGTTCATGATCAGGAAACCATAATCATATATTAACCAACAAGCTAGTTTAACAAGAGGCTTTACTAGGGACTCTTTTATGTTTACAAATCACACAAGTATTAATGTTTCCTGTTAATACAATTATAGCATGGTATGTAAACATTTATCATAAGTATGAAGATATGATAATAACCACTTTATTATTGCCTCTTGGGCATATCTCCAACAGTCTCCCACTTGCACTAGAGTCAATAATCTAGTTTCAAACCTTTGTGTATTCAACACCTATGGCTTTCCGGTGTTGTATGTACACGATTGCTAGTGGTCAACTGATCTCCGGATCTGACACTTCCAGGTCCGTGTGTACTTGCATGTCTTTGCGTCTCCACGCATCACTCATTCTCTAATGAGATGGCTTTGTATAATTTTGGTCCTTTGGTGAGACCCTTAGTTCTTTGGGGTTAAAACATGTTGATAATATTGTCCCACAATATATCTTCATAGTATTATCCCGCTGTGAACTACACCTAGTTTGATAACAAACTACTTGACACAAATGCCCTCTTTAGATGCTATTATAGCAGACATATACTTAGCCTTTTGTTGTAGTATCTGTCACAATGTCTTAACTTTGGAACTCATCCAAATCCATTATGGAACTTACTTTCCATTATATTGTGCCACCCTTAGTTTAGATCGAGATAAACTTAATTTGTACTTTGTGACAAAACTAGTATCAATGTAGTATTTTACAATGAACTAATCATCTATTTGTCACTTCTACAAATAATATACTCTTAGTTCTTCCAAAAATCATAAGAATATCCTTACTATTGTCCAATGATCAACTTATGAATCATTCTGGTATATGCTCATAACATTTAGAGTATAGGACATATCTGGATTTGTACATATCACAGTATGATTGATATAAATACTCTTTGTGATTTCATACATCAAGTATCAATCTATACTTGAATCTTTGTTTCACTTACCAAGTGTCAATACACTTGAATATATCATCAATATTGAACTCATTCAATCCTTTCTGTGCGACAAGAACCTTTCTTGTAGTTTCTATATTGAACTTATTCAATACATCATCTATGTACTTTCGGCACAACCATATTAGCGTCTATTGATGCCAAATATTTGGGTTTTGCCTAAGTCTTTCATCAAGATGAAATTCTTATCCTGTGTTTAATAAAAATACATCATTTCCAATCAACAATATGTCTTCCACATAATGTATTAGAAACATGTCTTAGCGCTCCCACTTAATTTCTTGCAAATGCAAGCATCTTCATCGTCTCCGATGAAATTAAACTCTTTTAACAGTTTCATCATAGTGAAGATTCCAACTCCGCGATGCTCACTTCAACCATTGAAGTTCGCATATGCTTTTAGCATCCTTTGAATTAACAAAACCCTATGGACCGTTTTATGCACATGTCCTAGGTAACAATTCTATTAGAAGAACTTGTTTTGTTTATTCAACTACCATATAACAAAATTATATGTAGTGGTTGCTACATTAATCCATCTAGACTAAATGTCGCTATGAAAGATCAAATCTTGTCATATACAACCTTTGAACATTGTTGTGAACTCTTTCCCAACATGTCGACTATTTCATAGATGTGAAACATCCATGTCTATTTCTTTATAAATCCAAATACGATTGTAAGGTCTTGTACCTTTTCTAGAGGGTCTTTCAAGTTCAAAGCTTGATCTCTCGTATATGGAACTATCACGGATTTTATGGCTTCAAGCCATTTGACGGAGTCAGGGCCCATCATCGCTTCTTTGCATGTAGTCAGATCATTATTGTCAAATAATGATTTAACTCTCAAATCTTGGTATTTGATTGTTTACCCGACCTACTTGTTTCGATAAGAACTTAGACCTCCGTGACCACAACCTTTGAGGCACGTGAGCCATGAGCATTGTTGATGCCTCCGGAACACTTTTCGGCGCTGCGCAACTTTGCACATATAGCTAAGGTTCTTTTAACCTTATCAAAGTTCTATTGTCCTCCCACTTATCTTTTCACGAAAAATTCCTTCTCAAAGAAACTTGACGTTCTAAGTGACAAACACTTTTGTCTCCGATGTTATGGAGGATTACTTAACAGTTATTCAAAATAACATACAAAGACAGGTTCATCCGACTTTTGGTTGCAAACATCTTTCTTATGCATAGCATACCAATGTTTAAGAAAGGAAAACTTGGGTTTAATCCCAAACCATAACTTTATATGGTGTCAATTCAACGGATTATGATGGAGCTCTTTTCAGTGGAAAAACGGTAGTCTCTAAAGCTTTTAATCTTTAAAATATAATGGCAGTTTCTGAATTACACCTTCGATCTTACCATGTCAAACAAGGTTTAATTACATATCTCGAACGCTCCATACTCTTATGGTGTTTTGGGATATGCAAATCCACGGAACGATTCCTTAAATCTTAGGTATTATGCTAAACTTGTAACTCAAATATCTTCCTTTATGATCTTATCATAAACTATTTATATTCTTGTTACAATGATTTTGCACTTCATCTTGAAAGTCATTGAACTTTTCAAATGTTTCATACTTCATCCTTATTAAGTAAATATTCATATATTCACTCAAATTTTCAGAGAAAGCATATGAAGTTGAAATCCATCGCTTTTGACTACACATAATGGACTTTGTACAACAATATGTACAAGTTCCAATAAGCTAGTCATTTGTTCCCTTTTGGACTATGAACGAAGTTTTAATTATCTCTAGGAAAGTTCCACAAGCGTCATTTGATCAAAATCAAATAGACTCCAATATTCCATCCACATGGAGTTTCTTCATGTTTTCTTTCCAATATAATTTAAACGGCGATGTCGCTTCCTAAGTGATCTTTCAATCAATTTGTCTTTCGACATTTTTAGCACTAGTTTTATGGATGTGATTTCTCCAACGAGATTTGTGAATCATCCATCTTTTATGGATTACGGCAATTATTTGAACAACCCTTTTGTTCTCATAATACCTGATAAAAAAAATTTGAATGCAAGCTTTGATGTTTAACGAGCAACACAATAACCCTTTATTTGTTCACGATGAACATCATCACATATTCTTTTGCTAGTTACTTAGGCCATTGTAGTTCATGAATTGTGTTGTCTCGTATGACGATTCACACCAACAAATTCAGTATCAAATACTTAAGAACCACATTGTTTAATAAGCAAAGAATATAGCCATAACATGTATATCATCTATATACTTAAACTGAACAATTCTAGTATTTTCTTTTCTGCCATATATTTATGAGATTCTCTTTCAGTATTTCCTTTTCTGTTTGAAAGAATCTATCAACATCAATAGTGGAGTCATACATATGACACATAGTCCAAAGTGTGTACATTTAAATACCAATATCTTTGGACTTGCACTTTGAAGTAGATCACCATCATCAAATGTTTGGTGTGCTTTCAAATTCCATTCTTTAGTAATCTCTTGGTGTAGTAAAATTTTTACCTACATCAAATATTCACCCTTATCATGGAAGTATCCATGATCAAGCTACTTTTAGCTTGTAACGGTGAATCGCGAGTATAATGTTGCTCTCCAAAACCTTTTGGAGGTTTAGAACAACTAGTGTCTCCAACCTTTTGCAAATTCTCATCAAATATGAGAACATGTCTTTTGCCATATTATACTCTATCATGTTGAACCAAAAATTTGTTTCAGATATCACAATATCTTCCACACATCATGGTTTCTGAAACAACTCTTTCAGATCCTAAATAACCTTGATATTAAGACAATCCTTTGAATATCAAGAATCATGAAGATAAACATGATAATTATATACTAACACTAGAATTGTTACTCTTGATTTAATACCAACTATTAAATTTCACGGAGTAATCGAAACTTACTGAAAGTTTGCAATGGGACTTTTAAACTTTAGATTAACACTTCAAAACAATACGATACCAGTTCGTAAAGTAACTAACCAGAATTCTATAGTTCTATCATCTCAATTATAACTAAGCGCAAGGTGGTAAACGGATGCCAATGACTACAACAACTATGCAAATTCACTTTGATTTAATTTATGATAAATAGTGTTCAACTTTTAATTACATTGCCGTTGAACTCCCACTCAAACAATATCCCTCACATTGTTTTAGTGATCACACGAACCAAATCCACCACATCAAAACCGATCATCACGAGAGTTGATGTAGTTTCAATGGCGAACAATCAACATGTTCATCATATCTACTATATGACTCATGCTTTACCTTTCGGTGATCCGTTGTAGAGGTCCCAATCTTAGATAAGATAGAGCCTCCTGTGTTTCACAATGCTAGTCCCTGGATCAATAGCTAGCATCCACAGTTTATATGTAATATCAAGAAACAAAGGTCATATTATAACTTTATAACCAGGAATAACATAATTTTATTACATCAATACATAGCTCATTTGGCTATTACATTACATTGCAGCGGAATAATTATAATCATGGGGTCCTTCATCTTCAAAGTGCCACAGTATGTTGGTTGTAGACTTTGTAATCCTATTCAAACAATCTTCACTAAAATCAATCAAACCTGCAACATACAAGTTACAGCCACAAAGGGTCAATACATTTGAATTGTATTGGCAAGTGATACTATGGTAGTATAGTGGAGTCTATCATCTAAATGCATTTGGCTAAGTGGAGTTGAGGCTTGCATTGCTCAAAATAGATTTTTCTTATCATTTTGAAAATACTAAGTTTTTGTTTTGACAAATTACTTTCCAAGGCATCTACCAATCAAAGACTGAAGATCCTTTCCAAGGCATCCACCAATCAAAGACTGAAGTGCTTGCAAAACCATTTTTCTCAATCAAATATTTCAAGATCCTTGTACCAAGCCATCTCTCCATCAATGATTGAAGAGTTCAAACAACCCTTGTTCAATCCACAAGTTTTAACTTTAGAAATTTGAATGATGAGATTCTTGATTGTTTCCATGTCTTGATGCTCAAATTGTCCTTTACCAGGGACATGGCTAAGTACTTAGATTTTACACTCTGCAGAGGTGGTGCACTTTACCCACAAGACTTGGTTTCCCAAGACAAAATCCTTCAGAAGCTTTCCCTTAGACCAAAATGGATGCGCTCCAGCCTATCAAACACTACCACCCACTGTCCATTTGGCTAAGTTCTTGCAACCTATATGATCATGGCAGAGCCCATATTGCCAAGTGGTTGCACTTGAAGCTTCTCAACATTTGACATCTCAAATCCCTTTGTGCCTGGGTGGCATACCACAAGTGAGATACACAATCCAAGTCCATGGCATTGTGAACCACTCAACCAATCTCCACCAAGCAAGCCCATTCCACCCAGGGGATTCATTAACTTAGTTGTTTTATTAAACAAAATCACAAGTCCTTAGACTTAGAATATTTTTCCATAGTGTGAATATGTTTTCCACCCATGTTTTCTATTATCTAGGCTAAGCTTGGTAGTAATAGGAAACTTAACTTAGGAAATCCTACTAAGGATTCATCTACTAGGTTTTCCTATAGCAAGATCTATACTTAGCAAAATCCATGCAAGTTTACTTAACAAAATCACTAATGCATAGAAAAAGTAATGGGACAAAAAGTATGAAGCATCACTTTCCTTTTGGAAGGGAATGGTAGTTCACTCCTTGATCTTGCTAGTCTCACACTTCACTACAAGTCAATCAAGCAAACACAAATTCAATTTACATTCCAACCAATAATCACTCAAACAAATTCACACACACAAGACAAAGGAAACCAATTCATGCATGGGAGCATGCACAAGATAGTTTTATTTTGCAAAGGGGTCTCTATGGGGTTTCTAAACTTTGTAAGATCCAAATTGGTCATTTACCAAAGTGGCAAAGTCATTAGCAAGAAGGTTTTGTCCAAAAACTATTTTTAATTCCATTCATCATTTCATGTGGTGAAAAATGTTTTTATTAAGGCAAAACTCTTAAGTTGTTCACCAAATGAGTTGCTATTGCAAAACTTGGTGTTTTTGGGTCAGTAGGTTTGGTCCAAACTATTTCCTTAAAGTTTTCTTTCCATAAACATTTTTATAACAAAAACCATTCTTTTTATTTGGCTAGAAAATGACTAAGTCAATTAATCCAACCTAAATCTTACAAAAATCATTTTTAATACCAAGGGTTGGTTACTAGGGTCAGTAAGGTCACAACAAACCATTTTGCAAAAGTTTTAACCCTAAAATCAATTTTAAACAATTTTTATACTCTAAACAAGCATACAAAAGTTTCTTCAATTTCAAACAAGATAACATATACTATTTACTAAACTAAGGGCATGGTTGGCTAGGTCTTGTTCTCCTGAATCCATTGATATAAAATTTGTAATTTTTGGACATGTGGATCAAAAGTTACAGAGGTTTGAAAATTGCATATCAATCTGATTTCAAATTCAGTTTTAAAACAAATCAACAGACACGTGTCCTATCCTTATTAGCTGATACCGCTTCGGTTGGATCAAGCACCGAGAGGCGTTGGATCAAGTTGGATCGTGTGGTGTAGGTAGCGTACCTTTTCGACGTTAAGTGAAACTATCGTACCCGTTGGATTCAGATCGCACGCCACTGCAGTGATTGACTGAGGTGGGCGGTGCTAGCGGCGGCTGGCTACACGGCTCACGGGCTGGTGATAGAGGAAGCGAGGGAGGAAAGGAAGTGACTCACCAGGTTCTCCCGCAGTGGGGATGCTCGAGGTGGTACTGGTTGGCAAGGCGCCAGATGGGTCGGCAATCTCTCACGAGTCGATGTCGGTCTTGTTCAGATGTTGTCGAAGGTGAGGATAGAGGGCGCCCTAGGACAAACGGAAGGTGCGGTTAGGTTCGTAAGAGCTTGGAGATCAACATCGTGTCCACGGGGATGAGAGGGGAGTCAGGTTTTACCGGGGAGACGTCGTCGAAGAACAGCAGTAGACGGTGGCGTTCAGTGGTGTGTTGGAGTCGAGGTTCCGAGGTGCCCGTGGTCGAATGGAAGGTGCAGGGAGATGCTACAGGAAGTGGAGAATGTGCCTGCGTGCTTGGGAAGGCAAGGGGCGATGTGAGGCCGCCGGAATTTAGCCGAGTTCTCGTCGGAGACGGCGACGGTGCAGAAACGATTGGCGACAGCCTGGTGGCTCTCGATGCGTGGGGTTTGGGGGAAATGAAAGAGGAGGAAGAGGGGATTTAACTCGCGTGATCACTGCGAGGCTTTAATCGTGGCATTAAGTCGAATTGACGACGCGAATTACTGCCAGGAACGGGAGGGACGGTCGAGCTGGGTGAAGAGGAAGAACAGTGGAGTGGGGTCGTTGCGTTAGTGGGAAAAGAGACGAGGAGGAGGTCCACCTGCCAGTGAGGGTGTGGGTTAGGTTTGCGGTGGAGAAAAATGGTTCGGGGGAGGAACAGGTGGGCTAGATGGGCTGCTGCTGGGTTAGTTGGGCCAGATTGGTGGGATGTTCTATATATTTTTTTCTGTCTAATTCTTTTTCTTTTTCTATTTCTATTTCCTGATTTTTTATTTCAAACAATTCTCAAGCATTCATAACAATTCAAATTTTCACCAAACATTGTAACTAAGAATTTGGTTCTGTTTAGTAACCTGAACCAAAATCCTAAATAAAATAATTAATACTTTAATCTTTTTAGGTTCCATCCTTAATTAAATAAGTAGGCCATGGTTTATTAATTAAATAGAGTTTTTGTTGTTTATTAATAAAATCTTCATTTGAAATCCAAATGTTTTTAAAATCAAATCAGTAGGTATCATTTGGAAGTAAATAATACTTGGATACTTGTTTCAAACAAAATATTATTTTTCTCTTTAGGGTCCAATATTAATTAAATAAAATGGGCCAAGGTTTATTACTCAAATAGGATTTGTTTCATTGAGATATTTATTTTGAAATCTAATATAAAGCCAAAAGTTTTTAGTAGGTTTTATTTGTGAATATCAAATATTTGGAAAACTTATTTTAAATAATTTAAAGATGTTTTGAGGTTCTAATTAAATTGGTGAAACCTTTTATTTAAATAAAGTTTGGATATTAATTCCTTATTATTTTATTTAAATAAACCTTTGCTAATTTAAAAATAAAATGTTTTATTTCCCAAATCTTTGGCTAAGGTTTAATTTGACTTTATAAAATGATCCTTATTTGTAAAACTTCTATTTTATTTGAAATCAAATCTTTTCCTTTAATTGTTTCAAAATAGTATTTCCAAATGTTTTATATATTTTTTTTTCTTTTTATTCAATGTTTATCTTTTTAAATCCCTTTAGATTTTATTTAATTCAAATGGGTTTGAAGTACCAATTGAATTCAAAAAGTTTCTTCTGGCTCTGAAAATCAAACAAAATTTTTATTTTATTAATTTATTTTCACATTACAAGATTTGGAAAATCTTGGGATGTGACAGGCTACCACCCTTAAAATAAATCTCGTCCCGAGATTTGGGTAGGCTAGGGGTTACAAGCAAGTTCAAAACAACTAGAGTACTACCACCCTTAAAATTTTCAAACAAAAATTACATATTGTCCTTCTTGGGATCCTGGGGAAATTTCTAAGGCATAGTTGCATTGAGTCCTTGGTTTCCATACTTGACTCATGGCCAAGGTTGAGATTCTTCATAGACTTGTTTAACTTGTTCTTAATCTTTCTTGGACAATTGTTTGCATAGTGGCCTAGTTCCTTGCATTTAGAACACATCACTTGGCTGATATCTTTATTTTCCTTTGGTTTCATTGCATTTTGTTTGTTTCCTTGGTTCTTCTTCTTTTCTGGGCATTCACTGGCATAGTGTCCCATCTCTTTGCAATTGTAACATTACAACTGGCTTATGTCCTTCTTCTTCTTTTTGGGTCTCTCCAAAGCTAGGAGTTCTTCTAGTTCATGTTCTTCATAGGTGGAAGATCTTTCTCTCTTCTTGAAGCATTGATATTCATGTTCCTTGGATGCAAGATCCTTGTATCCAAAAATATTGCTAGCTTAGGTTTCTTCTAGATTAGCTTCTTTGTCATCCTTGTTGTCATTAGCTCCTTGGGAAAAGTTTTCTCTCATGTTGATCATTTGAGTAACCAATCCTTGCAACAATTGGGATTGAAGTTTCAAAATCCTTTGTATGGCTGGGTCTAGTCCATTGTTGTTGGCTAAAAGCTGAGTTGTCTCTTGGCTCAACTGGTTTTGGGTTGCTATAAGTTCTCTCATGTTGTCCTCTTGGTTGTTGTTGTCATCAACCTTGATGTTGGAGTTTCTTGGAGTAGTCATCTGTTTGGGTTTGAAGGGAGATTAAAATAGGCAAAATATTTCTAAGGAATTATTTCTAATCACACACATCACAATTCACACAAACAATGTACATGCAATCACAAGTCAAACATTTCACTCAAACAACAAGGTTCAAGCACATACTTAGGCAACAAAATATTTTTGTTCACACTACATAAGTTGGTGGTTTTGACTTAACTAGTATATGGTGGTCCATCTATATGGTTCATTTGTGATCTTTCCATCCTTCTTGATTCTTCTTGCATGAAATCTTGGTTTCCTTGAGAAAAACTCTTGGTTGCAATACTTCAAATGATGTAGGCTCCTTCTAACTTTTGCATTCCCTCAGTCTCTAAATCTTGAGTAAGATTTCCTTGTCTTACTTGTAGTCCTTAGTGGTATCAAGTTGGAAGTCCTTGGTGAATATGCTGAAGATGTTGAAGTCATTAGAGTTGAAGAAGTTGAAGTAGTCCTTTGCACATGGTGTAGTCTTTGGACATGGGGTAGGTTTTTCCATCAAGTTGAAGTAGAAGAGGTGCAGAGTTGAAATCAAAATGGTTGAGGAAGAGTTTACAAGTGTTTTTGTAAATAAGTTTTTGGAACAAGTACAACTCCTATTTTTCTAAGGGTTTTTGTCCAATCCTAGGTTTACAAATCCTACAGGCAACACAATGCTCTGATACCATCTGTAGAGGTCCCAATCTTAGATAAGATAGAGCCTCATGTGTTTTACAATGCTAGTCCCTGGATCAATAGCTAGCATCCACAGTTTAGATGTAATATCAAGAAACAAAGGTCATATTATAACTTTATAACCAGGAATAACATAATTTTATTACATCAATACATAGCTCATTTGGCTATTACATTACATTGCAGCGGAATAATTATAATCATGGGGTCCTTCATCTTCAAAGTGCCACAGGCAGATGTTGGTTGTAGACTTTGTAATCCTATTCAAACAATCTTCACTAAAATCAATCAAACCTGCAACATACAAGTTACAGCCACAAAGGGTCAATACATTTGAATTGTATTGGCAAGTGATACTATGGTAGTATAGTGGAGTCTATCATCTAAATGCATTTGGCTAAGTGGAGTTGAGGCTTGCATTGCTCAAAATAGATTTTTCTTATCATTTTGAAAATACTAAGTTTTTGTTTTGACAAATTACTTTCCAAGGCATCTACCAATCAAAGACTGAAGATCCTTTCCAAGGCATCCACCAATCACCAATCAAAGACTGCTTGTAAAAACCATTTTCTCAATCAAAGATTTCAAGATCCTTGTACCAAGCCATCTCTCCATCAATGATTGAAGAGTTCAAACAACCCTTGTTCAATCCACAAGTTTTAACTTTAGAAATTTGAATGATGAGATTCTTCATTGTTTCCATGTCTTGATGCTCAACTTGTCTTTTACTGGGACATGACTAAGTACTTAGATTTTACACTGCAGAGGTGGTGCACTTTACCCACAAGACTTGGTTTCCCAACAAAATCCTTGAAGCTTTCCCTTAGACCAAAATGGATGCGCTCCAGCCTATCAAACACTACCACCCACTGTCCATTTGGCTAAGTTCTTGCAACCTATATGATCATGGCAGAGCCCATATTGCCAAGTGGTTGCACTTGAAGCTTCTCAACATTTGACATCTCAAATCCCTTTGTGCCTGGGTGGCATACCACAAGTGAGATACACAATCCAAGTCCATGGCATTGTGAACCACTCAACCAATCTCCACCAAGCAAGCCCATTCCACCCAGGGGATTCATTAACTTAGTTGTTTTATTAAACAAAATCACAAGTCCTCAGACTTAGAATATTTTTCCATAGTGTGAATATGTTTTCCACCCATGTTTTCTATTAGCTAGGCTAAGCTTGGTAGTAATAGGAAACTTAACTTAGGAAATCCTACTAAGGATTCATCTACTAGGTTTTCCTATAGCAAGATATATACTTAGCAAAATCCATGCAAGTTTACTTAACAAAATCACTAATGCATAGAAAAAGTAATGGGACAAAAAGTATGAAGCATCACTTGCCTTTTGGAAGGGAATGGTAGTTCACTCCTTGATCTTGCTAGTCTCACACTTCACTACAAGTCAATCAAGCAAACACAAATTCAATTTACATTCCAACCAATAATCACTCAAACAAATTCACACACACAAGACAAAGGAAACCAATTCATGCATGGGAGCATGCACAAGATAGTTTTATTTTGCAAAGGGGTCTCTATGGGGTTTCTAAACTTTGTAAGATCCAAATTGGTCATTTACCAAAGTGTCAAAGTCATTAGCAAGAAGGTTTTGTCCAAAAACTATTTTTAATTCCATTCATCATTTCATGTGGTGAAAAATGTTTTTATTAAGGCAAAACTCTTAAGTTGTTCACCAAATGAGTTGCTATTGCAAAACTTGGTGTTTTTGGGTCAGTAGGTTTGGTCCAAACTATTTCCTTAAAGTTTTCTTTCCATAAACATTTTTATAACAAAAACCATTCTTTTTATTTGGCTAGAAAATGACTAAGTCAAGTAATCCAACCTAAATCTTACAAAAATCATTTTTAATACCAAGGGTTGGTTACTAGGGTCAGTAAGGTCACAACAAACCATTTTGCAAAAGTTTTAACCCTAAAATCAATTTTAAACAATTTTTATACTCTAAACAAGCATACAAAAGTTTCTGCAAATTCAAACAAGATAACAGATACTATTTACTAAACTAAGGGCATGGTTGGCTAGGTCTTGTTCTCCTGAATCCATTGATATAAAATTTTTAATTTTTGGACGTGTGGATCAAAAGTTACAGAGGTTTGAAAATTGCATATCAATCTGATTTCAAATTCAGTTTTAAAACAAATCAACAGACACGTGTCCTATCCTTATTCGCTGATACCGCTTCGGTTGGATCAAGCACCGAGAGGCGTTGGATCAAGCTGGATCGTGTGGCGTAGGTAGCGTACCTCTTCGACGTTAAGTGAAACTATCGTACCCGTTGGATCCAGATCGCACGGCTACCGTGTGATTGACCAGAGGTGGGCGGTGCTAGCGGCGGCAGGTGGCGGCGCTGGCTCTGGCTACGGCGGGGCTGGTGATAGAGGAAGCGAGGGAGGAAAGGAAGTGACTCACCAGGTTCTCCGCAGTGTGGGGATGCTCGAGGTGGTACTGGTTGGCAAGGGGGCGCACAGATGGGTCGGCAATCTCTCGCCGGAGTCAGGGCGGCGTCGGTCTTGTTCAGATGTTGTCGAAGGTGATGATAGAGGGCGCCCTAGGACAAACGGAAGGTGCGGTTAGGTTCGTAAGAGCTTGGAGATCAACATCGTGTCCACGGGGATGAGAGGGGAGTCAGGTTTTACCGGGGAGACGTCGTCGGAGAACAGCAGTAGAAGGTGGCGTTCAGTGGTGTGTTGGAGTCGAGGTTCCGAGGTGCCCGTGGTCGAATGGAAGGTGCAGGGAGATGCTACAGGAAGTGGAGAATGTGCCTGCGTGCTTGGGGAGGCAAGGGGCGATGTGAGGCCGCCGGAATTTAGCCGAGTTCTCGTCGGAGACGGCTACGGTGCAGAAACGATTGGCGACAGCCTGGTGGCTCTCGATGCGTGGGGTTTGGGGGAAATGAAAGAGGAGGAAGAGGGGATTTAACTCGCGTGATCACTGCGAGGCTTTAATCGTGGCATTAAGTCGAATTGACGACGCGAATTACTGCCAGGAACGGGAGGAACGGTCGAGCTGGGTGAAGAGGAAGAACAGTGGAGTGGGGTCGTTGCGTCAGTGGGAAAAGAGACGAGGAGGAGGTCCACCTACCAGTGAGGGTGTGGGTTAGGTTTGCGGTGGAGAAAAACGGTTCGGGGGAGGAACAGGTGGGCTAGATGGGCTGCTGCTGGGTTAGTTGGGCCAGATTGGTGGGCTGTTCTATTTTTTTTCTGTCTAATTCTTTTTCTTTTTCTATTTCCTGATTTGTTATTTCAAACAATTCTCAAGCATTCATAACAATTCAAATTTTCACCAAACATTGTAACTAAGAATTTGGTTATGTTTAGTAACCTGAACCAAAATCCTAAATAAAATAATTAATACTTTAATCTTTTTAGGTTCCATCCTTAATTAAATAAGTAGGCCATGGTTTATTAATTAAATAGAGTTTTTGTTGTTTATTAATAAAATCTTCATTTGAAATCCAAATGTTTTCAAAATCAAATCAGTAGGTATCATTTGGAAGTAAATAATACTTGGATACTTGTTTCAAACAAAATATTATTTTTCTCTTTAGGGTCCAATATTAATTAAATAAAATGGGCCAAGGTTTATTACTCAAATAGGATTTGTTTCATTGAGATATTTATTTTGAAATCTAATATAAAGCCAAAAGTTTTTAGTAGGTTTTATTTGTGAATATCAAATATTTGGAAAACTTATTTTAAATAATTTAAAGATGTTTTGAGGTTCTAATTAAATTGGTGAAACCTTTTATTTAAATAAAGTTTGGATATTAATTCCTTATTATTTTATTTAAATAAACCTTTGCTAATTTAAAAATAAAATGTTTTATTTCCCAAATCTTTGGCTAAGGTTTAATTTGACTTTATAAAATGATCCTTATTTGTAAAACTTCTATTTTATTTGAAATCAAATCTTTTCCTTTAATTGTTTCAAAATAGTATTTCCAAATGTTTTATATATTTTTTTTCTTTTTATTCAATGTTTATCTTTTTAAATCCCTTTAGGTTTTATTTAATTCAAATGGGTTTGAAGTACCAATTGAATTCAAAAAGTTTCTTCTGGCTCTGAAAATCAAACAAAATTTTTATTTTATTAATTTATTTTCACATTACAAGATTTGGAAAATCTTGGGATGTGACATCCGTGTTCCGAGACCATGTCTGTACATGCTAGGCTCGTCAAGATCAAACCTTAGCTTCTGCATGAGCAAATCTGGCTTGCTCACTGTATACACTCGTAGAATCTAACACACCCGATCATCACGTGGTGCTTCGAAACAACGAGCTTTAGCAACGGTGCTTACTAAGGATGAACACTTTAAAACTTAAAATTGTGTGCTTGAGGGATCATCTTATAATGCTACCGTTGTAAACTAAGCAATACAAGATGCATAAAAGGATTAACATCACATGCAATTCATAATATGTGATATGATATGGCCTTTCTTCTTTGTGCTTCCGATCTCCATCTTCAAGCACGAACATGATCTCCATCATCACCGGCATTGCATCAAGGTCAATGATGCTGCTCCATGGTTGTCTTCCACCAGCTTCAACTATTACAACTACTTTGAATAGACACGCGGGTCTTAACAGAATTTAAAGACAACCATATGGCTCCTGCCGGTTGCCAACTTATCCGAGGTTTTGATCGTCGGTATCTCTGCATACCTAGTTCAACCTCGTTACCGATAAGTACTCTTTTCTCGTTCCCGTGGTATGTGATCCCTTGTGGTCCAGTCACATGCTTGCAAGCTAATTGGATGACATTCCACCGAGAGGGCCCAGAGTATATCTATCCGTCATATGGATGGACAAATCCCACTCTTGATCCATGTGTCTCAACCAATACTTTCCGAACACTCAATTCCACCTTTATAGCCACCCAGTTATGGTGTGGTGTTTGATGTCATCAAAGCATCCATCCGGTAAAGGTGATATGCATGATCTCATGGTCGGAGGAATTAGGTTACTATGAATCAGAAATCATATAGCAATTGAACTATTAAAATGACTTGATCTTTATGCTACGCTTATCTATAGGAGTATGTCCATCACATCATTCTCCTAATGATATGACCCTGTTGTTAATAACATCTCTATGTTCATGATCAGGAAACCATAATCATATATCAACCAACAAGCTAGTTTAACAAGAGGCTTTACTAGGGACTCTTTTATGTTTACAAATCACACAAGTATTAATGTTTCCTGTTAATACAATTATAGCATGGTATGTAAACATTTATCATAAGTATGAAGATATGATAATAACCACTTTATTATTGCCTCTTGGGCATATCTCCAACATAATTATCTCCACGCCGCGCGTGACCGGTCAATTCAAGGTCAGACAGTGGGACCCATGTTCGTCCAGTCAATTCATCTCTGGCGCAGCAGGCGCTTGAGGTCATCGATCGTCAGCACTGACGTCATCAAAAGCTACACTGGCACCAGCTACAATTTCTTCGGCTTCAAAGCTAAGAGTACTCACTCGAATCTACGATTCGACCAATTACTCGGGGGCTACTCCTATCAAGAGCGCTGGCCGCGCACTCGAAGAATGAACAACATGTTCCAGCATTGAACTATTTCTTCGATTCCTATGTCGAGACTACGACTCCACTATTGACTCGGGGGGCTACTCCCATAGGGAGGATGGATTTAAGCATCCGAAAAAAATTTGTGTCCTACGGATCCGATACTGAACAACGGCTGAATTAAAAGTCTCCGCTCGAGTCTACGACTTGAACAGACACTCGGGGGCTACTCCCATAGGGAGCGCTGGACGCGCACCCTATGAATCCTTCAACTATGATCCTTCGGATCAATATGCAAAAAACTTTTCGGCAACTCTGCCCTAATTAACGCTAAGTGAGCAATGTCCTGCTTGGCCACCCGAAACACCTACGCGGTGATAAACATTCGGATGCTATGACTATGACACAAAGATAAGACCTACAGATATCATCTGATGTCCTGGCAACGCACATGACTGCGCTCTGCTAGTAAAAATCCGTGCCAACAGGCGCGATGAAAAATCCCGACGGACGCGTTGGGTACATCAATTAAATTCACTGGAATTCCACTCCTGTAAGTCCTCCGCGGCCTGAGTCGAATTACGCCAGCATATGTTCCAGGTTGGAGTTGAGGGACTCGAGCCTGAAGAAGATCGTGTTGTTTCGTCCTAAGACGGTTAACTGGCCCTGATTCGTCGGGTGAGTCAGGCACACGCATCAACAATCCGTACACATGAACTATTGAAATACATAGTCGCACCCGAAGGATTGAAGAGTCCTCAGCCGAATCTGCGATTCGACTGATCACTCGAGGGCTACTGACATGGGTATACCCCGCGGGTACATGATCTCAATATACCTAGTCCAACCCAAGGAAGGCCCACGGCAAATGTATGCCGGACCATGAAGACTTTCGGGTGGCCAAGGCCCATGACGCCTTTGGATCCTTGGAGAGCAAGACTAGAGTAGATAGGAAATTCAAAGGGGTAAAACCCTAGAACCTGTAACTGACTAGGTCTATGTCCGGGACCTGCCTAAGTCTATATAAAGGCCAGGAGGGCACGACCTAGATCTCTCTCTCATACTTTCGCATACACACCTCCACGCCAGATTGCATCTCAAGACCCAGAACCTTCGGGTTCGCCGTAATCAAGAGCGCAAGGAGTAGGGTTTTCCCTCTGGGGGCCTGAACCTGGGTAAACCTCGTGTCCCGTATTGCTTGTTTGCTAACCGTTCCACGATCTCCAGCATCCCCATCTTCTCCAAAACCCAAGTCCATAACAATGGGCATTGACGAGTCGAAACCTCGTCAAGCTCAGCAGCAGCATCGTGTTCAGCCCGGAAGAAGGTTTGCCCTAGGAAATTCACTCAACCGCAACGGCCTTCTTTTTCTCATGCATGCTGAAGAAGCTCAGGAAGCGCGAGACATCGTGTTGGGTATGTTTTCTGTTAATTCAGTACTTGCTAGAGTGTTGTTCGATTCGGGTGCATCGCATTCATTTGTCACCGAAGAATTTGCCTGCACTAGTAAGATTCAACCAACCAAACTGAAGCATGTTATGATTGTTCAAATCCCCGGTTCAACCACAAAAGCTAGGCAAATTTGCAAAGCCGTCCCTATCCGAATCCATGGCATAGATTTTTATGCTAATCTGATAGTTATCGGAACTAAAGGTTTGGAAGTAGTACTAGGAATGGATTGGATGTCCAAACATAAAGGATTTATTGGTTGTGCCAAGAAAGCCATAACCATGACCAGTATCGCCGGAATATCAGTAGAGCATATATCTGAAACCTTACCTCGTCAATTCAAGTGCAACAAGAGTATAGCCCAACCTACCATTGACCAAGTTCGGATAGTCTGTGAATATACCGATGTATTTCCAGATGTTTTGACCGATATGCCCCCAGATCGGGATATCGAGTTTATCATTGAACTAATCCCCGGAACAGGACCCATAGCCCAGAGACCCTATAGTATGAACCCGTCCGAACTAGCAGAACTGAAGAAGCAACTGGATGCCATGTTGGAAATTGGATTGATTCAACCAAGTGCGTCACCATGGAGATCACCTGTCTTGTTCGTGGACAAGAAATATGGAGGTAACCGTTTGTGTACAGATTATAGGAAGTTGAATGACGTCACTATCAAGAACAAGTACCCATTGCCCAAGATAGAAGATTTGTTTGATCAGTTGACCGGTGCCAAAGTGTTTTCTAAGATTGATCTTAGAACAGGCTATCATCAACTCAAGATTCGCGCTGAGGATATTCCAAAGACTGCCTTTACCACCAGATATGGATTATACGAGTATATTGTCATGTCTTTTGGATTAACCAATGCCCCCGCTTATTTCATGAATCTCATGAATAAGATTTTTATGGACTCCCTGGATAAGTTTGTCGTTGTTTTCATCGATGACATACTAATTTATTCCAAATCAGAAGAAGAACATGAGCTACACCTAAGGACCATTCTTGGAACCCTTAGGGAGAATAAGTTGTATGTCAAGTTTAGCAAATGTGAATTCTGGTTACAAGAAGTAGGATTCCTCGGCCACATTGTATCAGCCGGAGGAATTGCCGTTGACCCAGCAAAGGTGAAAGATGTAGAAGATTGGCAAGCCCCAACCACTCAAACCCAAGTTCGTGCATTTCTCGGATTGGCGGGATATTACCGCAAGTTCGTAGAAGGATTCTCGAGTATCGCCAGACCCATGACCCAATTGCTGAAGAAGGACAAGAAGTTTGAATGGACCGACAAATGTGAAGCGAGTTTTCAAGAACTCAAGAGGAGATTGATTCCATCCCAATCTTAATCATGCCGGATATCACGAAGCCCTTCGACGTGTATTGTGACGCATCCAAGATCGGTCTCGGATGTGTTCTAATGCAAGAAGGCAAAGTCATATCTTATCTATCTCGAGAACTGAAACAACATGAGCAGAATTACCCAACCCATGACCTCGAACTCGCAGCCGTAGTTTTAGCCTTGAAGACATGGAGGCATTACCTGATGGGATATCATTGTGAGATATATTCGTATCACAAGAGCCTGAAGTATATATTCACTCAGAAGGATCTGAATATGAGACAGAGAAGATGGATTGAGCTAATCGAGGATTACGATCTGGACATTCACTATCACCCTGGTAAAGCCAACGTGGTAGCAGATGCCCTTAGCAGATTGCCATGCCGCTTGAACTCCATGATTTTGAAGGAGCAACCAAGCTTGCACAAAGAGATGGAAGATTTCCGAATGGAATTAGTGAGTGAAGGATTTTTGGCTAGCATAGAACTTCTACCCACTTTGATCGGCCAGATCAAAGAGGCACGGAAGGAAATGCTAGTATCGACGGAATCAAGCGTCGTACCGGTATAGGCAAAGTATCCGGATTCACCGAAGACGAAGGAGTTCTGTGGCAAAGGACGCCTTTGTGTACCAGCAGATTCTGAGTTGAAAGAAGTTATTCTGGAGGAAGCCCATAATACTCTTTATTCTATCCACCTCGGAGGAACGAAGATGTATCAAGATTTGAAGGAGCAATTTTGGTGGCATAAGATGAAGAGATAAATCGGAAGCTATATCGCCAAGTGTGATATATGTCAGTGAGTCAAGGCGGGACATCAAAGACCCGCTAGATTGTTGCAACCATTGCAGATTCCAGAATGGAAATAGGATTCCGTTGGAATGGACTTTTGTAGGGGTTCGTAGCAAGGAAAACAAAAAATTTCTATCGCATACAAACAAACAAGCCAAGATCTATCTACTAGATTGTAGCAACGAGTAGTTTGGAATAACTTACCCTCGAAGATTCCAAAGCGGTTAACGAGAGCAGATTCTCGTGGGTGATGTAGTCGTACACTTCCGATCTCAAGATCGCGTAGACGATCCTTCCGCCCACGCTCCTAAAGCGCTCCCCATCGGTCACACGTTCGGTACTGACGAAGACCTTCCTCTCCTTGTTCCAGAAAATGGAGGTTGTAGCACTCTCCTCGCGATTCCTAGAAGACAACCTGGCGTACCGAAGTAGAGGGAGATCCGTGAGGGCTTCGCCAAGTGCAAGTAGTATGGTGGAGCTTATGAGAGAGGCTATTAGTGGTCTAGTAATTAGACACACCAATTAGAAGGCTCTAAACCGCAGGCTAAAGCAATTAGAAGCTCTAAACCAAAACGGCTCTAAACCGGAGGTAGAAGATAGGAACTTGTGTGTCTCAAGGAGAGGAGCCCCGCCTCCTTTTATGGGTGGAGGGCCTTGGCGCGCCAGGAGGGAGGAGTCCTCCCCAACTCGGCCTAGGGCTTGGGCGCCCCGGAGGTGGGACTCCTCCTCCAAGTTGGTTCCAACTCCTCTTGCTTGTTTCCCACGCTTCCTGTTTCCCACAGTTTCTGTTTTAGCCGCTTGACTTTCAAACCGGCAATTTGACTTTCATGTTTTGGAACAGCAAGAACACTTAGTACATGATGCAATCATTCAATGACACACTCATGTACCCCGGAGTGCCGGACAATCCGAACCTTCTAGAACATTCCCGATGAAAACACCTAATCATTCCCGAACTCCAAACGGGACTTTCCTTATATGAATCTTATTCTCCGGACCATTCCGGATCACCTCGTGATATCCGGATCCCATCCGAGACTCAACAACATTCGTCTCTTTCTCATAATACCATAACTACTCAAACAACGTCAATCCTTAAGTGTGTCTCCCTACGGTTCGTGAATTATGCGACATGATCGAGACACTTCTCCTAACAATAACCAATAGAGGAATCTGGAAATTCATATGGCTCCACATATTTCTACGATTACTTTATGCGATCGAATGAACCACTTACATACGATACCAATTTCCCTTTGTCTCACGATATGTTACTTATCCGAGGTTATGATCGCGGTATCTCTCGCATACCTAGTTCAACCTCGTTACCGATAAGTACTCTTTTCTCGTTCCTGATATGTGATCCCTTGTGACCAAGTCACATGCTTGCAAGCCAATTGGATGACATTCCACCGAGAGGGGCCAGAGTATATCTATCCGTCATGTGGATGGACAAATCCCACTCTTGATCCATGTGTTTCAACCAATACTTTCCGAACACTTAATGCCACCTTTATAGCCACCCGCCACGGTGTGGTGTTTGATGTCATCAAAGCATCCATCCGTAAAGGTGATATGCATGATCTCATGGTCGAAGGAATTAGGTTACTATGTATCGTAAAGCATATAGCAATTGAACTATTGAAATGACTTGATCTTTATGCTACGCTTATCTATAGGAGTATGTCCACCATATCATTCTCCTAACGATATGATCCTGTTGTTAATAACATCTCTATGTTCATGATCAGAAACCATGATCATATATTAACCAACAAGCTAGTTTAACAAGAGGCTTTACTAGGGACTCTTATTTTAGTTTACAAATCACACAAGTATTAATGTTTCCTAATACAATTTTAGCATGGTATGTAAACATTTATCATAAGTGTGAAGATATGATAATAACCACTTTATTATTGCCTCTTGGGCATATCTCCAACAGTCCCACTTGCACTAGAGTCAATAATCTAGTTTTAAACCTTTGTGTATATAACACCTATGGCTTTCCTAGTTGTATGTACACGATTGCTAGTGGTCAATCGATCTCGGATCCGACACTTCCAGTCCGTGTAATTGCATGTCTTTATGCGTCTCACGCATCACTCATTCTCTAATGAGATGGCTTTGTATAAATTTGGTCTTTCGGTGTGACCTTTAGCTCTTTGGGGTTAAAACATGTTGATAATATTGTCGCACAATATATCTTCATAGTATTATCCCACTGTGAGCTACACCTAGTTTGATAACAAACTACTTGACACAAATGCCCTCTTTTGCTGCTAAAATAGCAGTTATATACTTGGCCTTTTGTTGTAGTATCTGTCACAATGTCTTAACTTTGGAACTCATCCAAATCCATTATGGAACTCACCTTCCACCATATTGTGCCACCCTTAGTTTAGATTGAGATAAACTTAATTTGTACTTTGTGACAAAGCTAGTATCAATGTAGTACTTTTACAATGAACTAACCATCTATTTGTCACTTCTACAAATATTATACTCTTAGTTCCTCCAAAAGATCATAAGAATATCCTTACTATTGTCCAATGATCATCTTACGAATCATTCTGGTATATGCTCACAACATTTAGAGCATAGGACATATCTGGATTTGTACATATCACAGTATGATATAAATACTCTTTGTGATTTTATACATCAAGTATCAATCTATACTTGATTATTTGTTTCACTTTACCAAATGTCAATACACTTGAATATATCATCAACATTGAATTTATTCAATCCTTTCTGTGCGACAAGAACCTCTCTTGTAGTTTCTATATTGAACTCATTCAATATCTTGTCTATGTACTTCTGGCACAACCATATTAGCGTCTATTGATGCCAAATATTTAGGTTTTGCCTAAGTCTTTCATCGGGATGAAATTCTTAATATGTGTTAATAAAAGATACATTATTTCCAATCAACAATATGTCTTCCACATAATGTATTAGAAACATGTCTTAGCGCTCCCACTTAATTTCTTGCAAATGCAAGCATCTTCATTGTCTCTAATGAACTTTTAAACTCCTTTAACAGTTTCATCATAGTGAAGATTCCAACTCTGCGATGCTCACTTTAACCATTGAAGTTTGCATATGCTTTTAGCGTCCTTTGAATTAACAAAACCCTATGGACCGTGTTATGCACATGTCCTAGGTAACGATTCTATTAGAAGAACTTGTTTTGTTTATTCAACTACCATATAACAAATTATATGTAGTGGTTGCTACATTAATCCGTCTAGACTAAATATCACTATGACAGATCAAATCTTGTCATAGTCAACCTTTGAACATTGTTGTGAACTCTTTCCCAACATGTCGACTATTTTATAGATGTGAAACATCCATGTCTATTTCTTTATAGATCCAAACACAACTGTAAGGTCTTACACCTTTCTCGAGGGTCCTTCAAGTTCAAAACTTGATTTCTCGTGTATGGAACTATCACGGATTTTATGGCTTCAAGCCATTTGACGAGTCGTGGTCCATCATCGCTTCTTTGCATGTATTCGGTTCATTATTCTCAAATAATGATTCAACCCTCAAATCTTTGTATTTGATTGTTTACCCGATCTACTTGTTTCAATAGGAACTTAGATCTTCGTGACCACAACCTTTGAGGTACGTGAGCCATGCGCTTTGTTGCTGCCCTAACACTTTTCGTTGCGCAACTCGCACATATAGCTAAGGTTCTTTAACCTTATCAAAATTCTATTGTCCTCCTACTTAACTTTTCACGAAAAATTCCTTCTCAAAGAAACTTGACGCTTTTAAGTGACAAACACTTTTGTCTCCGATGTTATGGAGGATTACTTAAATTATTCAAAATAACATACAAAGACAGTTCATCCGACTTTGGTTGCACACATCTTTCTTATGCATAGCATACCAATGTTTAAGAAAGGACAACTTGGGTTTTATCCCAAACCATAACCTTATATGGTGTCATTTCAACGTATTATGATGGAGCTCTTTTCAAAGGAAAACGGTAATCTCTAAAGCTTTTAATCTTTAAAATATAATGGCAGTTTTATAAATTATACCTTTGATCTTACCATGTCAAACAAGGTTTAATTACATATCTCGAACGCTCCATACTCTTATGGTGTTTCGGGAAAATGCAAATCCATGGAACGATTCCTTAAATCTTAGGTATTATGCTAAACTCTGTAACTCAAATATCTTCCTTTATGATCTTTATCATAAACTGTTTATATTCTTGTTACAATGATTTTGTACTTCATTTTGAAAGTCTTTTGAACTCTTCAAATATTTCACACTTCATCCTTATTAAGTAAATATTCATATATTCACTCAAATTTTCGGAGAAAGCATATGAAGTTGAAATCCATCGCTCTTGACTACACATAATGGATTTCATACAACAATATGTACTAGTTCCAATAAGCTAGTCATTCGTTCCCTTTCGGCCTATGAACGAAGTTTTAATTATCTCTAGGAAAGTTTCACAAGCGTCATTTGATCAAAATCAAATAGACTCCAAAATTCCATCCATATGGAGTTTCTTCATGTTTTCTTTCCAATATAATTTAAACGGCGATGTCACTTCCTAAGTGATCTTTCAATCAATTTGTCTTTCGACATTTTTAGCACTAGTTTTATGGATGTGATTCCTCCAACGAGATTTGCGAATCATCCATCTTTTATGGATTACAATTATTTGAACAACCCTTTTGTTCTCATAATACCTGATAAAACAAATCTTTGAAGGCAAGCTTTGATGTTTAACGAGCAACACAATAACCCTTTATTTTGTTCTCAATGAACATCATCACATATTCTTTTGCTAGTTACTTAGGCCATTGTAGTTCATGAATTGTGTTGTTTCGTATGACGATTCACACCAACAAATTCAGTATCAAATACTTAAGAACCACATTGTTTAACAAGCAAAGAATACAGACCATAACACGTATATCATCTATATACTTAAACTAAACAATTCTAGTCTTTTCTTTTACTGCCATATACTTATGAGATTCTCTTCAAGATTTCCTTTCTGCTTGAAAGAATCTATCAACATCAATTAGTGGAGTCATTCATATGACACATAGCCCAAAACATGTATAGTTAAATACCAATGTCTTTGGACTTGCACTTTGAAGTAGATCACCATCATCAAATGTTTGGTGTTCTTTCAAATTCCTTTATTTAGTAATCTTCTTGGTGTAGTAAACATTTTACCTACATCAAATATTCACCCTTATTATGGATTTATCCATGATCAAGATACTTTTAGCTTGTAACGGTGAATCGCAAGTATAATGTTGCTCCAAAACCTTTTGGAGGATTAGGACAACTAGTGTCTCCAACCTTTTGCAAATTCTCATCAAATATGAGAACATGACTTTTGCCATATTATACTCTATCATGTTGCAACCAAAACTTTGTTTCATATATCACAATATCTTCCACACATCATGGTTTCAAACAACTCTTCAGATCCTAGATAACCTTGATATTAAGAGAATCCTTTGAATATCAAGAATCGTGGAGACAAACATGATGCTTATATACTAACATTGGAATTGTTACTCTTGTTTTAATACCAATTATTAAACTTCATGGAGTAACCGAACTTCTTGAAAGTTTGCAATAGGACTTTTAAACTTTAGATTAACACTTCAAAACAATACGATACCAACAGAAAGTAACTAACCAGAATTCTATAGCTTTATCATCTCAATTATAACTAAGCTTAAGGTGGTAAACGGATGCCAATGACTACAACAACTATGCAAATTCACTTTGATTTAGTTTATGATAAATTGAGTTCTAATTAATAATTAAATTAATCTAGGTTAACTCCCACTCAAAACAATATCCCTCACATTGTTTTAGTGAGCACACGAACCAAATCCACCACATCAAACCGATCATCACGAGAGTTGATATAGCTTCAATGGCGAACAATCGACATGTTCATCATATCTATTATATGACTCATGCTCTACCTTTCGGTAATCCGTGTTCCTGAGGCCATGTCTGTACATGCTAGGCTCGTCAAGATCAAACCTTAGTTTCTGCATGAGCAAATCTGGCTTGCTCACGTTGTATACACTTGCAGAATCTAGCACACCCGATCATCACGTGGTGTTTCGAAACAACAAGCTTTAGCAACGGTGCTAACTAAGGGTGAACACTTTATGATTTGAAATTCATGTGCATGAGGGATCATCTTATAATGCTACCGTCGTCTACTAAGCAATACAAGATGCATAAAGGATTAACATCACATGCAATTCATAATATGTGATATGATATGGCCTTTTCTTATTTGTGCTTCCGATCTCCATCTTCAAGCATGAACATGATCTCCATCATCATCGGCATTGCATCAAGGTCAATGACGCTTCTCCATGGTTGTCGTCCACCGGCTTCAACTATTACAACTACTTTGAATAGACACGCGGGTCTTAACATAAATTAAAGACAACCATATGGCTCCTGCCGGTTGCTAACTTACAATAAGGAACATTGCATACATCAAATATAATCACAATCATGGCCATATCACATCATCAAGACACCCCTCGCAAAACAAAGTTAGACGCCTCTACTTTCTTTGCATGTTTTACGTGGTTTGGGGCTTTCAATAAGTGTCGTTCTAACTTACGAACATGAACCACAACATTGATACTAGCATTGTTGATTACCCGTTGTAAATTGGATCTTAACTATGCTAGGAGAACAGCACCCATAAGCCACTTATGCAATACAAGTTGCATGTCAAGCGTGGAGCAAGTCTCATGAACGATGTCATGTAAGGTTAGCCCGGGCCGCTTCATCCCAACATACCGCAAGATGCAAAGTACACAAGAAGCAATCGACAATAAAAGCATCAACGCCCACAATGACCATTGTGTTCTACTCAGCGCAAGATCTACATATAGACACGGCTCTGATACCACTGTAGGGGTTCGTAGCAAGGAAAACAACAATTTTCTATCGCATAAAAACAAACAAGCCAAGATCTATCTTCTAGATTTTAGCAACGAGTCGTTTGGAATAGCTTACCCTCGAAGATTCCAAAGCGGTTAACGAGCAGATTATCGTGGGTGATGTAGTCGCACTTCCGATCTCAAGATCGCGTGAGACGATCCTTCCGCGCCACGTTCCGGCAGCGCCCCGCAATCGGTCACACGTTCGGTACTGACGAAGACCTTCCTCTCCTTGTTCCAGAAAATGGAGGTTGTAGCACTCTTCGCGATTCCCAAAGACAACGGGCGTGGTACCTAAGTAGAGGGAGATCCGCAGGCTTCGCCTTAAGCCGGCAAGTAGTATGGTGGAGATTATGAGAGAGGCTATTAGTGGTCTAGTAATTAGACACACCAATTAGAAGGCTCTAAACCGCAGGCTAAAGCAATTAGAAGCTCTAAACCAAAACGGCTCTAAACCGGAGGTAGAAGATAGGAACTTGTGTGTCTCAAGGAGGAGCCCTGCCCCTCCTTTTATGGGTGGAGGGGCCTTGGCGCGCCAGGGAGGGAGGGAGTCCCTCCCCAACTCGGCCTAGGGCTTGGGCGCCGGCCTGGAGGAGTGGGACTCCTCCTCCAAGTTGGTTCCAACTCCTCTTGCTTGTTTCCCACAGTTCTGCTTCCCACAGCTTTCTTTTAGCTTTGACTTTCAAACTGGCAGTTTGACTTTCATGTTTTTGGAACAGCAAGAACACTTAGTACATGATGCAATCATTCAATGACACACTCATGTACCCCCCCCCCGGCGGGCCGGGCAATCCGGAACCTTCTAGAACATTCCCGATGGAAACACTAATCATTCCCGAACTCAAACGGACTTTCCTTATATGAATCTTATTCTCGACCATTCTCGGATCACCTCGTGATATCCCGGATCCCATCCGTGACTCCCAACAACATTCGGTCTCTTTCTCATAATACCATAACTACTCAAACAACGTCGAATCCTTAAGTGTGTCTCCCTACGGTTCGTGAATTATGCGGACATGATCGAGACACTTCTCCGAACAATAACCAATAGAGGAATCTGGAAATTCATATGGCTCCCACATATTTCTACGATTACTTTGCGATCGAATGAACCACTTACATACGATACCAATTTCCCTTTGTCTCACGATATGTTACTTATCCTAGGTTATGATCGCAGATCTCTCGCATACCTAGTTCAACCTCGTTACCGATAAGTACTCTTTTCGCTCCCGTGATATGTGATCCCTTGTGACCAAGTCACATGCTTGCAAGCCAATTGGATGACATTCCACCGAGAGGGCCCAGAGTATATCTATCATGTGGATGGACAAATCCCACTCTTGATCCATGTGTTTCAACCAATACTTTCCGAACACTTAATGCCACCTTTATAGCCACCCGATTCACGGTGTGGTGTTTGATGTCATCAAAGCATCCATCCTAAAGGTGATATGCATGATCTCATGGTCGAAGGAATTAGGTTACTATGTATCAGAAAGCATATAGCAATTGAACTATTGAAATGACTTGATCTTTATGCTACGCTTATCTATAGGAGTATGTCCACCATATCATTCTCCTAACGATATGATCCTGTTGTTAATAACATCTCTATGTTCATGATCAGGAAACCATGATCATATATTAACCAACAAGCTAGTTTAACAAGAGGCTTTACTAGGGACTCTTATTTTAGTTTACAAATCACACAAGTATTAATGTTTCCGGTTAATACAATTTTAGCATGGTATGTAAACATTTATCATAAGTGTGAAGATATGATAATAACCACTTTATTATTGCCTCTTGGGCATATCTCCAACAACTTTATCACCGGATTACCTACTTCTAGTAGGGGAAATGACTCTATCTGGGTCATAGTGGACAGATTGTCCAAAGTCGCCCATTTCTTACCCATCAAGACCACATATCAGAGTTCGAAGCTAGCGGAGTTATACATCGCTAGAATCGTCAGTTTGCATGGAGTCCCTAAGAACATCGTATCGGATCGAGGAACTCAGTTTACCTCGAGATTCTGGAAGAAAGTCCAAGAAGGTTTAGGAACCCGCCTAGATTTCAGCACCGGGTATCACCCTTAGACCGATGGACAAACGGAGTGAGTAAGTCAAATACTCGAAGATATGCTGAGAGCCTGTGTGTTAGAATATGGATCTAAGTGGGAAGACTGTCTGTCGTTTGCAGAATTTTCATACAACAACAGTTATCAAGCTAGTTTGCAAATGGCCCCATTTGAATTTATGTACGGAAGAAAGTGTCGCACCCCTTTGAATTGGTCGGAAGTAGGAGAGAGTCAGATTTTTGGACCCGATATCCTACGAGAAGCAGAATAGAAGGTTCACAAGATTCGTGAGCACCTCAAGACAGCCCAGTCCCGACAGAAGAGTTACGCCGACAAGAGACGTAGAGACCTCGCCTTCAACATAGGAGATTTTGTGTATCTGAAAGTGTCGCCATTGAAGGGAATGCAGCGTTTCCAGCTCAAAGGAAAGTTAGCCCCCAGATATATAGGCCCCTTCAAGATTCTGAACCGTCGAGGAGAAGTTTTGTATCAATTGGAACTACCCGAAGAGATGTCAGCCATGCACAATGTGTTCCATATCTCATTACTTCGCAAGTGCCTCGAAGTCCCGGAGAAGACCGAAGTGTTCAAGAATATTGATCACCAGACCATAGAAATCAATGATGACCTGGCCTATCCCGAAGTACCCATCCGTATTTTGGAAGAAGCTTTCAGAACTACCAAAACCTGAAGCATCAAGTTTCTCAAGATTCAGTGGAGCAACCACATGGAAGAGGAAGCTACCTGGGAGCGCGAAGATCACATCAGGACGGAGTTTCCCGATCTCTTCAAATCCTAGGTAATCTTTTTCGTCCTTTTTCAAATCTCGGGACGAGATTTTGTTTAAGGGAGGAAGGTTTGTAATATCCCAAAAATTTTAAACTAGAATCATCAAACGCTAATCACCAAATTTAGGGTTAACAAAAACTTTTCAAATTAAAAATATGAAAGCATTCATATGAGTGTTCATTAAAATTTGGATTCTTTTGAATTGCCATGATTATGTGTTTCTTTGCTTGTAAAATGATTCTTAGGTGAAATAAACATCATCTAAACAATCCCCAAACTTTTCCCAAAGATAAACAACTCAAAACAAATAAATTAAGTGAATTGTCACTTTGGCCAAATTAACTCCCATGCCTACTTTGGCTATCTCTAACTTTCAGAACTTAACAGAAACTTGTTTGGATCTATGCACCCCTTGATATTAATCATAACAAAGTACCAAGGCCCACTTTGTGATCATCCAAAAACATTTAAATGCATAGTTTAATGACAGTTTAAAATTGAATCTATTTCATATGGGAAGATCCCACTTTTTCAAAATACACTCAAACAAGCTCAATTTTCAAAACCCAAGCATCCACAGCATCACCAGCACATGCCTAGCACACCCACCAAAAATCTTTTCAACATTCAAAACTTGAATTCATGCGGCCATTTCATCAAACAGCTTGCATATACAAATCAAACAAAATCAAAACACTATGTTGAGCAGTGTTTTGGGCCTAACTTGTTCCCTCTCTAGCTCACAGCAACCTCAGTAGATCATCTAGCAAACTTAACTAAGCTCTAGCCTCACTGTAAACTCGCCAATGTCATCAATGGTGAACAGCCCGAGAGCACCCATGTCACCCCCAGTGTGGACAGCAAGCTAGGAGAAGAACTAGTCGTGCCAACCTTGTCTGGGAGGTAGCCCATGCTTCACCGCCCCCTATCGGCCAGCCCTGCCTCCTAGACAGCAACCAGAACCGCCAGGAACATCGCGCCCGCGCCACTGTCGACCATGCTGAAGCGCACAGCAGAGCACGCGCCGTTCCCACGCAACCTGACCACCTCGAGCCCTCGCCGCCCGCCAGCATGCACCCCACCGTCCTAGGAGACCGCCAGACATGCCCATTTCACCGCCCGTACCCCATAGCCACAGCTCGCTGCAGAGTTCGCCGCCTCTGCCTCGCGGAGGATCGCGCGTTCACGACCATTTGCCACCGCCCTACACGCGCATTAAAGCCCTAGAGCATCGCCAGGAGACCACTGATCGATCGCCAACCTCGTCCATGCCTCTAGCTGCCCGTAGCCGTGTCGCCATCGTCGCCTGCCCATACCGTTCGGTCTCGCCGTCGGGCCTATAAAAGGAGGCCACCCCCAGCCAATTGAAGCACACCATCTCACTCCCCTCACCTCACTGATCGTTCCACCCCGTAGCCGGAGCAAGGCAAGCAGTGCATCGCCGGAATTGCGTCGGAGCAGGCCGCCTCTGGAGAAGAAGGGCCTCGTGGATTTTTTCCACCCCAGGAGCTGCAGCGACCACCCCTGAGTTCGCTGTCGTCGACTTCGTCGTTCGCGCACATCGCCGACCTTCGCCTGAGCCCCGGTGAGCCCCTGACGACCACCACTGAGCCGCTAGGGTTCGAACTCGCCGGTGACATGTTCATCGTCGACGACGACCCTCAGCCGTCGATCTTCATTCTAATCCAACGCACCATATCGCCCCGTACCGCTTCTCGTGTTAAGAGTCGCTGACCAGTAGACCCGCCCTGTCAGTCGCGCCCCGCGCCGCGGAGTGACACTGGGCCGGCCCGTTAACCTTTCCCGCGCAGCCCACTCGTTTGAATTTAGCTTTTTCTTTTTAAGTTCAAACATAGTTCTGTACCTAGTTTCAAAAATCAACCCAGCTCGATTCAATGAACCAAATTGAATGAAACCAATTTTGTTAGAAATATATTGAAATGCTTAATCCAAGACCGTTGGATTCAAATCATTTGAATCTATAGATCAACCTTGGTAAAAATAACAAGGCAGAAGCTTTTCTGCATTCAAACATTTTTCAAAATTAAACCATAATAGCTTTTGAGTTGATTCCAACTCTCAAAAATCACATTTGATCATACCTTTCAGAATATATAAAAACATATGGGTTTACTTACAGAAATAATGTTCAAGTAATAAAAGAATGCCACATAGACATTTCTAGCCACTTTAATGATTTAAAATAAAAAGGTTAAACCTTATTAAATTGTGACACTACTTTAAATCATATTCCCATG
Source organism: Avena longiglumis (assembly GCA_030063025.1). Lineage (NCBI taxonomy): Eukaryota > Viridiplantae > Streptophyta > Magnoliopsida > Poales > Poaceae > Avena > Avena longiglumis. Next base: position 144,397,351 of record CP125978.1, on the reverse strand, counting down.
TACTAAAATATGTGGTGATGACCTGTGTCAACATGATCCCATGTTTGGTTTGGAGAATATTAAATCTTAAGTAGTTTTTCAATGAGTAGAAATTACTTTTCTAAAAAAATAATAAGACAAATGCTTAATTCTTGTGATATTAGTGATGATGCTAGATCATCTATAGAACACCTTTGTGTGATGATTGAAGGTAGTTAAGTATTGTTTGGTGATTTTGTACATCGTATTTATTCATAGACGCTAGTACCGACCAAGGATACGAGGAGGAAGGAGGATACTACGAAGAAGAAGCCGAGGGGAACTTCAACCACTGCTCTGCACAAGGCAAGCCTAATACTACTAGTTGATTGAGCAAGCCTTATTAATCAAGTTGACCTATGCAAGCTAACACTTGCAAGATACTCTACTTATGCAAGCCTAATACTACTAGTTGATTGAGCAAGCCTTATTAATCAAGTTGACCTATGCAAGCTAACACTTGCAAGATACTCTACTTATGCAAGCTAATACTGCTTGTTACCATGCCAACTATATGTCTTAAGCATATTTGATCATGCCCACTTGATAACACAATCCTAGTTTTACTTGCAAGCTTCTACTTTATTTCTTTATCAAAGCTCTTACTTAGAGTTTACTTGAGTAAATTGTAGATACTAGAAAGATAATTGAAGGTTGCATAAAGAGCATTAAATTTGCCCTAAGCTAGATAATCTTGATGTCATCCTAAGGCATGAGATTGAACCTAGTCAAACTCCACTTGTTTACCACCCCTCATTAGTATTCACTCCCATTTGTAGATGCTAATGCTAAGCATAAAACTTGATCAACTTTAGATGGGAATACTTGGTGAAAATGGTTATGAAAACCTTGGAATGATGGATCATTCTATTGAAATGTTTTGACATGTGTTTCCGAAAGCACCAGATGATTTTGGTGATGAAAATGTTGAGGCATGAGCCTTATCCCTTTATAAAACTGATGGTTATCTGGATGCGATACCATTCCAATTTTACCGTACAACCACAATACCCGAGAATTGGGTAGGGCTTGACTGGAAACTTATATACCTTAGTATTGGTTCCCTCACGGCCAAGGTCTGAGCTGAGGCTACCTTGTGAAGATTTTCCACCTGTGCAGTACCCAAGATGACAGTTGGTCATGGTTGGGAGGCCAAACTCACAGGAGAGGTGCCTATACTAGGGCGTGTAATTGAAAGGTTAGGATTGATTATCCGCATACTAAGTATGGTGAATTCAGGATTTGTTCCTGACGGATGTATCGAATGTTTTGGTGAAAGTGTACAATCTCTGCAGAGTGTCAAACTATTCGAATAGCCGCGTCCGCGGTTATGGACAGTTGCAGTGGCCATACTATTCCCCCGTCGGATGTTTTTAAAATGACTTGTGAAATGAATTGAGACTTTGACCTGACCACAACAGAGTTGTGGTATGAGATACAAGGTCCCGCTTCGGTGTTATAAAATTTCATCTAGCTTTTCTTGCTTCTAAACATAATAGAGGTAAATCTGGCTTTTTGCAAAACAACCCTAGAGCTTAGTGTCCTACTACAAAAACCCCCTTCACTTGTTACTATTAGTTTGCGAGTACTTAAAGAGTACTCATGGCTTTGTCCCTGTCTATTCCCGTGGCCAGACTATGAAGAGGAGTATCAGGACGAAGGACCCCAGGAAGGTTACGACAACTAGGATCATCTCCCATCGTCAGCATTGCCTGTGACCCCGAAGATGGAGCTTCGCCTACGCTACCGTTATTATTACGTATTCCGCTGCTTGAGTTATATTAAGAACTGGATCATGAGATCCTTATTTGTGTAAGACCTTATGTATGGTTTGTAATGGATGATGTACTGTGGTATACAATTCTGTTATGTCTCGCAAAAATGGTAATCTTGGGATTGCGATGTATGGCATAACATGCATCTGGGATTAAAAATCCGGGTGTTGACAGCTGGCACCATTAAAGGTATATTTTATATACATGTTATTGATGTTTACCTTACTAGCGCTCGTTGTAGTGCCTGGGTATATGATACTGGTTCAGTTGCTAATATTTGTAACTCTAAACAGGAGCTACGGAATAGACGGCGGCTAGCAAGGGACGAGGTGACGATGCGCGTTGGCAATGGATCAAAAGTTGATGTGATGGCCGTCGGCACACTCTTCTTAGTTTTACCTTCGGGATTAGTTTTAAACCTTAGTGAGTGTTATTATGTGCCTGCGTTGAGCATGAACATTATATATGGATCGTGTTTGTTGCAAGACGGTTATTCATTTAAATCAGAGAATAATGGTTGTTCCATTTATATGAATAACATCTTTTATGGTCATGCACCTGTTGTGAATGGTTTATTTCTTCTGAATCTCGAAAGCAATGAAACACACATCCATAACATTGAGGCTAAGAGATGCAAAGTAGATAGTGATAATCCAACTTATTTGTGGCACTGCCGTCTAGGTCATATTGGTGTAAAACGCATGAAGAAACTCCATTCTGATGGACTTTTGGAGTCTCTTGATTTTGAATCATTTGACACGTGCGAGCCGTGCCTCATGGGCAAGATGATCAAAACCCCGTTCTCCGGAATAATGGAGAGAGCAACGGACTCATTGGAAATCATACATACTGATGTATGCGGACCAATGAGTGTTTCGACGCGTGGTGGATATCGCTATTTTCTAACTTTTACTGATGACTTAAGTAGATATGGGTATATCTATTTAATGAAACATAAATCTGAAACATTTGAAAAGTTCAAAGAATTTCAGAACAAAGTGGAAAACCATCGTAACAGGAAAATTAAATTTCTACGATCCGATCGTGGAGGTGAATATTTGAGTTATGATTTTATCACGCATCTTAAAGCAAGCGGAATCGTTTCGCAATCATGCCACCTGGAACACCACAGCGCAATGGTGTGTCTAAACGCCGGAATCGAACTCGATTAGATATGATGCGATCAATGATGTCTGTTACAGATTTGCCGTTATCATTTTGGGGTTATGCATTAGAAACCGCTGCATTCACTTTAAATAGGGCACCATCTAAATCCGTTGAGACGACACCGTATGAACTATGGTTTGGTGCTAGACCTAAGTTGTCATTTCTTAAAGTTTGGGGATGCGAAGCTTACGTCAAGAAGTTGATGCCGGACAAGCTCGAACCCAAAGCGGAGAAATGCGTATTCATAGGATACCCTAAGGAAACGATTGGGTATACCTTCTACCACAGATCCGAAGGCAAAGTGTTTGTTGCAAAGAACGAATCCTTTCTTGAGAAGTAGTTTCTCTCGAAAGAAGTGAGTGGGAGGAAGGTAGAGCTAGACGAGGTTATTGAACCTTCTCTCGAGTTGGAGAGTAGCGCAGCACCTGAAATTGTTCCGATGTAAATCGCACCAACAAGAGAGGAAGCTAATGACGGGGATCATCAAACTTCGAACGATGCTACTACTAAACTTCGCAGGTCGACAAGGTCACGTGCCACTCCTGAATGGTACGGCAACCCTGTCTTAACCATATTGTTGTTAGACAACAGTGAACCTGCGAACTATGAGGAAGCAATGATGAGCCCATACTCTAAGAAATGGCTAGAGGCCATGAAATCCGAATTGGGATCCATGAGCGAAAACCAAGTATGGACTTTGGTGGACCCTCCTAGCGACCGTAAGGCCGTTGAGTGCAAATGGATTTTCAAAAAGAAAACGGACGCGGATGGTAATGTTACTGTCTATAAAGCTCGGCTTGTTGCAAAAGGGTTTTGGCAAGTTCAAGGTGTTGACTACGATGAGACTTTCTCTCCCATAGCGATGTTTAAGTCCATTTGGATTTTATTAGCAATTGCTGCATTTCATGATTATGAAATATGGCATATGGATGTCAAGACTGCGTTCCTCAATGGCAACATTGATGATGAGTTGTATATGATGCAGCCCAAAGGTTTGTCGATCCTAAGGATGCTAATAAGGTGTGCAAACTTCAGCGTTCCATTTATGGACTGAAGCAAGCATCTTGGAGTTGGAACCTTCGCTTTGATCAAGTGATCAAGAGTTTTGGATTTGTTCCAAATTGATACGAAGATTGTATCTACAAGAAAGTGAGTGGGAGCTCGGTGACAGTTTTAGTACTATATGTGGATGACATATTGATTATTGGAAATGACATTGGTATGCTTAACGATGTGAAGAGTTATTTGAATAAATGTTTTTCAGTGAAAGACCTAGGAGAAGTTGCTTATATATTAGGCATCAAAATCTATAGAGATAGACAAAGACGCCTAATAGCTTTAAGCCAAAGTACATATCTAGACAAAGTTCTGAAAAGGTTCAGAATGGATAAAGCAAAGAAAGGTTCATTGCCCATGTTGCCAGGTAAGATATTGAGCAAGGCTCAGTGTCCATTACGATGGCGATAGAGATACTATGAGAAAAGTGCCAAATGCCTCGGCCATAGGTTCTATCATGTATGCCATGCTATGTACTAGACCGGATGTGTCCAATGCTCTTAGTTTGATGAGCAGATACCAAAGTGATCCAGGAGTGGAACACTGGACAGCCGTAAAAAACATCCTAAAGTATTTAAATAGGACTAAAGAAATGTTCTTGGTCTATGGAGGTGATGAGCAGCTCGTCATAAAAGGTTACGTCGACGCTAGTTTTGACACTGACCCGGATGATTCTAAATCTTAGACAGGATACGTTTATATTTTGAATGGTGGAGCTGTGAGCTGGAGAAGCTGAAAGCAAAGTGTGATCGCAGGATCTACATGTAACATCCCTAAATTCATATTCCAAAACTCATTCATATCATCCTTGCATCCATCATCATTTAGGGTTTTCTCAAATCATTTCAAAAAACAAAATCATATGGTACCATGATTTTATGTGGACAGACTTATTTTAAAATGGCCAACACCACTTGTAAGTTTGATTGTTGTGAACCAGAAGGTTGCCTTCTATGAACATAGGATTTAAGTGTAGATTTAAGACCAAGTTTTCAAATGGGAAATGAGTTCCAAAAACCATCTTTCAAATTTCAAACCAAGTGCCTAGCCTCTGATATTTTTTTGATCTCCAAGCTTGACCAATCCTTTGCAAAGCAACCCCATGGTTTTATGACCATTTTTGAGACTACTGCTCACTGCAAAAATCCCAGGAAAATTTGAATTCAAATTGAACTTGATTTCATTTGAAAATCTACCCAGAAAATCAGAATAGAAAAGGAAAAGAAATAAACAAAGGAAAAACGCCGCGCGCCAGATATCTAGCCCAGCAGAGAATTGAGCCCAACTAGCCCACCCGGGGGTTTCCTTTTCTTCTCTCACGCGCGAGCACACACAATCAGTCGCTGACAGATAGACCCCACCTCCACCTCGCGCACTTCACTGGCGAGCGGGCCTCCTCCACGTCAGCATCGTCTTCCCCTCTGATTCCGCGCACGACTCCGCCGCTGGCCGTTGCAGCGCTGATCTCGCGAGCGTAATTAGCATTAATGCGACGAGCGTTTCCTGTCGAGGCTCCGGCTATAAGATCCCCACCTCCTAGCGACCATTTTCCCCCAGTCAATTCTGCATTCACGCCACCAGGCTGCCCACGACTCACACAACACCTCCGCAGACAGAGCTCACTCCGGCGATCGATTCCAGTGAGCTCCGTGCACCCCTTCCTCTCTGATTCATTCGAGCCACTTCGCAATCTCCTTGCGCACCTCCTGACCCCACCAGTTCATCCTGTACTGCCCCAGGTCGCCGTTCCCGCTCGACGCCGCAAGCATCTGACGACCACTTCGACTCCGACGACCAAATTCCGTAAGTCCCGTGCGCCCCTTCACTTCTGACTCACATGAGATTGTTCGCCACGTTCTTGCGCATCTCCTAAACCCTCTGGCTTGTGGTAGGGCAACGAGGAACCTCGGCAACGACACCGACAACAACCACCCGACGCCGTGCACGACTCCGACGAGCTCTCTCAGCCACATCCGAGCGCCCCTCCGCAAACCAGTACCACGTCGAGCTTTAGCACGCCTTTGCGGATCCGGTGAGTACCTTCTTGCATCCTGGAACGATCTGGAACGCTAGCGCCAGTGACCGAAAGCGCCCGCTGCCGACGCCGCACGCCGCCAGACATGGTCGCTTGCTTTCGCCGCTGGATCTTGATCAAGCGTTAGGATAGATTCATTAATCGGCGAAGAGGTACGCGATCGGGCGTGCGATCTATTTAGATCCTGCCTCTGAGCTCGATCCGATCGAACGATGCCAAATCACAACACGACGCGTGGCAAGTGTTAGAACTAAAAACAGATTTAAAACCAGAATTTGATCCTAATTTCAAATGCTTATAACTTTTGAATGCCACGTTAGAATTTTGCAAACTTTATACCGTTGGATTCAGTGAATCAAGGCCTTTCTGTTTATGCAAAGTGTTTAACAAATAGTAACCATTAGAATGACTTTATTTGCAGAAACATGTTTAAGGATATTTTGAGTATGGATTTAGTTTAGTAATTTGTTTTAGGGATAAATAAGTTTAGTTGGCAAACTTGTGACTTGTTAAGTTTCTGTAAACATGCACATGCTTGGTAGAGTTTTCAAAATCACCACTTAGTAAATTCTTGCATGCATGCATTCATATTATTTTTTATTGTATATAATTGTGTGTAATGGTGTGCTACAAATCTTTGTGTAGATTTTGCTAGTGATTGTGATTGTGAGGAGTGCTACTCTACACATTACCAAGGCAAGTGATATTTTCATGAATATTCCTTTCCCATATTTTGTATTAGCATTAGATATTTTGCTAAGTCTTGCATGCTACCTTTTTGCCAAATGAAAGATTGGGAAATCCTAGTAGATTAGATTGGTAGAATTGCTAGGGAATTTTCCTAAGTTAAGTTATCATGCCATGCTTAGCCTAGCTATTTAGCAAACAAGGGTTGGTGAAAATCTATACTTTCTATGGTAAAATATTTCTAAGTCATGAGACTTAAGTTTTTCCTAATAAAACCACTAAGTCAATGAATCCCCTGGGTGGAATGGAAGGATTGGTTTATGTTGAGTGGTTACACAAGGCCATGGACTTGGGTTGTGTATCTCACTTGTGGTATGCCACCCAGGCACAAAGGGATTTGGAGGCCAAGTGTTGAGAAAGCTTACAGTGCAACCACTTGGCAATATGGGCTCTGCCATGATCATATAGGTTGCTAGAACTTAGTCACTTGGACAGTTGGTGGTAGTGGGAATGATAGGTTGGAGCGCGTCCATTTGACTAAGGAAAGGCTTCTGAAAGGTCCTGTCTTGGGAAACCAAGTCTGGTGGGGAAAGTGCACAACCTCTGCAGATGGAAAACCTAAGTACTTAGCCAGGTCCATGGCAATGGACAACTTGAGCATCAAGACATGGAAGCTACAAGAATCTCATCACTCCAACTTCTAAAATAAAACTTGTGGGTGAAAAGGGTGAAGGACCCCAATGTCTATTGGTGGTTTCTTGGGAAGTTTTTGATAAAGAAAAACTTAGTGATTTCAACTAATAGGTAAAACATATTTTCAAGCAAAGCAAGCCAAGCTACACTTAGCCAAAATGCATATAGTAATATAGTCCACTTAAAATATACTAAGGTATCACTTGCCAATACTATTCCAAAGTATTGACCCTCTGTGGTCAGAACTTGTGATGTTGCAGGTTACTCCGATGATGAGTAGGAGTCATGAGTCTACACTCAACATGCTTGCCTGTGGCACATGAAGATGAAGACTTATGTTTATTTACTTATTCCATAAACTCTTGTATTAGGCCTTTGGCCCTGAGTTGTAAAAGACTATGTTTTATCTCTGGAATGAATGTAATAAACGACCTTTGTATCTGTGTACTTCATCTTAAATTGTGGATGCTAGCTTTGATCCAGGGACTAGCATTGCAATCACAGGGATCCTTTTCCTTTATAAAGGAGGGGTCTAACAGATGGTATCAGAGCACTATGTTGCCTGTAGGATTATGACCCTTGGATTGGAAAACCACTAAGGAAAAAAATTCAACTACTTCTACACTTGTCTATTCTTCTCGTAAAACTTTTCTAATCTTCTCATTCTCATCTCCATTTGTAGATGAACTCCATCAACGAAGCCGTGAAGAAAGGGCCACTCATGACCATGACCTTGGAGTGTGAAACTGAGTTTCCCAAGATTCTCAAGGACCTCATGGTGGCAATGGAATCACATGGTGCAGCTATATACAAAGGCTTTCCAGTGATGGATGAAGGAGTGGAGTATTGGTGGGTGCAACTTCACTTGTACAAAAACAAGGAAGACAACCACAAAGAAAGGGGATTCTGCATGTACACCAACACTGTAATGCACACCACATTCTTTGAGTCAGCCAGAGATGCAGCTTGGAGGACTATCAAAGAACTAAGTGCTAGAGTCAAGTGCAGAATGCTCAACCTCCAAAAAGACTTAGAGAAAGAGAAGGAACTTACCCAAGAGTTGGAAGCCACCAACCAAGAGTTAAGGGGAGATATAATAGACTTAGTGATGGAATCATGTGAACAAGATAGGTGGATTGCCTCTAGGAACATTGTGATAGCCACCAGATCCAGTGAGATAGGATTGTGAGCACACTTCGTTAGTTGGACCACCATCTATCACTTTACTTTTCAAAAATGATACCTTAAATAAATATGGACCTTGATTGATGTAATGGACTTATGTATGCATGACTTGTGTGGTGTTTGTGTTCCATGGATATGTATGAAATGTTTGTCTTGTTTTATCTTAAATTGTGTTGTTCTAATTTTTCTATCTTATAAATAGATGCCTATTACCATCAGCACTGTTGAGGAGTTACAGGTTACCCGTTTCGGTCCTCGTATCGTCGAGCTTACCACTTTGCTCGATCTCCCTCTTCCCACCATCACGGTGTACCCACTCACCAAGTTCGAGAGGAAGGACCTCTGGGGCTTCAAGGTGAACCAGCCGGGCCTTGACGGAACCTACTACAGAGGCCATCGTCTTCAAGCGATGCCTGACGGGGAGAGAGGCATGGAGGTAGTCATGCAGGACCTGATAGGACGTCTGTTAGGCCGTCACTCCCGACAGGTTAGGGGCACTCACTTCCACGTCTTCGGAAGGCGTGACGTTGATGGAGAGTCCATCGACTTTGAGGACGACTCGAGGGATGCGGCAGAGCCGATACATCTCTATCCCCAGGACTTAGAGTCTCTCCTCAGGCACGTGGACACGGACAGGACGAACGTCATGCTCAGCAATGACGAGCTCAGTGCAGCAGCGAGAAGGACAAGCTTTTCGCACAGCAGGATGAGATGGTCAAGGAAATGGAGACGAAGTTCGAGGCCCAAGACCGCAAGTTCAAGAGTCAGGAGAAACGCGTCCAGGATAGGAACAAGAAGATCCGGGACATGACCGAGGAACTGAAGTCCAAGGATTTCGAGCTTGAGCAGCAGCAGATGGTTATTGAGAGGCTTCGCTCCCAGAAGAGGGCTCTCAAGGCCAAGATTGATTCCTCGACCACTACGATTGAGGAGAACAAGACCGCGATGGAGAACGCAGGTCTTACCTTCATCGAGGAGGAGGTTGATGCTGATGAGTAGACTTGATTACTCGTTTATCTTTCATATTCGTACTTGTTATTTGTGAACTTATTATTGGACCATCCGACATGTGGATGGCTTGCCACTTGTGTGTTTTATTTCGAGAACTTTGTTATTCTGTTGTTGAGATTTTATCCTTGAGTTGCTTGCTATGTGTTTGCTTGTGATGTATTGTGCATAAAACATCTATGGGTATCTCATTCTTATCTATTTGAACAAACCACAGATGCCTCCCCGTCGCGCAAACCCCAACCCCAGCAACATCACCCCAGAAATGCAACAGATGATGAATGCTCAAACGCAGCTTATGCAGATGATGACAACATTCATCCAAAACCAGAATAACAACAACAACAACCCCAACAACAATAACAACAATAACAACAACAACAACAACAACAACAACAACAACAACAACAACAACAACAACAACAACAACAACAACAACAACAACAACAACAACAACAACAACAACAACAACAACAACAACAACAACAACAACAACAACACTCCGGGTTTTGATATGCTCACCAGATTTCTGCGATTGAGGCCAGCAAAGTTTTCGGGGACAACTGATCCCATGGTGGACAATGATTGGCTACGTTCTGTGAACAAGGACTTAGTGACCGTAATGGGTACGGATCTTTGAAAAGGTCGAGTTCGCGCATCATTGGAAGGACCAGCCGCCACATGGTGGGACAACTTCCAAATCACCACTCCTATTGATGAGGTGACTTGGGCTATCTTTGAAGATGGCATTCGCACTGCTCATATCTCATCAGGAATGATGAGCCTGAAAAAGAAAGAGTTTCACAACTTGAAGCGGCGCCACCGCAGCGTGGCTGAATATATAGAAGAGTTCAACAATCTGGCGCGCTATGCACCAGATGAGGTTGACACAGATGCCAAAATAAAGGAAAAGTTTCTGGAAGGCTTGAATGATGAGCTAAATCTGCAGCTGTCTGTGGCAAAAAGTCCCAACTTATCAGTCTCTGTGTGACAAGGCTGCTATTTTGGAGAGTAAAATGAAGCAAGTCGAGAGTAGGAAGAGGAAACACTCCGACAAGCACAGCTCTGGATCGTCTCACAAACAATCTCACCATGATGACAGTGGCAGCTCAGGATCCCATAAGCATGGGAAATTCAACAAGCACCACAACCACAACCGTCATGACAACAAACATCATCGCAGTCATGACAATGATAAGTACAAGAACCACAAGAGTGGACATAAGAGCCACCACAGTGGAAGTGGAAGTGGAAACCAGCCTAAAAAGGACATCAGTCAGGTTGAGTGCTTCAAATGCAAGAAGCTGGGGCATTATGCTAATGAGTGCCACGAGAAGAAAGTTGAAGGACCTAACAAGCCCAATCCTTTCCGGAAAGGACAGGTTAACCACATCAATGTGGAGGAGGTCTATGAGGAGTCGGATGCGTTCTTGGTAAGTTCGGACTCAATTCCATTCCAAAGATTTGTACTCTTTGACACTGGTGCATCTCATTCATTCATATCAAAAGCATTTGTTGATAGAAATGGGTTTGCATCTGAAAACATTGGGTGTCCAATAAAAGTTAGTTCTCCGGTGGAGATATGATAGTAAGTCTTGGATCTTGGGATCTTGTCATAGAGTTTGGAAAGCATAAATTTCGGTGAGCCGATAATCCTAGACTCCCAAGGACTAGGCGTAATTTTGGGAATGGATTGGATGGCTAAGTATGAAGGAGTACTAGATTGTGCTAATCGTCGTTGCACTCACAACCCGGAAGGAAAAAGAATAAAATTCAGGTCCAACTTGAAACCAAAGGAAGTAAGTGAATTCTCTTAAGGGGTTAGCATGGACACTTTGCCAATTGTGTGTGAGTATCCGGATGTGTTCCGGAAGAGTTACGAATGCCTCCAGATAGAGATGTGGAGTTTATAATAGATTTGGTACCAGGTTCTGGACCAAGAGCAAAGAGACCTTATAAAATGTCAGTGGACGAACTAAAGGAACTCAAGAAGCAACTAGGAGAACAGTTGCAGAAAGGATTTATCCAACCAAGTTCTTCATCTTGGGGATCTCCAGTTTTATTCGTGGAAAAGAAGGATAGAACACAAAGATTATGCATTGACTACCGTTCTCTCAACGAGGTAACCATCAAGAACAAATATCCTTTGCCAAGAATCAACGACTTGTTTGATCAGCTAGAAGGAGCATGTGTGTTCTCTAAGATTGATCTCCGGTCAGGTTATTTTCAACTCAAGATAAGAGAGCAAGACATACCGAAGACCGCATTCACCACAAGGTATGGATTGTATGAGTACACTGTGATGCCTTTTGGTTTAACCAACGCTCCAGCATACTTCATGAATATGATGAACAAAGTGTTCATGGAATTCCTTGACAAGTTTGTTGTCGTTTTCATCGATGACATCTTAGTCTACTCCAAGAGCAAGGAAGAACATGAAAGACACTTACGCTTGATACTTGAAAAGTTAAGAGAGCATAAACTTTATGCCAAATTCAGCAAGTGTGAGTTTTGGTTAGAGGAAGTTGGTTTTCTTGGTCATGTTATGACAAAGGATGGTGTGGCGATTGATCCCTAAAGTTTCATTTGACTGAATGGGAATCTCCTAAGAACGTAAAAGAAGTTCGCAGTTTCCTTGGTTTAGTAGGATAATACAGAAGGTTCATTGAGAATTTCTCAAAGGTTGGTAAGCCAATGACTGAATTGTTAAAGAAGGACAAGAAATTTGCTTGGTCTGAAGGTTGTGAAGTCAGCTTCCAAGAATTGAAGAAGAGACTTGTAACAGCACCGGTACTATGTCTGCCAGATTTGGAAAAGGATTTCCAAGTATATTGTGATGCGTCTCATCAAGGTTTGGGTGCCGTACTTATGCAAGACGGTAAAGTCGTAGCCTATGCCTCGAGACAACTCAAAACTCATGAAGTAAACTATCCTACTCATGATTTAGAGTTAGCCTCTGTCGTCCATGCACTCAAAACATGGAGACATTACCTTTTGGGAAAGTGTTGTGAAGTATTCACCGATCATAAGAGTTTGAATTATATCTTCACCCAGAAGGAAATCAATATGAGACAAAGGAGATGGCTAGAGCTTATCAAGGATTACGACTTAAGTTTGCAATACCACCCCGGTAAAGCAAATGTAGTAGCAGATGCTCTAAGTCGTAAGACGTTTGTAAATGGCCTTACCAAAGGAGAATTGCCAGATGACTTGTGTAAGCAATTCAAAGAACTCAGATTGGAGATTGTGCCTGAAGGACATCTCATGTCCTTAGATGTTCAACCCACTTTATTGGACAAGATCAGAAGCTCGTAAGGCGATAAGGAAATTGAAAAGATTAAGGAAAATATTAGTCTAGGGAAAGCTAAGAGTTTCCATATAGACGAACAAGGTACTTTATGGCACGGGAAACGTATTTGTGTTCCACAAGACACGGAGTTGCAGAAACTGATTTTACAAGAAGCCCACAACTCTCCGTATTATATTCACCCGGGAAACACCAAAATGTACATGGAGATGAAAGAAAGATTTTGGTGGAACAATCTCAAAAGGGACATCGCCGAACATATTGCTTTGTGTGATGTGTGTAGTAGAGTGAAAGCGGAGCATCAGAAACCAGCAGGTTTGCTTCAACCACTGCCTATTCCTGAGTGGAAGTGAGAAAATATTGGTATGGATTTCATTACCGGATTACCAAGGACCAGGTCAGGGTATGATTCCATATGGATAGTAGTGGATCGCCTAACTAAAGTGGCTCATTTTATACCCGTGAAGACAACTTATACAAGTGCCAAGTTAGCTAAAATCTACATGAGAAGGATTGTATGCCTTCACGGTGTGCCTAAGAGAATTGTGTCAGATAGAGGAACTCAGTTCACTTCTCACTTTTGGAGACAACTCCATGAATCTTTGGGAACGAGATTGGAATTTAGCACTGCTTTTCATCCTCAAACTGATGGACAAACAGAAAGGACTAATCAGATTCTTGAAGACATGTTGAGGGCATGTGCCCTAGACTATGGAGCAAGTTGGGATGAAAGTTTGCCTTACGCAGAGTTCTCTTACAATAACAGTTACCAATCTATCATTGGGATAACACCATTTGAGTTTCTCTACGGAAGGAAGTGTACCACCCCATTACTATGGAATGGTGTGGGAGAAAGAAGTTTATTTGGACCTGATCTTATCAAAGACGCTGAAGAGAAGGTCAAATTGGTTAAGGACAGGTTGAATATAGCATAGTCCCGACAGAAAAGCTACGCGGATTCTAAGCGTAGAGAAGTCACCTACGAAGTTGGGGATAGAGCTTATCTTAGAGTATCACCACTTCGTGGAGTGAAAAGATTTGGAGTCAAAGGAAAGTTGGCACCAAGATATGTTGGGACATTCAAGATTATAAGTCGCAAGGGAGAAGTTGCATATGAAGTTGAATTGCCAGAGTCTCTGCCAGCTGTCCATAATGTGTTTCATGTGAGTCAGCTTAAGAAATGTCACCCAGAGATGGAAGAATCATCTTTGAAGGATACCATACCCTTGGAAGAAGTTCAACTAGAAAGTGATCTCACCTATGAGGAAAAGCCTGTCAAGATTCTTGAGACCGCAGAAAGAGTCACAAGGACAAAAACTATCAAGTTTTGCAAGGTGCAATGGAATCATCATTCCGAAGAGGAAGCAACATGGGAAAGAGAAGATGATCTTCGGAAAGACCACCCTCACCTATTTGCTAGCCAATCCGAATCTCGAGGGCGAGATTCATCTTAAGGGGGTTAGATTTGTAACATCCCTAAATTCATATTCCAAAACTCATTCATATCATCCTTGCATCCATCATCATTTAGGGTTTTCTCAAATCATTCCAGAAAACAGAATCATATAGTACCATGATTTTATGTGGACAGACTTATTTTAAAATGGCCAACACCACTTGTAAGTTTGATTGGTGTGAACCAGAAGGTTGCCTTCTATGAACATAGGATTTAAGTGTAGATTTAAGACCAAGTTTTCAAATGGGAAATGGGTTCCAAAAACTATCTTTCAAATTTCAAACCAAGTGCCTAGCCTGTGATATTTTTTTGATCTCCAAGCTTGACCAATCCTTTGCAAAGCAACCCCATGGTTTTATGACCATTTTTGAGACAACTGCTCACTGCAAAAATCCCAGGAAAATTTGAATTAAAATTGAAGTTGATTTCATTTGAAAATCTACCCAGAAAATCAGAATAGAAAAGGAAAAGAAATAAATAAAGGAAAAAGGCCGCGCGCCATATATCTAGCCCAGCAGAGAATTGAGCCCAACTAGCCCACCCGGGGGTTTCCTTTTCTTCTCTCACGCGCGAGCGCACGCAATCAGTCGCTGACAGACAGACCCCACCTCCACCTCGCGCACTTCACTGGCGAGCGGGCCTCCTCCACATCAAAGATCGTCTTCCTCGATTCACAGACGACTCGCCGTTGGCCGTTGCAGCGTTGATCTCGCGAGCGTAATTAGCATTGATGCGACGAGCATTTCCTATCGAGGCTGCGGCTATAAGATCCCCACCTCCTAGCGACCATTTTCCCCCAGTCAATTCTGCATTCATGCCACCAGGCTGCCCACGACTCACACAACACCGCCGCAGACAGAGCTCACTCCGGCGATCGATTGCGGTGAGCTCCGTGCAACCCTTCCTCTCTGATTCATTCGAGCCACTTCGCAATCTCCTTGCGCACCTCCTGACCCCACCAGTTCATCCTGTACTGCCCCAGGTCGCCGTTCCCACTCGACGCCGCAAGCATCTGACGACCACTTCGACTCCGACGACCAAATTCCGTAAGTCCAGTGCGCCCCTTCACTTCTGACTCACACGAGATTGTTCGCCACGTTCTTGAGCATCTCCTAAACCCTCTGGCTTGTGTTAGGGCGACGCGGAACCTCGGCAACGACGCCGACAACAACCACCCGACGCCGTGCACGACTCCGACGAGCTCTCTCAGCCACATCCGAGCGCCCCTCCGCAAACCAGTACCACGTCGAGCTTTAGCACGCCTTTGCGAATCCGGTGAGTACCTTCTTGCATCCTGGAACGATCTGGAACGCTAGCACCGCCGTATACCGAGCGCTCCGCCGCTCGCTGACGCCGCACGCCGCCAGGACATGGTCGCTTGCTCGCGCGCCGTTGGATCTTGATCCAAGCGTTAGGATAGATTCATTAATCGGCGAAGAGGTACGCGATCTAGAGCGTGCGATCTATTTAGATCCTGCGGCTACAGAGCTCGATCCGGTGCGAACCGGTACGCGCAAATCACAACACGACGTGTGGCAAGTGTTAGAACTAAAAACAGATTTAAAACCAGAATTTGATCCAAATTTCAAATGCTTATAACTTTTGAATGCCACGTTATAATTTTGCAAACTTTATATCGTTGGATTCAGTGAATCAAGGCCTTTCTGTTTATGCAAAGTGTTTAACAAATAGTAACCATTAGAATGACTTTATTTGCAGAAACATGTTTAAGGCTATTTTGAGTATGGATTTAGTTTAGTAATTTGTTTTAGGGATAAATAAGTTTAGTTGGCAAACTTGTGACTTGTTAAGTTTCTGTAAACATGCACATGCTTGGTAGAGTTTTCAAAATCACCACTTAGTAAATTCTTGCATGCATGCATTCATATTATTTTTTATTGTATATAATTGTGTGTAATGGTGTGCTACAAATCTTTGTGTAGATTTTGCTAGTGATTGTGATTGTGAGGAGTGCTACTCTCCACATTACCAAGGCAAGTGATGTTTTCATGAATATTCCTTTCCATATTTTGTATTAGCATTAGATATTTTGCTAAGTCTTGCATGCTACCTTTTTGCCAAATGAAAGATTGGGAAATCCTAGTAGATTAGATTGGTAGAATTGCTAGGGAATTTTCCTAAGTTAAGTTATCATGCCATGCTTAGCCTAGCTATTTAGCAAACAAGGGTTGGTGAAAATCTATACTTTCTATGGTAAAATATTTCTAAGTCATGAGACTTAAGTTTTTCCTAATAAAACCACTAAGTCAATGAATCCCCTGGGTGGAATGGAAGGATTGGTTTATGTTGAGTGGTTGTGTATCTCACTTGTGGTATGCCACCCAGGCACAAAGGGATTTGGAGGCCAAGTGTTGAGAAAGCTTACAGTGCAACCACTTGGCAATATGGGCTCTGCCATGATCATATAGGTTGCTAGAACTTAGTCACTTGGACAGTTGGTGGTAGTGGGAATGATAGGTTGGAGCGCGTCCATTTAACTAAGGAAAGGCTTCTGAAAGGTCCTGTCTTGGGAAACCAAGTCTGGTGGGGAAAGTGCACAACCTCTGCAGATGGAAAACCTAAGTACTTAGCCAGGTCCATGGCAATGGACAACTTGAGCATCAAGACATGGAAGCTACAAGAATCTCATCACTCCAACTTCTAAAATAAAACTTGTGGGTGAACAAGGGTGAAGGACCCCAATGTCTATTGGTGGTTTCTTGGGAAGTTTTTGATAAAGAAAAACTTAGTGATTCAACTAATAGGTAAAACCTATTTTCAAGCAAAGCAAGCCAAGCTACACTTAGCCAAAATGCATATAGTAATATAGTCCACTTAAAATATACTAAGGTATCACTTGCCAATACTATTCCAAAGTATTGACCCTCTGTGGCTGTAACTTGTGATGTTGCAGGTTACTCCGATGATGAGTAGGAGTCATGAGTCTACACTCAACATGCTTGCCTGTGGCACATGAAGATGAAGACTTATGTTTATTTACTTATTCCATAAACTCTTGTATTAGGCCTTTGGCCCTGAGTTGTAAAAGACTATGTTTTATCTCTGGAATGAATGTAATAAACGACCTTTGTATCTGTGTACTTCATCTTAAACTGTGGATGCTAGCTTTGATCCAGGGACTAGCATTGCAATCACAGGGATCCTTTTCCTTTATAAAGGAGGGGTCTAACACTACAACAGAAGCGGAATACATGGCTGCTTCAGAAGCATCAAGTGAAGGAGTTTGGATCAGGAACTTCATCACTGAGCTTGGTGTGGTTCCAAGTGCCTTGGACCCACTAGAGATATTGTGCGACAACACTGGCGCCATAGCACTGGCTAAGGAACCGAGATATCATCCAAAGACCAAGCACATCAACCACCATTTTCATATAATTCGAGATTATATAGAAGATGGAGATCTGAAGATTAGCAAAGTACATACGGATCTGAATGTCGCAGATCCGTTAATTAAACCTCTTCCACGAGCAAAACATGATCATCACCTTAATGCCATGGGTGTTAGATTGTTGCCAGATGTAAACTAGATTATTGACTCTAGTGCAAGTGGGAGACTATTGGAATTATGCCCTAGAGGCAATAATAAAGATGTTATTATTATAATTCTTGTTCATGATAAAGTTTATATTCCATGCTAGAATTGTATTAAGCGGAAACTTTGATACTTGTGTGGTTTATGAACAACACCGTGTCCCTAGTACGCCTCTATGGACTAGCTCATTGATTAATGATGGTTAAGGTTTCCTAACCATAGACATGAGTTGTCGATTAATAATGAGATCATGTCATTAGGAGAATGATATGATGGACAGACCCAAATTAAGCAGAGCAATTAGATCGTGTCATCGTGTTCATCTTTGCGAAGCTTTTTCCTATGTCAGTATTGTATTCCTTAGACCATGAGATAATACAACTCCTGGTATCGGAATAAAGTTTTGAGGTCATCAACGTCATCCTATGTGAGGGTGATCATAAAGGTGTCTCTCGGGTGATCGGAAAGTACTTGTTGGTGTATGTATCGAGATGGAATTTTTCCCTCCCGAGTCGAGAGATATACTTGGGCCCTCGGTAATCAATATCAACACCGCTTGCAAGCATGTGGTTAAGGAGTTAATCACAAAGTGATATCGGATTACGAAGCAGTAAAGTACTTGCCGTGAGCGAGATTGAACTAGGTATGATGCAAGCGATCAAATCTCGGTCAAGTAAAATATCGCGAGACGAAGGGAATATATATATGGGATTGATTGAATCCTGGCATCGGGGTTCATCTGATATGATCATCGATGAATGTGTGGGAGTCAATATGGGTTTCTAGACCCCGCTATTGATTATTGATAGAAGATCATGTCTGCATGTTCTCGAACCCGAAGGGTCACACACTTAACGTGTCTCGACGCTAGGATAGATTGGATAATTGGTTTATGAGTTTTTGTTCGGAGTCTCGGATGGGATCCGGGACATCACGAGAGGTTCCGGAATGGTCCGGAGAATAAGAATCATATAAAGGAAAGCAGTTTTTTGGATTTCGAAATCGTTTCGGAGTTTGTCGGTATTGTACCGGAAGGTTCTAGAAGGTTCCGGAGTGGGACCAACGTGGGCCCACTTGTCGGAGGCCTGCGTGGGCCTAAGGGGAAGTGCCCTGGCTGCTTTGGGCCAGGGGCACAAGGCCCCTAAGGCCCACCCGGCCAGCCCTAGGGGAAACCCTAGGGGGACCTTCTAGAAGAGGGGGGATGACTTGCCCCCCACTCCACCCCTTGGGCCGCCGCCCTAGGGCTTGGAGGAGGGGCCAAGGGGGGGCGGCTAGCCCCCTATATAAGCAGGGCAGGGGCGCAGCCTCCCCCCACTCCTCCAACCCTAGCCGCCGTCCAACTGCTGCCCTTCCATCTCTCTCTCTCCCGACTGCGTGTAGGCGAAGCCCTGCCACAGAAACTCTCCACCATAAGCACCACGCCGTCGTGCTGCAGATCCAATCTATCTCTCCACCATACTTGCTGGACCAAGGAAAGGAGGAGACGTCGCTGCACCATACGTGTGCATCTCTCGGAGGCGCCGCCACTTGTGGCGTAGGATCGGATCGGATCGCGAGGAGGAGACGGCGAGTATGACTATGTCAACCACATTCTGTTGAACGTTTTCGCTGTGCGATTTCTTCAAGGGTATGAAGATCTCATCAATCTCTCTCGTTGATTACATCTCCTAGATTATATCTTGGCTTTCTTGTTCGCATCCGTAGAAATTTTTTGATTTACTATGCTGCAAAACCCTTCATATATTACCCGACAAGTTTGTGGCTGGGTGCTTTATTGCAAAGTTGCCTTCTTCGTGGAGGAACTTCGCCACAACTCTCAAACACAAGAGACAGGAGATATCGGTTGAAAACCTGATAGCGTCTCTTAAGGTTGAGGAGAAGGCTCGGGCTAAGGACACTAATGAGAAAATAGGCGAGGGTCAGTCTAGCGCTTACATGGCACAGAAGAATACCTTCGACAAGAACAAAGGGAACTATAAGCCCTCGTTAAACAAGCCTGAAAAGACTACAACCTTCGAGAAGAAGAAGCCGAACAAGGCCGAGCTACATTGTTATTCATGTGGAGAGCTCGACCACTTTTCCAAGGACTGCCCAAATCATGCAGATCGCAGAGGGAAAGGTGGGAAGACTGTCAACGTCGTGACCACTAGCAACACTGATGGGTACGGTAATTTATTTACTGTTCTTTCAGTATTTCAATCACCATGTTAGTGGATTGATATGGGTGCTAATGTTCATGTGTGTGCTGACGTCTCTATGTTCACTTCTTATCAGGTCGCTCAGGATTCATCCATCCTAATGGGGAATGGATCACATGCTTCTTTTCGTGGTGTTGGCACGGTGTATCTGAAGTTTACTTCCGAAAAGATCGTGCAGCTGAGGAACGTGCAGCATGTCCCCACCATGAACAAGAATCTCGTTAGTGGCTCCCTTCCGTGCAGAGATGGGTTTAAGGTTGTGTTAGATTCCAATAAAGTCGTTGTTTTGAAACATGGACAATTTATTGGTAAAGGTTATGCGTTCGGAGGCTTGTTCCGATTTTCACTTTCAGAGTTTTGTAATAAATCCGTGAATCATATTTGTGGTGATGTAAATGATGATACCAGTGTTTGGCATTCTCATTTATGTCACATTAATTTTGGTTTGATGTCTCGGATGTCCAGTATGAGTTTAATTCCAAATTTCACTATTGCCAAAGGTTCTAAGTGCCATAGTTGTGTGCAATCAAAGCAACCTCGAAAGCCTCACAAGGCTGCCGTGGAGAGAAACTTGGCACCTCTAGAACTCATACATTCTTATCTATGCGAGATGAATGGTGTGTTGACAAAAGGTGAAAAGAGATATTTCATGATGTTGATAGATGATGCTACTAAATTCTGCTATGTTTACTTGTTACAAACTAAAGATGAGGCTTTAGACTACTTTAAAATTTATAAGGCCGAAGTTGAAAATCAACTAGAGAGGAAGATCAAGCGTCTTAGGTCGGATCATGGTGGTGAGTATTTTTCCCAAAATATTTGATGAATTCGGTTAGGAACACGGAATTATTCATGAGAGGATGCCTCCCTACTCGCCCCAATCAAAAGGGGTTGCCGAGAGGAAAAACCGCACGCTGACTGACTTGGTGAATTCCATGTTAGCCACTGCTAGTTTATCAAAGGCATGGTGGGGGGAGGCTTTGTTGACTTCATGTCATGTCCTGAATAGAGTTCCTAACAAGAATAAAGAAAAGACCCGTTATGTGGAGTGGGCTGGGGGGAAACCATCACTTCCGTATTTGCACACTTGGGGGTGTTTGGCGAAGGTCAACATACCGATTCCCAAGAAACGCAAGCTCGGACCCAAGACAGTGGATTTTATCTTTCTAGGATATGCTCCACGGAGTGTAGGCTATAGATTTCTAGTGGTTAAATCTGAGATACCTGATATGCATGTTGATACTATAATGGAATCTCGTGATGCAACATTCTTTGAGAATATTTTTCCTATGAAAGATATGCATAGCATTGGTAGAATTTCTTCTAAAATACTTCCTGGATCCAGTGTATCTATTGAGAATTTTGAATAACCACATGAGGAATTCCTTGAGAAGCATGACGATGAACCTCTCACGAGGAGTAAGAGACAGAGGATTGCAAAATCCTTTGGTAATTATTTCATCGTGTACCTTGTGGACGATACTCACAGTTCCATTACAGAGGCATATGCATCTCCTGATGCAGATGATTGGAAAGAAGTTGTCCAAAATGAGATGGACTCGATTCTTTCTAATGGAACTTGGGAATTATCAGAACGACCCTATGGTTGTAAACCTGTGGGCTGTAAATGGGTGTTCAAGAAGAAGCTAAGGTCTGATGGTACTATTGAGGAGTGCAAGGCGCGGCTTGTAGCTAAGGGCTACACATATAAAGAAGGCGAAGATTACTTTGACACATATTCACCTGTCGTTAGACTGACCACCATACGAGTACTACTGTCCCTGGCAGCCACTTATGGTCTTCTCATTCATCAAATGGACGTGAAGACAGCTTTCCTTAATGGGGAGTTGGAAGAGGAGATCTATATGGATCATCCGGATGGGTTTGTGGTAAAAGGTGAAGAGACAAAGGTGTGTAATTTATTAAAATCTTTATATGGCCTGAAACAAGAACCTAAGCAATGGCATGAGATGAAGGGAATATGCCCTGAGAGGCAATAATAAAGTGTTTATTATGTGTATTCCAAGTATATGATAGATGTTTATTTTGCATGCTATAATTGTATTGATACGGAAACATTAATACATGTGTGTTTAATAAACAAACAGAAAGTTCCTAGTTATGCCTCTCTCATGAACTAGCTCGTTGATTAACAAGATGATCAAGGGTTCCTGATCATGGACATTGGATGTTGTTAATAACGGGATCACAACATTAGTGTAATGGTGTGATGAACATTCATCCGAAGTATAGCATTACGATCAAAGTCATTGAGTTTATATTGCTATAACAACTTACGAAGTGATCCTAATCCTTAGACCATGAGATCATGTCAATCACTAACACCGGAAGAGTTTCTTGATAACATCAAACGTCACACCGTAACAGGGTGATTATAAAGATGGATTCAGAGCTAATAAAGTGTTATGTTGAGGCTCATGGATCGAGAGTGGAATTTGTTCATCCCGATGACGGATAGATATACTCTGGGCCCTCTCAGTGATATCACATTGATTAGCTTGCAAGCAAGTGATTTGATCACTAGAATGTTATATCACAGGAACGAGAAAAGAGTGCATGTCGGTAACAAGATCAAACTAGGTATGGAGATACCGATGATCGAATCTCGGACATGTAATATATCGTGAAACAAAGGGATTAAGATACTAGCGTAAAAGGTTTCGACGATCACAAGAAAGTCATCGTTGAATGTGTGGAGTCGGTATGGGTCTCCGGATCCGCTTCGATTATTGATCCGAGAGGGGTCTCGATCATGTCCGCATTATTCACGAACCGTAGGGTGACACACTTAAGAGACACCGACATCCAATTGGAGCAAATGTTTCATGCCGAAAGAATGAACAAGCGCATGAATTTATTTCACTAGATACTGAAACAGGTTTTCGGGTGAAATTGCATAAAGTGGTTATGCAGGAAATAGAATTCTAGCAAGGGGTTATTTGTGAATGTTTGTCATTAAAGTAATTGACAAAATTCTGAATAAAATAAAAGAGTTTTATTTAATGAGAGTTTGCATTAAATTTGGTGGAAATTTAATGGGAATTTGAGTGGACTTTTGAGTGGAGGGATTTTAAAGGGCATTTTGTGAGTGGAGTGTCCACCCGCATGAATGAAGGAGGGGAGGGGGCAGCCCCCATGGCCGTGCCACCCCTTTGGGTGCCCCCTCCTCCTATAAAAGGAGCCCCCTCCTCACTTGTCTCTCACACCTCCTCGTGAAGGATCTCTCTCCCCCTCTAGAATTTATCCCCCATGGTCTCGGACTAGCGAGATACATGTTCCCGGTGGCTATTCGGCAAGAAAGAGTTGTGCTCGCTGCATCGCTGGAGCGAGGAGGCGGAGGTTGCTCGGTGCCTCGAACGTGTGTGCGAGCACGGATGCGCTGCTGATTTGCGGCGCTAGGACTTCCTCTCGATCTTGATATAGGCAAGAGATCGTCTACATCAACCACGAGTTGAACTCGTTAAGCTTTGTCGGTCTTCAAGGGTATGTTCTCTACGGATATACATCCGCCCGTTGTTTGTATCTAGTAGATAGATCTTGGTATATAGTTCACATCGTAGGAAAATTTTTGTTTTCTATCTGCGAACCCTCAATTGGTATCGAGCGGATCTATGCGTAGATACTTTACACGTAGTACACATATGAGTGGGCGATGATGATCATGTTGTTGCTCCTTTGTTGTAGTTTTGGATATTGGTGGCATAGTGGGATGAAGCGGCCTGGACAAACTTTACATGTCCTCGCACATGAGACCTGTTCCACGCTTGACATGCAACTAGTTTGCATAAGTGGCTAGCGGGTGTCTGTCTCTCCTACTATAGTCAATATCTATTTTGCAAGCGAGTTGTCAACAGTTTGATTATCCTCGTTGTGGTTCATGTTCGTAGGTAAGAACGGTTCTATCTCGAAAGCCCTAAGCCACGTAAAACTTGCAATGGATAAATTAGAGGCGTCTAGTTTAGATTGTTGATGGGCTAGTGTTATGATATGGTAGTGTTGTAAGTAGAAGTATGAGATGATACTCTTACAATACACATAGCGTGTAAAATCCATAGACCTTGGATTTACACATATATGTATGATAGTGATCATACCACGATGCACATGATAGAGATCATCTGCGGGAACCATATCATTTCACTAATAAACATATGATGTTTGATAGCATCTTATATTCCTTGTTTAGCGCTTTGTTAGCATAATAAGATGATCCCTCATTTAAATATCAAGATAAGAATGTGTTCTTCCTTTAGTATGCACCGATTATGTTTTCGTCGCTCCAAGACATCACGTGATGATCGGGTGTTCTTGGATCCACGGCCATATTTCGGGTGTAAAACACTTACACACGCGAATACTAAGGTTCTAACTTGGCGAGCCTAGCATGTACATACATGGCCTCGGAACACGGACCGAAAGGTTAAGCATGATTCATATAGTTGATATGATGCCCATTTGATGCTTGCCTTTGAAGCTATACCGACTCACGTGATGATCGGACTTGGTATAGTGGATTTGGTTCATGTAATCACCAAAAAGGCACGAGGGATGTCGTTTTTGAGTGGGAGTTCATTCATAATATGGATTATTTGAACTCAATCTATCATACACTTAGTCTAAACTTTACAAATTCTGTTGTAGATGGCACCACCTGCTTTTAATTTCAATGTGTTCATGGAGAAAGAGAAACTAGCAACGAACGGTAGCAACTTTACCGAATGGGCCATGAATTTGAGGATTCTCCTCTCTGCTGCACAAAAGCAATATGTGCTAGAAGCGCCGTTAGGCCCCCCACCTTTTGATGATGCCCCTGACAAGGAGAAGAATGTCTACCAGACTCGTCAGGAGGACCACAACTTAGTTCATTGCGGCATATTGTATGGGCTAGAGCCGGAACTTCGAAAGCGTTTCGAAAACGGCAATGCATTTGATACAATGGGTGAGTTGAAAATGATTTTCGACACACATGCTGCTATAGAGAGCTACAACGCTTCAGAAAAGTTCTTTAGCTGCATGATGGAAGAGCACAGCTCCGTTAGTGAGCATGTACTCAAGATGTCGGGTTACGCCGATAAGCTTGTGTCCTTGGGAATATCGATTCCCATTGACTTAGGCATCCATCGTGTTCTGCGGTCGCCACCTAGCTATAAGAGCTTCGTGATGAACTATAATATGCAAGGCATGAAGAAGTCTCCCCGAAGCTTCATCAATGCTTAAAACTGCAGTGGAGATCAAAAGGAACATCAAGTGTTGATGATCAATAGGAACACTGGTTTCAAGAAAGACAAGAAGGAAACGAAGGGAAGTAGGCGGCAAGCATTGCAGCCGCTGAAAAGAAACCCCGAGTTGGACCTAAGTCGATTCTGAGTGCTACTATTGTAAGGGGACCGCCATCGAAGCGCAATCGCCCCAAGTATCTGGCATAAGAAGACCGCAAGGCAAACAAAGGTATATATGATATACATGTTATTGATGTGTACTTGACTAGTGCTCGCAGTAGCACCGGTATTTGATACGTTGATTGCTAATATTTGTAACTCGAATCGTGGGTCGCGGAACAAGCGACCGCTAGCAAGGGTGAGGTCAAGATGCGTGTCGGCAATGGATCAAGCGTTGATGTGATCGCCGTCGAACGCCTCTCCACTTGCCGTCGGATTAGTTATAAACTTGAATAAATGTTATCGTGTCTGCACCGAGCATGAACATTGTATCTGGATCGTGTTTGATGCGAAGTGGTTATTCATTTAAATCAGAACAATGGTTGTTCCATTTATATGAATGAAATCTTTTATGGTCATGCACCGATGATGAATGGTTTATTTCTATTAGATCTCGATGATAATGTTACACATATTCATAATGTTGATGCTAAAAGGATTAAACTTAATGATGATATATCCGCATATATGTGTAATCGCCGTCTAGGTCATATTGGCGTTAAACGCATGAAGAAGCTCCATTCGGATGGACTTTTGGAATCACTTGATTATGAATCATTTGATACATGTGAGCCATGCCTTATGGGCAAGATGACTAGAACGCCGTTTTCGGTTCAATGGAACAGGCGTGATTTATTGGAAATCATACATTCGATGTATGTGGTCCAATGAGTGTGTTTGCGAGGTGGATATCGTTATTTTGTTACTTTCACGGATTATTTGAGTAGATACGGTTATATCTACTTGATGAAACACAAGTCTGAAACCTTTGAAAAGTTCAAGGAATTTCGAATGAAGTGGAAAATCATCGTAATAGAAAGATCAAATTTCTACGGTCCACCGTGGAGGTGAGTATCTAAGTTACGAGTTTAGCACTCACATGAAAGAGTGTGGAATTGTTTCACAACTCACACTGCCGAACACCACAAATGAAATGGTGTGCCGAACGTCGAATCGTACTTTATTAGATATGGTTTGATCTATGATGTCTCCGACGGACTTGCCGTTGTCATTTTGGGGTTATGAACTAGAAACCTGCATTCACTTTAAATCGGGCACCATCTAAATCCGTTGAAAAGACACCGTATGAATTGTGGTTTGGAAACAAACCTAAGTCATCATTTCTTAAAGTTTGGGGATGCGATGTTTATGTGAAGAAACTTCAACCGGATAAACTCGAACCCAAAGCGGAAAAATGCGTCTTCATATGATACCCTAAAGAAACTATTGGGTATTCCTTCTATCATAGATCCGAGGGCAAGGTTTTTGTTAAGAATGGATCCTTTCTAGAAAGAGTTTCGCGAAAGGTGTGAGTAGTCGGAAGGTAGAACTCAAGAGGTTGGAACCTTCTCTTCAAAGTATGGCGAGTAGCAATCAGGAAGTTGTTCGGAGTTGGCTCCACTGTTGAAGAGGAACTAATGATAATGATCATGAAACTCCGAAAGAGAGTACTACCAAACCTCGCAGTCAACAGACGCAGCAAATTCAGTATGGAAATCCTGTCATGAATTTCATGGTTGATGAAAATGATGACCCTGCGACGTATGAAGAAGCAATGATGAGCCCGGATTCCAACAAATGGTTAGAAGCCATGAAATCCGAGATGGAATCCATGTATTAAAATCAAGTTTGGAACTTGGTGGAATTACCTCACGACCGAAAGGCCGTGGAGAACAAATGGATTTTCAAAAGGAAAACTGATGCTGATGGTAATGTGACCGTCTATAAAGCTCTACTTGTCGCAAAGGGGTTTCGACAAATTCAAGGAGTTGACTACGATGAGACTTTCTCTCCCGTAGCGATGCTAAAGTCAGTTAGGATTATGTTAGCAATTGCTGCATATTTCGATTATGAGATATGGCAGATGGATGTCAAAACCGCGTTTCTCAATGGTAATATTGAAGAAGAGTTGTATATGATACAACCAAAGGGTTTTGTCGATCCTAAGGATGCTAACAAGGTGTGCAAGCTTCAGCGATCCATCTATGGATTGAAGCAAGCATCACGAAGTTGGAATCTCCGCTTTGATGAGGTGATCAAAGAGTTTGGATTTGTCCAAACTTATGGAGAAGCTTGTATTTACAAGAAAGTGAGTGGGAGAAATGTGGCATTTCTGATATTATATGTGGATGACATATTATTGATCGGAAATGATATAGATATTTTAAACAGTGTTAAAAGTTATCTAAACAGCAAATTTTCAATGAAGTACCTAGGTGAATCGTCATACATATTAGGCATAAAGATCTATAGAGATAGATCTAGGCGCCTAATAGGGCTATCGCAAAGTACATACCTTGATAAGATTTTAAAGAAGTTTAAAATGGACGGAAGTAAGAAGGGGTTCTTACCTATGTTGCAAGGCAAGACATTGAGTAAGACTCAAAGTCCGCTTTCATGAAGAAAGAGAGATAATGGACAAAGTCCCCATGCTTGACCATAGGCTCTATAATATACGCCATGCTATGTACAAGACCGGATGTGGCACATGCTATTAGTTTGACTAGTAGGTACCAATCGGATCCGTGTTCTAACATCAGATAGCGGTCAAGAATATCCTTAAGTACTTACGAAGAACTAAGGATATGTTTCTTGTATCGGAGGTGAAGAAGAGCTCGTCGCTAAGTGTTATGTCGACGCTTTGACACCGATCCGGATGACTCTAAGTCTCAATCCGGATACGTATTTCTCATGAATGGCGGAGCGGTTAGTTGGAGGAGCTCCAAACAACCTGTGGTAGCGGGATCAACAACGGAGGCCGAATATGTTGCTGCTTCAGAAGCGGCTCAGGAAGTAGTTTGGATGAAGGAGTTCATATCCGAACTAGGAGTGGTGGCAAACGCGTTGGACCCAATGGTGATCTATTGTGACAACAATGGTGCCATTGCCAATGCCAAAGAGCCAAGGTCTCACAAGCATTCCAATCATATTAAGCGCCGGTTTCACTCCATCGGCGAGCATGTCAAGGATGGAGATATAAAGATTTGTAAAGTACATATGGATCTCAATGTAGCAGATCCGTTGACTAAAACTCTCCCTAGAGCAAAACATGATCAACACCAGAACTCAATGGGTGTTAGATTTATCACTATGTAACTAGATTATTGTCTCTAGTGCAAGTGGGAGACTAAAGGGAATATGCCCTGAGAGGCAATAATAAAGTGTTTATTATGTGTATTCCAAGTATATGATAGATGTTTATTTTGCATGCTATAATTGTATTAATACGTAAACGTTAATACATGTGTGTTTAATAAACAAATAGAAAGTTCCTAGTTATGCCTCTCTCATAAACTAGCTCGTTGATTAACAAGATGAACAAGGTTTCCTGATCATGGACATTGGATGTTGTTAATAACGGGATCACAACATTAGTGTAATGGTGTGATGAACATTCATCCGAAGTATAGCATTACGATCAAAGTCATTGAGTTTATATTGCTATAACAACTTACGAAGTGATCCTAATCCTTAGACCATGAGATCATGTCAATCACTAACACCGGAAGAGTTTCTTGATAACATCAAACGTCACGATAAAGGGTGATTATAAAGATGGATTCGTAACTAATAAAGTGTTATGTTGAGGCTCATGGATCGAGAGTGGAATTTGTTCATCCCGATGACGGATAGATATACTGGGCCCTCTCGGTGATATCACATTGATTAGCTTGCAAGCAAGTGATTTGATCACTAGAATGTTATATCACAGAACGAGAAAAGAGTGCATGTCGAACGAGATCAAACTAGGTATGGAGATACCGATGATCGAATCTCGGACATGTAATATATCGTGAAACAAAGGGATTAAGATACTAGCGTAAAAGGTTCACGATCACAAGAAAGTCATCATTGAATGTGGGAGTCAAGATGGGTCTCGGATCCGCTCGATTATTGATCCGAGAGGGTCTCGATCATGTCCGCATTATTCACGAACCATAGGGTGACACACTTAAGAGACACCGCATCCAATTGGAGCAAATGTTTCATGCGAAATAATGAACAAGCGCAGGAATTTATTTCACTAGATACAAACAGTTTTCGGGTGAAATTGCATAAAGTGGTTATGCATGTGAAATAGAATTCTAGCAAGGGTTATTGTGAATGTTTGTCATTAAAGTAATTGACAAAATTCTGAATAAAATAAAAGAGTTTTATTTAATGAGAGTTTGCATTAAATTTGGTGGAAATTTAATGGGAATTTGAGTGGACTTTTGAGTGGAGGGATTTTAAGGGCATTTTGTGAGTGGAGTGTCCACCCACATGAATGAAGGAGGGAGGCGGCCCCCATGGTCGGCGCCACCCCTTGGGTGCCCTCCTCCTATAAAAGGATCCCCTCCTCACTTGTCTCTCACACCTCCTCGTGAAGGATCTCTCTCCCCCTCTAGAATTTATCCCCCATGGTCTCGGACTAGCGAGATACATGTTCCCGGTGGCTATTCGGCAAGAAAGAGTTGTGCTTCCGCTGCATCGCTGGAGCGAGGAGGCGGAGGTTGCTCGGTGCCTCGAACGTGTGTGCGAGCACGGATGCGCTGCTGATTTGCGGCGCTAGGACTTCCTCTCGATCTTGAGATCGGCAAGAGATCGTCTACATCAACCACAAGTTGAACTCGTTAAGCTTTGTCGGTCTTCAAGGGTATGTTCTCTACGGATATACATCCGCCCGTTGTTTGTATCTAGTAGATAGATCTTGGTATATAATTCACATTGTAGGAATTTTTTGTTTTCTATGCTGCAAACCCTACATGAGAAGTTTGATAGAACTCTACTTTCTGCTGGCTTTGTCATTAATGAGGCTGATAGGTGTGTTTACTATCGCCATGGTGGGGGCGATGGCGTTATATTATGTCTGTACGTGGATGATATTCTGATATTTGGTACAAACATGAAAGTGATAAATGAAGTCAAGTTTTTCCTGTCAAAGAGTTTTGATATGAAAGATCTGGGAGAGGCTGATGTGATTCTGAACACCAAGCTTATTAAGAACGAGAATGGGATTATGTTAACGCAATCTCATTATGTTGATAAGGTCTTGAGCCGATTTGGCTTTAATGATGGCAAGACTTCTCCAACACCTTATGATCCCAGTTTGACACTACAAAATAATAAGAAGGAACCAACAGATCAACTGAAATATTCACAAGTTGTTGGTTCTCTCATATACTTAGCAAGCGCTACAAGACCTGATATCTCTTTTGATGTGAGCAAGTTGAGTAGGTTCATGTCTAACCCGGGTATTGATCATTGGCATGCACTTGAAAGGGTCATGCGCTATCTATGTGGTATAGTGAGCTATGGGATTCACTATTCAGGGCACCTGCGGTGACCCAGCATACCACTGCATGATGTAGTACACTATAGTCGTTGATATAACACCAATGAAACCTGCTAACCCTCTACAAGAGGAGTTGCAACAACGGCCCGGTCATCCGTTGGCATGCGAGAGGGAGCCGATCCAGCTGACTTCTCCGTCCCATTCCAAATCTCATGGTTAACGCGTGATATACGGCGCAAGAATCACTAGAGACATTGGTTGTTAAGTCCTAGATATTATGTTCCTATACCACCGGAACTTCCATAGTAGGTTATTACCTCATGGTAAATAACCTATAATCATATTATTGTGAAAATAGTGTTTTCTGACCTTTTTGAAATGCAGGTGATGACAACACTGGATTTGAAAAATACTTTACAGAAAATAATCAAAGGACATGAGAAAGTGTGAACTTGGCTTTTGTGATTGCAAGATTATTCATTCATGGTCTTCGAGACGACATAAGATCCAATATCTGAAATCTGCATCATTGGTCCGGTAAGGACTAATGTTTAAAGAAGCTATGCTTTTGTGCATAAGTAATATTATGCTTTTTTGTAAAACTCCCAAAGTGAAAACCCAATACTGGAAGTGAAGTTAATGTAGGTGATTCCTTTAAGAGTTGGTTCATCTTTCAATTTTTTACTTCACATGAAATGCATTTATAGGAATTTTAAGTCTTGATATACAAGATATAAAAATAGAGTGTAATAGTAATCTAGGATTCATATTAGTTGCTATTTGGTGATTATGCTGGAAGTCTATGTATTGGATTATTAAGACTTGGAAAGAACTTTCCTAGAGTTGTTGCTTGAAGTGGCAAAAAGAATAACATTTGAAGAATAGATTTCCTTTCTAAGGTTTAAAAAATCTTTATTGTTAATAGGATGTGTTCAATGTCTTTTGGTGTGTGATTGATTAGTTTGGACTTGGGATGCTTTATGTCTTAATTGGAATAGACCAAAGTTAACTATAAAAACATAAGTAGTTTATTAGACATAATGTTTATAAGCCTTGAGACTAAAGTTAACTTTAAAAGGGTAAATAAACTTAAGGTGTGATTTGTTTTAATTATTCTCAAGTTTTGGAGTTATGATAAGTATGATTAAAGTGTGGGATTATTCACTTTACATTCAAGTGAATGATTAGATTAAATTTGTCTTGCTATTATGAAAATAACATGCAACTATCAAAGAAAGTATAATTTGGATGGTGTTGTTAAGGTGTTAGTTTTAAAGTCATGTTAATTATGATTTAGATGTTAAGATCATTCCCTCTTCATATAAGTGAATGATATATAAAATTATCTTAAAGATTGTGGTTTTGAATTTTGGTTTAGGGATTAAAAGAGTACTATAAAGTTAATGATTTATGCTTAAGTTTTATTATAAACCTTAGTTATGGTTTAGAACTTTAGTAATTAGCTTTTAAGGTTTTAATATTTCTAAAGAATTATAATTATTTTTTATTTAATAAATGTTTTTAAAGAATGTTCAAAATAGATAATAGACAAGGATTTATTACTTTAAAATATTAAAAAACCTTTCTAATATTATATTTAATAATTTTCTAGTGTAATATATATTTTTTCAATACTTTAAAAATGATTTTTATTTATTTTTAAGTATTATTCTTATGTTTATAAAATTCCATCAAGGATTAAATGTCTTTGAATATTTACTTCATATTTTATTTATAAAAATTAGGCTAGTATTTTTATAAAATAGTATATTTATTTTTATACACAAAAATGATTTTTATTCATTTTTTAAGGATTTTTCCTTATTTTATGAAATTTCACTTAGGAGAATATGGTGATAATATTTATTTGTTTTATATTTATTTTAAACAAATAAAGTTATATTTTTCCTAGATATATATTGTTGTTATGATCCTTTTGACATATTATATGTATTTTTGGGATTTTTATTTATTTTTCTACAATTAATATTATATTGAGGCTATTTTGGTAATTATATTTTTATTCTATTTTAAGGTGGGCCAGGCATCTCAGCAAATGGGTTGAGTTAGACCAGCTGGGGTACTGGATCGGTCAAACCGACCCAGCCCGTAGCTCGCCCCATCACCCCGACGTTCCTCTTCTCCTCTGCTCCTCTCGCGGCGATGTTGCGCCCGCCGATTCCGAGCTTGTCCACTCCGGCCGGTGCCGATGGCCCTGCTCGACGCGCCTGTTAAAGTTTCACCAGCCTACCCAATTCGATTCGTGTCCCATGCCCCTACGTGCCCACCACCAGCCCTAAACCCTAATTCCCCTTTTGCCATTACTTCGGCGGGACGGCGAGGTTCTTAGCAACCCCGGTGATATGGCGAGGGCGTTCGGATGTTGGGCCTTGCTGGTGGTGTGGGCTGAGGGAGTGCAGCACCATGGCTCTCCTCATGTGGCTGTGCCGCCGTGCTGAGCTTCGTCTCTCTGCCGTTGCCACAACTGCTACTTCGTCGACGAGCTTAGACTCGTCCCAGGTTGGCAATCCTTCTCCCCTCTCTACATCTTTTACTCTTACCCTCTTCTAGTGAAAATTCTGGAACCCTGGTAATATCTTCTATAGCTTTATGTGGTTGACATGCCCCTTCTTATTTGATCTGTAAGATCCTTTAAAGGGTGTCAATAATGATTCCCTAATGTCAAATGATTGTGGGTAGAGCTGGTTTACTGTGGTGAGGATTAATGTCTATGTGTTGTGATGAGTTTCAGTTAGAGAAATGTTTCCTCATTTGTTTGACATTCGATGATCTACAGATGTTTACTTGAATCTGGTTGATACCAGATTCCACCTTGAACCATTATTCACTGCTAATTATGCTTTTTAGTATATGTTGAAACTGAAGTTTAGCTATCCATGTCGACAACTAGAGGTGAATATGATTTCTGGAAGAAAACATTCAGGAGAATGATTTAATTATGTGAATATGCTTGTTGCAGGCACTCAATGATTTCTATTTTGATAGATGTTTACTGTTGTGATGCCTCTAGTGAGAGTGTACACAACAGTGAACTCTTGACAGCATGATATGTTGTTTTGATCCAGTGATTTGTTGTGGTATCATAGCTCTGGCTTGATGCCCATTTAACATGTTGGGATATAGTTTCTTTGGGATTGAAACCTCCCAGATTGGAATCCAATGGTTGTGAAACATTTATGTGTTGTCAATATGATAAAGAATAACCTTTGAGCCGATTCCTAGTATAATTTAGGAAGATGATATGAATTCATTAATAAGTGATAATGTGATTTATTTAAAATGGACTTGAGTTTGTACTTAAGACATTTTGAATCTTCTATGTACAGAGGTGCTACCCTCTGGGAATGTGCCCTGTAGCCTAGCAGCTGTGGTACATGCTTGTCTAGTAATAAACTAGAAAATGAACTGATGATGTTATATCATGCAAGGCATGATCTTGGACAGATATGAATTGGAATATGCAAAGTAGATTCTCTTTATCTACTTAAATGCTTGATACCTGACTGAATGAATCCTAGATCAAATTATCTAGGAAAATAATTTAAATCATGCTCTCATTGCTTGCAAGGATTCCTAGCTTGATTAGCTAGGAAGATGATATGAAGAACTTAATAAACCTTGCTGAGAGGTAAAGTAGAAGTATCATACTTCACTATTTCTGTTGACAATATTCTAGATGGTTTCTACCATTCTAGAAATCCTAGTGTGGTGCCTCCTTATGGAGTGTGCACACTAAAATTCCAGAGAGCATGATATGCTATTTATGTTATTGCCTTGGCTTATTAAGATTGTTTGCCTGATGGTTTAATGATGGAAATTAAGATGGATTAGTTCCTTGCGTGTGATGCAAAGACTGAGGCCTTGATAGAAATAAGAACATATATTTATTTATTTTGGTGGCTTTCATTCTCTGTGATGAGCTTTGCATAGCATCTCTATGCAGGCCTAAGAGAAAACTCTCCATCCAATCCTCCTAGATAAACATCTAGTGGAAGGGTAGATGGATTTGGATGATTTGTAACATAGCCATTATTTCTCTTGAATCTGATGGTGCAAGCTAATAAGAACAGGTGATGCATGATCTAATTTATATTCTGGACTTGTACCTGTTGTTGGTGGCCTATTGGGGATCTTGATCTACTACTACTTTCCCTTCAGTTTCTGGTTGCATCTCCTCCTTAATCTTCTCCTGCTCTTCTTCTTGTGATACTGATCTGCTCCTCCTTATGATGCTGCTGATCTTGATCTACTCCTCCTTGCTTCTGTCTTGGCATGTTTCCTAAACTCCTCTAGGTAACCATGATGGTTATAGTGGTGTTGGGTGATTTTTGGGAAGTTGAAGTGTGTATGTGCAGATATGGTGAAACTGGTGAAGTGCTTGGTGGTGCTACGGTTGGCTGCTGCTTTTAGCTATCTGATACAGTCCTTGTTGTGTTGACAACACAACACTTGCATGTGTTGTGTGAGCTGCTATCTAGTGGCCCCCTCTGGTTCAAGTTTCTATGTCTGTGACTCCTTGGAGATGAGATCAAGTAAAAGTGAGCTTTATTGTTTGGCTGGATCCTCTTCTTTATCCATGGTGAACTTGCCTCTCTCCTTACTTGGTGAAATTTTCCCCTGCCTATGATGCATCAGTTCCGAGGCTAACATTCTGGATAAGATTTTTTTTTTACATTGGCCCCTTTTTTGAATAATACTCAATGATGAGTCAAAGCATATCATACGTATGCCAAATCTGAGAGTAAAAATAATATACTAACCCTTCTTTTATTCTTCATTGTTTTTTTGTTATCTTTTGTGTTGTTTTGCAGGAATCAAGAATCAGAAATATAAAGAGTGGATTTAGAAGATGAAGAAAATGAAGATGGCTTGAGTTTTAAATTTTACTTTATTCTTTTATAATTCACTTTTTTATTTTGTGAAGTAATAAGCATTGTATAATTGTAATAAATAAATTCTTTTTTTATTCATTCTTCTTTCGTAAAGAAATATTGTATTATTTATTTTATTCAATAAAGTGTACTAGTTTATTTTTTCTTTTATAATGCATTTGCAAAGACAATGTAATATTTCTATATCCTTGTAATAAAGAATCCTTTTAGTTATTTATTTATGTAATTCATTTTTATCCTTATCTGTTTTATAATAATTTACTTTTTTTGTAATAACAATGAAACATTGTACTCTATAATAAAGTGTTCTTGGAACTAATTAAATATTTATATCTTACTTATAAATAAGAATTTAATTCTTATTTATTATTATAATTCATTTCATTCAATTTTGTTTATTAATTAAGAATTGCAATTATTGTATCTTTTCATAAATAAGAGTTCACCTAGTATCTCTTATTACAATTTAATTTACAATTGTTAATCTATTTCAAACTCTTTTTGTATTCAAATTCATCAATTAAATATTCGAATTTGAATTGCCTTCCCCTCAAACACAAAAGTACAGTAGAAGTCATGTAGAAATCCATCGCACCTGTCCCGATGTTTCCATCAGAACAAGAGAGACCTCGATCCCTCTATAGCTTCTTTACTTTTGCGCGAAAATTATCCGGATTTTCTATGCATGAATGCAATGCACACACCTGGGTTCAACTTATTTCTAAACTCTAATGCTGGGATGTTACAGCACCCTGATGTGCTTGAAGGATATAGTGATTCGAACTAGATCTCTGACGTTGATGAACTCTACGCCACGAGCGGGTATGTGTTTACCTTAGAGGTGGTGCGGTGTCATGAAGATCCCGTAGACAGACCATATTGATGAGGTCAACTATGGAAGCAGAGCTTACTGCTTTAGACACAGCCACTGTTGAGTCGGAATGGTTGCGTGAGCTCTTGATGGACTTGCCTGTGGTTGAGAAACCTATGCCGACAATACTTTTGAATTGTGACAACCAAACTGTTATTGTTAAAGTGAACAATTTTAAGGATAACACGAAGAGACATTTGAAGTCTGTCAGGAAGTTGAGAAACTCCGGAGTAATAACTGTTACGTACATTCAAACCGACAAAAATCTGGCAGATTTCTTTACAAAAGGACTATCACGAAATGTGATAGAAAGTGTATCGAGGGAGATGGGGTTGAGACCCATGGGTGTCACACCTAGTGGTAACCCAACCTATGTGATCGGAGATCCCGTGAATAAGGACCTGGGAAGAACAATCTAGTGATTTGACCGAGGAGAGTAGTTGGTAACCCTCTCTATGTGAAGATGCATAACTCTCATAATTTGTAAGGCAGGTTGGCAACACGCCTTAATGTGTTTCTGTTGGATTTAACTAGCAAAGATGTTATCCTACAGGGCATTCTTGGAAGAAAAACACACCTATATAAGCTTGACTGTAAACGTCGCAGTCTATGAGACTTGGGTGGTCTCTAGTAAACTCATGAAGAGACCAGGGAGTATGACGCATATGCTCCAACCCGTGGGGTAGGCTACTAGCAGCCAGGTACTAGTTATGATTTTGAGTGAAATTTATTGGCACCAAACTTGCAATTCAAGGTTCATCCATTGTTCAAGTTGTTGATAGACGTAGTTCAAGATTCTAAGCGGAAGTTCAACTTAACAGTCTCTGCTGAAACACTGGTATATAAACAAGTAGCCAGGACTGGCAAATCTTCAAATTGGCATTTGAGATCTGGTGGGGGTTGTTAGAAATAATGGGCTAAATCATTAGACCCATGTGTGATTTCAGCTTTTCCCTAAATCTCAAAGCCCATGTATGTGGAAGCCCATATGTGATTTAGCCCAAGTTGGTGGCCGCTCACATGTGTGTGGCAAGAGCTGCGGGAGCTAAATTTTAGTCCCACATGGTAAGTTCAACGAGAGTTGCACCACCTTATAAGGTGGAGTGTTGCACCACTTTGTAAGTGAGTGACAATAAGGGAGCTACACGCGTGCTTCTCCTCCTCCCCGCCGCTGCTCGCGCCGCATCATCGCCTCGTCTCACGTCACATCGTCTCGCTACCGGTTGCGGGAATCTCGAGCCGAGCTTTATTTTCTTTGCCAGAAAATGTGTGCGGTTAGACAGACGTGTCAACAGTTAGCGGATACGGGTCGCTTCCGGATCGTGGGCTATCTGTAACCGACTCGAACGTGCGCGGCGTGGGCTTGGTCCACTTCGTGTCCTGTACGGGATTTCCGAGCCGCTCTATATAAACGCTTGTGCGGCTTCCACAACGCACGACACTAAACCAATCTAGGGTTTTTCCATCCTCTCTGCTTGCGCCGCCACCGTAGTCTACTCCAACCCACTTGCCGACGTGCACCGGCGATCGGGAGAGCAGGTCTCCGAAACCACTCGCCTTTGTGATCATGTACGGGAGAGGGCGAATAAGGTTTTTGGGAAGCGCTCCACGCGAATGCTGAAGTTCGTCATCACGGCATGTCTTCCCGGTCGTCAAGCCGGACCTCGTGCGTGTCGTCTTCAACGCCGACTTCTTCGACAAGCTACTGCACCAACGGCGACCACATTGACAACCGATCAGTACGTACACCATCAACAGATCTGTTGTTTTATTATGGCTGTTAGTGCGTATAATCTGCTACTGTTCATGTTGATCAATACATCTAATATGTTAGAGGTTCACGTGATTGTAGTTGCTGTTGTCATGTTTTATATTTTTGAATTAATCATGGAAATTATGCCTAATAATCCCACACAAAAAGGATAAGAAGAGGTCATTAGTGAAGTAATAACTTCCAAGACTCAAGGAAACTTTTGGGTTATCTCCCAACATGTACTTTTCTTTAACGCCTTTAAGTTAGGCACAAGAAGTAAGAAGAATCAAGTATTTTTAAATGAAGAATTTCCCTTCTTGTTCCTTCCTTTCTTACCTCTCTTTTTCTCTCCAGGGAAGAAATGATTTCTTACCGGAGGAGCAAAGTGCATGATACCTTTCCCAACATCTATCACTGCCCCAAGGTGTTTAAGTAGAGACCTTTTAAGTGTGATATGTCCCTTGCCTACACATTCAATAACAAGATAATCAGTAGTCATCATTTTTCCTGAGATTTTTGTAAACACACCTTCAGCTATTCCAATGGGTGATATAGTGGTATTGTTGGTAAGAGAGATTTCCTGTCCTCCTTCAATAAGCCCCCAAAAACTCAAGGAATCAAAAATATCTTTAGGCATGAGACAAAATTCAGACATGATATCACAGCGAGCATCAAAAAGTGTAGTGTTTATTGAGACTTTGATTGCGGGAAACCATTTTGAAGGCTCATAATTTATGGGAACATAATAATGGTAAGCCCTAAGAGTGTGATAGCAACTATTCATGGCAGTAATACTGGTCTCTAGATGGTTCAACCTAGCAAAAATACTTGTGAAAGAGGAATCAGACTTGCAAGGTGTACCATAGATCACTATTAATTTCCTTATGGCATCATAAGCTTCATCCTCAGTACAAAGCAAAAAAAAATCTCAACCACAACATCCAAAGCATATCTATAACGAAGAGCAATACCGCGGTAGAAACTATCAATAACCAAGCCGAGGCTTACCTCAGGCTCAGTTTCCCTCTAGAAAGCAGAGATTCTAGACCAAGCTTCCTTAAAATTTTCTTCACTTTTTTGCTTAAAAGTGGAGATTTCTACCATATGGGAAATAAAGACAGACCCCGACATGGAAGCAACTAGAGCAAGAACTATTTTTGTGTGTGTTTTTGAATAAGGCAAGCAAACCAAGCTAGACTATTTTTTTGGTTTTTTTTAGAAAGAGGCAAACAAAACCAAGCAAAAGAAACAAAGAAAACTAAAAACAAATTAAAGAGAAAGGAAGTGAAGGACTACCCTAGTGAAGACGTCCTTAGCCTCCCCAACAATGACGCCAGAAAATAGCTTGATGGCGCCCACCACTTGTCGTGGGACGCTTCGTTGGAAACCCCAAGAGCAAGGTATGAAGCAGCACCGCAGCAAGTTTCCCTTATTAAGAAACCGAGGTTATCGAACCAGTAGGAGGAAGGAAACATCACACAGGTGTTGCAAGCAACGCGGAGACCTATACAACACAAACTCAAGACTTTGCCCCAACGAATCAGTGAGGTTGTCAAGCTCACCGATTTGCTGTAACAAAGGATTAAACATATGGTGTGGAAGGTAATGGTTTGCAGCAAGTAAACAAGTAACAGTGGAAGATGTATCAATGGTAAAGATTGGACCATGGTTCATAGTTCACTAGAGGTGCTCTCCTTAGATAAACACATGGCATAAAGGGTAAACAAATTACAGCGGGGCAATTGACAGGAACTGAGCAAGGCATAACAATGCAATTACTAGCCAGAAAGATCCTATGAGGTTGATTGGGCAATACAACAATATACATAGACCGTCATCCAACTACATCTATGACTAGAAGTCCATCTTCAGGTTATCATCCGAACCCCCTCTAGTATTAAGTTACAAGCAATAGACAACTACTTTAAGCAAAGTGTGTAAGATAAACAATCCACATTTCCATGAACGAGAGACCGTTGTTTTCTCCCTAGTAGAAACATTCCACATGTTCCATGAACAACCGAAGAGATTATTATCACTTCCCTTGGAAACTAGAGGCATGCACCCACTATCGAGCATAAATACTCCCTCTTGGAGTCACTACCAACTACTTGGCCAAGATAACCACTAGCAATGGAGAGCATGCAAGATCACAAACAACACAAACATGATAGAATCATAAAGATCAAACCATTAATCAAACCAACATAATAATCTCAATATCTATCGTATCCCCGCAAACACAATATGCATGATTACAAATAGATTAGATCTTGATCATGAACATATCTCACAAGATCTATACATGAAAGCACAAAGCAGGAGATACAACCATCTAGCTACTACATGGACCCATAGTCTAAGGTGGAACTACTCACGAATCATACCGGAGAGAAGGCCTCCGGAATGATCTCCCCTCCGGCAGGGTACCGGGAAGAGCTTCAGACCCCCCGATCTAGGAACGATGTGGCGGCGGCTACAGAAGGTTTCGTGGATTTCTGATTGGGGTCTCAGGGTTTCTGCATTGGGGGCTTCTTATAGGCGAAGGGGCGAGACCGAGAGGCGGACAGGGCCACCAAACCCTAGCCAGGCGCGGGCCCACTTGTGGCCGCGCCTGGGGGGAGGGGGGAGGGGTTGACCCCTCTGGCCGGCCCCTCCGGCTCTCCTCTGGACTTCTTGTTCCCCGACGGAAAGTAATTGACTTTGCCTTCGTCCCATCCAATTCCGAGAATATTTCTTTACTAACTTTTCTAAAACAAAAAATAACAGAAAACAGACATCTAGCACTGTTGCAACTTGTTAATAGGTTAGTACCAGAAAACATGTAAAAAACACCTCAAAGTGTGGACAAGTAAAGCAAAGTAGATACTAAACAAGCATGGAGCATCAAAAATTATAGATACGTTTCCAACATATCAGATACTAAGGGCGTGTTCGGTTCTAGAACTGGAGGGGGTGGAACGGAATGGTTTCGTTCGTATCAGATACTAAGGGCGTGTTCGGTTCTAGAACTAGAGGGGATGGAACAGAATGGTTCCGTTCCGACGTCACGGGACGGTTCCGACCCTATGTTCGGTTTAGAAATAATCGAGGAACGGAATGGTTCTATTTCTTGTTTGGTTGGTGGAACCGAAGAGCAGAACACAGGACAAAAAAATGCTAAATATTCTATTGATTTGAGTTTAAACTTAATCCTCTCTCAAAATATAATTAATCTGAGCCAAAATTGCATGTTAAAATCGGAGCAAATCAAAATCAATTGCCGCCGCACATCAAAATCGGAGGCAAATCGGGAGTATGCTCGCGTGCTGGTGTGAATCGAGAATCAGAGGCAAATCGGGAATCAATTGCTCGCGTGCAAATCGGGAATCAGTCATCGTCGCTCGCGTGTTGGCCAGTCGCCGTTGCCTCGCGTGCTTGGCTACGCCGCCGCGCCGCGTCGTCGTCGCTTCAGCGTGGTGGCTACCGCTTGCAGCAGCGCCCTTGTGCCGCCACCGCTCAAGTGCTCGCCGGCCGCCGCTACGCCATCGCCTTCCTGCCCGTCGCGCGTGCCTAATTTCTGGCTGCCGCGCATGCCTAATTTCCGACGATGGGAGGAAAGAAGTTGGTTTTAGTCGAGCCTAATTATTTTCCCGCTGAGACTATGCGTGGGTTAGCAAGGCATTCCTCCCCGTCCCGCCGAAATGGTCAGACGAGTGCGTTTAACATATTAGAGAAATATTCGTTCTGGGGAACCACTTGGTTCCATTTCACGCATCAAACCGAACATAGGAATGTGTGCTAGGTGCGGAACGAACCCATTCCGTTCGAGCAGATTCCAGAAACGAACCCATTCCTTTCGAGCAGATTCCGTTCACTTGTTCCATTTTGCAAGCGCAATGATAAAGTGGCTGACGCTGGCGCATCAATGGTCGACGGAGTCAATCATTGTTCAGACAGACTGTCTTCCAGTACTATCGGTGGTGAGTGATTGCAGGTCATTTATTCGAGAAGATCAAGCGTCTTACTATGTTCGATATGTTAGTTTTGTCAAAGTTGCTCGAGAGCAAAATAGGGCCGCATATAGTCTATCAAAATTTGGGTAGAACTGAAGGGAGTAGTGCTTGTTGGGTACGTTACACTCCAGATACTATATCACTAGCTAAATGTAACCCTATGACTAAGTAATAAAAATCTCTAGTATTCCAAAAAAAGCTATGTCCATTCGCAAAGAAAGCTAAGTTTTTTTTTAAACAACGTGAAACCTATGGTGAATTTCTTTGGGCAGTCTATAACGCTTTGTTTGGATGCACATAATTAAATCCAGGAAATGAATTAGGTAGGAATTCCAATTCCTGCCTGGAAAGGAAATGGCTGCTAATTCGAATTCTGTTGTTTGGATGGTTGGAATCTGTTGTTGGAATCAGAGGGTTGTATCCAATTCTAATTCCTGTTTGGATGTTCAAACCATGGAATTGATGGTTTTTTGCATTTGGCTATTTCATACTTTTGTAAACTAAATGCATGCATAGTCACATGTGTACATATTAGAATGTATATATATTATTTTCTAGACATAGTAACATTAACATTATCTGGACAAGATCACAAGAATCACATATGTAATTTATGTCCCTTACACATAGCACAAACTTAGCACGAGCGGATAGTTCATAATCAACCAAATACGTAGTAATTTATTTTAACATCCACACATCATAACAACCATCAAGGCAAGGTCAAGAGATATGTCTTCTTGAATTTCGCGGGGAGCGCCATGAATGCGTCAAACAAGCGCTCATTGATGATCAACTTCTGATAAGCCTTGATCATATCAGAATCCTCCAACTCAGGTACCCTTTTTAGTGCATCAAGAATTTCTGCCGGAGGAGTCACCTTTGGCATTGGAAGTGGCTCGGTTGTCTTCAAAGCTTCATCAAAAGATGTCCTTATTTGTCCTATCATGCACAAGATGGCTTCCCCAGTGCGTTGTTTCTTCTGAGGCACCTCCAGAGACTCTTCACGAACTGGTGTGTTTGAACCACCGGCACGACTTCCATTATCTTCTTCAACAAACTCAGCTGCTGTCCTAGCACCTGCACTTGTTGCATGGTCTTTTGAATAGATAGTCTGGATGGCATCCCAGTTCCTGATGACCTTGTTCCGGTAGCGACCTTCACATGTTTTATGCAAGCATTATACACATGTGGCTTCCAACCATTTTGAGCACGGTCACCATTATTGTGATGCTCAACAAGCATGGTCAACAATGCAGTGTCCATCTCAGGAGTCCATGCAAGGTATGACCTGCTACCTTTTTTTCCTTTCGGATCATCCATGTTTCTGCAAGTTAAACAAAAGTATGAACAAAATAAATAATTGCAGTGAGGTAAAACATGTATATATAGTAGTATCAAGATGATGAATGCACAAAATTGTCACACAAAATTCACCATCATAAAATTATCACAAAAATGGACACCGTAGCACACACCATAGCACAAAAATGGACACTGTAGCACAAAAATAGAAACCATAGCACACACACCGTAGCACAAAAATGGACACACCAATTTATCTACTGCTCTATCGCTAGTTCAGCATGCGCAACAAGATAGTCAGCAAACATATCATCGGCAAATTCCTGTCTAAAGTTGGACCATGCAGCTGTTTGTTGGACACTTCTAATTAAAGTAGCATCATCAGTTGGCTCAGGAGCCATAGCAGCTAGTTCAGCGTCGACTTCTTGCAGCAACAAATCATCCCTCACATGTTGCCTATCCCTTGCGTAGTTGTGCAACACACAACACACATTAATAATTCGAATCTGCAAATATTTATTTCTATATCAATATTTGTTGTTGTCAAAGAATTAATTAGTGCAACACCATATTGACATGTACTACCTGGTCATCTATGCCAAAGAAGGAACAAGAACGTAGGAAGGCCCATTTCTTCTTCAACAATCCAAAAGTTCTCTCCACTACGTTTCTAGCACGAGCATGCCGCAAGTTGTACAACTCCTTTTATT
Source organism: Avena longiglumis (assembly GCA_030063025.1). Taxonomy (NCBI): domain Eukaryota; kingdom Viridiplantae; phylum Streptophyta; class Magnoliopsida; order Poales; family Poaceae; genus Avena; species Avena longiglumis. The sequence goes on along the minus strand of CP125978.1, from coordinate 144,352,932 downwards.
TTGTGGCCGTTGTTGACTAGCAACCCACTCTTTCAAATGGTACCGAGTAGATCTGAATGGAGATATAAATCCAGGTCCATTTGTATAGCCAGCATCAACAAGATAGTACTTTTCTATTTATGAAGTAAATAAGTTAGCTAACAATTAAATATGATAAAGAAAAAAAGGCAATAGATAGAGCCATACCCTGTGGTACAACAAACACATCTTGGCGGTCATTTCTCATAGCATCTTTCAAGACTCTCGAGTCTGATGCAGAGCCCTCCCATCCAGGTAGAACAAAGAGAAATTTCATGTTCCAATCAACCACACCTAGCATGTTAGTGGTGATTTCTTTTTTTCTGTTTCTATACCTTCCTTTGTCCGCAGCATTAACAAACACTGGAATATGACACTCATCTAGTGCTCCAAGTGCATCGCCAAACCATTTCCATTTGTAATCATTGGGAGGGTAACAGAAGGATCGGGAAGCTTGATTAACTCCCCATGTAGAGATAGGATGGCTGATAACACCGATGAGAAATTCCTACTGATGGTCTCTAAAGACCGCTGATAAGTGCCACCCAACATTCTCATTTTAATTCCATGTCCAACAACGTGTAAGAACATAGCAAGATTTTCTTCTACTGTCACAAACACGCTATCTTTGAGACCACACTTCTCACGCAACATAGCACAAAGGTCATGAAAGTTTCTTTTAGTTAGGCGTAGCTTATCATAGCAAGTTGTCTCGGACCCATCATATGTTTGTTTCAATATATACTTCCTATATGCAACCTTCTCCTCGTCATCATTGTAGCATCCTAGATTTCTCGGTGCCCTCTACGTACTAACATAATATAGAGCAAGACATGACATCTCGAAAAACTTCTTTGTCAATACTATCCTTTTTCTTTTTCTTTGTTTATTTTTTTCGGTGATGTAGTCAACCAACTCTTGTTGAGACATGATTCTACAATTCACACAACATTTAAATTATCATATAACCAAATATAGTACTATATCTACACAAAAATTTAATCTACAATTCAGAGTTACAACTGTGTGTATAACTAGTCTACCAACATGCATGCAAATCAATATGTAGCGATGCATAAAAAAATAGGCTTCAATTGTGGATGAGTAGGACATGCATGCAAATCAATATGAAGCGACGCATCAAAAAAATTGGACACACGGTGGCATACATAATTTGTTGCTTCTGGTATGCTTAGAAAACGGGAACGATATATATTGCTTGATACTGGCTAGTCTTATTTTAGACCCACGGTGGCATACGTAATATGAGGTGACTACCTTTTAGACCAAAAAAATACATATCTTCAAAATACTGGCTAGTCTTCTTGGCAGCTCCTCATTTCTGAACCATTCTCTATTTTAATCCTAGATTCGCCACTGCGTACACCACATCTAGTACTCCTTCCGACCCATATTAGTTGACTTGTATTTGTTAAAATTTGGACAAACCTATATGCTAAATAGTGTCTAGATTTATTAATCTAGACAAATTTGAGTCAACTTATATGGGTCAGAGGGAGTATATACATCTTACTACACCGACTAATGACTCCATACACCACATCTATATATACATCTTAGTACACGCACACAGTAGATTAAACGTACATAGTATATTATATGTATTACCACAATCAGCTAATCCCGCTACTTCAGTCATCGGACTAGGCGGGAGTTCAACCAGTCGGCAGTTCAATCCTAGTAAATTACACAAGTATTACCACAACCAGCCCGGGTCGTCGGACCTGCTACTTCAGTCGTCGCTAGATGGAAACTAGCCTAGCACAAAGAGATCACGATCACACGTACGAACTCAAGAAGACACAAGATTGCAAGCACAAACAATTGGATAGGACATGTAGAGGGTGTGGACGGGTTTCCTACCGCTGCCACGCCTCAGTCCGCCGCCAACATACCTCAATCCGCCGCCAAGAACTAGGATTAGGGCTGTCGGACATGAAGGAGCGAAGGATGGCGGAGAGAGAAGACTGCTGGGACTAGAGAAAGAAGGGATGGGGATGGAGGAGGGCGGGAAAGGGGCGAGGATGGGAGGGAGGGAGGAGGGGAAGCCTTACCGGCGGCGAATGGGAAGGCGGCGCGGCGATGGTGTCCCGCGATGAAGCTCGGGACCTGGCGACAGAGATCACGTCTAGGGTGAAGCGATGCAGCGAAGTCGTTCCGTAATGATTCGGAGAGGCTCGAATTAGGCGTGAAGGATGACTGGCCTCGCCCGGGATCCTGGAATTGGGTCGTTGTTTGCAGGGCTGATTTCCAGGACAAACAAACGGTAGAATTTAGAGTGCGTTTCCAATTCCTCAATTCTAGACCCAATTGGGTGCATCCAAACAGGGTGTAAGTTTTTTTTTTTAGATAGGGCAGTCAAGGTGTTTTCGAGCTATAGGGGCCAGCGAATGGCCCGCTCCTAACCAATCACGGGCCCAGTTGAACCAAACGAATCGCGTCACGAAACCCATATCTGGCCCGCTCACGAAGATCTCTTCTGATCCTGGACGGTCCCGAAGGAAACCCTAGCCCAATTTCCTCCCCTATATATACCGACCCCCAGAAATCTGCAAAACACATCACTGAAACCCTCGCCGCCACCTGCCTTCGCTCCTCCATCGCCTTTCACGCCAGAGTTCGTAATCCACCTATTTCTCTCCGTTTTTCTGTTGTGATTTTTATATATGTCGCGAGGATTTGTTTGGTTCGTTGGGGATTGCTTGTGATGATTCAGGTCCGAGAGGATCTTAGCGGATTTCGGTGAGGCGAGTTCGTTCGCCGTTGATCGATTCATGTTGTTACACACGCTGAAGCTTTTTCTCCGATGGATCCTCGTTTCCTCAATTCTACAGTTTTTGCTTTTTAAGATGTGTCTAGATTGGAAATAGGTTGGCTGGTGATGATTCAGGTCCGAAAGGATCTTAGCGGATTTCGGTGAGGCGAACTCGTTCGCCGTTGATCGTTTCATGTTGTTACACACACTGAAGCCTCCGTTCCTCTATCTGGTCCTATTTTTTTCTTGCCTTCACTAGATTTGTGATGCGATGATGATTCATATAGGTTTTCGGCAGAGGGGGCATTAGTCTCCGTGAGCCTACAAACCAAAAACGACTTCTCTTTCCACTGAGCATTGCTTTATTATTTTTGCCCCTTTTAGTTAATTTGCAATTTCTTTGATTGATCTAGTCTCGGTGAAGAGCTCATGACCAGGAAGTGCCGTATGACACTGTAAACAGCAGCTTCTTCTATAGCGCTGCAAGTGTCCATCCTTTAGCATAACCTCTGTGGTTTGGTCCAGGATGGGATACCATTTGCACCGGCTTGATTTAGCTGTGTGCGTGATTTTAAACGGGTCTCTGAGGGATTTCTCAAATTTTATTTTCTTATACTTTCTTTGCAATTTAGCTTGGGCCTGATGCCACGTCTTCCGTAGCCACAAGCATTGACCGGAGATGCTACATTGTGCCAAGATGAAACTTTTTCACATTTGATAGGAACCTGTGGCTGCAAATCTATGGTTACACAGTGCCGTTTTTTGTGATTACAATTCGTTTTTACAGAACCTAGTAGTATTGTGATTGTGAATTCTTATTCATGGCGATGATGATAAAATTTAGGCTTGTTTCTCAAACATTCGCAGTTGCCGCCTAAGAGCTTTCGCCCAGCCAGGCTTGAGAGCTAATGCTGCTAATTCCTTCCTTGGATGTTTGAGCCATGTTGAATTTCCTGTCTTTAATGATTCTTTATGTTGGCTGTTTCATATTTTTTTAATTTCATTTGTATTTTGTTGTAATATCTTTGTTTTGTGACCCATCATAATTGGAGCTGAGAGGTGTGTTGGGAGAGCACTGCCATACTTCGAAGGTTCAACCTTGGTTGTTCAATGTTTGATTTGATGTAATGTTGTGTTGAAGTAGTGTAATTTCTCAGATTATTGTAGTGATCTGTTAGCTGTAAATCAGTTTGTATGTGTCTTGTTAATACTGTATTCTATGTTGGGCTGCTAATTCCTTCTATGTCTTAGGACATGCTGATATTCCCATCTGCACAACATACTTCGGTTGAACTTAAAATCGTCGTGGAAACAATCTTTGTGAAATATACAACAGTATGATACTAGATTTGTGATGCGATGATGATTCATATAGGTTTTTGGCAGAGACTCATCAGTCTCCATGAGCCTACAAACCAAAAACGACTTCTCTTTCCACTGAGCATTGCTTTAGTATTTTTGCCCCTTTAAGTTAATTTGCAATTTCTTTTATTGATCTAGTCTTGGTGAAGAGCTCTTGACCAGGAAGTGCCGTATGACACTGTAAACATCAGCTTTTTCTATGGTGCTGCAAGTGTCCATCCTTTATCATAACCTCTGTGGTTTTGTCCATGATGGGAAACCATTTGCACTGGCTTGGTTTAGCTGAGTGCGTCATTTTAAACGGGTCTCTGAGGGATATCTTTATTTTGGTTGTTCTTTAATACTTTCTTTGTAATTTAGCTTTGGCCCGATGCCACGTCTCCTGTAGCCATAAGCCTTGACCGGAGATGCTACATTGTGCCAAGAGGAAATTCTTTCACATTTGATAGGAACCTGTGGCTGCAACTCTATGGTTACACAGAGCCGTTTTTTGTGATTACAGTTCAATTTGTAAATGACTTACAAATTCTTTGTGTTTGTGAATTCTTATTCATGGATGATGATAAAACTAAGTCTTGTTTCTCAAAACATTCGCTGTTGCCGCCTAAGAGCTTTCGCCCTGCCAGGTTTGAGAGCTAGTGCTGCTAAATCCTTCCTTGGATGTCTGAGCCATGTTGATTTCCCAGTGTAATGATGCTATATGTTTTTGTCATATTTCATTTTTATTGTGTCCTAATATTTCTTTGGTTTATGACCTGTACAGATGGACAATCATGATTGGAATATAATGCTGTGTTGTACATTGCATATAATTTGTCAGAAGAAGCTATAGCGCTGTAAGCTATTGCTGGTATGAACATGTAATCTTTACATTGTGTCCTAGTTAACAATGTATGCTGTGTGTCTTGTGCTGCTAATATCATGTTCGTAGTAACTTTTTGTAATAAAATAAAAGTAAACAGCTGCTAATTTTAAGATATTTGAATTTCCTTAAATTTTAAATTATGTACATTTTAAGATTGATATATGCTCTCGTTCGTTGTTTCTGTCGTCTTTGCCAACAATCAAATTAGACTGAAAACAGATTTTAAATAGGTTAACTGGAAATAGACTGAAAATAGACTGCAAATAGGTCTGAAAGGATCTTAGTGGATTTCGGTGAGGCGAACTCGTTCTCCGTTGATCGATTCATGTTTTTAGACACACTGAAGCCTCTGTTTCTCTCAGTCTCCGTGAGCCTACAAACCAAAAATGACTTCTCTTTCCACTCAGCATTGCTTAGTATTTTTGTCCCAAATGTGCACTTTCTTTGATTGAATACTATCGGTGAATAGCTCCTGACCAGGAAATGCCGTATGACACTGTAAACAGCAGCTTCTTATATGGCCTCCTGGCCAGGAATTGCCGTCGTATGACATGATGCTTCTTATATGGCGCTGCAAGTGTCCGTCTTTTATCATAACATCTGTGGTTTGGTCCAGGATGGGATACCATTTGCACTGGCTTGATTTTGCTGTGTGCGTGATTTTAAATGGGTCCCGAGGGATTTCTCAAATTATTCACTTGCTTTCTTTTCAATTTAGCTTGGGCCCGATGCCACGTCTCTGGTAGCCACAAGCATTGACCGGAGATGCTACATACTACCGTCTTTGTTTTGGTGTTTTTTTTTGACCAATAATTACTCTAAATACATAAAGAGTTTTGGTATAAAACCAGTACCGCTGAAAAGTATTTTTCAATACGAATCCAACGGTACTAATTATGTATAATATAATCAAGATTTTGTTGTTCAATTTTTTTGGTCAAATTTTGCTTTAAAAAGTGTGAGCCCCTTAAGCCCTAAAACGGAGTTAGTAGTTCAAAGAGCAAACTTTTTCACATTTGATAGGAACCCGTGGCTGCAAATCTATGGTTACACAGTGTCGTTTTTTGTGATAACAATTCAATTTTACAGAACCTGGTAGTATTGTGTTTGGGATATCGTAATCATGGCGATGATGATAAAATTAAGGCTTGTTTCTCAAACATTCGCAGTTGCCGCCTAAGAGCTTTCGCCCAGCCAGGCTTGAGAGCTAATGCTGCTAATTCCTTCCTTGGATGTCTGAGCCATGTTGAATTCCCCCTCTTTAATGATTCTTTATTTTGGAATTATCATATTTTATATTTTAATTTCATTTGTATTTTATGTCCTAGTATCTTGATTTTGTGCCACCCAATTATAATTGTGAGATGATTGGTAGAGAGCACTGTAGTACTATGAAGATTCATATATGATTTTCCTTTCTGCGGTTGTTGTATTTGTGAACTTCACATGTAATTTATCTTATTCAACTGAGCTATTAGCTATGGTCAGTATTGCTCTTATAAGCTTCTGTAAATCAGTTTGTATATGCCTTGATAATTAAGTATCATATTTTCGGTTTCTAATTTGGTTGCTAAATCCTTAGATATCATACATTGATATTCTCACGTCATTGTTTCAAAATTTCGAATTGTCTTTGAACACTATAATTTTCTTATGAATATAAAATCTACACTGACCCATTCCGTGTGATTTTCAAGAGAATGATATTGATAATCAAATATTTTTGCCCTTTTTAACTCAAGATTGACATTTGGTCTCGTTTGTCTTATCTGGCATTTATTTTGCCTTGCTGACAACCAAATTCTGATAAGTCTCATGTCTTCGTTAAAATTTGCGCTGATATTATGTTTATTTTTCTATTCACCTTAGACAGTTTGTCTGCACTATGACGGTCAAACCAGTGATTATCTCAGTCTGGACATCTCAAAACTGTTAAATATGGCCTTTGCATATTTGTGAATCCTTACGCATTGTACTGAAAATGTATGCTTGGTATGTAAAAAGATATATAATATATCATGGAAAAATCATTGTACAATGTGATGGTCATTAAAATAGGTTTCAGCTGTGGTGCCATCGGTTTCATGAGCTGGCAAAACCTCCTAACGCCTTCTTTCCACTGAGCATGTTATGAATAATGGAATAATTTCACCCACTGTGACTGATTTCTCTTTTTAAAGTTTTTCATTGAGATAGCTATGCTCGCGCTTTGGAAGTGGGATTTTTGTGAAGATTTTGGCACAGAACTTGGTTTTAAATTTTTTTGTAATATATCAAGAACCATATACAATATGACACCACAGCTGAAACCTATTTTTTTTGAGAGATGCCCTCAACTCAACTTGGGCATTTAACAATATATCAAGAACCAAATACAATATCAAGAGGCAACCACAATTAATCATGCACATGAGATAAGAACCAAACAAGAAAGGGTTTTTATATGATGCTCAAATACAAGGTGACATGATAACATGAGCATGATATGATGATGATGCAACAATTATATGTTGGAAGTGGCCCTTTTTATTATTATAACATGTAGCATTACAGGTGTTAGACAACTGGGATGCTACAACTCTCCCCCACTAAACAGGAATCTCGCCCCGAGATTCTAGGAAGAAGAAGAAGATACAAAAAGAGAAGGATGGTTGGCACGGAGTTCATCTTCACGCTCCCATGTGGCTTCATCAATGTAATGGTGTGACCATTGCTTGCAAAACTTGATGGACTTGTTGCAGTCCTTCGCTCTGGATCTCAAGGATTTTGGTGGGGTGTTCTTGATAAGATGATCTTCTTGGAGGTCGATTAGCTCATGGTCCACGGTCCCGCCGATCTTTGAAGCACTTCTTGAGCTGAGAGATGTGGAAAACATCATGGACTTTGAGTTTTTCCTAAGCTCAAGTGCATAAGCAACTTCTCCTCTTCTACCACGTATCTTGAAAGGACCGATGTATCTAGGAGCCAACTTTCCTTTGATACCGGGTGTGTTCCTCTCATGGGAGTGACACGAAGGTAGGCGAGATCGCCTGGGCATATACCATATCCGTGTGCTTCTGTCATAGTTGCTCTTCTGACGACTTTGAGCAATCTTCAGGTTCTCCAGAATGATATGCACCTTCTCCTCTACCTGAGTTACAATGTCAGGGCCAAACCAGATTCTTTCTCCTGCACCTGACCAACCAATCGGAGTTCTGCATTTGCGACCATAGAGAGCCTCGAATGGTGCCATCTTCAGACTCTTCCGAAGTCATTGTTGTAGGATAATTCAGATATGGAAGGCATTCCTCCCACTTCATGCCAAACGAGATGACGAAGCCGAAGCATATCCTCCAACTGATTGATTCTTTCCACTTGTCCTGCGATCGAGGGTGGTAAGCAATTTGAAGTTCAACTTTGTTCCCAAAGCTTTTGGAAACTCTCCCGAACTTTGAGGTGAAGATGCTCCACAGTCGAACTGATTTCAAGAGGTACCCATACATAGAGACAATTGTTGATATAGAGCTCACCAATCAATTCCGTAAATTGTTTCTTTGATTGGGAAGAAATGAGCCACTTTAGAAAGCTGTCGATGACAACAAAAATTGCATTGTTGCCCTTCTGACATTGGAAAGCCGGTGATGAAGTCCATCTCTACTTTCTCCCATTTCCATTAGGAGGTTTCAATGGTCAGAAGACCAAATGGTTTCGATGGACAACCTTCACTCTGCGCGGACATCACATCTGAGACATACTTGGCACAATACCGTTTCAACCTGCACCACCACATTGTGTTTTCAAGTCCATGTACATCTTTGTCTTTGCCAGATGGATAGAAAGAACCGAATCATGTGCCTCCTTGAGAACTTGGTCTCGGACCGGTAGTTTGGAACAAACATCCGGTGTTCAAAGAAGAGCGTGCCTTGATCATCCACGTGGAAGGACTTATACTTGAAGGTCAAGCTTAGAGATGAGCTTTTTGGTGCGGATCACCAAGGCGACGAGCGAATCTGTTCTTCCAAGAGAGGCGTAGCGAAGGTTCGGAGATGCCCTTGTTCCACAATTTCGAGTTGAGTGACGGAATTCCTCGCACAAGAGAGGTTGTTGCTCTTCCACCATGAGGTTGTTGACATAAGCTTTACGGCTAAGCGCATCCGCCATGACATTTGCTTTGCACGAGTGTAGTTGATGGTCACATCAAAGTCATTGATTGCTTCAATCCATCTCCTCTGCCAAGGTTGAGATCGATCTGAGTGAAGATATACTTCAAACTCTTGTGGTCCGAGAAGATCTCACAACGGTTACCAAGCAAGTAGTGCCTCCATAGCTTCAAAGCAAAGACAATCTGCTGCTAGCTCGAGGTCATGTGGGATAGTTGATTTCATGCGTCTTCAATCGACGAGAGGCATAAGCAACCACTGTTTCTCTTGCATAAGGACCGCACCCAATCCTCGCAAAGAGGCGTTGCAGAATATCCGGAAAGGCTTAGATGTATCCGGAGGAACCAAGACCGGTGTGGAAGTGAGCTTCTCTTGAGTGTCTCAAAACTTTCTTGACAAGGTGAGTCCAGTGTACTTCTTGCCTTTCTTGAGAAGATCGGTAAGAGGCTTTGCTATCTTGAGAAGTTCGAACAAAGCGGCAATAGCTAGCTGCCGAGAAAACTCGCACTTCCTTGACATTAGGTGAGGGAGCCATTCAACTTTTGTCTTCACGGTTTCGGGTTGATGCAATGCCCTTGGCGAGATAACATGACCCAAGTATGTTACTTGAGCCGAACTCACACTTAGAGAACTTTGCATACAAGCGGTTCTCACGAAGCTTGTTCAGGACACAACGCAGGTGTTCTTCGTGCTCCTCCTTAGACTTGGAATAGACCAGAATGTCATCCAGATATACCACAACAAACTTGTCCAGGTACTCCATGAAAACGGAGTTCATCAGCCTCGAGAAGGTAGCAGGTGCGTTGGTGAGTCCGAAAGACATGACCGTGTACTCATACAGGCCATAGCGGGTGGTGAAAGCTGTTTTGGGCACATCTTCTTTGCGAATCTTGATTTGGTGATAACCACTTCTCAAGTCCAGCTTAGAGAACACCACAGATCCTGCTAGTTGATCAAAAAGATCATTTATCCGTGGAAGAGGATATTTGTTCTTGATGGTTTTAGCATTTAGAGCCCGGTAGTCAACACATAGCCTATCGGTTCTGTCACGCTTCTTCACAAAGATTGTTGGGCTACCCCAAGAAGAAGTGCTATGTTGAATGAAACCCAACTTCTCTTGTTCATCAAGTTGTCGTTTGAGTTCTGCCAACTCAGAAGGACCCATTTTATATGGCCTCTTGGAGATAGGAGCCGTTCCAGGTTCAAGCTCAATCACGAATTCAACCTCGCGATCCGGAGGCATACCCGGCAACTCTTCAGGAAAGACATCCGAACTCACGGACCACGGTACACTCGAATAGCTTCCATAGCATCATCATTGAGCCGCCAAGGAAAAGAGCCGACAGCAGGAGTCGACTTGGAGAAAAGACTATATGGCCTTCAGAATCTTCAGAGACACCGAGTGTTCAAGACAATCAATCACAATTGCATTTGTCAACCAATCCATGCCCAAGATGACATCAATGTCGAGTTGCCCGAATAATCAAAGAAGCCAAGAATGAAGAACCACCAATCTCAACTTGATTGCCATGACCGATCTTAGATGCTACCATATTTGCTCCGGAGAAAGAACCATTAACCGCTTGGGAAGAGGATCGACGCTAACCCATTCTCACTTGCAAACTTCATCGAAACAAAAGAATGCGATGCACCGTAATCAAAGAGAACTCGTCGAGGACTGAGTTAACGGATAGCATACCCATTACAACTCCAAAAGCTCGGCTTGAGGCGTTAGCGCGATTAGCGCGAACAACCGCAGACCGGGCTTAGTGTTGATGTTGAGAGCCCGAGGCGGTGGTGCACGAACAAGGAGAGCTTGTTGCAGATCTTGGCGGGGTGGAGGGAGAGCTTTGTTCTTCATTGGGCGATTCAGTTGGGATGACCATGATCTCCACATGTGAAACAAGCACCGTGTGGACGTGGAGCGAGTAGCCGGGACTCCCAGCGCCCAGGTAATGGTTGTTGTAGCCCCGGAGCCGCAGCGGTGAAGTTTGGTGGCCTTGACGTGAAACTCGCAGGTCTTGGTGGGCCGGAGCGGCGGTGGGGTGTTAGGAACCCGCACGCCGCTTAGAAGGAGCCATAATCGCAGAGCTTGATGCATCCTGTTGTGTTTCTTGGACTCCTCAAACATTTGCACCTTGCTGCCTCTTGCAGTCTTTGTGTCAGTAGTTCAGAAGGTTGCCGGTCTTGCATGCGTGATTGCATACTTGATCGACGCATTGAGCCCTTGCTCGAACCTTTTCTCGCTTCTTCTTGTCATCGATACCTCATCACCACCATAACGCGATAGATTCATGAAGTTCCTGATATAGGTGTTGGCGTTATCATTTCGCTTCAAAGTTGAGGAAAGCCTCCTTCATCCTTTCCATCACAATCTCTGAGAAAGCGCTCTTTGAACGCTCCAGTGAACCTTTCCCAAGTAAGGTGGAACCCAAAGCAGCTTGCCTTCAAGTAGTTCTCCCACCAAAGAGCTGCATCTCCCTTGAGAAGGTGGGTAGCACACTTGACCCACTGCTCCGGAACATCGGCCTCGAGCAGCCTTGAGATCTCACGAGCCAATCATCCGCGTCAGGTCGGTCGAAACATCAAACCGACGAGGTTGAACTTGAGGAAGCTCTTGATGTCTCCACGCTTGGGAGGTGGAGGAAGTGGAGCAAACTCATTTCTTCCGACACTCCTCAAAAGCTGCTGGTTCTCTTGCATAGCTGCCAAAGCATTAGCGATGTTGACAATGAGCCCAGCCCGAGGTATGTCCTCCTCGATCCCGTGGGGAGCCATCCTGTCATTGATATAAAACTCAAGTCAGTACTATAATGGAAGATGATAATAATACAAAATAGTACCAAGATGGAATTAACCAAGATTAAAGGATACAATTTACTGAGATGATATTAAAATATCAACAAAGTTCATAGCACCTAAAAGATATTAAGCATATCGCACACGACTGAAAAGGAGTGTGGTACACAAATATATCAAAGAAATTTTTTTCCACAAATTTCGGCATTACAATACCAATAGATGCGCAAAATTACTTAATGAATCAAGATTAGTGACTCTACCGACTCAATATACAAAAGCGAATGATAAAAGTAGTGGTATGGTCGCGACTCCATCCCGCACTCAAATCATTACTCCGCACATGAACAAGTGGAACACATATCCTAACCCCTTCTTCTCACGACGAAACCTAAAGATTGGTAACTACGGAAACGAACACCCCAAACAAGATAGCGTCGGATACAAGAGGAAGATAGATTGCGTCGGTTTGCAAAAGCCTGTAGGTATGGAATGTACCAACAGTTGATAACCAAAGGCAGATAAGATAACAACTAGGATGCAACAGATAGACAAGGGATTACACACACACATACACACACACAACCTATGGTACTACGGAAACCCAGAACACGTGAATCCTAGTTTGAACTTTGAGAAGAGAATTGAAAACGTTGCACTTCCTTACCAGAAAAGGGTGGGTGGGAGGTAAGAAGAAAATGGAAGCAGTCCTACTCTCGTTTGTTTTTTCCCTAATATACATAACTACTCAAAATATTTGCTAGATCGACAACGACCGTTTGGCTGAAACCACGAAGGTCGGGATGGCTCGATACCAATTGTAACTACCTCGGTGAATTACGCCCTAGATACAAGCCTGTATGAGTGGTAGTGGTTGAAATAGTGCTGGGGCCCCAAAAGCCACTCACCGGTAGTCCTTTCAGACGTCCCAACCACTACCCTCTCAACGGACTCAGACGGCGCGTAATCGGCAGCGAAGGGATCAACTACGTACACAAGTGGGTATGTACGCAAGCCACCATACAAGAGTACATCGAGCCATACCATCTAGAAAGAAAGGAAATATAGCAACGCCATACGGCAAGATTCAAATGACCTAGATAGATCTATATTTTAGGATACTTCCTCACAACACACATCGAGTATCATGCAAGCGGCAAACAAAATCCGAGTACGGATAAGAAGCAAATCGGCATAAGATGCCATAGAAATAAGCACATCCCAACTACAGGTCTCGGATCCCTGTTCCTAATCTCTACACCGAACGATCGTTGCCCACATCTTGACTTCTTCCACCCAAGATCCGTCCTGCGAGGGTACCGCCCATCCGAACCAATAATTTATCGTGGTGAGACCCTAAGGGTACTCAGCAAGTCTTAATGCCGCTAAAGGGGACACAACCTGGGGGACGCAATTGCAGCGAAATATAAACCCTAGCAATTCTACAGATAAACGCTAACCATCCGCCTAACCAATGATAGGCGGATGTCCGTGAATTAAGAACAGCAGTTATAATGGTAATCTCATCGGATCCATCCTCCTCCCGCTTACCAACAAGGAAGCGGACGAACAACCCCCATCCGTTGGCAATTTTATTAACCATTCCATGAGTGTTGCACTATTTACTAGTCAATTACTTAGTCAGATCAAGCGGTACTTTAGTTATGCTTGTCTATGATCGAGAAACTGTGCTCCAAGTCATCCATAACCGCGGACACGGCTTTCGAAAGTTTTACCCGCCGGTGCACCAATAGCAACACACGCTCGATCAACCTCGAAAACCAAATCAAAACCCAACGAGGCTTTCACGACCGAACAATCACAGATTCGAAATATTTCAGGGGCCACCCATTGAGTAGACCATAACGGCCACCGGTGGCTCGAGGCGGACTCAAGGTTTGCGACAATGGTCAGAAACGATGGGAACCCGAAAGTGTGGATGGGCTTGTCGATACCGAAAACATTACGCTTACCTAAATGACAAAGTGTGCTCTCGCACAAAAGTAAATCTGTATAGCATGGCATAAGTACATGATAGTAAATAAAACCTCAAACTAGTTTGTGGCCCCAAGAAATAAGACGGAATCAAGCTCGCTGGGGGTCCCATATACCTCCCGGATGTGGATAGCGCGATAAATCAAGGAACAGGAATCAAGTACTCGGGTCTTACGGACACAAGTGAGCAGGAAAACCAAATAGCAGATGTTGCTCACCGGTGCCACTTTCTTTAGTTATCCCGAACTACTCAAAGTTAAGTTGTTTAGGTACCTCATTATCCAACAGACGCCACATACCCTACACATGTTGTTCTACGACTGCATGGCTCAAACAACTCCTATAGTAGTGGCTCATGGGATGGAGGAACAAGCTTGGTGGGTTTAAAAGTAAAGGCTATGCATACTTGGGATTCAATTTAATGCAATCGCGACTCAATGATGCAATAATAAGATAGAGGCAATAGGTATCGTATGTATGCAAGCATGTGGAAGTGCTTGCTGTTAACTCAGTTGAGGGACGGATCAGGTAGTGCTCACGGTTCTCTTGATATAACCCCCCGCGGTGTCTATCCGAGAAAAACCAAACAAACAAGGCCAACATGAATATAGAGCACAAGCATATGAATAAGATGCGTCAAGCAAACAATCATGCCATGATGAATGATGCACAATTTACATGGCAAGAAGGTAGCATGGCATGGTGAGGTGTGGAAAACAAGTAGCATTATTTTAGTGGAGTTTTGGTTCCCATTTTGTTGTCATAACATTGCTGTACACCATATTTTTACATGATGCATGCTGCAATTGAAGTTATGGATAGCTTAAACAGAAAGGTCTCGTCGAGCGGATCATTTTAGACATATCATTTGCTAAATTTGGAATTATAAATCAAAAGTTATTGATTATTTAAATTCTAGTGGCAATTAGTGTAATTTAAATAAACTTGGAATTTTAATTGTGCAAAAGGCAAATTGGATGGCATATTTGGAATCCTCTCATTTTTCTGATATCCAAACATATATTATTTGTCAAATTTGGATTTATATTTTGAAAGTTATTTGAAAACAGACTTCATTTTTAATTTGAATTAATTTGAACAGACTGAATTGAAACAGACACAGAACATTTTATACTCAGTTAAGCCTAGCCCTAGTCGCCGACAGGTGGGACCAGGCGCACAGACCCACATGCCCGGCCTGGGAAAGGACTGCGGGTGGATTTGAGGTAAAGTGGAGCCTTTTTACAAAACGCCAAGACACGGTGGGCTCAAGGACCGGGTTGGAAAACAAAAGAGGCGGGGTTTTGTGCAGCAGTGCCATGACCTGCTTTCTCCTCTGCTGGGCCGAAAGCAAGCAGGCCATGGCGGAGGTCGATCCGCGACGGGGCGCTGCGCTTGACGCAGCTGCGGTGGCTTGGGGTAGGTGCTAGGAAGGGGCTAAGCGTCTAGGTGAGGCTCCCACGCCGGGCGACGCAGAGGCCGACGCGCCGCGACGCACAGGCCTTCAGCGCAAGGTCGGCGTGCCTGAGAGCTACGGCGAGGGCGGAGGTGTCAGGGGGGTTCGGGTGCTCACCGCGGGCTCGGCGGTGGGCTCGGATCTGGTCGGGCGCAGCAGACGACGGGAGGCAGAGGCCAGCGTGCTAGGGTTTTGTGGCGTTCGGCGTGGCGGTGCAGGCCTTCCTCCTCGTTGCGCGGTCCGGTGCGGCGAAACGTCCTCGACCCGACTCCTTCCACGACGAGCTTGACGCGTCCAGCAAGGCGGTGATGCAGACGGTGGGCGGCGGGCTGGGCGTCGTGGAGAAAAAGGGAGGAAGCGGCTCTGGGGAGGGATCTGGCGAGGCGAGAGGAGGATAAGAACGAGGGGGCAGGAGGTGGCGTGGGGGAGGGGTAGATGGCCAGGGTGGCGTCGGTGTCGCCTCTCCCCTTCACGTGAGCCAGGCAGGGCAGCTGGTGGGGTGTCTTCCAGGTGGGGTAGGCGAGGCCAGGGAGGCAGGCAGGTGGCCCTGGGGTCGTGGGCAGGTAAGGCTAGAGGGAGAGAAAAAGAGGGGAGGGGAGAGGGGCCGGCTCGGGCTAGGGTTAGGGTTGGGGTCCTTGGACGTGTGGGGTGGTAGGTGGTAGAGGTTGCTGGGGTGGGGCCTGCATGGAAGAGAGGGCGAGCTAGGGTAGGGCATGGGGTGATCAAGCTAGGAAGTAGGGAAGAGGAGGGGTAGCTAGGGTTTTGTTTAGAGAAAAGTGTAGATTAGGTCTTGTTTAGCTAGGAAGGAGAGATGGCATGGGGTAGGTTTAGGGTTTTGCTAAGAGGGTAAGAAAGAGATGGTGGTACTTAAGTTGATCAAGCAAACTCCAAACAAGCCCTAACAAGATCAAGGCAAGAAAAGAGGAAGAGGGAGAGAGAGATGATCATGTGATGATGGGGATTGAATCATGCATGTTCCATTCAAAGAACAAGCAAGATAAAAAGAGAAAGATGGGGAGAAGGCAAGTGGGTTTAGATTTGTGCATGCCTCATGAGCACATGTGGGTGCATGGAGCAAGGGATAAGGTTTAGCTAAAGGGGAGAAGAGAGGTAGATGAGATGGTGAAGAAAACTACAAGCCCAAAACAAGATTTAAGCCAAGGAAAGATGATCCACTTAGAATTCAAGCAAAAACCAAATACTAGAAAAAGTGGCACTTGCATGGCCCATGCAAAATAATTAATGCCAATTTATCCTTGTGAAAACAATAATATTAACATGGCATTATTCATATGCATTCCCAAAAGGTGGGCAAGGCCAAGCAAAGATTATGGGTGGGTTCCAACCAACCAACATGAGCTCGAGATAAATCAACAAAATGCCAAGCTCAGATTAGTTGGGTGGTGGAATTATAAGGTGGTGAAAGAAAAGGTGGTGGAGTCAATAAGAGAGATGCCCTCAACTCAACTTGGGCATTTAACAATATATCAAGAACCAAATACAATATCAAGAGGCAACCACAATTAATCATGCACATGAGATAAGAACCAAACAAGAAAGGGTTTTATATGATGCTCAAATGCAAGGTGACATGATAACATGAGCATGATATGATGATGATGCAACAATTATATGTTGGAAGTGGCCCTTTTTATTATTATAACATGTAGCATTACAGGTGTTAGACAACTGGGATGCTACACCATAGGTCAAGATGGAAACAATCAAGTTGTTCCACTTGCTTTTGCTTTCGTGGAGAGCGAGAACACCGAGAGTTGGGTATGGTTTTTCAGGCAGCTGAAGATAGCAATTGTGAGAGATACACCGAATGTATGCGTCCTTCATGATAGGCATCCAGGTATACTAAGCGCGATAAAGAAGCTCACACAGCCCACTCCTAATGAAGTAACTCTATGGCTAGACATGCAGAGTCGTTGGTGCATGCGGCATCTAGGGGCCAATTTTTTCTCACAGTTCAGGAACAAGGCTCTTATGAACCTATTCAAGAAGCTTTGCAAGCAGAACCAAGAGTGGAAGTATATCTGTTGGAGATATGCCCTAGAAGCAATAATAAATGTAGTTATTATTATATCTTTGTGTTTATGATAAATGTTTACATTCATGCTATAATAGTATTAACAAGGAAACATTAATACTTATGTGATTTGTAAACTCAATTTGAAGTCCCTAGTAAAGCCTCTATACATCACTAGCCTGTTGGTTGATAAATGATTGTGGTTTCCCTATCATGAACATTGAGATGTTATCAACAACAAGATCATATCATTAGGAGAATGATATGGTGGACATACTCCTATAGATAAGCGTAGCATAAATATCAAGTCATTTTAATAGTTCAATTGCTATATGCTTTCTGATACATAGTAACCTAATTCCTTCGACCATGAGATCATGCATATCACCTTTGCCGGATGGATGCTTTGATGACATCAAACACCACAATGGCGGGTGGCTATAAAGGTGGCATTGAGTGTTCGGAAAGTATTGGTTGAGACACATGGATCAAGAGTAGGATTTGTCCATCCATATGATGGATAGATATACTCTGGGCCCTCTCGGTGGAATGTCATCCAATTAGCTTGCAAGCATGTGACTGGCTCACAAGGGATCACATATCACGGGAACAAGAAAAGAGTACTTATCGGTAACGAGGTTGAACTAGGTATGCATAGATACCGACGATCATAACCTCGGATAAGTAAAGTATCGTGAGACAAAGGAAAATTGGTATCGTATGTAAGTGGTTCATTCGATCGCAAAGTAATCGTAGAAATATGTGGGAGCCATATGAATTTCCAGATTCCTCTATTGGTTATTGTTCGGAGAAGTGTCTCGATCATGTCCGCATAATTCACGAACCGTAGGGAGACACACTTAAGGATTCGACGTTGTTTGAGTAGTTATGGAATGAATGAGAAAGAGACCGAATGTTGTTCGGAGTCTCGGATGGGATCCGGGATATCACGAGGAGATCCGGAATGGTCCGGAGAATAAGATTCATATAAGGAAAGTCCCGTTTCAGAGTTGGGGAATGATTCCGGTGTTTTCATCGGGAATGTTCTAGAAGGTTCGGAATGTCCCAACTCCGGAGGAAGGGTACATGAATGTGTCATTGCAAGTTGGAATGATTGCATCATGTACTAAGTGTCATCGCTGTTCCAAATAAAGGATTAATTCAAATCCTAGTTTGAAAAGTCAAATAGCTAAATTGAAAAGTCAAACGGCTAAATTTGGAAAGAGGAGGAAGGTGAAACGAGTTGGGAGGAGTCCTCCTCCCAAGCGGCGCACCACCAAGCCGAGTTGGGAGGGACTCCTCCTCCCTTGGCCGCCCTCCACCTATATAAGGAGGCGGGCTCTCCTCCTAGCACACACAAGTACCTCTCCTCCAAACCCTAGCTTGGCGCCTACCACCATAGCCGCCGCCCCCTAGGGTTTTGCCCTAGCCGCCGACTTGGGGTGCCCCAAACCCTAGCCACCGGCTCTAGCCTCTCCTCCTTGGTGTGTCTAAAACCTAGATCGCCGAGGAGCTCTCTCATACTCCACCATACTCGCTCCGTCTTAAGGCGAAGCCCTGCGAGATCTCCCCTCTCCAGGTACCACAGTTGTCTTGCCGGGACTCATGAGAGTGCTACAACCTCCGCCTGCTGGAACAAAGGAGAGGAAGGTCTTCGTCGAGTCGAACATGTGACCGATTGCGGGAAGCCAAACGCAGCCGGAAGGATCGCTCTCGCGATCTTGAGATCGGGAAGAGTACGACTACATCACCCACGGAATCCGCTCTCATTAAACACTTTGGAATCTTGAGGGTAAGTTATTCCATCGACTCGTTGCTATAATCTAGTAGATAGATCTTGGCTTGTTTGTTTGTATGCGATAGAAATTTTTGTTTTCCATGCTACACTGAAACCCTACAAAGGGTATCGAGCCGTGTCTATATGTAGATCTATTGCAGAGTAGAACACAATGGTCATTGTGGGCGTTGATGCTTTTATTGTCGATTGCTTCTTGTGTACTTTGCATCTTGCGGTATGTTGGGATGGAGCGGCCCGGGCTAACCTTACATGACATCGTTCATGAGACTTGCTCCACGCTTGACATGCAACTTGTATTGCATAAGTGGCTTTATGGTGCTGTTTCTCCTAGCACAGTTAAGATCCAATTTACAACGGGTGATTAACAATACTAGTATCAATGTTGTGGTTATTGTTCGTAAGTTAGAACGACACTTATTGAAAGCCCCAAACCACGTAAAATATGCAAAGAAAGTAGAGGCGTCTAACTTTGTTTTGGGGGTGCAAATGATGTGATATGGCCATGATTGTGATTATATTTGATGTATACAATGTTCCTTATTGTAAGTTAGCAACCGTGGAGCCATATGGTTGTCTTTAATTTATGTTAAGACCGGTATCTATTCAAAGTAGTTGTAATAGTTGAAGCCGGTGGACGACAACCATGGAGAAGCGTCATTGACCTTGATGCAATGCCGGTGATGATGGAGATCATGTTCGTGCTTGAAGATGGAGATCGGAAGCACAAAGAAGAAAGGCCATATCATATCACATATTATGAATTGCATGTGATGTTAATCCTTTATGCATCTTGTATTGCTTAGTAGACGACGGTAGCATCATAAGATGATCCCTCATGCACATGAATTTCAAGTCATAAAGTGTTCACCCTTAGTTAGCACCGTTGCTAAAGCTTGTTGTTTCGAAGCACCACGTGATGATCGGGTGTGTTAGATTCCGCAAGTGTATACAACGTGAGCAAGCCAGATTTGCTCATGCGGAAACTAAGGTTTGATCTTGACGAGCCTAGCATGTACGCACATGGTCTCGAACACGGATCACCGAAAGGTAAAGCATGAATCATATAGTAGATATGATGAACATGACGATTGTTCGCCGTTGAAACTATATCAACTCTCGTGATGATCGGTGTTGATGTAGTGGATTTGGTTTGTGTGATCACTAAAACAATGTGAGGGATATTGTTTTGAGTGGGAGTTCACCTAGATTAACTTTATTATTAATTTGAACTCAATTTGTCATAAACTTAGTCTAAACTATTGCAAATATGTTGTAGATCAATGGCATCCCCTACCATCAATTTTAATGCGTTCCTAGAGAAAGAAAAGTTGAAAACAATGGAAGCAACCGCGGATTGGTTCCGCAATTTGAGGATTGTCCTCACACGGTAATTTGACCTATGTCTTTGGATGCACTGGGTGACCCACTGCGGTGATGCTTCCGATGAAGTAAAGAATGTTTACCTCGCCTAAGAATCATTACTCCATAGTTCGTGTGCTATCTTGTATGGTTTGGAATCGGAGCTTGTAAAAGGTTTGAGAATTCAGACCCATATGATATTGTCGAGGATCTCAAATTGATCTTTGAGACTCATGCGGCAATTGAAAGTTATGAGGCTTCGAAAAGTTCTTTAACCGCAAGATGGAAGAGGGCAGTCCGTCGGTGAGCATGTGCTTAAGATGTCCGGCACGCAAACAAACTTCAAAGCTTGGGTATAGTGATTCCTAATGCTTTGGGGATTTACCGTGTCCTCCAATCACTACCACCAAGTTACAAGAACTTTGTGATGAACTACAACATGCGAACATGAACAAGCAGTTGCGGAACTGCTTGCTATGTTAAAGTCTGCGAAGTGGAGATCAAGAAAGAGCACCAAGTGTTGTTGGTCAATAAGACCACCAAATTCAAGAAAGGCAAGTCTAAGCGGAAGGACACTTCAAGAAGGGTGGTAAGAAAGTTACCACGCCGCGAAGAAGACCAAGGCTGGACCTAAGCACGATCTTGAGTGCTTCTTGCAAGGGAGAAGGTCCGAAGTGGAATTGCCCAAAGTACTTGGCGGATTTGAAGAACGGCAACATCAAGAAGAAAGGTATATCCGATATACATGTTATTGATGTGTATCTCACTAGTACTGTAGTAGTGCTGGGTATTTAATCTTTGGTTGTTGCTCATATTTGTAACTCAAAGCAGTCTTTGCGAATAAGAAGCTAGCGAAGAACGAGGTGACGATGCGCGTGGGAAACAGATCAAAGGTTGATGTGATCGCGGTCGGCACGCTACCCCTTCATCTACCATCGGGATTAGTTTTATACTTAAATAATTGTTATTTGGTGCCTGCGTTGAGCATGAACATTATATCGGGATCTTGTTTATTGCGAGACGGTTACTTGTTTAAGTCCGAGAATAATGGTTGTTCGATTTATATGAGTAATATGTTTTATGCACATGCACCTTTGATAGATGGTCTATTCTTATTGAATCTCGATAGTGGAAATACACATATTAATAACAAGGCTAAACGGTTGAAATCAAGCGATAACTCGACCTATATGTGGCACTGTCGTCTTGGTCACATTGGAGTGAAGCGTATGAAGAAACTCCATTCTGATGGACTTCTTGAATCACTTGATTTCGAATCACTTGAAAGATGTGAAGCATGTCTGATGGGTAAAATGACTAAGACTCCATTTTCTGGTATGATGGAGCGAGCTACGGACTTATTAGAAATCATACATACCGATGTGTGTGGTCCAATGAGTGTAGCATCGCGCGGTGGTTATCGTTATGTTCTTACCTTCACGGATGATTTGAGTAGATATGGGTATATCTATTTCATGAAACATAAGTCCGAAACTTTCGAGAAGTTTAAGGAGTTTCAAAGTGAGGTAGAGAATCAACGTAATAAGAAGATTAAATTTCTACGTTCTGATCGTGGAGGTGAATATCTAAGTTACGAGTTTGGCGAGCATTTAAAGAAATGCGAATACTTTCACGATTGACACCGCCGAACACCACAACAGAATGGTGTGTCTGAACGTCGTAATCGAACTCTCTTAGATATGGTTCGTTCTATGATGTCACTTACAGATTTACCGCTATCATTTTGGGGTTATGCATTAGAAACAGCCGCATTCACTTTAAATAGGGCACCATCTAAATCCGTTGAAACGACACCGTATGAATTATGGTTTGGGAAGAAACCTAGATTGTCGTTCCTTAAAGTTTGGGGTTCTGAAGCCTATGTAAAGAAGTTACAAAGGACAAGCTTGAACCCAAAGCGGAAAAATGCGTCTTCATAGGATACCCGAAGGAAACTATTGGGTATACCTTCTATCATAGATCCGAAGGCAAAATCTTCGTTGCCAAGAATGGATCCTTTCTAGAGAAGGAATTTCTCTCGAAAGAAGTGACCGGAAGGAAAGTAGACCTCGACGAGGTTGTCGAACCTTCTCTCGAAATTGCGAGTAGTGCAACACCGGAAGAAGTTCCTGTGGTGCCTGCACCAATTAGAGAGGAAGAATGATGATGATCATGAAACTTCGGTTGAAGTTGCTACAGAGCCTCGGAGGTCAATGAGAACTCGTACCACTCCAGATTGGTATGATCCCGTCATGAGTGTCATGTTGGTGGACAACACCGATGACCCTGAGACATATGAGGAAGCAATGATGAGCCCAGATTCCAATAAATGGCAAGAAGCCATGAAATCCGAGATTGGATCCATGTACGAAAACCAAGTATGGACTTTGGTGGACTTACCGGATGGCCGGAAGGCTGTCGAGAACAAATGGATCTTCAAGAAGAAAACAGACGCTGATGGTAATGTTACTGTCTATAAAGCTCGACTTGTCGCAAAAGGGTTTTGACAAATTCAAGGAGTTGACTACGATGAGACTTTCTCACCAGTAGCGAAGCTAAAGTCTGTGAGGATTATGTTAACAATCGCTGCATATTATGATTATGAGATATGGCAGATGGATATCAAAACAGCATTCCTCAATGGAGATATTGATGAAGAGTTGTATATGATGCAACCCAAAGGTTTTGTCGATCCTAAAGATGCTAACAAGGTATGTAAACTTCAACGGTCCATCTATGGATTGAAGCAAGCATCCCGAAGTTGGAATCAACGTTTTGATAAGGTGATCAAAAGTTTTGGTTTTATACAATCTTATGGAGAAGCTTGTATTTACAAGAAAGTGAGTGGGAGCTCTGTAGCATTCTTAATACTATATGTGGATGACATATTGTTGATTGGGAATGATGTAGACCTTCTTAATAGTGTCAAGGAATATTTGAATAATAGTTTTCAATGAAGGATCTTGGCGAAGCAGCTTACATATTAGGCATAAAGATTTATAGAGATAGATCAAACGCCAAATATCATTGTCACGAGTACATATTTGGACAAGTTCTAAAGAGATTTGAAATGGAAGATAGCAAGAAAGGGTTCTTGCCCATGTTGCTCTATCGACCTTGAGTAAAACTCAAAGTCCGACATCGGCGTAAGATAGAGAAAGGATGAGTAAGACTCCTATGCCTCACCCATAGGATCTCTAATGTATGCCATGCTATGTACTAGACCCGACATTGCATATGCTTTGTTAGTTTAACTAGCAGATATCAAAGTGATCCGAGTGGATCATTGGACATGGTAAAAACATCCTTAAGTACTTGAGAAGAACTAAGGATATGTTTCTTTCTTATGGAGGTGATGAACATTTCGTTGTTAATGGTTACACCGATGCTAGTTGGAACACCGATCCGGATGATTCTAAATCACAACTGGATACGTATTTATTTTGAATGGTGCAGCGATTAGTGGAGGAGTGCAAAGCAAAACGTTGTGGCGAGATCTTCAACCGAATCGGAATACATGGTCGCTTTGAGGCTTCACAAGCGATATGGATGAAAGAGTTCATTACTGGTGGTGTGGTTCCTAGTCGCTGGACCCAATGTCTATCTTTGTGATAACATGGGCGCCATAGCCAATGTGCAAGAACCAAGGTCACACAAGAAGTCAAGCACATCAAGCTACGTTTTCACACTATTCGAGAACATATCCAAGATGGGGATATAAAGATTTGCAAAGTACACAGATCTGAATGTGGCGGATCCGTTGACTAAACCTCTCCAGGGCAAAACATGACCAGCACCAAACTGCCATGGGTGTTCGGTATATTACCATGTAATCTAGATTAGATGACTCTAGTGCAAGTGGGAGACTGTTGGAGATATGCCCTAGAGGCAATAATAAATGTAGTTATTATTATATCTTTGTGTTTATGATAAATGTTTACATTCATGCTATAATAGTATTAACAAGGAAACATTAATACTTGTGTGATTTGTAAACTCAATTTGAAGTCCCTAGTAAAGCCTCTATACATCACTAGCCCGTTGGTTGATAAATGATTGTGGTTTCCCTATCATGAACATTGAGATGTTATCAACAACAAGATCATATCATTAGGAGAATGATATGGTGGACATACTCCTATAGATAAGCGTAGCATAAAGATCAAGTCATTTTAATAGTTCAATTGCTATATGCTTTCTGATACATAGTAACCTAATTCCTTCGACCATGAGATCATGCATATCATCTTTGCCGGATGGATGCTTTGATGACATCAAACACCACACCGTAACTAGGTGGCTATAAAGGTGGCATTGAGTGTTCGGAAAGTATTGGTTGAGACACATGGATCAAGAGTAGGATTTGTCCATCCATATGACTGATAGATATACTCTGGGCCCTCTCGGTGGAATGTCATCCAATTATCTTGCAAGCATGTGACTGGCTCACAAGGGATCACATATCATGGGAACGAGAAAAGAGTACTTATCGGTAACGAGGTTGAACTAGGTATGCAGAGATACCGACGATCATAACCTCGGATAAGTAAAGTATCGTGAGACAAAGGAAAATTGGTATCGTATGTAAGTGGTTCATTCGATCGCAAAGTAATCGTAGAAATATGTGGGAGCCATATGAATTTCCAGATTCCTCTATTGGTTATTGTTCGGAGAAGTGTCTCGATCATGTCCGCTTAATTCACGAACCGTAGGGAGACACACTTAAGGATTCGACGTTGTTTGAGTAGTTATGGAATGAATGAGAAAGAGACCGAATGTTGTTCGGAGTCTCGAATGGGATCCGGGATATCACGAGGAGATCCGGAATGGTCCGGAGAATAAGATTCATATAAGGAAAGTCCCGTTTCAGAGTTGGGGAATGATTCCGGTGTTTTCATCGGGAATGTTCTAGAAGGTTCCGGAATGTCCGGCACTCCGGAGGGGAAGGAGTACATGAATGTGTCATTGCAAGTTGGAATGATTGCATCATGTACTAACTGTCATCGATGTTCCAAATAAAGGATTAATTCAAATCCTAGTTTGAAAAGTCAAATAGCTAAATTGAAAAGTCAAACGGCTAAATTTGGAAAGAGGAAAAGAGGAGGAAGGTGAAACCGAGTTGGGGAGGGAGTCCTCCTTGTTGGGGTTCGTAGCATGGAAAACAAAAATTTTCTATCGCATACAAACAAACAAGCCAAGATCTATCTACTAGATTGTAGCAACGAGTCGTTTGGAATAACTTACCCTCGAAGATTCCAAAGCGGTTAACGAGAGCAGATTCTCGTGGGTGATGTAGTCGTACACTTCCGATCTCAAGATCGCGTGAGCGATCCTTCCATCACGTTCGGCAGCGCTCCATGATCGGTCACACGTTCGGTACTCGGCGAAGACCTTCCTCTCCCTTGTTCCAGCAGGCGGAGGTTGTAGCACTCTCCTCGCGATTCCGGCAAACGGCGTGGTACCTAAGTAGAGGAAATCCAGGCTTCGCCTTAAGCGGTGCGGTATGGTGGAGCTTATGAGAGAGACTATTAGTGGTCTAGTAATTAGACACACCAATTAGAAGGCTTTAAACCAATTAGAAGGCTCTAAACCCAGGCTAAAGCAATTAGAAGCTCTAAACCAAAAGCGGCTCTAAACCGGAGGTAGAAGATAGGAACTTGTGTGTTTCAAGGAGGAGCCCTGCCTCCTTTTATGGGTGGAGGGCCTTGGCGCCAGGAGGGAGGGAGTCCCTCCCCAACTCGGCCTAGGGCTTGGCGCGCCCGGAGGAGTGGGACTCCTCCTCCAAGTTGGTTCCAACTCCTCTTGCTTGTTTCCACAGTTTCCTTTCCACGGCTTCTGTTTTAGCCGTTTGACTTTCAAACCGCAATTTGACTTTCATGTTTTTGGAACAGCAAGAACACTTATTACATGATGCAATCATTCAATGACACACTCATGTACCTCCCCGAGTGCTTGACAATCCGAACCTTCTAGAACATTCCGATGAAAACACCGAATCATTCCCGAACTCCGAAACGGGACTTTCCTTATATGAATCTTATTCTTGGACCATTCGGATCACCTCGTGATATCCGGATCCCATCCGAGACTCGAACAACATTCGGTCTCTTTCTCATAATACCATAACTACTCAAACAACGTCAATCCTTAAGTGTGTCCCTACGGTTCGTGAATTATGCGGACATGATCGAGACACTTCTCCGAACAATAACCAATAGAGGAATCTGGAAATTCATATGGCTCCCACATATTTCTACGATTACTTTGCGATCGAATGAACCACTTACATACGATACCAATTTCCCTTTGTCTCACGATATGTTACTTATCCGAGGTTATGATCGTCGGTATCTCTGCATACCTAGTTCAACCTCGTTACCGATAAGTACTCTTTTCTTGTTCCCGTGATATGTGATCCCTTGTGACCAAGTCACATGCTTGCAAGCCAATTGGATGACATTCCACCGAGAGGGCCCAGAGTATATCTATCCGTCATGTGGATGGACAAATCCCACTCTTGATCCATGTGTCTCAACCAATACTTTCCGAACACTCAATGCCACCTTTATAGCCACCCAGTTACGGTGTGGTGTTTGATGTCATCAAAGCATCCATCCGGTAAAGGTGATATGCATGATCTCATGGTCGAAGGAATTAGGTTACTATGTATCAGAAAGCATATAGCAATTGAACTATTGAAATGACTTGATCTTTATGCTACGCTTATCTATAGGAGTATGTCCACCATATCATTCTCCTAACGATATGATCCTGTTGTTAATAACATCTCTATGTTCATGATCGTGAAACCGATCATATATTAACCAACAAGCTAGTTTAACAAGAGGCTTCACTAGGGACTCTTATTTTAGTTTACAAATCACACAAGTATTAATGTTTCGTTAATACAATTATAGCATGGTATGTAAACATTTATCATAAGTATGAAGATATGATAATAACCCACTTTATTATTGCCTCTTGGGCATATCTCCAACAGTCTCCCACTTGCACCGTAGTCAATAATCTAGTTTCAAACCTTTGTGTATTCAACACCTATGGCTTTCGGTGTTGTATGTACACGATTGCTAGTGGTCAACGATCTCCGGATCGACACTTCGGTCCGTGTGTAATTGCATGTATTTGCGTCTCTACATCACTCATTCTCTAATGAGATGGCTTTGTATAAATTTGGCCTTCGGTGTGACCTTTAGTTCTTTGGGGTTAAAACATGTTGATAATATTGTCGCACAATATATCTTCATAGTATTATCCCTCTGTGAACTACACCTAGTTTGATAACAAACTTCTTGACACAAATGCCCTCTTTCGCTGCTATAATAGCAGTCATATACTTAGCCTTTTGTTGTAGTATCTGTCACAATGTCTTAACTTTGGAAATCATCCAAATCCATTATGGAACTCACTTTCCATTATATTGTGCCACCCTTAGTTTAGATTGAGATAAACTTAATTTGTACTTTGTGACAAAGCTAGTATCAATGTAGTACTTTTACAATGAACTAACCATCTATTTGTCACTTCTACAAATATTATACTCTTAGTTCTTCCAAAAGATCATAAGAATATCCTTACTATTGTCCAATGATCATCTTACGAATCATTCTGGTATATGCTCACAACATTTAGAGCATAGGACATATCTGGATTTGTACATATCACAGTATGATATAAATACTCTTTGTGATTTTATACATCAAGTATCAATCTATACTTGATTATTTGTTTCACTTTACCAAATGTCAATACACTTGAGTATATCATCAACATTGAATTTATTCAATCCTTTCTGTGCGACAAGAACCTCTCTTGTAGTTTCTATATTGAACTCATTCAATATCTTGTCTATGTACTTCTGGCACAACCATATTAGCGTCTATTGATGCCAAATATTTAGGTTTTGCCTAAGTCTTTCATCGGGATGAAATTCTTAATATGTGTTAATAAAAGATACATTATTTCCAATCAACAATATGTCTTCCACATAATGTATTAGAAACATGTCTTAGCGCTCCCACTTAATTTCTTGCAAATGCAAGCATCTTCATTGTCTCTAATGAACTTTTAAACTCCTTTAACAGTTTCATCATAGTGAAGATTCCAACTCCGCGATGCTCACTTTAACCATTGAAGTTTGCATATGCTTTTAGCATCCTTTGAATTAACAAAACCCTATGGACCGTGTTATGCACATGTCCTAGGTACAATTCTATTAGAAGAACTTGTTTTGTTTATTCAACTACCATATAACAAATTATATGTAGTGGTTGCTACATTAATCCGTCTAGACTAAATATCACTATGAGATCAAATCTTGTCATAGTCAACCTTTGAACATTGTTGTGAACTCTTTCCCAACATGTCGACTATTTCATAGATGTGAAACATCCATGTCTATTTCTTTATAGATCCGCACACAACTATAAGGTCTTATACCTTTCTCGAGGGTCCTTCAAGTTCAAAACTTGATTTTCTCGTGTATGGAACTATCACGGATTTTATGGCTTCAAGCCATTTTACGGAGTCAGGGCCCATCATCGCTTCTTTGCATGTAGTCGGTTCATTATTCTCAAATAATGATTCAACCCTCAAATCTTGGTATTTGATTGTTTATCCGACCTACTTGTTTCAATAGGAACTTGGATCTCCGTGACCACAACCTTTGAGGTACGTGAGCCATGAGCTTTGTTGTTGCCTCTAACACTTTTCGGTCACGCAACTCTGCACATATAGCTAAGGTTCTTTTAACCTTATCAAAATTCTATTGTCCTCCTACTTACCTTTTCACGAAAAATTCCTTCTCAAAGAAACTTGACGTTTTAAGTGACAAACACTTTTGTCTCCGATTTTATTGAGGATTACTTAATGATTATTCAAAATAACATACAAAGACAGTTCATCCGACTTTGGTTGCACACATCTTTCTTATGCATAGCATACCAATGTTTAAGAAAGGACAACTTGGGTTTTATCCCAAACCATAACCTTATATGGTGTCATTTCAACGGATTATGATGGAGCTCTTTTCTGGAAAACGGTAATCTCTAAAGCTTTTAATCTTTAAAATATAATGGCAGTTTTATAAATTATACCTTTGATCTTACCATGTCAAACAAGGTTTAATTACATATCTCGAACGCTCCATACTCTTATGGTGTTTTAGGAAAATGCAAATCCACGGAACGATTCCTTAAATCTTAGGTATTATGCTAAACTCAGAACTCAAATATCTTCCTTTATGATCTTTATCATAAACTGTTTATATTCTTGTTACAATGATTTTGTACTTCATTTTGAAAGTCTTTTGAACTCTTCAAATATTTCACACTTCATCCTTATTAAGTAAATATTCATATATTCACTCAAATTTTGGAGAAAGCATATGAAGTTGAAATCCATCGCTCTTGACTACACATAATGGATTTCATACAACAATATGTACTAGTTCCAATAAGCTAGTCATTGTTCCTTTTCCTATGAACGAAGTTTTAATTATCTCTAGGAAAGTTTCACAAGCGCCATTTGATCAAAATCAAATAGACTACAAAATTCCATCCATATGGAGTTTCTTCATGTTTTCTTTCCAATATAATTTAAACGGCAATGTCACTTCCTAAGTGATCTTTCAATCAATTTGTCTTTCGACATTTTTAGCACTAGTTTTATGGATGTGATTCCTCCAACGATATTTGCGAATCATCCATCTTTTATGGATTACGGCAATTATTTGAACAACCCTTTTGTTCTCATAATACCTGATACAACAAATCTTTGAAGGCAAGCTTTGATGTTTAACGAGCAACACAATAACCCTTTATTTTGTTCTCGATGAACATCATCACATATTCTTTTGCTAGTTACTTAGGCCATTGTAGTTCATGAATTGTGTTGTTTCGTATGACGATTCACACCAACAAATTAAGTATCAAATACTTAAGAACCACATTGTTTAAGAAGCAAAGAATACAGCCATAACACGTATATCATCTATATACTTAAACTGAACAATTCTAGTCTTTTCTTTTCTGCCATATACTTATGAGATTCTCTTTCAGTATTTCCTTTTACATTTGAAAGAATCTAACAATATCAATAGTGGAGTCATATATATGACACATAGTCCAAAACATGTATAGTCAAATACTAATGTCTTTGGACTTGCACTTTGAATTAGATCACCATCATCAAATGTTTGGTGTTCTTTCAAATTCCTTTCTTTAGTAATCTCTGGTGTAGTAAACATTTTACCTACATCAAATATTCACCCTCATCATGGATTTATCCACGATCAAGCTACTTTTAGCTTGTAACGGTGAATCACAAGTATAATGTTGCTCTCCAAAACCTCTTGGAGGATTAGGACAACTAGTGTCTCCAACCTTTTGCAAATTCTCATCAAATATGAGAACATGACTTTTGCCATATTATACTCTATCATGTTGCAACCAAAACTTTGTTTCAGATATCACAATATCTTCCACACATCATGGTTTCTGAAACAACTCTTTCAGATCCTAGATAACCTTGATATTAAGAGAATCCTTTGAATATCAAGAATCGTGGAGACAAACATGATACTTATATACTAACATTGGAATTGTTACTCTTGTTTTAATACCAATTATTAAACTTCATGGAGTAACTGAACTTACTGAAAGTTTGCAATAGGACTTTTAAACTTTAGATTAACACTTCAAAACAATACGATACCAGTTCGTAAAGTAACTAACCAGAATTCTATAGTTCTATCATCTCAATTATAACTAAGCGCAAGGTGGTAAACGGATGCCATTGACTACAACAACTATTCAAATTCACTTTGATTTAGTTTATGATAAATTGAGTTCTAATTAATAATTAAATTAATCTAGGTGAACTCCCACTCAAAACAATATCCCTCACATTGTTTTAGTGATCACACGAACCAAATCCACCACATCAAAACCGATCATCACGAGAGTTGATGTAGCTTCAATGGCGAACAATCAACATGTTCATCATATCTACTATATGACTCATGCTCTACCTTTCGTAATCCGTGTTCCCGAGGCCATGTCTCGACATGCTAGGCTCGTCAAGATCAAACCTTAGTTTCCATGAGCAAATCTGGCTTGCTCACGTTGTATACACTTGCGTAATCTAACACCCGATCATCACGTGGTGCTTGAAACAACAAGCTTTAGCAATGCTAACTAAGGGTGAACACTTTAAGACTTGAAATTCATGTGCATGAGGGATCATCTTATAATGCTACCGTCGTCTACTAAGCAATACAAGATGCATAAAGGATTACCATCACATGCACTTCACTAATATGTGATATGATATGGCCTTTCTTCTTTGTGCTTCGATCTCCATCTTCCAAAGACGAACATGATCTCCATCATCACCAGATTGCATCAAGGTCAATGACGCCTCTCCATGGTTGTCGCCCACCTTCAACTATTACAACTACTTTGAATAGACACGGGTCTTAACATAAATTAAAGACAACCATATGGCTCCGCGTTGCCAACTTACAATAAGGAACATTGCATACATCATATATAATCACAATCATGGCCATATCACATCACAACACACCCCTGCAAAACTAAGTTAGACGCCTCTACTTTCTTTGCATATTTTACGTGGTTTGGGGCTTTCAATAAGTGTCGTTCTAACTTACGAACAAGAACCACAACATTGATACTAGTATTGTCAATCACCCGTTGTAAATTGGATCTTAACTATGCTAGGAGAAAGCAGGCACCCATAAAGCCACTTATGCAATACAAGTTGCATGTCAAGCGTGGAGCAAGTCTCATGAACGATGTCATGTAAGGTTAGCCCGGGCCGCTTCATCCCAACATACCGCAAGATACAAAGTACACAAGAAGCAATCGACAATAAAAGCATCAACGCCCACAATGACCATTGTGTTCTACTCGTGCAACAGATCTACATATAGACACGACTCTGATACCACTGTTGGGGTTCGTAGCATGGAAAACAAAAATTTTCTATCGCATACAAACAAACAAGCCAAGATCTATCTACTAGATTGTAGCAACGAGTCGTTTGGAATAACTTACCCTCGAAGATTCCAAAGCGGTTAACGAGCAGATTCTCGTGGGTGATGTAGTCGTACACTTCCGATCTCAAGATCGCGTGAGACGATCCTTCCGGCCCACGTTGCAGCGCTCCATGATCGGTCACGTTGGTACTCGACGAAGACCTTCCTCTCCCTTGTTCCAGTGCACGGAGGTTGTAGCACTCTCCTCGCGATTCCGGGCAACGGCGTGGTCAGGAGTAGAGGGAAATCGCGAGCTTCGCCTTAAGCCGGTGCGAGTATGGTGGAGCTTATGAGAGAGGCTATTAGTGGTCTAGTAATTAGACACACCAATTATAAGGCTCTAAACCAATTAGAAGGCTCTAAACCGCAGGCTAAAGCAATTAGAAGCTCTAAACCAAAACGGCTCTAAACCGGAGGTAGAAGATAGGAACTTGTGTGTTTCAAGGAGGAGCCCTGCCCCTCCTTTTATGGGTGGAGGGGCCTTGGCCAGGAGGGAGGAGTCCCTCCCAACTCGCCTAGGGCTTGGGCGCGGCACGGAGTGGGACTCCTCCTCCAAGTTGGTTCCAACTCCTCTTGCTTGTTTCCCACAGTTTCGCTTCCCAGTTCTGTTTTAGCCGTTTGACTTTCAAACTGCAATTTGACTTTCATGTTTTTGGAACAGCAAGAACACTTAGTACATGATGCAATCATTCAATGACACACTCATGTACCCTCCCCAGTCTTGGGACAATCCGGAACCTTCTAGAACATTCCCGATGAAAACACGGAATCATTCCCGAACTCCAAGCAGGACTTTCCTTATATGAATCTTATTCTCCGGACCATTCCGGATCACCTCGTGATATCCGGATCCCATCCGAGACTCGAACAACATTCGGTCTCTTTCTCATAATACCATAACTACTCAAACAACGTCGAATCCTTAAGTGTGTCTCCTACGGTTCGTGAATTATGCGGACATGATCGAGACACTTCTCCGAACAATAACCAATAGAGGAATCTGGAAATTCATATGGCTCCACATATTTCTCGATTACTTTGCGATCGAATGAACCACTTACATACGATACCAATTTCCTTTGTCTCACGATATGTTACTTATCCGAGGTTATGATCGTGGTATCTCTGCATACCTAGTTCAACCGTTACCGATAAGTACTCTTTTCTCGTTCCCGTGATATATGATCCCTTGTGACCAAGTCACATGCTTGCAAGCCAATTGGATGACATTCCACCGAGAGGGCCCAGAGTATATCTATCCGTCATGTGGATGGACAAATCCCACTCTTGATCCATGTGTCTCAACCAATACTTTCCGAACACTCAATGCCACCTTTATAGCCACCCGATTCGGTGTGGTGTTTGATGTCATCAAAGCATCCATCGGTAAAGGTGATATGCATGATCTCATGGGCGAAGGAATTAGGTTACTATGTATCAGAAAGCATATAGCAATTGAACTATTGAAATGACTTGATCTTTATGCTACGCTTATCTATAGGAGTATGTCCACCATATCATTCTCCTAACGATATGATCCTGTTGTTAATAACATCTCTATGTTCATGATCAGGAAACCCTGATCATATATTAACCAACAAGCTAGTTTAACAAGAGGCTTCACTAGGGACTCTTATTTTAGTTTACAAATCACACAAGTATTAATGTTTCCGGTTAATACAATTATAGCATGGTATGTAAACATTTATCATAAGTATGAAGATATGATAATAACCCACTTTATTATTGCCTCTTGGGCATATCTCCAACACTCCTCCCCAAGCCGACGCACCACCCAAGCCGAGTTGGGGAGGGACTCCCCTCCCTCCCCTTGGCCGCCGGCCCCTCCACCTATATAAGGAGGGGCAGGGCTCCCTCCTAGCACACACAAGTACCTCTCCTCCAAACCCTAGCTTGGCGCCTACCACCATAGCCGCCGCCCCTAGGGTTTTGCCCTAGCCGCCGACTTGGGGTGCCCCAAACCCTAGCCGCCGGCTCTAGCCTCTCCTCCTTGGTGTGTCTAAAACCTAGATCGCCGAGGAGCTCTCTCATACTCCACCATACTCGCTCCGGCTTAAGGCGAAGCCCTGCGAGATCTCCCCTCTACTTCCGGTACCACGCCGTTGTCTTCCGGACTCATGAGGAGAGTGCTACAACCTCCACGTCACTGGAACTAGGAGAGGAAGGTCTTCGTCGAGTATCGAACGTGTGACCGATCATGGAGCGGCCAAACGCAGTCACGGAAGGATCGTCTACGCGATCTTGAGATCGGGAAGAGTACGACTACATCACCCACGGGAATCCGCTCTCGTTAAACACTTTGGAATCTTCGAGGGTAAGTTATTCCATCGACTCGTTGCTACAATCTAGTAGATAGATCTTGGCTTGTTTGTTTGTATGCGATAGAAATTTTTTGTTTTCCATGCTACGAAACCCTACAATATCAAGTGTCGTGGCTATCTTGATGACTTCACTAAAAAACATGTGACTCAGAGGAGAGCAGCTAGAGCAGTAGCGATCGCGGCTCATGCAGCGGCGTTAGCTGCACAGGCAACGACAGGAGCAGCACCACCGGAGGAAGATTCCATTGCCCTTTGTGACTTGCCAGGATTTGACCAACCCGGTACTAGGAGAAGGCCTGGCAGAAGGATTAAAATTTTTTAGGAATGAATACAACACGAGCCTGTAGAGAGGTGGTCTCTGCTGCATGACACTCATGGTGCTAGGTTTGGCATCATGTCTACAAATCTGGCTGAAACTTACAACTTTGTCTTGAGAGGAAGTAGGGCTCTACCATTAACAACCATTGTGGAGTGTATTTTCACCGGAACTCTGAAGTATTTCAGAGACAGACTCCAGATGGCTTAGATGCATATCATGAACAACCCAAACACGAGGTATTGTTCAAAGATCATGCATTACATGGATGCCAAGATGGAGAAGGCTCGGTCCATGCATGTCATCGCCATCGGTAATCAGGAAAGAAGGTTCGAGGTACGCCTCCCTTCCAACCGGATTGGAACAGGAGAAGAGGTAAAGACACAGGAGGTGAGGAGTCAACGAAGCCTGGCCAACGTGTGAGTGCATGTGCAATAAACCCAAGCTGTTGCATCTGTCTAATTTTTTTTAAATAATACATTTTTTATTGAATTTCACAAATAATATACAAAACGGTCAAATTGCAAATCTAACGGTCGGTCGGCCGTGCGACAGACGACCGACTCGTTTCGTATTTTCAACAGACGACAAACTGTTTCGTCTTTTGGGAGGACGACGGCCCAGATGTTCGGCTGTTCAACAGACGAACGTACTGTTCGTCTATTAGAAGGACGAAGGGTGCATTGATCATGCAAGGTTGCATTGATCGGCAAGTTCCAAATAAGTTTTAGGTTTCGGACTATTGTTTCGCACCGTTTATCCCGCCGTCACTTCCCGCCAATTTTTCTCGCCACTCCTTCCCGCCAATTTCTCCCGCCAGTCCTTCCCGCCCTTCTTTCCCGCCAGTCCTTCCCGCCCCTTTTCCCGCCTATTCTGTTTGGTGCCTCTATAAATGCGGGCAACGAGATGTATCTTTTTACCCAGTTCATCTCTTTCTCCTCTTACTCTGTAATTAATTTCACTCCTCTCCTCTTGCTCTCGCATTTTCCTCCACTCCTCTCCACTATGAACGACGTGCTTCCCTGGCCGCTAGATATGTCCATTGGGCTTCTCCAAATAGCGAGAAGTGTTATGATAGGCGATGAACCAGTCCACTGGGAGACGTTGGTAACAAATCATGATGCTCTCGTTATGCTTGGTAAGTCACTTCATCGGAGAGGGTGGAAACTGAAGACCCCAAATCAGGTACGAGCAGAGCTTCTCAGGATCCAGGCAAGGTGGGACAAGCTCACCTTCAAGAGTGAAGCTCACATGATGGAGCAGGCTGATGCACCTTGGTCCTGGATAGAAGAGAGCGAAGATGAGGATGATATCTTCATGCCGCCACCCGTTGGAAGCAAGGCAAGAGATGAGTGGGACAAGAGGCAGGAGAAGAAGAAAGCGCAGGCCAAGAAGAGTCAAGCTGACATGACGGAGCATGTTGTGGCACCTAGGGCCTGGATAGAAGAGAGCGAAGATGAGGATGATATCTTCATGCCACCACCCGTTGGAAGCAAGGCGAGAGCTGAGTGAGACAAGTGGCAGGAGAAGAAGAAAGCGCAGACCAAGAAGAGCAAGTGCGAAGGATCGTCAAAGGGAAAGGGCGAGGCATCATCGAAGGGAAATGGAAAGGAATCATGCTAGGGGTAGATAGTACTCTTATTTATGTACCGCAAGTTATGTTGAACTGTGTTGCAAGCTATGTTGAGTAGTTTGTCGAATAAAATCATGAAATAATAGAATGATGTCTCATACATAGATAGATAAATGTCTGATACATAAGTAGATATATGTCTCATACATAGATAGATAAATGCCTGATACATAAGTAGATATCACTGGTGTCAACGACGAGGTGGCGGAGGCCTCGGTGTACTCCATCCATATCTGTGGGGTGGCATCACATCACGGCGAGGTGCAGTTGACCCTTCACCTTGATCCTGTGTATCCTGTGTGGGGATAGGTGGTGGAGTACCTGACATCTTGCCAAACCAGTCTACCCGCTGCTGTGTCTCACGATCACGGTCAAGATCTTGTCCCATGTAACGGAGTCTCCTGCTAGTGTACAAGAAATTAAGTACTGAACAATGTCATACTGCATCTAACAATAGTAGGAAGGGACACGCTTACCATGAGGATGAGATTGTGGTCGATAAGTGAAGTCCATGTAGGGGATCGGCTGCTGATGCTGCCATTGTTCGACATGGGAGTGCGAGTCACTAGGTGCGAGTCTCCCAGTGGACCGGTTCATCGCCTATCATAACACTTCTCGCTATTTGGAGAAGCCCAATGGACATATCTAGCGGCCAGGGAAGCACGTCGTTCATAGTGGAGAAAAGTGGAGGAAAATGCGAGAGCAAGAGGAGAGGAGGGAAATTAATTACAGAGTAAGAGGAGGAAGAGATGAACTGGGTGAAAAGATACATCTCGTTGCCCGCATTTATAGAGACACCGAACAGAATAGGCGGGAAGGACTGGCGGAAAGAAGGGCGGGAAGGACTGGCGGGAGAAATCGGCGGGAAGGAGTGGCGAGAAAAATTGGCGGGAAGTGACGGCGGGATAAACGGCGCGAAACAATAGGCCGAAACCT
Organism: Avena longiglumis; assembly: GCA_030063025.1. Taxonomy (NCBI): domain Eukaryota; kingdom Viridiplantae; phylum Streptophyta; class Magnoliopsida; order Poales; family Poaceae; genus Avena; species Avena longiglumis. Next base: position 144,315,027 of record CP125978.1, on the reverse strand, counting down.
AAAACTTATTTGGAACCTGCCGATCAATGCAACCTTGCATGATCAATGCACCCTTCGTCCTTCCAATAGACGAACAGTACGTTCGGAACAGCCGAACATCTGGGCCGTCGTCCTCCCAAAAGATGAAACGGTTTGTCGTCTGTTGAAAAGACGAAACGAGTCGGTCGTCTGTCCGACCGCCAGATTTGCAATTTGCCCGTTTTGCATATTATTTATGAAATTCAATAAAAAACGTATTATTTAAAAAAATTTAGCTGTTTAGGGCTATCCATTGCATCTCCAGCGTTATCTCCCCTGATTCAGTGTGCTGCAGCTTCAAGGAGACCTCCTGCTTCACCTTGCCCCCTGAGACCATGACGGCACTGTCGGTGGTGAGAGCGTTGTCACTGGACTTGAGCCACCGGCCGATCTGTATGTCGCCAAGCTGCTCTGGGTCGCCGAACGCTGCTGCCGCGTTGATCATGGGTTGAAGGTCGATCTCGGCCTCCCCCATCACGTCGTCCTTGGACACCATGTCATGGTCCAACACTTGCTGTTTATTATTACCGGAAGAGTGGATACAGGAGCTTGTAAGATAGTGTTATTGCAATGTGAACAGATCAAAATTGCATTTGTTTCTCTTGAGATTATTATTACCAGCTTCAGAGGCCCGTACTGCTGAGGAACAGAGAGCTTGAGTTCTTCATTCCAGACAGGATTCAGGTTCCCTTTGATCACTGAAGTCTGTGCTTTCTGCAGTCAACAATGCTGCCATGTTCATATTTATTCAAGTATAATTACTCTGCAACATCGTTCAGATTAGATAAAACAAAACCACCCTGTAATAATGCTCTGGTCTTGATGTCAACTGATTAGGACTCACTGTTTGGTCATTATTTGTTGGAGAAATCAGAAATGTGATTACCTGCTGTCCGAGGGTCAAGACGACATAAGGGTCGCTGCTAGACATATCCCTGATGGCTAATTTGGTGCCTCCAATGACTTTCACATTCAGTATTCCAATGAACTCAATCATGCCAATCTGCGGAGACGAACCGTGTGAATTATGTGACATCCTAAGAAACAAAGAGCTTGTGTTAATTTGCAATCTTAGGGTGGGCTTGCCTCACTCTTGGAGCTACTAGAATGTGAAGTGTTGGCTGCATGTTTTCCAGCACCAGAGCCGATCCGCAGGCTTGGTTCCAGAAATTCCTGGAGCTCATATTTTGACCTGAAACATTGAGGTAGTGGCTAATCATTAGGATTACGATGGTAGTAATATGGAGTCCATGGATGCACCGTTTAGTACACCGGATTGAAAATGCCCCTTTTGGACTAAGTTTGCAAGGTAAACGCTGCAAGGGATAAACTGAACCATAAGTTTCAGCTGAGAAAGATTGAGATACTTGATGAAATTTTGTCGCTCTTCCTGGGAAGAATCTGGATGTGGCTTGCAGTAACCCTCTGGGAGAAAGGCCTCATAGATTGCGTTTGCCTGCGAGTTTCCACCAACTTCTACCATGGAGTCAATTTGATCGTCAGTCCACTTGTCTAGTGTGACTGACAGGACCTGGGCCAAGTAATAAGAGGTTAACTTAGAACTTGTTTCAACACATTAATTTCACATAAATCAGCTCATTTCCAGATAGAACAGAAGATCAAAATCAAGCATTCTGATTTCAAGGTCTTAATGCTGACTTTGCTCAAGAGATTATTGGCAATGATGATGCAGTTATATCTTATATCTTATATCTTATATGATGCATTGCTACTTGTCAGTAATGGTTGCAATGCTTGAACATGAGTTAAAACACTGACTAGCACAATTTGATTTTTTTCTGTAGAAATTTAAACGCATAAAATTATTGCTGAGCTGCAGCTAGTTAAACCTTTGAGACATGTGTACCAAGGCTTCTGTGAACGCCAGAACATTTTACGCATATGAATACTCCAATGTTAGCTGATCTGTAAGGACATACTCAGTTATACACAAAAAACATGAGTTAAGCAGATAAATTTTGAAGCACTGCAGCACGATCTGATTTTGTTTTGCAAGATTTTGCATACTGCAATACACAAGATTTTAAGTGAAAAATATTATACTGAGTGGAACTCAATATTCAGCATTGCCAGAACCAGAAGGGTGTGCGTACGAAATGACCGAACTGGTGAAAATTAGACTGCTAAGTAGCTAATTACTGTTTGAATAGTGATGGATTAACTCATCATCAGTTGGTTAGAACGTCATGACTCATGCCGTAACTATCTGAGGTTGGGGTGCAAACACTCACGCCCATTTGGGATCAGGTGCACCGCAGTCCGCACAAGTGCGATTTTCCCTTCTCTGCAACAGCTCCTTCAGCTTTTCCATCTTAAACCTGCAATTCAAAGGTGAAATTTGAGTTCACAGAGGGAAAACAACACGGACACATCAAGGGTTGGGGCTGCATTGGCGCGAAGGTGGTGACAGTGTTATTTTTTCCACCGCGAGATGCGTGTAAAAAATGTTCTATTTTCAGGAAATATTAACTGGGCAAGCATAGAGAGGAAAAACAAACACTGTCAACAAAGGGACCAAATGACCAAAAGAAGAAGTGAAGTGTCATGTCATTTGCTCTTTGCATTTTCTTATACAGTTCCAAGAAGCCATAAATCAGATCCAGCTGTATATACTGTTATTCCATCATCACGATGTCCTCCAGTCGTCTCAGCTACCAACCCTGCAAAGATGTCTTGCGCCCATCTTAGTAATGGACACCAGCGCTGTGTTGTCTCTGGTCTCCACGCCCAGGGAAAATCCCCATTCAACTCGAATGGGGATCATACAGACCTAGTAGCACTAGTTCCATTCCAGACTCATCTAAGAAGAATGATTAGGTGAATCCACTGACCCAAACGCTTTAAGCAATCAAGCAACAGACGATGAGGGAATTGTTTCAGTAGCAATTCTCAAGACCAATTCTCATCAAGCCATGTGCCATGGTAACAGAAACGGAAGCAGGAAATGGTCATTTCTCTAAGGATGGAATCCGAGATGGAGAAACCAGGAAAGAAATTGCAGGGTTACCCACCTCCGTACCTCGGATCTCTCCTCCTCTCCCGGCTGCCTGCGAAAGGATTCTTCAGGGGTGCGTACCTGACTCCTCAGATCTCCATCTCTCTCGCGCGCGGGGTCGACACCAGATGCCGGGTCCACGTGGTCTGGGCGAGTTCACCTAATAAGCAGCACGCAGATTAGTGCATCGCTAACCGATCTAAAACTAGAAGAGAATCTACTCATTAAATTAAAAAAGTGGTTCCTAACAGATTTTTCTAAACTTAACTCCCTAACAACTAAAATTTGGCTTATACATTTCATTGAACACATCTATGCGTCTCCGTGGCGACGGTGAGATTCAACATTGTACCAAATCTTGCGCCACAATGACATGTAGCTCACCAAGTGAGCAAAATCTTGACCTGCCGGCTGGTTGCTCCTATTCGTGAGAATTCTAAATCAAAATTAGAAAATAAATCTCCCAATTTAAGATAACCGAACGGAGGTAGTAAAGATTGGTAAAATCGAGCCCCCACAAGGAGAGGCAAACAATAGGTGAAAGATCACGGATGCCGCGTAGAAAGGTTGAATAGACGGTTAAAAACTTTACAAAAAAGACGAAATGAAACTAGCGTTTTCTTTTGTCAAGCATAGAGCCTAAATATACTATCACCTATATGCACCAACAACTGATGCAAAACAAACAACTATGTGATAGCAAGATATATGACTTTAAGCACTAAGACTATCACAAAGTAAAGTGCATAAATAAAGAGCCCGGATATAGAGATAACCGAGACATGCCGAGACGACAATGTTTTACTGAGTTTGTCCCTATAAGGAAGAACGTACCGTTGGAGGGGTGTGTGCTACTAAGACCACCAACGTCACAGGATGCCTCACCCTATTCTCCCAAGCGCCCGTCGCACGACAATCACCCGATCCACTATGAGACACTTAGTGGTTGTTTGGATAGCGAGAATTAGCGATGAGTTTTACCAAACCACGTTTTAGAAAGATTTTTTCGTAGAACGAGTTTTGCTCGGAAATCCGTTATGAACGAGTCGATCGAAAAACTTGTTTGGCTACTCCTTATCTCTCTTTTCCCTCGAACGTCTACGCTCCTTCCTCAAAATACTTGTTGTGCTTCTACGTATCTCGTCCAGGTCCGGCTGAACTCCTCTGGCATCATGCGTGAATTCACCGGCGATCCCGGCACAACGCCGTGAACTCCTCCGGTGACCCTTCACCACCACAATCGCGCTGGCCCAGCGACGTTCCTCTGGGTGCAGATGAGGAGCGAGCACCCTCTGGCTAGCCGGGCAGCGCCGAAGAGCACGGAGAGGTAGACCGTAGACACGGCGGAGTGTGGCATCCCGCAAAACCACTACTAGAAAATCGCGTTGAATTTGTGCATTGCATCGTCATCATCATGCATTGGTTGCCAAAACTATTTTCGCAACACCCGTTTTGTTTTCTAAAACGCCCCCTCTTGTTTCAAACATCAACATGCGGGTCGCCGTAATATTTTGTTTTGCTGATATCGGATTGCAAAAGTTTTGTTTAGAACAAATAAAAATTTAAATTAATTTTATAGGGCAGCGAACGGGCCGACCCGATCGACCACCCTGTAAAATAAACGCCCAACCTGCGCCCCCATCTAATCCTAAACCTACCTGAATCCTACCCACCCTTGCCTCCACATCACCGCCACTCACACTCGCCACCTCACCTCTCTCCTTTCCCCAATCATCACCGCCACGCCCCTCCTCACCTCTCTCTCCTCTCAACCTCTCTCTCCACCTCTCAAAGACACACACGCAACACGCACTACACGCCACGCCCTCCCTGTAACCCTCCCCGCCTGAGTCTCCCTGCCCACCGCCTCGCACTGGGCCCCACCTGCCCACCTTCCCAGACTCACCCCTGCGTCCTCAGACCTCTTCTCCTCCCAACCGGCCTCAGACGCCCCTGCCGCCTGCCCCCCTCTCCTCCTTCCTCCGACGACCCTTGCCGGGCGACCCTCCTGCCCGCCTTGCTGCCAGCTGCGCCTCCCTCCCGCCAGCCAGCCACTGGCCCTCTCTCCTCCGCCTCGGCCACCCCGCTGTGGTCTCCTCCGCCACTCCACTCGCCCGCCCTTCCGGCCACAGACGCAGTTGCCCGACCATGCTGTCACGCCTGCCGCTCGCTTCGACGCCCGCGCCTTGCCCGCTCAGCACCGCCTTGGCGCCCGACTCAGCTCGGACCGGCCCGCCTTCCGGCTGTTCGCCGAGCCCGTGCCCTCGCCCGCCATGCTCCTCCGCGACCGCCTCCTCCCCCTGCGACCTCGCCTCTGTTGCCGTGAACCCTGCCTCGCCACATCGCCCTCTGCTTGTCTGTGGCCTCAAGCCCACTGCTGATCTGCCGCCACGCTGAATCATCTCCGTGATCGCCACCGTGCCCACTTCCTCTAGGATCTTCGTGCCCGTGTCTTGCTACTTTTGCCAACACGACCCAAGATCCACTTATGTATGCTTCTCGGTGTGGTGCTACAACAAGGGCCCCGACTCGAGTCGGCAAGATCGGCAAGTGACGATGAGACCAAGGATCTCGACAAGATCTCCTACCGGACGCCAAGATCCACCCCAAGGACGCCCGACAAGTTGCACAAGGCCCTGGACTCGACACCCTCAGAAGGCGTCAAGATCTACTACACGAGCAATGTCCGATAGTCGAACCCCAAGACCGAACCCGGAGCTGGATCCGGAGACCAGATGTGCGACAAGTACTCCGACCTGGACCCGATTGGAGCGAACCCGAAGACGGTAGGGCGACAAGTACTACTTCACGGACATCGAGTGCCAAGATCGCCCACAGAGAATCGAAGTTGTCGAGACCCTGAGGACCCGTTCCCTGAGACGGCCGGACCGACCCGACAAGATCGTCGCGACGACAAGAACGGCGACTGGAGTATCGATCCGATGCCCGACGAATCAAGTCCGTCTTCCCGGAACGCCGAGAACTACCCCCGATATCCGAGAACAACCCCGGAGCCCGAGAACGAGAGAACGATCCCGCCGAGTCCGAACCCTGGACCCCGAGACCAACCCCGAACCCCGGAACCCCAAGTTCGTCGAACCCTAACAAGATCGTCGAGAACCCTAAATGTGTGACCCTTTTCCTCGAACCTTATATTATAACATAACAACTTGTTGCATGTTTAATTGTCATCTCGCATGCATCTCTGTGGTTTGGGGGCCTTATGCCGATTCACCTAATAATTAAATATGAGGCCCATATACGGCCAAATCTAGTCTCATGTCGGCCTCATTTAAACTTGTGTAGCGAACCAGTACTATCGTTTGCCATGCTAAACAACATTTAATATGCGGGGGTTTAAACAACTTGAACCATATATTAATTGTCGGGACCCCGGTTTCGCTTAATATTGACCTAAACGCAGTGCACCTTGCCATGTCATTCATCATACATGCATCATGCCGATCTTCTGCCGTTGTATTAAATAGTGCATCCGGTGTTTCTTCTAGTGTTTTGCTTCTTCGCGGATTGGACCGTTGAGTTGATGTGAGCTTCGCCCCGATCTTCTGTCGAACCTTCGGCAATGTTTTCAGGCGAGCATCTCCCTCTTTCTACCTATCTTACTTTTATAGTATTTATTTCCCTCCTGTTGATCTAGTGCTATCTGTGTTGCGATGCTCTAGATTCCGTACCCTTGATATACCGTGCAGCCCTATATTGCCTTGGACACATCCTATTACCTGTTGTTTGGTAGATAGATGGACTTGCGCGTCGTAGTTGCTTGCCCAAGTGCTGATGTGTGTCGCCATATGCCACAGTTGCTGATGTATTGCCGCATGTTGATGATGGAGATGATCCTAGTTTTACTTATCATTCACTTTAATTTCTGTTTAACAACTAAAATTGAAATAAGCAGAGGCATCGGTGGGTGATAGATAATATTTGGTTTCCGAACGCCCACTTGTGTCCCGTAAGACCCCGAGTACTTGATTCCTGTTCCTTGTTTTTGCGCGCTATCCACATCCGGGAGGTATATGGGACCCCCCTGAGCCAGAGCTTGATTCAGTCTTATTTCTTGGGGCCACAAACTAGTTTGAGGTTTTATTTACGATCCTGTACTTATGCCATGTTTTACCGCTTTATTTACGATTGCGAGGTAACGCATATCGCATCGCTTAGGAAGCGGAGTGTTTACGCTGTGTCGACAAGCCCGTTTGGGGTTCCCGTCGCTCCAGACCATTGTCGCAGACCTTGAGGCCGCTCGAGCTTGCCTACTCCGTGCTATGGATTCTACTTAAGGGTGGGCCCCCAAATATTTCAATCCTGTGATTGTTCAATCGTGAAAGCCTCGTTGGGTTTTGATTTGGTTTTTCCGAGGTTGATCGGCGTGTGTTGCTATTGGTGCACCCGCCGGGTAAAACTTTCAAAGCCGTGTCAGCATGGATATGGACGACTTGGAGCACAGTTTCTTGATCATAGACAAGCATAACTAAAGTTTATTGCTATAAATTTGACTTATAATGACTAGTAATTAGCTTCACTATAATGGAATGGCTAAATAATACTGCCCACAATTGCTTGTTTGGAGTGTCGCTTGCGACCATTGTACCTGACTAGTAAGTATTGCAACTACAACGAAATGGCTGAATAAAAGTACCAACAACTGCTGGGTTTTGGGTTTATATCATGCTATCGGTATTTGATTAGTAATTGCCGCAACTATAACGGAATGGTTAAATAAAAGTGCCCACTGTTTACTTTATCAGAACGATTTTCTAAACCTGACTAGTAAAGTGCCGCAACTATAACTGAATAAGTAAAACTGCCAACTGTGTGAGTTCCTCGGTTGACTTCCTCGTTTGGTCTCGAGGGGGGAAACGCCAGGATGGGTTTGTTTGATGCTAGTATCGTTGGATCCGAATAGGTCATTCTTACCCCTCCGATATCCGCCATTGTATCGAGTCTCTATAGGTTGTTTAGTACATGCCGCCACGCCATCCACCATACCTATGTAGGCGAGGACCGCCAATTCTAGCCTCGCTGTCTTGGCCTCGATCTTGACGCTCTTTCTTTGTTTTCTGCTTGCCCTTTGTCGGCACCCTTTGTTCAAGAGGTTTTGAGATCGACGCCATAGTGGTTACCTTCCTTGGCCTGGGCAGGGTTATGGACGCCATTGGTTATTCTTCGTGGCTCTTAGCCCCATTTGCATCTTGTCCGTAGCTGACGCTCTATCGCTTTCAAGGTGATTTGGATCTTTGTATATTATATCGGTATTCTTGACTCTTTGAGTCGTTATATATATCTGCTCATGGGTCCCATCGAGGACTGTTGTGTAATGTTATTACTTCGTTTCCACCCGCACGAAAGTGCCTGGTGTGCACCTTTGAATCGTTTCTATGCGGGTTTGGCGAATTTTGCTCAAACTCGCATAGGTCCGATTCTGAGGGTGTTACTGAGTGGTATCGAGCTCAGCGATATTCACAAGTCCAAATTTCAGAGGATAACCTAGCTAACGGCCGAAGTAGAGTGTCAAAACTATTTTGAAAAATCGGTTGGATAGTTCTGGTTAGGTCTGATTTTTACTCCTTACCCCTCTGCTATTCTCCTCTTACCTCGACGTGTTTTGAATCTGCTCTCTTATCTTTCTTGAGTCCGGGACTTCTCGTGGTGGGTTTCCGTCGTACCTTCAGGGTTTCGCTTCCTCTTTTGGTAACGGTGTTGCTACATCCGGTCTTCATGCTATCCGAGGAATCCGTCTTCCGTGGAACATTTCTTTATTCCTTGTTTGTCCCTTCCGGTGTTTTCTGACGCGACGACATCATCCACGCCAGCTCGGCGTGTGGTCCGTGATCACCCTTGATCCGAACCTCGCTTGTCGAGATCTTCAGTCTGAATCCGAGGGTTGGTTGTATAATCTGTTTATTCGTGTACAGAGTAATGCTTTGAGTGCGGGATGGAGTCGCGACCATACCACTACTCTTATCATTCGCTTATGTACATTGAATGGGGGATCGATGCAATTTTACTCCTTCCATGGAAGTTAGAGGTGACCTTACCTTTAACCTCGCCCGTAGTTTATCCGGAGTGTTCTCTTGAAGAACAGGGACAACGACCTCTTGTTAGTGGTGTCGCGAGGATCTACACGAAGCGCGAAGGATCAGACCGCCGACCTTCCTTCCGGTACCATGAGGCGGATCTCGAGGGCGAGATCCCTTGTTAGTGGTGTCGAATTGTGGCATCCCGCAAAACCACTACTAGAAAATCGCGTTGAATTTGTGCATTGCATCGTCATCATCATGCATTGGTTGCCAAAACTATTTTCGCAACACCCGTTTTGTTTTCTAAAACGCCCCCTCTTGTTTCAAACATCAACATGCGGGTCGCCGTAATATTTTGTTTTGCTGATATCGGATTGCAAAAGTTTTGTTTAGAACAAATAAAAATTTAAATTAATTTTATAGGGGCAGTCGAACGGGCCGACTGACCCGATCGACCACCCCAGAAAATAAACGGCCCAACCTGCCGCCCCATCTAATCCTAAACCTACCCAGAATCCTACCCACCCCTTGCCTCCACATCACCCTGGCCACTCACACTCTGCCACCTCACCTCTCTCCCTCTTTCCCCCCAATCATCAGCTGCCACGTCCTCCCTCACCTCTCTCTCCTCTCAACCCTCTCTCTCCACCTCTCAGCACACACACGCAACACGCACTACACGCCACGCCCCTCCCCAGGTACCCCTCCCCCAGTCTGAGTCTCCCCTGGCCCACCGGCCCTGCACCTGGGCCCCACCCTGTCCCCCACCTTCCCAGACTCACCCCTGCCCCTCAGCCTCTTCTCCTCCCAACCGCGCGCTCCCGCACGCCTGCTCGCCGCCCCTGGCCCTGTCCCCTCTCCTCCTTCCCTCCGACGACCCCCCTTGCCGCCGGCGACCCTCCTGCCTGCTCAGCTGGCCTCCCTCCCCCAGCCAGCCGCACCCGAGCCGCTGCCTGGGCTCCTCTCCGCCTCGGGGCCACCCCGCCAGGTCTCCTCCTCCGCCACCCACCTCGCGCCTCCGGCCTCGCCGCCGCCTGATCGCTGTTCCCGACCAGCTTGGCCCGCGTTCGCCTGCCCACACCGCTTTCCCCGGCCGCCGGCCCGCCCGCCTGCACCGCCTTGCGCCGCCCACTCCGCCTCCGGACCGCGCCGCCGCCCTCGCCCTTCCGGCTCGTTCACCGAGCTCCCCGGCCGTCGCCCCGCCATGCTCCCCTCCGGCGCGACCGCCTCCTCCCTCGCCTGCGACCCCGGCGACCTCGCCTCTGGTTGCCGTGAACCCCTGCCTCGCCACATCGTCCCTCTGCTTGTCTGTGGCCTCAAGCCCACCGCTGATGCTGCCGCTGGCCGCGCGAACCATCTCCCGCATCGGCCACCGTGCCCACTTCCTCTAGGATCTTCTGTGCCCGTGTCTTGCTGCTACTCTTTTGCCAACACGACCCAGTATCCACTTATGTATGCTTCTCGGTGTGGTGCTACAACAAGGGCCCCTCTGACTCGAGTCGGCAAGATCGGCAAGTGACGATGAGACCCGAAGGATCTCGACAAGATCTGCTACCCGGACGCCAAGATCCACCCCCAAGGACGCCCCGACAAGTTGCACAAGGCCCCTGGACTCGACACCCTCGTAGCGTCAAGATCTACTACACGGAGCAATGTCCGATAGTCGGAACCCCCGAAGACCGAACCCGGAGCTGGATCCGGAGACCAGATGTGCGACAAGTACTCCGACCTGGACCCGATTGGAGCGAACCCGAAGACGGTAGGGCGACAAGTACTACTTCACGGACATCGAGTGCCAAGATCGCCCACAGAGAATCGAAGTTGTCGAGACCCTGAGGACCCGTTCCCGGAGACGAAGACCGGACCCGACAAGATCGTCGCGACGACAAGAACGGCAGCGACCGGGAGTATCCGATGCGCCCCGACGCCGAATCAAGTCCGTCTTCCCGGAACGCCGAGAACTACCCCCGATATCCGAGAACAACCCCGGAGCCCGAGAACGAGAGAACGATCCCGCCGAGTCCGAACCCTGGACCCCGAGACCAACCCCGAACCCCGGAACCCCAAGTTCGTCGAACCCTAACAAGATCGTCGAGAACCCTAAATGTGTGACCCTTTTCCTCGAACCTTATATTATAACATAACAACTTGTTGCATGTTTAATTGTCATCTCGCATGCATCTCTGTGGTTTGGGGGCCTTATGCCGATTCACCTAATAATTAAATATGAGGCCCATATACGGCCAAATCTAGTCTCATGTCGGCCTCATTTAAACTTGTGTAGCGAACCAGTACTATCGTTTGCCATGCTAAACAACATTTAATATGCGGGGGTTTAAACAACTTGAACCATATATTAATTGTCGGGACCCCGGTTTCGCTTAATATTGACCTAAACGCAGTGCACCTTGCCATGTCATTCATCATACATGCATCATGCCGATCTTCTGCCGTTGTATTAAATAGTGCATCCGGTGTTTCTTCTAGTGTTTTGCTTCTTCGCGGGTTGGACCGTTGAGTTGATGTGAGCTTCGCCCCGATCTTCTGTCGAACCTTCGGCAATGTTTTCAGGCGAGCATCTCCCTTTTTCTACCTATCTTACTTTTATAGTATTTATTTCCCTCCTGTTGATCTATTGCTATCTGTGTTGCGATGCTCTAGATTCCGTACCCTTGATCTACAGTGCAGCCCTATATTGCCTTGGACACATCCTATTACCTGATGTTTGGTAGATAGATGGACTTGCGCGTCGTAGTTGCTTGCCCAAGTGCTGATGTGTGTCGCCATATGCCACAGTTGCTGATGTATTGCCGCATGTTGATGATGGAGATGATCCTAGTTTTACTTATCATTCACTTTAATTTCTGTTTAACAACTAAAATTGAAATAAGCAGAGGCATCGGTGGGTGATAGATAATATTTGGTTTCCGAACGCCCACTTGTGTCCCGTAAGACCCCGAGTACTTGATTCCTGTTCCTTGTTTTTGCGCGCTATCCACATCCGGAGGTATATGGGACCCCCGAGCGAGCTTGATTCATCTTATTTCTTGGGGCCACAAACTAGTTTGAGGTTTTATTTACGATCCTGTACTTATGCCATGTTTTACCGCTTTATTTACGATTGTGCGAGGTCGCACAATCGCATCGTTAGGAAGCGGAGTGTTTACGCGTGTCGACAAGCCCGTTTGGGGTTCCCGATCGCTCACGACCATTGTCGCAGACCTTGAGGCCGTCTCGAGCTTGCCTACTCTATGCGGATTCTACTTAAGGTGGCCTCAAATATTTCTGAATCGTGATTGTTCGATCGTGAAAGCCTCGTTGGGTTTTGATTTGGTTTTTCCGAGGTTGATCGAGCGTGTGTTGCTATTGGTGCACCCCGGCCGGGTAAAACTTTCTGAAAGCCGTGTCCGCGGATATGGACGACTTGGAGCACAGTTTCTTGATCATAGACAAGCATAACTAAAGTTTATTGCTATAAATTTGACTTATAATGACTAGTAATTAGCTTCACTATAATGGAATGGCTAAATAATACTGCCCACAATTGCTTGTTTGGAGTGTCGCTTGCGACCATTGTACCTGACTAGTAAGTATTGCAACTACAACGAAATGGCTGAATAAAAGTACCAACAACTGCTGGGTTTTGGGTTTATATCATGCTATCGGTATTTGATTAGTAATTGCCGCAACTATAACGGAATGGTTAAATAAAAGTGCCCACTGTTTACTTTATCAGAACGATTTTCTAAACCTGACTAGTAAAGTGCCGCAACTATAACTGAATAAGTAAAACTGCCAACTGTGTGAGTTCCTCGGTTGACTTCCTCGTTTGGTCTCGAGGGGGGAAACGCCAGGATGGGTTTGTTTGATGCTAGTATCAGGTTGGATCCGAATAGGTCATTCTTACCCCCCTCTGATATCCGCCAGTTGTATCGAGTCTCTATAGGTTGTTTAGTACATCTTTGCCGCCGCCGCCACCACCATACCTATGTAGGCGAGGACCGCAATTCTAGCCTCGCTGCATCGGCCTCGATCTTGACGCTCTTTCTTTGTTTTCTGCTTTGCCCTTTCGGCACCCCTTTTGTTCGAGGTTTTGAGATCGACGCCGTTAGCGGGGTTACCTTCCGGCTTGGCCTGGGGGTTATGGACGCCATTGGTTATTCTTCGTGGCTCTTAGCCCCATTTGCATCTTGTCCGTAGTGGACGCCTATCGCTTTCAAGGTGATTTGGATCTTTGTATATTATATCGGTATTCTTGACTCTTTGAGTCTTTATATATATATCTGCCATGGGTCCCATCGAGGACTGTTGTGTAATGTTATTACTTCGTTTTCCACCCGCACGAAAGTGCCTGGTGGGCACCTTTGAATCGTTTCTATGCGGGTTTGGCGAATTTTGCTCAAACTCGCATAGGTCCGATTCTGAGGGTGTTACACGGAGGCAGTTCCAGTGAGTGCCGTAGTTCGACCAGAGCATGTCCATGTATTCATACTTCGTAGGTAGTCAGCCTTCACGTAGCCGTGCGCCCCGGGCGAGCGCTGCTGGTAAGCGCGGTTGTGAAAGTCCAAGGAGCAGAATGGCCATCTCCGGCGGCGAGCGCACCACCATAAAGAAGGACGTGAACCAAAGCTGCATCAAAGGGCCATCGCGCGGATGGGGCGGTGCTGCATCTTTCTGATGGTGGCGGAGGAAGCCGTTGACTGGCCATGGCTTGGGCCCCGGCGGAAGATGGTACCAGCTCCCATCGACGGCGTTCTTGATCCAGGAGGTCTACAGCAGAGGCTGCCCGCTCCGCGGGCTTTGTGCCGTCGCGCGGGCGCCAGGATCTTCTAGGAATCGGCCGAGCTCGGCGGTCGCCGCCCAAGGCACGAGGAGACGAACTCGACGCGGATGTATGAGGAGGCGGTGTGTTTTCTTCCGACGGGATCCCGTCCGAGCGTCTGCCGAAGGTCGCAGAAGGAGACGAGCAGGGCGCGAAGTCGCCGCCGAAGGCACTACTCGTGTTTTGCCTAACCGTGTTTTCATAAAAACGACTAATAGTGGTTTTTCTCAACACGCATTTTCCTAGCTTTGTGGAAACTCAGTTTTTCTTATCAGCGTTTTAGTTGCTGCACCCAAACAAGTTTTTTGTTTGTTATACGGTTATCCCAGGTTACGGAAAACTTGTTCGGCCAAAATCCCATATCCAAACAAGGCCTTAAGGACGGTCATCAAACCCATACAAGATTGGGGCAATCTCAACAACTTAATTGAAAGCTCCCAATAATCACCAACAAGGCCACAAACTTGGAAAAAGCTCCACAACTTAATGGCAGGTCCCAAGAACTCACCACAAAGGCCACACAACCGTCTAGGATTTTAAGAACACAAGAGTAACAAGCTTCTCGATTTCACCAACCAAATCCTTTGAGGATAAGTCAAACCGATGCACCTAATGCAATGGAAAAAACATAAGTGCTCAAATCCTTCTCTCTCAAATTCCAACAAAGCTACAAAAGCTTATGGGGGAATAAGAGAGGAAAACAAAATAGGAGAAACACCAAATTACTCCAAGATCTAGATTCAATGGGTTCCCCTCACTTAGAGGAGAGATGGATTGGTGGAAGTATGATCTAGATCTCCTCTCTTTTTCCCCTCGAGAATATGCAAGAATCATGGGAGAATTAGAGAGAAAGGACAAGCTCTTCAAGATCAACAATGAAGAAGAGAGAATGGGAAAAAGCAACCAACCCCTTGGGGGAGAAGGAGGCCTTTTATAGGTTCCCCACGAAATATAACCGTTGATGGGCACTTAAATCGGAGTCTCTGGGGTCCAAACCCCGGAGTCTTCGGCCCTAGAACATCCAGGACGAGGGAAGACAAAGCTGCAAGCTCCTGATGTCCGTTCGGAGACTTTCTAGGTCGAAAATTCCGCCCGGGCCGGAGATTCTGTCCCCCGAGACCAGAGTCTCCATCCCGTGAAAACTGATAGAAACATTAACACCAAAACAACCATAACTTTTGCACCCGGACTCCAATTTTAATGATCTTGGGCTCGTTTCGAAGAGGACAATAAGCTCTACAAGATTATGCAGGGAACCATAAGGTAGGATATAACCAAATGATGAAAGGTTTAACCTATCTATGAAAAACAAACCGATAACACCTCCAAATCGAAAATGCATATGAAATCCGTTTTCAATGAACTAGGGCTTGTTATGGAGATTAATACAAGCTCTAAATACTCTCATGGATAAGAAGCAAATAAGAACCAAGAAGGATGATGCCAAGTATGCAAAGGTTTGAGATCTCTCCGAAATATATGATCAAGTTACTCATTCGAGTGCCCCTCTTGATAGTACAGTTATCTATCCTATAAACCGGTCTCCCAACTAACAACATGAGACCGGAAAAAGGTAAAACCTATCAAGATCATACCTTTTCCTTGAGCATTCCACTTGAGCTTGATTTATATGATCTTGTCCTTCTCAAGATGGAACTTCTTTCTTGATTGCTCTTGCTTGATGAAGACTTGCGAATTCATCCCCCATACACCATAGGGAAACCACTTATTTGAACTTGTCTTCATCAATCCATGATCACCGAGGATGGCAAGATTCAAGCATGATATATCCTAGAAATGGAGTATATTGAGCTTGAACTTCATTTCTTCTAACTCCATTAGGATGATGTCTTGAAGATACACATGAGGAAATCTATCTTCTTATTCAACACACTCTTGATCTTCTTTTATTTATTATTCTTCTTACTGTTGTTATTCTTCTTCTACTTGATTCCAATAGGCCCAAAGCCCTTGGACATTGCTTCTTCTTCTTCACCCTTGAAGACAACACATGCTCCAAGAGATTCCAATGGACAATTCCTACAAGTGCAATTCAATGCAAACATTAGTCCATAGAGATTGTCATTAATTACTAAAACACACATGGGGGCCCACATGGTCTTTCAATCTCCCCTGTTTTGGTAATTGATGACAATCCTTTTGAGAGGGTTTATATAAGGAATTTTAACGAATAAAGTGGTAGCACCAATATCAAATACTACACAAGTATGTGATATTAGTACCACCATAATATATAGAGCACACTTCCCCACAATCTACGCATGTGGTGATGAATTTGAATTTCATTGCATATATTGCCAATCATTACTGTCGGTGGAGTTTCCTCTATATATCTCACATGCTAAGCAACAACAAAGGTGCAAGAGCATGATAGGAAAATGCTTAAGAACAACACAAAGCATAAACCAACTTCCCTTAGACCCTCTAAAACTCCTCCCCCATTGGCATCGATTGCCGAAATGAGTGACAAGTTCTAGAAGGCCAATATAGTGATAATTACTCCAAAGGTGTGCATTCGCACATATCCAATGATGAATACTTGGGAGGAAGTATGAACTATATTGAGAACCCATAGATTGCCTAAGAAATAAAATGAAAGAAGCATCAACAAACGATGTAAGCAATCACAAGATCCGATAAACCAATTGAAAACAACAAATACTAAAATAAATGTTTCCTTCCGCAATGACTGGGCCCGTCAGTCGTTGTAGAAGGCGTGTCTTTCGCGACAAAAATCTCGGATCAACCATGGCCGATGCAAAACTTTTTTCCAGTTTCACGCCCCTCTACTATGACAAAACAGTTAAAAACATGGACAAAGCTCGATGGGCGCGTGGCAAAAGTAAGATTTTTGCTTCCTCGCAAGATTTTGACTCGCCGAAGTATTTTTTTACGTGTGGGTCTGTAACATCCCAAAAATATTGAACTTGGATCATCAAACTCTAATCATCAAAATTAGGGTTAACAAAAACTTTTCTAAATAAAATTATGAAAGCATGCATATGAGTATTCATTGAATTTGAAATTCTTTTGAACCAACTTGTTTGTGTGTTCCTTTGCTTGTAAATGGATGCTTAGGTGAAATAAACATCATCTAAACAATTCCCAAACTTTTCTCAAAGACAAGTAAATCAAAACAAATAAAATGAGGGAATGCTCATTTTGCCAATTTAACTCCCATGCCTACTTTGGCTGTCCCAAACTTTCAGAACCTAACAGAAAATTTTCTGGATCTTTGCACCCCTTGATTGTACTCATAACAAAGTATCAAGGCCCACTTTGTGATCATCCAGAAACTTTCAAATGCATAGTTTGAATGATAATTCAAAATTGAATATTTATCAAATGGGAAGATCCCACTTCTTCAAAAACCACTCAAACAAGCTCAACTTTCAAAACCCAAGCATCTGCAGACTCACCAGCACCAATCTAGCACACCCACCAAAAATCTTTTCAAAATTCAAAACTTGAATTCATGCGACCATTTCATCAAACACTTGGCAGACACAAATCAAACAAAATCAAAACACTATAGTGTGCAGTGTTTTGATCCTAACTGGTTCCCTATCTAGCTCACAACCATCTTAGTAGATCATCTAGCAAGATTAACCAAGCACTAGCTCCACTGTGAGCTTGCCAATATCATCAATGGTGAACAGCCGAGTGCATCCTTGCCACCCACATGTCGACAGCAAGCTAGGGAGGAAACTAGCCGTGCCAACCTTGTCTGGGAGATCACCCATGCCTCACCGCCCCCTCTTGACCAGCCCTGCCTCGAAGACACCGACCAGAGCACCCAGGAACGCCGCGCCCGTGCCTCTGCCAACCGTGTTGAGCATGCGCCAGAGCGCCACGCTCGACCGAAGCCCACAGACCGCGCGCCGCCCTTGCCGCGTGCATACATGATCGCCACCATCCCAGGAACACGCCAGACATGCCCATTGCACTGCTCGTGCCCCTTAGCCACCACTCGCCGTCGAAGACGCCGCCTCTGCCGCGTAGAGCATCGCGTGTTCCAGACCAACCCGCACCGCCCCACGTCTCGCCACCGTATCGTTGAGCATCGCCAGGGAACACCGCACCGTCCCCTACCTTCGCCCATGCCAATAGCCGTCTGTACCATCGCCCCCGACGAGCTCACCGTGCGCCCCGTCGGTCCCCTCGCTCGACTATAAATAGAGGCCACCCCCAGCCGAATTGAGCACAACATTCTACTCCCCTCTCCTCACTGATCGTGCCACACCATTCCCGGAGCAAGGCGAGCAACACCTCGTCGGAATTTCACCGGAGCCCGCCGCCTCTGGAGAAGAAGGGAGCCAACGATTGGAGTCGCCCCAGGAGGCGCCACCGGTACCAGGAGATTCGCCGTCGTCGACTTCGTCGTTCGCCCGCCTCACCGACCCTCGCCTGCACCCCGGTGAGCCCCCAGCAACCCCCACTGGCCGCGCTAGGTTTCTGTCTCGCCGGCGTTGCCCAACGTCGACGATGACTCCCAGCCATTGGATTAGAATCAGATCGAATGTCCCACATCGCCCCATACCGGTTCGCACCCCCTGTCTCACTGACGAGTGGGGACAACCACTTAAACAGCCCGCGGAAGCGCTACGCTTAGCAGGCCGGCCCGTTTACCTTTCCCGGGCAGCCCAATTATTTGAATTAAACCTTTTCCATTTAATTTCAAACACACTTCTGTACCCAGTTTCAAAAATCAACCCAGGTCGATTCAGTGCACCAAATTGAATGAAACTAATTTTGTTAGAAAGGTCTGGGAATGATGAATCCAAGCCCGTTGGATTCAAGTCATTTGGATCTATAGATCACCCATGGTAAAAATAACAAGGCATAATCTTTTCTGCATTCAAACATTTTTCAAATTTAAACCATAATAGCTTTTGAGTTGTTTCCAACTCTCAGAAATCACATTTAACCATACCTTTCAGAATATATAAAAATATATAGGTTTACTTGCAGAAATAATGTTCAAGTAATAAAAGAATGCTACATAGGCATTTCTAGTCACTTTATTTAAATTAAAATAAAAGGGTAAAACCTTATTAAATTGTGACACCACTTTAAATCATATTCCCATGGACTAAATTATGTGGTGATGACATGTGTCAACATGATCCCATGTTTGGTTTGGAGAATATTAAATCTTAAGTAGTTTTTTCAATGAGTAGAAATTACTTTTCTAAAAACATAAGGAATTAAACCAAGCCTTAATCTTGTAATGTTAGAGATAATGTTAGATCATCTATAGGACCCTTGTGTGTGATGATTGCAAGTAGTTAAGTATTGTTTGGTGATTGTGCACTTCGTATTTATTTATAGACGCTAGTACCGACCAAGGATACAAGGAGGAAGGAGGATTCTACGAAGAAGAAGCCGAGGAGAACTTCAACCACTGCTCTGCACAAGGCAAGCTGATACTATACCTATGCAAGCCAATACTTGCAAGCTTATATTGACACTAATGCAAGCCTAATATTACCAGTTGAATGTGCAAGCTAACACTTGCAAGATACTCTACTGATGCAAACAAACTCCTACTTGATACTATGACCACTATATGCCTTAAGCATATATGATCACCTCCACTTGATAACCCAATCCTAGTTTTACTTGCAAGCTTCTTACTTTATTTATTTATCAAAGCTCTTACCTAGATTTTACCTAAGTGAATGGTGGATACTAGAGAGATATGTGAAGGTTGCATAAAGAGCATAAAACTTGGCCTAAGCTAGATAATCTTGATGTCATCCTAAGGAATGAGATTGAACTTAGTTAAAACTCCACTAGTTTATCACCCCTCATCAGTGCTTACCCCCACCTGTAGATGCTAGTGCTAAGCATAAAACTTGATCAACTTTAGATGGGAATACTTGGTGGAAAAATGGTTATGAAAACCTTGGAATGATGGATCATTCTATTTAAATGTTTTGGACATGTGTTTCCGAAAACACCTGATGATTTTGGTGATGAAAATGTTGAGGCATGAGCCTTAGCCATTTATGAAACTGATGGTTGTCTGGATGCGATACCATTCCAATTTTATCGTACAACCACAATACCCGAAGATTGGGTAGGGCTTGACTGGGAACTTGTATACCTTAGTATTAGTTCCCTCACGGCCATGGTCTGAGCTGAGGCTACCTTGTGAAGATTGTCCACCTGTGCAGTATCCAAGATGACAGTTGGTCATGGTTGGGAGGCCAAACTCACAGGAGAGGTGCTTATACTAGGGTGTGTAATTGAAAGGTTAGGATTGATTATCCGCATACTAAGTATGGTGAATTCAGGATTTGTTCCTGACGGATGTATCGGATGTTGTGGTGAAAGTGTACAATCTCTGCAGAGTGTCAAACTATTCGAATAGCCGCGTCCGCGGTTATGAACAGTTGGAGTGGCCATACTGTTCCCCCGTCAGACTTTTCAAAATGACTTGTGAAATGAAGTGAGACTTTGACTTGACCACAACAGGGTTGTGACATGAAATACAAGTTCCCACTTATATGTTATAAACTTCAACTAGCATTCGTTGCCCCTAAACTTAATAGAGATAAATCTGGCTTTTGCAAAACAACCCTAGAGCCTAGTGTCCTATTATCAAAAACCCCTTTCATTTGTTAGTATTAGTTTGCGAGTACTTAAAGAGTACTCATGGATTTGTCCCTGGTTATTCCCATGGCCAGACTATGAAGAGGAGTACCTGGAGGATGGACCCCAGGAAGGTTACGACAACTAGGATCATCTCCCATCGTCAGCATTGCCTGTGACCTCGAAGATGGAGCTTCTCCTACGCTACCATTATTATTACGTATTCCACTGCTTGATGTTGTATTAAGAACTGGATCATGAGATCCCTATTTGTGTAAGAACTTATGTACGGATTGTAATGGATGATGTATTATGGTATCCAATTATGTTATGTCTCGCAAAAATGGTAATCCTGGGATTGCGACGTATGGCATAACAGGCATCTGGGATTAAAAACCCGGGTGTTGACAAGTTGGTATCAGAGCCATCCTGACCATAGGAGACCCTAGTTAGACTGGACGTTTGAATCAAAAACTTAGTTTCAAAACCAAAGAAAACAAATATTTACAAAAACTTATTCTCATTCTTATCCCTTTGATTCTTTCATGAAAATTCATGTTCTAAAAAACTCTTGCAAAATACATAAATTTTTGACACACTTGATCACTCTACTAACTTACTCATCCTATATTCTTATAGATGGACGTGAAGTACATCAAGTTTTATCAGTTGGGGAATGGAGGAGACCTTATCTTTGAGAGGGATTTGGACCAGCTTTCGGAACTTCTGGAGCGTCCGCACCCCGAGTTCTTCGGAGCTTAGCTCAATGATCAAGGAGGAGAAGATCTGCAGTGGCTAATTGTTGCAAGTCTCAGAGGAAAGATTGAACCTCCCACTGTGGAAGGAATTCAGTTTACCTTAAGAGAGAACAACTGGCTCGATGGACTTGCCAGGGCCATGCAGGAAGCTCTTTCCGTCTGCGTAAGGCGGAGCATCAATCAGATCAAGGGTACTCGCTTTGAGTTTTGCCAAAGGCGTGATGCAAATGGACAACCACTGGAAGCCCCATACCACCCCGAGCTAAAGACTCAATTGGACCACCTTAGCTTCATGATGTACGATCGTCAGCAGGAGTTAGACAACTACCGTGACTACTCCAACCACAAGTCTTCCATCATCAAGACGAAGGACCAAACCATCGCCATGCTAGCAAAGGATCGCAAGTCTCACTGCCGTCAGCTCGACAAGAAGGAGCGCATCATTGCCCGCCTTCGCCACCGCATCTCATCTTTGGAGGAGACCATCCACGAGAGAGACATGCAGTTGGAGGAAAGGGAAAATGCCGGAGAGGATCTTCGTGGAGACCCCTACTCCTATCTCAGCGATGATGATGATTTTCTGGAGGATCAGGCTATGGACTTCTTCACCGATGAAGACGATTTCGCCTTCATCGATGATGATGAGGCCACAGATTCCGAGGAGTAGTAGCACTTGAGCACTAGCGTAGTGAGTAGTATTCGGTCCCACTGTATCGTAGTTTTCAGAATGGTTCTTAAAACCACCTGCTTTCCTTTGTTGTGGTGTGTGTTGTATCGGTTGCTATGAATGAATGAATGAATGAAAAAGCAAGTTGCTAGAAAGTCTGAGTCAAACTTTAATTTTTGTTTCAAAGACCCAAAAACTTTAGAAATTTCCCTCTTTTCGCATGATCTATCTCAATCTTCAGATGTGGAGGAAGTGGTTCATCCTCGGACCCGATGTTGCAGATTCTGCAAATGTTGACTTCTGACCGTGAAGCTGAAAGAGAGGAACGTCAAGCCAACCTAGCCACCCTTCAGCAGATAGCCCAGCTAGCCCACAACAACCAAGGCCACGGGAATCAAAACAACCATGGATCTAAGCTCAAGAATTTCCAGAATACCAACCCACCTGTTTTCACTAAGTCAGAATAACCCCTAGACGCCGATGATTGGCTGCAAACCATGGAAAATAACCTAGAAGTCGCCGGAGTGGAAGCCAACGAGAAAGTTCTGCTCGCCACCCACTATCTAGCCGGAGATGCCAGGGCATGGTGGAATAGTGTTCGCGCAATGACCGGAGGCCAGATGATGACCTGGGAAGAATTCAAGGTCAAGTTTAGCAGAACCCATGTGCCACCAGGTTTGATCAAGAGGATGAGAGACGAGTTCAGAGAACTGAAGCAAGGAAGGATGTGTAGTGGAATACCGTGACAAATTTTTGTCATTAGCTAGGTATGCCCCGGATGAGATCGACACCGAACCCAAGAAGAAAGAAAGATTCCTGAATGGTCTGCATGACGAGATGCAAACAGTGTTAGTCAATATCCCCTTTGCGGATATTGAATCCCTTGTGGACTCTGCTATCCAGATGGAAGGAAAGATCAACCAAGCCAAGGAGAAACGCAAGCGTCGCATGATGCATCAACCAGGAACCCATCAGACCCCAAAGTATTGCCCCAACCCATCTCCAGGATTTGCCCCAAGAACCAACAGACCCCCGATGAACCGTCCGACCTATCCCAACCGTGGAAACCCTAGGACCGGAGGAAATCACAACAACCCCGGCAACTCTAGCAATTTCAATCGTGCCCCACCCAAGTTCAACAACAACAATGCTATCGCCAACACCAACACTGCCCCTAGGACTGGAAGCAATGCTGTGCCTATAGCAGAAAAGGACAAGTCGCAAGTGACTTGTTATGACTGTGGAAATAAAGGCCACTATTCCAACGAGTGCCCCAACAAGAAGAATGTTACAGCCCCCAATGCCAATGCCCCAACTCAGCAGCAGCGTCGTGTTCAGCCAGGAAGAAGATTTGCTCCAGGGAATTCACTCAACCGCAACGGCCGTCTTTTTCTCATGCATGCTGAAGAAGCTCAGGAAGCGCCAGACGTCGTGCTGGGTATGTTTTCGGTTAATTCAGTACTTGCAAGAGTGTTGTTTGATTCTGGTGCATGACATTCATTTGTCACCGAAGAATTTGCATGCACTAGTAAAATTCAACCAACCAAACTAAAGGATGTCATGATTGTTCAAATTCCCGGATCAACCACTAAGGCTAGGCAAATTTGCAAAGCCGTCCCTATCCGAATCCATGGCATAGATTTTTATGCAAATCTGATAGTACTCGGAACTAAAGGTTTGGAAGTAGTACTAGGAATGGATTGGATGTTCAAACATAAAGGATTGATTGACTGTGCCAACAAAGCCATCACCATGACCAGTACTGCCGGAATATCAGTCGAGCATATTTCTGAAACCTTACCTCGCCAATTCAAATGCAACAAGAGTATAGCCCAACCTACCATTGACCAAGTTCGGATTGTCTGTGAATACCCCGATGTATTTCCAGATGTTTTGCCCGGTATGCCCCCAGATCAGGATATCGAGTTTATCATCGAACTAATTCCCGGAACAGGACCCATAGCCTAGAGACCATATACTATGAACCCGTCAGAGCTAGCAGAATTGAAGAAGCAACTGGATTCCATGCTGGAAATTGGATTGATTCAACCAAGTGCGTCACCATGGAGATCACCTGTCTTGTTTGTGGACAAGAAGGATAGAGGTAACCGTTTGTGTACGGATTATCGGGAATTGAATGATGTCACCATCAAGAACAAGTACCCCTTGCCCAAGATAGAAGATTTGTTTGATCAGTTGACCGGTGCCAAAGTGTTTTCTAAGATTGATCTTAGGACTGGCTATCATCAACTCAAAATTCGTGCAGAGGATATTCCAAAGACTGCCTTTACCACCAGATATGGATTGTATGAGTATACAGTCATGTCTTTCGGACTAACCAATGCCCCCGCTTATTTCATGAATCTCATGAATAAGATTTTTATGGACTTCCTGGATAAGTTGGTCGTTGTTTTCATCGATGACATTATGATTTATTCCAAATCAGAAGAAGAACATGAGCTACACCTAAGGACCATTCTTGGAACCCTTAGAGAGCATCAGCTGTATGCAAAGTTTAGCAAATGTGAATTCTGGTTACAGGAGGTAGGATTCCTCGGTCACATTTTATCAGCCGGAGGAATTGTCGTTGACCCTGCCAAAGTGAAAGATGTAGAAGATTGGCAAGCCCCAACAAATCAAACCCAAGTTCGTGCATTTCTCGGATTGGCGGGATATTACCACAAATTCGTAGAAGGATTCTCTAGTATCGCCAGACCCATGACCCAATTGCTGAAGAAGGACAAGAAGTTTGAATGGACCGACAAATGTGAAGCAAGTTTTCAAGAACTCAAGAGGAGATTGATTTCAGCCCCAATCTTGATCATGCCAGATATCACGAAGCCCTTCGATGTGTATTGTGATGCATCCAAGATCGGTCTTGGATGTGTGCTCATGCAAGAAGGCAAAGTTATATCTTATCTATCTCGACAACTGAAGCAACATGAGCAAAACTACCCAACCCATGACCTCGAACTCGCAGCCGTAGTTCTAGCCCTGAAAACATGGAGACATTACCTGATGGGAAACCGTTGTGAGATCTATACGGATCACAAGAGCCTAAAGTATATATTCACTCAGAAGGAGCTGAATATGAGGCAGAGAAGATGGATAGAGCTAATCCAGGATTACGATCTGGACATTCACTATCACCCTGGTAAAGCCGATGTGGTAGCCGATGCCCTTAGCAGATTACCGTGCCGCTTGAACTCCATGATTTTGAAGGAGCAACCAAGTTTGCACAAAGAGATGGAAGATTTTAGAATGGAATTAGTAAGTGAAGGATTCTTGGCTAGCATAGAACTCCAGCCTACTTTGATCAGTTAGATTAAAGAGGCGTATAAGGGAAATGCTAGTATTGACGGAATCAAGCGTCGTATCGATGCGACAAAAGTACCGGATTCACCGAGGCGAAGAAGGAGTTTTGTGGTACAAAGGACGCCTTTGTGTACCAAAGAGATTCTGAGTTGAAAGAAGTTGTTTCAAGGAGGCTCATGATACTCTTTATTCTATCCATCCGGAGGAACTAAGATGTATCAAGATTTGAAAGAGCAATTTTGGTGGCATAAGATGAAGAGAGAAATCGGAAGCTATATCGCCAAGTGTGATATATGTCACGAGTCAAGCGGGACATCAAAGACCCATTGGATGGTTTCAACCCTTGCGATTCGGAGTGGAAATGGGATTACATTGGAATGGACTTTATCATGGATCGCCTACTTCTAGTAGGGAAATGACTCTATCTGGGTCATAGTGGATGATTATCCAAAGTCGCCCATTTCTTACCGTCAAGACCACATATCGAGTTCGAAACTAGCAGTTGTACATCGCTAGGATCGTTAGTTTGCATGGAGTCCCCAAGAACATCGTATCGGATCGAGGAACTCGGTTTACCTCGAGATTCGGAAGAAAGTCCAAGAAGGTTTAGGAACCGTCTAGATTTCAAAGACCGCATATCACCCTCAGACCGATGGACAAACGGAGCGAGTAAATCAAATACTCGAAGATATGCTTAGAGCATGTGTGTTAGAATATGGATCCAAGTGGGAAGACTGTCTGCCATTTGCAGAATTTTCATACAACAACAGTTATCAAGCCAGTTTGCAAATGGCCCCCTTTGAATTCATGTACGGACGGAAGTGTTGCACCCCTTTGAACTGGTCGGAAGTAGGAGAGAGTCAGATCTTCAGACTAGACATCCTACGAGAAGCAGAAGAGAAGGTTCACAAGATTCGTGAGCACCTCAAGATAGCCCAATCCAGACAAAAGAGTTACATCGACAAGAGACGTAGAGATCTCGCCTTCAACATAGGAGATTTTGTTTATCTGAAAGTGTCGCCATTGAAGGGAATGCAGCGTTTCCAACTCAAAGGAAAGTTAGCCCCCAGATATATCGGACCTTTCAAGATTCTGAACCGTTGAGGAGAAGTATCGTATCAATTGGAACTACCCGAAGAGATGTCAGCCGTGCACAATGTGTTCCATATCTCATTACTTCGCAAGTGTCTCGAAGTCCCTGAGAAGACCAAAGTGTTCAAAAATATCGACCATTAGACCATAGAGATCAATGATGACCTGAACTATCCCGAAGTACCCATACGTATTTTGGAAGAAGCTTTTCGAACTACCCGAACCCGAAGCATCAAGTTTCTCAAGATTCAGTGGAGCAACCACACAGAAGAGGAAGCTACACAGGGCCTTGCCAAGATCACATCAGGACAGAGTTTCCCGATCTCTTCAAATCCTAGGTAATCTTTTCGTCCTTTTTCAAATCTCGGGACGAGATTTTGTTTAAGGTGGGAAGGTTTGTAACATCCCAAAAATATTGAACTTGGATCATCAAACTCTAATCATCAAAATTAGGGTTAACAAAAACTTTTCTAAATAAAATTATGAAAGCATGCATATGAGTATGCATTGAATTTGAAATTATTTTGGACCAACTTGTTTGTGTGTTCCTTTGCTTGTAAATGGATGCTTAGGTGAAATAAACATCATCTAAACAATTCCCAAACTTTTCTCAAAGACAAGTAAATCAAAACAAATAAAATGAGGGAATGCTCATTTTGACCAATTTAACTCCCATGCCTACTTTGGCTGTCCCAAACTTTCAGAACCTAACATAAACTTTTCTGGATCTTTGCATGTGGCATCCCGCAAAACCACTACTAGAAAATCGCGTTGATTTTGTGCATCGCATCATCATAATCGCATGTCTTGTCTCGGTGCATCAGCATAACATCAGCATGCATCTATCTGTTTGAAACCATTTTGCTAAAAACCCTAATTTTGTTTTCTATATTGAACTCCCCGTCTTTATTCAAAACCCAAAACCCGGGCTTGTCCGGATTATTTTATTTTGTCTTGCATTGGTTTGCAAAGGCCATGTTTTAATCAAATAAAAATATTAAATTATTTTAGCGGGGCAGTCGAACGGGCCGATTTAGCCCGAACGACCACCCCAGAAAAACCAGATCGGTCCAACTATAAATCCTAAACCTACCCATCCTTCTACCCTCACCCCTCTCCACATCACCCCCACCTATCCCCATGCGCCACCTCACCTCTCCCCTCCCCTTTAGCCTATCAAAACCCGCCACATCAGCCTCACCCACTCCCCTCTCTCTCCTCTCAATCCAGCCCCACACACCCACCCAAACGCACACAGCTCACACTCTCTCTCCCTGCCAGCTGGGCCCGCCCCTGCCCGGGCCCGCCCACACTTGCGCCCACAGCCACCCGCCTCCCAGATCCCACCTCCCTGGGCCCCACCTGGCGCGCCCCACGTTCTCCACCAACCCAGCGCCTGACCTTGCTCATCTTCCTCCCTCCTCGCGTCAGGCTCGTCCCGCCGCGCTCCTCTCCTCCGCCTTCCCTCCCCTCCAGCACACCGCCTCACGCCCGCGTGCCCCGCGCCCTCGCCTCCCCTAGCCGCTCCGCCCGCTCGCCAGCCTCGCCCGTTCCCCAAGCCGCTCCGCCTCTGCGCCCGGCTCATGCTGCGCCTGCCACCCTGTGCTCCTTGCTGCCAGAGCCCGGCTCCTCCACCTCCCCTCACAGTGCGCCTCGCCACTGCCTCATGAGCTTCGCCCTCTCCCCTCCCCAGCGCTGCACCCGCCTCGTCCTGCCTCGCCCGCTTGCTCCGCGTCGCCGCCCGCCGCCATGTCGGTCCGCCCGCCAGACCCTCCGCCCGACCTACGTCCCCCAACCCCAGCCGCGTGCAGCCGCCCATCTGCCGTCGCCGCCCAACCCCGCAGCCCCGCCCAGCAGCTCCCTCTCCTTCCGCGGGCCCGCCTCGTCACCGTCGCCTCTCCGCCCATGAAGTTCTGCCAAGGTGTCCCCTCATTGCGGTACCGGCCGTCTGCGGCGCTTGTAGATGTGTTGATGCCGCACAGAGGGAGTTATGGAGGATGGCTTGATGTTCCCCCTCGACAAGAACGACAACGCGGCCAAGCCCCGCCAAGATCTCCGAAGAACCCCGGAGACGGAACTTCACGGAATCCGAAGGCCGTTGCGTCGAAGACCAATCCCGTCCGTCGACAAGATCTTCACGAACCCGGAGACCAAGCTCGACACCCGAACCGGTCAGCGTCAAGATCGCCTTCGGACCCCGTTGACGCCAAGTTCTTCGCCCGTGAGCGACAAGGTCTTCGACAAGACAAGGCATAAGTGTTTCACCCGGACACCGAGTCCGCCGAGAACCCCGATGACAAGCTACGCCCATGACCGAGAACGCTGCCGTCGAACCCTGAGACCGACCCCGAACCCCGGAACCCAAGATCGTCGAGCCCCCTCTAATGTGTGACCCTTTTCCTCGAACCCTATTTTATAACATAATAACAACTTGTTGCATATTGAATTGTCATTCATCTCGCATGCATATCTGTGGTTTGGGGGCCTTATGCCGATTCACCTAATAATTAAATATGGGGCCCATATGCGGGCAAATCTAGTCTCATATCGGCCTCATTTAAACTTGTGTAGCGAACCGGTGATATATTCTGTCTTGCTAAAACAACATTTAAACTGCGGGGGTTCTAAACAACTTGAACCATTTAATTAATTGTCGGGACCCCGGTTCCACTTAATATGACCTAATTGCATCGCACTTTGCCATGCCCTGCATCATACATGCATCATGCCGATCTTCTGCCGTGTATTAAATATTGCATCCGGTGTTCTTCTAGTGTTTTGCTTCTTCGCGGATAAGGCCGTTGAGTTGATGTGAGCTTCGCCACGATCTTCGGTGGAACCTTTCGGCAATGTTTTCAGGCGAGCATCTCCCTCTTTCTACCTATCTCACTTTTATAGCATTTACTTCCTTCCTGTTGATCTTTGCTATCTGTGTCGCGATGCTCTAGTTCCGTGCCCGTGATATTCCTTGCAGCCATATATAGCCTTGGACACATCCTATTACCTGTTGTTTGGTAGATAGTTGGACCCGCGTGTCGTAGTCGCTCGCTCAAGTGTTTTGCTTGTCGACAAGTACCATAACTGCTGGAGAATTGCCGCATGTTGACGTTGGAGATGATCATGGTTTTACTTATTGTTCACTTTAATTCCTGTTTAACAACTAAAATTGAATTAAGCAGAGGCATCGGTGGGTGATAGGTAAGATTTGGTTTCCGACCCACTTGTGTCCGTGGGACCGAGTTCTCGACACTGTTGAGATCGAGCGCTAACCACGGTGGGGAGATATGGGCCCCATTGATAATTACCCGATTTCAAAGTATTGTCTGGGGCCACAACTAGTTTGAGGTGTTTTACTATCCTGTACTTATGCCATGTTTCGCTTTATTTACGTTTGTGAGGAGCACCTTGTCTTTAGGAAGCGGAGTGATTTGCGGTATGGGCAGTCCCGTTTGAAAGCGTCATATCGCCATTGTCGCAAACCCCGACTTCTGAGACCGCCGACTCCGTTCATGGTGTCGACTCGGTGGGTGCCCCGTGCTTGCTTTGGTGCAGGAACGTCGTGACTTAGGCCCGCCGACACATATGGGTGTATGTTAACTGATTTGGCAAAAAGGGTCGAAGTGCCTGTGGATACTTTGGTGCACCCCTGCAGGGTTAAATCTTTTCGAGAAGCCGTGTCCGCGGTTATGGACGACTTGGAGCACAATGTCTGATCATAGACAACTATAACTAAAGTTTACTGTTTTAAAATTGACTTGTTTCCGATATGATTAGTAATCAGCTTCACCACAACGGAATGGCTAAGTAAAAGTACCAACAACTGCTGGGTTTTGGGGTTTATCTCATGCTATCTGTACCTGATTAGTAATTGTTGCAACTATAACGGAATGGTTAACTAAAGTGCTTCGCTCACTTTATCAGGATGATTATCTAAACCTGACTAGTAAAGTGCCGCAACTATAACTGAATAAGTAAAATTGCCAACTGTGTGAGTTCCTCGGTTGACTTCCTCGTTTGGTCTCGAGGGGGAAACGGCAGGATGGGTTTGTTTGATGCTAGTATTAGTTTGGATCCGAATAGGTCTTTCTTCCCCCTCTCTGATAGCCGCCAGTTGTACCGAGTCTCTATAGGTTGATTAGTGCATGCTGCCGCTGCCGCTCAGTCCACCATACCTATGTAGGCGAGGACCGCCGAATTCTAGCCTCGCCGTGTCGGCCTCGATCGACGCCCTTCTTTTCCCTTGCCCTTTGTCGGCACCCTTTTGTTTAAGCAGGTTTTGAGATCGCCGTTAGCAGGTTACCCTTCCGGCTTGGCACAGGCAGGGTTATGGACGCCATTGGTTATTCTTCGTGGCTCTTAGCCCCATTTGCTTCTTGTCCGTAGTCGGACGCCCCCTCTTTCAAGGTGATTTGGATCTTTGTACCAGATATATCGTATTCTTGACTCATGGAGTCAAGTATATATATATCTTCTTTGGGTCCCATCGAGGACTGTTGTGTAATGTTATTACTTTGCTTTCCACCCGCATTTAAAGTGCTGGTGCACCTTCAATCGCTTTCTATGCGGGTTTGGCGAGTTTTGCTAAAACTTGCATAGGACCGATCGAGGGTGTTACAGAGTGGTATCGAGCTCAAGCGGTTCGATACCCCACAAGTCCAGCCTGTAGGATAACCTAGCTAACGGCCGAAGTAGAGTGTCAAAACTATTTTGCAAAAACCAGTTGGATAGTTCTGGTTAGGTCTGATTTTACTCCTTACCCCTCTGCTATTCTCCTCTTACCTCTACGTGTTTTGAATCTGCTCTCTCCTTCTTCTTCGAGTCCAGGGTTTCTCGTGGTTGGGTTCCGTCGTACCTTTAGGGTTTCGCTTCCTCCTTTGTCAACGGTGTTCTATCATCCGGTCTTCCTGCTGCCTGAGTGATCCTTGTCTGTGGTACCATTCTTTGTTCCTTGGTTGTGCCTTCCGGTGTTTTCTGACGCGACGGCATCCTCTACGCCAGATCCGATGCGGAGTCTGCATCACCCTTTGTTTCCGAACCTCGCTTGTCGAGATCTTCAGTCTGAATCCTGTGAGTTGGTTGCATAATCTGTCTATTCGTGTACATAGTAATGCTTTGAGTGCGGGATGGAGTCGCGACCATACCACTACTCTTATCATTTGCTTTGTATATAGAATTCTGGATCGATGCAATTTTACTCCTTCCATGGAAGTTAGAGGTGGCCTTACCTTTTAACTTCGTCCGTTGTTTATCCGGAGTGTTGACGAACGTGATCAACGACCTCTTGTTAGTGGTGTCGCGAGGATCTACACGAAGCGAGAAGACGCAGATCGCCGACCTTCCTTCCGGTACCATGAGGCGGATCTCGAGGGCGAGATCCCTTGTTAGTGGTGTCGAATTGTGGCATCCCGCAAAACCACTACTAGAAAATCGCGTTGATTTTGTGCATCGCATCATCATAATCGCATGTCTTGTCTCGGTGCATCAGCATAACATCAGCATGCATCTATCTGTTTGAAACCATTTTGCTAAAAACCCTAATTTTGTTTTCTATATTGAACGCCCCGTCTTTATTCAAAACCCAAAACCCGGGCTTGTCCGGATTATTTTATTTTGTCTTGCATTGGTTTGCAAAGGCCATGTTTTAATCAAATAAAAATATTAAATTATTTTAGCGGGGCAGTCGAACGGGCCGATTTAGCCTGAACGACCACCCCAGAAAAACCAGATCGGTCCAACTATAAATCCTAAACCTACCCATCCTTCTACCCTCACCCCTCTCCACATCACCCCCACCTATCCCCATGCGCCACCTCACCTCTCCCCTCCCCTTTAGCCTATCAAAACCCGCCACATCAGCCTCACCCACTCCCCTCTCTCTCCTCTCAATCCAGCCCCACACACCCACCCAAACGCACACACTCTCTCTCCCTGCCACTGGGCTGCCCACCGGGCCCTTCATGCCCACCCCACCACAAGCCGCCTCCCAGATCCCACCTCCCCAGTCCCCACTGGCGCCCCCCCCCACGTTCTCTCCACCCCAACCCAGCTGACACTGCTCATCTTCCTCCCTCCTCCGCTCGCGTCCAGGCCTCGTCCTCTCCTCTCCTTCCTCCCCTCCAAGACACCGCCTCACGCCCGCGTGCCCTCGCCTCCCCTAGCCGCTCCATGGCCTCGCCCTGCACATCGCTGCCGCCTGCTGTTCCCAAGCCCTGCCTGCCGCCTCTGCGCCCGGCCATGCTTGCCGCTGCCAAGTGCTGCTGGCCGAGCTCCTCCACCTCCCCCTCCGCCCGCGCCATGCTCCGCCACCGCCTCGCTGAGCCGCCTCTCCCTCCCGCTCCCCAGGCGCACCCGCCACCTCTGCGCCTCGCCATGCGGCCCGCGCTCGCCGCCACGTGTCGGTCCGCCCTTGACACCCTCGCCGACCTGGCCGTCCCCAACCCCAAGCGCCGCCGCGTGCACCCCTGTAGCCGCCAGCGCTGCCGCCCCATTCGCCCGCAGCGCCCCGCAGCCCCGCGACCGCCCCAGGCCAGCTCCCTCTCCTTCCGCGCCGGGCCCGCCTCGTCAGCCGTGCGCCTCTCGTCCGCCCCGCGAGTTCCTGCCAGTGCCGTCCCCTCCGCTGCGGTACCAGCCGTCCTGCAGCGCGCTTGTAGATGTGTTGATGCCGCAAAGAGGGAGTTATGGAGGATGGCTTGATGTTCCCCCTCGACAAGAACGACAACGCGGCCAAGCCCCGCCAAGATCTCCGAAGAACCCCGGAGACGGAACTTCACGGAATCCGAAGGCCGTTGCGTCGAAGACCGATCCCGTCCGTGCGACAAGATCTTCACGAACCCCGGAGACCAAGCCTCGACACCCCGAACCCGGTACCGCGTCAAGATCGCCTTCTCGGACCCCGTTGACGCCAAGTTCTTCGCCGTAGAGCGACAAGGTCTTCGACAAGACAAGGAACGCCAAGTGTTTCACCCCGGACACCGAGTCCGCCGAGAACCCCCGATGCGACAAGCTCTGCCCCGTGACCGAGAACGCTGCCGTCGAACCCTGAGACCGACCCCGAACCCCGGAACCCAAGATCGTCGAGCCCCCTCTGATGTGTGACCCTTTTCCTCGAACCCTATTTTATAACATAATAACAACTTGTTGCATATTGAATTGTCATTCATCTCGCATGCATATCTGTGGTTTGGGGGCCTTATGCCGATTCACCTAATAATTAAATATGGGGCCCATATGCGGGCAAATCTAGTCTCATATCGGCCTCATTTAAACTTGTGTAGCGAACCGGTGATATATTCTGTCTTGCTAAAACAACATTTAAACTGCGGGGGTTCTAAACAACTTGAACCATTTAATTAATTGTCGGGACCCCGGTTCCACTTAATATGACCTAATTGCATCGCACTTTGCCATGCCCTGCATCATACATGCATCATGCCGATCTTCTGCCGTGTATTAAATATTGCATCCGGTGTTCTTCTAGTGTTTTGCTTCTTCATGGATAAGGCCGTTGAGTTGATGTGAGCTTCGCCACGATCTTCGGTGGAACCTTTCGGCAATGTTTTCAGGCGAGCATCTCCCTCTTTCTACCTATCTCACTTTTATAGCATTTACTTCCTTCCTGTTGATCTTTGCTATCTGTGTCGCGATGCTCTAGTTCCGTGCCCGTGATATTCCTTGCAGCCATATATAGCCTTGGACACATCCTATTACCTGTTGTTTGGTAGATAGTTGGACCCGCGTGTCGTAGTCGCTCGCTCAAGTGTTTTGCTTGTCGACAAGTACCATAACTGCTGGAGAATTGCCGCATGTTGACGTTGGAGATGATCATGGTTTTACTTATTGTTCACTTTAATTCCTGTTTAACAACTAAAATTGAATTAAGCAGAGGCATCGGTGGGTGATAGGTAAGATTTGGTTTCCGACCGCCCACTTGTGTCCCGTAGGACCCGAGTTCTCGACACCTGTTCCGAGATCGAGCGCGCTAACCACAGGTGGGGAGATATGGGCCCCCCATTGATAATTACCCGATTTCAAAGTATTGTACTGGGGGCCACAACTAGTTTGAGGTGTTTTACTATCCTGTACTTATGCCATGTTTCTTTGCTTTATTTACGTTTGTCGAGGAGCACCTTCTGTCTTTAGGCGGAGTGATTTCGCGGTATGGGCGATCCGTTTGAAGCGGTATCGTCGATATCGCCATTGTCATAAACCACGAGTCCGTCTCGAGACCGCCGACTCCGTTGCGGTGTCTACTCGGTGGGTGGCCCCGTGCTTGCTTTGAGTGCAGGGCGTCGTGACTTAGGCCCGCCGACATACCGATGGGTGTATGTTAACGATCGCAAAAGGGTTGAAGTGCTGTGGATACTTTGGTGCACCCTAAGGTTAAATCTTTTCGAGAAGCCGTGTCCGCGGTTATGGACGACTTGGAGCACAATGTCTGATCATAGACAACTATAACTAAAGTTTACTGTTTTAAAATTGACTTGTTTCCGATATGATTAGTAATCAGCTTCACCACAACGGAATGGCTAAGTAAAAGTACCAACAACTGCTGGGTTTTGGGGTTTATCTCATGCTATCTGTACCTGATTAGTAATTGTTGCAACTATAACGGAATGGTTAACTAAAAGTGCCCACTGCTCACTTTATCAGGATGATTATCTAAACCTGACTAGTAAAGTGCCGCAACTATAACTGAATAAGTAAAATTGCCAACTGTGTGAGTTCCTCGGTTGACTTCCTCGTTTGGTCTCGAGGGGGAAACGCCAGGATGGGTTTGTTTGATGCTAGTATTAGTTTGGATCCGAATAGGTCTTTCTTCCCCCTCTCTGATAGCCGCCAGTTGTACCGAGTCTCTATAGGTTGATTAGTGCATGCTGCCGCTGCCGCTCAGTCCACCATACCTATGTAGGCGAGGACCGCCGAATTCTAGCCTCGCCGTGTCGGCCTCGATCTTGGCCTCCTTCTTTTTCCCTTGCCCTTTGTCGGCACCCCTTTTGTTTAAGCAGGTTTTGAGATCGACGCCGTTAGCAGGGTTACCCTTCCGGCTTGGCCTGGGCAGGGTTATGGACGCCATTGGTTATTCTTCAGGGCTCTTAGCCCCATTTGCTTCTTGTCCGTAGTCGGACGCCCCCTCTTTTCAAGGTGATTTGGATCTTTGTACCGTATATCTGTATTCTTGACTCATGGAGTCGCTGTTATATATATATCTGTTCTTTGGGTCCCATCGAGGACTGTTGTGTAATGTTATTACTTTGCTTTCCACCCGCACGAAAGTGCCTGGTGGGCACCTTCGAATCGTTTCTATGCGGGTTTGGCGAGTTTTGCTAAAACTTGCATAGGACCGATTCTGAGGGTGTTACATTGCACCCCTTGATTGTACTCATAACAAAGTATCAAGGCCCACTTTGTGATCATCCAGAAACTTTCAAATGCATAGTTTGAATGATAATTCAAAATTGAATCTTTATCAAATGGGAAGATCCCACTTCTTCAAAAACCACTCAAACAAGCTCAACTTTCAAAACCCAAGCATCTGCAGACTCACCAGCACCAATCTAGCACACCCACCAAAAATCTTTTCAAAATTTAAAACTTGAATTCATGCGGCCATTTCATCAAACACTTGGCAGACACAAATCAAACAAAATCAAACACTATAGTGTGCAGTGTTTTGAGCCTAACTGGTTCCCTATCTAGCTCACAACCATCTAAGTAGATCATATAGCAAGATTAACCAAGCACTAGCACCACTGTGAGCTTGCCAATATCATCAATGGTGAACAACCGAGTGCATCCTTGCCACCCACATCTCGACAGCAAGATAGGAGGAAACTAGCCGTGCCAACCTTGTCTGGGAGATCACCCATGCCTCACCGCCCCCTCTCGACAAGCCCTGCCTCGAAGACACCGACCAGAGCACCCAGGAACGCCGCGCCCGTGCCTCTACCAAACGTGCCGAGCATGCGCCAGAGCGCCACGCTCGACCGAAGCCCACAGACCGCGCGCCGCCCTCGCCGCGTGCATACACGATCGCCACCATCCCAGGAACACGCCAGACATGCCCATTGCACTGCCCGTGCCCCATAGCCACCGCTCGCCGTCGAAGACGTCGCCTCTGCCGCGCAGAGCGTCGCGTGTTCCAGACCAACCCGCACCGCCCACATCTCGCCACTGTATCGTTGAGCATCGCCAGGGAACACCACACCGTCCCCTACCTTCGCCCATGCCAATAGCCGTCTGTACCTTCGCCCTCGACGAGCTCACCGTG
Organism: Avena longiglumis; assembly: GCA_030063025.1. Lineage (NCBI taxonomy): Eukaryota > Viridiplantae > Streptophyta > Magnoliopsida > Poales > Poaceae > Avena > Avena longiglumis. The sequence continues at coordinate 144,278,416 of CP125978.1, read as the reverse complement.
CGCCCCGTCGGTCCCCTCGCTCGACTATAAATAGAGGCCACCCCAGCCGAATTGAGCACACCATTCTACTCCCCTCTCCTCACTGATCGTGCCACACCGTTCCCGGAGCAAGGCGAGCAACACCTCATCGGAATTTCACCGGAGCCCGCCGCCTCTGGAGAAGAAGGGAGCCAGCGATTAGAGCCGCCCCGGGAGGAGCCACCGGTACCAGGAGATTCGCTGTCATCGACTTTGTCGTTCGCCTGCCTCGCCGACCCTCGCCTGCACCCCGGTGAGCCCCCATCAACACCCACTGGTCGCGCTAGGTTTTTGTCTCGCCTGCGTTGCCCAACGTCGAGGATGACTCCCAGCCGTTGGACTAGAATCAGATCGAACGTCCCACATCGCCCCATACCGCTTCGCACCCCCTGTCTCACTGACGAGTGGACAACCACTTAAATAGCCCGCGGAAGCGCTACGCTTAGCAGGCCGGCCCGTTAACCTTTCCCGCACAGCGCAGTTATTTGAATTAAACCTTTTCCATTTAATTTCAAACACACTTCTGTACCCAGTTTCAAAAATTAACCCAGGTCGATTCGGTGCACCAAATTGAATGAAACTAATTTTCTTAGAAAGGTCTGGGAATGATGAATCCAAGCCCGTTGGATTCAAGTCATTTGGATCTATAGATCACCCATGGTAAAAATAACAAGGTAGAAGCTTTTCTGCATTCAAACATTTTTCAAATTTAAACCATAATAGATTTTGAGTTGATTCCAACTCTCAAAAATCACATTTAACCATACCTTTCAGAATATATAAAAATATATAGGTTTACTTGCAGAAATAATGTTTAAGTAATAAAAGAATGCTACATAGGCATTTCTAGTCACTTTATTTAAATTAAAATAAAAGGGTAAAACCTTATTAAATTGTGACACTACTTTAAATCATATTCCCATGGACTAAAATATGTGGTGATGACACGTGTCAACATGATCCCATGTTTGGTTTGGAGAATATTAAATCTTGAGTAGTTTTTTCAATGAGTAAAAATTACTTATCTAAAAATAAAAGGAATTAAACCAAGCCTTAATCTTGTAATGTTAGAGATGATGTTAGATCATCTATATGACCCTTGTGTGTGATGATTGCAAGTAGTTAAGTATTGTTTGGTGATTGTGCAGTTCGTATTTATTTATAGACGCTAGTACCGACCAAGGATACGAGGAGGAAGGAGGATTCTACGAAGAAGAAGCCGAGGAGAACTTCAACCACTGCTCTGCACAAGGCAAGATAATACTATACCTATGCAAGCCAATACTTGCAAGCTTATATTGACACTAATGCAAGCCTAATATTACCAGTTGAATGTGCAAGCTAACACTTGCAAGATACTCTACTGATGCAAACAAACCCCTACTTGATACTATGACCACTATATGCCTTAAGCATATATGATCACCTCCACTTGATAACCCAATCCTAGTTTTACTTGCAAGCTTCTTACTTTATTTCTTTATCAAAGATCTTACCTAGATTTTACCTAAGTGAATGGTGGATACTAGAGAGATATGTGAAGGCTGCATAAAGAGCATAAAATTTGGCCTAAGCTAGATAATCTTGATGTCATCCTAAGGCATGAGATTGAACTTAGTTAAAACTCCACTAGTTTATCACCCCTCATCAGTGCTTACCCCCACTTGTAGATGCTAGTGCTAAGCATAAAACTTGATCAACTTTAGATGGGAATACTTGGTGGAAAAATGGTTATGAAAACCTTGGAATGATGGATCATTCTATTTAAATGTTTTGGACATGTGTTTCCGAAAACACCTGATGATTTTGGTGATGAAAATGTTGAGGCATGAGCCTTAGCCCTTTATAAAACTGATGGTTATCTGGATGCGATACCATTCCAATTTTATCATACAACCACAATACCCGAAGATTGGGTAGGGCTTGACTGGAAACTTGTATACCTTAGTATTAGTTCCCTCACTGCCAAGGTCTGAGGTGAGGCTACCTTGTGAAGATTGTCCACCTGTGCAGTACCCAAGATGACAGTTGGTCATGGTTGGGAGGCCAAACTCACATGAGAGGTGCTTATACTAGGGCGTGTAATTGAAAGGTTAGGATTGATTATCCGCATACTGAGTATGGTGAATTCAGGATTTGTTCCTGATGGATGTATCGAATGTTGTGGTGAAAGTGTACAATCTCTGCAGAGTGTCAAACTATTCGAATAGCCGCGTCCGCGGTTATGGACAGTTGGAGTGGCCATACTGTTCCCCCATCAGACTTTTCAAAATGACTTGTGAAATGAAGTGAGACTTTGACTTGACCACAACAGGGTTGTGACATGAAATACAAGTTCCCACTTAGATGTTATAAACTTCAACTAGCATTCGTTGCCCCTAAACTTAGTAGAGATAAATCCGACTTTTGCAAAACAACCCTAGAGCCTAGTGTCCTATTATCAAAAACCCCTTTCATTTGTTAGTATTAGTTTGCGAGTACTTAAAGAGTACTCATGGCTTTGTCCCTGGCTATTCCCATGGCCAGACTATGAAGAGGAGTACCTGGGGGATGGACCCCAGGAAGGTTACGACAACTAGGATCATCTCCCATCGTCAGCATTGCCTGTGACCCCGAAGATGGAGCTTCGCCTACGCTACCGTTATTATTACGTATTCCGCTGCTTGATGTTGTATTAAGAACTGGATCATGAGATCCCTATTTGTGTAAGAACTTATGTATAGATTGTAATAGATGATGTACTAAGGTATCCAATTCTGTTATGTCTCGCAAAAATGGTAATCCTGGGATTGCGATGTATGGCATAACAGGCATCTGGGATTAAAAACCCAGGTGTTGACAGGGTCCCGGACGTCAGTGACTATAGCGGACCAAAATTTTTGGTTGCGCCTCCCTGATTTCAACTTGATAACGTTTTTTGATGCCTCTCCCGTTTAGTCAGGCTGCTGGGCCCCACATGTCTGCCTCACATTAGAGGAATCGTGTGTATGATGGAATTTTTTTCCTTCCCAGTTTTGAATTTGATAGCGTCGCTCGATGCATCTGCCATTTAATCAGGCTGTTGAGTCTCATTTGCATCCTCACACTAGAAGAAACGTGTGCATGATGGATTTTTTTCTTTAGCTCGTGCCTCCCTGATATGAACTTGATAAAGTTGCTCGATCTATCTGCCGCTACTCACGATTTTGGGTCCCACGTGCCAGCCTCCCATTAGAAGAATCGTGTGTATGATGGATTTTTTCCTTTGCTTCCGCTACCCTGTTCCGAACTTGCTTGCGCTGCCGTTTAATCACGCATATGGGCCTACATGTCATCCTCTCGTTAGAAGAAACGTGTGTATGATGGAGTTTTTGCCCTCGGTCGCGCTACCCTGTTCCGAACTTGATAACGCTGCCAGATGCGTAATCACGCAGCTAGGCCCCACGTGTTATACTCTCATTAGAAGAAACATGTGTATGATGGAATTTTTGCCCTGGGTCGCGTCTCCGTGTTAACTTTATAGCGTTGCTCGCTGCATCAACCGTTTATTCAGGCTGGTGGGTCCCATATGTCAGCCTCACATTAGATGAATCGTGTGTATATGGTTGAATTTTTTCTTCTCTAGCGCTACCCTATTCCAAACTAGACAGCATTGCTCGACGAATCTGCCGTTTAGTCACGCAGCTGCGTCCCACATGTCAGCATCTCGTTAGAAGAATGTCTCTATGCTGTACTTTTTTCTCATCCGCGCCTCCGTGTTTTGAACCTAGCAACGTTGCTCGATGCATCAGCCGTTTATACAGGCTTTGGGTCCCACATGCCAGCATCTTATTAGAAAAAATGTATGCATGTTGGACTTTTTTCTCGCTCGCGCCTCCGTGTTTCGAACTCGGCAATGTTGCTTGATGCATCTGTTTATACATGCTAGTGGGCCCCTCATGTCAGTCTCCCATTAGAAGAAACATGTGCATGCTGAACTTTTTTCTCGCTAGCTCCTCAGTGTTTCAAACTTGGCAACGTTGCTTGATGCATCAGCCGTTTATACAAGCTAGTGGGTCCTCCATGTCAGTCTCTCATTAGAAAAAACATGTGCATGCTGGACTTTTTTCTCGCTCGCGCCTTCCTGTTTCGAACTTGGCAATGTTGCTCGATGCCTTCACTGTATATGGTCTCGCTGCTGGGTCCCACATGTCCGCCTGCTCTGTAAAGGAAACGTGTGTATGTTGAACATTTTTTTGGTTGCCTCTACCGATTTGACCGTGGTAACGTTGCTCGATGCGACAGACGTGTATGGTCTTGCTCCTAGGGCCCACGTGTCAGCCTCTCTCTTGTATAGTAAGATTGATGGAAGCTAGCTGCAGGCAGGTGGGTCGGTCATATCAGCCTCTCAGTACAGAAATATTGCTACAGATAAAATAGTAATATACATAGCAACACTATAAGTGTAGGATTTGAACTTCAAACTCGAGACTTCAGCACAGGTAGACTGCATGCCTTGCCACTACACAAATAAAATTTTATGCTTTAATAAAATGTTAAAAAATGTATACTAACATCATATATAACTTATTTATTGTCTCCTAAATTTGCTAGTCCATGTGCTACGCGTGATTGCTGGCATCTCAACTAAATAATGCTATACATAATATAGTAGGTAGTAGTTTCTACTTAAAAACATGGATAGGCGGAGTTTTTTTAGGTGTGGAGCGACAATGCTTAAAAAGGCCAAATTGAAGATAAAAGGGACATGTAGGCGTTGATGGGCTATTTTCTATGGGCTATTTCATGGGCTCTTTGCGGCGGCCAAGTGACCCAGAAAAGGCCGAGTTAGAATGTCTTGGGCTATAATGAGTCCGGATGGGCTAATTTCTTTGGCTCGATAGTTAAAATCCCAATGTACGTGCTGGGCATCGGCCGGATTCGAAACAAAGACGTATACTAGGGAAAAAACAACTTATAAAATATTCACTGATATTTCTGGAAAATATGTCGACAAACTGGGACAAACACCCCGCGCCCACCAAAATTTTCCGCCGAGACCCCAAACTCCTTCAATCAAGAAACCAACCCCCATCTCTTCAAATTTTACGCCATAGATGCAACAGATTAGAACCAGGATGCGAACTTCTCCACACTCCTTTAAAAAAACTTCTCGACGACTTTCTATCAGCAGTGCCGGCCTACCATGATTGACCGCGCCGTTCTTCATGAGATGCACCGGCGGGCGGTCAGCTGGGCGACCCCCATGCTTTGCCTGCTAGATTCAGGCACCTGACATTCTTCTTGGCTTTGGTTTGTACTCCACCTCTCCTAGAAATAGTTAAAGCTTCTAACCATGTATATTTACATGGTGCTTGCTGAAAGGATCGTATGGGCACTTAGAGGGGGAGGGGGGGGGGGCGAATAGGTGCTACTTCAAATTTTACTATTTTTCAATTTATAGTTTGACGCAAAAGGTAAATTCTCTAGATTATGCAACTACGGTGAATTTACCTATATGTAAACCTAGCACAAACACTAAGAACGAACAATATAAGTAAAGTACAGTAAAGGATAGAAGTAACCAAAGTGGAGCACGCAGAGACATAAGGATTTGTTTCCCGTAGTTCCTTCCTTTTGAGGGGAAGTACGCCTGCGTTTGGAGAGGGGGTGGTTCCAAACCACCAGCGCCACGAGAGGACTCCCTTGTTCTCCGATGAACCTCACCCCAAAGGGTTCGATTCACCTCTTCCACTATATCGGCAACCTTCAAGGTGTAAACTGACACCTTTACAACAAGTTCGAGGAACACATCCACAACTGAATAGGAGGCTCCCGAATGCAAGCAAGCTGTCACACAATCAAATACAAGATTGTAAGAACCAAACCAAGAACTAAGGTTTTCAATGAAACACTAGAGAAAGGGTCCCTCAAGTGAATGAGGGGGAAATAAAGATCTCTCTTGGTGAAGCTATTGATCAAGGCCTCCTCCTTCGATTCTCCAAAGATCAATGACTTTGGATGGTTGGATGAAGTGATCTTGGTGATTTGGTGGCTCAAATGGTGGGGGTATTCTTGTCTGGAACGAGAAGCTTGAGGAGGGGGATGAAGTCCCCTATTTATAGCCCCTCAGCTTGTGAAGCATTTTCTGACCGTTGGAGAAAGTTCCACACCGGAGACTCCAGTCTGTAGACCGGAGACTCTGGTCTGACCTTGATGCACACCGGAGACTCCGTCCAATCTCTGGTCCAACTCCAGACTACCATCTAGACTATCCCAGCCAAGGTAGAGAAGCCCCCTCCAGAGAATCTTCAGGGACTCCGGTCTGGAGAACATCGGAGACTCCGGTGTTCTCACACCAGACACTCTGGTCTGGAGGATGCACCAGAGAATCCAGCCCAACTCCGGTCAGTCTCCGGAACAGGTATCAGACTGTCCCTTGCACATTTCTAGAAGCCCCTTCGGAAATGGGGGGGGGGACTCCGGTGTTTGCACACCAGAGACTCCGGTCTGGATATTCCTGGAAATTGCAGTTACTTGCAGGGATATTTCCACAGGGTTAAAGACTTTTTACTTTTCAGTATATCATCCTGTAGACATTAGCACACATAGTAAAATGATCTAAACATTGTTAACGAACACCAAAATGGATTAAGACAGTAAATGTCCTTTCACTTGTAGATTTGGCTAGATAAATCTAGAGTAAAGCTCTAGAAAGAGTTGGAAAACATCTTAAAAGGACTTGGTAGAGATCCCGTGCAAGCTTTTTACCTGATATATTCCCCATCATTGTTTGATACGATGGAGCATTTGGCTGTTGATGTACCTGACGAGGAAGTACTTAGAGGTACAATACAGTATGGATGGTTGTACCCTATAGAACTTCCACTTCACATTTCCAAGGAGCCAGAAGATATCCGTAGACAAATTGCTAAGTGATTGTTATGCAAATACATCTTCATACGTAAGTAGGCTATACAAAATATATAGATATTCGGATGTCTGACTTGGCTATGTTTTGTAGGTTCTTCAGAAAAATAAAAGTACCAGAAAATTTCATTCCACCAATAAAAAGACCAGATGGACTAATAAGGTCTAAGGATCATGTAAGACACTCAAATTGCATTGTGAATTGTCCACATGGGATAACCTCTTGTCTATTTTGTAAAACTAGATTTCAGATTTCGAATTTCTGGCCCTTATCTGTGGTCCTGATGATAGGAGTATAACAAAAGCTTCAGCAAGAATTTCCAATGGTGTCTGCCATAGCGCTGATGTACCTTCTGTGGAGACTGATGCAACTGGAGGTTGTCCTGATTAACCTGCACTGGATTGCGTTTAAACTCGAAATCCTTCACTTGACATTGTCGTCCCACGGAAAAGAAGGTTGTGGATCTGGTATACCACCTTTTGTAGAACAAGATGCTAGAGGTGATGATTTCTAATGGAAATCCTTGTCATTCTATGAATTGTACGAGTAGTTATCTTAATGTAATTGAATTGCATGTCTGACTCTATCAATGAAAATAGCAAATCTTTTGCCTTGTTTCAAAAAAATAATCGCATGTCTCCTTGTGTTAGTGGATCCAAAGAAGATACGGTTTTCTATTCATATGAACAAATATGTTTGTACGTAGAGTCATAAAGCCGATTGGATTGTTTAAAAAAAAGCTTATTGGGTAACAAACAAATTCATCACGAAGTTGCCAGATCAATAACATGAGCATAATGACATTACAAGAAAAGGAACAGAACCATCTTTTCACCGTGCTTGTGAAAAGGAGATGAGACATGAACCATGCCTGGAAGTGGCAGAGGCCAATTCCCATGCATCTCAGTTAGCATTTCTTTATCATCGATAATACTTAAGCATCCAAATATGATTACATACTTGAAGTAGTTCCAGTTCCACACTACAGTTCAACAACAAAATGTGCAAGGTAGCTCCATAATACAGGTTACAGAGAAAAGCATACAAATCATAAGAAAGACAAATCCACATCGTAGTTCACCACCTTTAGGTGCAACAATGTCTGCAGATTATAAACCCAATTCACCACCTCCTTCAGGTGGCACGATGATTTCGGGAGCATGATCAACAACACCAATAGCAGCGCCATCACAGGTAGCATGAGTCTCCACAATAGGTCAACTATCCAGCACCACAATGTCCGCTGGAGGCTCTTCTCTTCCATCTACAACCGCACGAGTCTAAGCCAATGGTAAAACCAATCCACCACCTCCATCGTTTGGCACGACGATGGCAGGTGCAGGCTCATCAGTACCATCTACAACTGCGTTAGTCTCCACAGAAGGTGAACAAGGTGGCGTCTCCACAGAAGGTGAACAAGGTGGCATCTTAGGTGTAGCAATATGACATTGATGACCCACAAGTATAGGGGATCGCAACAGTCTTCATGGGTAGTATTACCCAATTTATTGATTCGACACAAGGGGAGCCAAAGAATACTTGCAAGCCTTAACAACTGAGTTGTCAATTCAGCTGCACCTGGAAATAGTTCTTGCTCACAGAAGTTAATCAGTAGCAACAGTTTGTAGTAGTAATAGCAAAGCAACAACAGCAGCAAAACAGGAGCAATGGTAACAGTAGCAACAAACAATAGGATATGAGTGCGGTAGGCATAGGGATGGATGGACGGGCGTTGCATGAACGAGACTAAACATGTAACTTCAAGATCTAGGGCATTGCAGAAAAATAATAACAAGCATCCAAGTACTAAACAATCCTAGGCATGTGCTCAATATATAGTCATGCGTGCTCGAGAGAACTTGCACAACATCTTTTGTCCTGCCAGCCCGTGGTAGCGGGGCCTCTAGGAAACTACTGGCAATTAAGGTGCTCCTTTTAATAGAGCACCAGAGCAAAGCATTAACACTCCGTGAACACATGTGATCCTCACACCACAGCCATACCCTCCGGTTGTCCCAATTTCTGTCACTTCGGGGCCTTTGGATCCGGACAATGGTACGTGTACACAACTTGCAGATAAGATCACAAACAATACTATCATATTGATTCAATAATAAGTTCAGATCTGAGATCATGGCACTAAGGCCCTAGTGACAAGCATTAAGCACAACAAGTTGGAACAAAGTCAAATAACACTAATAGAGATACTAGGCATTATGCCCTAACAATCTTATTCAATTACATGATAGAACTCATCCAATCCCTACCATCCCCATAGCCTACAACGGGGGATTACTCACTCATGGATGAGGGAAACATCGATGGTTGATGGAGAGGCGTTGGTGATGACGATGGCGATGATCCTCCCCAAATTCCCCGTCCTGGCAGGGTGCCAAAACGGAGTTTCTGGATCCGAATCGCGACTTCTGGTGGTGGCGGCGCAATGGAACTCTTTCTAGAAAAACGTCGACCCCCCCTCGGTTTTTAGGTCAAGGGGTAACTTATAGGCGCAGAGGGAGCCCGAGGAGGTGACTGGGGTGGCTGCACCCCCTAGGCGCGGGCTGGGCCCACCCGCGCCTGGAAGGGGTGTGTGCCTCCCAGGCCTCCACTCCGTCTCGTCTTCTGGATCCGTGGATATTCTGGTGAAATAGGATTTTTGGCATATTTTCTGGGATTTTTTCCAGATAGTTGATTTTCTACACAAAAACTAGACACCAAGGTAATTCTGTTGAAAACAGGGTCAGTCCGTGTTAGTTGTATCCAAATCACACAAGTTTAGAGGATAAACAATAGCAAAAGTGTTCGGGAAAGTAGATACATTTTGGACGTATCAACTCCCCCAAGCTTAGCTTATTGCTTGTCCTCAAGCAATTCAGTTGAAAACTGAGTGCGATAAAAGAACTTTCACGAACACATTTGCTTCATATGATGTATATATTCTCATCACAGGAGTAGATACTTAAACATTCATAATAAGAAGTATGCAACTGAAGGAAATATGCCCTAGAGGCAATCATAGAGATGATTATATTTCATATGTATCCATGAGTTATTGTAATGTTCCTTGAATATCCATATCAGGCAACTTGTATTGATTGGCAATTATGTGAATTGTTTGTGAAACTCTTTACTTGTATGGTTATTTAAGAGTTGTCCCTAGTCGGAGTTTATGTGAGGACACACGTGAATATTAGACTAGCACATCGATTGGTTGATGACTATGTTTCGCAAGTCATAGACATGGAGATGTCAAACCAATGATGTGGACACATGTTATGAACATGAGGTTGGACTGACCTAACCTGAGACTGGCAATTATTTGCAGCTCTCTCTCTACACATCATGTATGTTTTGTCCTTAGACCTGAGATTGTCGCATGTACTTGAGATGTGAATCGACTTACTTTGGGGCTATCAACCGCTACACCGTAACAGGGTAATTAAAAAAGGTAGCTTTCGGGTTTGTGCTGAAGCATGCGGGCATGGTCAATCAAGATGGGATTTGCCCCTCTCTACTTGAGAGAGATATCTCTGGGCCCCTCGAGTGATCGTATCCAGAAATGCATGGCCGTGCTACATATGGTTAAGAGTTAACCTAGTAAAGGGATTCCGAATCACGGTATCGAGAAAGGGAGGTCGGCTTGGAGCTAGACCAAAATCGTGAGGCAAAAGGAAAGACATGTACTAAAACTTGTGATGGTTCGTCTGATATGATCTTTGTATGCGTTTAGGAGTTGGCACGTCTTGCTAGAGGCCGCTACTAACTATTGACAGAATAAGTGTATTCGTGTCATGTCTATACGCATATGAACCTATAGGGTCACACACTTAAGGGGATGGAAGCCTAATGAGGATTGGATCCGAATTAGACCAGGTTTAGGATACTAATGGGCTGCTAATGTAGAATCCCACTAGGGATGCCTATATAAGAGAGGGTGGGGCGAGCTGGCCAGGGTTAGACCAGAGATCATTCCACCCAGCCGCCGCTCCTCACGCCTGTGTCGCGCGCGCGGACCTAGCAGTCCGGCATCTGACGCTTCCACCCTGTACGTGTGGATACCTCGGAGGCGCTGCATCTGTAGCGTTTGGACGAGCCGCGCAAGGGGAGGTGCTCGTGGGATGAGAACAAGGAGGAGACGTAGATCGTCTGCACCGCCTCGACGCGCTTCATCAATTCCGCAACTGCGCGTCTAGTGGTAATCCCGTGATCTATGACAACAGTATTCCTGGTTTACGCGGTAGAAAATTTTGATTTGCACTAGTGTAGCCTACCCGTATCCCTACAGTGGTATCAGAGCCGATGCTGTTCAGTTATAGGTTCGAGATGTTTGCATATGGTGATATACAGATTGATATGAATGATGTGATCGTTTATATGGCGGTGGTTCAGGATTGATCTATGATCTTGCTTTCCATGATCATGATTCTGAGGTTGTCGCACGACTTACCCCTACCGGTCGGTTTCCGCCATCGGGGTAGACAGTGACGCATAAATCCTGTTGAATCACGCGAAGATCAATATGATTGATCGAATCAGAACCTAGATCTAAAATCGTTGTACCGTGATAAAAGGAGTTTGATTAGATCGGAACAACAGATGGTTTATGGTAAATTTGATTTGCCGATCAAAATCCTTAAAGAAAATTGTGAAGATTCGATCTCTCATTTTTCACGGTTTATGGTAAATTTGATTTGCCGATCAAAATCTTTGAAGAAAATTGTGAAGATACCGCGAGGGGCGCTGCCCCTTCGAACCCCACAGGGGGATACCCCCTATACCCCCCTTAATCGTAGCCCCTTTTGTATCTCGTTAAGGTAACTAGGTGCAGCGATGTCACACGATCCGGTAGAATGCGATTCTATGCATAACTTGTTTTTGCAGGATGTATGTGATTAGTATGGCCCATATGTGTATGTGATGCATGTATGAAATTTATCATGACCTGCGTGTCGTGAGTAGGGCAACACGGCTGGAGCCATGTGTGTTGTCAATTATTGTAATGGCCTGCGTGCCAACTTGTGATGATCCAAATTCTATGTAATTTTGATTACTAGATGTTAGGAGTAATAGCTTGTTTTATTTCTTGGAGGACTCATCACTTGGAGGATGGATCACATGGAACATGAAGATGGAGATCATCATGGTGGACAAGTTCTATGGCGATGGATATCACCATGAGAAAATGAGCCATACCGTGTCACATTTATGTGAATGCTATTCTTATGCGTTTTACTACTATGCATGCTTAGATGATAGAAGTAGAACGATACCTCACAAATTTTAAGTTAAACCATGCCCTCCCAACCAAACCTTGCACCATCCTATGCCCTATACAATCGTTGGTGGGCCTATGAAATTAGGGTGCCACGGTTTTCCTTGGCTGGATGGGTTTGTATCGGATACCTACACGCATCAGGGTTGGTGAGCTTGACAAGGTCATCTTAACAGTTAAGGACCTTGGGGCATAAAGGTTGGGCGCCTAGTTTTGTCATAGAGATGTCACCCAACAATAAGAGTCATATGCGATATGATTAGCAAGTGTTTCTTACCGATTTACCTTGTCTTCTGGCAGTGATGCTAAAGCTCACTAGTCGACTTGTTAATTGTGGATCTTGAATCACTTAGTATCAATAGAGTGATATTGATTTAAGTGGGAGTATATGCTATTAAATTGTTTAATATGTTTTACTCTTTCATGGTTACATGGCTTAGTATTTTGCATGTTTTCTGTTGTAGATCAATGGCACCGAACACTACATCACCTTTTTCTTTGCGTTCGATTCTTGACAAAGATAAACTTAATGGAACAAAATATTCGGACTGGGTCCGTAACCTGAGAATTGTTCTCAGGTCTGATAAAAAGGAAACGGTTCTGGATACCCCAATCCCCGATGAACCTGCTAATAATGCATCTTCTGCCCTAAAGAATGCCTACAAGAGAGCATGTGATGATTCTCTTGAGGTTAGCTGCCTTATGCTTGCATGCATGGAACCTGAACTCCAAAAGAAGTTTGAGGATCATGACGCGTACGATATGATCGTTGCGCTTAAGGACATGTTCCAAGATCAGGCAAGGACTGAGAGGTACAATGTTGCCAAGTCCTTTGTCGAATGCAAGCTAGCATAGGGAGCAGCTGTAGGCCCCCATGTGATCAAAATGGTTGGTTACAGTCAGACGTTGGAAAAGCTTGGTTTTCCACTAGGCCAAGAGTTGGCCACTGACTTCATTTTGGCGTCTCTTCCATCCAGCTATGGGCAGTTCATTTCAAACTACCATATGCATGGGGTGGAGAAGGGCCTTAATGAATTATGTGGGATGCTTAAAACAACAGAAAGTGACATGAAGAAGTGTGTAGGGCATAGCCATGTGATGGCTGTGTAGAACAAGCCTAGCTTCAAGAAAAAGGGTACTTCTTGGAAGAATAAGGGCAAGGCCAAGGATACGATCCCTAAGCCTGCACCCAAGCAAAAGGCTGGACCTGTAGTAGACACTGAGTGTTTCTTTTGTCATGAACATGGCCACTGGAAGAGAAACTTCAGCAAGTACCAGGCTTCTTTGAAGAAGAGTGGAAGTAAGAGTACTTCCCACTCATGTACGCTTGTTGTAAATGTTGTGGACATTCTTCTTGCTGATTCCTATGTTAACTCTTGGGTATTTGATATCGGATCGGTTGCTCATATTTGAAATTCGATGCAGGGGCTAATAAGGACTAGAGAAGTGCAGAAAGGCAAAGTGGATTTTTGCGTCGGAAATAAAGCAAGGGTTGCTGCATTGTTCGTCGGCGTCATGCAACTTCACCTTCCGTCAAGATTTATTATGGAGTTGAATAATTGTTATTACATTCCTAGTATGGGTCGAAACATTTTATCACCTTCATGTTTGATGAGGGATGGTTATTCATTCGCGAGTGCAAACAATGGTTGTGTAATCTCTAAGAATGATATGTTTATGGCTAATGCTCCCATTGTGAATGGGTTATTTATTTTAAATCTTGATGATGCATCTGTTTACAATGTTAGTGCTAAAAGGCTTCGGCCTAATGATTTGAGTCCTACCTATTTATGGCATTGTCGTTTGGGGCATATAAGTGAAAAGCGCATGAAGAAGCTCCATGGTGATAGTCTTCTAACTTCGTTTGATTTTGAATCATACGAGACATGTCAAGCTTGTTTACTTGGAAAGATGACCAAGTCGCCTTTTTCGGGTTTACCCGAGAGAGCGACAGACTTGTTGGAACTCATACATACTGATGTATGTGGACCAATGAGCACGACAACAAGAGGAGGATATCACTACTTCATTACTTTTACTGATGATTTCAGTAGATATGGTTATGTCTACTTGATGAGGCATAAGTCTGAAACTTTTGAAAAGTTCAAAGAGTTTCAGAGTGAAGTAGAGAATCAACGTGGCAAGAAAATAAAGGCCTTGCGATCTGATCGTGGAGGTGAATATTTGAGTCACGAGTTTAGCGATCATCTTAAGAGTTGCGGAATTGTTCCACAACTTACGTCGCCCGGAAAACCTCAAAGGAACGGGGTCTCCGAACGGCGTAATCGAACTTTGTTGGACATGGTTCGATCTATGATGAGCCAGTCGGATTTACCATTGTAATTTTGGGGTTACGCTCTAGAAACGGTAGCCTTCACACTTAATAGGGTACCATCTAAATCCGTAGTTAAGACACCATATGAGATGTGGACTGGAAAGAATCCCAGTTTGTCTTTTCTAAAGATTTGGGGTTGTGATGCATTTGTCAAGCGACTTCAGTCGGACAAGCTAACAACCAAATCGGATAAGTGCATTTTCGTGGGATATCCGAGGGAAACCTTAGGGTATTAATTCTACAACCGAGAAGAGGGCAAAGTGTTTGTCGCTCATAGCGGTGTTTTCCTAGAGAAAGAATTTCTCACAAAGGGAACAAGTGGAAGGTCGGTGCGACTTTAAGAAGTTCAAAATGAGCCAGTTGGGGATGATTCTACGAGTGATGCTATTGTAGCGAAACAAGTTGAGGAACCCATGGCAACAGAAGCACCACAACCACGAAGGTCGGCGAGGCTCCACGAAGCACGGGAATTATTATTATTAGACAATGATGAGCCTGCGACCTATGCAGAATCGATGGTGGACCCAGACTCTGAGAAATGGCTGATCGCCATGAGATCCGAGATAGAGTCCATGGGAGACAATCAAGTTTGGAACTTAGTTGACCTGCCTGATGGTTTTAAAGCCATCGAGTGCAAATGGATCTATAAGAAGAAGATTGATATGGATGGAAATGTTCACATCCATAAAGCTAGACTTGTTGCAAATGGTTTTTGACAAGTTCAAGGAGTTGACTACGACGAGACTTTCTCGCCCGTAGCGATGCTTAAATCTATACGGATAATTCTAGCCATTGCTGCACATTTCGACTATGAAATATGGCAGACGGATGTCAAGACGGCTTTTCTAAATGGAATCCTTACTGAGGACGTGTATATGATGCATCCCGAAGGTTTTGTCGATCCAAACAATGCTGGAAATGTATGCAAACTTCTGAAGTACATTTATGGGCTGAAGCAAGCATCTCGGAGTTGGAACATTCAATTTGATGAAGTTGTAAAGGAGTTTGGCTTCATCAAAAACGAACAAGAACCTTGTGTTTACAAGAAGGAAAGTGGGAGAGCGCTGATATTTCTAATCTTATATGTAGATGACATATTGCTGATTGGAAATGACATTCCTATGCTCGAGTCTGTTAAGACCTCATTGAAAAATAGTTTTTCGATGAAGGACTTAGGAGAAGCGGCATATATTCTGGGCATCAAGGTCGATAGAGATAGATCAAGGAGGCTAATTGGATTAAGCCAGAGTACAGACATTGACAAAGTGTTGAAACGGTTCAGCATGGAAGAGGCTAAGAAAGGGTTCTTGCCCATGTCTCATGGAATAAAACTCAGCAAGACTCAATGTCCTTCGACTACTGATGAGCGTGAGTGCATGAGTAGGGTTCCATATGCTTCGGCTATTGGATCCATCATGTATGCAATGATATGTACTCGCCCAGATGTTTCCTATGCTCTAAGTGTTAAGAGCAAATACCAGGCTGATCCAGGTGAAGGTCACTGGACATCGGTAAAGAACATCCTTAAGTACTTGAGAAGGACTAAGGATGTGTTCCTAGTTTATGGAGGTGAGGATGAACTCAGTGTAAAGGGTTACACAGATGCGAGTTACCTTAACGACTCAGATGTTTCGAAATCGCAATCAGGTTATGTGTTTGTCATGAATGGTGGTGCCGTGAGCTGGAAAAGTTCCAAGCAAGATACGATGACCTCCTCTTCAACAGAAGCTAGATATATTGCTGCCTCGGAGGTTGTAAAGGAAGCTGTTTGGATTAGGAATTAGGAATTCCCTGATCGCTCTTGGTGTGGTTTAGGGCGCGTCCAATCCCTTGGACGTTTATTGTGACAACAATGGTGCTATTGCACAAGCCAAGGAACCTAGACAGCACCAGAAGAACAAACATATTCGCATGCGTTACCATCAGATTCGAGAGTTCGCTGAGGATGGTAGTGTCATGATATGAAAAATACATACGGACTCAAATGTTTCTGATCCGTTGACTAAGCCTCTCTCGCAGCCCGCGCATGAAGCGCACACAAGAGCAATTGGTATTAGATACATTTTAGATTGACTCTAGTGCAAGTGGGAGACTGAAGGAAATATGCCCTAGAGGCAATCATAGAGATGATTATATTTCATATGTATCCATGAGTTATTGTAATGTTCCTTGAATATCCATATCAGACAACTTGTATGGATTGGAAATTATGTGAATTGTTTGTGAAACTCTTTACTTGTATGGTTATTTAAGAGTTGTCCCTAGTTGGAGTTCACATGAGGACACACGTGAATATTAGACTAGCACATCGATTGGTTGATGACTATGTTTCTCAAGTCATAGACATGGAGATGTTAAACCAATGATGTGGACACATGTTATGAACATGAGGTTGGACTGACCCAACCTGAGACTGGCAATTAGTTGCAGCTCTCTCTCTACACATCGTGTATGTTTTGTCCTTAGACCTGAGATTGTCGCATGTACTTGAGATGTGAATCGACTTACTTTGGGGCTATCAAACGCTGCACCGTAACAGGGTAGTTAAAAAAGGTAGCTTTCGGGTTTGTCTTGAAGCATGCGGCAAGGCATGGTCAATCAAGATGGGATTTGCCCCTCTCTACTTGAGAGAGATATCTCTGGGCCCCTCGAGTGATCGGATCCACAAATGCATGGACGTGCTACATATGGTTAAGAGTTAACCTAGTAAAGGGATTACGAATCACGGTATCGAGAAAGGGAGGTCGGCTTGGAGCTAGACCAAATATCATGAGGAAAAAGGAAAGACATGTACTAAAACTTGTGATGGTTCGTCCGATATGATCTTTGTATGCATTTAGGAGTTGGCACGTCTTGCTAGAGGCCGCTACTAACTATTGACAGAATAAGTGTATTCGTGTCATGTCTATACGCATATGAACCTATAGGGTCACACACTTAAGGGGATGGAAGCCTAATGAGGATTGGATCCGAATTAGACCAGGTTAGGCTACTAATGGTCTGCTAATGTAGAATACCACTAGGGATGCCTATATAAGAGAGGGTGGGGCGAGATGGACAGGGTTAGACCAGAGATCATTCCACCACCCGGCCGCTCCTCACGCCAGAAATGTGCAGCGGACCTAGCAGATCCGGCGTCGACTCTTCCACCACATGCGTGTGGATACCTGAGGCGCCAGATCAGAAGCGTTTGGACGAGCCGCGCAAGGGGAGCTGCTCGTGGGACGAGAACAAGGAGGAGACGTAGATCGTCTGCACTGCCTCGACGCGCTTCATCAATTCCGCAACTGCGCGTCTAGTGGTAATCCCATGATCTATGACAACAGTATTCCTGGTTTACGTGGTAGAAAATTTTGATTTGCGCTAATGTAGCCTACCCGTATCCCTACAGCAACTAAGTCTACTCAATAGTCATTGCAAGCTATGAAGAGAAGCCAACTTAATAATAATAAGTAGCATAAAACATAAGCAACATTGCAATGCTCATAATAAGGTATGATAGAGTGGTATCTCGCTTGCCTTTGTTTGTAGAGCACAATATAAATGCCAAGACACCTCTAAAGTTCACATGAAGACTAGAGGTAAAAATATCAGAGATACAAGATCCAAAGTCATGACATAATTAACCAAGTTTTGGAACAAACACAAGAATGACAACTATGCTCTCAAGAATGTGCTCATAGAATAAGTGGTGACTCAACAAGGAAGTGAAAAGGTTTTGAAAAGTTTGAAAGGCTTCCAAATGCTGAAAGTAAGGTACTCTCTAGCTTTGAGCTGTCATTGCCCCTATCATAGGCATCTTTATATGGTTAAGGTGAAAGTGTGGTCCAGTATGAGTTATATGCTTGACAAACCATAAACTGGAAATCCAAAGTCCCTTGAGTACGAGGGCCGCTCCGCATGCTACTCAAATTTGGTTACCCGCAAGTTCTTGTCATTGTACATACATGCATATCATAGAGAACCGCCAACGGGGTACCCCTTGCACATGATACAGGAGCTATCCCATGATCAAAATGACAAGGCAAGCAGACAATGAGCATATCACCGATCTTTTTATTTACTACGTGCATAGCTTTTTATTGAGGATGCTTCATAGAATGCTCATTATGGTGATGCTGCAAGTTTCCACCATGATTAGGCATGGCTTAGGCTAGCGGCCCAGGCGTTTCTCTAACACATATATATACTCCATGAACTCACAAGATCCCCTTTTATTTCACATTGATGACATCCAAAAACAAAAGAGCAAGGTATCAACTGGATAGGTATCCATGAGTGTTGAAAGCGTTCCCCGTGACAACACGGTTCTGCTAATTCCCAGCCTATAATTTGCAAGCATATAACTTTCATGGACAGGTCACAATGGTTTCAAGATTATTAAGCGCAAGAAATAAAGTGTGCCATCAAGTTTGTGAGAGATTTACTAACTAACTTTCTCAAAACAGTCAAACATTTTATTTGGAAGAAAACAAGGCATAATGAATATGCATTGAAATACCAAATGATGCTAATAGGTAGGTATGGTGGACACTATTGGCAATATTGGTTTTGGGGAGTTGGACGCACAAGTAGAGCTCATACTCAGTGCAATTGAAGGCTAGCAATAGAGAGGGAGGAACAAACGAGAGAACAATAACTGTCATAATCATGCTTGTAACAAAACATGACTAATTATGGCATGAAAGTGATACAAGAACTCTGAGGCAAAATAAATCATCAAGGATTACTGACTATTGTTTAGTCATATGCATGCGTGAGCATGTGCCAAGTTGATTCACATGAAACATTCAGAGGAGGATACCACAATATCATACCAAAATATGAATAAAACAATACAAGCAAACATTCATATGACATGCTACAAACTATTAGCAGCTGGAGCTAATCACAGACAAGTAAGAACTACTAAGCACCCATCAGTAACATACTCCTTACAATGAACACACTAAGAATGCTCACCATGATGAGTATATGTACAAAAATAAAAAACAAATAGAGTTTGTTACCAGCCTCTTACCCCGCCTCAAGTTGTCTTAATCTTCATTATTGCTCTTCACTTGTGTGACTTGAATAATAACATGAAACCAAAATCCACTAAGGACGGCTGAACCCTACAAAGAACTCACAAAACCAAAGAAGAAGAACAAATATTTTTGGTGTTTTCGATTTTTTAATCAAGCCAACAAAGCAAAAACAAACAAAGCAAAATATTTTTGGATTTTTCTCTTAAGGCAAACCAAAGCAAAGAAACAAACCAAGACAAACAACAAAAATATTTTTGGTATTTTTGTGTTTTGAGAAAGCAGAAACAAAAACCAAAAAGAAAGCGAAACAATGGATATACAAAGAACTGACCGAACATGATATATAGATGAGTGCGATGTCGGTATACCTCCCCCCAAGCTTAGGCTTTTGGCCGAAGTGGGGGTCAATCCCATGGTGCCCAAGTAGGTGCACCTCCGTAGTACGACGAGGAGGCTCCCTCGTCTTGGTACGAGCTCGAGGACTCCCCTGTGTAGTATACAAAGGGTTTGTAAGAGGGCGCATCCCCCTGATAGTGTCCATGAAAACCAAGAATGCGCATCTTGTCATCCATCTCCTCCTTGGAGCCCGACAAAGGTCCCTGAGAAATACTGAACAAATTGGTTTGGGGGAGAGGGATCTCTCTCTCTTCCCCGTCAATAAACATCATTCTATAAAGCAAGCTCTCAAGTGTAGAGCCATTAGTGACAAAGTGGTGTGCCTTCATGGCAGCAAGATCAAGCCTCTGAGGGGCCAAAAATGTATCATTTGGATCAATAGCAAGGTCCAAGGTAGTAGCAACACGTGCAACAATAATTCCCCCATAATGGGTCCCTTAGCAGCTAAGCGACGAGTAATGAGAGAACCAAGATTGTACTTAGTTTCATTGTTAAGCGCAGCAGCTATGAATGCCAAATGATAGTTGGAAATATTACTAGTGTTCTCCCTACCAAGAATGCTAGTGGAAAGATAGTAAGCAAAGTACCTGATGGCTGGGAGTTGAATATTTCTTATCTTTCCCCGTTGAGCTCTACGGTCATCATCATTGGTTATCCCACGGTAGAGCTCCAACAAATCAGCAGGTTGAGCTGGAATCTTCTTTGCCAACCCAGCTGTACCAAGTCCCAGAGCCTCACAAAATTTCTTCAATGTCATGTTGTAAGACCTGCCATAAATTTTGAAAGACATGTCTGGCTTGAACAAGCTGTTAGTAAAAGAAAAGCTCTCCACAAATGTTTTAGTTAGCGTTGCATATTGCACGCTCTCATCCTGCATAAGGCTTGTTAGTCCAGCCCTCCAAATCAAGGTTGTAAAATCATCAAGGATCCCAGCAGCCCGCAAAAAGGTTGGGCAAGGAAAGGTGGAAGGGTGAGCATCCCCTCATCTCCCTCGTTGCCGAATCGTGGAGTAATGCGATCCTCATTGTATGAGGGCCTAGCTCGGGAGGATGATCTTGAAGGCCTTGCCCTCCTAGGTGTATCACCCTCAAATATTTTCCAAATGTGTGGTTATCCATGACTACTCTTTTCTGATATTTTTAGACAAACATCAAACCAAGTGATTTCCATGTTGATAAATGATGAGAAACTACTATAGGAACTTGCTAGAGGGCTACACATGCATCAAAATGAAATCTCTAAGCATAGAACAAGCATGCAAGCTCACACAACCTATCACCTATAGCAGCAAAATACTCAAGATACAATCTACCAATCACAAATCTAATTGGACAAGTGGATGAGGCACATACCAAGGAGCAATCCCTCCAAAAATCAACAACAAAGATGGGATGAGCAAGAAGATCAAAAATCACGAGCAAGAATAGTAGGAACTCGAGCTTGAGAAAGTTTTTCGTTTATTTTTCGGGAGGGAGAAAGAAGATGGCTGGGAGGAGACACTTTGGAGGGGCCCAGGTGGGACACACCCTACCCAGGTGCCACCTGTAGGGGGGCCATGCCCACCAGGGGTGTGGGTGCCTGGGGTGGCCCCCTGGCTCACTCCATGTGTCCCTCTGCCCCTTTTTTCGAGGAAAAATTTATTTGGAATTTTCTGGGATTTTTCGGGAAACTTTATTTTTTGGCCAATTTTCACGGTATGAAAATTGATTTTCTCACTGAAACAATTTTTTAGAAGAAGCAAAAGGAAACCAAAATCCAAACTACAGAAGTTCTAAGACACTCTAACAAGCAAACAACTAACAAAACCAAAGCCAACAAAAGAAAATGCAAAAACTAGGAAGGAGAAAAGTAAAAGAAAGCGAGTATAACCACAGTGGAAACATTATTTTGTTCATTAAAATCCTTTTGTTAACAAGGTTGATCAAGTCTTGTTACCAAAACAATCTTATATGAAACAAAAATTTGCATTCCATAAGGTGATTATGTTACCTCATACTTGATAGCAATGGTCCCAATCATAATAGTTTCAAAATTTTCTTGTGGAATGGGACAATATATTTCTCCAACCTTGATGCTCTCAATATTTTCAATGGAATTCAGGCAATAGCTCTTAGCAATCTTCTTGGGGAAATAGACAGTATGCTCTTTGTCATTAATATTGAATGTTACTTTTCCTTGATTACAATTAATGACAGCACCTGTAGTATTAAGAAAAGGTCTCCCAAGAATAATAGACATATTATCATCTTCAAGCATTTCAAGCACAACAAAATCAGTTAAAACCAAGAAATTATGAGCCACTTGAACAGGAACATCCTCACATATACCAACAGGAATAGTAGTTGACTTATCAGCCATTTGCAAAGATATATAAGTTGGTATCAACTTTTCTAGCTAGAGTCTCTTGTAGAGAGAAAAAGGCATAACACTAACTCCAGCTTCCAAATCACATAAAGCAGTTCTAACATAATTATTCTTAATAGAGCAAGGAATAGTTGGTATACCTGGATCACCAAGTTTCTTTGGAACCTTACCATTGAAGGAATAATTAGCAAGCAAAGTGGAAATCTCCTCATTAGGAATCTTCCTTTTATTAGAGACAATATCCTTCATATACTTTGAATAGGGAGGCAACTTAATAGCATCAGTCAAAGGAATTTGCAAAAATAAACGTTTCTTCCACTCACAAAACTTGTTGTAGTGTTCTTCCTTCTTTGAGTTGTGTTTCTTACCTGGAAAAGGCATAGGTTTCTGCACCCAAGGTTCTCTCTCACTACCATGTTTCTTAGCAATAAAATCTTCCTTAGTGTACCTAGTATTCTTAGTGTGCTTCTCAGGTTCTTCCTCAACTTCCTCCTTATTAGGAGCATCATTATTATCATTACCATTCTCAGTTTCAGCATCAGAGACAAATATACTATTAGGATATACAACAGGTTCAGGTGGTTACTCAACTACCCTATGTTTATTTTTATTTCTCTTACGAGGACTACCACTACTTTCACCTTGTTGAGAGTCCTGCTCAATTCTTTTAGGATGTCCTTCAGGATATAAAGCATCTTGAGTAGCTATACCACTCCTAGCTCTAATTCCATAAGCATGTTTATCTCCCGAGGCATTAACTAGCATATCCTTTTGTACCTTAGCAAGTTGATCAAGTTGGGTTTGAACCATTTGAAAGTGTTTACAAATCATTTTAATATCATTAGAAGTTCTTTACACAATATCTTTCAACTCATTAATAGCTCTAGAGTTTTCCAATAAATGATTCTGAACTTGTTTATTAAAATTACCCTGTTTAACAATAAAAATGTCAAGTTCCTCTAAACATTGATCAGGAGGCTTACCATAGGGAATATCACCTTCATCAAAGTGTTGGAGAGAGTGTACCTCAATAGTGGATGAGTGGGGAATTGGCTTACATAATTCTTCTATAGGAGGTAGATTCTTCACATCTTCAGCTCTAATACCTTTCTCCTTTAGACATTTCTTAGATTCCTTCATCGCTTCATCATTTAATGCAATAACTCCCCTCTTGTTTGGTGTTGGTGTTGGAACTGGTTCAGGAGTAATAGGCTCAGGTGTATTTAGCTCAGTTTGAAGTCCAATCATCATAATTCTTGCTTATCTTAGCCATTAATTCTTCAGTATCTGTAGGAGTTCTTTTCCTGAAAACACAATCAACAAAGATATCTAGGTATGTCCTAGAATCATCAGTTCGTCCATTATAATAAATATCAAGAAGCTCATTCTTAGGCAATGGACATCCAGGATGTGCATGAATCAAGGCACAGAACCTTGTCCATGACTCATGCAATTTCTCTTCTTCTCCCTATTTAAAATCAAAAAGTCTTTGCAAAGCAGCATGTCTAGCAGTGGGAGGAAAATATTTCTGGAAGAAAGAAGCTGTCACATCCCAAGATTTTTCAAATCTTGTAATGTGAAAAATAAATGAATAAAATAAAATTTTGTTTGATTTTCAGGGCCAGAAGAAACTTTTGAATCCAATTGGAAATCTTCAAACCTATTTTGAACAAAGAAATCCTAAAGGGATTAAAAAGATAAATATTTAGTAAAGGAAAAATAAAAATATTTTACTACTACTTTGAAATCTTTTTATAGAGGTTTTGGTTTTCAAAGGGAAAAGAAATATTTAAATAAAGATTATCTTATAGAGCCAAATTAAACCTTGGCCAAACTTTTGAAATAAAAATGTTTTGTTTTGATTAAAAATAGTAAAGGTTTATTTAAATAAAATAATAAGGAATTAATATCCAAATTTTATTCAAATAAAAGGTTTAACCATTTTAATTAAAACATCAAAACTTATTTAATTATTTTAAATAAGTTTTCTAAGTATTTTATTTTCTTAATTAAAACCTACTGAAGTGTTTTGGTTTTATTTTAGATTTCAAAATAAATATTTTAATAAATCAAACCCTATTTAATTAAATAACTAAAGGTCCATTTTATTTAATTAATGAATGGATCCTAAAATGAATAAAAATATTATTTTAGTTTGGGATTTGGTTTATGTTGATAAACAGAACCAAATCCAAGTGCAAAGTTTAGTGATTGTTTGAAATTGTTTGAATGTTTGAATAGTTGATTGAAATTCAAAACAGAAAATAGATTTGGAAAAAGAAAAAGGTTCAGACAGAAAAAAATAGTGCAAAGGACCAAGCCCAACAAGGCCCAGCAAACAGCCCAGCTTCCCCTCCCCGAAAGAAAACGGTTCGCACCAATTTGTTAACCCGCAGTGACACTGACTGGTGGACCTCCCTCTCACTTCTTTTCCCACTGACGACTGGACCCCACTCTCCTGTTCATCTTCCTCACCCGCGCGACCTCTTCTACCTCCCCCGTCGCCGTTTTCTGCTTTGATTTCGCGGCTTGAATTCGTCATAACGCGGCCACCATTACTCGCAGTAACCATGCCCCTTTAAACGCCAACGAATCTCCTCCGTTTCCCCTCTGTCTCCTTTCCCAAGCATGCCCCCAGCCCCCCCCCCCCAATTTCTCCCCGAGCAGCTCTGTCTCCGACGAGCTTCCACCTTCGATTCCGGCCGAGCCACACCACCTCCTGCCTCCCCGAGCACACGAGCACGCTCACCACATCTAGGCGCATCCACCTGTGCCCTTCGTACGACCGCGGGTGCTCCAGAGCAACGCCTGCAACAAGCTCTGAATGACGCCGCCGTCCGCTTCAACTCCGACGAGCCCCACAGGTAGTTTCCGGCCGCCCCTCTACCTCTCGTTCACGCACACAACTTTGTTTTGAACCTGCGCGTCTAACCGCGTCATCATTTTGTCTCGAGGTGATCCTCAGCACCGTCCCCAACCACAACCAGAGCACGCCGTCGCTAGAATGAACTCCGGCGAGCGATTACTCTGACCGTCGCCTTGCCTGTCGACCACGACGAAGCTTCCCACCTCTGCGATCTCGGTGAGCCTACTCCTTCCCTCTCTCGCTTCCTGTTTCGCCAGCGCTGCCGCCCGCTAGCCACCGCCGGCGCCGCTCACATTTGGTCAATACGATGATAGCCGTAGGATCTGGATCGAACGAACTAGATAGAACACTTAAACGCCGAAGGGGTACGTGTTCTGGGCCACGCGATCTGTTTAGATCCAACGGTCTGTAGCGTGATCCACACTGAACCGGTACCGTCCAATTAGAGAGCGACGCGTGGCCAACTCTAGTTTAAAACAGGAATTTGAAAACAGATTTGTTTGTGAATTTCAAACCTCTGTAACTTTTAAACCACACGTCCAAATTTTGCAAACTTTATATCGTTGGAATCAGTAGAACAAACCCTAGCCAACCATGACTTTAGTTTAGCAAATATTATCTGTTAGCTTGTTGGTTTTTGCAGAAACTTTTGATTGCTTGTTAAGGATGTAAAAATTGTTTAAAAATGAATTTGGGGTTAAAATCTTTTGCAATTGGATTGCTTTGAACCTACTGACCATAGGAAACACTTTGTGGATTCAAAAATGTATTTGGTAAAACAAAATAATGATTCTTTGATTTAAAACCATTTCTAGTCAAATAGAAATGTGGTTTATCTATTAAAAATGACTTTCAAGGAAAACTTTTGGGAAATGTTTTGTTTTAAACTCTCTGACCCCAAACACCAAGTTTTGTGATTTGAAAATGTTTTTTGGTGAACCCTATAGATTAATGGCTTAGTAAAAATATTGTTAAACCACATAAAATGATACTTTGTTTTGAAAATGGTTTTTGAAGTGAAACCTTTTACAAATGACTTTGCCACTTTACAAAATGACCATTAGGTGTTTTCAAATGTTTATGACCCATTAGGAACCACTTTTTCAAACAAAACAAAGCTTGGCATGCTTGCATGCATTACTTTGACTTTGTCATTTTATGTGTTGATTTGCTTGATTGGTAGATTGAGTATGTGCCTTGATTGGTTGATTTGTAGTGACTTGAAGAGTGTGATTGTTGCAAGGACAAGGAGTGAACCCATACTCTACCAAAAAGGCAAGTGATGCTTCATACTTTGTCCCATTACTTTCACTATGCATTAGTGATTTTGCTAAGTAAAACTTGGATGGATTTTGCTAAGTATAAACCTTGCTATAGGAAAACCTAGTAGATGAAACCTTAGTGGAAATCTTCCTAAGTTAAGATTCCTATTACTACCAAGCTTAGCCTAGCTAATATAAAACATGGGTGGAATATATA
The DNA here is from genome assembly GCA_030063025.1 of Avena longiglumis. Classification (NCBI taxonomy): domain Eukaryota; kingdom Viridiplantae; phylum Streptophyta; class Magnoliopsida; order Poales; family Poaceae; genus Avena; species Avena longiglumis. The sequence goes on along the minus strand of CP125978.1, from coordinate 144,251,770 downwards.
TTCACACTATGGAAAAATATTCTAAGTCTGAGGACTTGTGTTTTTGTTTAATAAAACAACTAAGTTAATGAATCACCTGGGTGGAATGGTAATTGCTTGGTGGTTTTTGGTTGAGTGGTTACACAAGGCCAGGGGACTGGTGAACCTTGTGTATCTCACTTGTGGATGGCCACCCAGGAACAAAGAGATTTGAGATGTCAAATGTTGAGAAGCTTCAAGTGCAACCACTTGGCAATATGGGCTCTGCCATGATCATATAGGTTGCAAGAACTTAGCCATATGGACAGTGGGTGGTAGTGTTTGATAGGTTGGAACGCGTCCATTTTGGTCTAAGGGAAGGCTTCTGAAAGATCTTGTCTTGGGAAACCAAGTTTTGTGGGGAAAGTGCACCACCTCTGCAAAGTGTAAAATCTAAGTACTTAGCCATGTCCCTGGTAAAGGACAATTTGAGCATCAAGACATGGAAGCAATCAAGAATCTCATCATTCAAATTTCTAAGTTAAAACTTGTGGTTTGAACAAGGGTTGTTTGAAATCTTCAATCTTTGATTGAGAGATGCCTTGGTTAAAGGATCTTCAAATCTTTGATTGAGAAAAATGATTTTGTCAAAACAAAAACTTAGTATTTTCAAAATGATAAGGAAAATCTATTTTGAGCAATGCAAGCCTCAACTCCACTTAGCCAAATGCATATAGATGATAGACTCCACCATATTACCATAGTATCACTTGCCAATACAATTCAAATGTATTGACCCTTGTGGCTGTAACTTGTAATGTTGCAGGTTTGATTGTTTTAGAGAAGATTGATTGATTAGGATTACAAAGTCTACAACCAACATGTCTGCCTATGGCACTTTGAAGATGAAGGACCCCATGAATATAGTTATTCCGCTGCAATGTAATGTAATAGCCAAAAGAGCTATGTATGATGTAATAAAATTATGTTATTCCTGGCTATAAAGTTATATTATGACCTTTGTTTCTTGATATTACATCTTAACTGTGGATGCTAGCTATTGATCCAGGGACTAGCATTGTAAACACAGGGGACTCCACCTTATATTGTATAAAGGTTGGGACACTCCCTCTATAGATGGTATCAGAGCATTGTGTTGCCTGTAGGATTTGTAAACCTAGGATTGGACAAAAACCCTTAGAAAATAGGAGTTGTACTTGTTCCAAAAACTTATTTACAAAAACACTTGTAAACTCTTTTCTCAACCATTTTGGTTTCAAATCTACTTCTCTTCTATTTCAACTTGATGGAAAACCAACCCCATGGCCAAAGACTGCACCATGTGCAAAGGACTTCTTCAACTTCTTCAACTTTAATGACTTCAACTTCTTCAACTCTAATGACTTCAACATCTTCAGCATGTTCACCAAGGACTTCCAACTTGGATACCACTAAGGACTACAAGTGAGTCAAGTAAATCTTACTCAAGATTTGGAGACTAAGGGAATGCAAAATAAGAAGGAGCAACCAACAACTTTGAAGTGTTTGTAACCAAGAGTTTTTCTCAAGGAAATCATGATCTCATTCAAGAAGAATCAACCAAGAAGGATGGAAAGATCACAAGTGAACCATATAGATGGACCACCATATTAAGTATAGAACAAACCCACCAACTTATGTGGTGTAACAAAAATATTTTTGTTGCCTAAGTTTGTGCTTGAACTTTGTTGTTTGAGTGAAAAGTTGTTTGTGATTTCTTGCACATTGCTTGTTTGAATTGTGATGTGTGTGATTAGAATTATTCCCTTAGAAATATTTTGCCTATTCTAAATCTCCCTTCAACCCAAACAGATGACTACCCCAAGAGACTCCAGCATCAAGGTTGATGACACCAACACTAACCAAGAGGACAGCATGAAAGAGCTCATAGCAACCCAAAACCAGTTGAGCCAAGAGACAACTCAGCTTTTAGCCAACAACAATGGACTAGACCCAGCCATACAAAGGATTTTGAAACTTCAATCCCAATTGCTGCAAGGATTGGTTACTCAAATGATCAACATGGGCGAAAACTTTTCCCAAAGCGCTAATGACAACAAGGATGACAAAGATGTTAATCTAGAAGGAACCCAAGCTAGCAATACTTGTGGAGACAAGGATCATGCATCCAATGAGCATAAAGATCAATGCCCCAAGAACAGAGAAAGATCTCCCACCTATGAAGAACATGAACTAGAAGAACTCCTAGCTTTGGAGAGACCCAAAAAGAAGAAGAAGAAATGCCCCAACCCTAACAAGGAGGATATTACTCAAGTGCAATGTTACAATTGCAAAGAGATGGGACACTATGCCAATGAATGCCCAGAAAAGAAGAACCAAGGAAACAAACAAGAAGAATTGTTGCCCAAGGAAAAGAAAGATATCAGCCAAGTGATGTGTTTCAAATGCAAGGAACTAGGCCACTATGTAAACAATTGTCCAGGAAAGAGGAAGCCCAAGATAAACCAACCTATAAAAGACCTCAGCCTTCTCACATGTTTCAAGTGTGAAAACAAAGGACACTATGCAGATGTTTGCCTAGAGAAGTTTCCCCAGGACCCCAAGAAGGCCAATATGTAATTTAGTTAGAAATTTTTTAAGGGTGGTAGTACCCTAGTTGTTTTGAGCCTACTTGTAACCCTAGCCTCCCCAAATCTCGGGACGAGATTTATTTTAAGGGTGGTAGCCTGTCACATCCCAAGATTTTTCAAATCTTGTAATGTGAAAAATAAATGAATAAAATAAAATTTTGTTTGATTTTCAGGGCCAGAAGAAACTTTTGAATCCAATTGGAAATCTTCAAACCTATTTTGAACAAAGAAATCCTAAAGGTATTAAAAAGATAAATATTTAGTAAAGGAAAAATAAAAATATTTTACTACTACTTTGAAATCTTTTTATAGAGGTTTTGGTTTTCAAAGGGAAAAGAAATATTTAAATAAAGATTATCTTATAGAGCCAAATTAAACCTTGGCCAAGCTTTTGAAATAAAAATGTTTTGTTTTGATTAAAAATAGTAAAGGTTTATTTAAATAAAATAATAAGGAATTAATATCCAAATTTTATTCAAATAAAAGGTTTTACCATTTTAATTAAAACATCAAAACCTATTAAATTATTTTAAATAAGTTTTCTAAGTATTTTATTTTCTTAATTAAAACCTACTGAAGTGTTTTGGTTTTATTTTAGATTTCAAAATAAATATTTTAATAAATCAAACCCTATTTAATTAAATAACTAAAGGTCCATTTTATTTAATTAATGAATGGATCCTAAAATGAATAAAAATATTATTTTATTTTGGGATTTGGTTTATGTTGATAAAAAGAACCAAATTCAAGTGCAAAGTTTAGTGATTGTTTGAAATTGTTTGAATGTTTGAATAGTTGATTGAAATTCAAAACAGAAAATAGATTTGGAAAAAGAAAAAGGTTCAGACAGAAAAAAATAGTGCAAAGGACCAAGCCCAACAAGGCCCAGCAAACAGCCCAGCTTCCCCTCCCCGAAAGAAAACGGTTCGCACCAATTTGTTAACCCGCAGTGACACTGACTGGTGGACCTCCCTCTCACTTCTTTTCCCACTGACGACTGGACCCCACTCTCCTGTTCATCCTCCTCACCCGCGCGACCTCTTCTCCCTCCCCCGTCGCCATTTTCTGCTTTAATTTCGCGGCTTGAATTCATCATAACGCGGCCACCATTACTCGCAGTAAACATGCCCCTTTAAACGCCACCGAATATCCTCCGTTTCCCCTCTGTCTCCTTCCCCAAGCACGCCCCCAGGCCGCCCCAATTTCTCTCTGAGCAGCTCTGTCTCCGACGAGCTTCCACCTTCGATTCCGGCCGAGCCACACCACCTCCTGCCTCCCCGAGCACACGAGCACGCTCACCACATCCAGGCGCATCCACCTGTGCCCTTCGTACGACCGTGGGTGCTCCAGAGCAACGTCTACAACAAGCTCTGAACGACGCCGCCGTCCGCTCCAACTCCGACGAGCCCCACAGGTAGTTTCCGGCCGCCCCTCTACCTCTCGTTCACGCACACAACTTTGTTTTGAACCTGCGCGTCTAACCGCGTCATCATTTTGTCTCGAGGTGATCCTCGCACGCCCCCAACCACAACCGAGCACGCCGTCGCGAATGAACTCCGAGCGATTACTCGACGATCGCGGCGCCTTGCCCGTCGACCACACGACGAGCTTCCCGACCTCCCTGCGATCTCGGTGATCCTACTCCCTCCTCTCTCGCTTCTGTTCGCCAGCCGCCATCGCCGACCGTCGCCGCTAGCCACCGCCAAGCGCCACATTTGGTCAATACGATGATAGCCGTAGGATCTGGATCGAACGAACTAGATAGAACACTTAAACGCCGAAGGGGTACGTGTTCTGGGCCACGCGATCTGTTTAGATCCAACGGTCTGCAGCGTGATCTACACTGAACCGGTACCGTCCAATTAGAGAGCGACGCGTGGCCAACTCTAGTTTAAAACAGGAATTTGAAAACAGATTTGTTTGTGAATTTCAAACCTCTGTAACTTTTAAACCACACTTCCAAATTTTGCAAACTTTATATCGTTGGAATCAGTAGAACAAACCATAGCCAACCATGCCTTTAGTTTAGCAAATAGTATCTGTTAGCTTGTTGGTTTTTGTAGAAACTTTTGATTGCTTGTTAAGGATGTAAAAATTGTTTAAAAATGAATTTGGGGTTAAAATCTTTTGCAATTGGATTGCTTTGAACCTACTGACCATAGGAAACACTTTGTGGATTCAAAAATGTATTTGGTAAAACAAAATAATGATTCTTTGATTTAAAACCATTTCTAGTCAAATAGAAATGTGGTTTATCTATTAAAAATGACTTTAAAGGAAAACTTTTGGGAAATGTTTTGTTTTAAACTCTCTGACCCCAAACACCAAGTTTTGTGATTTGAAAATGTTTTTTGGTGAACCCTATAGATTAATGGCTTAGTAAAAATATTGTTACACCACATAAAATGATACTTTGTTTTGAAAATGGTTTTTGAAGTGAAACCTTTTCCAAATGACTTTGCCACTTTAAAAAATGACCATTAGGTGTTTTCAAATGTTTATGACCCATTAGGAACCACTTTTTCAAACAAAACAAAGCTTGGCATTCTTGCATGCATTACTTTGACTTTGTCATTTTATGTGTTGATTTGCTTGATTGGTAGATTGAGTATGTGCCTTGATTGGTTGATTTGTAGTGACTTGAAGAGTGTGATTGTTGCAAGGACAAGGAGTGAACCCATACTCTACCAAAAAGGCAAGTGATGCTTCATACTTTGTCCCATTACTTTCACTATGCATTAGTGATTTTGCTAAGTAAAACTTGCATGGATTTTGCTAAGTATAAACCTTGCTATAGGAAAACCTAGTAGATGAAACCTTAGTGGAAATCTTCCTAAGTTAAGATTCCTATTACTACCAAGCTTAGCCTAGCTAATATAAAACATGGGTGGAATATATATTCACACTATGGAAAAATATTCTAAGTCTGAGGACTTGTGTTTTTGTTTAATAAAACAACTAAGTTAATGAATCACCTGGGTGGAATGGTAATTGCTTGGTGGTTACACAAGGCCAGGGGACTGGTGAACCTTGTGTATCTCACTTGTGGATGGCCACCCAGGAACAAAGAGATTTGAGATGTCAAATGTTGAGAAGCTTCAAGTGCAACCACTTGGCAATATGGGCTCTGTCATGATCATATAGGTTGCAAGAACTTAGCCATATGGACAGTGGGTGGTAGTGTTTGATAGGTTGGATCGCGTCCATTTTGGTCTAAGGGAAGGCTTCTGAAAGATCTTGTCTTGGGAAATCAAGTTTTGTGGGGAAAGTGCACCACCTCTGCAGAGTGTAAAATCTAAGTACTTAGCCATGTCCCTGGTAAAGGACAATTTGAGCATCAAGACATGGAAGCAATCAAGAATCTCATCATTCAAATTTCTAAGTTAAAACTTGTGGTTTGAACAAGGGTTGTTTGAAATCTTCAATCTTTGATTGAGAGATGCCTTGGTTAAAGGATCTTCAAATCTTTGATTGAGAAAAATGATTTTGTCAAAACAAAAACTTAGTATTTTCAAAATGATAAGGAAAATCTATTTTGAGCAATGCAAGCCTCAACTCCACTTAGCCAAATGCATATAGATGATAGACTCCACCATATTACCATAGTATCACTTGCCAATACAATTCAAATGTATTGACCCTTGTGGCTGTAACTTGTAATGTTGCAGGTTTGATTGTTTTAGAGAAGATTGATTGATTAGGATTACAAAGTCTACAACCAACATGTCTGCCTATGGCACTTTGAAGATGAAGGACCCCATGAATATAGTTATTCCGCTGCAATGTAATGTAATAGCCAAAAGAGCTATGTATGATGTAATAAAATTATGTTATTCCTGGTTATAAAGTTATATTATGACCTTTGTTTCTTGATATTACATCTTAACTGTGGATGCTAGCTATTGATCCAGGGACTAGCATTGTAAACACAGGGGACTCCACCTTATATTGTATAAAGGTTGGGACACTCCCTCTATAGATGATATCAGAGCATTGTGTTGCCTGTAGGATTTGTAAACCTAGGATTGGACAAAAACCCTTAGAAAATAGGAGTTGTACTTGTTCCAAAAACTTATTTACAAAAACACTTGTAAACTCTTTTCTCAACCATTTTGGTTTCAAATCTACTTCTCTTCTATTTCAACTTGATGGAAAACCAACCCCATGGCCAAAGACTGCACCATGTGCAAAGGACTTCTTCAACTTCTTCAACTTTAATGACTTCAACTTCTTCAACTCTAATGACTTCAACATCTTCAGCATGTTCACCAAGGACTTCCAACTTGGATACCACTAAGGACTACAAGTGAGTCAAGTAAATCTTACTCAAGATTTGGAGACTAAGGGAATGCAAAATAAGAAGGAGCAACCAACAACTTTGAAGTGTTTGTAACCAAGAGTTTTTCTCAAGGAAATCATGATCTCATTCAAGAAGAATCAACCAAGAAGGATGGAAAGATCACAAGTGAACCATATAGATGGACCACCATATTAAGTATAGAACAAACCCACCAACTTATGTGGTGTAACAAAAATATTTTTGTTGCCTAAGTTTGTGCTTGAACTTTGTTGTTTGAGTGAAAAGTTGTTTGTGATTTCTTGCACATTGCTTGTTTGAATTGTGATGTGTGTGATTAGAATTATTCCCTTAGAAATATTTTGCCTATTCTAAATCTCCCTTCAACCCAAACAGATGACTACCCCAAGAGACTCCAACATCAAGGTTGATGACACCAACACTAACCAAGAGGACAACATGAAAGAGCTCATAGCAACCCAAAACCAGTTGAGCCAAGAGACAACTCAGCTTTTAGCCAACAACAATGGACTAGACCCATCCATACAAAGGATTTTGAAACTTCAATCCCAATTGCTGCAAGGATTGGTTACTCAAATGATCAACATGGGCGAAAACTTTTCCCAAAGCGCTAATGACAACAAGGATGACAAAGATGTTAATCTAGAAGGAACCCAAGCTAGCAATACTTGTGGAGACAAGGATCATGCATCCAATGAGCATAAAGATCAATGCCCCAAGAAGAGAGAAAGATCTCCCACCTATGAAGAACATGAACTAGAAGAACTCCTAGCTTTGGAGAGACCCAAAAAGAAGAAGAAGAAGAAATGCCCCAACCCTAACAAGGAGGATATTACTCAAGTGCAATGTTACAATTGCAAAGAGATGGGACACTATGCCAATGAATGCCCAGAAAAGAAGAACCAAGGAAACAAACAAGAAGAATTGTTGCCCAAGGAAAAGAAAGATATCAGCCAAGTGATGTGTTTCAAATGCAAGGAACTAGGCCACTATGTAAACAATTGTCCAGGAAAGAGGAAGCCCAAGATAAACCAACCTATAAAAGACCTCAGCCTTCTCACATGTTTCAAGTGTGAAAACAAAGGACACTATGCAGATGTTTGCCCAGAGAAGTTTCCCCAGGACCCCAAGAAGGCCAATATGTAATTTAGTTAGAAATTTTTTAAGGGTGGTAGTACCCTAGTTGTTTTGAGCCTACTTGTAACCCTAGCCTCCCCAAATCTCGGGACGAGATTTATTTTATGGGTGGTAGCCTATCACATCCCAAGATTTTTCAAATCTTGTAATGTGAAAAATAAATGAATAAAATAAAATTTTGTTTGATTTTCAGGGCCAGAAGAAACTTTTGAATCCAATTGGAAATCTTCAAACCTATTTTGAACAAAAAATCCTAAAGGTATTAAAAAGATAAATATTTAGTAAAGGAAAAATAAAAATATTTTACTACTACTTTGAAATCTTTTTATAGAGGTTTTGGTTTTCAAAGGGAAAAGAAATATTTAAATAAAGATTATCTTATAGAGCCCAATTAAACCTTGGCCAAGCTTTTGAAATAAAAATGTTTTGTTTTGATTAAAAATAGTAAAGGTTTATTTAAATAAAATAATAAGGAATTAATATCCAAATTTTATTCAAATAAAAGGTTTTACCATTTTAATTAAAACATCAAAACCTATTAAATTATTTTAAATAAGTTTTCTAAGTATTTTATTTTCTTAATTAAAACCTACTGAAGTGTTTTGGTTTTATTTTAGATTTCAAAATAAATATTTTAATAAATCAAACCCTATTTAATTAAATAACTAAAGGTCCATTTTATTTAATTAATGAATGGATCCTAAAATGAATAAAAATATTATTTTATTTTGGGATTTGGTTTATGTTGATAAAAAGAACCAAATTCAAGTGCAAAGTTTAGTGATTGTTTGAAATTGTTTGAATGTTTGAATAGTTGATTGAAATTCAAAACAGAAAATAGATTTGGAAAAAGAAAAAGGTTCAGACAGAAAAAAATAGTGCAAAGGACCAAGCCCAACAAGGCCCAGCAAACAGCCCAGCTTCCCCTCCCCGAAAGAAAACGGTTCGCACCAATTTGTTAACCCGCAGTGACACTGACTGGTGGACCTCCCTCTCACTTCTTTTCCCACTGACGACTGGACCCCACTCTCCTGTTCATCCTCCTCACCCGCGCGACCTCTTCTCCCTCCCCCGTCGCCATTTTCTGCTTTAATTTCGCGGCTTGAATTCATCATAACGCGGCCACCATTACTCGCAGTAACCATGCCCCTTTAAACGCCAACGAATCTCCTCCGTTTCCCCTCTGTCTCCTTCCCCAAGCACGCCCCCAGGCCGCCCCAATTTCTCCCCGAGCAGCTCTGTCTCCGACGAGCTTCCACCTTCGATTCCGGCCGAGCCACACCACCTCCTGCCTCCCCGAGCACACGAGCACGCTCACCACATCCAGGCGCATCCACCTGTGCCCTTCGTACGACCGCGGGCGCTCCAGAGCAACGTCTGCAACAAGCTCTGAACGACGCCGCCGTCCGCTCCAACTCCGACGAGCCCCACAGGTAGTTTCCGGCCGCCCCTCTACCTCTCGTTCACGCACACAACTTTGTTTTGAACCTGCGCGTCTAACCGCGTCATCATTTTGTCTCGAGGTGATCCTCAGCACCGTCCCCAACCACAACCAGAGCACGCCGTCGCCAGAATGAACTCCAGCGAGCGATTACTCGTACGACCGTGCGCCCCTTGCCCCGTCGACCACACGACGAGCTTCCCCAGCCTCCTGCGATCTCGGTGAGCCTACTCCCTCCCTCTCTCGCTTCCTGTTTCGCCAGCGCCGCCACTGTCAGACCGTCGCCGCCGCTAGCCACCGCCGGCGCCGCTCACATTTGGTCAATACGATGATAGCCGTAGGATCTGGATCGAACGAACTAGATAGAACACTTAAACGCCGAAGGGGTACGTGTTCTGGGCCACGCGATCTGTTTAGATCCAACGGTCTGCAGCGTGATCTACACTAAACCGGTACCGTCCAATTAGAGAGCGACGCGTGGCCAGCTCTAGTTTAAAACAGGAATTTGAAAACAGATTTGTTTGTGAATTTCAAACCTCTGTAACTTTTAAACCACACGTCCAAATTTTGCAAACTTTATATCGTTGGAATCAGTAGAACAAACCATAGCCAACCATGCCTTTAGTTTAGCAAATAGTATCTGTTAGCTTGTTGGTTTTTGTAGAAACTTTTGATTGCTTGTTAAGGATGTAAAAATTGTTTAAAAATGAATTTGGGGTTAAAATCTTTTGCAATTGGATTGCTTTGAACCTACTGACCATAGGAAACACTTTGTGGATTCAAAAATGTATTTGGTAAAACAAAATAATGATTCTTTGATTTAAAACCATTTCTAGTCAAATAGAAATGTGGTTTATCTATTAAAAATGACTTTAAAGGAAAACTTTTGGGAAATGTTTTGTTTTAAACTTTCTGACCCCAAACACCAAGTTTTGTGATTTGAAAATGTTTTTTGGTGAACCCTATAGATTAATGGCTTAGTAAAAATATTTTTACACCACATAAAATGATACTTTGTTTTGAAAATGGTTTTTGAAGTGAAACCTTTTCCAAATGACTTTGCCACTTTACAAAATGACCATTAGGTGTTTTAAAATGTTTATGACCCATTAGGAACCACTTCTTCAAACAAAACAAAGCTTGGCATGCTTGCATGCATTAATTTGACTTTATCATTTTATATGTTGATTTGCTTGATTGGTAGATTGAGTATGTGCCTTGATTGGTTGATTTGTAGTGACTGAAGAGTGTGATTGTTGCAAGGACAAGGAGTGAACCCATACTCTACCAAAAAGGCAAGTGATGCTTCATACTTTGTCCCATTACTTTCACTATGCATTAGTGATTTTGCTAAGTAAAACTTGCATGGATTTTGCTAAGTATAAACCTTGGTATAGGAAAACCTAGTAGATGAAACCTTAGTGGAAATCTTCCTAAGTTAAGATTCCTATTACTACCAAGCTTAGCCTAGCTAATAGAAAACATGGGTGGAATATATATTCACACTATGGAAAAATATTCTAAGTCCGAGGACTTGTGTTTTTGTTTAATAAAACAACTAAGTTAATGAATCACCTGGGTGGAATGGTAATTGCTTGGTGGTTTTTGGTTGAGTGGTTACACAAGGCCAGGGGACTGGTGAACCTTGTGTATCTCACTTGTGGATGGCCACCCAGGAACAAAGAGATTTGAGATGTCAAATGTTGAGAAGCTTCAAGTGCAACCACTTGGCAATATGGGCTCTGCCATGATCATATAGGTTGCAAGAACTTAGACATATGGACAGTGGGTGGTAGTGTTTGATAGGTTGGAACGCGTCCATTTTGGTCTAAGGAAGGCTTCAAAGATCTTGTCTTGGGAAACCAAGTCTTGTGGGGAAAGTGCACCACCTCTGCAGAGTGTAAAATCTAAGTACTTAGCCATGTCCCTGGTAAAGGACAATTTGAGCATCAAGACATGGAAGCAATCAAGAATCTCATCATTCAAATTTCTAAGTTAAAACTTGTGGTTTGAACAAGGGTTGTTTGAAATCTTCAATCTTTGATTGAGAGATGCCTTGGTTAAAGGATCTTCAAATCTTTGATTGAGAAAAATGATTTTGTCAAAACAAAAACTTAGTATTTTCAAAATGATAAGGAAAATCTATTTTGAGCAATGCAAGCCTCAACTCCACTTAGCCAAATGCATATAGATGATAGACTCCACCATATTACCATAGTATCACGTGCCAATAAAATTCAAATGTATTGACCCTTGTGGCTGTAACTTGTAATGTTGCAGGTTTGATTTTTTTAGAGAAGATTGATTGATTAGGATTACAAAGTCTACAACCAACATGTCTGCCTGTGGCACTTTGAAGATGAAGGACCCCATGACTATAGTTATTCCGCTGCAATGTAATGTAATAGCCAAAAGAGCTATGTATGATGTAATACAATTATGTTATTCCTGGTTATAAAGTTATATTATGACCTTTGTTTCTTGATATTACATCTTAACTGTGGATGCTAGCTATTGATCCAGGGACTAGCATTGTAAACACAGGGGACTCCACCTTATATTGTATAAAGGTTGGGACACTCCCTCTACAGAAGCAATCAAACAATCAGGGCTATCAATGGAACCAGGAGGCAATCTATTAAACCAAGGCCTAGCTTCTTCTTTTAGTGAAAAAGGGAAGATATTAGTACCAAGGTACTTGCACATCTTAAAATCATCAGAGAATAAAGCACTCATAATAGACAACTCATTCATATGAGCCACAATACTCTCATTTTTAGTCCCACAAAAAGGTTCTTTCTCAACAATGTCTAAATAGGATAAATCAAGAGAGAAATCATAATCTTTATCTTTAATATCTATGGGAGAGGTGGCAAACTTAGGATCAAAGGACAGTTTAGGAATAATGGTACGTCTAGCAAGGAGACTCTTAATAGCACTAGAACCATGTGTGTTTTGACACTCTTCAACAAATTCATCAGTGAACTCAATGTAACCATCATTAATATCATAACTCTCTCTAGAATCAGGTGAGATAACGGGTGTAGCAGTGTCTTCACTAGGAGTTTCAGTATTTATTAAACCAGCCATAGTAGCATCTAGGAAAGGACCTAATGAACCACTCGCATCAAGCACAGTAGAAGTAACATCATGAGCATCAAAAGCAGTTTCAGATTCAGTAGTAGTAGCAGTGTGTGTAGCATGTGTATGTGGTGGTGGTGTAACAAGCTTACTTATAACAGACGGTGAATCAAGAGCAACAGAGGTGTTTAGGACTTGTCAACACCCGGATTTTTAATCCCAGATGCCTGTTATGCCATACATCGCAATCCCAGGATTACCATTTTTGCGAGACATAAAAAATTTGGATACCACAGTACATCATCCATTACAAACCATACATAAGGTCTTACACAAATAAGGATCTCATGATCCGGTTCTTAATTCAACTCAAGCAGCGGAATAACGTAATAATAAAAGTAGCGTAGGATAAGCTCCATCTTCGGGTTCACAGGCAATGCTGACGATGGGATATGATCCTAGTTGTCGTAAACTTACTAGGGTCCATCATCCTGGTACTCCTCTTCATAGTCTGGCCACGGGAATAGCCAGGGACAAAGCCATGAGTACTCTTTAAGTACTCGCAAACTAATACTAACAGTTAAAGGGGTTTTTGTAGTAGGACACTAAGCTCTAGGTTTGTTTTGCAAAAGCCAGATTTAATTCTACTAAGTTCAGGAGCAAGAAAATCTAGTTGAAGTTTTATAACACCTAAGTGGGAACTTGTATTTCATATCACAACTCTGTTGTGGTCAAGTCAAAATCTCAATTCATTTCATAAGTCATTTTGAAAACATCTGACGGGGGAACAATATGGCCACTCCAACTGTCCATAACCGCGGATGTGGCTATTCAAATAGTTTGACACTCTGCAGAGATTGTACACTTTCACCACAACATTCGATACATCCGTCAGGAACAAATCCTGAATTTACCATACTCAGTATGTGGATAATCAATCCTAACCTTTCAATTACACGCCCTAGTATAAGCACCTCTCCTGTGAGTTTGGCCTCCCAACCATGACCAACTGTCATCTTGGGTACTGCACAGGTGGACAATCTTCACAAGGTAGCATCAGCTCAGACCTTCGCCGTGAGGGAACCCATACTAAAGTATATAAGTTTCCAGTCAAGCCCTACCCAATTTTCGGGTATTGTGGTTGTACGGTAAAATTGGAATGGTATCGCATCCAGACAACCATCAGTTTTATAAAGGGCTAAGACTCATGCCTCAACATTTTCATCATCCAAATCATCTGGTGTTCGGAAACACATGTTAAAACATCTCATTAGAATGACTCATCATTCTAAGGTTTTCTTAACCATTTTCACCAAGTATTCCCATCTAGAGTTGATCAAGTTTTATACTTAGCACTAGCATCTACAAGTGGTGGTAAATCCTAATGAGAGGTGGTAAACAAGTGGAGATTTGCTAAGTTCAATCTCAGGCCTTAGGATGACATCAAGATTATCTAGCTTAGGCCAAATTTAATGCTCTTTATGCAACCTTCAATTATCTTCCTAGAATCTACAAGTTACTTATGTAGACTCTAAGTAATAGCTTTGATAAAGAAATAAAGTATAAAGCTTGCAAGTAAAACTAGGAGGGGTATCAAGTGGGTATGATCACATATGCTTAAGGCTAGTGGTCATGGTAACAAGCAAGTGTTTGCTTGCATAGGTCAACTTCATTAGTAAGGCTTGCTAAAGTATAGTATCTTGCAAGTGTTAGCTTTCTCAATCAACTAGTAGTATTAGGCTTGCCTTATGCAGAGCAGTGGTTGAAGTTATCCTCGGCTTCTTCTTCGTAGTATCCTCCTTCCTCCTTGTATCCTTGGTCGGTACTAGCATCTATAAATAAATACGAGGTACACAATCACCAAACAATACTTAACTACTTTCAATTATCACACAAAAGGGTTCTATAGATGATCTAGCATCATCACTAACATTCAAGATTAAAGCATTTGCATTATTTATTTATTTTTAGAAAAGTAATTTCTACTCATTGAAAAACTACTTAAGATTTAATATTCTACAAACCAAACATGGGATCATGTTGACACATGTCATCACCACATATTTCAGTACATGAGAATGTGATTTAAAGTGGTGTCACAATTTAATAAGGTTTACCCTTTTATTTTAAATAAAATAAAATGACTAGAAATGCCTATGTGGCATTCTTTTATTACTTGAACATTATTTCTGTAAGTAAACCCATATGTTTTTTATATATTCTGAAAGGTATGGTTAAATGTGATTTCTGAGAGTTGGAATAAACTCAAAAGCTATTATGGTTGAAATTTGAAAAATGTTTGAATGCAGAAAAGCTTCTGACTTGTTATTTTTACCAAGGTTGATCTACAGATCCAAATGACTTGAATCCAACGGGCTTGGATTAAGCATTTCAATACCTTTCTAACAAAATTGGTTTTATGCAATTTGGTTTACTAAATCGAGCTGGGTTGATTTTTGAAACTAGGTACAGAATTGAGTTCGACGGCTAATGTGGTGCGTTGGATTAGAAGTGAGATCGACGGCTGAGGGTCGTCATCGACGATGAACAAGTCACCGGCGAGCTCGAACCCTAGCGGCTCAGTGGGGGGTGCATAGGGGGCATACCGGGGCTCCAGTGACGACGACGAGGCGGGCAAACAACGAAGTCGACGACGGGGAACTCAGGGGTGGTCACGGCAGCTCCGGGGGTGGTCGAAATCAACGGCTCCCTTCTTCTCCAGAGGCGGCCTGCTCCGGCGCAATTCTGGCGAGCTGCTGCTCCTCGTGCTCCGGGTAAGGGATGGAATGATCAGTGAGATGAGGGGAGTGAGATGGTGTGAAGAAATTGAGCGGGGTTCGTCTCCTTTTATAGGCTCGACGGCAAGACCGAGAGGGATGGGCAGGCGACAGTGGAGACACGGCTACGGGCGGCTAGTGGCATGGCTGCGGTTGGCGATCGACGGGTGGTCTCCTGGCGATGCTCTAGAGCTTAAATGCGCGTGTAGGGGCGGTGGAAATTGGTCGGGAACGTGCGGTGCTCTGCGAGGCATAGGCGGCGAACTCCGCGGAGAGCGGTGGCTACAGGGTACGGGCGATGAAACGAGCATGTATGGTGGTCTCCTGGGACGGTGGGGTACATGCTGGCGGGCGGCAAGGGCTCGAGGTGGTAGGGTTGCGTGGGAACGGCGCGTGCTCTGCGGTGCGTGTCGGCATGGTTGACAGCGGCACGGGCGCGGCGTTCCTGGCGGTTCTGGTCGCTGTCTCCGAGCTAGGGCTGGTCGAGAGGGGGCGGTAAGGCATGGGCTGCATGCCAGACAAGGTTGGCACAACTAGTTCTTCTCCTAACTTGCTGTCCACACTGGGGTGACACGGGTGCTCTCGGCCTGCTCACCATTGATGACAATGGCCAGCTTACAGTGGTGCTAGAGGTTAGTTCAGGTTTCTAGATGATCTACTAAGGCTATTTGTAACCAGAGAGGGAACAAGGTTGGCCAAAACACTGCTCAACATAGTGTTTTTGATTTTGTGGATTTGAATCTACAACCTGTTTGATGAAATGGCCGCATGAACTTAAGTTTTGAATTTTGAAAAGATTTTTGGTGGGTGTGCTAGGCATGTGTTGAGGGTTCTGTGGATGCTTGGGTTTTGAAAATTGAGCTTGTTTGAGTGCTTTTTGAAATAGTGGGATCTTCCCATATGAAATAGATTCAATTTTGAACTGTCATTTAAACTAAGCATTTGAATGTTTTTGGATGATCACAAAGTGGGCCTTGGTACCTGATTATGAGTACTAACAAGGGGTGCAAAGATCCATACATGTTTCTGTTAAGTTCTGAAAGTTAGGGTTAGCCAAAGTAGGCATGGGAGTTAACTTGGCCAAAGTGACCATTCACTTAATTTATTTTTTTTGACTTGTTTGTCTTTGGGAAAATTTTGGGGATTGTTTAGATGATGTTTATTTCACCTAAGAATCATTTTACAAGCAAATAAACACAGAACCAAGGAAATTCAAAAGAATCCAAATTTTAATACACACACATATGAATGCTTTCATATTTTTAGTTGGAAAAGTTTTTGTTAACCCTAAATTTGGTGATTAGAGTTTGATGTTCCAAGTTTAATATATTTGGGATGTTACAGGACTGTACCTCTTCTTGTAGTGGATGGTAAAATAGGAAACTTTCCATCATAAGACTTACCCATGATGAACGGAGTAACAATGAACAATAGTAGATCCAAGTGAACATACAAATAAAGCTATGCTCCCCGGTAACGACGTCAGAAAATAGTCTTGATGACCCACAAGTATAGGGGATCGCAACAGTCTTCGCGGGTAGTATTACCCAATTTATTGATTCGACACAAGGGGAGCCAAAGAATACTTGCAAGCCTTAACAACTGAGTTGTCAATTCAGCTGCACCTGGAAATAGTTCTTGCTCACAGAAGTTTATCAGTAGCAATAGTTTGTAGTAGTAATAGCAACACAATGGAAATAGCAAAATAGGAGCAATGGTAACAGTAGCAGCAAACAATAGGATATGAGTGCGGTAGGCATAGGGATGGATGGACGGGCGTTGAATGAACGAGACTAAACATGTAACTTCAAGATCTAGGTCATTGCAGATAAATAAGAACAAGCATCCAAGAACTAAACAATCCTAGGCATGTCCTCCATATATAGTCATGCGTGCTCGCAAGGAGAACTTGCACAACATCTTTTGTCCTGCCAGCCCTTGGCAGCGGGGCCTCTAGGGAACTACTGGCAATTAAGGTGCTCCTTTTAATAGAGCACCAGAGCAAAACATTAACACTCCGTGAACACTTGTAATCCTCACACCACAACCATCCCCTCCGGTTTTCCCAATTTCTATCACTTCGGGGCCTTTGGATCCGGACAATGATATGTGTACACAACTTGCAGATAAGATCACAAATAATACTATCATAATGATTCAATAATAAGTTCAGATCTGAGATCATGGCACTCGGGCCCTAGTGACAAGCATTAAGCACAACAAGTTGCAACAAAGTCAAATATCACTAATAGAGATACCAGGCACTATGCCCTAACAATCTTATTCGATTACATGATAGAACTCATCCAATCCCTACCATCCCCATAATCTACAGTGGGGGATTATTCACTCATGGATGAGGGAAACATCGATGGTTGATGGAGAGGCATTGGTGATGACGATGGCGATGATCCTCCCCAAATTCCCCGTCCCGACAGGGTGCCAGAACGGATTTTTAGGATATGAATCGTGACTTCTGGTGGTGGCGGCGCAGCGGAACTCTTTCTGGAAAAACATTGAACCGCCCTCGGTTTTTAGGTCAAGGGGTAACTTATAGGCGAAGAGGGAGCCTGAGGGGGTGCCTGGGGTGGCCGCACCCCCTAGGCGTGGGCTGGGCCCACCCACGCCTGGCAGGGGTGTGGGCCCCCCAGGCCTCCACTTCGTCTCGTCTTCTGGCTCCGTGGATCTTCTGGTGAAATAGGATTTTTGGCATATTTCCGGGATTTTTCCTGATAGTTGATTTTCTGCACAAAAACTAGACACCAAGGTAATTCTGCGGAAAACAGCATCAGTCCTTGTTAGTTGTATCCAAATCACACAAGTTTAGAGGAGAAACAATAGAAAAAGTGTTCGGGAAAGTAGATACGTTTTGGACGTATCAGACATCCATTTTCAACTCTATCATCAGGAAACTGAGAGTCTTCTTCAACTTTGTGCTTCTGCAGTCACAAGATAAACAGAGATTATAACCAAAGTATCTGCGAGGGACGCAAGAACATAAGCATCTGTGAGGGACACAAGAACATATGTCATTCTATTTATTTACCTTGTCATCCGGTATAGTAGAATTCATAGAACTAGAAACTATTTCATCAAGCATCCTATTTTTGGCTCCATCCCATATCTCCTTCTGCAGTAAGTTGTAATATTGTTAACAAATTACTACATGATGTTGATTATCAAACATATGCAAATGTATAAAAGTTTGCATTGTCGAACTATCAAATTTGAACGGATCCCCACTATTCTCAGTTATGGGGTCTAGCCCAGAAACCATGCTTCTATGCAATCCTAGTGTAATAAAAAGGATGCATACCCGAGATAAGAACTACTCTACACATGAAAATGTTGCGCAGTAGACAATAAAAATTTAACTACATCGTCAACTCTATCATGTAAGTTCGGAGTGAATCTAGATACACTCGTTTCACAAAAGCTAAAACATCTTATATTATGAAACAAAGGTAATATGACGAGTGTTGTAGTATTTCACAAACCGCCATTGCCGCTGTGGGACAGGGATGACGGATGCGCTCCCGCCCTACAGAAGGATGCCGTGCCGATCTCGCCGCCACCTGTAGAGGACGGAGCCGAGGAGCTGGTCAATAACAATATGGAGCGAGAGGCCAGAGCGCGGTAGTTGATTGAAGAAGGGACTGACTTGTATGTGCGTGTGGAAAGGACGGCGAGGGACTTAAATCCATCTTGTCTCGTAAGGAACACTCTTCCACGTGCACCTGCGTGTGCAAAACTTCCTCCCTCTCTCTCTTCTGCGGCGGCTAGTAACTCCAGCTAGCTTCATCGAGACTAGCACACCGTCGAACAATATTTCCTTATCAAATTACTGGCGATGCCATAATGAGCGACATGTTTTTACTGGTAAACCTGAAAACTTCATGTTCTACCGCATGCAGTTAGAGCGTAGTACCAACACATCCAACTTAACTACAGTAGCTTGTTACAGGACCTAAACTGCAGTGAAAAAAGAAACAAAACTACGGAACTGCTATACAACTAGTATACTATAGGAGTACAACATTCTACAAGAAATTAGGTAGTACTAGTAGAGTTACAACTGTACTCCTAAATAAGGTTGTTTTACGAGCTTGGTGAAACATACATACTGGAGAAACTACCAAGTTTACAAAAGGAGTTTGGTCATACGGAGTATTTTACAAGCCGAACTGGGTGCGAAACTAAATGCTGAGTAGTACTTGCATCAGTTAAAGCAGCCAAAAGAAAGAGTTCCACAAAAGTCCGAGACCAAATGAGCTATCCTTAAACCGGCTCGTTCCACTCCAGGGATTTTGAGAAGCTTGGGATGAACCAAAATGGAGTTTTCGACCATATCCATCAACTGTTGGTGTGGAAACCAACAACTGCATCACCATTCAGACTGAAGCGGCAAATTTCAGGATGAGTCCTATACTCGCAACCAACTGCTTGGTGTGAGGTTTAAACACAGTTCCTTCTCGTCAGATGTCCTGGCGGATCATTTGCACCATCTATTACAAAGTTAATCGGATAGTTCACGCCAAGGAAAAGAGAATATGATCCAAGGTTAGTAATCCTTTTCCATGGGTTAGCTGCATGTAACTGGCTTGTGTTCATCGAGAATACCATGCAGTCAAACCCAGAAGGATAGGTGCGAACGGTGTGACCATAGTGAACAATACAAGTATCATTAGCAATTGCATTGCCTGGTAAACCTGATATATAGACCAGAAGAAGTCATGAACCATGGGGAGATCTTGCTAATCACCATATACCAAGATCATCCTCCTTATCGTCCTCAACAAGCTTATATGTCACGTAAAGCACATCGCGTGGCAACTGGATAAGCAAAGGACCTTCAAAGGGAAAGGAAATGTAACATAAAATAAAATTGATATTGATCTAAAATTGTAGAAGTTGATATACTATTTTCAAAAATCTTGATTATAGTTAGGATGTTTTGATTGCGTAAAAAAATATGCCAACCTTGGGAGATGCTGTGTAAATTCTCTTTTTTTCGGAATGGGGATATGCTGGAAATTCTTGTATACACATTGTTTGATTCATAGGATCAAATGAAATAGGAAATAATCCTATAGGATCTTGCAATGTAAAGTTCATAGGGCAAAACAAAGGTTCGATCTACAAGATTTTGGTGTGTTGTATACCAAAGGAGAACCAACAAGGATTATTTCTAGGAGGTTTAATATCTTAACTTATCTTATCTTACCACTCAAATGACCATGGTAGGAAAATTTCTCATAGGATTGAGAAAATTGCAGTTAACACCAGTCTTTGTTGCATTTGTTGCACAAAACACAAAAACAAAGTAGTTTTTGTACATAGCATAGTTTGTGGCTTAATTTTTGCACCTGACGCAAATGAACAACTTAGCCTTGTTAACTAGCTGGTCATGCCACCTGTTTTTCTTGCAGCATAACATTCAAAACATAAATATTTTATAATAAATATATTACCAATAAATATTGTTTTACAAAGACACCAAAAAATATATTACCAATAAATAAATATTTACCAATATTTATATGTCTCTTAAAACATAAAAATGCATATACATGTGTAGTATGTACAGACAAATTTGCATCAAAATATATTTTCACATGAGAAATAAAAAATGTTGAAATAAAATGAGGTCTTTTTTTATTTTCAGATACACAAATTTGTGATTTTTATGTAGCCTATAATGCAATGTATTATGTACCAAAACTATGCAAATAATTAAGTGACAAACTATATTAGCTACAATTGTTTTCTTATTTATGTGTTTTGTGCAACAAATACCACAAGGACTGATATTAACTGCAATTTTTTGTCATATAAGATGTTATCAAGGCTAAGCTGTTAATTTAGGGTGGATGCAAAGAATTAAACAATAAACTATGCTAGCTGCAAAAAATGGTTTGTTTTCGTGTTTTGTGCAACAAACACCATAAAGGGTGGTGGTAGCTGCAATTTTCTCTACAAGATTTAATCCTACAAATTCCTATGCAAATCCTTTGAATCAAACATGCCCTAAATATGCACCCATACTTTATAGATATCGATCAAATTTATAATTTTTTTGATCTTTACCTATTATAATACTACTATATAGAGATGATATGTCATAAATCTAGTATCTGAGTCTCACATAAGTACTACTAGTAGAAACCATATTTTCCATGGGATGTACTAGGACACAAAGCAATACTATCAAAAGAACTCAATCCTATGAATCAAACTACTTAAATGTAAGAAAACATCATAAAGATTACATTCCTCTAAAATTCCTAGGGAATTCCTGCCAAACAAAGAGGATAAAATTCCTATGAAATTTCTGCTAACCAATGAAAGTTCAGAAAAATTAGCTTACATCAATTCCGGAATAATATCAGAATCTCGCATAAGTACTACAAGTAGATATCATATTTTCCATGGGATGTAGTAGGAGAAAAGAAATACTATGAGCAAAACTCAATCATATGAACCAAACTATTTATATGTAAGAAAACTTCCCAAAGATTTTATTCCTCCAAAATTCCTAGGGAATTCCTTCGAATCAAAGAGGCCAAATGTAGAGGTCCCTACCCAATGTGGTAGATTCCTCCTGTGTTTTACAATGCTAGTCCCTGGATCAATAGCTAGCATCCACAGTAAGATGTAATATCAAGAAACAAGGTCAAAATACAACTTTATAACCAGGAATAAAATAATTTTATTACATCATACATAGCTTCTTATGGCTATTACAATACATTGCAGCGGAATAAATATAGTCTTGGGTCCTTCATCTTCACAGGCAGATGTTGGTTGTAGACTTTGTAGTCCTAGTCAATCAAACAATCTTCATTTAACAAAAAAATCAACCTGCAACATTACAAGTTACAGCCACAAGGGTCAATACATTTGAATTGTATTGGCAAGTTTCACTTCATGTATAATATGAGTGGATCCTATCCATACATGCATATTTGGTTAAGTAGAGTTTAGGGCTTATTTGCATAAAGCAACATTTATCCTATCTTTTTCAAATTGATTTGTCAAATCTCTTTTCAAATCTCTTTTCCAAGTTCCTTGAACTCCTTGGTAGAAACTCAAGTGTTCAAGTCCTTGTCAAAAATCCTTGAGCTACTTGGTAATTCCCCAAGTGCAACAAGTTTTATCAAAACCCTCATGAGTTCCTTGGTAATCCCCAAGTACATCATGCTCTTGTGCACCTTGGTAACCCCAAGTGCAACAAGCTTTATCAAAGTCTCTTTGAATTCCTTGGTACCCCCAAGTGCATCAAGTTTTTATATTAGAAGTTGGAGTGTCGAGATCTCCCATAGTTCAAACTTTAGTTGCTCAAGATTGTCCAATAACCGGGACACGGCTAAGTACTCAGATTTTATTTACTTCAGAAGGAGTACACTTTACCCACAAGACACAATCTCATCTTGTTGCCACCAGTGGCCTCTTGGATAAGTGCTCACCAAGATGGAGTAATGGCAGATTGAGAATGTGACGAAGTCTTTCCAAAAGGTCCTCCCATACATCATTGCTAGCTTTGTCTTCAGCCCCATGAAGCATTCCAGATCCCCATGTCCAGAACTAAAGACAATGTATGGGTCTTCCTAATGTAATTGACTAAGCCAGAGCCATAATAGCATGTGGTTGTACATGGAAGCCACAATTGGAGAAACATGTTTGATCTCTAAGTTTCCTAGGTGGTTTTCTTTGGAGCACAACACAAAGTGATTTCCATAGACATGGTTCCTTTTGTTGCCACCTTCTCCAAAACTTAAAGTAGCCACCACCTAGGTGGTTCATTGAGTCCTTGTTTTATTATGTAAAACACAAGTCCTTTTCTCATCCTTTGTAAAATCTCAACATGTATCTCTTTTCAAAACATAGCATGGCTAAGTATGTACAACTTCAATATTTTCTCTAAGGAGTGTAGAGGGAATCCTATTAGGATTTAGCATAGCATAAGTATAAAATTCTTTTCATGCATGTTTTCAAAATCCACTAAGTATAATGAAAATACTAGGACTTTAGATGATAGTGTAACTTGCCTTTTTGTTAGGGAATGATAGTCACTTCTTGATTTTGCTAGACTCACACTTTGTTAATTTCACTACAATTAAGCAAGCATAGTATCAAGTAGCATTCCAACATTCAAACAATAATTCACATACATAAAGTAATGGTTCCTAAGTTTTGTAAAAAGAGGGTTCTATTGCAAGGTTGGTCTCTACTAGGTTTATAAACTTTGTAAGGTCCATATTGGTCTTTCACCAAAATGGCAAAGTCATTAGTTAAAGGGTTTGCCCAAAGTCTATTTTAAAATCCATTCAACCTTTCATGTGGTGAAAATCATTCTTTTTAAAGTAAAACTTTAGGTTTTTCACCAAGTGAGTTGCTCTTGGCAAGGTTTTGGTGTTTTGGGTCAGTAGGTTTGGGTTCATAACATTTTCCCAAAGTTTTCCTTGCACAAACTTTTCCATCATAAAATTTAATGAGTTTATTTGGCTAGAAAATGACTAAGTTAACTAATTCAACTTAAATTTCACAAAAATCATTTTTTAACACTATGGGTTGGTTCCTAGGGTCAGTAAGGTCATAATAAACCAATTGGCAAAGGTTTGATCTCAAAATTTATTTTTAAATGATTTTTCCAATGTTAGCAAGCACATAAAAGAATCTGCATTTTCAAACAATTTACCAAATACTATTTGCAAAACTAAGGGTAGGGTTGGCTAGGACTTGTTCTCCTGAATTCATTGATATAAAATTTGCAAAATTTGGACGTGTGGATCAAAAGATATAAGGATTTGAAGTTTGCAATTTAAATCAGATTCAAATCTGTTTTCTAATTTTAACAGACGACACGCGGCGTGTTTCTACTCGCGGATACCGCTTCGGGTGGATCGCGATCGTGGGCCGCTGGATCAAGTTAGATCGGATGGTTCTGAGCACATACCCCTTCGAGAATAAGTGGATCTATCCTATTCGTCCGATCTCGATCTAACGGTTGCTACTGACCGGCCACGGATGGGCGGCGCTGCGCGACGGGGAACGGTGGTGACGGACAGACGGCGGCGGCGCTGATGAAACAGGACGCGAAGAAGAGGAAAACAAGCTCACCGAGGTCGCGAGGCTGAGGTGAAGCACGCCGTGGTTGGCGTGGTTCGGGCGCATGTTGTTGGGAAGAATCTCTCACCGGAGTTATTCTTGGCGACGGCGGCTCAGTTGACGACGGGACGTTTTGTGGTCCACGAGAATACAGACGAATGGCTGAGTTTGACGCAGGAGGTCACAGAGATGATGTGAGCATGCATCAAAAGAAGAGGGGCGACTAGGTTCTACCGGTGGGGCTCGTCGGAGAAGAAGGCAGACGGCGGTGATGCAAGTCGTCGTTGTTGGCGTTGCTGTAGATCTCGAGAGGTAAACCGAGGGCATGATTAGTCGCGGAAGAGCATGACAAAGCTGTGAGCGTGATTGAGAGAGCTTAGGGTGGTCGGCTCTTACCAGTATGCTTCGCCGGAGTAAAATACGGACGGCGGCTCTTCTGTATTTTGTCGAAGACGACTTCCTGGGGCACCCGCGGATGAACGGTTGGTACGGGGAGATGCGCTAGGGAGTGGGGAAGTTGCGTGCTTGGTCAGTGAGGCTTGGGGTGGTCTGGTTCCGCCGGAATCATCACCTGAACATCGTCGGAGTGGCGGCGGTACAGGGTGAATTGGCGACAGCCTAGAGGCAGAGAGGGAAAGTGGGCTGGGGGAATACGTCGCGGAGGAGAAGGCGATTTTAAGGACGTGGTCGCGACGAGGAATTATCGCGGTGTTAAGGCGAATTGAACGCGCGGAGTTACTGCAGCAACGGCAGCGAGGTTATGGGGAGGAGGAGGTCGCGAGGAGGACGATGAACAGTGGGTGGTGGGGTCCTCTGGTCGGGGAAAGAAAGAAAGGAGGAGGTCCACCGTCATTTTACTGTGGGTCGTTATTGGTTCAAACGTTTTCATGGGAAAAGATCTTTGGCTGGTTGGTGGGCTTAGTGGGTCACTGGGTTGCTTTATTTTATTTCTGTCTGCATTTTTTTCCTTTTCTAATTTCAATTTCTATTCTGAATTTCCAAACAAACAATTCACACTCAAATCAAATCAACATTCAAAGAACTTTGAACTTTGAATTTTTTGGTTACATTTATCAACATAAACCAATATTCCAAAATAAATAATATTTTATTCCTTTTAGGATCTATAAAATAGACCATAGTTATTTATTCAAATATGGTATGTTTTATTTAATAAATCTCCTTTTAAAGTCCAAAATATTTCTCCAAATCAAATCAATAGGTATTATTTGGAATTTAAGAATACTTGCAATACTTGTTTAAAATAAAATAGCATTTTATTATAGGGTCCATTAATAACTAAATAAAATGGCCTTAGTTATTAAATCAAATAGGGTTTGATTTTATTAATAAAATATTTACTTGAAACCTAAATATTTTCAAGATCAAATTAGTAGGTTTAATTTGGGAAACAAATAATATTTGGAAATTTGTTTTAAAACAAAATACCCTTTTATTTTTTTAGTATCCATTGTTTAATTATTATAATAGACTTTCATTATTAAATTCAATAGGATTTGTTTTATTGAGATATTTGTTTTGAAATCTAAAACAAAGCCAAAACACTTTAGTAGGTTTTATTAGAGAATATAAAATATTTGGAAAACCTATTTAAAACAATTTAATATGTTTTGATGTTTTAATTAATTTGGTAAAACTTCTTATTTTAATAAAGTTTGGATATTAATTCTTTATTATTTTATTTTAATTAAACCTTTGTTGTTTTTTTATTCAAAACTAAATGTTTTAATTCCTAAAGTTTGGTCAAGGTTTAAATTGGCCTTTATTAAATAATCTTTATTTATAAAACTTCTATTTCATTTGAAAACAAATCTTTTCATTTAATTGTTTCAAATTAGTATTTCCAAATTTTTTTTATTTTCCTTTTATTAAATGTTTATCTTTTTAATTCTCTTTAGGTTTATTTTAATTCAAATGGGTTTGAAGTTCTAATTGAATTCAAAAAGTTTCTTCTGGCTCTGAAAATCTAACAAAGTTTTATTTTATTAATTTATTTTCACATAACAAGATTTGGAAAAATCTTGGGATGTGACAGGCTACCACCCTTAAAATAAATCTCGTCCCGAGATTTGGGAAGGTTAGGGTTACAAGCATGTTCAAACAACTAGGGTACTACCACCCTTAAAATATTGTCAAACAAAATTACATATTGGCCTTCTTGGGTCCTAGAATTCTCTATGTTAAACTTTTGCTTTATTCCTATGTTTGACTCATGGACCAAGGTTGAGCTTCTCCATAGGCTTGTTCAACTTGTTCTTCATCCTTTCTGGACAGTTGCTTGCATAGTGTCCTGGATTCTTGCAGTTGAAGCAATTAATGTCTTTGAGTTCTTTACGTTGCTCTTGTGGGCAAGTTGCTACAAAGTGACCTGGTTCATTACAGTTGTTACACCACACTTGGTCAATTCCTTTATTCTTTATGTTCCCTGGGCATCCACTAGAGTAGTGTCCCATTTCCTTACATTTACGACATTGTACAAGGCTCATGTCTTGCTTGGGCTTCTTGATTTTCTTTGATCCTTTGAATTGGGTGGTCTTGCTTGGAGGTAGTAGTGGTCCTTTTCCTTTGGTAGACTTGGATCCTTCTTGTTTCCTTTGTTCTACCATGGCATA
This sequence comes from Avena longiglumis, assembly GCA_030063025.1. Taxonomy (NCBI): domain Eukaryota; kingdom Viridiplantae; phylum Streptophyta; class Magnoliopsida; order Poales; family Poaceae; genus Avena; species Avena longiglumis. Next base: position 144,224,687 of record CP125978.1, on the reverse strand, counting down.
GATGGGACATAGACCAGGAGTATGATCACTTCCTTCACAAAGATAGCAAGTAGCTTGAGAGGTAGGGCATTCTCCAACAGGATGGTCTTCATCACAATTGGGGCATTGTCCTTCATGCTCCTTGGAAGTATGATCCTTGTCTCCACAAATAATGCAAGCTGGGGCTCCATCTAGAACAACATTCTTGTCATCCTTGTTATCATACTCCTTTCTAGGAAAGTTTCCTTCCATGCTAATCATTTGATTAGTCACCTTATGCATTAGTTGAGACTGTTCCTCCAAAAACTTTTGCAGTGCTGGATCTTCATTATTGTTGTTGGCTAGGAACTGAGCTGTCAGTTGGTTCAACTGATGTTGGGTTGCTATGAGTTCCCTCATGCTGTCAGCTTGGTTGGTGCTGGTGTCATCAACCTTGATGTTGGAGTCCTTTGGAGTAGTCATCTGTTTTGGTTTGAAGGAAATTAGAGTAGGCAAGATTTTTCTAAGGAATTGTTTCTAATCACACACATCATAATTTCACACAAACAATGTGCATGCAATCACAAACCAAACATTCACAAACAACTTTGCACCCAAACAACCAAGTTCAAGCACATACTTAGGCAACAAAATATTTTTGTTACACCACATAAGTTGGTGTGTTTGATTTAACTAAAATATGGTGGTCCATCTATATGGTTTGCTTGTGATCTTTCCTTCCTTCTTGATTCTTCTTGTATGAGATCTTGGTTTCTTTGAGAAAAACTCTTGGTCACAATACTTCAAAGTTGTTGATGGCTCTTTCTTATTTTGCATTCCCTTAGTCTCTAAATCTTGAGTAGGTTTTCCTTGTTTCACTTGTGGTCCTTAGTAGTTTCCAAGTTGGAAGTCCTTGGTGAACATACTGAAGATGTTGAAGTCATTAGAGTTGAAGAAGTTGAAGAAGTCCTTTGCATATGGTGTAGTCTTTGGTCATGGGGTGGGTTTTTCCATCAAGTTTGAAATAGAAGAGAAGTAGAGTTGAAACCAAAATGGTTGAGGAAAGAGTTTACAAGTGTTTTGTAAATAAGTTTTTGGAACTAAACAACTCCTATTTTTCTAAGGGTTTTTGTCCAATCCTAGGTTTACAAATCTTACAGGCAACACAATGCTCTGATACCATCTGTAGAGGTCCCTACCCAATGTGGTAGATTCCTCCTGTATTTTACAATGCTAGTCCCTGGATCAATAGCTAGCATCCACAGTAAGATGTAATATCAAGAAACAAGGTCAAAATACAACTTTATAACCAGGAATAAAATAATTTTATTACATCATACATAGCTTCTTATGGCTATTACAATACATTGCAGCGGAATAAATATAGTCTTGGGTCCTTCATCTTCACAGCAGATGTTGGTTGTAGACTTTGTAGTCCTAGTCAATCAAACAATCTTCATTTAACAAAACAATCAACCTGCAACATTACAAGTTACAGCCACAAGGGTCAATACATTTGAATTGTATTGGCAAGTTTCACTTTATGTATAATATGAGTGGATCCTATCCATACATGCATATTTGGCTAAGTAGAGTTTAGGGCTTATTTGCATAAAGCAACATTTATCCTATCTTTTCAAATTGATTTGTCAAATCTCTTTTCAAATCTCTTTTCCAAGTTCCTTGAACTCCTTGGTAGAAACTCAAGTGTTCAAGTCCTTGTCAAAATCCTTGAGCTACTTGGTAATTCCCCAAGTGCAACAAGTTTTATCAAAAACCTCATGAGTTCCTTGGTAATCCCCAAGTACATCATGCTCTTGTGCACCTTGGTAACCCCAAGTGCAACAAGCTTTATCAAAGTCTCTTTGAATTCCTTGGTACCCCCAAGTGCATCAAGTTTTTATATTAGAAGTTGGAATGTCGAGATCTCCCATAGTTCAAACTTTAGTTGCTCAGTATTGTCCAATAACCGGGGACACGGCTAAGTACTTAGATTTTATTTACTTCTGCAGAAGGAGTACACTTTACCCACAAGACACAATCTCATCTTGTTGCCACCAGTGGCCTACTGGATAAGTGCTCACCAAGATGGAGTACTGGCAGATTGAGAATGTGACGAAGTCTTTCCAAAAGGTCCTCCCATACATCATTGCTAGCTTTGTCTTCAGCCCCCATGAAGCATTCCAGATCCCCATGTCCAGTAACTAAAGACAATGTATGGGTCTTCCTAATGTAATTGACTAAGCCAGAGCCATAATAGCATGTGGTTGTACATGGAAGCCACAATTGGAGAAACATGTTTGATCTCTAAGTTTCCTAGGTGGTTTTCTTTTGGAGCACAACACAAAGTGATTGCCATAGACATGGTTCCCTTTTGTTGCCACCTTCTCCAAAACTTAAAGTAGCCACCACCTAGGTGGTTCATTGAGTCCTTGTTTTATTATGTAAAACACAAGTCCTTTTCTCATCCTTTGTAAAATCTCAACATGTATCTCTTTTCAAAACATAGCATGGCTAAGTATGTACAACTTCAATATTTTCTCTAAGGAGTGTAGAGGGAATCCTATTAGGATTTAGCATAGCATAAGTATAAAATTCTTTTCATGCATGTTTTCAAAATCCACTAAGTATAATGAAAATACTAGGACTTTAGATGATAGTGTAACTTGCCTTTTTGTTAGGGAATGATAGTCACTTCTTGATTTTGCTAGACTCACACTTTGTTAATTTCACTACAATTAAGCAAGCATAGTATCAAGTAGCATTCCAACATTCAAACAATAATTCACATACATAAAGTAATGGTTCCTAAGTTTTGTAAAAAGAGGGTTCTATTGCAAGGTTGGTCTCTACTAGGTTTATAAACTTTGTAAGGTCCATATTGGTCTTTCACCAAAATGGCAAAGTCATTAGTTAAAGGGTTTGCCCAAAGTCTATTTTAAAATCCATTCAACCTTTCATGTGGTGAAAATCATTCTTTTTAAAGTAAAACTTTAGGTTTTTCACCAAGTGAGTTGCTCTTGGCAAGGTTTTGGTGTTTTGGGTCAGTAGGTTTGGGTTCATAACATTTTCCCAAAGTTTTCCTTGCACAAACTTTTCCATCATAAAATTTAATGAGTTTATTTGGCTAGAAAATGACTAAGTTAACTAATTCAACTTAAATTTCACAAAATCATTTTTAACACTATGGGTTGGTTCCTAGGGTCAGTAAGGTCATAATAAACCAATTGGCAAAGGTTTGATCTCAAAATTTATTTTAAATGATTTTTCCAATGTTAGCAAGCACATAAAAGAATCTGCATTTTCAAACAATTTACCAAATACTATTTGCAAAACTAAGGGTAGGGTTGGCTAGGACTTGTTCTCCTGAATTCATTGATATAAAATTTGCAAAATTTGGACGTGTGGATCAAAAGATATAAGGATTTGAAGTTTGCAATTTAAATCAGATTCAAATCTGTTTTCTAATTTTAACAGACGACACGCGGCGTGTTTCTACTCGCGGATACCGCTTCGGGTGGATCGCGATCGTGGGCCGCTGGATCAAGTTAGATCGGATGGTTCTGAGCACATACCCCTTCGAGAATAAGTGGATCTATCCTATTCGTCCGATCTCGATCTAACGGTTGCTACTGACCGGCCACGGATGGGCGGCGCTGCGCGACGGGGAACGGTGGTGACGGACAGACGGCGGCGGCGCTGATGAAACAGGACGCGAAGAAGAGGGAAAACAAGCTCACCGAGGTCGCGAGGCTGAGGTGAAGCACGTCGTGTGGTTGGCGTGGTTCGGGGCGCACAGTGTTGGGAAGAATCTCTCACCGGAGTTGTTACTGGCGACGGTCGGCTCTGGTTGACGACGGGGACGTTGCTGTGGTCCACGAGAATACAGACGAATGGCTGAGTTAGACGCAGGAGGTCACAGAGATGATGTGAGCATGCATCAAAAGAAGAGGGGCGACTAGGTTCTACCGGTGGGGCTCGTCGGAGAAGAAGGCAGACGGCGGTGATGCAAGTCGTCGTCGTTGGCGTTGCTGTAGGTCTCGAGAGGGTAAACCAAGGGCATGATTAGTCGCGGAAGAGCATGACAAAGCTGTGAGCGTGATTGAGAGAGCTTAGGGTGGTCGGCTCTTACCAGTATGCTTCGCCGGAGTAAAATACGGACGGCGGCTCTTCTGTATTTTGTCGAAGACGACTTCCTGGGGCACCCGCGGATGAACGGTTGGTACGGGGAGATGCGCTAGGGAGTGGGGAAGTTGCGTGCTTGGTCAGTGAGGCTTGGGGTGGTCTGGTTCCGCCGGAATCATCACCTGAACATCGTCGGAGTGGCGGCGACAGGTGAATTACAGCCTAGAGGCAGAGAGGGAAAGTGGGCTGGGGGAATACGTCGCGGAGGAGAAGGCGATTTTAAGGACGTGGTCGCGACGAGGAATTATCGCGGTGTTAAGGCGAATTGAACGCGCGGAGTTACTGCAGCAACGGCAGCGAGGTTATGGGGAGGAGGAGGTCGCGAGGAGGACGATGAACAGTGGGTGGTGGGGTCCTCTTGTCAGCGGGAAAGAAAGAAAGGAGGAGGTCCACCTGTCATTTTCTGTGCGGGTCAGGTTATTGGTTCGAAACGTTTTCTGCGGGAAAAGATGCTGGGCTGGTTGGTGGGCTTAGTGGGCTGCCTGGGTTGCTTTATTTTTATTTCCTGTCTGTTTTCTTTTTCCTTTTCTAATTTCAATTTCTATTCTGAATTTCCAAACAAACAATTCACACTCAAATCAAATCAACATTCAGCAAACTTTGAACTTTGAATTTTTTTTGGTTCTGTTTATCAACATAAACCAATATTCCAAAATAAATAATATTTTTATTCCTTTTTAGGATCTATAAAATAGACCATAGTTATTTATTCAAATATGGTATGTTTTATTTAATAAATCTCCTTTTAAAGTCCAAAATATTTCTCCAAATCAAATCAATAGGTATTATTTGGAATTTAAGAATACTTGCAATACTTGTTTAAAATAAAATAGCATTTTATTATAGGGTCCATTAATAACTAAATAAAATGGCCTTAGTTATTAAATCAAATAGGGTTTGATTTTATTAATAAAATCTTTACTTGAAACCTAAATATTTTCAAGATCAAATTAGTAGGTTTAATTTGGGAAACAAATAATATTTGGAAATTTGTTTTAAAACAAAATACCCTTTTATTTTTTTAGTATCCATTGTTTAATTATTATAATAGACTTTCATTATTAAATTCAATAGGATTTGTTTTATTGAGATATTTGTTTTGAAATCTAAAACAAAGCCAAAACACTTTAGTAGGTTTTATTAGAGAATATAAAATATTTGGAAAACCTATTTAAAACAATTTAATATGTTTTGATGTTTTAATTAATTTGGTAAAACTTCTTATTTTAATAAAGTTTGGATATTAATTCTTTATTATTTTATTTTAATTAAACCTTTGTTGTTTTTTTATTCAAAACTAAATGTTTTAATTCCTAAAGTTTGGTCAAGGTTTAAATTGGCCTTTATTAAATAATCTTTATTTATAAAACTTCTATTTCATTTGAAAACAAATCTTTTCATTTAATTGTTTCAAATTAGTATTTCCAAATTTTTTTTTATTTTCCTTTTATTAAATGTTTATCTTTTTAATTCTCTTTAGGTTTATTTTAATTCAAATGGGTTTGAAGTTCTAATTGAATTCAAAAAGTTTCTTCTGGCTCTGAAAATCTAACAAAGTTTTATTTTATTAATTTATTTTCACATAACAAGATTTGGAAAAATCTTGGGATGTGACACCAAAAGTCCTACGAAATTCCTACTAACCAATGAAAGTTCAAAAAAATTAGCTCACATCAATTCAGGAATAATATCTAAATCTCGCGTAAGTACTACAAGTAGATATCATATTTTCCATGAGATGTACTAGGAGCAAAGCAATACTATCAGCATAACTCAATCATATGAATCAAACTACTTATATGTAAAAAAACTTCCCAAAGATTGCATTCCTCTGAAATTCCTAGGGATATCCTTCGAATCAAAGAGGCTAAAAGTCATATGAAATTCCTACTAACCAATGAAAGTTTAGAAAAATTAGCTTACATCGATTCACAAAATAATATCTGAATCTCGCGTTAGTACAAGCAGATATAATATTTTCCGTGGGATGTACTCGGATAAAAGCAATACTATCAGCAGAACTCAATCATATAAATCAAACTACTTATATGTAAGAAAACTTCCCAGAGATTGCATTCCTCTAAAATTCCTAGGGAATTCATACGAATCAAAGAGGCTACTATTCCTACTAACGAATGAATGTTCAGAAAAATTAGCTTACATCGATTCTGGAATAAAGCTAATAAAATACGTAGGGAGGATAATTTACCAAGTTTCGGATGCTTCCATGCATAAACAATGCCGTTCTCGGTCATGGCAAACACACAGTCGTGTTGGATAATAGCATCGTAGTATCTGAAGTAGCGTTGGAACTCGTTCGCACAAACTGACCATCCATTACTATCATTCCCCTTAAGGACAACAATCTTGAATTCGAAGATGGCGACAAGAGAGAAATCATTGTATCCCCCAACAGTTGTCGAAACTTGGCAAATGACTATCTTCTGCTGTTCAATATGTCGACCTTAATCAGCATCATCCTGGAATATAAGTGCAGAACTTTCGGTCGGTTCAAACCCCGGAACTTGCAGAAGAACAATACTGCGATGAGTGTACATGTTGACAAGGTCCCATATAAAATCGGGCCCAACCGTGACGATCCAATATCCATTGTTGCATGCTCGCTACTCATAAAAACCATTTGGCATCACATCATCGAAGGAGAAACTATCCACTGGCATCATATTGCACGGTATGCCTGCCACTTTGATGTAGTTTTTGGATTCCCACGGTCTCACCCTCGGGTGAGAATGAAGAATACATGGGATGCCAAACGGCTGAGAAACAAACGTAGTTGCGTTCTCTTTGCTGATTGAAGAGTATGTTTGGATGAACCAATGAGGCTCGCGGAGGTGGTGGCATCACAATGGTTTATGAGTACTTGAAGGGGGCCTTCGGTGAACACATTCTGAAACTGATCAGGATCTTTTGTGACCTTGTTTGATCTCACCATGGAAGGATGCTCCGGATGGTGTTTTGGGGTTTTTTGTGGGTGGGTGGGTGGGAGGGAGTGGTGATGACCCACAAGCATAGGGGTTGTATCGTAGTACTTTCGATAAAAAGTAGTGTCGATCCCAACGAGGAGCAGAAGGTGTTGACTAGTGGTTTGAAGCACGAAATCTCTGTAAATACTTAGCAAACGTATTTTTTTGATAAAACAAGGAAATAAAGTGCAAGTAAATAAAGACAAAAAATAATTGTAGCAAGTGGTCCAATCCTTTCTTAGCAAAGGACAAGCCGGTGGAAGTACTAATGAGGACCAAACGTTCTCGAGGACACATGGGAATACTGTCAAGTGCTTTCGTTTTATATAGCCGATTAATATTCTTTGGTTTTATAAGTGTTGTGTGGGTAAACCTGTGCTAATGTATTGACCTTACTTGGACTAATACATACTTGTGATTAAACCTCTTGCAAGCATCCGCAACTACAAGAAAGCAATTAAGATAAATACCTATCCACAACCTTAAACTCTGAGATCCTACACTCCCTTGTGCAAAGGTTTCCTAATGGGGGTTCAGGTTTCTGTCACTCCGGCAACCCCACAATTAGTAGCCAAATATACAATGCATTCCCCTAGGCCCATAAATGGTGAAGTATCATGTAGTCGACATTCACATGACACAACTAGAAGAATAACACCACAACTTAAATATTAAACCATTGAATAATAGCTCAACACAATTCCACTACTAACAACATGACTTCTCCCATGTCCTCAAGAACTAAACGAACTACTCATGATACATCATATGGATCATGATCAAATATGATATAATGATGGCTAACAATATGAACATAAACAATAATTCAACGGTTACACTCACAAGCATCAACTACAATAGTAGTCAACACCGGTAAAGTTTCCCATAAGAACTATGCAAGATTCAACACAATTGTTACAACGGTATGGAGTGGTGATGATGGTTCTGGGGGAGATGATGGTGTGGATGATGATCCCGATGAAGTCTAGCTTGATGACGGTGTTGATGGCGATGATCTCCCCTCTCCGGGAAGGAATTTCCCCAGCAGAAATCTGTCTGCCGGAGAGCTCTTTCTCTCTCGGTGTTTTCCGCCCCATAGAGGCGGTTGAATCTTTCTATGGTCGCTCCCCTGACTTTAGGGTTTCGAGGAGAAGATATAGGCGAGAGGGCGGAGCCATATGTGGGCCAGGGTGGCCACACCCCTGTAGGCGCGGCCTAGGGTGGCCCGCGCCTGGGGGTGTGTGAGCCCCCTATGGCCAACTCCGCCTTCCCTTCTCGCATCCTTCGTCTTCTAGGAAATATAATTTTCTGTAGTTTTTATGGTATTTTTTGATCTTCGCAAAATTGCATCAAAACACCACTTCTTCCATTAGAATCCTGACTTCGTCAGTTCATCCTCCAAGAATCATCTTGCATGCAAAAACAGAAGAAAAGACATAAGTAACACCTCTTAATAAGAAATATATCAATGAATAGAGGCAAGTTATGATATAGAATGGTGATGCAAATTGGACGTATCAACTCCCCCAAGCTTAGACCTCACTTGTCCCCAAGTGAAAACTGAGCTCAGTAAACATGTCCACAGGTTTATGGAGTGAAGTGTCGATAAAAAGAATACGAACAAGAAGCATCACACTTACCAATACAAAACTCATAGAAGAAAGCAACTCACCATTATATAACTTAGCTTGCAACAAGTATGGAAGTCACAATAAAGATGCATAAAGATAAATCATAATTGGGATTGGCAAACTTTGTTCTTGGTCAGAGAACTGCTGGCAAACAGTTTCACAAAAACTTTTGTAGAAGTTTTCACAACAAGAGTACTCTTTGCTCAAACATAAAAGGTTTTTCACAAGGATGGCTTTCAAAGTGATACTCAATAGATAAGAGTCTTGTGTAAACAAGGAAGATAAAGAACATGATTGAATAAATCATCATATGAATGCTTGAAACACAACAACTCAAATGCTTGCTAGAGATAGAGAGGAAAAAGGTTTACTGAATCTACTTAGAAATAGGATAAAGGCCCTTCATAGAGGGAAACAGGGATTTCAAGTTCATAAAGAGCTTCCAAAAGATTATGGTACTTACTAGCTTTGAGCCCTCATTGCCCCTATCATAAGCATCTTGAGGTGATTAAGGTTAAAGTGAACAAAGATGGTGTATATGCTTGATGAAATATAAGTTGGCAATCTCATGTCCCTTGAGTATGAGGGCCGATCCTCATGCTACTCAACTTTAGTTACCGGTAAGTTCTTGTCATTGTAATTACATGTGTATCATAAAGAACCGCCAACGGGGCACCCCTTGTACATGATACAGGAGCTATCCCATATCACAATGACAAGGCAAGCAGACAATGAGCATCTCAGAAATCTCTTATTTACCATGGGAAAATGGTGCTTTTTTCTCTCTTTCCTCTTTTCAAAATGTCTCTCTCTTTTTTTATATCAGAAGAAAGCTTCATAGATTGCTCATTATGGTGATGCTGCAAGTTTCCATCATGATTAGGCATGGATACGTTTCTCTAACACACATACGTAACTCCATGGACTTACAAGATCCCCTTTTATATCACACCGACGACATCCGCAAACAAAATAGCAAGATATCAACTATGTACAGTGTACATGTGCAATGTTGAAAGCGTTCTCTGTGACAACACGGTTCTGCTAATTCCAATGTATAGGTGCAAACATATACAACTTCGATGACACAATGGTTCAAGTTTTTAGGGGCAAGAAAAAAAGGTGTGCCATCAAGTTCGTGAGAGCTTTACTAACTAGTTTTCACATAACAAAATAATTTTTAATTTTAAAGATAGATGAAGCTTGAGAATTTACTTGGAATAGCAATAACTCTAATAGGTAGATATGGTGGACACAAATGGCATAGGTCTTGGTTTAAAGGATTGGATGCATGAGAAGTGTTCCCTCTCAGCACAGGTTTTTGTCTAGCAAGGCTGGGTAGCAAGAAAAAGAGTTGAAGGAAACAAGCAAACATACAAGTAATAATGTAAAACATGCAATCTTCCTTGAAGACACAAAAGTTCTTAAATAAAGAATACTAAGCTTATGAGCCAAATAAAAAAAGGAAATAAATGATACAAAATACCTGTAAGCGCTTTTCTCTTTTCCTTTCAAACCTCAAAAAGTGTTGCTACCGACCAGATCTCAGTTTTCCAAAACCAATTTAGATCTACTTGATGCTCCCAAAGTGATACCAATACTAATCAACAAGATCAATCATATAATAGAGATTGCAAACTAAAATAAGGAGTGCAAAAAGTAAAAGATAAGACTTTTCATTAATATTCCATAAAGGAACTCACACCAAGGGATACATAGATAACCAACTAAAGGAGAGATACTTCCACAATGCAAATCAACCTATATGATAACTTCTCTACCCAAGATATGACTCTACTAAAAAGGTAAAAAGATAAAAGATAATGATGTGATACCGTGGCACTCCCCCAACTTGGAACAAGCCAAGGGGATGCCAAAACCTGATGACGAATTACTCCTTCAGTGGTGGTGGTGTTCCCTTGTTTAGGGTGATAAAACCCTCCAGCATCTTACGAAGCCTGTTATTCTCCTGTTGAAGTATATCCACCTTCATCCTTAGAGCACGGTACTTATCACAAAACTCATCAGTGGTTCGAAGAGCTTCCACTGCCTAAGGGCAGGATATGAAGTCTGGAATGGAAGTCATGATCCCCTGTATATTATGAGAAAAGCACGTCCAATGTTAATTGCCCCTACAAAAGTAGGTTTCCTTGCCCTTGATCCTGTGGCAGCTTGTCCCTTCATGCCTGCTGACATTTCCTTTACTTTCTCCTCAATGCTCCAATCCATGTCTTCGTGCCTAGCAGCGATCCTTTCTTCTTCCACGGGCTCCTTGCCCTTGTTGTTGGCGGAGACCATGGTGCCTCTAAGCTTGAGAGTATTTCCTGAAAAAAAAAACAGATCGAAACAAAAACACGACGAGAACACGATATACGAACCTCGGGGGATCCGAGGGATTATATATTACGAAGTTTTACGACATAAGGAATGTACTTTGTGGAAACGAGGCGGAGACGGACTCCAGGGGCTAACACCCCTAGTGGCGCGGATAGCTGGGGCCCGCGCCACTGGTGGGTGTGGCCCACTTGGGCTCCGTTTCCATCTTTGTTCCGTCTCGTAACCTTCCATATGTAATAAAACATCAAAAATATAAAAAGATAAGGTTTTCACGAACCTTCTTTTTGTAGCACTTTTTACCTATCCAAAGACTAACTCTGCAGATTCCTTCTCTCCAACACCTAAAAATTCCTTTCATGCATGTCACATCCCAAGATTTTCCAAATCTTGTAATGTGAAAAATAAATGAATAAAATAAAACTTTGTTTGTTTTTCAGGGCCAGAAGAAACTTTTTGAATCCAATTGGAAATCTTCAAACCAAATTGGATCAAATAAAATCCTAAAAGAGATTTAAAAAGGTAAACATTTGAAAAAGGAAAAATAAAAATATTTTGGAGTTACTATTTTATATCTTTTAAATAAAACGATTTGTTTTTCAAAAGAATTAGAAGATTTATAAATAAGGATTATTTTATAGAGCCAAAATTAAACCTTGGCCAAAGCCCTGGAAATAAACTATTTCTATTTGATAAAAATAGTAAAGGTTTATTCAAAATAAATTAATAAGGATTTAATATCCAAGTTTTATTATTAAAGGTTTGCTATTTCCAAAACATCAAAGACTTATTTATCTATTTAAAATAAGATTTCCAAGTATTTTATATTTTCAAATAAAACCTACTGATTTTGTTTTTGAAAATATTTGAATTTCAAATAGAGATTTCATTAAATAAATCAAATCCTATTTGATTAATAAACCATGGTCCATTTTTTTTAATTAATGAAGGGAACCTAAAAAGATTTAATTTTTTTTTTCATTTTTGGACTTTGGTTTATGTGTTAAACAGAACCAAATTAAAAGTTACAAAGTGTGATGATTGTTTGAATTGATTTGAGTATTGTTTGGTAGTTTGAATATCAAAACAGAAATTGAAATTGGAAAAAGAAAAAGGTTTCAGAATAGAAAAAAAATGGTTTTGGACCCAGCCCAGCCGGCCAAGCCCACAAGGCCCAGAACCAGCCCAGCTTTTCCTCCCCGAAGAAAAACGTCTCATACTCATTTTCGAACCCACGCAGAGAGTGACCGGTGGACCTCCTTTCCTTCTCGCATCCTCACTGACGACTGGACCCCACTCTCCTGTTCATCCTCCTCACTCGCGCGACTCCTTCTCCCCAAACCTCGCTGCCGTTGCTGCCATTGAAAGCCGCGATCAATTCGCAGTGATGCAGTGCCTTAAACTCGCCGTGACTGCACGCTATTAAACGCCAGCTAGCGTCTCCTCCTCCTTTCCCCTCACACGCCACTTCCTCTCTGCCCCGAGGCTGCCTCAATTTGAGCTCGCACTGCCGCAGCTCCGACCACCGTCCTCCCTCGATTCCGGCCGAACCACACCACCTCCTGCCTCCACAAGCACACGAGCACACTCACCACTCCCTGGCACATCTCCCAGTACCCTCCGTTCGACCGCGGGCGCCCCAGGGAGCCATCTTCGACAAAGCTCTGAGCGCCGCCGTCTGTCTCGTCTCCGTCGAGCTCCTCCGGTAAGTCCAGACCGCCCCAAGCCCTCTCCTTCACGCTCGCGTCATCTTCGTGAACTCCTGCATCTAACCACGCCCTCTGTTTGCCTCCTCGTGATCGACAGCTTCGCCTCCGACCACGACCAGGACCACCCGACGTTGTTCTCTACTTCGGCGAGCAATCGCAGCTGTACCAGAGCGTCCCTTGTCAATCCAGCAGTACCTTGAGCATCACCACAGCCCTGCGATCTCGGTGAGCCTACTCCCTTTATCTCTCGTTTCCTATTTTGCCAGCACCGCCACTATCTGACCGTCGCCGCCGCTAGCCACTGCCGGCGCCACTCGCAAATGGTCGAGCACGCTAACACCGTAGGATCTAGATCCAACGCCTGCGATAGATCACTTAAGCCGCGAAGGGGTACGATTTCTGAACCGCACTATATGCTTAGATCCAACGCACCGCGTTACCGATCCGGCCGAACCGGTACCGTCCAATGAGCTTGCGACGCGTGTCCAGGTCTGTTTAAAACAGAATTTGGAAATCAGATTTAAGTTGCAATTTCAAACCGTTGTAACTTTCGATCCACACATCCAAAATTTATAAATTTGATACCGTTGGAATCAGTGGAGCAAACCCTAGTCAACCATGCAATTTGTTTAGTAAATAGTATCTGTTAGATTGTTTGTTTTTGCAGAAACATTTGTATGCTTGTTTAGATTAGAAAAATTATTCAAAAATGTTTTTGAGGTTGAAACCTTTGCAAATTGGTTTGTGGTGAACTTACTAACCCTAGGAACCAACCCATGGTTTTAAAAATGAATTTGGTGAAGTTTAGGATGGATTAATTGATTTAGCCTATTTCTAGCCAAATAAAAAAAAATGGTTTTGTGATGAAAATGTTTTTGGAGTAAAAACTTTGGGAAAATGATTTGGACCAAACCTACTGACCCTAAACACCAAGTTTTGATAAACAACAACTTATTTTGTGAACAACTTAAAGTTGTTGCTTTGATAAAAATATTTTCCACCACATAAAATAATGATTGGATTTAAAAATGGTTTATGAATAAAACCCTTTTGCAAATGACTTTTCCACTTTGGAAAAATGACCACTTTGGACTTTACAAAGTTTAGAGCCTAGTAGAAACCATCTTTGCAAAATAAAACTACCCTTGCATGCTTGCATGCATAACTTAGATCCCATTGTTTTATGTGTGTGAATTGCTTGATTGATTATTGGTTTGGAATGCTAGTTGATATTGTGTTTGCTTGATTGATTGTAGAGAAGTTAGAAAAAGTGTGAGACTAGCAAGATCAAGGAGTGAACCATCATTCCCTACCAAAAAGGCAAGTTACACTATCATTCTAAAGTCCTAATATTTTCATTATAATTAGTGGATTTTGAAACATGCATGGAAAGATACTTTTATACTTATGCTATGCTAAATCCTAATAGGATTCCCTATACATTCCTTAGATAAAACAATGTAGTTGTTACATGCTTAGCCATGCTATATTTATATTTTGAAAAGAGATACATGTTGAGATTTTATGAAGTTGAGAAAAGGACTTGTGTTTTATATAATAAAACAAGGACTCAATGAACCACCTAGGTGGCCAAGGATACTTTGAGTTTTGGAGAAGGTGGCAACAAAAGGAACCATGTCTATGGCAATCTCTTCGTGTTGTGCTCCAAAGGAAACCACCCAGGAAACTTAGAGATTGAACATGTTTCTCCAATTGTGGCTTTCGTGTGCAACCACATGCTATTATGGCTCTGGCTTAGTCAACTACATTGGGAAGACCCATACATTGTCTTCAGTTTACTGGACATGGGGATCTGGAATGCTTCATGGGTGCTAAAGACAAGCTAGCAATGGTGTATGTGAGGACCCTTTGGAAAGACTTCGTCACATTCTCAATCTGCCAGTACTCCATCATGGTGAGTGCTAATCCAGTGGCCACTGGTGGCAAAAAGATGGGATTGTGACATGTGGGTAAAGTGTACTCCTTCTGCAAAAGATAATAAAATCTAAGTACTTAGACGTGTCCCCGGTTATGGACAATACTGAGCAACTAAAGTTTGAAGCTATGGGAGATCTCGACATTCTAATTTCTAAATGAAAAACTTTTAAAGACTTGATGCACTTAGGGTTACCAAGGAGCTCAAGAGACTTTGACAAAACTTGATGTACTTGGGGTTACCAAGGAACTCAAGAGATGGAAACATGAACGCTTGGGGTTACCAAGGAACTCATGAGATTTTGATAAAACTTGTTGCACTTGGGGTCACCAAGTAGCTCAAGAGATTTTTGACAAGGACTTGAACACTTGAGTTTCTACCAAGGAGTTCAAGGAAATTGGAAAAGGAGATTTAACAAAGGACCAAAACCATTTATGAAAAGATAGGATAAATTTTGCTTTATGCAAATAAGCCTTAAACTCTACTTAGCCAAAATTGCATGTAAAGATAGGATCCACTCATGTTATACATAGTAGTGAAGCTTGCCAATACAATTCAAATGTATTGACCCTTGTGGCTGTAACTTGTAATGTTGCAGGTTTGATTGATTTTAGTGAAGATTGATTGATTAGGATTACAAAGTCTACAACCAACATCTGCCTGTGGCAAATTGAAGATGAAGGACTCCATGCTTATAGTTATTCCGCCGCAATGTAATGTAATAGCCAAATGAGCTATGTTTGATGTAATAAAATTATGTTATTCCTGGTTGTAAAGTTATATTATGACCTTTGTTTCTTGATATTACATCTTAACTGTGGATGCTAGCTATTGATCCAGGGACTAGCATTGTGAACACAGGGGACTCCACCTTATGTTGTGTAAAGGTTGGGGACACTCCCTCTACAATGCAACGCCTCACATAAACTTCATTGGCAACATTAGTGTATGCAAAAATAATAAACCTTTAGGTTCAAACTTCAACTGAAATCCATCAAAACAAAATCTACTGTAGCAACTCCTTTTCAAAATCCCAAAAAGAAACTGAAAGGGAATCAATATAAAGAGGCAAATGCAAATGATGACAAAAATCTGTCAAAACAGACCAGCAGGTAAAGATTGATTTTTTTGAAAAACTTCTGTTGCTCAAATAAAAAAGTGCAAAACTAATGGAAGTTGGATAACAACTTGGAGAACAAGCACAAAAAATTGCAGCTCCATCATATGTACTAAGCTCCTTCACGAATTTTTACAATGCAGCACAAAAATCTGTCCCAAGACAGCCACTTTTCGCAATTCCTCCACTTCTCAAAAGAGGTTGATCTTGACACAAAAAACCAAAACAAAAAGGATAAGGAGCGGTTATTACAAGTAATAACTTCCAAGACTCAATAAAACTATTGGGTTATCTCCCAAGAAGTACTTTTCTTTAATGCTTTTAAGTTAGGCTTATCAATTTCAAAGATGCTCACATAGGAGATATGGATTTGAAATGAAAGAGAGCATCAGGAAGGAAATATCCAACACATTAGAGTCTAACCCAATTCCTATGTAGGGGCGTCTCATGGGAAAACAAATTATTGAAACAAAATGCAACCAACATAGGAAGACAAAACAAGTGCAGCTTCAAACCTTTCAACATAAAGTGGGGAAACTTAATATTATTGAGATGCATAAAACCATGTTTCCCTCTCTCATAATAACTTTCAGTAGCACTTTGAATAAATTTTATAATATAACTATCACAAGAAATAACTTTATCATCATAATGAGCATACTTACAATCATCAAAAAGAGGTCTAAGGTCATAAACTGGATCAATAGAAGCAAGTTATTCCATCCTAAAATCCTCATTAGGAAATTCATTTTCATAAGGAGTTTTAGCAAATTTGGAAAAATTAAACTCATATGATTCTCCATCAAACTTAGTCAAAACTTTCTCCTTCTTACAATCTATAATAGCCCCACAAGTATTCAAGAAAGGTCTACCAAAGATAATAGGACAAGTCTTACTAGCTTCTGACCCAAGTACTAGAAAATCAGCAGGATATTTAATCTTACCACAAAGAACCTCCACATCTCTTACAATGCCAATTGGACAGACTATCTCTCTATTAGCAAGGTGAATAACCACATCAATGTCCTCAAGCTCACAAGGACCAATTTCATGCATAATTTCCCTATAAAGCTCATAAGTAAAAACACTAGAACTAGCACCAATATCTCATAAACCATAATAGCAATGATCACCAATTTTGACAGAAAGCACAGGGACACTAGCTTTTCTAGCTTTTCTAGGATGAGAGACAATATTAGAAGCATCTTCACAAAAGAAAATATGCTCATCCTCTATATTTTTAGTGACAAGATCTTTCACAATAGCTACCACAGGTTCAATATTTATTTGCTGATCGGGTTCCACAGTTTTCTTTGTACTTTTGCTTACCGCACTAATTATCATGGAATACTCCTTTACCTTAGCCGGCAAAGGTGTTTTCTCAACATAAGGTTCATGCAAAATATGATCAATAGTACAAACTTTAGTGCTTCTAACAGGAACATGATTAACAACATCTTTATAAGGTGCATGGTATTTATTCCACTTCTTTTTAGGAATTTCTATATAAGAGGCAAAAGCCTTAAAACAATTGGAAATACTTTGAGAATCAAGACCATACTCAGTACTAATATCATGAAATTCATCAGTTCCTGTAAAAGATTTAATGCATTCATAGTCATAATTTATACCTGACTTTCTTCCCTTGTCATTCTCTGATGCTTCAGTGTTCTCTTGAATACGGTCTAGGAGATCCCATTTAGCTTCTTCATATGTGTGAATGATACAACACAAGAAGCATCTAATAAATCTTTATCATGAAGAGAAATCCTTGTATAAAAGTTATTGATAATAATATTATTCTGGAGTTCATGAATAGGACATTTAAGCATTAGTAACTTCAATCTCCCCCAAGCTTGGGATGTACTCTCTCCATCATGAGGCCCAAAGTTATATATTATATTCCTATCCTTATGAATCTCACTGGGAGGATAGAATTTAGAGTAAAAGAGAGGTACTATTTCCTCCCATTCCATAGATTGTCCATTCTTTAGCAGCTTATACCATTCTTCAGCTCTTCCTTTCAATGATATAGAGAGTAACTTATTCTTCACCTGTTCAGTTGTGATACCTGCACACTTAAAAAATATGCATAATTCATGGAAGTGATCACCGGGATGGACATTTCCATCCCCAAAATAATAATTATCCATAACACAATCAAAAATACTTGTAGGTATCTTAAAAGGATCTATCTCAACAGGTGATGGTTTATCTACTACCCTAACAGTGGTACTAGTTTTCCCAAACAGGAAACCAAGTTGGTTATCCATAATGGAAAAAAGTACAAACAGAAATAAAAAGCAATACTCACAGTAGAAGTTTCCTTTACCAATTCCACCCTTCAATAGCGCTTCACTTCCCGGCAATGGCGCCAGAAAATTGTCTTGATGACCCACAAGTATAGGGGGTGTATCGTGGTACTTTTGCTAAATAGGAGTGTCGATCCCAATGAGGATAAGAAGGTGTTGACTAGTGGTTTGGAGCAGGAAATCTCTGTAAATACTTAGAAAATGGATTTTTAGGGGTTTTCTGATAAAACAAGGAAATAAAGTGCAAGTAAATAAAGACAACAAATAATTGCAGCAAGTGGCCCAATCCTTTCTTAGCAAAGGACAAGCCGATGGAAGTACTAATGCGGACAAAACGTTCTCGAGGACACATGGGAATACTGTCAAGTGCTTTCGTTTCATATAGATGATTAATCTTCTTTGGTTTTATAAGTGTTTGAGTGGGTGAACCTGTGCTAATGTATTGACCTTACTTGGACTAATACATACTTGTGATTAAACCCCTTGCAGGCATCCGCAACTACAAGAAAGAAATTAAGATAAAA
Organism: Avena longiglumis; assembly: GCA_030063025.1. Lineage (NCBI taxonomy): Eukaryota > Viridiplantae > Streptophyta > Magnoliopsida > Poales > Poaceae > Avena > Avena longiglumis. The sequence goes on along the minus strand of CP125978.1, from coordinate 144,205,997 downwards.
ACCTAACCACAGTCTTAAACTCTGAGATCCTACACTCCCTTGTGCAAAGGTTTCCTAAGGGGGTTCCAGGTTTCTGCCACTCCGGCAACCCCACAATTAGTAGCCAAATACACAATGCATTCCCCTAGGCCCATAAATGGTGAAGTATCATGTAGTCGACGTTCACATGACAATACTAGAAGAATAGCACCACAACTTAAATATTAAAACATTCAATAATACCTCAACACAATTCCACTACTAACAACATGACTTCTCCCATGTCCTCAAGAACTAAACGAACTACTGACGAGACATCATATGGATCAAGATCAGAGATGATATAATGCTGGATAAAAATCTGAACATAAACAATAATTCAATGGTTCCACTCACAAGCATCAACTACAATAGTAGTCAACACCGAGAAAGTTTCCCCTAAGAACTATGCAAGATTCAACACAATTGTTACAGCGGTATGGAGTGGTGATGATGGTGCTGGTGGAGATGATGGTGTGGATGATGATGATGATCCTGATGAAGTCTAGCTTGATGACGGTGTTGATGGCGACGATCTCCCCTCTTTGGGAAGGAATGTCCCCGTGATACGTCCAATTTGCATCACCATTATATATCATAATTTGCCTCTATTCATTGATATATTTCTTATTAAGAGGTGTTACTTATGTATTTTCATCTGTTTTTGCATGTTGGGTGATTCTTGGAGGATGGACTGCCGGAGTCAGGATTCTGATGGAAAAAGAGGTGTTTTGATGCAATTTCGTGAAGATCAGAAAAATACCAAAAAATAATGGAAAATCATATTTTCCTAGAAGACGAAGGAAGCCAGAAAGGGAGGCGGAGATGGGCCATAGGGGACCCACACCCCCTGGCGCGGGCCACCTCTGGGCCGCGCCTATAGGGGGTGTGGCCCACCTGGAAGGCCTCCGGCTCCACCCTCTCGCCTATATCTTCTCCTCGAAACCCTAAACAGGGAGAGCAACCACAAAAAGATTCCGCCGCCTCTGCGGGGCGGAAAACACTGAGAGATAAATAGCTCTCCGACAGATAGATTTCTGCCGGGGAAATTCCTTCCCGGAGAGGGTAGATCATCGCCATCAACACCGTCATCAAGCTAGACTTCATCAGGATCATCATCATCATCCACACCATCATCTCCACCAGCACCATCATCACCACTCCACCCCGCTGTAATATTTGTGTTGACTACTTGCATAGTTCTTAGGTGAAACTTTCCTGGTATTGATTACTATTGTAGTTGATGCTTGTGAGTGGAACCATTGGATTATTGTTTATGTTCAGATTGTTATCCATCACCATATCATCTTTGATCTTGATCCATATGATTTCTTGTGATCAGTTCGTTTAGTTCTTGAGTACATGGGAGAAGTAATGTTGTTAGTAGTGGATTTGTGGTGAGATATTATTCAATGGTTTAGTATTTAAGTTGTGGTGCTATTCTTCTAGTGTTGTCATGTGAATGTTGACTACATGATACTTCACCATTTATGGGCCTAGGGGAATGCATTGTGTATTTGGCTACTAATTGTGGGGTTGCCGGAGTGGCAGAAACCTGAACCCCTATTAGGACATCATTGCACAAGGGAGCGTAGGATCTCAGAGTTTAAGGCTGTGGTTAGGTTTATATCTTAATTTCTTTCCTGTAGTTGCAGATGCTTGCAGGGGGTTTAATCATAAGTATGTATTAGTCCAAGTAAGGCCGGTACATTAGCACAGGTTCACCCACACAACACTTACAACACCAGAGAAGACTACTCAACTATTTGAAGTGAAAGCACTTGACAGAATTCCCATGTGTCCTCGAGAACATTTGGTTCTTATAAGTATTTCCATCGGCTTGTCCTTTGCTAAGAAAGGATTGGGACACTTGCTGCGTTCGTTCGTTGTCTTTATTACTTGCACTTTGTTTCTTTGCTTTATCAGGAAACCCCTAAAAATCCGTTTGCTAAGTATTACAGAGATTTCCTGCTCCATACCACTAGTCAACACCTTCTTCTCCTCGTTGGGATCGACACTCCTATTTATCGAAAGTACTATGATACACCCCCTATACTTGTGGGTCATCAAGACTATTTTCTGGCTCCGTTTCCAGGGAGTGAAGCGCTATTGAAGAGTGGATCTAGTAAAGGAAACTTCTACTGTGAGATTGCTTTTTATTTCTGTTTATTACTTTGTTTCCAATATGGATAACCCACTTTGTTTTCTGTTTGGTAAAACTACTACCACTGTTAGGATAGTAGATGCACCACCACCTGTTGAGATAGATCCTTTTAAGATACCTACAAGTATTGTTGATCGTGTTATGGATAATTATTATTTAGGGGATGGAACTGTCCACCCTGGTGATCATTTTATTTTTATCCATGAATTATGCGGGTTGTTTAAGTGTGCATGTATCACAACTGAACAGGTGAAGAAGAAGTTACTCTCTATATCCTTGAAAGGGAGAGCTGAAGAATGGTATAAGCTGCTAAAGAATGGGCAATCCATGGAATGGGAGGAAATAATACCTCTCTTTTATTCAAAATTTTATCCTCCTAGTGAAATTCATAAGGATAGGAATCTGATATATAACTTTTGGCCTCATGATGGAGAGAGTACAAATCAAGCTTGGGGGAGATTGAAGTTACTAATGCTTAAATGTCCTATTCATGAACTCCCTAACAATATTATTATCAATAACTTTTATGCTAGGCTTTCTCTTCATGATAAAGATTTACTAGATGCTTCTTGTGCTGGATCATTCACACGTATGAAGGAAGAAGCTAAATGGGATCTCCTAGACCGTATTCAAGAGAACACTGAAGCTTGGGAGAATGACAAAGGAAGAAAGTCTGGTATAAATTATGATTATGAATGCATAAAATCTTTTATGGGAACTGATGATTTCCATGATATTAGTGATGAGTTTGTACTTGATTCTCAAGTTCTTGCAAATTTTTTTAAGTCCTTTGCCTCTTATATCGAAATTCCCAAAAAGGAGTGGGACAAGTACCATGCTCCTTATAAAGACATTGTTACCCATGTTCCTGCTAGCATAGAAGTTTGTACTATTAATCCTATTTTGCCTGAACCTTATGTTGAGAAAATCCATTTTCCTGCTAAGGTAAAGGAACATTATATCATAGCTAATGTGGTTAGCAAAAGTACAAAGAAAACTGTGGAACCCGATGAGCAAATGAATATTGAACCTGTAGTAGCTATTGTGAAAGATCTTGTCACTAAAAATATAGAGGGGGAGCATATTGTCTTCTGTGAAGACGCTTCTAATATTGTCTCTCATCCTAGAAAGGCTAGAAAAGCTAGTGTCCCTATGCTTTCTGTTAGAATTGGTGATCATTGCTATTATGGTTTATGTGATATTGGTGCTAGTTCTAGTGCTATTCCTTATGAACTTTACAGGGAAATTATGCATGAAATTGGTCCTTGTGAGCTTGAGGATATTGATGTGGTTATTCACCTTGCTAATAAAGAGATAGTCTGTCCCATTGGGATTATAAGAGATGTGGAGGTTCTTTGTGGTAAGATTAAATACCCTGCCTATTTTCTAGTACTTGGTTCTGAAGCTAGTAAAACCTATCCTATTATCTTTGGTAGACCCTTCTTGAATACATGTGTGGCTATCATAGATTGTAGGAAGGAAAAAGTTTTGACTAAGTTTGATGGAGAGTCTTATGAGTTTAATTTTTCCAAATTTGCTAAAACTCCTTATGAAAATGAACTGCCTAATGAGGATTTCAGGGTTGAACAACTTTCTGCTATTTCTCTTGCTCCTAACAATGCCTTGCAGCAGTTTATGGAAGATCATGAAAGTGATGTCTTCATGAAGGAAAGAAATGCGATTGCCGAGGTTTTCCTTCGTCAGCCTGAGTTACTTAAGCATAATCTACCTGTGGAAGATCTGGGTACCACACTACCACCTAAAGGGGACCCCGTTTTCGAATTAAAACCTTTACCTGATGATCTTAAATATGCTTATCTTGATGATAAGAAAGTATATCCTATTATATTAGTTCTAAACTTTCAGGAAAGGAAGAAGAGAGGTTATTGGAAATACTAAAGAAACACCGAGGAGCTATGGGCTATACTCTTGATGATTTGAAAGGGATTTCTCCTACTATATGTCAGCATGCTATTAATATAGAACCTGATGCAAAACCAGTTGCTGAACACCAACACCTTCTAAATCCTAAGATGAAGGATGTGGTAATAAATGAGCTATTAAAACTCCTTGATGCTGGTATTATTTACCCTATTGCTGATAGCCAATGGGTTAGCCCTGTTCATTGTGTTCCAAAGAAAGGGGAAATTACTGTTGTGCCTAATGAAAATAATGAGCTTATGCCCCAAAGAGTAGTGGCTGGGTATATGATGTGCATTGATTTTAGAAAGGTTAATAAAGTTACTAATAAAGATCATTATCCTTTGCCCTTTATTGATCAAATGCTAGAAAGGTTGTATAAAAAGACCCACTTTTGTTTTCTTGATGGTTATTCTGGGTTCTCTCAAATCACTATGAAAGCTCAAGACCAAGATAAGACCACTTTCACTTGTCCTTATGGCACTTATGCTTATATGCGTATGCCTTTTGGTTTATGTAATGCTCCTGCTACCTTTGAGAGATGTATGTCTGCTATCTTTCATGGTTTTTGTGAAGAAATTGTGGAGGTTTTCATGGACGATTTCTCCGTCTATGGAACTTGTTTTGATAACTGTTTGCACAACCTTGATAAAGTTTTGCAGAGATGTGAAGAAACCAACCTTGTTCTTAATTGGGAGAAATTCCATTTCATGGTTAATGAAGGGATTGTTCTTGGACACAAAATTTCTGAAAGAGGCATTGAAGTTGACAGAGCCAAAATTGAAGCAATTGAGAAGATGCCTTGCCCTAGAGATATAAAAGGTATTTGTAGTATCCTTGGTCATGCTGGTTTCTATAGGAGGTTTATTAAAGATTTCTCCAAAATTTCGAAGCCCCTTACCAATCTTCTTCAAAAAGATGTACCTTTTGTTTTTGATGATGATTGCAAGGAAGCTTTTGAAACTTTGAAGAAATCTTTGACTACTGCTGCTATTGTTCAACCACCTGATTGGAGTTTATCTTTTGAAATTATGTGTGATGCTAGTGATTTTGCTGTGGGTGCTGTCCTTGGGAAACATGTTGATAAGAAGTTGAATGTTATTCATTATGCGAGCAAGACTCTTGATGTTGCTCAAAAGAATTATGCTACTACTAAAAAAGAGTTCTTAGCTCTAATCTTTGCCTGTGATAAGTTTAGACCCTATATTGTTGATTCAAAGGTCACTATTCATACTGATCATGCTGTTATTAAGTACCTTATGACAAAGAAGGACGCTAAGCCTAGGATTATTAGATGGGTGTTGCTTTTACAATAGTTTGATATGCATATTGTAGATAGGAAAGGTGTTGAAAATCCTGTTGCTGATAATTTATCTCGTTTGGAAAATATTTCTTTTGACCCTCTACCTGTTAATGATAGTTTTTCAAATGAACAGTTGGCTGCAATAAGGGTAAGCCCGCATGAGAGTCCTTGGTATGCTGATTATGCTAACTTTATTGTTTCCAAGTATTTGCCTCCAACCTTTACAACCCAGCAAAGAAGAAAATTCTTTTATGATCTAAGGCATTACTTTTGGGAAGACCCACATTTATATAAAGAAGGAGTAGATGGTATTATGCGAAGATGTGTTACAGAATTTGAACAAGAAGATATATTGAGAAAATGTCATGGCAGTGCTTATGGAGGACATCATGCTGGGGATAGGACTGCACAAAAGGTTTTATAATCTGGGTTTTATTGGCCTACCCTTTTCAAGGATGCAAGGAAGTTTTTATGATCTTGTGATGAATGTCAAAGAGTTGGTAACATTTCTGGATGCAATGAAATGCCTATGAATTATTCTCTTGTTATTGAACCTTTTGATTGTTTGGGATTTGACTTTATGGGTCCTTTTACTCCTTCAAAAGGGTACACTCATATTCTTGTTGCTGTTGACTATGTTACAAAGTGGGTAGAAGCCATACCTACAAACATTGCTGATGGTAAGACCTCTTTAAAAATGCTTAAGGATGTTATTTTTCCTAGGTTTGGTGTGCCTAGATATCTCATGACTGATGGAGGCTCTCATTTTATTCATGGTGGTTTTAGGAAAACTCTCGCTAAATATGATGTTAACCATAGAATTGCTTCATCTTATCACCCCCAAACTAGTGGGCAAGTAGAACTTTCCAATAGGAAAATTAAATCTATCTTGCAGAAAACTGTTAATAGATCTAGGAAAAATTGGGGTAAAAAGCTGAATGACGCTTTATGGGATTATAAAACTACTTATAAAAATCCTATGGGGATGTCTCCTTACAAAATGGTTTAAGGGAAAGCTTATCACTTGCCTTTAGAATTAGAACACAAAGTTTATTGGGTAGTGATAGAATTGAATAGAGATTTTAAACTTGCTGGTGAGAAAATATTGCTTGATTTGAGTAATTTAGATGAGTGGAGGAGTGAAGCGTATGAAAATGCTAGACTCTTTAAGGAAAAAATAAAAAAATGGCATGATAGGAGAATTCTCAAAAGGGAGTTCCATGTTGGTGAGAAAGTCCTTTTGTATAGGTCTCGTCTCAGATTTTTGGTAGGGAAACTACTCTCAAAATGGGAAGGACCTTTTGTTATTGAGGAAGTATATCGTTTAGGTGCTGTCAAAATATCTTCTTTAAAGGACTACACCACATAGGTGGTGAATGGTCAAAGACTAAAACATTATATTTCTAGATATTCTTATAATGAAGATGTTAACATTATTCAAATGGTGACTTCGGAGGAATTTATTAGAGACCAAACACCAGAATCTGCAGAATCCGTCTTTGAATAGGTAAACTCTATATTTTTATATTTTTGATGTTTTTATTACATACGGAAGGTTACAAAACAAAACAGAGGAGGAAACAGATGCCAGGGTGGCCACACCCACCCCAGGCGCGGGCCCTAGCTGTCCGCGCCTAGAGGGGGTGTGAGCCCCCTGATCTCCGTCTCCGCCTCGTTTTCGCACCAGTACCTTCCTTATGTTTTGAAACTTCGTAATATATAACCCCCGGGTCCCCGAGGTTCTTGTATCATGTTCTCGTCGTGTTTCTGTTTTGATCTATTTCTGTCAGGCAGATTCTCAGTTTTGGAGTCAGGATGTCTTCGTCTGGATCACCCATGGAGGATTCCTTTGCGGATGTCATCAAACCATACATGTATGAGTTGAATATTCATCCCAAGGAGTTGATTCTCAAGGAAGGGAAGGTGCATATGAATGAAGTTCAAGGCCCTAAAGGAGAAGGTAGTCTGGAAGATAGGATGGAAGCACCGGAGCAGGAAGTTTCTAGGTACAAAAAGATGGCGGAACGCAAAGTGGATGTCATCCATAAGATAAGTTCAGAACTCATCGCCAAGCACGAGGAGGAAGTTCCTGAGCTCCAAGACGATATCTTCTCGCTCCGTCAGACCACCAACCAATTACAAGCACATCTCTACGACATACAAAATCAAAACTGTGAGTACGAGGCTAGATTTAATCGCATATGCTCTGCTGCTAATTTCAGGATTGTGGAAACCAGGACATCCTTTTTGGATGGGGAACCTTTGCCTTGGAAGTTTGATGATGACAAGAGAACACCACCATCACCGAAGGAGTAATTCATTGTCAGGTTTGGCATCCCCTTGGCTTGTTCCAAGCTTGGGGGAGTGCCGTGGTATCACATCATTATCTTTTATCTTTTACCTTTTTAGTAGATTCGTATCTTTGGTAGGGAAGTTATCTTATAGGTTGGTTTGGATGTGGAAGTATATCTCCTTTAGTTGATTATCTATGTATCCCTTGGTGTGAGTGCCTTTATGGAATATTAATGAGAAGTTTCATCTTTTACTTTTTGCACTTCTTATTTTAGTTTGGAATCTCTATTATATGATTGATCTTGTTGATCAGTATTGGTATCATTTTGGGAGCATCAATTAGATCTAAATTGGTTTTGGCAAACCGAGCTCTGGTCAGTAGCAACACCTTTTGAGTTTGAAAGGAAAGAGAAAACGCTTACATGTATTTTGTATCATTTATTTTCTTTCTTGATTGGAACATAAGCTTAATATTCTTTATTTAAGTTATTTTGTGTCTTCAAGGAAGATTGCATGTTTGGTTTTATCACTTGTAGTTTTGCTTGTTTCCTTCAACTCTTTTGCTGCTACCCAGCCTTGCTAGCGAAAAACCTATTTTGAGAAGGCATACTTCTCATGCATCCAACCCCTTTGAACCAAACCTGTGCCATTTGTGTCCACCATATCTACCTATTAGTATTATTGCTATTCCAAGCAAATTCTCAAGCTTCATCTATCTTTAGAATTAAAAAATTATTTTTTATGTGAAAACTAGTTAGTAAAGCACTTACCGGTTGTCGGTTCTTTATGATACACATGTACTTACAATGACAAGAACTTACCGGTAACTAAAGTTTAGTAGCATGAGGAGCGGCCCTCATACTCAAGGGACATGAGATTGCCAACTTATATTTCATCAAGCATATACACCATCTTTGTTCACTTTAACCTTAATCACCTCAAGATGCTTATGATAGGGGCAATGAGGGCTCAAAGATAGTAAGTACCATAATCTTTTGGAAGCTCTTTATGAACTTGAAATCCCTGTTTCCCTCTATGAAGGGCCTTTCTCCTATTTCTAAGTAGAGTTAGTAAACCTTTTTCCTCTCTATCTCTAGCAAGCATTTGAGTTGTTGTGTTTCAAGCATATGATGATTTATTCAATCATGTTCTTTATCGTCCTTGTTTACACAAGACTCTTATCTATTGAGTATCACTTTGAAAGCCATCCTTGTGAAAAACCTTTTATGTTTGAGCAAAGAGTACTCTTGTTGTGAAAACTTCTACAAAAGGTTTTGTGAAACTGTTTGCCAGCAGTTCTCTGACCAAGAACAAAGTTTGCCAATTCCAATTATGATTTATTTTTATGCATCTCTATTGTGCCTCCTGTACACGTTACATGCTAAGTTATATAAAAGCGAGTTGCTTTCTTCTATGAGTTGTGTAATGGTAGGTGTGATGCTTCTTGTCTGTATTCTTTTATCGACACTTCACTTCATAAACTTGTGGACATTTTTACTGAGCTCAGTTTTCGCTTGGGGACAAGCGAAGGTCTAAGCTTGGGGGGAGTTGATACGTCCAATTTGCATCACCATTCTATATCATAATTTGCCTCTATTCATTGATATATTTCTTATTAAGAGGTGTTACTCATGTCTTTTTATCTGTTTTTGCATGTTGGATGATTCTTGGAGGATGGATTGCCGGTGTGGCACCCCGGATTTACGGTCCGAGAATACCCGTTATGCATGCAATTCACGTTCCCATGATCAGTGAGCCATGAGCATAACCGACTAGTATCCTTACATCATCCATAAAGTAACGAGTACAAAAACTTACAACGGGGCCATTATGGCGATTTCAACACAAGTAGCGGAAGTCTTCAGCGTAGAGCCTGTGCCTTAACCTACATGCAACTGACTGGGAAGACGGCCTAGCTCGCATAGACGTCGGCACCTTCGTTCCTTCTTAACATCTGCAATCTGTCCAAGTAAATAGCCAGGGACAATGCCGGTGAGTACTTTGAATGTACTCGCAAACCACCGAGACAAGGTAATAAGACAATGCTTATATGGCTATGGCGAGATAGCTCTACACTATAGTTATTTTTGAAAGACCTAACGTTGGCATCTCTATATCTTTGTTGAAAAAGAGTTTTTGGAAAACATGCCTCCTTTTTGAAAACCTGGACATCTCCACATCTTTGTCAAAAAGATTTAAAACCGTTTTGTTGAAAACCCTTTTTAAACGTCTTCGACCATCACTGGTCAAAACCAAACTCGTTCTTATCTTTCCTTGTGACCAAGTCACATCCTTTATTTTATCACAACTTAACCGAAGGGTCCTCCTAGCACTTGCCATTCCAACCATCCTTGTCCATGGACACGGCTATTTGAATAGATTAGACTCTGCAGAGCTTGTGCACTTTACCAACAAGAATCAATACATCCGCCGGGATTTAACCATGGCCCGCTACACACTGTAGACGGGGGTTCTGATAATCAAACCTAGCTTTTCATTTGTCCATCCTTAGCAAAGGCGTCTTTTCCTTTTGGGTTTTTCTCCCCGACACGAGTATGTGGCACTATGGCCTTAGTCCTCTCTGCAGCACTTCTGTATACCCAAACCCTCGGCTTGGCAATATACAATTGTTGACTCCACCTCCTTCCCTACGCTTAAAACATACCATCCACGGGAGACCCAATTGTTGCACCGACACTTCCGCCGTAGCGGGCGATGGAGGCCCCAGATCCGTGGACCTGGAGTAGAGTCCACTCGGGCTTCCAGGGATTGCTCCCGTTAAGCAAGTACAAGCAGCCCCGACTAAGGATTACAACTACGAGCTAAGCCCCAGCTCCTGGGGTAATGTGGTTGCACGAATAAATTGTTCTGGACATTGGCATAGAACATCCCTTCTCTTTCTCTTACTTAACTTTCTCCTTACTAACTTTCTCTTCATCCACCTCATATCTTCTTTTGGTAAAACTTCCAATCGGAAAGGATGCCTCTTTCTAAGGGTTTTATTTTGTAAACTTTGTAGGGTAAAACCCAAAATAGTTTTATCATTGAAATCCGAGGGTTCCAAGATGGAAGATGCTAATCATCTTAGCCTCGATATAAAGGGGTAAAAATAGGTGTCAATGGTGTAGGTGTCCTAAGGGACACTTAACCATAACTTGGAGCCAAGTTACTCACGCACTTTTATTTGAAACAAACCATGCCTGTGATCATGCAATTTATAAACGAGATATAAAACGGTTGATAAACAGAAGTAGGTTAATATAGGAGTTCAGGAATGGTGGCTTGCCTGTGACCAGCGAGATGTCCCTTGACGGTGTTAGATAACCAGAAAACCAATAACAATAATAGAGATAACCCCGATGCTTCCTTCTTCTCGGCGTCACACAATCGCAACTATCACCGTTATCGAGAATACATGCAAGCAAACAATACACCAATCAATACAAGGCATACAAGCAACAAACCATACAACGAGTAAAGGATGGATACATGATAAACATCAGTAGGATGTTGGAGGTTTGATTTGATTGGGATTGGGAGAAGATTTGGAGACATTAGGGAAAGGATCCCTTTTTATTTATAGTTTAGGAATTACCTAAGAAAGGGGTTTTTGCTCAAGGACCTGATATATATGATACCATTATATAAAAATGATACCATCAGATAGGTATTGATAAAATGAAGCCCACCAAAGTGGTTCCACTATTTTATCACTTTCCCTTGATTTATAAAGGATTTTATAGTGGATAAATCCCTAGTTTAAGGAAATAATTCACCAGAACTTTTCTGGAGTTCCAAAAATTATTTCCTTTCGTGATTGGGTATTATTTTATGTACTGAATCCAGAGGAGTTGGAATCACCTCAAAACAAATACCAGAATGCCCTTGAGAAAATCCCAAAGACAGTACTAGAAGGGATTTGTATTTTTCATAAGATTTATTTTGTAGAAGCTTTTTAAGTGATTCTAAGGACACATGCTAGGTACCGAGAATACCTTTCTGTAGAAATTGGAATCAACCTTTTTGGATCTACATAGATACTGTAATGATTTTATTAGTGAATAAACCATGCACATAGGAGTTTAATTCACTAAAATTCAACAGAGCCTCATAAAATTATGAGCTGATGGATTTAGGAAGATATGGTTATGTGTGTCTAGTGAGAGTTGGAATTAGGTCTAAAACTCATTTGGTTTGACCTAGGGAATTTCCTAAAGTCAGAAAGGCTCTGTTTTTGATATTTTTATCAGGGGCAAACTAGGATGCAAACTAGGGTGGGGCCAGTGGGACATGCAAGGTATGGGTGATACCTTTCTGTAAAAATTGGATTTAATCCATTTGCAGATACCAAACTCTCTGGAAGATTTTATTGGTGGATTTAACACATGTGGCCACTTTAATTACTAGGTTCTAGTCATGCAATAATTTGGGTAGGCAAGGGTACAACATGTTTGACAAAACATGTGGTCACTATAATAAATTTGGATCTGGCCCATTTGAGTCATTTTTCATTTTCAAAACGATTTAAGCTAAAGGCTAAAGTTCTAGATCTAGTGAAAATAATTTAAAAGAAGGAAGGGCCTTGGGCTGGAACCGGGGTCACTGGGCCGCGCAAGGAGTCATTCGGCCCAGGAGACCAGCGGCTTGTGCGGGCTACGAGTTTGAAACGCTGGAAGCTGGGCCCCGCCTGTCAGTGACTTGGTGCACCGAAGGGGTATCAGGAAATGCCGTCCGCTGGATTTAAGCGAGATCGACGGCCTCTGGCGCTTCTTCAACCTCCGACGCCGAGGAAAAAGACTGCAAACCCTAGGAGGTCGAGCGGAGGCCGGGGTGCTTACCAGAGTGGCGGAGAGAGGATGGCGAGGGTGCGGGGGGATGCAGTGGTCGGAGGGCCTCCCAATGAGGGGCGGAAGGGCTGGTTTTGGTGCAGATCCGACGAGCGCACGACGCCGAGCTGAGGCTCGTTTAGGCCGTCGCCGGGGAGTGCTCAGGGGCCGTGCATGCCGGAGTCGGGGCTAGGAGAGCAGTCTGGTGACTCGACTCATTCATAGCAGATCTGTTGCGGGGCCGCAGGAGTACTGGGGCGACCATGCCACCATAGTGGCTTCCGCACGGGCATGGCCTAGCAGCGGCCGCTCAGAGGTCCCTGTGGCAAAAGAGTGGCATTGTCAGGTATATCTGAGGGAAAGGTTAGGGTAGGGGGAGAAGATAGATCCCAGATGGGCGGGGACTATCCTTTCTTGAGGATGCTCGAGAGGGGAAGATTTTCTCCTCCATGGATGGGGAGAGCCAGAGAGAGGGAGGGAGAGAGGGGGCGGGGAGCTCTAGGGAGACTCTATAGGGGTGAGGGGGATAAATGAGGGAGCAGGGATGGGGGATAAGGCCTCTGGCCTATTTATTTAGAGGGGGAGTGGTGCATAGTGGAACAAGCTCATGGATAGGCTTGGGGAGAGGCTAGGGCTCAGCCATTGGGCAATAGGGGCGGTGGAGAGGTGAGAGAGAGGGCCCTGGTCGTGCTAGGGGACAGAAAGGGGGTGGGGGCAGTGGCTGCATTAGCTTTGATGGTTGGATTTGACAAGGCCTATGTCTCCCTCATAAACAAACATAATGGACAAGAGGGGTGAGGATAGGTTATTTCAGTGCTACAGTGCTGGTCGACCAGGGGAGAGTGTGTGCTGCTAAGGTGGAGTACTTGGCAAGCTTGGGATTGGTTTGGTGTTAGTTTGAATCAAGGTTTGATGGTTTTGGCAAAATTGATTAATTGGAGGCTTGTGAAGGAAGTTGACAAACTTGCATTGGACAAGGTATGGAAATGGTACTGGTAGATAGATGGGGTTAAATAATCTCTTCATGATTTAAATGGGATTTTTCTGATGATTATAATCCCATTTAAATGCACTTCTACAAAAAGTGCAGAAATAGATTATGGAATCTAAGATGATATTTTTACATTGGACAAGCTTGGTTTTTGATGTGATATGGTCCTAAATACCATAGCACACATTGGAGAATTTTATTGGGATTTATTGAGGTGGAAAATTATTTTTGGGGAATTATTTCTTGTTTCTGCCATTTAAGAAAAATGGCAAAAATAAATAATGAAGAATCTCAAAAATATTTATTTTTGAGTTTTAAAGATGGGATATGAGATGGAGAACTCAATTATGCATTGATTTGGCAAAGTTATTTGGAGAAAAACAAACTTCCCTTTATAGACAAGGATATTAAGATATTGGTAATGGAAAGGAAATAAAATAGTTTAGTAATCCAAATAATTGTGGGAATTATTTGGGGATGCTTATATCCAAGGTAGATGATGTAAACTTGATGTAGGCATCAAGGTCAACCTTGGTTTTGAAGAAAAGTGGTGAAAAGGATGGAAACTAGATTCTTGGAGGATCTAGGGTTTGGTTACTCTAATGCCATCTAAACAGGTCTGGATTAGGGAGCTCAGAGCTCACCTTGTTGCAAGAGGTATATGGATGTATATACCAAGTCATATAAATGATCACAGAAGCAAGAATTGGTCTTCGTTGGATTTGTGGTGGTGTAGATGAGATGGCAAACTTTGTTGAAAATAAGGCTGCCATAACAGATACATCAGGTAGCCTTCTAAACCATGGGGGTTTAGGAAGTACAAGGATCCAATGGAAACAAGTGAAGTGGGAGTTGATAGGATATGATTAGTAGGTCATAACCAAGAAAGAATTTGGTCAAGGGGAGGTGGCATATATATGTGAGCTTCTGCCAAAGTAGGCAAGATGATAAGATTTGCAGAAAAGATTATTATCTTGACTACAAAACCATCATGATGAGTGAGAATTAGAATGGCTTAGCCAAGGGAAAGAGTGGTATTTTGTAGTACTACTGATGTACAACAAGATAGTTCAATTACATTCTCAAGAATGCACATAGGTTAGAAAAGGTAGAGCTCCAAAGATTGAATCTAGATAAGAAATCCAGACTTAGCCATTTTGGCAGTTTTGGAGATTTTTAACTAGAGTGCAAGTGTAAATGATTTTGGAGAGGATGCTAGGTTCCAAACTCATGATCATATGGAGTATGTTAATGTTAGGGATAAGTAGATATTATACCTGCTTAGATTGGGTCTTCACTGAGTCGGAAATCATCCAGAAGGGTTATCCTTGGATTGAGGTAAGAAGGAGATGAGATGATCCTTGAGTGGCTTAGGATAGACCCAGACTTGGATGCTTGCTGAGATTGATGATCACAAGCAAGGATTGGGTCCTAAGGAATGAGATACTAGATTAGATCACTCTAGTTCCTAAGCAAACAATGCAAACAACAGATCAAGGCAATTCATCAACCAGCAGATCAAGGCAATTCATCTTAACACTTATCTAACTACTACTAGGGTTACCATCAAGCCTAGCTTGAGGTAAGGAGGGGTATTTTGGGAAGGGGTTTTGCTTTGAATTAAGATAAGTACCATCTGGGTATCTCTACCAAGATTGAGATGAAAAAGGTCTTAGTAAGTGTTTTGGAAAACCTAGGGATAAGAGTAGTTGAAGGTTCTGTCTTGAAAACATAAGGAGATTATATATATGTCTCCATAGTTTTGGTAATAGAAACTAGTAAAGTATTTGGTTGTGTCAAAGTCATCTTGGCTCAGATTTTTGAAATGCCAGAACATTTGAGAATATGAAAGATGAGCCAAGACATCTCTTTAAAAAAATAGTTTTTGTAAACTAGGGTTGAGATGAGGAGTACACAACTAATACACAAGCAGTTGCTTGAGCACAAGCAAACAAGCAAGCACACATTGTAAGAAAAAGTTTTTGTTCCCCCTGATTTTTTCCTTTTTGACATTAAATCAGGGTTGCTGAAATTGGGATGTTACAGACCTTTCCCCCTTAAAATAATCTCGCCCGAGATTAGGGAGGAGTAGGGTTGGGGTGATAACATCCGCTTAATAATTTCAGCGATGGAAGTTATTAGGCCCTAAAAAGTTTTTACAAATAGCCGACATGGTTAGTTACTGATCAGGCCTGAGGGGCTTCGGATCAGGTGGTTTTGGACGAAACAAGTGGAAAAGACGCAGTCTTTTCCCCTTAGGACAAGTCTAGGTAGGTTTACGTCGATGTGGTACTTCCTTCTTGAGACGGGAGGACGAGTTGAGTCTTCTATATTTATTTGTATCGTGGTCGACTTTTATCTCTTCGAGGTCTTGATACACCGGGATGATGGCTGGGTGGTCGACCTTGGAGGGGAGTTCCTTCCGATTATGGAGAAGTGTCGAACATTGTTCTTCTTTGTCGTGGTGGTGGCACAGCAAATGCCATGGGTAGGCTAAAGTTTGGGAAAGTGGATGCTAGAGGGATCCGGGGAGGGAAGATGTAGTGATTTCTACACTCAGATGACTAACAAGTAGCTCTTTATTCCTCCTCTCAAGGGCTACAAATGCTCCTTGAGCTGTATCAAAGGGAAGAAGAGAACTACTACACGATCCCTTTTGCCTGGAATGCCTCGATCCCCTTTTCTGGAGCCCGTTCCCCTCCTTATAAAGGGGTTCCTTGACTCCTTCTAGGGCTGTCGTGGCAAACATATTCTTGGAATATGCTTGTCCCAAAGTGGTAACTCGGCGGCCTCCTTTCCGTGTTCCCCTTCTATCGGTGGCAATGTTCCAGAAACCTTCACATGTGCGCCTTGGGCTTCCTCACTATCACCTCCATGAGCTTGTCTGCCCTTCTGCAGCTCTGCTCTTTGTCTTTAGAGCTTGGCTCTGTCTAGATTCCTCCTAGCCAGCAACTAGGGTTTGACTATAGGCACCGCCTTCTCCTGCAAGTTTCATGTTACTCGGCCTCATCTCGCATAACTCGGCTCGGCCTTCACCTGCATACAAGTCGATCAGCCTCATTCGGCCGGCATAGCTCATACGTCGGCCGAGTAAGGTGTTACTCATTCTATATTTGCCATGGCTCTGCTTATCTTGCCCGGATCTTACATGATTCTGCCGACACAGTCAGTAATTCGGCTTAAGGTAAGGGAGACTCCTTTCTTCTTTCCCCTATCTTGACCCTATCCGGGGTCACCCCCAACATTAGTCCCCGAAGCTGGTGCGGTCCTGCCGGAAACCTCGGCCGGGACACATCAGTTTCCAGACATTTATCTTCTTTCTTTCTTTCCGAGGTATTTCTTAGCCGACGTTCTTTTTCCGTTATCCTTTTCCTCATTTCATCCTTTTCCCGCTGTGGGCTACGCTCCGAGTTATCTCCTTTTGTTCGAGATATTTGCTTGGCTTCCTGGGTAAGCCTCGTCCTACGTGTCCCATTCATCATGGTTCTCTAGTTTTTTGTTCCTCTACAATGTCCACTGACAAGCTATAGTGATTAGTACGCCCGTCGCATCGGCACAGTGACGCCTCGAGTACCGCATCAGTCAGAAGGCCCGATCCCCTCCTGTGCCATGTGGTCTTCGGTGTGGCTCCCCTACCTGCGAGCGGTTAAGCCATACACGCGATTATGCAGTTATCGTGGCACAGCCACGATCCCACTACGGTTAATCCTACGCAGTTATAAAGAGGGGAGCGGGGTTGGACGATTCACTTTCCCCCTTTCTTTTCCCTTCATCTTATTCCTTGCACCGCCGCCTTTGTTCGTGTTCCAGTGGCCGCGCCATCGTCGTCCCCCTCGATGGTCACGCTGCGGTTCTGCGGCTCTCGCGACCTCGCCCCAGTGCCTCCGCTTTGGCGTTCTCGCCGGTGAGTATTTCTACAGTGCCACTTCTAGGTCCCTGCACTAGGCATCTTTCTAGTTTCCCAAGATTCCCCGTGGCGGTTCTGTTTCTGTTCCGCCGCCGTGCTCGTCACCGTCGCGACGGGGCCCTGCACCTCTAGGCCTCTCCCCGCCGCCAGTTTTTCCTCTGTCGATTCCTCCGACGAGCCTATGTTTATCTCCGCTAGCGGTGCTCTCGTCGGGGAAGATGACCTTGTGGCCGGTCCAGAGCGTGGATCCTGGCAGGGTTCCATGGTTACTCGCTGTGAGATAGAGTGGCTACTCAAAACACGCCGAACTCCCGCCGAGGTGAGTTGTCGTTTACCTGGCAAAGAATCCTCCCCAATACTCAATGAGGGTGAGTACGTAGTTTTTATGTCCCACTTCGATCGTGGATTTGGCCTCCCTCTTAGCGACTTTCCTAGGGGTTTCCTCGATTATTTTGGCCTTCATCCGCATCACCTGCCGGCTAACGCCGTTGCCTCTCTGTCAGCCTTTATCTCAGCTTCGGAGGGGTATTTCGGCCTCTGGCCTTCCGTAGATATTTGGTCCAAGTTCTTTCAGATCCGAGCTAACGTAGTGCCGATCTCTTCATCCTTCTGAGAAATCTCTCACCCAATGTGGGGCTGCATCCATTACACCTCGGAAAAACTCTATGTTCCCCCGTGTCGCCGGCCTCGAATCTTGTAAGAAGTGGCATAGATCATTTTTCTATGTCAAGAATACTGGGAAAGAGGATAAGATTCGGCTCCCCACTTTCTCTATCGGTCCTCCCTCCAAGAAGAATTGGATCTACAATCCTAGGAAAATCCATGCTCTTGCCGAGGCCTTTGAAATCTGTCTTCAAGAACTGAGTCGTGCTGGGCTCCGAGGTGAAGATTTGATGACTGCATTCGTCAGCAGCCGAATCTGCCTTTTTTAGCTTCGCTCTCATGGGTAGGCTTAAGTTGGGGGACGAATGGGTGCTTGTGGTCACCGGGGAGGGAGTGCACGGTCGAGCCATGCACGAAGAACAAGAAGAACTCTCCAGACTTAGCAATTCGATTGATACCTCCAAGATTACAAGTGCTCCTTGAGTTGTATAAGCTAGAGTTCTCAGCACTAGTTCACTACCTGGTCCGACTTCCTTCTACTACTGCTACGCCCTCCCTTATATAGGCAGTTCTAGCTAGCTAATACCCCATTGGGTTCTAGGGTTTACTGTTTGGATCCTGGTCCCTACAATGTGGGCCGGGTCATGGGCTTTCCGTGAGCCCAGAGGAACGGTCCACAAAGTTTGACAGCTAACGGTCTTCTGGTACGCTGCTTCTTGTTCCTTTTGGCGTCATGCTGTTACTTTGTACGTTAGCGTATGCTTTGGGCATCACCCGGCTCCTTTTGTGTCACCCGGCATCGCCCTTCTCTTTTGACCATGCTTTACCATGGTCCCTCCTGAACCTTACTCGGAAAGGTGCCACGCATCCTTCTTGACTCGGCTCTTCCTCGGTCGACTCGGCTCGTCGGTTCTTGCAAGGGTTACAACTTTGTCCTATGCGGGCCGACATAGTTTGTATGTCGGCCTTCATGCTTATATTACCCGGCCGTTCTTACCCGGCCTGGTTCTTTCTTTACTCGGAGCCAACCCAGCCGCGCTATGTTTTCCCCTCTCGTGACCTTACCGGGGGTTATCCCCCTGACATTAGTCCCCGAAGCTGGTGAGGTCTAGTAGTTCAAGCTGTTAGGCGTCTCCAGGTTCCTTTTGTGTGAGTGGAACTTAGTTTTTGTCTTTATCTGTCGCAATTTCACAGCTTGTCGGGTCAGTCTGACAATTTTCGGGTCGACTCTTTGACTTCTTGGCCCATTCTTGCCTCGAGCCGAGTTATTTTGGCCAATTCCGAGTCGTCTTCGGCGCGCTTCAGTCACTAACAGCTGGTAATCATGATTACTTGCCTCAATTTTTGTTCCAAGCTCTGGGGGCACAGTGACTGATGCACAGTTATTCCCCGTCACTGTGGCAGTCCCATCGACCTGCGCCTCTCGTCCTTTTACCATGACGTGGCACAAGATTTTTCGTGTATCCTTGGCTATGTGGTGCTTGCTGACTGGCTTCCCTGGCCTAGTACACGGCCACACGCTGGCCGCACGGCATAGATAGATCCCACGACCGGGGTTTTTACTGTCCTTAATTAGGGGTTAGGGGTTTCCACTTCCCCATGACCGTTCAGTTTTCCCTTTCCCTTTCTTCTTACTTGCGCCCGCAAAATCAAACTGCCCCCTTTGCGGTTTCCTCTTCCTCCTGTCCTTGTGTTGCAATCGCCCCTTTCTTCTTTTCATTCCACTACGGGTCCACGCTGTTCCAAGCCTCTTCCAATCATTGAGGAGACTGACTTTGCTGATCTCATGGATGCTCGTGACGGCGCAGATGGTGCTGAGGAGCAGGAGATTCCCGCCGGCGAACTCGGCGGTTGGGAAGGCTCGGAGGTCTCCATCGAAGAAGTGGAGTGGCTCCGCTCCACCAGACGCATCCCACTACAAATGGATTGCCGTCTCCCCACCGGTGAGATTTCTCTCAAACCCCAGGCTAACGAGTGGGTGGTTTTCCTTTCTCATTTTGAATGTGGTTTCGCTCTTCCTGTGAGAACCTTCTCCTCGTCCCTTTCCACCTTCCATATGCAGACCCACCATCTTCCTTCCAATGTGATTGGCTCTATTTCTTGCTTCATCTCTGCTTGCGAGGCCTACCTTGGAATTTGGCCCATAGTTCCTTTATGGGCCAAATATTTTGGCTTTAAGGTTCAGGTTGTTCCCCAGCCTGGTGCTCCTCGATCCGAGAAGAGGCCGACTCGGTGTGGGGCTGCCAGTTTCACGCCCAGGAGAGAATCCATCTTTCCTCGGGTTACTGGTATCGACTCCTGCAAGAAATGTCATAGGACTTTCTTCTATGTCAAAAACAGTGGGTCTACCGATACATCCGACTTCCCCCTTTCTCGGATGAGGTCCAAACAAGAAGCATTGGCAGCTTGACCCCCGTGACCAAGACACTGCGATAAACGAGGCTAACACGATCTTGGAAAGGTTGCTATCGCCGGATGAAAACTTTCATCTTGCCGACTCTGACCTCATGTGCACCTTCGTCTCACGCCGGGTAAGCCCCATCCAAGAGAGGAGCCACAAGATGTGCTTCACGAGTGGCTCTCACGATCCCACTCGGCACTCCACTAAGGAACTCACCCATGACTCCATCGCCCGCCGAGTAAGCTCAATCTTCAAACTGAACTTGGCGGATGACTGGGCTTGGAGTTGCCCACCGTTTAGCCGGGTCAGGCCTGTCCCCTGGGTAAGTTTTCTGAATCACTTTCTCGCCGAGTAGGCTTTAGCTCTTTTGTCTCTCTTAGTTTAGTTTTTAGTTTCTCATTCTATTTGTCCTCCACAGAATCTCCTTCACCAGGTTGATGACAGTATTGTCCCTCCTGCTGGTTATAACGGGGATCGCTCCGACTCGGATGAGGTCGAGTATGACCTGGAGTGCTTCATGCCTATCCTGCATGCTGTGGTTGCTTCAGCTTCGGGTAAGAGTCAATCTCGCAATCCCTTACAAGATTGGTTTGACGATGATGAGGATGATGATTGTACGCTTTTGGAGGTATAAGCCTTGTGACCTTAATCTCCCAGCTTGTCTGAGTAAGCCCGTTATTTACTTATGCAGCTGGCCAAGTACATGACACTCCTCCTCTCGCCGTGGTTGGAGTCGGCAAGATCCCCGTCGCCAAGCCGAAGCGACGCGGAGCTTCCTCCAACACCCAGCTGACCAAGAAGTGCAAGCTCACTCCGGCATCTCCTGCTGCCTCTGCTGCTGCCAGCCTGGCTAAGACTCGTCAAGCTGCCGGGCGCCGAGTCTCACGCCGAGTCGTCCGTGACCCGGTCGTCACCGGGTTAGTTCTTGTACTCTGCCTTCTTTGCTCTTTTCTTTTTCGTCACTGACATTTTCTTACATATGTCTCGTTGTTTTCAGCACCGCACCTTTGTCGGCAAGATAGGCTGCGTCTAGCATTGCCTCGCCGCTAAGGCCTGCGCCTCCTCCAACTGACTCGGCGGTGCCGAGTCCCGTCTGGGTCGAAGCTCCCACTATTGAGGCTCATGCCTCTCAGTGTCAGTTAGACCTGGTGGGTCATACGGCTGACGCCCTTGGCGCTGGCCAAGAGAAAATTCCTGATCTTGGTGCCCGTGACTCTGGCGCCGAGAAACCTTCCGCCACCAGTTCCTCTGGCATCGGCCCTCAGGATGATGTGAATGAACAACTTCCTGATCTTGGAGCCAGCAAAGCCGCCTAGTCAGCCGGCTCGACGATCTTCTCCAAATCCTCCTACTCGCTCTCCATTTCTGTCAAAGGGCCAGACCCAGCCCAAGGCTTCTGGCTATGCTCGCCCTACACCCGGAAAGTCCACCTCCTCTAAGCAGACAACGCTGGTCTATGCTCCGGATTCTGCTCCCCAGATCCGTCCTCCGATGTTGGCGACCATGATCGCTTCAACGGATAAGGGGGGCAAATCCGTGGCTGCCGGGTCAGGTGATGGCTCTAAGGCTGTTACCCTCCATGCTAGTGCCGCAGTAACTCGTGCGAATGTGGGAACCTCCCTGAAAACGGGTATGGTTCTCACTCGGATGCTCAGTGGCAAGAGCCTAGGTTCGGCTGAGCCTTACGCCGTTTCATGGAATGCAGCTGGCGAGCAGGAGGTCAGCACCCGTGTCGGCAAGAAACTGAAGCTGGGCCCCAAGGCCGTGTCTGTCATGACCCAGCGGGCCATTACTTTGATGGCCTGTGCCGACGAAGTTAACGAGGTAATATAACTTCTTCTCTTTTGTACTGTTGAGTATTTCCTTTATGCATATCACCTAGTCCCCGAGGTTAGGATTGAGTAAGGCACTTACTCGGCCGTAAGCTCTCACTAATCACTTTAATCTTTGAATCCCAAGCTTGCATATTAGAGATTCGATCCCTAGCCCTCGAGGTTACTGTCGAGTAAGGAACTTACTCGGCTGTAAGCTCTTAAGCTCTTTTAATTTCTTTATGCCAAACTCATGTTAGAGCTTCAATCCCTAGCACTCGAGTTTACTGTCGAGTAAGGAACTTACTCGGCTGTAAACTCTTAAGCTCTTTGATTCAGCCGGCTGCATGACTTGACCTTTCTTTATTGTACATCCTCTTTGTTCAGCTCACGCATAACGAGCACACCAAGGTGCACCAAGCTCTCTTCCTGGCGCATCGCAAGCTCAAACTTGCGTATGAGAAGCTGCGGACTGACACCCACGACCAAGGTAATATCCTTACCCGTCCTTTTTATTTTTGGTGTCCTTTTCTCTGGTTCATTATCTCAATCCTTTCTCGTTCTTTTTTTGCAGCCTCCGCTCAGTCCACAATAAATGCTCTTCACTCGCAGATCAACGAGGCCGAGAGTAAGTTTCTTGCTTTATTGATGTGATAGCTGAAATTTTCTGCTGGTGCTGACAATCAATATTTTCGAATAAGCAGAGAAGCACCAATCCGAGCTCCAGAAGGAGCGAGACGAGGCGACTCGGCTGAAGAAGCTTATTGCCGAGTCGGAGCAGAAGCACTTGGCCGAGGTGAAAGGGTTGAGAGAGGAACTTGTTGAGATGAATGAGCAGCAGGCCGCCAGCGCCGAGAAGACCAAGAGGCTGCTCGATGAGGCCGAATCATCGGCCGAGTCGGAAAATCTGAACTTTGACGCACTTCAAGCCAAGGCCAAGAATGGGCATAGCAAACTCGCCGCCATCAACTTCTTTCTGGGTAGTGAGTTCTTACTCTTTGCGCACTGACTTCTTCCATCTGCCATTGTTATTTTCTAACTTTCTCTTTTGCTTGCAGAGAATTTTCCTGAGGGCGATATGTTTGCCATCCGAGCCATGAAGAATGTGAGAGCCAAAGCTGGTGCTCCTGCTGACGGCGAGGTGTCTATGGAGGAACTCCTAGAAGCAGTGTCCGAACGAGTCAGCACCCTCAGGTCTTGCGGTGTGGATATGCTCAAGTCGGCTATTCATGCATTTCACATGCTCTGGCCGGATGAGGATCCACCTGCACTCATCGATCCACTTGCTGAGAGACTGCTCCTTACTGAAGACCGGCTGGATCAATGGCGTGAGTCGGCCGGCCGAGCTGCAGTGGACAAGGCTCTCTCCTTCATGCTTTCATGGTACGAGGACATCAACCTTGATGTTCTCGCTCGCATAAGGGGGATGGAAAATGGCTGAATGATCCGAAGCTGATCAAGAAGCGCCAGGAGCGAGCTTATGCCATGATCGAGTATACCATGGTGCACGCTTGGTGCGACATGCCCAGCTTCCTTGACCTTGGCGATCCGCTCGTCGAAGTTGCTGATGAGGAGGGTGACGACAGTGAAGCAACTGAGTCAGATGATCCGGATGACCGAGGCCATAGATGCCCCTCACTCGGCCGATGCTCCAAGCAATGCTTCTGGCTCCGAGAGTGCTCCTCCGAGTTCCTCTGCTTCTTAAGCTAACAAATACTCGAACTTTGATCAGATCCCTGGTATGCTGGGTACATATGTAACGTACATTGCACTTTTAAGTTTGATTATGTGCCTTTTAATAGGATTTATATATTTGCGTTATGCTCTAAGTGCGAATCATTCAAGGGCAAGTCCCCGAGTTTCATTTTACCGTGTCACCTTTCCTTGACTTTGGCCCCTGTCTACCTTTTTCGGTGTTCGACATTAGAGTCTCAAAGTACGAAGGATATAGTTATCGGGTATGAAACTTGGATCACTTGGCCGAGATTACTCGACACGTAGTATAACGCGACCTGCAAAGAGTTAGGCAAAAACTAAAGCCGACTCGCACTTCTCCTTTGTACTTATCCGGCGTTCGTGTTTACCTGTCTTACATCTTTTTCTCTTGCTTGCCATGAAGCCGTGTTTTCGGACAACAACATAGTCGAAGAGTTGATTTCTTCCGAGTAAACAATACTTGTTCCGAGATAATTTCGGGTATCACGCCAGCCGACATAAAATAATTGAGATGGAAAATTCAAGGGGTAGTCCCCGAGTTAGTTTTTTGAACCATACCATTTTATTATCAGCACATAGCCGGCACACACGTCCGACTCATGAGAGTTCGAGTGATGCATGCATTGCTTCTCCTAAGTATAGAAGGGACGAAGTAGTGCCACATTCCATGGCCTTTTGGTCTCATCTCCTGACCTGTCCGCCTTGTTCTTTTGCGCTTCATGAGCGTCTATGAGATAATAAGAATCATTGTGCAATGCTTTGCTTACAATGAACGGACCTTCCCATGGGGGTGATAACTTATGCATTCCTGCTGTGCGCTGCACCACCTTAGCACCAAATCCCCTTATCGAAAAACACGAGGTTGCACTTTCCGGCTATGGTAGCGTCGGAGATTTCGTTGATATATAGCAGATATGGATAATGCCAGATCTCTTGCTTCTTCGAGTAAATCTACCCCATCTTCTCGAGCCTCTTTTACCTCGGCTTCCGAGAATTGCCTTATCCTTGGCGAGTCATATTCTATGTCGGCAGGCAAAACTTCTTCAGCCCCATATACGAGGAAAAATGGCGTATAGACAGTTGACCGATTCGGAGTTGTTCTTAGGCTCCACAGTACTGAGGGTAGTTCCTCTATCCAACAACCAGGTGATCTCTGGAGTGGTTCCATTAAGCGGGGTTTTATCCCTGACAGAACTAAGCCATTAGCCCGTTCAACTTGTCCATTTGATTCTAGATGAGAGACTAATGCTACATCGAGTATTATTCGGTGTTTCCCACAGAAGCGAGCAAAAGATCCTTTGGCAAAGTTCGTGCCATTTTCAGTGATCACACTGTGTGGGTAACCATATCTGAGGATTATATCCCTTAAGAATGTGACAGCTGTTTTACTGTCCAATTTCTTGATTGGTTTCACTTCTATCCACTTGGTGAACTTATCAATCATGACCAAGATATGAGTCATGCCTCCTCTTGCTGGTTTGAATGGTCCTACCATATCTAGGCACCATACTGCAAAAGGCCAAGTGATTGGTATAGTCTTCAATTCCGACGCTGGTAAATGCGACTTGGGTGCATAGTGTTGACAACCACTGCATCTTCCGACTAACTCTTGCGCTTGTGCCAATGCGCTTGGCCAGTAGAATCCATGTCGGAATGCCTTGGCCACCAATGCTCTTGATGAAGTATGGTGCCCGCACTCTCCTTGATGGATATCCAATAAGATCTCCTGGCCTTTCTCTGGGCTAATACAACGACGCAGTACACTTGTCACACTTCGCTTGTATAGTTCCTTGTTGATTATGGTGTACACTTTTTCTCTTCGTGCTGTTTGCCTTGCCAATGTTTCATCACTTGGCAAAGTCCCATCTTTTAGATAGCTGAATATTGGCTATGCCCACGTTGGTACTAGTGGTTCCGGGTCTGCTTCAACATCAATATCCATTGGTTCCGCCGACATATGCTCTGCCGACATGACCTGAGGAGTCCCCGAGTGTGATTCGGCGATCCCTGAATTCAACGGATCATTCCCCGTGTAGCTCAAACCTACCCCTGAGTTGATGTCCATTGGCGCTGCATCTGATTCGTGATTCGCTGGGATGACCCTGATTGATTCAGACTCTGGTGATGGCTTGATCGATGGCTTCCTGAGATGCTCCAGCGCTACCCCTTGTGGTACTGCTTGCCTAGATGATCCTAGTTTGGATAGTACATCTGCTGCCTCATTTTCTGCTCTAGGAATGTGATGAAATTCACAATCGTCAAAATATCCCAAAATTTGTTGCACTTTGAAACGATATAATGACATGTTTACGTCCAGCGCATCCCAATGTCCAGACACTTGCTGAATCACCAAATCTGAATCGCCAAAACACATGATCCTTTTGATACCAATTTCATTGGCTACTTTAATGCCATGGACAAGTTCTTCATACTCGGCAACATTGTTAGAAGCAGCAAAATGAATCTGCAACACGTACCTCAGTTGATCCCTCTTTGGAGATGTGAGCACTATCCCGGCACCTAGACCCATTTTCGTCTTGGACCCGTAAAAATGCATTTCCAGTAATTCGGATCTGGCAGTGGTGGTTCATACTGCATTTCCATCCATTCTACAAAGAAAACTGCAACAGCTTGAGATTTTATTGCATCTCGCCTATCATATTGTAGAGTGTATGGTGCCATTTCGATGGCCCATTTGGCGACTCGGCCGCTGGCATCTTTGCTGCCCAATATATCTGAGATAGGTGCCTCGCATATTACCCGGATTGGGTGTTCTTGAAAATAATGTTTCAGCTTCTTTGCTGCCATATATACCCCATATGTCATCTTCTGATAATGCGGGTAATTATGTTTTGAGACAGAGAGCACTTCTCTCAAGTAATACACCGGTCTTTGGATTGATTTGCCCCCTTCTTCACGTTCAACCACTATTACTGCACTTACAACTCTGTTGGTTGCGGCCACATAGAGAAACATTGGCTCCTTGGATAATGGTGATGCTAATATTGGTGCTGTTGCCAAAAATTTCTTTAATTCATGGAAAGCGCTATCAGCTTGCTGTGTCCATGTGAATTTGTTTGATTTCTTCATCAGATGATATAGTGGTAGGGCTTTTTCACCTAGCCGACTAACAAACCTGCTCAACGAAGCCATGCATCTAGTAAACTTCTGGACATCATTGAGGGTTTTTGGCAATTCCATTCTTTCGATGGCCCTGATCTTTGTCGGGTTGGTTTTGATTCCTCGGCTAGATACAAGGAATCCGAGTAACTTGCCAGCCGGGACACCAAATGTACATTTTTCCGGGTTAAGCTTCATCCGGAATCTTCTCAAGTTTGCGAATGTTTGACGTAAGTCCTCAATTAGAGTATGAATCTGTTTGGTTTTTCTTACCACGTCATCGACGTATACTTGAACATTTTGGTCCAATTGATCTTGCAAGCATTTTTGCATGCATCTTTGATATGTTGCGCCTGCATTTCTTAATCCGAATGGCATGGTGCGATAGCAATAATCCCCGTACGGGGTGATAAAAGCTGTCTTTATTTGATCTTTTGGATTCAGTGGTATCTGATGGAATCCTGAATACGCATCCACAAACGACAACAAATCACACCCAGTGGTAGAATCTATGACCTGATCGATCCGTGGCAGGGGAAATGGATATTTTGGACACACCTTATTGAGGTTCGTGTAATCAATACACATGTGCCATACCACTGCCACGTTTGGTTCATCTTTTTTCTTCTCGACCAAGACTGGATTTGACAACCAGTCCGGGTGCAGTACTTCCATGATGAATCCAATAGCTAAAAGTCTTGCAATCTCGGCAGCTATTACTTTCCTCCTATCTTCGGCGAAGCGGCGGAGGGGTTGCTTCACCGGCTTTACATCTGGTCTTACATGAAGAGAGTGCTCAGCCAGCTCCCTGGGAATTCCTTGCAGATCTTGAGTGGACCATGCAAAGATATCCCGATTCTCACGGAGGAAGCTGGTGAGCTCGCTTTCCTATTTGTTTGTAAGACTAGCCCCAATGGTAACTGTGCGCTCTGGGAAAGTTTCATCCACTTGCACCTTCTTGGTTTCCTTGGTAGCTTGAAATGACACACTGCCATGCGGGTTGGTGAGTGCCGGCATGGACATTTGTGTTGCTTTGGCCAATGCTGCCACTTCCAACATCTGACTTTTCTCATGTGCTATGACGAGTGACTCGGCTAGTGAAGATCCGACTGAGGCACACGCAATAGATCTTTTGTAGTCCCCTTCAACTGTGATCACCCCACATGGGCCTGGTAGCTTCATCTTTAAGTAAGCCATATGGGTAGTAGCCATGAATCTTGCCATAGCCGGCCTGCCGAGTAAGGCGTGATATGAGATGACCAAATCCACTACCTCAAACTCTATGGCTCAGTGCGACAGTTCTCTCTGTTGCCGAATAAGACGTCAACCCAGATGTTGCCAATTGGCTCACAGGACAATCTTGGCACGATACCGTGGAAAGTGGTCTTAGTCGGCTCCAGCATGTTCATGGTAATGCCTAACTTGAGCATTGTATCCTTATACATGATGTTAATGCTACTGCCACCGTCAATCAGCACATTTGAAAAATTGACATTGATATCTGGTCACATGAATGTTGGATCCAAAACCATAGCATATCCTCCTGGGGTTGGCATGATCTTGCGGTGATCTTTTATACTCCAAGTTATCTCTTGCTCAGACCAATGAATGTACTTGGGGATTGCAGGCATCGTGGCATTCACCTCCATCATTCGTCGCTGCTGGATCTTTTTGTCATTTGGCTCTGTGACAAAGACAACATAACTCTGGTGATGTTCTCTGTACTCATTTCTAGTTCCATGACCGACATGAGCGTCGTCACCTCTTGGATTGTGCACCTGGTGCATAGCTTCTCTTCTTTCTTGATTCTGATACCTCGGCTGCATATTTTCATATCTGTTGTCTGCTCCCACTATCTGAGCATTTCCTCCTGAAAGTGGTGGAGGGGGAGGTGGTGGAAGCTGCTTATTCGGCGAGTCCACTCTATCTCCTTTCTGAAACCAAGTGCATTGCCTCGTTGTGTGATTAGCTGGTTTACTCGGACTAGGCGTGTGAAACTTACACGGCTGATCCAGCATCATCTCATAGGTGTATTTTTGTCGGTCCTGATACTGCTTCCTCTGATAGTATGGTCTTTTTCCATCATTCTTTAGCACCCATTGTTGTTGTCCATTTTTCCTTTGACGCTGACTGCTTCCAGCATCTGGATGATCCTGACTCACAGCCGCAACCTGAGTCGAACCATACCTATAATCTGGTATTTCGTCTCTTCTCTTGCTTCTGTATTCGGATCTTTCCTGGCGCCTTTGCGACCCGGCAGCGTCATAGATCTGAGTCTCAGTCACCCCGTCTGCCGACATGAGCAGCGGCTGAGTCGGATCTCCTAATGCATACGAGTCAGCAATTCTTATCGTCTCCTCCAGGCTTGCCGGCATATCTCTTTGTAACCTTTGCCACAGCACACTTCCATGTCTACATTCTTGTGAAAACTATGCGATTGCTTGTGACTCGATTACCCCTTCACAAGAGTTATGCATCGTACACCACCTTGTGAGGAATTTCCTGTCTGTTTCATTCGGTCTTTGCTTACACATTGCCAACTGTTGTGGGCGATTCGGCCTCTTGTAAGTGCTCGTGAAATTGCTCACGAAAGCGCCATGAAAATCGATCCAACTGTTGATGCTTCCGGGCGGAAAATTGTTCAACCATACTCGAGCTGGTCCTTCCAGCATCTGCGACACATAACGTACTGCGCATCTCAAGTTTCCCTGCGCGATCTTCACATCGGTTCCATAATCTATGAGCCATTCCTCTGTCTTTGTGCTTCCATCATATGTTTTTGTCCCTCTGGCCAGCTGGAAATTTGGCACCGGTGGCTCCTTCATGATCCTTGGGCCAAAGCACGGTGGACCCTGCGGACCTTGCGATTCAATTATCTCTGCCATTTTTATTCGGTCAAGCTTCAGCCTTGCATCATCCGGCTGAAGGTTCCTGCCTCCGAATCTTGATCCCATTGCTTGATATGCGTGATCCGGCAGTTCATACCCGTCATTTACCATAGCCGAGTAACCATCATTATACTTATTCGCGTTCGGGTCAGCAGGCTGTTGAACTGCTTTTCCCGTGCTTTGTTGTCTTCTTTCTGGCTGAGCTGGTGCGTTATTCGGAGCTGGATTTCCTCCTCCTGCCGAGTGAGTTCCGCGCCTAGCGTGAGGCGCAAAATTTTGCCCTCCGGTGTCATTTCTTTGCCCTGCTTTTTCCTGGTTTTCATTTCCTTGGGGATTATTTCTTTTTGCCCCATGCGCATGTGCCGGGTTTCCTTGAACCACTGCCGGATCATATGCGACCATCTGCTTGTTTCTTCCAGAATCCACACTTTTTTCTTTTCTCGGCCTAGGCTCCGCTCCGGGTGAGGATGCTGTGTGCCCCACCGATCTCGCCGGGACAGGAGTCGCTGAGTGAACCAGCTGTGACCTCCCTGCTATACCCGGATTTTCTCTATAATACGCCTCATTCAGCATACTGGCTGCTTTTACTAGTTCATTTACTCGTTCTTGTTTCCTTTTCTTTGCTTCCCCCTACAAGTGGGGTAATTCTGCCATTGCTGCTTCTGTTGCTCGCAGATTAGCTGCTGCTGTGTTATATGTTGGGCGCATGGTTGTCTCATTGCTGTTCTCCGGTGTTATCTTCGATGTCGCATCTTCCAGCTCTTCGTTGAGGTTCATTCATCTCAATCTCGTCGCATCGAGCCGGGTCTTTGCGCCCTTGACTCGATTTGCCGAGTTAAGCTCTCGGATGGTGATATCAACGTCCTGCTGTAACTGTGCTAACTCCTTGGACTTCTCCAGGAATTTTATCCTGGCTTCCTCCAACTCGGCTTGCACACGTGTCGGGTCAGTTGCATGTGCTACTGGCTTTGCTAACTTGTCTATCGCTTCCTGCAGCTCCTTAGCCCTCTTGCTCCTAGCTATGTTCTCTGGTTTTTTCCAGCGCTGCCTTTGCTGTTCTTGCATCCCTTGGCGTTTCCTCATGATTTCTTCCCTCTGCGTTCTCATTCACCACTAGAACTACTGGGGGAGCTGCAGGGTTAGGGGCTGTCATCATTACCTCCATGGAGACAAGTTGGTGTGGTTTCCCTGCGACAGGAGCCGTTGGAGGATCCGGCGCCAGGAAGACGCGCTCAGGATATGCATGCTCCACGCGCACCGCGACGTAGACCTGGTGCTTGACGAACTTGATGAAGCGACCACCTCTAGGGAATGGCTTGGTCCCGAAGCAGCCCGCGTTGTCGCTGACGAAGTTGAGCGCTCCAAACCTCTAGATGAGGCCGGAGTAGACGCGCTCGCCGGTCTTGGCGATGATGTTGCCCGTCCGGATGAAGACTCCATCAAGAACCTGCTTCTGCCCCACGGTGGGCGCCAACTGTCGTGGTGGTGGCACTGTAGATGCCATGGGTAGGCTTAAGTTGGGGGCCGAATGGGTGCTTGTGGTCACCGGGGAGGGAGTGCACG
This sequence comes from Avena longiglumis, assembly GCA_030063025.1. Classification (NCBI taxonomy): domain Eukaryota; kingdom Viridiplantae; phylum Streptophyta; class Magnoliopsida; order Poales; family Poaceae; genus Avena; species Avena longiglumis. Next base: position 144,174,474 of record CP125978.1, on the reverse strand, counting down.
GTCGAGCCATGCACGAAGAACAATAAGAACTCTCTAGACTTAGCAATTCGATTGATACCTCCAAGATTACAAGTGCTCCTTGAGCTGTATAAGCTAGAGTTCTCAGCACTAGTTCACTACCTGGTCCGACCTCCTTCTACTAATGCTATGCCCTCCCTTATATAGGCAGTGCTAGCTAGATAATACCCCTTTGGGTTCTAGGGTTTACTGTTTGGATCCTGGTCCCTACAATGTGGGCTGGATCATGGGCTTGCCTTGAGCCCAGAGGCCCGGTCCACAAATCTTGACAGATAACGGTCTTCTGGTATGCTGCTTCTTGTTCCTTTTGGCGTCATGCTGTTACTTTATACGTCAGCGTACGCTTTGGGCGTCACCCGGCTCCTTTTGTGTCACCCGGCGTAGCCCTTCTCTTTTGACCATGCTTTACCATGGTCCCTCCTGAACCTTACTCGGAAAGGTGCCACGCGTCCTTCTTGACTCGGCTCTTCCTCGGTCGACTCGGCTCGTCGGTTCCTGCAAGGGTTACAACTTTTTCCTATGCGGGCCGACATAGTTTGTATGTCGGCCTTCATGATTATCTTACCCAGCCGTTCTTACCCGGCCTGGTTCTTTCTTTACTCTGAGCCAACCCGGCTGCGCTATGTTTCCCCTCTCGTGACCCTACCGGGGGTTATCCCCCCTACATCATCCTTCTGAGAAATCTCTCACCCAATGTGGGGCTGCATCCATTACACCTCGGAAAAACTCTGTGTTCCCCCGTGTCGCCGGCCTCGAATCTTGTAAGAAGTGGCATAGATCATTTTTCTATGTCAAGAATACTGGGAAAGAGGATAAGATTCGGCTCCCCGCTTTCTCTATCGGTCCTCCCTCCAAGAAGAATTGGATCTACAATCCTAGGAAAAGCCATGCTCTTGCCGAGGCCTTTGAGATCCGTCTTCAAGAACTGATTCGTGCTGGGCTCCGAAGTGAAGATTTGATGACTGCATTCGTCAGCAGCCGAATCTGCCCTTTTCAGCTTCGCTCTCATAAGGTCTGTTATATGGGTGGTCCTCTGGATCCCAACCGAGTATCTACGGTTGAGCTTGATGATTATCAGATCTATAAGCGCGTCCGGGCTATTTTCAAGACCGAGATGCCCAAAGAATGGAAATGGGGATTGAAGCCATTTTCTCGCGGGAATCCTCCTGCTCAGGTAAGTTACACGCTAGTGTTTTCTTCTGAGTTGCTTTTTCAAATATTATTTTGCTAACTCTTATTTGCTTCTCTCGCAGAAGACAGAAGATGCCGAGGTTTTGGATCTTCCCTGGACTGCTGATCACAATACCCCGAACAATGGGGAACCTGACTCGGAGGAGTTTGTCCCTAAGTCGGATGTTTCTCCTGTTCATACCCGGAGCAAGACCTCGGCCCGTGCGGATGAAGGTGACTCGGACGACGTCCAAATTCTTGAGGTAGTTGCCGCAATGCCTATCTATTACGCATTTCCGGCTCCTTCTTTCCCAGCTAATCAAGCTGGTCAGGTGCACGACGCTGAACCTCTTGCTTCCGAGGCTCTTGTTGCTTGGAAGAAGCGCACCACTTTGACGGATCCCTCCGGTGCTGCCCCCAAGAAGCAAGTCAAGAAGTCTGCCCAGCATATCTCGAGGCGTAAGACTATGCCTGTGGTTACTGGGTGAGTTTATTTTTATTTGTATTTCTTGTTTCTCTCTCTCTATTTCTGACTCAGCTTTTACTTCCTTGCAGAGCTCCTCTTTTCGCAAAGCCAAGCGGTCCGAGTATGACAACCCATAGTACTCGGCCGTCTTCTCCCCCACCTCCGGAGGATACTCGGGTTCCCAGTCCCTCTCGTGTTGATTCTCCTCCTGCGCCGACTAACGTATCACCCCAAAAAGATGAGCCTATCGCTCCCACCGTTATTGCCGACATAACCCCCATACCGGATCACCCGGCTGAGCTTGTTGTCCCTCTTAAGACCCCCGAGGTTTCCCCCAATGATCCTTTGATCACCGCAGTTCTAGCTCCTATTCCAACTCCTACCGAGGATACCACCACCTCGGCCCCTTTGGAAACTATAGTTCCTCCTGCCGCCAAGAACATGGTTCCCAGTGCTGAAGTTGTAGCCCCTGCCGAAGTCTCTACTAAGAGCAAGAAAGTTGTTGTCACTAAACCCTCGGCATCACAGAAGAGGCCAACAAGCTCTTCTCAGCCCATCATTGCTGATGCACTTCGCAAAGGAGCTTCTTGTGCTAAACCCGGTGTCGCCCTTGCCGCAGACACTCAGCTTATTCTTCATAAGAGTCCGACGGTGGCTGCAGTTACTTAGCAGGCCCGAGATAAAGTGCTGACCTATACTGAGAGCGGGCATAGCCTCGGCTCACTGGTGGAATACGCGAACAACTGGAATGCCACTGATCAACTTGAGGGCAATCCAAGTAGCCAACCATTTCAACTTTCCGACATCAGCAGTCGTTTGCATATGGCTTCTAAGATTGTTCTCGAAAGTGATAAGATGAACGAGGTAAGCGTCTTCGTTGATACTTTGTCTATTATTCAGACGATATTATATATACACTAGTCCCCGAAGCTTGCAACCGGATAATTTGTTGTTCGTTTGGAAGCTTCATCTTGTTTTAAATTCATTACATGATTTACTTGATCTAGATCTATTTTATGTTTGAATATATAACCATCTGGATCCGAGTCAAGTTTTACTTGATTTGGATTTGCCTTATTTTTGAATATCTAGCCACCTATATCCGAGTCAATTTTTGCTTGATTCGGATCTGCCTTGCTTTTGAATATCTAGCCACCTAGATCCGAGTCAAGTTTTGCTTGATTTGGATCTGACTTACTTTTGAATATCCAGCCACCTATATCTGAGTCAAGTTTTACTTGATTCGGATCTGCCTTAGCTTTGAATATCTAGCCGCCTAGATCCGAGTCAAGTTTTACTTGATTCGGATCTTCTTTAGTTTTGAATATCCAACCGCCTAGATCCGAGTCAAGTTTTACTTGATTCGGATCTGCCTTATTTTTGAACATCTAGCCGCCTAGATCCGAGTCAAATTTTACTTGATTTGGATCTGCCTTAGTTTTGAATATCTATCCATCTAGATCTGAGTCCAGTTTACTTGATTCGGATCTGTCTATTCTTTGCGTAGCTTGTTTCCTTTTTTCAGGTTGCCCATGATCGGCGGACAGCTGAATTTCAAAGTTTGCTTTTTGCGCACAAGAAACTGCAAGATAAATATGAGCAGATTGTCCCTGTTGTGAAGAAAACTGGTAAATCAATTGGTACGTGTAATTTATCTTATCTTTCTAATAGATTTAGTTTTTCGTGCTAATTATTTTGTTGCTGGTGCGTAGATGGTATCAAAAACCTGAATGCTCGCCTTACCAAGAAAGTTGGTATTCTTGAAGGTTAGTTACTCCTTTTGCCTTTTAATTTTTTGACTTTTTTGTTCAAGGTAAATCTTGAGTCCCTTACAACCTTCCGGATTTGGTATAGCCGAGTTACAAACACTTGCAGCGTCGCATCAAGAATGCATATCTATGCCTGATATGATGCTGCATTTTTAGAACAAGCTGCCGCTCATTCGACGCAACTCAAGGAAAAAGACGACAAGATATCCCGGTTGCGCGCCGAGGTTGAATCTCTCAAGCTTTCCCAAAAGTCTGAGTTGGAAAAAGTTGATCAAGAGTTCTCTGAGGAAAAGAACCGCCTCAGTCTGTAGTTGCAGAAAGACAAGGAACTTCTTGATGCTGCCGAATTAAAGAACTGGGCAATGAGCGAGGAAATCATTTTCTTTGAGAAGAGTAGGACCGACTGGTCCCAGGATTTCCATAAAATGCTGAATTACATCCATCGTAAGTTTTTGTCTTTGGTCGAGTTATCCTTCCTATTTTCCTATTCTAACCCATATGTCGTTCTTTCGTGCAGATCATTTCCTAGAAGCTAAACCTGTGAGCTCCAAGGCTGTGATTTCTGCTCGCGAGCGCCGAGGTGTTCCCATTGCTTCGAATCTAGAGTATTCCATAGAAGATTTCCTGATTGCTGTCGGTGCTGCTATTGACCAATGAAGATTATGGGAAGAGATCTGGTGCAAGCAGCTATCCGAGCCTACCATGTTCTCTGGCCGAATTCGCCGGATATTGATGAAGTTGAAGTGCTTGTGGCGAGGCTAATGGCATCGCAAACTCAACTTAACCTCTGGAGGAAATCTGCTGAAAGAGCTGGTGCTGATATGGCACTTACGACCGTTTTGTCTTGGTACGAGGATATCTCCCTCGATATTCTGATGAATCTGCGCACCATCTCTCCTTGGGTTGAGAACCCGGAGTTCGTCGCCCGCCGTCAGGCCCGTGCCTTCCAGCTTATCGAATATGCTGATTTGCATCATTGGATCGAGGGGACGAGTTTTCTTTCCAACCCGGCTGATGACGCTGAAGCTTAAGATGCATCGGGCGGTGACTCGGCCGATCAAGATGAATTGGAGGATGGTTCGGATAATGCCAATGATTCCAATGACACCTCAAATGAGGATGACGGCGCGTGATCGTCTTCCAAAGGAACTGAAACCTCTCGAGCCCAAGTTGGTGTCTCCCAGCAGCCAGAGCTTGCTCCAGAGGTACTATGGCCCCCGTTGATGCCGATGTAACCTCTGCTGAGGCCCACACAACCTCGGGGCGCCCAGTTCCTAAATATACCCTTTTGAAGGAGACCGAGGTCATTCCGCTTGCATCCGAGACACCCACGTCCGATGCTCCTGATACTGCTACTGCCCCTCCTACGGGTGATTCGGCCTCTACCGGTGTCTAGGTTCAAAAAACTCTTAGTCGCCTAAGTCCCTGATATGCCGGGCGTATGGTGTCATTGAAACAATTGTCCGCCTTTTGGTTTAGTGTGAACCCTTTTGCCTTGTGCCTCTGAGGCACTGGTAATGGTAATTGTTGTTAGTTTATCTAACTGACTCTATCATATCTTTGATTTGCTAAATTTTATCTTCGTAGATCTGGATCATATTTTCCTATATGACTGATTTTTGTTCGGCATCTAACTTGTGTTCCTTATGTAAACTTGGTTGTATAGTTGTTGTTTTCGCAATCTCTCCTTGAAGTACTATGTTCTAAACCCATAAATTGGCTTACCATCCTCTCCGAGGTATGTTCTAAACCCATAAATCGGTGCTGTGACCAACATCCTTTTTAACTCATGAAATGCATTATCGGCCTACGGTGTCCAGATGAACTTGTCAGATTTTTTCATCAGTTGGTATAGAGGTAATGCCTTTTCCCCTAGCCGACATACGAATCGACTCAAAGAAGCCAGACATCCTGTAAATTTTTGTACATCGTTCAGACACCTCAACAGTTCCATTCTTTCAACTGCTCGGATCTTAGTTGGATTTGCCTCTATACCTCTGCTGGACACGAGGAAACCAAGTAATTTTCCAGCCGGTACACCGAAGGTACAATTTTCCGGTTAAGTTTCATTCGGAACCTTCTTAGGTTTGTGAATGTCTGCCGAATATCCTCCAGGAGCGTTTTTCTCTCTTTAGTCTTTATAACCACATCGTCTACATACACTTGCACATTCTTTCCTATCTGGTCATGTAAACATTTTTGCATGCATCTTTGGTATGTTGCTCTTGCATTACGCATGCCGAATGACATGGTGCGATAGCAATAAGCCCCATACGGGGTAATAAACACAATCTTTATTTGATCAGCCGGGTTTAACGGTATCCGGTGGAAACCAGAATACGCGTCTACAAATGATAACAGCTCACAACCAGCGGTAGAATCAATGACTTGGTCTATCCTAGTTAAAGGAAAAGGATCTTTGGGACACGCCTTATTGTGGTTCGTGTAATTGATGCACATTCGCCATACGACAGCTACATTTGGGTCATCCTTTTTCTTTTCTACCAACACCGAATTTGATAGCCAATCCGGGTGAAGCACCTCCATGATGAACCCGGCCGCAAAGAGCCGAGCTATCTCATCCCCTATTATCTTTCTCCTGTCTTCGGCGAAGCGGCGGAGAGGTTGCTTCACCGGCCTTGCCCCTGGCCTTACATGCAAAGAGTGCTCAGCCAACTCCCTCGGCACACCTTGCAGGTCCTGAGTTGACCACGCAAAGATATCTCGATTCTCACGGAGGAAGTTGGTGAACTCGCTTTCCTATTTGGCATCTAGGCCAGCACCAATCGTGATGGTGCGCTCTGGGAACGATCATCTATCTGGATCTTTTTCGTCTCTTTAGTCGGATGGAAAGATACACTCCCATGCGGGTTGGCTAATGCCGGCATATTAAGCTGTGCCGACTGAGCCAGAGCTGCTACTTCCTGAATCCTTCTTTTCTCCCTTGCAAGTACCAATGATTCGGCCAGGTTTGACCCGACTGAAGCACATGCCATTGATTTTCTGTAATCCCCGGCCACTGTTATTACCCCCTGAGGCCCTGGCAAATCCATTTTCAAGTAGGTAATGTGACAGCAGCTCATGAATTTAGCCAGTGCTGGCCGTCCGAGTAAAGCATGATAGCAACTTTCTAGGTCAACCACCTCAAACTCCAGATTCTTCGCTCTGCAATTCTCCCTTGTGCCGAATAACACATCTAATCGGACTTTCCCAATGGGCTCGCATGAGAGCCCCGACACTATCCCATGGAACGTGGTCCTTGTGGGCTGCATCATATTCTGCGTTATTCCGAGTTTGTGCATTGTGTCCTTGTACATGATGTCGATACTACTTCCATTATCTATGAGTACCTTCGAGAATTTCACATTGATGTTAGGCCCGAAAAATGTCGGATCCAGTACCAATGCGTACAACCCTGGGTTCGGCATTATCTTCGGGTGATCCTTTATGCTCCAGGTTATCTCTTGATTAGACCACGACACGTATCTTGGAACTTCCGGCATGACCGCATTCACTTCCATATGCCGGTGCTGTACACTCTGTCTATCTTGCTATTCTGTTGTGAACACACAATACGACTGATGATGCTCCCTGTAATCATTATTCCCATTGTTCCCAGGGTTTGACCTTCCATCTTGATTTTGATTTACCACTTGATGTACTGCATCCCTCCGATCCGGGTTATCGTATCTCGGAGGGGGCGGTGGTAACATTAGCTACTGCGCATTTGCCCCAGTTAGCTGTGGTTGCCGCTGTTGATGTGCTTGATGAGAAGGTGCTTACATGCCCGCCGGGTTTCTCATTGCATTTTTCATCCAAGCACATTGACGAGTGGTGTGATTAGCTGGCTTGGCCGGGTTTGGGGTGTGGAACTTACACGGTTGATCCAACATGTATTCAAATGTGTACTTTGGCCTTTCCTGCCATTGCTTCTTCTGTTCTGGTGTCCACTGTCTTTTCCCTTCATTCCTCGGCGTCCACTGCTGAGGACCATTCTTCTGTCGCTGATTGTTCCCATGACTCGGCTGATCCTATACAACCGCTGCCACTTGATTGGAAGCATATCTGTAATCCAACCTCTCTTCCCTTCTTCTACCTCGGTACTCACTGCGCCGCGATGATCCAGCTGCATCCCTGGCATACTGATCTTGGTGCTCCTGGATCCCTGCCGACATTAACTCCGATTGAGTAGGATCGCCTAAGGCATATGAATCTGCTATCCTGATGGTTTCTGCCAATGTGGTTGACATATCTCTCTGCAACCTTTGCCACAGTACGCTTGCATATCGGCAACCCTGAGCAAACCAAGCTATCGCTTGAGATTCTATGACCCCTTCGCATTAATTTCTGAGGTTGCACAACCGAGTCAAGAATTCTCTATCTGTTTCATCCAGCTTCTGCTTGCACATCACGAGCTGTTGAGGCTTGTTTGGCCTCTTATAGGTACTAGTGAAATTGCTGACAAACATTTCTTCAAAATCCAACCAACAGTTGATACTTCCAGTTGGAAAATTGTTTAGCCATACTCTGGTTGGTACTTCCAGCATCTGGGGGACATATCTTACAGCCCATCATAAATTTCCGCCAGCTATTTTCACTGCTGTGGCATAGTCAATTAGCCAATCTTGTGGCTTTGTACTCCCATTGTACGTTTTCGTCCCCCTTGCCAGCTGGAAGTTCAGCACGGGTGGTTCGCCCATTATCCGAGGTCCAAAACATGCCGGGACGGGTGGACCCTGTTCTTCTAACAGTTCGGACCGATACAGCCTGTCCAGCTTTAATCTTGCGTCAGTCGACGACAAGTTCCTATAGACAACTCTCTCCTGTATTCCATAGTGGTTGTACCCACCATGCTCTGCATGCTCCATATCCGAGTAACCATCATTGTATCTATCATTTGCCTGATTATGGTGAGCTGATCTCGCTTCTCGTTCTTGCCGAGGCTCATACCTGTAGTGACCACGGATCGGTAAGGATCCTAAGTCCCTGTGATTAACATGCTAGTCCCTGGATCAATAGCTAGAACTCACAGTCGATGAAATATCATGTAAAACACAAGTATTTATTACATGAATCGAACAATCCAGAGTTCACTTTATTACAACAGAAGCGATATAAATACAACTTGGAGTCCCATCAATGCAACATGCAGGTTGAGTGAAGACCCGCGATCCTAGCGCACCTTTCAATGATCTCCAAAATTCTGCACATGAAACGTGCAGCCAACAAGTTGGGTCAATACTTTGAATGTATTGGCAAATTACACCAAGGAAAGAAAAGACTATCTCTACATGCAAGGCTAGTTTAGGCTGTAGAGTTCATTTGCTCAAAGCTAGTTTTCTTAAGTAAAGAGAAGAAGAGAGGATTGTCCTACTTTGTAAACATTTGCTTAGATAAAATAAGGTCGAGTGGCACACGAGGATATTACGCACCAAGCGTCCAAACAACCAAACACTTGGATATTACGCACCAAGCGTCACTTGGATATTACACACCAAGTTCCCAAATTCCCACCCATTAGCGATATTAAGCACGCCATGGGGTTTCAAAACTTTGTTTTAGAAAAGAGAGAGGAAGATCCTTCAGAGGCTCCATCCTTCAGACGCTCATTGTTGTTCTGTTACCGTGAACACGGCTGATCGATCAGATTGCAATACTCTCAAGAGTTTGTGCACTTTACCCACAATCCACGATCAAGTCCTTTTACAGACGAGACCATGGCGAGGCTTTCCCTTAGTAGCCCCTCTACCTTCCGGATCCAACCGTGCCAAGAACCTCCAAATGTTGGTACCCAGGTGAGGTTTCCAACTAAGTACTAGGCCAAGACAGAGCCCATAATGTATTGTGGTTGCACTGGAAGCTTCTGAATTATGAAACATGGCAGACTTCTTTGATTCCTGGGCGACCATCCTCCACCAAAATCTCACTCGTTGACCCGACAACCATTCCGCCCAGAAGAAAACTTAGTTTCATTTTGAAGTGGATTTGAGAAGAAAAGTTTGCTCTAGAGAGCCTTTATACTTAGAAAAATTCTTTGTCTTTCGAACCCCCAACGGTACTTTGTATATATAGCATAGCAAGCAATACTTAGCAAAAACAGGGGTAACCTATTAGGATGGAAATCCTAAGTATAGAGCTACTCATGGCATACTAAAAAATCATCGCACTTGCAAAATAATGCTAAGGAAAAATTCTACTAGAATATCCTACACATGCATACTACAGAATTTTTGAAGATCACATGCATAGAATCAAAACTGGGACAAAATTATGAACAAGTGGTGTAACTTGCCTTATGTTGATAATATGGGTGTTAGATTGTATTTATCTGTAGCAATCGCACTCTCCGAAGAATCTAATACGAGGACAAGGTAGTTCCAATCAAAACAATAGCAAACATAGCAAACACAACAAGGATGATCAAAACATGCATGATGGTTTAATAAGTCATAATGGTTGTAATTAGTTCTCTGAACAATACTACAACAGCTGATGCATGCAGGAGATCATTTAATGCAATAGGATATCTATTATTAATACTTGATTTCCAAACTAGGGGTTTTAATAGTTCTGTTGAAACTTCTGTACTAATTGCCGTATTAAATTTATATCTAAAGTGTACTGGATAGAGGGCATTAATACGAACCAGTAGCAATTGGATTCAACTTAATCGAAGTTATAAATCTTTTGTTATGATTTAAATAGTGTTTAATGGAGTTTAAATCATTTAACAATTTCTGTTGTCTAAAATTCAAACTAAATACATATCTGTAATCTACAGGATAATGTGATTCTAGAGACATATTAATCATATTTTTCTGAGTTATAAATTATTTACTATGAATTTAATAATCTAAAAGTTCATTAAAACTATTTAAATCACTACCGCAATTTTACACTGCAAAATTTGGATCTAACAGCATATTAATGTTTTATATGAAACTATGAATCCATAGACACTTTATTTGTATTTTTAGGATCTAAGATAATTTACTATGATTTATTATGTCTAAAAAGCTCATTAAACCATTTAATTTATTACAGTAAATATGTACTGTAAAAGCTATATCTAATCTCGTATTATTGTTCTACACAATTTTATGAATCCAACCATATATTATTTATAATTTTTGGACATGTACTCAATTTTATATGAATTTTACAAGATTGGACATAATTCTGGCTATTTTAAATATTAAAATCAAATAACTCATACCGACCGGCTCGACCTGTGACCGGAAGATGACGGTTGATGACGCAGCTGACGACGAGGCGCAGTTACGCGCGATCCTAGTGGACGATACCTCTTCGTGGCTGGGTCTAATCTAGACCACCGATGTGAATCCGATGGTCCTGGATCGAAGCTCCCTGGGACTCACCGGAGATGACGTCACCGGCGGCGGAGCGGCTCGGAGGTGATGGCTGGCGGCGATTCTGGCGGTCACTGGAGACGGAGGGGTAGACTACGGGGTGAGGCGCGTCCTGTACAACCCGATGGAGTGCTCTGTGTCGGTGTTCGCTTCCTGGAGCAGCGATGGGAGGCGGCTGGAGGCGGTGGCCATGGTGTTTCTCCGGCGAGCAATTCGAGGGTGATTCAGCGATCTGCGCAAGGGGAAAGTTGCATGAGGAGACACGGTTGAGTATGGGGAAGAGAATAGGAGGAACACCTGGGAGAGGGGCGACGGAATTCATCAGGCTCGAGCTTGCCCTGCAGCTTGTCCTCAACAATGGCGGCGGCGAGATCCGAATCGGGTCGGGGCTAGGGTTTCTGCTGTGTTTTTGAGAGGGGAAAAAGACTTCGGGCTAGGGAATTTATATGCGGGTGGATTTCGTGCAGAGGGGGTGTAGAGCGACACAGAATCGGCGAGGAATCCGCGAGATTTGGCTCGATCGGGTGTTCTTCCCGTCCACGGCAGGAGGAAGGAGATGACCGCGCGGGGCCCTCATGGCAGTGAGAGGGGGAGGGGAACACGGGATGTAGCTGGGCTTGCGATGGGCCTTTAGCGGGTTGTTGCTTGCTGCTGTCACATGTAGGGAAGCGGAGGTCGGCTCACAGACGGGCAGTAGCTCTTGGTGGGTCTGGGCTATCTCATGGTAGGGGTTTAGTTAGGTTTTTTTTTCTTATTTCTTTTCCTTTTTCTATTTTAGTATTTCTTTTATAACTTTTTCATATTAAGTCCAAATGAGCTGAAATTTGTTTCTAAAATTTTGTGAATTTCAGTATTTCATTTTAGGACCATTTTTGTATCCTTTTATTGAGTTCAATTATATTTTATTTATAAAATCCATATTTATTCCTTATAGGAATATTTGCAAAACTTATTAGGATTAGGATTTTTTTTGAATTCGATTCTTGCAATTTTTGCATAGATGCAATGTAATGGATATGAATGATATGTAAAAACATTTTTTTTGTCCCAATTTCTAAAATCTTGGGATGTGACAGACTACCACCCTTAAAAGGAATCTCGTCCTCGTGATTCGAGAAATCTAGCCAGAAATAGGTTTGGTTACACTAGGGTACTACCACCCTTAAAAATTGTATTTGTTAGGTTCTTCTGATGGGTCGGTGTGGATTGTTGATTTGTAAGATCCATTCACACTAACATAATTCGTCGTAGCTTGATGGAAGGATTGGGCTTCTTTCCTTTGGCATTTCCTTTGCCATAATCATTCTTCCTTTTTCCGAGGGAAATTTGACGAGTAATGCACTGTTTCACCATACTTATAGCATGTCACCTGGCTAGAATTTTTCTTGGGCTTCTTCACGCTACTGCCTCTATTACTATTACCATCGTCGTTCTTATCCTTTCCAGCTACATTCACATGTTTTGGACAATTATCAGCATAATGCCCATGATTGTGACACTGGAAGCATAGGACTTTGCTTAGATCCTTCCTCCTTTTTGGATGAAAATGTACTTCAAACTCTTATTATCTGTGAACACATCACAAAGTTTGCCCATGAGGTAGTGTCTCCATACCTTGAGTGCATGAACCACAGACGCAAGTTCCAAATCATGTGTGGGGTAGTTGTGTTCGTGGTTCTTAAGTTGTCGGGAGGCATAGGATACCACTTTCCCATCCTGCATCAATACACTTCCAAGTCCTTGTCGAGAAGAATCACAATAGACTTGAAAATCCTTTTGGATATCAGGCAGACACAGAACCGACGCCGTTACAAGGCGTTTCTTCAACTCTTGAAAACTTGCTTCACATGCCTCGGTCCATAGGAATTTCTTTTCCTTCTTCAATAGTTCCATCATGGGTTTTGCTATTTTGGAAAAGTTTTCAATGAACCTCCGGTAATGTCCTGCGAGGCCCAAGAAACTCCTAATATTTCCCACATTCTTTGGTGACTCCCATTCCGTCACGGAATCTAACTTACTAGGATCTACGACAACTCCTTTTGCCGACACAACATGACCAAGGAATCCCACTTCCTTTAACCAGAATTCGCATTTGCTGAATTTGGCATTCAACTTGTGTTCTCTTAGTTTCTCCATAATAAGGCGCAGATGTTTCTCATGTTCCTTCCCATCCTTAGAGTATATGAGTATATCATCTATGAATACCACGATAAACTTGTCCAAATATTCCATGAACACCTTGTTCATCATGTCATGAAGTATGTCGGGCATTGGTTAGACCAAGGGACATCGCGGTGTACTCATACAATCCGTATCTTGGTGAAAGCTGTTTTGGGTACATCCTGTTCTCGAATCTTTAGCTGAAAGTAGCCTGATCGATCTTTGAGAACACACTCGCTCCCTTTAACTGGTCAAACAAGTCATTGATGTTGGGCAGAGGATACTTATTCTTAATCGTCACTTTGTTCAATGAGTGGTAGTCCACAACCAGCCTCTGGGTTTTATCCTTCTTTTCCACAAATAGGACAGGTGCTCCCCAAGATGACGCACTGGGTTGGATGAATCCCTTATCCAATTGTTCCCTAAGCTGTTTCTTGAGTTCTTTTAACTCGTCCACATCCATCTTGTATGGTCTCTTAGCTATCGGCCTCGTGCCTGGCATGAAGTCAATGAGGAACTCGATATCACGATCGGGAGGCATTCCAGGTAGCTCTTCTGGGAAGACATCTGGGTATTCCTTTACAATAGGTACCTCCTCCAAGCTAATCCCCTTAAGGGAGTTCACCATGGCTTCCTTAAGTGAAAATTTTGACTTGATACGAATTCTCTTCCCTTCCGGTGTTGTGAGCATGACAGTTCTTTTGGCACAATCTATGACTCCTTCATATTCGGTCATCCAATTCATGCCCTGCTCCTCTTGAATACCTTGATTCAGGGACAAATAATTTCCTGTTGCTATCATATAATACTCATCTCTATTTGGTGATAGATAAACCACCTCTCTCGCTTTTTTTCTCTCTCAGCAAATATTTCATAAAACGGACTCTCTATGGATCCCCACAAGTGATCAATTCTTGCATGAATTGCTAAGGATCCAAAGATTATGTCTAATACTTGTGAGACTAGAACTACTAGACTTGTGGGAAGATGTGTGTCCATTTCCATTCCCATTGCCATTGCCATTCTTCTTTTCGGGGGAAGAGGTTGCATAGTGCCCTGTCCTGTTGCACTTAAAAGCATGTCACCTCACTGAGATCCTTTCCATTGCTGCCACTCCCATTGCGGTTTTTATGCCCATTGTGTTTGTGGCCGCCATGGTGATGACCGTTATGGTTGTGGCCATTATTGTTATAAGGTGGTGGTGAGGAATTGCGCTGCTCCTGGTACTAATGTAGTGCTTGTGAGGGTTAGACTTCCTCTTGCGGTTTTCTATGCTCTTCCTTTTGGATTCAACCACAATGGCTCTGCCTAGGAGTTCCTGAAAGTTGTCAAATTTCTGAGCCACAAGCTGAATAGATATTTCATCATTGAGTCCTCTTAAGAACTCCTCATGTCTCTTATCAGTGGAAACATCATCGGGTGCATAACGGGCTAGCTTGTTGAAAAGCTCACCATACTCGGTGACAAAACAGTGCAGCTAGTGTGGTTGCGAAATTCACTTTTCGTAGTCATGATACCAGCAGCCACATGATGAGTGCGAAAAGCTAACTCAAACTGATCAAGTGATAGCATCAATATCCGGGTGGGTGACTTGGTAGTTATCCCACCATTCTGCAGCAGGTCCTTCAAGCTGGTGTGCGGCATAACATACCCTGTCGGCTCCGACAGCTTGCACGGTGTCTAGCTTCTTGTTGATTGTACGTAGCCAGTCATCTACGATGATTGATTCAGCGCTGCTAGTGAAGGTAGGTGGGTTCAACCTCAAAAACCGAGTTAATCGATCCTGTTGAGGTGGTGGCGGAGGTGGCGGTGGTGGCGGGTTGTTGTTGTTTTGCATGTTCTGAGTGAGCAATTGGATCAGCTGGTTCTGAGTGGCCAAAAGTTGTGCTATTTCCGGAGGATTTTCGGTGTTCGCACGTCTTGGCGGCATATGTGGGGTTTGAGAAAAAGTTAAGAAATAGGCAGAAAGACTAAGTAGTAAACTCCTACCCTTATGAAAACACACCAAGCACACAAGACACAAAAGACACATTAACACAACTTAACACAGAAAACAACCAAGTTTAACTAAACCAGAATTGTCTTGGTGTTTATTACAATCGCGAATAACGTTCTACTATAGAATTAGAGGTGGTCCAACTATTACACACCCTCCACGCCTTCCTCTTCCTCGTCCTCGAACGAGTAGCCCTCCTGATCTAGGATTGTCTTGTACAACTCCATCTCCTTCGTGGTGGCTTCAAGCTTCTCTTGGGGGTTCTTTATCTCATCCTGCAGCTTCTTGGATTTTTTTGGTATACGAGACGAGTGTTGGAGATATGCCCAAGAGGCAATAATAAAGTGGTTATTATCATATCTTCACACTTATGATAAATGTTTACATACCATGCTATAATTGTATTAACCGGAAATATTAATACTTGTGTGATTTGTAAACTAAAATAAGAGTCCCTAGTAAAGCCTCTTGTTAAACTAGCTTGTTGGTTAATATATGATCATGGTTTCCTGATCATGAACATAGAGATGTTATTAACAACAGGATCATATCATTAGGAGAATGATGTGATGGACATATTCCTATAGATAAGCGTAGCATAAAGATCAAGTCATTTCAATAGTTCAATTGCTATATGCTTTCTGATACATAGTAACCTAATTCCTTCGACCATGAGATCATGCATATCACCTTTTCCGGATGGATGCTTTGATGTCATCAAACACCACACCATAACAGGTGGCTATAAAGGTGGCATTGAGTGTTCAAAAGTATTGGTTGAAACACATGGATCAAGAGTGGATTTGTCCATCCATATGACGGATAGATATACTCTGGGCCCTCTCGGTGAAATGTCATCCAATTAGCTTGCAAGCATGTGACTGGCTCACAAGGGATCACATATCACAGGAACGAGAAAAGAGTACTTATCAGTAACGAGGTTGAACTAGGTATGCAGAGATACCGACGATCATAACCTCGGATAAGTAAACTATCGTGAGACAAAGGGAAATTGGTATCGTATGTAAGTGGTTCATTCGATCGCAAATTAATCGTAGAAATATGTGGGAGCCATATGAATTTCCAGATTCCTCTATTGGTTATTGATCGGAGAAGTGTCTCGATCATGTCCGCATAATTCACAAACCGCAGGGAGACACACTTAAGGATTCGACGTTGTTTGAGTAGTTATGGAATGATGAGAAGGAGACCGAATGTTGTTCGGAGTCTCGGATGGGATCCGGGATATCACGAGGAGATCCAGAATAGTCCGGAGAATAAGATTCATATAAGGAAAGTCCCGTTTCGGAGTTGGGGAATGATTCCGGTGTTTTCATCGGGAACATTCTAGAAGGTTCTGGAATGTCCCAAGACCGGGGAAGGGTACATGAATGTGTTATATCAAGTTGGTATGATTGCATCATGTACTAAGTGTCATTGTACCAAATAGAGGATTTAATCAAATCCTAGTTTGAAAAGTCAAACGGCTAGTTTGAAAGTCAAATGGCTATTTTGGGAAGTGGGAAAGAGGAGAAGGAAGTTTGAAGTCGACTTGGGGAGGAGTTCCTCCCACCGCCGCCCTCCTTGAGGCCGAGTTGGGGAGGGACTCCTCCCCCAGCGCCTCCCTCCACCTATAAAAGGAGGGCAGGGCTCCTCCTTGACACACAAGTTCCTATCCTCTAAATCTAAACCCCAGCCACGCCTCCCGCTTAGAGCCGCTTTTGGTTTAGAGCTTCTAATTGCCCTAGCCTTGGTTTAGAGCCTTCTAATTGGTGTGTCTAATTCCTAGACCACTAAAGCCTCTCTCATACTCCACCATACTCGCCTCCTCTAAGGCGAAAGCCTGCGAGATCTCCTCTACTTCCGTACCACGCCGCCAGCTACCGGAGAGTGCTACAACCTCCGCTTCACTGGAAC
Source organism: Avena longiglumis (assembly GCA_030063025.1). Classification (NCBI taxonomy): domain Eukaryota; kingdom Viridiplantae; phylum Streptophyta; class Magnoliopsida; order Poales; family Poaceae; genus Avena; species Avena longiglumis. The sequence goes on along the minus strand of CP125978.1, from coordinate 144,157,608 downwards.
AAGGGAGAGGAAGGTCTTCGTCGAAAATCGAACGCTTGACCGATCAAGGGAGCGCCGCTAACGCAGCCTTGAAGGATTGTCTACGCGATCTTGAGATCGACAAGTGTACGACTACATCACCCACGAGAATCTGCTCTCGTTAACCGCTTTGGAATCTTCGAGGGTGAGTTCCTCTATCGACTCGTTGCTACAATCTAGTAGATAGATCTTGGCTTGTTTGTTCGTATGCGATAGAAATTTTTTGTTTTCCATGCTACGAACCCCTACAGTGGTATCAGAGCCGTGTCTATATGTAGATCTGTTTGCACGAGTAGAACACAATGGTCATTATGGGTGTTGATGCTTTTATTGTCGATTGCTTCTTGTGTACTTTGCATCTTGCGGTATGTTGGGATGAAGCGGCCCGGGCTAACCTTACATGACATCGTTCATGAGACTTGCTCCACGCTTGACATGCAACTTGTATTGCATAAGTGGCTTTTATGGGTGCCTGCTTTCTAGCATAGTTAAGATCCAATTTACAACAGGTGATTGACAATACTAGTATCAATGTTGTGGTTCTTGTTCGTAAGTTAGAACGACACTTATTGAAAGCCCCAAACCACGTAAAACATGCAAAGAAAATTAGAGGCGTCTAACTTTGTTTTGCAGGGGTGTGCTGTGATGTGATATGGCCATGATTGTGATTATATATGATGTATGCAATGTTCCTTATTGTAAGTAGGCAACCGGCAGGAGCCATATGGTTGTCTTTAATTTCTGTTAAGACCCGCGTGTCTATTCAAAGTAGTTGTAATAGTTGAATCCGGTGGACGACAACCATGGAGAAGCATCATTGACCTTGATGCAATGTTGGTGATGATGGAGATCATGTTCGTGCTAGAAGATGGAGATCGGAAGCACAAAGAAGAAAGGCCATATCATATCACATATTATGAATTGCATGTGATGTTAATCCTTTATGCATCTTGTATTGCTTAGTAGGCACGGTAGCATTATAAGATGATCCTCATGCACATGAATTTCAAGTCATAAAGTGTTCACCCTTAGTTAGCACCGCTGCTAAAGCTTGTTGTTTTGAAGCACCACGTGATGATCGGGTGTGTTAGATTCCAAGTGTATACAACGTGAGCAAGCCATTTGCTCATGCGAAACTAAGGTTTGATCTTGACGAGCCTAGCATGTACGCACATGGTCTCGTGAACACGGATTACCGAAAGGTAGAGCATGAGTCATATAGTAGATATGATGAACATGTTGATTGTTCACCATTGAAGCTATATCAACTCTCGTGATGATCGGTTTTGATGTGGTGGATTTGGTTCGTGATCACTAAAACAATGTGAGGGATATTGTTTTGAGTGGAGTTCACCTAGATTAATTTAATTATTAATTAAAACTCAATTTATCATAAACTAAATAAAAGTGAATTTGCATAGTTGTAGTCATTGGCATCCGCTACCACCTTGCGCTTAGTTATAATTGAGATGATAGAACTATAGAATTCTGGTTAGTTACTTTACTAACTGGTATCGTATTGTTTTGAAGTGTTAATCTAAAGTTTAAAAGTCCTATTGCAAACTTTCAAGAAGTTCCTTACTCCATGAAGTTTAATAATTAGTATTAAATCAAGAGTAACAATTCCAAGTGTTAGTATATAAGTATCATGTTTGTCTCCATGATTCTTGATATTCAAAGGATTCTCTTAATATCAAGGTTATCTATGATCCAAAGAGTTGTTTTAGAAACCATGATGTGTGGAAGATATTGTGATATCTGAAACAAAGTTTTGGTTACAACATGATAGAGTATAATATGGCAAAGTTCATGTTCTCATATTTTGATGAGAATTTGCAAAAGGTTGGAGACACTTGTTGTCCTAATCCTCCAAAAGGTTTTGGATAGCAACATTATACTCATAATTCATCGTTATAAGCTAAAAGTAGCTTGATCATGGACGATTCCATGATAAGGGTGAATATTTGATGTAGGTAAAATGTTTACTACACCAAGAGATTACTAAAGAAAGGAATTTGAAAGAACACCAAACATTTGATGATGGTGATCTACTTCAAAGTGCAAGTCCAAAGACATTGGTATTTAACTATACACGCTTTGAACTATATGTCATATGTATGACTCCACTATTGATGTTGATAGATTCTTTCAAACAGAAAAGGAAATATTGAAAGAAAATCTCATAAGTATATGGCAGAAAGGAAAAGACTAGAATTGTTCAGCTTAAGTATATAGATGATATACATGTTATGGCTATATTCTTTGCTTATTAAACACTGTGGTTCTTAAGTATTTGATACTGAATTTGTTGGTGTGAATCGTCATACGAAACAACACAATTCATGAACTACAATGGCCTAAGTAACTAGCAAAAGAATATGTGATGATGTTCATCGAGAACAAATAAAAGGTTATTGTGTTGCTCGTTAAACATCAAAGCTTGCCTTCAAGATTTGTTTTATCAGGTATTATGAGAACAAAAGGGTTGTTCAAATAATTGCCGTAATCCATAAAAGATGGATGATTCACAAATCTCGTTGGAGAAATCACATCCATAAAACTAGTGCTAAAAATGTCGAAAGACAAATTGATTAAAAGATCGCTTAGGAAGTGACATCGCCGTTTAAATTATATTGGAAAGAAAACATGAATAAACTCCATATGGATGGAATTTTGGAGTCTATTTGATTTTGATCAAATGACGCTTGTGAAACTTTCCTAGAGATAATTAAAACTTCGTTCATAGGCCAAAAGGGAACGAATGACTAGCTTATTGGAACTTGTACATATTGTTGTACGAAATCCATTATGTGTAGTCAAGAGCGATGGATTTCAACTTCATATGCTTTCTCCGAAAATTTGAGTGAATATATGAATATTTACTTAATAAGGATGAAGTGTGAAATATTTGAAAAGTTCAAAGACTTTCAAGATGAAGTGCAAAATCATTGTAACAAGAATATATAGTTTATGATAAGATCATAAAGGAAGATATTTGAGTTACAAGTTTAGCATAATACCTAAGATTTAAGGAATCGTTCCATGGATTTGCATTTTCCCGAAACACCATAAGAGTATGGAGCATTCGAGATATGTAATTAAACCTTGTTTGACGTGGTAAGATCAAAGGTATAATTCATAAAACTGCCATTATATTTTAAAGATTAATAGCTTTAGAGACTACTGTTTTTCCACTGAAAAGAGCTCCATCATAATCCGTTGAAATGACACCATGTAAAGTTATGGTTTGGGATAAAACCCAAGTTGTCCTTTCTTAAACATTGGTATGCTATGCATAAGAAAGATGTTTGCAACCAAAGTCGGATGAACCTGTCTTTATATAACTGTTCCTCCATAACATCGGAGACAAAAATGTCTGTCACTTAGAACGTCAAGTTTCTTAGAGAAGGAATTTTTCGTGAAAAGATAAGTGGGAGGACAATAGAACTTTGATAAGGTTAAAAGAACCTTAGCTATATGTGAAAAGTTGCGCAGCGCCGAAAAGTGTTCCGGAGGCAGCAACAATGCTCATGGCTCACGTGCCTCAAAGATTGTGGTTACGGAGATCTAAGTTCCTATTAAAACAAGTAGGTCGGGTAAACAATCGAATACCAAGATTTGAGAGTTAAATCATTATTTGACAATAATGATCCGACTACATGCAAAGAAGCGATGATGAGCCCTGACTCCGTCAAATGGATTGAAGCCATAAAATCCGTGATAGTTCCATACACGAGAAATCAAGTTTTGAACTTGAAGGACCCTCGAGAAAGGTGTAAAACCTTACAGTTGTGTTTGGATCTATAAAAGAAATAGACATGGATGTTTCACATCTATGAAATAGTCGACATGTTGGGAAAGAGTTCACAACAATGTTCAAAGGTTAACTATGATAAGATTTGATCTTTCATAGTGATATTTAGTCTAGACGGATTAATGTAGCAACCACTACATATAATTTGTTATATGATAGTTGAATAAACAAAACAAGTTCTTCTAATAGAATCGTTACCTAGGACATGTGCATAACACGGTCCATAGGGTTTTGTTAATTCAAAGGATGCTAAAAGCATATGCAAACTTCAATGGTTAAAGTGAGCATCGCGGAGTTGGAATCTTCACTGTGATGAAACTGTTAAAGGAGTTTAAAAGTTCATTAGAGACGATGAAGATGCTTGCATTTGCAAGAAATTAAGTGGGAGCGCTAAGACATGTTTCTAATACATTATGTGGAAGACATATTGTTGATTGGAAATAATGTATCTTTTATTAACACATATTAAGAATTTCATCCCAATGAAAGACTTAGGCAAAACCCAAATATTTGGCATCAATAGACGCTAATATGGTTGTGCCAGAAGTACATAGATAAGATATTGAATGAGTTCAATATAGAAACTACAAGAGAGGTTCTTGTCGCACAGAAAGGATTGAATGAGTTCAATGTTGATGATATATTCAAGTGTATTGACATTTGGTAAAGTGAAACAAATAATCAAGTATAGATTGATACTTGATGTATGAAATCACAAAGAGTATTTATATCAATCATACTGTGATATGAACAAATCCAGATATGTCCTATGCTCTAAATGTTGTGATCATATACCAGAATGATTCGTAAGATGATCATTGGACAATAGTAAGGATATTCTTATGATCTTTTGGAAGAACTAAGAGTATAATATTTGTAGAAGTGACAAATAGATGGTTAGTTCATTGTAAAAGTACTACATTGATACTAGCTTTGTCACAAAGTACAAATTAAGTTTATCTCAATCTAAACTAAGGGTGGCACAATATAATGGAAAGTGAGTTCCATAATGGATTTGGATGAGTTCCAAAGTTAAGACATTGTGACAGATACTACAACAAAAGGCTAAGTATATGACTGCTATTTTAGCAGCAAAAGAGGGCATTTGTGTCAAGTAGTTTGTTATCAAACTAGGTGTAGTTCACAGTGGGATAATACTATGAAGATATATTGTGCGACAATATTATCAACATGTTTTTACCCCAAAGAGCTAAAGGTCACACCGAAAGACCAAATTTATACAAAGCCATCTCATTAGAGAATGAGTGATGCGTTGAGACGCAAAGACATGCAATTACACACGGACCTGGAAGTGTCAGATCCGGAGATCAATTGACCACTATCAATCGTGTACATACAACACCGGAAAGCCATAGGTGTTGAATACACAAAGGTTTGAAACTAGATTATTGACTCTAGTGCAAGTGGGAGACTGTTGGAGATATGCCCAAGAGGCAATAACAAAGTGGTTATTATCATATCTTCACACTTATGATAAATGTTTACATACCATGCTATAATTGTATTAACCGGAAACATTAATACTTGTGTGATTTGTAAACTAAAATAAGAGTCCCTAGTAAAGCCTCTTGTTAAACTAGCTTGTTGGTTAATATATGATCATGGTTTCCTGATCATGAACATAGAGATGTTATTAACAACAGGATCATATCATTAGGAGAATGATGTGATGGACATACTCCTATAGATAAGCGTAGCATAAAGATCAAGTCATTTCAATAGTTCAATTGCTATATGCTTTCTGATACATAGTAACCTAATTCCTTCGACCATGATATCATGCATATCACCTTTTCCGGATGGATGCTTTGATGTCATCAAACACCACACCGTAACAGGGTGGCTATAACGGTGGCATTGAGTGTTCAAAAAGTATTGGTTGAAACACATGGATCAAGAGTGGGATTTGTCCATCCATATGACGGATAGATATACTCTGGGCCCTCTCGGTGAAATGTCATCCAATTAGCTTGCAAGCATGTGACTGGCTCACAAGGGATCACATATCGCAGGAACGAGAAAAGAGTACTTATCAGTAACGAGGTTGAACTAGGTATGCAGAGATACCGACGATCATAACCTCGGATAAATAAACTATCGTGAGACAAAGGGAAATTGGTATCGTATGTAAGTGGTTCATTCGATCGCAAAGTAATCGTAGAAATATGTGGGAGCCATATGAATTTCCAGATTCCTCTATTGGTTATTGATCGAAGAAGTGTCTCGATCATGTCCGCATAATTCACGAACCGCAGGGAGACACACTTAAGGATTCGACGTTGTTTGAGTAGTTATGGAATGATGAGAAGGAGACCGAATGTTTTTTGGAGTCTTGGATGGGATCCAGGATATCACGAGGAGATCCGGAATAGTCCGGAGAATAATATTCATATAAGGAAAGTCCCGTTTCGGAGTTGGGGAATGATTCCGGTGTTTTCATCGGGAACATTCTAGAAGGTTCCTAATGTCCCAAGACTCGGGGAAGGGTACATGAATGTGTTATATCAAGTTGGTATGATTGCATCATGTACTAAGTGTCATTGCTGTACCAAATAGAGGATTTAATTAAATCCTAGTTTGAAAAGTCAAACGGCTAGTTTGAAAGTCAAACGGCTATTTTGGGAAGTGGGAAAGAGGAGAAGGAAGTTTGAAGCCTACTTGGGGGAGGAGTTCCTCCCACCGCCCTCCTTGAGGCCGAGTTGGGAGGGACTCCCCACGCGCCTCCTCCTCCACCTATAAAAGGAGGGGCAGGGCTCCCCTCCTTGACACACAAGTTCCTATCCTCTAAATCTAAACCCTAGCCACAGCCTCCGGTTTAGAGCCGTTTTGGTTTAGAGCTTCTAATTGCCCTAGCCTTCGGTTTAGAGCCTTCTAATTGGTGTGTCTAATTCCTAGACCACTAAAGCCTCTCTCATACTCCACCATACTCGCTCCGGCTTAAGGCGAAGCCCTGCGAGATCTCCCCTCTACTTCCTGCATTACGCCAGGCACCGGAATCGCGAGGATAGTGCTACAACCTCCGCCGCCTTTGAACAAGGGAGAGGAAGGTCTTCCGAGTACAACGGTGACCGATCATGAGCGCCGCTTAACGCATCGGAAGGATCGTCTACGCGATCTTGAAATCGGCAAGTGTACGACTACATCACCCACGAGAATCTGCTCTCGTTAACCGCTTTGGAATCTTCGAGGGTGAGTTCCTCTATCGACTCGTTGCTACAATCTAGTAGATAGATCTTGGCTTGTTTGTTCGTATGCGATAGAATTTTTTTGTTTTCCATGCTACGAACCCCTACAACGAGATTGAAGTAGAACCACTTTAAATTTTTCCTAAGATATCACCCCTTGATGATCATCAATGGTGTGTTGCATCTCCCACCAGGTTGGAGCGTCGTACTTTAGGAATTGGGTGGCATAATGAAGCATTCTGTTGACTTCAATGTGGGCATCCTTCATTCTTTCTTCAACCTGGAGCATCCACTTCTTTGCATCGGCGTGGCTCTTACGCTTGGAGGAGTTGAGTTCCTGGTCCTCCTTATTGATATGGTCCATCCGTCGAGTTGACCAAGGTTTAGAGTAGGAACGAATGGAGTATGGAAAGAAGAAGAATAACCCATACAAGAAATTTTATTTAGAAAATAGGTTTTCATTAGCTATGGTAATAAACCATACAAGATAGCAAACAATTTGTCGTATCTATATTTAGCGAAATCTTATTCGGGTTTGGTTCCTAATAGGTCACTTGGAATCTTTGAGGCTTCGAGTCTCCAAAAGTCTTCGTGCTCTTGATAGTCTTCATGTTCTTCATAATCTTCAATCTTTCTAGTTCTTTAGTTAATAACATTGACTTAAGGCTTTTGAAGTCTTTAATCTCGTAGCTTCAGTCTTGGAACATCTTTCATGGAGTTCTTCAATCTCGACTTAATCGAAACATTGAGATGATCTTCTTTGAAAAGGTAATCATCAGAAAAGTTTCTTCTTGAAGTGTGTAGTGGTCATTTTCTAATGTTGAAAATAAGAGACTTAAGAAATTTTAAAACCCCAAAGGTAGATGATGAGAAGTATGAGAATTTTCTGAAATAACTTAGAAAATATTTGTCCTAATACAACTTGGAGTCCCATCAATGCCACAGGCAGGTTGAGTGAAGACCCGCGATCCTAGCGCACCTTTCAATGATCTCCAAAATTCTGCACATGAAACGTGCAGCCAACAAGTTGGGTCAATACTTTGAATGTATTGGCAAATTACACCAAGGAAAGAAAAGACTATCTCTACATGCAAGGCTAGTTTAGGCTGTAGAGTTCATTTGCTCAAAGCTAGTTTTCTTAAGTAAAGAGAAGAAGAGAGGATTGTCCTACTTTGTAAACATTTGCTTAGATAAAATAAGGTCGAGTGGCACACGAGGATATTACGCACCAAGCGTCCAAACAACCAAACACTTGGATATTACACACCAAGCGTCACTTGGATATTACACACCAAGTTCCCAAATTCCCACCCATTAGCGATATTACGCACGCCATGGGGTTTCAAAACTTTGTTTTAGAAAAGAGAGAGGAAGATCCTTCAGAGGCTCCATCCTTCAGACGCTCATTGTTGTTCTGTTACCATGAACACGGCTGATCGATCAGATTGCAATACTCTCAAGAGTTTGTGCACTTTACCCACAATCCACGATCAAGTCCTTTTACAGACGAGACCATGGCGAGGCTTTCCCTTAGTATCCCCTCTACCTTCCGGATCCAACCGTGCCAAGAACCTCCAAATGTTGGTACCCAGGTGAGGTTTCCCACTAAGTACTAGGCCAAGACAGAGCCCATAATGTATTGTGGTTACACTGGAAGCTTCTGAATTCTGAAACATGGCAGACTTCTTTGATTCCTGGGCGACCGTCCTCCACCAAAAACTCACTCGTTGACCCGACAACCATTCCGTCTAGAATAAAACTTTGTTTCATTTTGAAGTGGATTTGAGAAGAAAAGTTTGCTCTAGAGAGCCTTTATAATTAGAAAAATTCTTTGTCTTTCGAACCCCCCAACGGTACTTTGAATATATAGCATAGCAAGCAATACTTAGCAAAAATAGGGGTAACCTATTAGGATGGAAATCCTAAGTATAGAGCTACTCATGGAATACTACAAAATCATCGCACTTGCAAAATTATGCTAAGGAAAAATTCTACTAGAATATCCTACACATGCATACTACAGAATTTTTGAAGATCACATGCATAGAATCAAAACTGGGACAAAATTATGAAAAAGTGGTGTAACTTGCCTTATGTTGATAATATGGGTGTTAGATTGTATTTCTCTGTAGCAATCGCACTCTCCGAACAATCTAATACGAGGACAAGGTAGTTCCAATCAAAACAATAGCAAACATAGCAAACACAACAAGGATGATCAAAACATGCATGATGGTTTAATAAGTCATAATGGTTGTAATTAGTTCTCTGAACAATACTACAACACATGATGCATGCAGGAGATCATTTAATGCAATAGGATATCTATTATTAATACTTGATTGCCAAACTAGGGGTTTTAATAGTTCTGTTGAAACTTCTGTACTAATTGCCGTATTAAATTTATATCTAAAGTGTACTGGATAGAGGGCATTAATACGAACCAGTAGCAATTGGATTCAATTTAATCGGAGTTATAAATCTTTTGTTATGATTTAAATAGTGTTTAATGGAGTTTAAATCATTTAAACAATTTCTGTTGTCTAAAATTCAAACTAAATACATATCTGTAATCTACAGGATAATGTGATTCCAGAGACATATTAATCATATTTTTCTGAGTTATAAATTATTTACTATGAATTTAATACTCTAAAAGTCCATTAAAACTATTTAAATCACTACTGCAATTTTACACTGCAAAATTTGGATCTAATAGCATATTAATGTTTTATATGAAACTATGAATCCATAGACATTTTATTTGTATTTTTAGGATCTACAGATAATTTACTATGATTTATTATGTCTAAAAAGCTCATTAAACCATTTAATTTATTACAATAAATATGTACTGTAAAAGCTATATCTAATCTCGTATTATTGTTCTACACAATTTTATGAATCCAACCATATATTATTTATAATTTTTGGACATGTATTCAATTTTATATGAATTTTACAAGATTGGACATAATTCTGGCTATTTTAAATATTAAAATCAAATAACTCATGACTGGCTCGACCGACTGGCAGATGATTGCGATGACGCAGCTACCGACGAGGCGCAGTTACGCGGCGCGATCCTAGTGGACGATACCTCTTCGTGGCTGGGTCTAATCTAGACCACCAGATGCGAATCCGATGGTCCTGGATCGAAGCTCCATGGGACTCACCGGAGATGACGTCACCGGCGGCGGAGCGGCTCGGAGGTGATGGCTGGCGGCGATTCTGGCGGTCACTGGAGACGGAGGGGTAGACTACGGGGTGAGGCGCGTCCTGTACAACCCGATGGAGTGCTCTGTGTCGGTGTTCGCTTCCTGGAGCAGCGATGGGAGGCGGCTGGAGGCGGTGGCCATGGTGTTTCTCCGGCGAGCAATTCGAGGGTGATTCGGCGATCTGCGCAAGGGGAAAGTTGCATGAGGAGACGCGGTTGAGTATGGGGAAGAGAATAGGAGGAACACCTGGGAGAGGGGCGGCGGAATTCATCGGGCTCGAGCTTGCCCTGCAGCTTATCCTCAACAATGGCGGCGGCGAGATCCGAATCGGGTCGGGGCTAGGGTTTCTGCTGTGTTTTTGAAATGGGAAAACGACTTCGGGCTAGGGAATTTATATGCGGGTGGATTTCATGCAGAGGGGGCGTAGAGCGACACGGAATCGGTGAGGAATCCGCGAGATTCGGCTCGATCGGGTGTTCTTCCCGTCCACAGCAGGAGGAAGGAGATGACCGCGCGGGGCCCGCATGGCAGTGAGAGGGGGAGGGGAACGCGGGATGTGGCTAGGCTTGCGATGGGCCTTTAGCGGGTTGTTGCTTGCAGCTGCGCGGTAGGGAAGCGGAGGTTTCATGGCAAAGAGCTCTACTGGTGGGTCAATCTATCTCGCGGGTAGGGGTTTAGTTAGGTTTTTTTTTTCTTATTTCTTTTCCTTTTTCTATTTTAGTATTTCTTTTATAACTTTTTCATATTAAGTCCAAATGAGCTGAAATTTGTTTCTAAAATTTTGTGATTTTCAGTATATCATTTTAGGACCATTTTTGTATCCTTTTATTGAGTTTAATTATATTGTATTTATAAAATCCATATTTATTCCTTATAGGAATATTTGCAAAACTTATTAGGATTTGGATTTTTTTTTGAATTCGATTCTTGCAATTTTTGCATAGATGCAATGTAATGGATATGAATGATATGTAAAAACAATTTTTTGTCCCAATTTCTAAAATCTTGGGATGTGACAATACCTCGGTTGAGGATCCGGTGGGGGGTTTCTCCTCCCTTCCGCCGGGTTATTGTTCTCATGATTTCCCCTTCCGAGGTTTCCATGCTCTTTGTTTGCACGGCCGGGGTTTCTATCTCCACTGTTACCTTGGCTCCCATTGCCTCTATTATCATTGACCTTCCCGGCCATCGCCGGATCATATGGGACAATTTGCTTATTTATTTTTCCCGAAGTCACCGCCCTATCTTTTCGTGCATTGTTTCCGGGTGAGGACGCTGCTGCCGCAGATAGTGCGGGGGCTGCTCCTGCCGAATGAACCATGCGCGAAGCTCCTGGCCTCGCCGGGTCAGCCCTAATCATTTCCTCATTCTGCTGGTTCGCGATGCGCACCAGCTCATTTACTCTTTCTTGTTGTTTTTGCCGGGCTTCCCCACTTAATACTTACAACTCCAGGGCTGCGGCATTTGCCGCCCTGAGGTTATTTGCCAGGGTAGTATACCTCGGCAAGCCTGGATCAACTGAATCATCTGGACAAGCCTCATGCTCCTTGTTGATATCATTTATGAGATTCTTTCATCTTAATCTCAACTCATCTACTCACGCAGGGGTCACATCTAGTTTGTTTGCCCTAGCGTATTCTCGCAGGGTCCTGTTTAAGGATTCCCGCAAGGCTGACACCTTTTTTGCCTCTACTAGCACTTTCTGTCTAGTTTCTTCTAACTCTGCCTATGCGTTAGACGGATCAAGTATCGGCGCCACAAGTGTAGTTAGATTATATATAGTTGCCTCAAGGATATTTTCTAGCCTTTCCAGAGGTGGCCATCTTACTCTTGCCGCCTTTGGAGTCACCTCCTGCACCTCGGCTGACTTGGTTGCTGATGGATCTATCTCGGTGGGCTGTGGAGCTGCCTGTTTCATGGCCACCTGGCCTCCTGTCGCTGGGTCCCTGCTTGGTCCGGCGCATGCTCCTGCTGGTGGTGGCGGGGCCGTCATCATCACCTCGACACTGCCAACAGGAGGTACCCCATGCGGACCGCTAGCAGCACATAGGGGAGGTTCTCCTACCTCAATGACTCGGTGCGGGTAGATGCAGGATGTGTCGACGCCGACGTATACCTTGTGAACGCCCAAGTTGACGAAGATGTCGTTGCACGGAGGTGCTTTCCCCCTGAAGCTGCCGGAGTTATCGCTGACATAGTCCCAGATATCAAATCTTTGGACTAAGCCAGTAACAACCCGCTCGTCGGTGTGGATGAAGTTTACCGTCCGGATCTTGACTCCAGCTAGCACCACTGCTGGCCCCATGGTGGGCGCCAACTATTGTGGTGGTGGCACGGCATATGCCATGGGTGGCTAAAGTTTGGTGCCAATGGATGCTAGAGGGATCCGGGGAGGGAAGATGTAGTGATTTCTACACTCAGATGACTAACAAGTAGCTCTTTATTCCTCCTCTCAAGGGCTACAAATGCTCCTTGAGCTGTATCGAAGGGAAGAAGAGAACTACTACGCGAGCCCCTTTTGCCTGGAATGCCTCGATCCCCTTCTCTGGAGCCTGTTCCCCTCCTTATAAAGGGGTTCCTTGACTCCTTCTAGGGCTGACGTGGCAAGCATATTCTTGGAATATGCTTGTCCCAAAGTGGTAACTCGGCGGCCTCCTTTCTATGTCCCCCTTCTATCGGTGGCAATGTTCTAGAGACCTTCACATGTGCGCCTCAGGCTTCCTCACTGTCACCTCCATGACGCTTGTCTGCCCTTCTGCAGCTCTACTCCTTGTCTTTAGCGCTTGTCTCTGTCTAGATTCCTCCTAGCCAGCAACTAAGGTTTAACTATAGGCACCTCCTTCTCCTGCAAGTTTCATGTTACTCGGCCTCATCTTGCATAACTCGGCTCGGCCTTCACCTGCATACAAGTCGATCAGCCTCATTCGGCCGGCATAGCTCATACGTCGGCCGAGTAAGGTGTTACTCATTCTATATTTGCCATGGCTCTGCTTATCTCAGCCGGATCTTACATGATTCGGCCGACACAGTCAGTAATTAGGCTTAAGGTAAGGGAGACTCCTTTGTTCTTTCCCTTATCTTGACCCTATCCGGGGTCACCCCCCAACATTCTTGCAGTGTCGATGATTCGGACTTGGAGAGGTGGTCATCACTTAATGCTAACTAGTTTTCAACTCCCGGGGTCTATCGAGTTTTGGGCGGGATAGACGCAGTCTTTCCCCACTAGAGCAAAACTAGGGGTTCTTGGTGAAGTTGCCGACTTTCTTGTTTGGAGTCGTATACTGTTATCGGGGTAAGGCGCTACACCTTTCCTTCGGGGTAGTTATCTTATGTCGACGTTGTCGGAACTGCTTCATGAGATGGAAGCTCTATCGGAAAGGGCGTCTACTATCTTCCTGGTAGTTAGTCCTGGGCGGGTTATGAGTTCGAAGGGTTAGAGGATGCCATTGGAGTTGTGGCGGTCTCAAAAACGAGGTCCTTTGGGATGGAGTCATTTCGGGTTTAGTCTGATGCAACGTCGTGGGTAAAACATGCAAAGAAGGATATCACACTTGCATAACATCCATACATTTAGCAGGTTCAAGCCGGTCGGTGGCGGAGGTACTTAAGAGGTTACAGAACAGGGCGATTCCGCAAGGCGAACAAGCACTTAGATTTCTACAAAACAGGTCTTGGGACGATACATGGCTCTACCCATATGGGGGAATGGGCGAGCTTCTGGGTGCTAAACTACTGAAAGGGCATGCATGCCCCATGTGTGGTTTTGGTAATTAATGACAATCTCTATGGACTAATGTGTAAATTGAGTTTCACTTGTAGGTTTGTCCATTGGCATCGCTTGGGCCATGTGTTGGTCTCAAGGTTGGAAGATGAATAAATGTCCAAGGGCTTTGTGCCCATTGGAATCATGAAGAAAGAAGGAGCTTGAGTTGATCAAGACATGTGCAAAGAGTTGCATCAAGATGGATCAACCTCAAGAAGGGATGAAGAAGGGCGAGCTCAAGATGCGCCATCTCTAGAAGATCTCATGCTTGAATCTTGACATCCTCGTGCTCATGGAATGATGAAGACAAGTTCAAAGAAGAGGTTTCCCCATGGAGTATGGGGGAGCAATTTGCAAGTCTTCATCTTCACCAAGCAAGAGCATCCAAGAAAGGTGTTCCCTCTATAGAAGAACAAGACGGTCTACATCAAGTTCAAGTGGGATTCTCAAGGCAAAGGTATGTTCTGTGATACCCCCGAGATCAGGGCTAAACAAATCCCAGACCTCCGTTTGACATAAGCTAAACCTTGAGCTCGAGAATATCCAGTGAAGAATTGATAACACAGCAGTGACCCGACGACACAAAATTTATTACAGCAAGCTCATAACTGAGCAGAGAACCAAATTATCACAAGCAGAGGTCACTGACCACAAACATCAAATAACAGAAGGCAAATTATTCTATTAAGTATAGCAAACTTAACAAATTGCCTAAGAGGCCTGAAGCATAACGATGACGTCCCAGCCCATAGATTCCAGGCTGCAGGCCGGGAACCCCAAGCTACTCGTCGATGTTGATGTAGTACCAAATTGATCTTCAGGGAACACTTAATCTGCCAAAGTATCAACAAAGCAAGGGTGAGTATAGGGTGTACTCCGCAAGACTTCTGGCTGGTGGATTTGTTTTGCATAAAGCCATCTTTTGTTTATAAAACAAGAGAGAGAAGAAGCTCGTATATTCAGAGTATTTTAAAAGGGGATAAGAGAGCAACGTCTCCTAAAGTATTGATAAACATCTTTTGATATCCACCGAATCATCATCATCTGAACTAGGATCACCCCCTCGTACCCATGAGGAAGCATCCTTAAGCACACGTTGATCTGCCAAGTTTTATGATTAGGTTCAAGTTCTCTATGATCATCACGTCCGTTCCCAAGTCGTCCATAACTGTGGACATGGCTTTCTGAAAGATTATTACCCTGCAGGGGTGTACAACTTTACCCACACGTACTAACCTTCTCTTAATTCCACTTAAGATTAGCCCTCTTCCTTGGAAGGCCGGCAGAGGGTGGTTAGACACGACCTTTACCTTGCTTTCACCAAGACCCTGAGTCACGCAATAAGTATGGTTCTGCCGTAACGGGTCAAATCCCGAAGCCGGTACTTAAAGATGTGAGGCGAGGTTGGTTAACAAGGGCTCCATCGACCCCAAGCAACCCCGGCCACGCTTACCTACCTATTATGAATGCACCAACTTCAATCGGCAAATCTTTCAAAAGATTTTCTTTGCATATGTCGAATAGAACACCCAAACTATGTGACTCATGGAATCTACTAGGCAAGTTAGTCACTCGTGGGGTTTTCCAGGCCCCGTGTGGTTGTACGCTCGTCTTGGTTCAAGAGGCAAGAACATCGGGTCCTAGTGGTGGCAAGCATGGGACTAGAAAAAACCACATCCCACCGTGGCCTCCCATACAAGCCTTAGCATGTTTAACTCATATCACCTCTGATATCATCTCATCACGTTCTCCTGTCATACTAGATTCTCTACATCTGATACATCATCTGGATGGACCAGATCTGGAGCTATGCATGGCTAAGCAGACACATATATGAGCTCTAGCAGTGCACACAAGAAAAAGCTAGATATGCTAGGAGCAATGGATCAGGTAATATAAGCTCAAAGGGAGTATGCAATAGATAGGATACTCTATCTATCAATAAAAGACCACGGTAGAATCGTATGCATTATGGTAGAATTGAAATGCTTTCGAAATCGTAGGATTATATCATGGTGGGGATATGCTTGCCTTTGCCAGTTGATAAACGATAAGCAGATCTTTGGGAATCTTGTACTTGACTTGGTTACAGTTGGTCAAGTATTGTTCGTTGATCTTCGATCTTCGATGGTGTTGTCCTCGGTCTTCGATCTTGATCTTGATATCGTATTCTACCGGGAAGAACCGAACATCGGAAAGAGAAGGAAACAATCAACACATGGCATCGATGCAATGCTCAAACAAGAATTATGATATGACAAGTTGAATTGCATTGAGTTGAAACCCTAAAGCATGCTCAACAACTTAATCGGGGTTCCGAAGGGTGAAAACCCTAACTCGGGGAAACTCTGGAACACATGAGAGGGGTTGATTTTGTTCTCTAATTAATCTTTTTATTTTAGTTGTTGATCAATGCATGATAATAGCTTAAAGAGGTAGAGCTCATTTTTCTGAACATTTTGGTATATTATTCATATTTTTCTGACTTATAAATAATAAGTTATTAAATTTATAAATTTATCCTTTTTCTAAAATTATTCAAAAAATTACTAAAAGCTTATTAAACTTTTTGCACCCAGACAAACTCTACCCACAGCAACTGACTGATGGGCCCTTGGCCACCTCATCATCCTCGTGGGCAAAGTGGGACATGGGGAGGCCGGTTTGCTATTCTCACCGAGGCAGAAGCTAGCCTGAGAGGCTGACGAGTGGGCCTGAGCCACGCAGGCTCCACGTGGACGCCACACGGGCGCCATGTTGGCTCGCCGCCAACGGCGGCAGCGACGCTAGAGGGCGCATGGTAAGTTGGGCGCGTTCGAAGCAGTGGAGCAAGGCGAGCTCAAAGGAGGCGGCGCCGCTTGCTAATGGTCACCGGACCATGCGATGCGACGACGACCGACGACAGCGATGGGCGGCGCTCGGTGCGAGCTCGAACCAGAGAGGTATGGGAGGTCCTAGAGGACCGTGAGCTCACCCTTGACGCGTGAGTGACATCGGCGAGGACGGGGAAGCTCAGGAACGGCCGTAATGGCGACGGCGGCCGGCGTCGGTGATGGAGAATATGTGCTCGATTCCGGTGAGAGAGGGCACCCTAGCAAGCGAGCTTCGAAGAGGAGGTTCTTGGCGAGTAGACGGAGCTCTAGAGCCTTACGGCTGGGATCGGGATGGCCTCTAGAGGAGGAACGAGACGACGGCCGTCGGCTAGGGTTTGGTGCTTCTATGCGCGAGCTACACAGAGCAGGGGAGAAAGAGATAAGGGGATGAGGAGAGAGAGCAGAGCACGGCGGTCTTTGTGGCATCCTTATCACCGTGAGGCGACCACAAGGCAAGTGGAATCGCAACGAGCATCGAGCTGCCATGAGACAAATGAAAGCTTGCCAGGAGGAGGAAGACGACAACGAAGGGTTATCCGGGCCTGGGCTGTGCTTGGGCTGGGATGGGCTGTGGCAGTGGTTGCTGGCTGCGTTGGGAGAATCAAATAGAGAAGGGGCAAGCTGGGCTCGGCCCAGGGAGCTCTGGCTACTGTTTTTTCCAGTAAAACTCTTTTTCTTTTCTGTTTTGCATTTTCTCTTTGTAATTTCAAATTCAACTCTATTTTTGATCAATTCAAAAATACCAGAACATTTACAAATGTTAAAATATTGTAAGGACCCTTATAACAATTTGGGTTCCCTATATTTTGATACTTTTTAAAATATTTCAAACCATTTGAATGCTTGCAAAGAGAGGGGGAAGATTAGGGTTTTAGGATTTTATCTTATTTCCTTCAATGCACAATTTAAAGCATGATTCTCATGATGCACAAAACAAACCCTATAATAGATTAACTAATTACTGGGGTGTTACAGCTCTATCCCCCTTACGAGAATCTCGACCCGAGATTCCAAAGGTAGGAAGAGAGACAGATAGAAAAAGAAACAGGGCCACTCTAAAGTTAAGAGGGAAACACACTAGACAACACACAGAGTATCTCATGTTCAACTCATGGATGGAGTGTTCAGAAACAACTCTGAGATGACGACATGAAACACATCAAGGTAACGGGGGAAACAAGAGGAGATGGCTTCAAGTTGTGAGATGGGTGGTCTTTATAAGGATTGAGACCATGGAACTTGCAGGAGGTTTTGAAGCTTCGAAAGAAGAAAGTTCCAACAGAAAGAACATGACCACAGACTTCGTTAGGGAACCTCTACTAAATGGCTTAAGTAGAGATTTTAGGTTGCAAAGATATGGATCAACAAAACCAAGATGTTGAACTACTTTTGACACAAAAGGTTCACTTTTTCATTCAACATTACTAAAAAGTATTTTTAACACATAAACAATATTTTTATTTGACTAGAAATGCTCTTATTCAAAGATTTGTTCTTTGGCTTCACAAAATACATTTTTAAATCCATAAGTTGGTTACTACGGTCAGTAGGTTCAAACAAACCAATTAGCAAAGGTTTCACCTTAAAAATATTTCAAGAACAATGTTTTATATTCAAATTATGCCTACACAAGTTTCTGCAAATTCAACCAATTTTCCTGAAGCAAAACATTAAACAAAGTGCATGGCTGCAAAGTACTTGTTCTTATGATTCCAATGATATAAAATTTGTAAAATTTGGACGTGTGGATTAAAAGTTATGAATTTTACAAATTTGCATATCCAATAGATCAAAATTTTCTGTTTAAATCAACTCTAGACACGTGGCTCTATCCTATTGGACGGTACCGTTTCGAGCGGATCGATCAACACTGTCCACAGGATCTCACTTAAATTGCACGACACAGATTGACGCATACCCCTTCATTAATTTAATCTATCGTAGCCGCTAGATCGAGATCCAATGGCTCACAGCAGCCTGACCATGGACTGGCGGCGCTGGCGGTGGCTAGCGGCGGTGCGCGCATAGACGGTGGTGTTGGCGATGAACCAGGAAGCGTGGGAGGGAGTGAGGATGCTCACCGTGCTCGCGTGGTTGCGGTGAAGCTCAAGGTGGCCTCAGTTCATCGAGGGGCGCACTGGAGCAGCGACGATTGCTCGTCGGAGTCATCGGCGGCGCCAGGTGCTTCTGTTTGACGACGGGGATGGAGCTACAGATCACCAGAAGGCAAGAGTAAGGTAGGGTTAGACGCGGGAGAGTGCGTAGATCATAGGAGTATCAACGGGAGGGACAGGGGCGGTCTGTGCTCACCGGGGGGATCTCGCCGGAGTCAAGGCAGGAGGCGGCGACGCTCCGATGTTAAGGTTGCCGAGGCTACGGTGCTCGCGCGGGTGTGGGGTTGGTGCTAGGAGATGCGCAAGAAGAGGGGGAGCAGGCTCGTGTGCACTGGGAGGCGAGGGGTGGTCGGATGGCGCCGGAATCGTCCAGAGAAGCTCGTCGAGGCAGAGGGGCTCGAGCTTGCAATTCGTGCAGCCTAGAGGCAGAGGGGAAGTGGCGACTGGGGGAAATGGAAGAGGGGAGGGAGGAATTTATGCACGCGTGATTACTGGAGGGATTAACGCTGTCAATAAGTCAAATTAACACGAAATGAATCGAGGAAGAACGGCGACGAGCTTGGGGAAACAATCGACGCGGGTGAAGACGACGACTGACGGCGTGGGGCCTGGCTATCTGCGAGAGAGAGAGAGTGCGTGTGGGGTCCTGCTATCAGCGATGGTGCGGGTTTGTTTCTGAGTGGGAAAAACGGTTCGCGAGAGGGGGAGGAGGTGGGCTACGAGTTGGGCTGGACTGGGCCTTGGCAGTGGGTTGGGTTTGATTCATTTTTTTTGTACAAAATGTTTTTCTTTTTCTATTTTGAATTTCTGTTTTGATTTTCATTCAAACAATTCAAACTCCATTTGAATTCAAATCTCCACCGAACTTTGTGTAGATTTTAATACTTTTATTTAACATATTCTAAAGTCAAATTTAGAATAATTTATTTTTAGGGTTATTAATTATTAAAAATAAATAGACATTAGTCTTTATTTCCAAATAGGATTTAAATATGTTTTAAAGCTCTATTTGAAATCTAATTATTTGGAAAAAGCTTTTCAATAGGTTTTATTTGAAAAATAAAACACTTTAAAATAAAATACTTTATTAAGTTTTAATGTTCATTCAAAATAAGAAAAATGTCTTTACTTAAATAAAATTAATATTAATAAATCCTCTTGATTTTATTTAAATAAACCTTTACTCTTTTTATCAAACAAAAATATTTTATTTTATTTGCTTGGCCCAAATTTAATTTGGCTTTTTAAAATAGTCCTTACTTAAAACCATATCTTTTTATTTAAAGATCCAAAAATGGTGATTCTAACTTTTATAACTTTATTCATTATTTGTTTATCTTTTTAAATCCCTTTAGGATTTTATTAGATCAAAATAGGTTTCGATGTTTCCTATTGGAATCAAAAAGTTTCTTTTCACCCTAAATTTCAACAACTGTTTAATTTGTTTATTTATTTTTCACATTTCAAAATTTGGAAAAATTTGGGATGTGACAGGCTACCACCCTTAATAGAAATCTCGTCACGAGATTTGGGAAGGCTAGGGGTTACAAGTTGGCTTGAAGACAACAGGGGTAGTACCACCCTTAAAAGAAAGTCTTATAGGGTTACATTGATGGTTCACTTGACTATGGGTTCAATACTTGATATCCAAACAAGGAATCCTTATTTGACTCAACTGAGTTAACTAATTCCTGACATCCACTTCTTCTATTTCTTCAAGGTTCCCATCTATGTCAATGTGGTTCACATGTCCTTTCTGGGTCACATTGGAGTCATTTCCATTGGAGTTTCCAACATCCTTTTTCTTTTTCTTCTCAGGACAATCTGATGCATAGTGTCCAAGTTCCTTACAATTATAGCACTACAACTGGCTAATGTCTTTCTTCCTGAAAGTGTCATGTTGGTTCTGACCAAGGTCATCTCCATTGTCAGTATGATTTCCATTATTATCACTTCCATTGTTGTTGTGGTGATACTGATGTGGTTCAGAATCCTCATTGCTCTTTTTGAATGAACTCTTCTTTTGTGATGATCCTGAGTGATACTTGACTTTATGCTTCCTCTTTCTGTTCTCAACTTGATTCATATTGTTTTCCAAAACAGTGGCTTTGTCACAGAGTGATTGATAAGTTGGGACATAGGCAACTGACAGCTGCAGGTTCAACTCATCATTAAGTTCTTCGAGGAATTTCTCCTTCCTCTTAGCATCTGTATCAACTTCATCCAGTGCATAGCGTGCCAGATTGATGAATTCTTCAATGTACTTAGCCACACGGAGGTGACGCTGTTTCAGATTGTGAAACTCCTTTTTCTTCAAGTTCATCACTCCAGATGATATGTGAGCTGTACGGAAACCATCCTCAAAAATATCCCAAGTCACATCCTCAAGGGGAGTGGTGATCTGAAAGTTGTCCCACCATGTTGCTGCTGGACCTTCAAGCAGAAATGCTGCAAACCTAACTTTTTCTTTGTCGGTGTAGCCAACAGTCACTAAGTCTTTATTCACCGAACGTAAACAGTCATTGGCTACCATTGGATCAGTTGTTCTAGAGAACCTTGCAGGCCTTAGCTTCAGAAACGTGGTGAGCATGTCAAGTGCTGGAGGATTATTTTGATTGTTGTTGTTGTTGTTGTTGTTGTTGTTGTTGTTGTTGTTGTTGTTGTTTTGATTCGGATTTTGCATAAACTGTGTCATCATCTGCATTAGTTGAGCTTGACCTGTCATCAACTGCTGCATCTCGGGAGTGACGTTATTGTTGTTGTTTTGGTTGGGGTTGGCACGACGGGGAGGCATCTGTTGGTTTGATAGGGATAAGTAATGATGGATAGGTCTAAAGAAGTTCTAACACACCACCCAAACCAATCAAGTTCAATCAAACAATCAAGCAACTATTCACTTAACAACTTATGAGCTTAACTCATGAGTTGAAGGAAACAACAAGTTTTTCTTGAAATAATTAACTTAGTATAGTCATACCTGATAGGTCAATATGATCCATACACTAACATGATATCAATGTTTTTGGTAGGCAATCTAATGTCTCTTGGTTCTCACTTGTAGTCCTTAGTGATGTCTAAGTTGAAATCCTTGGTGAAACTAAAGTTGAAGTCATTGGTCATGGTGAAGGATTTGTCCATCAAGTTGGAAAGGAAGAGGTGTATAATCAAAACCAAAAGGTTGAGGAAAGAGTTTACAAGATTGTTTGTAAATAAGTTTTGGAACAAAAACAACTCCTATTTTTCTAAGGGGTTTTGTCCAATCCTAGGGTTACAATCCTATAGGCAACATAGTGCTCTGATACCATCTATAGAGGTCCCAACCTTTAATAAGGTAGAGATCCCTGTGTTTACAATGCTAGTCCCTGGATCAATAGCTAGCATCCACGGTTAAGATGTAATATCAAGAAACAAAGGTCATAATACAACTTTATAACCAGGATTAAAATAATTCATTACATCTTACATAGCTCATTTGGCTATCTCATTACAATGTAGCAGAATATCTATATAGCATGGAGTCCTTCATCTTCAAAGTGCCACAGGCAATCATGTTGGTTGTAGACTTGTAATCCTATTCAACACACTTCACTAACATCAAACAAACCTGCAACATAATAAGTTGCAGCCACAAGGGTCAATACATTTGAATTGTATTGGCAAGCTTCACTACTATGTAGAATTAAGTGGATCCTATCATTACATGCATATTTGGCTAAGTAGGGTTTAGGCTCATTTGCAGAAAGGAATATAATTTTATCCTATCTTTTCAAAATAGTTTTGATCTTTTAACAAATCTTTCCGAACTCCTTGGAAAACTCCAAGTGCTTCTAATCCCTTATTGTCACCATCAAGTTTTACTTTGAGAATTTGGAATGTCAAGATCTTCCATAGCTTCAGGCCTTAGTTGCTCAGGGTTGTCCATAATCGGCGACACGGCTAAGTACTTAGAATTTGATCTTCTGCATTAGTTGTACACTTTACCCACATGACACAATCTCGTCTTGACGCATCCAGTGGCCGCTGGATAAGTACTCACCAAAATGGAGTACTGGCAGATCGAGAATGTGACAAAGTCTTTCCATAGAAGTCCTCCCAATACACAATGCTAGCTTGTCTACCAGGCACCAATGTATGGATATATTTCCATACACAATTCTAGTTAACCTGAAGATGCCAATGCATGGGTCTTCCACTATGTAGTTGACTAAGCCAGAGCCCATTTAGCATGTGGCTATACACGGAAGCAACTGTACGAGAAACATGTTCAATATCTAAGTCCCTGGGTGGTTTTATTCTAGTGCACATACAAAAAGATAGCCATATAAACATGTTTCCCTTTGTTGCCACCTTGTCCAAAATGGAGTATCCTCTTTCCACCCAGGTGGATCATTGAATACTTGTTTTATTATATAAAACATATATCTTTCCAACACTTTATATAATCATATCATGTATCCCATTCCAATATATATAGCAGGGCTAAGCATAATAAAACTACATTGTTTTCACTAAGGAAGATATAAGGATACCCTAATAGGATATAGCATAGCATAGAAATATAGTAGTCCTATCATGAATGTTACAAAAATCCACTAAGTGTAATGAAAATAGTAGGACATGGATGATAGTGTCACTTGCCTTTTTAGTAGATAATATTTGTTCACTCCTTGATCTTGCAAATATCACACTCTTCTAACTTCACTACAATTCAATCAAGCAAACATATATTCAACTAGTATTCAAACAATTCATCACATAAAATGACAAAACAAGGCAATGCATGCAAGCATGCAAAACATGGTTTTATTTGGAAAAGTGGTTTCTACTAGGCTCTAAACATTTTAAAGCTCATATTGGTCATTTACAAAAGTGGTAAAACCATTTGCAAAAGGTTTCACCTCATAAACCAAACATTATACCAAAGTGATATTTTATGTTGTTGAAAATGCCTTTTGCAAGGTAATAATTTTATAGGGTTCATCAAATATATTTTTAAATCTCAAAACTTGGTGTTTAGGGTCATAGAGTTTAACTCAAATCATTTTCCCAAGATTTTACTCAAAAAGTATTTTTAACACATAAACAATATTTTTATTTGACTAGAAATGATCTTATTCAAAGATTTCTTATTTGGCTTCACAAAATACATTTTTAAATCCATAAGTTGGTTACTGTGGTTAGTAGGTTCAAAACAAACCAATTAGCAAAGATTTCACCTAAAAATATTTCTAGAACAATTTTTTATTTTCAAATTATGCCTACACAAGTTTCTGCAAATTCAACCAATTTTCCAGAAGAAAAACATTAAACAAAGTGCATGGTTGCAAAGTACTTGTTCTTCTTATTCCAATGATATAAAATTTGTAAAATTTCGACGTGTGGATTAAAAGTTATTAATTTTACAAGTTTGCATATCCAATAGATCAAAATTTTCTGTTTAAATCAACTCTGGACACGTGGCTCTATCCTATTGGACGGTACCGTTTCGAGCGGATCGATCAACACTGGCCACAGGATCTCACTTAAATCACACGGCATATATTGACGCATACCCCTTCGTTAAGTTAATCTATCGTAGCCACCAGATCGAGATCCGATGGCTCACAGCAGCCTGACCATGGAATGGCGGTGCTGGCGGTGGCTAACGGCAGCGTGCGCTCAGACGGTGGCATTCGCGATGAACCAGGAAGCACGGGAGGGAGTGAGGATGCTCACCATGCTCGCGTGGTTGCGGTAAAGCTCAAGGTGGCCTCAGTTCGTCGAGGGACGCACTGGAGCAGCGACGATTGCTCGTCGGAGTCAGCGGCGGCGCCAGGTGCTTCTGTTTGACGACGGGGGCGGAGCTACAGATCATCAGAAGGCAAGAGGAAGGTAGGGTTAGACGCGAGCGAGTGCATAGATCATAGGAGTATCAACAGGAGGGAAAGGAGCAGTCTGTGCTCACCGGGGGATCTTGCCGGAGTCAAGGCAGGAGGCACCGACGCTCTGATGTTGAGGTTGCCGAGGCTACGGTGCTCGCGCGGGTGTGGGGTTAGTGCTGGGAGATGCGCAAGAAGAGGCAGAGCAGGCTCGTGTGCACTGGGAAGCGAGGGGTGGTCGGAAGGCGCCGGAATCGGGCGGAGAAGCTCGTCGAGGCAGAGGGGCTCAAGCTTGCAATTCATGCAGCCTGGAGGCAGTGGGGAAGTGGCGACTGGGGGAAATGAAAGAGGGGAGGGAGGCATTTATGCACGCGTGGTTACTGGAGGGATTAACGCTATCAATAACTCGAATTAACGTGAAATGAATCGAGGCAGAACGGCGACGAGCGTGGGGAAACGGTCGACGCGGGTGAAGACGACGACTGACGCGTGGGGCCTCGCTGTCTGCGAGAGAGAGAGAGTGGGTGTGGGGTCCTACTGTCAGTGATGGTGCGGGTTTTTTCTGAGTGGGAAAAACGGTTCGCGAGAGGGGGGGAGGTGGGCTGCTAGTTGGGCTGGACTAGGCCTTGGCAGTGGGTTGGGTTTGATTCATTTTTTTTGTACAGAATGTTTTCTTCTTCTATTTTGAATTTTTGTTTTGATTTTCATTCAAACAATTCAAACTTCATTTGAATTCAAACCTCCACCAAACTTTGCGTAGATTTTAATACTGTTATTCAACATATTCTAAATTCAAATTTAGAATAATTTATTTTTAGGGTTATTAATTATTAAAAATAAATAGACATTAGTCTTTATTTCCAAATAGGATTTAAATATGTTTTAAAGCTCTATTTGAAATCTATTTTTTTCCAAAAACCTTTTTAGTAGGTTTTATTTGAAAAATAAAACACTTTAAAATAAAATACTTTATTAAGTTTTAATGTTCATTCAAAATAGGAAAAATGTCTTTACTTAAATAAAATTGGATATTAATAAATCCTCATGATTTTATTTAAATAAACATTTACTCTTTTTATCAAACAAAATATTTTATTTTATTTGCTTGGCCCAAATTTAATTTGGCCTTTTAAAATAGTCCTTACTTAAAAACCATATCTTTTCATTTAAAGATCCAAAAATGGTGATTCCAACTTTTATAACTTTATTTATTATTTGTTTATATTTTTAAATCCCTTCAGGATTTTATTCGATCAAAATAGGTTTTGATGTTTCCAATTGGAATCAAAAAGTTTCTTTTCACCCTAAATTTCAACAATTGTTTAATTTGTTTATTTATTTTTCACATTTCAAAATTTGGAAAATTTTGGGATGTGACAATCTACCTCCAATAGAAGAATTATGTAAGCCAATTCCCCACTCATCTACTATTGAGGTACACTATCTCCAACACTTTGATGAAGGTGATATTCCTTATGGTAAGCCTCCTGATCAATGTTTAGAGGAACTTGAAACTTTTATTGTTAAGCAAGGGTATTTTAATAAACAAGTTCAGAATCATTTATTGGAAAACTCTAGAGCTATCCATGAGCTGAAAGATATTGTGGAAAGAACTTCTAATGATATTAAAATTCTTTGTAAACACTTTCAGATGGTTCAAACCCAACTTGATCAACTTGCTAAGGTACAAAAGGATATGCTAGTTAATTCCTAAGGAGATAAACATGCTTATGGAATTATGTGGAGTTCCCAACCTTTAATAAGGTAGAGTCCCCTGTGTTTACAATGCTAGTCCCTGGATCAATAGCTAGCATCCACAGTTAAGATGTAATACCAAGAAACAAAGGTCATAATACAACTTTATAACCAGGAATAACATAATTTTATTACATCTTACATAGCTCATTTGGCTATTACATTACATTGCAGCGGAAAATCTATAAGCATGGGGTCCTTCATTTTCAAAGTGCCACAGGCAAACATGTTGGTTGTAGACTTGTAATCCTAATCAATCAACTTCACTAATATCAATCAAACCTGCAACATAACAAGTTGCAGCCACAAGGGTCAATATATTTGAATTGTATTGGCAAGTTTCACTACTATGTAGAATATAAGTGGATCCTATCAATACATGCATATTTGGCTAAGTAGGGTTTTAGGCTCAATTGCAGAAAGCAATAATTTTATCCTATCTTTTCAAAATAGTTTTGATCTTTTGTCAAATCTTTCTGAACTCCTTGGTAAATCCCCAAGTGTTTCAAGTCTTTGTCAAAATCTCTTGAGCTCCTTGGTAAATACCCAAGTGCTTCAAGTCTTTGTCGAAATCTCTTGAGCTCCTTGGTAAATCCCCAAGTGCTTCAAGTCTTTTGTTGTCACTTAAAAGTTTTTCTTTTAGAAATTGGAATGTCGAGATTTCCCATAGCTTCAGGCCTTTAGTTGCTCAGTATTGTCCATAACCGGGGACACGGCTAAGTACTTAGATTTTTATTATCTTCTGCAGAAGATGTACACTTTACCCACATGACACACTCTCATCTTGTTGCCACTAGTGGCCGCTGGATTAGTACTCACCAAGATGGAGTACTGGCAGATTGAGAATGTGACGAAGTCTTTCAGGGTCCTCCCATACATCATGCTAGCTTGTCTTCAGGAACCCATGTAGGGTTCCGAGTTCCCTCATTTTCAGTTAACCTGAAGACCAATGCATGGGTCTTCCCAATGTAGTTGACTAAGCCAGAGCCATAATAGCATGTGGCTGTACACGGAAGCCACTGTTGGAGAAACATGTTCAATCTCTAAGTCCATGGGTGGTTTTCATCTAGTGCACAACAAAAAGAGATTGCCATATAAACATGGTTCCTCTTGTTGTCACCTTGTCCAAAACTTGAGTATCCTTGTCCACCCAGGTGGTTCATTGAGTACTTGTTTTATTATATAAAAACACATGTCTTTTCTCAACTTCATAAAATCTCAACATGTATCTCTTCTCAAAAATATGTAGCATGGCTAAGCATTTTACAACTACATTGTTTTCACTAAGGAATGTATAAGGGTATCCTATTAGGATTTAGCATAGCATAAGTATAGAAATCCTTTTCATGCATGTTTCTAAAAATCCACTAAGTATAATGAAAATAGTAGGACTTTGGATGATAGTGTAACTTTCCTTTTGGTAGGGAATGTTGGTTCACTTCTTGATCTTGCTAATCTCACACTCTTCTAACTTCACTACAAGTCAATCAAGCAAACACAACTTAACTAGTATTTCAAACAATAATCAAACAATTAAACACACATAAAATAATAGAAACTAAGTCATGCATGCAAGCATGCAAAAGATAGTTTTATTTTAAAAAGTGGTTTCTAATAGGCTCTAAACTTTGTAAGGTTCACAGTGGTCATTTTCTAAAGTGGCAAAGTCATTTGCAAAAGGGTTTTATCTATAAACCATTTTTAAATCCATTCATTATTTTATGTGGTGGAAAATGTTTTTATCAAAGCAATAATTTTATATTGTTCACCAAATAAGTTGTTAATTCACAAAACTTGGTGTTTTGTGTCAGTAGGTCTGAATCAAAACATTTTCTAAAGGTTTTGCTCAAAAATCATTTCCATAACAAAATCAATACTTTTATTTGACTAGAAATGGGCCAAATCAACTTTTTATTCCTAAACTCCACAAAATACATTTTTAAATCCATAAGTTGGTTCCTAAGGTCAGTAGGTTCACAAAAAACCAATTTGCAAAGATTTCATGCTAAAAATCATTTTGGAATAATTTTTATAACCTAAACAAGCATACAAATGTTTCTGCAAAAACAAACAATTTACCAGAAGCTTTTTACTAAATAAATTGCATGGTTGGCTAGGGCTTGTTCCACTGATTCCATTGATATAAAGTTTGTAATTTTTGGACGTGTGGATCAAAAGTTACAAGGTTTACAAATTTGCAAACAAATCTGATTTCAAATTCTGTTTTAAACCAAAGGTTGGCCATGCGGCACGTTTCTACTGGTCGATACCGGTTCGGGTGAATCGGCCTCTGTGGGGCGTTGGATCTAAACAGATCGCACGGCTCAAGTGTTCTCATACCCTTTCGCTCGGATTCTAATTCTAGCCTCAGGATCAAGATCTAACGGTGTAAATCGTATTGACCATACTCGAGCGGCGCTGACGGCGGTGAGCGGCGGCGCGCGGTCGGACGATGTTCTAGCGGCGGCTACAGGAAGCAAGGAAGAGGTTGGCGAGGTTTACCAGACTCGTAGAGGCTTGGTGAAGCTCGAGGTGGTACTGGCTGGCGAAGGGGCGCACTGGAGTGGAAGTAATCGCTCGCCGGAGACGTCATCGGCGTCAGACGGCTCTGCTCGTTGGCGGGGGCGACGTTGCAGTCCACCCTAAGACAAGATAGGGGAAGGGTTAGATGCGGGGGAGTGTGGGATTCACGTGAGCGTGATCGAGAGGGCTCGGGGCGGTTGGATGTTTACCAGGAAACTTCACTGGAGTAAGAAGCAGACGCGGCGGCGCTCAGTCGAGGTGGTTGCCGACGTTCTGGGTCACCAGAGGAAGTGTGGCTGGGGTCAGTGGTTGCGCAAAGTGATGGAGATCCAGTGAGCGTGAACTAGAGAGGAGGAGGCGGCGTGTACTCACTGGAATTGTTCGCGGAACTCGCCGGAGACAGCGGTAGTGCAACGAAAAATGGGAGCAGCCTGGTGGCTCCGGTGGTGCGGGGTCTGGGGGGGAAGAGAGGTAAGACGCGGGCGGTTAAATGGGCGTGGTCGCGGGGTGGAGTAATGCGGTATTTAACGCGAATTGATCATCGGCGTTACTCACTGCAACGGCAGGGCGACGTCTGCGCGAGGAAGAAGAGAGTGAGCTGGCGGTGGGGTCGTCTCGTCAGCGAGAGAGGAAAAGGTGCGGTGGGGTCCAACTTTCTGCGACGCTGCGGGTGAGTGTTTGAGTGAGAAAACGTTTCGCGATAGAGAGTGGGGTAGGCTTGCTGTTGGGCTGGCCGGCTGGGCTGTGTCCTTTGCATATTTTTTTTGTTTTGAATCTTTTCCCTTTTTATGTTTGAATTTCCTGATTGAATTTCAACAAACAAATCAAACATTCAAAACAATCCAAACTTCCACCACACTTTGCAATTGAATTTGGTTCTGTTTAACCACAATATTCTAAGTCCCAAAATAAAATAATTTTATTCTTTTTAGGACCCATTAATAATTAAATAAATGGACCTTAGTTATTAAATCAAATGGGTTTTGATTTATTTAAAATCTCCATTTGAAATCTAAATAAAACCAAAAACACATCAGTAGGTTTTATTTGAGAATATAAAATATTTGGAAAACTTGTTTAAAATAAATTAATAAGTTTTGATGTTTAATTAAAATAGACAAACCTTTATTTTTATTAAACTTGGATATTAAATCCTTATTTTTTTATTTAAATAAACCTTTACTATTTTGTCAAATAGAAATATTTTATTTCAAAGGCTTGGCCAAGGTTTAATTTGGCTCTATAAAATAATCTTTATTTATACTTTTACTTTTTCATTTGAAACCAAATCTTTTTATTTTAAAAGATCCAAAAATAGTAATTCCAAATATTTTAACTTTATTGTTTAATTATCTTTTTAAATCCCCTTCGGATTTTATTTGACCCAAATAGGTTTTGAAAGTTTCCAATTGGATTCAAAAAGTTTCTTCTCACCCTGAAAATCAACAAAGTTTTATTTTATTCATTTATTTTTCACATTACAAGATTTGGAAAATCTTGGGATGTGACAGTTACCACTTTAAAATAAATCTCGTCCCGAGATTTGGGAAGGCTAGGGTTACAAGTAGGCTCAAAGCATCTAGGGTACTACCACCCTTAAAAATTTTCCAACTAAATTACATATTGGCCTTCTTGGGATCTTGGGGAAACTTCTCTGGGCAAACATCTGTATGGTGTCCTTTGTTTCCGTACTTGACACATGTGACAAGGTTGAGATCCTTCATAGGCTTGTTTATCTTGTTCTTCATCTTTTCTGGACAATTGCTTGCATAATGTCCTGGTTCTTTGCAATTGAAACATGTGATAAGTTTGAGTTCTTCACGTGTCTCTTGTGGACAAGTTGCTTCATAATGGCCTAGCTCTTTGCAGTTGTTGCACCATACTTGACCAATCTCCTTATATTTCTGCTTCTCTGGACATTCACTGGAATAGTGTCCCATTTCTTTACAATGATGACATTGCACATGGCTTTTGTCCTTCTTTTTCTTGGGTTTCTCCAAAGCTAGGAGTGCATCTAGTTCATGTTGTTCATATGTTATCTTGTAGGTAGGAATGTCTACTTGTTTCTTGGACCTTCTATTGCTCCTTGGATAATTCATATGCCTCTTCTTTGGTCCTTTGAATTGGGTTGTATTGCATGGAGGTATAAGTGGAGCTTTTCCTTTGTCCTCATTCTTCTTGGTAGACTTGGATCCTTCTTGATAGTTTGCAATCATTTGTTGCACTCCACCTTGTTTCCTTTGTTCAACTATGGAATAGATGGGGCATTGGATAGGGACATAGTTATTTCCTTCACATAGGTAGCAAGTAGCTTGAGAGGTGGGACATTGTCCAATTGGATGTTTCTCTTCACAGTTGGGGCATTGATCTCCATGCTCCTTGGAAGTGTGATCCTTGTCTCCACAAATATTGCAAGCTTTGGTTCCTTTTAGAATAACATCCTTGTCTCCTTTGGAAAAGTTGCATTCCATGTTGAGCATTTGGTCTATCACCTATGCAACATTTGGGCTTGTCTTCAAAAAACTTTTGCAGGGTTGGATCTTCCCCACTGGTGTTGGCTATGAATTGAGCTGTCATTTGGTTCAACTGGTTTTGGGTTGATATGAGTTCTCTCATGTTGTCCTCTTGGTTGGTGTTGTTGTCATCAACCTTGATGTTGGAGTCTCTTGGAGTAGTCATCTGTTTGGGTTGAATTGAGATTAGAATAGGCAAAAAGATTTCTAAGGGAATAATTCTAATCACACACATCACAATTCACTCAAGCAATGTGCAAGCAAACACAAACAAACACTTCACTCAAACAACAAATTTCAAGAACATTTTTAGGCAACCAAAAATATTTTTGTTACACCACATAGGTTGGTGTGTTTGACTTAGCTAAATATGGTGGTCCATCTATATGGTTCACTTGTGATCTTTCCATCCTTCTTGGTTGATTCTTCTTGCATGAGATCGTGGTTTCCTTAGGAAAAATTCTTGGTCACAAAACTTTAAAAGTGAGGATGGCTCCTTCTAACTTGTGTTTCCTTAGTCTCCAAATCTTGAATAAGATTTCTTTTCTCACTTGTCCTTAGTGATAACCATGGTTGAAGTCCTTGGTAAATATGCTGAAGGTGTTGAAGTCATTAGAGTTGAAGAAGTTGAAGTCATTAGAGTTGAAGAAGTCATTAGAGTTGATGGAGTCCATTGCACATGGTGAAGTCTTTGGTCATGGGGTAGGTTTTTCCATCAAGTTGAAATAGAAGAGAGGTAGAGTCAAAAACCAAAATGGTTGAGGAAAGAGTTTACAAGATTGTTTGTAAATAAGTTTTGGAACAACTCCTATTTTTCTAAGGGTTTTTGTCCAATCCTAGGTTTACAAATCCTACAGGCAACACAATGCTTTGATACCATCTGTGGAGTTCCCTACCTTTAATAAGGTAGAGTCCCCTGTGTTTACAATGCTAGTCCCTGGATCAATAGCTAGCATCCACAGTTAAGATGCAATACCAAGAAACAAAGGTCATAATACAACTTTATAACCAGGAATAACATAATTTTATTACATCTTACATAGCTCATTTGGCTATTACATTACATTGCAGCAGAAAATCTATAAGCATGGGGTCCTTCATCTTCAAAGTGCCACAGGCAAACATGTTGGTTGTAGACTTGTAATCCTAATCAATCAACTTCACTAATATCAATCAAGCCTGCAACATAACAAGTTGCAGCCACAAGGGTCAATACATTTGAATTGTATTGGAAAGTTTCACTACTATGTAGAATATAAGTGGATCCCATCAATACATGCATATTTGGCTAAGTAGGGTTTTAGGCTCAATTGCAGAAAGCAATAATTTTATCCTACCTTTTCAAAATAGTTTTGATCTTTTGTCAAATCTTTCTGAACTCCTTGGTAAATCCCCAAGTGTTTCAAATCTTTGTCAAAATCTCTTGAGCTCCTTGGTAAATCCCCAAGTGCTTCAAGTCTTTGTCGAAATCTCTTGAGCTCCTTGGTAAATCCCCAAGTGCTTCAAGTCTTTTGTTGTCACTTAAAAGTTTTTCTTTTAGAAATTGGAATGTCGAGATTTCCCATAGCTTCAGGCCTTTAGTTGCTCAGTATTGTCCATAACCAGGGACACGACTAAGTACTTAGATTTTTATTATCTGATGCAGAAGTTGTACACTTTACCCACATGACACACTCTCATCTTGTTGCCACTAGTGGACGCTGGATTAGTACTCACCAAGATGGAGTACTGGCAGATTGAGAATGTGACGAAGTCTTTCCATAGGGTCCTCCCATACATCATGCTAGCTTGTCTTCAGGCACCCATGTAGGGTTCCGAGTTCCCTCATTTTCAGTTAACCTGAAGACCAATGCATGGGTCTTCCCAATGTAGTTGACTAAGCCAGATCCATAATAGCATGTGGCTGTACACGGAAGCCACTGTTGGAGAAACATGTTCAATCTCTAAGTCCCTGGGTGGTTTTCATCTAGTGCACAACAAAAATAGATTGCCATATAAACATGGTTCCTCTTGTTGTCACCTTGTCCAAAACTTGAGTATCCTTGTCCACCCAGGTGGTTCATTGAGTACTTGTTTTATTATATAAAAACACAAGTCTTTTCTGAACTTCATAAAATCTCAACATGTATCTCTTCTCAAAAATATGTAGGCATGGCTAAGCATTTTACAACTACATTGTTTTCACTAAGGAATGTATAAGGGTATCCTATTAGGATTTAGCATAGCATAAGTATAGAAATCCTTTTCATGCATGTTTCAAAAAATCCACTAAGTATAATGAAAATAGTAGGACTTTGGATGATAGTGTAACTTGCCTTTTGGTTCACTTCTTGATCTTGCTAATCTCACACTCTTCTAACTTCACTACAAGTCAATCAAGCAAACACAACTTAACTAGTATTCCAAACAATAATCAAACAATTTAACACACATAAAATAATAGAAACTAAGTCATGCATGCAAGCATGCAAAAGATAGTTTTATTTGCAAAAGTGGTTTCTACTAGGCTCTAAACTTTGTAAGGTTCACGGTGGTCATTTTCTAAAGTGGCAAAGTCATTTGCAAAAGGTTTTTATCTATAAACCATTTTTAAATCCATTCAT
Source organism: Avena longiglumis (assembly GCA_030063025.1). NCBI lineage: Eukaryota > Viridiplantae > Streptophyta > Magnoliopsida > Poales > Poaceae > Avena > Avena longiglumis. Next base: position 144,123,350 of record CP125978.1, on the reverse strand, counting down.
TATTTTATGTGGTGGAAAATGTTTTATCAAAGCAATAATTTTATATTGTTCACCAAATAAGTTGTTAATTCACAAAACTTGGTTTTTTGGATCAGTAGGTTTGAATTAAAACATTTTCTAAAGGTTTTGCTCAAAAATCATTTCCATAACAAAATCAATACTTTTATTTGACTAGAAATGGGCTAAATCAAGTTTTTATTCCTAAACTCCACAAAATACATTTTTAAATCCATAAGTTGGTTCCTAAGGTCAGTAGGTTCACAAAAAACCAATTTGCAAAGATTTCATGCTAAAAATCATTTTGGAATAATTTTTATAACCTAAACAAGCATACAAATGTTTCTGCAAAAACAAACAATTTACCAGAAGCTTTTTACTAAACAAATTGCATGGTTGGCTAGGGCTTGTTCCACTGATTCCATTGATATAAAGTTTGTAATTTTTGGACGTGTGGATCAAAAGTTACAAGGTTTACAAATTTGCAAACAAATCTGATTTCAAATTCTGTTTTAAACCAAAGGTTGGCCATGCGGCACGTTTCTACTGGTCGATACCGGTTTGGATGGATCGACCTCTGTGGGGCGTTGGATCTAAACAGATCGCACAGGTCAAGTGTGCTCATACCCTTTCGCTCAGGTTCTAATTCTAGCCTCAGGATCAAGATCTAACGGTGTAAATCGTATTAACCATACTCGAGCGGCGCTGATGGCGGTGAGCGGTGGCGCGCGGTCGGACGATGTGCTAGCGGCGGCTACAGGAAGCAAGGAAGAGGTTGGCGAGGCTTACTAGAGTCGTAGAGGATTGCTGAAGCTCGAGGTGGTACTGGCTGGCGAAGGGGCGCACTGGAGTGGAAGTAATCGCTCGTGGGAGGCGTCGTCGGCGTCAGACGGCTCTGCTCGTTGTCGGGGGCAACGTTGCAGTCCACCCTAAGACAAGATAGGGGCAGGGTTAGATGCGGGGGAGTGTGGTATTCACGTGAGCATGATCGAGAAGGCTCGGCACGGTTGGATGTTTACCAGGAAACTTCGTCGGATTAAGAAGCAGACGCGGCGGCACTCAGTCGAGGTGGTTGCCGACGTTCTGGGTCACCAGAGGAAGTGTGGCTGGGGTAAGTGGATGCGCAAAGTGATGGAGATCCAGTGAGAGTGAACTAGAGAGGAGGAGGCGGCGTGTACTCACCGGAATTGTTCGCGGAACTCGCCGGAGACAGCGGTAGTGCAACGAAAAATGGGAGCAGCCTGGTGGCTCCGGTGGTGCGGGGTCTGGGGGGAAAGAGAGGTAAGACGCGGGCGGTTAAATGGGCGTGGTCGCGGGGTGGAGTAATGCGGTCTTTAACGCGAATTGATCGCCGGTGTTACTCTTTTAACGCGGCATGACGTCTGTGAGGAAGAAGAGAGTGAGTGGCGGTGGGGTCTCGTCGTGAGAGAGGAAAAAGGTGATGGGGTCCAACTGCATGACGCTATGGTGAGTGTTTGAGTGAGAAAACGTTTCGCGATAGAGAGTGGGGTGGGCTTGCTGTTGGGCTTGTTGGGCTGGCCGGCTGGGCTGTGTCCTTTGCATATTTTTTTTGTTCTGAATCTTTTCTCTTTTTTTGTTTGAATTTCCTGATTGAATTTCAACAAACAAATCAAACATTCAAAACAAGCCAAACTTCCACCACACTTTGCAATTGAATTTGGTTCTGTTTAACCACAATATTCTAAGTCCCAAAATAAAATAATTTTATTCTTTTTAGGACCCATTAATAATTAAATAAATGGACCTTAGTTATTAAATGAAATGGGTTTTGATTTATTTAAAATCTCCATTTGAAATCTAAATAAAACCAAAACACATCAGTAGGTTTTATTTGAGAATATAAAATATTTGGAAAACTTGTTTAAAATAAATTAATAAGTTTTGATGTTTAATGAAAATAGACAAACCTTTATTTTTATTAAACTTGGATATTAAATCCTTATTATTTTATTTAAATAAACCTTTACTATTTTTGTCAAATAGAAATATTTTATTTCAAAGGCTTGGCCAAGGTTTAATTTGGCTCTATAAAATAATCTTTATTTATACTTTTACTTTTTCATTTGAAACCAAATCTTTTTATTTTAAAAGATCCAAAAATAGTAATTCCAAATATTTTAACTTTATTGTTTAATTATCTTTTAAAATCCCCTTAGGATTTTATTTGACCCAAATAGGTTTTGAAAGTTTCCAATTGGATTCAAAAAGTTTATTCTCACCCTGGAAATCAACAAAGTTTTATTTTATTCATTTATTTTTCACATTACAAGATTTGGAAAATCTTGGGATGTGACAAATTAGAACTAGGAGTGGTGCAGCTACTCAAGATCCTTTATATCCTGAAGGAAACCCTAAAAGAATAGAGAAGGATTCCCAACAAGGTGAAGATAGTGGTAGTCCTTGTAAGAGAAAGAAAAAGAAACATAAAGTAGTTGAGGAACCACTTGGACCTGTTGTAGATCCTAATAGTATATCCGTCTCTGATGCTAAAACTGAGAGTGGTAATAATAATGAGTGTCCTGATAAGGAGGAAGGTGAGGAAGAACCTGAGAAGCACACTAAGAACACTAGGTACACAAAGGAAGATTTTATTGCTAATAAACATGGTAAAGAGAGAGAACCTTGGGTGCAGAAACCTATGCCTTTTACAGGTAAGAAACACAAGTCAAAGGAGGAGGAACACTACAACAAGTTTTGTGAGTGGATGAAACCTTTATTCTTGCAAATTCCTTTGACTGATGCTATTAAGTTGCCTCCCTTATTCAAAGTATATGAAGGATATTGTCTCTAATAAAAGGAAGATTCCTAATGAGGAGATTTCTATTCTACTTGCTAATTATTCCTTCAATGGTAAGGTTCCAAATAAACTTGGTGATCCAGGTATACCAACTATTCCTTGCTCCATTAAGAGTAATTATGTTAGAACTGCTTTATGTGATTTGGGAGATGGAGTTAGTATGCCTTTTTCTCTCTACAAGAGACTCCATCTAGAAAAGTTGATACCAACTGATATTTCTTTGCAAATGGCTGATAAGTCAACTACTATTCCTGTTGGTATATGTGAGGATGTTCATGTTCAAGTTGCTCATAATTGCATGGTTCTAACTGATTTTATTGTGCTTGAAATGCCTAAAGATGATAATATGTCTATTATTCTTGGGAAACCTTTTCTTAATACTCCAGTGCTATCATCAATTGCAATCCAGGAAATGTAACATTCAATATTAATGACAAAGAGCACACTGTCTATTTCACCAAGAAGGTTGTTAAGAGCTATTGCCTGAATTCCATTGAAAACATTGAAGGCATTAAGGTTGGAGAAATATATTGTCCCATTCCACAAGAAAATTTTGAAACTATTATGATTGGGACCATTGCTATCAAGTATGAGGTAACATAATCACCTTGTGGAATGCAAAGTTTTGTTTCATATAAGATTGTTTTGGTAACAAGACTTGATCAACCTTGTTAACAAAAGGATTTTTATGAACAAAATAATGTTTCTACTGTGATTATACTTGCTTTATTTTTCCTTTCTCCTTCCTAGTCTTTGCTTTAGCTTTAGTTTTTCTAGTTGTTTGCTTGTTTGAGTTTCTTAGAGCTCCTATAGTTTGGCTTTTGGTTTTCTTTTGCTTCTTCTGAAAAAACTGTTTCTGCGAGAAAATCAATTTTCATACCCTGAAAATTGGCCAAAAATAAAGTTTCCCGAAAAATCCCAGAAAATTCAAAATAATTTTTTCCTCGAAAAAAGGGGCATAGAGTCACCTGAGGTGACCTAGGGGGCCACCCCAGGCCACCACACCTATGGTATGCGCGGGCCCACCACTGGCGGCGCCTGGGGGGTCTGGCCCACCTGGGCCCCTCCAGGTTGCCTCCTCAAAGCCACCTTCTTTCTCTCTACCGAAAAACACAAAAAAACTTGATCAAGCTCGAGTTCTTGCTGTTCTTGCTCGCGATTTTCGATCTCCTTGTTCAGCCCATCTCAAGTGCTGGTTTTTGAAGGGATTGCTCCTTCGTATGTGCCTCCTCCACTTGTCCAATTAGATTTGTGATTGGTAGATTGTATCTTGAGTATTTTGCTGCTATAGGTGATAGGTTGTTTGAGCTTGCATGCTTGTTGTTTTCTTAGAAACTTTGTTTTGATGCATGTCTAGTCCTCTAGTTGCTCATCATTTATCAACTTAGAAATCACTTGGTTTGATGGTTGTTTAAAAATTTCAGAATAGGGAAGTCATGGACCACCAAACCTTTGGTGACATATTTGAGAATGATGCACCTAGAAGGTCAAGGCTTCCAAGGTCATCTACCAGTACTAGACCCTCATACAATGAGGATCTCATCACTCCACGATTTGGTGATGAGGGAGATGAAGGGGATGCGCACCCCTCCACCTTTCCTTGTCAAACTTTCTTGCAAGATGCTGGGATTCTTAATGATTTCATGACTTTGGTGCAGAGAGATGGATAACAAGTTACATTCTGGATGATAGTGCACAATATGCTTTGCTTACTAAAACATTTGTGGAGAGTTTCTCCTTTACCAATAGTATGTTCAATCCTTCTATGTCTTTCAAATTTTATGGCAGGGCTCATTCTATGACATTGAACAAATTTTGCAAGGCCCTGGGACTTGGTACAGCATGGTCATCAAAGAAGATTCAAGGTCTACCCGCTGATTTGTTAGAGCTTTACCGAGGAATAACAAATGATGATGATCATAGAGCTCAGCGAGGGAAGATAAAGAACATTCGACTTCCAGCCATCAGGTATTTTGCCTACTATCTTGCCATCAGTGTTCTTGGTAGGGATAACACTAGTAATATTTTCAACTATCAATTGGCCTTCTTAGCTGCTGCGCTCAACAGCGAGGACAAGTATAATATTGGTTCTCTCATTGCTCATCGTCTAGCTGCTAAGGGGCCCATTTATGGGGGGATTATTGCTACTCGTGTTGCTGCTACCTTGGACATTGCTGTTGATCCTCATGATACAGTTTTGGCTCCTCAGAGGCTTGATCTTGCTTCCATGAAGGCTCACCACTTTGTCACCACTAGCTCTACTCTTGATAACCTGGTTTATTGAATGTTGTTTATTGACGGGGAAGAGAGAGAGATCGCTCTACCCCAAACCACTTTGCTCAGTATTTCTCAGGGACCTTGGTCACGCTCGAAGGCGGAGATGGATGACAAGTTTTGCTCTCTGAATTTCCATGGGCACTATCAGGAGGAAGCACCATCAGATGACCCCCTGCATACACAGGGGAAGCCTCGAGCTCGTACCAGGACGAGGGAGCTTCCTCGACATACTACGGAGGTGCAACTACTTGAGCACCATGGGATTGAGCCCCACTTAGGCCAAAAGCCTAAGCTTGTGGGGAGGTATACCAACGTCACACTCATATATATATATATCATGTTCGGTTGGTTCTTTGTATATCCATTGTTTCGCTTTCTTTTTGGTTTTTTGTTGCTTCTTTCTAAAAAATCAAAAATACCAAAAATATTTTCGTTGTTTCTCTTGGTTTGTTTCTTTGCTTTGGTTTGCCTAAAAAATCCAAAAAGATTTTTCTTTGTTTTTGTTTAGTTTTTCTTTGTTTGCTTGTTTCTAAAAAAATCGAAAACACCAAAAATAATTGTTGTTCTTCTTTGGTTTTGTGAGTTCTTTGCAGGGTTCAGACGTCCTCAGTGGGTTTTAGTTTCATGTTAATTATTCAAGCCACACAAGTGAAGGGCAAATATGCTTAATAGTTCTTGCTTGTCTATGATTAGCTCCAGCTTGCTAATAGTTTGTAGCATGTCATATGAATGTTTGCTTGCATTGTTTTATTCATACTTTGGTATGATATTGTGGTATCCTCCTCTGACTATTCATATGAATCGACTTGGCACATTCTCATGCATGCATATGACTAATCAATAGTCAGTAAGCCTCGATGATTTCTTTTGCCTCAGAGTTCTTGTATCACTTTCATGCCATAATTAGTCATGTTTTGTTGCAAGCATGATTATGACAGCTATTTCTCTCTCGTTTGTCGCTCCCTCTCTATTACTAGCCTTCACTTGCACTGAGTACGTGCTCTACCTGTGCTTCCAACTCCCCAAAACAAATATTGCCAGCTATGTCCACCATACCTACCTATTAGCATCAATTGCTATTCCAGTGCATATTCTATATGCCGTGTTTTCTTCCAAAATAAAATGTTTGTCTTTTTTGAGAAAGTTAGTTAGTAAAGCTCTCACGAACTCGATGGCACACTTTATTCCTTGCGCTTAATAATCCTGAACCATTGTGACTAGTCCATGAAAGTTATATGCTTGTTAATTATATACTGGGAGTCAGCAGAACCGTGCTATCACGGAGAACGCTTTCAACACTTTTTGGATATCTCATCCAGTTGATTCCTTGCTATATTGTTTACGAATGTCGACGATGTGAAATAAAAGGGGAGGTTGTGAGTTCATGGAGTTTATACATTGTGTTAGAGAAAACGCCTGGGCCGCTAGCCTAAGCCATGCCTAATCATGGTGGAAACTTGCAGCATCACCATAATGAGCATCTATGAAGCATCCTCAATAAAAAGCTATGCATATGGTAAATAAAAAGATTGCTGAGATGTTCATTGTCTGTTTGCCTTGTCATTTTGGTTATGGGAAAGCTCCTGTGACATGTGGAAGGGGTACCCCATTGGCGGTTCTCTATGATATGCATGTATTTACAATGACAAGAACTTACAGGTAAACAAAGTTGAGTAGCATGCGGAGTGGCCCTCGTACTCAAGGGACTTGGGATTTCCAGTCTATGGTCCGTTAAGCATATGATTCAGAGTGGACCTCACTTTCACCTTAACCACATGAAGATGCCTATGATAGGGGCAATGTGAGCTCAAAGCTAATGAGTACCTTCCTTTCAGCATTGGGAAGCCTTTCAAACCTTCACAAAACTGTTTTCACAATTTTGTTGAGTCACCACTTATTCTATAAGCACCTTCTTGAGAGCATAGTTGTCATTCTTGTGTTTGTTCCAAAACTTGGTTAATTATGTCATGACTTTGATGCTTGTATCTCTAATATCTTTATCTCTAGTCTTCATGTGAACTTCAGAGGTGCCTCAACATTTATATTGTGCTCTTCAAACAAAGGCAAGCGAGATACCACTCTATCATACCTTATTATGAGTATTGCAATGTTGCTTATGTTTATGTTTCATTCTACTTATTATTATTGAGTTGGTTTCTCTTCATAGCTTGCAATGATTGTTGAGTAGACTTAGTTGCATACTACTTATTATGAATTGTCTAATCATCTACTCCTGTGCTGAGAATATTTACATCATATGAAGCAAAATGTTCGTGAAAGTTCTTTTATCGCACTCAGTTTTACACTGAATTGCTTGAGGACAAGCAACAAGCTAAGCTTGGGGGGGGGGTGATACGTCCAAAACGTATCTACTTTCTCGAACACTTTGCTATTGTTTCTTTTCTAAACTTGTGTGATTTGGATACAACTAACATAGACTGACGATGTTTTCAGCAGAATTACCTTGTTGTCTTGTTTTTGTGCAGAAAATGAACTATCATGAAAAATCCCGGAAAATATGCCAAAAACTATTTTCACCAAAAGATCCACGAAGCCAGAAGGGGAGACAGAGAGGAGGCCTGGGGGGCCTAGACCCACCCTAGGCACGGGCCCACCTGACCCCGCGCCTAGAGGGGGTGAGGCCACCCCAGGCAGCTCCTCGGCCTCCCTCTGCGCCTATAAGTTGCCTTTCGACCTAAAAACCGAGGGGGGTTCGATAGTTTTCCATAAAGAGTTCCGCTCCGCCGCCGCCACCAGAAACCAAGATTCTGATCCAGAAACTCCGTTCTGGCACCCTACCGGGACGGGGAATTTGGAGAGGATCATCGCCATCGTCATCACCAACGCATCTCCATCAACCATTGATGTTTCCCTCATCCATGAGTGAGTAATACCCCGATGTAGGCTTGGGGATGGTAGGGATTGGATGAGTTCTATCATGTAATCGAATAAGATCTGTTAGGGCATAGTGCCTAGTATCTCTATTAGTGCTATTTGACTTTGTTGCAACTTGTTGTGCTTAATGCTTGTCACTAGGGCCCGAGTGACATGATCTCGGATCTGAACTTATTATTGAATCATTATGATAGTATTGTTTTTAATCTTATCTGCAAGTTGTGTATACATATCATTGTCCGGATCTAAAGGCCCCAAAGTGACAATAGTTGGGACAACCGGAGGGGATGGCTGTGGTGTGAGGATCACATGTGTTCACAGAGTGTTAATGCTTTGCTCCGGTGCTCTATTAAAAGGAGCACCTTAATTGCCAGTAGTTCCCTAGAGGCTCCGCTGCCATGGGCTGGCTGGACAAAAGATGTTGTGCAAGTTCTCATTGCGAGCACGTATGACTATATTTGGAGCACATGTCTAGGATTGTTTAGTACTTGGATGCTCATTATTATTTATCTGCAATGCCCTATATCTTGAAGTTACATGTTTAGAATCGTCCATGCAACGCCCGTCCATCCATCCCTATGCCTACCACACTCGAATCCTACTGTTACCGTTCACATTACTCACTCTTGTTTCCTTATTCTTTCATTCTTTATTCTTGTTGCTTTGATGTTGCTACTACAAACTATTGCTACTGATAAACTTCTTTGAGCAAGAACTATTTCTAGGTGCAGCTGAACTGACAACTCAGTTGTTAAGGCTTACAAGTATTCTTTGGCTCCCCTTGTGTCGAATCAATAAATTGGGTAATACTACCCGTGAAGACTGTTGCGATCCCTATACTTGTGGGTCATCACGCCGCCGCCAACGTTTCGTATCCTTCGTGCGGGAAAAATGGCTATGATTACGTTCTCTGCATGTGTGAGTTGCGAGGCGTCGCTTACCTATGGCATACGTCACTTTAATGGCATAGGCAGGCGAACAGTCCTATCTGAAGATTCTGGCATGGACGGATCCCGTCCGGCTATGAGAAAAGTACGATGGAAGATTTAGCAGTTCTCCGACTTATATGTTCAAGACTGGGAGCATCACAGGGTTCTTGGGAGGACTACAAGATGTTGCTTGACGATTTGCCGACATTAGACGGAGCATTCAACCTGAAGAGGAAAGACGGCGCAAGATCTCGGAGTTCTCTGGGGGATACTGTTGGGGATATGCTAAATGGGTATAACCATTGCATGTCTCTAACTCGGATAACCCGAGTGGTCCACGGTTGGTAGCAATGCCTATGGCCTGTTGGGCGGCCCAGTTAGATGGATCCAGAAGGGAGGTCCATGCCAGATAAAGGAAGGCTACGGTGGAGTCATCAACGTACCCGGAGCCTTGGAGTGCAAGACACGTGAGACTAGTTGTATACCGTGTAAGACTCTATAACCTGTCCGGCACCGTCGTGGGATATGAAACTAGGTAAGCTGTGTCACCTCGTACCCGCCAACCTTCCGCCTTACCCGACGTCTCTAAACACGCACTTTGAGGACCCCTCCATGGAGTACTCATCAGCAATACCACGGAACTAACCCTAGCCAAGCAGCTGGTATCATGCACTTATAGATCAAAATCTATATCCCTAAACCCCTATACCCCTAAACCCAAAATTATCACACACTTTTTTAATTTGGGTAAAGCCATTCTATTTGATGCACATAAGCATAAGGATTGAACATTATTGAAAATTTCCTAAACCCTCAATCCTAAACAACCCCTAGAACTTAAACCCTCGAGCCACATACACCCAACAAAGCAGCTGGTATCACACACTTGTAGATCCAAATTTGAGATACTTTCATTAAAGTGCGGTAGCACTATATTCCATTAATCTTCGAGTATAAGCATAAATCTTGAACATTATTGAAAATTCCCTAAACTCTCTATCTTATCTTATCTTATATTATCTTATCTTATTATACCACTATATAATGTACGAATAACTTTGAATATTGACCGTTGGATCAAGACTCGAGAATCCCAACATTGCCAGCCGTCGGATCTTCTTTTCCATTCAATTAGCATCTGATGCTAGAAGATACAATTGATATTCTTTAGCACAATAAACACTATGCACAAAACTCAAAACACACTTCTCCATTGTTCTAGAGTCTTCTCCATCATTTCTCTAGACCATGTTACCAAAATTGACATGTTTTAAGTAAACTTCCATATTGTCAATTTATCGCAAAAATTTAGCTAGTAAGATTAATAGGGTTTATCCATTAAACAGGGTAATTTGTGTGACAATTGGCACGATGTCATATTGAGCCATAATATTTGAAGTTGCTTCACAACCAAAAACAATGTTGTAACTTGGAAAAATAAAATTGGATTTTCCCTTTGTAAGCAAAGCTTGGTTGACCACGATGCATCGAATGTATGGAGTACAAAACATGGACACGGTATCAGCAACTATGGCTGTGTAGGTCAAAAAAGGAAATATGGTTACGACCTTGGTCATCTTGTTTGAAAAATGACAAATGTCAATCAAATCATTAAATTCTCGAAAGCATAATTAGTAGTACTAGTAGTAGTTTCTTTCTTTTAGCCTTTACACTTCTAAGTATTTCTTTTTGACTCTTTGTTTTCTGTTTTATCTATTAATAAATTGCTGTGGGGCTTTTGCCTCACAGTCTTATAGTCAAAAAAAAATTTCTCAAAAGCATACAAGCGTCTGGGTCTATGTAATGGGGATAGCATCCCCCAAGTGGGAGTGGGAGTAGCGTACCTTAGAAGCTTCAACTTCAAAATTTAGAGAGAGCGCCAAAATATCCCGCCCATCCATTCAAACATCCAGCCCCAAACATACTTCACCTTTATTTAGAATGCAAAATTGCTCTTCTATCTCTTCTCTGGAAACAAGAACCCGAGGAGCAATGCAATAATTGTGAGATATAGGTGGTAATTTTGCGTTCCCCATGTGCATCACCCCATCGACCTGGTTCCCTGCCCTTCTTCAATAAGTGTACTTACATGCCCGCCCCCTTCGGCCTTACACTGATTTTGTGGACACACAATGCACATGACCCGCTTGTCAGTGACCCAGAATTACGGTAAGTAGATATTTCTAATCGTTTTCTGCTCAAAATTCGAACATTTTTGCTAAACCGAGATAAACTCGGCGAAACTGGATCGGGAACTTGAAAAATTTAAGAAACTTGGGCATTATTCATCAAATAATTCATACTTTGTGATAAAATTTGTGTGGTGAGACTTTCAACCATATATAGTCTTTGAACCATAAAATTGGTGTGGTGATAAATTTGGTTAAGCCATTGTATTCCACGAATATAACCATAAAGTTTGAACATTATTGAAAATTACCGAAACACTAAACCCCTGAACCATATAACCCTAAACACTAATAAACCCCTAAACCCTAACCAAGCAGGTATCATGCACTTGTAGATCAAATTTGAGATACTTCCATTGAATTGGGCAACACCATTCTATTCGACGAATATATGCATAAAGCTTGAATATTACAAAAAAAATTCCTAAACCTTAAACAATCCCTACAAATAAACTCTCAGTCCCTACATACTAAAATCCTAAACCCTAAACCCCTCAACCCATGATTAAACCCTAACCAGGTAGGTATCATGCACTTATAGATCAAAATCCGAGATACATTCATTAAATTGCGGTAATGCCATTCTGTTCCACAAATATAAGCATAAAGCTTGATCATTTTTGAAAATTCCCTAAAACCCTAAACGACCCTGAACAATCATGTATATCATCCACTTATAGGTCAACATTTGAGATATATTTTAATTAAATTACGCCAACGCCATTCCATTCCACGAATCTAAGCATAAAGCTTGAACATTTTTGAAAATACCCTAAAACCTAAACCATAAACCCCTAAACGACCATGACCAAGCAGGTATATATCATCCACTCTTAGATCAACATTTCATATATACTTTCATTAAATTATGATAAATCCAATCCATTCCACGAATCTAAGCATAAAGCTTGAACATTCTTGAAAAAGCCCTAAAACCTAAACCTTAAACCCCTGAACCCTAAACCCTTTGACCCTAAACCCTAACCAAGCAGGCATCATGCACGTATATATATATATATCAAAATTTGATATACTTCCATTAAATTGCACTAAATCCTTTCTATTTCACGAATATAGGCATATAGCTCGAACATTGTTGAAAATTTGCTAAACCCTAAGCCCCCTAAAACCTAAACCCTAAGCCCTATCCCCCTAAACCCTAAAAACCCTAAAACCTCAACACCTAACCCTGACCAAGAAGGTATTATGCACTTATAGATCAAAAATTGAGATGCTTTCATTGTTAAATTGTTGCCAAGTCACTCTATTCCACGAATATAAGCATAAAGCTCGAACTTTATTGAAAATTCCCAAAACCCTAAACCTCTAAATCCCTAAATAAACCTATCTAAACCCTAAAACCCGAAACATAAAACCCCTAAACCCTAAACCCTGACCAAGGAGATATCATATGTACACATATAGACCAAATTTTCACATACTTTTATTAATTTGGGTAACACCATTCTATTCGACGAACATAAGCATAAATCTTGAAAATTACCTAAAGCCTCAACCCTAAAAAAACCTGAAACTTAAACGCTCAACCCTAAAAAAACCTGAAACTTAAACCCTCAACCCACATATACCTAACCAAGCAGGTACATGCACTTATAGATCCAAATTTGAGATACTTTCATTAAATTGCGGTAGCGCTATTCTATTCCCTGAATATAAGCATAAAAGCTTGAACATTGCTGAAACTTCCCTAAACCCTAAACCCCTAAAATGTAAACCATAATCCCCTATCTTATCTTATCTTATCTTATCTTACCACTATATAGTGTATGAATGACTCTAAATATTGACCATTGGATCAAGACTCGAGAATCCCAACATTGCCAGCCGTCAGATATTCTTTTCCATTCAATTAGCATCTGATGCTAGAAGATACTATTGATATTGTATTTAGCACGATAAACGCTATGCACAAACCTCAAAACACACTTCTCCATTGTTCTAGAGTCTTTTTCATCATTTCTCTAGACCATGTTACCAAAATTGACATGTTTTTAGTAAACTGCCATATTCTCAATTTATTGCAAGAATTTAACCAGTAAGATTGATAGGGTTTATCCTTGTAACATGTTACTATCACATCCCAAAATTTTCCAAATTTTGAAATGTGAAAAAGAAATAAACAAAAAAAATAATTGTTGAACTTTTGGGTCAGAAGAAACTTTTTGATTCCAAATAGAAACATCAAAACCTATTTTGATCAAATAAAACCCTAAAGGGATTTAAAAATATAAACAAATAATAAATAAAGTTATAATAGTTGGAATCACCATTTTGGATCTTTAAATAAAAAGATATGGTTTTTAATAAGCAAAGGTAGAAATATAAATAAGGACTATTTTAAAGAGTCAAATTTAATCTTGGCCAAGCAAATGAAATAAAATATTTCTATTTGATAAAATAGAGTAAAGGATTATTTAAATAAAATAATAAGGATTTATTAATATATAATTTTATTTAAGTAAAGGCTTTTTCCCTTTTAAATAAACATTAAAACTTATTAAAGTTTTTAAAATAAAAATTCCAAGTGTTTTAGTTTTCAAATAAAACCTACTGAAAAGGTTTTGGTAAAATTTAGAAAGTCAAATAGAGTTTTAAACATATTTGAATCCTATTTGAAATAAAGACTAAAGTCTATTTATTTATTTCTAATAATAATAAACCCTAAAAATATTGTTCTAAATTTGACTTTAGATTGTATTGTTAAACAGTATTAAAATTTACCCAAAGTTTGGTGGTGGTTTGAATTCAAATGGAGTTTGAATTGTTTGAATAAAAATCAAAACAGAAATTCAAAACAGAAAAAGAAAAGCATTCAGTATAAAAAAATTGAAACTAACCCAACCCACTGCCAAGGCCTAGCAATCCCAGCAGCGCAGCCCACTACTTCCCCTCTCGCGAAACGTTTTTCACCCACGCGCTCACCCACTTGGTCAATGAACGACGGACCCCACCTAACCCCCACTTACCTCACCGACGAACAGGACCACTGGCCACCTCATCATCGTCTACCCCGCGACGACCGTTCCCCCTCGCAACCTCGCCGTTTCTGCCCTGATTACTCCTCATAAATTCGAGTGAATGCATGATTAAACCTCGCTAGTGATGACGCACACTTAAACGCCTACGCCCCCTCTTCATTTTCCCCCAGACACCACTCCCTCTTGGCCACCAGGCTGCACGAATTGCAAGCCCAAGCAACCACTGCTACGACGATCTCCTCTGTCGATTCCGGCGAGGACAGTCACCCCCTCGGCCCCTACTTCACACGAGTTTCACCAGCAGCCTCTTGTGCATCTCCCAGTGCCACCCGCTTGGCCGCGCTTGCCCTAGAGCGTCGGCAAGGACGACCTCTAAATGTCGCCATCGTCTGCCACTTCTCCGGCGACCCCTCCTCGTAAGAACAAGTTGTTCCCTCCTCTCTGGTTACTAGCCACGCGTTCAGCATCCTTGTGTGCATCTAACTGAGTCGTTCTTTTGCTTTGGCTTGGCCTGCAACCTCGCCTCCGACAACGAAAAGACGGACCCGACGACACCACGCACTCCGGCAAGCAATAGCCACTGCTCCCGTGCGCCCCTCAAGTAGCTGAGGCCACCTTGAGCTTCATTGCAACCATGCGAGCACGGTAAGAATCTCCGTTTCCTCTCTTTCTTCCTAGTTCGCCGGCAACATCACTGACAGAGCCGTGTTGCCGCCAAGACCACTGCCTTGCCCAGTTCTGGCGAGCGGTAGCCGTCGGTCTGAATCGCCTGGTTAGGATTAGATCTTAGATCGAAGGGGTATCGTGTGCTCTGTGCCGCATAATCTTATTTAGATCCAACGATCCACAAAACACAATCCGCACGAACCGGTATGTGCCAGTAAGAATAAGACACGTGTCTAGAGATTGTTTTAAAAACAGAAATTTGATCTATTAGATATGCAAACTTGCAAAATTCATAACTTTTAATCTACACATCCAAATTTTGCAAATTTTATATCACTGGACTCAGCAGGACAAGTACTTTGCAACCATGCATTTTGTTTAATGTTTTGCTTCTGGAAAATTGGTTGAAATTGCAGAAACTTGTGTAGGCATATTTTGAATATAAAAATTGTTCTAGAAATATTTTTTAAGGTCAAATATTTGCTAAATGGTTTGTACTGAACCTACTGATCATAGAAACCAACTTTTGGGCTTATAAACATATTTTGTGGGACTAAGGAATAAATCCTTGATTTAAACCATTTCTAGCTAAATAAAATTATGGAATATGGTTTAGAAATGATTTTTGAGTAAAACCTTTGGGAAATTATGTGATTCAAACCTTCTGACCCTAAACACTAAGTTTTGAGATTTAAAAACATATTTTATGAACCCTATAAAGTTATTTCCTTGCAAAAGACATTTCTAACAAACATAAAATATCACTTTGGTAAATAATTTTATGGAGTGAAACCTCTTGCAAATGGTTTTATCACTTTTGTAAATGAACAATATGATCTTTAAAATGTTTAGAGCCTAGTAGAAACCACTTTTCCAAATAAAACCATCTTTTGCATGATTGCATGAATTGCCTTGTTTCTATTATTTTATGTGGTGAAATGGTTTGAATGCTAGTTGAATATGTGTTTGCTTGATTGAATTGTAGTGAAGTTAGAAGAGTGTGATATTTGCAAGATCAAGAAGTGAACCAACATTCTCTACTAAAAAGGCAAGTGACACTATCATCCATGTCCTACTATTTTCATTACACTTAGTGTATTTTTGTAACATGCATGATAAGACTACTATATTTCTATGCTATGCTATGTCCTATTAGGATATCCTTATATCTTCCTTAGTGAAAACATTGTAGTTGTAGAATGCTTAGCCCTGCTATATATTTGGGATGGGATACATGACATGTTTATATGAAGTGTTGGAAGAATATATGTTTTATATAATAAAACAAGTACTCAATGAACCACCTGGGTGGAAAAGGATACTCAAGATTGGACAAGGTGGCAACAAAGGGAACCATGTTTATATGGCTATCTTTTTGTGTGTGCACTAGAAGAAAACCACCCAGGGACTTAGAGATTGAAAATGTTTCTTGTATAGTGGCTTCCATGTACAGCCACATGCTAAATGGGCTCTGGCTTAGTCAACTACATAGTGGAAGACCCATGCATTGGCATCTTCAGGTTAACTAGAATTGTGTATGGAAATATATCCCTACATTGGTGCCTGGTAGACAAGCTAGCATTGTGTATTGGGAGGACTTCTATGGAAAGACTTTGTCACATTCTCGATCTGCCAGTACTCCATTTTGGTTCCAGCGGCCACTGGTGGCGTTAAGACGAGATTGTGTCATGTGGGTAAAGTGTACAACTTCTGTAGAAGATCAAATTCTAAGTACTTAGCCGTGTCCCCGGTTATGGACAACCCTGAGCAACTAAGGCCTGAAGCTATGGAAGATCTCGACATTCCAAATTCTCAAAGTAAAACTTGATGGTGACAACAAGGGATTAGAAGCACTTGGATTTTTCCAAGGAGTTCAGAAAGATTCGTCAAAAGATCAAAACTATTTTGAAAAGATAGGATAAAATTATATTGCTTTCTACAAATGAGCCTAAACCCTACTTAGCCAAATATGCATGTAATGATAGGATCCACTTATTTCTACATAGTAGTGAAACTTGCCAATACAATTCAAATGTATTGACCCTTGTGGCTGCAACTTATTATGTTGCAGGTTTGTTTGATGTTAGTGAAGTGTGTTGAATAGGATTACAAGTCTACAACCAACATGATTGCCTGTGGCACTTTGAAGATGAAGGACCCCATGCTATAGTTATATTCTGCTGCATTGTAATGAGATAGCCAAATGAGCTATGTAAGATGTAATAAATTATTTTATTCCTGGTTATAAAGTTGTATTATGACCTTTGTTTCTTGATATTACATCTTAACTGTGGATGTTAGCTATTGATCCAGGGACTAGCATTGTAAACACAGGGATCTCTAACTTATTAAAGGTTGGGACCTTACAGATGGTATCAGAGCACTGTGTTGCTTGTAGGATTGTAACCTTAGGATTGGACAAAACCCCTTAGAAAAATAGGAGTTGTATTTGTTCCAAACTTATTTACAAAAAAAAAATCTTGTAAACTCTCTCCTCAACCTTTTTGGTTTTGATTCTACATCTGTTTCTTTCCAACTTGATGGACAAAGTTGTCATGTCCGTATATGGAGGAGAATTGTACATGCTGGACATGGGCCATGGGCTGCTGGTATGGACTGGTAGCATGGCTCGTCGGCTACAAAAGGGAGAGCACAGGCAGTCAGACAAGTATCGAACTAGTCTGAAGAAAGGAAAAGAACAACTGTGCTCGCTACTCTCTCTCTCTCTGATGTTCTCTCTCTGTTCCTGATTCCGGCGATCGATCAATCCCTCACGCCGTCAATCATACCGACAAGGGGGCAGGGTGTGACAAAAGCATTTACCATGACCAATGATTTCAACTTTAGTTTCACCAAGGACTTCAACTGTAAGACCCCTCCCTGTATAAAGGTAAGGATCCCTGTGATTGCAATGCTAGTCCCTGGATCAATGCTAGCATCCACAGTTTAAGATGAAGTACACAGAAACAAAGGTCATTATTACATATCATTCTAGAGACAAACATAGTTTTTACAAACTCCATGGCCACAGGCCTAATACAAGAGTTCAAATATATAATAAGATAAATAAGTCTGCATCTTCATGTGCCACAGGCAAGCATGTTGAGTGTAGACTCATAACCCCTAATCATCATCAGAATAACCTGCAACATCACAAGTTACAGCCACAGTGGGTCAATACATTGGAATAGTATTGGCAAGTGGTACCTTAGTAGTAGCAGTCTAGGTACTATATGCATTTTGGCTAAGTGTAGCTTAGGCTTGCTTTGATCAAAATAGGTTTTACCTATCAGTTGAAAACACTTATGCGGAGTCCTTGGGAAAGATTTTGTCAAAGAAAAACTTAGTGTTTTCAACTAATAGGCAAAACCTATTTTGAGCAAGCAAGCCTAAGCTACACTTAGCCAAAATGCATGTAGTGTCTTGAACTTATAAAGGGAGGGATCTTAAAGTATGAATGCGAGGTCAAGGGTCTTTCGATTTATACCGCTATTGCTCGTCGGAGTTGAGGCGGTGGTTCTGTCGTTCATTGAGGTGGTCGGGGACGGCGACCTGGGTCAAGCGCGGGCAAACCAATGGCATCAGATGAATCACAGAGACATGGCGAATCCGATAGAGGCAAGCAGAAGGCGAGGGGCTCTCGGAGCTTACCGAATTTAGTCGTCGGAGCAGCGACGGTGCGAGCAAGAATTTGCGGAGCCTGGCGGCGCTTCTGGCTATCAATGTTGGGGGAAATGGCCACAAGGGGGAGGGGTTTAAGTAGCCGGAGCGGGGGCGAGAGTTAGCGCGACATCAACGGCAATTAACCGGAGTTTAAACACGGCAGTGAAGGAAGGAAGAAACGGCGAGGGCCTGGTCGTGGGCGGGATTTTGGGGACGATGAGCTAACCTGGCACTGGGTCCACTTGACAGCGAGGGAGGGTGTGCGCGGACGCGGTGAGAAATCAGAGGGAAAGGGATGACCCGGGTGGGCTGCTTTGCTTGCTGGGCTAGAATGGTGGCGCCAGGCCCAGTTAGATTTCTAATTCTCTTTCCTTTTTCTAGAATGAATTTCAGGAATCTTTTTCAAATGAAAACAAGTGCATTTGAATTCCAAATCTTTTCTGGATTTTTTGCAAAGTGTAAACTTCATAATATTGGACATAAAACCTTGCTGTCTCATTAGACTTGCTTGGCCTTTTTGAAAAGTCAAAATAAACAGTGCTTAGCACTTGATTTGAATAGGTTTTGAAAATGGTTTAAAACCATACTTGTTTTGTAAATTTTTGTCCAAGCCTTTCTCACAACCAAATCAATCCTATGAACTTACAACAATGGTTTTAAAACAAATATTCCCTCACTAGAGAGTGGCATTGAAATAATGTTTGTTCACATAAAATGATAGCACCCAATGCTTCTGTTTCCTTGAAATGAGTTCGAAATTGATCCCTAAATGATATGCAATCTTTGAAAACATGATTTTAGGGAAGTTACAAATCTAACCCCCTTAATGTGAATCTCGCCCTCGAGATTCGGGTTGGCTAGCAAATAGGTGAGGGTGGTCTTTCCGAAGATCATCTTCTCTTTCCCATGTTGCTTCTTCTTCGGAATGATGGTTCCATTGAACTTTGCAGAGTTTGATAGTCTTAGTCCGAGTAACTCTTTCTGCAGTCTCAAGAATCTTGATAGGTTTCTCCTCGTAAGTGAGATCACTTTCCAATTGGACCTCCTCCAATGGTATAGTATCCTTCAAAGAAGTCTCTTCCATCTCTGGATGGCATTTCTTAAGCTGACTCACATGAAAGACATTGTGAACGGCAGACAATGATTCTGGCAATTCAATCTCATAAGCTACTTCTCCTTTACGACTTAGAATCTTGAATGGTCCAACATATCTTGGGGCCAATTTTCCTTTGACTCCAAACCTCTTCACTCCACGAAGTGGTGACACTCTAAGATAAGCTCTATCACCTACTTCATAGGTGACTTCCCTACGCTTAGGATCTGCGTAGCTCTTCTGTCGGGACTGTGCTATCTTCAATCTGTCCTTAACTAGCTTGACTTTCTCTTCAGCCTCCTTGATTAGTTATGGTCCGAACAAACTTCTTTCTCCCACACCATTCCATAGCAATGGGGTGGTACACTTTCTCCCATAGAGAAACTCAAATGGTGCCATCTCAATACTGGCTTGATATCTGTTATTGTAAGAGAATTCTGCGTAAGGCAGACTTTCATCCCAACTGGCTCCATAGTCTAGGGCACATGCTCTCAATATATCTTCAAGAATCTGATTGGTCCTTTCCTTTTGTCCATCAGTCTGAGGATGAAAAGCAGTGATGAATTCCAACCTCGTTCCCAATGACTCATGTAGTTGCCTCCAAAAATGAGAATTGAATTGAGTTCCCCTATCAGACACAATACTCTTGGGTACGCCATGTAGACATACAATTCTACTCATATAGATCTTGGCTAACTTGGCACTTGTATAGGTTGTCTTCACGGGTATGAAATGAGCCACTTTAGTTAGGCGATCCACTACTACCCAAATAGAGTCATATCCTGACCTGGTCCTTGGCAATCCGGTGATGAAATCCATGCCAATCTTGTCCCACTTCCAATCAGGAATAGGTAGTGGTTGTAGCGATCCTGCTGGTTTCTGATGTTCCGCTTTCCCTCTACTACATACATCACATAAAGCAATATGTTCGGCGATGTCCTTCTTGAGATTATTCCACCAAAATCTTTCTTTCATGTCCATGTACATTTTTGTGTTACCCGGATGAATGGAATATGGTGAGTTATGTGCTTCTTGTAAACTCACTTTCCGAAGCTCCGGATCTTGCGGAATGCAGATACGTTTTCCATACCATAAAGTACCCTGTTCATCTTCATGGAATCCTTTGGCCTTCCCTTTACCAATCTTTTCCTTAATATCTTCAATTTCCTTATCTGTCTTTTGGGCTTCTTTGATTTTGTCCAACAAAGTGGGTTGAACATCCAATGACATGAGATGTCCTTCAGGAACAATCTCCAATCTGAGATCTCTAAATTGGGCACACAGATCATCTGGCAATTCTCCCTTAGTAAGGCCATTCACAAAAACCTTACGGCTTAGAGCATCCGCTACAACATTTGCTTTACCAGGGTGGTATTGAAAACTCAAGTCATTGTCCTTGACGAGTTCTAGCCATCTTCTTTGTCTCATGTTAATTTCTTTCTGGGTGAAGATATACTTCAAACTTTTGTGATCTGTGAACACTTCACATCGCTTTCCCAAAAGGTAGTGTCTCCATGTTTTGAGTGCATGGACAACAGAGGCTAACTCTAAATCATGAGTAGGGTAATTTACCTCATGAGTTTTGATTTGTCTCGAGGCATAAGCCACCACTTTCCCTTCTTGCATAAGTACTGCACCTAATCCATGATGAGATGCATCACAATACACTTGGAAATCTTTCTCCAAATCTGGCAGACATAAGACTGGTGCTGTCACTAGTCTGTTCTTCAACTCTTGGAAACTGAGTTCACATACTTCAGACCAAGAAAATTTCTTGTCTTTCTTTAGTAACTCTGTCATTGGCTTAGCTATCTTGGAGAAATTCTCAATGAACCTTCTGTAGTATCCTGCCAAGCCAAGGAAACTACGAACCTCTTTCACTGACTTAGGAGATTCCCATTCAGTTACAGCTGAAACTTTAGCAGGATCAACTGCTACACCATCTCCTGACACAACGTGTCCAAGAAATCCAACTTCATTCAACCAAAACTCACACTTGCTGAATTTGGCATACATCTTATGCTCTCTAAGCTTCTGAAGTATCAAATGCAAATGTCCTTCATGCTCTTCTTTGCTCTTGGAGTAGATCGAAATGTCATCAATGAATACGACAACAAACTTGTCAAGGAACTCCATGAACACCTTGTTCATCATATTCATGAAGTAAGATGGTGCATTGGTCAAACCAAATGGCATCACGGTATACTCATACAATCCATACCTAGTGGTGAAACTTGTCTTAGGTATGTCTTGTTCCCTTATTTTGAGCTGGAAATAACCTGATCGAAGATCAATCTTTGAGAACACACAGGCTCCTTCTAACTGATCAAACAAGTCATTGATTCTAGGCAAAGGGTATTTGTTCTTGATGGTCACCTCATTGAGTGAACGGTAATCTATGCATAACCTTTGAATTCTATATTTATTTTCCACAAACAAAACTGGTGCTCCCCAGGATCAAGAATTTGGTTGAATAAATCCTTTCTGCAACGGTTCTCCAAGTTGTTTCTTGAGTTCTTTCAACTCATCAACTGACATCTTGTACGGTCTCTTTGCTATTGGTCCAAATCCTGGTAGCAAGTCAATAAGAAACTCCACATCTTTATCTGGTGGCATTCCTGGCAATTCTTCCGGAAACACATCCGGATATTCACTCACAATAGGCACACTGTCTATGCTAACCCCCTTAAGAGAATTTAGCTTACTCCTTTTCCATTCAAAGTTGGTCTTGAATCGGATCCTTTTGTTTTCTGGAGTTTTTAGTGAGACAGTATGGTTGGCACAATCTAGCACTCCCTTGTGCTTAGTCATCCAGTCCATTCCCAAAATGTCATCCAATCCTTGGGAGTTTAGGATTATCAGATTAACGGGAAACTTATACTTCCCAAACTCTAGGACTAGATCATGACATCCTGAGTTCACTATCATTTCTCCGCTGGGAGAACTTACTTTTATAGGACACCCAATAGTTTCTACCGGTAGTTCATTTCTTTCAACAAATGCTCTTGATATGAATGAATGAGATGCACCAGTACCAAAGAGAACAAATGCTGGAACAGAATTGAGTTTGAACTTACCAGCAACAGCATCAGGTTCCTCATGGATCTCTTCCACATTGATGTGGTTCACTTATCCCTTTTGGAAAGGGTTGCGCTTGTTGGGTCCTTCAACTTTCTTTTCTGGGCATTCATTTGCATAATGCCCCATCTTCTTGCACTTGAAACATTCAACCTGACTAAGATCCTTCTTGACAGGCTGGCTTCCACTACCACTTCCACTTCCATTGTGGTGGTTCTTGTACCCACTCTTGTGATTCTTGTGCCTGTCATTGTCATGACTACGCTGATGCTTGTTGTCATGATGACGGTTGTGGTTGTGGTGTTTGTTGTACTTTCCATGCTTGTGGGATCCAGAATTCCCACTATCATCATAATGGGAATGCTTGTGAGATGATCCCGAGCTGTGCTTGTCAGAGTGCTTCCTCTTCCTGCTTTCAACCCATTTCATCTTGCTCTCCAAAATAGCATCCTTGTCACAAAGAGATTGATAAGTGGGGACATAGGCCACAGATAGCTGCAGGTTCAGTTCGTCGTTCAATCCTTCGAGGAACTTCTCTTTCCTCTTGGCATCAGTGTCAACTTCATCAGGTGCATAACGCGCCAGATTGTTGAACTCCTCAATATACTCAGCCACGCTGCGGTGGCGCTGCTTCAAGTTATGAAATTCCTTCTTCTTCAAACTCATCACTCCGGATGAGATGTGAGCAGTACGGAAACCATATTCAAAGATAGCCCATGTCACATCCGCAATGGGAGTGGTGATCTGGAAGTTATCCCACCAAGTGGCTGCTGGTCCTTCCAACAAGTGTGCTGCAAATCTCACTTTCTCTTCATCAGTACAGCCAACAGTTACCAAATCCTTGTTCACTGATCGTAGCCACTCATTGGACACCATGGGATCAGTATGAACGTGGTCATCATCTGCATCAGCTGCGTCTGAGCTGTCATCATCTGATGCATCTTAGGGGTGATATTGTTGTTGTTAGGATTGGGATTGGCACGTCGGGGAGGCATCTGTGGTTTTCAATAAATATAAGAATGAGATACCCATGGATGCTAACATGCACAATACATCACATAAACAATCACCAAACATGCATCATAATAGTAAAAGTTCAACAACATAGACAACAAGTTTTGAAAAGTAAACACACCAATAGCAAGCCATCCACATGTTGGATGATCATTGCGACTCAATAATCAAAAGCATGGTAAATAAAAGGTAAATGAGTAGTCATCACTACACCTCTGCATCAACCTCCTCATCAACAAGTGTAAGACCTGCATTCTCCATTGCGGTCTTGTATTCCTCGACATTGGTAGTCAAGGCCTCTACTTTGGCTTTGAGAGCCCTCTTTTGTGAACGAAGTCTCTCAATCACCACCTGCTGATGATCGAGCTCATAGTCCTTGGCCTCTATCTCTGAAGTCATCTCTCGAATCCTCTTGTTCCTATCTTGGACTCTTTTCTCTTGACTCTTGAACTTTTTATCCTGACTCTCAAACTTGGCCTCCATTTCCTTGACTATCTCATCTTGCTCCGCGAAGAGCTTGTCCTTCTCACGAAGCTGCACCTGGAGTTCGTCATTGCTAAGCATGACATTGGTCCTATCAGTATCTAGGTGCCTAAGAAGAACCTCTAAGTCCTGGAGGTATAGACGAATCGGCTCTGCCATCTCTCTAGTAGTATCCTCGAAGTCAATGGCATCACCATCCTCATCACGTCTACCGAAGGCGTGGAAGTGAGTACCTCTAATCTCCCGAGAGTGTCTCCCTAACAAGCGTCCAAGAAAATCTTGCATGACTACCTCTAGGCCTCTCTCCTTGTCATCATGCATGAGTTTGAAGGTGATGGCCTCCGTGGATAGCTCAGTCTAGCGTCCTGGATGAGTAACCTTGAAGCCCCAAAGGTCCTTCCTCTCAAACTTGGTGAGGGGAAGCATCATGATGGTAGAAGTGGGAGATTGAGCACACTAGTGAGCTCAATAAGACGAGTGCCAAAACGAGTTCCCTTGAACTCTTCAGCCGTGCTGATAGTAACATTAGGCATCTATTATATAAGATAGAAAAGTTAGAATCAACATACATAGAGATGAATCAAAAGACAAGGCATCACATGCATATCTTTGACAATCAAAACACAAAAGTCATGGAATACATAAATCCATTACAAACATCCAAGGTTCAACTTATTTTAAACCACATTTTTGGAAAACAAAAATATGAGTGTGGTGGTCCAACTAACAAAGTACGTTACAATCCCATCTCACTTGCCAAGTTGGCTAATAGGGCATACCTAGAGGCAATCTGTCGATCCTGATCACATGACTCCATTGCTAAGTCTATGATGTCCTCTCTTAAATGTTAGTTGGTAGCCTCTAACTCTTGGGAATGCTTCTTTTCTTCCCTAAGGTCATTCTGGTGTTGAGCATTCTGCACTTGATTCTATCACCAAGCTCTTTGATGGCCTTCCAAGCTGCATCCCTTGCAGAATCAAAGAATGTGGTGTGCATCATTGAGTTAGTGACCATGCAAAATCCTGATTCCTTGTGGTTGTCTTCCTTGTCTTTATACATGTGAAGTTGCACCCACCAGTACTCAACTCCTTCATCCATCACGGGAAAAACTTTGTACACAGCCGCAGCATGTATTCCCATGGCAACCATGAGGTCCTCGAGAGCCTTGGGGAATTCCGTCTCACATTCCAAAGTCATAGTCATGAGTGGTCCCTTCGTCACGGCTTCGTTGATGGAGTTCATCTATAAATAGAGATGAGAAAGAAGATTAGAAAAGTTTACGAGAAGAAAAAGACAATTGTGGAAGGTGTTGAAAATTTTCCTTAGTGGTTTCCAATCCTAGGGTCATAATCCTACAGGCAACACAGTGCTCTGATACCATCTGTAAGATCCCTCCCTTTATAAAGGTAAGGATCCCTGTGATTGCAATGCTAGTCCCTGGATCAATGCTAGCATCCACAGTTTAAGATGAAGTACACAAAAACAAAGGTCATTATTACATATCATTCCAGAGACAAACATAGTCTTTTACAAACTCCATGGCCACAGGCCTAATACAAGAGTTCAAATATATAATAAGATAAATAATTTTTCATCTTCATGTGCCATAGGCAAGCATGTTGAGTGTAGACTCATAACCCCTAATCATCATCAGAATAACCTGCAACATCACAAGTTACAGCCACAGTGGGTCAATACATTGGAATAGTATTGGCAAGTGGTACCTTAGTAGAATATTAGCAGTCTAGGTACTATATGCATTTTGGCTAAGTGTAGCTTATGCTTGCTTTGCTCAAAATAGGTTTTACCTATCAGTTGAAAACACTAAGTTTTTCTTTGACAAAAATTTCCCAAGGAACCACCAATAGACATTGGTGAACCTTTACCCTTGTTCAACCACAAGTTTTAACTTAGAAATTGGGACGAGGAGATTCTTGAGAGCTTCCATGTCTTGATGCTCAAGTTGTCCAATACCAGGGACATGGCTAAGTACTTAGATTCTTCCATCTGCAGAGGTTGTGCACTTTCCCCACAAGACTTGATTTTCACCAAGACAGGACCTTTCAGAAGCCTTCCCTTAGACCAAATGGACACGTTCCAACCTATCATCCCACTACCACCAACTGTCCAAATGGCTAAGTTATTGCAACCTATGTGATCCAGGCAGAGCCCATATTGCCATGTGGATGCACTAGAAGCTTCTTAACATTTGGCATCTCAAATCCCTTTGTTCCTGGGTGGCTTTCCACAAGTGAGATACACAAGGTAAACCATAGAAATGGGCCTTGTGTAACCACTCAACACAAACCATTCTTTCCATTCCACCCAGGTGTTTCATTCACTTAGTTGTTTTATTAAGCAAAACACAAGTCAAAAGACTTAGAAATATTTTCACATAACATGAATATATAACCACCCTTGGTTGCTACTAGCTAGGCTAAGAATGGCAGTGATAAGAATCTTAACTTAGAAATTTCTAGCAATTCTACAACTACTAGGATTTCCCAAGCATAGCATATAGATCAAAATATTCATGCAAGTCCTATACAAAATATTTCTAGTGCATAATTGAAAAACATAGGAATGAAATCATGAAGCACCACTTGCCTTGGTAGTTTGGGGAGTAGCAACAATCTTCACAATCACAATAACTATTTGCACCAAAATCTACACATAAAATAATGGCACCAAAATCACATACAAAATATATACAAACAAAAATATATGAATGCATGCAAAATGCCATGTGATGATTTCCTACACCAACCAAGACAAGTATACAGTACTGAATCATAAACAAGTCCAAAACTTGCCAAATAAACTTTATTTGAACAACAAAACATTTTTCAAATAATTACTATACACAAATTATGCCTACAAATGTTTCTGTAAAAACAACCATTTTTTCAAAGGCAAAACATTAAACACATTGCATAAACAGAAAGGATTTTCTCTCCTGATTCCAATGATATAAAATTTGTAAAATTTTAACATGTGGATCAAAAGTTATGAATTTCACAAGTTGGGTTAACTAATAGATCAAATTTTCTGTTTTAAATTCAAACAGAGGCCACGCGATGCTTTCTGATTCGCTGGTACCGCTTCGCGTGGATCGACTAGTGTGGACCGTCAGATTTAACTTAACTCGTATGGCTCAGATCGTCACCTACCGCTTCGATGCAGATCTAATCTAGAGCGATGGATCTAGATCCTATGGCTTCTAAGCAAGTGACCAAGGATGGGCGGCGCGCGACGGTGGCTGGCGGCGGCACGCTCGGGCAGTGGTTTTTCCGGCGATACAGGAAGCGAGAAAGGAAGTGGGATAGCTCACCGAGTTCGCGTGATGACGTTGGTGCTCGAGGTGTTCTTCGTTGGCGAAGGGGCACGCAGTGGAGGTCCCTGGGGCTCGTCGGAGTTGTGCGCGGCGTCGGATGCTTGCAGACGTCGATGTTGCCGAGGCTCTGCGTCGCCCTAGCACGAGTCAGTGGTGTCATTAGCCGCGGAAGGACAAGGCGAACCTGACAGTATGTGTAACATCCCTAAAATCATGTTTTCAAAGATTGCATATCATTCATGCATGCATATCATTTTAGGGATCAATTTCAAACTCTTTTGAAAGAAAAAGAAACTTGAGGGCTATTATTTCATGTGAGCAAGCTTTGATCTAATGCCACTCTCAAGTGAGAGAATAATTGTTTTAAACCAAGTTTTGTTTGCCCTTAGATTGGATTGGTTAAGTGTTAAAGCTTGGACAAAAATTTCCAAAACAAATATGGTTTTAAAACCATTTTCAAATCTTCATCAAACCATGTGCTAAGACACTGTTATTTTTAAAAAAATCTTCAAAGGACCATGCTAGTCCAACAAGACAGCATGATTTTATGCTCAAAGTTATAAAAAATTAATTTTATAGAAGGCCAAAAAGGTTTGGAATTCAAATGATTTTGAATTTGTTTGAAAAGGTTTCCTGAAAAATCGAATTAGCAAAAGAAAAGGGAATAGAAATCTGCACTGGGCCAGGCGCCACGTTTTCAGCCCAACAGCAAACTCAGCCCAGCAAGCCCACCCGGGTTTTTCCCTCTTTCTCTCATGCGGCACAGACCTACCCCGCGCCCACTGACTGGTGGACCCAAATGCCACGCGAGCATCGTCCCCGAGCCACGCACCCCACGACCCCGTCGACACCGCCGTTACCTCCATCACTGCCGTGATTGAAGCGGGCTTAATTGCCGGCGTTTCCTCGCGAGATCCTCGCCCCTGATCCGGCTATAAGACCCTCTCCTCACCCCGCATCTTTACCCTCGCTCAGTACGCTCACTCCACCACCAGGCTACACGCATTCGAGCTCAGAACCCCGCAGCACCGACGACCTTCGGCGACCGATTCCGATGAGCTTCGCCCGCCCCCCTTTCTCTGGTTCAAACAATTGTGACCAGCAAGTTCTTGCGCGTTCCCTAAAACCTTCCGTTTGTTTTCTCGTGACCCATCTCGCCATCCCCGTTCATGGCCGCAAGTGAAAGAACCGTCGTCTAACTCCGACGAGCAATTGAGGTATAATCTGACCGCCCCTTGCATTCTCCTAGATTCATTAGTGTTCGCCGTAGACTTGCGCACCCCCTAATGCCACTGACTCGTGCTAGGGCGACGCAGAACCTAGGCAACATCGTCGTCTGCAAGCACCTGACGCCGCGCACAACTCCGACGATCTCCAGCGACATCCATGGTGCGCCCTTCGCTAACGAAGCCTACCTTGAGCATCAGCAGCACGCGACAAACTCGGTAAGCCACCTCTCCCTCTCCCGCGCGACCTAGATCATCGGCAACGTCTCTGACAGAGCTGCCACCGCTAGCGCCGCTAGGCTTTGGTCGCTTGATCGCGAGCCGTTGGATCCAGATCCAACGCGTTAGATAGATCACTTAAACGAAGGGGTACGGAATTGATATGGCCGTGCGATTTCATTTAGATCGTGCGGTCCACGTTAGTCGATCCGCACAAATCGGTATCAACCAATCAGAGAGCGCCGCGTGGTCAGTCCTTTGTTTTAAAAAAATTAGATCTATTAGATGTTTAAACTTGAAAAATTCATAACTTTGGATTCCCACGTCCAAATTTAACAAATTTTATATCATTGGAATCAGGAGAGAAAATCCTTTCTGTTTATGCAATGTGTTTAATGTTTTGCAGATGTTTGCCCAGAGAGATTTCAACAAGATCCCAAGAAGGACAATATGTAATATAGTTGGAAATTTTTTTTAAGGGTGGTAGTACCCTAGATGCTTTGAGCCTACTTGTAACCCTAGCCTTCCCAAATCTCGGGATGAGATTTATTTTAAGGGTGGTAGCCTATCACATCCCAAGATTTTCCAAATCTTGTTATGTGAAAAATAAATGAATAAAATAAAACTTTGTTGATTTTCAGGGTGAGAAGAAACTTTTTTAATCCAATTGGAAACTTTCAAAACCTATTTGGATCAAATAAAATCCTAAAGGGATTTAAAAGATGAATAAACAATAAAGTTAAAATATTTGGAATTACTATTTTTGGATCTTTTAGTAAAAAGATTTAGTTTTCAAATGAAAAGGTAGAAATATAAATAAGGACTATTTTTATAGAGCCAAATTAAACCTTGGCCAAGTTTTTGAAATAAAATATTTTGTTTTGATTAAAAGAGTAAAGATTTATTTAAATAAAATAATGAGGATTTATTAATATCCCATTTTATTAAAGTAAGGACTTTTCCCATTTTAATTAACACTAAAACTTGTTATTTTATTTTAAATGAGTTTTCCAAGTGTTTTATATTTTCAAATAAAACTTACTGAAATGATTTTGGGATTATGTAAGTTTCAAATGGAGTTTTAATAATCAAATCCTATTTGAATTAATAATTAAGGACTATTTTATTTAATTATTAAATAGATCCTAAAAGAATAAAAAATATTATTTTATTTTGAGACTTGGAATATTGTTGTTAAACAGAACTAAACTCAATACAAAGTGTGGTGGAAGTTTGATTGATTTGAATGTTTGAATAGTTTGATTGAATTTCAAAACAGATAATCAAATAGAAAAAGAAAAAGCAATCAGAACAAAAAAAAGAGAAACAAACAGCAGCCCAACCATCTGGCCCAGCAAGCCCAGTTCCAGCCCAGCTACTTCCCCCACGCACGGAACGTTTTTCACCCAAAGACGCACCCGTGCAGTCCCAGAAAGGTGGCCCCCACTCCCTCTTCCTTTCTTTCGCTGACGAACAGGCCCCACAGCCACGTCCTGTCTTCAACCGCGCGACCGGTTCTTCTTTCCTCTCTCTCCTGTTTCTGTCGATTGATTCGCGAGTTAAATTCGTGTCAATGCCGCTATTAATCCGCCCAGTAAACCTGCCCTACTAATCGCTCCTCTTCCCTCTCCATTTCCCCCCATTCATCCGCACACAACTGCCACCAGGCCGCTCGTATTATGCTCGGGAACATCCACTGCTCCGGCGAGCATTATCTTCAATTCCGGCCAGCCGCCGTCGCTCCTCGCCCCCTCGACCACACGAGCGCACTCCCCATCACCCGATGAACCTCTATGTATCCCCCACTCACCCGCGCGCGCTCCACAACGTCGGCAACAACGACCACCTAACACCTCCGTCGTCTGCTACCTCTCCGGCGAGTCCTCCAGGTAGTATCTGACCATCCCCTTTCCTCTCGTTGATGCACGCATGACCGTGACTTGCGTACGAATCTAACCATGCTTCCCGTTTGTTTCCTCGTGACCCGTAGCCTCGCCTCCAACGTCGACTAAGCACACCCGACGCGGACAAGAACTCCGGTGAGCAATAGCCGTAAACTCCGTGCGCCCCTTGCCTCCTCGAGAGCACCTTGAGCTTCCCCACGACGTTGCGAACACGGTGAGCATCTCCCCTTTCCCCCTTGCTTCCTGTAGCGTCGCCACCGTCGTCGTCCGACAGCTCCGCCGCCAGTAGCCACCGCAGCGCCGCCCATCTTTGGCTAGTGTGCTTAGAACCGTCAGATC
The DNA here is from genome assembly GCA_030063025.1 of Avena longiglumis. NCBI lineage: Eukaryota > Viridiplantae > Streptophyta > Magnoliopsida > Poales > Poaceae > Avena > Avena longiglumis. Next base: position 144,092,227 of record CP125978.1, on the reverse strand, counting down.
TTAATCGTATGGCCACGATAGAAACTTAACTGAAGCGGTATGTTTGTCTCTGCGCCGCACGATCCAACTTAAATCCAACGGCCTACAGCGCGTGATCCAGACGAAACGGTATCAGCGAGTAAGAACACGCCACGTGTCTCTGTCAATTTGAATTAGAACAGAATTGATCTATTAGATATGTGATTTTGTAAATTGCATAACTTTTAATCTACAGGTACAAATTTTGCAAACTTTATATCAATGGATTCATAAAAGCAAGCCCTAGCCAACCATGCCATTTGTTTAGTAAAAAGCTTCTGGTAAAATGTTTGTTTTTGCAGAAACTTATGTATGCTTGTTTAGATTATAAAAATTATTCTAAAATGATTTTGAGGATAAAATCTTTTGCAAATGGTGTGTTTTGAACCTACTGACCATAGGATACCCTTTGTGGATTCAAAAATGTATTTGGTCAAACAAAAGAATGAATCTTGGATTTAAACCATTTCTAGTCAAATAAAAATATGGCTTATTTATTAAAAATGGTTTTGGTAGAAAATCTTTGAGGAATGTTTTTGAAGTAAACTCTCTGGCCCTAAACACAAGATTTTATGGTTTGAAAACATATTTTGTAAACCCTATAGATTAATGCCTTATTAAAAACATTTCTACACCACATAAAATGATACCTAGTTTTAAAAATGGTTTATAAAGTGAAACCCTTTTGCAAATGACTTTGCCACTTTATAGAATGACCATTAGGTGTTTTCAAATTTTTGTGAACCTTTAGAAACCAATTTTACAAATAAAACAACCCTTTTGCATGCTTGCATGTATTGTTTTGTTTATTATTTTATGTGATGTTTTGCTTGAATGGTAGATTGAAATATTGTTTTCTTGATTGAATTGTAGTGACTTGAAGTGTGTGAACATTGCAAAGATCAAGGGTGAACTTATACTCTCTACCAAAAAGGAAAGTGATGCTTCATACTTTTGTCCCATTACTTTCACTATGCATTAGTGATTTTTCTAAGTAAAACTTGCATGGAATTTTTGCTAAGTGTAAACTATGCTATGGGAAATCCTAGTAGATGAAACCTTAGTAGAAATTCCTAAGTTAAGATTCCTACTACTATCATGCTTAGCTTAGCTAATAGAAAACAAGGGTGGAAATATATTCACACTATGGAAAAATTTCTAAGTCTGAGGACTTGTGTTTTGTTTAATAAAACAACTAAGAGAATGAATCACCTGGGTGGAATGGAAGGAATGGTTTGTGTTGAGTGGTTCACAAGGCCCATTTTTATGGTTTACCTTGTGTATCTCACTTGTGTATGGCCACCCAGGAACAAAGAGATTTGAGATGTCAAATGTTGAGAAGCTTCAAGTGCAACCACTTGGCATTATGGGCTCTGCCTGGATCATATAGGTTGCAATAACTTAGCCAAATGGACAGTTGGTGGTAGGGGATTGATAGGTTGGAGCGCGTCCATTTTGGTCTAAGGGAAGGCTTATGAAAGATCTTGTCTTGGTGAAACCAAGTCTTGTGGGGAAAGTGCACCACCTCTGCAGAGTGTAAAATCTAAGTACTTAGCCATGTCCCTGGTAAAGGACAATTTGAGCATCAAGACATGGAAGCTATCAAGAATCTCATCATCCAAATTTCTAAGTTAAAAACTTGTGGATTGAACAAGGGTTAAAGGATCTTCAATCTTTGATTGGTAGATGCCTTGGGTGATTTTATCAAAGCAAAAACTTAGTGTTTTCAAATGATAAGGAAAATCTATTTTGAGCAATGCAAGCCTAAGCTCCACTTAGCCAAATGCATATAGATGATAGACTCCACTATTCTACCATAGTATCACTTGCCAATACAATTCAAATGTATTGACCCTTGTGGCTGTAACTTGTTATGTTGCAGGTTTGATTGATATTAGTGAAGTTAAATGATTAGGATTACAAAGTATACAACCAACATGTCTGCCTGTGGCACTTTGAAGATGAAGGAACCCATGTTTATAGATATTCTGCTGCAATGTAATGTAATAGCCAAATGAGCTATGTAAGATGTAATAACTTATTTTATTCCTGGTTATAAAGTTGTATTATGACCTTTGTTTCTTGATATTACATCTTAACTGTGGATGCTAGCTATTGATCCAGGGACTAGCATTGTAAACACAGGGATCTCTACCTTATTAAAGGTTGGGAACCTTACAGATGGTATCAGAGAATTGTGTTGCATGTAGGATTTGTAACCCTAGGATTGGACAAAAACCCCTTAGAAAAATAGGAGTTGTATTTGTTCCAAAACTTATTTACAAACAATCTTGTAAACTCTTTCCTCAACCATTTTGGTTTTGATTCTACATCTCTTCTATTTCAAACTTGATGGACAAAACCTACCCCATGGCCAAAGACTTCACCATGTGCAAAGGACTTCATCAACTCTAATGACTTCAACATCTTCAATTCTAATGACTTCAACATCTTCAACTCTAATGAATTGAACATCTTCAGCGTTTTCATCAAGGACTTCAACCTTGGATATCACTAAGGACAAGTGAGACAAGAAATCTTGCTAAAAAATTTGGAAACTAAGAAAACACAACTTAGAAGGAGCCATCAACACCTTTGAAGTTTTTGTGACCAAAATTTTTTCCCAAGGAAACCATGATCTCATGCAAGATGAAACAACCAAAAAGGAGGAAGGAAAGATCTCAAGTGAACCATATAGATGGACCACCATATTTAGTTTAAGTCAAACCCACCAACTTATGTGGTGTAACAAAAATATTTTTGGTTGCCTAAAAATATGCTTGAAACTTGTTGTTTGAGTAGAATGTTTGTTTGTGATTGCTTGCACATTGCTTGTGTGAATTGTGATGTGTGTAATTAGAATTATACCCTTAGAAATATTTTGCCTATTCTAATCCCAACCCAACCCAAAGAGATGACTATTCCAAGAGACTCCAACATCAAGGTGGATGACACCAACAACAACCAAGAAGACAACATGAGAGAACAACTACTAGCAAACCAAACCCAGTTGAGCCAAGTGACAACTCAGCTTTTAGCGAACAACAATGGATTAGACCCAGCCATACAAAGGATTTTGAAACTTCAATCCCAATTGTTGCAAGGGATGGCTACTCAAATGACCAACATGGGAGAAAGCTCTTCCCAAGGAGCTAATGACAACAAGGATGACAAAGATGTTATTCTAGAAGGAACCCAAGCTTGCAATATTTGTGGAGACAAGGATCACACTTCCAAGGAGCATGGAGATCAATGCCCCAATTGTGAAGAGAAACATCCAATTGACCAATGCCCCACATCTCAAGTTACTTGTTACCTATGTGAAGGAAATAATCATGTCCCTATCCAATGCCCCATCTATTCCATAGTTGAACAAAGGAAACAAGGTGGAGTGCAACAACTGATTGCAAACTATCAAGAGGGAGCCAAGTCTACCATGAAGGATGAGGACAAAGGAAAATCTCCACTTGTACCTCCATGCAATACGACCCAATTTAAGAGACCAAAGAAGAGGCATATGAATTATCCAAGGATCAATAGAAGGTCAAAGAAACCAGTAGACATTCCCACCTATGAGATAACATATGAAGAACATGAACTAGAAGCACTCCTAGCTTTGGAGAAACCCAAGAAAAAGGACAAAAGCCATGTGCAATGTAATCATTGCAAAGAAATGGGACACTATGCCAGTGAATGTCCAGAGAAGAATAAGTATAAGGAGACTGACCAAGTGTGGTGCAACAACTGCAAAGAGCTAGGCCATTATGTAGCAACTTGTCCACAGAAGATACGTGAAGAACTCAAACTTATCACATGTTTCAGTTGTGGTAACCAAGGACATTATGCAAGCAACTGTCCAGAAAAGATGAAGCACAAGATAAACAAGCCTATGAAGGATCTCAGCCTTGTCACATGTTTCAAGTGTGGAAACAAGGGACACTATGCAGATGTTTGCCCAGAGAGATTTCAACAAGATCCCAAGAAGGACAATATGTAATATAGTTGGAAAAAAATTTTAAGGGTGGTAGTACCCTAAATGCTTTGAGCCTACTTGTAACCCTAGCCTTCCCAAATCTCGGGACGAGATTTATTTTAAGGGTGGTAGCCTGTCACATCCCAAGATTTTCCAAATCTTGTTATTTGAAAAATAAATGAATAAAGTAAAACTTTGTTGATTTTCAGGGTGAGAAGAAACTTTTTTAATCCAATTGGAAACTTTCAAAACCTATTTGGATCAAATAAAATCCTAAAGGGATTTAAAAGATGAATAAACAATAAAGTTAAAATATTTGGAATTACTATTTTTGGATCTTTTAGTAAAAAGATTTAGTTTTCAAATGAAAAGGTAGAAATATAAATAAGGACTATTTTTATAGAGCCAAATTAAACCTTGGCCAAGTTTTTGAAATAAAATATTTTGTTTTGTTTAAAAGAGTAAAGATTTATTTAAATAAAATAATGAGGATTTATTAATATCCCATTTTATTAAAGTAAGGACTTTTCCCATTTTAATTAACACTAAAACTTGTTATTTTATTTTAAATGAGTTTTCCAAGTGTTTTATATTTTCAAATAAAACTTACTGAAATGATTTTGGGATTATGTAAGTTTCAAATGGAGTTTTAATAATCAAATCCTATTTGAATTAATAATTAAGGACTATTTTATTTAATTATTAAATAGATCCTAAAAGAATAAAAAATATTATTTTATTTTGAGACTTGGAATATTGTTGTTAAACAGAACTAAACTCAATACAAAGTGTGGTGGAAGTTTGATTGATTTGAATGTTTGAATAGTTTGATTGAATTTCAAAATAGATAATCAAATAGAAAAAGAAAAAGCAATCAGAACAAAAAAAGAGAAACAAAGAGCCCAACCATCCGCCCAAAGAAGCCCAGCCCACTTCCCCCACGCACGGAACGTTTTTCACCCAAAGACGCACCCTTGATCCCGAACAGTGGCCTCCACTCCCTCTTCCTTTCTTTCGCTGACGAACAGGCCCCACAGCCATGTCACTGTCTTCAACCGCGCGACCAGTTCTTCCTTCCTCTCTCTCCCGTTTCTGCCGATTGATTCGCGAGTTAAATTCGTGTCAATGCCGCTGTTAATCCGCCCAGTAAACCTGCCCTACTAATCGCCCCTCTTCCCTCTCCATTTCCCCCCATTCATCCGCACACAACTGCCACCAGGCTTCTCATATTATGCTCGGGAACATCCACTGCTCCGGCGAGCATTCTCTTCAATTCCGGCCAGCCGCCGTCGCTCCTCGCCCCCTCGACCACACAAGCGCACTCCACATCACCCGGTGAACCTCTATGTATCCCCCACTCACCCGCGCGCACTCCACAACGTCGGCAACAACGACCACCGAACGCCGCCGTCGTGTGCTACCTCTCCGGCGAGTCCTCCAGGTAGTATCTGACCACCCCCTTTCCTCTCGTTGAAGCACGCATGACCGTGACTTGCGTACGAATCTAACTGTGCTTCCCGTTTGTTTCCTAGTGACCCGTAGCCTCGCCTCCAACGTCGACTGAGCACACCCGACGCGGACAAGAACTCCGGTGAGCAATAGCCGTGAACTCTGTGCGCCCCTTGCCTCCTCGAGAGCACCTAGAGCTTCCCCACGATGTTGCGAACACGGTGAGCATCTCCCCTTTCCCCCGCGCCTCCTGTAGCGTTGCCACCCTCGTCGTCCGACAGCTCCGCCGCCAGTAGCCACTGCAGCGCCGCCCATCTTTGGCTAGTGTGCTTAGCACCGTCAGATCTTAATCGTATGGCCACGATAGAAACTTAACTAAAGCGGTATGTTTGTCTCTATGCCGCACGATCCAACTTAAATCCAACGGCCTACAGCGCGTGATCCAGATGAAATGGTATCAGCGAGTAAGAACACGCCACGTGTCTCTGTCAATTTGAATTAGAACAGAATTGATCTATTAGATATGTGATTTTGTAAATTGCATAACTTTTAATCTACACGTACAAATTTTGCAAACTTTATATCAATGGATTCAGAAAAGCAAGCCCTAGCCAACCATGCCATTTGTTTAGTAAAAATCTTCTGGTAAAATGTTTGTTTTTGCAGAAACTTATGTATGCTTGTTTAGATTATAAAAATTATTCTAAAATGATTTTGAGGATAAAATCTTTTGCAAATGGTGTGTTTTGAACCTACTGACCATAGGAAACACTTTGTGGATTCAAAAATGTATTTGGTGAAACAAAATAATGAATCTTGGATTTAAACCATTTCTAGTCAAATAAAAATATGGCTTATTTATTAAAAATGGTTTTGGTAGAAAATCTTTGAGGAATGTTTTTGAAATAAACTGTCTAACCCTAAACACAAGATTTTATGGTTTGAAAACATATTTTGTAAACCCTATAGATTAATGCCTTATTAAAAACATTTCTACACCACATAAAATGATACCTTGTTTTAAAAATGGTTTATAAAGTGAAACCCTTTTGCAAATGACTTTGCCACTTTATAGAATGACCATTAGGTGTTTTCAAATGTTTGTGAACCTTTAGAAACCACTTTTACAAATAAAACAACCCTTTTGCATGCTTGCATGTATTGTTTTGTTTATTATTTTATGTGATGTTTTGCTTGAATGGTAGATTGAAATATTGTTTGCTTGATTGAATTGTAGTGACTTGAAGTGTGTGAACATTGCAAAGATCAAGGGTGAACTTATACTTTCTACCAAAAAGGCAAGTGATGCTTCATACTTTTGTCCCATTACTTTCACTATGCATTAGTGATTTTTCTAAGTAAAACTTGCATGGAATTTTTGCTAAGTGTAAACTATGCTATGGGAAATCCTAGTAGATGAAACCTTAGTAGAAATTCCTAAGTTAAGATTCCTACTACTATCATGCTTAGCTTAGCTAATAGAAAACAAGGGTGGAAATATATTCACACTATGGAAAAATTTCTAAGTCTGAGGACTTGTGTTTTGTTTAATAAAACAACTAAGAGAATGAATCACCTGGGTGGAATGGAAGGAATGGTTTGTGTTGAGTGGTTCACAAGGCCCATTTTTATGGTTTACCTTGTGTATCTCATTTGTGGATGGCCACCCAGGAACAAAGAGATTTGAGATGTCAAATGTTGAGAAGCTTCAAGTGCAACCACTTGGTATTATGGGCTCTGCCTGGATCATATAGGTTGCAATAACTTAGCCAAATGGATAGTTGGTGGTAGGGGATTGATAGGTTGGAGCGCGTCCATTTTGGTCTAAGGGAAGGCTTCTGAAAGATCTTGTCTTGGTGAAACCAAGTCTTGTGGGGAAAGTGCACCACCTCTGCAGAGTGTAAAATCTAAGTACTTAGCCATGTCCCTGGTAAAGGACAATTTGAGCATCAAGACATGGAAGCTATCAAGAATCTCATCATCCAAATTTCTAAGTTAAAAACTTGTGGATTGAACAAGGGTTAAAGGATCTTCAATCTTTGATTGGTAGATGCCTTGGGTGATTTTATCAAAGCAAAAACTTAGTGTTTTCAAATGATAAGGAAAATCTATTTTGAGCAATGCAAGCCTAAGCTCCACTTAGACAAATACATATATATGATAGACTCCACTATTCTACCATAGTATCACTTGCCAATACAATTCAAATGTATTGACCCTTGTGACTGTAACTTGTTATGTTGGAGGTTTGATTGATATTAGTGAAGTTAAATGATTAGGATTACAAAGTCTACAACCAACATGTCTGCCTGTGGCACTTTGAAGATGAAGGAACCCATGTTTATAGATATTCTGCTGCAATGTAATGTAATAGCCAAATGAGCTATGTAAGATGTAATAACTTATTTTATTCCTGGTTATAAAGTTGTATTATGACCTTTGTTTCTTGATATTACATCTTAACTGTGGATGCTAGCTATTGATCCAGGGACTAGCATTGTAAACACAGGGATCTCTACCTTATTAAAGGTTGGGAACCTTACAAATGGATTTATGTATGCCATGACTTGAATGTTTTGATTGTCAAAGATATGCATGTGATGCCTTGTCTTGTGATTCATCTATATGTATGTTGATTCTAACTTTTTCTATCTTACAAAATAGATGCCTAATGTTACTATCAGCACGGCTGAAGAGTTCAAGGGAACTAGTTTTGGCACTCGTCTTATTGAGCTCACTAGTGTGCTCAATCTCCCACTTCCTACCATCATGATGCTTCCCCTCACCAAGTTTGAGAGGAAGGACCTTTGGGGCTTCAAGGTTACTCAGCCAGGACGCCAGACTGAGCCAGCCACGGAGGCCATTACCTTCAAGCTCATGCATGATGACAAGGAGAGAGGCCTAGAGGTAGTCATGCAGGATTTGCTTGGATGCTTGTTAGGGAGACACTCTCGGGAGATTAGAGGTACTCACTTCCATGCCTTCGGTAGACGTGATGAGGATGGTGAGGCCATTGACTTCGAGGATACTGCTAGAGAGACGGCAGAGCCGATTCGTCTATACCTCCAAGACTTAGAGGTTCTTCTTAGGCACCTAGATACTGATAGGACCAACGTCATGCTTAGCAATGACGAACTCCAGGTGCAGCTTCGTGAGAAGGACAAACTCTTCGCGGAGCAAGATGAGATAGTCAAAGAAATGGAGGCCAAGTTTGATAGTCAGGATAGAAAGTTCAAGAATCTAGAGAAAAGAGTCCAAGATAGGAACAAGAGGATTCGAGACATGACTACAGAACTAGAGGCCAAGGACTTCGAGATCGAGCATCAGCAGGTGGTGATTGAGAGACTTCGTTCACAGAAGAGGGCTCTCAAAGCCAAAGTGGAGACCTTGACCACCAATGTCGAGGAATACAAGACCGCTATGGAGAATGTGGGTCTTACACTTGTTGATGAGGAGGTTGATGCAGAGGAGTAGTGATGACTACTCATTTACCTTTTATTTACCATGCTTCTGATTTTTGACTCGCAATGACCATCCAACATGTGGATGGCTTGCTATTGGTGTGTTTACTTTTCAGAACTTGTTGTCTATGTTGTTGAACTTTTACTATTATGATGCATGTTTGGTGATTGTTTATGTGATGTATTGTGCATGTTAGAATCTATGGGTATCTCATTCTTATCTCTATTGAAAAACCACGGATGCCTCCCCGACGTGCCAATCCCAACCCTAACAACAACAATATCACTCCCGGGATGCAACAGATGATGACAGCTCAGACGCAGATAATGCAAATGATGACCACGTTCATACAGAATCAGAACAACAACAACAACAACAACAACAACAACAACAATAATAATAATAATAACAACAACAACAATCAGAACAACCCACCGGGTTTTGACATGCTTACCAGATTCTTAAGACTGAGGCCAGCAAAGTTCTCAGGAACTACTGATCCTATGGTGGCCAATGATTGGCTACACTCTGTGAACAAGGACTTGGTAACTGTTGGCTGTACTGATGAAGAGAAGGTCAGATTTGCAGCACACTTGTTGGAAGGACCAGCAACCACTTGGTGGGATAACTTCCAGATCACCACTCCCATTGCGGATGTGACATGGGCTATATTTGAAGATGATTTCCGTACTGCTCACATCTCATCTGAAGTGATGAGTTTGAAGAAGAAGGAATTCCATAACTTGAAGCAGTGCCACCGCAGCGTGGCAGAGTATATTGAGGAGTTCAACAATCTGGCGCGTTATGCACCGGATGAAGTTGACACTGATGCTAAGAGGAAAGAGAAGTTCCTCGAAGGATTGAACGATGAACTAAACCTGCAGCTATCTGTGGCCTATGTCCCCACTTACCAGTCTCTTTGTGACAAGGCTGCCATTTTGGAGAGCAAGATGAAACAGGTTGAAAGCAGGAAGAGGAAGCACTCTGACAAGCATAGCTCAGTATCGTCTCACAAGCATTCCCATTATGATGAAAGTGGGAATTCTGGATCCCACAAGCATGGAAAATACAACAGCCACCACAAACACAACCGTCATCATGACAACAAGCACCACCGTATTCATGACAATGACAAGTACAAGAATCACAAGAGTGGATATAAGAGCCACCACAATGGAAGTGGAAGTGGTAGTGGAAGCCAGCTTGTCAAGAAGGATCTTAGTCAGGTTGAATGTTTCAAGTGCAAGAAGATGGGGCATTATGCAAATGAATGCCCAGAAAATAAAGTTGAAGGACCCAACAAGCCCAACCCTTTACAGAAGGGGCAAGTGAACCACATCAATGTGGAGGAAATCTATGAAGAGTCAGATGCCGTGGCTGGTAAGTTCAAACTCAATTTTATTCCAGCACTTGTTCTTTTTGATACTGGTGCATCACATTCATTCATATCAAAAGCATTTGTTGATAGAAATGGGTTTCCAACTGAAAAAATTAGGTGTCCATGAAAGTAAGTTCTCCGGGTGGAGATATGATAGTAAGTCTTGGATGCCGGGATCTAGTAATAGAGTTTGGAAAGCATAAGTTTCTAGTGAGTCTGATAATCCTAGATTCCCAAGGACTGGATGTAATTTTGGAAATGGATTGGAAGACCAAGTATGAAGGAGTACTAGATTGTGCCAATCGAACTGTTGCACTCACAACCCCGGAAAAGAAACGGATAAGATTCAATTGTAATTTTGAATCGAAAGGGAGTAAGCTAAATTCTCTTAAGGGAGTTAGCATAGACAGTGTGCCAATTGTGAGTGAATATCCGGATGTGTTTCCGGAAGAATTGCCGGGAATGCCACCAGATAGAGATGTGGATTTTCTTATTGATTTGCTACCAGGATCTAGACCAATAGCAAAGAGACCGTACAAGATGTCAGTAGACGAGTTGAAAGAACTCAAGAAACAACTTGGAGAACAGTTGCATAAAGGATTTATTCAACCAAGTTCTTCATCTTGGGGAGCACCAGTTTTGTTTGTGGAAAAGAAGGATAGGATTCAAAGGTTATGCATAGATTACCGCTCACTCAATGAGGTGACTATCAAGAACAAATACCCTTTGCCTAGAATCAATGACTTGTTTGATCAGCTAGAAGGAGCCTGTGTGTTCTCAAAAATTGATCTCCGATCAGGATATTTCCAGCTCAAAATAAGGGAACAAGACATACCTAAGACAACTTTCATACCTAGGTATGGATTGTATGAGTACACTGTGATGCCATTCGGTTTGACCAATGCACCAGCTTATTTCATGAATATGACGAACAAGGTGTTCATGGAGTTCCTTGACAAGTTTGTTGTCGTTTTCATCGATGACATTTTGATCTACTCCAAGAGCAAAGAAGAGCATGAAGGACATTTGCGTTTGATACTTGAGAAACTTAGAGAGCATAAGTTGTATGCCAAATTCAGCAAGTGTGAGTTTTGGTTGAATGAAGTTGGATTTCTTGGACACGTTGTGTCAGGAGATGGTGTAGCAGTTGATCCTGCTAAAGTTTTAGCTGTAAATGAATGGGAATCACCTAAGTCAGTGAAAGAGGTTCATAGTTTCCTTGGCTTGGCAGGATACTACAGAAGGTTCATTGATAATTTCTCCAAGATAGCTAAGACAATGACAAAATTGCTAAAGAAAGACAAGAAATTTGCTTGGTCTGAAGGATGTGAACTCAGTTTCCAAGAATTGAAGAAGAGACTAGTGACAGCACCAGCCTTATGTCTGCCGGATTTGGAGAAGGATATCCAAGTGTATTGTGATGCATCTCATCATGGATTAGGTGCAGTGCTAATGCAAGAAGGGAAAGTTGTGGCTTATGCCTCGAGACAACTCAAAACTCATGAAGTAAATTACCCTACTCATGATTTAGAGTTAGCCTCTGTTGTCCATGCACTCAAAACATGGAGACATTACCTTTTGGGAAAGCGATGTGAAGTGTTCACAGATCACAAAAGTTTGAAGTATATCTTCACCCAGAAAGAGATTAACATGAGACAAAGAAGATGGCTAGAACTCATCAAGGACTATGACTTGAGTTTGCAATACCACCCCGGTAAAACAAATGTTGTAGCGGATGCTCTAAGCCGTAAAGTTTTTGTGAATAGTCTTACAAAGGGGGAATTGCCAGATGATCTGTGTGCCCAATTTAGAGATCTCGGATTGGAGATTGTACCTGAAGGACATCTCATGTCATTGGACGTTCAACCCACTTTGTTGGACAAAATCAAAGAGGCCAAAAGACAGATAAGGAAATTGAAGAGATTAAGGAAAAGATTGGTAAGGTAAAAGCCAAAGGATTCCATGAAGACGAACATGTTACTTTATGGTATGGAAAACGTATCTGCGTTCCGCAAGATCCGAAGCTTCGGGAACTGATTTTACAAGAAGCACACAACTCACCATATTCTATTCATCCGAGAAACACCAAAATGTACATGGATATGAAGGAAAGATTTTGGTGGAATAATCTCAAGAAGGACATCGCCGAACATATTGCTTTGTGTGATGTATGTAGTAGAGTGAAAGCGGAACATCAGAAACCAGCAAGATTGCTACAACCACTACCTATTCCTGATTGGAAGTGGGACAAGATTGGCATTAATTTCATCACCGGATTGCCAAGGACCAGGTCAGGATATGACTCTATTTGGGTAGTGGTGGATGTCTTAACTAAAGTGGCTCATTTCATACCCGTGAAGACAACCTATACAAGTGCTAAGTTAGCCAAGATCTATATGAGTAGGATTGTATGTCTGCATGGAGTACCCAAGAGTATTGTGTCAGATAGGGGAACTCAATTCACTTCTCATTTTTGGAGGAAACTACATGAGTCATTGGGAACAAGGTTGGAATTTAGCACTGCTTTTCATCCTCAGACTTATGGACAAAGGGAAAGGACCAACCAGATTCTTGAAGATATGTTGAGAGCATGCGCTCTAGATTATAGAGCCAGTTGGGATGAAAGTCTGCCTTACGCAGAATTCTCTTACAATAACAGCTATTAAGCCAGTATTGAGATGGCACCATTTGAGTTTCTCTATGGGAGAAAGTGTACCACCCCATTGCTATGGAATTTTGTGGGAGAAATAAGTTTGTTCGTACCAGAACTAATCAAAGAGGCTGAAGAGAAAGTCAAGCTAGTTAAGGACAGACTAAAGATAGCACAATCCCGACAGAAGAGCTACGCTGATCCTAAGCGTAGAGAAGTCACCTATGAAGTGGGTGATAGAGCTTATCTTAGAGTGTCACCACTTCGTGGAGTGAAGAGATTTGGTGTCAAAGGTAAATTGGCCCCAAGATATGTTGGACCATTCATGATTCTGAGTCGTAAAGAAGAAGTAGCTTATGAGACTGAATTGCCAGAATCTTTGTCTGCCGTTCACAATGTGTTTCATGTGATTCAGCTTAAGAAATGCCATCCAGAGATGGAAGAGACTTCTTTGAAGGATACTATACCATTGGAAGAGGTCCAATTGGAAAGTGATATCACTTACGAAGAGAAACCTATCAAGATTCTTGAGACTGCAGAAAGAGTTACTCGGACTAAGACTATCAAATTCTGCAAAGTTCAATGGAACCATCATTCCGAAGAAGAAGCAACATGGGAAAGAGAAGATGATCTTCGGAAGGACCACCCTCACCTATTTGCTAGCCAACCCGAATATCGAGGGCGAGATTCATCTTAAGGGGGTTAAATTAGTAACATCCCTAAAATCATGTTTTCAAAGATTGCATATCATTCATGCATGCATATCATTTTAGGGATCAATTTCAAACTCTTTTGAAAGAAACAGAAACTTGAGTGCTATTATTTCATGTGAGCAAGCTTTGATCTAATGCCACTCTCAAGTGAGATAATAATTGTTTTAAACCAATTTTTGTTTTCCCTTAGGTTGGATTGGTTAAGTGTTAAAGCTTGGACAAAAACTTCCAAAACAAATATGGTTTTAAAACCATTTTCAAATCTTCATCAAACCATGTGCTAAGACACTGTTATTTTTTAAAAAATCTTCAAAGGACCATGCTAGTCCAACAAGACAGCATGATTTTATGCTCAAAGTTATAAAAATTTCATTTTATAGAAGGCCAGAAAGGTTTGGAATTCAAATGATTTTGAATTTGTTTGAAAAGGATTCCTGAAAAATCAAATTAGCAAAAGAAAAGGGAATAGAAATCTGCACTGGGCCAGGCGCCACGTTTTCAGCAAAGAACTCACCAAAGAAGCCCACCCGGTTTTTCCTCTTTCTCTCATGCGGCCAGACCTACCTCGCCTTAATCGGTGGACCCAAATGCCACGCGAGCATCGTCCCCGAGCCACGCACCCCACGACCCCGTCGACGCCACCGTTACCTCCATCACTGCCGTGATTGAAGCGGGCTTAATTGCCGGCGTTTCCTCGCGAGATCCTCGCCCCTGCTCCGGCTATAATACCCTCTCCTCACCCCGCATCTTTCCCCTCGCTCAGTACGCTCACTCCGCCACCAGGCTGCGCGCATTTGAGCCCAGAACCCCGCATCACCGATGACCTCCGGCGACCGATTCCGGTGAGCTCCGACCGCCCCCTTTCTCTGGTTCAAACAATCGTGACGAGCAAGTTCTAGTGTGTTCCCTGATACCTTCCGTTGTTTTCTCGTGACCCAGCTCGCCGTCCCCGTTCACGGACGCAAGTGACAGAACCGCCGTCTAACTCCGACGAGCAATTGAGGTATAATCTGACCGCCCCTTCCATTCTCCTTGATCCAGTAATGTTCGCCGTAGACTTGCGCACCCCCTAATGCCACTGACTCGTGCTAGGGCGACGCAGAACCTCGGCAACGTCGTCGTCTGCAAGCACCCGATGCCACGCACAACTCCGGCGAGCTCCAGCGACATCCACGTTGCGCCCCTTCGCCAATGAAGCCTACCTTGAGCATCAGCAGCACGCGGCGAACTCGGTATGCCACCTCTCCCGCTCCCGCGCGACCTAGATCGTCGGAATCGTCTCTAACAGAGCCGCCGCCGCCACTCGCCGCTAGGCTTTGATCGCTTGATCGCGAACCGTTGGATCCAGATCCAACGCATTAGATAGATCACTTAAACGAAGGGGTACGAAACAGATCTGGCTGTGCGATTTCATTTAGATCGTGCGGTCCATGTTAGTCGATCCGCGTGAATCGGTATCAACCAATCAGAGAGCGCCGCGTGTCCAGTCCTTTGTTTTAAAAATAGAATTTAGATCTATTAGATGTTTAAACTTGAAAATTTCATAACTTTTGATTCCCACGTCCAAATTTGACAAATTTTATATCATTGGAATCAGGAGAGAAAATACTTTCTGTTTATGCAATGTGTTTAATGTTTTGCCTCTGTAAAAATGGTTGTTTTTACAGAAACATTTGTAGGCATAATTTGTGTATAGTAATTTTATGAAAAATGTTTTGTTGTTCAAATAAAGTTTATTTGGAATGTTTTGGACTTGTTTATGAATCATTATTGTATACTTGTCTTGTTTGGTGTAGGAAATCATCACATGGCATTTTGCATGCATTCATATATTTTTGCTTGTGTATATTTTGTATGTGATGTTGGTGCCATTATTTTATGTGTAGATTTTGGTGCAAATAGTGATTGTGATTGTGAAGATTGTTGCTACTCCCCAAACTACCAAGGCAAGTGGTGCTTCATGATTTCATTCCTATATTTACAACTATGCACTAGAAATATTTGGTTTAGACCTGCATGAATATTTTGATCTATATGCTATGCTTGGGAAATCCTAGTAGTTGTAGAAATGTTAGGGATTTATCTAAGTTAAGATGCTTACCATTTCCATGCTTAGCCTAGCTAGTAGCAACCATGGGTAGTTATATATTCATGCTATGAGAAAATATTTCTAAGTCTTTGGACTTGTGTTTTTGCTTAATAAAACAACTAAGTGAATGAAACACCTGGGTGGAATGGAAAGAATGGTTTGTGTTGAGTGGTTACACAAGGCCCATGTCTATGGTTTACCTTGTGTATCTCACTTGTGGAAAGCCACCCAGGAACAAAGGGATTTGAGATACCGAATGTTAAGAAGCTTCTAGTGCATCCACATGGCATTATGGGCTCTGCCTGGATCTTATAGGTTGCAATAACTTAGCCATTTGGACAGTTGGTGGTAGTGGGATGATAGGTTGGAGCACGTCCATTTGGTCTAAGGGAAGGCTTCTGAAAGGTCCTGTCTTGGTGAAAATCAAGTCTTGTGGGGAAAGTGCACAACCTCTGCAGATGGAAGAATCTAAGTACTTAGCCATGTCCCTGGTATTGGACAACTTGAGCATCAAGACATGGAAGCTATCAAGAATCTCCTCATCCCAATTTCTAAGTTAAAACTTGTGGTTGAACAAGGGTGAAGCTTCACCAATTTCTATTGGTGGTTCCTTGGGAAACATTTTGTCAAAGAAAAACTTAGTGTTTTCAACTAATAGGCAAAACCTATTTTGAGCAAGCAAGCCTAAGCTACAGTTAGCCAAAATGCATATAGTGTCTAGACTACTAAAATTCTACTAAGGTATCACTTGCCAATACTATTCCAATGTATTAACCCACTGTGGCTGTAACTTGTGATGTTGCAGGTTATTCTGATGGTGATTAGGGGTTATGAGTCTACACTCAACATGCTTGCCTGTGGCACATGAAGATGAAGACTTATTTATCTTATTAGATATTTGAACTCTTGTATTAGGCCTGTGGCCATGGAGTTTGTAAAAGACTATGTTTGTCTCTGGAAAGATATGTAATAATGACCTTTGTTTCTGTGTACTTCATCTTAAACTGTGGATGCTAGCATTGATCCTGGGACTAGCATTGCAATCACAGGGATCCTTACCTTTATAAAGGGAGGGATCTTACAGATGGTATCAGAGCATTGTGGTGCCTGTAGGATTATGACCCTAGGATTGGAAACCACTAAGGAAAATTTTCAACAACTTCCACATTTGTATTTTCTTCTCGTAAACTTTTCTAATCATCTTTCTCATCTCTAGTTGTAGATGTACTCCATCAACGAAGCTGTGAGGAAGGGACCACTCATGACTATGACTTTGGAATGTGAGACAGAATTCCCCAAGGCTCTCAAGGACCTCATGGTTGCCATGGGAATACATGGTGCAGCTGTGTACAAAGGTTTTCCCGTGATGGATGAAGGAGTTGAATACTGGTGGGTGCAACTTCACTTGTATAAAAACAAGGAAGACAACCACAAGGAATCAGGATTCTGCATGGTCACCAACTCAGTGATGCACACCACATTCTTTGATTCAGCAAGGGATGTAGCTTGGAAGGCCATCAAAGAGTTTGCTGATAGAATCAAATGCAGAATGCTCAACACCCAAAATGACCTTAGGGAAGAAAAGAATCATACCCAGGAGTTAGAGGCTACCAACCAACGTTTAAGAGAGGACATCATAGACTTAGCAATGGAGTCATGTGATCAGGATCGACATATTGCCTCTAGGGATGCCCTGTTAGCCAACTTGGCAAGTGAGATGGGATTGTAAAGTACTTCGTTAGTTGGACCACCACACTTATCTTTATATTTTCCAAAAATGTTGTTTAAAATAAGTTGAACCTTGGATGCTTGTAATGGATTTATGTATGCCATGACTTGAATGTTTTGATTGTCAAAGATATGCATGTGATGCCTTGTCTTGTGATTCATCTATATGTATGTTGATTCTAACTTTTTCTATCTTACAAAATAGATGCCTAATGTTACTATCAGCACGGCTGAAGAGTTCAAGGGAACTAGTTTTGGCACTTGTATTATTGAGCTCACTAGTGTGCTCAATCTCCCACTTCCTACCATCCTGATGCTTCCCCTCACCAAGTTTGAGAGGAAGGACCTTTGGGGCTTCAAGGTTACTGTAGGGGTCCCAACCTGATAAGGTAGAGTCCTCCTGTGTTTTGCAATGCTAGTCCCTGGATCAATAGCTAGCATCCACAGTTAAGATGTAATATCAAGAAACAAAGGTCATAATATAACTTTATAACCAGGAATAACATAAGTTTATTACATCAAACATAGCTCAATAGGATATTACATTACATTGCAGCGGAATAACTATGGTCAAGTGGTCCTTCATCTTCAAAGTGCCACAGGCAGATGTTGGTTGTAGACTTTGTAATCCTAAACAATCAATCTTCACTAAAATCAATCAAACCTGCAACATACAAGTTCTGACCACAAAGGGTCAATACATTTGAATTGTATTGGCAAGTGATACTATGGTAGTATAGTGGAGTCTATCATCTATATGCATTTGGCTAAGTGGAGTTGAGGCTTGCATTGCTCAAAATAGATTTTTCTTATCATTTGAAAATACTAAGTTTTTGTTTTGACAAATTACTTTCCAAGGCATATACCAATCAAAGACTGAAGATCCTTTCCAAGGCATCCACCAATCAAAGACTGAAATGCTTGGAAAAAAAACCATGTTTCTCAATCAAAGATTTCAAGATCCTTGTACCAAGCCATCTCTCCATCAATGATTGAAGAATTCAAACAACCCTTGTTCAACCACAAGATTTTAATTTAGAAATTTGAATGATGAGATTCTTGATTGCTTCCATGTCTTGATGCTCAAATTGTCCTTTACCAGGGACATGGCTAAGTACTTAGGTTTTACACTCTGGAGAGGTGGTGCACTTTACCCACAAGACTTGGTTTCCCAAGACAAAATCTTTCAGAAGCCTTCCCTTAGACCAAAATGGACGCGTTCCAACCTATCAAAACACTACCACCCACTGTCCATTTGGCTAAGTTCTTGCAACCTATATGATCATGGCAGAGCCCATATTGCCAAGTGGTTGCACTTGAAGCTTCTCAACATTTGACATCTCAAATCCCTTTGTTTCCTGGGTGGCCATACACAAGTGAGATACACAAGGTTCCTGGCCTTGTGTAACCACTCAACATAACCCAATCCTTCCATTCCACCCAGGTGATTCATTAACTTAGTTGTTTTATTAAACAAAACATAAGTCCTAAGACTTAGAATATTTTCCATAGTGTGAATATATTTTCCACCCATGTTTTCTATTAGCTAGGCTAAGCTTGGTAGTATTAGGAAACTTAACTTAGGAAATCCTACTAAGGATTCATCTACTAGGTTTTCTTATAGCAAGGTCTATACTTAGCAAAATCCATGCAAGTTTTACTTAGCAAAATCACTAATGCATAGTAAAAGTAATGGGATAGAAGGTATGAAGCATCACTTGCCTTTTTGGAAGGAAATGGTAGTTCACTCCTTGATCTTGTTAGTCTCACACTTCACTACAAGTCAAACAAGGAAACACAAATTCAATTCACATTCCAACCAAAGTCAAACAAACAATTATTCACACACACAAAGTAATGGAATCTAAGTCATGGATGGGAGCATGCACAAAATAGTTTTATTTTGCAAAGGGGGTCTCTATGGGTTTCTAAAATTTGTATGATCTAATTTGGTCATTTACCAAAGTGGCAAAGTCATTAGTAAGAGGGTTTTGTCCAAAAACTATTTTTAAATCCATTTATCATTTCATGTGGTGAAAAATGTTTTTATTAAGGCAAAACTCTTAAGTTGTTCACCAAATGAGTTGCTATTGCAAAACTTGGTGTTTTTGGGTCAGTAGGTTTGGTCCAAACTATTTTCTCAAAGTTTCTTTTCCATCAACATTTTTATAATAAAAACTATTCCTTTTATTTGGCTAGAAAATGACTTAGTCAAGTAATCTAACCTAAATTTTACAAAAATAATTTCTAACACCAAGGGTTGGTTCCTAGGGTCAGTAAGATCACAACAAACCATTTTGCAAAGGTTTTAATCCAAAAATCATTTTTAAACAATTTTTCTAATCTAAACAAGTACACAAATGTTTCTGCAAATTCAAACAAGCTAACAGATACTATTTGTCAAACTAAGGCCATGGTTGGCTAGGGCTTGTTCTCCTGATTTCATTGATATAAAATTTGTCAAATTTGGATGTGTGGTTTGAAAGTTACAATGGTTTGAAAATTGCATATCAATCTGATTTCGTAAATCTGTTTTAACTCAACCATCGCACGTCGTTATCTTCTTCGGGCGATACCGGTTCGGATCGGATCGACGCTGGCCGTTGGATCTAACTATCAACGCTGCTCAGATCGATGCATACCCTTCGCTCTACTTTCTATCATATCCAACGGATCAAGATCGGACGGCTCGGCCCCGACCATAAGTCGGCGGCTGGCTGGCTCAGCAGCGCGGCTGGTCGATGGTGTCGCCATGCTGAAGCGAGAAGGAGGGAGAGGATGTTCACCGTGTTCGCAGACGCTTGGGGGATCTCAAGGAGGCACTGGCTGGTGAAGGGGAGCACGAGGTCAAGAGGAATTCCTCGCCGGAGTTTGGTCTGGCGACGGATGCGCGCGGTCGAGGTCGAGGACGACGCTGTGGTCCACGAGAAGACAAACGGAGGGTTGGGTTAGCTGCGTAGGACCATGGCAAAGATGTGTGCATGATCCAGAGGGAACGGGGTGGTCGGAATTAACCTGTGGGTGTCGTTGGAGTTGAGGCAGACGGCGGAGGTACTGGAGTTTTTTGTTGGCGAGGCTTAGGGGTGCCCGCGGGTGCACTGTGACTGCAGAAGAGTCCGCTGGGGGTTGCTGATCACCGCTGCGTGCTCGAGGAGGCCAGAGGTGGAGGGTGTTGGCCGGATTCGGTGAGAACGGCCGTCGGAGGCAGAGGGAGTCGAGGAGAAATTGGAATGGTCTGGAGGCATGCTCGGGGGAGAAGGAAGAGGGGAAACGTAGAGGAGAGGGAGACGATTAAATGTGCGTGATCACTGCCGGTTTAATTCGTGGCATTAAGGTGAATTACGCTGGGGAATTCAACGGCAGAACGGGGAAAAGAACGGGTCACAGAGGGTGAGGACGAAGAACAATGGAGTGGGGCCGTCTAAGGGGGAAAAGAAGAAAGAACGGGGTCCACTTGTCAGCCTCTCTGCGGGTCGCCATCGGGTGTGAACCGCTTTTCTTGGGAGGAGGGAGTTGGGCGGTTCTCGGGCCTGTTGGGCCAGATTTGTTGGGCTGTTCTATTTTTTTCTGTCTAATTCTTTTTCTTTTTTCTATTTCTATTTCCTGATTTGTATTTCAAACAAACAATCCAATCAACCATATAAATTCAAACAAACACCACACTTCAATTATTTGAACTTGGTTCTGTTTAGTAGTATAAACCAACTTTCAAGATAAAATAATATTTTAAATCTTTTTAGGTTCTATTTATTAATTAAATAAAATGGACCATGGTTTACTAATAAAATAGGGTTTGGTTTAGTTAATAAAATCTTCATTTGAAATCCAAATATTTTCAAAATCAATTCAGTGGGTTTTATTTGAAGGAAATCTTGTTCAAAACAAAATAACCTTTTATTTTAGGGTATTTTAATAATTGGATGAAATGGCCTTAGTTATTTAAATAAAATAGAGTTTGATTTTATTAATCAAATCTTTATTTGAAACCTAAATATTTTCAAAACCAATCAGTGGGTTTTATTTGGGAAATAAGAATACTTAGAGATTTGTTAAAAATAAAATAACATTTTATTTTAGGGTCCATTATTAATTAAATATAATGGACTTTCATTATTATTTCAAATAAGATTTATTTTATTTGAGATATTTATTTTGAATCTAAAATAAAGCCAAAACACTTTAGTAAGTTTTATTAGAGAACATAAAATACTTGGAAAACCTATTTAAAATAATTTAATAAGTTTTGAGGTTTTAATTAAAATGGTAAAATCTTTTATTTGAATAGAATTTGGACACTAATTCCTTATTATTTTATTAAGCAATCCTTTATTATTTTTAAATAAACTTTTGCTATTTTATTTAAAATAAAATGTTTTAATTTCCAAAGCTTGGCCAAGGTTTAATTGGCTTTATAAAATAATCTTTATTTATAAAACTTCTATTTCATTTGAAAAGAAATCTTTTCATTTAATTGTTTCAAAATAATATTTCCTAATGTTTTTATTTTTCTTTTATTAAATGTTTATCTTTTTAAATCCCTTTAGGTTTATTTTAATTCAAATGGGTTTGAAGTTCCAATTGAATTCAAAAAGTTTCTTCTGGCTCTGAAAATCAAACAAAGTTTTATTTTATTCATTTATTTTCACATTACAAGATTTGGAAAATCTTGGGATGTGACAGGCTACCACCCTTAAAATAAATCTCGTCCCGAGATTTGGGAAGGCTGGGGTTACAAGCAAGTTCAAAACAACTAGGGTACTACCACCCTTAAAAATTTTCAAACAAAAATTACACATTGTCCTTCTTGGGATCCTGGGGAAATTTCTCTAAGCAAACTTTGGTATGGTTTCCTTGGTTTCCCTACTTTACTCATGGGCCAAGGTTGAGCTTCTCCATAGGCTTGTTTAACTTGTTCTCCATCCTTTCTGGACAATTGTTTGCATAGTGGCCTAGTTCCTTGCATTTGAAACACATCACTTGGCTGATATCTTTCTTTTCCTTTGGTATCTTCTTTGGTATCATTATCTCTTGTTTGTTTCTTTGGTTCTTCTTCTTTTCTGGGCATTCATTGGCATAGTGTCCCATCTCTTTGCAATTGTAACATTGCAATTGGCTTATGTCTTTCTTCTTCTTTTTAGGTCTCTCCAAAGCTAGGAGTTCTTCTAGTTCATATTTTCCATAGGTGGGAGATCTTTCTCTCTTCTTGAGGCATTGATCTTCATGTTCCTTGGATGCATGATCCTTGTCTTCACAAATATTGCTAGCTTGGGTTCCTTCTAGATTAGCTTCTTTGTCACCCTTGTTGTCATTAGCTCCTTGGGAAAAGTTCTCTCTCATGTTGATCATTTGAGTAACTAATCCTTGCAACAATTGGGATTGAAGTTTCAAAATCCTTTGTATGGTAGGGTCTAATCCATTGTTGTTGGCTAAAAGTTGAGTTGTCTCTTGGCTCAACTGGTTTTGGGTTGCTATAAGTTCTCTCATGTTGTCTTCTTGGTTGGTGTTGATGTCTCTTGGAGTAGTCATCTGTTTGGGTTTGATAGGAGATTAGGATAGGCAAGATATTTCTATGGAAATATTTCTAATCACACACATCACAATTCACACAAGCAATGTGCAAGCAATCACAAACAAGCATTTCACTCAAACAAGGTTCAAGCACATACTTAGGCAACAAAATATTTTTGGTTACACCACATAAGTTGGTGTGTTTTGACTTAACTAAAATATGGTGGTCTATCTATATGGTTTACTTGTGATTTTTCTTCCCTTTGCATGAGATCATGGTTTCCTTGAGACAAACTCTTGGTTACAACACTTCAAAGTTGTTGATGGTTTCTTCTTATTTTGCATTCCCTCAGTCTCTAATTCTTACGTAAGATTTCCTTGTCTCACTTGTGGTCCTTAGTAGTTTCTATGTTGGAAGTCCTTGGTGAAGAGGTTGAAGATGTTGAAGTCATTAGAGTTGAAGAAGTTGAAGAAGTCCTTTGCATATGGTGTAGTCTTTGGCCATGAGGTAGGTTTTTCCACCAAGTTGAAGTAGAAGAGGTGTAGAGTTGAAAACAAAATGGTTAAGAAAAGAGTTTACAAGTATTTTTGTAAATAAGTTTTGGATCAAAATACAACTCCTATTTTTCTAAGGGTTTTTGTCCAATCCTAGGGTTTACAAATCCTACAGGCAACACAATGCTCTGATACCATCTGTAGGGGTCCCAACCTGATAAGGTAGAGTCCTCCTGTGTTTTGCAATGCTAGTCCCTGGATCAATAGCTAGCATCCACAGTTAAGATGTAATATCAAGAAACAAAGGTCATAATATAACTTTATAACCAGGAATAACATAAGTTTATTACATCAAACATAGCTCAATAGGCTATTACATTACATTGCAGCGGAATAACTATGGTCAAGTGGTCCTTCATCTTCAAAGTGCCACAGGCAGATGTTGGTTGTAGACTTTGTAATCCTAAACAATCAATCTTCACTAAAATCAATCAAACCTGCAACATACAAGTTACAGCCACAAAGGGTCAATACATTTGAATTGTATTGGCAAGTGATACTATGGTAGTATAGTGGAGTCTATCATCTATATGCATTTGGCTAAGTGGAGTTGAGGCTTGCATTGCTCAAAATAGATTTTTCTTATCATTTGAAAATACTAAGTTTTTGTTTTGACAAATTACTTTCCAAGTCATATACCAATCAAAGACTGAAGATCCTTTCCAAGGCATCCACCAATCAAAGACTGAAATGCTTGGAAAAAAACCATTTTTCTCAATCAAAGATTTCAAGATCCTTGTACCAAGCCATCTCTCCATCAATGATTGAAGAATTCAAACAACCCTTGTTCAACCACAAGATTTTAATTTAGAAATTTGAATGATGAGATTCTTGATTGCTTCCATGTCTTGATGCTCAAATTGTCCTTTACCAGGGACATGGCTAAGTACTTAGGTTTTACACTCTGCAGAGGTGGTGCACTTTACCCACAAGACTTGGTTTCCCAAGACAAGATCTTTCGAAGCCTTCCTTAGACCAAAATGGACGCGTTCCAACCTATCAAAACACTACCACCCACTGTCCATTTGGCTAAGTTCTTGCAACCTATATGATCATGGCAGAGCCCATATTGCCAAGTGGTTGCACTTGAAGCTTCTCAACATTTGACATCTCAAATCCCTTTGTTTCCTGGGTGGCCATACACAAGTGAGATACACAAGGTTCCTGGCCTTGTGTAACCACTCAACATAACCCAATCCTTCCATTCCACCCAGGTGATTCATTAACTTAGTTGTTTTATTAAACAAAACATAAGTCCTAAGACTTAGAATATTTTCCATAGTGTGAATATATTTTCCACCCATGTTTTCTATTAGCTAGGCTAAGCTTGGTAGTATTAGGAAACTTAACTTAGGAAATCCTACTAAGGATTCATCTACTAGGTTTTCTTATAGCAAGGTCTATACTTAGCAAAATCCATGCAAGTTTTACTTAGCAAAATCACTAATGCATAGTAAAAGTAATGGGATAGAAGGTATGAAGCATCACTTGCCTTTTTGGAAGGAAATGGTAGTTCACTCCTTGATCTTGTTAGTCTCACACTTCACTACAAGTCAAACAAGGAAACACAAATTCAATTCACATTCCAACCAAAGTCAAACAAACAATTATTCACACACACAAAGTAATGGAATCTAAGTCATGGATGGGAGCATGCACAAAATAGTTTTATTTTGCAAAGGGGGTCTCTATGGGTTTCTAAACTTTGTAAGATCTAATTTGGTCATTTACCAAAGTGGCAAAGTCATTAGTAAGAGGGTTTTGTCCAAAAACTATTTTTAAATCCATTTATCATTTCATGTGGTGAAAAATGTTTTTATTAAGGCAAAACTCTTAAGTTGTTCACCAAATGAGTTGCTATTGCAAAACTTGGTGTTTTTGGGTCAGTAGGTTTGGTCCAAACTATTTTCTCAAAGTTTCTTTTCCATAAACATTTTTATAATAAAAACTATTCCTTTTATTTGGCTAGAAAATGACTTAGTCAAGTAATCTAACCTAAATTTTACAAAAATCATTTCTAACACCAAGGGTTGGTTCCTAGGGTCAGTAAGATCACAACAAACCATTTTGCAAAGGTTTTAATCCAAAAATCATTTTTAAACAATTTTTCTAATCTAAACAAGTACACAAATGTTTCTGCAAATTCAAACAAGCTAACAGATACTATTTGTCAAACTAAGGCCATGGTTGGCTAGGGCTTGTTCTCCTGATTTCATTGATATAAAATTTGTCAAATTTGGACGTGTGGTTTGAAAGTTACAATGGTTTGAAAATTGCATATCAATCTGATTTCAGAAATCTGTTTTAACTCAACTACTGGCACGCGTCGTTATCTTACTGGGCGATACCGGTTCGGCCGGATCGGGCGACGCTGGCCGTCGGATCTAACTATCAACGCGCGGCTCAGATCGATGCATACTCCTTCGCTCTACTTTCTATCATATCCAACGGATCAAGATCGACGGCCTCGGTCCCGACCATAAGTCGGGCTGGGCTCGCTCGCGGGCGCGGCTGGTCGATGGTGTCGCCAAGCAGGTGAAGCGAGAAGGAGGGAGAGGATGTTCACCGTGTTCGCAGACGCTTGGGGGATCTCAAGGAGGCACTGGCTGGTGAAGGGGCGCACGAGGTCAAGAGGAATTCCTCGCCGGAGTTCGGTCTGGCGACGGATGCGCGCGGTCGAGGTCGAGGACGACGCTGTGGTCCACGAGAAGACAAACGGAGGGTTGGGTTAGCTGCGTAGGACCATGGCAAAGATGTGTGCATGATCCAGAGGGAACGGGGTGGTCGGAATTAACCTGTGGGTGTCGTCGGAGTTGAGGCAGACGGCGGAGGTACTGGAGTTTGTTGTTGGCGAGGCTTAGGGGTGCCCGCGGGTGCACTGTGACTGCAGAAGAGTCCGCTGGGGGTTGCTGATCACCGCTGCGTGCTCGAGGAGGCCAGAGGTGGAGTGTGTTGGCCGGATTCGGTGAGAACGGCCGTCGGAGGCAGAGGGAGTCGAGGAGAAATTGGAATGGTCTGGAGGCATGCTCGGGGGAGAAGGAAGAGGGGAAACGTAGAGGAGAGGGAGACGATTAAATGTGCGTGATCACTGCCGGTTTAATTCGTGGCATTAAGGTGAATTACGCTGGGGAATTCAACGGCAGAACGGGGAAAAGAACGGGTCACAGAGGGTGAGGACGAAGAACAGTGGAGTGGGGCCGTTGCGTCAGTGGGAAAAGAAGAAAGAACGGGGTCCACTTGTCAGCCTCTCTGCGGGTCAGTTACTGGGTGTGAACCGTTTTCTTCGGGGAGGAGGGGAGTTGGGCTGGTTACTGGGCCTGTTGGGCCAGATTTGTTGGGCTGTTCTATTTTTTTCTGTCTAATTCTTTTTCTTTTTTCTATTTCTATTTCCTGATTTGTATTTCAAACAAACAATCCAATCAACCATATAAATTCAAACAAACACCACACTTCAATTATTTGAACTTGGTTCTGTTTAGTAGTATAAACCAACTTTCAAGATAAAATAATATTTTAAATCTTTTTAGGTTCTATTTATTAATTAAATAAAATGGACCATGGTTTACTAATAAAATAGGGTTTGGTTTAGTTAATAAAATCTTCATTTGAAATCCAAATATTTTCAAAATCAATTCAGTAGGTTTTATTTGAAAATAAAACTTATTTGGAAATCTTGTTCAAAACAAAATAACCTTTTATTTTAGGGTATTTTAATAATTGGATGAAATGGCCTTAGTTATTTAAATAAAATAGAGTTTGATTTTATTAATCAAATCTTTATTTGAAACCTAAATATTTTCAAAACCAATCAGTGGGTTTTATTTGGGAAATAAGAATACTTGGAGATTTGTTAAAAATAAAATAACATTTTATTTTAGGGTCCATTATTAATTAAATATAATGGACTTTCATTATTATTTCAAATAAGATTTATTTTATTTGAGATATTTATTTTGAATCTAAAATAAAGCCAAAACACTTTAGTAAGTTTTATTAGAGAACATAAAATACTTGTAAAACCTATTTAAAATAATTTAATAAGTTTTGAGGTTTTAATTAAAATGGTAAAATCTTTTATTTGAATAAAATTTGGACACTAATTCCTTATTATTTTATTAAGCAATCCTTTATTATTTTTAAATAAACTTTTGCAATTTTATTTAAAATAAAATGTTTTAATTTCCAAAGCTTGGCCAAGGTTTAATTGGCTTTATAAAATAATCTTTATTTATAAAACTTCTATTTCATTTGAAAACAAATCTTTTCATTTAATTGTTTCAAAATAATATTTCTAATGTTTTTATTTTTCTTTTATTAAATGTTTATCTTTTTAAATCCCTTTAGGTTTATTTTAATTCAAATGGGTTTGAAGTTCCAATTGAATTCAAAAAGTTTCTTCTGGCTCTGAAAATCAAACAAAGTTTTATTTTATTCATTTATTTTCACATTACAAGATTTGGAAAATCTTGGGATGTGACAGTTACTCAGCCAGGAAGCCAGACTGAGACAGCCACGTAGGCCATTACCTTCAAGCTCATGCATGATGACAAGGAGAGAGGCCTAGAGGTAGTCATGCAGGATTTGCTTGGACGCTTGTTAGGGAGACACTCTCGGGAGATTAGAGGTACTCACTTCCACGCCTTCGGTAGACGTGATGAGGATGGTGAGGCCATTGACTTCGAGGATACTGCTAGAGAGACGGCAGAGCCGATTCGTCTATACCTCCAGGACTTAGAGGTTCTTCTTAGGCACCTAGATACTGATAGGAACAACGTCATGCTTAGCAATGACGAACTCCAGGTGCAGCTTCGTGAGAAGGACAAACTCTTCACGGAGCAAGATGAGATAGTCAAAGAAATGGAGGCCAAGTTTGATAGTCAGGATAGAAAGTTCAAGAGTCCAGAGAAAAGAGTCCAAGATAGGAACAAGAGGATTAGAGACATGATTGTAGAACTAGAGGCCAAGGACTTCGAGCTCGAGCATCAGCAGGTGGTGATTGAGAGACTTCGTTCACAGAAGAGGGCTCTCAAAGACAAATTGGAGACCTTGACCACCAATGTCGAGGAATACAAGACCGCTATGGAGAATGCGGGTCTTACACTTGTTGATGAGGAGGTTGATGCAGAGGAGTAGTGATGACTACTCATTTACCTTTTATTTACCATGCTTCTGATTTTTGACTCGCAATGACCATCCAACATGTGGATGGCTTGCTATTGGTGTGTTTACTTTTCAGAACTTGTTATCTATGTTGTTGAACTTTTACTATTATGATGCATGTTTGGTGATTGTTTATGTGATGTATTGTGCATGTTAGCATCTATGGGTATCTCATTCTTATCTCTATTGAAAAACCACAGATGCCTCCCCGACGTGCCAATCCCAACCCTAACAACAACAATATCACTCCCGATATGCAACAGATGATGACAGCTTAGACGCATCTAATGCAAATGATGACCACGTTCATACAGAATCAGAGCAACAACAACAACAATAATAATAGCAACAACAACAACAACAATAACAACAACAACAATAATTAGAACAACCCACTGGGTTTTGACATGCTTACCAGATTCTTAAGACTGAGGCCAGCAAAGTTCTCAGGAACTACTTGTCACATCCCAAGATTTTGCAAATCTTGTTATGTGAAAATAAATGAATAAAATAAAACTTTGTTTGATTTTTAGATCCAGAAGAAACTTTTTATGGAACTTCAAACCCATTTGAATTAAATAAAGTCCTAAAGGGATTCTTAAAGATAAACATTTAATAAAGGAAATTAAAATGTTTTGGAATTACTATTTTGGATCTTTTAATAAAAGGATTTGATATTCAAAAGGAAAGATGGATTTACAAATAAGGATTATTTTATAAAACCAAAACAAAACTTGACTAAGCTTTGGAATTAAAACAAATTATTTTAAATAGCAAAGGTTTAATTAAAAATAATAAAAGGATTTCTTAAATAAAATAATTAATATCCAAGCTCTTTCAAAATAAAAGGTCTTACCAATTTAAAGGAAACATCAAAACTTTTAAATTATTTAAAATAAGTTTTCTAAGTATTTTATATTCACAAATAAAATATACTAAAATGTTTTGACTTTACCTTGGAATTAAAAATAAATATTCTCAATAAAACAAACCCTAGTGGATTTAAAAATGAAAGTCTATGTTATTTAATTAATAAAGGACTCCTTTCAAATATCCTTATTTTCAAATAAAACCTACTGGTTTGATTTTGAAAGTAATTGGATTTCAAATAGAAATTTTATTAATTAAATCAAACCAAATTTTATTAAATAACTAGATCCATTCTATTCAAATAATAAATGGATCCTAAAATAAATAAAATATTATTTTGAATTTGGATTATGTTACTAAATGAACCAAAATACAAGTTCAAAGTTTGTTGAATGTTTGATTGGATTTAAGTGTGATTTGTTTGATTGAAATATCAAATCAGAAATAGAAATGAAAAGAAAAGAAATCGAAACGGAAAAAATAACAAAGAGGGCAACCCAACCTGTGCATTTCAACAAAGCCCAAAGAAGCCAGCCCAACTCTCCTTCCCGCAGAAACGATTGAACCAACTAATCAACCCGCAAGGAGACCGCAAGTGGACCCTCCTCCTTTCTTTTTCCACCGACTGGACCCCTTTTCCACTGTTCTCCTTCTTCCCGCGAACCTTTTCTCCTCACCTCGCTGCAGTAACTCCTGCGTTCAATTCGCCTTAACTCCATGGTAATTCCTCGTCGCGACCACGCCCTTATAATCGCCTTCTCCTCCGACGTATTCCCAGCCCACTTCCCTCTTCGCCTAGGCCGCCTATTCTCTCTACCGCCGCCACTCCGACGGTTCGTGATGATTCCGGAACTGCACCACCCCAAGCCTCACCGACCAAGCACGCAACTTCCCCACTCCGGCGTATCTCCCGCATCAACCGCTCATCCACGGTGTCCTGTGAAGTCGACTTCGACAAGGATCGGAAGCGCCGTCGCCTTCTTCTCCGACGAGCCCCGGTAGAACCCAGTCGCCTCTTCTTCCGGTGCATGCTCACATCATCTCCGTGACCTCCTGCCTAACCCAGCCCTTCGCTTGTCTTCTCGTGGACCACAAAGAACGCCCCTGCTGCCGACCAGAGCGACCGTCGCCAAGAGCAACCCCGGAGAGATTCTTCCGACACAAGGCGCCCGAGCCGACCACACGACGCTTCACCACAGCCGCGACCTCGGTGAGCTTTCCTCCTTATTTTGCTTCCTGTTCGCCAAGACACCGTAATCGACCGTCCGCCGTTAGCCATCGCCGCCGCCATGAATGGTCGAAAGCGAACACCGTAGGATCTCTATCCAACGCCCGAGATAGATCCACTTATTCTCAAGGGTATGTGCTCGTAACCATCCGATCTAACTTAATCCAGCGCCCACGATGCCGATCCACGAAACGGTACCATGAGTAGAAACACGCCAATGTCGTCTGTTAGAATTAGAAAACAGATTTGAATCTGATTTAATTTGCAAACTTCAAATCCTTATAACTTTTGATCCACACGTCCAAATTTTGCAAATTTTATACCAATAAATTCAGGAGAGCAAGCCCTAGCCAACCCTACCCTTAGTTTAGCAAATAGTATTTGATAGCTTGTTTGAATTTGCAGATTCTTTTGTGTGCTTGCTAAACATTGGAAAAATCATTTAAAAATGAATTTTGAGATCAAACCTTTGCCAATTGGTTTATTGTGACCCTACTGACCCTAGGAACTAACCCATAGTGTTAAAAATGATTTTTGTGAAATTTAAGTTGAATTAGTTAACTTAGTCATTTTCTAGCCAAATAAACTCATTAAATTTTATTATGGAAAAGTTTGTGCAAGGAAAACTTTGGGAAAATGAGCCCAAACCTACTGACCCAAAACACCAAGCCTTGCCAAGAGCAACTCACTTGGTGAAAAACCTAAAGTTTTACTTTAAAAAGAATGATTTTCACCACATGAAAAGTGAATGGATTTCAAAATAGACTTTGGGCAAAACCCTCTAACTAATGACTTTGCCATTTTGGTGAATGACCAATGTGGACCTTACAAAGTTTATAAACCTAGTAGAGACCAACCTTGCAATAGAACCCTCTTTTTACAAGACTTGGGAACCATTGCTTTGTGTATGAGAATTATTGTTTGAATGTTGGAATGCTACTTGATACTATGCTTGTTTGATTGTAGTGAAATTAGCAAGGTGTGAGACTAACAAGATCAAGGAGTGACTATCATTCCCTAACAAAAAGGCAAGTTACACTATCATATAAAAGTCCTACTATTTTCGTTATATTTAGTGGATTTTGAAAACATGCATGAAAATAATTTTATACTTATGCTATGCTAAATCCTAATAGGATTACCTATACATTCCTTAGTGAAAACAATGTAGTTGTTACATGCTTAGCCATGCTATATTTTGAAAAGAGATATATGTTGAGATTTTTGTGAAATTGAGAAAAGGACTTGTGATTTTATATAATAAAACAAGGACTCAATGAACCACCTGGGTGGCCAAGGATACTTTGAGTATTGGAGAAGGTGGCAACAAAAGGAACCATGACTATGGCAATCTCTTTGTGTTGTGCTCCAAAGGAAAACCACCCAGGAAACTTAGAGATCGAACATGTTTCTCCAATTGTGGCTTTCATGTACAACCACATGCTATTATGGCTCTGGCTTAGTCAACTACATTAGGAAGACCCATACATTGTCTTTGTTACCGGACATGGGGATCTGGAAGGCTTCATGGGGACTGAAGACAAGCTAGCAATGATGTATGGGAGGACCTCTTGGAAAGACTTCGTCACATTCTCAGTCTGCTAGTACTCCATCTTGGTGAGCACTAATCCAAGAGGCCACCGTGGCAACAAGATGGGATTGTGTCATGTGGGTAAAGTGTACTCCTTCTGCAGAAGTTAATAAAAATCTAAGTACTTAGCCGTGTCCCCGGTTATGGACAATACTGAGCAACTAAAGTTTGAACTATGGGAGATCTCGACATTCCAACTTCTAATATAAAAACTTGATGCACTTGGGGATACCAAGGAATTCAAAGAGATTTTGTTAAGCTTGTTGCACTTGGGGGTTACCAAGGTGCACAAGAGCATGATGTACTTGGGGCTACCAAGGAACTCATGATTTTTGATGAAACTTGATGCACTTGGGGTTACCAAGGTGCTCAAGAGATTTTGACAAGGACTTGAACACTCGAGTTTCTACCAAGGAGTTCAAGGAACTTGGAAAAGTGATTTGAAAAGAGATTTGACAAACCAATTTGTAAAAGATAGGATAAATGTTGCTTTATGCAAACAAGCCCTAAACCCTACTTAGCCAAATATGCATGTATGGATAGGATCCACTCATATTATACATAAAGTGAAACTTGCCAATACAATTCAAATGTATTGACCCTTGTGGCTGTAACTTGAAATGTTGCAGGTTTGTTTGTTTTAAGTGAAGATTGTTTGATTGACTAGGACTACAAAGCCTACAACCAACATCTGCCTGTGGCACTATGAAGATGAAGGACCCATGACTATAGTTATTCCGCTGCAATGTAATGTAATAGCCAAATGAGCTATGTATGATGTAATAAAACTATGTTATTCCTGGTTATAATGTTATAATATGGCCCATGTATCTTGATATTACATCTTAACTGTGGATGCTAGCTATTGATCCAGGGACTAGCATTGTAAAACACAGGAGGACTCTACCTTATCAGGTTGGGACTTCTACACTACTGATCCTATGGTGGCCAATGATTGGCTACGCTCTGTGAACAAGGACTTGGTAACTGTTGGCTGTACTGATGAAGAGAAGGTCAGATTTGCAGCACACTTGTTGGAAGGACCAGCAGCCACTTGGTGGGATAACTTCCAGATCACCACTCCCATTGCGGATGTGACATGGGCTATATTTGAAGATGGTTTCCGTACTACTCACATCTCATCCGGAGTGATGAGTTTGAAGAATAAGGAATTCCATAACTTGAAGCAGCGCCACCACAGCGTGGCAGAGTATATTGAGGAGTTCAACAATCTGGCGCGTTATGCACCGGATGAAGTTGACACTGATGCTAATAGGAAAGAGAAGTTCCTCGAAGGATTGAACGATGAACTGAACCTGCAGCTATCTGTGACCTATGTCCCCACTTACCAGTCTCTTTGTGACAAGGCTACCATTTTGGAGAGCAAGATGAAACAGGTTGAAAGCAGGAAGAGGAAGCACTCTGACAAGCATAGCTCAGTATCGTCTCACAAGCATTCCCATTATGATGAAAGTGGGAATTCTGGATCCCACAAGCATGGAAAATAAAACAGCCACCACAAACACAACCGTCATCATGACAACAAGCACCACCGTAGTCATGACAATGACAAGTACAAGAATCACAAGAGTGGATATAAGAGCCACCACAATGGAAGTGGAAGTGGTAGTGGAAGCCAGCTTGTCAAGAAGGATCTTAGTCAGGTTGAATGTTTCAAGTGCAAGAAGATGGGGCATTATGCAAATGAATGCCCAGAAAAGAGAGTTGAAGGACCCAACAAGCCCAACCCTTTCCAGAAGGGGCAAGTGAACCACATCAATGTGGAGGAAATCTATGAAGAGTCAGATGCCGTGGCTGGTAAGTTCAAACTCAATTCTATTCCAGCACTTGTTATTTTTGATACTGGTGCATCACATTCATTCATATCAAAAGAATTTGTTGATAGAAATGGGTTTCCAACTGAAAAAATTAGGTGTCCAATGAAAGTAAGTTCTCCGGGTGGAGATATGATAGTAAGTCTTGGATGCCGAGATCTAGTAATAGATTTTGGAAAGCATAAGTTTCTAGTGAGTCTGATAATCCTAGATTCCCAAGGACTGGATGTAATTTTGGGAATGGATTGGAAGACCAAGTATGAAGGAGTACTAGATTGTGCCAATCGAACTGTTGCACTCACAACCCCAAAAAAGAAACGGATAAGATTCAAGTCTAATTTTGAATCGAAAGTGATTAAGCTAAATTCTCTTAAGGGAGTTAGCATAGACAGTGTGCCAATTGTGAGTGAATATCCGGATGTGTTTCCGGAATAATTGCCGGGAATGCCACCAGATAGAGATTTGGAGTTTCTTATTGATTTTCTACCAGGATCTGGACCAATAGCAAAGAGACCGTACAAGATGTCAGTAGACGAGTTGAAAGAACTCAAGAAACAACTTGGAGAACAGTTGCAGAAAGGATTTATTCAACCAAGTTCTTCATCTTGGGGAGCACCAGTTTTGTTTGTGGAAAAGAAGGATAGGAGTCAAAGGTTATGCATAGATTACCGCTCACTCAATGAGGTGACTATCAAGAACAAATACCCTTTGCCTAGAATCAATGACTTGTTTGATCAGCTAGAAGGAACCTGTGTGTTCTCAAAAATTGATCTCCGATCAGGATATTTCCAGCTCAAAATAAGGGAACAAGACATACCTAAGACAACTTTCACCACTAGGTATGGATTGTATGAGTACACTGTGATGCCATTCGGTTTGACCAATGCACCAGCTTATTTCATGAATATGATGAACAAGGTGTTCATGGAGTTCCTTGACAAGTTTTTTGTCGTTTTCATCGATGACATTTTGATCTACTCCAAGAGCAAGAAGAGCATGAAGGACATTTGCGTTTGATACTTGAGAAACTTAGAGAGCATAAGCTGTATGCCAAATTCAGCAAGTGTGAGTTTTGGTTGAATGAAGTTGGATTTCTTGGACACGTTGTGTCAGGAGATGGTGTAGCAGTTGATCCTGCTAAAGTTTTAGCTGTAACTGAATGGGAATCTCCTAAGTTAGTGAAAGAGGTTCGTAGTTTCCTTTGAAGGGAATATGCCCTGAGAGGCAATAATAAAGTGTTTATTATGTGTATTCCAAGTATATGATAGATGTTTATTTTGCATGCTATAATTGTATTGATACGGAAACGTTAATACATGTGTGTTTAATAAACAAACAAAAAGTTCTTAGTTATACCTCTCTCATAAACTAGCTCGTTGATTAACAAGATGATCAAGGTTTCCTGATCATGGACATTGGATGTTGTTAATAACGGGATCACAACATTAGTGTAATGGTGTGATGAACATTCATCCGAAGTATAGCATTACGATCAAAGTCATTGAGTTTATATTTCTATAACAACTTACGAAGTGATCCTAATCCTTAGACCATGAGATCATGTCAATCACTAACACCGGAAGAGTTTCTTGATAACATCAAACGTCACACCGTAACAGGGTGATTATAAAGATGGATTCAGAACTAATAAAGTGTTATGTTGAGGCTCATGGATCGAGAGTGGAATTTGTTCATCCCGATGACGGATAGATATACTCTGGGCCCTCTCGGTGATATCACATTGATTAGCTTGCAAGCAAGTGATTTGATCACTAGAATGTTATATCACAGGAACGAGAAAAGAGTGCATGTCGGTAACGAGATCAAACTAGGTATGGAGATACCGATGATCGAATCTCGGACATGTAATATATCGCGAAACAAAGGGATTAAGATACTAGCGTAAAAGGTTCCGACGATCACAAGAAAGTCATCGTTGAATGTGTGGGAGTCAGTATGGGTCTCCAGATCCCTCTTCTGATTATTGATCCGAGAGGGGTCTCGATCATGTCCGCATTATTCACGAACCGTAGGGTGACACACTTTAGAGACACCGACATCCAATTGGAGCAAATTGTCACATCCCAAATTTTAGATTTGGTCGTGCATATCATTCATGTCATTGCATCATATCTTTCCATGCAAAACCGTCGAGTAGAAAGGTTCGGCGAAACGCCTTTTGCAAAACCCTATTATACTTCACGAAGTTTCTCAAGGAGGCTTTAGAAGGACTTGCGATACCACCCTCAGGTTCGAAGTTTCGCAAACCTTAAAGAAAGGTTGTTCCCCTCGACGATACGAACCCGTAGGGGCGAGAATCGCTCCAATCGGAGTTCCTATGCAAAAGCGTCGGACGTTTTAGTAATCCGCCGGAAAACTGTCCGAAAATCCGGACCGATTTCCGAGTTGTAGTCTAACTGCGGACCGATTCTGTTTAGGATTTCCGCGCGCAGGGCCACTTAAAGGACCGCACCACCTTCCTCGGTTTCCGTGCCCGCAACCATCGCCTGCCCACGCGACCGACCCCGCCGCCATCTCCTCCTATCACAAGACGCCGAGGCGAGCCGCCGCATTCGCCGCTGCCGCCAGCGCCGCCTCCGTTTCGCCATCGAGACCGCCGCCGCATCTCGTCACCGCCGGCCAGCAGACGCCGCCGACGCCGCCATCGCCGCTTTCCCACTGCACGCCGCCACCCGCCGCATCGCCGCCACCGCCACGCCGCCGCCATTACACCGCCGTTGCCGCCACGTTGTCATTGCTGCTTATGCGCCAGCGCATCATTGCTACTGCGCTACAAGATGCATCGCCACACAGATACGCAGACGCTGCTGCCGCTATTGCATGCACGCAAACACGCACGTACGCGCCGCCTCGCTGCGCGTATTTATTTTGCCGACCCGATTAGTTGACCATGTGTACCCGGTGAAAGCCTCGTCGCCGAAGTGATCGCCGCTGTCCGGAACCCGTTCGAGTCCGCTTGCCGTCGTTTCCGTAGAAGACAGCCCACCGCCGATCTCGATCAGCGGCTCAGATCATTAGTTGACGGTCAGACTCAGGCGTTGACTAGTCAGACGCCTGCGCCAGTCAGCCGGACTAGTTGACCATCAATGCATACGCTTGATCGGTCAATTTCGTTAATCCTTTTTGTTG
This sequence comes from Avena longiglumis, assembly GCA_030063025.1. Lineage (NCBI taxonomy): Eukaryota > Viridiplantae > Streptophyta > Magnoliopsida > Poales > Poaceae > Avena > Avena longiglumis. Next base: position 144,054,870 of record CP125978.1, on the reverse strand, counting down.
GCAGATTTCGGAAGAATCTTGTAAATTGCATAGAAATTAAACCACTTGGCCAAAAATTGCAAATAAAATGTGTGTAGATTCAGTGAGTCGTGTAGAATCTCGCTGTACCTTTGGTTCAGACTTTTACTGCCAGGTTTATTACAGTTTAATCAAACTAGTTAGTGGCCTTTTCGGAGTAATAAATTCGTAGAAAAAGATCCGTAGCTCCAAAAATCGCGTATGATATGTCCCTGAACTCGTATGAACGAGGGGAATCTCATCGTGAATTAAAAAGGTAGGCTTACATTAAAAACTTCTGCAGTATTTGTCTAATGTCTTTCTGCAGTGTTTTAATTACTCGGGGAGTTTTATAATTCCTTTTCGAGTAATTCCAATTTGTACTGTTTCTAATCAGCGATACCTATGCGGTAGAATTTTCCCAAGATTTTACAAACAGTATACTACCGGTAGTGAATTATTTAATTTCTAGCTCTAGTTGTGAGCTTTACTTTTACTTAATAGTTTTCTTAGCGCTAAAACTATTTTCCATGCATACAATCGGTAGTATTGTGGTATAGGATATTGTGGTGCAGCTGTAGCACCAATTCACTTGCCGTTCTTGCATTCATGCATCATATTTGTTGCATATGTTGTGGATTGTTTGTTTATGAATGCAATTGTGTCGTGTAGATTGTGACGAGTGCAACGCTTGCCCGTGTGAGGATTGTGCTCCAGACCGCTACAACCAAGGCAAGTAGATGCTACTTTGTTCATGATATCGTCCTACTATTTTTAATGCATTGTCGTGTATTTTGTAGATGCATGTGTAGGATGATACTATCGCAATGCTATGTACTATTATGTGGTAGGACCCTCTTTGTAGATGAACCACCGTTAGTAGATGTGCTTAGCCATGCTTGATGAACGAGGGCTGGGTTACATCATTGATACTTGTTTTCTCAAAGTATTGGTTTGTGAAAACTAAAACAACTTAATCAATGAACCCCCTGGGTGTGATGGTATTGATAATTTTTGGTGGTTCATTGCGGAAAGGCACCCAGGTATCAAGAGAGAATGATTGGCTTCTTTATTGTGTAGCTTACGTGTACAACCATGTGCCAATAATGAAACAGCGGTTGGTTGGACTTAGTAGGTTGTGGTAACTCGAACCCGCGTATCCAGAGATGTAGAATTTTGGTAGGTTGGAACGGTGCGCGTCGGGGTTGAGGAGCTACTTCCCTAACAGTATCTTCTTGGACTTCTCCCTATCATCACCCAAAATGAGAGTGATGGTACGAGCTGGGCTGGCCAAGTCACATGGGTAAAGTGTACTAACCTCTGCAGAGTGTATAATCTAATAGATTAGTCGTGTCCCCGGTTATGGACATCTGAGTTGCTAGATATTGATCCCATGACATGTTTCTCGCTCATTCTAATTTCATAATTGTTTTAATAATGTTGGGTTAACTTAATTGGGATCTTTTCAAAGAAAATTGAAAACTGTTTATGAAAGTAGGACAAATGTATTTGCAAATGCAAGCCAGACACAGCTCCACTTGCCAAATATGCATGTAGATGTTAGTACTATTGTCTCCTTTACTAGCTCTACTTGCCATACATTCCATGTATTGACCCTTCGGGGCTGCTACGTTTATGTTGCAGGTTATTCCGATTCTTATTGATCGTTATAGGCCACGGTACTCCACTCGGCACGTGTTCACTTGTGGGCAATTTGAAGAATGGAGGATTTACTTGTTTATGTTGCTACCTGAATAATTTGAGCTAGCCTTATGCTAAGCTTTTATTGTAATAATGGTACTCTGGATCTTTGTAGATCATGATACACGGATATTTTGCTATGTTATCTATCTTACTCTATTGTGGGCCAATGAGCCGATCCAGGGATTGGCATGTCACATAGAGGCCACGGTGTTTTCAGAACCGGGGTGTTACACAAATGTTTCATGCCGAAAGAATGAACAAGCGCAGGAATTTATTTCACTAGATACCGAAACAGGTTTTCGGGTGAAATTGCATAAAGTGGTTATGCATGTGAAATAGAATTCTAGCAAGGGGTTATTTGTGAATGTTTGTCATTAAAGTAATTGACAAAATTCTGTATAAAATAAAAGATTTTTATTTAATGAGAGTTTGCATTAAATTTAGTGGAAATTTAATGGGAATTTGAGTGGACTTTTGAGTGGAGGGAATTTAAAGGAGATTTGTGAGTGGAGTGTCCACCCACATGAAGAGGGGAGGGCAGCCCCCATGCATGCCACCCCTTGGAGTTCCCCTCCTCCTATAAAAGGAGCCCCTCCTCACTTGTCTCACACACCTCCTCGTGAAGGATCTCTCTCCCCTCTAGAATTTATCCCCATGGTCTCGGACTAGCGAGATACATGTTCCGTGGCTATTCGGCAAGAAAGAGTTGTGCTTCCGCTGCATCACGGAGCGAGGAGGCAGAGGTTGCTCGGTGCCTCGAGCGTGTGTGCGAGCACGGATGCGCTGCGATTTATGGCGCTAGGACTTCCTCTCGATCTTGAGATCGCAAGAGATCGTCTACATCAACCACGAGTTGAACTCGTTAAGCTTTGTCGGTCTTCAAGGGTATGTTCTCTACGGATATACATCCGCTTGTTTGTATCTAGTAGATAGATCTTGGTATATAGTTCACATCGAGGAAAATTTTGTTTTCTATGCTGCGAACCCTACAGTGGTATCAGAGCCGGATCTATGCGTAGATACTTTACACGGGTAGTACACATATGAGTATGTGGGCAATGATGATCATGTTGTTGCTCCTTTGTTGTAATTTTGGATATTGGTGGCATAGTGGGATGAAGCCCGAACAAACTTTACATGTCCTCGCACATGAGACCTGTCCACGCTTGACATGCAACTAGTTTGCATAAGTGGCTAGCGGTGTGTCTCTCCTACTATAGTCAATATCTATTTTGCAAGCGAGTTGTCAACAATTTGATTATCCTCGTTGTGGTTCATGTTCGTAGGTAAGAACGGTTCTATCTCGATAGCCCTAAGCCACGTAAAACTTGCAATGGATAAATTAGAGGCGTCTAGTTTAGATTGTTGCTGGGCTAGTGTTATGATATGGTAGTGTTGTAAGTAGAAGTATGAGATGATACTTACAACACATAGCGTGTAAAATCCATAGACCTTGGATTTACACATATAGGTATGATAGTGATCATACCACGATGCACATGATAGAGATCATCTGCGGGAACCATATCATTTCACTAATAAACATATGATGTTTGATAGCATCTTATTTGCTTGTTTAGTGCTTTGTTAGCATGATAAGATGATACCTTATTTAAATATCAAGATAAGAATGTGTTCTTCCTTTAGTATGCACCGATTATGTTTTCGTCGCTCCAAGACATCACGTGATGATCGGGTGTTCTTGGATCCACGACCATATTTCGGGTGTAAAACAGTTACACACGCGAATACTAAGGTTCTAACTTGGCGAGCCTAGCATGTACATACGACCTCTAACACGGACTGAAAGGTTAAGCATGAGTCATATAGTTGATATGATGCCCATTTGATGCTCGCCTTTGAAGCTATACCGACTCACGTGATGATCGGACTTGGTATAGTGGATTTGGTTCATGTAGTCACCAAAAAGGCACGAGGGATGTCGTTTTTGAGTGGGAGTTCATTCATAATATGGATTATTTGAAATCAATCTATCATAAACTTAGTCTAAACTTTACAAATTCTGTTGTAGATGGCACCACCTGCTTTTAATTTCAATGTGTTCATGGAGAAAGAGAAACTAGCAACGAACGGTAGCAACTTTACCGAATGGGCCATGAATTTGAGGATTCTCCTCTCACGCACAAAAGCAATATGTGCTAGAAGCCATAGGCCCCCCACCTTTAGATGATGCCCCTGACGAGGAGAAGAATGTCTATCAGACTCGTCAGGAGAACCACAACTTAGTTCATTGCGGCATATTGTATGGGCTAGAGCCGGAACTTTGAAAGCGTTTCGAAAACGGCAATGCATTTGATACAATGGGTGAGTTGAAAATGATTTTAGACACACATGTCAACAGAGAGCTACAACGCCGTAAAAGTTCTTTAGCTGCATGATGGAAGAGCACAGCTTCGTTAGTGAGCATGTACTCAAGATGTTGGGTTACGCCGATAAGCTTGTGTCCTTGGGAATATCGATTCCCATTGACTTAGGCATCCATCGTGTTCTGCAGTCTCTGCCACCTAGCTATAAGAGCTTCGTGATGAGCTATAATATACAAGGCATGAAGAAGTCTCCCGAGCTCACAATGCTTAAAACCGCGAAGTGGAGATCAAAAGGAACATCAAGTGTTGATGATCAATAGGAACACCGGTTTCAAGAAAGACAAGAAGGGAAACGGAAGGGAAGTAAGGCGGCAAGCCGTTGCTACCGAAAAGAAACCCCGAGTTGGACCTAAGTCCGATTCCGAAAAGTGCTACTATTGTAAGGGACCGCCATCGAAGCAACCGCCCCAAGTATCTGGCAGAGAGGAAGGCCGGCAAGGCAAACAAAGTTATATATGATATACATGTTATTGATGTGTACTTGAATAGTGCTCGCAGTAGCACCTGGGTATTTGATACCGTCGGTTGCTAATATTTGTAACTCGAATCGAAATGCGGAACAAGCGACCGCTAGCAAGGGGTGAGGTCAAGATGCGTGTCGGCAATGGATCAAGCGTTGATGTGATCGCCGTTTAACGCTGCCTCTCCACTTGCCGTCGGGATTAGTTATAAACTTGAATAAATGTTATCCGTGCCCGACCGAGCATGAACATTGTATCCGGATCGTGTTTGATGCGGTGGTTATTCATTTAACCGAGAACAATGGTTGTTCCATTTATATGAATGAAATCTTTTATGGTCATGCACCGATGATGAATGGTTTATTTCTATTAGATCTCGATGATAATGTTACACATATTCATAATGTTGATGATAAAAGGATTAAACTTAATGATGATATATCCGCATATATGTGGCACTGCCGTCTAGGTCATATTGGAGTTAAACGCATGAAGAAGCTCCATTCGGATGGACTTTTGGAATCACTTGATTATGAATCATTTGATACATGTGAGCCATGCCTTATGGGCAAGATGACTAGAACGCCGTTTTCCGGTTCAATGGAACGGGCGACAAATTTATTGGAAATCATACATTCTGATGTATGTGGTCCAATGAGTGTGTCGGCGCGAGGTGGATATCGTTATTTTTTTTACTTTCACGGATGATTTGAGTAGATACAGTTATATCTACTTGATGAAACACAAGTCTGAAACCTTTGAAAAGTTCAAGGAATTTCAGAATGAAGTGGAAAATCATCGTAATAGAAAGATCAAATTTTTACGGTCCGACTGTAGAGGTGAGTATCTAAGTTACGAGTTTAGCACTCACATGAAAGAGTGTGGAATTGTTTCACAACTCACACCTGCCCGAACACCACAGCGAAATGGTGTGTCGGAACGTCGTAATCGTACTTTATTAGATATGGTTCGATCTATGATGTCTCTGACGGACTTGCCGTTGTCATTTTGGGGTTATGCACTAGAAACTGCTGCATTCACTTTAAATCGGGCACCATCTAAATCCGTTGAAAAGACACCGTATGAATTGTGGTTTGGAAACAAACCTAAGTCATCATTTCTAAAGTTTGGGGATGCGATGTTTATGTGAAGAAACTTCAACCGGATAAACTCGAACCCAAAGCGGAAAAATGCATCTTCATAGGATACCATAAAGAAACTATTGGGTATTCCTTCTATCATAGATCCGAGGACAAGGTTTTTGTTGCCAAGAATGGATCCTTTCTAGAGAAAGAGTTTCTCGCGAAAGGTGTGAGTAGTCGGAAGGTAGAACTCGAAGAGGTTGTGGAACCTTCTCTTCAAAGTATGGCGAGTAGCGCTTGTTGGAAGTTGTTCGAGTTGGCTCCACCTGTTGAAGAGGGAACTAATGATAATGATCATGAAACTCCGAAGAGTACTCCGAACCTCGCAGGTCAAGCAGACGCGTGCAGCTCCCGAATGTCGGAAATCCTGTCATGAATTTCATGGTTGATGAAAATGATGACCTGCGACGTATGAAGAAGCGATGATGAGCGATTCCAACAAATGGTTAGAATCCATGAAATCGAGATGGAATCCATGTATGAAAATCAAGTTTGGAACTTGGTGGAATTACCTCACGAGAAAGGCCGTGGAGAACAAATGGATTTTCAAAAGGAAAACCGATCTTGATGGTAATGTGACTGTCTATAAAGCTCGACTTGTCGCAAAGGGTTTCGACAAATTCAAGGAGTTGACTACGATGAGACTTTTCTCTCCGTAGCGATGCTAAAATCAGTTAGGATTATGTTAGCAATTGCTGCATATTTCGATTATGAGATATGGCGGATGGATGTAAAACCGCGTTTCTCAATGGTAATATTGAAGAAGAGTTGTATATGATACAACCAAAGGGTTTTGTCGATCCTAAGGATGCTAACAAGGTGTGCAAGCTTCAGCGATCCATCTATGGATTGAAGCAAGCATCACGGTTGGAATCTCCGCTTTGATGAGGTGATCAAAGAGTTTGGATTTGTCCAAACTTATGGAGAAGCTTGTATTTACAAGAAAGTGAGTGGGAGCAATGTGGCATTTCGATATTATATGTGGATGACATATTATTGATCGAAAATGATATAGATATTTTAAACAGTGTTAAAAGTTATCTAAACAAATTTTCAATGAAGGACCTAGGTGAGCGTCATACATATTAGGCATAAAGATCTATAGAGATAGATCTAGGCGCCTAATAGGGCTATCATAAAGTACATACCTTGATAAGATTTTAAAGAAGTTTAAAATGGACGGAAGTAAGAAGGGTTCTTACCTATGTTGCAAGGCAAGACATTGAGTAAGACTCAAAGTCCCGGCCAGGAAGAAAGAGAGATAATGGACAGAGTCCCCTATGCTTCATCCATAGGCTCTATAATGTACGCCATGCTATGTACAAGACCGGATGTGGCACATGCTATTAGTTTGACTAGTAGGTACCAATCGGATCTAGGTTCTGAACACTGGATAGCGGTCAAGAATATCCTTAAGTACTTACAAAGAACTAAGGATATGTTTCTTGTATACGGAGATGAAGAAGAGCTCGTCGCTAAGTGTTATGTCGACGCTAGCTTTGACACCGATCCGGATGACTCTAAGTCTCAATCCGGATACGTATTCTCATGAATGGCAGAGCGGTTAGTTGGAGGAGCTCCAAACAACCTGTGGTAGTGGGATCAACAACGGAGGCCGAATATGTTGCTGCTTCAGAAGCGGCTCAGGAAGCATTTTAGATGAAGGAGTTCATATCCGAACTAGGAGTGGTGGCAAACGCGTTGGACCCAATGGTGATCTATTGTGACAACAATGGTGCCATTGCCAGTGCCAAAGAGCCAAGGTCTCACAAGCATTCCAAGCATATTAAGCGCCGGTTTCACTCCATCCGCGAGCATGTCAAGGATGCAGATATCAAGATTTGTAAAGTACATACGGATCTCAATGTAGCAGATCCGTTGACTAAAACTCTCCCTAGAGCAAAACATGATCAACACCAGAACTCAATGGGTGTTAGATTTATCACTATGTAACTAGATTATTGTCTCTAGTGCAAGTGGGAGACTGAAGAGAATATGCCCTGAGAGGCAATAATAAAGTGTTTATTATGTGTATTCCAAGTATATGATAGATGTTTATTTTGCATGCTATAATTGTATTGATACGGAAACGTTAATAAATGTGTGTTTAATAAACAAGCAGAAAGTTCCTAGTTATGCCTCTCTCATAAACTAGCTCGTTGATTAACAAGATGATCAAGGTTTCCTGATCATGGACATTGGATGTTGTTAATAACGGGATCACAACATTAGTGTAATGGTGTGATGAACATTCATCCGAAGTATAGCATTACGATCAAAGTCATTGAGTTTATATTGCTATAACAACTTACGAAGTGATCCTAATCCTTAGACCATAAGATCATGTCAATCACTAACACCGGAAGAGTTTCTTGATAACATCAAACGTCACACCGTAACAGGGTGATTATAAAGATGGATTTTTAACTAATAAAGTGTTATGTTGAGGCTCATGGATCGAGAGTGGAATTTGTTCATCCCGATGACGGATAGATATACTCTGGGCCCTCTCGGTGATATCACATTGATTAGCTTGCAAGCAAGTGATTTGATCACTAGAATGTTATATCACAGAACGAAAAGAGTGCATGTCGATGCGAGATCAAACTAGGTATGGAGATACCGATGATCGAATCTCGGACATGTAATATATCGTGAAACAAAGGGATTAAGATACTAGCGTAAAAGGTTCCGACGATCACAAGAAAGTCATCGTTGAATGTGTGGGAGTCAGTATGGGTCTCCAGATCCCTCTTCTGATTATTGATCCGAGAGGGGTCTCGATCATGTCCACATTATTCACGAACCGTAGGGTGACACACTTAAGAGACACCGACATACAATTGGAGCAAATTGTCACATCCCAAATTTTAGATTTGGTCATGCATATCATTCATGTCATTGCATCATATCTTTCCATGCAAAACCGTCGAGTAGAAAGGTTCGGCGAAACGCCTTTTGCAAAACCCTATTATACTTCGCTACGAGTTTCCTGCGGGAGGCTTTAGAAGGAATTGCGACAACCACCCCTGTAGGTTCGAGTTTTTGCGCAAACCTTGACGAAAGGTTGTTCCCCTCGACGATACGAACCCGTAGGCGCGAGAATCGCTCCAATCGGAGTTCGTATGCAAAAGCCTCGGACGTTTTAGTAATCCGCCAGAAAACTGTCCGAAAATCCGGACCGATTTCCGAGTTGTAGTCTAACTGCAGACCGATTCTGTTTAGGATTTCCGCGCACAGGGCCACTTAAAGGACTGCACCACCTGCCTCGGTTTCCGTGCCCGCAACCACCGCCTGCCCACGCGACCGACCCCGCCGCCATCTCCTCCTACCGCGCACGCCGCCCGAGGCGAGCCCACCGCCGTCGCCGGCCATCGCCGTCGCTGCCGCCAGTTGCGCCTCGCTGCCGCCTCTCCGTTCCCGCCACCGAGACCGCCCGCCGCCGCATCTCGTCACCGCCGCCGGCAAGCTTCCGCGCCGACGCCGCCATCGCCGCCTCCCGCGCGCACGCCGCCACCCCGCCATCGCCGCCGCCGCTAGTTGCCGCCCGCTGCGCTTGCAAGCAGCGCTGCTGCTTGCGCGCCGCATGTTGCTTTGCGTTGCGCGCATGCTGCCGCAGACAGCGTATACGCAGCGCCGTGTTATTGCATGCACGCGCAACACGCACGCCTGCGCCGCGCGTATTTATTTTGCCGACCCGATTAGTTGACCATGTGTACCCGTGCAGGAAAGCCTCGTCGCCGGAAGTGATCGTCGCCGCTGTCCGGAACCCGTTCGGAGTCCGTTTCGTCGTCGTTTCCGGTAAGACAACATCCACCGTCAGATCTCAGATCAGCGGCTCAGATCGTTAGTTGACCGGTCAGACTCAGGCGTTGAGTAGTCAGACGCCCAGTCAGCGGACTAGTTGACCAGTCAACAGACACAGTTGACTGGGTCAATTTCGTTAATCCTTTTTGTTGGCAGATTTTGGAAGAATCTTGTAAATTGCATAGAAATTAAACCGCTTGGCCAAAAATTGCAAATAAAATATGTGTAGATTCAGTGAGTCGTGTAGAATCTCGCTGTACCTTTGGTTCAAACTTTTACTTCCAGGTTTAGTACAGTTTAATCAAACTAGTTAGTGGCCTTTTCGGAGTAATAAATTCGTATAAAAAGATCCGTAACTCCAAAAATCGCGTATGATATGTCCCTGAACTCTTATGAACGAGGGGAATCTCATCATTAATTAAAAAGGTAGGATTACAGTAAAAACTTCTGCAGTATTTGTCTAATGTTTTTCTGCAGTGTTTTAATTACTCGGGGAGTTTTATAATTCCTTTTTGAGTAATTCCAATTGGTACTATTTCTAATCAGTGATGCCTATGCGGTAGAATTTTCCCAAGATTTTACAAACAGTATACTACCGGTAGTGAATTATTTAAGTTCTAGCTCTAGTTGTGAGCTTTACTTTTACTTAATAGTTTTCCTAGCGCTAAAACTATTTTCCATGCATACAATCGGTAGTATTGTGGTATAGGATGTTGTGGTGCAGATGTAGCTCCAATTCACTTGCAGTTCTTGCATTCATGCATCATATTTGTTGCATATGTTGTGGATTGTTTGTTTATGAATGCAATTGTGTCGTGTAGATTGTGACGAGTGCAACGCTTGCTCGTGTGAGGATTGTGCTCCAGACCGCTACAACCAAGGAAAGTAGATGCTACTTTGTTCATGATATCGTCCTACTATTTTTAATGCATTGTCGTGTATTTTGTAGATGCATGTGTAGGATGATACTATCGCAATGCTATGTCCTATTATGTGGTAGGACCCTCTTTGTAGATGAACCACCGTTGGTAGATGTGCTTAGCCATGCTTGTTGAACGAGGGCTGGGTTACATCATTGATACTTGTTTTCTCAAAGTATTGGTTTGTGAAAACTAAAACAACTTAATCAATGAACCCCCTGGGTGTGATGGTATTGATAATTTTTGGTGGTTCATTGCGGAAAGGCATCCAGGTATCAAGAGAGAATGATTGGCTTCTTTATTGTGTAGCTTACGTGTACAACCATGTGCCAATAATGAAATAGCGGTTGGTTGGACTTAGTAGGTTGTGGTAACTCGAACCCGCGTATCCAGAGATGTAGAATTTTGGTAGGTTGGAACGGTGCGCGTCGGGATTGAGGAGCTACTTCCCGAACAGTCTCTTCTTGGACTTATCCCTATCATCACCCAAAATGAGAGTGATGGTACGAGCTGGGCTGGCCAAGTCACATGGGTAAAGTGTACTAACCTCTGCAGAGTGTATAATCTAATCGATTAGCCGTGTCCCCGGTTATGGACATCTGAGTTGCTAGATATTGATCCCATGACATGTTTCTCGCTCATTCTAATTTCATAATTGTTTTAATAATGTTGGGTTAACTTAATTGGGATCTTTTCAAAGAAAATTGAAAACTGTTTATGGAAGTAGGACAAATGTATTTGCAAATGCAAGCCAGACACAGCTCCACTTGCCAAATATGCATGTAGATGTTAGTACTATTGTCTCCTTTACTAGCTCTACTTGCCATACATTCCATGTATTGACCCTTCGGGGCTGCTACGTTTCATGTTGTAGGTTATTCCGATTCTTATTGATCGTTATAGGCCATGGTACTCCACTCGGCACTTGTTCACTTGTGGGCAATTTGAAGAATGGAGGATTTACTTGTTTATGTTGCTACCTGAATAATTTGAGCTAGCCTTATGCTAAGCTTTTATTGTAATAATGGTACTCTGGATCTTTGTAGATCATGATACACGGATATTTTGCTATGTTATCTATCTTACTCTACTGTGGGCCAATGAACCGATCCAGGGATTGGCATGTCACATAGAGGCCACGGTGTTTTCAGAACCGGGGTGTTACACAAATGTTTCATGCCGAAAGAATGAACAAGCGCAAGAATTTATTTCACTAGATACCGAAACAGGTTTTCGGGTGAAATTGCATAAAGTGGTTATGCATGTGAAATAGAATTCTAGCAAGGGGTTATTTGTGAATGTTTGTCATTAAAGTAATTGACAAAATTCTGAATAAAATAAAAGATTTTTATTTAATGAGAGTTTGCATTAAATTTAGTGGAAATTTAATGGGAATTTGAATGGACTTTTGAGTGGAGGGAATTTAAAGGAGATTTGTGAGTGGAGTGTCCACCCACATGAAGAGGGGAGGGCAAGGGGGCAGCCCCCATGCGCCGGCCACCCCCTTGGAGTTCCCCCCTCCTCCTATAAAAGGAGCCCCCCTCCTCACTTGTCTCACACACCTCCTCGTGAAGGATCTCTCTCCCCCTCTAGAATTTATCCCCCATGGTCTCGGACTAGCGAGATACATGTTCCCGGTGGCTATTCCGCAATAAAGAGTTGTGCTTCCGCTACATCGCTGGAGCGAGGAGGCAGAGGTTGCTCGGTGCCTCGAACGTGTGTGCGAGCACGGATGCGCTGCTGATTTGCGGCGCTAGGACTTCCTCTCGATCTTGAGATCGGCAAGAGATTGTCTACATCAACCACGAGTTGAACTCGTTAATCTTTGTCGGTCTTCAAGGGTATGTTCTCTACGGATATACATCCGCCCGTTGTTTGTATCTAGTAGATAGATCTTGGTATATAGTTCACATCGTAGGAAAATTTTTGTTTTCTATGCTGCGAACCCTACGGGTATCGAGCCGGATCTATGCGTAGATACTTTACACGGGTAGTACACATATGAGTATGTGGGCGATGATGATCATGTTGTTGCTCCTTTGTTGTAATTTTGGATATTGGTGGCATAGTGGGATGAAGCGGCCCGGACAAACTTTACATGTCCTCGCACATGAGACCTATTCCACGCTTGACATGCAACTAGTTTGCATAAGTGGCTACCGGGTGTCTGTCTCTCCTACTATAGTCAATATCTATTTTTCAAGCGAGTTGTCAACAATTTGATTATCCTCGTTGTGGTTCATGTTCGTAGGTAAGAACGGTTCTATCTCGATAGCCCTAAGCCACGTAAAACTTGCAATGGATAAATTAGAGGCGTCTAGTTTAGATTGTTGCTGGGCTAGTGTTATGATATGGTAGTGTTGTAAGTAGAAGTATGAGATGATACTCTTACAACACACATAGCGTGTAAAATCCATAGACCTTGGATTTACACATATAGGTATGATAGTGATCATACCACGATGCACATGATAGAGATCATCTGCGGGAACCATATCATTTCACTAATAAACATATGATGTTTGATAGCATCTTATTTGCTTGTTTAGTGCTTTGTTAGCATGATAAGATGATCCCTCATTTAAATATCAAGATAAGAATGTGTTCTTCCTTTAGTATGCACCGATTATGTTTTCGTCGCTCCAAGACATCACGTGATGATCGGGTGTTCTTGGATCCACGACCATATTTCGGGTGTAAAACAGTTACACACACGAATACTAAGGTTCTAACTTGGCGAGCCTAGCATGTATAGACATGGCCTCGGAACACGGACCGAAAGGTTAAGCATGAGTCATATAGTTGATATGATGCCCATTTGATGCTCGCCTTTGAAGCTATACCGACTCACGTGATGATCGGACTTGGTATAGTGGATTTGGTTCATGTAATCACCAAAAAGGCACGAGGGATGTCGTTTTTGAGTGGGAGTTCATTCATAATATGGATTATTTGAACTCAATCTATCATAAACTTAGTATAAACTTTACAAATTCTGTTGTAGATGGCACCACCTACTTTTAATTTCAATGTGTTCATGGAGAAAGAGAAACTAGCAACGAACGGTAGCAACTTTACCGAATGGGCCATGAATTTGAGGATTCTCCTCTCTGCTACACAAAAGCAATATGTGCTAGAAGCGCCGTTAGGCCCCCCACCTTTAGATGATGCCCCTGACGAGGAGAAGAATGTCTATCAGACTCGTCAGGAGGGCCACCACTTAGTTCATTGTGGCATATTGTATGGGCTAGAGCCGGAACTTTGAAAGCGTTTCGAAAACGGCAATGCATTTGATACAATGGGTGAGTTGAAAATGATTTTCGACACACATGCTGATGTAGAGAGCTACAACGCTTCAGAAAAGTTCTTTAGCTGCATGATGGAAGAGCACAACTCCGTTAGTGAGCATGTACTCAAGATGTCGGGTTACGCTGATAAGCTTGTGTCCTTGGGAATATCGATTCCCATTGACTTAGGCATCCATCGTGTTCTGCAGTCTCTGCCACCTAGCTATAAGAGCTTCGTGATGAACTATAATATACAAGGCATGAAGAAGTCTCTCCCCGAGCTTCACAATGCTTAAAAGCTGAGTGGAGATCAAAAGGAACATCAAGTGTTGATGATCAATAGGAACACCGGTTTCAAGAAAGACAAGAAGGAAAACGGAAGGTAAGTAAGGCGGCAAGCCTGTTGCCACGCCTGAAAAAGAAACCCGAGTTGGACCTAAGTCGATTCGAAAGTGCTACTATTGTAAGGGGACTGGCCACTGGAAGCACAACTGCCCCAAGTATCTGGCATACAGGAAGGCCGGCAAGGCAAACAAAGGTATATATGATATACATGTTATTGATGTGTACTTGAATAGTGCTCGCAGTAGCACCTGGGTATTTGATACCGGTTCAGTTGCTAATATTTGTAACTCGAATCAGGGGCTGCGGAACAAGCGACCGCTAGCAAGGGGTGAGGTCAAGATGCGTGTCGGCAATGGATCAAGCGTTGATGTGATCGCCGTCGGAACGCTGCCTCTCCACTTGCCGTCGGGATTAGTTATAAACTTGAATAAATGTTATCTGGTGCCTGCACTGAGCATGAACATTGTATCTGGATCGTGTTTGATGCGGAGTGGTTATTCATTTAAATCCGAGAACAATGGTTGTTCCATTTATATGAATGAAATCTTTTATGGTCATGCACCGATGATGAATGGTTTATTTCTATTAGATCTCGATGATAATGTTACACATATTCATAATGTTGATGCTAAAAGGATTAAACTTAATGATGATATATCCGCATATATGTGGCACTGCCGTCTAGGTCATATTGGCGTTAAACGCATGAAGAAGCTCCATTCGGATGGACTTTTGGAATCACTTGATTATGAATCATTTGATACATGTGAGCCATGCCTTATGGGCAATATGACTAGAATGCCGTTTTCCGGTTCAATGGAACGGGCGACAAATTTATTGGAAATCATACATTCTGATGTATGTGGTCCAATGAGTGTGTCGGCGCGAGGTGGATATCGTTATTTTGTTACTTTCACGGATGATTTGAGTAGATACGGTTATATCTACTTGATGAAACACAAGTCTGAAACCTTTGAAAAGTTCAAGGAATTTCAGAATGAAGTGGAAAATCATCGTAATAGAAAGATCAAATTTCTACGGTCCGACCGTAGAGGTGAGTATCTAAGTTACGAGTTTAGCACTCACATGAAAGAGTGTGGAATTGTTTCACAACTCACACCTGCCGGAACACCACAGCGAAATGGTGTGTCGGAACGTCGTAATCGTACTTTATTAGATATGGTTCGATCTATGATGTCTCTGACGGACTTGCCGTTGTCATTTTGGGGTTATGCACTAGAAACTGCTGCATTCACTTTAAATCGGGCACCATCTAAATCCGTTGAAAAGACACCGTATGAATTTCTCCAAGATAGCTAAGACAATGACAAAATTGCTAAAGGAAGACAAGAAATTTGCTTGGTCTGAAGGATGTGAACTCAGTTTCCAAGAATTGAAGAAGAGACTAGTGACAGCACCAGTCTTATGTCTGCCAGATTTGGAGAAGGATTTCCAAGTGTATTGTGATGCATCTCATCATGGATTAGGTGCAGTGCTAATGCAAGAAGGGAAAGTTGTGGCTTATGCCTCGAGACAACTCAAAATTCATGAAGTAAATTACCCTACTCATGATTTAGAGTTAGCCTCTGTTGTCCATGCACTCAAAACATGGAGACATTACCTTTTGGGAAAGCGATGTGAAGTGTTCACAGATCAAAAAAGTTTGAAGTATATCTTCACCCAGAAAGAGATTAACATGAGACAAAGAAGATGGCTAGAACTCATCAAGGACTATGACTTGAGTTTGCAATACCACCCCGGTAAAGAAAATGTTGTAGCGGATGCTCTGAGCCGTAAAGTTTTTGTGAATGGTCTTACAAAGGGGGAATTGCCAGATGATCTGTGTGCCCAATTTAGATATCTCCGATTGGAGATTGTACCTGAAGGACATCTCATGTCACTGGACGTTCAACCCACTTTGTTGGACAAAATCAAAGAAGCCAAAAGACATATAAGGAAATTGAAGAGATTAAGGAAAAGATTGGTAAGGTAAAAGCCAAAGGATTCCATGAAGACGAACATGTTACTTTATGGTATGGAAAACGTATCTGCGTTCCGCAAGATCCGGAGCTTCGGGAACTGATTTTACAAGAAGCACACAACTCACCATATTCTATTCATCCGAGGAACACCAAAATGTACATGGATATGAAGGAAAGATTTTGGTGGAATAATCTAAAGAAGGACATCGCCGAACATATTGCTTTGTGTGATGTATGTAGTAGAGTGAAAGCGGAACATCAGAAACCAGCAAGATTGCTACAACCACTACCTATTCCTGATTGGAAGTGGGACAAGATTGGCATTGATTTCATCACCGGATTGCCAAGGACCAGGTCAGGATATGACTCTATTTGGGTAGTGGTGGATCTCTTAACTAAAGTGGCTCATTTCATACCCGTGAAGACAACCTATACAAGTGCTAAGTTAGCCAAGATCTATATGAGTAGGATTGTATGTCTGCATGGAGTACCCAAGAGTATCGTGTCAGATAGGGGAACTCAATTCACTTCTCATTTTTGGAGGAAACTACATGAGTCATTGGGAACAAGGTTGGAATTTAGCACTGCTTTTCATCCTCATACTTATGGACAAACGGAAAGGACCAACCAGATTCTTGAAGATATGTTGAGAGCATGCGCTCTAGATTATAGAGCCAGTTGGGATGAAAGTCTACCTTACGCAGAATTCTCTTACAATAACAGCTATCAAGCCAGTATTGAGATGGCACCATTTGAGTTTCTCTATGGGAGAAAGTGTACCACCCCATTGCTATGGAATTTTGTGGGAGAAATAAGTTTGTTCGGACCAGAACTAATCAAAGAGGCTGAAGAGAAAGTCAAGCTAGTTAAGGACAGAATGAAGATAGCACAGTCCCGACAGAAGAGCTACGCTGATCCTAAGCGTAGAGAAGTCACCTATGAAGTGGGTGATAGAGCTTATCTTAGAGTGTCACCACTTCGAGGAGTGAAGAGATTTGGTGTCAAAGGTAAATTGGCCCCAAGATATGTTGGACCATTCATTATTCTGAGTCGTAAAGAAGAAGTAGCTTATGAGACTGAATTGCCAGAATCTTTGTCTGCCGTTCACAATGTGTTTCATGTGATTCAGCTTAAGAAATGCCATCCAGAGATGGAAGAGACTTCTTTGAAGGATACTATACCATTGGAAGATGTCCAATTGGAAAGTGATCTCACTTACGAAGAGAAACCTATCAAGATTCTTGAGACTGCAGAAAGAGTTACTCGGACTAAGACTATCAAATTCTGCAAAGTTCAATGGAACCATCATTCCGAAGAAGAAGCAACATGGGAAAGAGAAGATGATCTTCGGAAGGACCACCCTCACCTATTTGCTAGCCAACCCGAATCTCGAGGGCGAGATTCATCTTAAGGGGGTTAGATTAGTAACATCCCTAAAATCATGTTTTCACAGATTGCATATCATTCATGCATGCATATCATTTTAGGGATCAATTTCAAACTCTTTTGAAAGAAACAAAAACTTGAGTGCTATTATTTCATGTGAGCAAGCTTTGATCTAATGCCACTCTCAAGTGAGATAATAATTGTTTTAAACCAAGTTTTGTTTGCCCTTAGGTTGGATTGGTTAAGTGTTAAAGCTTGGACAAAAATTTCCAAAACAAATATGGTTTTAAAACCATTTTCAAATCTTCATCAAACCATGTGCTAAGACACTGTTATTTTTAGAAAAATCTTCAAAGGACCATGCTAGTCCAACAAGACAGCATGATTTTATGCTCAAAGTTATAAAAAATTCATTTTATAGAAGGCCAGAAAGGTTTGGAATTCAAATGATTTTGAATTTGTTTGAAAAGGATTCCTGAAAAATCGAATTAGCAAAAGAAAAGGGAATAGAAATCTGCACTGGGCCAGGCGCCACGTTTTCAGCCCAACAGCAAACTCAGCTCAGCAAGCCCACCCGGGTTTTTCCCTCTTTCTCTCATGCGGCACAGACCTACCCGCGCCCACTGACTGGTGGACCCAAATGCCACGCGAGCTTCGTCCCCGAGCCACGCCCCCCACGACCCCGTCGACACCGCCGTTACCTCCATCACTGCCGTGATTGAAGCGGGCTTAATTTCCGGCGTTTCCTCGCGATATCCTCGCCCTGCTCCGGCTATAAGACCCTCTCCTCACCCCACATCTTTCCCCTCGCTCAGTACGCTCACTCCGCCACCAGGCTGCGCGCATTCGAGCTCAGAACCCCGCATCACCGATGACCTCCGGCGACTGATTCCGGTGAGCTCCGACCGCCCCCTTTCTCTGGTTCAAACAATCGTGACCAGCAAGTTCTTGCGTGTTCCCTGATACCTTCCGTTTGTTTTCTCGTGACCCAGCTCGCCGTCCCCGTTCACGGCCGCAAGTGACAGAACCGCCGTCTAACTCCGATGAGCAATTGAGGTATAATCTGACCGCCCCTTGCATTCTCCTTGATCCAGTAATGTTCGCCGTAGACTTGCGCACCCCCTAATTCCACTAACTCGTGCTAGGGCGACGCAGAACCTCGGCAACGTCGTCGTCTGCAAGCACCCGATGCCGCGCACAACTCCGACGAGCTCCAGCGACATCCACGGTGCGCCCCTTCGCCAACGAAGCCTACCTTGAGCATCAGCAGCACGCGGCGAACTCGGTAAGCCACCTCTCCCTCTCCCGTGCGACCTAGATCGTCGGAAACGTCTCTAACAGAGCCGCCGCCACTCGCCGCTAGGCTTTGATCGCTTGATCGCGAACCGTTGGATCCAGATCCAACGCATTAGATAGATCACTTAAACGAAGGGGTACGGAACAGATCTGGCCGTGCGATTTCATTTAGATCGTGCGGTCCTCGTTAGTCGACCCGTGCGAATCGGTATCAACCAATCAGAGAGCGCCGCGTGTCCAGTCCTTTGTTTTAAAAATAGAATTTAGAGCTATTAGATGTTTAAACTTGAAAAATTCATAACTTTTGATTCCGACGTCCAAATTTGACAAATTTTATATCATTGGAATCAGGAGAGAAAATACTTTCTGCTTATGCAATGTGTTTAATGTTTTGCCTCTGTAAAAATGGTTGTTTTTACAGAAACATTTGTAGGCATAATTTGTGTATAGTAATTTTATGAAAAATGTTTTGTTGTTCAAATAAAGTTTATTTGGAATGTTTTGGACTTGTTTATGAATCATTACTGTATACTTGTCTTGTTTGGTGTAGGAAATCATCACATGGAATTTTGCATGCATTCATAAATTTTTTCTTGTGTATATTTTGTATGTGATGTTGGTGCCATTTTTTTATGTGTAGATTTTGGTGCAAATAGTGATTGTGATTGTGAAGATTGTTGCTACTCCCCAAACTGCCAAGGCAAGTGGTGCTTCATGATTTCATTCCTATATTTACAACTATGCACTAGAAATATTTTGTTTAGACTTGCATGAATATTTTGATCTATATGCTATGCTTGGGAAATCCTAGTAGTTGTAGAAATGTTAGGGATTTCTCTAAGTTAAGATGCTTACAATTTCCATGGTTAGCCCAGCTAGTAGCAACCATGGGTAGTTATATATTCATGCTATGAGAATATATTTCTAAGTCTTTGGACTTGTCTTTTTGCTTAATAAAACAACTAAGTGAATGAAACACCTGGGTGGAATGGAAAGAATGGTTTGTGTTGAGTGGTTACACAAGGCCCATTTCTATGGTTTACCTTGTGTATCTCACTTGTGGAAAGCCACCCAGGAACAAAGGGATTTGAGATGCCGAATGTTAATAAGCTTCTAGTGCAGCCACATGGCATTATGGGCTCTGCCTGGATCTTATAGGTTGCAATAACTTAGCCATTTGGACAGTTGGTGGTAGTGGGATGATAGGTTGGAGCGCGTCCATTTGGTCTAAGGGAAGGCTTCTGAAAGGTCCTGTCTTAGTGAAAATCAAGTCTTGTGGGGAAAGTGCACAACCTCTGCAGATGGAGGAATCTAAGTACTTAGCCATGTCCCTGGTATTGGACAACTTGAGCATCAAGACATGGAAGCTATCAAGAATCTCCTCATCCCAATTTCTAAGTTAAAACTTGTGGTTGAACAAGGGTGAAGGTTCACCAATTTCTATTGGTGGTTCCTTGGGAAAGATTTTGTCAAAGAAAAACTTAGTGTTTTCAACTAATAGGCAAAACCTATTTTGAGCAAGCAAGCCTAAGCTACACTTATTCAAAATGCATATAGTGTCTAGACTACTAAAATTCTACTAAGGTATCACTTGCCAATACTATTCCAATGTATTAACCCACTTTGGCTGTAACTTGTGATGTTGCAGGTTATTCTGATGGTGATTAGGGGTTATGAGTCTACACTCAACATGCTTGCCTGTGGCACATGAAGATGAAGAATTATTTATGTTATTATATATTTGAACTCTTGTATTAGGCCTGTGGCCATGGAGTTTGTAAAAGACTATGTTTGTCTCTGGAATGATATGTAATAATGACCTTTGTTTATGTGTACATCTTAAACTGTGGATGCTAGCATTGATCCAGGGACTAGCATTGCAATCACATGGATCCTTACCTTTATAAAGGGAGGGATATTATAGTATGCATGCGGGGTCAAGGGGCGTTCGATTTATACCGCTATTGCTCATCGGAGTTGAGGCGGTGGTTCTGTCGTTCATTGAGGTGGTCAGGGACGGTGACCTGGGTCAAGCGCGGGCAAACCAAGGGCATCAGATGAATCATAGAGACATGGCGAATCCTATAGAGGCAAGAAGAAGGCGAGGGGCGCTCGGGGCTTACCGAATTTAGTCGTCCGAGCTCGTCGGAGCAGCGATGGTGCGAGCAAGAATTTGTGGAGCCTGGCGGTGCTTCTGGATATCAATGTTGGGGGAAATGGCCGCAAGGGGGAGGGGTTTAAGTAGCCGGAGCGGGCACGAGAGTTACGCGCGGCATCAACGGCAATTAACCGGAGTTTAAACGTGACAGTGAAGGAAGGAAGAAACGGCGAGGGCCTGGTCATGGGCGGGATTTTGGGGACGACGAGCTGACCTGGCACTGGGTCCACTTGACAGCGAGGAAGGGTGTGCGCGGACGCGGTGAGAAATCATAGAGAAAGGGAGGACCCGGGTGGGCTGCTTTTCTTGCTGGGATGGAATGGTGGCGCCAGGCCCAGTTAGATTTCTAATTCTCTTTCCTTTTTCTAGAATGAATTTCAGGAATCTTTTTCAAATGAAAACAAGTGCATTTGAATTCCAAATATTTTCTGGATTTTCTGCAAAGTGTAAACTTCATAATATTGGACATAAAACCTTGCTGTCTCATTAGACTTGCTTGGTATTTTTGAAAAGTAAAAATAAACAGTGCTTAGCACTTGATTTGAATAGGTTTTGAAAATGGTTTAAAACCATACTTGTTTTGTAAATTTTTGTCCAAGCCTTGCTCACAACCAAATCAATCCTATGAACTTACAACAATGGTTTTAAAACAAATATTCCCTCACTAGAGAGTGGCATTGAAATAATGTTTGTTCACATAAAATGATAGCACCCAGTGCTTCTGTTTTCTTGAAATGAGTTAGAAATTGATCCCTAAATGATATGCATGCATGAATGATATGCAATCTTTGAAAACATGATTTTAGGGATGTTACATCAACTTAGACATCACTAAGGACTACAAGTGAGAACCAAGAGACATTAGATTGCCTACCAACTATCTAAGACATTGATATCAAGTTAGAGTATGGATCATATTGACCTATGAGGTATGACTATACTAGGTTGATTATTTTAAGAAAACTTATTGTTTCCTTCAACTCATGAGTTAAGCTCATAAGTTGTTAAGTGAATAGTTGCTTGTTGATTGCTTGATTGTTTGTTTGAACTTGATTGTTTTGGGTGATGTGTTAGAACTTCTTTAGTCTATCTGTCATTACTTATCCCTATCAAACCAACAGATGCCTCCCCGTCATGCCAACCCCAACCAAAACAACAACAACATCACTCCCGAGATGCAACAGATATTGGCAGCTCAAGCTCAACTAACACAGATGATGACACAATTTATGCAACATCAGAATCAGAACAACAACAACAACAACAATAACAACAACAATCAAAATAATCCTCCAGCTCATGACATGCTCACCAGGTTTCTGAAACTAAGGCCTGCAAGGTTCTCTGGGACAACTGATCCAATTGTAGCCAATGACTGGTTATGTTCGGTGAATAAGGACTTAGTGACTGTTGGCTGCACCGACGAATAAAAAGTTAGGTTTGCATCACATCTGCTTGAAGGACCAGCAGCAACATGGTGAGACAACTTTCAGATCACCACTCCCCTTGAAGATGTAACTTGGGCTATTTTTGAGGATGGTTTCCGTACAGCTCACATCTCATCTGGAGTGATGAACTTGAATAAAAAGGAGTTCCACAATCTGAAACAACGTCACCTCAGTGTGGGTGAGTATATGGAAGAATTCAACAATCTGGCACGCTATGCACCGGATGAAGTTGATACAGATGCTAAGAGAAAGGAGAAATTTCTTGAAGGACTTAATGATGAGTTGAACCTGCAGCTATCTGTTGCCTATGTCCCAACTTATAAATCACTCTATGACAAAGCCACCATTTTGGAAAACAAGATGAACCAAGTTGAGAAAATAAAGAGGAAACATAACCTCAATAATCACTCAGGATCATCACAAAAGAAGCGTTCATTCAAAAAGAGCAATGAAGATTCTAAACCACATTAGCATCACCACAACAACAATGGAAGTGATAATAATGGAAATGATACTCACAATGGAGATGACCTTGGTCAGAACCAACATGACACTTTCAAGAAGAAAGACATTAGCTAGTTGCAGTGCTATAATTGTAAGGAAATTGGACACTATGCATCAGCCTGTCCTGAGAAGAAAAAGAAAAAGGATGCTAGAAGATCCAATGGAAATGACTCCAATGTGACCCAGAAAGGACATGTGAACCACATTGATATGGATGGGAAACTTGAAGAAATATAAGAAGTGGATGTAAGGAATTAGTTAACTCAAAAGAGTCAAATAAGGATTCCTTGTCTGGATATCAAGTGTTGAACCCATAGTCAAGTGAACCATCAATGTAACCCTATGAGACTTTCTTTTAAGGGTGGTAGTACCCTAGTTGTCTTGAAGCCAACTTGTAACCCTAGCCTTCCCAAATCTCGGGACGAGATTTCTTTAAGGGTGGTAGCCTCTCACATCCCAAAATTTTCCAAATTTTGAAATGTGAAAAATAAATAAACAAAATAAATAATTGTTGAAATTTAGGGTGAGAAGAAACTTTTTGATTCCAAATGGAAACATCAAAACCTATTTTGATCAAATAAAACACTAAAGGGATTTAAAAAGATAAACAAATAATAAATAAATTTATAATAGTTGGAATCACCATTTTGGATCTTTAAATAAAAAGATATGGTTTTTTATAAGCAAAGGTAGAAATATAATAAGGACTATTTTAAAGAGTCAAATTTAATCTTGGCCAAGCAAATGAAATAAAATATTTCTATTTGATAAAATAGAGTAAAGGATTATTTAAATAAAATAATAAGGATTTATTAATATCCAATTTTATTTAAGTAAAGGCTTTTTCCCTTTTAAATAAATATTAACACTTATTAAAGGTTTTGAATAAAAATTCCAAGTGTTTTAGTTTTCAAATAAAATCTAATGAAAAAGGTTTTGGTAAAATTTAGAAAGTAAAATAGAGTTTTAAACATATTTGAATCCTATTTGAAATAAAGACTAAAGTCTATTTATTTATTTCTAATAAATAATAAACCCTAAAAATATTGTTCTAAATTTGAATTTAGATTGTATTGTTAAACAATATTAAAATTTACCCAAAGTTTGGTGGTGGTTTGAATTCAAATGGAGTTTGAATTGTTTGAATAAAAATCAAAACAGAAATTCAAAACAGAAAAAGAAAAGCATTCAGTATAAAAAAATTTGAAACTAACCCAACCCACTGCCAAGGCCCAGCAAGCCCAGCAGCGCAGCCCACTACTTCCCCTCTCGCGAAAAGTTTTTCACCCACGCGCTCACCCACTTGGTCACTGAACGACGGACCCCACCTAACCCCCACTTACCTCGCTGACGAACAGGACCCACTGGCCACCTCATCATCGTCTACCCCGCGATGACCGTTCCCCCTCGCAACCTCGCCGTTTCTGCCTTGATTACTCCTTGTAAATTCGAGTGAATGCACGATTAAACCTCGCCAGCGATGACGCACACTTAATCGCCTACGCCCCCTCTTACTTTTCCCCCAGACACCGCTCCCTCTCGGCCACCGGGCTGCACGAATTGCAAGCCCAAGCAACCACTGCTCCGACGAGCTCCTCCGTCGATTCAGGCGAGGACAGTCACCCCCTTGGCCCCTGCTTCACACGAGTTTCACCAGCAGCCTCTTGCGCATCTCCCAGTGCCACCCGCTTGGCCACGCTTGCCCCAGAGCGTCGGCAAGGATGACCTCTAAACGCTGCCGTCGTCTGCCACTTCTCCGGCGACCCCACCCCGTAAGAACAAGTTGTTCCCTCCTCTCTGGTTACTAGCCACGCGTTCAGCATCCTTTCGCGCATCTAACTGAGTCGTTCTTTTGCTTTGGCTTGGCCTGCAACCTCGCCTCCGACAACGAACAAACGGACCCGACGACGCCACGAACTCCGGCAAGCAATAGCCACTGCTCCTATGCGCCCCTCGAGTAGCTGAGGCCACCTTGAGCTTCACTGCAACCACGCGAGCACGGTAAGAATCTCCGTTTCCTCTCTTTCTTCCTAGTTCGCCGCCATCGACAGCGTCAGCGCTGATCATGCGCCGTCGGCCGATTCTGGCGCGAATCTTGTAGCCGTCAGATCTGAACCGCCTGGTTAGGATTAGATCTTAGATCAAAGGGGTTTCTGTGCTCTGTGCCGCACGATCTTATTTAGATCCAACGATCCACAGAACGCAATCCGCACGAACCGGTACGCGCCAGTAAGAATAAGACACGTGTCCAGAGATTGTTTTAAAAATAGAAATTTGATCTATTAGATATGCAAACTTGCAAAATTCATAACTTTTAATCTACACGTCCAAATTTTGAAAATTTTATACCACTAGACTCAGAAGGACAAGTAATTTGCAACCATGCACTTTGTTTAATGTTTTGCTTCTGGAAAATGGGTTGAAATTGCAGAAACTTGTGTAGGCATATTTTGAATATAAAAATTGTTCTAGAAATATTTTTAAGGTGAAATCTTTGCTAAATGGTTTATATTGAATCTACTGGTCATAGAAACCAACTTTTGAGCTTATAAACATATTTTGTGGGACTAAGGAATAAATCCTTGATTTAAACCATTTCTAGCTATATAAAATTATGGAATATGGTTTAGAAATAATGTTTGAGTAAAACCTTTGGGAAATGATGTGATTCAAACCTTCTGACCCTAAACACTAAGTTTTGAGATTTAAAAACATATTTTATGAACCCTATAAAGTTGTTGCCTTGCAAAAGACATTTCTAACAAACATAAAATATCACTTTGGTATAAAATTAGTTTATGGAGTGAAACCTCTTGCAAATGGTTTTATAACTTTTGTAAATGACCAATATGAGCATTAAAATGTTTAGAGCCTAGTAGAAACCACTTTTCCAAATAAAACCATCTTTTGCATTATTGCATGCATTGCCTTGTTTCTATTATTTTATGTGGTGAAATGGTTTGAATGCTAGTTGAATATGTGTTTGCTTGATTGAATTGTAGTGAAGTTAGAAGAGTGTGATATTTGCAAGATCAAGAAGTGAACCAACATTCTCTACTAAAAAGGCAAGTGACACTATCATACATGTCCTACTATTTTCATTACACTTAGTGTATTTTTGTAACATGCTGTAGAGGTTCTCAACCTAATAAGGTAGATTCCTCCTGTGTTTACAATGCTAGTCCCTGGATCAATAGCTAGCATCCACAATTTAGATGTAATACCAAGAAACAAAGGTCATAATATAACTTTATAACCAGGAATAACATAATTTTATTACATCATACATAGCTCAATTGGCTATTACATTACATTGCAGCGGAATAACTATAGTCATGGGTCCTTCATCTTCAAAGTGCCACAGGAAGATGTTGGTTGTAGACTTTGTAATCCTAATCAATCAATCTTCACTAAAATTAATTAAACCTGCAACATAACAAGTTACAGCCACAAGGGTCAATACATTTTGAATTGTATTGGCAAGCTTCACTGTTATGTATAATATAAGTGGATCCTATCATTACATGCAAATTTGGTTAAGTAGGGTTTTAGGCTCATTTGCATAAAGCAATATTTTATCCTATCTTTTCAAAAGGGTTTTGGTCCTTTGTCAAATCTCTTTTCCAAGTTCCTTGAACTCCTTGGTTGAAACTCAAGTGTTCAAGTCCTTGTCAAAACTCCTTGAGTACCTTGGTAACCCCAAGTGCAACAAGTTTTATCAAAATCTCATGAGTTCCTTGGTAACCCCAAGTACATCAAGTGTTAGGCAAAATCTCTTGAGCACCTTGGTAACCCCAAGTGCATCAAGCTTAACAAAATCTCTTTGAATTCCTTGGTAGACACACAAGGGCATCAATTTTTTATTTTAGAAGTTGGAATGTCGAGATCTCCCATAGTTCAAACTTTAGTTGCTCAGTATTGTCCATAACCGGGGACACGGCTAAGTACTTAGATTTTATTAACTTCTGCAGAAGGAGTACACTTTACCCACATGTCACAGTCCCATCTTGTTGCCACTAGTGGCCTACTGGATTAGTGCTCACCAAGATGGAGTACTGGCAGACTGAGAATGTGACGAAGTCTTTCCAAAAGGTCCTCCCATACATCATTGCTAGCTTTGTCTTCAGCCCCCATGAAGCATTCCAGATCCCCATGTCCGGTAACTAAAGACAATGTATGGGTCTTCCTAATGTAGTTGACTAAGCCAGAGCCATAATAGCATGTGGTTGCACACGAAAGCCACAATTGGAGAAGCATGTTCAATCTCTAAGTTTCCTAGGTGGGTTTTCTTTGGAGCACAACACAAAGTGATTACCATAGACATGGCTCCTTTTGTTGCCACCTTCTCCAAAACTTTAAGTATCCTCCACCTAGGTGGTTCATTGAGTCCTTGTTTTATTATATAAAACACAAGTCCTTTTCTCAACCTTTGTAAAATCTCAACATGTATCTCTTTTCAAAATAAAGCATGGCTAAGCATGTACAACTACAATATTTTCACTAAGGAGTGTACAGGGAATCCTATTAGGATTTAGCATAGCATAAGCATAAAGATATCTTTTTCATGCATGTTTTCATAATCCACTAAGTATAATGAAAATAGTAGGACCTTGGTATGATAGTGTAACTTGCCTTTTTGGTAGGGAATGAAGGTTCACTCCTTGATCTTGCTAGTCATACGCTTTGCTAACTACAATCAATCAAACAAGAATAGTATCAAGTAGCATTTCAAACCAATATTCAAACAACATTTCACACACACAAAGCAATGGATTCTAAGTCATGCATGGGAACATGCTTAATATGGTTTTATTCACAAGGAAGGTCTCCACTAGGCTTATAACTTTGTAAGGTCCAAATTGGTCATTTACCAAAATGGCAAAGTCATTAGTTAGAGGGTTTTGCCCAAAAACTATTTTAAAATCCATTCAACATTTTATATGGTGGAAAATGGTTTTATCGAAACAAAAAATCTTTAAGTTTCTCACCAAAAGTTTCTAACTCTCAAGACTTGGTGTTTTGGGTCAGTAGCTTTGAATCAAAACATTTCCTCAAAGTTTTTATTCCAAAATCCTCTTTCAATATACAACCATTATCTTTACTTAGCTAGAAATAGACTAATTCAATTAATCCATTTTTAAATTCCTCTAATTTCAAACCATGGGTTGGTTCCTAGGGTCAGTAAGGTCACTACAAACCATTTTGCAGAAGTTTTAACCCTAAAATCATTTTTAAACATTTTTCCTACTCTAAACAAGCTCATAAAAGAATCTGCAAAAACAAGTAAATTAACAGATACTATTTACTAAACCAAGGGCATGGTTGGCTAGGGTTTGTTCCACTGAATCCATTGATATAAAATTTGTAATTTTTGGACGTGTGGTTTGAAAGTTACAAGGGTTTAAAAATGGTATTTAAATCTAGATTCAAAATCTGTTTTAATCAGAATCTGGCCACGCGGCTTGCTCCTATTCGCCAGTACCGGTTCGCACGGATCGGTCGCTCTGGTGCGTTGGATCAAGTCAGATCATGCGGTGCGCAGATGCCACTGCCCTTTCACCTACGTTCTATCGTATCCGTTAGA
This sequence comes from Avena longiglumis, assembly GCA_030063025.1. Classification (NCBI taxonomy): domain Eukaryota; kingdom Viridiplantae; phylum Streptophyta; class Magnoliopsida; order Poales; family Poaceae; genus Avena; species Avena longiglumis. Next base: position 144,026,462 of record CP125978.1, on the reverse strand, counting down.
TCACGATCCTACGGCTGCTAGCACGGTTGCCAAAGATCGGCGGGCGGGCGGTTGGCGGCCTTTCGACGGTGTGGTCGCCGGTGATTTAGGAGGAGAGGGAAGCAGAGGGGTAGCTCACCAGAATCGCAGGGCTGTGGTGATGCTCAAGGTACTGCTGGCTTGACAAGGCGCCAGGCGATCGTAATTCCTCGCCGGAGTTGTTCCTGGCATCAGGCGGCTCTGGTTGTGCTCGGGGACGGTGCTGTGGTTCACCCCAAGACAAGACGAAGACGTGGTTAGACGCGCATGGTCGAGACAAGTGAGGGAGCGCGAACAAGGAGGCGCGGGGCGGTCGTAAACTACATGTGAGGCTCGTCGGAGAAGAACCGGCGCGCCGAAGCTTGACGGCGGCGTTGGGACGCCGCAGTCGAATGAAAGGCACAGGCAGGTGCGTCAGGAGGTGGGGAAGGTGTGAGCTAGGTTGAGGAGGCACGGGGCGTTGCGGTGCTGCCGGAATTGGCAAGGTAAGTCGTCGGAGACAGAAGGGCTCAGGAAGGAATTGGGGCGGCCTGGGGACGTGTTTGGAGGAGGAGACAGAGGGGAACGAGAGAGGGGAGAGGGGCGCTTTAACTTGCTTGGTCGTAGAGGGTAAAGGCAGCATCAATGCCGTGAATTTAACCGAGCATTCATCGGCGGAAACGGCCGGCGAGAGGGGCGTGGTCAGCGGGGTGGTGAAGACGATGACTAGGGGGAGTGGGACCGTTTGGCAGTGAAAGAAAGGGAGTAGGGGTGGGGTCCGCTGATCAGCCTCTGTGTGGGTGCGGTTCTGAGTGGAAAGAAACGCTTCGGGGAGGGGAGCTGGGCTGCGAGTGGGCTGTTGGGCTGGGGCAGTTGGGCCAGTCTGTTTATACATTTTTTTCTTCTGAGTTCTTTTTCCTTTTTTTATTTCTATTTTTCTGTTTTGTAATTTCAAACAAACAAACAATGTTCAAATCAATTCAAACAACACCCAAACTTTGTAATATTGAAATTAGTTCTGTTCAGTAACATGAACCAAAATCCAAATTCAAATTAATAATTTAAATAATAGGGTCCATTAATAATTAACTAAATAGATGTATCAACTATTAAGTCCATAGGTTTTGATTTAATTCCAAAGTTCCACTTGAGAACTAATTAATTTTAAACCATTTAGTAGTTTATTTGGAAATAAAGAATATTTGGAAAACTTGTTTAAAACAAATAACATTTTATTTAGAGTCCATTATTAATTAAATATAATAGACTTTCATTATTAACTCAAATAGGATTTGTTTTATTAAAATATTTATTTTGAAATCTAAAATAAAACTAAAACACTTCAGTAGGTTTTAATTAAGAAAATAATATACTTAGAAAACTTATTTAAAATAATTTAATAAGTTTTGATGTTTTAATTAAAATGGTAAAACCTTTTATTTAAATAAAGTTGGATATTAAATCCTTATTAATTTATTTAAATAAACCTTTGCTATTTTTATCCAAAAAAATGTTTTTAGTTCAAATGTTTGGCCAAGGTTTAAGTTGGTTTTATAAAATATTCTCTATCTTTGAAACTTCTATTTCATTTGAAAACAAAACTTTTCATTTAAGAGTTTCAAAATAGTATTCCCAAATGTTTTTTTATTTTTCCTTTTATTAAATGTTTATCCTTTTAAATCCTTTTAGGATTTTATTTAATCCAAATAGATTTGAAGTTCCATTTTAAATTCAAAAAGATTCTTCTGGCTCTAAAAATCAACAAAGTTTTATTTTATTCATTTATTTTCACATTACAAGATTTGGAAAATTTTGGGATGTGACAGGCTACCACCCTTAAAATAAATCTCGTCCCGAGATTTGGGAAGGTTAGGGTTACAAGCAGGCTCAAAACAACTAGGGTACTACCACCCTTAAAAATTTTCAAGAAAAAATTACATATTGTCCTTCTTGGGATCCTGGGGAAATTTCTCATGGCAACCATTGCATGTGTCCTTGGTTTCCATACTTGACTCATGGGCCGAGGTTGAGTTTCTCCATAGGCTTGTTCAACTTGTTCTTCATCTTTTCTGGACAATTGCTTGCATAATGTCCAGGATTCTTGGAGTTGAAACAATGGATATCCTTGAGTTCCTTACGTGGCTCTTGTGGACAAGTTTCTACATAGTGGCCTAACTCTTTGCAGTTGTTGCACCACACTTGGTCAATCTCTTTATTCTTCTTGTTCTCTGGGCACTCACTGGAATAGTGTCCCATTTCCTTACATTTGCGACATTGCACAAGGTTCATGTCCGGTCTTGGCTTCTTGGGTTTCTTTGATCCTTTGAATTGGGTTGTCTTGTTCGGAGGTATAAGTGGTCCTTTTCCTTTGCCATCCACATTCTTGGCATACTTGGATCCTTCTTGTTTCCTTTGTTCCACCATGGAGTAGATAGGGCATTGGATAGGAACATGGTCATTTCCTTCACAAAGGTAACAAGTAGCTTGAGAGGTGGTACATTGTCCAACAGGATGATTTTCTTCACAATTAGGGCATTGACCTTCATGCTCCTTGAAAGTATGGTCTTTGTCTCCACAAATAATGCAAGCTGGGGCTCCATCTAGAATAACATTCTTGTCACCCTTGTTATCATAAACACTTTTAGGATAGCTTTCTTCCATGTCGATCATTTGATTAGTCACCTTAAGCATCAGTTGGGATTGTTCTTCCAAAAACTTCTGCAGTGCTGGATCTTTATCACTATTGTTGGCTATGAACTGAGCTGTCAGTTGGTTCAACTGGTGTTGGGTTGCTATGAGCTCCTTCATGCTATCAGCTTGGTTGGTGTTGGTGTCATCAACCTTGGAGTCCTTTGGAGTAGTCATCTGTTTGGGTTGAAGGGAGATTAGAATAGACAAGATATTTCTAAGGAGTCAATTCTAGTCACACACATCACAATTCACACAAGCAATGTGCATGCAATCACAAACCAAACATTTCACTCAAAAAATGTTCAAGCACATACTTAGGCAACAAAATACTTTTGTTACACCACATGAATTGGTGGTTTTGACTTAACTAGAATATGGTGGTCCATCTATAGGGTTCACTTGTGATCTTTCCTTCCTTTATGATTCTTCTTGTATGAGATCATGGTTTCCTTGAGAAAAACTCTTGGTTGCAATACTTCAAATGATGTAGGATCCTTCTAACTTTTGCATTCCCTCAGTCTCTAAATCTTGAGCAAGTTTTCTTTGTCTCACTTGTAGTCCTTAGTGGTTTCCAAGTTGGAAGTCCTTGGTGAACATGCTAAAGATGTTGAAGTCATTAGAGTTGAAGAAGTTGAAGAAGTCCTTTGCACATAGTGTAGTCCTTGGCCATGGGTAGGTTTTTCCATCAAGTTGAAGTAGAAGAGGTGTAGAGTTGAAACCAAAATGGTTAAGGAAAGAGTTTACAAGTGTTTTTGTAAATAAGTTTTGGATCAAAATATAACTCCTATTTTTCTAAGGGTTTTTGTCCAATCCTAGGGTTTACAAATCCTACAGGCAACACAATGCTCTGATACCATCTGTAGAGGTTCTCAACCTAATAAGGTAGATTCCTCCTGTGTTTACAATGCTAGTCCCTGGATCAATAGCTAGCATCCACAGTTTAGATGTAATACCAAGAAACAAAGGTCATAATATAACTTTATAACCAGGAATAACATAATTTTATTACATCATACATAGCTCAATTGGCTATTACATTACATTGCAGCGGAATAACTATAGTCATGGGTCCTTCATCTTCAAAGTGCCACAGGCAGATGTTGGTTGTAGACTTTGTAATCCTAATCAATAAATCTTCACTAAAATTAATCAAACCCGCAACATTACAAGTTACAGCCACAAGGGTCAATATATTTTGAATTGTATTGGCAAGCTTCACTGTTACGTATAATATAAGTGGATCCTATCATTACATGCAAATTTGGTTAAGTAGGGTTTTAGGCTCATTTGCATAAAGCAATATTTTATCCTATCTTTTCAAAAGGGTTTTGGTCCCTTGTCAAATCTCTTTTCCAAGTTCCTTGAACTCCTTGGTTGAAACTCAAGTGTTCAAGTCCTTGTCAAAACTCCTTGAGCACCTTGGTAACCCCAAGTGCAACAAGTTTTATCAAAATCTCATGAGTTCCTTGGTAACCCCAAGTACATCAAGTGTTAAGCAAAATCTCTTGAGCACCTTGGTAACCCCAAGTGCATCAAGCTTAACAAAATCTCTTTGAATTCCTTGGTAGACACACAAGGGCATCAATTTTTTATTTTAGAAGTTGGAATGTCGAGATCTCCCATAGTTCAAACTTTAGTTGCTCAGTATTGTCCATAACCGGGGACACGGCTAAGTACTTAGATTTTATTAACTTCTGCAGAAGGAGTACACTTTACCCACATGTCACAGTCCCATCTTGTTGCCACCAGTGGCCTACTGGATTAGTGCTCACCAAGATGGAGTACTGGCAGACTGAGAATGTGACGAAGTCTTTTCAAAAGGTCCTCCCATACATCATTGCTAGCTTTGTCTTCAGCCCCCATGAAGCATTACAGATCCCCATGTCCGGTAACTAAAGACAATGTATGGGTCTTCCTAATGTAGTTGACTAAGCCAGAGCCATAATAGCATGTGGTTGCACACGAAAGCCACAATTGGAGAAGCATGTTCAATCTCTAAGTTTCCTAGGTGGGTTTTCTTTGGAGCACAACACAAAGTGATTACCATAGACATGGCTCCTTTTGTTGCCACCTTCTCCAAAACTTTAAGTATCCTCCACCTAGGTGGTTCATTGAGTCCTTGTTTTATTATATAAAACACAAGTCCTTTTCTCAACCTTTGTAAAATCTCAACATGTATCTCTTTTCAAAATAAAGCATGGCTAAGCATGTACAACTACAATATTTTCACTAAGGAGTGTACAGGGAATCCTATTAGGATTTAGCATAGCATAAGCATAAAGATATCTTTTTCATGCATGTTTTCATAATCCACTAAGTATAATGAAAATAGTAGGACCTTGGTATGATAGTGTAACTTGCCTTTTTGGTAGGGAATGAAGGTTCACTCCTTGATCTTGCTAGTCATACGCTTTGCTAAATATAATCAATCAAAAAAGCATAGTATCAAGTAGCATTTCAAAACAATATTCAAACAACATTTCACACACACAAAGCAATGGATTCTAAGTCATGCATGGGAACATGCTTAATATGGTTTTATTCACAAGGAAGGTCTCCACTAGGATTATAACTTTGTAAGGTCCAAATTGGTCATTTACCAAAATGGCAAAGTCATTATTTAGAGGGTTTTGCCCAAAAACTATTTTAAAATCCATTCAACATTTTATATGGTGGAAAATGGTTTTATCAAAACAAAAAATCTTTAAGTTTCTCACCAAAAGTTTCTAACTCTCAAGACTTGGTGTTTTGGGTCAGTAGCTTTGAATCAAAACATTTCCTCAAAGTTTTTATTCCAAAATCCTCTTTCAATATACAACCATTATCTTTACTTAGCTAGAAATAGACTAATTCAATTAATCCATTTTTAAATTCCTCTAATTTCAAACCATGGGTTGGTTCCTAGGGTCAGTAAGGTCACTACAAACCATTTTGCAGAAGTTTTAACCCTAAAATCATTTTTAAACATTTTTCCTACTCTAAACAAGCTCATAAAAGAATCTGCAAAAACAAGTAAATTAACAGATACTATTTACTAAACCAAGGGCATGGTTGGCTAGGGTTTGTTCCACTGAATCCATTGATATAAAATTTGTAATTTTTGGACGTGTGGTTTGAAAGTTACAAGGGTTTCAAAATTGTATTTAAATCTGGATTCAAAATCTGTTTTAATCAGAATCTGGCCACGTGGCTTGCTCCTATTCGCCAGTACCGGTTCGCACGGATCGGTCGCTCTGGTGCATCGGATCAAGTCAGATCGTGCGGCGCGCAGATGCCACTTACCCTTTCACCTACGTTCTATCGTATCCGTTAGATCACGATCCTACGGCTGCTAGCACGCTTGCCAAAGATCGGCGGCGGCGCGCTCAGACGGTGTGGTCGCCGGTGATTTAGGAGGAGAGGGAAGCAGAGGGGTAGCTCACCAGAATCGCAGGGCTGTGGTGATGCTCAAGGTACTGCTGGCTTGACAAGGGGCGCTCAGGGGCAGTCGTAATTCCTCGCCGGAGTTGTTCCTGGCGTCAGGCGGCTCTGGTTGTGCTCGGGGACGGTGCTGTGGTTCACCCCAAGACAAGACGAAGACGTGGTTAGACGCGCATGGTCGAGACAAGTGAGGGAGCGTGAACGAGGAGGCGCGGGGCGGTCGGAAACTACCTGTGAGGCTCGTCGGAGAAGAACCAGACACGGCGGCGCTCGAAGCTTGACGAAGGCGACGTTCTGGGACGCCCGCAGTCGAATGAAAGGCACAGGCAGGTGCGTCAGGAGGTGGGGAAGGTGTGAGCTAGGTCGAGGAGGCACGGGGCGTTGCGGTGCTGCCGGAATTGGCAAGGGAAGTCGTCGGAGACAGAAGGGCTCGGGAAGGAATTGGGGCGGCCTGGGGGCGTGTTTGGAGGAGGAGACAGAGGGGAACGAGAGAGGGGAGAGGGGCGCTTTAACTTGCTTGGTCGTAGAGGGTAAAGGCAGCATCAATGCCGTGAATTTAACCGAGCATTCATCGGCGGAAACGGCCGGCGAGAGGGGCGTGGTCAGCGGGGTGGTGAAGACGATGACTAGGGGGAGTGGGACCGTGGCGTTGAAAGAAAGGGAGTAGGGTGGGGTCCACGATCAACCTCTGTGTGGGTGCTCGAGTGGAAAGAAACGCCTGGGAGGGAGCTGGGCTGCGAGTGGGCTGTTGGGCTGGCAGGCGGTCTGTTTATACATTTTTTTTCTTCGAGTTCTTTTCCTTTTTTATTTCTATTTTTCTGTTTTGTAATTTCAAACAAACAAACAATGTTCAAATCAATTCAAACAACACCCAAACTTTGTAATATTGAAATTAGTTCTGTTCAGTAACATGAACCAAAATCCAAATTCAAATTAATAATTTAAATAATAGGGTCCATTAATAATTAACTAAATAGATGTATCAACTATTAAATCCATAGGTTTTGATTTAATTCCAAAGTTCCACTTGAGAACTAATTAATTTTAAACCATTTAGTAGTTTATTTGGAAATAAAGAATATTTGGAAAACTTGTTTAAAACAAATAACATTTTATTTAGAGTCCATTATTAATTAAATATAATAGACTTTCATTATTAAATCAAATAGGATTTGTTTTATTAAAATATTTATTTTGAAATCTAAAATAAAATTAAAACACTTCAGTAGGTTTTAATTAAGAAAATAATATACTTAGAAAACTTATTTAAAATAATTTAATAAGTTTTGATGTTTTAATTAAAATGGTAAAACCTTTTATTTAAATAAAGTTGGATATTAAATCCTTATTAATTTATTTAAATAAACCTTTGCTATTTTTATCCAAAAAAATGTTTTTAGTTCAAATGTTACGCCAAGGTTTAATTTGGTTTTATAAAATATTCTCTATCTTTGAAACTTCTATTTCATTTGAAAACAAAACTTTTCATTTAAGAGTTTCAAAATAGTATTCCCAAATGTTTTTTATTTTTCCTTTTATTAAATATTTATCCTTTTAAATCCTTTTAGGATTTTATTTCATCCAAATAGATTTGAAGTTCCATTTTAAATTCAAAAAGTTTCTTCTGGCTCTAAAAATCAACAAAGTTTTATTTTATTCATTTATTTTCACATTACAAGATTTGGAAAATTTTGGGATGTCACACATGCATGATAAGACTACTATATTTCTATGATATGCTATGTCCTATTAGGATATCCTTATATCTTCCTTAGTGAAAACATTGTAGTTGTAGTATGCTTAGCCCTGCTATATATTTGGGATGGGATACATGACATGTTTATATGAAGTGTTGGAAGAATATATGTTTTATATAATAAAACAAGTACTCAATGAACCACCTGGGTGGAAAAGGATACTCAAGATTGGACAAGGTGGCAACAAAGGGAACCATGTTTATATGGCTATCTTTTTGTGTGTGCACTAGAAGAAAACCACCCAGGGACTTAGAGATTGAAAATGTTTCTCGTACAGTGGCTTCCGTGTACAGCCACATGTTAAATGGGCTCTGGCTTAGTCAACTACATAGTGGAAGACCCATGCATTGGCAGCTTCAGGTTAACTAGAATTGTGTATGGAAATATATCCCTACATTGGTGCCTGGTAGACAAGCTAGCATTGTGTATTGGGAGGACTCCTATGGAAAGACTTTGTCACATTCTCGATCTGCCAGTACTCCATTTTGGTGAGTACTTATCCAGCGGACACTGGTGGCATCAAGACGAGATTGTGTCATGTGGGTAAAGTGTACAACTTCTGCAGAAGATCAAAATTCTAAGTACTTAGCCGTGTCCCCGGTTATGGAAAACTCTGAACAACTAAGGCCTGAAGCTATGGAAGATCTCGACATTCCAATTTCTCAAAGTAAAACTTGATGGTGACAACAAGGGATTAGAAGCACTTGGAGTTTTCCAAGGAGTTCAGAAAGATTTGACAAAAGATCAAAACTATTTTGAAAAGATAGGATAAAACTATATTGCTTTCTACAAAAGAGCCTAAACCCTACTTATCCAAATATGCATGTAATGATAGGATCCACTTATTTCTACATAGTAGTGAAACTTGTCAATACAATTCAAATGTGTTGACCCTTGTGGCTGCAAGTTATTATGTTGCAGGTTTGTTTGATGTTAGTGAAGTGTGTTGAATAGGATTACAAGTCTACAACCAACATGATTTCCTGTGGCACTTTGAAGATGAAGGACCCCATGCTATAGTTATATTCTGCTGCATTGTAATGAGATAGCCAAATGAGCTATGTAAGATGTAATAAATTATTTTATTCCTGGTTATAAAGTTGTATTATGACCTTTGTTTCTTGATATTACATCTTAACTATGGATGCTAGCTATTGATCCAGGGACTAGCATTGTAAACACAGGGGTATCTACCTTATTAGAGGTTGGGACCTTACATTTACTTTGTGTGACAATTGGCACGATGTCATATTGATCCATAATCTTTGAAGTTGCTTCACAATCAAAAACAATGTTGTCACTTGGAAAAATAAAATTCGATTTTCCCTTTGTAAGCAAAGCTTGATTGGCCAAGATGCATCAAATGTACATAGTACAAAACATGGATACGGTATCAGCAACTATGGCTGTGCAGGTAAAAAAAGCAAATATGGTTACAACCTTGGTCATCTTGTTTGAAAGACGGCAGATGTCTATCAACTCATTAAATGCTCGAAAGCGTACATGTGTCTGGGTCTATCTGACGGGGACAGCATCCCCCAAGTGGGAGGGGGAGTAGCGTACCTTAGAAGCTTCAGCTTCAAAATTTAGAGAGAGCACCGAAATATCCCGCCCATCCATTCAAACATCCAGCCTCAAACATACTTCACATTTATTTAGAATGCAAAATTCCTCTTCTATACCTGCTCCGGAAACAAGAACCCGAGGAGCAATGTAATCATAGAGGGATATAGGTGGTAATTTTGTGTTCTCCCACGTGCATCACCCCATCGACCCGGTTCCTTGCCCTTCTTCAATAAGTTTATTTACCTTCCCACCCCCTTCGGCCTTACACTGACTTTGTGGACCCACAATGCAAGTGACCCGCTTGTTAGTGACCCAGAATTACGGGAAGTAGAAATTCCCTTCGTTTGCAGTTCAAAATTCAAAAACATTTTGCTAAACTGAGATAAACTTGTTAAACTCGGCGAAACTAGCTCGGGATCTTGAAAATTTTAAGAAACTTGGGCATTATTCGTCAAATAATTCATACTTTGTGATAAAATTGGTGCGGTGAGACTTTGAACCATATATAGTGTTTGAACAATAAAATTGGTGCGGTGATAAAATTGGTTACACCATTGTATTCCACGAATATGACCATAAAGTTCAAACATTATTGAAAATTCCTGAAACACTAAACCCTAAACACTAATAAACACCTAAACCCTGACCAAGCAGGTATCATGCACTTGTATATCACACTTGAGATACTTACATTAAATTGGGCAACACCATTCTATTCGATGAATATATGCATAAAGCTTGGACATTTTAGAAAATTCCTGAAACCCTAAACAACCTGTAAAACCTAAAGCCTCTATCCCAAAATACTAAGACCCTTAACCCCTCAACCCGTAGTCAAAACCTAACCAAGTAGGTATCATGCATTTATAGATCAAAATTTGAGATACGTTCATTAAATTGTACTAACGCCTTTCTATTTCACGAATGTTGGCATATAGCTCGAACATCAATGAAAATTCCCAAAACCCATAAGACCTAAACTCTAAGCTCTATACCCCTAAACACTATAAACCCTAAACCCTCAACCCCTAACCCTGACTAAGAAGGTATCATGCACTTATAAATAAAATTTGAGATACTTTCAATATTAAATTCTTGCTAAGTCATTCAATTCCACAAATATAAGCATAAAGATCGAACTTCATTAAAAATTCCCAAAACCCTAAACAACCCCGAAAACCTAAACCCTCAACCCCTAAATTCCCTAAACCCCAAACAACACCCAGCCTAAACCATCAACACCTAAATAACAAAAGCCTAAACCCTAAACCCCTCAACCCATAATTAAACCCTAACCAAGTAGATATCATGCACTTATAGATCCAAATTCAAGATACTTTCATTAAATTGTGGTAACACCATTCTGTTCCACAAATATAAGCATAAAGCTCGAACATTATTAAAAATTCCCTAAACCATAAATCCCTAAACCCTAAACCCATAAATGACCCTGACTAATTAAGCAGGTATATTATCCAAATTCGAGATACTTTCATTAAATTGTGGTACAAACATTATGTTCCACAAATATAAGCATGAAGCTTGAGCATAATTAAAAATTCCCTAAACCCTAAACCCCTAAACCCCTAATAAAACGACCCTGACTAATTAAGCAGGTATATTATCATCCACTTATATATCAACATTTGAGATATACTTTCATTAAATTATGCTAACACCATTCCATTCCATGAATCTAAGCATAAAGCTTGAACATTATTATTGAAAATTCCCTAAAACCTAAACCTTAAACCGTATAACCATAAAGCCCTAAATGACCCTGACCAAGCCGGTATATATAATCCACTTATAGATCAACATTTGAGATATACTTTTATTAAATTATGCTAAAGCCATTCATTTCCACGAATCTAAGCATAAGGTCCCTAAACATTATTGAAAATGCCATAAAACATAAACCTTAAACCCCTAAACCCTGACAAAGCAGGCTAGGTATCATGCATTTATAGATCAAAATTTGAGATACTTTCATTAGATTGCACTAACGCCTTTCTATTTCATGAATATCGGCATATAGCTCAAACATTATTGAAAATTCACTAAACCATATCCTCCCTAAAACGTAAACACTAAGCCATATACCCCTAAACACTAAAAACCCTAAACCCCTAACCCTGACTAAGAAGATATCATGCACTTATAGATAAATTTTGAGACACTTTCATTATTAAATTGTCGCTAAGTTATTCTATTCCACGAATATAAGTATAAATCTCGAACTTCATTGAAAATTCCCGAAACCCTAAAACAACACCGAAAACCAAAACCCTCAACTCCTAAATTCCCTAAACCCACATAACCCCCGAACCTAATCCTTCGACCCCTAAATACTAAAACCCTAAACCCGTAAACCCATAATTAAAACCTAACCAAGTAGGTATATCTTGCACTTATAGATCCAAATTCGAGATACTTTCATTAAATTGTGGTAAAAACATTATGTTCCACAAATATAAGCATAAAGCTTGAACATTATTCAAAATTCCCTAAACCCCTAATTAAACGACCTTGACTAATTAAGCTGGTATATCATCCACTTATATATCAACATTTGAGATATACTTTCATTGAATTACGCTAACACAATTTCATTCCATGAATCTAAGCATAAAGCTCGAACATTATTATTGAAAATGCCCTAAAACCTAAACCTTAAACCCTATTAACCCTAAACCCAGACCAAGCAGGTATCATGCGTTTTAAGATCAAAATTTGAGATACCTTCATCAAATTGCGCTAACACCATTCTAATAAATGACATGTCAAAAAATATTGAAAATTCCCTAAACCCTAAATACTAAGACATAAACACTAAGACCTAAACATTAAGCCATATATCCATAAACATTAAAACCCCTAAACCCTCAACCCCTAACCCTGACTAAGCAGCTATCATGCACTTATAAATAAAATTTGAGATAATTTCAATATTAAATTGTTGCTAAGTCATTCTATTCCGCGAATATAGGCATAAAGCTCGAACTTCATTGAAAACTCCCAAAACCCTAAACAACCATGAAAACCTAAACCCTCAACCCCTAAATTCCCTAAACCCCAAACAATCCCCAGCCTAAACCGTCAACCCCTAAATACCAAAAGCCTAAACCCTAAACCCCTCAACCCATAATTAAACCCTAACCAAGTAGATATCATGCACTTATAGATCCAAATTCGAGATAGTTCAATTAAATTGTTGTAACACCATTCTGTTCCATAAATATAAGCATAAATCTTGAACATTATTAGAAATTACCTAAACAATAAAACCCTAAACCCATAAACGACCTTGACTAATTAAGCAGGTATATTATCCAAATTCGAGATACTTTAATTAAATTATGGTAAAAACATTATGTTCCACAAATATAAGCATAAAGCTTGAACATTATTCAAAAATCCCTAAACCCTAAACCCCAAATTAAATGACCCTGACTAATTAAGCATGTATATTATCATCCACTTATATATCAACATTTGATATATACTTTCATTAAATTATGCTAACGTCATTCCATTCCACGAATCTAAGCATAAAGCTTGAACATTATTATTGAAAATGCCCTAAAACCTAACGCTTAAACCCTATAACCATAAAACCCTAAACAACCCTGACCAAGCCGGTATATATCATCCACTTATAGATCAACATTTGAGATATACTTTTATTAAATTATGCTAAAGCCTTTCATTTCCACGAATCTAAGCATAAGGTCCCTAAACATTATTGAAAATACCATAAAACCTAAACCTTAAACCCCTAAACCATTTAACCCTAAATCCTGACAAAGCAGGCTAGGTATCATGCATTTAGAGATCAAAATTTGAGATACTTTCATTAGATTTCCCTAACGCCTTTCTATTTCATGAATATCGGCATATAGCTCGAACATTATTGAAAATTCACTAAACCCTACCCTCCCTAAAACATAAACACTAAGCCATATACCCCTAAACACTAAAACCCTAAACCCTCAACCCATAACCCTGACTAAGCAGATATCATGCACTTATGGATATAATTTGAGACAGTTTCATTATTAAATTGTCTCTAAGTTATTCTTTTCCACGAATATAAGCATAAAGCTCGAACTTCATTGAAAATTACCGACACCCTAAAACAACACCAAAAACCTAAACCCTCAACTACTAAATTCCCAAAACCCACACAACCCGCCAACCTAATCCCTCGACCCCTAAATACTAAAACCCTAAACCCGTCAACCCATAATTAAAACATAACCAAGTAGGTATATCTTGCACTTATAGATCCAAATTCGAGATACTTTCATTAAATTGTGGTAAAAACATTATGTTCACAAATATAAGCATAAAGCTTGAACATTATTCAAAATTCCCTAAACCCCTAATTAGACAACCTTGGCTAATTAAGCAGGTATATCATCCACTTATATATCAACATTTGAGATATACTTTCGTTAAATTACGCTAACACCATTTCATTCCACGAATCTAAGCATAAAGCTTGAACATTATAATTGAAAATGCCCTAAAACCTTAACCTTAAACCCTAAACCCAAACCAAGAGGTATCATGCGCTTTAAGATCAAAATTTGAGATACCTTCATCAAATTGCGCTAACACCATTCTAATAAACGACATGTCAAAAATTATTGAAAATTCCCTAAACCCTAAACCCCTAAGACCTAAACACTAAGCCCTATACCCCTAAACACTAAAAACCCTAAACCCTCAACCCCTAACCCTGACTAAGCAGCTATCATGCACTTATAAATAAAATTTGAGGTACTTTCAATATTTAGTTGTTGCTAAGTCATTCTATACCACGAATATAAGTATAAATCTTGAATTTCATTGAAAACACCCGAAACCCTAAACAACCCTGAAAACCTAAACCCTCAACCCCTAAATTCCCTAAACCCCAAACAACCCCCATCCTAAACCCTCGACCCCTAAATACCAAAAGCCTAAAACCTCAACCCATCAACCCATAATTAAACCATAACCAAGTAGTCATGCACTTATATATCCAAATTCAAGATACTTTCATTAAATTGCGGTAACGCCATTCTGTTCCACAAATATAAGCATAAAGGTTGAACATTATTAAAAATTCCCTAAGCCATAAACCCCTAAACCCTAAACCTATAAACGACCTTGACTAATTAAGCAGGTATATTATCCAAATTCAAGATACTTTCATTAAATTATGGTAAAAATATTATGTTCCACAAATATAAGCATAAAGCTTGAACATTATTCAAAATTCCCTAAACCCTAAACCCCAAAACCCCTAATTAAACGACCCTGACTAATTAAGCAGGTATATTATCATCCACTTATATATCAGCATTTGAGATATAATTTCATTAAATTGCGCTAACACCATACCATTCCACGAATCTAAGCATAAAGCTTGAACATTATTATTGAAAATGCCCTAAAACCTAAACCATAAACACTATAACCCTAAACCCCTAACCAACCCTGACCAAGCCGGTATATATCATCCACTTATAGATCAACATTTGAGATATACTTTTATTTAATTATGCTAAAGCCATTCATTTCCACGAATCTGAGCATAAAGTTCCTAAACATTATTGAAAATGCCATAAAACCTAAACCTTAAACCCCTAAACCCTTTAACACAAAACTCTGACAAAGCAGGCTAGGTATCATGCATTTATAGATCAAAATTTCAGATACGTTCATTAAATTGCCCTAACGCCTTTCTATTTCACGAATATAGGCATATAACTCGAGCATTAATGAAAATTCACTAAACCCTAACCCCCTAAGACCTAAACACTAAGCCATATACCCCTAGACACTAAAAACCCTAAAACCTCAACCCCTAACCCTAACTAAGCATGTATCATGCACTTATAGATAAAATTTGAGATAGTTTCAACATTAAATTGTTGCCAAGTCATTCTATTCCATGAATATAAGCATAAATGTAAGATCCCTCCTTTATAAAGGAAAAGATCCCTGTGATTTCAATGCAATTCCCTGGATCAATGCTAGCATCCACAGTTTAAGATGAAGTACACAGAAACAAAGGTCATTATTACATATCATTCCAGAGACAAACATAGTCTTTTACAAACTCCATGGCCACAGGACTAATACAAGAGTTCAAATATATAATAAGATAAATAAGTCTTCATCTTCATGTGCCACAGGCAAGCATCTTGATTATAGACTCATAACTCCTAATCATCATCAAAATAACCTGCAACATCACAAGTTACAGCCATAGTGGGTCAATACATTAGAATAGTATTGGCAAGTGATACCTTAGTATAATATTGGTAGACTAGATACTATATGCATTTTGGCTAAGTGTAGCTTAGGCTTGCTTTGCTCAAAATAGGTTTTACCTATTAGTTGAAAACACTAAGTTTTTCTTTGACAAAACTTTCCGAAGGAAACACCAATAGAAATTGGTGAACCTTCACCCTTGTTCAACCACAAGTTTTTACTTAGAAATTGGGATGAGGAGCTTCTTGATATCTTCCATGTCTTGATGCTCAAGTTGTCCAATACCAGGGACATGGCTAAGTACTTAGATTCTTCCATCTGCAGTGGTTGTGCACTTTCCCCACAAGACTTGATTTTCACCAAGACAGGACCTTTCAGAAGCCTTCCCTTAGACCAAATGGACGCGTTCCAACCTATCATCCCACTACCACCAACTGTCCTAATGGCTAAGTTATTGCAACCTATGTGATCCAGGCAGAGCCCATATTGCCAAGTGGCTGCACTAGAAGCTTCTTAACATATGGCATCTCAAATCCCTTTGTTCCTGGGTGGCTTTCCACAAGTGATATACACAAGGTAAACCATAGAAATGGGCCTTGTGTAACCACTCAACACAAACAATTCTTTCCATTCCACCCAGGTGATTCATTCACTTAGTTGTTTTATTAAGCAAAACTCAAGTCCAAAGACTTAGAAATATTGTATCATAGCTTGAATATATATCCACCCTTTGGTTGCTACTAGCTAGGCTAAGCATCGCATAGATAAGCATCTTAACTTAGAAATTTCTAGCAATTTTTCAACTACTAGGATTTCCCAAGCATAGCACATAGATCAAAAATATTCATGCAAGTCTAGCAAAATATTTCTAGTGCATAGTTGAAAAACATAGGACTAAAATCATGAAGCACCACTTGCCTTGGTAGCTTGGGGAGTAGCAACAATCCTCACAATCACAATCACTATTTGCACCAAAATCTACACTTAAAATGATGGCACAAAATCACATACACAATATATACAAGCAAAAATACATGAATGTATGCAAAATGCCATGTGATGATTTTATACACCAAACAAGACAAGTGCACAGTACTACATCATAAAAAAGTACAAAACAAGCCAAATAAACTTTATTTGCATAATAAAACATTTTCCAAATAATTACTATACTCAAATTATGCCTACAAATGTTTCTGCAAAAACAAACATTTTAACAGAGGCAACACATTAAACACATTGCATAAATGGAAAGGATTTTCTCTCTAGATTCCAATGATATAAAATTTGTCAAATTTGGACGTGGAAAACAAAAGTTATGAATTAAAAAAGTTTAAACATCTAATAGATATAAAATCTGATTTTAAATCTAAGAACTGACCACGCGGCGCGCTCTGATTGGATGGTACCGCTTCGCGCTGGATCGCGCTCGCGCACCGTCAGATCTACTTAAAACCAGCGGCTCAGATCTGCCTGTACCTCTTTGCCTGGCTTCTAATCTAAACCACTGGATCTAGATCCAGTGGATCAAATCTCTCTGACTCTAAATCGGCGGCGCTCATGGGCACAGCGGCGGCGACGGCTCTGCCGGCGATGGTGCGGCGATTCTAGCGAGGGCCGAGGGCAGTGGTGAAGCTTACCGGCGTCGCAAGGTTGCGAGGAAGCTCCAGATGTTGTTGGCGTGGACAGGGCAAGCTGTTGTGGCCGTGGGAGCTCGTCGAAGTCGGGGACAGCGTCGGGCTTAGGTGGACGGCGACGTTGGCGACGTTCTGATCCTCCCTAACACAAACGGAAGGCATCAGCGTGTGCACATCATTCAGGCGAACATGCTAGGGTCAAGGGGAAGGCACGGGGCGGTCGAACCTCACCGAAATTTCTTGTCGGAGTTGGAGACGGCGTCGGGAGTTTGCGGTGCTCGACGGAGTCGACGATCTAGGGCAGTACAAGTCGAACCAAAGGTGCCAGAAGAAGCGCAAGATGATTGCGAAGAAGCTCGCATGAACCAGAAAGCAAGGCGTGCTCGGAACTCACCGTGATGGCTCGCCGGAGTGGTTCGGGACAGCGGCGGCGCGAGCTCGATTGTGGACAGCCTAGCGGCGCTCTGTGGTTGGTGAGTGAGGGGAATGGAGCGGAGTGAGGAGGGGTTTAAGTAGCCGGTGCGAGAGAGGGAGTTATGCCTGCAGTAACGCGTAATAAAGCGCGAGATCGTCGGGAAGAAACGGCCGCGGCGGAGTTGGTCGCGCGCGTGATTTGGGGACGAAGGGGTGACGTGGAGGTGGGTCCGGGGCGTCAGCGAGAGGGGGGGTGCTCGCGTCGGTGAGAAACAGAGGGAGAGGGAAACCCCGAGTGGGCTGGTTGTTGGGCTGGATCCAGTGTTGGGCCATATTGGCAATGCTGGCACTTTTTCTTTTCTTTATTCCTTTTCTATTTCTGTTTTGATTTTCTGGATTCATTTTCAAATGAATTCAAATGCAATTTGAATTCAAATCTTTTCTGGATTTTTGTAGAGTGTAACATTCATATTTTTGGGCATAAAACCATGTGGTCTCTGTGTACTAGCTTGGTCCCTTTGATTAAACAAAATAAATAGTGCTAAAGTACTAGATTTGAATAAGTTTTGAAAATGGTTTTTAAACCATATCTGTTTTTTTAAATTTTTGGTCCAAGCACTAACATTCAACCAGAACAACAAGAGAGCAAGCAAAGCTTGGTTAAAACAAATATTTTCTCATTGGAGAGTAGCATTGGATCAATGCTTTGTCTACATATAATAATAGCACTTAATGCTTTTGTTTACTTGAAATGAGTTTGATATTTGGTTCCTAAATGAAATGCATGCATGGATGATATGCAATCCTTGAAAACAAGATTTTAGGGATGTTACAAATCTAACCCCCTTAAGGTGAATCTCGCCCTCGAGATTCGGGTTGGCTAGCAAATAGGTGAGGGTGGTATTTCCGAAGATCATCTTCTCTTTCCCATGTTGCTTCTTCTTCAGAGTGATGGTTCCAGAATTTGATAGTCTTAGTCCGAGTAACTCTTTATGCAGTCTCAAGAATCTTGATAGGCTTCTCCTCATAAGTGAGGTCACTCTCCAATTGAACCTCTTCCAAAGGTATAGTATCCTTTAAAGAAGTCACATGAAACACATTGTGAATGGCAGACAATGATTCTGGCAGTTCAATCTCATAAGCTACTTCTCCTTTACGACTCAGAATCTTGAATGGTCCAACATATCTTGGGGCCAATTTTCCTTTGACTCCAAACCTCTTCACTCCACGAAGTGGTGACACTCTAAGATAAGCTCTATCACCCACTTCATAGGTGACTTCTCTACGCTTAGGATCTGCGTAGCTCTTTTTTCGGGACTATGCTATCTTCAATCTATCCTTAACTAGCTTGACTTTCTCTTCATCCTCTTTGATTAGTTCTGGTCCTAACAAACTTCTTTCTCCCACACCATTACATAGCAATGGCGTGGTACACTTTCTCCCATAGAGAAACTCAAATGGTGCCATCTTAAAACTGGCTTGATAGCTGTTATTGTAAGATAATTCTGCGTAAGGCAGACTTTCATCCCAACTGGCTCCATAGTCTAGAGCACATGCTCTCAACATATCTTCAAGAATCTGATTGGTCCTTTCTGTTTGTCCATCAGTTTGAGGGTGAAAAGCAGTGCTGAATTCCAACCTCGTTCCCAATGACTCATGTAGTTGCCTCCAAAAATGAGAAGTGAATTGAGTTCCCCTATCAGACACAATACTCTTGGGTACTCCATGTAGACATACAATCCTACTCATATAGATCTTGGCTAACTTAGCACTTGTATAGGTTGTCTTCACGGGTATGAAATGAGCCACTTTAGTTAGGCGATCCACTACTACCCAAATCGAATCATATCCTGACCGGGTCCTTGGCAATCCGGTAATGAAATCCATACCAATCTTGTCCCACTTCCAATCAGGAATAGGTAGTGGTTGTAGCAATCCTGCTGGTTTCTGATGTTCCGCTTTCACTCTACTACATACATCACACAAAGCAATATGTTCGGCGATGTCCTTTTTGAGATTATTCCACCAAAATCTTTCCTTCATATCCATATACATTTTGGTGTTACCCAGATGAATGGAATACAGTGAGTTGTGGGATTCTTGTAAAAATCAGTTTCCGAAGCTCCGGATCTTATGGAACACAGATACGTTTCCCATACCATAAAGTACCCTGTTCATCTTCATGGAATCCTTTGGCTTTTCCCTTGCCAATCTTTTACTTAATCTCTTCAATTTCCTTATCTGTCTTTTGGGCTCCTTTGATCTTGTCCAACAAAGTGGGTTGAACATCCAAAGACATGAGATGTCCCTCAGGCACAATCTCCAATCTGAGATATCTGAATTGGGTACACAGATCATCTGGCAATTCTCCCTTAGTAAGGCCATTCACAAAAACTTTACGGCTTAGAGCATCCGCTACAACATTTGCTTTACCGGGGTGGTATTGCAAACTCAAGTCATAATCCTTGATGAGTTCTAGCCAGCTTCTTTGTCTCATGTTGATTTCTTTTTGGGTGAAGATATACTTCAAACTTTTGTGATCTGTGAACACTTCACATCGCTTTCCCAAAAGATAGTGTCTCCATGTTTTGAGTGCATGGACAACAAAGGCTAACTCTAAATCATGAGTAGGGTAGTTTACCTCATGAGTTTTGAGTTGTCTCGAGGAATAAGCCACAACTTTCCCTTCTTGCATAAGTACTGCGCCTAATCCATGATGAGATGCATCACAATATACTTGGAAAACTTTCTCCAAATCTGGCAAACATAAGACCGGTGCTGTCACTAGTCTCTTCTTCAATTCTTGAAACTGAGTTCACATCCTTCAGACCAAGCAAATGTCTTGTCTTTCTTTAGTAGCTCTGTCATTGGCTTAGCAATCTTGGAGAAGTTCTCAATGAACCTTCTGTAGTATCCTGCCAAGCCAAGGAAACTACGAACCTCTTTCACTGACTTAGGAGATTCCCATTTAGTTACAGCTGAAACTTTAGTAGGATCAACTGCTACACCATCTACCGACACAACGTGTCCAAGAAAACCAACTTCATTTAACCAAAACTCACACTTGCTGAATTTGGCATACAACTTATGCTCTCTAAGATTCTCGAGTATCAAACATAGATGTCCTTCATGCTCTTCTTTGCTCTTGGAGTAGATCAAAATGTCATCAATAAATATGACAACAAACTTGTCAAGGAACTCCATGAATACCGTGTTCATCATGTTCATGAAATAAGCTGGTGCATTGGTCAAACCAAATGGCATCACGGTGTACTCATACAATCCATACCTAGTGGTGAAAGTTGTCTTAGGCATGTCTTGTTCCCTTATCTTAAGCTGAAAGTATCCTGATCGGAGGTCAATCTTTGAGAACACACAGGCTCCTTCTAGCTGATCAACAAGTCATTGATTCTAGGCAAAGGGTATTTGTTCTCGATAGTCACCTCATTGAGTGAACGGTAATCTATGCATAACCTTTGACTTCTATCTTTCTTTTCCACAAACAAAACTGGTGCTCCCCAAGATGAAGAACTTGGTTGGATAAAACCTTTCTTCAACTGTTCTCCAAGTTGCTTCTTGAGTTCTTTCAACTCATCCACTGACATCTTGTACGGTCTCTACTTTGGCTTTGAGAGCTCTCTTCTATGCACGAATCCTCTCAATCACACCTTGCTGATGCTCGAGCTCGAAGTCCTTGGCCTCTAGTTCTGCAGTCATGTCTCGAATTCTTGTTCCTATCTTGGACTCGCTTCTCTTGACTCTTGAACTTTCTATCCTGACTCTCAAACTTGGCCTCCATTTCCTTGACTATCTCATCTTGCTTCGCGCAGAGCTTGTCCTTCTCACGAAGCTGCACCTGGAGTTCGTCATTGCTAAGCATGACGTTGGTCCTATCAGTGTCTAGGTGCCTAAGAAGAACCTCTAAGTCCTGGAGGTATAGACGAATCGGCTCTGGCATCTCTCTTGAAGCATCCTCAAAGTCAATGGCCTCACCATCCTCATCAAGTCTACCGAAGGCGTGGAAGTGAGTACCTCTAATCTCTCGAGAGTGTCTCCCTAGTAAACGTCCAAGCAAATCCTGCATGACTACCTCTAGGCCTCTCTCCTTGTCATCATGCATGAGCTTGAAGATGATTGCCTCCGTGGTAGGCTCAGTCTGGCGTCCTGGCTGATTAACCTTGAAGCCCCAAAGGTCTTTCCTCTCAAACTTGGTGAGGGGAAGCATCATGATGGTAGGAAGTGGGAGATTGAGCAAACTAGTGAGCTCAATAATACGAGTGCCAAAACAAGTTCCCTTGAACTCTTCAACCATTCTGATAGTAACATTAGGTATCTATTATATAAGATAGAAAAGTTAGAATCAACATACATAGAGATGAATCACAAGACAAGGCATCACATGTATATCTTTGGAAATCAAAACACACAAGTCATGGCATACATGGATCCATTACAAACAACCAAGGTTCAACTTATTTTAAACAACATTTGGGAAATAAAATGATAAGTGTGGTGGTCCAACTAACGAAGTACGTTACAATCCCATCTCACTTTCCATGTTGGCTAACAGGGCATCACTAGAGGCAATCTGTCTATCTAGATCACATGACTAAGTCTATGATGTCCTTCCTTAAACTTTGGTTGGTAGCCTCTAACTCTTGGGTATGTTTCTTTTCTTCCTTAAGGTCATTCTGGGTGTTGAGCATTCTGCACTTGATTCTATCACCAAGTTCTTTGATGGCCTTCCAAGCTGCATCCCTTGCTGAATCAAAGAATGTAGTGTGCATCACTGATTTGGTGACCATGCAGAATCCTGATTCCTTGTGGTTGTCTTCCTTGTTTTTATACAAGTGAAGTTGCACCCACCAGTATTCAACTCCTTCATCCATCACAGGAAATCCTTTGTACACGGCTGCACCATGTATTCCCATGGCAACCATGAGGTCCTTGAGAGCCTTGGGGAATTCTGTCTCACATTCTAAATTCATAGTCATGAGTGGTCCCTTCTTCACGGCTTCGTTGATGGAGTTCATCTACAAATAGAGATGAGAAAGAAGATTAGAAAAGTTTACGAGAAGAAAATACAAGTGTGGAAGTTGTTAAAAAAAATTCCTTAGTGGTTTCCAATCCTAGGGTCATAATCCTACAGGCAACACAGTGCTCTGATACCATCTGTAAGATCCCTCCTTTATAAAGGAAAAGATCCCTGTGATTGCAATGCTAGTCCCTGGATCAATGCTAGCATCCACAGTTTAAGATGAAGTACACACACACAAAGGTCATTATTACATATCATTCCAGAGACAAACATAGTCTTTTACAAACTCCATGGACATAGTCCTAATACAAGAGTTCAAATATATAATAAGATAAATAAGTCTTCATCTTCATGTGCCACAAGCAAGCATGTTGAGTGTAGACTCATAACCCCTAATCATCATCAGAATAACCTGCAACATCACAAGTTACAGCCATAGTGGGTCAATACATTGGAATAGTATTGGCAAGTGATACCTTAGTAGAATATTGGTAGACTAGATACTATATGCATTTTGGATAAGTGTAGCTTAGGCTTGCTTTGCTCAAAATAGGTTTTACCTATTAGTTGAAAACACTAAGTTTTTCTTTGACAAAACTTTCCCAAGGAAACACCAATAGAAATTGGTGAACCTTCACCCTTGTTCAACCACAAGTTTTTACTTAGAAATTGGGATGAGGAGATTCTTGATAGCTTCAATGTCTTGATGCTCAAGCTGTCCAATACCAGGGACATGGCTAAGTACTTAGATTCTTCCATCTGCAGTGGTTGTGCACTTTCCCCACAAGACTTGATTTTCACCAAGATAGGACCTTTCAGAAGCCTTCCCTTAGACCAAATGGACGCGTTCCAACCTATCATTCCACTACCACCAACTGTCCAAATGGCTAAGTTATTGCAACCTATGTGATCCAGGCAGAGCCCATATTGCCAAGTGGCTGCACTAGAAGCTTCTTAACATATGGCATCTCAAATCCCTTTGTTCCTGGGTGGCTTTCCAAAAGTGAGATACACAAGGTAAACCATAGAAATGGGCCTTGTGTAACCACTCAACACAAACCATTCTTTCCATTCCACCCAGGTGATTCATTCACTTAGTTGTTTTATTAAGCAAAACTCAAGTCCAAAGACTTAGAAATATTTTATCATAGCTTGCATATATATCCACTCTTTGGTTGCTACTAGATAGGCTAAGTATGGCATAGATAAGCATCTTAACTTAGAAATTTCTAGCAATTCTTCAACTACTAGGATTTCCCAAGCATAGCATATAGATCAAAAATATTCATGCAAGTCTAGCAAAATATTTCTAGTGCATAGTTGAAAAACATAGGACTAAAATCATGAAGCACCACTTGCCTTGGTAGCTTGGGGAGTAGCAACAATCCTCACAATCACAATCACTATTTGCACCAAAATCTACACATAAAATGATGGCACAAAATCACATACACAATATATACAAGCAAAAATACATGAATGTATGCAAAATGCCATGTGATGATTTTCTACACCAAACAAGACAAGTGCACAGTAATACATCATAACCAAGTACAAAAAAAGCCAAATAAACTTTATTTGCATAATAAAACATTTTCCAAATAATTACTATACTCGAATTATGCCTACAAATGTTTCTGCAAAAACAAACATTTTAACAGAAACAAAACATTAAACACATTGCATAAATGGAAAGGATTTTCTCTCCTGATTCCAATGATATAAAATTTGTCAAATTTGGACCTAGAAAACAAAAGTTATGAATTAAACAAGTTTAAACATCTAATAGATATAAAATCTGATTTTAAATCTAAGAACTGGCCACGCGGCGCACTCTGATTGGATGGTACCGCTTCGCGCTGGATCGCGCTCGTGCACCGTCAGATCTACTTAAAACCAGCGGCTCATATCTGCCTGTACCTCTTCGCCTGGCTTCTAATGTAAACCACTGTATCTAGATCCAGTGGATCAAATCTCTCTGACTCTAAATCGGCGGCGCTCATGGGCACAGCGGCGGCGACGGCTCTGCCGGCGATGGTGCGGTGATTCTAGCAAGGGCTGGGGGCAGTGGTGAAGCTTACCGGCGTCGCAAGGTTGCGAGGAAGCTCCAGATGTTGTTGGCGTGGACAGGGGCAAGCTGTTGTGGCCGTGGGAGCTCGTCGGAGTCGGGGACAGCGTCGGGCTTAGGTGGACGGCGACGTTGGCAATGTTTTGATCCGCCCTAACACAAACGGAAGGCATCAGCGTGTGCACATCGTTCAGGTGAACATGATAGGGGGGAAGGCACGGGGCGGTCGAACCTCACCGAAATTTCTTGTTGGAGTTGGAGACGGCGTCGGGAGTTTGCGGTGCTCGACGAAGTCGACGACCTGGGGCAGTACAAGTCGAACCAAAGGTGTCAGAGGAATCGCTAGATGATTGCGAAGCAGCTCGCGTGAACCAGAAAGTAAGGCGTGCTCGGAACTCACTGTGATGGCTCGCCGGAGTGGTTCGGGACAGCGGCGGCGCGAGCTTGATTATGGACAGCCTAGCGGCGCTCTGTGGTTGGTGAGTGAGGGGAATGGAGCGGAGTGAGGAGGGGTTTAAGTAGCCGGGGCGAGAGAGGGAGTTATGCCTGCAGTAACGCGTAATCAAGCGCGAGATCGTCGGGAAGAAACGGCCGCGGCGGAGCTGGTCGCGAGCGTGATTTGGGGACGAAGGGGTGACGTGGAGGTGGCTCCGGGGCGTCAGCGAGAGGGGGGGTGCTCGCGTGGGTGAGAAACATAGGGAGAGGGAAACCCCGGGTGGGCTGGTTGTTGGGCTGGATCCAGTGTTGGGCCAGATTGGCAACGCTGGCCCTTTTTCTTTTCTTTATTCCTTTTCTATTTCTGTTTTGATTTTCTGGATTCATTTTCAAATGAATGCAATTTGAATTCAAATCTTTTCTGGATTTTTGTAGAGTGTAACACTCATATTTTTGGGCATAAAACCATGTGGTCTCTCTATACTAGCTTGGTCCCTTTGATTAAACAAAATAAACAGTGCTAAAGTACTAGATTTGAATAAGTTTTGAAAATGGTTTTAAAACCATATCTGTTTTTTTTTAATTTTTGGTCCAAGCACTAACATTCAACCAGAACAACAAGAGAGCAAGAAAAGCTTGGTTAAAACAAATAATTTCTCATTGGAGAGTAGCATTGTATCAATGCTTTGTCTACATAAAATAATAGCACTTAATGCTTCTGTTTACTTGACATGAGTTTGATATTTGGTTCCTAAATGATATGCATGCATGGATGATATACAATCCTTGAAAACATGATTTTAGGGATGTTACAATAAAGCTTGAACTTCATTGAAAATTCTCGAAACCCTAAACAACCTCGAAAACCTAAACCCTCAACCCCTAAATTGCCTAAACCCCAAACAACCCCAGCCTAAACCCTCGACCCTAAATACTAAAACCCTAAACCTTAAACCCCTCAACCCATAATTAAACCCTAACCAAGTAGATATCATGCACTTATAGATCAAATTTTAGATACTTTCATTAAATTGTGGTAACGCCATTCCATTCCACAAATATAAGCATAAAGCTTGAACATTATGAAAAATTCCCTAAACCATAAACCCCTAAACCCTAAATCCATAAACGACCCTGACTAATTAAGAAGGTAAATTATCCAAATTCGAGATACTTTCATTAAATTGCGGTACAAACATTATGTTCCATAAATATAAGCATTAAGATTGAGCATAATTCAAAATTACCTAAACCCTAAACCCCTAATTAAACGATCCTGACTAATTAATCAGGTATATTATCATCCAATTATATATCAACATTTGAGATATAATTTCATTAAATTACATTAACGCCATTCCATTCCACGAATCTAAGCATAAAGCTTGAACATTATTATTGAAAATGCCCTAAAACCTAAACCTTAAACCCCTAAACGACCCTGACCAAGCCGGTATATATCATCCACTTATAGATCAACATTTGAGATATACTTTTATTAAATTATGCTAAAGCCATTCTGTAACACCCTCAGAATCGGACCTATGCAAGTTTTAGCAAAATTCGCCAAACTCGCATAGAAACGATTCAAAGGTGCCCACCAGGCACTTTCGTGCGGGTGGAAAACGAAGTAATAACATTACACAACAGTCCTCGATGGGACCCACAGAACAGATATATATATAGCAGCGACTCAAGGAGCCAAGAATACAGATATAATATACAAAGATCCAAATCACCTTGAAAACGATATAGCGTCCAGCTACGGACAAGATGCAAATGGGGCTAAGAGCCCTGAAGAATAACCAATGGCGTCCATAACCCTGCCCAGGCCAAGCCGGAAGGGTAACCCTGCTAACGGCGTCGATCTCAAAACCTGCTTAAACAAAAGGTGCCGCAAAGGGCAAAGGAAAAAGAAGGAGCGTCAAGATCTTGAGGCCGATGCAGCGAGGCTAGAATTCGGCGGTCCTCGCCTACATAGGTATGGTGGACTGAGCGGCAGCGGCAACATGCACTAAACAATCTATAGAGACTCGATACACTGGCGTCAATCAGAGAGGGGTAAGATAGCCCTATCCGGATCCAACCTGAAGCTAACACCAAACAAACCCATCCTGGTGTTTCCCCCTCGAGACCAAACGAGGAAGTCAACCGAGGAACTCACACAGTTGGCAGTTTTATTTAGTCAGTTATCGTTGCAGTAATTACTAGTCAGGTATAGATAATCATCCTGATAAAATAAGCAGTGGGCACTTTTAGTTAGTCATTCCGTGATAGTTGCAACAATTACTAATCAGGTACAGATAGCATGAGATAAACCCCAAAACCCAGCAGTTGTTGGTACTTTTATTCAGCCATTCCGTTGTAGTTGCAATACTTACTAGTCAGATACAATTGTCGCAAGCGACAACCAACAAGCAAATTGTGGGCAGTATTAATTAGCCATTCCATTATAGTGAAGCTGATTACTAGTCATTATAAGTCAAATTTATAGCAGTAAACTTTAGTTATGCTTGTCTATGATCGAGATACTGTGCTCCAAGTCGTCCATATCCGCGGACACGGCTTTCAGAAAGTTTTACCCGGCCGGGGTGCACCAATAGCAACACACGCTCGATCAACCTCGGAAAAACCAAATCAAAACCCAACGAGGCTTTCACGACTGAACAATCACAGGATTCAGAAATATTTCAGGGGGCCACCCCATTGAGTAGACCCGCAACGGAGTAAGCAAGCTCCGAGACGGACTCAAGGTTTGCGTCAATGGCTGTAAACGACTGGGAACCCGAAAGTGTGGCTGGGCTTGTCGATACCGCGAAAACATTCCGCTTACCTAAACAGTACAGTGTGCTCCTCGCACAATTTAAATACAGAAAGTAGCATGGCATAAGTACAGGATCGTAAATAAAACCTCAAACTAGTTTGTGGCCCCAAGAAATAAGAATGAATCAAGCTCTGGCTCAGGGGGGTCCCATATACCTCCCGGATGTGGATAGCGCGATAAATCAAGGAACATGTATCAAGTACTCGGGGTCTTACGGGACACAAGTGGGCGTTCGGAAACCAAATATTTTCTATCACCCACCGATGCCTCTGCTTATTTCAATTTTAGTTGTTAAACAGAAATTAAAGTGACGATAAGTAAAACTAGAATCATCTCCAACATCAACATGCGGCAATACATCAAGAATCGTGACATATGACGACACATCAGCACTTGAGCAAGCAATTACGACGCGCAAGTCCAACTATCTACCAAACAACAGGTAATAGGATGTGTCCAAGGCAATATAGGGCTGCACGGTATATCAAGGGTACGGAAAACTAAAGCATCGCAACACAGATAGCAATAGATCAACAGGAGGGGAATAAAGACTATAAAGTAAGATAGGTAGAAAGAGGGAGATGCTCTTTGAAAACATTGTCGAAAGGTTCATCCAAGATCGGTGAGCTCACATCAACTCATCGACCTTATCCGCGAAGAAGCAAAACACTAGAAGAAACACCGGATGCGATTTAATACTAAGGCAAAAGATCGGCATGATGCATGCATGATGAATGACAAGGCAAGGTGCGGTTAATTAGGTCATATTAAGCGGAACCGGGGTCCCGACAATTAATATATGGTTCAAGTTGTTTAAACCCCCGCATATTAAATGTTGTTTAGCATGGCAACCGATAGTACTGGTTCGTTACTCAAGTTTAAATGAGGCCAATATAAGGCTCGATTTGCCCGCATATGGGCCCCATATTTTATTATTAGGTGAAACGGCATAAGGCCCCCAACCACAGATATGCATGCAAGATGACAATTAAACATGCAACAAGTTGTTATGTTATAAAATAGGGTTCGAAGAAAAGGGGTTCACACATTGAGGGGTCTCGACGATCTTGGTTCCGGGGTTCGGGGTCGGTCTCAGGGTTCAGGGTTCGGCGAGGTCGTTCTCGGACTCAGGGGTAGGTCTTGGCGCATCCGGGGTCTTCGGGTACGGAATCGTCTCCGGGTTCGGGGTCTCGGCGTTCCATGAAGGAGTACTTGGCCTGGCGTCGGGGCATCGGTACCGTCCTGGTTGCTGTCGTTCTTGTCGTTGCGACGCTCTTGTCGGGTCCGCGCCATCGAGGCGGTCTTGGCGAGGGAAGAAGTACTTGTCGCGCGTGTGGCCTTCGGGTCCGGGGGTTCGGCGTCCGGGACGAGGATCATGGCATCCGTGAGGGAGAACATGGCATGTCGAGTTCGGGCTTCGGGGTCCTGCGGGAGAGCTTGGCGTTCCGCGGTCTTTGGCTCCGCGTGGCAGATCCTGGCGTCTGATGGCACGGTCTCCTACTTCGGATGGCGATGAAGATCTTGTTTCCATGTGGTAGCGCTTGTCGTTGGTTTCTTATCGGGCGTCTTCCAGTGTAACCCCAAAAGTCGGAGATCTTGTCAGGATTCCCAGACAAGCATAAACAACCTGATATTGGAGAACAACAGAGACCATGTTGATGTTGGCTTCGAGTTGCCAGCGAGGTCAAGGCCGCGGGGCGCTCAGATCGAGACAGAGGAAGCCTAGAGGGTGCGGCTGAACGGAACGGCGAACGGCGTCGTTGCTGCGGGCAGCTGAGGGCTGGAGATGCGCATGTCTGCGCGCATGGAGGAGCCCTAGGCTGGGCGATGGCGTCCGAAGGCACGACCTGGGCGTCGGTGGCCAGCTGAGGCGGGGAGGACGACGGGCAGGCGTGGCGCGGCGGGCCTTGGGACGGCGGCCGGAAGGCGGCGGCGGCGAAGCCGGGCGCGGCTTGAGGCGTTCGTCAGGCGGCCGGGCTTGGGGCGCAGGCGGCGGAGCGGGACGCTGGGGAAGGCTGGCGGGCGCCGGCCGGCGCGGCGGCGAGCGGCCGTCGGCAGAAAAAGGAGGACGGGCCGGAGGAGGCGGAGAGGGCGGGGAGCGCGGTGGAGGTGGAGATGGAGACGGGCGGCGGGCGGCGGTGGAGGCGTGGGTAGGCGGCGGACGAAGGCTCCGTGAGCTCGGGCGTGGCGGAGCTCCGAGGCGGCGCGCCGTGCGCGGGGGGCGAGGATGGCGAGCTCGAGACGGGGAGGGGAGCCGCGGTGCTGGGGTCGGGGGCTGGGGCGGAGCTGGTGGCGAAGAGGAGCACCGGCGGCGGGGTGGTAGACGCGGCCGGGGGAGAGAACGAGAGGGATGGGAGGTTGCAGGCGGACGCGGGCCAGGATGGCCAGGGGCCACGCGGGACCAGGTGGGGGCGGCTGACCTGGGGGAGGGATACCTGGGGAGGGCGGCCAGGTGGGCCCAGGCGCGTGGTTGGGTGTGGAGCGTGGGGCGCGCCCAGGAGGCGTGCGGGTGTAGTGTGCCTGAGAGGGAGAGAGAGGGAAGGGAGAGAGGGAGAGAGAGAGGGACATGTGGCGGTGTGTGAGTGGTTGAGGGAGAGGGAGGAAGTGAGGTGGCAGCAGCCTATTGGTTGGGGTGAGGTGGAGGGATGGGTTGGGTAGGAAGATGGGTAGGTTTAGGAATAAAGGGTGGACTGGTTGGACCGTTTATTATTTACTGGGGTGGTCGATCGGGTCAATCGGCCCGTTCGACTGCCCCTATTAAAATAATTAAATGTTTTATTTAATTAAACGGACCGTTGCAAAACAATTTAAACAAAACAAAATATCCCGGCGACCGGGTTTTGGTTTTGAATTAAAGACGGGGCGTTTTAGAAAACAACACGGGCTTTGCAAACATAGTTTTGGCAAACAATGCATGATGATGACGATGCAATGCACAAATTCAACGCGATTTTCTAGTAGTGGTTTTGCGGGATGCCACAATTCGACACCACTAACAATGGATCTCGCCCTCGAGATCCGCCTCATGCTACCGGAAAGAAGGTCGGCGGTCTGATCCTTCGCGCTTCGTGTAGATCCTCGCGACACCACTAACAAGGGTTCGTCCTCCATCTGGAAATCGGCGACACCACCAACAAAGGTTCGTAGCTCCTGATCGTCGAGAGAACACTCCGGGGAAAACAAAGGACGAAGTTGAAGGTAAGGCCACCTCTAACTTCCATGGATAGAGTAAAACTGCTGGATCCACTGATTCAACGTACAAGAGCGAATGATAAGAGCAGTGGTAGGGTAGCTACTCCATCCCGCACTCAAACCATTACTCTGCACACGAATAAGCGGATTAAGCATCTAACTCTCGGAATTAGACTGAAGATCTCGACAAACGAGGTTCGAAACAAAGGAGTGATGCAGGCTCTGCATCGGATCTGGCGTAGATGATGTCGTCACATCGGAAAACACCGGAAGATACACAGAAATCGTATGAAAAACACAATGATTAGGTTTCGCGATGGTTCCATTGGCATGAACAACACATGCTCAAGGTTAACCCCAACTTCACCAAAGCTCGTCCTTATCGTATGTTTTTCAACGACACTGATATCCAGCAAGGAACACAGATGGATAAGATCTCAAGAACAAAAGATCGGATGAAGGTTACAGCAGACAAGTTGCAGATTGATGATCGTAGCACCTCCGTTACCAAAGGGAGAAAGCGAAACCCTGAAGGTACGACGGAAAACCAACCACGAGAAATCCTGGACTCGAAGAAAGAGATGAGAGCGGATTCAAAACGCGTAGAGGTAAGAGGAGAACAGCAGAGGGATAAGGAATAAAATCAGACCTAATCAGAACTATCCAGCCGATTTTCAAAAATAGTTTTGACACTCTACTCCGGCCGTTAGCTAGGTTATCCTACAGGCTGGACTTGTGGGGTATCGCAACTGCTGAGCTCTGATACCACTCTGTAACACCCTCAGAATCGGACCTATGCAAGTTTTAGCAAAATTCGCCAAACCCGCATAGAAACGATTCAAAGGTGCCCACCAGGCACTTTCGTGCGGGTGGAAAACAAAGTAATAACATTACACAACAGTCCTCGATGGGACCCACAGAAC
Source organism: Avena longiglumis (assembly GCA_030063025.1). Lineage (NCBI taxonomy): Eukaryota > Viridiplantae > Streptophyta > Magnoliopsida > Poales > Poaceae > Avena > Avena longiglumis. The sequence goes on along the minus strand of CP125978.1, from coordinate 143,994,233 downwards.
AGATATATATAGCAGCGACTCAAGGAGCCAAGAATACAGATATAATATACAAAGATCCAAATCACCTTGAAACGATATAGCGTCCAGCTACGGACAAGATGCAAATGGGGCTAAGAGCCCTGAAGAATAACCAATGGCGTCCATAACCCTACCAGCCAAGCCGAAGGGTAACCCCGCTAACGGCGTCGATCTCAAAACCCTTAAACAAAAGGGGTGCCGCAAAGGGCAAAGGAAAAGAAGGAGCGTCGATCGAGGCCAGACGGCGAGGCTAGAATTCGGTCCTCGCCTACATAGGTATGGTGGACTGGCGGCGGCAACATGCACTAAACAATCTATAGAGACTCGATACATCGGCGTCAATCGAGAGGGTAAGATAGCCCTATCCGGATCCAACCAAGCTAACACCAAACAAACCCATCCTGGTGTTTCCCCTCGAGACCAAACGAGGAAGTCAACCGAGGAACTCACACGTTGGCGCTTTATTTAGTCGATTATCGTTGCAATTACTAGTCGTATAGATAATCATCCCGATAAAATAAGCGTGGGCACTTTTAGTTAGTCATTCCGTGATAGTTGCAACAATTACTAATCGTGCATGATAGCATGAGATAAACCCCAAAACCCAGCAGTTGTTGGTACTTTTATTCAGCCATTCGCTAGAAGTTGCAATACTTACTAGTCAGACACAATTGTCGCAAGCGACAACCAACAAGCAAATTGTGGGCAGTATTAATTAGCCATTCCATTATAGTGAAGCTGATTACTAGTCATTATAAGTCAAATTTATAGCAGTAAACTTTAGTTATGCTTGTCTATGATCGAGATACTGTGTTCCAAGTCGTCCATATCCGCGGACACGGCTTTCAGAAAGTTTTACCCGGCCGGGGTGCACCAATAGCAACACACGCTCGATCAACCTCGGAAAAACCAAATCAAAACCCAACGAGGCTTTCACGACTGAACAATCACAGGATTCAGAAATATTTCAGGGGGCCACCCCTTAAGTAGATCCCGCAACGGAGTAAGCAAGCTCCGAGACGGACTCAAGGTTTGCGACAATGGCTGTAAACGACTGGGAACCCGAAAGTGTGGCTGGGCTTGTCGATACCGCGAAAACATTACGCTTACCTAAACAGTACAGTGTGCTCCTCGCACAATTTAAATACAGAAAGTAGCATGGCATAAGTACAGGATCGTAAATAAAACCTCAAACTAGTTTGTGGCCCCAAGAAATAAGAATGAATCAAGCTCTGGCTCAGGGGGGTCCCATATACCTCCCGGATGTGGATAGCGCGATAAATCAAGGAACAGGTATCAAGTACTCGGGGTCTTACGGGACACAAGTGGGCGTTCGGAAACCAAATATTTTCTATCACCCACCGATGCCTCTGCTTATTTCAATTTTAGTTGTTAAACAGAAATTAAAGTGACGATAAGTAAAACTAGAATCATCTCCAACATCAACATGCGGCAATACATCAGCAACTGTGACATATGACGACACACATCAGCACTTGAGCAAGCAACTACGACGCGCAAGTCCAACTATCTACCAAACAACAGGTAATAGGATGTGTCCAAGGCAATATAGGGCTGCACGGTATATCAAGGGTACGGAAAACTAAAGCATCGCAACACAGATAGCAATAGATCAACAGGAGGGGAATAAAGACTATAAAGTAAGATAGGTAGAAAGAGGGAGATGCTCGCCTGAAAACATTGTCGAAAGGTTCATCCGAAGATCGGGGCGAAGCTCACATCAACTCATCGACCTTATCCGCGAAGAAGCAAAACACTAGAAGAAACACTGGATGCAGTATTTAATACTAAGGCAAAAGATCGGCATGATGCATGCATGATGAATGACAAGGCAAGGTGCGGTGCAATTAGGTCATATTAAGCGGAACCGGGGTCCCGACAATTAATATATGGTTCAAGTTGTTTAAACCCCCGCATATTAAATGTTGTTTAGCATGGCAACCGATAGTACTGGTTCGTTACACAAGTTTAAATGAGGCCAATATAAGGCTCGATTTGCCCGCATATGGGCCCCATATTTTATTATTAGGTGAAACGGCATAAGGCCCCCAACCACAGATATGCATGCAAGATGACAATTAAACATGCAACAAGTTGTTATGTTATAAAATAGGGTTCGAAGAAAAGGGGTTCACACATTGAGGGGTCTCGACGATCTTGGTTCCGGGGTTCGGGGTCGGTCTCAGGGTTCAGGGTTCGGCGAGGTCGTTCTCGGACTCAGGGGTAGGTCTTGGCGCATCCGGGGTCTTCGGGTACGGAATCGTCTCCGGGTTCGGGGTCTCGGCGTTCCATGAAGGAGTACTTGGCGTCGGGGCATCGGTGCATCAGTTCTTTGTCGTTCTTGTCGTTGCGACGCTCTTGTCGGGTCCGCGCCATCGAGGCGGTCTTGGCGAGGGAAGAAGTACTTGTCGCGCGTGTGGCCTTCGGGTCCGGGGGTTCGGCGTCCGGGACGAGGATCATGGCATCCGTGAGGGAGAACATGGCATGTCGAGTTCGGGCTTCGGGGTCCTGCGGGAGAGCTTGGCGTTCCGCGGTCTTTGGCTCCGCGTGGCAGATCCTGGCGTCTGATGGCACGGTCTCCTACTTCGGATGGCGATGAAGATCTTGTTTCCATGTGGTAGCGCTTGTCGTTGGTTTCTTATCGGGCGTCTTCCAGTGTAACCCCAAAAGTCGGAGATCTTGTCAGGATTCCCAGACAAGCATAAACAACCTGATATTGGAGAACAACAGAGACCATGTTGATGTTGGCTTCGAGTTGCCAGCGAGGTAAAGGCCGCGGGGCGCTCAGATCGAGACAGAGGAAGCCTAGAGGGTGCGGCTGAACGGGCAATGCAGCGTCGTTCTGCCCAGGCGAGGGCTGGAGATGCGCATGTCTGCGCGCATGGAGGAGCCCTAGGCTGGGCGATGGCGTCCGAAGGCACGACCTGGGCGTCGGTGGCCAGCTGAGGCGGGGAGGACGACCAGGGACGGCGCGGCGTGGCGCGGGGACGCGGGACCGGCGGCGCGCGGGAAGGCGGCGGGGCCGGCGACGAGCTCGATGCGGCCGGGCGCGGTTCGTCGGGCCGGCGCTTGGGCGCAGGCTTGGGGCGGGCGGAGCGGGGACGCTGGGAAGGCAGCGGGCGGGCGCCCAGCGGAGCGCGGCGGAGCGGTCTCGTCGGCCGAAAAAGGAGGACGGGGCCGGAGGGAGGCGGAGAGGGCGGCGGGAGCGCGCGGTGGAGGTGGAGATGGAGACCGGGGCGGCCGGGGCGGCGGTGGAGGCGTGGGGTAGGCCGGCAAGGCGAGCACGGGGCGAGGCGGCTCGTGAGCTGGGCGTGGCGTGAGCTCCGGCCCGTCGCTGGGGCGAGGGATGGCGAGCTCGAGGGGGAGGAGCGCGGTCTGGGGTCGGGGCTGGGCGGAGCTGGTGGCGAAGGAGCACCGGCGGGGTGGTAGACGCGGGGGAGAGAACGAGAGGATGGGAGGTTGCGTGGACGCGGGCCAGGATGGCGAGGGCCACTGTGGGACAGTGGGGGCGGTGACTGGGGAGGGATACTGGGAGGCGGCCAGTGGGCCAGTGGCGTGGTTGGGTGTGGAGCGTGGGCGCGCCCAGAGGCGTCTTGGTGTGTGCTGAGAGGAGAGAGAGAGAGGGAGAGAGAGAGAGGGACATGTGGCGGTGCGGGCGCGGTTGAGGGAGAGGGAGGAAGTGAGGTGGCAGCCTATTGGTTGGGGTGAGGTGGAGGGATGGGTTGGGTAGGAAGATGGGTAGGTTTAGGAATAAAGGGTGGACTGGTTGGACCGTTTATTATTTACTGGGGTGGTCGATCGGGTCAATCGGCCCGTTCGACTGCCCCTATTAAAATAATTAAATGTTTTATTTAATTAAACGGACCGTTGCAAAACAATTTAAACAAAACAAAATATCCCGGCGACCGGGTTTTGGTTTTGAATTAAAAGGCAGGCGTTTTAGAAAACAACACGGGCTTTGCAAACATAGTTTTGGCAAACAATGCATGATGATGACGATGCAATGCACAAATTCAACGCGATTTTCTAGTAGTGGTTTTGCGGGATGCCACACATTCATTTCCAAAAATCTAAGCATAAAGGCCTAAACATTATTGAAAATGCCATAAAACCTAAACCTTAAACCCCTAAACCTTTTAACCCTAAACATTGACAAATCAGGGTAGGTATCATGCATTTATAGATCAAAATTTAAGATACTTTCATTAAAATGCCCTAACTCCTTTCTGTTTCATGAATATCGTCATATAGCTCGAACATTATTGAAAATTCACTAAACCCTACCCTCCCTAAAATGTAAACACTAAGCCATATACCCCTAAACACTAAAAACCCTAAACCCTTAACCCCTAACCCTGACTAATAAGAAATCATGCACTTATAGATAAAATTTGAGACACTTTCATTATTAAATTTTCGCTAAGTTATTCTATTACACGAATATAAGCATAAAGCTCAAACTTCATTGAAAGTTCCCGAAACCCTAAAACAATCCCAAAAACCTAAACCCTCAACTCCTAAATTCCCTAAACCCACACAACCCCCCAACCTAAAACCTCGGCCCCTAAATACTAAAACCCTAAACATGTCAATCCATTATTAAACCGTAACCAAGTAGGTATATCTTGCACTTATAGAACCAAATTCGAGATACTTTCATTAAATTGCAGTAAAGACATTATGTTCCACAAATATAAGCATAAAGCTTGAACATTATTCAAAATTCCCTGAACCCCTAATTAAACGATCGACGGTTGTCTACGCACAGCCTGTTGGGAACCCCAAGACCAAGGTGTGAAGCACCAAGAAGCAAGTTTTCCCTCAGTTGAGACCGAGGTTATCGACCCAGAAGGAGGAAGGAAACGTCACACAGGTGTTGCGAGCAACGCGGAGACCTGCACAACACAAACTCAAGACTTTGCCCCAACAAACAGTGAGATTGTCAAGCTCACCAGTTTGCTGTAACAAAGGATTAAACATATGGTGTGGAAGGTAATGGTTTGTAGCAAGTAAACAAGTAACAGTGGAAGATGTATCAATGGTAAAGATTGGACCGGGGTCCATAGTTCACTAGAGGTGCTCTCCTTAGATAAACAACATGGCATGAAGGGTAAACAAATTACAGCGGGGTAATTGATAGGAACTGAGCAAGACATAAAAATGCAATTACTATTCAGAAAGATCCTATGAGATTCGATTGGGCAATACAACAAGATACATAGACCGCCATCCAACTGCATCTATGACTAGAAGTCCACCTTCAGGTTATCATCCGAACCGCCTCCAGTATTAAGTTGCAAGCAACAGGCAACTGCTTAAACAAAGTGTGTAAGGTAAACAGTCCACATGTTCCATGAACAAGAGACCGTTGTTTTCTCCCTAGTAGCAACAGCACATCTACAACCGAAGAGATTTCTGTCACTTACCTTGGAAACTAAAGGCATGAACCCACTATCGAGCATAAATACCCCCTCTTGGAGTCACTAGAAACTACTTGGCCAAGATAGCTACTAAAAACAGAGAGCATGCAAGATCACAAACAACACATACATGATAGAATCATAAAGACAACCATTAATCAAACCAACATAATAATCCTAATATCCATCAGATCCCCGCAAACACAACATGCATGATTACAAATAGATTAGATCTTGATCATGAACGGAGCTCACAAGATCTATACATGAAAGCACAAAGGAGGAGATACAACCATCTAGCTACTACATGGACCCATAGTCCAAGGTTGAACTACTCACGCATCATACCGGAGAGAAGGCCTTCGGGATGATCTCCCCTTCGGCAGGGTGCCGGGAAGAACTTTAGGTCCCCCCGATCTAGGGACGATGGTGGCGGTGGCTACTAACGGTTTCGTGGATATTTGATCGGGTACTCAGGGTTTCTGCATCAGGGGCTTTTTATAGGCGAAGGGGGATACCGAGGAGGCGGCCAGGGTTGGCAAACCCTAGCCAGGCGCGGGGCTAGGCCCACCCGTTCCTGGGGTGGGTCTGGCCCCCCTGGCTGGCCCCTCCGACTCTCCTCTAGACTTCTTGTTCCCCACGGAAAGTAATTGACTTTGACGTTGTCCCGTCCAATTTCAAGAATATTTTTTACTAACTTTTCTGAAACCAAAAACAGTAGAAAACAGGCATCTGGCACTGTTGCAACTTGTTAATAGGTTAGTACCAGAAAACATGTAAAAAGCACCTCAAAGTGTAGACAAGCAAAGCAAATTAGATACAAAACAAGCATGGAGCATCAAAAATTATAGATACATTCCAACGTATCAACATCCCCAAGCTTAACTCTTGCTCGTCCTCGAGTAGGTAAGTGATAAACAGAATAACTTTTGAGGTGAGATGCACCCTCACAATAAAGATCCAACCATTTGCAAGCATTGAAAGCTGGGATCAAAGAACTCTGAACATGTGCATGAAAGATGGAGTTCTAACAATAGGACATAGTAACTAAGCATGCAACATGACAAGCTACAAACAAAGATCATGAATAACATGCATTCAAAAACGTTTGTTTGTTTCACATGCAGAAAACATAGCATAGTGGCAATCAACTTGTCCCTCATAGAGTAGCAATATAGATGCATAGGACACCTGCAAAGTTCACAAGGGTGACTAGAAACAAATATAACAAGAACAAGTAATAACACAATATGCATCAATTAATAATCTTTGGAACACTGCACACAGAATGACAACTATGCTCTCTTAATGGTGCCTAAAGGTAGAAGGTGGAGACTCAATAGTGGTGGAAGAAAGGCCTTTTTGTAAAGGAAGCAGGGATTACAAGTTTCAAAAAGATCTTCCAAAAATTATGGTACTTGTTAGCTTTCATCCCTCATTGCCCCTATCATAAGCATCTTGAAGTGATTAAGGTTAAAGTGGCAAAGCTGGAGTATCTACTTGATGAAGTATAAGTTGGAAATCTCATGTCCCTTGAATACGAGGGCCACACCTCATGCATCAACTTTGGGTCCAGGTAAGTTCTTGTCACTGTAAGTATTTGCATATCATTGAGAACCGCCAACGGGGTACCCCTTGCACATGGTACAGGAGCTTTCCCATAACCAAAATGACAAGGAAAGAAGACAATGAGCATCTCAGCAATCTTCTTATGTACCATGGGAATATGGTGTCTTTTTCTCTCTTTCCTCTTTTCTCAATGTGTCTCTTTTTGTTATAAGAAGAATGCTTCATAGATCTCACTATGGTGATTCTGCAAGTTTCCACCATGATTAGGCATGGCTTAGGCTAGCGGCCCAAGCGTTTCTCTAACACAGGATACAAACTCAATGGACTTACAAGTTCCCTCTTTATTTCACACCGATGACATCCATAGACAAAAGAACATGATATCAACTGAGTACAAAGTACAAGTGCAATGTTGAAAACGTTCCCCGTGACAGCACGGTTCTGCTAATTCCAAATTATAAGTGCAAGGATATACAAACAAGTTGTCACAATGGTTCAAGTTTATTAGGGGCAAAGAATAAGTTGTTCCATCAAGTTCGTGAGGGCTTTAATCACTAAGTTTTCACATAACAAAATAGTTTTTAACTGGAAGATAGATAAAAACAAGAATATACTTAGAATGATGTAACACACCATGCATAGGAGTTTATAGTGGACACTTTGGAATAACTTGGTTTCTTGGGAGTTGGAGGCATGAGTAGAACTTACTCATACAAGTGGACGCTAGCAAAAGACTGGGAGCAACCAACTAAGAGAGCAATAATGGCCATAATCATGCAGTGCACCAAACATACTAATCAAAGCAAAGAGTGGTACTACAAGTCAACGACTAAATGATCATAGAGGATAATGGTGACTTTTCATAGTCATAACATGGTGTGAGCATGTGCCAAGTCAACCCAAGCAAAGCATTAAAGGAGAATACCACAATACTATGCTTTTGCATGCTAAAACAATGCATAATTTCTTCAAGGCACACTAAGCAATCCCAATTGTTTGGAACAATACATGCTACAGAAATAATCACTAAGCATAAGGTCAAAACAACACCTAGCATGTCATGCTAAAGTCTATGTCACAGCCAATGCAAGCTCCTCTTGCACTTCAAGCAAGAACTTACTACTCCTTTCCAAAAAGCAACTTATTTGAAAAACAACATAAAGAGAACGGGGGTCCAAACTACTTTATTGAAGCAAACTAAAAAACCTAAGCAAAGAAAACAAAAACTAATACGCTCCAAGAACAACACAATTGTGCATGAAACAATAAAAACGAAGTGTCTAGACAGACCTGAGCTTTTTATTGATGAAGAAGGCGATGCCCTGGGCATCCCCAAGCTTTGACGCTTGTAACTCTTGGATATTTCTTGGGGTGACACCATAGTGGAATCCCCAAGCTTGAGATTTTGTCCATTCTTCATCTGATTGCATCATTCTCTGTCTACACCTGAAATTTTTCCTTCATACAAAACTTCACACAATCTTCATTAGCAACATCAGTGTATTCAAAAGATATTAGACCTCTGGAAAAGCTTTTGAACAGCAAGGATTTTCACTAAAAACACAAGCTACTGTTGTAACTCCTTCAAAAAGCTCAATTCACCTAAAGAGAACTCAAAAAGGAATCAATAAGAAGCAAATGCAAATAATGGCAGAAATCTGACAAAACAGACCAGCAGGTAGAAATCATTTTTTTCGAACATCTTATGTTGCTCAAATCAAAAAGTGCTGAACTAATGGAAGTTAGCTAACATACTTCGGGATTTATTCGTATATTTTGAACTCAATCCGAGCTACAGAGACTCCTCACAAAATTTTATAGTGGAGTACAGAAATCTGTTTCGGGACAGCAACTCCCCGAATCTTACTTCCCTCTCATTAGAGGTCATTCTTGGCACAAAAAGAAAACAAAAAAGGATAAGGAGAGGTGATTACTGAAGTAATAACTTCCAAGAATGAAGGAAACTCTTGGGTTATCTCCCAACAAGTACTTTTCTTTAACGCCTTTAAGTTAGGCTTGATAGCTTGAGAAGATGCTCTCATAAGAACTATGAGTTGAAGTAAAAGAGGGCATCAAGAAGAAATTTCAAAACACCTTTAAGTCTAACCCACTTCCTATGCATAGGAATATTGTACACAAATAAGTTCCCAAAGAACAAAGTGGCATGCATAGGAAGAGATAACAAGAGTAACTTCAAAACTTTTAGCACAAAGAGAGGTGTTTTAGTACCATGAAAACTTCTACAACCATATTTTCCTCTCTCATAATAATTTTCAGTAGCATCATGAATAAAATCAACAATATAACTATCACATAAATCGGGCTTTTCATGAGCTACAAACACATAATTTCTATCAAGCTCAAAAACAGTGGGATTAAAACCTTCCCAGGTTTTACTCAAAGTAGATATTTCAAAAGGATCCACAGGAACATAACATTCATCCTCCTTTGGTAAGCATGGGGGACAATCAAATAATGTAAGGGATAAAGAGTTACTCTCATTAGAATATAGGCGTCAGTAGATAATCCATTCTTCCTCCTTTTGTTCATCACTCTCCTCCTCTTTTTCATCTAATAAGCTTCCAGTTTCAACAATATCTTCTTCCATAGGCTCCTGCAAGTCATTAGTCTCCTCCATTTGTGGAAAGAATCTATTAAAATATTCAAGAATATAGCCATTTGCTTCCTTGTAATTATCAAAGCAAAATTTAAGTATCTCATAAGTCTCATATTCATAAGGTTCATCATCAGTATTTTCAAGCAAACTGGCAAGTTCAAATGCACCCTTGAAGGCAATAAACTCTTCAATTTGTTCCACATCATAAAAGTCATAATTTCCTTTAACATAATAAGATATGGTAACATTATCATTATACTCACATTGAAAAGGCATGTGTTTATACCTCCTACAACAACAAGACTTATCAAAGCAATAAGTAACATTATAAGTAGAGCACACGTCTCTAGCAATAGTATTCAACTTATGAATTTGTTCCCATAAGTGTTTCCCTTTTTGTGACAAACGGTGTTCCTTATAATAATACCTTTGTTCTTCTGTGAACCCACCTTGCCAATAAGAACTAGTTTCAAAGGAACCATCCATTGATAAAAAGCATGACCAAGCAAGGCAACAACAGACCAGCAACTACAGTAGGAACTAATTTTTTTGTGTTTTTGAATAAAGCAAGCAGACCAAACTAGACTATTTTTTTTGGTTTTTTTGAAAAGAGGCAAAAAACCAAAAAAAATAAACAAAGAAAACTAAAAACAAAGTAAAGAGAAAGGAAGTGAATGACTCCCCTTGTGAATACGTCCTTAGCCTCCCCGGCAATGGCGCCAGAAAAGCTTGACGGCTGTCTACGCAAAGCCTATTGGGAACCCCAAGAGCAAGGTGTGAAGATGCAAGCAGCAAGTTTTCCCTCAGTTGATACCGAGGTTAGCGAACCAGAAGGAGGAAGGAAATGTCACACAGGTGTTGCAAGCAACGCGAAGACCTGCACAACACAAACTCAAGACTTTGCCCCAACGAACAGTGAGGTTGTCATGCTCACCGGTTTGCTGTAACAAAGGATTAAACATATGGTGTGGAAGGTAATGGTTTGAAGCAAGTAAACAAGTAACAGTGGAAGATGTATCAATGGTAAAGATTGGCCGGGGTCCATAGTTCACTAGAGGTGCTCTCCTTGGATAAACAACATGGCATGAAGGGTAAACAAATTACAGCGGGGCAATTGACAGGAACTGAGCAAGGCATAACAATGCAATGTAACACCCCAGTTTTAGCTAGTTACTAATTAGGGTTTTGATTGCGCATTCATAAGCATCATGCCTTAAATTGTGCATTAAAGAAAATTCAAGTAAAACCCTAAAGCCCTAATATATCCCCTCTCTTTGAAATTCCTTCAAAGTGATTTTGAAAATATTTGAAAAATCCAAAATATTTGGATCCCAATTGGACTAAAAGGGCCCCTAAAATAATTTCATATATTTTATAAATATCTCTAGTATTTTCAAATTCCTCAAAACCGTTTTGAATTGGAAAATACAAAACGTAAATTGAAATAGAAAAAGAAAAGTTTCAGGAAATAAAAACAGAAGCCTGCAACCCTACCAGGCCGGCCCATCCCTCTCCTCTCCCTTTCTGTCGCTCACACGCGCAACCAGCGCCCGCAGCAGACCCATTTCACGCCGCTGCTAGAGGACGTCCCGATCCCCGCCGTAAGGCTCTAGAGCTCCGTCTCCTCGCCAGGAACCTCTTCATCGAAGATTGCTTGCTAGGGTGCCCTCTACCGGTGGAATCGAGCCTGCCTTTCCTGCCACCGACGCCGACCACCATCACCATTGCCGAAGCTACCATGCTCCTCCGGCCCTATCGAGGCTTCCATCGTGTCGAGGGTAAGCCAATGGCCCTCCTGGTGTAACATCCCTAAAATCATAATTTCAAAGTTTGCATATCATTCATGCATGCATATAGATTTGAGATCAATTTCAAACTCATTTCAGAAAAATAGAAGCACTTGGTGCTATGATTTTATGTGAACAGATTTAAATCAAATGGCTATCCCCATTTGAAAATTTGATTGTTTATGAACCAAGTTGTTGCCTTCTATGAAGATAGTTTGAGTGTAGAATTCAAACCAACTTTTCCAAATTGGAAATGGTTTCAAAAACCATTTTTCAATTTTTGCAAAACCAAGTACCTGGTCTCTGATATTTTTGATCTCCAAGCTTGATCAAGCCTTTACTTAGCAAACCACTTGACTTTGTGCCTAATTGGAGACTACAGTACCCTGCAAAAATCCCAGAAGGATTTGAATTCAAAAAGAGTTTGAATTCAATTCAAAACAATTTTAGAAAATCGAATCAGAAAAAGAAAACAAGCAAACAAATGAAAAAGGCCAGGCGCCACCAATCTAGCCCAGGAACTAAACATGCCCAACTAGCCCACCCGGGGCATTTCTTTTCCTTCCGCACACACGAGCACACCCACCCAGCCGCTGACGACAGGACCCCACCTCCACTTCGCGCACTTCGCTGACAGGCGGGCCTCCTCCACGTCAGCTTCCTCTTCCCCCTGATTCTGCGCACGACCTCCGCCGCCGCCCGTTGCGGCACTGATATCGCGAGCTTAATTGGCATTGATGCAGCGAGCGTTTCTTGTCGAGCTTCGGGCTATAAGATCCCCCCATCCTCGCGACCATTTTCCCCCAAACAATTTCACCTCCACGCCACCAGGCTGCCCACAACTCGCACGACGCCGCCGCTGTTCCGACGACTGCGCCGGCGAATACCGGTGAGTTCCGTGCTCCCCTTTGTCTCTCGATCATGCAAACAGGTTCAGTGAGTCCTTGCGCACCCCCTGACACTTTCCTTTTGACCTCACATGACCCGTAGCTCCACCAACGTCGACGACGGCCGCCGCCGTTCTCTGCACGAACTCCGGCGACTTCCCTCCGTAAGTAGCCACCGCCCATTGCCCTCTGACTTGTACGCCTAGAATCTACGTCGATGTGCGCATCTAACGGTACCCTTATCTTGGCTTAGCGCGACGAGGAACCTCGCCAACGTCGACGACTGACCGTGCCGACGTCTGCCTCTACTCCGACGAGAAATCCTCGCCGTATCAGCGCGCCCCTTCGCAAACCAACGCTACCTTGAGCATCAGCAGCCTCCTGCGGTTCAGGTATGACCCTTCCCCCTCTCGTGCACGACCTGAAACGCTAGCTCCGCGTGAGAGCGCTCGCCCGCTCGACTCATGCCGCCGCAGACATGGCGTGCTCGAGCACCGTTAGATCTAGATCCAAGCGACAGGATAGAATCACTTATCAGCGAGGAGGTACGCGCTCAGGACCGTGCGATTTATTTAGATCCTGCGGCGCGGAAGGGTGATCCGGTCTTGACCGTCTGCGCAATAATATCATGACGCGTGGCTAGGGTTGATTCAAAAATAGAAATTCAAATCAGATTTAGATCCCATTTTCAAATGGCTATAACTTGAGATTCCCACGTTAGATTTTTGCAAATTTTATACCGTTGGAATCAGTGAGTCAATCCCTTTCTGAATCTCCAATGTGTTTAACAAAAAGTATCTGTTAAAATGACTTTGTATGCAGAAACATTTCTAGGTCCATTTTGAGTATATATTTGGTTTAGCAAATTGTTTTAGGGCTAAATAAGTTTAGTTAGCAAACTGTGTGACTTGTTATGTTTCTGTATCATGCACTTGCTTGGTAGAGTTTTCAAAATCATCACTTAGTAATTTCTTGCATACATGCATTCATATTTTTGTTTGTATATAAATTGTGTGTAATTGTATGCTACAAATTTTGTGTAGATTTTGCTAGTGACTGTGATTGTGAAGAGTGCTACTCTCCCCATTACCAAGGCAAGTGATACTTCATGATATTTCCACCCTTTATTTTGAATAAGCATTAGAATTATTTTTGCTAAGTCTTGCATGCTACTTTTGCCAAATGCCATGTTGGGAAATCCTATGTAGTGTAGAATTGTGGAATTGCTAGGAAATTTTCCTAAGTTAAGTTACTATGCCATGCTTATCCTAGCTAGTAGAAAACAAGGGTTGGTAAAGTATGTACATGCTATGGTGAAATAATTCTAAGTCCTTTGGGACTCATGCTTTTCTTAATAAAACAACTAAGTCAATGAACTTCCTGGGTGGAATGGGACTTGAATGGTGGTTTTTGGTTGAGTGGTTACACAAGGCCATGGATTTGGCTTGTGTATCTCACTTGTGGTATGCCACCCAGGCACAAAGGGATTTGGAGGACAAGTGTTGAGAAAGCTTACAGTGCAACCACTTGGCAATATGGGCTCTGCCATGATCATATAGGTTGCTAGAACTTAGTCACTTGGACAGTTGGTGGTAGTGGGAATGATAGGTTGGAGCGCGTCCATTTGACTAAGGAAAGGCTTCTGAAAGGTCCTGTCTTGGGAAACCAAGTCTGGTGGGGAAAGTGCACAACCTCTGTAGATGGAAAAATCTAAGTACTTAGCCAACTCCATGGCAATGGACAACTTGAGCATCAAGACATGGAAGCTACAAGAATCTCATCACTCCAATTTCTAAGTAAAACCTGTGGGTGAACAAGGGTGAAGGACCCAAATGTCTATTGGTGGTTTCTTGGGAAGTTTTTTTTGATAAAGAAAAACTTAGTGATTTCAACTAATAGGGAAAACCTATTTTCAAGCAAAACAAGCCAAGCTACACTTAGCCAAAATGCATATAGTAATATAGTCCACTTAAAATTTACTAAGGTATCACTTGCCAATACTATTCCAAAGTATTGACCCACTGTGGCTGTAACTTGTGATGTTGCAGGTTACTCCGATGATGAGTAGGAGTCATGAGTCTACACTCAACATGCTTGCCTGTGGCACATGAAGATGAAGACTTATGTTTATTTACTTATTCCAAAACTCTTGTATTAGGCCTTTGGCCCTGAGTTGTAAAGACTATGTTTTATCTCTGGAATGAATGTAATAAACGACCTTTGTATCTGTGTACTTCATCTTAAACTGTGGATGCTAGCATTGATCCAGGGACTAGAATTGCAATCACAGGGATCCTTTCCTTTACAAAGGAGGGATCTTACACCTGGACCCTTCACCTTGACCCCTCCCGCTCTGTGGCACAGTTCCATTGAGCGCCACCGTCGGCCGCCGCGGTTGCTCGTCGTCTAGGCTGCTCTGGTGACCCAAACGAGGCGGCGCCTCCATCTGTTGGTTCGCCTCGGCCTCCCCTCTCTAACACACACACGCACGCATCCCCGCATGCCCTCTCTCGCTGTTCCCGTCGTCGATCTACAGCCACCGCCGTGCTGGCATCACGCTGGTATCGGCATGACAACAACACAGCGCGGTCAAACCCAGTCAACCTAGGTGGGTCCGCCCTTGCCCGCGTGGCAGCTGAGGTGGCGACAGGCCCCTCTGTCAGCTACCGTGGGTAGGCTCTGCCCCGGTGTAAAACAACCCCACCCCTATGTTGATGTCAGAGTGATGCAATAATTCAATTTAAATTGATTAAATAATTCCAAAATTTGATTAAATCTTGTGAATTCAATAAATAATTCATTTTAAGTCAGAAAAATATAAATAATATATCAAATTGTTCAGAAAAATGAGAGCTACCTATCTAAGCTATAATAATGCATTGTTAACCAACTTTCATAACAAGTTTATTTAGAAGAACTTAGTAACCCCTCTCATATACATTCGGAGTATCCCCGGGTTAGGGTTTTTACCCCTCGGAACCCCGATTAAATCATCGAGCATGCTTTAGGGTTACATTTCATTACAATTCAACTTGTCATATCATCATCCATGCTTGAGAATTGCATCGATGCCATGTGTTGATTGAATCCCCTTTATTTCCGGTGTTTGGTTCTTCCCGGTAGAATACGATATCGAGATCGAGATCGAAGACCGAGATCAACACCGTCGAAGATCAAAGATCGATGAACAATACTTGACCAACTATAACCAAGTCAAGTAAAAGGCTCCCGAAGATCTGCTTATTGGTTATCAACTAGCAAAGGCAAGCATAGCCCCACCATGATATAATCCTATGATTTCGAAAGCATTTTAATTCCTGCCATGTTGCATACGATTCTACTGTGGTATTTTATCGATAGATAAAGTATCCTATCTATTGAATTACCCCCTTTAAGCTTATATTACCTGATCCACTGCTCCTAGCATAACTAGGTTTGGCTTGTGTGCACTGCTAGAGCTTATATCTGTGTCCTGCTTAGCCATGCATAGCTGTTGAGTCTGGGTCATCCAGATGATGTATCAGATGCAGATAATCTAGTATGATAGTAGAAAGTGATGAGATGAGATCAGTGATATGAGTTAAACATGCTAAGGCTTGTATGGGAGTCCACGGTGGGATGTGGTTTTTCTAGTCCCATGCTCGCCACCACTAGGACCTGAGTTCTTGCCTTTGGAAAAGAGACGAGCGTA
This sequence comes from Avena longiglumis, assembly GCA_030063025.1. Lineage (NCBI taxonomy): Eukaryota > Viridiplantae > Streptophyta > Magnoliopsida > Poales > Poaceae > Avena > Avena longiglumis. The sequence goes on along the minus strand of CP125978.1, from coordinate 143,978,223 downwards.
CAACCACACGGGGCTTGGAAAACCTGATGAGCAACTAACTTGCCTAGTAGATTCCATGAGTCACATAGTTCGGGCATTCCATTCGACATATGCATAGAAAACCTTTTGAAAGATTTGTCGGGTGAAGGTGCATCATAACAAGTAGGTAAGCATGGCTGAGGTTGCTTGGGGTAGATAGCACCCCTGGTAAACCAACCTCACCTCACATCTTGAAGTACCGGTTTCGGGATTTGGCCCGTTACGGTGGAACCATATTTATTGTGTAACTCATGGTCTCAGCGAAAGCAAGGTAAAGGTCGTGTCTAACCACCCTCTCTGGCCTTCCAAGGAAGAGGGCTAATCATTGTGGCATTAAGAGAAGGTTAGTACGTGTGGGTAAAGTTGTACACCCCTACAGGGTTAAATCTTTTCGAAAATCCGTGTTCACGGTTATGAACGCTTGGTGACCAGATTCTATGGTCATAGAGAACTATAACCTAATCGTAAAACTTGGTAGATCTACGTGTGCTTAAGGATGCTTCCTCATGGGTACGAGGGGGTGATCCTAGTTAGGGTTCAGATGATGATTTGGTGGATATCAAAAGATGATGATCAATATCCCCTTTTAAAATACTTTGATTAGACGAGCTTCTTCTCTCTATCGTTTTATAAACAAAGATGGCTATATGCAAAACAACTCCACTAGCCAGAAGTCTTGCGGAGTACACCCTGTCCTCACCCTTGCTTTGTTGATACTTTTGGCAGAGTAAGTGTTCCCTTGAAGACGAATTCCATACTACATCGACATTGACTTGTTGCTTGGGGTTCCCGGCCGGTAGCCTGGAATCTATGGGCTAGGACGTCATCGTTATGCTTCAGACCTCTTAGGCTATTTGTTAAGTTTGCTATACTTAATAGCATAATTTTCCTTCCGATGTTTGATGTTTGTGGTCAGTGACCTCTTCTTGTAATAATTTTTGTGTCGTAGGGTCACCGTTGTGTTATCGATTCTTCACTGGATATTCTCGAGCTCAAGGTTAAGCTTATGTCATACGGAGGTATGGGATTTGTTTAGCCCTCATCCCAGAGGTGTCACAGGTTTTGGTATCAGAGCAGTACCGACCGTAGGAAAACCTTTCTATTGGTCGATGTGGAGCCTAGTGTTTGCGAAAACTATTTTAAAAGCTGAAAGTATTTGTGAAAAATCTAGTATGCTTCTTTTACTCCTTATCCAATTTCACTCTAACTCTGGTTTATCTTATCTTGTGTTGATTTTGGAAAAGTTTTGATATCTCTTCTAGTCTTTCAAAACTTAGGTGCCTTTTTGCCATGCCGTTTCTCAACCAGATGACCTAGTGTTGAGTTCTCTAAAGTTGTGTATGTTGTGAATTCCTTGTTCCCCTTGATCTTGTCCATCTGAGAGATTCCTTTCTATCATGATCTCTCTATCTTTTGGAACCACAATATTATATTGTTGGTTCCACAGTGTTCTTTTCTAGGCTTCGAGGTTTCCTTTCGCCTCGTGTGCCTCCTTTTTCATTTGTTTGGGTACTTCAGAAGTTGTGTCTTCTTTTGGAAGCTACCTCGTGATTACTATCTTGGAGTGTACGCTATGTCACTCAGGTAGTAGTTACTTCTTTCTTTGGGTTTTAACCCTTGGACTTGAATCGAAGATCCCAGATTGTGCTGGATTCTATTGTTGTGAATCTTGTACATGAAGCTGACCTTTAACCCAAGATCCTTCCTTCGATCCCTGTTGTTAATGTTCACACATTACCTCAGGATGGTTGGTACTACAATTCTAGCCTTCAAGCCCGTGGTCTTTGTCGCGATTGAATTGTGACAATGAAATACTTCGCCTACCACATGCTATGGCAGATATTCTTTAATGTAACCAAATAGATCACGACAAGAGTACTCCTCGAGTGTCTCGCATCTATACTCGTGACTCTGCCACACCTTACCTCTTCTCTGCATTGGTTTTCGGAAGGTTGTTAACTTATGCATCCATATGTCGGGATTCTGTCCTGAGCATGTTCCTTCTTCCTTCTTGTTTTCTGACCTTTGTCTACCAGTTGGTAGCCAAGTAGTATATGTGCATCGGTGTCTTACGATGCAAGATACTCTTGTGGCCCGTCAAGACAAACCATTTTGGGATGTCAGGAGAAACAAACTCCAGTACCTCGTCATATCTAGGACCAGGTCAAAGTGTTGTAACCCGTAGATCAAGAGGCAGTGATTGTCTCCCATCTGTTCTATCTTCAAGTATCATACCCTTTTATACTAAGAGGTCGTGCTGAGTTTCATGACCCCTTAATGAAGTGATTCTTGTACACATATTTATCCACCCTTCCTCGAGCTTTCGCCCTCGTGAGTGATGCGTGTGTGTAATAATGTGCCCATCTGAGATTCTTAGCAAAAAAAATATTGTTTAGAACTCAAAGGACATTTGAGTCATTCTTAGCATGATTGGTTAACCCTATTACTAAGCAAAGAATGATGGTGCTATCTAGTCTGTTATTCTGGTACACTCTCTTCGGTCAAAGAGTTAGGCTTGTACCGAAGCTCTATGACTATGTCTTATTGCCTTACCAAGCAAGTTTCCTCTAGAACTAAGTGACATATCGGTGGTTCGTGATATTCTAGTTGTATACTAGAAGTGTTGCCATGTTGACACATGACCGTTTTGTCAAGTTCTTGAGCAAGCAAGTTCTCTAAACCGCATCTTTCTCCAAGGATCCATACTGGATACCCCTGAACTATTTGGTTGAGCTTAAACAACAACTTGGAGAGTTGTAAGACAAAAGTTCTATCTGACCCAGTTCCTCCTTAAAGGGATATCTAGTTTTGTTCGTGCTGAATAAAGATAGTATTTCCTTCGTGGATATGTTATCTTCCCCCAACTTTGATTTGATTTGGGTTATTGTCAAATCAAACTCAGTTCGAAGGACTATCTTGATGGTGTTTCTACTTGTGATGTTTCACTTGAGTACATCCTCATGTCCTTTGATTTGACCAGTATTTTTGCCTTGTTCATACAAAATATGAGTCCATCTTCTTGGAGTGTCCCGGTAAGTTTGTTGTTGATCCCATCAATGACATCCTTATCTTCTCTATGCTAGACAAGATTCATATGGAACATTTGGCATTAATTTTGGAAATTTTGAGAATCATCCTCGAGTCATCTCAAAGTTTGTGTTCTTCATGTTAGAAGTAACCTCCTCCGGTTCACGTGCAAATTTTGAAAGATGCCGTCATGGATTCAAGTAGAGTTATCTCTGTTCCTTAAGGATACATGTGTGTTTTATTGTTAGTACTTCATATGTATGCAGTTGTCTTCGACAGGGTGCTAATACATAGGTCCATCAATCTAACTCATCTTTTGGAGCTTGACACTATAGTCCGTGTCTTGAGAATCTAGTGACTTTACCTTTGTGTAAATGTTGCACCCTTTCTATTCGGACATGCTGAGTCGGAAGTATCATTCCATCTAACCAAAGTTGAATCTCAAGCAGCAATGATGGTTAGTGTTCCTCAAGATTTTGACATAGGTCTCTTTGTAAATCTGGCAAGAATGATGTAATGGTTGACACACCTAGCCGGAAAGACCGTTGGCATATTCTCTTGCATCAGCACTAATAACCACTCCTCATGAGGCTTCTTCTATAATCTAATATAGGAGTTGTTCTTATGGTTTCCATGTATCTGAAGTCTGACCTTTACTTGATGACTGATTTGTTAAACATCGAGGAGAACATTTAAAGTAGTGTTGCTAAATGTCTCTCGGTCGATCCTCCAGACCCTTTATGTTGGCAAGAACATTGTTCTGCCAAGTACTTGAAGTCTGAGAATGAATTTTGTTTCTTCTCGTGTCATCAGGAATCTTATTAACTATTCATCCTAGCGGTGTAAAGTGATATCATGGTCTTTGGCAAAGATTCTAGTATACCTGGATGAATAAAGAGTTTCCTTCGTTTTCTTTCCCATGTTTTAAGAGTGACTATGATTTTGGTAATTAGTAGTTTCTCTTGTTACATGTTCTTTGTGACTCTTATGAGTCCTCTCCACCAAAACACATGTCTATCTTAGGCCTTCTGTTGGATGAAAAAGTGACCCTTCTATGTCAAAAGTAGTTCAATAACTTGGTTTTGTTGATCCATATCCTGTAACCTAAATCTCTACTTAAGTCAGTTAATAGAGTTTCCCTATCGAAGTTAGTGTTTATGTTCTTTATATTATAAGCTTTCTTCTTCATAATCTTCAAAACCTCCTGTAAGCTCCATGGTCTCAGTCCTTATGAAGACCATCCATCTAACAAACTTGAAACCTTCTCCTGTTGTTCCTCTGTTACCTTGGCGTGTTTCATGTTTATCATCTCAGAGATTGTTTCTAAACACTCCATCCATGAGTTGACCATGAGATACTCTGTGTTGTGTAGTGTGTTTCCCTCTTATCCTTAGAGTGGCCATGTTCCTTCCCCTCTCTGTCTCTTTTCCTACCTTTGGAATCTCGGGTCGAGATTCTTGTAAGGGGGATAGAGCTGTAACACCCCAGTTTTAGCTAGTTACTAATTAGGGTTTTGATTACGCATTCATAAGCATCATGCCTTAAATTGTGCATTAAAGAAAATTCAAGTAAAACCCTAAAACCTTAATATCTCCCCTCTCTTTGAAATTCCTTCAAAGTGATTTTGAAAATATTTGAAAAATCCAAAATATTTGGAGCCCAATTGGACTAAAATGGCCCCTGAAATAATTTCATATATTTTATAAATATCTCTGGTATTTTCAAATTCCTCAAAACAGTTTTGAATTGGAAAATACAAAACAGAAATTGAAAAAGAAAAAGAAAAGTTCCAGGAAATAAAAACAGAAGCCTGCAACCCTACCAGGTCGGCCCATCCCTCTCCTCTCCCTTTTTGTCGCTCACACGCGCAACCAGCGCCCGCAGCAGGCCCAGCAGCGGCCCACTCTGGCCCATACCTCTTTGATGCCTTTCTTCTTTCTTCTTCGTTCAGCCAGAAGGACGGCGACAACCACCTGCGTGTCCCGCCACCAGTCGTCGATCCCCCGTGCGCTACGATGCCCGCCGCCTCCCCCTGGAGTGGAGGATAAGACCGCCTGGATGCCCTCTCTCTCCCCATATCCTTATCCCTTTCCCTCTCGCTCTCCATCGCGAGCTCCCCCAAGCTCCCGAACCCTAGCCGATGTCCACCATTTCGCGCTGCCGCTAGAGGACATCCCAATCCCCGTCGTAAGGCTCTAGAGATCCGTCTCCTCGACAAGAACCTCTTCATCGAAGCTTGCTTGCTGGGGTGCCCTCTACCGTTGGAATCGAGCCCGCCTTCCCCGTCACAGACGCTGACCACCGTCACTATTGCCAAAGCTACCAAGCTCCTCTAGCCCTATCGAGGCTTCCATCGCATCGAGGGTAAGCCAACGGCCCTCCTAGACCCTTCACCTTGCCCCTCCCGCTCTGTGGCGTAGTTCCGTCGAGCGCCGCCGTCGGCCGCCGCGGTTACTCGTCGTCTAGGCTGCTCCGGTGACCCAAATGAGGCGGCGCCTCCATCTTTTGGTTCGCCTTGGCCTCCCCTCTCTAACACGCACAAGCACGCATCCCCGCACGCCCTCTGTCACCGTTCCCGTCGCCGATCTGCAGCCACCGCCACGCTGGCATCACGCTGGCGTTGGCATGACGTCAACACATCATGGTCAAACCCAGTCAACCCAGGTGGGTCCACCCTTGCCCGCGTGGCAGCTGAGGTGGCCACGGGCCCCTCTGTCAGCCACCGTGGGTAGGCTCTTCCCCGGTGTAAAACAACCCCACCCCTGTGCTGATGTCACAGTGATGCAATAATTCAATTTAAATTTATTGAATAATTCCAGAATTTGATTAAATCTTGTAAATTCAATAAATAATTCATTCTAAGTCAGAAAAATACATAATATATCAAATTGTTCAGAAAAATGAGAGCTACCTATCTAAGATATAATTATGCATTGTTAACCAACTTTCATAACAAGTTTATTTAGAAGAACTTAGTAACCCCTCTCGTATACCTTCGGAGTTTCCCCGAGTTAGGGTTTTACCCCTCGGAACGCCGATTAAATCGTCGAGCATGCTTAGGGGTTACATTTCAGTACAATTCAACTTGCCATATCATCATCCATGCTTGAGCATTGCATCGATGCCATGTGTTGATTGACTCCCCTTTATTTCCGGTGTTTGGTTCTTCCCGGTAGAATACGATATCGAGATCGAAGACCGAGATCAACACCGTCGAAGATCAAAGATCGATGAAAAATACTTGACTAACTATAACCAAGTCAAGTATAAGGCTCCCGAAGATCTGATTATTGGTTATCAACTGGCAAAGGCAAGCATAGCCCCACCATGATATAATCCTACGATTTCGAAAGCATTTCAATTCCTGCCATATTGCATAAGATTCTATTGTGGTCTTTTATCGATTGATAAAGTATCCTATCTATTGCATTACCCCCTTTGAGCTTATATTACCTGATCCACTGCTCCTAGCATAACTAGGTTTGGCTTGTGTGCACTACTAGAGCTTATATCTATGTCGTGCTTAGCCATGCATAGTTGTTGAGTCTGGTTCATCCAGATGATGTATTAGATGCAGATAATCTAGTATGATAGGAGAACGTGATGAGATGAGATCAGTGATATGAGTTAAACATGCTAAGGCTTGTATGGGAGGTCACGGTGGGATGTGGTTTTTCTAGTCCCATGCTCGCCACCACTAGGACCTGAGTTCTTGCCTTTGGAACCGAGACGAGCGTACAACCACACGGGGCCTGGAAAACCTCATGAGCAACTAACTTGCCTAGTAGATTCCATGAGTCACATAGTTCGGGCGTTCCATTCGACATATGCATAGAAAACCTTTTGAAAGATTTGCTGGGTGAAGGTGCATCATAACAGGTAGGTAAGCGTGGCTGAGGTTGCTTTGGGTAGATAGCTCCCCTGGTAAACCAACCTCACCTCACATATTTAAGTACCGGCTTTGGGATTTGACCCATTATGGCGGAACCATACTTATTGTGTGACTCATGGTCTCGGCAAAAGCAAGGTAAAGGTCGTGTCTAACCACCCTCTGCCGGCCTTCAAAGGAAGAGGGCTAATCATTGTGGCATTAAGAGAAGGTTAGTACGTGTGGATAAAGTTGGACACCCCTGCAGGGTTAAATATTTTCAAAAATCCGTGTACACGGTTATGAACGCTTGGTGACCATATTCTAAGATCATAGAGAACTATAACCTAATCGTAAAACTTGGTACATCATTGTGTGCTTAAGGATGCTTACTCATGGGTACGAGGGGGTGATCCTAGTTAGGGTTCAGATGATGATTTGGTGGATATCAAAAGATGATGATCAATATTTAGGATATGTCGCTCTCTTATACCCTTTAAAAATACTCTGATTAGACGAGCTTCTTCTCTCTCTCATTTTATAAACAAGGATGGCTTTATGCAAAACAACTCCACCAGCCAGAAGTCTTATGGAGTAAACCCTATACTCACCATTGCTTTGTTGATACTTTTGGCAGAGTAAGTGTTCCCTTGAAGACGAGTTCCGTACTACATCGACATCGGTGAGTGGCTTGGGGTTCCCGGCTAGCAACCTGGAATCTTTGGGCTGGGACGTCATCGTTATGCTTCAGGCCTATTAGGCCATTTTTAAAGTTTGTTATACTTAATAGCATAATTTGCCTTCCGTTGTTTGATGTTTGTGGTCAGTGACCTCTTCTTGTAATAATTTGGTTCTCTGCTCAGTTAGGAGCTTGTTGTAATAATTTTTGTGTCGTAGGGTCACTGTTGTGTTATCGATTCTTCACTAGATATTCTAGAGATCAAGGTTAAGCTTATGACATACGAAGGTCTGGGATTTGTTTAGCCCTGATCCTGGGGGTGTCACATGCAATTACTAGTCAGACATATCCTATGAGATTCGATTGGGCAATACAACAAGATACATATACCGCCATCCAACTGCATCTATGACTAGAAGTCCACCTTTAGGCTATCATCCGAACCCCCTCCAGTATTAAGTTGCAAGCAACAGACAACAGTTTTAAGAAAAGTGTGTAAGGTAAACAGTCCACATGTTCCATGAACAAGAGACCGTTGTTTTCTCCCTAGTAGCAATAGCACATCTACAACCGAAGAGACTTTTGTCACTTCCCTTGGAAACTAGAGTCATGAACCCACTATCGAGCATTAATACCCCCTCTTGGAGTCACTAGCAACTACTTGGCCAAGATAGCTACTAACAACGGAGAGCATGCAAGATCACAAACAACACAGACATGATAGAATCATAAAGACAAAACCATTAATCAAACCAACATAATAATCTTAATATCCATCGGATCCCCGCAAACACAACAGATCTTGATCATGAATGGAGCTCACAAGATCTATACATGAAAGCACAAAGGAGGAGATACAACCATCTAGATACTACATGGACCCATATTCCAAGGTGGAACTACTCACGCATCATACCAGAGAGAAGGCCTCCGGGATGATCTCACCTCCGAAGGGTGCCGGGAAGAACTTCAGATCCCCCCGATCTACGGACAATGGTGGCGGCGGCTACAGACGGTTTTGTGGATATTTGATCAAGTACTCAGGTTTTCTGCATCGGGGGATTTTTATAGGCGAAGGGGGAGACCGAGGAGGCGTCCAGGGTTGCCAAACCCTATCCAGGCGTGGGGATGGGCCCACCCGCGCCTGGGGTGGGTCTGCCCCCCCTGGCTGGCCCCTCCTGCTCTCCTCTGGACTTCTTATTCCCCAAAGAAATTAATTGACTTTGACGTTTGTCCCATCCAATTCCAAGAATATTTCTTTACTAACTTATCTAAAACCAAAAACAGCAGAAAACAGGCATCTGGCACTGTTGCAACTTGTTAATAGGTTAGTACCAGAAAACATGTAAAAAGCACCTCAAAGTGTAGACAAGCAAAGCAAAGTAGATACAAAACAAGCATGGAGCATGAAAAATTATAGATACGTTTCCAACGTATCATCGACCTTGACTAATTAAGCAGGTATATCATCCACTTATATATCAACATTTGAGATATACTTTCATTAAATTACACTAACACCATTTCATTCCACGAATCTAAGCATAAAGCTTGAAAATTATTATTGAAAATGCCCTAAAACCTAAACCTTAAACCCTATTAACCCTAAACCCTAACCAAGCAGGTATCATGCGCTTTGATCAAAATTTGAGATACCTTCATAAAATTGTTCTAACACCATTCTAATAAACGACATGTCAAAAATTATTGAAAATTCCCTAAAACCTACCCCCTAAACCTTATACCCTAAGCAATATACCCTTAAAAACCCTAAACCCTAACCCCTAACCATAAGTTGTGACGTAACCCTGAACGCTAAACTACCCCTAAAAAACGAGAACCCTAAACCCGCAATACTAAAAACCTAAACCCTCTACCCATAAACCCTAACCAACCACATATCATGCACTTATAGATCAAAATTTAGATAATTTCAATATTAAATTGTTGCTAAGTCATTCTATTCCATAAATATATGCATAAAGCTCACACTGTATTGAAAATTCCTGAAGCCCTAAACCCTAAACCCCTTAATACCTAACTAAACCCTAAAACCCAAAACACTAAACCCCTAAACCCTAAAACCCGAAACCCTAAACAATCATGACCAGGCAGGGTATCATCATAAGCATAAAGCTTGAACAGTATTGAAAATTCCCTAAACTCTTAAACCCTAAACCCTAAATGACCCTGACCAGGCACATGTATCATCCACTTGTAGATCAGCATTTGAGATATAATTTCATTAAATTATGATAACACAATTCTATTATACGAATATAAGCCTAAAGCTTGAAGATTATTGAAAATGCCCCAAATCCTAAACCCTAAACTCCTAAACCCTAGAACCGCAAACCCTAAACCCTCAACCCTTAAACACTGACCAAGCAAGTATCATTAATTTATAGACACATTATCATAAACTATGGCAAAGATATGGCCATCACCTTGGTCATCTTGTTTGAAAGCTTCCAAAATAAAATGCTTATCAATTTCGGCAAATGTGTGGAAACTCATTTAAATGCTGGTAAGCATGTTGTCGCTTTCGTGTGGGTCCAGACAGGGCCAACACGTGAGGAGAGGCTGCATTGGAGTAGCGTGCGTTGGAAGCTTCAACCTCAAAATTTCCGCACAGCGCCGAAACATCCCGCACATCTATTCAAAAATCCTGCCCCATTTTTTGCAATGCAAAATTCTTCTTCTATACCTGGCCTAGAAACAAGGACCAGAGGAGCACTACAATAATAGAGGGGTATAGGTGGTAAATTTGTGTCATCCCACCTATATACCCCATCTCCTCTTCGCCGCCCACCCATGTTCCGACCTCCACCTCCTCTAGCCGCTTCACCACTAGCCCTCTCTTCCACACCAGAGCTCCTTCACCGTCGGTGCTCTCTTCTACACGGGAGCATCTTCACCGCCGGCACTCTCTTCCGCACCAGAGCTCCTTCCCCGTCAGAGCTCTCTTCCACTCGGGAACATTTTCACCGCCCAACGCACCGGATCCACCTCTAAATTCCCAACCGACGCCCCCGCCACCCTCATGCGCGTCCCACCCGCCCTAGCCGCATGGCGGTAATTTCTCTTGCCCGTTTGCTATTTTTTGGTACTCTTAAGCTACGAAAGCGTTAGAATGTTGCTCAATATCCTAGATTCTATTTCCATTTAGTTTGCTCCCACATATGGTAGTTCTTATACACATCATAAGCTTGTCGCTATTATTTCCTTTCTTACATTCTCACACTATCAGTGTATTCCTGCAACACTAACTCGTAGATACTATTATTTCCGAGCGCTCGAATGGGTCATTGGAACAGCTCATAAAGGATCCAACACTGACAATCTGACGCCTGATACATCGTAAACGTATCTATAATTTTTGATGCTCCATGCTTGTTTTGTATTAACTTTCTTATGTTTTGTCTACACTTTGGGGTATTTTTATACGTTTTTCGGAACTAACCTATTGACAAGATGCCGCAATTCTAGTTTCTTGTTTTCTCTTGTTTTTGGTTTCAGAAAAGCTAGTAAAGAAATATTATCGGAATTGGACAGAACAAAAGCCAAAGTCATTATTTTACCAGGCACGACACAAAGACCGAAGGGGAGGCGAAGTGGGGCCACGAGGCGGCCACACCATAGGGTGGCGCGGGCCCACCCTAGGCCACGCTAGCCCATGGTGTGGGCCCCTTGAGGCTCCACCTACCTTGCCCTTTCCCCTATATATATGTCTCCCCGAGACGTAAACCCTATGCGGATCATATCTCCACAAAAAGTTCCGCAACGCAGCCGCCATCAAAGAGGAGATTCGGGGGACAGAAGTCTTTGTTTCAGCACCCTGCCGGGATGGGGAATTGCCCCTGGAGCCATCTCCATCGACTCCACCACCATCTCCATTGTCGTTGCTGACTCCCATGATGAGGAGGGAGTATTTCTCCCTCGAGGCTAAGGGCTATACATGTAGATATGTGTTCATCTCTCTCTCTATGCATGATCTTATTGTGGTCATGAGCTTTGTAATCAAGTAGATCTACTCTGCTACTCAAGTGCTTCAATTATTGTAGTCTCCGGTTATCCCCACGTGTGTAAAGTTGATAGTGTGCACACCGTGTGGCACTTAGGCTAAATATTACATATATACTTATCATGAGTTATATTTTGAGTTGGATGGCTCTATGAAATTGTGGTGTTTGTTGGAACCATCTAGCGCTCAAGGTGACAGTGTGGGGGTTACATAGATGGGGAATGTGAACTTTAAGGAGAGCTTTTGTAGCCCTACCATGGATTAGAGTTATCCAACTGGAGAGTAGTTCAGAGTAGCATAATGAAGAGAAGATATTTATATGAGAGTGTACACTAGTGAAAGTATGATCCCTAGGCCTTGTTTCTAAGCATCGAAACACCGTTTATAACTAGTCTTATTACATGTTTGCTTGCTGCCATCTTTATTTAATATTGAAATTACCACTTATAATCATCTATATTACTTGTATTTCACTATCTCTTCGCCGAACTAGTGCACCTATACACCTGACAAGTGTATTGGGTGTGTTGGGGACACAAGAGACTTCTTGTATCTTAATTGTAGGGTTGCTTGAGAGGGATATCTTTGACCACATCCTCCCTGAGTTTGATAAACCTTGGATGATCCACTTAAAGGAAACTTTTTTCTGTTCTACAAACCTCTGCACTTAGAGGCCCAAGATTGTCTACAAAAATAGAAGCGTGCGTGGACATCAAGCTCTTTTCTGGCGCCGTTGCCGGGGACTATAGGGCCTTTAGTCTCTTCCTCCCCGTCAAGATCTTTTCTAGCGTTGTTGCCGGGGAGTTAAGGTAAAAGGTACTCACATCCTCTGGCTACTAAGCTATCTTCTAGTACTATTGTCATTGTGTGAGTGCTCGAAGTTATTTCCTTTAGATTCTGCAATTATATCATTTTGTTTCTTGTTTTCACTAGTTAGGCTTAATGGAAAACAACAACAAAATTAGAGAGATTTATAATATTTATCTTGAGTTAGGACATGAAGTGTTTGGAGAGAAAATTAAAGAACCTATGGAACTTTATTTCCATGCTAATAGCAATGTTATTAGTTTGTATTCTTTAAACAGCATTATTGCTAATGCTATGGAAACGTCTAAGCTTAGGGAAGCTAGTTTTTATGAAAATGATCTTTTTAGTTCCCGAACTTTAGAGGAGAAATTTTGTTATGATGATACTATTCCTCTAACATATGATGATTACAATGATGAATATGATATTTTCAGTCCACCTACTATAAAGGAGAAAATTTTATATGATAATACTATACCTCCAATATATGATGATTACAATGATGAATATGATATTTTCAGTCCACCTAATATTGAGAAGAAAATTAATTATGATTACAATATGCCTCCTATATTTGATGATTATGGTGATGATAATAATAATGATAGCTATTTTGTTGAATTTGCTCCCACTATAATTAATAAGAATGACTATGCTTATGTGGAGAGTAATAATTATTATATGCATGTGGCTCATGATAGGAATGTTTTATGTGATAGTTATATTGTTAATTTTATTCATGATGCTACTGAAAGTTATTATGAGAGAAGGAAACATGGTTTTATGTATCTCAATAATATTAAGTTTCCCCTCTTTATGTTGAAAATTTTGAAGTTGCACTTGTTTTGCTTTCCTATGCTTGTTTCTTTGTGCTTGCATGACTTGTTTCTTTACAAGATTATTTTTCATAGGAAGTGGGTTAGACTTAAATTTGTTTTATATTTTCTTGTTGATGCTCTATTTTACTTCAATTCATATTTCTTATGTGAGCATCATCAAAATTATCAAGCCTAGCTAAAAGGCATTAAAGAAAAGCACTATTGGTAGATAACCCAATTTATTTTTATTTCAGTAAGTTTTTCTTTTGTTGAGTCTTTTAAGTTATTTACTCTGTAATAATCTCTCTTTATCCTTTTTGTGTGGTTTTTGTGCTGAGAATAACCTCTAATGAGAGAGAAGTAAGATTTGGGGAAGTTGCTGTCCCAAAACAGAATTGTGTGCTTCACTATAAAAATTCCTGAAAACTCCCAGTACGTCAGATTAAGCTGTAATTTTCTGATAATATGACCCAGGTTATTATCTAACTTTCATTAGTCCAACACTTTTCGATTTGATCAATAGAAGGTCTTTGAAAAAATAGCTATTTACCTGCTGGTCTGTTTTGACAGATTTTTGCCATTATTTGCATTTGCCTCTTATCAATTTCTTTTTGAGTTCTCTTTGATCACTTGAGCTTTTAAAAGGAATTGGTACAATAGATTGTGTTTTAATGGAAGTTACTTGAGTTGAAACTAAACCCAAAGGCTTATTATTTTGAATACACTAATGTTGCTAATGAAGAATTGTGTGAAGTTTTGTATGAAGGAAATTTTCAAGTGTAGGGAAAGAATGATGTGATGAGATGAAGAATGGACAAAATCTCAAGATTGGGGATGCCACCCATGTCACCCCAAGAAATATTCAAGAGGTACAAGCGTCAAAGCTTGGGGATGCCCAAGGCATCCCCTTCTTCATCAATAAAAATCCCAGGTCTCTTTCTAGACACTTCGTTTTTATTGTTTCATGCACTGTTGTGTTGTTCTTGGAGCATCTTTGTTTTTATTTTTGTTTTAGTTTTTTTTCTTTGTTTGTTGGAATAAGTTGGTTGTACCCCAGCACACTTCTTTTAGTGAGATACACGCTCCGTTTTCATTGCCTAGAACACTCTAGTTTTCACTTTTATTTTTGTGAGTGTTCTCTTTTGCTAGCACTGTGTTTAGCCTTAGTTTTATTATGATTTTTTCTTAGAACTTTTTAGTTCTTATTTTTAGTTAGGGGAGACAAGTTCTTTGATCTTTATTGATTATTATATTTGTGATTTGTTTCAAATAAGTCGATTGGTATTGGAAAAGAGTAGAAAGTTTCATGCTTATAGTGGTACAAAAGGAAGCTTGTTTTGACCGTGGCTTAGACTTTATCATGTCATGTTGGAAGTTGCTTTTACCATATGCTTAGTTATTATTGTTGTAGCATAACTTGTTCTAAACAATTGAGATTGCTTAATGTGCCATGAAAGAATCATGCGTTGTTTTAGCATACAAAAGCATAGTATTGTGGTATTCTCATTTGATGCTTTATTTGGGTTGACTTGGCACATGCTTACACCATGTTAAGAATATGAACCAGTCACCTTAGAATCCATGATCTTTTAGTTTTTGACTTGTAATACCACTTTATGCTTTGATTGATGATCTTTTGTCGCTTTGCATGATTATGGCCATTATTGATCTCTTAGTTGGTCGCTTGATACGTCCAAAACGTATCTACTTTCCTAAACACTTTTGTTATTGTTTCTCCTCTAAACTTGTGTGCTTTGGATACAACTAACACGGACTGACGCTGTTTTCAGCAGAATTACCTTGGTGTCTTATTTTTGTGCAGAAAATGAACTATCAAGAAAAATCCCGGAAAATATGCCAAAAATTATATTTCACCAGAAGATCCACGGAGCCAGAAGACGAGACGGAGAAGGGGCATGGGGGGCCCACACCCCTACCTAGCGTGGGCCCACCACTGGCCGCGCCTCGGGGGCGCAGCCACCCCAGGCACCCCTCTGCGCCTATAAGTTTCCTTTTGAATTAAAATTGGGGGGTTGATAGTTTTCCAGAAAGAGTTCCGCTCCGCCGCCGCCACTGGAAACCAAGATTCGTATCCATAAACTCCGTTCTGGCACCCTGCTGGGACAGGGAATTTGGAGAGGATCATCGCCATCGTCATCACCAACGCATCTCCATCAACCACTGATGTTTCCCTCATCCATGAGTGAGTAATCCCCCGTTGTAGGCTTGGTGGGATGGTAGGCATTGGATGAGTTCTATCATGTAATCGAATAAGATCTGTTAGGGCATAGTTCCTAGTATCTCTATTAGTGCTATTTGACTTTGTTGCAACTTGCTGTGCTTAATGCTTGTCACTAGGGCCCGAGTGCCATGATCTCAAATATAAACTTATTATTGAATCATTATGATAGTATTGTTTGTGATCTTATATGCAAGTTGTGTACACATATCATTGTCCGGATTCGAAGGCCCCAAAGTGACAATAATTGGGACAACCGGAGGGGATGGTTGTGGTGTGAGGATCACATGTGTTCACGGAGTGTTAATGTTTTGCTTCGTTGCTCTATTAAAAGGAGCACCTTAATTGCCAGTAGTTCCCTAGAGGACCCACTGTCACGGGCTGGCTGGACAGAAGATATTGTGCAAGTTCACATTGCGAGCACGTATGACTATATTTGGAGCACATGCGTAGGATTGTTTAGTACTTGGATGCTTATTATTATTTATCTGCAATGCCCTAGATATTGAAGTTACATGTTTAGACTTGTGCATGCAACGCCCGTGCATCCATCCCTATGCCTACCGCACTCGAATCCTACTGTTACCGTTACTGTTACTATTGCTCCTGTTTCACTGTTGTTGTCGTTGTTGCTGTTGCTACTACCAAACTGTTGCTACTGATAAACTTCTATGAGCAAGAACTATTTCCAGGTGCAGCTGAATTGACAACTCAGTTGTTAAGGCTTGCAAGTATTCTTTGGCTCCCCTTGTGTCGAATCAATAAATTGGGTAATACTACCCGAGAAGACTATTGCGATCCCCTACACTTGTGGGTCATCAAGACTATTTTCTGGCGCCGTTGCCGGAGAGCAAAGCTTTATTTGTAAGTTCACTTGGCTCTACTATTGTTCACTGCTACTCCTTTCATCATGGGAAAGTCTCGTGATGGAAAGTTCCCTATTTTACCATCCACTACAAGAAGAGGTACAGTCCTAAACACCTCTGCTGCTCTTGATTCACCGACTGTTATAAGTAAGCTTGTCACACCACCACCACATACTCATGCTACACACACTGCCACTACTGCTGAGTCTGAAACTGCTTTTGATGCTCATGATGTTACTTCTACTATGCTTGATGCGAGTGGTTCATTAGGTCCTTTCCTAGATGCTATAATGGCTAGTCTAGGAAATACTGAAACTCCTAGTGAAGACACTGTTACACCTGTTATCTCACCTGAGTCTAGAGAGAGTTATGATATTAATGATGGTTACATTGAGTTCACTCATGAATTTGTTGAAGAGTGTCGAAACACACATGGTACTAGTGCTATTAAGAGTCTCCTTGCTAGACGTATTATTATGCCTAAACTGTCCTCTGATCCTAAGTTTGCCACCTATCCCATAGATATTAAAGATGAAGACTATGATTTCTCTCTTGATTTATCTTACTTAGATATTGTTGAGAAAGAACCTTTTTGTGGGACTGAAAATGAGAGTGTTGTGGCTCATATGAATGATCTTTCTACTATGAGTGCTTTATTCTCTGATGTTTTAAGATGCGCAAGTACTTTGTTACTAAGATCTTCCATTTTTCACTAAAAGGAGAAGCTAGGGCTTGGTTTAATAGATTACCTCCTGGTTCCATTGATAGCCCTGATTGCTTGATTGCTTCTTTCTTTCAGAAATATTTTCCTCCCAGTGCTAGACATGATGCTTTCCAGAGACTTTTTGATTTTAAACAGGGAGAAGAAGAGAAATTGCCTGAGTCATGGACAAGGTTCTGTGCCTTGATTCATGCACATCCTGGATGTCCATTACCTAAGAATGAGCTTCTTGATATTTATTATAATGGACTAACTGACGATTCTAGGACCTACCTAGATAGCTTTGCTGATTGTGTTTTCAGGAAAAGAACTCCTACAGATGCTGAAGAATTAATGGCTAAGATAAGCAAAAATTATGATGATTGGACTTCAACTAAGCTAAATACACCTGACCCTACTACTCCTAAAACAATTGTGCCTGAACCAGTTCCAACACCAACACCAAACAAGAGGGGAGTTATTGCATTAAATGATGAAGTGATGAAGGAAGCTAAGAAATGTCTAAAGTAGAAAGGTATTAGAGCTGAAGATGTGAAGAATCTACCTCCTATAGAACAATTATGCAAGCCAATTCCTCACTCATCTACTATTGAGGTACACTCTCTCCACTTTAATGAAGGGGATATTCCCTATGGTAAGCCTCCTGATCAATGCTTAGAGTGTAACATCCCAAAAATACTAAACATGGATCCTCAAATTCTAATCATCAAAATTAGGGTTAACAAAAACTTTTCCAATTAAAAAGATGAAAGCATTCATATGTGTGTGCATTAAAATTTGGATTCTTTTGAATTGCCATGGTTCTGTGTTTCTTTGCTTGTAAAATGATTCTTAGGTGAAATAAACATCATCTAAACAATCCCCAAACTTTTCCCAAAGACAAACAAGTCAAAACAAACAAATTAAGTGAATGGTCACTTTGGCCAAATTAACTCCCATGCCTACTTTGGCTATCTCTAACTTTCAGAACTTAACAGAAACATGTATGGATCTGTGCACCCCTTGATAGTAATCATAATAAGGTACCAAGGCCCACTTTGTGATCATCCAAAAACATTTAAATACTTAGTTTAAATGACAGTTTAAAATTGAATCTATTTCATATGGGAAGATCCCACTATTTCAAAAACCACTCAAACAAGCTCAATTTTCAAAACCCAATCATCCACAGAATCCTCAACACATGCCTAGCACACCCACCAGAAATATTTTCAAAATTCAAAACTTAAGTTCATGCGGCCATTTCATCAAACAGGTTGCAGATTCAAATCAACAAAATCACAAACACTATTTTGAGCCAACCTTGTTCCCTCTATGGTTACACTAGCCTCAGTAGATCATCTAGCAACCTTAACTAAGCCCTAGAACCACTGTAAGCTCTCCAATGTCATCAATGGTGAACAGGCCGAGAGCACCCATGTCACCCTAGTGTGGACAGCAAGCTAGGAGAAGAACTAGCCGTGCCAACCTTGTCTAGCATTGTCACATCCCAAATTTTAGATTTCGTCTTGCATATCATTCATAGCATTGCATCATATATTTCCATGCAAAACCGTCGAGTAGAAAGGTTCGGCGGAACGCTATCTTCAAAATCCTATTTTACTTTGCTACACGGTTCCTGCGGGGAGCTTTAGAGGGACTTGCAACAACCACCCCTGTAAGTTCGAGTTTTCACTCAAACTTTGACTGAAGGTTGTTCCCCTCGACGATACGAACCCGTAGGCGCGAGAATCGCTCCAATCGGAGTTCGTATGCAAAAGACTCAGACGTTTTAGTAAACCGCCAGAAAACGGTCCAAAAATCTGAACCGATTTCCGAGTTGTAGTCAAATTCTGGACCGAATTGGAGTAGGACCGCACAAGGGGCCCACTTAAAGGGCGGCCCCGCTGCCTCGGGAACCGCACCCGCACGCACGCCCCTGCCTCCTGCCCCGCGATCGTGCGCGCCTCCGAGACCAGCGCCGCCGCCCTCATTCCCTCTCGCCCGTCGCCGCCCCAGTCCGCCGCCACCCTCTTCATCCCTTCTCCCTATTCCGCGCGCGCCGCCGCCGACCCGCCATCCACCGCGCCCGCGCCGCGCGCCATCTACGCCGCCCTTGCCACACGCTCGCCGCCGCCCGCCGCTCGCCAGCAAGCCCCGCCGCCCGCCGTCGCCCGCGCCTGCGTGCAGCGTGCAGCCAGCATGCACGCATGCATGCATGCACATACACGCACGTACGGACATACGCACGCAAGCGCGCCGCCTTGAGCGCACAATTGTTTCCTCGGCCGTTCGATGACCGTGTACGTCCGTGCAGGAAGAACCACGTCGCCGGATTGGATCGACACCGCCGTCCGGAACTCGCCGCGCCTTCCGGAGTCCGTTTCGTCATCCGTTTCCGGTAAGACAGCAGTCACCGTCAGATTTCAGATCAGCGGTTTAGATCGTTCGTTGACTGGTCAGCATCCCAGGCATTGACTAGTCAGACGCCCAGTCAGCGCCAGCGAGCGAGTTGACGATCAAATGCAGACGCTATTGGCTGAGTCAATTTCGTTAATCCCTTTAGTTGGCAGATTTCGGTAGAATCTTGTAAATTGCGTAGAAATTCAACCGCTTGGCCAAAAATTGCAAATAAAATATGTACGAGTTCAGTGAGTCGCGTAGAATCTCGCTGTACCTTTGGTTCAGACTTTTACTGTCAGGTTTAGTACAGTTTAATCAAACTAGTTAATGGCCTTTTCGGAGTAATAAATTCGTAGAAAAAGATCCGTAGCTCCAAAAATTGCGTGTGATATGTCCCTAAACTCGTATGAACGAGGAGAATCTCATAGTGAATTAAAAAGGTAGGCTTACAGTAAAAACTTCTGCAGTATTTGTCTAATGGCTTTCTGCAGTGTTTTAATTACTCGGGGAGTTTTATAATTCATTTTTGAGTAATTCCAATTGGTACTGTTTCTATTCAGCGATGCCTATGCGGTAGATTTTTCCCAAGATTTTACGAACAGTATACTACCGGTAGTGAATTATTTAAGTTCTAGCTCTAGTTTGGGGCATTACTTTTGTCTATTAGTTTTCCTAGCGCCAAATCTATTTTCCATGCATACAATCGGTAGTATTATGTTATAGGATGTTGTGGTACAGCTGTAGCACCCAATTAACTTGCCGTTCTTGCATTCATGCATCATATTTGTTGCATATGCTTGTGCATTGTTTGTTTATGATTGCAATTGTGTCGTGTAGATTGTGTTGAGTGCAACGCTTGCTCGTGTGAGGATTGTGCTCCAGACCGCTACAACCAAGGCAAGTAGATGCTACTTTGTTCATGATATTGTCCTACTATTTTCAATGCATTGTCGTGTATTTTGTAGATGCATGTGTAGGATGATACTATCGCTATGCTATGTCCTATTATGTGGTAGGACCCTCTTTATAGATGAACCACCGTTTGTAGATGTGCTTAGCCATGCTTTGTTGAACGAGGGCTGGGTTACATCATGGATACTTGTTTTCTCAAAGTATTGGTTTGTGAAAACTAAAACAACTTAATCAATGAACCCCACAGGTGTGATGGTATTGATAAATTTTGGTGGTTTCATTGCGGAAGGCACCCGGTATCAAGAGAGAATGATTGGTTTCTTTATTGTGTAGCTTACATGTACAACCATGTGCCAATAATGGAATGGGCGGTTGGTTGGACTTAGTAGGTTGTGGTAACTCGAACCAGCGTATCCAGAGATGTAGAATTTTGGTAGGTTGGACGGTTGGCGTCGGGATTGAGGAGCTACTTCGAACAGTCTCTTCTTGGTCTTCTCCCTATCATCACCCAAAATGAGAGTGATGGTATGAGCTGGGTTGGCCAAGTCACATGGGTAAAGTGTACTAACCTCTGCAGAGTGTATAATCTAATCGATTAGCCGTGTCCCGGTTATGGACATCGAGTTACTAGATATTGATCCCATGACATGTTTCTCGCTCATTCTAATTTCTTAATTGCTTTAATATTGTTGGGTTAACTTAATTGGGATCTTTTCAAAGAAAATCGAAAACTGTTTATGAAAGTAGGACAAATGTATTTGCAAATGCAAGCCAGACACAGCTCCAATTGCCAAATATGCATGTAGATGTTAGTACTATTGTCTCCTTTAGTAGCTCTACTTGCCATACATTCCATGTATTGACCCTTCGGGGCTGCTACGTTTCATGTTGCAGGTTATTTCGATTCTGATTGATCGTTATAGGCCACGGTACTCCACTCGGCACTTGTTCACTTGTGGGCAATTTGAAGATTGGAGGATTTACTTGCTTTTGTTGCTACCTGAATACTTTGAGCTAGCTTTATGCTAAGCTTTCATTGTAATAATGGTACTCTGGATCTTTGTAAATCATGATACACGGTTATTTTGCTATGATTATCTATCTTACTCTATTGTGGGCCAATGAACCGATCCAGGGATTGGCATGTCACATAGAGGCCACAGTCTTTTCAGAACCGGGGTGTCACAAGCATGCAGCCCATGCCTCACCGCCCCCTCTCGACCAGCCCTAGCTCGAAGACAGCGACCAGAACCGCCAGGAACGCCGCGACCATGCCGCTGTCGACCATGCCGACGCGCACCGCAGAGCACGCGCCGTTCCCACGCAACCCGACCACCTCGAGCCCTCGCCGCCCGCCAGCATGCACCCCACCGTCCCAGGAGACCACCAGACATGCTCGTTTCACCGCCCGTACCCCGTAGCCACCGCTCGCCGTAGAGTTCGCCGCCTCTGCCTCGTAGAGCACCGCATGTTCCCGACCATTTTCCACCGCCCCTACACGCAAATTTAAACCATAGAGCATCGCCAGGAGACCGCCCGTCGATCGCCAACCTCGGCCATGCCTCTAGCCGCCCGTAGCCGTGTCGCCACCGTCGCCTGCCCATCCCTCTCGGTCTCACCGCCGGGCCTATAAATGGAGGCGACCCCCAGCCGATTGAAGCACACCATTTCACTCCCCTCACCTCACTGATTTTTCCACCCCTTAGCCGGATCAAGGCGAGCAGCGCATCACCGGAATTTGGTTGGAGCTCCCCCTGCAGAGGAGAAGAGGAGCCGTTGATTTCGTCCACCCCTGGAGCTACCGCGACCACCCCTGAGTTCGCCGTCCTCGACTTCATCATTTGCCCGCCTCGCCGTCGTCACTGGAGCCCCGGTATGCCCCCTATGCACCCCCACTGAGCCGCTAGGGTTCGAGCTCGCCGGTGACTTGTTCATCATCGACGACGACCCTCAGCTGTCGATCTTCATTCTAATCCAACGCACCATATAGCCCCATACCGCTTCGCGTTTAAAGATCCACCGACAGTGACCCCACATCAATTGCGCCTCTGCGAGTGACCTTTGGGCCCAATAACCCTTCCCGCGCAGCCCAACCATTTAAATTTAGCCTTTTCTATTTATATTCAAACTCAGTTCTATACCTAGTTTCAAAAATCAACCCAGCTCGATTCAGTAAACCAAATTGAATGAAACCAATTTTGTTAGAAAGATATTGAAATCCTTAATCCAAGCCCGTTAGATTCAAATCATTTGGATCTATAGATCAACCTTGGTAAAAATAACAAGTCAGAAGCTTTTCTGTATTCAAACATTTTTCAAATTTCAACCATAATAGCTTTTGAGTTGATTCCAACTCTCAAAAATCACATTTGATCATACCTTTCAGAATATATAAAAACTTATGGGTTTACTTATAGAAATAATGTTCAAGTTATAAAAGAATGCCACATAGGCATTTCTAGTCACTTTAATTATTTAAAATAAAAAGGTTAAACTTTATTAAATTGTGACACCACTTTAAATCACATTCTCATGTACTGAAATATGTGGTGATGACCTGTGTCAACATGATCCCATGTTTGAGTTAGAGAATATTAAATCTTAAGTAGTTTTTCAATGAGTAGAAATTACTTTTCTAAAAATAAAATAAATAAGACAAATGCTTTAATCTTGTAATGTTAGGAATGATGCTAGATCATCTATAGAACCCCTTTGTGTGATGATTGAAAGTAGTTAAGTATTATTTGGTGATTGTATACCTCGTATTTATTTATAGACGCTAGTACCGACCAAGGATACGAGGAGGAAGGAGGATACTACGAAGAAGAAGCCGAGGAGAACTTCAACCACTGCTCTGCACAAGGCAAGCTTATACTGATACTGATGCAAGCCTTACTAATCAAGTTGACCTATGCAAGCTAATACTTTCTTGTTACCATACTAACTTTATTTCTTTATGCATATGTGATCATACCCACATGATACCCCCTCCTAGTTTTACCTACAAGTTGTCTACTTTATTTCTTTATCAAAGCTATTACTTAGAGTCTACTTAAGTGACTTGTAGATTCTAGGAGGATAATTGAAGGTTGCATAAAGAGCATTAAATTTGGCCTAAGCTAGATAATCTTGACGTCATCCTAAGGCATGAGATTGAACTTAGCTAAACTCCACTAGTTTACCACCCCTCATTAGTACTTACCCCCACTTGTAGATGCTAGTGCTAAGCATAAAACTTGATCAACTTTAGATGGGAATACTTGGTGGAAAATGGTTATGAAAACCTTGGAATGATGGATCATTCTACTGAGATGATTTGACATGTGTTTCCGAACACCAGATGATTTTGATGATGAAAATGTGGAGGCATGAGCCTTAGCCCTTTATAAAACTGATGGTTGTCTGGATGCGATACCATTCCAATTTTACCGTACAACCATAATACCCGAGAATTGGGTAGGGCTTGACTGGAAACTTATATACCTTAGTATGGGTTCCCTCACGGCCAAGGTTTGAGATGAGGCTACCTTGTGAAGATTGAGATTGTCCCCCTATGCAGTACCCAAGATGACAGTTGGTCATGGTTGGGAGGCCAAACTCACAGGAGAGGTGCCTATACTAGGGCGTGTAATGGAAAGGTTAGGATTGATTATCCGCATACTAAGTATGGTGAATTCAGGATTTGTTCCTGACGGATGTATCGAAAGTGGTGAAAGTGTACAATCTCTGCAGAGTGTCAAACTATTATTGAATAACTGCGTCATGATTATCTTGTGATTATGGACAGTTGGAGTGGCCATACTGTTCCCCCGTCAGATGTTTTCAAAATGACTTGTGAAATGAATTGAGATTTTGACTTGACCACAACAAAGTTGTGATATGAAATACAAGTTCCCACTTAGGTGTTAAAAATTTCAACTAGCTTTTCTTGCTTCTGAACTTAGTAGAGGTAAATTTGGATTTTTGCAAAACAACCCTAGAGCTTAGTGTCCTATTACAAAAAACCCCTTCACTTGTTAGTATTTGTTTGTGAGTACTTAAAGAGTACTCATGGCTTTGTCCCTGGCTATTCCCGTGGCCAGACTATGAAGAGGAGTACCAGGACGAAGGACCCCAGGAAGGTTACGACAACTAGGATCATCTCCCATCGTCAGCATTGCCTGTGACCCAGAAGATGGAGCTTCGCCTACGCTACCTTTATTATTACGTTATTTCGCTGCTTGAGTTTTATTAAGAACTGGATCATGAGATCCTTATTTATGTAAGACCTTATGTATGGTTTGTAATGGATGATGTACTGTGGTATCCAAATCTGTTATGTCTCGCAAAAATGGTAATCCTGGGATTGCGATGTATGGCATAACAGGCATCTGGGATTAAAAATCCGGGTGTTGACTTAGAGGAACTTGACACATTTATTGTTAAACAAGGTAATTTTAATAAACAAGTTTAGAATCATTTATTGGAAAACTCTAGAGCTATCCATGAGTTGAAATATATTGTGGAAAGAACTTCTAATGATATTAAAATTCTTTGTAAACACTTTCAAATGGTTCAAACCCAACTTGATCTACTTGCTAAGGTACAAAAGGATATGCTAAGTGATGCCTCAGGAGATAAACATGCTTATGGAATTAGAACTAGGAGTGGTATAGCTACTCAAGATCCTTTATATCCTGAAGGACACCCTAAAAGAATTGAGCAGGATTCTCGATAAGGTGAGAATAGTGGTAGTCCTCGTAAGAGAAAGAAAAATAAACATAAAGTAGTTGAGGAACCACTTGAACCTGCTGTAGATCATAATAGTATATGTCTTTGATGCTGAAACTGAGAGTGGTAATGGTAATAATGATGCTCCTGATAAGGAGGAAGTTGAGGAAGAACCTGAGAAGCAAACTAAGAACACTAGGTACACTAAGGAAGATTTTATTGCTAATAAACATGGTAAAGAAAGAGAACCTTGGGTGCAGAAACCTATTCCTTTTCCAGGTAAGAAACACAAGTCAAAGGAGAAAGAACACTACATGAAGTTTTGTGAGTAGATGAAACCTTTATTTTTGCAAATTTCTTTGACTGATGCTATTAAATTGCCTCCTTATTCAAAGTATATGAAGGATATTGTCTCTAATAAAAGGAAGATTCCTAATAAGGAGATTTCTACTGTGCTTGCTAATTACTCCTTCAATGGTATGGTTCCAAAGAAACTTGGTGATCCAGGTATACCAACTATTCCTTGCTCTATTAAGAACAATTATGTTAGAACTGCTTTATGTGATTTGGGAGCTGGAGTTAGTGTTATGCCTTTTTCTCTCTACAAGAGACTCCAGCTAGAAAAGTTGATACCAACTGATATATCTTTGCAAATGGCTGATAAGTCAACTACTATTCCTGTCGGTATTTGTGAGGATGTTCCTGTTCAAGTGGCTCATAATTGCTTGGTTTTAACTGATTCTGTTGTGCTTGAAATGCCTGAAGATGATAATATGTCTATTATTCTTGGAAGACCTTTTCTTAATACTGCAGGTGTGGCACCCCCGGATTTACGGTCCGAGAATACCCGTTATGCATATAATTCACGTTCCCATGATCAGTGAGCCGTGAGCATAACCGACAAGTATCATTACATCATCCTTACATTAACGAATACAACAACTTACAAGGAGGCCTTTATGGCGATTATAACATAAATAGCGGAAGTCTTCAGCGTAGAGCCCGTGCCTTAAACTACAGGCAACTAACTGGGAAGACGGCCTAGCTCGCATAGACGTCGACTCCTTCGTTCCTTAACATCTGCAATATGACCAAGTAAATATCCAAGGACAATGCCAGTGAGTACTTTGAAAGTTACTCGCAAACCACCGAGACAAGGGTAATAAGAGATTGCATATCTGGTTGTGGCGAGATAGCTCTACACTATAGTTTTTTTGGAAAGACCTAACATTGGCATCTCTATATCTTTGTTGAAAAAGAGTTTTTAGAAAATATGTCTCCTTTTTGAAAACCTGGACATCTCCACATCCTTGTTAAAAAGATTTTGAAAACAGTTTCGTTGTAAAACCCTTTTTAAAACCTTATCGACCCTCTCTGGTCAAAATCATCTTATTCTTTATATTTCCTCGTGGCCAAGTCACATCCTTTATATCCATCTCAACATGTCTCCCGGTACTCATAGTAATCACCTTTCCAACCATCCTTGACCGTGGACACGGCTATTCGAATAGATTAGACTCTGCAGAGTTTGTGCACTTTACCCACAGGAATCAATACATCCGCCGGGATACAACCATGGCCCTTTACATACTGTAGACGGGGGTCCGCATAATCGAACCTAACCTTTCATTTGTTGTCCCTAGTATAGGTACTTTCCCTATGGTTGCTTAGTTCCCCCGGGACGTATACCTGACTTCCCAAGTCTGAATCTCCCTTCTTGCACATCTTTTATCCACTCCCTTCAATACTGCCTTAACCTGGTACCGTCCGTGGGAGCTCCATAGTTTCAGCCGACTCCGAGGAGTTGAATGGAACCTCTCCGGGCACGATGACCCCCTAAGTGGAAAGGAACCGGCTTCCGGGGCCTCGAACCCCTTTCTATGTGTTATGGTGTAGCCCATACTAAGGAGGACAAACTATGACCTAGCCCTGAGTCTCACCCAGGGTAATGTGGTTGCACTGATGAAATTGTTCGGGCAAAAGACTTGAGTACCCCTTTCCTTTCTTGACTTTCTCTTCATCCACCTCATATTTTGTTTGGTAAAACTTCCAGTCGGAACGATGTCTCTTTCCAAGGCTTTTATTTTGAAAACTTTTATTGTAGGGCAAAAACCCAAAATAGTTTTATTGCTGAAAATCTGGGGGTTCCAAGAGGGAAGGTGCTAATCATCTTAGCCTCGTTCTAAGGGGTAAGGATAGGTGTAAATAGGGTAGGTTTCCAAGGGACACTCAATCCAAACTTGTAGGAGCCAAGTTACTCACGTCTTTTTATTTGAAACAAACCATGTCTGTAATCATGCAATTTATAAACGATATTTAAAACAGTTGATAAACAGAAGTAGGGCAATATAGGTGTTCAGGAATGGTGGATTGCATGTGACCAGCGAGAAGTCCCTTGACGGTGTTAGATAACCAGATAATCAATAATAACAATAAATAATATAATCCCGATCCTTCCTTCTTCTCGGCGTCACACAATCGCAACTATCGTCGTTTATCGGGCATACATGCAAGCGAACAAAGCTACAATCAATACAAGCATACAATCTTCAAACCGAACAATAAGCTAAGGATAATTACAAGATATGAGGAAGGGGATGGGGGATGATTGTTTGAGGAGATTAGCAAGGGATTTGGGAGGCATTAGGGAAAAAGGACTCCCTTTGGATTTCTAAGTCTAGGAACTACCTAAGAAAGGATTTTTGGATCAAGGACTTGATCTGTATGATACCATTTTGTAAAAATGATACCATCAGATATGTATTGATAAAATGAAGCCAACAAAAGTGGTTTCACTATTTTATCAATTTCCCTTGATTTATAAAGGATTTTAAAGTGGATAAAAGTCTAGTTTTAGGAAATAATTCACCAGAACTTCTCTGGAGTTCCAAAAAATTATTTCCTTGGGTGAAAAGGCAGTATTTGGTGGACTGGATCAATAGGAGTTGGAATCTCCTCAAAACATTTACAAGAATTCCCTTCAGAAATTCTCAAAGGCAATACTGGATGGGATTTTTCTTTTTCATAAGATATAATTACCAGGAGATTTTTAGTTGATTCCAAGGTTAGATGCTAGGCGATGAATATACCTTTATATAGAAATTGGAATCAATCAATTTGGAGGTGCAGAACTACTGCAGTGATTTTATTTGTAATTAAACCATGCCTAGAAGAGTTTAATTCACTAAAAATCAACAGAGACTCATAAAAATATGAGCTCCTGGGTTTTGATACATATGGGTGTTGAGGTTTACTGGGAGTTGGAGTTAGGTCAAAACATATTTTGGTTTGACCTAGAGAAATTCCTAGAGTCCAAAAGGGCTCTTTTTTTGGTATTGCTAAAATATGAAGCAAGTCACTATGGGACCCATGGAAATGGAAAGGTATGGTTAGTGCCTTTCTTTATCAATTGGATTTTCTCCCTTTGAAGTTGTAAAACTATCTGGAGAAATCAAATAGTGTTCTGGATAGACTTTAGTATAGGATTTTTCATTTTTAATTTAAGCCTCAAAAGGACTAGCCAATGGCTCTGCTTGTTAGGGAAAACCCTTGAGCACCTAAAAAAAATTGGATCTGGGCATTTACTTACGTTTTTCATTTTTGTTTTGGATTTAAAAGGGCTAGCTAAAAACTGGATCTGAAAAACAGAAAAGGGAAAAGGGAGAAAAACGCCTGCGGGCCAGATCTTGACCGGATCCGGGGATACACAGCCTGGCCAGCCCACTGCAGCGTCTACGCGCACGCGGCGGATAACCAAGGGCCACAGGATCGGGGTCGGGATCTGCGGCCCAGAGGGCGAAGGGGTAAGAGGAAAGGGTGGCCGTTCGATCTTAAAACGATCGACGGTGCACCGCTCTTCCTCGCGGGAGGGTGCTCTGCCGGGTGGAAACCCTAGGGGCGGACGGCGAGGCTCGGAGAAGCTTACCGGGGGTTCGGGAGGCAAAGGTGAGGGTTCAGGGTGAGGTAGGGCACGCTGACGAGCTCGGAGAGGGGCGACAGGGACGGGTTCCCCGTCGGGGAAGGATCCGCGCAAGAGCGCCTACCGGCGGTGGCTCGGGTGCTCGGCGGGGAGCTCGCTTGGAGGTATCCCTGGAACAGAGAAGCACATGGTTAGATAGGGGAGGTAAAGGGGCACTCAGTATGGTCACATGAAGGAAGTGGGGAGTGGAGAGAGAGGCTTGGGGCTGGATTTCTTCCCAAGGCCAAGGCTCTCCTCCTTCTTTCTCTCCTGAGCAGAGCAAGGCAAGGGAGAGGGAGGGGTTATTCTGGAAGGGGAGAGGGAAAAAATGAGACAGAGAGGGGAGTGCTGGGTGGCCTTGGTCCTTATAAACCCAAGTGGGGAGGTTCATGGTGGGTGTGGCTCATGGGGGAGCATGGAAATGGTCCATGGCCTTCCCATTGGTGGCCAGGGGTGGTGGGGAGAGTGCTGGGGGTGCTTATTGTTGGAATTTTTGCCTAATTAGGCACATTCCATTTATTATATGCCAATAAATTCCTGAAATTCTAGAGGCCCATTTGGTCCATTCATGCAAGGCAAGAGCTGGGACAAATGTTTAGTCCCACATTGCTAGTTGAGTGGAAGTTGGACCAGCTTATAAGGTGAGCTCTCCTACCACTTGGTAAAAAGGATGAGAAGGAGAAGGAGAGAGTTCTACACGCGTGCTCCTCCTCCTCACTCGCCTCTCCACGCCACGCCGCGCCTCGCCTCGCCTCGTCATGTCACGACGCGCGCGCTACGGGTTGCGGGAATCTCGCCGAGCCGAGCTTTATTTTGCCACGCATGAATGGTATATGAATAGTCATACAGAAGTTGAAACGTTGTGCTCGAGTGGACTTTTAATATGAGCTAAATAAATACAAACTGAGTGCAGGCTGTCCGGTGGGCTGCCGCCTGTTCGCTTCAACTTCTGTCCGTTCGTTTCATCTTCTGTGCAGTCTGTCTGCCTACCCCTCTGTGTCTATATAAGAGAGAGGTCACGCCTCCTCTCAGACACACTGCCACTCATCATTTGCGCCTCCAGTTCCAGAGCACTGTGCTACTTAGATCTTCCCCATCCCGTCTTGCAGCATGCATCGCGAGCTGGGACAGTAGGCCTCCAAGACCCCGCTGCTTCGAGTCCTGTATGGGAGAAGGGCGATAAGGTTTTTGGGGAGCTCTATCGGCGCGACTACTGGCTTCGTCACGGACTCCCTCACGGATAGCGACTGCGACGACGTCTTCCCCGACGAGGACTTATTCCCCGACATCAGCACCCTCTTCCTCGACGACATGTCCAACGATGGTTCCAATGCCGGCGGTTCCTCTTCTGCTACTGTCGTGTATATCTTCTTTATCAATCTTGTTCTGATCATATCCAAAGTTTTACGCCTTGCAGTTTTTTTGGTTATATGCCTTAATATGTATTCGCTATTTCACATGATTAGTATGATGCCTATTATTCTAACCATGTTTTATTTAACGTTTATTATGGATAATTCGCTTGGTAAATTGCTCTATTATTCAACAATCCAAAAAACCTTATTTCAGGCAATTTGCCCCAAGTGGCTTTGTTGCTTCTATGAATCCACCTGTGTTCGAAGGTGTGAATTACAAATGATGGCGTGCGAGTGCAGTGGTCTGGTTTCAGACCATGAGCTGCTATAACGCCATCTATGGCGCACCCGAGGGAGAACTTAATCCCACTCAGGAAGAGGAGTTCCAAAAACCTGATACCACTTTCAAGGCTGCCTTGATCAGCATTCTTGGCGACAATATTGTCGATTCATATCTGTCATTTAGCAATGGCAAGGATATGTGGGATGCGCTCAAGAGAAAATTTGGAGTCTCTGATGCTGGCAGTGAACTGTATGTCATGGAACAATTCTATGGCTATAAGATGGTTGAGGACCTCCCCATTGTGGAGCAGGCTCATGAGATACAGTCACTTGCCAGGGATCTTGAGCACTTCACTTGTGTGTTATCGGACAAGTTTGTTGCCGGAGGCATTATTTCCAAACTTCCTCAGTCATGGAGGAATTTTTCTACTTCTCTGAAGCACAAGAGACAAGAGTTCTCCGTGACGGATCTCATTGGGACTCTTGATGTAGAAGAGAAGGCAAGAGCAAAAGACACACGTGCTCGAGGTACCGAGGGAGGTTCTAATGCCAATCTGGTACAGAAAAGGAACTTCCAGCCTCATAAGTTCAAGAACAAAGGCAAGTTTGACGGCATGGGAAGGGCAGCAAGACTGCTAATGTTGTCATGGGCGACTTTGAGATGAAATATATTGGGTATGGTATATTACCTACTGTTCTTTCATTATGTCATTCTCCTGATTGGTGGATTGACACGGGCACTAATGTACATGTCTGTTCTGATACTTCCATGTTTTATTCATATCAGGTCAGAGGGACTCAAACTATGCTGATGGGGAACGGCTCGCATGCTTCTGTTCATGGTGTTGGTACGGTCAATCTGAAGTTCACTTCGGGAAAGACCGTGCGCCTGAAGAACGTGCATCATGTTCCCTCAATAAATAAAAATCTTGTTATTGGATCTCTTTTGTGTCGAGATGGCTATAATATTGTATTCGGGTCCAATAAATTTGTAATTTTGAAGTATGGAACCTTTGTTGGTAAAGGCTATGAGTGCGGAGGATTGTTCCGCTTATCTCTGTCAGACATTTGTAATAAAGTTGTTAATCATATTTACACGAATTTTGAATCAAATGTCTGGCACTCTCGTCTTTGTCATATTAATTTTGGTTGTATGACGCGGCTAGCAAAAATAAATTTAATCCCTGATTTCACAACTGTTAAGGGATCTAAGTGCCAAGTCTGCGTGCAAGCTAAACAACCTCGCAAGTCACATACGACTGCAGAAGTGAGAAATTTAACACCACTAGAGCTCATACATTCTGATCTTTGTGAGATGAATGGTGTGTTGACAAAAGGTGGAAAGAAATATTTCATGACTTTGATCGATGACTCTACGAGATAGTGTCATGTGTATCTTATGAAATCAAAAGACGAGGCTTTGAGTTTATTCAAAATCTATAAATCTGAGGCAGAAAATCAACTTGATCAAAAGATTAAGAGGATTAGGTCTGATCGTGGTGGAGAGTATTTTTCCAACGAGTATGATTTCTTTTGTGCGGAACATGGTATAATTCATGAGAGGACGCCTCCCTACTCACCCCAATCAAATGGAGTGGCCAAAAGAAAGAACCGTACTCTAATAGATTTGGTTAACGCCATGTTAGATACATCGGGTCTCTCTAAGGAATGGTGGGGGGAGGCACTATTGACCGCGTGTCATGTCCTAAACCGAGTTCGCACAAAGAACAAAGAAATTACTCCATTCGAAGAATGGGAGAAGAAAAGATTAAAACTCTCTTACTTACATACTTGGGGTTGTTTGGCAAAGGTTAATGTACCAATCCCCAAGAAGCGCAAGCTTGGACCAAAAACCATTGATTGTGTTTTTCTGGGCTATGCTTTTCATAGCATTGGTTATAGATTCTTGATAGTAAAATTTGAAGTGCCTGACATTCATGTCAGAACAATCATGGAGTCGACTGATGCGACTTTCTTTGAGGATAAACCTAACTCATCAAATCCGGAGATACCTAGTTCATCTAATCAGGAATTTGCTACATTCTCTGAACCTACCATTCCAATTGAACAATCTGAAAGTCCTAAGGAGGATGATAATGAAATTCCTAAAAGGAGCAAGAGACAAAGGACTTCAAAGTCTTTTGTTGATGATTTCATTGTGTACCTTGTGGATGACACTCCCACTTCTATTTTAGAAGCATATGCATCTCCTGATGCTGACTACTGGAAGGAAGCCGTCCACAGTGAGATGAATTCCATCTTAGCTAATGGAACATGGGAGGTCACTGATCGCCCTTATGGGTGTAACTTGTAGGATGCAAATGGGTGTTTAAGAAAAATCTTAGACCTAATGGTACTATTGATAAGTACAAGGCACGGCTTGTGGCCAAGGGATATACTCAAAAACAAGGTGAAGACTTCTTTGACACTTACTCACATGTTGCCAGATTAACCACCATTCGAGTATTAATCTCATTGGCTACCTCTCATGGTCTTCTCGTTCATCAAATGGACGTTAAGACAACTTTCCTCAATGGAGAGTTGGATGAGGAAATTTACATGGATCAGCCAGATGGCTTTGTGGTAAATTGTCAAGAAGGAAAGGTGTGCAAGTTGTTGAAGTCTTTATATGGTCTAAAACAATCCCCTAAGAAGAGGCATGAGAAGTTCGAAAGAACTTTAACTTCTGCAGGCTTTGTTGTAAATGAAGCTGATAAATGTGTGTACCATCTCCATGGTGGGGGTGAGGGAGTCATCCTTTGTTTGTATGTTGATGACATACTGATTTTCGGAACCAACCTTAATGCAATTAAGGAGGTCAAAGTTTTCTTATCTCGTTCCTTTGAGATGAAGGATCTGGGAGTAGCTGATGTCATCTTGAACATCAAGCTATTGAGAGATGATGATGGTGGGATTACATTGCTTCAGTCACACTATGTGGAAAAGATCTTGAGTCGTTTCGGGTATAGCGACTTCAGGTTTTCTCCTACACCGTATGATCCTAGTGTGTTGCTTCGAAAGAATCGAGGAAATGCTAGAGACCAACTAAGATACTCTCAAATTATTGGCTCGCTTATGTATTTAGCTAGTGCCACGAGGCCTGACATCGCCTTTGCTGTAAGAAAACTCAGTCGATTTGTTTCAAATCCAGGAGATGATCACTGGCATGCTCTTGAGAGAGTTATGTGATATATAAAAGGCACTGCGAGCTATGGCATACACTATACCGGGTATCCGAGTGTACTAGAGGGTTATAGTGATTCAAATTGGATATCTGATGCTGACGAGATAAAGGCCACAAGTGGATATGTATTCACACTTGCTGGTGGCGCTTTTTCTTGGAAGCAAAGATGTTGTCCTGCAGAACATCTTTTGAAGAACACACCTATATGAGTCTGACTGTTTAAACGTTGCAGTCTATGATAGTAGGGTGCTCTCTAATAAACTCATGAAAGATCATGGAGTATGACGTATAAGCTCCACCCGCGGGGAAGTCCCACGGTAGCCTAGTATCGGTCAAGACTTTTGTGAAGCTAGGTTCGCAGCAAACTTGCAGTTCAAGGCATAGTCCACTGTACAAGTTGCAGCCTAGTATAACATAAAGCTCTAGGTGGAAGTTCAACTTAACAGTCTCCACTATAGTACCGATATTTAAAAAATGTTTTGGAACCAAAGGCAAACTTCATGTGCCTCTGGGATCTGGTGGGAGATTATTGGAATTTTTGCCTAATTAGGCCCAGCCCATTTATTATATGCCAATAAATTCCTGAAATCCTAGAGGCCCATTTGGCCCATTCATGCAAGGCAAGAGCTAGGACAAATGTTTAGTCCCACATTGCTAGTTGAGTGGAAGTTGGACCAGCTTATAAGGTGATCTCTCCTACCACTTGGTAAAAAGGATGAGAAGGAGAATGAGAGAGTTCCACACGCGCACTCCTCCTCCTCGCTCGCCTCGCCACGCCACGCCTCGCCTCTCCTCGCCTCGCCACGTCACGTCACGTCACGTCACGACACGACACGACGCACGCGCGCTGTGGGTTGCAGGAATATCGCCGAGCCGAGCTGTTTTGCTCGAGTCCGGTGGGCTGCCACCTGTTCGCTTCAAATTCTGTCCGTTCGTTTCATCTTCTGCGCAGTCTGTCTGCCTACCCCTCTGTGTCTATATAAGAGAGAGATCACGCCTCCTCTCAGACACACTTCCACTCATCCTTTGTGCCTCCAGTTCCAGAGCACTTCTCTACTTAGATCTTCCCCATCCCGTCTTGCAGCATGCACCGCGAGACGGGACAGTAGGCCTCCGAGACCCCGCTGCTTCGAGTCCTGTATGGGAGAAGGGCGATAAGGTTTTTGGGGAGCGCTATCGGTGCGACTACTGGCTTCGTCACGGACTCCCTCACGGATAGTGACTGCGGCGACGTCTTCCCTGACGAGGACTTCTTCCCCGACATCAGCACCCTCTTCCTCAACGACATGGCCAACGACGGTTCCAACACCGGCGGTTCCACTTCTGCTACTACCGTGTATATCTTCTTTCTCAATCTTGTTCTGATCGTATCCAAAGTTTTACGCCTTGCAGTTTGTTTGGTTATATGCCTTAATATGTATTCGCTATTTCACATGATTAGTATATTGCCTATTATTCTAATCATGTTTTATTTAGCGTTTATTATGGATACTTCACTTGGTAAATTGCTCTATTATTCAACACTTGTGGTCGTGAATGGAGCAAAGAAGGAGTACAGGGCTGCAAGGAGTAAAGAAAGGGGTTTGGACAAGACAACTCCTTTGTCTCCCTCTTAAGTGATCATGTGGGACAAGGGGTGTGGGGCCATGCTATAGTGCAGGTCGTCCGGAGGGATGTGTGTGCTGCTGTGGAGTAGTACTAGGGAAGATTGGAGCCAGTTTGGTTGGGGTTTGAATCAAGTTATGATTGTTTTGGCAAAGTTGATCATTGTGAGGTTTGTGAAGAAAGTTGCAAAAACTTCATTGGGAAAAGTGTGAAAATGGTACTGGTAGGTGGATTAAGTCAAATAATCTCTCCATGATTTAAATGGGATTTTTATAAAGATTATAATCCTATTTAAATGCACTTCTCCGAAAAGTGCTGAAGTAGATTTTGGAAGAAAGAATGATATCTTTACATTGGTCAAACTTGGTTTTTGATGTGATATGGTCCTAATTATCATAACACACATTGGAGGATTTTATTGAGATTTATTGAGGTGGAGAAGTATTTTTGGAGAATTAGTTCTTCTTTCTGCCATTTAAGAAGAAGGGCAAAAAGAAATAATAAAGAATCTCAAAAATATTTATTTTTGAGTTGGAAAGATGGGACATAAAATATAGGAATCAAATTTTCCTTGACTTGGCAAGGAGATTTGTAGAAAAACAAACTTGCCTTTGTAGATAAGGGTTTTGGAGAATTTGCAAGATAAGGAAATAAATTAGTTTAATAATCCAAATAATTGTGGGAATTATTTGGGGATGCTTATATCCAAGGTAGATGAGGTACACTTGATGTAGGCATCAATATCAACCTTGGTTTTGAAGAAGAGGGGTGAAAAGGGTGGAAACTAGATACTTGGAGGATCTAGGGTTTTATTAATCTGATGCCATCTAAACAAGGTTGGATTAGGGAGCTCAGAGCTCAACTTGATACAAGGGATATGGATGGATATACCATGTCATATAGGTGACCATGTAAGAAAGAGTTGGGCTTGGTTGCATTTGAGGTGATCTAGGGGAGATGGCAAACTTTGTTGAAAATAAGGCTACCCTGACAGATACATCGGGTAGCCTTCTAAACCCTATGGGTTTAAGAAGCACAAAGCTCCAATGGAAATAAGTTAAGTGGGGATTGATAGGCCATGGTTAGTAGGTCATGACCAAGCAAAGATTAAGTCAAGGGGAGGTGGCATATAGATGTGGGCTTCTGCCAAAGTAGGCAAGATGATAAGATTTGCAGAAAAGATTATTATCTTGACTACAAATCCATCATGGATGAGTGGGAATTAGAATGCCTTAGTCAGGGGAAAGGGTGGGCCTTGGTAGTACTAAATATGTACTACAAGATGGTTTAAGTACATTCTCAAGAATGCCCACAGGTTGGAAAAAGGTACAGCTCCAAAATGGTATCCGGATAAGCAATCTAGACTTAGCCATTTTGGCAGATTTAGGGTTTTAGACTAGAGTACAAGTGTAGATGCTTTTGAGAGAATGCTTGGTTCCAAACCCATGATCCTAGGGAGGATGTGGATGGGATGGATAAGTAGATATTATCCAAGCTTAGATTGGGTATTTATTAAGTTGGGAACCCTCCAGAAGGGTTATCCTTGGTTTCGTCTGAACAGGAGATGAGAGGGGCACTTGAGTGGATTAGGATAGATCCAGACTTGGGTGCTTGCTTGAGATTTATGATCACAAACAAGGATTGGGTCCTAAGGGATGAGCTACTAGATTATCTCACTCTAGTTCCTAAGCAAACAAGGCAAATCAGCATATCAAGGCAATTCATCTTACTACTTATCTAACTACTGCTAGGGTTACCTTCAAGCCTAGCCTGAGGTAAGGATGGGTATGTTGAAAGGGGTTAAATTTCAAAGTAAGATAAGTACCATGTTGGTATCTCTACCAAGATTGAGATGAAAAGGTTTTAATAAAAGTTCTGGGAAAACCTAGAGATAAGGGTAGTTGAAGTTCTGTCTTGAAAACATAAGGAGATAATATATATAGGTCTCCATAGTTTTGGCAATAGAAGCTAGTAAAGTATTTGGTTGTGTCAAAGTCATCTTGGCTCAGGTTTTTTGAAATGCCAGAACATTTGAGAATATGAAAGATGAGCCAAGACATCTCTTTTGTAAAATAGTTTTTGTAAACTAGTGTTGAGGTGAGGAGCACACAACTAATACTCAAACAGTTGCTTGAGCACAAGAAAACAAGTAAGCACACATTGCAAGAAAAAGATTTTGTTCCCCCTGATTTTTGCCTTTTGGAAATTGTATCAGGGTTGCTGAAATTGGGATGTTACAGACCTTTCCCCCTTAAAATAATCTCGTCCCGAGATTATGGAGGAGTAGGGTTGGGGTGATAACATCCGCTTAACAATTTCAGCGTGGAAATTATTAGGCGCTATTAAGTTTTACCTAGAGCCGACATGGTTAGTTGCGGATCGGAGCTGAGTGGCTTTGGGGCGGGCGGTTTAGCTTGAAACAAGTGGAAAAGACACTGTCTTTTCCCCTTAGGACAAGTTTAGGTAGGTTTAGCGTTGACGAGGTACTTCCTTCTTGAGGCGAGTGGCGAGTTGAGTCTTCTGTATTTCTTCACCTTGCGGTCGACCTTCTTTCTTTATGATCTTTATACACCAGGGTGCTGGCTGGACAACCGACCTTTTGAGTGGAGGACCTTCTTGAAGTATCTTCCGGTTCTGGAGACGCGCCGATGGTCGTTCTTCTTGCAGGGTCGACGATTCGGGTTTTGGAGGGCTGGTCCTTGCTTAGTGCTACTAGGGGTCGACTCCTTGAGTCTATCGAGTTTTGGACGGGAAATATGTAGTCTTTCCCCCCTTAGAGTAGAACTACGGGGGTTTGGGTCTGATGCAACATCGTGGGTAAAACATGCAAAGAAGGATATCATGCTTGCATAACATCCATACATTAAGCAGGTTCAAACCGGTCGGTGGAGGGGGGGTACTTAAGGGGTTACAGAACAGGTCTGTGCCGCCTGGCGACAAGGAACTTAGAGTTTTACAAAACATTTCTTGGGACGATACATGACTCTACCCAGGTTGGAGGAGGGAGAGTTTTCAGGTGTGAGACTACTTTGGAGGAGCGTCCGGAGTCTTGACGCCTTTCGGGGGTGAAAGATTTCCCTGCAGGTAGTGCTTTCTTGGAGGAAGAGGAGTTTTTGGGGATAGCGGCCTCCGGATTCTTTTTGCCGAAGGGGCTTGGGTCTTCTTGTTGTTTTTGGGTGTCGCGGGGGCTTGCTTCGGGTTCATCCAATATTGCTCTGGACAGCTACGGGCGAAGTGGTCCGGGTTTCCACATGTGTAACAGATGCTTATCTTAGCTTCAGATCCTCCTTGGGCTTGCTTTGGTATCTTTAGAGGGATGGTGGATTTCTTGGCCTTTTCCTTGGTAGGATTGTTATCAAGACCATGCTGGGGGCACTCTCGGCTGAAATGACCTGGTTCATCACGGGTGAAGCAGGTGCCTTTCTTAGAGCGTCCTTCTCTTGAGTTCTTCCCAATGTTGACGCAGGGGAGTTGACGAGCTTTGCCAATCATAAGTTGGAGGGGACATTTGGCCGGGACATGATCTTGACCTTCACAGAGGAAGCAGGTGACTAGTTGGGTCGGGCATTCTGCAAGGGAGTGGAGAGCTCCACAATTTGGGCAGTTGCCTATGCACTG
Source organism: Avena longiglumis (assembly GCA_030063025.1). Taxonomy (NCBI): domain Eukaryota; kingdom Viridiplantae; phylum Streptophyta; class Magnoliopsida; order Poales; family Poaceae; genus Avena; species Avena longiglumis. Next base: position 143,939,150 of record CP125978.1, on the reverse strand, counting down.
GCTAGCTTGATGTCCTTCTTCACCGCAATGGCTGCATCCTTTCTTCGGTACTCCGATATTTGGGGCCATACTCAGGGCTTTCGGGTGGAGATGAAATCTCCGACTAAAGAATGAAACGGGCTATGGAGTTAGTCTTCCGAGTTATTGGGTGGATAGTTATGGTTGGCGATGATAGGTTAACTGGGTGGATTGGAGTTGAGTGGAAAGACATCGTCTTTCCACCTTAAAGACTTTTGCTTGGGTTTGTCGAGGTTTTCTTAGGTGGCCATCCTGCTGAGGAGAGGTTTTCGGGCTAGGAGGTTTCGAGGGTTAGCATCGGGACACATCGGTCAAAGTGGTTAGAGCTTTAGGGTCAGATGATCCTAGGCAGACAAACAATCACATTTCAAGCATCAAACATGCACATGACAAGCAAGGAAGGCATACCATTTGTACTAAGGGGGTGACTACACGCCATAAGGGTAATCCTATCTTAGTGATGCTAGTCTTAGGTACGGACGTTACAGGGGTCTTAGTTTCTGTCTTGTCGTCTTTTGTTGTCGGTGCCGTACTTGGTTTTTGGGCGATGAAGGATTCGGTTTGTAGGGCGATCTTGTAGTGTCTGGCGTCGTTGGTAGCTTCTTTGCTTTGCTTGTCTCCGTGTCTTCTTTTCGGGATCTCCGTCTTCATAGTCTCTAAGGCGGACTTTGTCTTGTGAAAACGGAACATTTGAAGTAGACGAGATATAGAGTAATTCATTTTCAAATTGTTTAATTAGAGAAGATGAGATAAGCCATCTTTCGAAAAGCCTTTGAGGAAAATAGTTTTCAAAAACTTGTGTTTTCATAAATAGGGTAGTCCTGTCTAACGTCCATGCTAACTAAGGTCTCCTACAGTCAGGATGGCTCTGATACCATGTCTGTGGCACCCCGGTTTTACGGTCCGAGAATACCCGTTATGCATATAATTCACGTTCCCATGATCAGTGAGCCGTGATCATAACTGACAAGTATCATTATATCATCCTTACATTAACGAATACAACAACTTACAAGGAGGCCTTTATGGCGATTACAACATAAATAGCGGAAGTCTTCAGCGCAGAGCCCGTGCCTTAACCTACAGGCAACTGACTGGGAAGACAGCCTAGCTCGCATAGACGTCGACTCCTTCGTTCCTTCTTAACATCTACAATCTCGCCAAGTAAATAGCCAGGGACAATGTCGGTGAGTACTTTGAAATGTACTCGCAAACCACCGAGACAAGGGTAATAAGAGAATGCATATCTGGCCGTGGCGAGATAGCTCTACACTATAGTTGTTTTGGAAAGACCTAACATTGGCATCTCTATATCTTTGTTGAAAAAGAGTTTTTAGAAAATATGTCTCCTTTTTGAAAACCTAGACATCTCCACATCCTTGTTAAAAATATTTTGAAAACAGTTTCATTGTAAAACCCTTTTTAAAACCTTATCGACCCTCTCTGGTCAAAACCATCTTATTCTTTATCTTTCCTCGTGACCAAGTCACATCCTTTATATCCATATCAACATATCTCCCGGTACTCATCGTAATCACCTTTCCAACCGTCCATGACCGTGGACATGGCTATTCGAATTGATTAGACTCTGCAGAGTTTGTGCACTTTACCCACAGGAATCAATACATCCACCGGGATACAACCACGGCCCTCTACATACTGTAGACGGGGGTCCGGATAATCGAACCTAACCTTTCATTTGTTGTCCCTAGTATAGGTACTTTCCCTATGGTTGCTTAGTTCCCCCGGGACGTATACCTTACTTCCCAAGTCCAAATCTCCCTTCCTGCGCATCTTTTATCCACTCCCTTCCATACTGCCTTAACCTGGTACCGTCCACGGGAGCTCCATAGTTTCAGCCGACTCCGATGAGTTGAATGGAACCTCTCCGGGCACGATGAACCCCTAAGTGTAAAGGAACCGGCTTCCGAGACCTCAAACCCCTTTCTCCGTGTTATGGCGTAGCCCATACTAAGGAGGACAAACTACGAGCTAGCCTCGAGTCTCACCCAAGGTAATGTGCTTGCACAAATGAAATTTTTTCGGCAAAAGACTTGAGTACCCCTTTCCTTATTCCTTTCCTTTGATTTACTTTCTCTTCATCCACCTCATCTTTTGTTTGGTAAAACTTCCACTCGGAACGATGCCTCTTTCCAAGGGTTTTATTTTGAAAACTTCTATTGTAGGGCAAAAACCCAAAATAGTTTTATTGGTGAAAATCCGGGGGTTCCAAGAGGGAAGGTGCTAATCATATTAGCCTCATTCTAAGGGGTAAGGATAGGTGTTAATAGGGTAGGTGTCCAAGGGACACTCAATCCTAACTTGGAGGAGCCAAGTTACTCATGTCTTTTTATTTGAAACAAACCATGTCTGTAATCATGCAATTTATAAACGATATATAAAACAGTTGATAAACAGAAGTAGGGCAGTATAGGAGTTCAGGAATGGTGGCTTGCCTGTGACTGGAGAGAAGTCCCTTGACAGTGTTAGATAACCAAATAACCAATAATAAAAATAAATAAGATAATCCCAATCCTTCCTTCTTCTTGGCGTCACACAATCGCAACTATCGCCGTTTATCGGGCATACATGCAAGCAAACAAATCTACAATCAATACAAGCATACAATCTTCAAACCGAACAATAAGCTAAGTATAATTACAAGATATGAGGAAGGGGGATGGGGATGATTGGTTGAGGAGATTCGCAAGGGATTTGGGAGGCATTAGGGAAAAAGGGCTCCCTTTGGATTTCTAAGCCTAGGAACTACCTAAGAAGGATTTTTGGATCAAGGACTTGATCTGTATGATAGCATTGTGCAAAAATGATACCATCATATAGGTATTGATAAAATGAAGCCAACAAAAGTGGTTTCACTATTTTATCAATTTTCCTTGATTTATAAAGGATTTTAAAGTGGATAAATGTCTAGTTTTAGGAAATAATTCAGCAGAACTTCTCTGGAGTTCCAAAAATTATTTCCTTGGGTGAAAAGGTAGTATTTGGTGGACTGGATCAAGAGGAGTTAGAATCTCCTCAAAAAAATTACTAGAATTCCCTTGCGAAATTCCCAAAGGCAATACTGATGGGGATATGCCTACCGGGGTATACCCAGCAGGACGTTTCCGACTGGCCCAGGAACTGGCGAGTGGGCCTGCAGGACGGCGACTTGATCAAGACCTGACATGGATCCAAGCGACTGGAAGCTGAAGGCCCAGGAGAGTAGATAGGCCCAGTCGGGTTAGGTTAAACGAGTACCACAACCTTAACTAATTCGGTTGAGATATGTAAACCCTAGGGGGGTGAGTCTATATAAACCTCCCTACAGGGCGTGTAGAGGATACGTTCCATCATCCACCCAAGCGACTCGCCGCCTAGCCGTAGAGCTCTCCCCATTGTACCTCCATCATAATACAATCTAGCAGGAGTAGGTCTTTACCCTCCGGGGGGGCGAACCTAGGTAAAACCCCGTGTCTCCGCCCTCATCTCGCACCGCAGATGGTTGGCCGCCCTTGCCCTTCGTTCTACTACTCGCTGCCGATTGCAGCGTCTGTCGTGGTCATTCCCACGACAGTGGCGCCCGCCGTGGGGCCTGGCCGGTCTGGCCGGTGTTCTGCGGCGAGATCCAATCTGCCCATCAACGAGTCGGTCACCGGCCGCATGATAGCGATCGGCGAGATGCTCCAGATCTTGCCGAGCAGCTACGTCCCGGCGGCGCGACCCGTCACGCACAGCATGATCTTGCCAGTCGGCACGATCAGCCTCTTCGTCGGCCTCACCGACGTCATCGTCTCGGAGGACTCGGCTCGCATCCGCGAGTCGCCGCCACGCGACCGGCTCTCCGAGAGCCAGGTCCGCACGATCCATCGCCTCGCCTCCGAGTACAACTCGGCCCACAGCGACGTGGCCGAAAACACCGCGGCCGCGGAAGACGCGGCCCTCAATGACGACGCCGACTCGGCGACTCCGGCGTCACTCGCCGGATCCATCACCGCGGCTTCGCCCGCAGGCTCCATCACCCAGGTCTCCAACGTGGGAGACTTCGAGGATCCCTCCATCCTTGGGATCTTCGACTTCGACTCCGTGTCGGAGAACTCCGCCGATCTCCGCGACGGGACCGGTCGCCACGCCACGACCTACATGGCGACTGGCACCGATCCGCCAGAGGATCCCTTCTCCACCCCAATCCCTCCTAACGCCACGGCAACGGAGGTCGAGGAACTCCTTTGCTGGCGGAGGCGATTCGCAAGAGCAAGCGGCGAAAAATTCGCCTCGGCGGTGGCCGCGAGGCTGTCACGTTACCACCAGCAGCGAATCAGGTCACGCCTGAACCCCACCGTCCAGGGGCGCGCTCTGATCTTCGACAACGAGAACGACCCGGCCCGTGTGGCCGATCGCGCGATCTGCGAGAACGCGCCACCCGGAGGAAGTGCCCGGCCCCCGCCAGGATCGACGGTGAACGGCGCCCCACCTCCACCCAACCGCGCACCCCCCAGGGACCAGCCGCGGATCGTGGTCTCCTCACGGGAGCGAGACGCGAACGACCTACCACTGTTCTCCACCCCGATGGACAACCTCGTGGCGGGCCGAGCAGCGGCCGACAACATCACGGCCACCGGTGACGGCGCCCTACAGATCCAGTACGTCAAGGCCTTGCTCGCAAAGGCGGTCGCACAACAAAATGCAGGCGTCGACTCACAGGGTCGGATGTACTCGCGTTCATCGGGCAGCCGAGCGGCCTCAAGCGGCCGTCCATTGGCGGCAAACACCCTCAACTGCCCGCCACCTAAACCACTGCAGCTCCAACACCGACCCGCGAACATGGCACTCTCCACCAATGACCCCAGGCCAGCGACCAACTTCGTCGCCGCCAACGGTCAGCCCATCGACGCCCGCACCCACATCATCAACAACCAAAGCTGGCGTGCACGCCAGCCCGACGACCTGCGACACACCCTAACCAATCGACACGACGGCGAACCGATGGGGTCGCTGAGCCGTCTCGGCCCCGATGCTTCGGACCAATGATCCGAGGAGAAAAGTACCCGGCGAACTTCAAAGCGCCGAAGGAAATAGAGAAGTACGACCCTTCGTACGACCCCTCCGTGTGGCTGGACACCTACCTCATGGCGATCGGGATCGCTGGCCACACCGACCTGTTAGCCGCCCGCTACCTCCCCCTGATGATGGAAGGAGCGTGCAGACAGTGGATCAACACTCTCCCCCCGGGTGGCATCGATTCCTAGGATGAGATGCGCGAAGCCTTCGTCAGGCACTTCGAGGGTTCCTACACCCGCACCACCACCATCGAGGACCTGGAACGATGCGTCCAGGGACCCCGCGAGTCGACCCGCAGCTAGGTCCAACGGTGGCAAGAACTATGGTACAACGCGGCCGGTATCCACCCGGATACCGCGATCCACTGCTTCAAGACCTCGTGCCGCTACGAGCCCTTGGTCACCAAACTCAAACGTGCATACCGCACGCTCGACAACATACCGGACCTCCTCGAGATCGCCAAAAGATACGTGGAGGAAAACCCAAACCAGGAAACCCACGACGAGTCGGGAGGACAACGCCGCACGAGCGGCAACGACAACGGATGACGGTCCGACCTACGCTACAACAACACTCGCCTCACTGGCAAGCGCCGCAGTGACGGGCGAGTCGACTTCGTCGTCAACGCTAGGCACGCGCAGCGCGAGCCCAAGAGCTTTCGCTGCGAAGGGGGGCAACGCTGCAATGGCGGCAACTAAAAGGCAAAACCAAGGTTCGACCCCGCGGCCCTCCTCAACCAACCTTGTGCGTTTCACAGCAGGGAAGGGAAGCCCGCCACGCACACGACCTCCGACTGCCACTCCCTCAAGGAGATCGAGAAGGCATGGCGAGCGCGGGAGGACCCCGACAACAACCCGCCAAACGGCGGAAAATTCGGCAGTGTGGCCGGCTCGCTCCACACCTTCATAGGCTTCAACATGAAGCGCGAGAAGAAGGTCATCGCCCGTGCCGTCGTCGTCAACACGGTGGCCCAGGTGGACATTCCCCAGTTCCTCAACTAGTCGGAGCAGCCCATCACCTGGAGCCGCCAGGACCACTCGCCACGTATCGAGTACCTAGGCCGAGTCGCCCTAGTGGTCAAACCCAAGGTGGGAGACTACTGGCTCCCCAAGACATTGATGGACGGCGGCAGCTCCATCAACATCCTGTACCTAGACACCTTCAGGCGACTGCGGCTCCCGCATTCAATGGTCGAGACGACCTACACCACGTTCCACGGCATCGTCCCCGGTCGGAAGGCGTACCCGATCGGCAAGGTCACGCTGCCAGTCACCTTCGGCACACCAGCAAACTTCCGCACCGAGCGGATCGTCTTGACTGGTACCCTTGACAGCCCTACCCGCTGCGTCTGGGCGCCAGGCGTTCGCCAAGTTCATGGCAGCGCCCCACTACACGTACAACGCGATGAAGCTCCTCGGACCGCGCGGCGTCATCACCATCAACGGCGACCCCGAAAAGGCCGCTGATTGCGAGGCCAAAGGAGCTGAACTCGCCGACGCCGTCATCGCCGCAGAGGCCAACCACGCCGACGAGCTCGCCAAGTACGCGAGCGGGGTCAATAACGACGACCCCACCATACTCAAGAATCCCAATTCGGAGGGCGGCAACACCTCATCCTTCGAGGCAACGACGCACACCCGCACCGTCAAGCTGGTCCCAGGCAACTCCAGCCAGACGGTGACGATCGGGACGGGCATGAGCCCAGCATAGGAAGGCGCGCTCATCGAGTTCCTCCGTGAGAACAGGGACATCTTCGCATGGAAGCCCTCTGACATGCCTGGTGTCCCTAGGGAACTCGCTGAGCACAAACTCAACGCCGACCCCAAAGTGTGACCTGTCAAGCAGTCGCTGCGGCCCTTCAATGAAGAGCGTCGCCGAGCCATCACCGAGGAGGTGCAGCGTCTACTCGCTGCAGGCTTCATCCGGCCAATAAAATACTCCAAGTGGCTGGCAAACCTAGTCCTGGTCGAGAAGAAAAATGGGACCTGGAGGATGTGTATCGACTACACAAACTTAAACAGCTCCTGCCCGAAGGAGCAATTCGTCCTCCCGCGGATCGACCAAATAATCGATTCCACCGCGGGTTCGGAGTCGATGTGTTTCCTCGACGCTTACTCTGGGTACAACCAGATCAAAATGGATGTCGAGGATGAGGAAAAGACGGCGTTCATCACGCCATTCGGAGCCTTCTGCTACACCGCCATGACCTTCGGCCTCAAGAACGCCGGGGCGACCTACCAGCGGTGCATGCAGGAATGCCTTGCGAGCAAAATTGGCCGCAATATCCACGTCTACATCGACGACGTGGTAGTGAAATCCACTCGCCAGGGCGACCTACTCGCCGACCTGGCGGAAACATTCGCCAACCTGCGGAAATACAAGATAAAGCTAAACCCAGGCAAATGCACCTTCGGTGTACCAGCAGGGCAACTACTGGGCTACGTTGTCTCCAAGCGCGGGATCAAGGAGAACCCCACCAAGATCGACACGATCGCCCGAGTCAGCAAACCCGAGTGCCTACGGGACGTCCAGAAGCTGGCCGGGCGAGTCGCGGCTCTCAGTCGCTTCATCCCCCGATTGGGCGAAAAGGAGATGCCCCTATACCGCCTGATGCGCAAAAACCCCACCTTCCAGTGGGACAAGGAGGCCGAAGATGCGCTCCGTGACCTCAAGAAGGTTCTACTCGCAGCACCGCTACTCGCCGCCCCCGTCGACAAAGAACCCATGCTGGTCTACGTCGCGGCTTCCGAGCGCGTCGTCCGCGCCGTCATGGTCGTCGAGCGGCCAGAGGAAGGAAAGGAGCGCCCGGTACAGCGACCGGTGTACTATATCAGCGAGGTCCTCACGGAGTCGCGCCAGCGGTACCCGCAATACCAGTAACTAGTATACGCGGTCTTCAGAGCACAGCGGCGACACAACTAGCAATACCAGTCATCTTGGCTCAGGTTTTTTGAAATGCCAGAACATTTGAGAATATGAAAGATGAGTCAAGACATCTCTTTTGTAAAATAGTTTTTGTGAGGAGCACACAACTAATACTCAAACAGTTGCTTGAGCACAAGCAAACAAGTAAGCACACATTGCAAGAAAAAGTTTTTGTTCCCCCTGATTTTTGCCTTTTGGACATTGTATCAGGTTTGCTGAAATTGGGATGTTACAGCAGGTGCTGTCATTAATTGTAATCAAGGAAAAGTAACATTCAATATTGATGACAAAGAGCATACTGTTTATTTCCCCAATAAGGTCGTTAGAAGCTATTGCCTGAATTCCATTGAAAATATTTAGAGCATCAAGGTTGGAGAAATATATTGTCCCATTCCACATGAAAATTTTGAAACTATTATGATTGGGACCATTGCTCTCAAGTATGAGGTAACATAGTCACCTTGTGGAATGCAAAGTTTTGTTTCATATAAGATTGTTTTGGTAACAGTACTTGATCAACCTTGTTAACAAAAGGATTTTAATAAGCAAAATAATGTTTTCACTGTGGTTATAATTGCTTTATTTTATTTTTCTCCTTTCCAATCTTTGCTCTTCGTCGTGCCTAACTTAAAGGCGTTAAAGAAAAGTACTTGTTGGGAGATAACCCAAGAGTTTACTTGAGTCTTGGAAGTTATTACTTCAGTAATGACCTCTCCTTATCCTTTTTGTTTGCTTTTTGTGCCAAGAATAACCTCTAATGAGAGGTAAGTAAGATTTGGGGAGTTGCTGTCCCGAAACAGATTTCTATCCTCCCCCATAAAAATTCGTGAGGAGTCTCTGTATGTCGGATTGAGATGAATATTTACTAATAAATCCCCCAGTATGTTATATAACTTTCGTTAGTTCAACACTTTTTGATTTGGGCGACAGAAGATTTTTGAAAAAATCGGTTTCTACCTGCTGGTCTGTTTTGATAGATTTCTGCCATTATTTGCATTTGCTTCTTATTGATTCCTTTTTAAGTTATCTTTTGGGGAATTGAGATTTTTGAAGGATTTTCTATATTAGCTTGTGTTTTTAGTGAAAAGTCTTGTTGTTCCAATGCTTTACCTAAAGGTCTATTATCTTTTGAATACTCTAATGTTGCTAATGAAGATTGTGTGAAGTTTTGTATGAAGGAAAAATTTCAGGTGTAGAGAAAGAATGATGTAATGAGATGAAGAATGGACAAAAGCTAAAGCTTGGGGGGAAGCCACACCATGTCACTCCAAGAAATATTCAAGAGGTACAAGCGTCAAAGCTTGGGCTGCCCAAGGCATCTCCTTCTTCATCAATAAAAATCTCAGGTCTTTCTAGACACTTCATTTTTATTGTTTCATGCACAGTTGTGTTGTTCTTAGAGCGTCTTAGTTTTTATTTTTGGTTTTCTTTTGCTTTGTTTGTTTTTTCTTTGTTTGGTTAGCTTTTTATTTTTTTGGTTTTTCTTTGTTTGCTTTCTTTAAAAAATCGAAAACACCAAATATATGTGTTGTTCCTCTTTGGTTTTGTGAGTTCTTTGCAGGGTTCAGCCGTCCTCAGTGGATTTTGGTTTCATGTTATTATTCAAGTCACACAAGTGAAGGGAAATAATGAAGATTAAGACAACGTGAGGTGTGGTAAGAGGCTGGTAACGAACTCTATTTGTTCCATTTTTGTACATATACTCATCATTCTGAGCATGCTTAGCCTGTTTGTGTAAGGTGTATGTCATTATGGATGCTTAGTAGTTCTTGATTGTCTATGACTAGCTCTAGCTTGCTAATAGTTTGTAGCATGTCATATGAATGTTTTCTTGCATTGTTTTATTCATATTTTGGTATGATATTGTGGTATCCTCCTCTAACTGTTCATATAAATCGACTTGGCACATGCTCACGCATGCATATGACTAATCAATAGTCAGTACGCCTCGATGATTTATTTTGCCTTAGAGTTCTTGTATCACTTTCATGCCATAATTAGTCCTGTTTTGTTGCAAGCATGATTATGAAAATTATTGCTCTCTCGTTTGTCGCTCCCTCTCTTTTTGCTAGCCTTCACTTGCACTGAGTATGAGCTCTACCTATGCTTCCAAATCCCCAAAACCAACATTACCAGCTGTGTTCACCATACCTACCTATTAGCATCGTTTGCCATTTCACTGCATATTCAATATGCCTTGTTTTCTTCCAAATAAAATGTTTGTCTGTTTTGAGAAAGTTAGTTAGTAAAGCTCTCACAAACTTGATGGCACACTTTATTCCTTGCGATTAATAATCCTGAACCATTATGACTAGTCCATGAAAGTTATGTGCTTGTTAATTATATACTAGGAGTTAGCAGAACCGTGCTATCACAGGGAACGCTTTCAACACTTTTTGGATATCTCATCCAGTTGATTCCTTGATCTTTTGTTTACGGATGTCGATGATGTGAAATAAAAGGGGAGGTTGTGAGTTCATGGAGTTTATACATTGTGTTAGAGAAACGCCTAAGTCATGCCTAATCATGGTGGAAACTTGTAGCATCACCATAAGGATCATCTATGAAGGATCCTCAATAAAAAGCTATGCATATGGTAAATAAAAAGATTGCTGAGATGCTCATTGTCTGTTTGCCTTGTCATTTTGGTTATAGGAAAGCTCCTGTACCATGTGCAAGGGGTACCCCGTTGGCGGTTCTCTATGATATGCATGTATTTACAATAACAAGAACTTACAGGTAACCAAAGTTGAGTAGCATGCAGAGCGGCCCTCGTACTCAAGGGACTTGGGATTTCCATTTTATGGTCTGTCGAGCATATAACTCATACTGGACCTCACTTTCACCTTAACCATATGAAGATGCCTATGATAGGGGCAATGAGAGCTCAAAGCTAATGAGTACCTTCCTTTCAGCATTAGGAAGCCTTTCAAACTTTTCAAAATCGTTTTCACAACCTTGTTCAGTCAGCACTTATTCTATGAGCACCTTCTTGAGAGCATAGTTGTCATTCTTGTGTTTGTTCCAAAACTTGGTTAATTATGTCATGACTTTGATGCTTGTATCTATGATAAATTTACCTCTAGTCTTCTCTTGAACTTCAGAGGTGCCTTAGCATTCATATTGTGCTCTACAAACAAAGCCAAGCGAGATACCACTCTATCATACCTTAATATGAGCATTGCAATGTTGCTTATGTTTATGTTTCATGCTACTTACTATTATTGAGTTGGTTTCTCTTCATAGCTTGCAATGACTATTGAGTAGACTTAGTTGCATACTTCTTATTATGAATGGTTTAAGAATCTACTCATGTGCTGAGAATATATACATCATATGAAGCAAATGTGTTCGTAAAAGTTCTTTTATCGCACTCAGTTTTCAACTGAATTGCTTGAGGACAAGCAATAAGCTAAGCTTGGGGGGAGTTTATACATCCAAAACGTATCTACTTTCCCGAACACTTTTGCTACTGCTTATCCTCTAAACTTTTGTGATTTGGATACAACTAACATGGACTGACGCTATTTTAGCAGAATTACCTTGGTGTCTTGTTTTTGTGCAGAAAATCAACTATCAGGAAAAATCCCGGAAAATATGCCAAAAATTATATTTCACCAAAAGACCCACGGATCCGAGGCGAGGCGGAGGAGGGCTGGGGCCCACACCACCGGTAGCGGGCCATCACTACTGCGCCTAGGGGGTGCAGCCACCCCAGGCACCCCCACGGCCTCCCTCTGCGCCTATAAGTTGCCTTTTGACCTAAAAACTAGGGGGTTCGATAGTTTTCCAGAAAGAGTTATACTCCGCTGCCGCCACCGGAAACCAAGATTCAGATCTAGAAACTCTGTTCTGGCACCCTGCAGGGATGGGGAATTTGGAGAGGATCATCGTCACCGTCATCACCAACGCATCTCCATCAACCACCGATGTTTCCCTCATCCATGAGTGAGTTATCCCCCGCTATAGGCTTGGGGATGGTAGGGATTGGATGAGTTCTATCATGTAATCGAATAAGATCTGCTAGGGCATAGTGCCTAGTATCTCTATTAGTGCTATTTGACTTTGTTACAACTTGTTGTGCTTAATGCTTGTCACTAGGGCCCGAGTGCCATGATCTCAGATACGAACTTATTATTGAATCATTATGATAGAATTGTTTGTGATCTTATCTGCAAGTTGTGTACACATATCATTGTCCGGATCCAAAGGCCCCAAAGTGACAATAATTGGGACAACCGGAGGGGATGGCTGTGGTGTGAGGATCACATGTGTTCATGGAGTGTTAATGCTTTGCTCCGGTGCTCTATTAAAAGGATCACCTTAATTGCCAGTAGTTCCCTAGAGTCTCCGCTGCCACGGGCTGGCTGGACAGAAGATGTTGTGCAAGTTCTCATTGCAAGCACATATGACTATATTTGGAGCATATGCCTAGGATTGTTTAGTACTTGGATGCTTATTATTATTTATATGTAATGCCCTAGATCTTTAATTTACATGTTTAGACTTGTCCATACAACGCACGTCCATCCATCCATATGCCTACCCCCACTCGAATCCTATTGTTACCGTTACTATTACTATTGCTCCCGTTTCACTATTGTTGTCGATGTTGCTGTTGCTTTGTTGTTGCTACTACCAAACTATTGCTACTGATAAACTTATGTGAGCAAGAGCTATTTCCAGGTGCAGCTGAATTGACAACTCATTTGTTAAGGCTTGCAAGTATTCTTTGGCTCCCCTTGTGTCGAATCAATAAATTGGGTAATACTACCCGCGAAGACTGTTGTGATCCCCTACACTTGTGGGTCATCATCGCCCGCAGTCTTTTGCTAGCCTCCACCTATACTGAGTAAGCTCTACTCATGCATCCAACTCCTAAGAAACCAAGTTATTCCAAAGAGTCCACTATAAATTCCTATGCATGGTGTGTTACACAATTCGAAGTATATTCATGTTTTTATCTATCTTCCAAATTAAACTTGTTATGTGAAAATTAGTGATTAAAGATCTCACAAACTTGATGGCACACTTTACTTTCTTGCACCTAATAAACTTGAACCATTGTGTCATCTATGTTGTTATATGCTTGCACTTATAAGTTGGTAATTAGCACTTCCATGCTGTCATGGGGAACGCTTTCAACACTTGTAAATATTATCTAGTTGATATCATGATCTTTTGTTTATGGATGTCGACGATGTGAAATAAAAGGGGAGCTTGTAAGTTCATGGAGTATTATATATGTGTTAGAGAAATTCCTAGGTGGCTAGCCTAAGCCATGCCTAATCATGGTGGAAACTTGCAGCATAACCATAGTGAGCAATCTCTGAAGCATCTTCAGAAAAAAAATATAGAAAAAAAAGCACCATTCTCATAGTAAATAAAAAGATCGCTGAAATGCTCAATGTCTGTTGCCTTGTCATTTTGATATGGGATAGCTCCTGTGTCATGGCGCAAGGGGTACCCCATTGGCGGTTCTTTATGATACACATATACTTACAATGACAAGAACTTGCTTGTGACTAAAGTTGCGTAGAATGAGGAACGACCCTCGTACTCAAGGGACATGAGATTGCCAACTTATGATCTATCAAGCATATACTTCATATTTTTTTCACTTTAACCTTAATCACTTCAAGATGCTCATGATAGGGCAATGAGAGCTAAAAGCTAATAACTACCATAATTTTTGGAAGATCTTTATGAAACTTGAAATCCCTGCTTCCCTTTATGAAGGGTCTTTCTTCTTTACCTTTATGTTGAGTCTCCATCTTCTATCTTTATGCACCAATTAAGAGAGCATAGTTTTCATTCTTAATTTTATGTGCATTGTCCCAAAACTTATTGATTGATTCATAATGTTGATATTGCTTGTTCTTAAATTATTTGTATCTAGTTACCCTTATGAACTTTGAAGGTGTCCTATGCATTTATGTTAAGCTATACCATGAAGGAAAAGCTGAATACCACTCTTCCTATGTTTTCTATATGTGAAACAAACATCTTTCAATGCATTGTTATTTATGATCTTTTGTTTGTGTTACCTTTCATGTTACAACATAGTTGCTATGTATTATTGTTAGAACTACATCTTTCATGCTCATGTTTAGAGTACTTTGATACTAGCTATCAATGCTTTGCAATACCTTGATCAAGATTGTAATGGTGCATGTCACCTAAAAAAATATTATTTTTATCACTTACCTACTCGAGGATGAGCAGGAGTTAAGCTTGGGGATGCTTGATACGTCGTAAATGTATCTATAATTTTTTATGCTCCATGCTTGTTTTGTATCAACTTTCTTATGTTTTGTCTACACTTTGAGGTATTTTTATACATTTTCCGGAACTAACCTATTGACAAGATGTCGCAGTGCCAGTTGCCTGTTTTCTGCTGTTTTTGGTTTCAGAAAAGCTAGTAAAGAAATATTCTTGGAATTGGACGGAACAAAAAGCCAAAGTCATTATTTTACCATAACATCGCTCCCACCCCCTTGGTTAACGCTATCACTATCACTATCAGATGACAGCATTAGATGAACGTGTGGGGCCTTGGGGGTTTCTTCCTGCGAATGAGAAGGACTTGGATTTGCCAGTTGATATGTTCCGCCGAGGGGAGCATAGCGCTCCTGTCCACTCTAGGTCTCCAGCATTTATGCGAAAAAGGCCATTAGAATGTGAAAAACATATTGCGAAACCGATAGAATCGATTCCATGATTAGTTCCATAGCTTGATCGGACGCGGTCCAAGAGGGATTCATTTCAAAAAAAGTGGTTGCTATTGCAATAGGCATTGCAGTGAAAATAACCCAAAACAAATAGCCAGATGCCCGCTTTTTCCCTCCTTCGTGTGGCACTTAGGCTAAAGATTACATAAATACATATCATGAGTTATATTTTGAGTTGGATGTCTCTATGAAATTGTGGTGTCTGTTGGAACCATCTAGCGCTCAAGGTGACAGTGTGAGGTTACCTAGATGGGGAATGCGAACTTTAAGGAGAAATTTTGTAGCCCTGCCATGGATTGGATTTATCCAACTGGAGAGTAGTTTAGAGTAGCATAATGAAGAGAAGATATTTATATGAGAGTTTCCACTAGTAAAAGTATGATCCCTAGGACTTGTTTCTAAGCATTGAAACACCATTTATAACTAGTCATGTTACATGTTTGCTTGCTGACATCTTTATTTCAGATTGAATTTACCACTTATAATCATCTGTATTACTTGTATTTCACTATCTCTTCACCGAACTAGTGCACCTATACAACTGAAAAGTGTATTGGGTGTGTTGGGGACACAAGAGACTCACTTCATCCCTGAGTTCGATATACCTTGGGTGATCCACTTAAGGGAAACTTGCTGCTATTCTACAAACCTCTGCACTTAGAGGCCCAACACTATCTACAAGAATAGAAGCATGCATAGACATCAATGCCAAGCAAGGCTAAAGTGTGAGGTTTCTATGTGTTACTTAGGCCAGTTTCTATTCATGTTAATAAGTTATATTGCCTATATGCATATTATGTTAATAAGTCATTCTACCTAAAAACCTACCATGACATTTCCATTCATATTTTGTTGTGTTTCTATATGCGAATGCTTAATTCAGAAAATGTCCATCTTGTCATTTTTAATAATATTTTTTTGGTGTTTTCAACTGCTTTCATCTATCCAAACCAGCTAGCTTATTTGAATCATACATCTGGTCATTTTAATGCTATTTTTTGGTGTTTTCCAAGTGCTTTCATCCTTCCAAACCAACTAACTCGGTTTTAAATGTTATGAATTAATGCAGAGAAAGGACAATGGAGTACAAGGACCAAAGTTTCAGCTGCTGGACTTAGATACTATTGGTAGATTGACCAGGAGTCGAACCCGCTTGAGAAGGAGCAACTGTCAGCCTGAACGAGCTACTATAAGTTCATACTTACTTAAAGTTTATGTGTCGCCCTTAAGATTTTTGGCTTGTTCACAAGGTCCACTATGTATATAGATAGTAGCTCTTAAATTGCACTTGTTGGTTTATGGTGTGGTTTATTCATACATAATGGATGTCCAACATGTGCAACGTTGGATATTTGTGGTGTCTAGAGAGTATTTTTCATTGGTGAGGGTGAGTCTAGCAAGTTTTTATGGACCCTGGGTCTAGTACAAGACCCATGCCTTTATTGTTTCTTTCTACTCGGATGAGTGGGTCCCCTATGTGGTGTAAACGGTGGAGCAGATTTTATTTTCTTAGACGCAAGCCTAGTAAATTTATTAGCCATGTCTAGTATGCTTTCTCTTAAATGATCTCTAATTCATATAATACTACTTTTAACCCATGTTCTTTGTTTTTAACCCCTTTCACCTTATTGTACATGCTGCAGTTAAAATGAAGCAGGAGTCTTTGTTTTAACCCCTTTCACCTTATTGTACATGATGCAGTTAAAATGAAGCAGGAGTCCTCGGAAGGCAGGAATGAAAATTGTGATCCCTCTTCTCATTCATCCTCTCATTGTATTTCTGAAGAAAACAACTTACTTATCAGTCCACCTAGTACAACTCATGTAGGTGATATATATATATATATATATATATATATATATATATACGGAGGTTGTGATGCTTCCAGAAAGGAATGGTGTAGCTTCTCTTACATCTGTAGCTGAAATGTTGAAGAGGACAGATGATACATTGAAGCAAATAGCCATGTACCAACCTCTTATTGAGGATACCAACACTCTGTTAAACTACAGATCTTGTTTAATGATATGTTTTAATAAAATTTTATTATTGTAATAAGTAGTTTAAATTTTTGCATGTGTATTAATTGGCGTCTTGGCATTCGTGTGTTGTTCTGCAAAATAAGTTGGCGGTTCCAAAAAAGGCCAAAATAGTAACAGGCTGGAAGAGAATGATCTATGAAATGATGCATGAACATGAATATGAACATGAACAGTAATGACAGTAACAGTTAAAGACCAGAATAGTGACCGACCCGATCAGTTCGGGACCAAAATCCTAATGGGCTGCAAAAGTAACAGGACTAAAAACTAATACTACCAAACAGTAATAGGCTAGATTTTCAGCAGGCCTGAATAGTAAAAGGCCAGAATCGCAATAGGCTAGAACAGTAAAAGGTTAGATTTCTAGTAGGCCGGAACAATCAATGGACAAATTTACAGCAGGCTATAATAGTAAATGGCTAGATACACAACATGCCAGAATAGTAAAAGGCTAGATTGTCAGCAGGCCGGAACAGTAAAAGGCTAGATTTCTAGTAGGCTGGAACAATAAATGGCCAGATTTATAGCAAACCGGAACAGTAAATGGCCAGATACACAGTAAGCCAGAACAGTGAAAGGCTAGATTGTCGGCAAACCGGAATAGTAAATGGCTAGATTGTCAGCGGGCCGGAACAGTAAATGGCCAGATTCATTGCAGGCCAGAACAGTAAAATACCAGATTAACAGCAAACCGAAACAGTAGATGGCTAGATTGTCAGCGGGCCAAAACAGTAAATGGCCAGATATAAAACATGCTGGTAATAGTAAAAGTCCAGATTCGCAACAGGTCGGCACAGTAGAAGGTCGGATACGCAGCAAGCCCGAACACGAACAGTAAAAGGCCAGATGCAGATCATACAGGAATAGTAACAGGCCTGAATAATAGCGGGCCGAAATAGTACAGGGC
Organism: Avena longiglumis; assembly: GCA_030063025.1. NCBI lineage: Eukaryota > Viridiplantae > Streptophyta > Magnoliopsida > Poales > Poaceae > Avena > Avena longiglumis. Next base: position 143,921,469 of record CP125978.1, on the reverse strand, counting down.
CTAAATATATGACGGACCAACTTGTGGGCCCATTTCAAATAGTGCTGCTCCAAATAGTAACGACCCGACTTACTATTGGGCTTTCATAATGGGCTGACCCACTTAATAATTATCAGGCCTTGACTGGTCCTGGCTTTCTTCCACGGTTTCCATGACAGTAACCCGCTGTTAATGGAGTTCGACACATGGCAGTTTGCATGACGTTGGCAGTCAACAGGGCTGGCGAACAGATCTACGACGGAACAACTTTTTCATGGCTGAAGGGTGCGATTCGCCACGGTCAAAAAAACCATGATAGATTCATTTGTGACAGGGCTTTTACCACGAAGGGCATTCGTCGTAGAAGACTCTTCAGCCACGAAAAACAGGCCTTCAACCACGAAATCGTCTATTGTAGAAGGACATTTTTTCTTGTAGTGCAGGTGCAACTTTTCAAATCCGAGTTTCATTGTGTGGAACACTTTCTCGGCAAGGGAGAGGGGATAAACACTCGTCGCTGGAAGCTTGCCGGCTTTAATATTTTGATCCCGGACCAAAATTTGGTCTAGGAGGTTCGCGAGCTTGACGTCCTCCATCTCTTGGCTCGCTGCCTCTGGAGTGAGGATTTATTTCTCAAGGCTGGATTGTGCCAACTTGAGAATCTCCTCCTTCTTCTTCCATTTTAGGCCGGAGGCAGCAGAGCCGGCCATCCTGTCGATCCTCCCCGGTGAAATTACCATGGGAACATTACCCTTGACGGGTTCACCCTTGTCATGCCTGGTTACCAATGATAACCAGGCCTTGCGAGGTCGTGGCAGCGTCAGGGACGAAGGGACCAGCACTTGGAGAGATAGGAGCCTCTGGTGCTGAGGCTGGAGTGCTGCTTGGAGTTGGAGGAGGCATGACTAGGGATAGTGCAAGCTTATGTTGGTGCAGTTACTTGGCTGGCTTGCTCTCCGACTTGGGCTTACTCATCAAAACTGACTTAGCTCTGAAACACACAAGAATGTATGTCAAGTGTAGTTCAAAAAGAAACAATGTACAAGTCTTAAAGATCACAAGGTGTTTACCTTTTAACCACTGGAAACACTTGTGCGCCAACAGTAACAACAGTATCCTTGGCCTTACGCTTCTTGGAAGCAGAGGAAGGAACTTCCTTCACCTCGTCATCCTCCGTCTCTTCCAAGTCGTGTGAAGGATAGCCCTCAAGAGGGGCAATCTCAGACTCGGGGAGCTTCTCGAGCTGAGAAGTTATAAAAACACGAGTGCAAAATAAATTCGGATACAAGATGAAAAGGCAAAATGCATAAAGACAAAGTCGAAAAACTCACCGGAGTCAGAGGTCGTTCAGCTATATACATCTTCATGGAGACTTCGAGGATCTTCTTGTTCTCCCTCTACTTGATCAAAAACTGGATTCGGTCTTGTAGTGCTTCTCGTGAATGTGATTTAGACTGACCTTCAGGCTGTCCTTCCGGTCACCGGCGACCGTGTGCATCAGGCGCTCTTCGTGATGCTTCAATGGATGAATCTGGCAATCCAGCCAACAGTGGATCAAATCGGATCCGCGGAGCCCCTGGTTCTTCATCAAAAACTCAATCCGCCTTTTGACGAGGATCAAGTCTTTAGAAAGTTCTGGCGTGTCTGCGTCCCATGACTCTTGGTGGGGATCATCACCGTCGACGAAGGCCGTAAGACCTTCCGCCTTTTTTGGAGCCGGAATATCTTTGTGATAGAAAAAAGTTTTGACTCATCTCTTTACTGATTCACTAGCATTAATCTTAGGATAAATATGGTTTCTCCTGAGGACTAAGCTAAGAGTGCCGATGGTGTAAGGAACACCGGCACTGATGGAGTTCTTCCGGGTACCATAGTAGTACTAGAAAAGGGTAAGACTCGGCCCAATGCCAATAAATCCCTCAATAAGATTTGCGTGAGTGCTAAGCTCGAGTAAGGAATTGGGAGGCAGGTTATGAAGCTGCACACCGTAATATTGGGGAACTTTGGTGAAGAACTCTGATGGTGGAAGGCTGAGGCCACGGTCGACGTGCATTCCGAAGAGGACTCGCTCGCTGTCGCGCGGTGCGGGAATGGCATCTCCAGCGCCGCTTTGTCAAGCGCCGACAACGAGGTAGCCCTCGTCCTCCATAGGTTGGAGCTCGGAGTTATCCATAGCGCTGGGGACCCAGAGGCCCCGTAATTTTCTTTCGTCCGTCGCTGCCATGCCCACTATCGCCATTGCTCCGAAGCTTGATGATGGTTCCATCTCGCCGGAGAGGGTCAAATATTGGCGGCGCTAGGAGTTTTTTAGGTGTGTAGATGAGAGAGGATGTGGAGCGCTGAAGGAGTATGAGGAGGCGATGAAGAAACGGTGAGGAATGAATCTGGGAGAGAGATATCTCTACTTTATTAACCTCCGCGCCAAGATTCGCGCTAATCCGCACGATTTGCGCCACGCGTATAGGAGAGAGAGAGAGAGAGAGAGAGAGAGAGAGAGAGAGAGAGAGAGAGGCTTCCTCGTGACGCCTCTGGCCCCTCGATTCTCGCGTGGGCATTGAAACGGTGTTCTGTTCCGTAAAAAATGGACCCACCAACGGTCGTGCTGACGAGATATTTGTCAATGATAAGACCTGGCCTAAAAAAGTTGTCCGACAACACGACACTGTTAAAATCCGGCTCATGTTTTGAAACGAGCAGGAAAATAACTGAAGTCAAGAAGACATATCCGACTCAGGTGAGACTCGGAATCCTACACTACTGGATGAAGTCTTCGGGAACCTTTCAAGATTCTCAAGACGAAGAAACCATCAAGCTATACGATTTATCCGACTTTGGATCTTGAAGACGTCCGGGGGCTACTATTGGGGATATACTTTCCGGATATACCCACATGACTCGCTTACTAGGGTGACCCACCAACGGGTTAGAGATTTGCTTCACGGGCGGCCTAGTCAGGAAAAGAGGAGGAGTCACTTCCGGCTACGACAAGACCTAGAAGAGTTACCGACTTAGGCCTGTAGTATTACTCGTAGTCCAAATTCTATCTAGTTACCGACTCTGTAACGTAGCCGGATAGGTCTCTCTTATAACCCTAGGCCCCGGTGACTATATAAACCGAACCTAAGGGGGCCTTTAGGGCACCAGATCATAGATCAACCATAACCTACTCGCACAGACGAACCTCTCTTGTAATCCGCTGTAACATCCGGCTCTCGCTGATATATTACTGGGTTGCTAGCAGGAGTAGGATCCGATCACCGCAGTCGGATCTGAACCTAGGTAAACTTGTGCTCACCGCTTCCGAAACACCGTACGGCTCACACCCCATCTTCTCAATGCCTTCGGGACCCGCTATGGCGTACTTGTCGACAATCCAACGACATGCACCGACTAGGCCTTGGGTCGGTCTAGGATGGGAGGTGGGATACGTCTGGTGGGCTGGGCTGCTCCCTCTCTAACTCTAAAAGATTTTATGTTATCATTTGCTATTTTCCTGTTTTTTAAAATAATTTTGAAAATAGTTCTTAGGCAAGGTAAGAAAGAAAAATTAGGGTTAAAATTTCAGATGAAAGAGGGGAATTCCTACTAAAACGCGGCACATGAAATGTAACATGACGAAGTCGAAGGTGCAAAAAACTAAGTATAAAAAATTATTTTATAACAAATAAAAATTTCAAAGTATTGGAGCATTGTTTTTTGTAATTATTGGTATATTTATCTAAATTAATTATTTCGTTGCCGTAGCAACGCATTCATCTAGTAGAGATATATACGCATTGGATGTTGCAGTTTTGTGCATGTATCGAAGCAAGAGGTCGGAAGGGCAGTAAACTCTTCCATCATATTACAACACTTTATTTAAAAAAAAAGGAATTGATGGAAAAGAAGAATAGCTCCCTTCGGAACTTTATGATTTTGTGCATTCCAAAATCTAAGCGTACAAACTTTTGAATTGTATGGTTATGTATGATCAGACACCACCAAATCTTTTATCACTAAATTCTGTCAACAACTTCGTTCCATTCTATTAACAAGAACATAAACAGATAACTGGTGCCGTATGACAAACATGATTGGCAAGGCACCAATGAACATTTTAAACTATTCTTTGACTCTCTTAGTAGGAAAGCTGCTGGAGCCTACTGAGGCTGACTTGGCCTATTCAGAATGGCTAATCTTCAGTTGCACTCATTCATCATCGTCGTCGTCATCATTCTCGTCAAGCCCCACCCAGCGAGTAAAAGCAAAGAGAAACTCCTTAAAGGTCACCGTTCCGTTCTTGTCCCAATCCATTTCCTCTGGAACAACCAAAGAGTAATAAACATCAGGGTCAGCGTAAACAAGGAGACACTCATAATGTGGACTGGAATAATTTATACCACAATTAACTAAATCCTAAGCACCAACCTCCTATAGAGTTGTTGAACTGGAATGAAAATTCTTCAAATCCGTAGCATGAAGGAAAAAATAACTTGTAAGAATCTCTACTTCTAAGGGTTGGAACCAGTGTCACAAAGGATTTAAAATTTCCAGCAGCTTAAAACATGTATCAATTATATATTCTCAATGATGCTATCTTTGATAATCTCGCCCCTTCTAATCAGAGATGTATATCAAGATTTAAATCATTTATATCCCTGTCCATGCATAGAGATAGGTTAGCCTCAAAGAAGGCATGTAAGCATGGCTGGATACCTTATGAGAGACACTTTGTACATATTCTTGCTTTTTTATAAAAATATAAAAATGACACATTAGGGAGTTTTCCCCTACTGTAATTGCGTATAAAAAATATATATTCTCAACCCACATTCACAGGGATGCCTGTCACAAGCAAACTAGAGAGATGGTGACAGCTTAGTCATAGTTGTTTTCACTAGCAGATGTACCTTCTAATAATAAAAATTTCAAACTGCAGAGATGCCTACAAAAGGGATGGTGCACTAACAGAACATGTATAAGGCAAATTAGCGGAGATACCAACAGAAAGATATGAGAGTTTGTGTAACAATTCGGACTTTTATAGTGGATTCTGTATGGTGCTGCAGGGGAGATGACTCACCAAATCTTTTCACCCCTATGCGCCCAGAAGAGCGTTCTCCTGCAGAGGTCTCATTTATTGCTTCTATCACCTCACTCTTACTGACATATCCATCTTTATTCTTATCCAAGAAGACAAATGCATCAACCAGTGTCTCAAAAGTAGGCTCAAGGTTACCTAGTCCCATTCTTAGTCTCTAAAGCAACACATCAAGGACATAACACTTCTCCTCATCAAAACAGATCAAAGAAACATGTAAACTAGGTTCTCAATGCAGAAGTCTGACATCTACCTAGTTGCCCTCATATGGTCTCTTTTTTCACAGTGACCAAAACATTCAATAAAATACATTATATCCCTTGGACAATTTTAAGTACTTCTCTTTGATTATTCTATAAAAGTTCTCACTTGAGCTTTGTTTCAAACAAGAGCATTCATATCTTCAAAGAATAATCTGATCTGAGTTACTTTGCAAGTGATTCCTACTCACTATGTCGAATTCATATTGTGTTTTGCCAAATAAAACTATGAATATTGATTTTTTTTATAATGGAGAAAATCATGTTACTTTTATGAACTGGGTCATGTATTAGCCCCCATACAATGTAGCAACAGCAGTATAACACCAAGTGATAGCAAGAACTCTGAAAGTATGGGTATTTTATATGCGTATGAAGGATACTGCTTCTGACACAGTTGGATCATTGAGAAGATAAACAAGGCACAGAAAGACAATGAACTCATTGAACTTCATGCCCATATGTTCATAGATGTCGCATGCCTCAAATAGATCTTTTATCTCCTCATCTGTGAAGGAGATATCCAGCTTTTGGAAACAATTCTTCAGTTCCAATTGATCAATTTCACCATTTGAATCTTCATCTGCAGAATAAGGACAGTATTTGTTATATCATGACAAAGAAAGGGATTAGGAAAAGACCCAATAATCGAGGACATAATTTACAAATGTAAGCTATTATTGTATATCACACGAAGTTAAAGTTACCCATAGTAACTGATCAAGTTCATCAACTTCAATCTCGGCATACCCATACTTCTGAAGTTTTGGTGGGTGGTAAAAATAAAAGGTTGACAGTATCAATTTTAGTCCACAACTTTATGTGCAGAGGGGATAATAGATACTCACCAAATTGCTGAAAGATAATCTTGCACTTCCTCAAACTCTTGTCAATTTTAGGGAACTTCATGATGACACTATTGAATGATCTCAGAGAAGTCCCTTCCTGTGCCCTCTGCTGCATGGCCTCAACCATCTTCTGCTCTAACTTTGTTGCTGCTGTACTGTGCCTTGGGGAGTCACCCTTTCCAACTACACCCCCCATTTCAGCAAATCGCTCTATTTTGTAGGGTGGTAGAAACCTTTTACCTGAAAATGTACATAACATCGGAGATGAGAGCTTGGGCATAACCAACTATCCTGATTCTGAGGACGTTTCACACATTTAAGGGTATCTAAGCTCGCAAGCCCACCAAGCCACCAATATTATAAAAACATAGACGGCAACGGTGGAAAACCATATTGGAGAATTAAGAAATTGAATACCTTAGTTGACTGCCTAACTGCAAATTGAGCATAGATTCTTCAAGAAGTGACACTCAGAACTACACAGACTCTCCTAGCTACTGCCAGAAATGAAATGCGTTGTTTTACACAGTAACGAATTTCATATTTATGGTGAAAGGTGTGCATGTGAGTTCAGTTTCCGGTGCCTCTGGAACTACGAATTTACATAGGAAATACCATGGTGGAAAAGGAAAACTGATGAACAGCAACATCAGCACGATAAAAGCAAACAACAACCGTTCTTGAGATGTTACTTTGATCTCCCTCGCCGACGCAAGACCGGTAAAAAAAATACCGTTGCCAGTGGAGGACAAAAATGTATCCATCACCTCTCCCTCTCCTAGAATAGGATTTCCCGATTAATTCCCAATATTCCAGTATTTAGGGCGATGATTACATTTTAACAAAGACCATTATTAACGATCCTTTTTATGAAATCGTGCCATCGTTTTCGCCCATCCATATTGATATACACAAATCAAAAGCTGAATGCATCAACCAACACCTGTTATTATGGAATAAACAGATTAACCCGACAATATCTCACTTCATAAACAACAATATTTTTTTTTGAAGTGTAATAAACAACAATTATTATTAATATAGTAACAAAAAACCTGACATCAAAGAAAAACTTTAAGCCGAAAATAAATTAAAATTCGGAATTAAAGGAAAAAAAATCAATGACTAGACCGGGAAATCATTATCAAGAAACAATTTAACAAAGACCCCACGCAAAGCCACGAAATTTGCCCAGACAAATCAAGAAACCCGCGCATCCACGCCGTAGCCCCCCGCCGCAGACCAGAACATTGCCATTACACCGGATTTGAAATCATACGTCATGGTGCAAATGAAATGAGTATCGAAACGACGAAGAGGAAGGAGCCAAGAAACGGGTCTTGCCTGGGCAGGAGCTCAATGCATCGATCGTAGCAGCGAGGCGAGGAAGCCCTCGGGTGGCGGGATCTACGGGGCGTGAGGAGGGAGGGAGAGGAGCTCGATCGATCGATCGGCGGCGCGCGCGGGGATTCCGAACCGATGGGAGGAGGGGGAGCTCTCGGACATGGATGGAATGGAGAAGCGTGGGGTGGGGGACGCACGGGAACTGGGTGCGCGGAGCGAAGAGGGATGATGGGTGCGGTTAGGCGGGCCGTTTGGGCCGCGGGGCCCACGACTCGTGCTCCTGCTGACACGCGGCAGTGCTGCCGTGCCGACTGGTAACGCAGTTTTAGCACGTGACGTATGACCAATCTTTTTTTAGTGGAGTGACGCTATGACCAATCGAACAGGGCAGAAAAGGAAAATTTCTTCTTCCGTTAAATTCTGAACTTCAGAGAACAGAGTTTCGTCGTTAGAGGCCGCATTTTGGCTCTTCGAAGCATAAGAGTATCTCCATTTTCGTCGGATTGAACAAACATTTGGTCCGATCGCGATCTCGTATGTACACCCCAGGGTCGATGAATTAGATAAATTTCGACAAAATTTGACATAGTTGGCCATTCTTCGTCAAGTTTTCACACAAAGTAAATGGTTCATAGTTCGGCCATCAAATTGTTTTACAAAAAGCAAATTACTGAACAAAGTAATGTCATGATTTAACAAGTTTTTTAAATACAAAAACACCTCAAACTAGGTGTTGCCTTTGAGGCTTTGAGGCTTCACGTGTGCTCCACTAGATCATCTCGCAGCTGTTGATGCACCTATGGGTCTTGAATCTCCTGACGCATAGCGACAAAGACAGCCCACGATGTTGACACCTAGTGACCAGGCTCTGCAAGAGGGCAATATCTAAAATATGGCTTCGCCGCCTTGCTCTCATCAACCACTAGCTCGTCCCGCTCGCTATCAATGATTATGTTGTGCAAGATTATACATGCATTCATCACCTTTCATATCTGTTGTTGCGACCAGGTCAGAGCGGGGAACCGGACAACTGCAAATCGAGCTTTGAGCACACCAAATACCTGCTCGACATCCTTCCCGCAAGCTTCTTGTTTCTTGTCAAAGTTGGATTGCTTGCCGATTAGAGGGCTTGAGAGAGTTTTCACAAATGTTTTTGACCATCTTAGATAGATGCCATCTTCCAGGTAGTATCCCATGTTGTAGTGGTGGCCATTGATCACATAGTCCATCGGAGGAGCATGATGCTCAACAATCTTGGAGAAGACATGCGAGCACTGTAGGATATTGTTATCGTTGTTGGATCCAGACATACCAAAGAAGGGGTGTCAAATCTAGGGATCCTTAGTATCCATTGCCTCAAGTACCATACTGCAACCTCCTTTGTGGCCTTTGTATATTTCTTTCCCAGCAAACGGGCAGTTCTTCCATTTCCAATGCATGCAGTCGATATTTCCAAGTTCCAGAAAATTCTCTGGCTTCATTGATTGCTAGGATCTAAGCAACGTCTTTAGCAGTGGGTGATATTAGATATAATGGTCCAAACATTGCAATCACTGCCCTACCGAACCTATACAAACAATCGATGGTGATGGACTTGGCCATGCGATAGTCATCTTGTGTGTCACCAAGAGCTCTGTATGCGAGCATTCTCATAGCCACCATGCACTTTTGAAGCGAGGAAAATCCAACCATACCGGCGCAGTCCTTTTTTGCATCTGAAGTAGGTGTCAAAGTCCCGGATGGCTTAAATAATCTTGAGAAAGAGCTTCCGTCCCATCCCGAATCAGCGCTGAAACACTGCCTCGCTGTGCAATGGATCGTTGGCGAAGTAGTCGGCATACAACATGTAGTAGCCCTCCATGTGCTGCCTCGGCTTGCACTTCCAACGTCCTGGCACCGAGTCGCCGCGTCGTGGCTATGTCTCCCGACGCGTACATACCGGCCAGGCAGGCGAAGATCATCATCGATGGAGGTGGCCTTCTCTTCCTCCATCAGCGCGGCGAACATCTTATCCTCGTCGTCGGAGTCCATGGCCGAGCTAAAACGCCGAACACCTACTGGGTGTGTTGGGCGCATAGTTGGCCGTGGAACACCCAGTGGTGAATCACGGCACCAGAAACTCGGCGCGAAGGGAGGGTATGGGTGGCGACTACTTCTTTTGTGTGGAGGCATGTCTGCGGCGAGGCGGAGAGGGGTGTTGTTGGCGGCGAAACGACGACGAGGGGGAAAGGAGTGAGCAAAGCTCCAGGTAGGCAAATCCACGACTGGAATGCAGTTTCTGTCACCGATAAAATTGGCCAGTCGGATTTTTAGCTTCATCCGGCGCCCTTAGGTGAACCCTGGCGCGTTGGGTTCGGCATGTGTTTGCCTAATGGACTTGGGCTAAATCGAGATGAAATCGAGGAGCTAGGAGCATGGCTAGACCAATTTTTGCCATTTGTATGGAAAAGGTGGCCTGGGAGGGTCCTGGGTGTGTGGGCCCACCCATCCCTCAGCATCCCGTCAAGAGCGATTTTTACTGCCAACAAACCGAAAACACCAAAAAACGGCTCAATCGTGTTCCTATAGCCCCCAATAGCCTAAAATAACGTCGGCGTACCCAGGCCCAACCGTGTCCATGTAAATTTGTTTGATTCAAAATAGTTTATATTGAAAGGTCGCTCTTATACCTAAGTGGGTGTTGTTGTTGTTGACAAGTGATCGGAGGGGTTAATTTGTTTGCAAGTATTAAATAATGTCGGTGAGTGGTGATATCTACCTGAAAAAGGGAAAATATATATAGGTTAAAAGTTGTTGAAGTATGATCCAAATTTATACCTAAAAAGGGAAAATATCTAGATGAAAAATATACAGAGGTTAAAAGTTGTTGAAAAATATACAGAGGTACACCACCCTGAGGACTTCCTGATCATCTATGGCACGTAGCACATAAAGGACCGGATCTCCGGCGACCACCTCATCGGCAACGAACGCACTGGCTTCACCCTTTCGCTCTGACCTTGGTGCAAGCTATCCCATGCCAGTATGGGCAAGATGGACTACCGCGTGGAGCTTGAGCTCCGCGACATCCCGGTGAACTCTTGGCACCTCTGGTTGGTGGAGGCGATGTTGCGTGGTAGCTGTTGGGGTGGAACGCCTACACCCGGGGACATGCTCCCGCGCAGACATGGCCTGTTCCGCCTAACAGTACGCATGCCAAACCCGGTTGCCATCCACGGCAAGGCCATCCTGGAGGTGGTCGAGCTTGTTTCGGCGCGCACCTAGTCCCAAGCACCTGAAGGGAATGCCCTAAGAGGCAATAATAAAATGTTATTATGTATATTCCAAGTATATGATAGATGTTTATTTTGCATGCTATAATTGTATTAATACGAAAACGTTGATATATGTATGTTTAATAAACAAATAGAAAGTTCCTAGTTATGCCTCTCTTATAAACTATCTCGTTGATTAACAAGATGATCAAGGTTTCCTGATCATGGATATTGGATGTTGTCAATAACGAGGTCACAACATTATTGGAATGGTGTGGTGAACATTCATCCAAAGTATAGCATTACGATCAAAGTCATTGTGTTTATATTGCTATAAAATCATACGAAGTAATCCTAATCCATAGACCATGAGGTCATGTCAATCACTAATACTGGAAAAGTATCTTGATAACATCAGACATCACACCATAATAGGGTGACTATAAAGGTGGGTTCAGTGTTACGAAGATGTTATGTAGAGGCTTCTGGATCAAGAGTGTAATTTTTCCATTCCAATGATGGAGAGATATACCCTGGCCCTCTCGGTGATATCACATTAGTTAGCTTGCAAGCAAGTGATGAGATCACTAGAATGTTATATCACGGGCAGAGAAAAGAGTACATGTCGGTAACGAGATCAAACTAGGTATGGAGATACCGATGATAGAATCTCGTACATGTAATATATCGCGAGATAAATGGATTAAGTTACTAGAATAAAAGGTTCTCACGATCACAACAAGTCATCGTTAAATGTGTGGGAGTCAGTATGGATCTCTAGGTCCCGCTTCTGATTATTAATCCGAGAGGGGTCTCGATCATGTCCGCATTATTCGCGAACCGTAGGATGACACACTTAAGAGACACCGACACTATTTGGAACAATTATGTTCTAGACAAAAGAATAGCGCTAGAATTATTTCAATTGACACCGGAATTGTTTCGGGCGAAATTGCAAAAATTGGTTCTGCATGTGATATTGAAAAGTAGCAAGGGGTTTTATGTGAATGTTTGTTAATTAATGTAATTGAAAAAATTCCAAATAAATAGATAAAATGAGTTTTATTTAATGAGAGATTACATTAAATTTGGTGGAAATTTAATGGGAATTTGAGTGGGTTTTTAGTGGAGAATATGGAGGGACTTTTGGTGAGTGGGAGCTCCACTCACATGAATGGAGGAAGGGGCGGGGGGCAGCCACCATGGCCTCCGGCCACACACCTTGGGGTGCCCCATCCTCCTATAAAAGGCCCCCTACTCCCTCTCTCACACTCACACCTCCTCGTGAAGGATCTCTCTCCCCCTCTAGTTTATCCCCCATGGTCTCGGACTAGCGAGATACATATTCCTGGTAGCTTTTTGTTTGGAAAGTGTTGTTTCTTCCGCTGCATCGCTGGTGCAAGGAGGAAGACGTTGTTCGCTGGCTTGAACATGTGTGCGAGCACGGATGCACTGCTGATTTGCGGCGCTGGACTTCTTCTCGATCTTGATATACGCAAGCGTTCATATACATCATCCCCGAGTACAACCTCGTTAAACTTTTTCGGTCTAGAAGGATATGTTCTCTATGGATGTATATCCACCCGTTGTGTGTATCTAGTAGTTAGATCTTGGTACTTAGTTGTTCCCATCGTAGGAAATTTTTTGTTTTCTATGCTACAAACCCAATAGTGGTATCAGAGCCAGATCTATGCGTAGATGCTTTGCACGAGGAGTACACATATGAGTATGTGGGCGATGATGATCATGTTATTTCTTCTTGCTTGTACTTTGGATATTGGTGGCATAGTGGGATGAAGCGGCCCGGACAAACTTTACATGTCCTCGCACATGAGGCATGTTCCACACTTGACATGCAACTAGTTTTGCATAAATGGAGCGGGTGTCTATCTCTCCTACTATAGTTAATATATGATTTACAACGAGTTGTTAATAAATTGGTTATCATTGTTGTGGTTTCATGTTTGTAGGTAAGAACAGTTCTATCTTCGAAATCTCTAAGCCACGTAAAACTTGCAATGAATAAATTAGAAGCGTCTAGTTTAGATTGTCGCTGGGCTAGTGTCATGATATGGTAATGTTGTAAGAAGATGTATATTCGATACTCTTAGAACACACCTAACGTGTAAGTTCCATAGACCTTGGCCTTATATACAAAGGAATGATAAAGATCATACCACGATGCACATGATAGTGATCAAGTGCAAGAACCATATAATTTCACTTTTCACATATGATGTTTTTGCATCTTATATTGCTTCTTTAGCATTTCAATAACATTAACATTATAATATGATCTCTCATTTCGATATCCAGATAAAAATGTGTTCTCCCTTAAGTATGCACCGATTATGTTTCGCCGCTTTAAGACATCACGTGATGATCGGGTGTACTTAAATCCATGATCATATTTTAGGTGTAAGACAGTTTTACACATGCAAAATACTAAGGTTCTTACTTGGGGAGCCTAGCATGTACAGACATGACCTTGGAACACGGACCAAAAGGTTAAGCATGAATCATATGTTTGATATGATGCCCATATAGATGCTCGCCTTTGAAGCTACACCGACTCACGTGATGATCGGACTTGGTGTAGTTTATTTGGTTCATGTAATCACCAAAAAAGACACGAGGGATGTCGTTTTTGAGTGTGAGTTCATTCATAATTTGGATTAGTTGAACTCGATCTATTATAAACTTAGTCTAAACTTTACAAATTCTGTTGTAGATGGCACCACCTTCTTTTAATTTCAATGTGTTCATGGAGAAAGAGAAACTTGCGTCGAATGGTAGCAACTTTACCGACTGGGAAATGAATTTGAGGATTCTCCTCTCTGACGCACAAAAGAAATATGTGGTATAAGCGCCGCTAGGCCCCCACCACTTGATGATGCTCCTGACAAAGAAAAGAACATCTATTTGACTCGTCAGGAGGACCACAACTGCAGTTCATTATGGCATACTATATGGGCTAGAGCCAGAACTTCGAAACAGTTTCTAAAATGGCAATGCCTTTGATACAATGGATGAATTGAAAATGATTTTCGATACCCATGCTGCTATAGAGAGTTATAATGATTTTGAAAAGTTCTTTAGCTGCATGATGGAAGAGAACAACTCCGTTAGTGAGCACATACTCAAAATGTCTGGGTACACCAATAAGCTTGTGTCCTTGGGAATAACGATTCCCATTGACTTAGGCATACATCGTGTTCTCCAATCTCTGCCACCTAGCTACAAGAGCTTCGTGATGAACTATAACATGCAGGGAATGAAGAAGTCTCTCTCCGAGCTTCTGTCAATGCTTAAGTTTGCAGAGGTGGAGATCAAGAAAGAACATCAAGTGTTGATGATCAATAATACCACCGGTTTCAAGAAAGACAATAAAGGTAAACAGAAGGAAAAGAGGGGCGGCAAATCTGTTGCTGTGCCTGAAAAGAAATCCTGAGCTGGACCTAAGTCTGATACCGAGTGCTATTATTGTAAGGGGACTGGCCATTGGAAGCGCAACTGCCCCAAGTATCTGGCAGACAAGAAGGCCGGCAACGCATACAAAGGTATATATGATATACATGTTATTGATGTGTACTTGACTAGTACTCGCAGTAACACCTGGGTATTTGATACTGGATCGGTTGCTAATATATGTAAATCGAATCAGGGGTTGTGGAACAAGCGACCGCTAGCAAGGGGTGAGGTCAAGATGCGTGTCGACAATGGATCAAGTGTTGATGTGATCGCCATCGGAATGTTGCCTCTACACTTACCATCAGGATTAGTTATAAACCTAAATAATTGTTATTTGGGGCCTGAACTGAGCATGAACATTGTATCTGGATCGTGTTTGATGTGAAGTGGTTATTCATTTAAATCTAAAAACAATGGTTGTTCAATTTATATGAATGATATCTTTTATGGTCATGCACCTGTGATGAATGGTTTATTTCTGTTGGATCTCGATAATAGTGTTACACATATTCATAATGTTGATGCTAAAAGGATTAAACTTAATGATGATATATCTGCATATATGTGGTACTGCCGTCTAGGTCATACTGGCATGAAACGCATGAAGAAACTCCATTCAGATGGACTTTTGGAATCACTTGATTTTGAATCATTTGATGCATGTGAGCCATGCCTTATGGGCAAGATGACTAGAATGCGGTTTTCTGGTTCAATGGAACGGGCGACAAATTTATTGGAAATCATACATTTTAATGTATGTTGTCCAATGAGTGTGTCAGCACGAGGTGGATATCGTTATCTTGTTAGTTTCACAGATGATTTGAGTAGATACGGGTATATCTACTTTATGAAACACAAGTCTAAAACCTTTGAAAAGTTCAAGGAATTTCATAATGAAGTGGAAAATCATCGTAATAGAAAAATCAAATTTCTATAGTCTGACCGTGGAGGTGAGTATCTAAGTTACGAGTTTAGCACACATATGAAAGAGTGTGGAATAGTTTCACAACTCACACCTGCCGGAACACCATAGCGAAATGGTGTGTCAGAATGTTGTAATCGTACTTTATTAGATATGGTTCGATCTATGATGTCTCTGACTGATTTGCCACTGTTGAAAGAACATGTGTGCCCCCTGTGTGGTTTTGGTAATTAATGACAATTTTTTATGGACTTATGTTTGCATTGAGTTTTACTTGTAGGATTTTTCCATAGACAATGCTTGAACCATATGGTGGCTTCAAGGTTGGAATAAGAATAAAGTGAAGAAGATCAAGTGTTAATCAAGGTTTCATAAGATGATCTCAAGTGTATCATGCCATCCTTATGGTGATCATGATATGTGAAGATATGCCTAAAGTGTAACATCCCTAAAATCATGTTTTCAAAGATTTCATATCATGCATGCATGCATATCATTTAGGGATCAAATTCAAACTCATTTGACAGAAACAGAAACTTGAGAGCTATGATTTTATGTGATCAAACACTAATCAAATGCCACTCTTAAATGAGAGTATAATTGTTTTAAAACCAAGCCTTGTTGCTCTCAGATTGTTTTTGCTTGAATGCTAGTGCTTAAACAAAAATTTACAAAACAAATAGAGTTTTAAAACCATTTTTAAAACTTATTCAAATCAAGTGCTATGTCACTGTATATTTTGTTTAATCAAAGGACCAAGCTAGTTCAGAGAGACCACATGTTTTTATGCCCAGAAATATGAGTGTTACACTCTACAAAAATCCAGAAAAGATTTGAATTCAAATGGCTTTTGAAATCATTTGAAAATGTTTCCTGGAAATTCAAACAGAAAAAGAAAAAGAATAAAGAAATAAGAAAAGGCCGGCGCCAGACTTTTGGCCCATCAGCAAACGCAGCCCACAAGCCCACCCAGGCCGTTTCCCCTTTTCCCTCTGTTTCTCACCCACCCGCACACCCCTCCCTCGCTGACACTCCAGACCCACCGCCACATCAGCATCGTCGTCAATCCCGCGCCGGAGGAACTGCTCCTCTCTGCCGTTTCTTCCCGAATCAAATCCGATTGATTGCGCTTGATTCCCGGCGTAATTGCCCCGCTCATCCTTGCTACTTAAACCCCCTCTGCCCCCTCTCCATTTCCCTCCAAACCCCAAGCACAGAGCGCCCCCAGGCTGCGAGAATTCCTCGCCGCGACCTCACTGCTCTGACGAACCGCAGCATCGATTCCGGCCAACCCCGACCACCCCTGTGCTCCTGGTTCACACGAGCATGCTCCACTTTACCTTGCGCACCTCCCAGCACCACTAGCTCACCCGCGCGTGCCTCAGAGCGTCGGCAACACAATCGACTGAGCGCCACCGTCTTCGGCTTCAACTCCGATGACCTGCAGTGGTAATTTCCTACCACCCCTTTCCCTCTCGTTGACACCCGCGTGACTAGCATCGTCTTGCGCATCTGATCCACCACTTCTTTTTCCTTGGCATGATCTGCACCCTCACCAACATCGACGAACAGAAGCATCCGTCGCCACGGACTTCTCCGACGAGCAATACACGACGACCCCGAGCGCCCCTTCGCCAACCGAGCACACGTTGAGCATCTCCTCGTCACGGCGATTCTGGTGAGCATCCTCCCACCTCCCCGCGTGACCTAGTTCGCTGCCCGCTTGACCGCGCCGCCTCTGTCCTAAGCGCCCGCCAGTTTAGGGTTAGATGCTTAGGGCCGTTCGATTTAGATCCAGTGGACGCAATACATCCATCATCGAAGAGGTACGATTAGATCTAAGCCGCAGATGTTAAGTAAGATCTGATGGTGCGCGAGCACGATCCAGCCCGAACCGGTACCAGCCAACCAGGAAGCGCTGCATGGCACGAGTTTTGTTTTAAAAGTTTGAATTAGATCTATTAGATGTTTAAATTTGATTAATTCATAACTTTTGATTCCCACGTCCAAATTTGACAAATTTATATCAATGGAATCAGGAGAGAAAATCCTTTCCATCTATGCAATGTGTTTAAAGTTTTGCCTCTCTTAAAATGGTTGTTTTTGCAGAAACATGTGTAGGCCTATTTTGTGTATAATAATTGTTTGGAAAATGTTTTGCTATGCAAATAAAGTTTATTTGGCTTATTTTGTACTTGTTTATGTTTCAGTACTATGTACTTGTCTTGTTTGGTGTAGAAAATCATCACATGGCATTATGCATGCATCCATATATTTTTGCTTGTATTTATTTTGTATGTGATTTTGGTGCTATCATTTTATGTGTAGATTTTGGTGCAAATAGTGATTGTGATTGTGAGGATTGTAGCTACTCTCCAAACTACCAAGGCAAGTGGTGCTTCATGATTTTATTCCTATGTTCTTCAAATATGCATTAGAAATATTTTGCTAGACTTGCATGGATATTTTTGATCTATATGCTATGCTTGGGAAATCCTAGTAGTTGTAGAATTTCTAGAAATATTTCTAAGTATTATCAATGCCATGCTTAGCCTAGCTAGTAGCAACCAAGGGTGGTTATATTCATGCTATGAATAAATATTTCTAAGTCTTTGGACTATGTTTTTGCTTAATAAAAACAACTAAGTGAATGAAACACCTGGGTGGAATGGAAATAATGGGTTATGTTGAGTGGTTACACAAGGCCCATTTCTATGGTCTACCTTGTGTATATCACTTGTGGAAAGCCACCCAGGAACAAAGGGATTTGAGAGGCCAAATGTTAAGAAGCTTCTAGTGCAGCCACTTGGCAATATGGGCTCTGCCTGGATCACATAGGTTGCAATAACTTAGCCATTTGGACAGTTGGTGGTAGTGAGATGATAGGTTGGAACGCGTCCATTTGGTCTAAGGGAAGGCTTCTAAAAGGTCCTGTCTTGGTGAAAATCAAGTCTTGTAGGGAAAGTGCACAACCTCTACAGATGGAAGAATCTAAGTACTTAGCCATGTCCCTGGTATTGGACAACTTGAGCATTAAGACATGGAAGCTATCAAGAATCTCCTCATCCCAATTTCTAAGTAAAAACTTGTGGTTGAATAAGGGTGAAGGTTCACCAATGTCTATTGGTGGTTCCTTGGGAAAGTTTTTATCAAAGAAAAACTTAGTGTTTTCAACTAATAGGCAAAACCTATTTTGAGCAAAGCAAGCCTAAGCTACACTTAGCCAAAATTCATATAGTATCTAGTCCTCCAATTGTTAGACCCCTCCTTTATAAAGGAAACGATCCATGTGATTGCAATGCTAGTCCCTGGATCAATGCTAGCATCCACAGTTTAAGATGAAGTACACAGATACAAAGGTCGTTTATTACATTCATTCCAGAGATAAACATAGTCTTTTATAACTCAGGGCCAAAGGCCTAATACAACAGGTTAAGGAATAAGTAAATAAACACAAGTCTTCATCTTCATGTGCCACAGGCAAGCATGTTGAGTGTAGACTCATGACTCCTACTCATCATCGGAGTAACCTGCAACATCACAAGTTACAGCCACAGAGGGTCAATACTTTGGAATAGTATTGGCAAGTGATACCTTAGTAAATTTTAAGTGGACTATATTACTATATGCATTTTGGCTAAGTGTAGCTTGGCTTGGTTTGCTTGAAAATAGGTTTTTCCCTATTAGTTGAAAACACTAAGTTTTTCTTTATCGAAAACTTCCCAAGAAACCACCAATAGACATTGGGGTCCTTCACCCTTGTTCATCCACAAATTTTACTTAGAAGTTGGAGTGATGAGATTCTTGTAGCTTCCATGTCTTGATGCTCAAATTGTCCATTGCCTTGGACTAGGCTAAGTACTTAGGTTTTCCATCTGCAGAGGTTGTGCACTTTCCCCACCAGACTTGGTTTCCCAAGACAGACCTTCAAGCCTTTCCTTAGTCAAATGGACGCGTTCCAACCTATCATCCTAGCTACCACCAACTGTCCAAATGACTAAGTTCTAGCAACCTATATGATCAAGGCAGAGCCCATATTGCCAAGTGGTTGAACTGTAAGCTTTCTCAACACTTGGCCTCCAAATCCCTTTGTGCCTGGGTGGCATACCACAAGTGAGATACACAACCCAAGTCCATGGCCTTGTGTAACCACTCAACATAACCCAATCCTTCCATTCCACCCAGGAGGTTCATTTGACTTAGTTGTTTTATTAGGAAAGTATAAGTCTCATGACTTAGAAATATTTTCATCATAGTAAGTATAGATTTTCACCAACCCTTGTTTGCTAAATAGCTAGGCTAAGCATGGTAGGATAACTTAACTTAGGAAAATTCCCTAGAAATTCTACAATTCTACACTACTTAGGATTTCCCAACTTAGCACTAGGCAAAAATAGCATGCAAGACTTAGCAAAATATCTAATGCTAGTACAAAACATAGGATAGAAATATTCATGAAAATATCACTTGCCTTCGTAGTGGGGATAGTAGCACTCTTCACAATCACAATCACTAGCAAAATCTACACAAAAATTATAGCATACAATTACAAACAATTATATACAATCAAAAATAATATGAATGCATGCATGCAAGAATTTACTAAATGGTGATTTTGAAAACTCTACCAAGAATGCACATGTTTACAGAAACTCAACAACTCACAAGTTTGCCAACTAAACTTATTTGGCACTAATACAATTTATCAAAATAAAACCATACTTAAATTAGCCTTAAACATGTTTCTACAAATAAAGTCATTTTAACTGTTACTATTTGTTAAACACATTGGATATTCAGAAAGGTCTTGTTTCACTGAATCCAACGGTATAAAGTTTGCAAAATTCCAACGTGGCAATCAAAAGTTATAAGCATTTGAAATTTGGATCAAATTCTGGTTTTAAATCTGTTTTTAGTTCTAATACTTGCCACGCGTCGTAATGTGATTCGCGCGTACCGGTTCGCACCGGATCGAGCTCTGTAGCCGTAGGATCTAAATAGATCGTACGCTCCAGATCGCGTACCTCTTCGCCGTTTAATGAATCTATCCTAACGCTTGGATCAAGATCCAACGGCGCACGAGCAAGCGACCATGTCCTGGCAACAAGACGCGCCGTCGTGACGGGCGCTTCGGTCTACGGCAGCACTAGCGTTCCAGGTCGTCCGCGAGAGGGAGAATAGCCATACCAGATTCGCAAGAGGCTGCTGAAGCTCAAGGTAGCGTCGGTTTGCGAAGGGGCGTGCTGACACGGCGAGGATTGCTCGTCGGAGTTACGGGCGGCGTCGGGTGGTTGTTGTCGGAGTAGTTGCCGAGGTTCCGCGTCGCCCTAACACAAGCCAAGAGGTTTAGGAGATGCGCAAGAACGTGGCGAATAATCTCGTGTGAGTCAGAAGTGAAGGGGCGCACGGGACTTACGGAATTTGGTCGCCGGAGTCGAGGTGGTTGTCAGATGCTTGCGGCGTCGAGCGGGAACGGCGACCTGAGGCAGTACAGGATGAACTGGTGGGGTCAGGAGGTGCGCAAGGAGATTGCGAAATGGCTCGAGCAGTCGAGAGGAAGGCGCCTGGAGCTCACGGAATCGATCGCGGAGTGAGCTCTGTCTGCGGTGTTGTGTGAGTTGTGGGCAGCTGGTGGCGTGAAGGCGTAATTGATGGGGAAAATGGTCGCTAGGAAGTGGGGATCTTATAGCCGAGCCTCGGCAGAAACGCGGATTAATGCCCAATTATGCCGCGCCATTACCGGCCATGATTGCCGCGGCGTGGTCATGAGCGGTTTGGGAAGACGAAGACAGCGTGGGCAGGGCGCTTTCGTCGATGTGAAGTGAGGGTGGGTCGTCGGTGACCGTCTGGTCTTGCGCTGCGTCAGAGAGGAAAGAAAACCCCCGGGTGGGCTTGTTGGGCTCGATTTGATGCTGGGCCTAAAACCTGGGGCGCGGCCTTTTTCCTTTGTTTAATTATTTTTCTTTTCTATTTCGATTTTCTGAATGGGTTTTCAAATGGTTTCAAAATTCAATTTAAATTCAAATCCTCCTGAGGTTTTGCAGTGGTGATTTGGTCTAAAAATGGGTCAAAAACTCATGGGCTACTTTGCAAGGGCTTGGTCAACTTGGATTTCAAACAAACAGAGACTTTGCTTCTATTTTGCAAATGTTTGAAATAGGGGTTTTGAATTTATTTCCAAGTTGAAAACTTTGGTCAAACCTTTACACTTAAACTTTCCAACAATGGAGGCAAGCAAACAAGTTCATAACATTCAAGTTTCAAAGGGTGATGGTTATTTGAGTTAATTTGCTCACATGAAATCATAGCACAAGCTTCTGTTTCTGAAATGATTTTGAGAAAAACCCTAAATGATGATGGATGCAAGGATGATGTGAATGAGTTTTGGAATATGAATTTAGGGATGTTACACCAATATTCTACTAAGGTATCACTTGCCAATACTATTCCAATGTATTGACCCACTGTGGCTGTAACTTGTGATGTTGCAGGTTATTCTGATGATGATTAGGAGTCATGAGTCTACACTCAACATGCTTGTATGTGGCACATGAAGATGAAGACTTATTTATCTTATTACATATTTAAACTCTTGTACTAGGCCTGTGGCCATGGAGTTTGTAAAAGACTATGTTTGTCTCTGGAATGACTTGTAATAATGACCTTTGTTTCTGTGTACTTCATCTTAAACTATGGATGCTAGCATTGATCCAGGGACTAGCATTGCAATCACAGGGATCCTTTTCCTTTAAAAACGAGGGATCTTACAGATGGTATCAGAGCACTGTGTTGCCTGTAGGATTATGACCCTAGGATTGGAAACCACTAAGGAATTTTTTTAACAACTTCCAGACTTGTCTTTCTTCTCGTAAAATTTTCTAATCTTCTTTATCATCTCTATTTGTAGATGAACTCCATCAACGAAGCCGTGAAGAAGGGACCACTCATGACTATGACTTTGGAATGTGAGACAGAATTCCCCAAGGCTCTCAAGGACCTCATGGTTTCCATGGGAATACATGGTGCAGCTGTGTACAAAGGTTTTCCTGTGATGGATGGAGGAGTTGAGTACTGGTGGGTGCAACTTCACTTGTATAAAAATAAGGAAGACAACCACAAGGACTCAGGATTCTGCATGGTCACCAACTCAGTGATGCATACTACATTCTTTGATTCAGCAAGGGATGCATCTTGGAATACCATCAAAGAACTTGGTGATAGAATCAAGTTCAGAATGCTCAATACCCAGAATGATCTTAAGGAAGAAAAGAAGCATACCCAAGAGTTAGAGGCTACCAACCAAAGCTTAAGGAAGGACATCATAGACTTATCAATGGAGTCATGTGATCTAGATAAACAGATTGCCTCTAGGGATGCCCTGTTAGCAAACTTGGCAAGTGAGATGGGATTGTAGCATACTTCGTTAGTTGGACCACCACACTTTTCATTTTATTTCTCAAATGTTGTTTAAAATAAGTTAAACCTTGGTTGTTTGTAATGAATCCATGTATGCCATGACTTGTGTGATTTGATTTCCAAAGTTATACATGTGATGCCTTGTCTTGTGATTTTCCTTAAATTGTGTTGATTCTAACCTTTTCTATCTTATTAAATAGATGCCTAATGTTACTATCAGCACGGTTGAAGAGTTCAAGGGAACTCGTTTTGGCCCTCGTATTATTGAGCTCACTAGTCTGCTCAATCTCCCTCTTCCTACTATCATGATGCTTCCCCTCGCCAAGTTTGAGAGGAAAGACCTTTGGGGCTTCAAGTTTAATCAGCCAGGACGCTAGACTGAGCCAGCCACGGAGGCAATCATCTTCAAGATCATGCATGATGACAAGGAGAGAGGCCTAGAGGTAGTCATGCAGGATTTTCTTGGACGTTTACTAGGGAGACACTCTCGAGAGGTTTTGGTACTCACTTCCACACCTTTGGTAGACGTGATGATGATGGTGAGGCCATTGACTTTGAGTATTCTTCGAGAGAGACGGCAAAGCCGATTCACCTATACCTCCAGGACTTAGAGGTTCTTCTTAGGAATTTAGACACTGATAGGACCAACGTCATGCTTAGTAATGACGGACTCCAGGTGCAGCTTCGTGAGAAGGACAAGCTCTTCGCGGAGCAAGATGAGATAGTCAAAGAGATGGAGGCCAAGTTTGAGAGTTAGGATAGAAAGTTCAAGAGTCAAGAGAAGCGAGTCCAAGATAGGAACAAGCGGATTCGAGACATGACTGCAGAACTAGAGGCCAAGGACTTCGAGCTCGAGCATTAGCAAGGTGTGATTGAGAGGCTTCGTGCACAGAAGAGGGCTCTCAAAGCCAAAGTAGAGACCTTGACCACCAATGTCGAGGAATACAAGACCGATATGCAGAATGCAGGTCTTACATTTGTTGATGAGGAGGTTGATGCAGAGGAGTAGTGATGACTACTCATTTACCTTTATTTATCATGTATTTTATTATTGAGTCGCAATGACCATCCAACATGTGGATGGCTTGCTATTGGTGTGTTTACTTTTCCAAAAACTTGTTGTCTGTGTTGTTGAACCTTTACTACTATGATGCATGATTATGTTTTGTTATGTGATGTATTGTGCATGTTAGCATCTATGGGTATATCATTCTTGTCCTTATGGAAAACCACAGATGCCTCCCCGACGTGCCAATCCCAACCCCAACAACAACAACATCACCCCTGAGATGCAGCAGATGATGACAGCTTAGACTCAGTTGATGCAATTGATGACCACGTTCATCCAGAATCAGAACAACAACAATAACAATAATAATAATAGCAACAACAACAACAATCAGAACAACCCTCCGGGTTTTGACATGCTTACCAGGTTCTTAAGGCTAAGGCCAGCAAAGTTCTCAGGAACTACTGATCCTATGGTGGCCAATGATTGGCTACGCTCTGTGAACAAGGACTTGGTAACTTTTGGCTGTACTGATGAAGAGAAAGTCAGATTTGCAGCTCACTTGTTGGAAGGACCAACAGCCACTTGGTGGGATAACTTCCAGATCACCACTCCCATTGAGGATGTGACATGGGCTATCTTTGAAGATGGTTTTCGTACTGCTCACATCTCATCCGGAGTGATGAGTTTGAAGAAGAAAGAGTTCCATAACTTGAAGCAGCGCCACCGCAGCGTGGCAGAGTATATTGAGGAGTTCAACAATCTGGTGCGTTATGCACCGGATGAGGTTGACACTGATGCTAAGAGGAAGGAAAAGTTCCTTGAAGGGTTGAATGATGAATTGAACCTGCAGTTAGCTGTGGCCTGTGTTCCCACATACCAGTCTCTTTGTGACAAGGCTGCTATTTTGGAGAGCAAGATGAAACAAGTTGAAAGCAGGAAGAGAAAGCACTCTAACAAGCACAGCTCGGGATCGTCTCACAAGCGTTCCCATTATGATGATAGTGGGAGTTCTGGATCCCACAAGCATGGGAAGTTCAACAAGCACCACAACCACAACCATCATCATGAAAACAAGCATCACCGTAGTCATGACAATGACAAGTATAAAAATCACAAAAGTTGATATAAGATCCACCACAGTGGAAGTGGCAGTGGAAGCCAGCCTGTCAAGAAGGACCTTAGTCAGGTTGAATGTTTCAAGTGCAAGAAGATGGGGAATTATGCAAATGAATGCCTAGAAAATAAAGTTGAAGGACCCAACAAGCCCAACCCCTTTCAAAAGGGCAAGTGAACCACATCAATGTGGAGGAAATCTATGAGGAACCTGATGCTGTTGCTGGTAAGTTCAAACTCAATTCTGTTCCAGGATTTGTTCTCTTTGATACTGGTGCATCTCATTCATTCATATCAAGAGCATTTGTTGAAAGAAATGAACTACCGGTAGAAACTATTGGGTGTCCTATAAAAGTAAGTTCTCCTGGCGGAGAAATGATAGTGAACTCAGGATGTCATGATCTAGTCATAGAGTTTGGAAAGTATAAGTTTCCCGTTAACTTGATAATTCTAAACTCCCAAGGATTGGATGTCATTTTGGGGATGGACTGGATGACTAAGAACAAAGGAGTGATAGATTGTGCCAACCATACTGTCTCACTCACAACTCCAGAAAACAAAAGGATCAGATTCAAGACCAACTTTGAATAAAAAAGGAGTAAGCTAAATTCTCTTAAGGGGGTTAGCATAGACAGTGTGCCAATTGTGAGTGAATATCCGGATGTGTTTCCGGAAGAATTGCCGGGAATGCCACCGGATAGAGATGTGGAGTTTCTTATTGACTTACTACCAGGATCTGGACCAATAGAAAAAAGACCGTACAAGATGTCAGTTGATGAGTTGAAAGAACTCAAGAAACAACTTGGGGAACAGTTGTAGAAAGGATTTATCCAACCAAGTTCTTCATCTTGGGGAGCACCAGTTTTGTTTGTGGAAAAGAAAGATAGAAGTCAAAGGTTATGCATAGATTACCGTTCACTCAATGAGGTGACTATCAAGAACAAATACCCTTTGCCAAGAATCAATGACTTGTTTGATCAGTTAGAAGGAGCTTGTGTGTTCTCAAAGATTGATCTCCGGTCAGGTTATTTCCAGCTCAATATAAGGGAACAAGACATACCTAAGACAGCTTTCACCACTAGGTATGGATTGTATGAGTACACCGTGATGCCATTTGGTTTGACCAATGCACCAGCTTATTTCATGAATATGATGAACAAGGTGTTCATGGAATTTCTTGATAAGTTTGTTGTCGTTTTCATTGATGACATTTTGATCTACTCCAAGAGAAAAGAAGAGCATGAAGGACATCTACGTTTGATACTTGAGAAGCTTAGAGAGCATAAGCTGTATGCCAAATTCAGCAAGTGTGAATTTTGGTTGAATGAAGTTGGATTTCTAGGACACGTTGTGTCAGGAGATGGTGTAGCAGTTGATCCTGCTAAAGTTTCAGCCGTAACTGAATGGGAATCTCCTAAGTCAGTAAAAGAGGTTCATAGTTTCCTTGGCTTGGCAGGATACTATAGAAGATTTATCGATAATTTCTCCAAGGTAGCTAAGCCTATGACAGAACTGCTAAAGAAAGACAAGAAACTTACTTGGTCTGAAGGCTGTGAACTTAGTTTTCAGGAATTGAAGAAGAGACTAGTGATAGCACCAGTCTTATGTTTGCCAGATTTGGAGAAAGATTTCCAAGTGTATTGTGATGCACCTCATCATGGGTTAGGTGCAGTACTTATGCAAGAAGGAAAAGTTGTGGCTTATGCCTCGAGACAACTCAAAACTCATGAGGTGAACTACCCTACCCATGATTTAGAGTTAGCCTCTGTTGTCCATGCACTCAAAACATGGAGACATTATCTTTTGGGAAAGCGATGTGAAGTGTTCACAGATCACAAGAGTTTAAAGTATATCTTCACCCAGAAGGAAATTAACATGAGACAAAGAAGATGGCTAGAACTCATCAAGGACTATGACTTGAGTTCGTAATACCACCCCGGTAAAGCAAATGTTGTAGCGGATGATCTAAGCCGTAAGGTTTTTGTGAATGGCCTTACTAAAGGAGAATTACCAGATGATCCGTGTGCCCAATTTAGAGATCTCAGATTGGAGATTGTGCCTGAGGGACATCTCATGTCTTTGGATTTTCAACCCACTTTGTTGGACAAGATCAAAGAAACCCAAAAGACAGATAAGTAAATTGAAGAGATTAAGGAAAAGATTGGCAGGGGAAAAGCCAAAGGATTCCATGAAGATGAACAGGGTACTTTATGGTATGGAAAACGTATCCGTGTTCCACAAGATCCGGAGCTTCGGAAACTGATATTACAAGAAGCACATAACTCACCATATTCCATTCATCCAGGTAACACCAAAATGTACATGGATATGAAAGAAAGATTTTGGTGGAATAATCTCAAGAAGGACATCGCCGAACATATTGCTCTGTGTGATGTATGTGGTAGAGTGAAAGTAGAACATCAGAAACCAGCAGGATTGTTACAACCACTACCTATTCCTGATTGGAAGTGGGACAAGATTGACATGGATTTCATCACCGGATTGCCAAGGACCATGTCAGGATATGATTCTATTTGGGTAGTAGTGGATCGCCTAACTAAAGTGGCTCATTTCATACCTGTGAAAACAACCTATACAAGTGCTAAGTTAGCCAAGATCTATATGAGCAGAATTGTATGTCTACATGGAGTACCGAAGAGTATTGTGTCTGATAGGGGAACTCAATTCACTTCTCATTTTTGGAGGCAACTACATGAGTCACTAGGAACGAGGTTGGAATTCAGTACTGCTTTTCATCCTCAGACTGATGGACAGACAGAAAGGACTAATCAGATTCTTGAAGATATGTTGAGAGCTTGTGCTCAAGACTATGGAGCCAGTTGGGATGAAAGTCTGCCTTACGCAGAATTCTCTTACAATAACAGCTATCAAGCCATTATTGAGATGACACCATTTGAGTTTCTCTATGGGAGAAGGTGTACCACCCAATTACTATGGAATGGTGTGGGAGAAAAAAGTCTATTTGGACCAGAACTAATCAAAGAGGCTGAAGAGAAAGTCAAGCTGGTTAAGGACAGGTTGAAGATTGCACAGTCCCGACAAAAGAGCTACGCAGATCCAAAGCGTAGAGAAGTCACCTATGAAGTAGGTGATAGAGCTTATCTTAGAGTGTCACCACTTCGTGGAGTAAAGAGATTTGGTGTCAAAGGTAAATTAGCCCCACGATATGTTGGACCATTCAAGATTCTGAGTCGTAAAGGAGAAGTAGCTTATGAGATTGAATTGCCAGAGTCTTTGTCAGCTGTTCATAATGTGTTTCATGTGAGTCATCTTAAGAAATGCCATCCAGAAATGGAAGAGACTTCTTTGAAGGATACTATACCTTTGGAAGAGGTCCAATTGGAAAGTGATCTCACTTATGAGGAAAAGCCTATCAAGATTCTTGAGACTGCAGAAAGAGTTACTCGGACTAAGACTATCAAATTCTGCAAAGTTCAATGGAATCATCATTCCGAAGAAGAAGCAACATGGGAAAGAGAAGATGATCTTCGGAAAGACCACCGTAACATATTTGCTAGCCAACCCGAATCTCGAGGGCGAGATTCACCTTAAGGGGGTTAGATTTGTAACATCCCTAAAATCATGTTTTCAAAGATTTCATATCATGCATGCATGTATATCATTTAGGGATCAAATTCAAACTCATTTGATAGAAACAGAAACTTGAGAGCTATGATTTTATGTGATCAAACACTAATCAAATGCCACTCTTAAATGAGAGTATAATTGTTTTAAAACCAAGCCTTGTTGCTCTCAGATTGTTTTTGCTTGAATGCTAGTTCTTAAACAAAAATTTACAAAACAAATAGAGTTTTAAAACCATTTTTAAAACTTATTCAAATCAAGTGCTATGTCACTGTATATTTTGTTTAATCAAAGGACCAAGATAGTACAGAGAGACCACATGTTTTTATGCCCAGAAATATGAGTGTTACACTCTACAAAAATCCAGAAAAGATTTGAATTCGAATGGCTTTTGAAATCATTTGAAAATGTTTCCTGGAAATTCAAACAGAAAAAGAAAAAGAATAAAGAAATAAGAAAAGGCCGGCGCCAGACTTTTGGCCCATCAGAAAACGCAGCCCAGAGCCCACCCGGTCCGTTTCCTTTTCCCCTCTGTTTCTCACCCACCCGCACACCCCTCCCTCGCTGACACTCCGGACCCACCGCCACATCAGCATCGTCATCAATCCCGCGCCGGAGGAACTGCTCATCTCTGCTGTTTCTTCCCGACTCAAATCCGATTGATTGCGCTTGATTCCTGGCGTAATTGCCCCGCTCATC
Source organism: Avena longiglumis (assembly GCA_030063025.1). NCBI lineage: Eukaryota > Viridiplantae > Streptophyta > Magnoliopsida > Poales > Poaceae > Avena > Avena longiglumis. The sequence continues at coordinate 143,892,465 of CP125978.1, read as the reverse complement.
CTTGCTACTTAAACCCCCTCTGCCCCCTCTCCATTTACCCCAAACCCCAAGCACAGAGCGCCCCCAAGCTGCGAGAATTCCTCGCCGCGACCTCACTGCTCCGACGAACCGCAGCATCGATTCCGGCCAACCCCGACCACCCCTCTGCTCCTGGTTCACACGAGCATGCTCCACTTTACCTTGCGCACCTCCCAGCACCACTAGCTTGCCCGCGCGTGCCCCAGAGCGTCGGCAACACAATCGACTGAGCGCCACCGTCTTCGGCTTCAACTCCGACGACCTGCAGTGGTAATTTCCAGCCACCCCTTTCCCTCTCGTTGACACCCGCGTGACTAGCATCGTCTTGCGCATCTGACCCACCACTTCTTTTGCCTTGGCATGATCTGCACCCTCACCAACGTCGACGAACAGAAGCATCCGTCGCCAGGGACTTCTGCGACAAGCAATCCACGATGACCCTGAGCGCCCCTTCGCCAACCGAGCACACGTTGAGCATCTCCTCGTCACGGCGATTCTGGTGAGCATCCTTCCACCTCCCCGCGCGACCTATTTCGCCGGCTCTGCCGCTGACTGAGCGCGCCGTCGCCTGTCGCCGCCGCTAGCGTCGCCAGTTTAGGGTTAGCTTCTTAGGGCCGTTCGATTTAGATCCAGTGGACGCGATAGATCCATCACCGAAGAGGTACAACTAGATCTGAGCCACAGATGTTAAGTAAGATCTGACGATGCGCGAGCACGATCCAGCCCGAACCGGTACCAGCCAACCAGGAAGCGCCGCGTGGAACGAGTTTTGTTTTAAAAGCTTGAATTAGATCTATTAGATGTTTAAATTTTATTAATTCATAACTTTTGATTCCCACGTCCAAATTTGACAAATTTTATATCAATGGAATCAGGAGAGAAAATCCTTTCCATCTATGCAATGTGTTTAAAGTTTTGCCTCTCTTAATATGGTTGTTTTTGCAGAAACATGTGTAGGCCTATTTTGTGTATAATAATTGTTTGGAAAATGTTTTGCTATGCAAATAAAGTTTATTTGGCTTATTTTGTACTTGTTTATGTTTCAGTACTATGCACTTGTCTTGTTTTGTGTAGAAAATCATCACATGGCATTATGCATGCATCCATATATTTTTGCTTGTATTTATTTTGTATGTGATTTTGGTGCTATCATTTTATGTGTAGATTTTGGTGCAAATAGTGATTGTGATTGTGAGGATTGTAGCTACTCTCCAAACTACCAAGGCAAGTGGTGCTTCATGATTTTATTCCTATGTTTTTCAAATATGCATTAGAAATATTTTGCTAGACTTGCATGCATATTTTTGATCTATATGCTATGCTTGGGAAATCCTAGTAGTTGTAGAATTGCTAGAAATATTTCTAAGTCTTATCAATGCCATGCTTATCCTAGCTAGTAGCAACCAAGGGTGGTTATATTCATGCTATGAATAAATATTTCTAAGTCTTTGGACTATGTTTTTGCTTAATAAAAAACAACTAAGTGAATGAAACACCTGGGTGGAATGGAAAGAATGGGTTATGTTGAGTGGTTACACAAGGCCCATTTCGATGGTCTACCTTGTGTATCTCACTTGTGGAAAGCCACCCAGGAACAAAGGGATTTGAGAGGCCAAATGTTAAGAAGCTTCTAGTGTAGCCACTTGGCAATATGGGCTCTGCCTGGATCACATAGGTTGCAATAACTTAGCCATTTGGACAGTTGGTGGTAGTGGGATGATAGGTTGGAACGCGTCCGTTTGGTCTAAGGGAAGGCTTCTGAAAGGTCATGTCTTGGTAAAAATCAAGTCTTGTGGGGAAAGTGCACAACCTTTGCAGATGGAAGTACTTAGCCATGTCCCTGGTATTGGACAACTTGAGCATCAAGACATGGAAGCTATCAAGAATCTCCTCATCCCAATTTCTAAGTAAAAACTTGTGGTTGAATAAGGGTGAAGGTTCACCAATGTCTATTGGTGGTTCCTTGGGAAAGTTTTTATCAAAGAAAAACTTAGTGTTTTCAACTAATAGGCAAAACCTATTTTGAGCAAAGCAAGCCTAAGCTACACTTAGCCAAAATGCATATAGTATCTAGCCCACCAATATTCTACTAAGGTATCACTTGCCAATACTATTCCAATGTATTGACCCACTGTGGCTGTAACTTGTGATGTTGCAGGTTATTTTGATGATGATTAGGAGTCATGAGTCTACACTCAACATGCTTGCCTGTGGCACATGAAGATGAAGACTTATTTATCTTATTACATATTTAAACTCTTGTACTAGGCCTATGGCCATGGAGTTTGTAAAAGACTATGTTTGTCTCTGGAATGACTTGTAATAATGACCTTTGTTTCTGTGTACTTCATCTTAAACTGTGGATTCTAGCATTGATCCAGGGACTACCATTGCAATCACAGGGATCCTTTTCCTTTACAAAGGAGGGAACTTACAAAAAGAGAGGCTCTTCCATAGTGGAGTATGGGGGAGCATCTTCACCAAGCTAGTGTAATCAAGAAAGGTGCTCCATCCTGAGTATGGATATTTGAAGATATGCCTAAAAGATTGGCTCTTCCATAGTGGAGTATGGAGGAGCATCTTCACCAAGCTAGTGAGTGAAAGTTGAGAAGCTTTTTACTCTTGGGTTCTTGGAACCCTAGACGGTTTGTTGGTATTGCAGGTTGTGGCCTTGGTGGCGTTTGTTGGGAGCCTCCGATTAAGTTGTGGAGAAGTGCCCCAACCTTGTGAGAGGTTCCAGTTGCCACCGACAAGTGCACCGATAGTGGAAGTGTGGATCGATCCCGTTGGGGTGAGATTCACTGGAGAATAAGGGAGGCCTTTTGTGGCGTAGGTGGTTTGATACCACCCCCTCTCCAACGAGACGTACTCTCTTTATGGGAGGAACTCGGTAATAAATTATCGTCTCTGCGTGCCTCGGTTATCTCTATAACCGAGCTATTTACTTATGCACTTTACTTTGTGATAGCCTTCGTGCTTGAATTATTATATCTAGCTATCACATAGTTGCTTGTTTTGCTTGGCATAAGTTGTTGGTGCACATAGGTGAACCGTAGTTTATATAGGTTTTGTGCTTGACAAAGTAAACGCTAGTTTTATTCCGCCTTTGTTAAGCCCATCTCGTAAAAGTTTTAAACCGCCTATTCACCCCCCTCTAGGCGGCATATGTATCCTTTTCAATTGGTATCAGAGCCCGGTCTCTCATTTTAGGCTTCACCGCCTTGAGAGTAAAGATGTAGGCTAGGGGATTAGTGCACAAGGACACGCTCACATTCGATGGCACAAATTATGATGTTTGGAAAATTCGCATGCTTAATTTATTTCGGTAAATTCACCCAATTATCGAGGGATATCTATATGTGGGTTTCTCTTCTCCCGTGGATACCCAAAACGAATCTTTAGAGGAGAAGTTGAACTCTCATATAGATCCTCTAGCTACTAAAATTCTTTTGCATGTTGTGAGCAATGTAGTTCTTTCTTCTATCATGCCTTATTCAAGCGCTCGTGAGATATGGACCAAGCTTCAAGATAAATATAGCAAGTCCAACATTATTGAGGATGATTGTGTTGCTTCCACTTCTGGTCGAGATGAGTTCTCATCGTCTACCACCTCACCAACATGTGATGTTTCACTAGGTAATGATACGGTGAGTGGTGATAGAAATTGCAATGTGGATAGTGTGCTTACTATTTGTAATCCTTCATCCCTATCTAGTTGCAATGATCTATCTTTGGACCTTAACACTTCTAGCACTCATAACTCCTTACATGCTAGTGTTGATAGTCCTTGCATATCATGTATTAATGGCTTGAATAAATCTCATGGTGATATGCTTGTGTTGTCTTGTTGCCATGATAAAAATTCTTCTATTTCCTCTAGTGCTTGTGTTTCTAACCATGTAGAGGAAAATGAAGATTATATGGGCCAAGACAAGGTCTTGAATAGAGCTACAAGTGCAATCTCATCATCACCTTCCTCCGGTTCTCACATATGCCTTATGGCTAAGGGAACAAAGGTAACCTCTTTGGATCCCATTGTATCTCATGATGATGATGAGGTTGAGAATGATAATGATGATTATCGAGGTAAGTATGATATTACCTCTATTAAGAAAATGGGAGAGGTTGTCTATAGCGCTCTCTTCAAACATAAAATTGCTTCCTCCAACTTCATTTAAATATTGCATTATGCTATAGAAGGCAATGATCTTATTGAGGAGCAAGAAAACATAATTGATGAAAAGTTTGCGCTTGAGCGTGAGTATGCTAATGAAATTGCTCAACTAAAGTACTCCCTTGAAGAAGAACAAACCACCAAAGAATATCTTGAGGAGACTTTTACTCTAGAATTATCTAGAGTAAAGGAATACCATGATAGAGAACTTGCGGTGGCAAACTCCTTCAAGATTAAAAATGATGAACTTGAAGTTGATTATGCTAAAATTGTTGAGGATTTTAAGCACCTCGAAAGTGGCTCTCGGGTCATTAAGAGGGATCTCATCAAACTCACCGAGTCGCATGAGCAACTTAAAGCTTCATATTCAAAAGAGCTTGCCAAGTTGCCCGCACCTCTTGCTAATAATGATGATGCTTGTGCTACTAACTTTATTTCTTGTGAAGCATCTATTCTGAAGGAGAATGTTGAGCTAAAGGCTCAACTTGCATTGCTAACTAGCAACTATGGGAAATTAGAATAAAGTCATGTTAAGCTCTTGAGCTCGCATGAGGATCTTCTAGTCTCCCATGGTAGGCTAAAGTTAGCTCATGAGGCCATCGTGTCAAAGGTGACATCTAGTGGGCCTCATGTGGAAATTAGCACTATATCTACTCCAAATGTTATATTGCCATGTGCTAGTCCTTGTAATTCATCCTCTCACAAACATGCTATATCTCACGATGAATTACATTCTGTGCCTTGTTGCTCTAACAATGTATCATCTACTTCCTCTAGTACTTTTGTTGAAACTAACCATGTAGAAGAAATCAAAGAGCTCAAGGCTCAAGTCACTTCTTTGAAGAATGAGTTGAAAAGGGGTCATCAAGGGAAGGCCGCACTCAACAAAATCTTGAGTGTGCAAAAATGCCCCAATGACAAGAGTGGGATTGGATTCAACTCTAATGTCAAGAACAAGTCCACTATCAAGTTGAAGCACACGGATAACAAGAAGAATGGCCAAGATCAAGTAAAGAATCCGGCCAACATTGTTTGCTTCAAGTTCAAGGAAGAAGGGCATCATGTCAAGCATTGCCCATTAAAGAAGAAGTCCCTTGGCAAGAAGCAACAAGGGAAGCGGCCTCAAGCTCTACATCCTGTTAGGGATGGGCCTCCTCCCAAGAAGACTCAAGCTCTTCCTCAAGTTGTTGATTCATCCAAAAAATAAAGATGGCAAGAGTAGAACTTGCTACATATGTCGTGAGAAGGGGCACATTTCTTCCTCATGCACTATTGGTATCTCCTCATCCAACCCTATCATTATTGATAATGCTTATTCTCTTTGTAAGGATGAGGTTGATAATGTGTTTGCCAAATTTTTTGGTGCCCAATGTGGTGTCAAGAAAAGAACCATTTGGGTGGCCAAGCCTATTGTTACTAAATTCTTAGGACCCAACTTGGTTGGGGACCATCTAGCTAAAAATTGAGCAATAGGTGTTGGTTGTAGGGCATTGGAGACTTGGTTACATTATGAAGAAGTGAGGGATCTTCATCTAATATAATTGTTAAGTCAAGTCATGTGGATTATATTGCCTCTACTGTATATCTAATGTTCCTCCTTGCGATAACATATGCTTAACTCATTACATTGAAAGTTACTCGCCCCTTGTGCATGTGTTGGTTTTGTATCTCCCATGCTCTTGTACATGTTGTGATTTCCACTTAATTATCTTGAGGAATCAAGCATATTTTTGTGTATGATTAGGTGGCACACCATGTATGTGTGTTTCTTATGTTTGAGCCTTTCTTGGTTATATTTGGTATCTTATTTGGATCTTGTGAGAGATTAATGGACTATCCCATTTTGGGGGAGTGTTATGCTTGGGCATTCCACAAACCTAAAAATGTGTGTACATGAGAAATTTAAGTTCTATAATGTCCATTAATTATATGTATTTGGATCCGTTGCCTCGTGTTGGTTTTATGGTAGTATCACATTATGGGGGAGTCATATGCTTAGTGCATATTACAATCCTAAAAAATGTGAATATTCGAGGTTGTGTCACTTAGAATTGATATGGATAATTATCTAGCGCCTATGTGACACATTTGCTCATACAAGTTCCAATTTGCTTGAATGCATTTATTGATCATATTTTGGATCTTGTATATGAGAGTGTTTCTGTTAGACCCCTCCTTTATAAAGGAAAGGATCCCTGTGATTGCAATGCTAGTCCCTGGATCAATGCTAGCATCCACAGTTTAAGATGAAGTACACAGATACAAAGGTCGTTTATTACATTCATTCCAGAGATAAAAACATAGTCTTTTACAACTCAGGGCCATAGGCCTAATACAAGAGTTTTAAGGAATAAGTAAATAAACACAAGTCTTCATCTTCATGTGCCACAGGCAAGCATGTTGAGTGTAGACTCATGACTCCTATTCATCATCGAGTAACCTGCAACATCATCACAAGTTTACACGGAGGTTCAATACTTTGGAATAGTATTGGCAAGTGATACCTTAGTATATTTTAAGTGGACTATAATACTATATGCATTTTGGCTAAGTGTAGCTTGGCTTGCTTTGCTTGAAAATAAGTTTTTTCCTATTAGTTGAAATCACTAAGTTTTTCTTTGTCAAAACATTCCCAAGGAAACCACCAATAGACATTGAGGTCCTTCACCCTTGTTCACCCACAAATTTTTATTTAGAGGTTGGAGTGATGAGATTCTTGTAGCTTCCATGTCTTAATGCTCAAATGTGTCCATTGCCTTGGACTAGGCTAAGTACTTAGGTTTTCCATCTGCAGAGGTTGTGCACTTCCCCCACCAGACTTGGTTTCCCAAGACAGACCTTTCGAAGCCTTTCCTTAGTCAAATGGACGCGTTCCAACCTATCATCCCATCTACCACCAACTGTCCAAATGACTAAGTTCTAGCTACTTATATGATCATGGCAGAGCCCATATTGCCAAGTGGTTGCACTGTAAGCTTTCTCAACACTTGGCCTCCAAATCCCTTTGTGCCTGGGTTGCATACCACAAGTGAGATACACAACCCAAGTCCATGGCCTTGTGTAACCACTCAACATAACCCAATCATTCCATTCCACCCAGGAGGTTCATTTGACTTAGTTGTTTTATTAAGAAAATATAAGTCTCTTGACTTGGAATATTTTTATCATAAACCATATAGATGTTCACCACCCTTGTTTGCTATAAGCTAGGCTAAGCAAAGTATGGTAACTTAACTTAGGAAAATTTCCCTAGCAATTCTACTATTTCACTCTACTTAGGATTTCCCATCTTAGCACTAAGCAAAATATCATGCAATACTTTAGCAAAAATATCTAATGCTAGTACAAAACTTAGGATAGGAATATTCATGAAAATATCACTTGCCTTGGTATTGGGGAGAGTAGCACTCTTCACAATCACAATCACTAGCAAAATCTACACAAGAAATTAAAGCATAAATACACACAATTATATACAACCAAAAATAATATGAATGCATGGATGCAAGAATTTACTAAGTGGTGTTTTTGAAAATTCTACCAAGTATGTTCATGTCTACAGCAACTTAACATGACACAAGTTTGCCAACTAAACTTATTTGGCCCCAAAATAATTTACAAAAATAAATCTATAGCTAAAATAGCCCTAAACTTGTTCCACAAATAAAATCATTTTAACTGTTACTATATGCTAAATAAATTGGATATTTAGAAAGGCCTTGTTTCACTGAATCCAACGGTATAAAGTTTGCAAAAATCTAACGTGGCATTTGAAAGTTATGAGCATTTGAATTTGGATCAAAATTCTGATTTTTAAATCTGTTTTCAGATCTAACCTAGCCACGCGTCATGTTCTTATTCGCCTGCATCTTTCAAGACCGGATCGAACTCCACAGTAGGATCTAAATGAAATCTGGTGGCTCGGATCGTACCGCTTCGATTAAGTGAATCTATCCTAGCGCTACGATAAAGATCCGACGGTGCTATTATCTTGACCAAGATCTGGCGGCGGTGGCTATACGGCGGTCAATATCGATCGACGGAGGCGCTACAGGGGTAAGTGAGAACGAGGAGTAGCTCACCGTGCTCGGAGGTCTTGGCGGGCTCGTCGTACTCGTGGTTGGTCAAGGGCACTCGAGCACGTTGCGATTGCTCGCCGGAGTGGAGGGCGGCGTCGGTTGAGTCGATGGTCGTCGTGGACGCCGTGAACCACCCCAAGGCAAGGCGAGGACACGGTTAGATTCACAGAGTCAAGGTGGTCGTGTGTTTGAACTAGAAGTCACGGGCGGTGGGGCTTACCACTAGAGTTCACGGAGTTCAGATCTTGAAGACGGCGCCCGATTGTCGATGTGCCGGAGCTACGGTACATGCGAGGGTAAACGAAGGTGTCAAAGAAGCGCGAGGCTCACCGATCTAGTTTGCAAGAACGAGAGGCGAGGGGAGCTCGACTCACCGTAATTTGGAGCGATCGCCGGAGACAGCGGGGGTTGCAGAGGGTAATGCTCGCACTGGTGGCGCTCTGGTTCGGGTTGGGGGAGAGAGAGGACAGAGGGATTCTTATAGCCTGGTCGGCGAGAATCACTCGCCAATAACTCAATTGACGACGCAATTAAAAACGCAGCTCGCGTTGATTTGGGGACGAACGGGTCGTGCGGGTGGAGACGACGCCGACGTGGAGAAGGCCCGCTTGTCAGCGAGGTGCGCGGAGTCTAGGTGGGGTCTGCCTGTCAGCGGCTCGGTGCGTGCGCTTGCGCGTGGGAGTAGAATAAGAGGACCCCGGGTGGGCTTGCTGGGCTCGTTTTTCTGCTGGGCCAGATTCTGGCCGCGCGGCCTTTTTCTATTGAATAGTCCTTTTCTTTTTCTAAAATCATTTTCTGGTATGAATTTGATATGAATTCAAATCCTTTTGAAACCAAACTGCTTTGGGAATTTTTGTAGGGTTTTGTGGATTAAAAAATAGTCATTTTTAACTAAGTGGTTACTTTGCAAGGTTTGGTCAAACTTGGGTTTCAAAGTAAACAGAGATTTGCTCTAGTTTGCAAATATTTGAAAAAAAGACTTTGAAACCATTTCTAAATTTGGAATCTTGGTTTAAAAGCTTCACCTAATCTTTCCATCAATAGAGGCAAGCAAACTAGTACCTAAACATTTAAATTTCAAAAGGTGATGGCCATTTGAGATAAATTGCCCACATGAAATCATAGCTCAACTTCTGTCTCTAAATGATTTTTGAGAAAAACCCTGAATGAATGAATGATGCAAAGATGATATGAATGAGTTTTGAAACTATGATTTTTGGGATGTTACAAATCTAACCCCCTTAAGATGAATCTCGCCCTCGAGATTCGGGTTGGCTAGCAAATAGGTGAGGGTGGTCTTTCCGAAGATCATCCTCTCTTTCCCATGTTGCTTCCTCTTCGGAATGATGGTTCCATTGCACTTTACAAAATTTGATAGTCTTGGTCCTGGTAACTCTTTCCGCGGTCTCTAGAATCTTGACAGGCTTTTCCTCATAAGTGAGATCACTTTCTAGCTGAACTTCTTCCAAAGGTATGGTATCCTTCAAAGAAGACTCTTCCATTTCTGGGTGACATTTCTTAAGCTGACTCACATGAAATACGTTATGGACTGCTGATAGAGATTCTGGCAATTCAACTTCGTATGCAACTTCTCCTTTGCGACTTAGAATCTTGAATGGCCCAACATATCTTGGTGCCAACTTTCCTTTGACTCCAAATCTTTTCACTCCACGGAGTGGTGATACCCTGAGATAAGCTCTATCCCCAACTTCGTAGGTGACTTCTCTACGCTTAGAATCCGCGTAGCTTTTCTGTCGAGACTGTGCTATCTTCAATCTGTCCTTAACCAATTTGACTTTCTCTTCGGCGTCTTTGATAAGATCAGGTCCAAATAGGCTTCTTTCTCCCACACCATTCCATAACAATGGGGTGGTACACTTCCTTAGAGAGTAATTCACATGGTGCCATTCCAATACTAGCTTGATGACTATTGTTGTAAGAAAACTCTGCGTAGGGTAAACTTTCATCCCAACTTGCTCCATAATCTAAAGCACATGCTCTCAACATGTCTTCTAGAATTTGGTTGGTCCTCTCTGTTTGACCATGTGTTTGAGGATGAAAGGCGATCTTGAATTCAATCTCGTCCTAAGGATTCATGAAGTCTCCAAAAGTGAGAAGTGAACTGAGTTCCCTATCGACACAATCCTCTTTGGCACACCGTGAAGGCATACGATTCTGCTCATGTATATTTTTGCTAACTTGGCACTTGTATAAGTGGTCTTCACAGGTATAAAATGAGCCACTTTAGTTAGGCGATCCACTACTACCCATATGGAATCATACCCTGATCTGGTCCTTGGTAATCCGGTAATGAAATCCATACCAATATTTTCCCACTTCCATTCGAGAATAGGCGTGGTTGAAGCAAACTTCTTTGGTTTTGGTGTTCCGCTTTGACTCTGCTACACACATCACACAAAGCAATATGTTCGGCGATGTCCCTTTTGAGATTGTTCCACCAAACTTTCTTTCATGTCCATGTACATCTTGGTGTTTCCTGGGTGAATAGAATACGGAGAGTTGTGACCTTCTTGTAAGATCAGTTTCCGCAGCTCTGGGTCTTGTGGAACACATATATGTTTCCCGTGCCATAAGGTTCCTTGTTCATCAATATGGAAACTTTTAGCCTTCCCTAGACTAATATTTTCCTTAATCTTTTCAATTTCCTTATCAGTCTTCTGAACTTCTCGGATCTTGTCCAATAGAGTGGGTTGAACATCTAAGGACATGAGATGTCCTTCTGGTACAATCTCCAATCTGAGTTCCTTGAATTGCTTACACAAGTCATCTGGCAATTCCCCTTTGGTAAGGCCATTTACAAACGTCTTACGACTTAGAGCATCGGCTACTACATTTGCTTTACCAGGGTGGTATTGCAAACTTAAGTCGTAATCCTTGATAAGTTCTAGCCATCTTCTTTGTCTCATGTTGATCTCCTTCTGGGTGAAGATATACTTCAAGCTTTTATGATCGGTGAACACTTCACATCACTTACCCAAAAGGTAATGTCTCCATGTTTTGAGTGCATGGACGACAGAGGCTAACTCCAAATCATGAGTAGGATAGTTTACTTCATGAGTTTTGAGTTGTCTCGAAGCATAGGCTACGACTTTACCATCTTGCATAAGTACGGCACCCAAACCTTGATGAGACGCATCACAATACACTTGGAAATCCTTTTCCAAATCTGGCAGACATAGAACTGGTGCTGTCACAAGTCTCTTCTTCAACTCTTGGAAGCTGACTTCGCAACCTTCAGTCCAAGAAAATTTCTTGTCCTTCTTTAGCAATTCAGTCATTGGCTTAGCAACCTTCGAGAAATTTTCAATGAACCTTCTGTAGTAACCTGCTAAGCCAAGGAAACTACGAACTTCCTTCACATTCTTGGGTGATTCCCAATCTGTCACAGCTAAAACTTTAGCAGGATCAACTGCAACACCATCCTTTGTCATAACATGACCAAGAAATCCAACTTTCTCTAACCAGAACTCACACTTGCTGAATTTGGCATAAAGTTTATGCTCTCTTAACTTTTCAAGTATCAAGCGCAAGTGTCTTTCATGTTCTTCCTTGCTCTTGGAGTAGACTAGGATATCGTCGATGAAAACGACCACAAATTTGTCAAGGAATTCCATGAATACCTTATTCATCATGTTCATGAAGTATGCTGGAGCGTTGGTTAAACCAAAAGGCATCACAGTGTACTCATACAATCCATACCTTGTGGTGAATGCTGTCTTAGGTATGTCTTGCTCTCTTATCTTAAGTTGAAAATAGCCTGACCGAAGATCAATCTTCGAGAATACACATGCTCCTTCTAGCTGATCAAACAAGTCATTGATTCTTGGCAAAGGATATTTGTTCTTGATAGTAACCTCGTTGAGAGAACGGTAGTCAATACATAATCTTTGTGTTCTATCCTTTTTCTCCACAAACAATACTAGGGCTCCCCAAGATGAAGAACTTGGTTGAATAAACCCTTTCTGTAACTATTCTCCTAGCTGCTTCTTGAGTTCTTTCAGTTCATCAACTGACATTTTGTATGGTCTCTTAGATATTGGTCCAGAACACGGTACCAAATCTATCAAAAACTCCACATCTCTATCTGGTGGCATTCCTGGTAACTCCTCCGGAAATACGTCCGGATACTCACACACAATTGGCACACTGTCCATGCTAACCCCTTAAGAGAATTCAGTTTACCTCCTTTGGATTCAAAGTTTGACTTAAATTTTATTCTTTTTCCTTCTGGGGTTGTGATTGAAACTAAACAATTGGCACAATCTAATACTCCCTCATACTTAGCCATCCAATCCATTCCCAAAATCACATCCAATCCTTGGGAATTCAGGATTATTAGGTTCACTGGAAACTTATGTTTTCCAAACTCTATGACTAAGTCATGACATCTTGAGTTTACTATCATTTCTCCACCTGGAGAACTTACTCTTATAGGACACCCAATGGTTTCTACCGGTAGTTCATTTCTTTCAACGAATGCTTTTGATATGAATGAATGAGATGCACCAGTATCAAAGAGTACAAATGCTGAAATTAAATTGAGTCTGAACTTACCAGCAACGGCATCAGGCTCCTCATAGACCTCCTCCACATTGATGTGGTTAACCTGTCCTTTCTGGAAAGGATTAGGTTTGATAGGTCCTTCCACTTTCTTCTCAGGGCACTCATTAGCATAATGCCCCAGCTTCTTGCATTTGAAGCACTCAACCTGACTGATGTCCTTTTTAACATGCTGACTTCCACTTCCACTACCATTTCCACTGTGGTGGCTCTTATGTCCACTCTTGTGGTTTTTGTACTTATCATTGTCATGACTACGGTGATGCTTGTTGTCATGACGGTTGTGGTTGTGGTTGTGGTGCTTGTTGAATTTCCCATGTTTATGGGATCCTGAGCTGCCACTGTCATCATAGTGAGATCGTTTGTGAGACGATCCCGAGCTGTGCTTGTCGGAGTGTTTCCTCTTTCTACTCTCGACTTGCTTCATTTTACTTTCCAAAATAGCAGCCTTGTCACACAACGACTGATAAGTTGGAACATATGCTACAGGCAACTGTAGGTTCAGCTCATCATTCAACCCTTCCAAGAACTTTTCCTTTCTCTTGGCATCTGTATCAACCTCATCCGGTGCATAGCGTGCCAGATTGTTGAATTCTTCTATGTATCGCCACATCACGGTGGCGCTGTTTCAGTTGTGAAACTCCTTCTTTTCGACTCATTATCCCGGATGAGATATGAGCGTGCAAAACCATCCTCAAATATGTCTCATGTCACTTCATCAATGGAGTGGTGATTTGGAAGTTATCCCACCATGTGGCGGTGGTCCTTCCAACGGATGTCTTTGCGAATCGACTTTTCAGCATCGGTCATTACTGTCACCAAGTCTTTGTTCACAGAACGTAGCCAATCATTGGCTACCATGGGATCAGTTGTTCCCGTAAATTTTGCTGGCCTCAGACGTAGAAATCTGGTGAGCATGTCAAAACTCGGAGGGTTGTTGTTGTTGTTGTTGTTGTTGTTGTTGTTGTTGTTGTTGTTGTTGTTGTTGTTGTTGTTGTTGTTGTTGTTGTTGTTGTTGTTGTTGTTGTTGTTGTTGTTGTTGTTGTTGTTATTATTATTATTGTTGTTGTTGTTGGGGTTGTTGTTGTTATTGTTGTTATTCTGGTTCTGGATGAATGTTGTCATCATTTGCATAAGCTGTGTTTGCGCATTCATCATTTGTTGCATTTCCGGGGTGATGTTGTTGGGGTTGGGGTTTGCGCGACGGGGAGGCATCTGTGGTTTGTTCAAATAGACAAGAATGAGATACCCATAGATGTTTCATGCACAATACATCACAAGCAAACACATAACAAGCAACATAAGAATAAAAGTTCAACAACCACATAACAAGCTCATGAAGTAAAACACACAAGTGGCAAGCCATCCACATGTCGGATGGTCCAATAATACGTTCGCAATAACAAGTATGAATATGAAAGGTAAATGAGTAGTCAAGTCTACTCATCAGCATCTATCTCCTCGACGAAGGTAAGACCTGCGTTCTCCATCGCGGTCTTGTTCTCCTCAATCGTAGTGGTCAAAGAATCAACCTTGGTCTTGAGGGCCCTCTTCTGGGAGCGAAGCCTCTCAATAACCATCTGCTGCTGCTCAAGCTCGAAGTCCTTGGACTTCAGTTCCTCGGTCATGTCCCGGATCCTCTTGTTCCTATCCTGGACGCGTTTCTCCTGACTCTTGAACTTGCGGTCCTGGGCCTCAAACTTTGTCTCCATTTCCTTGATCATCTCATCCTGCTGCGCAAAAAGCTTGTCCTTCTCGCGAAGCTGCACCTGAAGCTCGTCATTACCTAGCATGACGTTCGTCCTGTCCGTATCTACGTGCCTGAGAAGAGTCTCTAAGTCCTGAAGATAAAGACGTATCGGCTCCGCAGTGCTCCTCGAGTCGTCCTCAAAGTCGATGGACTCTCCATCAACATCACGTCTTCCGAAGACGTGAAAGTGAGTACCCCTAACCTGTCGGGAGTGACGGCCTAACAGTCGTCCTATCAGGTCCTGCATGACTACCTCCATGCCTCTCTCCCTGTCATCGTGCATCAACTTGAAGACGATGGCCTCTGTAGTAGGCTCAGTCTGGCGTCCTGGCTGGGTCACCTTGAAGCCCCAGAGGTCCTTCCTCTCGAACTTGGTGAGTGGGTACACCGTGATGGTAGGAAGAGGAGATCAAGCAGTGTTAAGCTCAATGATACGGGAACCAAAACGAGTAACCCGAAACTCCTCAACCGTGTTGATGGCAATAGGCATCTATTTATAAGATTGAAAAAGTTAGAACAATGCAATTCAAGGTAAATCAAGACTAACATTCATACATATCCATGAAACATAATTGTCACACAAGTCATGCATACATGAGTTCATTACATCATTCAAGGTCCATACTTATTTAAAATATCTTTTGAAAACAAGGTGATAAGTGGTGGTCCAACTAACGAAGTGTCCTTACAATCCAATCTCACGGGATCTATTATTAAACACAATGTTCCTAGAGGCAATCCACCAATCTTGCTCTCTTGACTCTATCACTAAGTCTATAACATCTCCCCTTATTTCTTGGTTGGTGTCTTCCAACTCTTGAGTAAGCTCCTTCTCTTTTTCTAAGTCCTTTTGGAGGTTGAGCATTCTGCACTTAACTCTAGCACTTAGTTCCTTGATAGTCCTCCAAGCTGCATCCCTGGCTGACTCAAAGAATGTGGTGTGCATGGTAGTGTTGGTGTACATGCAGAATCCCCTTTCTTTGTGGTTGTCTTCCTTGTTTTTGTACAAGTGAAGTTGCACCCACCAATACTCCACTCCTTCATCCATCACTGGAAAGCCCTTGTACACGGCTTCACCATGTGCATCCATTGCCTCCATGAGGTCCTTGAGAATATTGGGAAACCTTTCACATTCCAAGGTCATGGTCATGAGTGGTCCCTTCTTCACGGCTTCGTTGATGGAGTTCATCTACAAAGGAAGTTGAAAGAGATTAGAAAAGTTTTACGAGAAGAATAGACAAGTGTAGAAGTAGTTGAAAAAAAAAACTTTTTCCTTAGTGGTTTTCCAGTCCTAGGGTCATAATCCTACAGGCAACACAGTGCTCTGATACCATCTGTTAGACCCCTCCTTTATAAAGGAAAGGATCCCTGTGATTGCAATGCTAGTCCCTGGATCAATGCTAGCATCCACAGTTTAAGATGAAGTACACAGATACAAAGGTCGTTTATTACATTCATTCCAGAGATAAAAACATAGTCTTTTACAACTCAGGGCCATAGGCCTAATACAAGAGTTTTAAGGAATAAGTAAATAAACACAAGTCTTCATCTTCATGTGCCATAGGCAAGCATGTTGAGTGTAGACTCATGACTCCTATTCATCATCGGAGTAACCTACAACATCACAAGTTACAGCCACAGAGGGTCAATACTTTGGAATAGTATTGGCAAGTGATACCTTAGTATATTTTAAGTGGACTATAATACTATATGCATTTTTGGCTTGCTTTGCTTGAAAATAAGTTTTTTCCTATTAGTTGAAATCACTAAGTTTTTCTTTGTCAAAACATTCCCAAGGAAACCACCAATAGACATTGAGGTCCTTCACCCTTGTTCACCCACAAATTTTTATTTAGAGGTTGGAGTGATGAGATTCTTGTAGCTTCCATGTCTTGATGCTCAAATGTGTCCATTGCCTTGGACTAGGCTAAGTACTTAGGTTTTCCATCTGCAGAGGTTGTGCACTTTCCCCACCAGACTTGGTTTCCCAAGACAGGACCTTTCAGAAGCCTTTCC
Organism: Avena longiglumis; assembly: GCA_030063025.1. Taxonomy (NCBI): domain Eukaryota; kingdom Viridiplantae; phylum Streptophyta; class Magnoliopsida; order Poales; family Poaceae; genus Avena; species Avena longiglumis. The sequence continues at coordinate 143,875,847 of CP125978.1, read as the reverse complement.
TTAGTCAAATGGACGCGTTCCAACCTATCATCCCATCTACCACCAACTGTCCAAATGACTAAGTTCTAGCTACTTATATGATCATGGCAGAGCCCATATTGCCAAGTGGTTGCACTGTAAGATTTCTCAACACTTGGCCTCCAAATCCCTTTGTGCCTGGGTGGCATACCACAAGTGAGATACACAACCCAAGTCCATGGCCTTGTGTAACCACTCAACATAACCCAATCATTCCATTCCACCCAGGAGGTTCATTTGACTTAGTTGTTTTATTAAGAAAATATAAGTCTCTTGACTTAGAATATTTTTATCATAAACCATATAGATGTTCACCACCCTTGTTTGCTATAAGCTAGGCTAAGCAAAGTATGGTAACTTAACTTAGGAAAATTTCCCTAGCAATTCTACTATTTCACTCTACTTAGGATTTCCCATCTTAGCACTAAGCAAAATATCATGCAATACTTTATCAAAAATATCTAATGCTAGTACAAAACTTAGAATAGGAATATTCATGAAAATATCACTTGCCTTGGTAGTGGGGAGAGTAGCACTCTTCACAATCACAATCACTAGCAAAATCTACACAAGAAATTAAAGCATAAATACACACAATTATATACAACCAAAAATAATATGAATGCATGGATGCAAGAATTTACTAAGTGGTGTTTTTGAAAATTCTACCAAGTATGTTCATGTCTACAGCAACTTAACATGACACAAGTTTGCCAACTAAACTTATTTGGCCCCAAAATAATTTACAAAAATAAATCTATAGCTAAAATAGCCCTAAACTTGTTCCACAAATAAAATCATTTTAACTGTTACTATATGCTAAATAAATTGGATATTCAGAAAGGCCTTGTTTCACTGAATCCAACGGTATAAAGTTTGCAAAAATCTAACGTGGCATTTGAAAGTTATGAGCATTTGAATTTGGATCAAAATTCTGATTTTTAAATCTGTTTTCAGATCTAACCTAGCCACGCGTCATGTTCTTATTCGCCCGTACTGCAAGACCGGATCGAACTCCACAGCCGTAGGATCTAAATGAAATCTGGCGGCTCAGATCGTGTACCGCTTCGGATTAAGTGAATCTATCCTAGCGCTACGATAAAGATCTGACGGCTGCTATTGTACTGACCAAGATCTGGCGGCGGAGCGGTGGCTACCGGCGGCGGAACAGTCAGTCGACGACGGAGGCGGCGCTACAGGGGGTAAGTGAGAACGAGGAGTAGCTCACCGTGCTCAGGAGGTCTTGGCGAAGCTCGTCGTACTCGTGGTTGGTCAAGGGGCGCTCGGGCACGGTTGCGATTGCTCGCCGGAGTGGAGGACGGCGTCGGTTGAGTCAGATGGTCGTCGTGGACGTCGCTGTGAACCACCCCAAGGCAAGGCGAGGACACGGTTAGATTCACAGAGTCAAGGCAGGGTCGTGTGTTTGAACTAGAAGTCACGGGGCGGTCGGGGCTTACCACTAGAGTTCGCCGGAGTTCGTACTGAAGACGGCGGCGCCCAGTTGTCGATGCTGCCGGAGCTACGGTACATGCGAGGGTAAACGAAAGGTGTCAAAAGAAGCGCAGAGGCTCACTGATCTAGTTTGCAAGAACGAGAGGCAGAGGGGAGCTCGACTCACCGTAATTTGCGGAGCGATCGCGAGACGGGGTTGCAGAGGTAATGCCTGACTGGTGGCGCCTGGGTTCGGGGTTTGGGGAGAAGAGAGAGGAGAGGGATTCTTATAGCCTGGTCGCGGCGATAATCACTCTGCCAATAACTCGAATTGACGCCGAATTAAAACCAGAAGCGCCGCGTTGATTTGGGACGAACGGGTCGTGCGGGTGGAGACGACGCCGACGGAGAAGGCAGCTTGTCGAGGTGCGTGGAGTCTAGGTGGGGTCTCACTCGGTCGCGCTTGGCGTGGGAGTAGAATAAGAGGACCCGGGTGGGCTTCTTTGGCTCGTTTTTTTCATTGGGCAGATTACGCGGCCTTTTTCTATTGAATAGTCCTTTTCTTTTTCTAAAATCATTTTCTGGTATGAATTTGATATGAATTCAAATCCTTTTGAAACCAAACTGCTTTGGGAATTTTTGTAGGGTTTTGTGGATTCAAAAACAGTCATTTTTAACTCAGTGGTTACTTTGCAAGGTTTGGTCAAACTTGGGTTTCAAAGTAAACAGAGATTTGCTCTAGTTTGCAAATATTTGAAAAAAAGACTTTGAAACCATTTCTAAATTTGGAATCTTGGTTTAAAAGCTTCACCTAATCTTTCCATCAATAGAGGCAAGCAAACTAGTACCTAAACATTTAAATTTCAAAAGGTGATGGCCATTTGAGATAAATTGCCCACATGAAATCATAGCTCAACTTCTGTCTCTAAATGATTTTTGAGAAAAACCCTGAATGAATGAATGATGCAAAGATGATATGAATGAGTTTTGAAACTATGATTTTTGGGATGTTACAGTTTCTTGGTATGTGTTTCCTCATATTTAGATCTCTATATCATCATGGAAACCATTTGCTTCAAGTAAATCTAATCACTAGTGATTGCGTGACTATTAGAAGCTACCAAGAATCTTGTTCTAAGTATCATGCTTAATTCTTATATTTTGTTATATGCTTCTTGTTGTGACTATGATCTTGGATATCCATGCGAGCTACCTTGGGAAAATTATTCCCAATATTTATTGTCCTTGGACAATGAGTACTCAATTTATGGTAGAATTTATTGATCATAATCACTTTGGCCTTTGTTTAATTTTATCCTATCTTTGGCCAAGAAAAAATGTTTTGTGTTGTCTCCCAAGCCTTCCTTTCTTCTTTTGGATCTTCTTATTGTATTGATATCCTCTTGTGTTTTTCTTATTGTAGGTAGTAGTGATGATCCCATTTGTGTGCATTTTGCATTCAAAAGAAAATTCTATATAATGTACTACTTATGGGTGAGCTCTCCTATATTATCTAGAACAATCTTTTTATGCTTCCTTGTTTGATCCATATCGGGTTTTATGTGCTTGGAAGTTTGATCTATTCGTTTTGGTATTTTGTGCCATCATGAAAAGTTTGGAGAGTTTGGTTTACTTGTTGGAACCTTACTCTTCTTGGGAGTTGGTTTTGTCCTTTTATGTGATTTATTATATATCTTCCTTGTGTGTGCTTGTTTTGTTATGGGCATATGCCTTTGTGATGTTATCCATTTAGAAACATACACACATATGTGAAGATAATTTTAGTTCGTTTTAAATCCTTGGAGACCACCTTTCTATTCCTTTTGATTCTTTGGTGGCTTCCAAATTTAATTGCCTATGGGTGCTTGTTCCTATTGTTTGCATCTTTGGGCACTCATATTTGTTCTCTCATGCCTTGTATTGTTCAATGAACTTGGATGAGTGAGGATTCCATGATTATGCACCTTGTTCCCAAATGCAATTATCATAATTGGTGCATTATCTTTGGGGAGCTCATCTAAGTCATTTAATACTGCTCATTTATCTTCTGTCTCATTTATTGTGCCTTAAATGTTTATGGGGGAGTGAGGATTCCATATTTGTGCATTTTTGTATTGAAATACACCGATTTTAAAGTATGCACAAATCTTGGGGAGCTTATCAATTTTATTTAAGCATTTATTTGATCTTTCATGTGTTGTGTTTTAAATTCTTATGGGGGAACAAGGATTCCATATTTGTGCATTATGTATTCCAATGCATTTATTTTAAAATTGTGCACAAATATTGGAGAGCTTCTCTATTTGTTATTTAAAACACTCTTTTGCTCATATCATAATATCTTGTAGTTTCCATTTGGACTCATTTGTTGTTTTCAAATTGGTTTGTCGGATCTTGTGATTGCTTGCGTCTTTTATTTTATTCCTTTGGCAATCTTCGGATCCTCGATATAGTTCTACTCCCTCCCAAGTATTCATCATTGTATATGTGCGAAGACACACCTTTGGAGGAATTATTACTATATTGGTCGTCTAGAACTATTCACCCATTTTGGCAATCGATGCCAGTGGGGGAGATGTTTTGGAGGGTTTAAGGGAAGTTTGTTCTTAAGCATTTGCCTCTCATGCTCTTGCATCTTTTTTGTTGCTTTTCATGTTGAATATATAGAGGAAACTCTACCAACGGTAATGGTTCATCACACACGCATATATTGTGGGGGAGCTTGCTCTATATATTATGGGCGTACCAACATCACATACTTGTGTAGTATTTGATGTTGGCGCAACCATTTTTTATTCATTAATTTGACTATATAAACCCTCTCAAAGGATTGTCATCAATTACCAAAATGGGGGAGATTGAAAGAACATGTGTGCCCCCATGTGTGTTTTTGGTAATTAATGAAAATGTTTTATGGACTTATGTTTGCATTGAGTTTTACTTGTAGGATTTGTCCATAGACAATGCTTGAACCATATGGTGGCTTCAAGGTTGGAATAAGAATAAAGTGAAGAAGATCAAGTGTTGATCAAGGTTTCATAAGATGGTCTCAAGTGTATCGTGCCATCCTTATGGTGATCATGGATATGTGAAGATATGCCTAAAAGAGAAGCTATTCCATAGTGGAGTATGGGGGAGCATCTTCACCAAGCTAGTGAAATCAAGAAAGGTGCTCCATCCTGAGTATGGATATGTGAAGATATGCCTAAAAGTGAGGCTCTTCCATAGTGGAGTATGGGGAGCATCTTCACCAAGCTAGTGCAATCAAGAAAGGTGCTCCATACTGAGGTGTGTAATATACAAGACAAAGGTTTGATATTGATAGGGTTTCTTTCTAACTGGTCTCGTGGTGTTAGTTGGAGAGACCGGTTTATAGGATAGATAATCGTACTATCAAGAGGGGCTCTCAAGTGAGTAACTTGATCATATCTCTCGGTGAGAGCTCAAACCTTTGCATACCTGGCATCATATTTCTTGGTTCTTAATTGGTTCTTATCCATGAGAGGTTTTAGATATTGTGTCAATCTCTATTACAAGCTTAAGTTCATCAAAAACGGATTTCATATGCATTCTCTATTGTGTTTTCGATATTGGAGGTTTTACCGGTTTGTCTTTTATAGATAGGTTAAACCTTTCATCATTTGGTTTTATCCTACCTTGCTGTACTATGATGGTTCCCTGCATGATATTTTAGAGATCGTTACTATCTTCGAAACGAGCCCAAGATCATCAAAATCGGAGTCCGAATTAAAAAGTTATGATGGTTTCAGTTTTGCTGTTCCTGCCAGTTTTCAGGGGGGGGGGGGGTTATTCGGCCATGGGGGCGGATTACCCGGCCCAATTTTTGGAAAACGTCTAAGGACTTTGAGGCGTGGCTCCCATTAATGGGGGCGGATTATCCGCCCCACATATCCGCCCCTATACTGAGAGTCGCGCCGCGAAGTCCTTAGCCATTTTTTGGCCCGGGGAACCCGAAATATCCCGGGGGGGGGGGGAGGGGGAGGGGGCGGATTATCCGGCCTGGAAGGTCCCAAACGGTCATATTTCATTGGGGAGGGGTATAAATAGACCCCTTCTTCCTCCTTAGGCCTGTTTCTTGAATTCTCTCTCTCCTCCATTGTTTTGACCTTCAAGAGCTTGCAAATACTCTCAATCCCTCCCATATTTCTTGAATCTTTTTGGGGGATTTGAAAGGGGAGATCTAGATCTACAACTCCACCAATCCATCTCTCCTCTATGTGAGGGGAACATATTGGGATCTAGATCTTGGGGTTTCTTTTGTGGATTTCCTCGTGCGTTCTTCCTCTATTATTCTCCCACTAGCTTTTGTAGCTTTTGTGGAATTTGGGAGAGAAGGACTTGAGCACTTCCCGTGTTCTTGCCATCGCATTTGGTCCATCGGTTTGAGTTCTCCTCGAAGGATTTGGTGAGTGAAAGTTGAGAAGCTTTTTACTCTTGGGTTCTTGGAACCCTAGATGGTTTGTTGGTGTTGCAGGTTGTGGCCTTGGTGGCGTTTGTTGGGAGCCTCCGATTAAGTTGTGGAGAAGTGCCCCAACCTTGTGAGAGGTTCCGGTTGCCACCGACAAGTGCACCGATAGTGGAAGTGTGGATCGATCCTGTTGGGGTGAGATTCACCGGAGAATAAGGGAGGCCTTTTGTGGCGTAGGTGGTTTGATACCACCCCCTCTCCAATGAGACGTACTCTCTTTATGGGAGGAACTCGGTAATAAATCATCGTCTCCGCGTGCCTCGGTTATCTCTATACCCGAGCTATTTACTTATGCACTTTACTTTGTGATAGCCTTCGTTCTTGAATTATTATATCTAGCTATCACATAGTTGCTTGTTTTGCTTAGCATAAGTTGTTGGTGCACATAGGTGAACCGTAGTTTATATAGGGTTTGTGCTTGACAAAGTAAACGCTAGTTTTATTCCGCCTTTGTTAAGCCCATCTCATAAAAGTTTTAAACCGCCTATTCACCCCCCTAGGCGGCATCTGTATCCTTTTCAACTGTCATTTTGGGGTTATGCACTAGAAATCGCTGCATTCACTTTAAATCAGGCACCATCTAAATCCGTTGAAAAGACACCATATGAATTATGGTTTGGAAACAAACCTGAGCTGTCATTTCTTAAAGTTTGGGGATGTGATGTTTATGTGAAGAAACTTCATCTTGATAAACTCGAACCCAAAGCGGAAAAATTCTTCTTCATAGGATACCCTAAGGAAAGTATTGGGTATTCCTTCTATCACAGATCCGAGGGCAAGGCTTTCGTTGCTGAGAATGGATCCTTTCTAGAGAAAGAGTTTCTTGCGAAAGGTGTGTGTAGTCGGAAGGTAGAACTCGAAGAGGTTATTGAACCTTCTCTTCATAATATGGCGAGTAGCTCAGCGCCGGAAGTTGTTCCGAAGTTGACTTCACCGAATGAAGAGGGAACTAATGATAATGATCATGAAACTCCAAAACAGAATACTACCAAACCTCGTAGGTCAAGCAGGATGTGTGCAGCTCCTGAACTGTATAGAAATCCTGTTATGAATTTCATGGTTGATGAAATAGATGACCCTGTGACGTATGAAGAAGCGATGATGATCAATTATTCCAACAAATGGCTAGAAGCCATGAAATCCGAGATAGAATCCATGTACGAAAATCATGTTTGGACCTTGGTGGACTTACCTCATGACCGAAAGGCCGTGGAGAACAAATGGATTTTCAAAAGAAAAACTGATGCTGATGGTAATGTAACCATATATAAAGCTTGACTTCTCGGAAAGGGGTTTTGAAAAATTCAAGGAGTTGACTAATATGAGACATCCTCTCCCATAGCGATGCTAAAGTAAGTTAGGATTATGTTAGCAATTTGCATATTTCGATTATGAGATATGACAGATGGATGTCAAAACTGTGTTCCTCAATGGAAACATTGAAGAAGAGTTGTATATGATACAACCAAAGGGTTTTGTCGATCCTAAGGATGCTGACAAGGTATGCAAGCTTCAGCGATCCATCTATGGACTGAAGCAAGCATCCTGGAGGTGGAATCTCCGCTTTGATGAGGTGATGAAAGAGTTTGGATTTGTCCAAACTTATGGAGAGGCTTGTATTTATAAGAAAGTGAGTGGGAGCAATGTGGCATTTCTGATATTATATGTGGATGACATATTACTAATCGGAAATGATATAGATCTTTTAAACAGTGTTAAAAGATATCTAAACAGCAAATTTTCAATGAAGGACCTAGGTAAAGCATCATACATATTAGGCATAAAGATCTATAGAGATAGATCAAGACGCCTAACAGGGCTATCACAGAGTATATACCTTGATAAGATTTTAAATAAGTTTAAAATGGACGAAAGTAAGAAGGGTTTCTTACCTATTTTGCAAGGCAAGACATTGAGTAAGACTCAAAGTCCGGCTATGGCGGAAGAAAGATAGATGATGGACAAGATCCCCTATGCTTCAGCCATAGGATCTATAATGTACGCCATGCTATGTACAAGACCGGATGTGGAACATGCTATTAGTTTGACTAGTAGATACCAATCTAATCCAGGTTCGGAACATTGGATAGCGGTCAAGAATATCCTTAAGTACTTAAGAAGAACTAAGGAAATGTTTCTTGTGTACGGAGGTGAAGTAGAGATCGTCGCTAAATGCTATGTAGATGCTAGATTTGACACCGATTCGGATGACTCTAAGTCTTAATCCGGATACGTATTTATCATGAACAGAGGATCAATTAGTTGGAGGAATTCCAAACAACCTGTGGTGGCGGGATCAACAACGGAGGCCAAATATGTTGCTGCTTCAGAAGCAGCTCAGGAAGCGGTTTGGATGAAGGAGTTCATAACCGAACTAGGTGTGGTTCCTAGTGCGTTTGACCCAATGGTGATCTATTGTGACAACAATGGAGCCATAGCCAATGTCAAGGAACCAAGGTCTCACAAGAATTCCAAGCATATTAAGCGTCGGTTTCACTTTGTCCGCGAACATGTCAAGGATAGATATATAAAGATTTGTAAAGTACACACAGATCTCAATGTAGAAGATCCGTTGACTAAAACTCTCCCTAGGGAAAAATATGATCAACACCAGAACTCCATGGGTGTTAGATTTATCACTATATAACTAGATTATTGTCTCTAGTGCAAGTGGGAGACTGAAGGGAATATGCCCTGAGAGGAAGTAATAAAGTTGTTATTATGTATATTCCAAGTATATGATAGATGTTTATTTTGCATGCTATAATTTTATTAATATGGAAACATTAATACATGTGTGTTTAATACACATATATAAAGTTCCTAGTTATGCATATCTTATGAACTAGCTCGTTGATTAACAAGATGATCAAGGTTTCCAGATCATGGACATTGGATGTTGTTAATAATGAGGTCACAACATTATTGGAATGGTGTGATGAACATTCATATGGAGTATGGCATTACGATCAAAGTCATTGTGTTTATATTGCTATAACATCATACGAAGTAATCCTAATCCCTAGACCATGAGATCATGTCAATCACTAACACTAGAAGAGTATCTTGATAACATCTAACGTCACACCGTAACAGGGTGACTATAAAAGTGGGTTTAGTACTACGAAGGTGTTATGTAGAGTGATATGTCCATTTTGCATCACTATTCTATTCCATAATTTGCTTCTATTCATTCATATCTTTCATATTAAGAGATGATACTTATGTTATTTCATCTGTTTTTGCATGTTGGATGATTCTTGAAGGATGAACTACCGGAGTCGGGATTCTGATGGAAAAAAGCAGTGTCTAGATGCAATTTTCGGGAAGATCAGAAAATACCAGAAAACTATGGAAAATCATATTTTTCTAGAAGATGAAGGAAGCCAGAAGGGGAGGCGGAGTTGGGCCACAAGGGGGCCACACCCAACCCCTAGGTGCGGGCCACCCTAGGCCGCGCCACCAGGGGGTGTGGCCACCCTGTCCCACCTCTGGCTCCGCCCCTTCGCCTATATCTTCCTCCCGAAACCCTAAAGTTCGGGGAGCGACCACAGAAAGATTCCGCCGCCTCTGCGGGGCAGAAACTAAGAGAGAGAAAGTGCTCTCCGGTAGACAGATTTCTGCCGGGGAAATTCTTTCCCGGAGAGGGGAGATCGTCACCATCAACACCATCATCAAGCTAGACTTCATCGGGATAATCATCATCCACACCACCATCTCCACCAGCACCATCATCACCACTCCATCCCGCTGTAACAATTGTGTTGAATCTTGCATAGTCCTTAGGGGGAACTTTCCCGGTGTTGATTACTTTTATAGTTGATGCTTGTGAGTGGAACCATTGAATTATTGTTTATGTTCAGATTGTTATTCATCATCATATCATCTCTGATCTTGATCCATATGATGTCTCGTGAGTAGTTCGTTTAGTTCTTGAGGACATGGGAGAAGCCATGTTGTTAGTAGTGGAATTGTGTTGAGGTATTATTCAATGGTTAATATTTAAGTTGTGGTGCTATTCTTCTAGTGGTGTCATGTGAACATCGACTATATGATACTTCACCATTTATGGGCCTAGGGGAATGCATTGTGTATTTGGATACTAATTGTGGGGTTGCCGGAGTGACAGAAACCTGAACCTCCGTTAGGAAACCTTTGCACAAGGGAGTGTAGGATCTCAGAGTTTAAGGCGGTGGTTAGGTTTTTTGTTAGGGATATACTTTCCGGGTATACCCACAGGACTCGCTGACCAGGGTGGACCACCAACGTGTTAGAGCTTTGCTTCATGGGCGGCCTATTCAGAGAAAGAGGGGATCCAGTTCTGCTATGACAAGGCCCAGAAGAGTTACCGACTTAGGCCTGTAGTATTACTTGTAGTCCAAGCTATACAAAGTTACCGACTCTGTATGGTAGCCGGATAGGTCTCTCCTGTAACCCTAGGCCCCGGTGACTATATAAACCGACCCTATGGGAGCCTTTAGGGCACAACTCAATACACACAACCACAACCAACTCGCACAGGCGAACCTCCCTTGTAATCCGTTGTAACATCTGTAGGGTTCGCAGCATAGAAAACAAAAAATTTCCTACGATGGGAACTATGTACCAAGATCTAGATACTAGATACAAACAACGGGCAGATGTATATTCGTAGAGAACATACCCTTGAAGACCGACAAAGCTTAACGAGTTCAACTCGTGGTTGATGTAGACGACCTCTTGACGATCTCAAGATCGAGAGGAAGTCCTAGCGCCGCAAAGCATAAGCGCATCCGTGCTCGCACACACATACAAGACACTGAGCAACCTCCGCCTCCTCGCTCCAGCGATGCAGTGGAAGCACAAACCTTTCTTGCCGAATAGCCACCGGGAACATGTATCTCTCTAGTCCGAGACCATGGGGGATAAATTCGAGAGGGGGAGAGAGATCCTTCACGAGGAGGTGCGAGTGAGAAGTGAGGAGAGGGGTGCCTTTTATAGGAGGAGGGGGGACCCCAAGGGGGTGGCCGGCGCATGGGGGCTGCCCCTTGCCCTCCCCTCTTCATGTGGGTGGACACTCCACTCAAAAAATTCCTTTAAATTCCCTCCACTCAAAATCCCACTCAAACATGCCATTAAATTTCCACCAAATTTAATGCAAACTCTCATTAAATAAAACTCTTTTTATTTTATTCAGAATTTTTTCAATTACTTTAATGACAAACATTCAAAAATAACCTTGCTAGAATTCTATTTCACATGCATAACCACTTTATGCAATTTCACCCGAAAACCTGTTTCGGTATCTAGTGAAATAAATTACTGCGCTTGTTTATTCTTTCGGCATGAAACATTTGCTCCAACTGGATGCCAGTGTCCCTCAAGTGTGTCACCCTACAGTTCGCGAATAATGCGGACATGATCGAGAACCTTCTCCGATCAATAATCAGTAGCGGGACCTGGAGATCCATACTGACTCCCACACATTCAACGATGACTTTTCCTGTGATCGTCGGAACCTTTTACGCTTGTATCTTAATCCCTTTGTTTCACGATATATTACATGTCAGAGATTCGATCATCGGTATCTCCATACCTAGTTTGATCTCGTTACTGACATGCACTCTTTTCTCGTTCCCGTGATATAACATTCTAGTGATCAAATCACTTGCTTGCAAGCTAACCAATGTGATATCACCGAGAGGGCCCAAAGCATATCTATCCGTCATCGGGATGAAAAAATTCCACTCTTGATCCATGATTCTCAACATAACACTTTAGTAGCTTTGAAGCCATCTTTATAATCACCCGATTCACGGAGTGACGTTTGATGTCAACAAGAAACTCTTCCGGTGTTAGTGATTGGCATGATCTCATGGTCTAAGGATTAGGACTACTTCGTAAGTTGTTTATAGCAATATAAACTCAATGACTTTGATCGTAATGCTATACTTCGGATGAATGTTCATCACACCATTACACTAATGTTGTGATCTCGTTATTAACAACATCCAATGTCTATGATCAGGAAACTATGATCATCTTGTTAATCAACGAACTAGTTTACGAGAGAGGCATAACTAGGAACTTTCTGTTTGTTTATTAAACACACATGTATTAACGTTTCCGTATTAATACAATTATAGCATGAAAAATAAAAATCTATCATATACTTGGAATACACATAATAAACATTTTATTATTGCCTCTCAGGGCATATTCCCTTCAACATCCCACTTGCACTAGACACAATAATCTAGTTACATAGTGATGTATCTAACACCCATGGAGTTCTGGTGTAGATCATGTTTTGCTCTAGGGAGAGTTTTAGTCAACGGATCTGCTACATTGAGATCCGTATGTACTTTACAAATCTTTATATCTCCATCCTTGACATGGTCGCGGATGGAGTGAAGCCGGCGCTTAATATGCTTGGAATGCTTGTGAGACCTTGGCTCTTTGGCATTGGCAATGACACCATTGTTGTCACAATAGATCACCATTGGGTCCAACGCGTTTGCAACCACACCTAGTTCAGATATGCACTCCTTCATCCAAACTGCTTCCTGAGCCGCTTCTGAAGCAGCAACAAATTCGGCATACGTTGTTGATCCCGCCACCACAGGTTGTCTGGAGCTCCTCCAACTAATCGCTCCGCCATTCATGAGAAATACGCATCCAGATTGAGACTTAGAGTCATCCGGATCGGTGTCAAAGCTAGCGTCGACATAACACTTAGCGACGAGCTCTTCTTCACCTCCGTATACAAGAAACATATCCTTAGTTCTTCGTAAGTACTTCAGGATATTCTTGACCGCTTTCGATGTTACGAACTGGATCCGATTGGTACCTACTATTCAAACTAATAGCATGTGCCACATCCGGTCTTGTACATAGCATGGCGTACATTATAGAGCCATTGGCTGAAGCATAGGGGGCCTTTTCCATTATCTCTCTTTCTTCCATGAAGCCGGACTTTGAGTCTTACTCAATGTCGTGCCTTGTGTCATAGGTAAGAACCCCTTCTTACTATCTTCCATTTTAAACTTCTTTAAAATCTTATCAAGGTATGTACTTTGCGATAGCCCTATTAGGCGCCTAGATCTATCTCTATAGATCATTATGCCTAATATGTATGACGCTTCACCTAGGTCCTTCATTGAAAATTTGCTGTTTAGATAAATTTTAACTCTGTTTAAAAGATCTATATCATTTCTGATCAATAATATGTCATCCACATATAATATCAGAAATGTCACATTGCTCCCACTCACTTTCTTGTAAATACAAGCTTCTCCATAAGTTTGGACAAATCCAAACTCTTTGATCACCTCATCAAAGCGGAGATTCCAACTTCGTGATGCTTGCTTCAATCCATAGATGGATTGCTGAAGCTTGCGCACCTTGTTAGAATCCTTAGGATCGACAAAACCCTTTGGTTGTATCATATACAACTCTTCTTCAATATTACCATTGAGAAACGCGGTTTTGACATCCATCTGCCATATCTCATAATCGAAATATGCAACAATTGCTAACATAATCCTAACTGATTTTAGCATCGCTACGGGAGAGAATGTCTCATCGTAGTCAACTCCTTGAATTTGTCGAAACCCCTTTGTGACAAGTCGAGCTTTATAGACGGTTACATTACCATCAACATCAGTTTTTCTTTTGAAAATCCATTTGTTCTCCACGGCCTTTCGGTCGTGAGGTAAGTCCACCAAGTTCCAAACTTGATATTCATACATGGATTCCATCTCGGATTTCATGGCTTCTAACCATTTGTTGGAATCCGGGCTCATCATCGCTTCTTCATATGTCGCAGGGTCATCATTTTCATCAACCATGAAATTCATGACAGGATTTCCGTACAGCTCGGGAGATGCACGCGTCCTGCTAGACCTGTGAGGTTCGGTAGTACTCTCTTTCGGAGTTTCATGATCATTATGATTAGTTCCCTCTTCAACAGGTGAAGCCAACTCCGGAACAACTTCCGGCGCTGCGCTACTCGCCATACTTTGAAGAGAAGGTTCAATAACCTCTTCGAGTTCTACATTCCGACTACTCACACCTTTCGCAAGAAACTCTTTCTCTAGAAAGGATCCATTCTTGGAAACAAAAACCTTGCCCTCGGATCTGTGATAGAATGAATACCCAATAGTTTCCTTAGGGTATCCTATGAAGACGCATTTTTCCGCTTTGGGTTCGAGTTTATCCGGTTGAAGTTTCTTCACATAAACATCACAACCCCAAACTTTAAGAAATGACAGCTTAGGTTTGTTTCCAAACCACAATTCATACGGTGTCTTTTCAACGGATTTAGATGGTGCCCGATTTAAAGTGAATGCAACAGTTTCTAGTGCATAGCCCCAAAATGACAACGGCAAGTCCGTCTGAGACATCATAGATCGAACCATATCTAATAAAGTACGATTATGACGTTCTGACACACCAATTCTCTGTGGTGTTCCGGCAGGTGTGAGTTGTGAAACAATTCCACACTCTTTCATGTGAGTGCTAAACTCGTAACTTAGATACTCACCTCCACGGTCGGACCGTAGAAATTTGATCTTTCTATTACGATGATTTTCCACTTCATTCTGAAATTCCTTGAACTTTTCAAAGGTTTCAGACTTGTGTTTCATCAAGTAGATATAACCGTATCTACTCAAATCATCCGTGAAAGTAACAAAATAACGATATCCACCTCGGCGACACACTCATTGGACCATATACATCGAATGTATGATTTCCTATAAATCGTCGCCCATTCCATTGAACGGAAAAGCGTTCTAGTCATCTTGCCCATAACGCAGGGCGCACATGTATCAAATGACTCATAATCAAGTGATTCCAAAAGTCCATCCGAATGGAGCTTCTTCATGCGTTTAACGCCAATATGACCTAGGCAAGTGCCACATATATGCGGATATATCATCATTTAGTTTAATCCTTTTAGCATCAACATTATGAATATGTGTAACATTATTATCGAGATCCAAAAGAAATAAACCATTCATCATCGGTGCATGACCATAAAAGATTTTATTCATATAAATGGAACAACCATTGTTCTCAGATTTAAATGAATAACCACTTCGCATTAAACACGATCCAGATACAATGTTCGTGCTCAGTGTAGGCACCAGATAACAATTATTCAAGTTTATTACTAATCCTGACGACAAGTGGAGAGGCAGCGTTCCAACGGCGATCACATCAACACTTGATCCATTGCCAACACGCATCTTGACCTCACCCCTTGCTAGCGGTCGCTTGTTCATGACCCACGATTCGAAAGTTACAAATATTAGCAACCTGACGTATCAAATACCCGGTGCTCTGCGAGCACTAGTCAAGTACACATCAATAACATGTATATCATATATACCTTTGTTTGCCTTGCGGCCTTCTTGTCTCGCCAAATACTTGGGGCATTCGCTTCGATGGCGATCCCTTACAATAGTAGCACTCGGTATCAGACTTAGGTCCAACTCGGGGTTTCTTTTCAGGCACGGCAACCGGCTTGCCTCCCTTACTTCCCTTCCGTTTTCCCTTCTTGTCTTTCTTGAAGTGTTCCTATTGATCATCAACACTTGATGTTCCTTTTTGATCTCCACTTCTGCAGTTTTAAGCATTGTAAGCTCGGGAGAGACTTCTTCATGCCTTGCATATTATAGTTCATCACAAAGCTCAGATAGCTAGGTGGCGAGGCTGAGAACACGATGGATGCCTAAGTCAATGGGAATCGTTATTCCCAAGGACACAATCTTATCGGTAACCGAAATCTTGAGTACATGCTCACTAGCAGTTGTGCTCTTCCATCATGCAGCTAAAGAACTTTTACGAGCGTTGTAGCTCTCTACAGCATGTGTGTCGAAAATCATTTTCAACTCACCCATTGTATCAAAAGCATTGCCGTTTCGAACGCTTTGAGTTCGGCTCTAGCCCATACAATATGCCGCAATGAACTAAGTTGTGGTCCTCACGAGTCGATAGACATTCTTCTCCTCATCGGGGCATCCTCAAAGGTGGGGGCCTACGGCGCTTCTAGCACATATTGCTTTTGTGCAGCAGAGAGGAGAATCCTCAAATTCATGGCCCATTCGGTAAAGTTGCTACCGTTCGTTGCAAGTTTCTCTTTCTCCATGAACACATTGAAATTAAAAGCAGGTGGTGCCATCTACAACAGAATTTGTAAAGTTTAGACTAAGTTTATGATAAATTTAGTTCAACTAATCCATATTACGAATGAACTCCCACTCAAAAACGACATCCCTCGTTCCTTTTTGGTGATTACATGAACCAAATCCACTACACCAAGTCCGATCATCACGTGAGTCGGTGTAGCTTCAAAGGCGAGCATCAAATGGGCATCATATCTACTATATGACTCATGCTTAACCTTTTGGTCCGTGTTCCGAGGCAATATCTGTACATGCTAGGCTCGCCAAGTTAGAACCTTAGTATTCGCGTGTGTAACTGTTTTACACCCGAAATATGGTCGTGGATCCAAGAACACCCGATCATCACGTGATGTCTTGGAGCGACGAAAACATAATCGGTGCATACTAGAGGAAGAACACATTCTTATCTTGATATTTAAAAAAAGGATCATCTTATTATGCTAACAAAGCGCTAAATAAGCAATATAAGATGCTATCAAACATCACATGTTTATTAGTGAAATGATATGGTTCCCGCATATGATCTCTATCATGTGCATCGTGGTATGATCACTATCATACCTATATGTGTAAGTCCAAGGTCTATGGAGATTACATGTTATGTATGTTGTAAGAGTATCATCGCATACTTCTACTTACAACATCACCATATCATAACACTAGCCCAGCAACAATCTAAACTAGACGCCTCTAATTTATCCATTGCAAGTTTTACGTGGCTTAGGGCTTTCGAGATAGAACCGTTCTTACCTACAAATATGAACCACAACGAGGATAACCAAATTGTTGACAACTCGTTGCAAAATATATATTGACTATAGTAGGAGAGACAGACACCCGCTAGCCACTTATGCAAACTAGTTGCATGTCAAGCGTGGAACAGGTCTCATGTGCGAGGACATGTAAAGTTGGCCCGGGCCGCTTCATCCCACTATGCCACCAATATCCAAAATTACAACTAAGGAGCAACAACATGATCATCATCGCCCACATACTCATATGTGTACTACCCGTGTAAAGTATCTACGCATAGATCCGGCTCTGATACCACTGTAGGGTTCGCAGCATAGAAAACAAAAATTTTCCTACGATGGGAACTATGTACCAAGATCTAGATACTAGATACAAACAACGGGCGGATGTATATCCGTAGAGAACATACCCTTTAAGACCGACAAAGCTTAACGAGTTCAACTCGTGGTTGATGTAGACGATCTCTTGTCGATCTCAAGATCGAGAGGAAGTCCTAGCGCCGCAAAGCAGCAGCGCATCCGTGCTCGCACACACGTACAAGACACCGAGCAACCTCTGCCTCCTCGCTCCAGTGATGCAGCGGAAGCATAACCCTTTCTTGCCGAATAGCCACCGGGAACATGTATCTCGCTAGTCCGAGACCATGGGTGATAAATTCTAGAGGGGGAGAGAGATCCTTCACGAGGAGGTATGAGTGAGAAGTGAGGAGAGGGGTGCCTTTTATAGGAGGAGGGGGGAACCCCAAGGGGGTGGCCGGTGCATGGGGGCTGCCCTTGCCCTCCCCTCTTCATGTGGGTGGACACTCCACTCACAAAATTCCTTTAAATTCCCTCCACTCAAAATCCCACTCAAACATGCCATTAAATTTCCACCAAATTTAATGCAAACTCTCATTAAATAAAACTCTTTTATTTTATTCAGAATTTTGTCAATTACTTTAATGACAAACATTACAAATAACCCCTTGCTAGAATTCTATTTCACATGCATAACCACTTTATGCAATTTCGCCCTAAAACCTGTTTCGGTATCTAGTGAAATAAATTCCTGCGCTTGTTTATTCTTTTGGCATGAAACATTTGCTCCAACTGGATGCTAGTGTCCCTTAAGTGTGTCACCCTACGGTTCGCGAATAATGCGGACATGATCGAGACCCTTCTCCGATCAATAATCAGTAGTGGGACCTGGAGATCCATACTGACTCCCACACATTCAACGATGACTTTTCCTGTGATCGTCGGAACCTTTTATGCTTGTATCTTAATCCCTTTGTTTCACAATATATTACATGTCCGAGATTCTATCATCGGTATCTCCATACCTAGTTTGATCTCATTACTGACATGCACTCTTTTCTCGTTCCCGTGATATAACATTCTAGTGATCAAATCACTTGCTTGCAAGCTAACCAATGTGATATCACCGAGAGGGCCCAAAGCATATCTATCCATCATCGGGATGAACAAATTCCACTCTTGATCCATGATTCTCAACATAACACTTTAGTAGCTTTGAAGCCATCTTTATAGTCACCCAGTTACGGAGTGATGTTTGATGTCAACAAGAAACTCTTCCGGTGTTAGTGATTGGCATGATCTCATGGTCTAAGGATTAGGACTACTTTGTAAGTTGTTTATATTGACTTTGATCATAATGCTATACTTCGGATGAATATTCATCACACCATTACACTAATGTTGTGATCTCGTTATTAACAACATCCAATGTCTATGATCAGGAAACTATGATCATCTTGTTAATCAACGAACTAGTTTATGAGAGAGGCATAACTAGGAACTTTTACATTTGTTTATTAAACACACATGTATTAACGTTTCCGTATTAATACAATTATAGCATGAAAAATAAACATCTATCATATACTTGGAATACACATAATAAACATTTTATTATTGCCTCTCAGGGCATATTCCCTTCAACATCCGGCTTACGCCGATATATTACTAGGTTTCTAGCAGGAGTAGGATCCGATCACCACAGTCGGATATGAACCTGGGTAAACTTCTGCTCACAGCTCCTGGAACATCCGACGTCTCACACCCCATCCTTCCAGCGCCACTAGGACCCCCTATGGCGTACTTGTCGACAATCCGACAATAGTTGGCGCCCACCGTGGGGCAGGTGACCTTTGGAGCATTGTTCAAGGAGGAATCTGCGCGTGAAGGAATCGACAAAATAATCGCCATGGGTCGCGTGGTCTATGCCAATGATGTCCCTCTCGTCCTTCTCGATGAGACCTGGATTCCATCTTCGAAACCCGTGATAACCTACACGATCATGTCCATCGGCGATATCGATATCTATCTCGGTTTCGCTGAACCCGCTGAACCCACCCTTGAGGTGATGACCATGGCGGAAGAAAAATGCGGATCTACTCTGTCCGCAGAGGCGGAAGAGTTCAAGGTCCCGGAGAAAATCAAACCCACCCAGCCCACTCCTATAGTGTAAGAAGAGGCGGAATAAAAATCCATATCCGATCTCCCTGATGAGATGAGATACACAAATGAGGAATATATCCGCTAGGGCTCTATCATACCGGATGTCGTAGCAGAAAAACTACCCTTGAAGCACATGATAAAGGAGATGATGAAACACCCCTACATCGATTATGAAGCAATCACCGACATCAAGGAGAACTTTGATATGGAGGAGGCGGAAACCCAGCTATGCCACTACCTCAAGAACATGAACAAGAAGAAGCACTGTTTCGTGTACCACATAAACTCTGGATCTGACTCTGTTGATGTTAGAGCTGGTAGCGATTCGGTTCTAGACGCAATCGAAGAAAACGCTGACTCACCTGGCTCCCCTTAGGAGTCAATCACATCGCAAGAACTTCGAGACTTCGACAAAGAGATGGAGGAGTATGAACAAGAGCACGTCTCCAAAAAACGCAAGGTGAACCGGAAAATTCTCCTATTCCATATGATAGCATGGATGAAAGCTACACCTCACAGGATGATATGGATACCGGGGATTCCTCCGAGGTCCACAAGCCAACCATGACGGATAGTACTGACAGAAGTTTATCCCCCGGTACCAGACCAAAAGCCGTCTTTGCCACTGGTGTGCACCTTAAGGCTACTGGGCGGTCAAAGAAGAAGAACAAAAATCCGACACTGGAAGAGCCGGACGTCGAGGAAACCAACAAAGAAAAAGTTGATGAAGAGATAGAGATGGAGAATAAGGACGGAGATCCGATAAATACAACCCTGATCGACCCTCATGTGGATGGACACATTGTCACCAAGGGTGCACGTGAAATTACGGAGATGATCTCACGATTCCAATCCCAATGGCTTCGGATCTTACACCGGAGGCCCTGTAGAAAAGGGCTGAGGACCTGGAAAAGCACCCCTTGTTTCTACTTGAAGAGGCCGCGCGCCTCGTCGAGATGAGGCAACAGTTAGGCAGTGATCCTGCCAAATATCAGTCAGATTTCAAGCGACATCCAAACAAGACAAGGGGAGGTCCGTTTCTTGCTAACAAGAATTCGGATATCCACAAACATCTATTCGACGGAAAAGATGGAGAGAAGATCTGAGTCTACAGCACGCCATTAGAAAACATTGTTGCAGCTCGAGCCATCCTCGCCAACAATCCGTCTCCGCAGCACGTCCAGCAGTTCGTCGCGTTGCTGGACAAAGGATTAAAGCAGCAGAAAACAGCCGCATCATTTAGTGGCAAGATGGCCTCAAAATCCGAGTTCTGCCACACTGGCGCTGACCAAAGCTCTGACGTAAGGCTTCACAGGGACACGACTCAATGCTACCGTCCCCGTGGAGAAGAAGAGAATTCAAGAACCGGCTCAAACGACCACTCTCGCAGGCCGACACGTGACTGGGCAAGAGTTATTCCGGCTTCTTCCGAAGAGGCCATCAGGGCGATGGTTCCTCATCAGGACCATCGTCGGCAAAACAATCACTATAAAGAAGACCCGGAAACACTCCGCCATCGAGAGGAGCAAGATAGGCTAAGGATGCCACCACCGATCCGTCCGACTGGCAACGCCGTACGAAGAGATGATCCGGATAATCCTGAATCAAGTAGGGATGGTGCCCGAAGAAATAGGCATCAGAGTCAGCAAAATGAGGCTCCACTACCACCACCAAGAAACCCAGCCGGAAATAATCGACCAGGGCCACCATCGCCTCCTAGCAGTGACCATGAAGGATCCCTTTGTAGCCATGGAAGCCGCAGGGGCGGAGGCGGTAATGGTGAGAGGAGAAGCAGAAATCCGACTCCATCGCGCAGAAGCCGTGAGCCTCCAAGGCGCAGATCTCTCTCGCCAAATGACGCTCGCCATTGCATTAAATCAAACATAGAAGCGCGTTGGTACGAGGAAGAAGACATGTATGTGGGACCCAAGTGCTTTGGACCACACATACATCAGACCAAATTTCTGATTAACTTTGGTATTGCCAAACACATTCAGCCCTACGATGGCGCAGCTCAGCCAGATACCTGGCTCCAGGATTTCTTCCAGGCCTGCTGCATCACCAAAGGAGGAAATAGCCTGGTTGTTGTCTGATATCTCCCGCTCATACTGAGGAAGACGGCTCGATCATGGCTCAATAAACTGCCAGAGAATTCAATTCACAACTGGTATGATATGAAAGTGCGTTCTTTTCAAACTTAGAGGGAACATACAGAAGGCCCTGCACAGTCGGAGACTTGCAGCGTTGCATGCAAAGACCTGGAGAAACCTGCCGGGATTACCTCGGACGCTGGATCGACACGAAGAACTCCTGCGAAGGAGTAAACGAGCAAACTGCGATAGAAGTTTTTATTGCAGGACTTCTAGTCGGACTTCTACGTCATAGGCTGAAGTGTGACCACGTCACAGATTTGGGAGAAATGATAGAGACGGCAAGAAAATATGCTGATGCTGATGATGATTCAGAAGAGCTGCTAAATATTTTGGCCAATCCCAATGTGGCCAAATAGCCAAAGCAAACTCAGAAGCGCAAGAACACCTCAGACGAAAAGCCGGCTCCGGACAACGCAGTTGTCAACACAACGCTCGGATCTGGAGGATGAGGAGGGTGCGGAGGCGGTCGGGGTAGAGGCCATGGAACTTCCCGAAGCCAGGGCATAGGAGACCAGCAACCCGGAAGAACCTATACCTGGGCTGACATTGCCAATAATCCCTGTGTCCACCACTTGGATAGTAACGGAGGATCTACCCACACAAATGTCGAGTGTCGTTTCAATGACGACATCAAGAAAGACGAATCCGCTGGCTATAGAGCCAAGCGACAAAAAGGAAAGAAAATTTCCGAGAAAGGAAAGGATCCCAAGGAAGATTCCGATATGGAAGAAGCGGAAGTCGCTGCAGAGCCCAAGTCGGATGGTAAGAAGACTTTTCCAACTAAGAAAGACGCATACGTCTACTTCCTTGGATCCCAACCTGCTAAGGACAAAAAGGCGGTCCTTCGTGATCTCAATGCCACGGTTCCGGTTATTCCACAGTTCTTGGATTGGTCATAGGTAACTATCACCTTTGATCATTCAGATCACCCGAGGAAAACACATCATCGGGGAAAGTACCCTCTGGTTGTCAATCCTCTCATTAATGTCTATGAGTTCTCTAAAACACTCATGGACATTGGAAGAAACATTAACATCCTCTACATCGAGACGCTCCACCGCATGAAGCTACACGAGAGCCAGTTGAGTTACAACAGTGTAACTTTCCGTGGCATTGTACCAGGGAGACAGGCGGATTCTTTGGGTGAGATTACTCTGGACGTGACATTCGGAACCCGAGACAATTACCGGACCGAGCCACTCTATTTCGAGGTGGTACCATTCAAAAGTGCTTACCATGCCATTTTTGTACGTCCGGCTTACTGGGCATTCATGGCCCGTCCCTGTTACATCTACAACATGATCAAACTTCCAGGTCCAAAGGGCATAATCACCGTATGAGGAAACCCAAGGAAGGCGCGAGAGTGCGACGAAGGATCTGCTACCTTCGCCGAAGCCGTGTTGCACGCCCAAGAGTACCAGGAGATCAAGAATACCATCAATCCGTCTGAGATTCCCACTATGAAGAACGAGGTGCTGAAGCCAAGTTTACAGTTCAAGGCGTCAGAAGAGATGAAGAAAACTTCGCTGAAGGAAGATGATCCCTCCAAGACGACGAGAATAGGGGTAGGCTTAGGTCACGCATAGGAAAGCGCGCTCGTTGAGTTCCTCAAAGATAATAGTGATATCTTCGCATGGCAACCATCTGACATGACCGGAGTATCTAGGGAACTTGCCGAGCACTCTCTTAATGCGTACCCTAACGCTAAACCCGTCAAATAGTCCTTATGACAGTTTGGTGATGAAAAGCACAAAGTAATAGCCAAGGAATTAGCCCGTCTAGAATTAGCGGATTTTATAACAGAGGTCATCCATACAGATTGGGTGGCAAATCATGTACTCGTCCCTAAAAAGGACACCATTGGTTTAAGGATGTGTGTTGATTATACCGCTTTGAACAAGGCATGCCCAAAGAATCCGTTTCCTTTGCCTAGAATCGATCAAGTTATCGACTCAACGGTAGGATCGGAATTACTCTGTTTTCTCGACGCATATTTCAGATATAACCAAATACCGATAAAAAAGTCGAACCAAATTAAGACGTCTTTCGTCACTCCTTTTGGAACCTTCTGCTATAAAACTATGCCTTTTGGCTTAAAAAACGCAGGAGCTACATATCAACGTACTATGCAACGTTGTCTCAACGACCAAATCGGGCACAACGTCCATGTATACATAGACGACATATCAGTTATGTCCAAAAGTAAGGAAACTTTAATTTCCGACTTGGATGAAACATTTGCTAGTCTATGATATGATGCTAAATTTGAAGAAGTGTTTCTTTGGAATTCCAGCCGGAAAATTGTTAGGTTTCATCGTCTCCGAGCGAGGTATAGAGGTGAACCGAGAAAAAATCAAGGCTATCTTAAACATTATCAGGCCGACTCGCCTAAAGGACGTACAACGTATCACAAGTTGCATTGCAGCGGTGCGTCGGTTCGTCAGCCGGCTCGCGGAAAGAGCCACACCTTTGTACAAACTCTTGAAGAAAACCGAAAAATTTGTCTGGACTCAGGAATCCAAAACTGTCCTGCAAAGTTTGAAAGATCTACTATCAAATCCACCAGTTCTCGTAGCACCAGAACCTCAAGAACCTATGTTACTTTACATTGCAGCGACCAACAAGGTCATAAGTGTGGTAGCGGTAGTTGAGCACGAGGAAGAATACCACGAGCATAAGGTGCAGCGGCCAACTTATTATCTGAGTAAGGTCCTGACAGAATCAAAATAACGGTATCCACACCATCAAAAGCTAGCCTATGGAGTGTTCTTTGCATCCAGAAAGCTATGCCACTATTTTCAAGAGCACAAGATCATAGTGGTGAGCACCGCTCCCATGCGCGATATAATCAATAACCGCGATGCCATAGGACGTGTCGCAAAGTGGGGAATAGAGCTTGCAACTTTCGACATTGAGTACAAACCATGTACAACAATTAAGTCCCAAATACTTGTCGACTTTGTCGTTGATTGGACAGAAACAGCAGAAAACTCAGGCCCTCCAGACTCGGAATTTGGGACCCTTCACTTTGACGGATCAAAAGCACGATGAGGCTCGGGGGCTGGCGTGGTGCTCAAATCACCCCAATGAGATAAGTTGTTCTATGTGTTGAAAATAAAACTTCACGGCAACCAATAATATTGACGAGTATGAAGCATTGATACATGGAATACGCATGGCCAAAAACATTGGCATATCAAGACTCATGTGTTATGGAGACTCGGATTTAGTTGCTTAGCAAATATCCGATATCTACAACGCAAACAAGCACATGGAAGCATACAAAGCTGTTGTGGATGAACTATCTAAATCGTTTGAGGGTTTTGAGGTTCAACACATCCCTCGAGCAGAAAATGAGGAAGCAGATGCTCTATCAAGAATAGGCTCTACGCGGAAACAAGTACCGGATGACGCTTTTCTGACGAAGCAAATGAGGAAGCAGATGGTGCATTTAAGGGTCCCTTCCATAGCCGGAGTTGATGAGGACTATCTGACGAAATCCGACTCACCTTTAATAGTAGTTCTGGCTGTAATTCCCAGCTGGACAAAACCCTATCTGGATTTTTGGATAGACGGAAAACTACCCGAACACGAAGTCTTGAGCCGGCAGATTGTCTGACGAGCAAAAGCCTACACTATAATAAATGGTGAGCTCTATAAACGGAGTGTTTCTGGCGTGCTTCAGAGATGTATTTCTTCGGAAGAAGGAGTGGAAATCTTAAGAGAAATCCACGAAGGCGAGTGTGGTCACCATGCTGCAGCCAGATCCTAAGTGGCAAAAGCTTTTCGACACGGATTCTTTTGGCTTACAACTAAGGCGGTTCCGATAAACTGGTCAAAACATGCAGAGGCTTTCAAAAGTACGCTCATCAGACACATGTTGCGGCTAAATAGTTGCGAACAATCCCTATTACATGACCGTTTGCGATCTGAGGGCTTGATATGGTAGGGCCGTTTCGCACGGCAAAATATGGATTTACTCACCTACTAGTGATGGTGGATAAATTTACAAAATGGATTCAGGATAAACCCGTAACAAGTTGCGATGGAGCCACAACTAGAAAGTTCGTCGAGGACGTAATCATCTGATTCAGATATCCGAACAGTATAATTACTGACAATGGGAGAAATTTTTCCATGGGTGACCTTGCCGAATTCTGCGAAGAATAAGAGATACGACTTGATATTGCATCAGTCGCACATCCACAAGCTAATGGACAAGTCAAAAGATCTAATGGCCTTATTTAAAAGGAATCCGACCTCGCCTCGAGGCACCGCTTCATCGGTCCACGGGGGCTTGGGCGGAAGAATTACCGTCTGCGATATGGAGCTTACGTACAACTCCTAACAGATCAACCGTCTATACTCCTTTCATTTTGGTCTATGGTGCAGAAGCAGTTCTTTCAAGTGATCTAATTCATCAATCTCCATGAGTCAAAGCGTATATCAAAGAAGATGCAGATGTTTATTGACAAGATGATCTCGATATAATCGAAGAGTTGCTGAGCAGAGATCTACAGCCTATCAGCAGAAGTTGCGCAAGTATCATAATCAGAGAGTGCAAAACCTTTCTTTTAGAAAAAAGCGATTTGGTTCTCCGACTTGTGCAAAAGAGAAAGTACAAAATTTCCCCAATTTGGGAAGGACATTTTATGGTTATCAGAGTTCTTCATAATGGCTCATATTATTTAACCGAGATGAGACCAGTCAAGGAAAGACCTGATACTCGGAAGAGAGAGCTGGTGGCAGCATAGAACCGAATGAAATAGACCGTCCATGGAATATTGCACAAATACGTCCCTTCTATTCTTAGTTATATTTCCTTGTAATTATATATGTACATGTTCAAAGTGAAATAAAGTGTTGGTTTACTCATATGTTTTCTTTGAGAAGTTTCTGCCATCTTATTTCCAAAAGAGCATATAATTTTTTCAAAAAATCCCAGAATGCTTGA
Organism: Avena longiglumis; assembly: GCA_030063025.1. NCBI lineage: Eukaryota > Viridiplantae > Streptophyta > Magnoliopsida > Poales > Poaceae > Avena > Avena longiglumis. Next base: position 143,849,421 of record CP125978.1, on the reverse strand, counting down.
AAGTACTTTATGCTCATGTTCGTTCTGGTTACGATTTTTGAATATCTAAAAATGTTACCTTAGGGTAGACAATTTAATTTATTGTCTATACTTTAGTTTTTTATCTTATTGCTTAGACGCGGCATTTTCCAAGTAATGAGTTGTTGGTACTGGAAGCCGACTTTGTTTCCGAGTTTAAACTGGTTTAGCAATTGCGCTTCGTTGCTCGGCAAATTTTTTATGATAAAGGTTGGCCAACCCATGAAAGGGACGAGGCAGAGAGCCTGATAAAGCGACAAGTATAGGCATAAAAACACAAAGTGCTTCAGAAATTTTCAAGCACACACATAAAAAATATATACGCAAAAATGCTACGATAGTAAAAGCATCAGTTTTTACAAAGACCAACACAAATTAAAACATTGTTTTCATCGTTACATTGCCATGAGTTCAAAATAATGCATAAAAATTATCTATGCTGCAGAATCAGGCGGTGGTGATGAAGCAGGTGGAGCACTGGAGTCAACAGTGTTGTCGGCCTCAATCTCAGACACAGAAGCATTGTTGGCTTCTGGCTCTTGGGGCGAGGGAGGCGCGGCTATGGATTCGAAGTCGTATAGTTGGTCATATCCGCCACATGGCAAGCATAACCTGGACTTGATGTCTTGGATGGCCTTGATGTCTTGCGGGTTACCCTCATCATCCTCCTCGGAAATGCCCTTGGTGACGTGTGATACGTCCAAAACGTATCTACTTTCTCGAACACTTTGTTATTGTTTCTTCTCTAAACTTGTGTGATTTGGATACAACTAACATGGACTAACGCTGTTTTCAGCAGAATTACCGTGGTGTCTTGTTTTTGTGCAGAAAATGAACTATCAGGAAAAATCCCAGAAAATATGCCAAAAATTATATTTCACCAGAAGATCCATTGAGCCAGAAGGAGATACGGAGAGGAGGCCTGGGGGGCCCACACCCACCCCAGGCACGGGACCACCACTGGCCGCGCCTGGAGGGGGTGCAGCCACCCCAGGCACCTCCTCGACCTCCCTCTGTGCCTATAAGTTGCCTTTCGACCTAAAAACCGAGGGGGTTCGATAGTTTTCTAGAAAGAGTTCGGCTCTGCCGCCGCCACCAGAAACCAAGATTCGGATCCAGAAACTCCATTCTGGCACCCTGTCGGGACGGGGAATTCGGAGAGGATCATCGCCATCACCAACGCATCTCCACCGACCACCGATGTTTCCCTCATCCATGAGTGAGTAATCCCCTGCTGTAGGCTTGGGGATGGTAGGGATTGGATGAGTTCTATCATGTAATCGAATAAGATTTGTTAGGGCATAGTGCCTAGTATCTCTATTAGTGCTATTTGACTTTGTTGAAACTTGTTGTGCTTAATGCTTGTCACTAGGGCCCGAGTGCCATGATCTCATATCTGAACTTATATTGAATCATTATGATAGTATTGTTTGTGATCTTATCTGCAAGTTGTGTACACATATCATTGTCTGGATCCAAAGGCCCCAAAGTGACAATAATTGGGACAACCGGAGGGGATGGATGTGGTGTGAGGATCACATGTGTTCACGGAGTGTTAATGCTTTGCTCAGGTGCTCTATTAAAAGAAGCACCTTAATTGCCAGTAGTTCCCTAGAGGCCCACGGGTTGGTGGGATGAAGATGTTGTGCAAGTTCTCATTGCGAGCACGTATGACTATATTTGGAGCACATGTCTAGGATTGTTTAGTACTTGGATGCTTGTTATTATTTATCTGCAATGCCCTAGATCTTGAAGTTACATGTTTAGACTCGTCCATGAAACGCCCATCCATCCATCCCTATGCCTACCGCACTCGAATCCTATTGTTACCGTTACCGTTACTATTGCTCCTGTTGTTGTTGTTGTTGCTTTGTTGTTGCTACTACAAACTGTTGCTACTGATAAACTTCTGTGACCAAGAAATATTTCTAGGTGCAGCTGAACTGACAACTTAGTTGTTAAGGCTTGCAAGTATTCTTTGGCTCCCCTTGTGTCGAATCAATAAATTGGGTAATGCTACCCGCGAAGACTATTGCGATCCCCTATACTTGTGGGTCATCAAGACTATTTTCTGGCGCCGTTGCCGGGGAGCATAGCTTTATTTGTAAGTTCACTTGGATCTATTATTGTTCACTTCTACTTCTTTCATCATGGGGAAGTCTCGTGATGGAAACTTCCCTATTTTACCATACACTACAAGAAGAGGTACAGTCCTAAACACCTCTGCTACTCTTGATTCACCGTCTTTTATAAGTAAGATTGTCACACCACCATCACATACTCATGCTACACACACTGCTACTACTGCTGAGTCTGAAACTGCTTTTGATACTCATGATGTTACTTCTACTGTGCTTGATGCGAGTGGTTCATTAGGTCCTTTTCTAGATGCTACTATGGTTAGTCTAGGAAATACCGAAACTCCTAGTGAAGACACTGTTACACCTGTTATCTCACCTGAGGCTAGTGAGAGTTATGATATTAATGATGGTTACATTAAGTTCACTAATGATTTTGTTGAAGAGTACCGAAACACACATGGTACTAGTGCTATTAAGAGTCTCCTTGCTAGACGTACTATTATGCCTAAGTTGTCCTCTGATCCTAAGTTTGCCACTTCTCCCATAGATATTAAAGATAAAGATTATGATTTCTCTCTTGATTTATCTTATTTAGATATTGTTGAGAAAGAACCTTTTTGTGGGACTGAAAATGAGAGTGTTGTGGCTCATATGAATGAGCTTTCTACTATGAGTGCTTTGTTCTCTGATGATTTTAAGATGCGCAAGTACTTTGTTGCTAAGATCTTCCCCTTTTCACTAAAAGGAGAAGCTAGGGCTTGGTTTAATAGATTACCTCATGGTTCCATTGATAGCCCTGATTGCTTGATTGCTTCTTTCTTCCAGAAATATTTTCCTCCTAGTGCTAGACATGCTGCTTTGTTGAGATTTTTTGATTTTAAACAGGGAGAAGAAGAGAAATTGCATGAGTCATGGACAAGGTTCTGCACCTTGATTCATGCACATCCTGGATGTCCATTACCTAAGAATGAACTTCTTGATATTTATTATAATGGACTAACTGATGATTCTAGGACCTACCTAGATAGCTTTGCTGATTGTGTTTTCAGGAAAAGGACTCCTACAGATGCTGAAGAATTAATGACCAAGATAAGCAAGAATTATGATGATTGGACTTCAACTGAGTTAAATACATCTGAGCCGATTACTCCTGAACCAGTTTTTCCTGAACCAATTCTAGCACCAACAACAAATAAGAGGGGAGTTATTGCATTAAATGATGAAGTGATGAAGGAAGCCAAGAAGTGTCTAAAGGAGAAAAGTATTAGAGCTGAAGATGTGAAAAATCTACCTCCTATAGAAGAATTATGTAAGCCAAATCCCCACTCATCTACTATTGAGGTACACTCTCTCCAACACTTTGATGAAGGTGATATTCCTTATGTTAAGCCTCCTGATCAATGTTTAGAGGAACTTGACATTTTTATTGTTAAACAAGGTCATTTTAATAAACAAGTTCAGAATCATTTATTGGAAAACTCTAGAGTTATCCATGAGTTGAAAGATATTGTGGAAAGAACTTCTAATGATATTAAAATGCTTTGTAAACACTTTCAAATGGTTCAAATCCAACTTGATCAACTTGCTAAGGTACAAAAGGATATGCTAGTTAATGCTTCAGGAGATAAACATGCTTATGGAATTAGAACTAGGAGTGGTATAGATACTCAAGATCCTTTATGTCCTGAAGGACACCCTACAAGAATAGAGCAGGATTCCCAATAAGGTGAGGATAGTGGTAGCCCTCGTAAGAGAAAGAAAAAGAAACATAAAGTAGTTGAGGAACCACTTGGACCTGCTGTAGATCCTAATAGTATATATGTCTCTGATGCTGAAACTGAGAGTGGTAATGATAAAACTGAGTCTCCTGATAAGGAGGAAGGGAAGGAAGAACCTGAGAAGCACACTAAGAACACTAGGTACACAAAGGAAAATTTTATTGCTAATAAACATGGTAAAGAGAGAGAACCTTGGGTGCATAAACCTATGCCTTTTCCAGGTAAGAAACATAAGTCAAAGGAGGAGGAACACTACAACAAGTTTTGTGAGTGGATGAAACCTTTATTCTTGCAAATTCCTTTGACTGATGCTATTAAATTGCCTCCTTATTCAAAGTATATGAAGGATATTGTCTCTAATAAAAGGAAGATTCCTAATGAGGATATTTCTACTCTACTTGCTAATTATTCCTTCAATGGTAAGGTTCCAAAGAAACTTGGTGATCCAGGTATACCAACTATTCCTTTCTCTATTAAGAATAATTATGTTAGAACTGCTTTATGTGATTTGGGAGCTGGAGTTAGTGTTATGCCTTTTTCTCTCTATAAGAGACTCCAGCTAAAAAAGTTGATACCAACTGATATTTCTTTGCAAATGGCTGATAAGTCAACTACTATTCCTATTGGTATATATGAAGATGTTCCTGTTCAAGTTGCTCATAATTGCAAGGTTTTAACTAATTTTGTTGTGCTTGAAATGCCTGAAGATGATAATATGTCTATTTATTCTTGGGAGACCTTTTCTTAATACTGCAGGTGTTGTCATCAATTGCAATCAAGGAAAAGTAACATTCAATATTAATGACAAAGAGCACACTGTCTATTTCCCCAAGAAGGTTGATAAGAGCTATTGCCTGAATTCCATTGAAAATATTGAGGGCAACAAGGTTGGAGAAATATATTGTCCCATTCCACAAGAAAATTTTGAAACTATTATGATTGGGACCATTTCTATCAAGTATGAGGTAACATAATCACCTTGTGGATTGCAAAGTTTTGTTTCATATAAGATTGTTTTGGTAATAAGACTTGATCAATCTTGTGAACAAAAGGATTTTAATGAACAAAATAATGTTTCCGCTGTGGTTGTTCTTGCTTTCTTTTTCTTTTCTCCTTCCTAGTCTTTGCTTTAGCTTTAGTTTTGCTAGTTGTTTGCTTGTTTGAGTTTCTTAGAGCTCATGTAGTTTGGCTTTTGGTTTGCTTTTGCTTCTTCTAAAAAATTGTTTCTGCGAGAAAATCAATTTTCATACCCTGAAAATTGGCCAAAAATAAAGTATCCCGAAAAATCCCAGAAAATTCAAAATATTTTTTTCCTCGAAAAAAGGGGCAGAGTGGAACCTGAGGTGACCCAGGGGGCCACCCTAGGCCACCACACCCCTGGTAGGCGCGAGGTGGCGGCGCCTAGGGGGTCTAGCCCACCTGGGCCCCTCCAGGCTGGCTCCTCAAAGCCATCTTCTTCCTCTCTCCCAAAAAACACCGGAAAACTTGCTCAAGCTCGAGATTGCTGTTCTTGCTCGCGATTTTCGATCTCCTTGTTGATCCCATCTCAAGTGCTAATTTTTGGAGGGTTTGCTCCTTGGTATGTGCCTCCTCCACTTGTCCAACTAGATTTGTGATTGATAGATTGTATCTTGAGTATTTTGTTTCTATAGGTGACAGGTTGTTTGAGCTTGCATGCTTGTTCTTTGCTTAGAAACTTTGTTTTGATGCATGTGTAGTCCTCTAGCAAGTTCCTGTAGTAGTTGCTCATCATTAATCAACTTAGAAATCACTTGGTTTGATGGTTGTTTAAAATTTCAGAATAGGGAAGTCATGGACCACCACACCTTTGGTGACATATTTGAGAGTGATGCACCTAGAAGGACAAGGCTTCCAAGTTCATCTACCAGTACTAGACCCTCATACAATGAGGATCTCATCACTCCGTGATTTGGTGACGAGGGAGATGAAGGGGATGCGCACCCCTCCACCTTTCCTTGCCAAACTTTCTTACAAGCTGCTGGGATTCTTAATGATTTTATGACTTTGGTGCAGAGGGCTGGATTAACAGGTTACATGCAGTATGAGAGCGCACAATATGCTTTTCTTACTAAAACATTTGTGGAGAGTTTATCCTTTACTAATAGTGTGTTCAAGCCTTTTGTGTCTTTCAAAATTTATGGTAGGTCTCATTCTATGACTTTGAAGCAATTTTGCAAGACCCTTGGACTTGGTACAACTGGGTCATCAAAGAAGATTAAAGCTCTACCCGCTGATTTGTTAGAGCTTTACCGAGGAATAATCAATGATGATGATGATAACCGTAGAGCTCAGCGAGGGAAGATAAAGAACATTCAACTTCCACCCATCAGGTATTTTGCCTACTATCTTGCCACCAGTGTTCTTGGTAGGGAGAACACTAGTAATATTTCCAACTATCAATTGGCCTTCTTAGCTGCTGCGCTCAACAATGAGGATAAGTATAATCTTGGTTCTCTCATTGCTCGTCGTCTAGCTGCTAAGGGACTCATTTATGGGGGAATTATTACTACTCGTGTTGCTGCTGCCTTGAACATTGCTGTTGATCCACATGATACAGTTTTGGCTCCTCAGAGGCTCGATCTTGCTGCCATGAAGGCGCACTACTTTGTCACCACTAGCTCTACTCTTGAGAATTTGGTTTATAGAATGTTGTTTACTAACGGGGAAGAGAGAGATCCCTCTACCCCAAACCACTTTGTTCAGTATTTCTCAGGGACCTTGGTCAAGATCGAAGGCGGAGATGGATGACAACCTACGTTCTCTAAACTTCCATGGGAACTATCAGGAGGAAGCACCATCATATGACCCCCATGCGTATTACACAGGGGAGGCCTCGAGCTCGTACCAGGACGAGGGAGCTTCCTCGACATACTACGGAGATGCATCTACTTGGGCACCATGGGATTGAGCCCCACTAAGGCCAAAATCCTAAGCTTGGGGGGAGGTATACCGACATCACACTCATCTATATATCATGTTTGGTTGGTTCTTTGTATATCCATTGTTTCGCTTTCTTTTTGGTTTGTGTTGCTTCTTTCTAAAAAATCCAAAAATACCAAAAATATTTTTGTTGTTTCTCTTGGTTTGTTCTTTGTTTCTTTGCTTTGGTTTGCCTTAAAATAAAAAATCCAAAAAATATTTTTCTTTGTTTTTGTTTGGTTTTTCTTTGTTTGCTTATTTCTAAAAAATCACAAACTCCAAAAATATTTGTTGTTCTTCTTTGGTTTTGTGAGTTCTTCGCAGGGTTCAGCCGTCCTCAGTGGATTTTGGTTTCATGTTAATTATTCAACTCACACAAGTGAAGGGCAATAATAAAGATTAAGACAACTCGAGGTGTGGTAAGAGGCTGGTAACGAACTCTATTTGTTTCATTTTTGTACATATACTCATCATTGTGAGCATGCTTAGCCTATTTGTGTAAGGTGTATGTCATTATGGATGCTTACTAGTTCTTGCTTGTCTATGATTAGCTCCAGCTTGCTAATAGTTTGTAGCATGTCATATGAATGTTTGCTTGCATTGTTTTATTCATACTTTGGTATGATATTGTGGTATCCTCCTCTGACTGTTCATATGAATCGACTTGGCACATGCTCACGCATGCATATGACTAATCAATAGTCCGTAAGCCTCGATGATTTATTTTGCCTCAGAGTTCTTGTATCACTCTCATGCCATAGTTAGTCATGTTTTGTTGCAAGCATGATTATGATACCTATTGCTCTCTTCTTTGTCGCTCCCTCTCTATTGCTAGCCTTCACTTGCACTGAGTACGTGCTCTACTTGTGCTTCCAACTCCCCAAAACCATTATTGCCAGCTGTGTCCATCATTCCTACCAATTAGAATCATTTGCTATTTCGGTGCTATTCCATATGTCGTGTTTTCTTCCAAAATAAAATGTTTGTCTGTTTTGAAAAAGTTAGTTAGTAAAGCTCTCATGAACTTGATGGCACACTTTATTCCTTGTGCTTAATAATCCTGAACCATTCTGACTAGTCCATGAAAGTTATATGCTTTCTAATTATATGTTGGGAGTCAGCAGAACCGTGCTGTCATGGGGAACGCTTTCAACACTTTTTGGATATCTCATCCAGTTGATTCCTTGCTCTTTTGTTTACGGATGTCGACGATGTGAAATAAAAGGGGAGGTTGTGAGTTCATGGAGTTTATACATTGTGTTAGAGAAACGCCTGGGCCTCTAGCCTAAGCCATGCTTAATCCTAGTGGAAACTTGTAGCATCACCATAATGAGCATCTATGAAGCGTCCACAATGAAAAGCTATGCATATGGTAAATAAAAAGATTGCTGAGATGCTCATTGTCTGCTTGCCTTGTCATTTTGGTTATGGGAAAGCTCCTGTACCATGTGCAAGGGGTATCCCATTGGCGGTTCTTGATGATATGCATGCATTTACAATGCCAAGAACTTTTAGGTGACCAAAGTTGAGTAGCAGGCGGAGCGACCCTCATACTCAAGGGACTTGGGATTTCCAGTCTATGGTCTGCCAAGCATATGATTCAGAGTGGACCTCACTTTCACCTTAACCACATGAATATGCCTATGATAGGGAAATGAGAGCTCAAAGCTAATGAGTACCTTCCTTTCAGCATTTGGAAGCCTTTCAAACCTTTCAAACCATTTTAACAACATTGTTGAGTCACCACTTATTCTATGAGCACCTTCTTGAGAGCATAGTTGTCATTCTTGTGTTTGTTCCAAAACTTGGTTAATTATGTCATGACTTTGATGCTTGTATCTCTGATATCTTTACTTCTAGTCTTCATGTGAACTTCAGAGGTGCCTTGGCATTTATATTGTGCTCTTCAAACAAAGGCAAGCGAGATACCACTCTATCATACCTTATTATGAGCATTGCAATGTTTCTTATTTTTATGTTTCATGCTACTTATTATTATTGAGTTGGTTTATCTTCATAGCTTTCAATGACTATTGAGTAGACTTAGTTGCATACTCCTTATTATGAATTGTCTAAGCATCTACTCCTGTGCTGAGAATATTTACATCATATGAGGCAAAGTGTTCGTGAAAGTTCTTTTATCGCACTCAATTTTCAACTGAATTGCTTGAGGACAAGCAATAAGCTAAGCTTGGGGGGAGTTGATATGTCCAAAATGTATCTACTTTCTTGTCGTGGTTGTGGCACGGCAGATGCCATGGGTAGGCTAAAGTAGGGGGCCAATGGATGCTAGTGGGATCTGGGGAGGGAAGATGCAACTGTCTCTACACTCAAGCTGCCAAAGTGATGATATTTATTTCTCTCTTTCAGTATTACAAGTGCTCCTTGAGCTGTATACAGGGGGACAAGATGAATCTCCCCAGCCTAACGGTGCTCAAAGAATCGATCCCTCCCTCAGGGTCCAAGCCTCTCCTTATAAAGGAGCGCCTTGGGTGCCCTTAGGGCTGACGAGGCAAGCATATTCGTGGAATATGCTTGTCCCAAATTGGTAGTTCGGCGGCCTCCTTTCCCTGTCGCCCTTCTAACGACGGCAAGGTTCTAGTGGCCCCCTCCTGCGTGCCTCGGGCTCTAGGACTGTCACCTCCGTGACCTCCTTCTTCCCCTCTGACGCTGTGCATCCTTGTCTCTTGTGCTTGGCTCTGCTCTGATTCCTTCTAGCCTGCAGCTATAGTTTGACCTTGGTCTTCTCCTTCTCCTGCAAGCTTCGTATCACTCGGCCTTACCTTGTGTTACTCGGCTCGTTCTTCACCTGCATCAAGATCACTTGGGTAACCCGGCCGATTCTCTCATCAGCTCGGCCGGGTAACTACTTGATACATATACGTGGGCTTCTTGCCTCCGTTCATCGGCCGACATATCCATGATTCGGCCGACTTGGACCGTAACTCGGAAACTAGACGGGGATAGTACCTCTGTCTTTCCCCGTCTCTGACCTACCCGAGGTTAACCCCCCGACATTAGTCCCCAAAGCTGGTGTGGCCCTGTCAATAGCTTTGGCCGGGTTATATCAGCTTCATTATATTCTTCAGTCTTGTTTCCGAGTTATGGCCTCGTCCGAGGTTTCCTCGTTCCTTCCCTCGTACGCCATGTCCTACGTGTCATCCCATCATTGTTCTTCTAGTTTTTAGGTCCTTCTACAGTGCTTACTGACAAGCTACAGTGAACCCTGTACCTGATGCGCCGCCGCTGCGATGCCTCGTGTGCCATTCCCCTTGGGGATCGTGACGACCTTTCTTCGTGTGTGGCCGTTGGTGTGGCTCCACTCACCATCGTGCGTTCGTGCTGCTCCCACGATCTACACGGGTAACTGCCACACCCACGATCCCACTTCCCTGTTCATGGCTTGACTATAAAGAGGGAAACTGCGCTCGTGGGATTCACCTTTCCCCTTATCGCTCGCCTCCGTTCTTCTTCTTCCTTTCGCCGGCGCGTTCTCCTGCAGTTCCTCCGCCGCTCGTCAGCCAGAGCCTCCGCCGGCGAGGATTCCGCCGCGTCGTTCTGCCTTTCTTGCCCGCGCTCTGCGGCTTTGGCTCCGCCGCCGGTGAGTCCTTTCCGGCCGTCTTGCCCCGATCTTTCCCTAGATTCATCTGCTTCGTTTTCGCGCTTAGGCAACGGTTCCTCCGTTTCTTCGCCATTGTTTTCGTGCAAAGTTCCGACGGGGCCTTGCAGTTCAAAACTCCCCTCCGCCGCCAGTTTTTCCTCCGGCGATCTTTCCGGCGCACATATGTCTAGTTCGTTTAGCGGCGCTCTTGTTGAGGACGACGACGCTGGCTCCGGGCCCGAGCGAGGCTCGTGGCAGGGCTCTTCAGTCACGCGCCGTGAGATTGAATGGCTCATCCGGACTCGACGGATTCCCGCCGAGGTTTCTTGCCGTTTACCCGGCAGCGAATCCTCTAGAGATATCAGAGAGGGCTGGTATGTGGTTTTCATGTCTCACTTACCCATGGCTTCGGTCTCCCTCTTAGCGATTTCGCTAGAGAATTCCTCGATTACTTCGGCCTTCAGCCGCATCACCTTCCTGCGAACGCCATAGCTTCTCTTTCTGCTTTCATCTCCGCCTCGGAGGGTTACTTCGGCCTGTGGCCGTCAGTGCATGTCTGGTCGAAGTTCTTCCAGATCCGCTCCAACGTTGTTCCTGACAAATCTCTGCACCCTTCCGAGAAGTTGCTCACCCAATGTGGGGCGGCGTCTATCACACCTCGGAGGAAATCCGTGTTCCCTCGCGTCACTGGGTTGGAGTCGTGCAAGAAGTGGCACAAGTCATTCTTCTACGTCAAGAACAGAGGGGCGGAAGATAAGATTCGGCTCCCCCCATTCTCAATTGGCCCACCCTCTAAAGTGAACTGGCTCTACAATCCGAGGAAAACTCACGCCTTGGCCGAGGCCTTCGAGATTCGGCTAAAAGAGTTGATCCGGGCCGGGTTATGCGGTGAAGATCTGATGGCAACCTTTATTAGTAGCCGGATCTGCCCCTTCCAGCAGCGGACCCACAAGCTGTGCTACATGAGTGGTCCCCTCGACCCTAACCGAGTCTCGACCGTGGAGCTGGATAATTATCTTATTCATAAGCGCGTCCGAGCTATCTTCAAGACTGAGATGCCTGAGGATTGGTCTTGGGGGTTAAAACCATTCACCCGCGATCGTCCGCCTCCCGAGGTAAGCTTGATCAGTATTGCTCTGTTATTCCACAGTTTTTAGAAACTGGTTTACATGATTTTCTTTCTCCTTGTCCTGCAGAGGTTCGCAGAGCAGAAGAACGAGGACGCCGAAGTTCTGCAGCTCCCTTGGCCCGCGGACAGGAGTACCCGGATACTGGCGAGCCGGACTCCAAGGAGTTCGTCCCTAAGTCGGATCCTGCCGGCTAGAGCTCATGCAAAACTTCAAGACATGAGGAGGAAGGTGATTCGACGAGGTCCAAATTCTTGAGGTAGTTGCCGCCATGCCTATTTCTTATGCATTTCGGCTTCTACTTTCCCAGCTAATCCGCCGGTCAGTTCACGACGCCGAGCCTATTGCTTCCCGGCCTCCGTTACCTCGGGAAGCCTGGCTCTGCTAGTGCCTCGAGGCGGTTCCTAAGAAGCGAATGAAGAAATCGAACCCTCCCAGGCGCAAGACTATGCCTGGGGTCGCCGGGTAAGTTCTTTTGCCTATATTTCTTGTTTCTCTCTTTCTGTTTCTCATACTGACAAATCTTCCTTCTTATTTTTGCAGTGCTCCTCTTTCTGTTAAACCCGGCGGTCCTAGTATGACTAGCCGTCCGATTCGGCCGCCATCTCCTCCTCCCGCTGATGATACCAGGATTCCTAGCCCTATTCGTCCTGCTTCTCCTCCAGCTCCGAATACGTCGCCTGTTCGTCGCGATGTCCCTGAGACCCCTTCCATTGACCTGGATCCGATCCGGCCCTCCGAAGTTTTCGTTGAGCCCGCCGCCCCTTCTATGGGCCCCAGCGCTACTATTGAGCCTCCCTCTACTCCGGCAGTTTCTACGGCCATCCCGACCTCGGTCGAAAAGGTCGTTATCCCGGCGCCCTCTGCGACCTTATCCTCCGCTGCTCCTAAGGACTCCGTCCCCACTTCGGAGGCGCCACTTCCTGCTGATGCCTCTTCTAAGGCGAAAAAAGCTATTGCCGTCAAGACTCCTTCTCGAAGGTCTTGCGGCTCTTCTCACCGAGTATTGCCGACGTCTTTGCGCAAGGGAGCTGCGCCTACCAAAGTCCCGTTACTTGACCACCGACCAGCTTGCTCTTCATAAGAGCCCTGATCGCCGTGGTGGACCACCGCCGGGTAAAGTTTTAACTCGGACAGCTAGTGGGAACAGCCTTGGAGCGCTGGTTGAGTACGCCAATAACTGGAATGTTGTTGATCAGTTTGAGGGTAATCCAACAAACCAGCCCTTTCACTTCTCGACATCGTGCCGTTTTGACCATGCTGCCCAGTTCATCATTGATACCAACAAGATGAATGAGGTCATTGTTTTTTCTCTGAGTCTTAAATTATTCTCCAGATGTTACCATATGCTCTAGTCCCCGAAACTTGCAAGGAAATAACTTGTTGTATACTTGGAAGTTTGACTTAAATTTATTTCTAAGGTTCGTTAGTCCGGCCATCTAGTTCGGAGTTTAGTTGTGTTTTATTCGGACTTGGTTTAGCTTTGAATATCCAGCCATCTAGATCCGAGTTAAGTCCTGCATGACTCGGAACTGGTTTAGCCTTTGAATATCCAGCCACCTAGAGCTGAATTAAGCTTTGCTTGATCCGGATCTAATTTTAGTTTTGACTATCCAGCCACCTAGTTCTGAATTAAGCTTCACTTGATTTGGATCTAATTTAGCTTTGAATATCCAGCCACCTAGATCTAAGTTAAGTCCTTCATGACTCGGATCTGGTTTAGCTTTGAATATCCAGCCACCTAGAGCCGAATTAAGCTTTGCTTGATTCGGATCTAATTTAGCTTTGAATATCCAGCCACCTAGATCTGAGTTAAGTCCTTCATGACTCGGATCTGGTTTAGCTTTGAATATCCAGCCACCTAGAGCCGAATTAAGCTTTGCTTGATTCAGATCTAATTTAGCTTTGAATATCCAGCCACCTAGATCTGAGTTAAGTCCTTCATGACTCGGATCTGGTTTAGCTTTGAATATCCAGCCACCTAGAGCCGAATTAAGCTTTGCTTGATTCGGATCTAATTTAGCTTTGAATATCCATCCACCTAGATCCGAATTAAACTTTGCTTGATTCGGATCTAATTTAGCTTTTACTCGTTGATTTATCATTTTGCCTCATTACTCAGGTTGCACATGACCGGCGGACTGCCGAGTTCCAGAGGTTGCTTTTTTCTCACCGCAAGCTGGAAGAGAAGTACGAGAAAGTTCTGCCCGTGGCAAAGAAAGCTGGTATGTCGATAGTTCCTTTTCCTTATTCCCAACTTTCTCATGTATTCGTCCACGGAATGCCGGCTTACTTCTTGTTGAATAGGTAATATTAATAACCTCAATATTCGCCTTGAAAAGAAGATCAAGAACTTGGAAGGTTAGCTTCCTTTCCATTTTACTCCTTCTTCTTCTTAATATATATGCTAAGGTTTCTTATTGCGTTTGGCTGTGGTATAGCCGAGTTGCAAGACTTCACAGCGTTGCATCAAGATTGCATGCCCATGCCTGACGTGATGCTGCATTTTTTAGAACAAAATGCAGTTCATTCGGCGCAACTACAAGAAAAGGACGATGAGATAGCTCGCCTGCGATCCGAGGTGGATACCCTTAAGCTCTCTCAAAAATCCGAACTAGAGAAAGTTGACCAAGAATTTTCCGAGGAAAAGAATCGGCTGACTCTGGATATGCAGAAGAACAAAGAACTCCTTGAAGCTGCCGAACTTAAAAACCGGGGTTTGAGCGAGGAAATTGCTCGTTTTGAGAAGAGCAAGGCTGATTGGGCCAAAGATCTTCAGATAATGATGAGCTACATTCATCGTAAGCTACTTGCCATGGCCGAATTATACTTTTCTTTTCTGTCCCTGCTACCCTTTGACACGTTCGTGCTTTGCGCAGATCATTTCCCCGAGGCCAAGCCCATGAGTTCTAAAGCAGTTCTTGCAGCTCGTGCGCGCCGAGGTGAACCCGTTGCTGTTGATTCAGAATATTCCATGGAGGATTACTTGGTTGCCGTTGGTGCCGCAGTTGGTCCGATGAAAATTATGGGCCGGGACTTGGTGCAGGCCGCTATCAGAGCTTACCCTGTACTCGGCGAATACCTCGGGACTCGATATCAACGAAATCAAGTTATTGGTGACAGGCTGATGGCATCTGAGAGGAAGTTGAGTCTTTGGAGAGAATCGGCTGGGCGTGCTGGTGCCGACATGGCCCTTACTGTTATCATGTCATGGTACGAAGATATCTCTTTGGACATCCTGAGAAATTTATGCTCCTCACTGGGTTGAAGATCCCACTTTTTGCTCTTCGGCAAGCTCGGCGCTCCAACTCGTCGAGTACCGACGTGCACACTTGGAATGAAGGGCCGAGCTTTCTCCCGGACTGGATCGAGGTTGCGGTGAGGTGCCTCGGATGATGATTCAGCGGAGCGGGGAAGGAAAATGATTCGCCGCATCCGATAGCTCTAGCTCAAGCTCGGACAAGAACGGCGATGCGCGGGTCCTCTTCCAAAGGTACCGGCATTCTCTCGCAGACGTGATGCTCCTGAACAACCTCGGACTTCCGCCGAAGTTGCCCCTGGGTCAGCGGATGGCGAGGCAACCTCAGTCGAGGTCCCTCCTACCTCGGAGTGCCCCGCACCTGAGAAAGTAGCTGCCTCTCCAAGGAACAATGCCTAAATTATTTCCGATCCCTGGTATGCCGGGCGTATGATGTAGCCGAAAAAATTTGTTAACTCGCTGTGTGATCTGAATTTCTTTTGCCATGTATTGTTGAGACATTTGGTTAAGTGGATGCTCGTCCGAATTCTTGCTTCTCTGGTCCTTAATTTCTTGACCTTTTAGGACTTAACTTTGCTGTTATTTTTTATGGTCTTATCCAGGCACGAGCGCTGAATACCTATGATATTGATCTGTTGTGAACATAAGTTAACTACTTCGTTGTGGAAGTATATAGCGATCGCTGGATCGTTGTTTATTGTTCGAAACTTCCTCATGTAAATCAAATTTTAGAGGTAGTATAAAACTGATATGAGTGCGTTCAGCATAAGTTTGGGGTAGCATACGGTAGTCCCCGAGTCGCTGCTTTAGTTGCCGAAGTTTTAAGTATCAATACGAAATTGATATATCATATGATAGTCCCCGAGTCACTGCTCTGGGCACCAAGGTTCAAGCACGTAACGCGAAAGAAATAAATATAACATATGGCAGTCCCCGAGTAACTGCTCTGGGTGCCGAGGTTCAAACATATAACACGAAACAACATAAAATATGGCAGTCCCCGAGTAACTGCTCTGGGTGCCGAGGTTCAAACACGAAATAACATAACATATGGCAGTCCCCGAGTAACTGCTCTGGGTGCCGAGGTTCAAACACGAAATAACATAACATATGGCAGTCCCCGAGTAACTGCTCTGGGTGCCGAGGTTCAAACATATAACATGAAATAACATAACATATGGCAGTCCCCGAGTAACTGCTCTGGGTGCCGAGGTTCGAATACATAATACGAAATAAATATATCCTAAAGCAGTCCCTGAGTCATTGCTCTGGGTGCCGAGGTTCAGATACATCGTTGGATTTTGACCTTGAGATATAATGCTACGAGTAGAATGGCCGAAGTAAAGCCACATTCCAGGGGCGCTTCGTTTCTTCACCAGCTTTGTCTGCCTTGTTCTCTCCAGGGTATTGAGCATCGATCAGATAATATGCATCGTTGTGCAATGCTTTGCTCACAATAAATGGTCCTTCCCATGGGGGTGACAATTTGTGCATGCCGGCCGTGCGTTTCACTAGCCGGAGGACCAAATCTCCTTCTTTGAATACTCTTGGATTCACTTTCTTGTTGTGATACCGCCGTAAGTTTTGTTGATAAATAGCCGATCGTGATAATGTCAATTCTCTGGCTTCTTCCAACAGGTCTACGGCATCTTGCCGAGCTATCTCATTTGTCTCTGAGATTGTGTACTAAGCAACTCTTGGCGAGTCATATATTATGTCGGCTGGGAGTACGGCCTCTGCCCCGTACACCAGAAAGAATGGAGTGTAACCTGTTGATCTATTCGGAGTAGTCCGAAGGCTCCATAACACGGCTGGGATTTCTTCGATCCAACATCCTGCCGACCTTTGCAAAGGTTCAACAAGTCGTGGTTTTATTCCTGATAGCACCAGTCCATTAGACCTTTCCACTTGTCCATTGGATGCTGGGTGAGCCACCGAGGCAATATCTAGTCTTATGTGCTTCTCTTGGCAAAATCTAGCGAAAGCTCCTTCTGCAAAGTTTGTGCCATTATCCGTAATAATACTATGTGGGTACCCGTATCTCAAGATAATGTCCTTGAGAAATTTCACTGCTGTGTGCCCATCACACTTTTTAATCGGTTTTACTTCAATCCATTTTGTGAACTTGTCTACCATAACCAACATGTGGGTCATTCCTCCTCTCGCCGGCTTGAACGGTCCCACCATTTCTAGACCCCATACAGAAAATGGCCAAGTGATGGATATTGTTTTTAACTCGGCCGACGACATATGTATTCTGGTTGCATATCTCTGACATCCATTGCATTTCTTAACTAATTCTTTTGCCTCTTTTAACGCCGTTGGCCAGTAAAATCCATGCCTAAATGCCTTGGCTACTAAAGCGCGCGATGAAGCATGGTGCCCACATTCTCCTTGGTGTATGTCTAGAAGGATTTCCTGACCTTCTGTAGAACTCACGCACTTCTGCAATACGTTTGTGACGCTTCTCTTATATAACTCATTGTTTATGATTGTATAGGCTTTTGCTCTTCTTATGGTTTGTCTAGCTAATACCTCATTACCCGGCAATATCGCGTCTTTTAGGTAAGAAAATATGGGTTGCGCCATATCGGTGTTACTTTTTCTGCAGTGATCTCACTTGTCTATCTCCATGTTTTCTGCGACGTATATACCTCGGCTCTCTCCATGATTGTTATTACCTCTGTCCCCCTCTTTAGGGTTCCGAATCTTTACGTGGATCTACCTCCATTGGCGTGTGATTTTTGCAGAACTTGCTGGGATAAAGATTGATTCGGATTCGTGATGGTTTTATTGATGGTTTCTGAGGTGCTCGAGGCAATACCGTGGAATTGACACGAGTTGATCCTAATTTTGACAATGTGTCGGCGTCATTTTCGCTCGTGGTATGTGGTGGAATTCACATCCTTCAAAGTATCCACGATCTTTTGCACATGGAATCAGTATAAAGCCATATTAGCATCTAATGCGTCCCAAGCCCGATACTTGTCAGACTACTAGATCCGAGTCACCGTAGCATAGGATTCGCGATACCAATTTCTTTTACCACTTTTAATCCATGGACTAGTGCTTCATATTCAGCTACATTGTTGGACGCAGCAAAATGTATTTGCAGTACATATTTCAATTGATCTTTTTTAGGCGAGGTTAGCACTATTCCTGCTCCCAAACCATTCCTTAGTTTGGAACCATAAAAATGCATTGTCCAGAATTTGGATCCGCAATGGTGGCTCATCTTGCACCTCGGCCCAGTCTACGAGGAAGTCGGCGACAGCCTGAGATTTGATTGCATCTCTTCTATCAAATTGTTGAGCATACGGTGATAACTCGATCGCCCATTTTGCTATTCGGCCACTTGCATCCTTGTTGTTCAATATGTCGGCTATGGGTGCCTCACAGATTACTTTGATGGGATGCTCTTCAAAGTAATGCTTAAGCTTTTTTGCCGACATATATACTCCATAAGCCATCTTCTGATAGTGCGGATAATTCTGCTTTGAAGTGGATAATACTTCACTTAGATAATACACTGGCCTCTGAACTGACTTACCATCTTCAAGTCGTTCCACTACAACCACAGTACTAACTACTCGATTGGTAGCCGCTACATAGAGTAGCATAGGTTCTTTCGATAATGGAGAAGCTAAAATGGGTGCCGTAACTAGCATCTTTTTCAACTCATGAAATGCCAGGTCCGCCTGCGGAGTCCAGTTGAATTTGTCCGACTTTCTCATCAGTTGATAAAGTGGCAGCGCCTTTTCTCCTAGCCGACATACAAATCGACTAAGCGAGGCCAGGCAGCCCGTGAATTTTTGTACATCGTTCAAACATCTCGGCAATTCCATTCTTTCTACTGCTCTTATCTTTGTTGGATTAGCCTCGATACCTCAGCTAGACACAAGGAAACCGAGTAGTTTTCCTGCCGGTACGCCAAATGTGCATTTCTCTGGATTAAGTTTCATTCGGAACCTTCTCAGGTTCGCGAAAGTTTGTCGTATATCTTCTAGCAAGGTTTTGCTCTCCTTAGTTTTGATGACTACGTCATCCACATAGACTTGTACATTTTTTCCTATCTGATCATGTAGGCATTTTTGCATGCATCTTTGATATGTTGCTCCTGCATTTCGTAGGCCGAATGGCATTGTGCGATAACAATAAGCCCCGTACGGGGTAATAAATGCAGTCTTTATTTGATCGGCCGGATTTAACGGTATCTGGTGGAAACCAGAATACGCGTCTACAAATGATAACAGCTCACAGCCAGCGGTCGAGTCAATGACTTGGTCTATTCTAGGCAATGGAAAAGGATCTTTCGGACATGCCTTGTTCAGGTTAGTGTAGTCAATACACATTCGCCACACAATGGCTACATTGGGGTCATCTTTTTTCTTTTCTACTAGCACCGGATTTGATAACCAATCCGGATATAACACCTCCATGATGAACCCGGCTGCGAGGAGCCGAGCTATTTCATCCCCTATTACTTTTCTCCTGTCTTCGGCGAAGCGGCGGAGAGGTTGCTTCACCGGCCTTGCTCCTGGCCTGACGTTCAAAGAGTGCTCAGCCAACTCCCTCGGAACACCTTGCAGATCTTGAGTTGACCATGCAAATATGTCCCGATTCTCACGGAGGAAGTTGGTGAGCTCGCCTTCCTATTTAGCGTCAAGGCCTGCACCAATAGTAACTGTGCGCTCTGGGAATTGCTCATCAATCTGAAATTTCTTCGTCTCTTTGGTTGGCTGGAAAGAAACACTGCCATGAGGGTTGGCCAGTGCCGGCATGTTTAACTGTGCTGACTGAGCGAGGGCTGCTACCTCCTGAATCCTTTTCTTTTCTCTTGCTATAACCAATGACTCGGCCAAATTTGACCCGGCCGAAGCACACTCCATTGACTTCTTGTAATCCTCGAATCGTTATCACCCCTTGTGGTCCTGGTAACTTCATCTTTAGATAACTTATATGACATGCTCATGAATTTGGCAGTCAAGGCGTCATCCGAGTAGAGCATGATAACAACTTTCCAGATCCACCACTTCAAATTCCAAGTTTTCTGCTCTGCAGTTGTCTCTCGTACCGAATAACACGTCCACTCGGACTTTACCGATGGGCTCACATGAAAGCCCTGGCACTATCCCATGGAAAGTTGTCCTTGTGGATTGCAGCATATTCTGCGATATTCCGAGTTTATGCATGGTATCTTTGTACATGATGTTGATACTGCTCCCATTGTCGATGAGTACTTTTGAAAATTTTACATTGATACTTGGTCCAACAAATGTCGGATCCAACACAAGTGCATATGATCCTGGATTCGGCATTATTCTGGGGTGGTCTTTCATGCTCCAGGTCACCTCCTGATCGGACCATGGCTGGTATCTTGGCACCGCCGGCACAACCGCATTCACTTCCATATGCCGGCGCTGCACACTTTGCTTGTCCTGTTGTTCTGTTGTGAACACACAATAAGACTGGTGATGTTCCCTGTAATCATTACGTCCGATTTTGCCGGATTCATCCTTCCGCCCTGCCCTGGTTCATTACTTGATGCACCGCATCCCTCCGATCCGAAAGTTATCATACCTAGGGGAGGCGGTAGCATCGCTTCGTGGTATTTGCTCCGATTAATTGCGGCGATGCTGTTGCACTGATGGGGAGCTCGAACTCTGCTGGATTCCCCATCGCATTTTTCATCCAGGCACATTGGCGGGTTGTATGATTGGCTGGTCTGGATGGGTTTGATGTGTGAAATTTGCATGGCTGATCTAACATGGATTCGAATGTATACTTCGGCCTCTCTTGCCATTGCTTCTTTTGCTCTGGGGTCCATTGCCTTTTTCCCTCATTTCTTGATGTCCACTGTTGAGGTCCATTTTTCTGTCGTTGAGTTGCTCCGTGACTCGGCTGCTCTTGTGCTATTGCCGCCACCTGGGCCGAATTATATCTATAATCCGGCCTCTCTTCCCTTCTTCTTCCTCTGAAATCACGCCTGGATGACCCGGCCAATTCTCTCGCATCTTGGTCCATTGCTCACGATGATCTGCCGACATTAATTCCGGTTGGGTTGGGTCGCCCAATGCATAGGAGTCTGCTATTCTGATAGTTTCTGCCAGTGTGGTCGGCATATCTCTTTGCAGGCGCTGCCACAACACACTGGCATAACGGGAGCCTTGCACGAACCAAGCGATTGCTTGTGATTCAATAACTCCCTCACATGAGTTTCTCAGGTTACACCATCGAGTTAAAAACTCTCTATCCGTTTCATTCGGCCTCTGCTTGCACATGGCTAGCTGTTGTGGTCTATTTGGTCTCTTGTATGTGCTGGTAAAGTTGCTGACAAACATTTCTTCGAAATCTAACCAGCAGTTGATACTGCCAGCTGGTTGATTATTCAACCATACCCTGGCTGGTCCTTCCAGCATCTGCGGGACATACCGCACTGCCCATCTTAGGTTACCACCCGCTATCTTCACAGCGGTGGCATAATCAATCAACCAGTCTTGTGGCTTGGTACTTCCATTGTACGTTTTTGTGCCCCTTGCCAACTGAAAATTCGGCACTGGTGGTTCGCCCATGATCCGTGGTCCAAAACATGTCGGACCCGGTGGACCTTGCTCTTCCAACAACTCGGACCGGTATAGCCGATCCAACTTTACTCTTGCATCATTTGCTGGCAGATCTCTGTACAGGATTCTGTCCTGCATCCCATAATGATTGTTTCCACCCTGGTTTGCGTATTCCACCTCGGAATATCCATCATTATACCTTTCATTCATCTGATTATGGCGAGCTGGCCTCACTTCTCTTTCCTGCCGAGTCTCATGTCTTGGTTGCAGGTTGGGCGGCACTTCTCTCCTTACTTCGGCCGGGGTTTGGTTTTCATGATTATCTCTTGCGGGTTCTCTCCTGCCGAGATCCCCATTGCCTCGGCCGCCCTTTTCCTTTCCATACGACCGTGGTTTCTCTCCCCACTGTTACCTCGGCTAGCATTGCCTCTGTTCTCATTTGCCTTTCCAGCTATTGCCGGGTCATATGGAACAATTTGCTTGTTCCTCTTCCCTGAGGTTACTGCTCTCTCTTTTCGAGCGTTGTTTCCGGGTGAAGATGCCGCTGCCCCGGATAAAGCAGGTGCTGCCCCCGCCGAATGAACCATCCGCGAAGACCCCTGTCTTGCCGGGTTAGTTCTGAGTATTTCCTCATTTTGCTGGTTCGCGATGCGCACCAGCTCATTCACTCTTTCTTGTTGTTTCTGCCGAGCTTCCCCGGTCAACCCCTCTAATTCCAATGCTGCGGCATTTGCCGCTCTCAGGTTTTTTGCCGGGGTACTGTACCTCGGCAAACCCAAATCACCTGACTCTGCTCTGTGAGCTTCATGCTCTTTGTTAATGTCATTCATGAGGTTCTTCCCTCTTAACCTTAGTTCGTCCACCCGCTCAGGTGCGATATCAAGCTTATTAGCTTTTGCATATTCTCTCAGGGTCCTGTTCAAGGATTCCCGCAGAGCTGATACTTTTTTGGCCTCTACCAGCACCTTTTGCCTGGTTTCTTCTAACTCTGCCTGAGCATTTGCCGGATCAAGTATCGGCGCTACAGGTGTCGTTAAGTTTTCTATAGTCGCCTGAAGAATGTTCTCTGGTCTTTCCAGAGGTGGCCCTCTCACTCTTGGTGCCTTTGGGGTGGTGTCATGCAGCTCGGCCTGGTTTGTCACTGGCGGAATTACCTCGGCGGTTTGCAGTGTGATCTGCTTGGGCGGACCCTGTGCGCCTGCGGCGGGTTCTCTGCTTGACCCGGCTAATGCTGCTCCCGCTTGAGCTCCTGCTGCGACCATCACCTCGACGCTGCCTGCAAGATGCTCTCCTGATGGACAGCTCGCCGCGCTTCGAGGTGGTTCTCCTGCAACAACAACCTGGTGAGGATAAATGCCGGTGATGTCGACGCCGACGTAGACCCTGTGCTCGCCCAGGCCGATGAAGATCCCGTTGCGCGGGGGGGTTTTCCCCCTGAAGCTCCCTGCATTGTCTCTGACATAGTCGCAGAGACCAAATCTCTGGACCAAGCCAGAAACAACGCGCTCGCCGGTGTTGATGAAGTTTCCCGTCCGGATCACAACTCCAGCTAGCACCGCTGCTGGCCCCACGGTGGGCGCCAACTGTCGTGGTTGTGGCACGGCAGATGCCATGGGTAGGCTAAAGTAGGGGGCCAATGGATGCTAGTGGGATCTGGGGAGGGAAGATGCAACTGTCTCTACACTCAAGCTGCCAAAGTGATGATCTTTATTTCTCTCTTTCTGTATTACAAGTGCTCCTTGAGCTGTATACAGGGGGACAAGATGAATCTCCCCAGCCTAACGGTGCTCAAAGAATCGATCCCTCCCTCAGGGTCCAAGCCTCTCCTTATAAAGGAGCTGTAACACCCTCAGAATCGGCCCTATGCAAGTTTTAGCGAAACCCGCCAAACCCGCATAGAAACGATTTGAAGGTGCCCACCAGGCACTTGCGTGCGGGTGGAAAACGAAGTAATAACATTACACAACATTCCTCGATGGGATCCACAGAACAGATATATATATATAACGGCGACTCCATGAGTCAAGAATACAAATATAATATACAAAGATCCAAATCACCTTGAAAACGATAGAGCGTCCAGCTACGGACAAGATGCAAATGGGGCTAAGAGCCCTGAAGAATAACCAATGGCGTCCATAACCCTGCCCAGGCCAAGCCGGAAGGGTAACCCTGCTAACGACGACGATTTCGAACCTGCTTAAACAAAAGGGGTGCCGACAAGGGCAAAGGAAAAGAGGAGCGTCGATCGAGGCCAAGACACGGCGAGGCTAGAATCGGCGGTCCTACATAGGTATGGTGGACTGAAGCGGCAGCGGCAGCATGCACTAAACAACCTATAGAGACTCGATACAACGGGCGGCTATCAGAGAGGGGTGAGAAAGACCTATTCGGAACCAACCTGATACTACCAACAAACAAACCCATCCTGGCGTTTCCCCCTCGAGACCATCGAGGAAGTCAACCGAGGAACTCACACAGTTGGCAGTTTTACTTATTCAGTTATCGTTGCAGCAATTACTAGTCAGGTTTAGATAATCGTCCTGATAAAGTAAGCAGTAGGCATTTTTAGTTAATCATTCTGTTATAGTGGCAACACTTACCAGTCAGATCCAATTAGCATGAGACAACCCCAAAACCCAGCAGTTGTTGGTACTTTTACTTAGCCATTCCGTTGTAGTGAAGCAGATTACTAGTCAAATCGGATACAAGGCAGTTTATAACAGTAAACTTTAGTTATAGTTGTCTATGATCAAGCACTGTGCTCCAAGTCGTCCATAACCGCGGACACGGCTTCTCGAAAAGATTTAACCCTGCAGGGGTGCACCAAAGTATCCACAGCACTTGACCCTTTTGCGATCGTTAACATACACCCATCGGTATGTCGGGGCCTAAGTCACGACGTTCCTGCACTAAAGCAAGCACGGGGCCACCCCACTAAGTACACCATAAGTCGGCCGGTCTCCGAGACGGACTTAGGGTTTGGTGGACGGCAGAACGACAAAGAAATCCCCAACGGGGGACCGACACCGCAAAACGTGTCCCGATCCTAACAAGACAAGTGTGCTCCTCGCACAATCGTAAATACATAAGTAGCATGGCATAAGTACAGGATAGTAAATAAAACCTCAAACTAGTTTGTGGCCCCCAGTACAATACTTTGAAATCAGGTAATAATCAATGGGGGGCCCATATCTCCCCACATGTGGTTAGCGCGCTCGATCTCGGAACAGGTGTCAAGAACTCGGGTCCTACGGGACACAAGTGGGCGGTCGGAAACCAATCTTACCTATCACCCACCGATGCCTCTGCTTAATTCAATTTTAGTTGTTAAACAGTAATTAAAGTGAACGATAAGTAAAGCCATGATCATCTCCAACGTCAACATGCGGCAATCGTCCAACAATTGTGGTACTTGTCGACACACAAACACTTGAGCAAGCGACTACGACACGCGGACCCAACTATCTACCAAACAACAGGTAATAGGATGTGTCCAAGGCTATATATGGCTGCAAGGGATATCACAGGGAACGAAAACTAGAGCATCGCAACACAGATAGCAATAGATCAACAGGAGGGGAATAAATACTATAAAAGTAAGATAGGTAGAAAAAGGGGGAGATGCTCGCCTGAAAACATTGTCGAAGGTTCAACCAAAGATCGGGGCGAAGCTCACATCAACTCAACGGCCTTATCCGCGAAGAACCAAAACACTAGAAGAAACACCGGATGCAATATTTAATACAACGGCAGAAGATCGGCATGATGCATGTATGATGCATGGCATGGAAAAGTGCGATGCAATTAGGTAAAATTAAGCGGAACCGGGGTCCCGACAATTAGTTAGATGGTGCAAGTTGTTTAGATCCCCGCAATTTAAATGTTGTTTATCAAGGCAGAATATATCACCGGTTCGCTACACAAATTTAAATGAGGCCAATATAAGGCTGGATTTGCCCGCATATGGGCCCCATATTTAATTAGAGGTGAATCGGCATAAGGCCCCCAAACCACATGACGAGATGCATGCAAGTACAATTAATATGCAACAATTTATATAGTTGGCAAATTATAAAATAGGGTTCTCGGATAAGGGTCACACATTAGGGTTCGGCAGGTCTTGGGGTTCCGGGGTTCGGGTTCGACAGGGTCCAGGGTGCGACGGGAACGTTCTCGGATAACAGAGGTAGGTCTTGTCGCGTCCGGGAAGCAGAACTTGGGTCGGTGTCGTTCTTGTCGTTGCGAAAAATCTTGTCGGGTCCCACGGGGTCGGTCTTGCCGTTGCGAGGGTCTTGTCGGGCCCGCGCCATCGAGTCGGTGTTAGCGTTCGGGCGCGTCCTCGTGGCAAACTTGGCGTCCTGGGGACGTTCCTGTCGCATCTGTGGTCGTCGGGTCGGACTTGGTGTTCGGGGTGAAGCACTTGGCGTTCCTTGTCTTGTCGAAGGCCTTGTTGCTCTATGGCGAAGAACTTAGCGTCAACGGGGTCTGAGAAGGCGATCTTGACGCGGCACCGGGTACGGGATCGGCCTTCGGGTTCGGGGGTCTCGGCGTCCGTAGATCTTGGTGTCCAAGGCGCGGCATCAACCAGCGGGGTCTTGTCGTTCCATGTCGATGATCTTGGCGTCCGGGAAGAGGGTACTCGTCGCACCGGGGTTAGGTCTTCGGGGTCCGGTTCCCGGTAGAAGTTCTTGTCGTTCATCTCGCGACCATACACCCAACAGGTGCCCCTGGTACTGATGCGGAAAGCTGCGGCCTAAGGCACGGGCGAGGCTGCACGCGCGGGATGGAGGAGAAGGCCGGGCTCGTCGGAGGCAGCGCGCAGGCGGCCACCGGGAGGGCGGCTCCGGCGAGGCTCTGCTCGAGGCGGGCTTGGGCGGCAGACGGCGGGCGGCGATGGGGAGGCGGACCGAGGCGGAGAGGGCTTGACGGCGGTCGGGCGGCAGGCGGCCCAGGTCGGGAGGTCGCTGGCGGGCGGACCGGCATCGGACGGCGGGCGGTGCGACTCGGATGCGGCAGCCTTCAGGCGAGGTCCTGCCAGCAAGGCGGGCAGCTGACGGAGGCAGCGGCGCGCCGAGCGGGCAGCGAGGATGAACGGAGGAGGCGGCCAGGGCGAGCGACGGCTGGGCCGAGGGACGGACGGAAGGCGACAAGAGGCCGAGGCGGTTGCGGGCGGCTCGGGAACGGCTTGAAGCGAGCTCGCGGTGCTGGGAGGCCTGAGGTTGGACGGAGCCGAGGAGGCGCGCCGACGGGCGGGCTTGGCCGGGGAGGCGCTTGAGGCGGGAGCTCGGTGAGGGTTGGCGACCAGGCGAGGCGAGGAGAGGAGGGGCTTGAGGCGCCCGGCGGGCGAGGCCGGCCGCGGGCAGGGCGCGGCGGAGGGTGGTGAGACACGGGCGGGCGGAGCACTGGCGGCGCGCGAGGGGGTTGATGGGCGGTGGCGGGGAGGGTGAGAGGGAGGCCGGCGGGCGGCGCGCTGAGGGAGCTCGAGGGAGGGAGAGGTCCTGGCGGGTGTCGGCGGGGGTCAGGTGGCGTGGGAAGGAAGGAGAGAGGTTGGGGGAGAGGGGCACGCGGGGACAGGGCTGCTGGGGTGGGGCCACAGCTGTGGGGCAGGGGTCTTGAGCAGGCAGGAGAGAGGGGCTGGCGGTTGGTGGGGGGTTCTGGTCGTGTGCGTGTGTGTAGCGCGGGTGTGTGTGTGTCGGTTGGTGGGTTTGGGGAGGAGAGAGAGAGAGGTGAGGGAGAGGCTGGGGTGAGGTGGCAGCACATGATTGGCTGGGGAAAGGGAAAAGGGGAGGTGGCAAGCAGCTATTGGGTGGGGTGATGCGGAGGGGGTGTGGGTAGATTAGGACAGGGTAGACTAGGGATTTTTGGGTGGTCCGTTTTGTATTTTTCTGGGTGGTCGTTCGGGTCATTTGGACCGTTCGACTGCCCCGCTCAAAATAATGCAAACTTTTATTTATTTTAAACAGTGCATTGGCAACCTGATAACCGACAAAATAAATAATCCGGAGTCCCGGGTTTTGGTGTTTGAAAAAAATAAGAGGGGTATTTGTATAAATCAAAACTAGGCTTTTCAAATAATGCAGACAAACAATGCATGATGATGCCGATGCAAAGCACAAAAACGACGCGATTTTCTAGTAGTGGTTTTTGGGGGATGCCACAATTCGACACCACTAACAATGGATCTCGCCCTCGAGATCCGCCTCATGGTACCGGAAGGAAAGGTCGGCGATCTGCGTCTTCTCGCTTCGTTTAGATCTTCGCGACACCACTAACAATGATGCTTTCTTCGTCTTGAAAACGGCGACACCACCAACAAGACGTCGTTGATCCCGTTCGTCAAGAAAACACTCCGGATAGACAACGAACGAAGCTAAAGGTAGGGCCACCTCTAGCTTCCTGGAAGGAGTAGAATTGCATCGATCCACCATTCAATGTGCATAAGCGAATGATAAGAGTAGTGGTATGGTCGCGACTCCATCCCGAACTCAAAGCATTACTATGTACACGAATAGACAGATTATGCAACCAACACTCAGGATTCAGACTGAAGATCTCGACAAGCGAGGTTCGGAATCAAAGGGGTGATGCAGTCTCTGCATCGGATCTGGCGTAGACGAGGTCGTCGCGTCAGAAAACACCGGAAGGCACAAATAAGGAACAAATAATGATAACACCGTAGACGGATTCCTCAGGCAGCATGAACACCGGATGGTAGAACACCGTTATCAGAGGAGGAAGCGAAACCCTGAAGGTACGACGGAAACCCAACCACGAGAAATCCTGGACTCGAAGAGAGAGAAGAGAGCGGATTCAAAACACGTCGAGATAAGGGGAGAATAGCAAAGGGGTAAGAAGTAAAATCAGACCTAATCAGAACTATCCAACCGATTTTTCAAAATAGTTTTGGACACTCTACTTCGGCCGTTAGCTAGGTTATCCTACAGGCTGGACTTGTGGGGTATCGCAACTGCTGAGCTCTGATACCACTCTGTAACACCCTCAGAATCGGCCCTATGCAAGTTTTAGCGAAACCCGCCAAACCCGCATAGAAACGATTCGAAGGTGCCCACCAGGCACTTGCGTGCGGGTGGAAAACGAAGTAATAAAATTACACAACAGTCCTCGATGGGACCCACAGAACAGATATATATATATATAACGGCGAATCCATGAGTCAAGAATACAAATATAATATACAAAGATCCAAATCACCTTGAAAACGATAGAGCGTCCAGCTACGGACAAGATGCAAATGGGGCTAAGAGCCCTGAAGAATAACCAATGGCGTCCATAACCCTGCCCAGGCCAAGCCGGAAGGGTAACCCTGCTAACGGCGTCGATCTCAAAACCTGCTTAAACAAAAGGGGTGCCGACAAAGGGCAAAGGAAAAAGAGGCGTCGATCGAGGCCAATGCAGCGAGGCTAGAATTGGCGGTCCTCGCCTACATAGGTATGGTGGATGGCGGCAGCGGCAAAGATGCACTAAACAACCTATAGAGACTCGATACGGGCGGCTATCGAGAGGGGTGAGAAAGACCTATTCGGAACCAACCTGATACTACCAACAAACAAACCCATCCTGGCGTTTCCCCCTCGAGACCATCGAGGAAGTCAACCGAGGAACTCACACAGTTGGCAGTTTTACTTATTCAGTTATCGTTGCAGCAATTACTAGTCAGGTTTAGATAATCATCCTGATAAAGTAAGCAGTGGGCATTTTTAGTTAATCATTCTGTTATAGTGGCAACACTTACCAGTCAGATCCAATTAGCATGAGACAACCCCAAAACCCAGCAGTTGTTGGTACTTTTACTTAGCCATTCCGTTGTAGTGAAGCTGATTACTAGTCAAATCGGATACAAGGCAGTTTATAACAGTAAACTTTAGTTATAGTTGTCTATGATCAAGCACTGTGCTCCAAGTCGTCCATAACCGCGGACACGGCTTCTCGAAAAGATTTAACCCTGCAGGGGTGCACCAAAGTATCCACAGGCACTTCGACCCTTTTGCGGATCGTTAACATACACCCATCGGTATGTCGGCGGGCCTAAGTCACGACGTTCCGGACCAAAGCAAGCACGGGGGGCCACCCCACTAAGTACACCCGCAACAAAGTCGGCCGGTCTCCGAGACGGACTTAGGGTTTGGGTGGACGGCTGTGAACGACAGCAAATCCCCAAACGGGGACTGTCGACACCGCGAAAACGTGTCCCGATCCTAAACAGTACAGTGTGCTCCTCGCACAAACGTAAATACATAAGTAGCATGGCATAAGTACAGGATAGTAAATAAAACCTCAAACTAGTTTGTGGCCCCCAGTACAATACTTTGAAATCAGGTAATAATCAATGGGGGGCCCATATCTCCCCACCTGTGGTTAGCGCGCTCGATCTCTAACAGTGTCAAGAACTCGGGTCCTACGGGACACAAGTGGGGTCGAAACCAATCTTACCTATCACCCACCGATGCCTCTGCTTAATTCAATTTTAGTTGTTAAACAGTAATTAAAGTGAACGATAAGTAAAGCCATGATCATCTCCAACGTCAACATGCGGCAATCCTCCAACAATTGTGGTACTTGTCGACACACAAACACTTGAGCAAGCGACTACGACACGCGGACCCAACTATCTACCAAACAACAGGTAATAGGATGTGTCCAAGGCTATATATGGCTGCAAGGGATATCACAGGGAACGAAAACTAGAGCATCGCAACACAGATAGCAATAGATCAACAGGAGGGGAATAAATACTATAAAAGTAAGATAGGTAGAAAAAGGGGGAGATGCTCGCCTGAAAACATTGTCGAAGGTTCAACCAAAGATCGGGGCGAAGCTCACATCAACTCAACGGCCTTATCCGCGAAGAACCAAAACACTAGAAGAAACACCGGATGCAATATTTAATACAACAACGGGAAGATCGGCATGATGCATGTATGATGCATGGCATGGAAAAGTGCGATGCAATTAGGTAAAATTAAGCGGAACCGGGTCCGACAATTAGTTAGATGGTGCAAGTTGTTTAGATCCCGCAATTTAAATGTTGTTTATCAAGGCAGAATATATCACCGGTTCGCTACACAAATTTAAATGAGGCCAATATAAGGCTGGATTTGCCCGCATATGGGCCCCATATTTAATTAGAGGTGAATCGGCATAAGGCCCCCAAACCACATGACGAGATGCATGCAAGTACAATTAATATGCAACAATTTATATAGTTGGCAAATTATAAAATAGGGTTCTCGGATAAGGGTCACACATTAGGGTTCGGCAGGTCTTGGGGTTCCGGGGTTCGGGTTCGACAGGGTCCAGGGTGCGACGGGAACGTTCTCGGATAACAGAGGTAGGTCTTGTCGCGTCCGGGAAGCAGAACTTGGGTCGGTGTCGTTCTTGTCGTTGCGAAAAATCTTGTCGGGTCCCACGGGGTCGGTCTTGCCGTTGCGAGGGTCTTGTCGGGCCCGCGCCATCGAGTCGGTGTTAGCGTTCGGGCGCGTCCTCGTGGCAAACTTGGCGTCCTGGGGACGTTCCTGTCGCATATGTGGTCGTCGGGTCGGACTTGGTGTTCGGGGTGAAGCACTTGGCGTTCCTTGTCTTGTCGAAGGCCTTGTTGCTCTACGGCGAAGAACTTAGCGTCAACGGGGTCCGAGAAGGCGATCTTGACGCGGCACCGGGTACGGGATCGGCCTTCGGGTTCGGGGGTCTCGGCGTCCGTAGATCTTGGTGTCCAAGGCGCGGCATCAACCAGCGGGGTCTTGTCGTTCCATGTCGATGATCTTGGCGTCCGGGAAGAGGGTACTCGTCGCACCGGGGTTAGGTCTTCGGGGTCCGGTTCCCGGTAGAAGCTCTTGTCGTTCATCTCGCGACCATACACCCAACAGGTGCCCCTGGTAATGCGATCGGAAAGCTGCGGCCTAAGGCAGGCGCACGCTGCTGGATGGAGGAGAAGGCGGGCTCGTCGGAGGCGGCAGCGGCCGGGGAGGGGCGCTCGGCGAGCTCGCCGAGGCGGGCTTGGGCGGCGACGGCGGCGGGCGACGGGAGAGGCGCGACCGACGGCGAGAGGTCTTTGACGGCGGGGGCGAGGCGGCGCCGGGAGGACGGGAGGTCGCCGGCGGGCGGACCGGCATCGGACGGCGGCGCGAGCCGGACGCTGGCGGCGCTGGGCGAGGTCCTGCCAGCAGGGCAGCGGAGAAGCTGCGGAGCCGCGAGGCGCGCGGGAGCCGAGAAACGGAGGAGGCGCTGGGGGCGGAGCGACGGCGCGCGGGGCCGAGGACGGACGGGAAGGCGACGCGAGGCCGAGGGGTGGTTGCGGGCGGCTCCGGGGAACGGCTTGGGCGAGCTCATGCTGGGAGGCCGTGAGTCTGGCGGAGCCGGGAGGCGACGGCCTTGTCGAGGCGCGGCCGGGCGAGGCTGGCAGCAGGCGGCGGAGGAGCGAGCTCCGGCGGGGTTGGCGGCAGGGCGAGGCGAGAGGAGGGGGCTTGGGGCGCCGTGGAGCGAGGCCGCGGGAGGGTGGTGGGACACGGGCGGCGAACCTTGGCGAGGGGGTTGATGGGCGGTGGCGGGGAGGGTGAGAGGGAGGCCGGCGGGCGGCGCGCTGAGGGAGCTCGAGGGAGGGAGAGGTCCTGGCGGGTGTCGGCGGGGGTCAGGTGGCGTGGGGAGGAAGGAGAGAGGTTGGGGGAGAGGGACACGCGGGGACAGGGCTGCTGGGGTGGGGCCACCGCGCGTGGGGCCGGGGGGTGCGGGGCCAGGGGCAGGGAGAGAGGGGCTGGCGGTTGGTGGGGGGTTCTGGTCGTGTGCGTGTGTGTAGCGCGGGTGTGTGTGTGTCGGTTGGTGGGTTTGGGGAGGAGAGAGAGAGAGGTGAGGGAGAGGCTGGGGTGAGGTGGCAGCACATGATTGGCTGGGGAAAGGGAAAAGGGGAGGTGGCAAGCAGCTATTGGGTGGGGTGATGTGGAGGGGGTGTGGGTAGATTAGGACAGGGTAGACTAGGGATTTTTGGGTGGTCCGTTTTGTATTTTTCTGGGGTGGTCGTTCGGGTCATTTGGCCCGTTCGACTGCCCCGCTCAAAATAATGCAAACTTTTATTTATTTTAAATAGTGCATTGGCAACCTGATAACCGACAAAACAAATAATCCGGAGTCCCGGGTTTTGGTGTTTGAAAAAAATAAGAGGGGTATTTGTATAAATCAAAACTAGGCTTTTCAAATAATGCAGACAAACAATGCATGATGATGCCGATGCAAAGCACAAAAACGACGCGATTTTCTAGTAGTGGTTTTTGCGGGATGCCACAGGAGCGCCTTGGGTGCCCTTAGGGCTGACGAGGCAAGCATATTCGTGGAATATGCTTGTCCCAAATTGGTAGTTCGGCGGCCTCCTTTCCCTGTCGCCCTTCTAATGACGGCAAGGTTCTAGTGGCCCCCTCCTGCGTGCCTCGGGCTCCAGGACTGTCACCTCCGTGACCTCCTTCTGCCCCTCTGACGCTGTGCATCCTTGTCTCTTGTGCTTGGCTCTGCTCTGATTCCTTCTAGCCTGCAGCTATAGTTTGACCTTGGGCTTCTCCTTCTCCTGCAAGCTTCGTATCACTCGGCCTTACCTTGTGTTACTCGGCTCGTTCTTCACCTGCATCAAGATCACGTGGGTAACCCGTCCGATTCTCTCATCAGCTCGGCCGGGTAACTACTTGATACATATACGTGGGCTTCTTGCCTCCGTTCATCGGCCGACATATCCATGATTCGGCCGACTTGGACCGTAACTCGGAAACTAGACGGGGATAGTACCTCTGTCTTTCCCCGTCTCTGACCTACCCGAGGTTAACCCCCCGACATTTCTCGAACACTTTGCTATTGTTTCTTCTCTAAACTTGTGTGATTTGGATACAACTAACACGGTCTTACGCTGTTTTCAGCAGAATTACCTTGGTGTCTTGTTTTTGTACAGAAAATGAACTATCAGGAAAAATCCCGGAAAATATGCCAAAAATTATATTTCACCAGAAGATGCACGGAGCCAGAAGGAGAGACGGAGAGGAGGCCTGGGGGGCCCGACACCCACCCCAGGCGCGGGCCCACCACTGGTCGCGCCTGGAGGGGGTGAAGCCACCCCATACACCTCCTCGGCCTCCCTTTGCGCCTATAAGTTGCCTTTCGACCTAAAAACCTAGGGGGTTCGATAGTTTTCTAGAAAGAGTTCCGCTCCGCCGCCGCCGCCAGAAACCAAGATTCGGAACCAGAAACTCCGTTCTGGCACCCTGCCAGATAGGGAATTTTGAGAGGATCATCGCCATCGTCATCACCAACGCATCTCCATCAACCACCGATGTTTCCCTCATCCATGAGTGAGTAATCCCCTATTGTAGGCTTGGGGATGGTAGGGATTGGATGAGTTCTATCATGTAATCGAATAAGATCTGTTAGGGCATAGTGCCTAGTATCTCTATTAGTGCTATTTCACTTTGTTGCAACTTTTTGTGCTTAATGCTTGTCACTAGGGCCCGAGTGCCATGATCTCAGATCTTAACTTTATTGAATCATTATGATAGTATTGTTTGTGATCTTATCTGCAAGTTGTGTACACATATCGTTGTCCGGATCCAAAGGCCCCAAATTGACAATAATTGGGACAACCGGAGGGGGTGGCTGTGGTGTGAGTATCACATGTGTTCACGGATTGTTAATGCTTTGATTCAGTGCTCTATTAAAAAGAGCACCTTAATTGCAAGTAGTTCCCTAGAGGCCCCGCTGCCACGGGTTGGCTGGACAGAAGATGTTGTGCAAGTTCTCATTGCGAGCACATATGACTATATTTGGAGCACATGCCTAGGATTGTTTAGTACTTGGATTCTTGTTATTATTTATCTGCAATGCCCTATATCTTGAAGTTACATGTTTAGACTCGTCCATTGAACGCCTGTCCATCCATCCCTATGCCTACCGCACTTGAATCCTACTGTTACCTTTATCGTTACTATTGCTCATGTTGCTATTGCTGTTGCTACTGATAAACTTTTGTGAGCAAGAACTATTTTCGGGTGCAGCTGAACTGACAACTCATTTGCTAAGGCTTGCAAGTGTTCTTTGGCTCCCCTTGTGTAAGATCCCTCCCTTATAAAGGTAAGGATCCCTGTGATTGCAATGCTAGTCCCTGGATCAATGCTAGCATCCACAGTTTAAGATGAAGTACACAGAAACAAAGGTCATAATTACATATCATTCCAGAGACAAACATAGTCTTTTACAACTCCATGGCCATAGGCCTAATACAAGAGTTTAACCATAACAATATAAATAAGTCTTCATCTTCATGTGCCACAGGCAATCATGTTGAGTGTAGACTCATAACCCCTAATTGTCACATCCCAAGATTTTCCAAATCTTGTTATGTGAAACATAAATGAATAAAATAAAACTTTGTTGATTTTCAGGGTGAGAAGAAACTTTTGATTCCAATTGGAAACTTTCAAAACCTATTTGGATCAAATAAAATCCTAAAGGGATTTAAAAAGATAAATAAACAATAAAGTTAAAAATATTTGAAATTACTATTTTTGGATCTTTTAATAAAAAGATTTGGTTTTCAAATAAAAAAATACAAATATAAATAAGGATTATTTTATAAAGCCAAAGTAAACCTTGGCCAAGTTTTTGAAATAAAATATTTCTATTTGATAAAAATAGTAAAGGTTTATTTAAATAAAATAATGAGAGTTTATTAATAAACCAATTTTATTGAAGTAAAGGTTTTTCCCATTTTAATTAAAAACATCAAAAACTTGTTAAAATTATTTTAAACAAGTTTTCCAAGTATTTTATATTCTCAAATAAAACCTACTGAAGTGTTTTTGGTTTTATATTTATATTTCAAAAATAAATATTTTAACAAAACAAATCCTATTTGAATTAAATGATTAAGGTCCAGTCATTTAATTATTAATGGACCCTAAAATAAAAAAAAAATATTATTTTTATTTTGGGACTTGGATTTGTGTTGTTAAACAGAACTAAAACTCAATACAAAGTTTGGTGGAAGTTTGTTGATTTGAATGTTTGAATTGTTTGATTGAATTTCAAAACAGAAAATCAATTAGAAAAAGGAAAAAAGGTTCAGTACAAAAAAAATGCTAAAGGACTGACCCAACCCAACAAGCCCATCAGCCCAACTCGCAGCCCAGTTTTTCCCCTCTCTGTGAAACGTTTTTCACCTAAAAGCCAACCCGCAGAGTCACTGAACGTTCGGCCCCACTCCCTCTTCCTCTCTCTCGCTGACCAACCGACCCCACAGCACTGTTCGTCGTTTCCACCCGCCGCGACTTCTTCTCCCCCAAACCTCGTCGCCATTTCTGCCGATTGATTGCGCGTTTGATTCCTCATTAACCACGCATTGATTCAGCCCGTGACCGCGTGCACTTAAGCATCCCTCTCCCCTCTCTGATCTCCCTCACTCGCCAGACCCTCTTCGACCCCAGGCCGTCGTAATTTCGATCTCGCGCAACACTGCTCCGACGAGCTCACCGACAAATTCCGACGAACTCGACCCACCCCACCATCCCTGCTTCACACTGTCTTGCTCACCAGATCCTTGCGCACCTGCCCATATCATCTGCTCGGCCGCGCTTTCCCCAAAAACTCGTCCACGTCTTCGACCGAGCGCCACCGTCGACTGCCACTTCTCCGGCGACTCTTTCCCGTAAGTAATGTCCACCCCTTGACCTCCTTTTGATGCACACTTGTCTACAACACGCATGCGAAGCTAAGAGCAACCTCTGTTTGCTCTCTCATGCTCCGTAGCGTCGCCCTCGACGACGACTGACCGCACCCGACGCCGCCACCCACTCCGGCGAGGAATTGCCGCTGTCCCTGAGCGCCCCTTGCCAAGACGACCACACGTTGAGCATCACCTCGACCTCGCGAACACGGTGAGCACCCCCGTTTCCTTCTTTGCTTCCTGTATCGCCGGCTCCGCCGTAGCCAGACACGCCGCTGCCGCCAGCCGCCGTCAGCGCCGCTCGAGTATGGTCGATTAGATTTACACCGTTAGATCTTGATCTTATGGCTGAAAATAGAACTTAAGCGAAAGGGTAAGAAGCAGTCTGAGCTGCGCGATCTGTTTAGATCCAACGCCTCACAGAGGCCGATCCGTGCAAACCGGTACCGACCAGTAGTATTGCGCCGCGTGGCATTGGATCTGTTTAAAACATATTTAGAATCTGATTTGTTTGCAAATTTGAAAAATCCATAACTTTTGATCCACACGTCCAAAATTTGCAAACTTTATATCAATGGATTCAGAAAAGCAAGCCCTAGCCAACCATGCCATTTGTTTAGTAAAAAGTTTCTGTTAAATTGTGTGTTTTTGCAGAAACTTGTGTATGCTTGTTTAGGTTATAAAAATTATTCCAAAAGTTTTTGAGGATGAAATATTTGCAAATTGGATTGTTGTGAACCTACTGACCCCAGGAACCAACTTATGGATTTTAAAATGTATTTTGTGAAGATTAGGATTGAAATAAT
Organism: Avena longiglumis; assembly: GCA_030063025.1. Classification (NCBI taxonomy): domain Eukaryota; kingdom Viridiplantae; phylum Streptophyta; class Magnoliopsida; order Poales; family Poaceae; genus Avena; species Avena longiglumis. Next base: position 143,812,538 of record CP125978.1, on the reverse strand, counting down.
TGAATTAGCTCATTTCTAGTCAAAATAAAAACATTGATTTTGTTATGGAAATGAGTTTTGAGAAAAAAACTTTGGCAAATGTGTTGATTCAAACCTACTGACCCTAAACACCAAGTTTTGTGAACTAACAACTTATTTGGTGAACAATATAAAACTGTTGCTTTGCTAAAAGCATTTTCCATCACATGAAATGATGATTTGATTTAAAAATGGTTTATAGATAAAACCCTTTTGCAAATGACTTTAACACTTTATAAAATGGCCACTTTGAACCTTACAATGTTTAGAGACTAGTAGAAACCACCTTTGCAAATAAAACTAACTTTTTCATGCTTGCATGCATGACTTTGTCTCTATTATTTATGTGTGTTAAATTGTTTGAATATTGGTTGGAATGCTAGTTGAATCTATGTTTGCTTGATTGATTTGTAGTGAAGTTAGAAGAGTGTGATATTAGCAAGATCAAGAAGTGAACCAACATTCCCTACCAAAAAGGCAAGTGACACTATCATCCAAGTCGTACTATTTTCATTCCACTTAGTGGATTTTGAAAAATGCATGATAAGGACTACTATATTTTGCTGTGCTAAATCCTAATAGGATACCCTTATATATTCCTTAGTGAAAACATTGTAGTTGTAAAATGCTTAGCCATGCTATATATTTTGAGAAGAGATACATGTTAAGATTTTATGAAGTTGAGAAAAGACTTATGTTTTATATAATAAAACAAGTACTCAATGAACCACCTGGGTGGACAAGGATACTCAAGTTTTGGACAAGTGGCAACAAGAGGAACCATGTTTATATGGCAGTCTCTTTTTATTGTGCACCAGATGAAAACCACCCGGGGACTTAGAGATTGAACATGTTTCTCGTATAGTGGCTTCCGTGTACAGCCACATGCTAAATGGGCACTGGCTTAGTCAATTACATTGTGAAAGACCCATGCATTGGCCTCTTCAGGTTAACTAAATGAGGGAACTTGGAACCCTACATTGGTGCCTGGTGAAAGGACTATATCTTCCCATGATGTTTTTTTGGTGTTAAATGACAATCCCAACCTTGTTTTTAACTGTGCTCTTGAGTTTCAGGGGAAATGTCGTTGTTGTCTCATTGTATTGTGATGGATGCTCTCTTGTGATCTTTTGAAGACGGTGGCCCTTTTAGTCTTCTCCTAGTTTCTTTCTGGTTGATGTTTTTAGGTCACCGTACTATTAAGAGGGGGTCCATGTTGGAGGGCTGTGGGAAATCACTTGTTTTTTGCACAAACCTATATGCACCGCCACAGCCATCCCATTATTCCGTGAGAGAGCTCTTTCCTGTTCTGTTGGGGCCTTTTGTGTCTCACCGGAACTTCCGGTCATAGACCGGAAGTTCCGCTCAAACCTTTTTCTGCGGACTGTTCTGCAGTTTGTTCCGACGCTAGTTCCGCCCAAGTTCCGGTGGCAGTTCAGTAACCTTCTGTGTTGAAGTGTGCTATTTGCCGGAACTTGGCCGGAACTTGACCGGAACTTGCTCGGAATTTTCCTGGCAAAAGTTCTTGAGCGGAACTTCAAGGCGGAACTTCCGGTCGACTTCGACCCGAAGTTCCGCCCGCCCAAGTTCCGGTGAAGGCTCGAAAGTTTGTTTTGAAACGTGCTATTTGCTTGAACTTGATCGGAACTTGCTCGAAGTTCACGGAACTTCCGTCGCTGACCGAACTTCGGTTGTGCTCGAGCGGGCGCCAACGGTCCGATGACCGTTGGAGCCGGTTCAAAGTGAACTTCGCCTCTCACCGAACTTCCGTGAGGTCGCAGGGCTGCAACGTTCGGGCGAGGGGGCCTATTTAAGGCGCCCCTCTTCTTCCTCCCACTCTCTCTTGAATTTTTCTCTCTCCTCCATTAATGCTTGAGCTTTACCTCACTAGATCTCTCTCTCTAGCCACTCAAACGACCTGATCTATTGAGAGGTGAGGGAGGAGATCTAGATCTACACTTCCACCAAAGAAGATTTGATTTCCCCCACCCATCCTTTGTGGATCTTGTTACTCTTGGGTTTTCTTGGAACCCTAGACGGTGTAGGGCATCCCCGGAGCTGAGGCATGTGTTGTAAAGCTTCGAGGTGTCGTTGAGGGCCTCCAATTCAGTTGTGGAGCCTCCCCCTCAACCTTGGTGTAAAGGTTTCGGTTGGCGCCTTCAAGGTCACCGGTTAATGGATTGTGAGGCCTCCTTTGTGTGGGAGCTCACCGGAGAAGAAGGTGAGGCCTTTGTGGCGCTCGGGTGACCTTGTGTGGCCCCGACACCTCTCCAACATAGACGTAGCTCCTTGGGAGTGAACTATGGGAAGTACATCTCCGTGTCCCCTTGCCGGTTACTTCGTTCCCTTCCTTTACTCATCGCTATTTACTGTTTTTGTGGTTTGTGTTCGCTTTCTTGCCTTTAGGTTGCTCACTTAGTTGCATCTCTAGATAACTTCTTTTCTCGTTGAGCCTAAAAGTGTGAAACAAATTAAAATTGGTAGACGCCTATTCACCCCCCTCTAGTCGTTTCAAGTCGGTACTTTCAATTGGTATCAGAGCACAGGCTCTTATTTCGGGCTTTACCGCCTAAGAGACTATGGCCGACGAAGGGGGTAGTGAAACTGAAAAAGCCAAGAACTTGGCCACTATGGATGACCTCAAGCAATTGGAGTCATCCATGATGTCCAAGTTCGAGGAAATGATGACTCTCTTGCAGTCCCTCAAGCCAAACCCCATGGTTGCTATTGACACACCCCAATCCAACGAGGTTCCTCCCACCGTTACGGTGTCCGCCCCCGGGGTAACTCCCGCAGCTGCCACCACTCATTTGGGACTTGGTTTTGTTGCTCAAACCTCTACCAAGGTTACAAGTGAGAACATCGAGGAGCCCGAGAACCCAACTTCAAAAGGGGAGAATGGAGGAAAGGACTACTCGGCGGTTCCCCCACCGCCGAAGTACACTCCGGATCCACCCATTCCCATGCCACACATTATCCCTCAAGGAGCACCACCTATGCTAGATACGTCTAATTTCGCCAATTGGCAATATCTAATGCGCTCACATATTTCCAGCTCATCCATTGAGTTAATGAGGATTGTGGAGGATGGATTCTCTCCATTTGACCCGAAGAAGTTGACACGAGGTGAAGTGGTGGACAAGCAACTCAATGCTACGACTTTGGGAATGATTCAAAAGGCCTTGACTCCAAAGGATTTTGCTCACATTCGCCAATTTTACACTTCCAAGGAAGCTTGGGATCAACTCACTGAGCTCTTCGTTGGGAATGCTAGCATCCAAAGCTCCAAGTTTGACGAGATCAACAACGAGTGCGATGGTTTCGCAATGCAAGATGATGAGACCCCTGAAGACATGTATAGGCGCCTTAAGGTCCTTTGTTCCACTATGAGGGACCTTGGGGCTCACTATGTTGATGACAAGTTTATGAAGAGAAAGTTCATTCAAGCTCTTCTCCCATTTGAAGAACAAAAGCTCAACTCTATCAAGGGAAGAATCAACTTTCACTTAATGACCTCCCAAGAAGTCTTTAGTGAAGTAATTGCCATGACAATTGCTAAGAAGAATGCGGAGTCCGCTGGAGCTAGACCCATTGGATCAACAAAAGTGAACCTTGCTTTGAAGGCCAAGGCTATTGAAGTTGATGATGATGATACTTCAAGTGAGTGGTCTCAAGAAGATCTCAAATGTGCCTTCAACGAACATCTTGCTCTCGCTTCAAGGGCCTTTTGGAACAAGTCCGGATTCAAGTCAAGATCAAGGGACAACTCAAGATTCAACTCACCCAACAAGTCTCCCAAAGCAAGATCATGCTACAATTGCAATGACAAGAGTCACTTTGTGGCCAAGTGTCCCTTTGAGAACCGTGAAGACAATGGTGGTCGTCTCATTCGCAAGGTCAAGTCAAGATCTCCTCATCCCATAAACAAGAACTACACCGTCAAGAACGCCACCAACAAGGAACGAGCAATTGTGGTCCATGAAGAATATCTTTCGGGCACGGATGAAGATGATGATGATGAAGGTCATGGTGGAGAGATTGTGGGGGTTGCTGCTATTGCCACTACCTCAACTCCACGTCTATCCCTCTTCGACTCGCCAAATGAAAATGTCATCACCTCCAACCAAAAGTTCTTCATGGCCAAGGCCACCGAGGTATCACCGAAACCCACTCCTCAACCCATCTCTAGTGAGCCTTCCTATCTTGATCTTGTTGGTCTAGAGGTGAAGAAAGAGATGATTGACATGTGTGAATTTGTTGCTACCTTAGATGAAGAAACTAAAAACTGCTTTGAGTCCTTACTTGCACAACTTGAAAATGCTAGAGATGCCTTAGATGAAAAGGAAGAACTTCTTGACTTGCTAAGTAAAAATGAAAGAGATGCCGCAGATGAAATTGCCTCTCTCACTCAAAGTCTTGAGGATGAACAAAATATGAGAATTAATCTTGAAGAAAATGTGTCTAAGCTTGTAGATGATCATAACAACACTTTGACCTCTACAATTAAAGAACGTGACCATGCTCTTGCTTTGATTAAGGTTCTCAAGAAAGAAAATGCTGAGTTTGTGGGTGGTCATGATCAGACTCAAGAGGATCTTGAGAAACTCAAAAGGGAACACAAAGCCTTGGAGAGTAAATTCTCAAGTCTTTTTGAGGCTCATGAACAGCTTCAAACTCGATTAACTTGTGATCTTTCTAAGTCTTCCGCTGTGCAAATTATAGACTTGTCTAGCTCTCTTAACCCTTGTTGCAAGCATGAGCATCTCATAGAGGAGGTCAAGGTTTTGAAGGATCAACTTGCCAAGACTAAGAAGAATAAGAAGAAGAAGAAGAAGAAGAAGAAGAAGAAGAACAAGAAGAAGAAAAAGAACAAGGGCATGGCCCAAGGAGTTCCAAATGGCCTAACCCTCTTGCAAAGTGACAACTTTGCCGGAAAGAACAATCCCTCTTATATTCTTTGCAAATCTTATGATGGTCATGTATATGCTAGATATGTGGGGACATCTTACACGCATGATTATCATTGGGCCATTTGGGTGCCAAAGGTTCTTGTCACTAACAAAAGGGGACCCATTGCAAAATGGGTACCTAAAACCAAGGCTTGATTTTCTTGTAGGACTATGCTTCCCATGATCAAAATGGGTGCTTGATAGTGGTGCCACGAGTCATATGACCGGAAGCAAGTCTATCATGACCGAGTTGAGACCCAATATTGCCAACACCATGGTCTCCTATGGTGACAAAACAAGCTCTCAGGTTTTGGGTTTTGGCAAAGTGGTGGTAACCCTGGATGTATCCTTGGTTGACGTCATGCTTGTCAAAACTCTTGGTTACAACTTACTCTCAGTTCGTGCTCTTGCTCTTCTGGGTCTTTCTTCTTTCTTTAATTCTCATTCCGTGGTCCTCATGTGGAGCAAGTCTCTCAAGGTGGCTTTTGTAGGGTATGTAGAACATGACTTGTACATGGTGGACTTTTCAGGGACCACTACCCCTCATGCTCTATGTCTCTATGCTAAAGCCGACAAGGGCTGGTTGTGGCATCGCCGCCTAGCCCATGTTAACATGAGAACTTTGCAAAGACTTCACTCCGAGGGCCACATCCTTGGAATTAACGATGTTTCTTTTGCCAAAGATCGTGTTTGCAGGGCTTGTATTGAAGGGAAGATGCATGAAACTCCTCACAAAGCGCTCAATCAAATCACTACCGAGAGATGTTTGGAGCTCTTGCATATGGATCTCTTTGGTCCTCCCTCTCATGATAGTCTTGGAGGCAAGAAGTATTGCTTGGTTATTGTGGATGATTTCTCAAGATACACTTGGGTGTTCTTTTTCAAGTACAAAAGTGAGACTCAACAAACCGTCATTGACTTTGCAAATGAGGTTCAACGGAAGCACAATGCAACTATTCTCTCTATTCGAAGTGACAATGGCACCGAGTTCAAAAACTATACCTTGGATGAGTTTCTCAGTGATGAAGGAATCAAGCATCAATACTCCACTCCCTACACCCCTCAACAAAACGGTGTTGCTGAAAGGAAGAATCACACTTTGATGGATGCGGCTCGGTCTATGCTAGCTGAGTTCAAGTCTCCATACAACTTTTGGGCCGAGGCCATCTCCACCGCTTTCCATGCAACCAACCGGCTTTATCTCCGCAAGAATAAGGACAAGACCCCCTATGAACTTCTCACCGGGAAAAAGCCTAATGTTAGCTACTTTCGGGTGTTTGGGTGCAAGTGCTACATACTCAAGAAAGGAGTTCGGTTGTCAAAGTTTGAATCCAAGGCTCAAGAAGGAATTTTCGTTGGTTACTCAAATCAGTCCCATGCTTATAGAGTCTACAATAAAGCCAATGGAAGAGTTGAAGAGACGAGCAACGTGAAGTTTGATGAAAATCATGAGTCTCTTGTTAGGCAAGATGGTGTTTGTGATCCAAGTGATGAAATTCCTCCCAAGGCCATAGGAAGAATGGGTGTGGGTTTCCTCCTCCCCATTGAGGATCCCCTTATGGATGAAGGAGAAGGACCAAGCTCTACTCAAGTGGAGCCCTCACTCTCACAAGATCATCTTGCACCTCAAGGACCTACCTTCTTGGTACAAGCTCCCTCAAGCTCTTCCGAAGCTTCCCATGCTCATGACTCTCCAAGCTCTAAAGAAAAAGATCTTCTTCAACAACATCAACCTCCCCTCGATGGGGCTCATACTCAAAGCACCTCTCACGGACAAGCTCTTCATCAACCTCATCATCCTCCCCAAGATGGGGCTCCTCCTCAAGGTCACATTTCTCCCCAAGGTCAAGCTCGTCGAGATCAAGATCAAGTCAATGATCCTCAAGGATCCTCTCCAAGTGATGACTCTCCCGAAGTGGAAATTGATGAAGATGACCCTCGTGTTCGTGCTTATAGTCAAGGGGGCGGCTCAATTGGTGGAAATGACCAAGTGGTAGCTCAAGAATCTCGAATTGAAGCACAAGCCCGTCGTCAAGCCTATCGTCTCGCCAAGCTTGTTCGAGATGGCCATATCCTTGATAATGTCTATGGAGATTTCAATAAAGGTTCCACTACTAGGAGGCAACTAGCTTCCTTTTTCTCTCACCATGCGTTTATCTCTCTTATGGAACCACAGAAAGTCTTCGAAGCCCTTGAAGATGACGATTGGCTTGATGCTATGAACGAGGAACTTCACAACTTCAAGAGGAACAATGTTTGGGCATTGGTTGAGCGGCCCAAAGATTGTCAAAACGTCATTGGAACCAAGTGGGTCTTCAAGAACAAGTGCGATGCGAATGGAATTGTCGTGCGCAACAAGGCAAGGTTAGTTTCCCAAGGATACTCACAAGTTGAGGGCATCGACTACGGTGAGACGTATGCCCCCGTTGCTCGCCTTGAATCCATTCGCATGCTCCTTGCCTTTGCTACCCATCATAACTTTAAATTGTATCAAATGGATGTTAAGAGTGCCTTTCTTAATGGTCCTTTGAAAGAGTTGGTATACGTCAAGCAACCTCCAGGCTTTGAGGATCCACTTTTTCCGAACCATGTCTACAAGCTCAATAAGGCACTCTATGGCCTCAAGCAAGCCCCACGTGCGTGGTATGATTGCCTCAGGGAGCTCTTGTTAGACCGTGGCTTCGAAGTGGGTCTCACTGATCCCACTCTTTTTACTAAGAAAGTTGGAGGCCACTTGTTCGTATTCCAAATCTATGTTGATGACATTATCTTTGGGTCTATTAACAAAACTTTTAATGAGGATTTTACCAAGCTCATGACCGACCGCTTCGAGATGTCCATGATGGGGGAGTTGAAGTTTTTCCTTGGATTTGAATTCAAACAATTGAGGAAAGGGACTTTCATCAACCAAGCCAAGTACATCCAAGACATGCTCAAGAAGTTCAAGTTTGATCAAGTTAAAGGTGCCAAGACTCCCATGCCAACTAAGGTTAATCTTGATCTCGATCCCAAGGGTAAGGAGGTGGATCAAAACTCTATCGCTCGATGATTGGTTCTTTGCTCTATCTTTGTGCATCCCGCCGGATATTATGTTGAGTGTGGGTATGTGTGCAAGATTTCAAGCCGCTAAAGGAAAGCCACATGGTGGTCATCAAGAGGATCTTTCGATATTTAGTTCATACCCCAAACTTTGGGTTGTGGTACCCCAAGGGAGCCAGCTTTGATCTGATTGGTTACACGGACTCGGACTGGGCTGGTGACAAAGTGGGAAGAAAGTCAACCTACGGAGCTTGTCAGTTTCTCGGAAGATCTTTGGTTTGTTGGTCATCGAAGAAGCAAAACTGTGTGTCTATGTCTACTGCCGAAGCTGAGTATATCTCTGCCGCAAGCTGCTGTGCTCAATTGCTATGGATGAAGCAAACCTTGAAGGATCTTGGACTATCTTTTGACAAGGTGCCTCTTCTTTGTGACAATGAGAGTGCAATTGATATTGCTCACAATCCCGTGCAACACAACCGGACCAAGCACATTGAGATTCGTCATCATTTCATTCGGGACCATGTTGCTAGAGGAGACATTTCTTTGGAGTATGTTCCCACCAAGGCAAATCTTGCGGATCTTTTCACGAAGCCTCTTGATGAAGCACGGTTCCGAGAGTTAAGGCATGAGATAAATATCATTGATTCGAGCAATGTTGCTTGAGCCCTTGCACACCTACCCGTGTCTCAATGTGTATCTTGTTTGGATGTAGGCATGGACTTAGGGGGAGTGTAGTTCCTCTTATGAACAAAAACTATCCCTATTATGCGCACATTAAAGTTCTCATACTCTATTGTCTCTAAAGGAGACCATTTGAGCTTCATGTTGAGTGTTGGTAATGAACCCAAGATATATCTTCGCGGTGTCAAGCCATTTACTCTTATATAAGGTGGCTTCGGCCACCGACTTCTTTTTTATTTGGTTCGTTTTTATTTCGTGTTTATTTGTGTTTTCTCGTTTTGGTGTTTTTGGTTCTTCACAGTTTGATCTATCTATCCTAAGCCTTTCCTTACCTCAAGCCCTCTCTATTCCCTGCACAAGTTCCTCCTTGTTATCCTATCCTGAGATGTTCCTACCGGTGTCAGCGGAACTTCCGGTCAGTCTGACCCGGAAGTTCCGGTCCACCGGAACTTCCGGTCCCTGACCGGAACTTCCGGTGGTGCTCCCTGTCCTATATAAGTTGGGCCCTGGGGGAAAACGGGATCTTCTTCCTTTTTTCCCCCAAGACCCATCTTCTATCAGGAGCGCCGCCGGCCAGGACGTCTCCAAGAGGGTTCTCCGGTCCCCTCTTCTCCAACCGCTCCTCTCCAGATCTGCTCCGTGGGATCCTTCCCCACCTCGATCTCCCGCCATGGACTCCGGTATTTGCCCTTAACTCCCTCCATTAATGGAGATCTTGCTCTCACCATGGCTTGAGTTAGGGCACACCTTGTCTAGGCTAGTTCTTTGGCTAGAACTTGTTGGGAGATCTTGGTAGGCCTAGGGTATCATGCTAGAGTAGATTAGTCCAATACATCCTTGAAAAAATTTGTGCATTGGTGGTCTTTAGATCTACATCTAGGGAACTCCTGTTGAAACTGTCAGTTCGTGGCCTCACCGGAACTTCCGGTCTAGACCGGAAGTTCCGACGTTTCAGCGGAAGTTCCGGCTACACTGCATTTTCTTTTCCTGTTTGTATTTCTCCAATCTAACTCTTTTGTTTCCTCTTCCGAACTTGTGCACTTATCCCAACTTCCCTCCCTATTCTTGTTCTTTCTTCTCAGGGGAAGGAGAGACTCGCCAAGGCAAGCGTGCCCGCAGACCATCCGCTGACATTCCTCCTGAGATTGACGAGGAAGATGCTGAAGTTGTGCGTCCAACCACACAGACTTCTCGTCAGAAGGCTGCTGCTGCTCGCCGTGCTGCTGCTGCTGCAGGGAAGAGGCCTGCTCTTTCTCAGAAGGCCACTGCTGCAGGGCCAGATATGACCAAAGCCAAGATTTCCAAGTGGTCTCAGAAGGCTTATGCTGCATTCAGGGCTACAGATCCCTACCTCGTGCCTCGTGATCGTCTCTGCTTGGATCCTCATTTTCACACCTGCCGTCAGGAACAGATTTATGAAGAAATCTATGCATCAAAGAAGAAGTTCGTGGTTGCTCCTCAGAAGTACATCAATGTGCCTCACATGGAAGAGAAGCAAGTCTACTTTGGGGAGGCTCTTGATATCTGCAAGAAGTTTGGACTGATTCCCCTCATGGAGCACCGTCAGAACTTTGATGTAACTGCAATTGCTCAGTTCTACTCCACTCTGTTTCTTCACATGCAGTCCTCTACTAAAGGTGAGATGAAGTGGATGACCAGGGATGTGTACCTTACCGCTACTTGGGCTGAGTTTGCTGAGCTTCTGGGCTACCCCATTCAGCCTGGACGCGGGGCGAATGGTTGGCGTGTTCATGGTCCTACTGCTGCTGATCCTGAGGTTCTGGAGCCTCTCTACATTGGAGGATGGGGAAGTGTTGGGTTTGTGAATCATCTGCTGCCAGCTTATGACATTATGCGCAGGGTGTACTTGAACACCATCTCTCCAAAAGCTGGCAACTTTGATCAGTTTCATGGATATCAGGTTGACCTCATGCATCAGACCCATCTTCGCCGAGACACTGACATGCCAATGGATGTTATGCACTTCATTCACTCAGAGTTGTGGGGGGCTCTCATCGAAAATCGCTCATGCATCTATGCTCCCTACATTCAAACTCTCATCAATCACAAGTGGCTCGAGAAGACTGGCACTCACTTTCCTCAAGACAACATCACCATTCATGAAGAGAAAAGGCTCCGTGTGAGTAAGCACCAGAAGCCTCGTACTCAGGAAGAAAAGGAAGCTGCTCTCAAGAAGACTCAAGATGTTGCTAGTGGTCCCTCCTCTGCTCCGGGTGGCTCTAGTGCTGGTGGTCCTTCTCTTCAAAGGCAGCCATCTTGGGCAAAGAAGCTGCTTGGGAAAGTGAAGAAGACTTTCTGCTTCCTGCAGGACCGCGAATATCAGGCTTATGTTGATCAGCGTCACAATGTTCAGCGCCAGAAGGCCATCATGACAGCCCTCAATATTCCTTGCTCACCGGTCTCTAGCTCTGTCACTGCTCCCAAGGAGGATTGGGTTCGCACCAACTGCAACTGGTCTGAAGATGAGTCTGAGGAGGAAGTCACTGGTCCGCATGAGTCTCCTCCTTCCCCTTCTCATGGCTGGGACGAGTAGTTTGATCTCTTCTTCCTTTTTGGTGTCTCGATGCCAAAGGGGGATAAATATGTCTATTAGGTTGTCTACGGTATTTGCATGGGCTGAGTCGCGAGCCTGTTCTTGCCTTTGATTTTTTTTCTTTCTCGCGAACTCTCTAGTTTATTGGTGTGCTTGTGGTTTTATGTCCGTGAACTTATGTGTTCTTGTGGACCATGTGGTATGTTTGAGACTATGTGGTATCTCTATGTGATATCTTTGTGGTATCTTATTCTTTGTCGTGAGTGTGGTATCTTTTTGACATCTCTTGGGTTGTTGCTATGGTGGTGGAGCCTCATTGATCTTGTTATTGTTATTACTCCGTTTGTCTCCACCACTTTTAGTTGGTTCTGGTATGATCTCTATCCCTTTTTGTACTTGTGCTATCTTTACAATTGTTGGGGGGAGCCTCTGTGTATGTGTGCTAGTTCAATCCTTAGGGGTTTTCTCTACCTTGCACACACATAGGGGAGCTCATCCCATTGCAAGATTGCTTTGTTTCTATGTAATTGGGATTGTCATCTAACACCAAAAAGGGGGAGATTGAAAGGACTATATCTTCCCATGATGTTTTTTTGGTGTTAAATGACAATCCCAACCTTGTTTTTAACTGTGCTCTTGAGTTTCAGGGGAAATGTCGTTGTTGTCTCATTGTATTGTGATGGATGCTCTCTTGTGATCTTTTGAAGACGGTGGCCCTTTTAGTCTTCTCCTAGTTTCTTTCTGGTTGATGTTTTTAGGTCACTATACTATTAAGAGGGGGTCCATGTTGGAGGGCTGTGGGAAATCACTTGTTTTTTGCACAAACCTATATGCACCGCCACAGCCATCCCATTATTCCGTGAGAGAGAGATCTTTCCTGTTCTGTTGGGGCCTTTTGTGTCTCACCGGAACTTCCGGTCATAGACTAGAAGTTCCGCTCAAACCTTTTTCTGCGGACTGTTCTGTAGTTTGTTCCGACGCTAGTTCCGCCCAAGTTCCGGTGGCAGTTCAGTAACCTTCTGTGTTGAAGTGTGCTATTTGCCGGAACTTGGCCGGAACTTGACCGGAACTTGCTCGGAACTTTTCCTGGCAAAAGTTCTTGAGCGGAACTTCCGCCTGAAGGCCGGAACTTCCGGTCAGACTCGCTTCGCGACCCAGAAGTTCCGCCCCTATTCCGCCCCAAGTTCCGGTGAAGGCTCAGAAAGTTTCTGTTTTGAAACGTGCTATTTGCCGGAACTTGATCGGAACTTGCTCGGAAGTTCACCGGAACTTCCGGTCTGCTTTGACCGGAACTTCCGGTTGCGCTTCTGGAGCGGGCGTCAACGGTCTGATGACCGTTGGAGCCAGGCTCAGGCGGAACTTCCGGCCTCTCACCGGAACTTCCGGTGAGGTCGCAGGGGCTGCAACGGTTCAGTGCGAGGGGGGCCTATTTAAGGCGCCCCTCTTCTTCCTCCCACTCTCTCTTGAATTTTTCTCTCTCCTCCATTAATGCTTGAGCTTTACCTCACTAGATCTCTCTCTCTAGCCACTCAAACGACCTGATCTATTGAGAGGTGAGGGAGGAGATCTAGATCTACACTTCCACCAAAGAAGATTTGATTTCCCCCACCCATCCTTTGTGGATCTTGTTACTCTTGGGTTTCTTGGAACCCTAGACGGTGTAGGGCATCCCCGGAGCTGAGGCATGTGTTGTAAAGCTTCGAGGTGTCGTTGAGGGCCTCCAATTCAGTTGTGGAGCCTCCCCCTCAACCTTGGTGTAAAGGTTTCGGTTGGCGCCTTCAAGGTCACCGGTTAGTGGATTGTGAGGCCTCCTTGTTGGAAATATTCCCTAGAGGCAATAATAAATGTAGTTATTATTATATCTTTGTGTTTATGATAAATGTTTATATTCATGCTATAATAGTATTAAAAAGGAAACATTAATACTTGTGTGAATTGTAAACTTAATTTGAAGTCCCTAGTATAGCCTCTATACTTCGCTAGCTTGTTGGTTGATTAATGATTGTGGTTTCCCTATCATGAACATTGAGATGTTATCAACAACAAGATCATATCATTAGGAGAATGATATGGTGGACATACTCCTATAGATAAGCGTAGCATAAAGATCAAGTCATTTCAATAGTTCAATTGCTATATGCTTTCTGATACATAGTAACCTAATTCCTTCGACCATGAGATCATGCATATCACCTTTACCGGATGGATGCTTTGATGACATCAAACACCACACCGTGAATCGGGTGGCTATAAAGGTGGCATTAAGTGTTCGGAAAGTATTGGTTGAAACACATGGATCAAGAGTGGGATTTGTCCATCCACATGACGGATAGATATACTGGGCCCTCTCGGTGGAATGTCATCCAATTGGCTTGCAAGCATGTGACTTGGTCACAAGGGATCACATATCACGAGAAAAGAGTACTTATCGATAACGAGGTTGAACTAGGTATGCGGAGATACCGATCATAACCTCGGATAAGTAACATATCGTGAGACAAAGGAAATTGGTATCGTATGTAAGTGGTTCATTCCATCGCAGTAATCGAGAAATATGTGTGAGCCATATGAATTTCCAGATTCCTCTATTGGTTATTGTTCGGAGAAGTGTCTCGATCATGTCCGCATAATTCACGAACCGTAGGGAGACACACTTAAGGATTCGACGTTGTTTGAGTAGTTATGGTATTATGAGAAAGAGACCGAATGTTGTTCGGAGTCTCGGATGGGATCCGGAATATCACGAGGTGATCCGGAATGGTCCGGAGAATAAGATTCATATAAGGAAAGTCCCGTTTCGGAGTTCGGGAATGATTCCGGTGTTTTCATCGGGAATGTTCTAGAAGGTTCCGGATTGTCCGGCACTCCGGGGGGGAAGGGTACATGAATGTGTCATTACTTAATGGAATGATTGCATCATGTACTAAGTGTTCTTGCTGTCCCAAATAAAGGATTAAATTGAATCCTAAAACAGAAAAGTCAAATGTCCAGTTTGAAAGTCAAACTGCCAAAACAAGAAACTGTGGGAAACAAGCAAGAGGAGTTGGAACCAACCTGGAGGAGGAGTTGGACTCCTCCAGGCCGGCGCCAGCCCTAGGCCGAGTTGGGGAGGGACTCCCTCCCTCCCCTGGCGCGCCAAGACCCCCCTCCCATAAAAGGAGGGGCAGGGCTCCTCCTAGAGAAACAAGTTTCACCTCTAGATCTCCGGTTTAGAGCCGTTTTGGTTTAGAGCTTCTAATTGCTTTAGCCAGCGGTTTAGAGCCTTCTAATTGGTTTAGAGCCTTCTAATTGGTGTGTCTAATTACTATACCACTAATAGCCTCTCTCATAATCTCCACCATACTCGCACCGGCTTAAGGCGAAGCCCTGCGGGATCTCCCCTCTACTTCCGGTACCACGCCGTTGTGATGCCGGAATCGTGAGGAGGGTGCTACAACCTCCGCTGCCTGCTGGAACAAGGGAGAGGAAGGTCTTCGTCGAGTACCGAACGTGTGACCGATCAAGGGAGCGCTGCGAACGTGGAAGGATCGTCCACACGATCTTGAGATCGGAAAGAGTACGACTACATCACCCACGAGAATCCGCTCTCGTTAAACACTTTGGAATCTTCGAGGGTAAGTTATTCCATCGACTTGTTGCTACAATCTAGTAGATAGATCTTGGCTTGTTTGTTTGTATGCGATAGAAAATTTTTGTTTTCCATGCTACGAACCCCTACACTCCTTTGTGGGGGAGCTCACCGGAGAAGAAGGTGAGGCCTTTGTGGCGCTCGGGTGACCTTGTGTGGCCCCGACACCTCTCCAACGTAGACGTAGCTCCTTGGGAGTGAACTACGGGAATTACATCTCCGTGTCCCCTCGCCAGTTACTTTGTTCCCTTCCTTTACTCCTCGCTATTTACTGTTTTTGTGGTTTGTGTTCGCTTTCTTGCCTTTAGGTTGCTCACTTAGTTGCATCTCTAGATAACTTCTTTTCTCGTTGAGCCTAAAAGTGTGAAACAAATTAAAATTGGTAGACGCCTATTCACCCCCCCCCCTCTAGTTGTTTCAAGTCGGTACTTTCACCTGGTAGACAAGCTAGATTGGGAGGACCCTATGGAAAGACTTCGTCACATTCTCAATCTGCCGGTACTCCATCTTGGTGAGTACTTATCTAGCGGCCACTGGTGGCAACAAGATGAGAGTGTGTCATGTGGGTAAAGTGTACAACTTCTATAGAAGATAAAAATTCTAAGTACTTAGCCGTGTCCCCGGTTATGGACAATACTGAGCAACTAAGGCCTGAAGCTATGGGAAATCTCGACATTCCAATTTTCTAAAAGTAAAACTTGAAAGTGGCAACAAAAGACTTGAAGCACTTGGGGTGTACCAAGGAGCTCAAGAGATTTTGACAAAGACTTTAAGCACTTGGGGTGTACCAAGGAGCTCAAGAGATTTTGACAAAGACCTGAAGCACTTGGGGTGTACCAAGGAGCTCAGAAAGATTTTGACAAAAGATCAAAACTGTTTTGAAAAGATAGGATAAATTATTGCTTCTGCAAATGAGCCTAAAACCCTACTTAGCCAAATATGCATGTAATGGTAGGAACCACTTATTTCTACATAGTAGTAAAACTTGACAATACAATTCAAATGTATTGACCCTTATGGCTGTAACTTGTTATGTTGCAGGTTTGTTTGATATTAGTGAAGTTGATTGAT
Organism: Avena longiglumis; assembly: GCA_030063025.1. Classification (NCBI taxonomy): domain Eukaryota; kingdom Viridiplantae; phylum Streptophyta; class Magnoliopsida; order Poales; family Poaceae; genus Avena; species Avena longiglumis. The sequence continues at coordinate 143,796,598 of CP125978.1, read as the reverse complement.
TAGGATTACAAGTCTACAACCAACATGTTTGCCTGTGGCATTTTGAAGATGAAGGACCCCATGCTTATAGATATTCTGCTGCAATGTAATGTAATAGCCAAAAGAGCTATGTAAGATGTAATAAAATTATGTTATTCCTGGTTATAAAGTTGTATTATGACCTTTGTTTCTTGATATTAGATCTTAACTGTGGATGCTAGCTATTGATCCAGGGACTAGCATTGTAAACACAGGGATCTCTACCTTAATAAAGGTTGGGAACCTTACAGATGGTATCAGAGCATTGTGTTGCCTGTAGGATTCGTAAACCTAGGATTGGACCAAAACCCCTTAGAAAAATAGGAGTTGTATTTGTTCCAAAACTTATTTACAAACAATCTTGTAAACTCTTTCCTCAACCACTTTGATTTTTGATTCTACATCTCATCTATTTCAACTTGATGGAAAAATCTACCCCATGACCAAAGACTTCCCCATGTGCAAAGGACTCCATCAACTCTAATGACTTCAACATCTTCAACTCTAATGACTTCAGCATATTCACCAAGGACTTCAACCTTGGATATCACTAAGGACAAGTGAGACAAGAAATCTTGCTCAAGATTTGGAGACTAAGGAAACACAAATTAGAAGGAGCCATCATCACTTTAAAGTTTTTTTGTGACCAAGAGTTTTTCCCAAGGAAACCATGATCTCATGCAAGAAGAATCAACCAAGAAGGATGGAAAGATCACAAGTGAACCATATAGATGGACCACCATATTTTGTTTAAGACAAACCCACCAACTTATGTGGTGTAACAAAAATATTTTTGGTTGCCTAAGAATATGCTTGGAAACTTGTGTTTGAAAGAAGTGTTTGTTTGTGATTGCTTGCACATTGTTTGTGTGAATTGTGAAAGTGTGTGATTAGAATTATTCCCTTAGAAATATTTTGCCTATTCTAATATCCATTCAACCCAAACAGATGACTACTCCAAGAGACTCCAACATCAAGGTTGATGACAACAACACCAATCAAGAGGACAACATGAGAGAACTTATAGCAACCCAAAACCAGTTGAACCAAATGACAGCTCAATTCATAGCCAACACCAGTGGGGAAGATCCAACCCTGCAAGGATTTCTGGAAACCCAAGCCCAAATGTTGCATAAGGTGACAGATCAAATGATCAACATGGAAGGCAACTCTTCCAAAGGAGTTTGTGACAACAAAGATGACAAAGATGTTATTCTAGAGGGAACCAAAGCTTGCAATATCTGTGGAGACAAGGATCACACTTCCAAGGAACATGGAGATCAATGCCCCAATTGTGAAGAGAAACATCCTTTTGGCCAATGTCCCACCTCTCAAGCTACTTGTTACCTATGTGAAGGAAATAATCATGTCCCTATCCAATGCCCCATCTATTCCATAGTTGAACAAAGGAAACAAGGTGGAGTGCAACAACTGATTGCAAACTATCAAGAGGGAGCTAAGTCTACCAAGAAGGATGATGACAAAGGAAAATCACCACTTATACCCCCATGCAATACAACCCAATTTAAAGGACCAAAGAAGAGGCATATGAATTATCCAAAGAGAAATAGAAGGTCAAAGAAACCAGTAGACATTCCCACCTATGAGATAACATATGAACAACATGAACTAGATGCACTCCTAGCTTTGGAGAAACCCAAAAAAAAGAAGGACAAAAGCCATGTGCAATGTCATCATTGTAAAGAAATGGGACACTATTCCAGTGAATGTCTAGAGAAACAGAAGTATAAGGAGATTTACCAAGTATGGTGCAAAAACTGCAAAGAGCTAGGCCATTATGCAGCAACCTGTCCACAAGAGATACGTGAAGAACTCAAACTTATCACATGTTACAATTGTGGTAACCAAGGACATTATGCAAGCAACTGTCCAGAAAATATGAAGCACAAGATAAACAAGCCTATGAAGGATCTCATCCTTGTCACATGTTCCAAGTGTGGAAACAAAGGACACTATGCAGATGTTTGCCTAGAGAAGTTTCCCCAAGATCCCAAGCAAGCCAATATGTAATTTAGTTGGAAAAAATTTAAGGGTGGCAGTACCCTAGATGCTTTGAGCCTACTTGTAACCCTAGCCTCCCCAAATCTCGGGACAAGATTTATTTTAAGGGTGGTAGCCTGTCACATCCCAAGATTTTCCAAATCTTGTTATGTGAAAAATAAATGAATAAAATAAAACTTTGTTGATTTTCAGGGTGAGAGAAACTTTTGATTCCAATTGGAAACTTTCAAAACCTATTTGGATCAAATAAAATCCTAAAGGGATTTAAAAAGATAAATAAACAATAAAGTTAAAAATATTTGAAATTACTATTTTTGGATCTTTTAATAAAAAGATTTGGGTTTCAAATAAAAAATAGAAATATAAATAAGGATTATTTTATAAAGCCAAAGGAAACCTTGGCCAAGTTTTTGAAATAAAATATTTCTATTTGATAAAAATAGTAAAGGTTTATTTAAATAAAATAATGAGAGTTTATTAATAAACCAATTTTATTAAAGTAAAGGTTTTTCCCATTTTAATTAAAAACATAAAAAACTTGTTAAAATTATTTTAAACACGTTTTCCAAGTATTTTATATTCTCAAATAAAACCTACTGAAGTGTTTTTGGTTTTATATTTAGATTTCAAAAATAAAGATTTTAACAAAACAAATCCTATTTGAATTAAATGATTAAGGTCCGGTCATTTAATTATTAATGGACCCTAAAATAAAAAAATATTATTTTTATTTTGGGACTTGGATTTGTGTTGTTAAACAGAACTAAAAATCAATAAAAAGTTTGGTGGAAGTTTGTTGATTTGAATGTTTGAATTGTTTGATTGAATTTCAAAACAGAAAATCAATTAGAAAAAGGAAAAAAGGTTCAGTACAAAAAAAATGCTAAAGGACTGACCCAACCCAACAAGCCCAGCAGCCCAACTCGCAGCCCAGTTTTTCCCCCTCTCTGCGAAACGTTTTTCACCGAAAAGCCAACCCGCAGAGTCACTGAACGTTCGGCCCCACCCCCTCTTCCTCTCTCTCGCTGACCAACCGACCCCACAGCATTGTTCGTCGTTTCCACCCGCCGCGACTTCTTCTCCCCCAAACCTCGTCGCTGTTTCTTCCGATTGATTGCGCGTTTGATTCCTCATTAACCACGCATTGATTCATCCTATGACCGCGTGCACTTAAGCATCCCTCTCCCCTCTCTGATCTCCCTCACTCGCCAGACCCTCTTCGCCCCCAGGCCGTCGTAATTTCGAGCTCGCGCAACACTGCTCCGACGAGCTCGCCGACAAATTCCGGCGAACTTGACCCACCCCACCATCCCTGCTTCACACTGTCTTGCTCACCAGATCCTTGCGCACCTGCCCGTATCATCTGCTCGGCCGCGCTTGCCCCAGAAACTCGTCCACGTCTTCGACCGAGCGCCACCGTCGACTGCCACTTCTCCGGCGACTCTTTCCCATAAGTACTGTCCACCCCTTGACCTCCTTTTGATGCACACTTGTCTGCAACACGCGTGCGAAGCTAACAGCAACCTCCATTTTCTCTCTCGTGCTCCGTAGCGTCGCCCTCGACGACGACTGACCGCACCCCACGCCGCCACCCACTCCGGCGAGGAATTGCCGCTGTCCCTGAGCGCCCCTTGCCAAGCCGACCACACGTTGAACATCACCTCTACCTCGCGAACACGGTGAGCACCCCCGTTTCCTTCTTTGCTTCCTGTATCGCTGGCTCTGCCGTAGCCAGACACGCCGCCGCCGCCAGCCGCCGTCAGCGCCGCTCGAGTATGGTCGATTAGATTTACACCGTTAGATCTTGATCTTGTGGCTGAAAATAGAACTTAAGCGAAAGGGTAAGAAGCAGTCTGAGCCGCGCGATCTGTTTAGATCCAAGGCCTCACAGAGGCCAATCCGTGCGAACCGGTACCGACCAGTAGTATTGCGCCGCGTGGCATTGGATCTATTTAAAACAGATTTAGAATCTGATTTGTTTGCAAATTTGAAAAATCCATAACTTTTGATCCACACGTCCAAAATTTGCAAACTTTATATCAATGGATTCAGAAAATCAAGCCCTAGCCAACCATGCCATTTGTTTAGTAAAAAGTTTCTGTTAAATTGTGTGTTTTTGCAGAAACTTGTGTATGCTTGTTTAGGTTATAAAAATTATTCCAAAAAGTTTTTGAGGATGAAATCTTTGCAAATTGGATTGTTGTGAACCTACTGACCCTAGGAACCAACTTATGGATTTTAAAATGTATTTTGGGAAGATTAGTATTGAAATAATTGAATTAGCTCATTTCTAGTCAAAATAAAAACATTGATTTTGTTATGGAAATGAGTTTTGAGAAAAACCTTTGGCAAATGTGTTGATTCAAACCTACTGACCCTAAACGCCAAGTTTTGTGAACTAACAACTTATTTGCTGAACAATATAAAATTGTTGCTTTGCTAAAAGCATTTTCAATCACATGAAATGATGATTTGATTTAAAAATGGTTTATAGATAAAATGTCACATCCCAAGATTTTCCAAATCTTGTAATGTGAAAAATTATTAAATAAAATAAAACTTTGTTTGATTTTCAGGGTGAGAAGAAACTTTTTGAATCCAATTGGAACTTCAAACCAATTTGGATCAAATAAAATCCTAAAGTGATTTAAAAAGGTAAAAATTTGATAAAGGAAAATAAAATATTTTGGAATTAATATTTTGGATCTTTAAATAAAAAGATTTGGTTTTCAAATGAAATAAAAGTTTTACAAATAAAGGTTATTTTATAATCCAAATTAAAACTTGTCCAAGCTTTTGAAATAAAACATTTTGTTTTGATAAAAATTGGTAAAGGTTTATTAAATAAAATAATAGGGATTTAATATCCAAGTTTTATTAATAAAGGTTTTACTATTTCCAAAACATCAAAGCTTATTTAATTATTTAAAATAAGTTTTCCAAGTATTCTATATCCTCAAAGAAAACCTACTGATTTGGTTTTGAAAATATTTAGATTTCCAATAGAGATTTTATTAAATAAAACAAACCCTATTTTGATTTTAGTAACAATGGTCTATTTATTTAATTAATAATGGACCCTAAAATAAAATTATTATTTTGGTTTTGGAATTTGGTTTATGTTACTGAACAGAACCAAATTCAAAGTTTCAAAGTTTGGTGATTGTTTGAATTAATTTGAGTATGGTTTGTTTGATTGAATTTCAAAACAGAAATTAGATTTAGAAAAAGAAAAGGTTCAGGAAAGAAAAAAATAGGTTTTGGACTCAACCCAACCAGCAGCCCAGCAAGGCCCAATACCAGCCCACTTTCATCCTCCCTCGGCGAATCGTTTTTCACCTGGTAAACTGACCCGCAGAACCAATGACCGGTGGCCCCTCTTCTCCCTCTCACTCCCTCACTACCAGATAGACCCCACAGCCACGTGTTCATCTTCTTCGCCGCGACCCCCTCCCCCCAAACCTCGCTACCGTTGCTGCCATTGAAAGCTGCGTTCAATTCACCTTAATGCCGTGCTTTAAACCACGCTGCGACCACGCACGATAAAACGCATGCGTCTCCTCCTCCTTTCCCCTCACACGCCACTCCCTCTCTGCCCCGAGGCTGCCTCAATTTGAGCTCGCCCTCCCACTGCTCCGACGAGCTTTCTTCTCCAATTCCGGCTAGCACTCGCCACCTCCTGCCTCCCCGAGCACACGAGCACACTCACCATTCCCTGGCGCATCTTCCTGTACCCGCCGTTCAACCGCGGGTGCCCCAGAACACCGCCCTCGACAAGCTCTGAGCGCCGCCGCGTCTGTCTTCTGCTCCGACGAGTTTCCCAGGTGAAATCCGACCGCCCCTCTTCTTATCCTTCACGAACACAACATCTCCTTGATCGTACGCGTTTAACCATGCTTCTGGTTTGCCTTCTCGTATGACCTCGACTGCGTGCATCCGTCGCCAAGACTCAACTCCGACGAGCAATCCACCGCAACCCTGAGCGCCCCCAGCCACGTCGACCACACGTTGAGCATCACCAATTCCTCGCGATTCTGGTGAGCATCTTCCCTCCCCTCTTCGCTTCCTTTAATCGCCGTAGCGCCACCGCCTGGCCGTGCGCCGCCGCTATCCACCGTCGGCGCCGCTCGCATATGGTCAAGCAGACCAGCACCGTAGGATCGAGATCTGACGCTCACGAATAGATCCACTTAGCACCGAAGGGGTACGCGATCAGGACCGTGCGATCTAATTGGATCCAACGTGCCGCAGAGCCGATCCGGCCGAACCGGTACCAGCCAATGGCTTGGGGACGTGTGGCCAAATTTTAGTTAGAACTGGATTTGAAATCAGATTAGAGTGTGATTTTCAAACCTTTGTAACTTTTGATCCACACGTCCAAAAATAACAAACTTTTTATCGTTGGAATCAGTGGAACAAGCCCTAGCCAACCATTCCATTGGTTTAGTAAATAGTATCTGTTAGTTTGCTTGTTTTTGCAGATACTTTTGTATGCTTGTTTAGATTAGAAAAATTGTTTTAAAATGTTTTAGGGTTAAAACCTTTGCAAAATGGTTTGTTGTAAACTCACTGACCCTAGAAACCAACCCATAGTTTGAAAAATGAATTTGGTAATGTCTAGTATGGATTAATTGATTTAGCCCATTTTCTAGCCATTTAAAAATAATGGTTTTTGTTATGAAAATTATTTTGAGTAAAAAACTTTGGGAAAATACTTTGGATCAAACCTACTGACCCAAAACACCAAGTTTTGCAAACTAGCAACTCATTTGATGAAAAACTTAAAAGTTTTGTTTTGATAAAAACATTTTTCACCACATAAAATGATGAATGGATTTTAAAATGGTTTTGGGATAAAACCCTTTTGCAAATGACTTTGCCACTTAGGAAAATGACCACTTTGACCTTGTAAAGTTTAGAAGCCTAGTGGAGACCATCTTTGCAAATAGAACCATCTCTTGCATGCTTACATGCATGATTTAGATCCCATTGTTTTATGTGTGTGAATTGTTGATTGATTATTGGTTTGGAATGCTTGTTGATACTGTGTTTGCTTGATTGATTGTAGTGAAGTTAGAAAAGTGTGAGACTAGCAAGATCAAGGAGTGAACCACCATTCCCTACCAAAAAGGCAAGTTACACTATCATTCTAAAGTCCTAATATTTTCATTATACTTAGTGGATTTTGAAACATGCATGAAAAGATACTTTTATACTTATTCTATGCTAAATCCTAATAGGATTCCCTATACATTCCTTAGAGAAAACAATGTAGTTGTTACATGCTTATCCATGCTATATTTATATTTTGAAAAGAGATACATGTTGAGATTTTATGAAGTTGAGAAAAGGACTTGTGTTTTATATAATAAAACAAGGACTCAATGAACCACCGGGTGGCCAAGGACACTTTGAGTTTTGGAGAAGGTGGCAACAAAAGGAACCATGTCTATGGCAATCTCTTTGTGTTGTGCTCCAAAGGAAACCACCTAGGAAACTTAGAGATTGAACATGTTTCTCCAATTGTGGCTTTCGTGTGCAACCACATGCTATTATGGCTCTGGCTTAGTCAACTACATTGGGAAGACCCATACATTGTCTTCAGTTTACTGGACATGGGGATCTGGAATGCTTCATGGGTGCTGAAGACAAGCTAGCAATGGTGTATGGGAGGACCCTTTGGAAAGACTTCGTCACATTCTCAATCTGCCAGTACTCCATCTTGGTGAGTGCTAATCCAGTGGCCACTGGTGGCAAAAAGATGGGATTGTGACATGTGGGTAAAGTGTACTCCTTCTGCAGAAGATAATAAAATCTAAGTACTTAGCCGTGTCCCCGGTTATGGACAATACTAAGCAACTAAAGTTTGAAGCTATGGGAGATCTCGACATTCTAATTTCTAAAGAAAAACTTTTAAAGAACTTGATGCACTTGGGGTTACTAAGGAGCACAAGAGACTTTGATAAAACTTGATGTACTTGGGGTTACCAAGGAACTCAAGAAATGAAAACATGAACACTTGGGGTTACCAAGGAACTCATGAGATTTTGGTAAAACTTGATGCACTTGGGGTTACCAAGTAGCTCAAGGGATTTTGAAGGACTTGAACACTTGAGTTTCTACCAAGGAGTTCAAGGAACTTGAAAAAGGAGATTTGACAAAGGACCAAAACCATTTTTGAAAAGATAGGATAAAAATATTGCTTTATGCAAATGAGCCTAAAACTCTACTTAGCCAAATATGCATGTAAAGATAGGATCCACTCATATTACACAAAGTAGTGGAACTTGCCAATACAATTCAAATGTATTGACCCTTGTGGCTGTAACTTGTAATGTTGCAGGATTGATTGATTTTAGTGAAGATTGATTGATTAGGTCTACAACCAACATCTGCCTGTGGCACTTTGAAGATGAAGGACCCCATGAATATAGTTATTCCGCTGCAATGTAATGTAATAGCCAAATGAGCTATGTAAGGATGTAATAAAATTATGTTATTCCTGGTTATAAAGTTATATTATGACCTTTGTTTCTTGATATTACATCTTAACTGTGGATGCTAGCTATTGATCCAGGGACTAGCATTTTAAACACAGGGATCTCTACCTTATTAAAGGTTGGGACTCTTATATAAAACCCTTTTGCAAATGACTTTACCACTTTATAAAATGGCCACTTTGAACCTTACAATGTTTAGAGCCTAGTAGAAACCACCTTTGCAAATAAAACTAACTTTTGCATGCTTGCATGCATGACTTTGTCTCTATTATTTTATGTGTGCTAAATTGTTTGAATATTGGTTGGAATGCTAGTTGAATCTATGTTTGCTTGATTGATTTGCAGTGAAGTTAGAAGAGTGTGATATTAGCAAGATCAAGAAGTGAACCAACATTCCCTACCAAAAAGGCAAGTGACACTATCATCCAAGTCCTACTATTTTCATTACACTTAGTGGATTTTGAAACATGCATGATAAGGACTACTATATTTTGCTATGCTAAATCCTAATAGGATACCCTTATATATTCCTTAGTGAAAACATTGTAGTTGTAAAATGCTTAGCCATGCTATATATTTTGAGAAGAGATACATGTTAAGATTTTATGAAGTTGAGAAAAGACTTATGTTTTATATAATAAAACAAGTACTCAATGAACCACCTGGGTGGACAAGGATACTCAAGTTTTGGACAAGTGGCAACAAGAGGAACCATGTTTATATGGCAGTCTCTTTTTGTTGTGCACCAGATGAAAACCACCCAGGGACTTAGAGATTGAACATGTTTCTCGTGCAGTGGCTTCCGTGTACAGCCACATGCTAAATGGGCACTGGCTTAGTCAATTACATTGTGGAAGACCCATGCATTGGCCTCTTCAGGTTAACTAAATGAGAGAATTTGGAACCCTACATTGGTGCCTGGTAGACAAGCTAGATTGGGAGGACCCTATGAAAGAATTCGTCACATTCTCAATCTGCTGGTACTCCATCTTGGTGAGTACTTATCCAGCAGCCACAGGTGGCAACAAGATGATAGTGTGTCATGTGGGTAAAGTGTACAACTTCTATAGAAGATAAAAATTCTAAGTACTTAGTTGTGTCCCCGGTTATGGACAATACTGAGCAACTAAGGCCTGAAGCTATGGGAAATCTCGACATTCCAATTTTCTAAAAGTAAAACTTGAAAGTGGCAACAAAAGACTTGAAGAACTTGGGGTGTACCAAGGAGCTCAAGAGATTTTGACAAAGACTTGAAGCACTTGGGGTGTACCAAGGAGCTCAAGAGATTTTGACAAAGACCTGAAGCACTTGGGGTGTACCAAGGAGCTCAGAAAGATTTTGACAAAAGATCAAAACTGTTTTGAAAAGATAGGATAAATTATTGCTTCTGCAAATGAGCCTAAAACCCTACTTAGCCAAATATGCATGTAATGGTAGGATCCACTTATTTCTACATAGTAGTAAAACTTGCCAATACAATTCGAATGTATTGACCCTTATGGCTGTAACTTGTTATGTTGCAGGTTTGTTTGATATTAGTGAAGTTGATTGATTAGGATTACAAGTCTACAACCAACATGTTTGCCTATGGCACTTTGAAGATGAAGGACCCCATGCTTATAGATATTCTGCTGCAATGTAATGTAATAGCCAAAAGAGCTATGTAAGATGTAATAAAATTATGTTATTCCTAGTTATAAAGTTGTATTATGACCTTTGTTTCTTGATATTAGATCTTAACTGTGGATGCTAGCTATTGATCCAGGGACTAGCATTGTAAACACAGGGATCTCTACCTTAATAAAGGTTGGGAACCTTACACTAATCATCATCAGAATAACCTGCAACATCACAAGTTACAGCCACAGTGATACCTTAGTAGAATATTAGCATCTAGTTACTATATGAATTTGGCTAAGTGTAGCTTAGGCTTTCTTTGCTCAAAATAGGTTTTACCTATCAGTTGAAAACACTAAGTTTTTCTTTGACAAAACTTCCCCAAGGAATCACCAATAGAAATTGGTGAACCTTCACCCTTGTTCAACCACAAGTTTTAACTTAGAAAATTGGGATGAGGAGATTCTTGATAGCTTCCATGTCTTGATGCTCAAGTTGTCCAATACCAGGGACATGGCTAAGTACTTAGATTCTTTCATCTGCAGAGGTTGTGCACTTTCCCCACAAGACTTGATTTTCACCAAGACAGGACCTTTCAGAAGCCTTCCCTTAGACCAAATGGGCGCGTTCCAACCTATCATCCCACTACCACCAACTATCCAAATGGCTAAGTTATTGCAACCTATATGATCCAGACAGAGCCCATATTGCCATGTGACTGCACTAGAAGCTTCTTAACATTTGGCATCTCAAATCCTTTGTTCCTAGGTGGCTTTCCACAAGTGAGATACACAAGGTAAACCATATAAATGGGCCTTGTGTAACCACTCAACACAAACCATTCTTTCCATTCCACCTAGGTGTTTCATTCACTTAGTTGTTTTATTAGCAAAACATAAGTCAATGACTTAGTAATATTTCACATAGCATGAATATATAATCCACCCTTGGTTGCTACTATCTAGGCTAAGCATGGCAATAGTAAGCATCTTAACTTAGAGGAAATTCTAACAATTCTACAACTACTAGGATTTCCCAAGCATAGCATATAGATACTTAGCAAATTATTCATGCAAGTTCTATACAAAATATTTCTAATGCATAGGTAAAAATATAGGGACAAAAACATGAAGCACCACTTGCCTTGGTAGTTTGGGGAGTAGCAACAATCTTCACAACCACAATCACTATTAGCACCAAAATCTACACATAAAATAATGGCACCAAAATCACATAACAAAATATACAAACAAAAATATATGAATGCATGAAAATGCCATGTGATGATTTTCCTACACCAAACAAGACAAGGGTATAGTACTGAAACATAAACAAGACCAAGATACTCAAAATAAACCTTATTTGATCTTTAAAATATTTTTCAAATAATTTCCATACTCAAATTAAGCCTACAAATGTCTCTGCAAAAATAACCATTTTTATAGAGGCAAAACATTAAACACGTTGCATAAACAGATAGGATTCTTTCTCCTGATTCCAATGATATAAAATTTACAAAATTTGAACGTGTGGATCAAAAGTTATGAATTTTGCAAGTTTGAATCACTAATAGATCTAATTCAGATTTTTAAAACAAAGAACTAGCCACGCGTCATGTCCTGATTGGCCGATACCGATTCGGCTGGATCGAGCAACGAGAGCCACAGGATTTAAAGACGATCGTGCGGTACAGATCTAGCATACCCCTTCGCGTAAGTGATTCTATTGCGTGCGTTGGATCTAGATCTGACGGTTGCTGATCAAGCGACCAAAGATCGGCGGTGGCGCTCTGTCAGTGACGCTCCAGCGGATACAGAGGGGGCTGGGGTCAACGGAGGGGCTTACCAAACTCGCAAGGTCGCGCTGATGCTCAACCTCTTGCTGGCGTGGACGGGGGCGTGCTGCGGAGGTCACTAGGGCTCGTCGGAGTAGCGGGCGGCGTCGGGTTCTTGCAGTCGACGACGTTGCCGATGATGTGGACCGCCCTAACACAAACCGAAGGTGCCAGGGTGTGCACAACAAACTGGCGAACAAGATAGGGTCAAGCAGAAAGCAAGGGGCGGCCTAGTATTACCTAAATCGTTCACCGGAGTTAGGCGGCGGTTCTGCCGTTTGCTGAGGTGGTCGGGGACGGCGACCTGGGTCATGCGCGGGCAAAACAAAAGCATCAGGAGAAGCACGGAGACACGGCGAACTTGAGAGCGTCAAGCAGAAGACGAAGGGCGCTCGGTACTCACCGGAATCAGACGTCTGAGTTCGTCGGGACAGCGGCGAGGTTTTGTGAAATCCGAGCAGCCTGGTGGCGGATCAAGCGAGTGGGGTGAGGGGAAATGGCCGTGGTGAAGAGGAGATTAAGTAGCCAGGAGCGGGGCGAGGATTACTCCCTGAATCAATGGGATTTAAGAGAATTAAAACCGCGGCGTCACTGCGGCGAGGTAACGGCGGAGCGGCTCGGGCGCGTGTTGATTGGGGACGATGCTGACGGGGCAAGGTGGGGTCGGGCTGTCAGTGGGTGGGTGCGCGCTGTTGCAGTGAGAAACAGAGAGAAAGGGGGAACCCCGGCTGGGCTGCTTTAGTTGCTGGGCCGAATGGGTATCGCCTGGCCCAGTTCTGTTTTCTTATCCTTTTTCTTTTTCTAATTCTATTTTCAGGAAACCTTTTCAAATGAATTCAAATGTATTTGAATTCCAAATCTTTCTGGATTTTTATAAAGTGAAAACTGCACATTTTTAGTATAAAACCATGTTGTCTCACTGGACTATCTTGGTTCCTTTGAAATTTTAAAAATAAGCAGTGCCTTAGCACAAGATTTGATAAAGATATGAAAATGGTTTTAAAACCATAATTTGTTTTGGAAAAATTTGTCCAAGCTTTGGAACTCAACCAAACCAACTTATGAACAAACAAATCTTGGTTTGAAACAAATATTCTCTCACTAGAGAGTAGCATTGGATCAATGCTTGTCTACATAAAATAATAAGCACTCAATGCTTCTGTTTTATTGAAATGACTTGAAAATGATCCCTAAATTATTATGCATGCATGGATGATATGCAATCTTTGAAAACATGATTTTAGGTATGTTACACCTTGTGTCGAATCAATAAATTGGGTAATACTACCCGCGAAGACTATTGCGATCCCATATACTTGTGGGTCATCAACGTGCCAGATTTCCATCTCGCTGTGGTGGCTCATCACCATGGTCAGAGCTGTTTGGGCAGCAGTCCGAGCATAGGAGATCTTCTAGTCTTCGATAAGCTTCGAAATCTCCTTGACCTTGTCCCTCACCTTGTGCACTGACATTGTGTATAAATCGGAAAGCTTGATGGACTCGCCAGCCTCTTCTAGAGTTTGGCGGAAGTCATACAAGATATCTCTGACGAGCTTAATGCGCTCGAGGTGAGGTTCGGAGGTAGGAGAGTTGGAAAGATTCAGGGCGGCTGGGAAAGAACCAAAAAGTAAAAATTCGGCTGAAAAGAAAGTCGAAAAAATCAACAACGAAAGAAAATATTCGTAAATCTTACCTAGCACAGAGTGATTCCATTGAGCATGCTCCTTGCGGAGGCTATTTAGTTCACTGGATGTGGCATGGGCAAGATTCCTCTGAATATCGAAGTCCTTCTTGAGATCAGCTAGTTCTTTGTCTCAGAGAGCTAGGAGCTTCTCGAGCCTCACGGTCTCGTGATTGCTTGACTCCAGGACAGAAGCTACATATTTCTACGATTCTAAAGTTAGCTTCTCAAGCTTGTCCCGGAGTTCAGCATTCTCTATCTCCAAAACCTTGAAATTCTCGGCTTGCTCCACCATCTTGCTGGACTAGCACAACAGTTCTGCAAAGAAAAAATATCAGTTGGATAAAACAAAGTTTGACTATGACAAAAAACATAACTGGCAAAGAAGAAGTCGGAAAAGCCTACCTTCTGCTTCATCTTTCTCAACATTCAACTTTGAATTCTCAAAGCGCAAATCCTTGATTTCTTTGCGCTTATTGCTAATGTTCTTGAGCAATTCCTGGTTGGAAGATGCAATTTTCTGTAAGTTTAGAGACGGAATAGCGTCAGACGACTACTAAGACTCGAGCTGCAAATTTAACTAAGTAAAATTATAGCACGAGCCTTGGGGGCTACACTACATCATTATTTTGCAACCTAAAAGCATCAACTCGGATCCAACAATGTTTATTCGACTTTATGCTTGGGGGATAGAGGATATGATAATAAATGCAAATAAGAATCGGAAACTTATAATGTGTTCCTGGTGCATCTTTTCAAATCCGAGCTTGGTGTTGTGAAACACCTTATCGGTAAGGGTAAGGGAAGTAACATCCGTCGCTAGAAGCTCGCCATATGTGACTTTAGCGTCCTGGACCAAAATTTGGTCCAGGAGGCTAACCAGCTTGACGTCTTCCTCCTCTTGGCTCGCTACCTCTGGAGTCAAGGTTTTCTTCTCAAGACTGGATTGAGCCAGTCTGAGGATCTCTTCTTTCTCTTTCCTCTTCAGGCCAAAGACATGGAGCCGGCCATTTTGTCCATTGTTTCTATAGATATTACCATGGGATCATTACCCTTGACGGGTTCACCCTTGTTAGTTGCCTGGTCATCAACGGTGACCAGGGCTTTCGAGATTTTGCCAGCATCAGGGGAGGCAGAATCTCCTTGTGCTGATGGAGTACTGGATGGAGTCGATGGCGGCATTGAAGGGGAGATAACAAGATTTTGCTGACGCATCTGCTTGCCCGACTTGCTATCCGGGTTGGTCTTACTTTTCAACGTTGATTTAGATCTAGAACACGAAAATCCTAAATATCAGGTATGCTTTGGAAAAAAGTAAAGGTACAAAAGTACTGAAAACAAAAGATAGGGTGCTTACTTTTTAACTACTGGTAGCACTTGGCTACCAGCAACAACAACAACTTCTTTTGCCTTACGCTTCTTGGAGGCAGGGCAGCAACTTCCTGCACTTCATCATCCTCCATCGCCTTCAGATCGTCTGAAGGATAGACCTCTAGTGGAGCTAACTCAGAATCAGAGAGTTTATCGAGCTGACAAAGTCGAAAAGCTTCAATGAAAATAGAATCGGAGAAAGAACAGAAAAGAACGACAAAACGCAAAAGCAGAGTCAAAATATTTACCGGAGTGAGCGGACGGTTGGTCGTATACATCTTCATGGAAACTTTCAAAACTTTTCGTTCCACTCTTTCCTTGATCAAATATTGCATAAGGGTCTTATAGTCATTCGCCGCAATCTGGCTCGAACTGACCCGCATCTTGTCCTTCTTGTCGCTCGTGATCTGGTGCATGAGGCGATCTCCATGGTGCTGGAGAGGGTGAATCCGGCGCTCCAACCAGCAGTGGATCAAGTCGGATCCACGAAGGCCCTCATGCTTCATCAGAAACTCAATCCGCCTCTTGGCGAGGATCAAGATATTCGACAGCTCCGGCACCTCCGTGTCCCATGAATTCTGGTGGGGAGCAGCGCCGTCGACAAATTTCGGAAGACCTTCCGCCTTTCCAGGAGCCGGAATATCCTTGAGATAGAAGAAAGTTCCGGCCCAGCGCTTGACGGATTCACTAGCGTTAATCCTAGGATAAACTCGGTTTCTCCTAACGACTAAGCTAAGAGTGTCGGTGATGTAAGGCACACCGACGCTAATGGAATTCTTCCGAGTACCATAGTAGTACCATAAAAGAGTGAGACTTGGCCTAATGCCAAGAAACCCCTCAAAAAAAGTTGCATGAGTACTAAGCTCAAGCAGAGAGTTGGGATGAATATTATGGAGTTGCGCACCGTCGTAGTTGAGGACCTCGACGAGGAAGTCCGACGGTGGCAAGCTAAGGCCACGGTCGACGTGCGTGCCGAATAGGACCCTCTCACTGTCGCGCGAGGCAGGCATGGCATGCCCTGAGGCGTTCCGCCACGCACCGGCGACAATGAATCCTTCGTCCTCCATGACTTGGAGTTCCGCGTTGTCCATGGTGCTGGGGATCCAGAGGCCCTGCATCTTCCTCTCTTCGCCGCTGACAAACCCGCCCCCGCCACTGAGGTCGAGGCAGATGCCATGGATCTTGGAGGAAAAAGGACTGGTGGGGGAGGAGAGATTTTTTCTCACGGTGCGCAGATGGGAACTGGTGCGGAGCGCTTGAGGAGTATGAGGAGGAAATGAATGAATCGATGGAGAGGTGAATCTCAGAGAAATGGTTTTATCCCCTCTTTTATTTGTCTCTACGTCAAGATTTGTGCGTTAACACGCGCGATTGTCGCCACGCGTATAGGTGAGGGGGAGTTAGCTTACTCGCGACTCTTCCGCCCCCTCGATTTTCGTGCAGGCATTGAAACGACCTTCTATTCCGTAAGGAATGGACCCACCAACGGTCGTGCTGATAGGAGTCCTGTCAGCGACAGGACCTGGTCTGAAAAGTTGTTAGTCCGCACGCCGCTGAAAAATCCGGCTTATGTTTCAAACCAAGCAGGGAAAAGACAGTTCAGAACAAGACATATCCAACTCAATTGACTCGGAATCCTACATTAATTAACGAATTTTTCGGGAACCCTTCAAGATTCTCAAGACGAAGAAACCATCAAGCTAGAAGATTTATCCGACTTTGGATCTTGGAGACTTCCAGGGGCTACTGTTGGGGATATACTTTCCGGGTATACCCACAGGACTCGCTGACCAGGGTGGCCCACCAATGGGTTAGAGCTTTGCTTCACGGGCGGCCCAGTCAGAGAAAGAGGAGGAGCCTGTTCCGGCTACGACAAGGCCCAGAAGAGTTACCGACTTAGGCCTGTAGTATTACTTGTAGTCCAAGTTGTACATAGTTACCGACTCTGTAATGTAGCCGGATAGGCCTCTCTTGTAACCCTAGGCCCCGGTGACTATATAAATCGGCCCTATGGGAGACTTTAGTGCACAACTCAATACACACAACCACAACCAACTCGCACAGGCGAACCTCTCTTGTAATCTGCTGTAACATCCGGCTTACGCCGGTATATTACTAGGTTGCTAGCAGGAGTAGGATCCGATCACCGCAGTCGGATCTGAACCTGGGTAAACTTGTTCTCACCGCTCCTGGAATATCCGACGTCTCACACCCCATCCTTCCAAGGCCACTAGGACCCCCTATGGCGTACTTGTCGACAATCTGACGACATTTTTATCTTAATTACTTTCTTGTAGTTGTGGATGCTTGCAAGGGGTTTAATCACAAGTATGTATTAGTCCTAGTAAGGTCAGTACATTAGCATAGGTTCACCCACACAACACTTATCAAACCAAAGAAGATTAATCAACTTATGAAATGAAAGCACTTGACAGTATTCCCATCTGTCCTCGAGAACATTTGGTCCTCATAAGTATTACCTCTGGCTTGTCCTTTGCTAAGAAAGGATTGGTCCACCTGCTGCAATTATTTTTTGTCTTTATTTACTTGCACTTCTTTTCCTTGTTTATCAAAAAAAGTCTAAAAATTTGTTTGCTAAGTATTTACAGAGATTTCCTGCTCCAAATCACTAGTCAACACCTTCTGCTCCTCGTTGGGATCCACACTCCTATTTATCGAAAGTACTACGATACACCCCCTATACTTGTGGGTCATCAAGACTATTTTCTGGCGTCGTTGCCGGGGAGTGAAGCGTTATTGAAGAGTGGAACTGGTAAAGGAAACTTCTACTATGAGTATTTCTTTTTATTTATGTTTGTTACTTTGTTTCCAATATGGATAGCCCACTTGGTTTCCTGTTTGGGAAAGCTACTACCACCGTTAGGGTAGTAGATGAACCACCACTTGTTGAGACAGATCCTTTTAAGATACCTACAAGCATTGTTGATCATGTTATGGATAATTATTATTTTGGAGATGGAACTGTCCATCCTGGTGATCACTTGCTTTTTATCCATGAATTATGCGGGTTGTTTAAGTGTGCAGGTATCACAGCTGAACAAGTTAAGAAGAAGTTACCCTCTATATCATTGAAAGGAAGAGCTGAAGAATGGCATAAGCTGCTGAAGAATGGATAATCTATGGAATGGGAGGAAATAATACCTCTCTTTTATTCTAAATTCTATCCTCCCAGTGAGATTCATAAGGATAGGAATCAATATATAATTTTTGGCCTCGTGATGGAGAGAGTACAACCCAAGCTTGGGGCATATTGAAGTTACTAATGCTTAAATGTCCTATTCATGACCTCCCTAATAATATTATTATTAATAACTTTTATGCAAGGCTTTCTCTTCATGATAAAGATTTATTAGATGCTTCTTGCGCTGGATCATTCACACGTATGAAATAAGAAGCTAAATGGGATCTTCTAGGCCGTATTCAAGAAAATACTGAAGCATGGGAGAATGATACAGGAAGAAAGTCAGGTATAAATTATGATTATGAATGCATTAAATCTTTTATGGGAACTGATGACTTTCATGATATTAGTACTGAGTATGGTCTTGATTCTCAAAGTAGTGCCAATTGTTTTAAGTCCTTTGCCTCTTATATATAAATTACTAAAAAGAAGTGGGACAAGTACCATGCACCTTATAAAGATGTTGTTAATCATGTTCCTGTTAGAAACACTGAAGTTTATACTATTGATCCTATTTTGCCTGAATCCTATATTGAGAAAATACCTTTTCCTTCTAAGGTAAAGGAACATTCTATTATGGCTAATGTGGTTTGCAAAAGTACAAAGAAAGATGTTGAACCTGATGAACAAATAAATATTGAACCTGTAGTAGCCATTGTTAAAGACCTTGTCACTACAAATGTAGAAGATGGGCACATTATCTTCTGTGAAGATGCTTCTAATATTGTCTCTCATCCTAGTAAAGCTAGGAAAGCTAGTGTCCCTATGCTTTCTGTTAGAATTGGTGATCATTGCTATTATGGTTTATGTGATATTAGTGCTAGTTCTAGTGTTATTCCTTATGAGCTTTATAAGGAAATTATGCATGAGATTGGTCCTTGTGAACTTGAGTACATTGGTGTGGTTATTCACCTTGATAATAAGGAAACCATTTGCCCCATTGGTATTGTAAGAGATGTGGAAGTTCTTTGTGGTAAGATTAAATATCATGTTGATTTTATAGTGCTTGGTTCAGCAGCTAGTAAAACTTGTCCTATCATTTTTGGTAGACCTTTCTTGAACACTTGTGGAGATATTATAGATTGTAAGAAGGAGAAAGTTTTAACTAATTTTGATGGAGAATCTTATGAGTTTAACTTTTCTAAATTTGCTAAAGCTCCTTATGAAAATGAATTGCCTAATGAGGATTTTAGGGTTGAACAACTTGCTTCTATTGATCCAGTTTATGACCTTAGACCTCTTTTTGATGAATGTAAGTATGCTCATTCTGATGATAAAGTTGTTTGTTGTGGCAGTTATATTGTCAACTTTATTCAAAGTGCTACTGAAAGTTATTATGAGAGAGGGAAACATGGTTTTATGCATCTCAATAATATTAAGTTTCCCCGCTTTATGTTGAAAGCTTTGAAGCTGCACTTATTTTTCCTTCCTATGCTAGTAGCCTTTTGTTTCAATAATTTGTTTTCTCATGAAACTCCCTTGCATAGGAAGTGGGTTAGAATCAAATGTGTTGGATATTTGCTTCTTGATGCTCTCTTTCACTTCAAATCCATATCTCCTACATGAGCATCGTTGAAATTATTATGCCCATCTTAATGGCTATAAAGAAAGAGATTTTTGGGAGACAACCAACTTTAGTTTGTTTTCGGTTTTTGTTTCTTTGAGTCTTGGAAGTTATTACCTCAGTAATAACCGCTACTTATCCTTTTTGTTTGGTTTTTGTGTCAAGATCAACCTCTTTTGAGAAGTAGAGGAATTGTGAAAAGTTGTTGTCCTGGGACAGATTTTTGTGCTGCATTGTAAAAATTCGTAAAGGACCCCAGTATTTCGGATGGAGCTGTAATTTTCTGTGCTTGTGCCCCAAGTTGTTATCCAACTTTCGTTAGTTTTACACGTTTTGATTTGAGCAACAGAAGATTTTCGAAAAAATCAATCTTTACTTGCTGGTTTGTTTTGACAGATTTCTGCCATCATTTGTATTTAAGTCTTAAATCGATTTCCTTTCAGATTATTTTGGGCTTTTGAAAGGAGTTGCTTCGGTAGCTTTTGTTTTGATGGATTTCAATTGAAGTTTTAACCCAAAAGTTTTTTTTTTTTTGCATACACTAATGTTGCTAATGAAGTTTGAGTGAGGCTTTGTATGAAAGGAACTTTCAAGTGTTGGAGAGAAGGAATCTGCAGAGTCCGTGTCCGAATAGGTAAAAGTGCTAGAAATCAAAGGTTCACGAAAAACCTTTTTCTTTATATTTTTTATGTTTTTATTCCATATGGAAGGTTACGAGACGAAAAAGAGAAGGAAACGGAGCCTGGGTGGGCCACACCCACCAGTGGCACGGGCCCTGCCTGGCCGCGCCACCAGGGGGTGTGAGCACCCCAGAGTCCGTCTCCATCCCATTTTCGCACAGTACCTTCCTTATGTCGTAAAACTTCATAATATATAACCCTTGGATCCCCCGAGGTTCATATATCGTGTTCTCATCGTGTTTTAGTTTCGATCTGTTTTTGTTAGGAAATATTCTCAAGTTTAGAGGCATCATGGTCTCCGCCAACGACAAGGGCAAGAAGCCCGTGGAAGAAGAAAGGATCATAGCTAGGCGTGAAGACATGGATTGGAGCGTCGAGGAGTAATTAAAGAACATGTCAGCAAGCATGAAAGGACAAACTGCCACAGGATCAACGGAAAGAAAACCTACTTTTGTAGGGGCAATTAACACTGGACGTGCTTTTTCTCATAATATGCAGGGGATGATGACCTTTGTTCCAGACTTCAGTTCCTGCCCTAAGGCAGTGGAAGCCCTTCGAACCACTGATGATTTTTGTGATAAGTACCGAGCTCTAAGGAGGAAGGTGGATATACTTCAATGTAGCACCCCGGGTAAAACCACTACTAGAAAATCGCTTGGTATTTTTGTTTTGTGCATCATCATGCATCTAAATGCCTAAAACTATTTCTCTAAAAGCCTAGTTTTGTTTTCTAAATATCCCCGTCCTTATTTCAAATGTCAAACCCGTCCTTTTTCTGGATATATTGTTTTGTCTAAAAACTATTTACAAAATCCATTATATCAAACAACTTTATAAATAAAATAAAACTAATTTTAAAACTCGGGGGAGGCCGCTGTCGGCCAGGTCCAAAGGCCCAACTGGCAGCAGCCTACTACCCCATCGAATCCTGGCCCTTGATCAAACCTAGATCTATCCAGAAACCCTAATCCCCACCCAAACCCTTCTTTGTCCCAAACCCTAATCTATCCTAGTCCCTACCCCAAACCACCCCACCCCGCCGCCAGAACCCACCCACCCCGGTCAACACCACACACACTCACGCACGCAGGCGCGCACCACGCAACACACACGCTCGCCACGCCCGTCGGCCCCACCCCGACCCCACTTCCCACGCACGCGACCAGCCCGGCAGCCCCGCTCCTTCCATGTCGCAAACCCCCTTGCCACGAAATCGACAACCACCACGCGGTCCTGGATCCGTCGCCCTCTCTCTCCTTACCCCGACTCCCTCTGATTCCCCCCACCGAGCTTCGTCGGCCGCCGCTCCACCGTGTCGTCGGTCCTCCCTCCTTCTCCTCACCCCTGCTGTCCTTCCGTCTGCCGCCCTCCGCCCTCCACCGGAGATCGCCTCGCCGAGCCTGCGTCCCCGCCGCCGTCCTCCGCGAGCGCCGCCTGCTGCGAGCTCGGCCTCTCCGGGGATCTCCTTCGCCTGTCAGCAGAACCTCGCCTCCAGGCCACCATCTCTTCGCGTCGGCCTCCGTCGCCCTCTCCATGTAGGCCTCCGACCCTGCGGCCCCCTCTGCAACTCTAACAGATGACGTGGCCTCCGTGTCCCCCTCGCCCTCGACCCTGTGCTCGCCTGTGCTGCCTCGCCGGAGCCTGTCCCGGTCCTCACGCCACCGCCTCCCTGCATCATCCTCGTCTTGGTGCCTTGCGCAGCCATGTTTCTGCTATCTTCGGGCGGTCGCCAAGATGCATCCCCGTGTTGACCTCCTCTGGACAGTAGGGCCTCGCAGGCCTTCTCCTTGACAAGCCCTGCATCGTCTCCTGGTCATCTATGCCCCATAAAGCACCTCGCTCCCCTTGTTTTTGTACCCGTGGAAGCACGTAATCTTGGTTTAGCATCCTCCTCGGCCTACGTGTGACCATGTTCACCGGCGCGAGAACCCAAACCGAATACGGTGCCACTCGACGGTTATCGATGCTTCAAGAAGTACCCGATGGACTCTAAGAAGCCTCGACATGATCTTCTTCACGGACCCGAAGGCGCCGATACCACCATGTTCTCCCTCCCTAACTTCAAGACCGCCATCAAGACGGAACCCCGAAGACCGATCCAGGTGTCCGAAGCCCGAACCCGAACCCCTCCGAACCAAGATCGTCGATACCCATGTGTGACCCTAAGACCTTATTTTATAACATGATATATCAGTTGTTGCATATTAAATTGTTCATGCTTGCACTCATATCATGCGGTTTGGGGATTTTTGCTGATTCACCTAATAATTAAATATGGAGGCGATATGCGGGCTAATCTAGCCTAATATTGGCCCCATTTAAATTTGTGTAGCGAACCGATAATATAATTTTGCCTTGTTAATACAACATTAAATTGGGGGAATCTAAACAACATGAACTTAATAATTAATTGCCGGGACCCCGGTTCCGCTTAATATTGCCTAATTGCATCGCATCCTCGCCATGCCATACATCATATAAGCATCATGCCCAATTTTCTGTCGTAGTATTAAATAGTGCATTCGGTGTTTGTGCTAGTGCTTTGCTTCTTCACGGATTAGGCCGATGAGTTGATGCGAGTGTCGACCCGACCTTCGGATAAACCTTCGACAATGTTTTTCAGGCGAGCATTCTCCCCCTTTCTACCTATCTTGCTTTTATAGTATTTATTCCCTCCTGTTGATCTATTGCTATCTGTGTTGCGATGCTCTAGTTTTCGTACCCGGGGTATCCCTTGCAGCCTTATATTGCCTTGGACACATCCTATTACCTGTTGTTTGGTAGATAGTTGGACTTGCGTGTCGTAGTCGCTTCCTCAAGTGTTGTTGTGTGTCGTCAAGTACCACAGTTGTTGGAGTATTGTCGTATGTTTAATGTTGGAGATGATCATTGATTTAATTATCGTTTAATAACTAAAATTGAAGTAGGTAAATGTAGAGGTACCGGTGGGTAATAGACAATATTTGGTTTTAACGCTCCTTTGGTGTCCGTGGGACTCGAGTTCTTGACACATTAGAGATCGAGCGCTAACCACGAATTGGGGTGTGTGGGCACCCCCATCGATTAGTACCTGATTTCAAAGTACTGTACCGGGGTCCACAAAGTAGTTTGGGGCTTTATTACTATCCTGTACTTATGCCATGATTTACTGCTTTATTTACTATTGCGCGTGGAGCGCTTGTACTGTTTTGGAACCCCGTGCCACGTTTTCGCGGTATCGACAAGCCCAGTCACACTTTCGGGTTCCCAGTCGTTTACATCCGTCATCACAAACCCTGGGTCCGTCTCGGAGATCGGCCGACTTTGTTACGGGTAGCTTAGTGGGGTGGACCCCATGTGCTTGCTTTGGGTCTGGGAAACGTCGTGTCCGAAACCCCGTCGACATATCGTTGGGTGTATGTTTTGTGATCTTGTACCTACCTGATCTGACAACAAGGGTGTAGGTGCGTGTGGAAACTTTGGTGCACCCTTGCAGGGTTAAATCTTTTCAAGAAGCCGTGTCCGCGGTTATGGACGACTTGGAGCACAGTTCTCGATCATAGACAACTATAACTAAAGTTTACTGTTATAATTTGACTTGTATCCGATATGACTAGTAATCAGCTTCACTACAAAGGAATGGCTAAATAAAATTACCAACAACTGCTGGGTTTGGGATATCTCATGCTAATTGTATCTTACTAGTAAGTGTCGCAACTACAACGGAATGGTTAACTAAAAGTGCCCACTGCTTATTATATCAGGATGACTATCTATACCTGACTAGTAATTGCTGCAACGATAACTGGATAAATAAAACTACCAACTGTGTGAGTTCCTCGGTTAACTTCCTCGTTTGGTCTCGAGGGGGAAATGCCAGGATGGGTATGCTTGGTGATAGTTTCAGGTTGGATCCGAATAGGTATTTCTTATCCCTATCTGATAACCACCAGCTGTATCGAGTCTCTATAGGTTGTTTAGTGCATGCTGCGCTGCCGCTTCAGTCCACCATACCTATGTAGGCGAGGACCGCCGAATTCTAGTCTCGCCGTGTACTGGCCTCAGTACTGACCGCTCTCTTTTTCCTTTGCCCTTTGTCGGCACCCCTTTTGTTTAAGCAGGTTTGGAGATCGACGTCGTTAGCAGGGTTACCATTTCGGTTCGGCCTGGACAGGGTTATGGACGCCATTGGTTATTCTTTAGGGCTCTTAGCTCAATTTGCATCTTGTTCGTACTCGGATGCTGTATCATTTTAAAGGTGATTTGGATCTTTGTATTGTATATCTGTATTCTTGAATCTTTGAGTCAGTGTTGTATATATCTGTTTTGTGGGTTCCATCATGGACTATTGTGTAATGATATTACTTCGTTTTCCACCCGCACGCAAGTGCCTGGTGGGCACCTTTGAATCGTTTCTATGCGGGTTTGGCGGGAATCGCTGAAACTTGCATAGGGCCGATTCCGAGGGTGTTACAGAGTGGTATCAGAGCTCAGCAGTTACGATACCCCACTGGTCCAGCCTGTAGGATAACCTAGCTATGGACGTCATAGAGTGTCTAAACTATTTTGGGAAAATCGGTTGGATAGATCTGATTAGGTCTGCTTTTACTCCTTACCCCTCTGTTATTCTCTTCTTACCTCTGCGTGTGTTGAATCTGCTCTCTTATCTTTTCTTCGAGTCCAGGATTTCTCGCGGTTGGGTTTTCGTCGTACCTTCAGGGTTCCGCTTCCTCCCTTTTATAACGGTGGTACCACGATCATCAAATCTGCATCTTGTGTGTTGTCCCCTTCATACAATCTTCTTGTTCTTGAACACTTTATCTGTATGTGTACCTTGATGGATATCTATATTGTTGAAAACATATGAGAAGAACGAGCATTGGTGAATTTGGAGTATACCTTGAGCATGTGTTGTTCATGCCAATGGAACCATTGCGAAATCTAATCGTTATGTATTTTCATAAAAAATTGTTTTGTATCTTCCGGTGTTTTCCAACGTGATAACCTAATCTACATCAGATCCAATGCAAAGCTTGCATCACCCCTTTGTTCCGCATACATTTCGAGAGTTGTGTTGCATGATTTTCCTATTCATGTATAGAGTTAATAGTTTGGGTACGGGATGGACTGATCCCCCTACCCGACTCTTACTGTTCACTCTTGTACATCGAACTGGTGGATCAATGTAACTTTTCCTCTTCTCATGGAAGTTACAGGTGGCCTTATCTTTTGATACCTTTACCTTCGTCCTTTGTTTCTCCCGAGTGTTCTCTCGACGAACGGAGCACCGACCCTTGTTGGTGGTGTCGCGGATTCAAGATGGAGAAAGAACCCTTGTTAGTGGTGTCGCGAGGATCTACATGAAGCGAGAAGATATAGATCGTCGACCTTCTTCCTCGACCATGAGGCAGACCTCGAGGGCGAGATCCATTGTTAGTGGTGTCGAATTGTAGCACCCCGGGTAAAACCACTACTAGAAAATCGCTTGGTATTTTTGTTTTGTGCATCATCATGACATCATCATGGATCTTAATGCCTAAAACTATTTCTCTAAAAGCCTAGTTTTGTTTTCTAAATATCCCCGTCCTTATTTCAAATGTCAAACCCGGCCTTTTTCTGGATATATTGTTTTGTCCAAAAACTATTTACAAAAGCCATTATATCAAACAACTTTATAAATAAAATAAAACTAATTTTAAAACTCGGGGGAGGCCGCTGTCGGCCAGGCCCAAAGGCCCAACTGGCAGCAGCCTACTACCCCATCGAATCCTGGCCCTTGATCAAACCTAGATCTATCCAGAAACCCTAATCCCCACCCAAACCCTTCTTTGTCCCAAACCCTAATCTATCCTAGTCCCTACCCCAAACCACCCCTTGCAGAACCCACCCACCCCGGTCAACACCACACACACTCACGCACGCAGGCGCGCACCACGCAACACACACGCTCGCCACGCCCGTCGGCCCCACCCCGACCCCACTTCCCACGCACGCGACCAGCCCGGCAGCCCCGCTCATTCCCTGTCGCAAACCCCATTGCCACGAAATCGCCAACCACCACGCGGTCGTCGATCCGTTGCCCTCTCTCTCCTTACCCCGACTCCCTCTGATTCCCCCACCGAGCTTCGTAGGCCACCGCTCCGCCGTGTCGTCGGTCCTCCCTCCTTCTCCTCACCCCTGCTGTCCTCCCGTCTGCCGCCCTCCGCCCTCCACCGGAGATCGCCTCGCCGAGCCTGCGTCCCCGCCGCCGTCCTCCGCGAGCGCCGCCTGCTGTGACCTCGGCCTCTCCGGGGATCTCCTTCGCCCGTCAGCAGAACCTCGCCTCGAGGCCGCCATATCGTCGCGTCGGCCTCCGTCGCCCTCTCCCTGCAGGCCTCCGACCCTGCGGCCCCCTCTGCAACTCTAACAGATGTCGTGGCCTCCGTGTCCCCCTCGCCCTCGACCCTGTGCTCGCCTGTGATGCCTCGCCGGAGCCTGGCCCGGTCCTCACGCCACCGCCTCCCTGCATCCTCCTCGTCCTGGTGCCTTACGCAGCCATGTGTCTGCTGTCTTCGGGCGGTCGCCAAGCTGCATCCCCGCGTCGACCTCCTCTGGACAGTAGGGCCTCACAGGCCTTCTCCTTGACAAGCCCTGCATCGTCTCCTGGTCATCTATGCCCCATAAAGCACCTCTCTCCCCTTGTTTCTATACCCGTGGAAGCACGTAATCTTGGTTTAGCATCCTCCCCGGCCTACGTGTGACCATGTTCATCGGCGCGAGAACCCAAACCGAATACGGTGCCACTCGACGGTTATCGACGCTACAAGAAGTACCCGATGGACTCTAAGAAGCCTCGACATGATCTTCTTCACGGACCCGAAGGCGCCGAGACCACCATGTTCTCCCTCCCGAACTTCGAGACCGCCATCAAGACGGAACCCCGAAGACCGATCCTGGTGTCCGAAGCCCGAACCCGAACCCCTCCGAACCAAGATCGTCAATACCCATGTGTGACCCTAAGCCCTTATTTTATAACATGATATATCAGTTGTTGCATATTAAATTGTTCATGCTTGCACTCATATCATGCGGTTTGGTGGTTTTTGTCGATTCACCTAATAATTAAATATGGAGCCGATATGCGGGCTAATCTAGCCTAATATTGGCCCCATTTAAATTTGTGTAGTGAACCGATATTATAATTTTGCCTTGTTAATACAACATTAAATTGGGGGCATCTAAACCACATGAACTTAATAATTAATTGCCGGGACCCCGGTTCCGCTTAATATTGCCTAATTGCATCGCATCCTCGCCATGCCATACATCATATATGCATCATGCCCTATTTTCTGTCGTAGTATTAAATAGTGCAACCGGTGTTTGTGCTAGTGCTTTGCTTCTTCATGGATTAGGCCGATGAGTTGATGCGAGTGTCGACCCGACCTTCGGATAAACCTTCGACAATGTTTTTTAGGCGAGCATTCTCCCCCTTTCTACCTATCTTGCTTTTATAGTATTTATTCCCTCCTGTTGATCTATTGCTATCTGTGTTGCGATGCTCTAGTTTTCGTACCCGGGGTATCCCTTGCAGCCTTATATTGCCCTGGACACATCCTATTACCTGTTTTTTGGTAGATAGTTGGACTTGCCTGCCGTAGTCGCTTGCTCAAGTGTTGTTGCGTGTCGTCAAGTACCACAGTTGTTGGAGTATTGCCGTATGTTTAATGTTGGAGATGATCATGGCTTTAATTATCGTTTAATAACTAAAATTGAAGTAGGTAAATGTAGAGGCACCGGTGGGTAATAGACAATATTTGGTTTTTAACCGCTCACTGGTGTCCCGTAGGACTCCGAGTTCTTGACACCTGTTCCGAGATCGAGCACGCTAACCACAGGTGGGGTGTGTGGGCACCCCCATCGATTAGTACCTGATTTCAAAGTACTGTACCGGGGGCCACAACGTAGTTTGGGGCTTTATTACTATCTTGTACTTATGACATGATTAATGTTTTATTTACTATTGCACGTGGAGCGCTTGTACTATTTTGGAACCCCTTGCCACGTTTTCGCGGTATCGACAAGCCCAGTCACACTCTTGGGTTCCCAGTCGTTTATAGCCGTCGTCACAAACACTGGGTCCGTCTCGGAGACCGGCCGACTTCGTTACGGGTAGCTTAGTGGGGTGGCCCCCATGTGCTTGCTTTGGGTCTGGGAAACGTCGTGTCCGAAACCCCGTCGACATACCGTTGGGTGTATATTTTGTGATCTTGTACCTACCTGATCTGACAACAAGGGTGTAGGTGCGTGTGGAAACTTTGGTGCACCCCTGCAGGGTTAAATCATTTCGAGAAGCCGTGTCTGCGGTTATGGACGACTTGGAGCACAGTTCTCGATCATAGACAACTATAACTAAAGTTTATTGTTATAATTTGACTTGTATCCGATATGACTAGTAATCAGCTTCACTACAACGGAATGGCTAAATAAAAGTACCAACAACTGCTGGGTTTGGGATATCTCATGCTAATTGTATCTGACTAGTAAGTGTCGCAACTACAACGGAATGGTTTACTAAAAGTGCCCACTGCTTATTATATCAGGATGACTATCTATACCTGACTAGTAATTGCTGCAACGATAACTGGATAAATAAAACTACCAACTATGTGAGTTCCTTGGTTAACTTCCTCGTTTGGTCTTGAGGGGGAAATGCCAGGATGGGTATGCTTGGTGATAGTTTCAGGTTGGATCCGAATAGGTATTTCTTATCCCTATATGATAACCGCCAGCTGTATCGAGTCTCTATAGGTTGTTTAGTGCATGCTGCGCTGCCGCTTCAGTCCACCATACCTATGTAGGCGAGGACCGCCGAATTCTAGTTTCGCTGTCTTGGCCTCGATCTTGACCGCTCTCTTTTTCCTTTGCCCTTTGTCGGCACCCCTTTTGTTTAAGCAGGTTTTGAGATCGACGTCGTTAGCAGGGTTACCCTTCCGGTTCGGCCTGGGCAGGGTTATGGACGCCATTGGTTATTCTCCAGGGCTCTTAGCTCAATTTGCATCTTGTCCGTACTTGGACGCTGTATCATTTTAAATGTGATTTGGATATTTGTATTGTATATCTGTATTCTTGACTCTTTGAGTCAGTGTTGTATATATCTGTTTTGTGGGTTCCATCGTGGACTATTGTGTAATGATATTACTTCATTTTCCACCCGCACGCAAGTGCCTGGTGGGCACCTTTGAATCGTTTCTATGTGGGATTGGCGGGAATTGCTGAAACTTGCATAGGGCCGATTCCGAGGGTGTTACATTCAAGAGGAGAATAACAAGATTCGTAAGGTTGGAGGGTTTCCTCACCCTGAACAGAACACCACCACCAAAGGAGTAATTCATCATCAGGTTTTGGCATCCCCTTGGTTTGTTCCAAGCTTGGGGGAGTGCCGCGTGTTGGAGATATGCCCTAGAGGCAATAATAAATATAGTTATTATTCTATCTTTGTGTTTATGATAAATGTTTACATCATGCTATAATAGTATTAACCAGGAAACATTAATACTTGTGTGGTTTGTAAACTAAATTAGAGTCCCTAGTAAAGCCTCTTTATAATACTAGCTTGTTGGTTAATAAATGATTGTGGTTTCCCTATCATGAACATTGAGATGTTATTAACAACAAGATCATATCTATAAGGTTCCCAACCTTTAATAAGGTAGAGATCCCTGTGTTTACAATGCTAGTCCCTGGATCAATAGCTAGAATCCACAGTTAAGATGTAATATCAAGAAACAAAGGTCATAATACAACTTTATAACCAGGAATAAAATAATTCATTACATCTTACATAGCTCATTTGGCTATTCCATTACATTGCAGCAGAATATCTATAAGCATGGGGTCCTTCATATTCAAAGTGCCACAGGCAATCATGTTGGTTGTAGACTTGTAATCCTATTCAACACACTTCACTAACATCAAACAAAACCTGCAACATAATAAGTTGCAGCCACAAGGGTCAATACATTTGAATTTTATTGGCAAGTTTCACTACTATGTAGAAATAAGTGGATCCTATCATTACATGCATATTTGGCTAAGTAGGGTTAGGCTCATTTGCAGAAAGCAATATAGTTTTATCCTATCATTTCAAAATAGTTTTGATCTTTTGTCAAATCTTTCTGAACTTCTTGGAAAACTCCAAGTGCTTCAAAATCCCTTGTTGTCACCCTCAAGTTTTAACTTTGAGAAATTGGAATGTCGAGATCTTCCATAGCTTCAGGCCTTAGTTGCTCAGTGTTGTCCATAACCGGGGACACGGCTAAGTACTTAGAATTTGATCTTCTGCAGAAGTTGTACACTTTACCCACATGACACAATCTCACCTTGATGCCACCAGTGGCCGCTGGATAAGTACTCACCAAGATGGAGTACTGGCAGATTGAGAATGTGACAAAGTCTTTCCATATGAGTCCTCCCAATACACAATGCTAGCTTGTCATCCAGGCACAAATGTAGGGTTTCAAGTTCCCTTACACAATTCTAGTTAACCTGGAGATGCCAATGCATGGGTCTTCCACTATGTAGTTGACTAAGCCAGAGCCCATTTAGCATGTGGTCAGTACACGGCCAGCCACGAGAAACATGTTCAATCTCTAAGTCCCTAGGTGGTTTTCTTCTAGTGCACATACAAAAGAGATAGCCATATAAACATGGTTCCTTTTGTTTCCACCATGTCCAACCTTGAGTATCCTTGTCCACCCAGGTGGTTCATTGAGTACTTGTTTTATTATATAAAACATATATTTTTTTTCAACTCTTCATATAATCATAACATGTATCCCATCCCAAATATATAGCTGGGCTAATCATACTACAACTACAATGTTTCCACTAAGGAATATAAGGGTATCCTATTAGGATTTAGCATAGCATAAAATATAGAAATCCTTATCATGCATGTTTCAAAAATCCACTAAGTGTAATGAAAATAGTAGGACTTGGATGATAGTGTCACTTGCCTTTTTAGTAGAGAATGTTGGTTCACTTCTTGATCTTGTAAATATCACACTCTTCTAACTTCACTACAATTTAATCAAGCAAACACATATTCAACACAACATTCAAACAATTTGTCACACATAAAATAACAAAAACAAGGTCATGCATGCAAGTATGCAAAAGATAGTTTTATTTGCAAAGATTGGTTTCTACTAAGCTCTAAACATTATAAAGTTCAAAGTGGTCATTTTCTAAAGTGGTAAAACCATTTGCAAAAGGTTTTATCTACAAACCATTTCTAAGTCAAATCAATATTTTATGTGGTTGAAAATGCTTTTAGTAAAGCAATATTCTTTAAAGAGTTCACAAAATATATTTTAATTCTCAAAACTTGGTGTTTAGGGTCAGAAGGTTTGAATCAAATCATTTCCCAAAGGTTTCACTCAAAAATCAATTCTAAATCAAAAAAAATATTTTTATTTGACTAGAAATGAGCTAATTCAAATATTTATTCCTAAACTTGATAAAATACATTTTTAAATCCATGAGTTGGTTCCTAGGGTCAGTAGGTTCACAACAATCCATTTTGCAAAGATTTCACATTAAAATTTTATCTAGAACAATTTTTATATTCAAAATAAGCCTACACATGTTTCTGCAAATTCAACCAATTTTCCAGAAGCAAAACATTAAACAAAATGCATGGTTGCAAAATACTTGTTCTACTGATTCCATTGATATAAAATTTGCAAAATTAGGACGTGTATAATTAAAGTTATGATTTTTACAAGTTTGCATATCAATCAGATTCAAAATTCTGTTTTAAACAAAACTAGTGCCACGCGGCGTAATCTAATTGGCCGGTACCGCTTCGTGCGGATCAGCCTCTGTGGGTTGTTGCATCTAAATAAGATCGTGAGGTTCTGGTTCACTCATACCTCTTCGCTTAGATCTATTCTCAGCCAACAGATCAGAATCTAACGGCCGCGGTGCCTCTGACCATGGTTGGGCGGGGCTCGAAGGCAGTGCGCGGCGGCGACGCTCTGGTGATGACTTGGAGCGCGCGCGAGCGAGTGGAGCACACAGGCAGATGCGCCAGGAGGTGGGGAGCAGGCTCGCGTGCAGAGAATGGTGAGGGGCGACTGTGGTTCGCCGGAATTGACCGGGGAAGTCGAGATAGAGAAGGTTTGAGCAAAAATTCTGGCAGCCTAGTGGCAGCGAGGAGGCGGTGTTTGGGGGAAAAGATAGAGGAGGGCGAGGTGATTTAACGAGTGTGGTCACTGCGAGGAATTACTCAGGCATTGACGCGTATTCATCGCCGCATTCAATCGGCAGCAACGGCAGGGGAGTGGTCGTGGGGTTGAAGACGACGGTGAGGTGGCGGTGGGACCTGTCTGTCAGCGAGGTGGAGGGGAAAGAGTGCGGCCGAGCGTTCAGTGACCTCGCGGGTGCGCGTGTATGTGAAAAACGATTCGCTGGGGAAAAGAAAGATGGGCTGCGAGTTGGGCTGCTGGGCCTGTTGGGTTAGGTCTGTTGTTTCTCTTTTTTTTATTCTGATTGCTTTTTCTTTTTCTATTTGATTTTCTGTTTTGATTTTCAAACAAACAATTCAAACAACAAATGAATTCAAACTTTTGCCAAACTTTGTATATATTCTAATTCTTATTAACCACATAATCCAAAGACCAAAATAGAATAATTTTATTCTTTTTAGGATCCATTTAATAATTAAATAAAATAGACCTTAGTCATTAATTCAAATAGGATTTGATTTATTTTAAAACTCCATTTGAAATCTAAATAATACCAAAATCAATTCAGTAGGTTTTATTTGAAAATATAAAACACTTGGGAATCTCATTTAAAATAAATTAACAAGTTTTAGTGTTTATTTAAAAAAGAAAAACCTTTACTTTAATAAAATTGGATAATAATAAATCCTCATTATTTTATTTAATTAAACCTTTACTCTTTTTATCAAATAGTAATATTTCATTTCAAAAGCTTGGCCAAGATTTAATTTGGCTCAATAAAATAATCTTTATTTATAATTCTACCTTTTCTTTTGAAAACCAAATCTTTTTATTAAAAGATCCAAAAATAGTTATTCCAAATATTTTAACTTTATTGTTTATTTATCTTTTTAAATCCCTTTAGGATTTTATTTGATCAAAAATAGGTTTTTGATATTTCCAATTGGAATCAAAAAGTTTCTTCTCACCCTGAATTTCAACAAAGTTTTTATTTTGTTTATTTATTTTTTCACATTTCAAAATTTGGAAAATTTTGGGATGTGACAGGCTACCACCCTTAAAATAAATCTCGTCCCGAGATTTGAGAAGGCTAGGGTTACAAGTTGGCTTGAAGACAACTATGGTACTACCACCCTTAAAATAAAGTCTCATAGGGTTACATTGATGGTTCACTTGGCTATGGGTTCAACACTTGATATCTAGACAAGGAATCCTTATTTGACTCTTCTGAGTTAATTAGTTCCTGACATCCACTTCTTCTATCTCTTCAAAGTTTCCATCCATGTCAATGTGGTTCACATGTCCTTTCTGGGTCACATTGGAATCATGTCCATTGGCTCTTCTAGCATCCTTTTTCTTTTTCTTATCAGGACAGTCTGATGCATAGTGTCCAAGTTCCTTTCATTTATAGCACTGCAACTGGCTAATGTTTTTCTTCCTGAAAGTGTCATGTTCGTTCTGACCAAGGTCATCTCCATTGTCAGTATCATTTCCATTATTATCACTTCCATTGCTGTTGTGGTGATGTGGTTCTGAATCACATTGGAATCATGTCCATTGGCTCTTCTAGCATCCTTTTTCTTTTTCTTCTCAGGACAGTCTGATGCATAGTGTCCAAGTTCCTTGCATTTATAGCACTGCAACTGGCTAATGTCTTTCTTCCTGAAAGTGTCATGTTCGTTCTGACCAAGGTCATCTGCATTGTCAGTATCATTTCCATTATTATCACTTCCATTGTTGTTGTGGTGATGTGGTTCTGAATATTCATTGCTCTTTTTGAATGAATGCTTCTTTTTTGATGATCCTGAGTAATTCTTGAGTTTATGCTTCCTCTTTCTGTTCTCAACTTGATTCATCTTGTTTTCCAATATAGTGGCTTTGTCACAGAGTGATTGATAAGTTGGGACATAGGCAACAGCTAGCTGCAGGTTCAACTCATCATTAAGTCCTTCAAGAAATTTTTCTTTTCTTTTAGCATCTGTATCAACTTCATCCGGTGCATAGCGTGCCAGATTGTTGAATTCTTCAATATACTCAGCCACACTGAGGTGACGTTGTTTCAGATTGTGAAACTCCTTTTTCTTCAAGCACATCACTCCAGGTGAGATGTGAGTTGTTCTGAATCCATCCTCAAAAATAGCCCAAGTTACATCTTCAAGGGGAGTGGTGATCTGAAATTTGCCCCACCATGTTGCTGCTGGTCCTTCAAGCAGAAACGCTGCAAACCTAACTTTTTCTTCATCGGTGCAGCCAACAGTCACTAAGTCTTTGTTCACTGAACGTAACCAGTCATTGGCTTCCATTGGATCAGTTGTTCCAGAGAACCTTGCAGGCCTAAGTTTCAGAAACTTGGTGAGCATGTCAAGTGCTGGAGGGTTATTCTGATTGTTGTTGTTTTTGTTGTTTTGATTATGTATGTATGTGGTCATCTCCTGCAGCAACTGTGTCTGAACTGCCAACATCTGCTGCATCTCAGGGGTGATGTTGTTGTTTTGGTTGGGGTTGGCACGACGAGGAGGCATCTGTTGTTTTGATAGGGATAAGTATTGATGGATACGTTTTTAAGAAGTTCTAACACACAACTCAAAACCAACCAAGTTCAATCAAACAATCAAGCAATCAACAAGCAACTAATCACTTATCAACTTATGGGTTTAACTCATGAGTTGAAGGAAACAAGTTTTCTTGAAATAATAACTTAGTATAATCATACCTCATAGGTCAATATGATCCATACACTAACATGATATCAATGTCTTTGGTAGGCAATCTAATGTCTCTTGGTTTTCACTTGTAGTCCTTAGTGATGTCTAAGTTGAAGTCCTTGGTGAAACTAAAGTTGAAATCACTTGAAGATGTTGAAGTCATTAGAGTTGATGAAATCTTTTGCACATGGTGAAGTCTTTGGCCATGGAAAGGCTTTGTCCATCAAGTTTGAAATAGAAGAGATGTAGAGTCAAAACCAAAAAGGTTGAGGAAAGAGTTTACAAGATTGTTTGTAAATAAGTTTTTGGAACAAATACAACTCCTATTTTTCTAAGGGGTTTTGTCCAATCCTAGGGTTACAATCCTACAGGCAACACAGTGCTCTGATACCATCTATAAGGTTCCCAACCTTTAATAAGGTAGAGATCCCTGTGTTTACAATGCTAGTCCCTGGATCAATAGCTAGCATCCACAATTAAGATGTAATATCAAGAAACAAAGGTCATAATACAACTTTATAACCAGGAATAAAATAATTCATTACATCTTACATAGCTCATTTGGCTATTCCATTACATTGCAGCAGAATATCTATAAGCATGGGGTCCTTCATCTTCAAAGTGCCACAGGCAATCATGTTGGTTGTAGACTTGTAATCCTATTCAACACACTTCACTAACATCAAACAAACCTGCAACATAATAAGTTGCAGCCACAAGGGTCAATACATTTGAATTGTATTGGCAAGTTTCACTACTATGTAGAAATAAGTGGATCCTATCATTACATGCATATTTGGCTAAGTAGGTTTAGGCTCATTTGCAGAAAGCAATATAGTTTTATCCTATCATTTCAAAATAGTTTTGATCTTTTGTCAAATATTTCTGAACTTCTTGGAAAACTCCAAGTGCTTCAAAATCCCTTGTTGTCACCCTTAAGTTTTAACTTTGAGAAATTGGAATGTCGAGATCTTCCATAGCTTCAGGCCTTAGTTGCTCAGTGTTGTCCATAACCGGGGACACGGCTAAGTACTTAGAATTTGATCTTCTGCAGAAGTTGTACACTTTACCCACATGACACAATCTCACCTTGATGCCACCAGTGGCCGCTGGATAAGTACTCACCAAGATGGAGTACTGGCAGATTGAGAATGTGACAAAGTCTTTCCATAGGAGTCCTCCCAATACACAATGCTAGCTTGTCATTCAGGCACAAATGTAGGGTTTCAAGTTCCCTTACACAATTCTAGTTAACCTGAAGATGCCAATGCATGGGTCTTCCACTATGTAGTTGACTAAGCCAGAGCCCATTTAGCATGTGGCTGTACACGGAAGCCACTGTACGAGAAACATGTTCAATCTCTAAGTCCCTGGGTGGTTTTCTTCTAGTGCACATACAAAAGAGATAGCCATATAAACATGGTTCCTTTTGTTTCCACCATGTCCAACCTTGAGTATCCTTGTCCACCCAGGTGGTTCATTGAGTACTTCTTTTATTATATAAAACATATTTTTTTTCAACTCTTCATATAATCATAACATGTATCCCATCCCAAATATATAGTTGGGCTAAGCATACTACAACTACAATGTTTCCACTAAGGAATATAAGGGTATCCTATTAGGATTTAGCATAGCATAAAATATAGAAATCCTTATCATGCATGTTTCAAAAATCCACTAAGTGCAATGAAAATAGTAGGACTTGGATGATAGTGCCACTTGCCTTTTTAGTAGAGAATGTTGGTTCACTTCTTGATCTTGTAAATATCACACTCTTCTAACTTCACTACAATTCAATCAAGCAAACACATATTCAACACAACATTCAAACAATTTGTCACAGATAAAATAACAAAAACAAGGTCATGCATGCAAGTATGCAAAAGATAGTTTTATTTGCAAATATTGGTTTCTACTAAGCTCTAAACATTATAAAGTTCAAAGTGGTCATTTTCTAAAGTGGTAAAACCATTTGCAAAAGGTTTTATCTACAAACCATTTCTAAGTCAAATCAATATTTTATGTGGTTGAAAATGCTTTTAGTAAAGCAATATTCTTTAAAGAGTTCACAAAATATATTTTAATTCTCAAAACTTGGTGTTTAGGGTCAGAAGGTTTGAATCAAATCATTTCCCAAAGGTTTCACTCAAAAATCATTTCTAAATCAAAAACAATATTTTTATTTGACTAGAAATGAGATAATTCAAATATTTATTCCTAAACTTGACAAAATACATTTTTAAATCCATGAGTTGGTTCCTAGGGTCAGTAGGTTCACAACAATCCATTTTGCAAATATTTCACATTAAAATTTTATCTAGAACAATTTTTATATTCAAAATAAGCCTACACATGTTTCTACAAATTAAACCAATTTTACAGAAGCAAAACATTAAAAAAATGCATGGTTGCAAAATACTTGTTCTACTGATTCCATTGATATAAAATTTGCAAAATTTGGACGTGTAGAATTTAAGTTATGATTTTTACAAGTTTGCATATCAATCAGATTCAAAATTCTGTTTTAAACAAAACCAGTGCCACGCGGCGTAATCTAATTGGTCGGTACCGCTTCGTGCGGATCAGCCTTTGTGGGCTGTTGGATCTAAATAAGATCGTGCGGTTCTGGTTCACTCATACCTCTTCGCTTAGATCTATTCTCAGCCAACAGATCAGAATCTAACGGCCACGGTGCCTCTGACCATGGTTGGGCAGCGCTCGACGGCAGCGCGCGGCGGCGACGCTCTGGTGATGACGAAGCCGAAGATTCGGAGCGCGCGTGAGCGAGTGGAGCACACGGGCAGATGCGCCAGGAGGTGGGGAGAAGGCTCGCGTGTAGAGAACGGTGAGGGGCGGCTGTGGTTCGCCGGAATTGACCGGGGAAGTCGAGACAGAGAAGGTTTGAGCAAAAATTCCGGCAGCCTAGTGGCAGAGAGGAGGTGGTGTTTGGGGGAAAAGATAGAGGAGGGCGAGGCGATTTAACGAGCGTGGTCACTGCGAGGAATTACTCAGGCATTGACGCGTATTCATCGCCTCATTCAATCGCCAGCAACGGCAGGGGCGTGGTCGTGGGGTTGAAGACGACGGTGAGGTGGCGGTGGGACCTGTCTGTCAGCGAGGTGGAGGGGGAAAGAGTGGGGTCGGGCGTTCAGTGACCTCGCGGGTGCGCGTGTAAGTGAAAAACGATTCGCTGGAGAAAAGAAAGATGGGCTGCGAGTTGGGCTGCTGGGCCTGTTGGGTTGGGTCTGTTGTTTCTCTTTTTTTTATTCTGATTGCTTTTTCTATTTCTATTTGATTTTCTATTTTGATTTTCAAACAAACAATTCAAACAAAAATTAACCACAAACTTTTGCCAAACTTTGTATATATTCTAATTCTGATTAACCACGGAATCCAAAGACCAAAATAGAATAATTTTATTCATTTTAGGATCCATTTAATAATTAAATAAAATAGACCTTAGTCATTAATTCAAATAGGATTTGATTTATTTTAAAACTCCATTTGAAATCTAAATAATACCAAAATCAATTCAGTAGGTTTTATTTGAAAATATAAAACACTTGGGAATCTCATTTAAAATAAATTAACAAGTTTTAGTGTTTATTTAAAATAGAAAAACCTTTACTTTAATAAAATTGGATAATAAAAAATCCTCATTATTTTATTTAATTAAACCTTTACTCTTTTTATCAAATAGTAATATTTCATTTCAAAAGCTTGGCCAAGATTTAATTTGGCTCAATAAAATAATCTTTATTTATAATTCTACCTTTTCTTTTGAAAACCAAATCTTTTTATTAAAAGATCCAAAAATAGTGATTCCAAATATTTTAACTTTATTGTTTATTTATCTTTTTAAATCCCTTTAGGATTTTATTTGATCAAAAATAGGTTTTTGATATTTCCAGTTGGAATCAAAAAGTTTCTTCTCACCCTGAATTTCAACAAAGTTTTTATTTTGTTTATTTATTTTTTCACATTTCAAAATTTGGAAAATTTTGGGATGTGACAATATCGTTAGGAGAATGGTATGATGGACATACTCCTATAGATAAGCGTAGCATAAAGATCAAGTCATTTTAATTGTTCAATTGCTATATGCTTTCTAATACATAGTAACCTAATTCCTTCGACCATGAGATCATGCATATCACCATCATCGGAAGGATGCTTTGATGACATCAAACACCACACTGTAACTGGGTGGCTATAAAGGTGGCATTGAGTGTTCGAAAAGTATGGGTTGAGACACATGGATCAAGAGTGGGATTTGTCCATCAATATGACGGATAGATTAACTTTGGGCCCTCTCGGTGGAATATCATCCAATTGGCTTGCAAGCATGTGACTGGATCACAAGGGGTCACATACCATGGGAACGAGAAAAGAGTACTTATCGGTAACGAGGTTGAACTAGGTATGCAGAGATATCGACGATCAAAACCTCGGATAAGTAAACTATAGTGAGACAAAGGGAAATTGTTATCGTATGTAAGTGGTTCATTCGATCGCAAAGTAATCGTAGAAATATGTGGGAGCCATATGAATTTCAGATACCTCTATTGGTTATTGTTCGGAGAAGTGTCTCGGTCATGTCCGCATAATTCACGAACCGTAGGGAGACGCACTTAAGGATTTGATGTTATTGAGTAGTTATGGAATGATGAGTAAGAGACCGAATGTTTTTCGGAGTCTCTGATGGGATCCGGGATATCACGAGGAGATCCGTAATGGTCCAGAGAATAAGATTCATATAAGGAAAGTCCTGTTTCGGACTTGGAGAATGATTCCGGTGTTTTCATCGGGAATGTTCTAGAAGGGTCCGGAAGGTCCGGCACTCCGGAGGGGAAGGGTACATGAATGTGTCATAACAATGTGGAATGGTTGCATCATGTACTAGGTATCATGGCTTGGCAAAATAAAGGGATAAATCAAATCCTAGTTTGAAAAGTCAAACGCCAATTTGAAAAGTCAAGCAGCGGTTTGCTTGGTGGAGAGTAGGAAACCTACTTGGGGAGGAGTTCCTCTCCCTCCACCCGCCGGCCAAGGAGGCCTACTTGGGGGAGGACTCCCTCCCCTTGGCCGGTGCCCTCCCACCTATAAAAGGAGGGGCAGGGGTGCCCCTCTAGACCTACACCTCTCTCCACCTAAACCCTAACCCTAGCCGCCGGCCACCACCAAGTCGTCGCCGCCCTAGGGTTTTCCCTAGCCGCCGAGTTGGGGCCCTCCCCTTGCCCTAGCCGCCGGCCTGGCCCTCTCTCCTTGGTGCCTCTAAACCCTAGATCGCCAAGGCCTCTCTCATAGTCCACCATACTCGCTTCGACTTAAGGCGAAGCCCTGCGAGATCTCCCCTCTACTTCCGGTACCACGCCGTCGTGCTGCCGGAATCGCGAGGAGAGTGCTACAACCTCCGCTTTGGAACAAGGAGAGGAAGGTCTTCATCGAAAATCTGAACTTGTGACCGATCATGGAGCGCTTTAACGGCCGGAAGGATCGTCTACACGATCTTGAGATCGGCAAGAGTGCGACTACATCACCCACGAGAATCTGCTCTCGTTAAACACTTTGGAATCTTCGAGGGTGAGTTATTCTGTCGACTCGTTGCTACAATCTAGTAGATAGATCTTGGCTTGTTTGTTTGTATGCGGTAGAAATTTTTTGTTTTCCAT
This sequence comes from Avena longiglumis, assembly GCA_030063025.1. NCBI lineage: Eukaryota > Viridiplantae > Streptophyta > Magnoliopsida > Poales > Poaceae > Avena > Avena longiglumis. The sequence continues at coordinate 143,755,520 of CP125978.1, read as the reverse complement.
GCTACGAACCCCAACACCGCGGTATCACATCATTATCTTTATGTTTACCTTTTTAGTAGAGTCATATCTTGAATAGAGAAGTTATCACATAGGATGGTTTGCATTGTGGAAGTATCTCTCCTTTAGTTGGTTATCTATGTATCCCTTGGTGTGAGTGCCTTTATGGGATATTAATGAGAAGTTTCATCTTTTACTTTTTGCACTTTTATTTAGTTTGCATTCTCTATTATGTGATTGACCTTATTGATTAGTATTGGTATCACTTTGGGAGCATCAAGTAAATCTAAATTGGTTTTGGCAAACCGAGCTCTGGTCAGTAGCAACACTTTTTGAGGTTTAAAAGGAAAGAGAAAAGCACTTATAGGTATTTTATATCATTTTATTTCTTGATTGGCTCATAAGCTTAGTATTCTTTACTTAAGATCTTTTGTGTTTTCAAGGAAGATTGCATGTTTGCCTTTATCACTTGTATGTTTGCTTGTTTCCTTCAACTCTTTTGCTTGCTACCCAGCCTTGCTAGCCAAAAACCTGTACTGAGAGGGAATATTTCTCGTGCATCCAATCCTTTAAACCAAAACTTATGCCATTTGTGTCCACCATATCTACCTATTAGCATTATTTCTATTCCAAGTAAATTCTCAGGCTTCATATACCTTTCAAATTAAAAATTCTTTTGTTATGTGAAAACTGGTTAGTAAAGCTCTCACGAACTTGATGGCACACCTTATTTTCTTGCCCTTAATAAACTTGAACCATTCTATCATCTATGTTGTATATGCTTGCACCTATAAGTTGGGATTAGAAGAACCATGATGTCATGGGGAACGCTTTCAACACCTGTAAATATCTACCCCGTTGATATCATGCTCTTTTGTTTATGGATGTCGTCGGTGTGAAATAAAAGGGGAGCTTGTAAGTCCATGGAGTTATGTATATGTGTTAGAGAAACGCCTGGGCCGCTAGCCTAAGCCATGCCTAATCATGGTGGAAACTTGCAGCATCACCATAATGAGCAATCTATGAAGAATTCTTCTTATAAAAAAAGATATTGGGAAAAAAGAGGAAAGAGAGAGAAAAAACACCAATTTTCCATGGTAAATAAGAAGATTGTTGAGATGTTCATTGTCTGCTTGCCTTGTCATTTTGATATGGGATAGCTCCTGTATCATGTGCAAGGGGTACCCCGTTGGCGGTTCTCTATGATACACATGTACTTACTATGACAAGAACTTACCGGTAACTAAAGTTGAGTAGCATGAGGAGTGGCCCTCGTACTCAAGGGACATGAGATTGCCAACTTATATTTCGTCAAGCATATACTCCATCTTTATTCACTTTAACCTTAATCGTCTCAAGATGCTTATGATAGGGGCAATGAGATCTCAAAGCAAGTAAGTACCATAATCTTTTGAAAGCTCTTTATGAACTTGAAATCCCTGCTTCCCTCTGTGAAGGGCCTTTCTTTTACTTATAAGTTGAGTCAGTAAACCTATTCCTCTCTATCTCCATCAAGCATTTCAGTTGTTGTGTTTCAATCATTCATATGATGATTTATTCAATCATGTCCGTTATCTTTCTTGTTCTGCAGAAAACTCTTATCTGAATGAGTATTGCTTTGAAAGCCATCATTATGAAAAGCCTTTTATGTTTGTGCAAAGAGTACTCCTGTTATAAACTTCTTTACAAAAGCTTTGCTTGAAAACTATTTGTTAGTTGTTCTCTGACCAAGAACAAAGTTTGCCATTACCAATTATGATTTATCTTTATGCATCTTTATTATGACTCCCATACTCATTGAAACTTAAGTTATATAATGGTGAGTTGCTTTCTATTATGAGTTGTGTATTGGTAAGTGTCATGCTTCTTGTCCGTATTCTTTTTATCGACACTTCACTCCATAAACATGTGGACATGTTTACTGAGCTCAGTTTTCGCTTAGGGACAAGCGAGGTCTAAGCTTGGGGGGAGTTGATACGTCCATTTTGCATCACTATTCAATACCATAATTTGCTTCTATTAATTGATATATTTCATATTAAGAGGTGTACTTATGTTATTTCATCTATTTTTGCATGTTGGGTGATTCTTGGAGGATGAACTGCCGGAGTCAGGATTCTGATGGAAAAAGCGGTGTCTAGATGCAATTTTTTGTGAAGATCAGAAAAATACCATAAAAACTATGGAAAATCATATTTTCGTAAGCGAAGGAAGCGGAAGGAGGCGGAGTTGGGCCCGGGGCCCACCCCAGTGAGCCACCACAGGCGCGCCACTAGGGGATGTGGCCACCCTGGCCCACCTCTGGCTCCGTCCCTTCGCCTATATCTTCCTCCCGAAACGCTAAAGTTCGGGAAGCGACCACAGAAATATTCCGCCGCCTCTGCGGGGCGGAAACTACAAAGAGAGAAAGAGCTCTCCGACAGACAGATTTCTGCCAGGGAAATTCCTTCCCAGAGAGGGGAGATCGCCGCCATCAACACCGTCATCAAGCTAGAATTCATCGGGATCATAATCATCATCATCCACACCACCATCTCCACCAGCACCATCATCACCACTCCATCCCGATGTAACAATTGTGTTGAATCTTGCATAGTTCTTAGCGGAAACTTTCCCGGTGTTGATTACTTTTGTAGTTGATGCTTGTGAGTGGAACCATTGAATTATTGTTTATTTTAAGATTTTTATTCATCACCATATCATCTCTGATCTTGATCCATATGATGTCTCGTGAGTAGTCCGTTGTTAGTAGTGGAATTGTGTTGAGGTATTATTCAATGGTTAATATTTAAGTTGTGGTGCTATTCTTCTAGTGGTGTCATGTGAACATCGACTACATGATACTTCACCATTTATGGGCCTAGGGTAATGCATTATGTATTTGGCTACTAATTGTGGGGTTGCCAAAGTGACAGAAACCTGAACCCCCGTTAGGAAACCTTTGCACAAGGGAGTGTAGGATCTCAGAGTTTAAGGCGGTGGTTAGGTTTTTATCTTAATTACTTTCTTGTAGTTGCGGATGCTTGCAAGGGGTTTAATCACAAGTATGTATTAGTCCTAGTAAGGTCAGTACATTATCACAAGTTCACCCACACAACACTTATCAAACCAAAGAAGATTAATTAACTATATGAAACGAAAGAACTTGACAGTATTCCCATGTGTCCTCGAGAACGGTTGGTCCTCATAAGTATTACCTCCGGCTTATTCTTTGCTAAGAAAGGATTGGGCCACTTGATGCAATTATTTGCTGTCTTTATTTACTTACACTTTATTTCCTTGCTTTATCAAAAAACCCTAAAAATCCGTTTGCTAAGTATTTACAAAGAGTTTCTGCTCCAAACCACTAGTCAACACCTTCTGCTCCTTGTTGGGATCGACAGTCCTATTTATCAAAAGTACTACAATACACTGATGACCAACAAGTATAGGGGATCGCAACCGTCTTTGCAGGTAGTATTACCTAATTTATTGATTCGACACAAGGGGAGCAAAAGAATACTTGCAAGCCGTAACAACTGAGTTGTCAATTCAGCTGCACCTGGAAATAGTTCTTGCTCACAGAACTTCATCAGTAGCAACAGTTTGGTAGTAGCAACAACAAAGCAACAACAATAGTAAAACAGGAGCAATAGTAACAGTAACGGTAACAATGGGATTCGAGTGCGGTAGGCATAGGGATGGATGGACGGGCGTTGCATGGACAAGTCTAAACATGTAACTTCAAGATCTAGGGCATTGCAGATAAATAATAACAAGCATCCAAGTGCTAAACAATCCTAGGCATGTGCTCCAAATATAGTCATACGTGAAGGGAATATGCCCTGAGAGGCAATAATAAAGTGTTTATTATGTGTATTCCAAGTATATGATAGATGTTTATTTTGCATGCTATAATTGTATTGATACGGAAACTTTAATACATGTGTGTTTAATAAACAAACAGAAAGTTCCTAGTTATGCCTCTCTCATAAACTAGCTCGTTGATTAACAAGATGATCAAGGTTTCCTGATCATGGACATTGGATGTTGTTAATAACGGGATCACAACATTAGTGTAATGGTGTGATGAACATTCATCCGAAGTATAGCATTAAGATCAAAGTCATTGAGTTTATATTGCTATAACAACTTACGAAGTGATCCTAATCCTTAGACCATGAGATCATGTCAATCACTAACACCGGAAGAGTTTCTTGATAACATCAAACGTCACACCGTAACAGGGTGATTATAAAGATGGATTCGAACTAATAAAGTGTTATGTTGAGGCTCATGGATCGAGAGTGGAATTTGTTCATCGATGACGGATAGATATACTCTGGGCCCTCTCGGTGATATCACATTGATTAGCTTGCAAGCAAGTGATTTGATCACTAGAATGTTATATCACAGGAATGAGAAAAGAGTGCATGTCGGTAACGAGATCAAACTAGGTATGGAGATACCGATGATCGAATCTCGGACATGTAATATATCGTGAAACAAAGGGATTAAGATACTAGCATAAAAGGTTCCGCGATCACAAGAAAGTCATCGTTGAATGTGTGGGAGTCGGTATGGGTCTCGGATCCCGCTTCTGATTATTGATCCGAGAGGGGTCTCGATCATGTCCGCATTATTCACGAACCATAGGGCGACACACTTAAGAGACACTGACATCCAATTGGAGCAAATGTTTCATGCCGAAAGAATGAACAAGCGTAGGAATTTATTTCACTAGATACCGAAACAGGTTTTCGGGTGAAATTGCATAAAGTGGTTATGCATGTGAAATAGAATTCTAGAAAGGGGTTATTTGTGAATATTTTTCATTAAAGTAATTGACAAAATTCTGAATAAAATAAAAGAGTTTTATTTAATGAGAGTTTGCATTAAATTTGGTGGAAATTTAATGGGAATTTGAGTGGACTTTTTAGTGGAGTGAATTTAAAGGAGATTTGTGAGTGGAGTGTCCACCCACATGAAGAGGGGAGGGCAAGGGGGCAGCCCCATGCGGCCACCCCTTGGGGTTCCCCTCCTCCTATAAAAGGCCCCCCTCTCACTTGTCTCTCACACCTCCTCGTGAAGGATCTCTCTCCCCTCTAGAATTTATCCCCATGGTCTTGGACTAGCGAGATACATGTTCCGGTGGCTATTCGGCAATAAAGAGTTGTGCTTCCTGCATCGCTGGAGCGAGGCGGAGGTTGCTCGGTGCCTCGAGCGTGTGCGATCACGGATCTTGCTGTTGATTTGCGGCGCTAGGACTTCCTCTCGATCTTGAGATCGGCAAGAGATCGTCTACATCAACCACGAGTTGAACTCGTTAAGCTTTGTCGGTCTTCAAGGGTATGTTCTCTACGGATATACATCCGCCCGTTGTTTGTATCTAGTAGATAGATCTTGGTATATAGTTCACATCGTAGGAAAATGTTTGTTTTCTATGCTGCGAACCCTACAGTGGTATCAGAGCCGGATCTATGCGTAGATACTTTACACGGGTAGTACGCATATGAGTATGTGGGCGATGATGATCATGTTGTTGCTCCTTTGTTGTAATTTTGGATATTGGTGGCATAGTGGGATGAAGCGGCCCGGACAAACTTTACATTTCCTCGCACATGAGACCTGTTCCACGCTTGACATGCAACTAGTTTGCATAAGTGGCTAGCGGGTGTCTGTCTCTCCTACTATAGTCAATATCTATTTTGCAAGCGAGTTGTCAACAATTTGATTATCCTCGTTGTTGTTCATGTTCGTAGGTAAGAACGGTTCTATCTCGAAAGCCCTAAGCCACGTAAAACTTGCAATGGATAAATTAGAGGCGTCTAGTTTAGATTGTTGCTGGGCTAGTGTTATGATATGGTGATGTTGTAAGTAGAAGTATGCGATGATACTCTTACAACATACATAACATGTAATATCCATAGACCTTGGACTTACACATATAGGTATGATAGTGATCATACCACGATGCACATGATAGAGATCATATGCGGGAACCATATCATTTCACTAATAAACATGTGATGTTTGATAGCATCTTATATTGCTTATTTAGCGCTTTGTTAGCATAATAAGATGATCCTTTTTTTAAATATCAAGATAAGAATGTGTTCTTCCTTTAGTATGCACCGATTATGTTTTCGTCGCTCCAAGACATCACGTGATGATCGGGTGTTCTTGGATCCACGACCATATTTCGGGTGTAAAACAGTTACACACGCGAATATTAAGGTTCTAACTTGGCGAGCCTAGCATGTATAGACATGGCCTCGGAACACGTACCTAAAGGTTAAGCATGAGTCATATAGTTGATATGATGCCCATTTGATGCTCGCCTTTGAAGCTATACCGACTCGCGTGATGATCGGACTTGGTGTAGTGGATTTGGTTCATGTAATCACCAAAAAGGCACGAGGGATGTCGTTTTTGAGTGGGAGTTCATTCATAATATGGATTATTTGAACTCAATCTATCATACACTTAGTCTAAACTTTACAAATTCTGTTGTAGATGGCACCACCTGCTTTTAATTTCAATGTGTTCATGGAGAAAGAGAAACTAGCAACGAACGGTAGCAACTTTACCGAATGGGCCATGAATTTGAGGATTCTCCTCTCTGCTGCACAAAAGCAATATGTGCTAGAAGCGCCGTTAGGCCCCCCACCTTTAGATGATGCCCCTGACGAGGAGAAGAATGTCTATCAGATTCGTCAGGAGGACCACAACTTAGTTCATTGCGGCATATTGTATGGTCTAGAGCCGGAACTTTGAAAGTGTTTCGAAAACGGCAATGCATTTGATACAATGGGTGAGTTGAAAATGATTTTCGACACACATGCTGTTGTAGAGAGCTACAACGCTTCAGAAAAGTTCTTTAGCTGCATGATGGAAGAGCACAGCTCCGTTAGTGAGCATGTACTCAAGATGTCGGGTTACGCCGATAAGCTTGTGTCCTTGGGAATATCGATTCCCATTGACTTAGGCATCCATCGTGTTCGCAGTCTACGCCACCTAGCTATAAGAGCTGTGATGAACTATAATATGAAAGGCATGAAGAAGTCTCTCCCGAGCTCAGAATGCTTAAACCGCGTAAGTGGAGATCAAAAGGAACATCAAGTGTTGATGATCAATAGGAACACTGGTTTCAAGAAAGACAAGAAGGGAAAACGGAAGGAAGTAAGGCGGCAAGCATGTTGCGCTACCAAAAGAAACCCCGAGTTGGACCTAAGTCTGATTCCGAGTGCTACTATTGTAAGGGGACTGGCCACTGGAAGCGCAACTGCCCCAAGTATCTGGAAGACAAGAAGGCCGGCAAGGCAAACAAAGGTATATATGATATACATGTTATTGATGTGTACTTGACTAGTGCTCGCAGTAGCACCTGGGTATTTGATACCGGTTCAGTTGCTAATATTTGTAACTCGAATCAGGGGCTGCGGAACAAGCGACCGCTAGCAAGGGGTGAGGTCAAGATGCGTGTCGGCAATGGATCAAGCGTTGATGTGATCGCCGTCAGAACGCTGCCTCTCCACTTGCCGTCGGGATTAGTTATAAACTTGAATAAATGTTATCTGGTGCCCGACCGATCATGAACATTGTATCTGGATCGTGTTTGATGCGAAGTGGTTATTCATTTAAATCCGAGAACAATGGTTGTTCCATTTATATGAATGAAATCTTTTATGGTCATGCACCGATGATGAATGGTTTATTTCTATTAGATCTCGATGATAATGTTACACATATTCATAATGTTGATGCTAAAAGGATTAAACTTAATGATGATATATCCGCATATATGTGGTAATCGCCGTCTAGGTCATATTGGCGTTAAACGCATGAAGAAGCTCCATTTGGATGGACTTTTGGAATCACTTGATTATGAATCATTTGATACATGTGAGCCATGCCTTATGGGCAAGATGACTAGAACGCCGTTTTCCGGTTCAATGGAATGGGCGATGATTTATTGGAAATCATACATTCGATGTATGTGGTCCAATGAGTGTGTCGGCGAGGTGGATATCGTTATTTTGTTACTTTCACGGATGATTTGAGTAGATACGGTTATATCTACTTGATGAAACACAAGTCTGAAACCTTTGAAAAGTTCAAGGAATTTCGAATGAAGTGGAAAATCATCGTAATAGAAATATCAAATTTCTACGGCCGACCGTGGAGGTGAGTATCTAAGTTACGAGTTTAGCACTCACATGAAAGAGTGTGGAATTGTTTCACAACTCACACCTCGGAACACCACAAATGAAATGGTGTGTCGGAACGTCTTAATCGTACTTTATTAGATATGGTTCGATCTATGATGTCTCTGACGGACTTGCCGTTGTCATTTTGGGGTCATGCACTAGAAACTGCTGCATTCACTTTAAATCGGGCACCATCTAAATACGTTGAAAAGACACCGTATGAATTGTGGTTTGGAAACAAACCTAAGCTGTCATTTCTTAAAGTTTGGGGATGCGATGTTTATGTGAAGAAACTTCAATCGGATAAACTCGAACCCAAAGCGGAAAAATGCGTCTTCATAGGATACCCTAAAGAAACAATTGGGTATTCCTTCTATCACAGATCCGAGGGCAAGGTTTTTGTTGCCGAGAATGGATCCTTTCTAGAGAAAGAGTTTCTCGCGAAAGGTGTGAGTAGTCGGAAGGTAGAACTCGAAGAGGTTGTGGAACCTTCTCTTCAAAGTATGGCGAGTAGCGCAGCCGGAAGTTGTTCCGGAGTTGGCTCCACTGTTGAAGAGGGAACTAATGATAATGATCATGAAAGTCCGAAAGAGAGTACTCTGAACCTCGCAGTCAAACAGACGCGTGCAGCCCCGAGTCAGAAAATCCTGTCATGAATTTCATGGTTGATGAAAATGATGACCTCTGACGTATGAAGAAGCGATGATGAGCCCGGATTCCAACAAATGGTTAGAAGCCATGAAATCCGAGATGGAATCCATGTATGAAAATCAAGTTTGGAACTTGGTGGAATTACCTCACCGAAAGGCCGTGGAGAACAAATGGATTTTCAAAAGGAAAACGTCTTGATGGTAATGTGACCATCTATAAAGCTCGACTTGTCGCAAAGGGTTTCGACAAATTCAAGGAGTTGACTACGATGAGACTTTCTCTCCGTAGCGATGCTAAAGTCGATTAGGATTATGTTAGCAATTGCTGCATATTTCGATTATGAGATATGGCGATGGATGTCAAAACCGCTTCTCAATGGTAATATTGAAGAAGAGTTGTATATGATACAACCAAAGGGTTTTGTCGATCCTAAGGATGCTAACAAGGTGTGCAAGCTTCAATGATCCATCTATGGATTGAAGCAAGCATCACGGTTGGAATCTCCGCTTTGATGAGGTGATCAAAGAGTTTGGATTTGTCCAAACTTATGGAGAAGCTTGTGTTTACAAGAAAGTGAGTGGGAGCAATGTGGCATTTCGATATTATATGTGGATGACATATTATTGATCGGAAATGATATAGATCTTTAAACAAAGGTTAAAAGTTATCTAAGCGACAAAATTTTAAATGAAGGACCTAGGTGAAGCGTCATACATATTAGGCATAAAGATCTATAGAGATAGATCTAGGCGCCTAATAGGGCTATCGCAAAGTACATACCTTGATAAGATTTTAAAGAAGTTTTAAAATGGACGGAAGTAAGAAGGGGTTCTTACCTATGTTGCAAGGCAAGACATTGAGTAAGACTCAAAGTCCGGCTTCGGTGGAAGAAAGAGAGATAATGGACAAAGTCCCCTATGCTTCAGCCATAGGCTCTATAATGTACGCCATGCTATGTACAAGACCGGATGTGGCACATGCTATTAGTTTGACTAGTAGGTACCAATCGGATCCAGGTTCGGAACACTGGATAGCGGTCAAGAATATCCTTAAGTACTTACGAAGAACTAAGGATATGTTTCTTGTATACAGAGGTGAAGAAGAGCTCGTCGCTAAGTGTTATGTCGACGCTAGCTTTGACACCGATCCGTATGACTCTAAGTCTCAATTCGGATACGTATTTCTCATGAATGGCGGAGCGGTTAGTTGGAGGAGCTCCAAACAACCTGTGGTAGCGGGATCAACAACGGAGGCTCAAGAAGCAGTTTGGATGAAGGAGTTCATATCCGAACTAGGAGTGGTTGCAAACGTGTTGGACACAATGGTGATCTATTGTGACAACAATGGTTCCATTGCCAATGCCAAAGAGCCAAGGTCTCACAAGCATTCCAAGCATATTAAGCGCCGGTTTCACTCCATCCGCGAGCATGTCAAGGATGGAGATATAAAGATTTGTAAAGTACACATGGATCTCAATGTAGCAGATACGTTGACTAAAACTCTCCCTAGAGAAAAACATGATCAACACCAGAACTCGATGGGTGTTAGATTTATCACTATGTAACTAGATTATTGTCTCTAGTGCAAGTGGGAGACTGAAGGGAATATGCCCTGAGAGGCAATAATAAAGTGTTTATTATGTGTATTCCAAGTATATGATAGATGTTTATTTTGCATGCTATAATTGTATTGATACGGAAACGTTAATACATGTGTGTTTAATAAACAAACAGAAAGTTCCTAGTTCTGCCTCTCTCATAAACTAGCTCGTTGATTAACAAGATGATCAAGGTTTCCTGATCATGGACATTGGATGTTGTTAATAACGGGATCACAACATTAGTGTAATGGTGTGATGAACATTCATCCGAAGTATAGCATTACGATCAAAGTCATTGAGTTTATATTGCTATAACAACTTACGAAGTGATCCTAATCCTTAGACCATGAGATCATGTCAATCACTAACACCGAAAGAGTTTCTTGATAACATCAAACATCACACGTAATGAGGTGATTATAAAGATGGATTCGAACTAATAAAGTGTTATGTTGAGGCTCATGGATCGAGAGTGGAATTTGTTCATCCCGATGATGGCGGATAGATATACTGGGCCCTCTCGGTGATATCACATTGATTAGCTTGCAAGCAAGTGATTTGATCACTAGAATGTTATATCACGAGAACGAGAAAAGAGTGCATGTCGAATTGAGATCAAACTAGGTATGGAGATACCGATGATCAAATCTCGGACATGTAATATATCGTGAAACAAAGGGATTAAGATACTAGCGTAAAAGGTTCCGACGATCACAAGAAAGTCATCGTTGAATGTGTGGGAGTCGATGGGTCTCCGGATCCGCTCGATTATTGATCCGAGAGGGGTCTCAATCATGTCCGAATTATTCACGAACCGTAGGGTGACACACTTAAGAGACACCGACATCCAATTGGACCAAATGTTTCATGCCGAAAGAATGAACAAGTGCAGGAATTTATTTCACTAGATACCGAAACAGGTTTTCAGGTGAAATTGCATAAAGTGGTTATGCATGTGAAATAGAATTCTAGCAAGGGGTTATTTGTGAATGTTTGTCATTAAAGTAATTGACAAAATTCTGAATAAAATAAAAGAGTTTTATTTAATGAGAGTTTGCATTAAATTTGGTGGAAATTTAATGAGAATTTGAGTGGACTTTTGAGTGGAGGGAATTTAAAGGAGATTTGTGAGTGGAGTGTCCACCCACATGAAGAGGGGAGGGAAAGGGGGCAGCCCCCATGCGCCAGCCACCCCCTTGGGGTTCCCCCCTCCTCCTATAAAAGGAGCCCCCCTCCTCACTTGTCTCTCACACCTCCTCGTGAAGGATCTCTCTCCCCCTCTAGAATTTATCCCCCATGGTCTCGGACTAGCGAGATACATGTTCCCAGTGGCTATTCGGCAAGAAAGAGTTGTGCTTCCGCTGCATCGCTGGAGCGAGGAGGCGGAGGTTGCTCGGTGCCTCGAACATGTGTGCGAGCACGGATGCGCTGCTGATTTGCGGCGCTAGGACTTCCTCTCGATCTTGAGATCGGCAAGAGATCGTCTACATCAACCACGAGTTGAACTCGTTAAGATTTGTCGGTCTTCAAGGGTATGTTCTCTACGGATATACATCCGCCCATTGTTTGTATCTAGTAGATAGATCTTGGTATATAGTTCACATTGTAGGAAAATTTTTGTTTTCTATGCTGCGAACCCTACAATACGTGCTCGCAGTGAGAACTTGCACAACATCTTCTGTCCAGCCAGCCCGTGGCAGCGGGGCCTCTAGGGAACTACTGGAAATTAAGATGCTCCTTTTAATAGAGCACCGGAGCAAAGCATTAACACTCCGTAAATACATGTGATCCTCACACCACAGCCATCCCCTCCGGTTGTCCCAATTATTGTCACTTGGGGCCTTTGGATCCGGACAATGATATGTGTACACAACTTGCAGATAAGACCACAAACAATACTATCATAATGATTCAATAATAAGTTCAGATCTGAGATCATGGCACTCGGGCCCTAGTGACAAGCATTAAGCACAACAAGTTGCAACAAAGTCAAATAGCACTAATAGAGATACTAGGCACTATGCCCTAACAGATCTTATTCGGTTACCTGATAGAACTCATCCAATCCCTACCATCCCCAAGACTACAATAGGGGATTACTCACTCATGGATGAGGAAAACATCGATGGTTAATGGAGATGCGTTGGTGATAACGATGGCGATCATCCTCTCCAAATTCCCAATCCCGGCAGGGTGCCAGAACGGAGTTTCTGGATCTGAATCTTGGTTTCTGGTGGCGGTGGCGGAGCAGAACTCTTTCTAGAAAACTACCGAACCCCCCTCGGTTTTTAGGTCAAGAGGCAACTTATAGGCGCAAAGGGAGGCCGAGGGGGTGCCTGGGGTGGCTGCACCCCCCTAGGCGCGGCCAGAGGTGGGCCTGCGCCTGGCAGGGGTGTGGGCCCCCCCAGGACCCTCCTCCATCTCGTCTTTTGGCTCCATGGGTCTTTTGGTGAAATATAATTTTTGGCATATTTTTCGGGATTTTTCCTAATAGTTGATTTTCTGCACAAAAAACAAGACACCAAGGTAATTCTGCTAAAACAGCGTCAATCGATGTTAGTTGTATCCAAATCACCCAAGTTTAGAGGAGAAACAATAGCAAAAGTGTTCGGGAAACTAGATACGTTTTGGACGTATCAACTCCCCCCAAGCTTAGCTTATTGCTTGTCCTCAAGCAATTCAGTTGAAAACTGAGTGCGATAAAAGAACTTTCACGAACACATTTGCTTCATATGATGCATATATTCTCAGCACAGGAGTAGATGCTTAAACCATTCATAATAAGAAGTACGCAACCAAGTCTAATCAATAGTCATTGCAAGCTATGAAGAGAAACCAACTCAATAATAATAAGTAGCATGAAACATAAACATAAGCAACATTGCAATTCTCATAGTAAGGTATAATAGAGTGGTATCTCGCTTTCCTTTGTTTGTAGAGCACAATATAAATGCGGAGGAACCTCTGAAGTTCAAGTGAAGACTAGAAGTAAAGATATCAAAGATACAAGCATCAAAGTCATGACATAATTAACCAAGTTTTGGAACAAACACAAGAATGACAATTATGCTCTCAATAAGGTGCTCATAGAATAAGTGGTGACTCCACAAGGGAGTGAAAGAGTTTTGAAAAGTTTGAAAGGCTTCCTAATGCTGAAAGAAAGGTACTCATTAGCTTTGAGCTCTCATTGCCCCTATCATAGGCATCTTCATGTGGTTAAGGTAAAAGTGAGGTCCAGTATGAGTTATATGCTTGACAGACCATAAACTGAAAATCCTAAGTCCCTTGAGTACGAGGGCCGCTTTTCATGCTACTCAACTTTGGTTACCTGCAAGTTCTTATCATTGTTCATACATGCATATCATAGAGAACCGCCAACGGAGTACCCCTTGCACATGATACAGGAGATATCCCGTGATCAAAATGACAAGGGAAGCAGATAATGAGCATCTCAGTAATCTTTTTATTTACTATATTCATAGATTTTTATTGAGGATGCTTCACAGAATTCTCATTATGATGATGATGCAAGTTTCCACCATGATTAGGCATGGCTTAGGATTGCGGCCCATGCATTTATCTAACACAATGTATAGACTCCATGAACTCACAAGCTCCACTTTTATTTCACATCGTCGACATCCGTAAAAAAATAGCAAAGTATCAACTGGATAGGGTATCCAAAGAGTGTTGAAAGCGTTCCCCATGACATCACGGTTCTGCTTACTCCCAGCATATAATTTGCAAGCATATAACTTTCATGGACAAGTCACAATGGCTCAGGATTATTAAGTGCAAGGAATAAAGTGTGCCATCAAGTTCGTGAGAGCTTTACTAACTAACTTTCTCAAAACTGACAAACATTTTATTTGAAAGAAAACAAGGCATGTTGAATACGCACTGAAATAGCAAACGATGCTAATAGGTACGTATGGTGGACACAGTTGGCAATAATGGTTTTGAGGGGTTGGAAACACAGGTAGAGATCATACTCGGTGTAAGTGAAGGCTAGCAATAGAGAGGGAGCGACAAACGAGAGAGAAATAATTGTCATAATCATGCTTGCAACAAAACAGGACTAATTATGGCATGAAAGTGATACAAGAACTCTAAGGCAAAATAAATCATCGAGGCTTACTGGCTATTGTTTAGTCATATGCATGCATGAGCATGTGCCAAGTCGATTCACATGAAACTTCCAGAGGAGGATACCACAATATCATACCAAAATATGAATAAAACAATGCAAGCAAACATTCATACGACATGCTACAAACTATTAGCAGGCTGGAGCTAATCATATATAAGAAAGAAATACTAAACATCCATCAGTAACACACTCCTTACAGTGAACAGACTAATCATGCTCACAATGATGAGTATATGTACAAAAATGAAACAAATAGAGTTCATTACTAGCCTCTTACCACTCCTCAAGTTGTCTTAATCTTCATTATTGCTATTCACTTGTGTGACTTGAATAATAACATGAAACCAAAATCCACTGAGGACGGCTGAATCCTGCAAAGAACTCACAAAACCAAAGAAGAATAACAAATATTTTTGGTGTTTTCAATTTTTCAAACAAGCCAACAAAGCAAAAACAAGCAAAGCAAAAACAAACCAAGCAAAGCAAAATCTTTTTGGATTTTTATTTTAAGGCAAACCAAAGAAAAGAAACAAAGAAACAAACCAAGAGAAACAACAAAAATATTTTTGGTATTTTTGTGTTTTTGAGAAAGAAGCAACAAGAACCAAAAAGAAAGCGAAACAATGGATATACAAAGAACCAACCGAACATGATATATAGGTGAGTGTGTGATGTCGATATACCTCCCCCCAAGCTTAGGCTTTTGGCCTAAGTGGGGCTCAATCCCATGGTGCCCAAGTAGGTGCACCTCCGTAGTATGACGAGGAGGCTCCCTTGTCCTAGTACGAGCTCGATGACTCCCCTGTGTAGTGTACCGCGGGGTCGTAAGAGGGTGCTTCCTCATGATAGTTCCCATGGAAGCTAAGAGAGCGTAGCTTCTCGTCCATCTCCTCCTTGGAGCGTGACAAAGGTCCCTGCGAAATACTGAACAAAGTGGTTTGGGCTAGAGGGATCTCTCTCTCTTTCCCGTCAATAAACAGCATTCTATAAACCAAGTTCTCAAGGGTAGATCCAGTGGTGACAAAGTGATGCGCCTTCATGGCAGCAATATCAAGCCTCTAAGGATCCAAAACTGTATCATTTGGATCAACAATAATGTCCAAGGAAGTAGCAACACGCATAGCAATAATTCCCCCATAAATGGGTCCCTTAGTAGTTAAGCGGCGAGCAATGAGGGAACCAATATTATACTTAGTATCATTGTTGAGCGCAGCAGCTAAGAAAGCCAAATGATAGCTGGAAATATTACTAGTGTTCTCCCTACCAAGAACACTAGTGGCAAGATAGTAAGTGACGTACCTGATGGCTGGAAGCTGAATGTTTCTTATCTTTCCCCGTTGAGCTCTACGGTTATCATCATTGGTTATCCCGCAGTAAAGCTCCAATAAATCAGCGGGTTGAGCTGGAATCTTCTTTGCTAAGCCAGCTGTACCAAGTCCTAGAGCTTCACAAAATTTCTTCAATGACATATGGTAAGACCTGCCATAAACTTTGAAATAAACATCCGGATTGAACATGATGTTAGTAAAGGAGAAGCTCTACACAAATGTTTTAGTGAGCGTAGCATATTGCACGCTCTCATCCTACATAAGACTTGTTAGACCAGCCCTCCAAACCAAGGTCATAAAATCATCAAGAATCCCAGCAGCCCGCAAGAAGGTTTAGCAAGGAAAGGCGGAGAGATGCGCATCCCCCTCATCTCCCTCGTCACCAAATCACGGAGTAATGAGATCCTCATTGTATGAGGGTCTGACACTGGTGGATGATCTTGGAAGCCTTTACCTTCTAGGTGCATCACCCTCAAATATTTCTCCAAATGTGTGGTTGTCCATGACCACCTTATTTCTGAAATTTTTAGACAAACATCAAACCAAGTGATTTCCAAGTTCATAAATGATGAGCAACTACTATAGGAACTTGCTAGAGGTCTATACATGCATCAAAATGAAATCTCTAAGCATAGAACAAGCATGCAATCTCACACAGCGTGTCACCTATAGAAGCAAAATACTCAAGATACAATCTACCAATCACAAATCTAATTGGACAAGTGGAGGAGGCACGTACCAAGGAGCAATCTCTCCAAAAATCAGCAGCAAAGAGGGACTGAGCAAGGAGATCGAAAATCACGAGAAAGAACAGCAATAACTCGAGCTTGAGCAAGTTTTCCGGTGTTTTTTGGGAGAGAGAAAGAAGATGGCTGTGAGGGGCACCTTGAAGGGGCCCAGGTGGGCCAGACCCCCCCCCCTCCTAGGCGCCACCCACAGGTGGTCGCGCCTACCATGGGTGTGGTGTCCTGGGGTGGCCCATGGGTCACTTCAGGTGTCCCTCTGCAACTTTTTTGAGGAAAAATATATTTTGAATTTTCTGGGATTTTTCGGGAAAATTTATTTTTGGCCTTTTCAGGGTATGAAAATTGATTTTCTCGCAGAAACGGTTTTTTTAGAAGAATCAAAAGCAAACCAAAAGCCAAAATACATGATCTCTAAGGCAAACTAACCAGCAAAAAACTAGCAAAACCAAAGTTATCAAAAGAAAGGCAAAGACTAGGAAGGATAAAAATAAAAGAAAGCAAGTATAACCACAGTGAAAGCATTATTTTGTTCATTAAAATCCTTTTGTTAACAAGGTTGATCAAGTCTTGTTACCAAAACAATCTTATATGAAACAAAACTTTGCATTCCACAAGGTGATTATGTTACCTCGTACTTGGTAGCAATGGTCCCAATCATAATAGTTTCAAAATTTTCTTGTGGAATGGGACAATATATTTCTCCAACCTTGATGCTCTCAACATTTTCAATGGAATTCAGGCAATAACTTCTAGCAACCTTCTTTGGGAAATAAACAGTATGCTGTTTGTTATCAATATTGAATGTTACTTTTCCTTGATTACAATTAATGATAGCACCTGCAGTATTAAGAAAAGGTCTCCTAAGAATAATAGACATATTATGATCTTTAGGCATCTCAAGCACAACAAAATCAGTCAAAACCAAGCAATTATGAGCCACTTGAACAGGAACATCCTCACATATACCAATAGGAGTAGTAGTTGACTTATCAGCCATTTGCAAAGATATATCAGTTGGTATCAACTTTTCTAGCTGAAGTCTCTTGTAGAGATAAAAAGGCATAACACTAACTCCAGCTCCCAAATCACATAAAGCAGTTCTAACATAATTATTCTTAATAGATCAAGAAATAGTTGGTATACCTGGATCACCAAGTTTCTTTGGAACCTTACCATTGAAGGAGTAATTAGCAAGCAAAGTAGAAATCTCCTCATTAGTAATCTTCCTTTTATTAGAGATAATATCCTTCATATACTTTGAATAAGGAGGAAATTCAATAGCATCAGTCAAAGGAATTTGCAAAAATAAAGGTTTCATCCACTCACAAAACTTGTTGTAGTGTTCTTCCTCCTTTGACTTGTGTTTCTTACCTGGAAAAGGCATAGGTTTCTGCACCCAAGGTTCTCTCTCTTTACCATGTTTATTAGCAATAAAATCTTCCTTAGTGTACCTAGTGTTCTTAGTGTGCTTATTAGGTTCTTCCTCACCTTCCTCCTTATCAAGAGCATCATTTTTATCATTACCACTCTCAATTTCAGCATCAGAGACAGATATACTTTTAGGATCTACAGCAGGTTCAAGTGGTTCCTCAACTATTTTGTGTTTCTTTTTCTTTCTATTACGAGGACTACCACTATTCTCACCTTGTTGAGAATCCTGCTCAATTCTTTTAGGGTGTCCTTCAGGATATAAAGGATCTTGAGTAGCTATACCACTCTTGGTTCTAATTCCATAATCATGTTTATCTCCTGAGGTATTAACTAGCATATCCTTTTGTACCTTAGCAAGTTGATCAAGTTGGGTTTGAACCATTTGAAAGTGTTTACAAAGCATTTTAATATCATTAGAAGTTCTTTCCACAATATCTTTCAACTCAAGGATAGCTCTAGAGTTTTCCAATAAATGATTCTAAACTTGTTTATTAAAATTACCTTGTTTAACAATAAATATGTCAAGTTCCTGTAAGCATTGATCAGGAGGCTTACCATAAGGAATATCACCTTCATCAGAGTGTTGGAGAGAGTGTACCTCAATAGTGTATCAGTGGGGAATTGGCTTACATAATTCTTCTATAGGAGGTAGATTCTTCACATCTTCAGCTCTAATACCTTTATCCTTTAGACACTTCTTGGCTTCCTTCAATGCAATAACTCCCCTCTTCTTTGGTGTTGGTGTTGGAACTGGTTCAGGCACAACTGGTTCAGGAGTAATTGGCTCAGGTGTATTTAGCTCAGTTGAAGCCCAATCATCATAATTCTTGCTTATCTTAGCCATTAATTCTTCAGCATCTGTAGGAGTTCTTTTCCTGAAAACACAATCAGCAAAGCTATCTAGGTATGTCCTAGAATCATCAGTTAGTCCATTATAATAAATATCAAGAAGCTCATTCTTAGGCAATGGACATCCAGGATGTGCATGAATCAAGGCACAGAACCTTGTCCATGACTCAGGCAATTTCTCTTCTTCTCCCTGTTTAAAATCAAAAAGTCTCTGCAAAGCAGCATGTCTAGCACTGGGAGGAAAATATTTCTGGAAGAAAGAAGCAATCAAGGCTATCAATGGAACTAGGAGGTAATCTATTAAACCAAGCCCTAGCTTCTCCTTTTAGTGAAAAGGGGAAGATCTGAGTAACAAAGTACTTGTGCATCTTAAAATCATCAGAGAACAAAGCACTCATAGTAGAAAGCTCATTCATATGACCCACAACACTCTCATTTTCAGTCCCACAGAAAGGTTCTTTCTCAACAATATCTAAATAGGACAAATCAAGAGAGAAATCATAATCTTCATCTTTAATATCTATGGGAGAGGTGGCAAACTTAGAATCATAGGACAGTTTAGGCATAATAGTACGTCTAGCAAGGAGACTCTTAATAGCACTAGTACTATGTGTGTTTCGGCACTCTTCAACAAATTTATCAGTGGACTCAGAGTAACCATCATTAATATCATAACTCTCACTAGACTCAGGTGAGCTAACAGGTGTAACAGTGTCTTCACTAGGAGTTTCGGTATTTCCTAGACTAGCCATAGTAGCATCTAGGGAAGGACCTAATGAACCACTCGCATCAAGCACAGTAGAAGTAACATCATGAGCATCAAAAGCAGTTTCAGATTTAGCAGTACTAGCAGTGTGTGTAGCATGAGTATGTGGTGGTGGTTAGGGCTGGACATAAAACTTGAAACTCGACGAGTTTAACGAGCACTAGTTTCCTCGGCTCGTTCGAAATCGACTCGTTTTCTTAATGATTCGAGCTGATCTGCAATTTTTGCTCCATACCCTTAACGAGCTAAACGATCGAGTTAACGATTTTCGTGAGCTATTCGTTAAGCTCGGTAACAACTAAGTTATGGCTCACTTATGTGCTACATGTCTAATATGAAAGCCCATCTAAGGCAAATAGATGGCCCATTGAGAAAGACCGAATGATCCAGGAGCGAGAGCGACCGACCAAAAACCTTATTTTTCCCGATCAATCCAGAATATTTCTCGTTTGTTGTTGAAGTGTCAGCGAATTAGCAAGTGTTGGTCAAGTGTGTGGCACTTCTATTGATAATTATATGTCGCTTTAAGTATTGTTATATATGGGTTGTAACTGTCATTTTAATTATTGGTATGCTTCTGTCTGATGCTGATGCATTTTCTTAACGAGCAGCTCATGAGCGCTCATTAACATCTAACGAACCGAGCCGAGCTTTACTTTTTTCTCATTATCCTTAACGAGTTTAATGATCTGAACCATAACGAGCGTGAGCCTTAACAAGCCGAGTCTTAACGAGTCGAGCTACTCGATACTCCAGCCCTAGTGGTGGTGTGACAAGCTTACTTATAACAGACGGTGAATCAAGAGCAACAGAGGTGTTTAGGATTGTACCTCTTCTTGTAGTGGATGGTAAAATAGGAAACTTTCCATAACAAGACTTCCCCATGATGAAAGGAGTAGAAGTGAACAATAGTAGATCCAAGTGAAATTACAAATAAAGCTATGCTCCCCGGCAACGACGCCAGAAAATAGTCTTGATGACCCACAAGTATAGGGGATTGCAACAGTCTTCGCAGGTAGTATTGCCCAATTTATTGATTAGACACAAGGGGAGCCAAAGAATACTTGCAAGCCTTAACAACTGAGTTGTCAATTCAGCTGCACCTGGAAATAGTTCTTGCTCACAGAAGTTTATCAGTAGCAACAGTTTGGTAGTATCAACAGCAAAGAAACAACAACAGTAAAATAGGAGCAATAGTAACAGTAACGGTAACAGTGGGATTCTAGTGCGGTAGGCATAGGATGGATGGACGGGCGTTGCATGGACAAGTCTAAACATGTAACTTCAAGATCTAGGGCATTGTAGATAAATAATAACAAGCATCCAAGTACTAAACAATCATAGGCATGTGCTCCAAATATAGTCATACGTGCTCGCAATGAGAACTTGCAGAACATCTTCTGTCCAGCCAACACGTGGCAGCGGGGCCTCTAGGGAACTACTGGAAATTAAGGTGCTCCTTTTAATAGAGCACCGGGGCAAAGCATTAACACTTCGTGAACACATGTGATCCTCACACCACAGCCATCCCCTCCGGTTGTCCCAATTATTGTCACTTGGGGCCTTTGGATCCGGACAATGATATGTGTACACAACTTGCAGATAAGACCACAAACAATACTATCATAATGATTCAATAATAAGTTCAGATCTGAGATCATGGCACTCGGGCCCTAGTGACAAGCATTAAGCACAACAATTTGCAACACTGTCAAATAGCACTAATAGAGATACTAGGCACTATGCCCTAACAGATCTTATTCAATTACATGATAGAACTCATCCAATCCCTACCATCCCCAAGCCTACAACGGGGGATTACTCACTCATGGATGAGGGAAACATCGATGGTTGATGGAGATGCGTTGGTGATGACGATGGCGATGATCCTCTCCAAACTCCCCGTCCCGGCAGGGTGCCAGAACTGAGTTTCTAGATCCGAATCTTGGTTTCTGGTGGCGGCGGTGGAGTGGAACTCTTTCTGGAAAACTATCGAGCCCTCCTCCGTTTTTAGTTCGAGAGGTAACTTATAGGCGCAGAGGGAGGTCGAGGGGGTGCCTGGGGTGGTTTCACCCCCTAGGCACGTCCAGAGGTGGGCCCGCGCCTGGCAGGGGTGTGGGCCCCCTAGACCCCTTCTCCGTCTCGTCTTCTGGCTCCGTGGGTCTTCTAGTGAAATATATTTTTTGGCATATTTTCTGAGATTTTTCCTAATAGTTGATTTTCTGCACAAAAATAAGACACCAAGCTAATTCGGCTAAAAACAGCGTCAGTCCGTATTAGTTGTATCAAAATCACACAAGTTTAGAGGAGAAACAATAGAAAAAGTGTTTGGGAAAGTAGATACGTTTTGGACGTATCATACACCCCCTATACTTGTCGGTCATCATATAGACTCATGGATCAAGAGTGGAATTTGTCCATCCCAATGACAGAGCGATATACTCTGGGCCCTCTCGGTGATATCACATTAGTTATATTGCAAGCAATTGATGAGATCACTAGAATGTTATATCACGGGAACAAGAAAAGAGTACATGTCAGTAACGAGATCAAACTAGAATGGAGATACCGATGATCGAATCTCGGACTTGTAATATATCGTGAGATAAAGGGATTAAGTTACTAGCGTAAAAGGTTCTCACGATCACAAGAAGTCCTCATTGAATGTGTGGGAGTTAGTATGGATCTCTAGGTCCCGCTTCTGATTATTGATCCGAGAGAGGTATCGATCATGTCCGCATTATTCACGAACCGTAGGGTGACACACTTAAGAGACACTGACACCATTTGGAACAAATATGTTCTACAAGAAAGAATTGCAAAGCGCTGGAATTATTTCAATTGACACCGGAATTGTTTCGGACGAAATTGTAGAAACTAGTTCTGCATGTGATATTGAAAAGTAGCAAGGGGTTTTATGTGAATGTTTGTTAATTAATGTAATTGAATAAATTATGAATAAATAAATAAAAGGAGTTTTATTTAATGAGAGATTACATTAAATTTGGTGGAAATTTAATGGGAATTTCAGTGGGTTTTTTAGTGGAGAATATGGAGGGACTTTTGGTGAGTGGGAGCTCCGCAAACATGAATGGAGGAAGGGGTGCGAGCAGCCACCATGGCCTCCGGCCCCACCCCTTGGGGTGCCCCTCCTCCTTAAAAGGCCCCTACTCCCTCTCTCACACTCACACCTCCTCGTGAAGGATCTCTCTTACCCTCTAGTTTATCCCCATGGTCTCAGACTAGCGAGATACATGTTCCTGATGGCTTTTCGTTTGGAAAGAGTTGTTGCTTCTGCTGCATCGCTGGAGCGAGGAGGCGGATCTTGTTCGGTGGCTTGAACGTGTGTGCGAGCACGGATGCGCTTCTGATTTGTGGCGTTGGACTTCTTCTCGATCTTGAGATCGGCAAGCGTTCGTCTACATCATCCACGAGTACAACCTCGTTAAACTTTGTCGGTCTACAAGGGTATGTTCTCTATGGATGTATATCCACCCGTTGCTTATATCTAGTAGATAGATCTTGGTACTTAGTTGTTCCCATTGTAGGAAATTGTTTATTTTCTATGCTGCGAACCCAAGTCACTACACATGCTGACTTACCCCATCTCCATCACGGTGGCGAGCAGCATACCGATCGACGGTGACCCATGCTAGGCCGGACGCTCGGACGAGATCGAGGAAGATGAGGGTGGAGGCTGGATGGTGGAGACCCAGCAGAGCCACGGCCTCGGCGCTGTCTATGGCGGAGATGTTGGGTTTGCAACATAGAAAACAAAAAAAATCATATGATGGGAACTACTAAGCACCAAGATCTATCTACTAAATACAAGAAATGGGTGGATATACATCCATAGAGAACATACCCTTGTAGACCGATAAAGTTCAACAAGGTTGTACTCATGGATGATGTAGTTGAATGCTTGCCGATCTCAAGATCGATAAGAAGTCCAGTGCCACAAATCAATAGTACATCCGTGATCGCACACACGTTCAAGCCACCGAACAACCTCCACCTCCTCGCTCCAGCGATGCACCGAAAGAAACAACACTTTCCAAACGAAAAGCCACCAGGAATATGTATCTCGCTAGTCCGAGACCATGGGGGATAAACTAGAGGGGGAGAGAGATCCTTCACGAGGAGGTGTGAGTGTGAGCGAGTGTAGCACCCTCAGAATCGGCCCTATGCAAGTTTGAGCGAAACTCACCCAAACCCGCATAGAAACGATTCGAAGGTGCCCACCAGGCACTTTCGTGCGGGTGGAAAGCAAAGTAATAACATTACACAACAGTCCTCGATGGGACCCACAGAACAGATATATATACAACAGCGACTCGAGGAGTCAAGAATACAGATATACGGTACAAAGATCCAGAACACCTTGAAAAGAGGGAGCGTCCGACTACGGACAAGATGCAAAGGGGCTAAGAGCCCTGAAGAATAACCAATGGCGTCCATAACCCTGCCGAGCCAAGCGGAAGGCTAACTCTGCTAACGGCGTCGATCTCAAACCTGCTTAAAAAGGGGTGCCGGCAAAGGGAAAAGAAAAAGGGCGTCGATCTTGAGGCCGATACGGCGAGGCTAGAATTCGGCGGTCCTCGCCTACATAGGTATGGTGGACTGAAGCGGCAGCGGCAGCAAGCACTAAACAACCTATAGAGACTCGATACAACTGGCGGATATCAGAGAGGGATAAGAATGACCTAACCGGATCCAACCTGAAGCTATCACCAATCAAACCCATCCTGGTGTTTCCCCCTCGATACCAAACGAGGAAGTCAACCGAGGAACTCACACAGTTGGCAGTTTTACTCATTCAGTTATCGTTGCAGCAATTACTAGTCAGGTTTAGATAATCGTCCTGATAAAGTAAGCAGTGGGCACTTTTAGTTAGTCATTCCGTTATAGTGGCATCACTTACTAGTCAGATTCACTTAGCATGAGATAAACCCAAAACCCAGCAGTCGTTGATACGTTTACTTAGCCATTCCGTTGTAGTGAAGCTGATTACTAATCATATCTGAAACAGGTCAATTTAAAACAGTAAACTTTAGTTATAGTTGTCTATGATCAAGCACTGTGCTCCAAGTCGTCCATAACCGCGGACACGGCTTCTCGAAAGATTAAACCTGAGGTGCACCAAAGTATCCACAGGCACTTGACCCTTTTGCGGATCGGTTAACATACACCCATCGGTATGTCGGCGGGGCCTAAGTCACGGCGTTCCTGCACTCCAAAGCAAGCACTGGGGCCACCCACTAAGTACACCCATAGCGAAGTCGGCGGTCTCGAGACGGACTTAGGGTTGCGCCAATGGTATAATGACGGCAGATCCCCAATCGGGGACTGTCGATACCGCGTAAACACTCCGCTTCCTAAACAGTACAGTGTGCTATCTGTCGCACAATTTAAATACAGAAATTAGCATGGCATAAGTACAGGATAGTAAATAAAACCTCAAACTAGTTGTGGCCCCGGACAATACTTTGAAATCGGTAATTATCAATGGGGCCCATATCTCCCACACAGTGGTTAGCTCGATCTCGGAACAGGTGTCAAGAACTCGGGTCCTACGGGACACAAGTGGGCGTTCGGAAACCAAATATTACCTATCACCCACCGATGCCTCTGCTTAATTCAATTTTAGTTGTTAAACAGGAATTAAAGTGATACAACAATTCAAGACATGATCATCTCCAACATCAACATGCGGCAATTCTCCAACAAAGGTGGTACTTGACGACAAGCAAAACACTTGAGCAAGCGACTACGACACGCGGGTCCAACTATCTACCAAGAAACAGGTAATAGGATGTGTCCAAGGCTATATATGGCTGCAAGGGATATCACGGATACGAGATCTAGAGCATCGCAACACAGATAGCAAAGATCAACAGGAGGGAAGTAAATACTAGCAAAATAAGATAGGTAGAAAGGGGGAGATGCTCGCCTGAAAACATTGCCGAAGGTTCAACCGAAGATCGGGCGGAGCTCACATCAACTCAACGGCCTTATCCGCGAAGAACCAAAACACTAGAAGAAACACCGGATGCAATATTTAATACAACGGCAGAAGATCGGCATGATGCATGCATGATGGATGGCATGGCAAAGGTCTGCGAGCAATTAGGTCATATTAAGCGGGCAGGGGTTCCGACAATTAATTAGGTGGTTCAAGTTGTTTAACTACCCCGCAATTTAAATGTTGTTTACATGGCAAAAGATAAGATACCGGTTCGCTACTCAGGTTTAAATGAGGCCAATATAAGGCTAGATTTGCCCGCATATGGGCCCCATATTTAATCATTAGGTGAATCGGCATAATGCCCCCAAACCAATGCTATGCATGCGGGAATGACAATTTGATGTGCAACAAATTGATATGTTTATAAAATAGGGTTCGAGGAAAAGGGGTCACACATTGAGGGGTCTCGACGAACTTGGGGTTCGGGGTTGAGGTCGAGGTCCGAGGTTCGACGGGGTCGAGATATCGGGGTTCGAGTTCGACGAACTTGACGGGATCGTTCTCGGACATCGAGGGGGGCAGGTCTTGGCGCATCCGGGGTCTTCGGGTCATGGCGACGATCCTGGCGTCTTAGATGGAGAACTCAGGGTTCCGGTTCGCGGCTTCTTGTCGACGGTCTTGTGGGGCCATCTTAGCTGCCGGTGTCGAGCTCGGGTGCCGTGGATGATCTTGGGGTTTCAGCGGAACGGTCTTCGGGGCACTTGACGTTCCGCGGCGAAGTGCTCGTCGTTCCGTGTGAGCGTCCTTGGCGTCCCGTTCTCGGCATCGGTGCGGAAGGGAGTCCTTGTCGTGTCGGGGTCTTGGCGTCCTTGGGTTCCGATAGGAGATCTTGGCGTCTTGGCGTCACCGGATGCTTGTCGGCGCGCTCGGTCTTGGCGTCCTCGGGCATAGGGCTTCGAATCGGGGGAGGCGATCTTGGGGTACCGCGTGCCGGGATGGAGAACTTGTGTTGAACTCGGGCGTTCTGGGTCATATGGACATACGCACGCTGGAGGCGAGGGCTCGAGAGCAGGCTTCATGGCCTTGACCGCATAAGCGGAGGTGGGGCCCTGTGCTGCGTCTGAAGCCGCAGTCGAGGCGGGGCTCGGCCGGCGAGGTCTCTTTGGGCGGGAGGACGGCCAGGAGGGTCGGCACGGCGATGGCGGGCTGAAGTGGGCCGGAGGCGGGATGAGGCTCGGCGGCAGCGACGAGGCACCGGCGCGGCGCCATGATCTGGCGGGAGGCGCAGGCGCCTGTGAGGCTCGGAGCAGCCTTGAGGTGAAGGCGGGCGGCGGCGGCCAGCGGCGAGGTCGAGGCAGCGCCGGGCGGCAGACGCTGGCGGCAGCAAGCTGTGGCAGCGGTGATGGCGGGCGAGTCGGCAGCCAGCGGGCCTTGAGGGCAGTCGGCCAGCGGTGAGCGAGCTGGGGGTGGCGGCGAATTCTGAGGAGCGGGAGGAGGCGGTGGCGGGAGCTTGAGGACCGGCGGCGGAGAGGCAGTGGTCTGCAGCGGAGGCGAGGCCTTGTGGGCGGTGGTCAGCAGTGGTGGTAGGCGCGAGGTCTTGGGAGGAGGTTGGAGAGAAGGGAGAGGAAGAGGACACGCGTGGGGAGGAGTGCTAGGCGGTGCAGCGTGGTGGGGAAGTGGGTCCCAGCGTGGGCAGGGGTAGGTGGTTGTGGGTGAGGAGGTGGGATCTGGGGAGGAGGCTGTGGTGGGGTGGCGGTGGCGGGCAGGCGGCCCAGTGGCGGAAGAGAGAGTGTGAGCCGTGTGCGTGTGTGTGGCAGGGAGTGGGTGGGCTGGTTGGTGGGGGATTGGGTGAGAGAGGGAGGGACACGTGGCGGTGTGGGATAGGTAGAGGGAGTTAGCAGGGTGACGTGGCGGGCTCTGAATGGTGGGAGTGAGGTGGCCAGGGTTGGGTTGGGTAGATTTCTGGGTAGCTATAGGATTAGCAGGGTGGTTAGGTGGACCGATTTTTAAACTGGGGGTGGTCGTTCGGGTCGGGACGGCCCGTTCGACTGCCCCCGCTAAAACAAAAATAAATTTTTATTTGTTTAATTGGACCGTTTGCAAACCGCTCGCGGCCAAAACAAAATAATCCGGCGGCCCGGTTTTGCGTTTGAATTAGGATGGGGCGTCTTAGAAAATAAAACAGGTTTTTGCGAAATAGTTTTAGACAAACAACATGATGATGACGATGCAATGCACAAATTCAACGCGATTTTCTAGTAGTGGTTTTGCGGGATGCCACAATTCGACACCACTAACAATGGATCTCGCCCCCGAGATCCGCCTCATGGTACCGGAAGGAAAGGTCGGCGATCTGCGTCTTCTCGCTTCGTGTAGATCCTCGCGACACCACTAACAAGAGGTCGTTGACCCTGTTCGTCAAGAGAACACTCCGGATAAACAACGGACGAAGTTAAAAGGTAAGGCCACCTCTAACTTCCATGGAAGGAGTAAAATTGCATCGATCCACCATTCAATGTACATAAGCGAATGATAAGAGTAGTGGTATGGTCGCGACTCCATCCCGCACTCAAAGCATTACTATGTACACGAATAGACGGATTATGCAACCAACCCTCGGATCAAGATCTCGACAAGCGAGGTTCGGAAACAAAGGAGTGATGCAGACTCTGCATCGGATCTGGCGTGGATGATGTCGTCGCGTCAAAAAACACCGGAAGGAACAAACAAGGAATAAAGAATGGTTCCACGGAAGACGGATTCCTCAAGCATCGTGAACACCGGATGGGAGAGCACCGTTATCAAAGAAGAAGCGAAACCACGAAGGTACGGATCCCAACCACGAAATCACGGACTCAAAGAGGAAGGAGAGAGCAGATTCAAAACACGTCGAGATGAGAGGGGAATAGCAGAGGGGTAAGGAGTAAAATCAGACCTAATCAGAACTATCCAACCGATTTTTGCAAAAATAGTTTTGACACTCTACTTCGGCCGTTAGCTAGGTTATCCTACAGGCTGGACTTGTGGGGTATCGCAACTGCTGAGCTTTGATACCACTCTGTAGCACCCTCAGAATCGGCCCTATGCAAGTTTGAGCGAAACTCACCCAAACCCGCATAGAAACGATTCGAAGGTGCCCACCAGGAACTTTCGTGCGGGTGGAAAGCAAAGTAATAACATTACACAACAGTCCTCGATGGGACCCACAGAACAGATATATATACAACAGCGACTCGAGGAGTCAAGAATACAGATATACGGTACAAAGATCCAGAACACCTTGAAAAGAGGGAGCGTCCGACTACGGACAAGATGCAAAGGGGCTAAGAGCCCTGAAGAATAACCAATGGCGTCCATAACCCTGCCCAGGCCAAGCCGGAAGGGTAACCCTGCTAACGGCGTCGATCTCAAACCTGCTTAAACAAAAGGGGTGCCGACAAAAGGCAAAGGAAAAAGAAGGGCGTCGATCTTGAGGCCGATACAGCGAGGCTAGAATTGGCGGTCCTCGCCTACATAGGTATGGTGGATCAAGCGGCGTGGCAAAAGCACTAAACAACCTATAGAGACTCGATACAATGGCGGATATCGAGAGAGGATAAGAATGACCTAACCGGATCCAACCTGAAGCTATCACCAATCAAACCCATCCGGTGTTTCCTCGATACCAAACGAGGAAGTCAACCGAGGAACTCACACAGTTGGCAGTTTTACTCATTTAGTTATCGTTGCAGCAATTACTAGTCAGGTTTAGATAATCGTCCTGATAAAGTAAGCAGTGGGCACTTTTAGTTAGTCATTCCGTTATAGTGGCATCACTTACTAGTCAGATTCACTTAGCATGAGATAAACCCAAAACCCAGCAGTCGTTGATACGTTTACTTAGCCATTCCGTTGTAGTGAAGCTGATTACTAATCATATCTGAAACAGGTCAATTTAAAACAGTAAACTTTAGTTATAGTTGTCTATGATCAAGCACTGTGCTCCAAGTCGTCCATAACCGCGGACACGGCTTCTCGAAAAGATTAAACCCTGCAGGGGTGCACCAAAGTATCCACAGGCACTTCGACCCTTTTGCGGATCGGTTAACATACACCCATCGGTATGTCGGCGGGGCCTAAGTCACGGCGTTCCCAGACAAAGCAAGCACTGGGGCCACCCACTAAGTACACCATAGCAGTCGGCCGGTCTCCGAGACGGACTTAGGGTTGCGCCAATGGCTGTAAGCGACAGCAGATCCCCAATCGGGGACTGTCGATACCGCGTAATCACTCCGCTTCCTAAACAGTACAGTGTGCTATCTGTCGCACAATTTAAATACAGAAAGTAGCATGGCATAAGTACAGGATAGTAAATAAAACCTCAAACTAGTTGTGGCCCCCAGTACAATACTTTGAAATCAGGTAATTATCAATGGGGGGCCCATATCTCCCCACCTGTGGTTAGCGCGCTCGATCTCGGAACAGGTGTCAAGAACTCGGGTCCTACGGGACACAAGTGGGCGTTCGGAAACCAAATATTACCTATCACCCACCGATGCCTCTGCTTAATTCAATTTTAGTTGTTAAACAGGAATTAAAGTGATACAACAATTCAAGACATGATCATCTCCAACGTCAACATGCGGCAATTCTCCAACAAAGGTGGTACTTGACGACAAGCAAAACACTTGAGCAAGCGACTACGACACGCGGGTCCAACTATCTACCAAGCAACAGGTAATAGGATGTGTCCAAGGCTATATATGGCTGCAAGGGATATCACGGATACGAGATCTAGAGCATCGCAACACAGATAGCAAAGATCAACAGGAGGGAAGTAAATACTAGCAAAATAAGATAGGTAGAAAGGGGGAGATGCTCGCCTGAAAACATTGCCGAAGGTTCAACCGAAGATCGGGCGGAGCTCACATCAACTCAACGGCCTTATCCGCGAAGAACCAAAACACTAGAAGAAACACCGGATGCAATATTTAATACAACGGCAGAAGATCGGCATGATGCATGCATGATGGATGGCATGGCAAAGGTGCGAGGCAATTAGGTCATATTAAGCGGAACCGGGGTTCCGACAATTAATTAGGTGGTTCAAGTTGTTTAACTACCCCGCAATTTAAATGTTGTTTACATGGCAAAAGATAAGATACCGGTTCGCTACTCAGGTTTAAATGAGGCCAATATAAGGCTAGATTTGCCCGCATATGGGCCCCATATTTAATCATTAGGTGAATCGGCATAATGCCCCCAAACCAATGCTATGCATGCGGGAATGACAATTTGATGTGCAACAAATTGATATGTTTATAAAATAGGGTTCGAGGAAAAGGGGTCACACATTGAGGGGTCTCGACGAACTTGGGGTTCCGGGGGTTCGGGGTCAGGGTCCAGGGTTCGACGGGGGTCAGATATCGGGGTTCAGGGTTCGACGAACTTGACGGGATCGTTCTCGGACATCGAGGGGGGCAGGTCTTGGCGCATCCGGGGTCTTCGGGTCATGGCGACGATCCTGGCGTCTTAGATGGAGAACTCAGGGTTCCGGTTCGCGGCTTCTTGTCGACGGTCTTGTGGGGCCATCTTAGCTGCCGGTGTCGAGCTCGGGTGCCGTGGATGATCTTGGGGTTTCAGCGAGCGGTCTTGAGCACTTGACGTTCATGGCGAAGTGCTCGTCGTTCCGTGAGCGTCCTTGGCGTCCGTTCTCGGCATCGGTGCGGAAGGAGTCCTTGTCGTGTCGGGGTCTTGGCGTCCTTGGGTTCCGATAGGAGATCTTGGCGTCTTGGCGTCACCGGATGCTTGTCGGCGCGCTCGGTCTTGGCGTCCTCGGGCATAGGGCTTCGAATCGGGGAAGGCGATCTTGGGGTACCGCGTGCCGGCTGCCGGGATGGAGAACTTGTGTTGAACTCGGGCATTCTGGGTCATATGGACATACGCACGCTGGAGGGCGAGGGCTCGAGAAGGAGCTCATGGCCTTGACGCATAAGCGGAGGTGGCCGCCGCGGCAGCGCGCCGCGGAGGGGCCGCTGCGTCCGGGCGCCACGGTCGGCGGGGCTCGGCGGCGAGGTCTCTTGGGGCGGGAGGGCGGCAGGGGTCAGGCGATGTGGCGGGCCAGCGGGCGGCGGCGGGATGAGGCTCGGGGCGGCGAGGCAGCGACCCGGCCGGCGGCGGGCGGGCAGGCGGGCGGAGCCTTGCGCCTGAGGCGCAGCGTGGGGCGGAGTGGCCGAGGCTGAGGCGGCCAGGCGGCAGGCCAGGCGCGGCGAGGGTGGCAGGCAGGCGGCAGTGAGTGGCGAGGGCCGAGGCGGCGGTGGAGGCCAGCAGGCGGAGTGGAGCGGGGTGTGGCGAGTGCGAGGAAGAGCGGAGGGAGGCCGGTGGCGGGAGCTTGAGGACCGGGCCCAGCGGAGACAGGCGGTGGTCCAGCGGCAGGGGCCTTGTGGCGGTGGTCGGCAGCGGTGGCCGGCGCGTCTTGGGAGGAGGTTGGAGAGAAGGAGAGGAGGAAGAGGACACGCGTGGGGAGGGAGTCTTTGGGCTGGCTGGTGGTGGGAAGTGGGTCCAGCGTGGGCCAGGGGGTGGGGTGGTTGGTGGGTGAGGAGGTGGGATCTGGGGAGGGCTGTGGCCAGGTGGGGCGGTGTGGCGGCCCGGTGGCGGGGAGAGAGTGTGAGCCGTGTGTGTGTGTGGGAGTGGGTGGGCTGGTTGGTGGGGATTGGGTGAGAGAGGGAGGGACACGTGGCGGTGTGGGATAGGTAGAGGGAGTTAGCAGGGTGACGTGGCGGGCTCTGAATGGTGGGAGTGAGGTGGCCAGGGTTGGGTTGGGTAGATTTCTGGGTAGCTATAGGATTAGCAGGGGGGTCCGTGGACGGCCCGTTCATTGCCGCTAAAACAAAAATAAATTTTTATTTGTTTAATTGGACCGTTTGCAAACCGCTCGCGGCCAAAACAAAATAATCCGGCGGCCCGGTTTTGCGTTTGAATTAGGATGGGGCGTCTTAGAAAATAAAACAGGTTTTTGCGAAATAGTTTTAGACAAACAACATGATGATGACGATGCAATGCACAAATTCAACGCGATTTTCTAGTAGTGGTTTTGCGGGATGCCACAGCGAGGGAGTAGGGGGCCTTTTATAGGAGGAGGGGGCACCCCAAGGTGTGTGGTCGGAGGCCATGGTGGCTGCCCCCACCCCTTCCTCCATTCATGTGAGTGGAGCTCCCACTCACAAATTGGCTCTCCATTTCCTCCACTCAAAAACCCACTCAAATTTCCACCAAATTTAATGTAATATCTCTTTAAATAAAAATCATTTTATTATGTATTCAAAAAAAATTCAATTACATTAATTAACAAACATTCACATAAAAACCCTTGCTACTTTTCAATTTCACATGCAGAACCATTATCAGCAATTTTACCCGAAATAATTCTGGTGTCCATTGAAATAATTCCTACGCTTTGCAATTCTTTCGTCTAGAACATATTTGCTCCAAATGGTGTTGGCATCCCTTAAGTGTGTCACCCTATGGTTCGCGAATAATGCAGACATGATCGAGACCCCTCTCGAATCAATAATCAGAAGCGGGACCTGGAGATCCATACTGACTCCCACACATTCAACGATGAATTCTGTGATCATGAGAACCTTCTACGCTAGTAACTTAATCCCTTTATCTCGCGATATATTACATGCCCGAGATTCAGTCATCGGTATCTCCATACCTTTTTGATCTTGTTACCAACATGCACTATTTTCTTGTTCCCGTGACATAACATTCTAGTGATCACATCACTTGCTTGCAAACTAACTCATGTGATATCACCGAGAGGGCCCAGAATATATCTATCCATCATCAAGATGGAAAAATTCCACTCTTGATCCATGAGCCTCTACATAACACCTTAGTTGCACTGAACCCACCTTTATAGTCACCCTGTTACAGTGTGACATTGCATGTTATCAAGATACTCTTCCAGTGTTAGTGATTGACATGATCTCATGGTCTAGAGACTAGGATTACTTCATATGATGTTATAGCAATATAAACACAATGACTTTGATCGTAATGCTATACTTCAGATGAATGTTCATCACATCATTCTAATAATGTTGTGACCTCGTTATTAACAACATCCAATGTCCATGATCATTAAACCTTGACCATATTGTTAATCAACGAGCTAGTTTATAAGAGAGGCATAACTAGGAACTTTCTATTTGTTTATTAAACACACATGTATTAACGTTTCTGTATTAATACAGTTACAGCATGCAAAATAAACATCTATCATATACTTGGAATACATATAATAAAAACTTTAGTATTACCTCTTAGGGCATATTCCCTTCGGGAGAAACCGCAAGCGGAGGCCAAATAGTGCGCCCACCCATCAGTCTGTTCGTGAGGATGGCATGTCACTTGACACCCTCGCATGCACTCTAGACGTTCGTGGCCACCGGGTTGATGGCTTGGCCATGGATGTGCGTTGGTCGGATGCCCGCCAGCCAGCCGCCACCGCCAAGGCCTCCCCTTGCCTCTAGCGCAACCCATGATAGGGAGGTGGGCCCATGTCCGTTCTAGGGAGGGGCATCCACCAGTATCATGGCTAGGGACAATGCATCTAGGTGTGAAAGGACCGACAGCCTACTAGCGAGATTGTCACAGCGATCATGGTAGGGCCCACCACCCTGGTGGCCCCCGATCCAAGGAGACCCGATTCCTCTGGAAGCATAGCTGGTAGCCCCTAAGTGGATGTGACTCAGCCTTCCTCATCTTCTTCTGAGAGAGAGAGAGCATGCCGACCGAGCAGTACATGACCGAGTCTTCCTTAGATTCGAATCGAGCTCACATACCAACACATGATCAGAGGCACACACTGGCGCGTATAGACCTACCCCCGATCCGAGAATCTTTGTCAGCAGGCACGATAGTCTCGGACTCGTAGCGTGGCAACCTAGTCCCCAACGGCAATTCTATGTCGGGGAAAAAGAAGCTTTTGTTGAGGATCCCCTGATCTGATGTTGGACTTTGCCATGCAGCGGCAGCTAGCGGTGACCACGTTGCACACCCCCGCTCCCGCCAACCGCTCGAGGGAGACCGAGTCAGGAAGCACGTCCACGGCCCAGGAACCTGTAGTGCCCCAGCAGTGGCCCACGGCCCAATTTGAGCTAGTGATAGACCAGGAGCATCCCACGGTGTTGGACTCAACCAGGGAAATGTCCCTCCCACTGCCGGACCAAGCGGCGCATCCGACGCCAACGCTCGCCTGCACGTATCTCCTGGCGGGTTTGCCACGCCGACGAGAACATACCACCATGGAAGTGCATGTGCTGGCCCAAACTCTACTTCATGGACCCTAGGCGATTTCCTGAAGGCGGCCACGAAGCATGTTGATGCCTGCCTTCCATCGCCTGGGAAGAAAAAAAGGCACCAGCAGCTGAATTTTGCACCGAGACGGGGTCGCTCGGCTAGTTCCGCAAAGACAGGAGGTGCCCCGCCAATAGTTGAGCATAGGGCCTAGGTCCAGATCCTATGCACCCCGAGACTCATAGAGATGGACCAGAAGATTACGGCGAAGGATATGAAGGCATATGACTACATGTTTGCGATGCCAATCCCGCGATCAGTGCTAGACGCCATCATCAAGCTCGTAGACCGAGAGATAGTTTTGCCTCCGCCGATTGCAGCATCGGCCCTCGTTGACGACATGGGCGAGATTTATTCCATCGGCTGCTCCCTCCTTGTCGATCTCTTCCCCATGGATTGCAGGCTAAATATAGTAGTCTGGAACGTTAGAGGGTCAACTCGAGAGCTAGGAGGTTAGCCATTAGAACGTTGATCGACACCACGGGTGCTAGCATTGTATGCTTTCAAGAAACTAAGGTGGATTTGTTATGTTAGTCCATTGTCCTTGAGGATCTCGGTCCGGAGTTCGACGATTACACCTACATACCGGTTGCTGGCACGAGGTGGCATTTTTCTTGCTTGGAAGAGCATGGCCGTAGAGATTACGGACCCATTGTTCACCACCAGTGCCATCACTACCAAAGTACCTTATGAATCCGGCACTCCCTGGTGGATCTCGGTGGTTTATGGGCCTCAAGAAGACGAGGAGAAAATCACATTCTTCCAAGAGCTAAAAGATATCTGGGCTGATTGCCTAGGCCCTTGGATGCTTTGTGGGGATTTTAACCTCATCTAATGTGCAGAATACAAGAATAACGGCAACCTGAACCCCCGCATGATGGTAATATTCCATAGACTAATCAACGACCTTGTCCTCAAAGAAGCCTACCTGAATGGTCATAGGTACACGTGGTCTAACGAGCAATCTCCCCCAACCCTAGTACACCTCGATCGCGTGCTTTGCACCACGGACTTGGAAGACATGCACAGAGAGAACCTACTTAGATTCCTAGCGCCGCTGGTGTATGATCATAGTCCGCTACTCCTGGACTGCTCCCCAATGCCAGCGATGTATAGAAGGTTCCATTTCGAGGATTTCTAGTTGAGGATGGATGGATTCCATGAGACCGTGGTCGAAGCTTGGAGCTCTGTGGAGGAGGCAGACCCATTTCTAAGATTGTTGCTACGCCTCAGAGTGACAACACATAAACTGACTAGCTGGAGTGCCAGCACCATAGGTAACTCAAGCACAAACTGGCGATCTCTCGCGAGCTGATGTCACGCTTCAACAAGGCCCAAGAGGAAAGGGTGCTCATGCCAAAGGAGAACCAATTATTTAAGCAGCTCAAGGACTCCTGTCTAGGCCTCGCATCCTTAGAGTGCACCATAGGCAGGCAGCAGGCCCGTCTTGCTAACCTAAAGGACGGCAACGCCAATACGTATTTCTACCACTGCCAATGCACATACCGGCGTCAAAAGAAGCATTTATACAACATCGGCACGGACTCTCAGGTGCTCACAGAACACACTCAGATGGTCGAGGCTGCATACTCGCACTATGACTCTTTGCTTGGCATGTTAATGGAGCATGCCCAGACCATTGACCTAGTTCAACTGATCGAGCAGCGAGACCTGGAGGACCTCGATGCGCCATTCAGTATCGAGGAGATATGGAGCACGGTGAAAATTCCGCCCGCACGCAAGGTGCCTGGGCCTGGCAGTTTTACCAGGTAATTCCTCTGAGAATATTGGAATATCGTTAAGCATGACATGACCGAGGTGTTCCAGAAGCTTTACGAGATGAGAGGCAGGGGCTTCAGCAAACTTAACCAAGCCCTGCTAACCTTGCTGCCTAAGAAAGCTGATGCAAACGCATTGGGAGACTACCGACCTACTAGCCTGATCCATTTGGTAGCGAAGCTAAACATTATCCCTGCGTCTGGCACCCAAGTTGAATGGCCTGGTCAACAACAACCAAAACGCGTTCATCGTCGGCCGGATCTTGTATGAAAACTTTGTCTTGGTGAGACAATCGGCCAAACTCCTCCACCATCGGGGTGCCCCACACGTGCTGCTCAAGCTAGACCCAACGAAATCCTTCGACTCGATTGCCTGGCCATTCCTTTTTGAGGTGTTGAGACAGTATGAGTTTGGACATAGATTCATCGAGTGTATGGTCATCCTTCTATCCTCCGCGAGCACTCACATCCTCCTGAACGGAGATCCTGGGCCACCCATATGGAATCACAGAGGACTTTGGCAAGGCGAACCACTCTCCTCGCAATTGTTTGTGCTTGTCGTGGACGTGCTGGGAAGATTAATCTGGCGAGCCATAGACGTCGGAGTGATGCAGCAGCTACACCTGAGGCACACGATCCCTTCCATCTCACTATACGCCGACGATATTATCCTATTCTGCCACCCATGTCCGAGTAACATCACGATGGTGAAAGAGATCTTACAGCTGTTCGGAGACGCCTCGGGACTAAAGGTGAACTACACTAAGAGTACGGTGACGATGTTGCGTTGCAATGAGGAGGAGGTCACCCCTACCATCCAGACGCTCGGGTGCCCCATCGTGGCTCTGCCCATCACCTACTTGGGTATTCCCCTCACCTCCGAAAGCCCACCACCGCGCAGTTGC
Organism: Avena longiglumis; assembly: GCA_030063025.1. Classification (NCBI taxonomy): domain Eukaryota; kingdom Viridiplantae; phylum Streptophyta; class Magnoliopsida; order Poales; family Poaceae; genus Avena; species Avena longiglumis. The sequence continues at coordinate 143,717,820 of CP125978.1, read as the reverse complement.
AGCCGTTGGTCGACAAGATCGCTGGCAAGCTACCATCATGCATGTCGGGGTTGATGATAAATACCGGGAGGTTGTCCATGGTCAAGGCGGTGTTGAGTGCTATACCCATACACCAGCCGTTAGTCATTGCACCGTCCAAGAAAACCTTCAGGAAGATCGAAAAGATCAAGTGTGGCTTCCTCTGGGCGGGCGCGCTGAGGCAAGTGGAGGCCACTGCCATGTCAACTGGCAGAGAGTATGTTGACCACTCGAGCTCAGTGTCTTGGGAATCCGTGATCTTGAGCGCACCAGCCTCTCCCTAAGGCTAAGATGGATGTGGCTCGACAAGACTTATGACATCAGAGCTTGGAGCGGCCTGGACCTACACTTCTCGTCGGAGGAACGCCAGATGTTCTTCGCCTAAACTTGTATGATGCCTGGCAACGGGCAAAGAGCCCAATTTTGGGAGGACAGATGGCTAGAGGGTCGGGACATATGCGGACCGCCCCTATGTTATACAATTGTGTTCCTAAGAGGCGAAGGAGGCAGAGAACAGTAGCTGAGGCCTTACACGAGAACAACTGGGCACGTGACATACAAGGAGTCCTCGGCGTGCATGAGATTGGCCAGTATCTTCTGCTTTGGAGCCGAATTGAGGGCGCCGTCCTCACCAATGAGCCGGACTCGTTGCGGTGGAAGTGGACAGCTGATCGACGCAGTATACACTGGTAGCTCAGGCTACCTCGCAACCTTCCATGGATCTACCACAAGTAACTCCTAGAAGCTAGTCTGGAAGTCATGGGGCGCCCCTGAGAGTAAAATTCTTCTTGTGGCTTGCGCTGCAAGATAGATGTTGGACTACCGAGAGGCTTGCCCGCCACGGACTACAACACCACCCTAGACGCCTCCCGTGCGACCAAGAGCCGGAGACGTTCCAGCACCTGATGATGACCTTCCCTTTCACAAAGAAGATCTGGAACGAAATCTTGGCGTGGCTGCGCATGAATGCCCTGGTGCCTGATAGCGAGAGCACGCTCATGGAGTGGTGGCAAAAGGCTAAGAGACACACACCAAAGTAGCTAAAGGACGCAGTGGCTTCTACAGCCCTCATGATCCCGTGGATGGTGTGGAAACACCGCAATGATTGTGTCTTCAACGGCACCCAACCTTCGATGTCGCACCTTGCTGCAAACATCAAAGAAGAAGTCGGACTATGGGCTAGGGCTGGAGCAAAAGGGCTCCGAGTAGTTCTGCCATCCACTTGGGATGTGCATGTGTTCTATTATTTTTGTTTTGTTGTCCTCCTAGGAGGATGTAACCCAACTATATCTTTTCAATGAAATGAAACGCAAAGGTCCTTTGCGTTTTCTCAAATAAAAATTTGAAGTATGTCAAATTCATTACGGATCATTAAAGACTAGGTTTCCACCACTATATATACTTCTTGTAAGCCGCCGGTTGGGATAAGTTGTATCTGTAAAAATCTTCGGCGTTTGTAAACACTTCTCGATATAGTGAAGTTTCGCTGGCTGGTATTTATGGTTTTTCAATCTCTTTGTTGGAGAGGTTTTTTCACGTTAAATTTATGTCCCCTTGCTATATTTTTTTTCGTTCTTCGTTATTTGCTTGTCACGATTATAACAAAAGTTACATATCATTTACCTCCCTTAAGTACAGGGCAACAACATTATTAGGAGCGGCTAATACTTGGATCATTTGGGAATCAATTTTTGCATCTCATACAATGGCTACAAAAATCCCATCTTCGGTTTGTCTAAAATGAAATGCACAAAATATCTATTTCCCCTCTTCAGTGTTGGTTGGGTACTGTCCGGCTCCAAGCTGCTAGCTGGGTGAGGTCTGGGTCGAGCGTCATGGGACACCCCCTCTGCCTCTAGATTGTGTTGGATATGAATCTTTAGATGATGCAGCCCAGCATATGGTTATCACCATGCCACCCATTAAACCAAGTTATCCGAGTCCTGGTACTCTAACAAATACTACCTCCGTTTCAGGGCTTAAGACGCACACGCTTTTTAAAGCAAAGTTTGATCGAAAAAATTGAACAACAAAATCTTGATTATATGTATATTATTAGTACCATTGGATTCGTATTGAAAAATACTTTTCAGTGATACTAGTTTTATATCAAAACTCTTTATTACGTATTTAGAGTAATTCTTGGTCAAAGAAAAACACATAAAACGAGGACGTCTTAAGCCCTGAAACGGAGGGAGTATATTCAAGGTGAATTCTTCCTATCACTTGTCCTTTTTTTTAGTCTCTATTTGAATAAAATGCTACTTAAGCCGCAAATGTCCATCTTATGATGACACTGAAATCCTATTACACGAAAGATGTTATTCCCGAAGCGGCTTCTTGTGATGCAGGCTTTGTTTGTGGTACCCAAATGGGCATCAAGAGAAAGAGTTGACATGATGCCTAGGAGTTTACCTGCCTTTTGAAGTTGCAAAGTTTTGACGCGGCAAGAATGGCAACGAGGGCACAAATTCTTCCAGCTCATAGTATCTCAGTTTCAAAGCATAAGACTTTTTTTTTTCAAAAGTCAAACTATGTAAAGTTTAATCAAGTTTTTAAAGAAAATATTAATATTTATATTATAAAATCCATCACCCTTTGATACATCATAAAACATATTTTCACATAATATCTATATAATATCATAGTTCTTGAATTTTTTTTCGTAACTTGACTTTACAAAAAAATAGTATAAACCTTAAGATTTAAAACGAAGATAGTATTAACTAGGAGTAGCATCGAGAGAAGACTTTCAGAGTCAATAACACGCAGATCAAGGTCAATGTTCAGCAATCGAAGCACTAGGATTTGTCACAAAATAAGCACCGGTAGCTCGTTCTGGGAGAAGACTTTCCGAGCGTACTTTGCAATTAAGCTTCATTGGAACGCAACACTATACTCTGCATGACTTACCTTGATATAGTACAATTTTTCTTCTCCCCCGCTTCAAAATAGATGCCGCAAATTTGTCTAAATTTTGATGTATCAAATAGTATCTAAATACATTCAAATTCAGATAAATTTCTGACAACTATTTTAAAATGAAGGGAGGTACTACCTCCATTCTGGTTTATAAGACAAATATGTACTTCAATAAAATAATTCGATCGTAAATTTGATCAACAATATATAAATCATATGTCACAAAAATTGTACCATTATAACCGTATTTTAAATACAAATCTAATAGTATATTTTTTGTTAAATATAGTTTGTATTTTGTTAATTTACGGTCAAACTATTTTCTCGAAGTACGTATTTGCCTTAGGTTGGTCATAGTGCTAAATAACTTAAATTAGTAACATACATATATTACTAGTTTATGTTACAATCTTCATAGTATGAAGGTAGTAACATGTGTGTGGTGTCATGTAGGAAGGACTAATTTATTACTACTCCGTTTCAGGGTTTAAGGCGTCCTTGTTTTGCGTGTTTTTTTTTGGCCAAAAATTACTCTAAAATATGTAAAGAGTTTTGGTATAAAACTAGTATCACTGAAAAGTATTTTTCAATACAAATCCAACGGTACTAATTATGTATAATATAATCAAGATTTTGTTGTTCAATTCTTTTGGTCAAACTTTGCTTTGAAAAGCGTGTGCGCCTTAAGCTTAAGCCTTGAAACGGAGGTAGTAGGTTGTAGAGTCATATGATCTTGGTATACGTGATATTATGGTAACTAGCTAAGTTACTATCTCTCTTTTTCTTCATTAATTATAATGTCATATCACTAATTTATTTACTTTGCATTGCATATACATACATGTTACTAACTAAGTTATTATTACTATGACTAGCCTTATAAACCAAGATGGAGGTAGTATGTAAGACTACGCAACACTGTATCTACATGCTAAACTAATTCTATGAATGTTTTACTATACTAACCATTTAAGACAATTTAAGACAAAAAGAACCATTTAGGATAATTTTTCGGCAAAGTTTTGATTAAAACACGATAAGTAATTTGGATCGAAGGGGGTATTTTGTTTATATAGATTTGGCTTTAATAATGTGTGAAATGAATATGTGCTGGAGACTGCACAGATGATGAGATGACATTGTTCTACAAAGAGTTTTTTTTAGTAAAATACACTGGAGGTCCTAAAAGTTTAGACGAAACCATATGTACATCCTAAAAGTTTTAACTTGTGTACCGAAGAAGAATTAAGACCTTTGGTGTATAAGTTAAAACTTTTAAGATCTGCATACAGTTTTGTCCAAACTTTTACGACCTTTGGTGCATATTACTTTTTCTAACATCTAAAAAGGGTTTTGTAGTACTACTGTATCTTTTATATCTAAATAAATAGCAGTCCCACTTTTCTTGCCTCTCGTGCGTCCACGTCATCTTCTAATTTCCTCACGCTCGTGCGCGACCAGCATGCTGCTTCGCAGGCATGTCGCGTCTTTCTGCACCCAGATGGGTCGGAGAAGCCACTTCTTCGTACGTGGTCTAGACATGCCTCCGTGGGCTCAAACGGCCATGTCAAATCAACTCGATTTCGTTTACCCCGAAGAGAAAAAAAAGGCAATCATCGTTCGTATTCCAACCTCCAGGTGGCACCATATCTCCTCCGCCACCGCGACCTACGGTCTCCTGACCATTAGTGCTCACTGCCGTGATCTAAGACCTTCTCAGTCCTCACCACTAATTCTCGTGAAACTGCTCGATGCATCAATGCATTAATCGAGTAGAAACGGATTGGTTTAACTGAGCCGCCACGGCCTCCATGTTAAAAAGCCATCTCAGTCATCGGCATCGATCAATGCATTAATCGAGTAGAAACAGATTGATTCAACGTGCGAGGTATCATCTAGTTTGTTTAGAAGAATCCAAGTCCTGTAGTTGCGGGTTAATTAGAATCGCATCTTCCTGGATCCAGAAGTTACCCGGCAGTTGACCCCATAACATGGCAGGAATCATGATCGTCCCGATTCTTTTCAATTCACAACTTGCCATTTCCATATGTATATGCATGCATAGATACGCATCACAGCTGCCATAGGTTCCATCTATAAAGCCCAATAGTTCCACATATATCACCACGCAGCACCGCACCTTGTTCAGTAGAGCATTCCGATGGGAGAAACAAAGATTAAAGTGGAAGCTCTTCTCCTGGTGGTGGTCGTGCTGGCGAGCTCCGTCGCACCGTCCTCCTCCGGATGCAGTACGTCTGCATACCACCTGTATTTTTTGTTTAGCTTCGATCGCTTGGATTTCTGTACGTACTTACAAGTACAATGCATGTCTTGAAGCGCTATACCAGCTGCCGTTTGTGTATAATGACGATGCATACTTATGTACCTATGTGTGCAGTTCCGAGGAGACTGCTCATGGCAGGATACGGCCGGCAGCCGTGCAGAGAGGAAAGGATCCCTCGGACGAAGCCTAGTGCTTCGGACGACGGCGACGCTGGGCCAGGGCAAGAAATAGCCGGATCGAGGAATCCGCGGGTACCACCGGCTCCGTTGCCCAGGCCCAGACCCGGCATGGATGCTCCACGGAATATACTCGGGACGAACAACTAACATGCGACCTTTCTTAGCATAAGTTACACCTATATATTAAAAGACATCTAAATACATTCAATTCATAAAGCTAAAATATCTTATATTTTAAACGGAGAAAATATGTTGCACCTTATCATGTTGTTACATACAAGTTTTCTCTGTCAAGCTTCATGCACTAGCCAACGCAACCAAAAGTCTGAACTGATGGAAAGGGCTAGTGCAATCCACTTATACATTTCAACACCCCCTCTCACGTGTGACGGAGAGAAGTCGGCACGTGCAACCAGAAGAGAGCGACTGCGCGCGAAACTCACGTATGACTCAAGAGGCCTATACGTAGACACAGAGGGGTCAACAACAATTTTAGGATAAATTGCGAAAGCCAGAACTCGAACTCGAGACCTTAGGCTCTGATACCATGTCAAGCTTCATGCACTAGCCAACGCAACCAAAAGTCCGAACTGATGGAAAGGGCTAGTGCAATCCACTTATACATTTCAACACTCTCTTTCAAGAAAGAAAAGCGTATGTTTTCATTCTTGAATTTGTATTTAAACCTATAATAATAAAGATAAAGTAACGGTGGATTTACCACGAAAGCTACATAGACCTTGTTTTAGTATAAGAAGTTAACAATTAAGTCATTTATGGTTCTTCATATCTATATATGTTGTGTCGTTATATAGTTCTCTCTTTCAAGAGAGAAAAGCTTCAGTTTCCTGAATTTGTGTTTACCTATAACAATAAAAATAAAGTAGCGGTGGCTTTACCACGGAAGCTACTGCCTGGTTCCTGCCCTATAAAACTATGTACCTTGTGACTCCGTTTCGTTTATGCAGGCGTCCACAACCTTAATAGTATCATGGAAAACTATCACATGTGTGCAAATTTGGTCTTCTGGAATCTGCCACATCATGTTGATATAACTGAATTAATTGTTAAATCCAAAAAATTCTAATGATTTACCTCCTTGATGTTATTTCGATAACAGATCAGTTCGTATGACGAGTTCGTCTATGTTAGAGTCTTTGTATCACACGAACGGGAGTCATATATGCATATTACAAGGGGCTATCTGGTTTTCTCTCTTGCTCTTCAAGTAACTCATTCTAAATCTATGGCCTTCCTTGCGAGGTGCCTTCGGAACAAGGCAAAAGGTTCGTCATTTCATTGGTTAAGAAGAAGAAAATTGGCCAGTTAAGGAAGGAAATTGACCAAAAATATATACAGCCACACACTGCCCCGATGCACTGAAGGGTCTGAAAGGAAGGAACTGATTGTTGGAACTATGGAGAATCGCTAAGATTAATTGAAGTCAGAAAAACGCCAGCCATATACCCTAACACTGTGTTTGGATGTATGAATTTTAGCTCGGAATTGAATTGGTCTAGAAATTCCAAATCCATGTTAGAAAGGAAATGGACTACAATTCCGTTTCTGGTGTTTGGATGCATATGGAATTTTCGCTCGGAATCATAGGGTAGCACCCAATTCTAAATCATGTTTGGATGTGCAGGCCATGGAATTGAAAATTTTATAGTTTTGACAATACGATCTTGTCTATGTGTATACAAATGATTTTCTACACATAATAATATTAAAATACCACAACATGTCTCTCACAAATAGCACACAAGTTGATAGTTTATGTCTTACATATAGCCACGCTTAATAGAAGAGAACAAGAACATTTTATAATCCAAAGTACATGACATAGTAGTTTATCTCAACAACCAAGCATCATAAGAACCATCAAGGTAAGGCCAACAAATATGCCTTCTTCATGTCATCAGGGAGCGCTAGGAACGATTGGAAGGAGCGCTCGTTCGCAGTTAACTTTGCATAAGCTATTATGATATTGGAATCATCCAAACCATCTACTTTCTTGAGTGCAGCAAGGACTTCAGTTGGAGGAGTCACCTTTGGCATAGGAAGTGGCTCGGTTGTCTTCAAAGCCTCATCAAAAATTTCCTCATATCTCCCACCATGCATAAGATAGCATCTCCAAGGCGTTGCCTCTTTGGAGGCACCTCGGGAGATTCTTCAGCAATCAGTGTCTCATGTTCTTGATGACACTCACCAGCTGTCATTGCACCTCCTTGATCGCATGGTCTTTCGAATAGATAGTCTGGATTTCATCCCAATTTCTCACTATCTTGTTCTTATAGGCACGTGCATCCTTGTTAGCCTACATAATACAGAACAATATAGTGAAGTTGTAAAGTTAGTAGGACATATAATATGTAATATTAACTACCTCCACATAGCGAGTCCACACTTCATCACTTTCAACTGACACCATGTTTTTGTCCCAATCCCATCCAAAGCCACTTTGAGCAAGCATCTTGGTAATGATTTCATAATGCTTGTCAAATGTTTTAATCCTTCCAACGATGTTGTCCTTCGTGATATCAACTTCACATTTATCCTTGACATGCTTAATGCAAGCATTGTACACATGCGTCTTCCAACCGTTTTGAGCATGATCACCATTGTTGTGATGCTCAACAAGCACGGCCAATAATGCCGCATCCATCTCAGGAGTCCATGAAAGGTAGTTCCTACTACCTTTCTTTGGTTTTGGGTCAGCCATGCTTCTACAAGTGTATACAAGTGAGGACAAATTTTGGAATAAGATAAAGCATATATATTTAGTTTCAATATGATGCATCACAAAAGAGACCACATGCTAGCAACCATCACAAAAGAGACCACATGCTAGCAAAAGAGACCACATGCTAGTATCTACTCCATCACCACTCCATCACCGTACACTAGCTACCACACAAAAGAGACTATACGGCTAGCAAAATAGACTACGCGACTAGCTATCTACTCCATCTCATGCTATCCATGTGCCACAAGATATTCCGCATACATATCATCAGCAAATTGTTGCCTAAAGTTAGACCATGCAGCAGTTTGTCCCACACTTCGAATTAGAGTAGCATCATATGCAGGTTCAGGAGCCGTAGATGCTAGTTTAGCATCGACTTCCTGTAATAACAAATCATCTCTCACATGCTGCCTATCTCTTGCATAGTTGTGCAAAATACAACACGCATGGATAAGCCGAATCTGCAAATATTTAGTTGATAGTGAGTATTTATTATTTTTTATTAATTATCTGAACACTATACGTACAACTATAGAGTTTACCTGGTCCTCTATTGGAAAGTAAGAACAACAACGAAGCATTGCCCATTTTTTCTTCAATAGGCCAAAAGTTCTCTCCACAACATTTCTAGCACGAGCATGGCGCAAGTTATACAACTCTTTCTCATTTTGGGGTTGTTGTTGACTTGCAACCCACTCTTTCAAGTGGTATCGAGTGGATCGGAATGGAGATAGAAATCCAGGACCATTGGTATAGCCCGCATCCACTAGGTAGTACTTTCCTATTATTAAGTAAATAAGTTAGGAAACAAATAACTGTGAGAAATACAAAGCCAAGAGATAGAGTCGTACCCTGTGGTACAACAAATGCTTCTTGGCGATTAATTCTCATAGCATCTTTTAGCACCCTCGAGTCCGAAGCCGAGCCCTCCCAACCAGGAAGAACATAGAGAAATTTCATGTTCCAGTCAACCACACCTAGCATGTTAGTAGTGATTTCTTGATGTCTGTTCCTATACCTCCCTTTGTCAGCGGCTTTAACATACACAGGAATGTGACACCCATCTAGTGCTCCAAGTGCATCGGGAAACCACTTCCATTTATAATCATCCGGAGGGTGGACCGAAGGATCAGGAAGCTTGATAAACTCCCCATTTAGAGATAGAATAGCTAATAACACCGTAGAGAGGTTCCTACTTATTGTCTCTATAGACCGTTGGTACGTGCCACCTAACACTCTCATTTTAATTCCATGTCCAACAACTTGTAGAAACATAGCAACATTTTCTTCTACCGTGACAAACATGCTATCTTTGAGACCACACTTCTCGCGCAACATAGCACAAAGATCATGAAAATTTCTTTTGGTTAAGCGAAGCTTATCATAGCAATATGCCTCTGACCCATCATATGTTTTTTTCAAGATGTACTTTCTATATGCAATTTTCTCCTCATCATCATTGAAGCATCCTAGGTTCCTCGGTCCCCTCTGCATACTAAGATGAGCAAGAGCAAGAAATGACATCTCGAAAAACTTCCTCGTTAATAATATCCTTTTCCTTTTTCTTCTTTTGTTCTCTTCGGTAATGTAAGCGACCATCTCTTGTTGGGACATGATTAAGCTACAACGCACACAATATATGAATTCTAATTATTCAGAGCATAGCCAAGTTATATCAAACAATCAACCATTTCTAATATCCATTTTGTAACATGCAAACATAGACATGAACAACACATGTGTATAATGCACAATCAGGAAACTCAAATCTCACATCATAGAGTACAGAAATTGATGTTTAACCTTTTAGTCTTGGCCTCAACACCGAATTTGTCTCCAGAGGCTCTGCAATTTCAAAGAAATCCCGTCAGCAGCCACAATTTCCAAGAGGGCAGGGAATTGGGGAGCATCTTGGATTGGGGAGGAAAACAAGAGGGCAGGGAAGTGGAGGGCAGGGAAGTGGAGGGCCTGGACGCCATGACCGCCGCCGTTGTCATCCCTTCGCTTTCCCCTCCCACCGCTGATGCGTTCCTCAATCTAGGGTTTGGGGCGGGGAAGTGGAGGGCCTGGACGCCATGGCTGCCGCCAGCAAGCTCTATGGGTGCGGGAAAAAAACCAGAGGGCGGGACTAGGGCTGGGAAGAGGAGACGGAGGGGAGACTCACTGGAGAGGCCGTCGGCGCCGCCTTCTGCCGCCCATGAGCTCTGCTCCCGTCCTTGCTCTGTGTGAGTGAGTCGGCGAAGGGTACCGCGACGCGACACAGGCGTTTCCACGCCTTTCCGAGGTGCTGCGCTCGGAATCAGGAGAAAAAAATTAGATGGAGCGCGGGCCGGTATGGAATTGGTGGGATGTTTCCATGGTCCAATTCATACGCCATCCAAACTGCTGAATTCGGTCGGGCCAATTCCAAAATCCCAATTCTAAGCCCCAATTGATACATCCAAACACAGTGTAAGCATTTGTGGCGTGGATACAGTCTCGAGCCGCTTTGTTGGTTAGGAATATGTCCTTGGGAACTTCTTGTTGTAGTCGGTATCGGTATTGAGAGCACCCTGGCTTTCGATCAATAAAAATCCCTTTTTCCCGCACAAAAGAATATTAACTTCGAATAGGCGAAACCCAAGGAAATTGGATCCGCTCGGTTGCCATCCTACATTCCCCCATCCAGCTATCCCAATACTTGAAGGTTTGGGATGTCATCCAAGACACTCAGCTCGACCCCCTCCAACCGGACACCATCATATGGACCTAACTGCCGACGGAGTGTACACCGCCAGCTCAGCCTATCACGCCCAATTCAATGGATGCTTTTCCAGATTCAAAGCTCAAAAAATCTGGTCGGCACACGCCGAACCAAAATGCAAACTTTTCTCCTGGATGGTCCTCCACGGAAAGATGCTCACCGCGGATATGCTGGCAATCAAAGGATGGCCTAACGACCCAACCTGACAGCTCTACGGCTCGGCACCGGAAACTGCCATCCACCTTTGCAAAGACTGCCCCTTCACAACAGCGGTATGGAACACATCGCAATCCTGGGACAACGATACTACAGGAAGCAATGGCCAATTTTTTCCCTCCATTTCTGATTGATGGGACGACTTGATCGCAGGAAAGGCGACTTCTGAACAAAACAGGTTTAGCGGACGCTTTTTGTACGTGATGTGGAACGCTTGGAAAGAACGCAACAGACGAATCTTTACGAGTCGGCGCATGACATACATTGTGGTCGCCTCAATCACTAGAGACGACATTCTTCAGAGAGCGAGCGCTCATGTCGTGCATGGGCCGGCTATCCCAGCCGAGCCATTAAATTTTTTTCGATGGTTTTTTTTCAGCATATTTACACCTTAACTCAAACATGAATTTCTGTATCATGACTGTTTAATTGCCCCTTCTAATATAAAAGACAGAGCTTCTATCAGTTGCTCCAAAAAAAATAGCCGAAACCCACAAAGTCTATCGGCTAACTTCGAGAAGCTGGTGGTTAGCAATGCATGCATCTTCATGAATCCACAAGCTATCCGTTAGTTGAGCTCATTTCTCTACGGCACAAAAATCATGGATTCATGGTTATCCTTATCCAGCTCTTGCCATTTTCATCATTAGTGGTATTGACGAGGTCATAAGACCTGGGAAGGCCTACCAACATAAAGGGAGCACTCGGCGGGGGCTGTGTTAAGAATATGTTCTAGAGGCAAATAAACGTTTATTTCTATTTTCTTATTCATAATTATAGTTTATTCTTTATGTTGTAACTGTTTTGTGTCTTGATTGTGAGAATCAAAGGAAAACTCCGTAGCACATGTAAAGGTATAAACACCAAGTGTTCCTGGTCATATGGGCATGACTAGCTCATTGTCAAAGATGATCAAGTTTTCTAGATCATGATGTAGTTATTATGACAATGAGGAAATATTGTTGTGGCTCAACAAGGATGTTGAACCGACCCAAATCAAAACGATCTACTAAAGATAAACATCGCCATTCGATTGTTGGTATATCGTTGTTGTCATATCACTTTGTCCTTTGACCATGAGGATATCAGTTGTCCTTCGTAGTGGAAGGCATGTCCTGATTGCATCAATATGTCTTGTTTAACCGGGTGACAATAAAGGGTGCCTTTGAATATGTTGGAAAATTATGATTAGACACAAAGTAGTCCTAGATGGGATTTCCACCTCCGTCGTTGGAGAGATACTTTTGGGTCCTTCTTGATATTAGGTATCACTAATACATCTAGCCAGACACAGGGTGATGAGACTCACTGGATACTGGAATATGCGAACGAGAGTAAGAACAACAAACTAGTAATGAGGTCAACATGGTATAGTAATCAACAGTTGTATTACGAGGATACCGAATTGTCTTACCTTAGGATTGTCATGCATCGTGATGCAAAAGGATAGTTCTAACATAAATAGGTTTGTTCAACTACTTCGTTGTTGTGTGAGAATTAATATGGGTGTCCAGATCCCGCTGTTGATTATTGTCCAGAAAGAGTTCTATGGACATGACCACATAACACTGAATCTACGGGGTCACGCGCTTAAGGGATCTTGTTCTGTAGAGTGTGTAGAGCATGTATGTATGCGAGAGATGCTCCAAAATCGTTTCAGATCATCGGGAGAAATATCAGGAGAAAATTGGAAGAGTTTGGGAGTCAGGGAATGGTTTCAGGAAGGAAACAAGTGTCGGAGCGAAGCCCCGAGAGGGGGATGGCGCCTAGGCTACCCATGGCCCACATAGGGTGGTGCATTAGGCATGCCGACGAAGCTAGTGTCCTATGCCTTGTGGTCAACTAGGTGGCCGAGAGACGTCAGGATATGCTCCTCAGTCAGTCCAACAATGTCCATCACAAACTGGTACAAGTCAGGGTGCATGTCAGTTGGCTTGTTATCCCTAGTGGCCTACGCAATGTCCATGACAGCGTCGGTCATGTTGGTGAAGGCTTGGATCTCGTCATCTCCTAGCACGCCCATCTTCCTCTTTCCATTAGCGGCAGGAGCAGCAGTTCCCTAGCATCGCTAGGCTTGCCGGGATCATCAAGGATCACGGTGTCAGATTCTTGGGTGTCGGCATCCCTGAGCTGCAGGAGTGCAAAAGGGATCCCCTGACCCAATGGCATACATCTTGGTGGCTAGGACATAGGAGAAGGTGTTCTACATATGTACATACTTGAGGATGGGCTTGTTCAGGTATTCGGCATCCCTGGGGTTCTCCTAAGATTGCAAGAGATAGTGTTAGCTGTGCATAGCAGTGATAATGTGAGACAATTGGTGAAGGTCATGATGATGTGTGCTAACCTGAACATGCCCTTGGAAGTGCTCACCGGCAAGAAGAATCGTGTAGGTGTCCTCACATCACTTGCGCCACTGAGGTCTCGTGGCTTGCTAATCTGGATCCAATGAACCCTCCACTTCCTCAGGTGGTTGTACACCCGAGTTTCTGAAACCTTAGTGTCGAAGTCTTGAACAAAGCCTTAGCACATGCATTCATATGGATCTCCTTGAATCCCTTTTTAGTCCTGATGTCACTCCTAACGATCTCACACATCTTGTTCAACACGAAGGTGGACATGTAGGGGGTTCATTTCATGGTCCCCTTCATCTGCGTCTTCTTCTGCACATTTCCTAGCTTTGCTGCAATATTTGCAGTAATAGCGGTGATAAAACTTTACACATTAGGTTAAGCGAAACAATTGCACTACCATGGGCCATCATTCTAGGCTCCACCGCATTGGGAGTCAAGGGCTAACTATCATCCACATAGGAAGAGATCTACGAGTCCTCAATAGGGATCATCGCCTAGCTAAACTCATCGCAGAACGAGTCTTGTATTCATCACGCAAGACAGAAAAGTGAGTGGTAGACGTAGCTACGAATCAAGCTACAATGTGCAGCAAACAAATGGCAGGAAAAATCTATATTCTACAGCAAATGAAGGCTACGAAGCATGATAAAATGAACAACATATCGAAGGTACAATTCATGCTACAATGTACAGCAAATTAGGGCTAGGAATCATGCTACAATGTATAGCTGATCAATGCTAGAAATCTAGGTACAATCTACGGTACATCAGGGCTACGGATCAAAGCAACGATCTACGAACTCTAGAGGGATTGCAGATCTAAGAACCCTATATGGAGATGTGGTCACTTATCGTCATTGCTGGAGGTGGTGGACATAGATTAGAACTGTCGAAAGAGGAGGAACTAGTCTTCACCCTGCCGTCGATGATCGGAGAAGATAGAGCTGCTCACCTGACACAGACCGACCGGAAAACGGTGCTTGATGTGGGGAGAAATGGTGGGTTCGGTTCCGACAGTGAGCGAGCATGGTAGAAATCGGCGAGAGGCGAGCAAATCTCTCATGTCACACTTTTTGCTGCAACGGAAAAGCTCCCACCATCGCCACTCGTACGGTTGCCGCTTTTGCATTAGGTAGGGGCATGACGAGCATGGCTCCACAAAAACGCTCGAATCGAGCGGTATCGTTAGGCCTGGCTATGAACTGCTTTAAAGTTCGCGCTGGCGCAGCCCAAACTCGCATGTGGGGCCATCCAAACAGCCTGTTTTCATCTTCACACCGGCTGGCTGGGCCTCCTGCAGGGGCCATCCAAACGCGCCCTCTGTGGCTCTGCCTGGCCAGGTTTGATTACGATAGACGATGAATATCATTTGAACACGAAAAAATGAATAAAAGCACACGAGGACAAACTGGACGCCCCTTCTAACGACATGAAACGGCAGACGTGAGACTGGCAAATTATGGCCGTGGAAAACAATGGACCACATCCCTTTTCATTTCGCCAACAGGCATCGCAAGTTACAGCATATCCATGGCAACGAGGAAAACAGCATCGAGCCACCGGAGACGTCATGCGCGTGATGCGCACACCCCCTCCACGCAGCTGGATCACACGAGCCGTGGCACTAAATTACATACGTATTCACCTAGCGTTAGTTACAGCTCCGTGGGTCGTCAGGATCTTCACGTCAGTCCGAACGGGATCAGTGGTATTACGTGTCAGCTATAGTGGCTGTCCAGATGATGATCGGGTTCGCCTGTGACGAGACTGCCCGAGGCACATCCTCAGACGCTGGGAGAGGCTGTCTCCCATCTCCTCCCGCTCGCGCTTCAGCTTCTTCCAGAGTGCATGAATCTTCTTCTCCTTCGTTTTCGGGGGTGTCGATTTGGCCACTTTCCTCTGTTCGTGTCTCATCGGCGTGGCCAGGGCATTTACCGTCATGTTCTGCGGAGCAAATTACCAGGTGGGGGGTTAATCTTTTCTGAATTTAGTTAGTTTGCTGGCAATGTTGTTTGAAAGAAGTGACCAGCGTTACTGCGATTGGTGCATAATGGCACGCCCGAACAAAGGGAAACACATGGATCATGGAGATCTTGATTTCTTAAAACAGCTCTCGTAAAGATGAACCGATAGTGGAAAGCAAGAAACTCGAGAAATGTACCTCATGCTTATCATTAGTGCCGCCTAGGGGTGATCCATCACTAGCCGCACCTAAAGATGAGCATCTGCCCCAACTTTCTCTGTTAGAGCTTGTGTATGAGCAGGATTCCTCATTGTGCCTACTCGTTTTATCCTGTTATTAAGAAAGGTATACTCATTAGTTATTACCATCAGAGAGCTTACAAGATGATCCATTTTGCACCGTGGAATCTAGCTTGATACAGGAAATGCATGGAATAGTGCATGTAGTGTAGATAACCAGCAATGAGTACTGAACACACATATCCGTACTCCACTGATCACACTTAATGCAAGAAGAAGCCAGATAATCAGAACTTGACTGCAAAATAATAAGTAGCAGCTAGAGCAATTTATACTGTGTACCTGCAAATGCTGTCCAGCACTATCCGAATCCACGCCTGAGAGGTTATGATTCTCATCTAAAAGGAAATCCTGCATTTGACGGAAATGCATTAGAGAAGGGTCTTTCAAAATAGATATGAACATACT
This sequence comes from Avena longiglumis, assembly GCA_030063025.1. Classification (NCBI taxonomy): domain Eukaryota; kingdom Viridiplantae; phylum Streptophyta; class Magnoliopsida; order Poales; family Poaceae; genus Avena; species Avena longiglumis. The sequence continues at coordinate 143,701,688 of CP125978.1, read as the reverse complement.
GCTAACAAACCTACCAAGTCATCATTCTTAATAGACATCTGATTTGCACTCTCTGATAGCAATTCAACAACTGAAGTAGCTGTAGAAAAGTAAAGCAGGTAATGAACAATAACTAGGTATAATTTACAAGGAGAATGAGAAGGGGCCTGTGCCATACCATTTCGAAAGCCATGCGCATCTGTTGATGAACTGCCTGCATCGGTTCTAGCTGCCCTCAGACCATTGATGATCTCATAGAACAAACTCTGGAAGAAAAGCAACAAAAAACAAGAGTGATTTCCTTCAAGTACTTCATTCCAAGCAAAAGATTCCAGTAGTTCCCAATTAGGTTGCATAGTAATATTTCATAGATTTTACCTCATTGGTCATGGTACCAACTTTTAAAGCACCCATATGTAGCTTATTTGAGCATGATGAAGGCAACTGAGGAGGACGCAGAGTATTGTAAAAAAATATCGAAACTGAATCATAATATGACTGTGGTCTTGGGGAATTATGATCACCCTCAAATTTTACTATACTTTTATCCCCCTGTACATAAAAAACATACGTTAAAAAATGGTTAGCATTCTCGTCGGGGCAATCCCTATATTATTTTAGATGTGATGCAACATCTATTTGCGGCAAGGTTCAAGAAAGCGGAAAGCGTAAGCGGAGCGTTGGGCTCTCGCTTAGAGTTTTGGGCGCTTAAGCGTTTCTAAGAATTACTGGTTTAGTAGTAGGTTTGCATCCAGAAGCATAAGAGAAGTAGAGGAGGAGTAGAGAAGAGTGTTGATTGCCGCGGGAAAGAAGAGGTGGCGGATGTAGAGAAGGGGAAGTGCCTGCAGCGCCGCCATTATTGTTGTGTATGTGTACGTCAAAGGAAAGAAGGTCAGAGAAAGAGATGAGGAGACTAGATGGAATACTCAGATCTAAAAAGATGAACGTCTCAAATTGGGTTAGCAGACTAGGGTTTCATTATGGGCCCTACTGGGTCAGTTCTGTACCACGAAGCAGACCATAAGAACGAGTATTTTACGTTCTTATTGCGCTAATGGTCCTTATCAGCGCTTAAGGGGTCGCTTACGTCTAAGCGAAGCGTTTTGCCATCGCTCAGCGCTTAAGCGCGCTTAAGCGTACGCTTAATTGCGCTTTCTTGAACCTATTTTGCGGTGAAACTTTATAAAGCAAGCTACGTATGCATTTACCCCATATGCTTCATGAATACGATCACAGTGGTGAGGCTGAATAAACATGTCATCCAAACCATGTCCAAATAATGCAGGAATAAATGTCTTGGGAGCAACCTGATTAAGGGGGGAAAAAGAGCACTAAAGTTAGCTGCAATTTTGAAACATGCAGGCAATTTAGAAGTTACTGGAATTAAAAATAAATCCACAATACTTGAGATGTCCATGTTGAATAATCTACCTATTAGAGGACCGACTGTAACCCCCCATCAATAACCAGGCATGATGTTGGTCTATCGCGAAAATAGAAACTAGACAGTAAGATATCTACTTACGTTGAGGCAAATTTAAGATGATGTATAAGAAACTTGTTCGAAGTTTAGGACGCGAGGAGAATTTGAAGTTCTGAGCGAGTGAGCATTTCTGAGTTCTGGATAAGAAAAAATTGTAGCAATACCAGGCTAAGAAAAAACGGGTTCCTTGAGTTTTGGTTGAAATTGGTTATCAGTAATTACATAGTATCCTTGGGAACTGGAAAATACTGTTTCCAAAATCTGACGCTGGCGCAATGCAACAGATAACACAAATCTCTTAATAACCTTGCCACCTTATGATTATGAGATTACAGTGGGTCATGGAGAGTGTACACCATTACACAATTGTTTCATTATCTTCCATGAGTTCAATTGTATCCAGCTATATGTTACGAGATTAGTTTATGGAGTGCACCTTTACAACATTAAGATCCATTATGTCAAACTTAGCTCTTTTCTGAATGGTCCGTCTCATGTACTGTAAAGCCATCTTAACCTGGAAAGACAGAACAACTCATCAACACTATACAATTACAGCAATGCTCACAAAGTTTAGAAAAAAATCTTAGCTAGAATGCATTAAGGAACTTCACCAAATATAAGTATTTAATAAACACATTGTCCTTCGATACATAGTAGTGAGAAAACAGAATCCTCTAAACTGAAATGCAAAAATGAAAGCTCCAAATGTAGGAAAGCAATAATTCAACCAGTTTGTCACTTCTGTGCTAAAGTTGAGTGTCTGCAAATATGTTTCAGTAGCAGAATAAGAGTGCAATGGCATAATTTTTCGCGTTTTTTTGCAAGTTGCAACTAGAGTGTAAATTGATTCATCGTCTGAGCTAAATTTGAATGAGTACTAATCCGATCAAAGTACTTCTTACTTGGCAATGGCAAGTTCTATCGAAGATATAAACTAACGACACATCTAAGGAAACATCAGTATTAGTTATTTTGGGCTGTAGGGCACACAGAAGTAAGTTCAGACGGCATCGGTCATTAATTTGGTTGTATCTGTTTTAAATATGGGCTGTATAATTTATATGTCTTGCATTTAAACAACTCAATGATGTTTGTCACATAGTTAACATTTTTTATATATTCGTATAACATGATAAAGTGGCACATAATTGAAAAATTGCCCAGCCATAATTGCAAGGAATAACTAAAGACAGGGTGCTGGATAGAAAAATACAGATTTTGATCGGGCATGGTCAAATATGTGGCATTGCACTACTATGTGGCAACGTTGTGTTTGAAAGAGAACAAGGAAGAACCAGAATAATTAAGTCACGATTCCCAGATATTAAAACAATGCACCTTCCAGCATTTCCATGATCATTTCTTAATGGTGGGGAAGCAGATTTTGTAGGAGATGCACGTACCGTGAATTTAGGAACACGGATTTTGTACACATCCACAAGTTCCAGCATCAAGCCATACAAGTTGGTAAAAGCACTATCCAATACCATGCCAGCAATTGAGGGATCTTCTGCTCCATACAGTAGGCTGTATAAAAATCATAAAGAACATGAAATCGAGGCCTGAAGATGTTCTTACAAATCTAGTCTAAGAGTTAAACGGAAGAGCCCAAAATCACCTAAATACACAGTTCTGTTCAATAACCATATAGTGCATTGTAATCCAAAAAACATTGGATCATTTGGAATTAATAGAGATGCCGCAAAGTAAAAGGAGCCCAGAAAGTACCTTGTAACAGCACCCATCGATCGCCCCCAAATGCCTATACGGGAAACTTGCTTATTGGTACGCAGAAATGATACTGCGCATTTGAGGTCTTCTTTCTAGAAGTAAGTTACTGTGAATTTCAGAATACAGTGAAACAAAGATATGGATGCAGAAGAACAAAACTTATATTGACTATATACCTCGTGCCAACCAAGGCTGACATAATCTCCATCCGATAGACCTGATCCGGAAAAGTCTAGTGTAAAAACTGTGATGTTTGAAGGAAGAAGTATTACAGCAGCTTCATTTGCATCTGCTCTGCATCCGCTGCATTGAGTTAGAGCAAAAGCCTGTTAATTATTCCAGAAGATATTGGTGACTGCTTGATCTGATCAGCTGAATCACATTACTACAAAGAGGAAATGCGGAAATTTAAATTGTACTATCCAAAGTCTTAATATATGTATGTTAATATAAAGCAAGTTACATAAAATCAGAATGTCATGCATGAGCAAACATATGCTAGCAGTGAGCACACAGGGTAAGTTACCTATTTCCATGGCAGTAGATCACACACGGAAGGGCGGTATTTTCTGGAATGAAAGCTGGAACATAGTGGCTGCATTTTAATGTATGACCCCTTGCATTTGTAAGCTGCCAGGTAAAGGTAGACCAATAAAGGTTATGAACAAAGATGGCGTCACTTCTCATCGGCAAACAAAAGAAAGAAGAAACCTCGATAAAGTGGTCTCCGTACTTGCCTCCATGTCTAGTCGTTTGTACCTTCGCCCTGCGAGCATAAACTCTGTCTCCCATAAATACTGATCTGGATTATAGTCTGATCTGCAAATTAGCAACCATTCAATCGCATCAGCTCAGTTGCAGATGTTTAATATATTTGAAGTTACAAATCGTACCAATGGACATGTGCTTGAGAAATGCCAAGTCACAAGTCAACATTGTACAGAAATTTCTTTTGCAGCCTACGATGCATTGCTTTGCTGGTATACTTAAACATCTACTATAAGATTCTTGGTTTTCAGTGAAGAATGAGAGACATGCCTTGGCCTGAGTTGATACTGTAGAACAAACTATATGCATAATTCTCTCAACAAAGCTAAACCAAGCAAGCTATAAAGGAAGCAGGGGTCATAAACATCGCAACCAAATCGGGAAAAGGCTACATCAAAGAGGGTACCCAACAGGCTACCATTCATCTCATTGTCCCTTCTCCATAAGGATATCAGTTTTTAATTTGAGAAGCATTAAGATTGACACGAGAGGTATAAGTTACTTCTCTCTTCTTATCGCGGGAGAGGTTAAAGTTACTTCTCAATGCTATATGGATAGACATCAAGTCTGAACATGTATAGGTACACCTACACATAAAAATTACAACTTTAATGATCATTGTGTCGTCCTAACTCTAGCTTTAATGGCACATGATAGTACTGATTTGCAATGAGCGAATAACATACTCCTATAGGACTAGCTGAAATAACTGCCCTCGGCTTCCTCGTCCATCGTCCTCTCAGATAGTACTTCTAATGGAATTTGCAATTCCAAACTCGACCATTGGTACGATTAACATGGCAGGCTAAATGAACACTTGATTGTCACACGTATCAAAAATTAAAAACCATTGGTACGATTAACAGCTACATGCACTATCATTTTAAAACTGTCTACCATTTCGGACCTGATGTTGCATTGCATGTGTACCGAACGATCGTTTGTACCCCAGCCACATTGTTTCAATTTACAACGACACGGGTACGACCGCATGCCAAATTGCAAATGCAACGTCATGTTAATTAGCACCAAACAACACAGCAACAGCATGCGGGAGGCAGCAAGGTTACCGAGGCGGCCGGATGACGAAATTGACGAACTGCTCCATCATGGCGTCGGCGGGGCGCGGCTCCTATCCGACGCCGCGCCGATCGTATGGGGTTGGGGTGGGTGGGGTCCAAGCGCTCACGGTGAGCGCGCCCGCGGCCCGCCCAACACCCACGGTCCCAGCTTCTCCTCTCCAAATTCCGCCCTGTCCACCCGCGAGAATGAACCCGAGCCCACCACAGGCGCTTCACGAATCCCCGGGAGTCCCAGCGAGCTCAGGCGCGCGCGTCGGCGGATCTGCTCGAGACGCCGAGAGAGCTCGCTGCCGCGCCGAGGGCCCGCCGGATCCGGCGCGGTTGCCGGCGACCCGAGGCTCGGGACTCTCGCCGCGAGCCGCGGAATCCGGCGGGGAGGGCGGCGAGCGGGATGGGCGAGGTGGGTGGGCTCTGGTTCGCGGAGGTGGTGGGGGTGGGAAGAGGGGAGGAGCGACAGGGAGCGAGCAATAGCCGTGGGAAATGGAGGATGGTAATGAAAGCCGAGGTTAACGGGGGAATAAAAATAAATAAGTAAATCGTTTATTTCTGCAGATAGTTAGAAAGCACGTGCAACACACACGTCTACCTAATCATCAACCATGAAAATTGGAAGTAAATCAACATGAATAATAAAAACTTTTACTAAATCATTTGCAAGAGCATATAGTTACCAAAGTTATAAAACTTAATGATTACTATAGTAACCAAGCACACGCCGTAGTCATAGTACTCTATATATACCACATAAAAATATAAAAATGTTGATACAATCCGAAGACGACTAGGAAACGAAAACCCCACATGGTAGTTCAGTACGAGAGCCCTACGTCGCTCCTAGGGGGCGGCTCGGGTGAACCCTAGATCTATCATCGCCACCCCCTCCCCCTCCCTCTCCACCCCTCCCACCGCCGCCGGAGGACGCCGGTGGGCAAAGGCCGCGTGGCTGATGGCGTCGGCATCCATATCCATGAACGATGTCGGCATCCATATCGATGAACGATGTGTGGAGATACGCAGTGGCTGCCATGATCGCAGCTTGCGGTGTCTTCGGGATGATGTTGCCATCGGCATCCATATCCATGAACGATGTGTGGAGAGTTCGGGTCACATCACGGCGTTCCCTGGGATCCATGTTCTCCACCCGAGAGCGGTGTTTGTTTCCCTGGTTTTCGTTTGTGCTAGAGCCGTGTGCCATGGCGGAAGCTTGACTCGTCATGCTACCGGACTCGTAGGTCGCTTGCGTTTGTCGGCGTCTCCGCATCTTGACTTGCTTCTTGTGCTCCTCGATGAGGAGGTAGTGGTATGCCATCGATGAGATCACGTGGGAGTCCACAGGCGGGACTATGTCGCTGCGACGGCCAATGTGCTGGACCCATCCTTCTTTGCTAAGTTGGATGAGGTGGCGTTGTTTTCCGTTGGGTGGGGACTAGCTTCTTGTTCCGCCCGTTTTTAGTTCTATCATGCGGTTTGGGGTTCGTTGGTTAGGCGGGTTAGGCGTTCTTTGCTCTGGATGACTGCGGCGCATTGGTAGCGCCAGAGATCGGTCACATTCTTGCCGACTTCGGATCCGAACGTAGGTCCTTCATCCGAAGGTGGATCACAGATCGGAGTTCATGTATCTTTGTCGTAGAAATCATCATCGATGGTGATGTGCGCGACGGGTGTGGAGCCCATGAGGCGGGCTCGATTGATGGCACGGGCACCTTCGGGAAGCGGAGGGTGCCGTTGTCCCACCGAAGCGAAGCTCCGAACAAAATTTCGAGTCCGCCTCGGGCTTGAAATCCTTCATGGTGGCCGCATGGGCGGTGAAGTCGAAGCGCCGAAGAGGAGGTGATTCTCCGTCTCACGAGTTGTAGATCGATCGGGTCGGGACCGTCACGATCGCACAATCAACAGCCCGATTCCCTGCATTGACGCCAATTGACGAGGTTTAATCTCATCAATGCCCATTGTTATGGACTTGGGTTTTGGAGAAGATGGGGATCTTTGGAGATCGCAGAACGGTTAACAAACAACAACCGGGGACACGAGATTTACCTGTGTTCATCCCGAGGGAAAACCTACTCCCGCTTGTCTCGCTCTTGATTACGGCGGAACCGGTTACAGGGTGCGCAGATTCGATCTGGCGTGGAGGTGCGTGTGCGAAAGTATGAGTCGAGAGATCTAGGACGTGCCCTCCTGGCCTTTATATAGACTTAGGCAGGTCCCGGGCATAGTCCTAGTCGGTTACAGGTTCTAGGGTTTTACCCCTTTAAATTTCCTATCAAGGCTAGTCTTGCTCTCCAAGGATCCGAAGGCGTCATGGGCCTTGGCCACCCGAAAATCTTCATGGGCCAGCGTATGTCTGCTGTGGGCCTTCCTTGGGCTGGACCAGGTATGCTGAAGTCACGTACCCGTAGGGTATAACCATGTCAGGTGGCGGGGTTTCTTCTTCCTCTCACGCGCGGGGTTTTGGCGGGGGGGGCTCTCCTCACGAGCAGCAGGAGCTCCGTTCGGCGCAGCGCGGCGGCCCTAGACGGTGCATCGCGGTCTGGCGGAGATGGACGCCGGGGCGGCGGCCCCGCGACCCTTGGCTATGCAGCAGCTGCTATGGCCGCGAGGGCGGCGCGGCAGACGGATGTGGAGGATCGTGTCATGGCTGTCGGCGCTCGGCTTGGAGCTTCGCATCGACGTTGGTCGGCGCCTCCCTCTCTGTGGCGTGTGGCGGCGTCCGCGGTGCTCTTCGACGGTGCTCAGTCGGCGGCTTGGCCTCTCTTCTCCGCGAGGTGTGGTTGGTGGCAGTAGTGCTTGTTGAGCTCTCATGGTCTGGTTTTGGTGGTGGTGGATCCCACGCGATGATGGCGTTGTTGCCCCGTCGGAGGTGTGTGGGCCTGCAGGGTGCGGGCCGGCGACGCTACTGTCGGGGGGATAACCCCCGGGTGGGGGAAGCCATGCCTAAGTAGGCCGGTTCCAGGAGACACTGGTCGCCTGGCCTTCAAGCAGAAGAACTCTAGCCGGTTGGCTAGCCCCACCCGGCTGGGCTTAAAGCTTTCCCGGCTGGCCCGTCTAGCCAGGTAGCCAGAAGAACCGGCTGGGTGGACGCTTCCACCCGGCTGGCCTCGGATTCGATGGCGAGCACAGAGGAGGAGACACTCCTTATGGGATACGCCTCTTGAAGGGTTTCGCGGCATAGTAAATCAAAAATTTCTACGGATGCGAACAGAGGGAAAGCCAAGATCTAATCTAGGAGATGCAAACAACGAGAGAGATTGGATTAGATCTTCATACCCTTGAAGATTCAAGATGAACGTTCGTCGAACGTGGGTGATGTAGTCGTACTCGCTCCCTCCTCGCGATCCGATCCGATCTAGCACCACAAGTGGTGGTGCCTCCGTGAGATGCACACGCAAAGACCTCGGCGTCTCCTCCTTCCTCGGTCCGGAAAGTATGGTGGAGAGACGGATTGGATCTACAACATGACGGTGTGGTGTATATGGTGGAGAATTTCTCAGCAGGCTTCGCTACAAACAATCGGGAGGGAGAGGAAGGGCACCAGCGGCTAGGGTTGGAGGGGAAGGTGTGGGGGTGGTGCGCCCCCAGCCCTATTTATATAGAGGGGCGGGGCGGCAACACTAGCCCCCTCCCCAAGCCCAAACCGGCGGCCCCAAAGGAGGAGGAGTGGGGGGCAAGGAAACCCCCCCTTCTAGAAGCTCTATCTAGGGTTTAAACCCTCTTTGGCCTGCTTGGCCCTATGGGCCTTGTGCCCATGGCCCAATGCGCTGACACTCCCTCATAGGCCCATGCCCTCCCGGAAGGTGGGGCCACGTTGGTCCCTTCCGAAGGTTCTAGAAGCTTCCCACAATACCGATTAACCCGGAACAATTCAACTCCAAAACTGCACCGCCTTATATGAATCTTATTCTCCGGACCACTCCGAACCTCTCATGATGTCCCGGATCCCATCCGAGACTCAACAAAACTCATAAACCAATTATCCAATCTATACTAGCGCCGAGACACGTTATGTGTGACCTCGGTTCGAGAATATGCGTACATGATCTTCTATCAATAATCAACAGCGGGGTCTGGAAACCCATATTGACTCCCACACATTCATCGATGATCATATCGGACGAATCACGATGCCAGGATTCAATCAATCCCATATATATATTCCCTTCGTCTCGTGATATTTTACTTGCCCGAGATTCGATCGTCTTGCATCATACCTAGTTCAATCTCGTTCACGAAGTACTTTACTCGTTTTGTAATCCGATATCACTTTGTGATTAACTCCTTAACCACATTCTTGCAAGCGGTGTTGATATCGACACGAAAGTGGGCCCAAGTATCTCTCCGACTTGGGAGGGACAAATCCCATCTCGATACATACAACCCAACAGATACTTTCCGATCACCTGAGAGACACCTTTATGATCACCCTCTCATAGGATGACGTTTGATGACCTCAAAGCTTTCTTCCGATACCGGGGAGTTGTATTATCTCATGGTCTAAGGAATACAATATTTGACATAAGAAAAGCTTCGCAAAGACGAACATGATGATACGATCTAATTGCTTCGCTTAGTTTGGGTCTGTCCATCACATCATTCTCCCAATGATATGATCTCATTATCAATTGACAACTCATGTCCATGGTTAGGAAACCTTAACCATCATTAATCAATGAGCTAGTCCATAGAGGCGTACTAGGGACACGGTGTTGTTCACAAACCACACAAGTATTAAAGTTTCCGCTTAATACAATTCTAGCATGGAATATAAACATTATCATGAACAAGAATTATAATAATAACATCTTTACTATTGCCTCTAGGGCATAATTCCAACAGTCTCCCACTTGCACTAGAGTCAATAATCTAGTTTACATTTGGCAACAATCTCACACCCATGGCACTGAGGTGCTGATCATGTTTTACACGTGGAAGAGGTTTAGTCAATGGATCTGCGACATTCAGATCTGTATGTACTTTGCTAATCTTCGATCTCCATCCGCTATATAATCTCGGATTATATGAAACTTGCGTTGATATGCTTGGTCTTTGGATGATATCTTGGTTCCTTAGCGAGTGCTATGGCGCCGATGTTGTCACACAATATCTCCAGTGGGTCCAATGCACTTGGAACCACCAAGCTCGATGATGAAGTTTCGATCCAAACTCCTTCACTTGACGCTCGCAGCAGCCATGTATTCCGCTTCTCATCAGATCCCGCGATCACGCTTTGCTTGCAGCTTCTCCACTCACAGCTCCTCCATTCAAAATATACACGTATCCCGTCTGAGATTTAGAATCATCCTTGTCGATTGTCGAAACTAGCGTCGACGTAACCTTTACGACGAAATGTTCATCACCCCATAGACTAAGAACATTTCTTTAGTTCTATTTAGGTACTTTAGGATGTTCTTCACGGCCCAAAGGTTCCACTCCTGGATCACTTTGATATCTGCTCGTCAAACTAAGAGCATTGGACACATGTGGTCTAGTACACAGCATGGCATACATGATAGAACCTATGGCCGAGGCATAAGGCACTTTGCTCATAGCTTCCCTATCATTTACCGTAGCTGGACACTAAGCCTTGCTCAATATCTTACCTGACAACATAGGCACTGAACCTTTCTTTGCCTTATCCATTCTGAACCTTTTTCAGAACTTTGTCTAGGTATGTACTCTGGCTTAAAGCTATCAGGCGTCTTTGTCTATCTCTATAGATTTTTGATGCCCAATATATAAGCAGCTTCACCTAGGTCTTTCATTGAAAAACACTTGTTCAAATAACTCTTCACATCATTAAGCATGTTGATGTCATTTCCAATAATCAATATGTCATCCACATATAGTACCAGAAACGTCACCGAGATCCCACTCACTTTCTTGTAGATGCAAGCTTCGTAGCAATTTGGAACAAATCCAAAGCTCTTGATCACTTGATCAAAACGAAGGTTCCAACTCCGAGATGCTTGCTTCAGTCCATAAATAGAACGCTGAAGTTTGCATACTTTATCAGCATCCTTAGGATCGACAAAACCTTCGGGTTGCATCATATACAACTCTTCATCAATGTTGCCATTGAGGAACGCAGTCTTGACATCCATCTGCCATATTTCATAATCATGAAATGCAGCAATTGCTAATAAAATCCGAATGGACTTAAACATCGCTACGGGAGAGAAAGTCTCATCATAGTCAACACCTTGAACTTGTCGAAAACCTTTCGCAACAAGCCGTGCTTTATAGACGGTAACATTACCATCCGCGTCCGTTTTCTTCTTGAAGATCCATTTTGCACTCAACGGCCTTTCGGTCGCTAGGAGGGTCCACCAAAGTCCATACTTGGTTTTCGCTCATGGATCCCAATTCGGATTTCATGGCTTTCTAGCCATTTCTCAGAGTCTGGGCTCATCATCGCTTCCTCATAGTTCGTAGGTTCACTGTCTTATACTAACAAGACAGTCAAGACAGGGTTGCCGTACCACTCAGGAGGGGCACGCGACCTTGTCGACCTGCGACGTTCAGTAGCAGCATCGTCCGAAGTTTCATGATCCTTGTCATTAGCTTCCTCTATCGTTGGTGCAGGCGGCACTGGAACAATTTCAGGTGATGCGTTACTCTCCAACTCAAGAGGAGGTTCAATAACCTCGTCTAGCTCTACTTTCCTCCCACTCACTTCTTTCGAGAGAAACTCCTTCTCAAGAAAGGAACCGTTCTTTGCGACAAACACTTTGCCTTCGGTTCTGTGATACAAGGTATACCCAATAGTTTCCTTAGGGTATCCTATGAAGACGCATTTCTCCGCTTTGGGTTCGAGCTTGTCCGGCATCAATTTCTTGACGTAAGCTTCGCATCCCCAAACTTTAAGAAACGACAACTTAGGTTTAGCACCAAACCACAGTTCATACGGTGTCGTCTCAACGGATTTAGATGGAGCCCTATTTAAAGTGAATGCAGCGGTTTCTAATGCGTAACCCCAAAATGATAACGGCAAATCAGTAAGAGACATCATCGATCGGACCATATCTAATAGGGTTCGATTCCAGCGTTCAGACACACCATTGCGTTGTGGTGTTCCGGGTGGCGTGAGTTGCGAAACAATTCCGCTTGCTTTAAGATGCGTGAGAAAATCATAACTCAAATATTCGCCCCCACGATCGGATCGTAGAAACTTAATTTTTCTATTACGATGGTTCTCCACTTCATTCTGAAATTCCTTGAACTTTTCAAATGTTTCAGATTTATGTTTCATTAAATAGATATACCCATATCTACTTAAGTCATCGGTAAAAGTGAGAAAATAGCGATATCCACCGCTGCCGAAACTCATCGGTCCGCATACATTGGTATGTATGATTTCCAACAAGTCCGCTTTCGCTCCATCATACCGGAGAACGGGGTTTTGATCATCTTGCCCATGAGGCATGGTTCGCATGTGTCAAATGATTCAAAATCAAGAGACTCCAAAAGTCCATCAGAATGGAGTTTATTCATGCGCTTTACACCAATATGACCTAGACGACAGTGCCACAAATAAGTAGTATTATCACTATCTACTTTGCATCTCTTAGCCTCAATGTTATGGATGTGTGTTTCATCCCTTTCGAGATTTAGTAGAAATAAACCATTCACAATAGGTGCATGACCATAAAAGATGTTACTCATATAAATAGAACAACCATTATTCTCCGATTTAAATGAATAACCGTCTTGCAATAAACAAGATCCAGAAATAATGTTCATGCTCAACGCAGGCACATAATAACATTTATTGAGGTTTAAAACTAATCCCGAAGGTAAAACTAAGGAGAGCGTGCCGACGGCCATCACATCAACTCTTGATCCGTTGCCAACGCCGATCGTCACCTCATCCTCGCAAGTGCCGCCTATTCCGTATCTCTGCTTCGAGTTACAAATATTAGCAACCGAACCGATATCAAATACCTGCACTACAATGAGGGCTAGTAAGGAAAACATCAATAACATGTATATCAAATATACCTTTGATGGTGCCAGCCTTGTCCTCTAAGTACTTTGGACATTATGCTTCCAAAGGACCCTTGTCCTTGCAATAGAAGCACTCGGTGTCCGGCTTAGGACCAGACTTGAGCTTCTTCTCAGCAGGGGCAGTGCGCTTGCCGCCGCCCTTCTTGAAGGGCTTCTTTGCTCCCTTACCTTTCTTAAAGGTGGGCTTGTTGACCATCAACACATGATTATCCTTTTTGATGTCCACTTTCGTGGCCTTCAGCTTTGCGAAGAGCTCGGTGATCGTATCAGTGGAACCAATCTGATTATGAGTCAATACAAAACTTTTGTAGCTGGGAGGGAGTGATTGCAGAACCCTATCAATCTTGAGCTCCTCTAGAATCGTGCATTCCAGTTGCTCAAGGCGTTAAGTGTAGCCCGTCATCTTAATGGCGTGCTCACTAACGAAACTCCCTTCCTCCATCTTGCAGTTAAAGAACTTCTCAGAGATCTCATATCTCTCAGAATGGGCCTAAGTCTAAAACATGGTTTTCAGCTCTTCGAGAATCTCAAAGGGCACGGGATAGTCTTCAAAACGATTTTGAAGTTCCGGTTCCATAGCAAACAACATAGTGCTCTTAATCACACCATAATCATCTTTGCGCCGATCGATACAGCCTTTCTCATCGACGCAGCTTGATTCAGGGGTCACCTAACGCTTTCCCAAGGACATAGTCCTTTTGACCGCCAGAGAGAATGATTCTTAGATTGCGGAACCAATTGGTGAAGTTAGACCCATTGTTTCTAAGCTTTTCCTTCTCAGCGAAAACGTTGAAGTTGAAGTTGGACTTAGCCATTTGATCTACAGTATTGCAAGTACAAATTAGACTATGTTCATGATAACTAGTTCAACTTTTAATCAAATTACTAGATGAACTCCCACTAAATTCAACATCCCTCAAGTTGTTTAGTGAACACGATCCAAATTCACCACACCTAATCCGATCTTCACGAGAAGAGATGTGGTTTCAATGGTGGACAACGAAGTGTCGATCATATCATTCATATGACTCATGCTTAACCTTTCGGTTCATGTGTTCCGAGGCCATGTCTATACATGCTAGGCTCGTCAAGTTAGACCCAAGTATTTCTCAGTGCAAAACTGGCTTGCACCCGTTGTATGTGAGCGTAGAGTCTATAGCACCCGATCATCACGTGATGCTTGGACACGAAGAACTTTCGCAACGGTGCATACTTGGGGAGAACACAGTTTTTATCTTGATCTTTAAGTGAGGAATCATCTTATAATGCTACCGTCGCGATCTAAGCATAATAAGATACATAAAAGGATAAACATCACATGCATATAACTTTAATGTGACATGGTATAGCCAATCTTCGCAATGATCTGCATCTTGTGCGTTCCGCATGATCTCCATCACTCCACCATGATTGCCTCCACCATGAATAGCAACTACAACTATTGCTAACTACTTAGCGATAAAGTGAAACTATTACATGGCGTATAAGAAGTTGACACAGGTCATACACAATTATAAAGACAACCATATGGCTCCTGCCGGTTGTGTACTCATCGACATGCAAGTCATGAAACATTACAAAACATGATCATCGCATACATTATACACATCACATCTTGGGCCATACCATATCACAGAAAACACTCCCGGCAAAAACAAGTTAGACGCCTCTACTTTGTTGTTGCATGTTTTACGTGGCTTATGGGAGTAGCATGCTAAGAACGATTCTTACCTACGGAAAGCCACAACGGTGATATTATGGTTGCCAAACTCCGGTGTTAATCCCATGACAACTATAGTGAGAGAAACTGGCATCCACCAGCCGCATGTGTGGAACAAGCCACACGTCATGTGCGGAGCCGGTCTCGCGAACGACTTCGCGTAAGGTTGGCCTGGACCGCTTCAATCTCACTATCCTGCGTCATAAGAAGAACACAAACAAGAGGCTTGCAACAGAAAACATCAACGCCCGCAACAACCATGTTGCGTTCTACTCGTGAAACACATCTACGCATAGATCTAGCTCTGATACCACTGAAGGGTTTCGCGGCATAGTAAATCAAAATTTTCTACGGATGCGAATAGAGGGAAAGCCAAGATCTAATCTAGGAGATTCAAACAAGAGAGATTGGATTAGATCTTCATACCCCTGAAGATTCAGACAACAAACGCTCGCCTAACGCGTGGGTGATGTAGTCGTACTCGCTTCTCCTCCTCGCGATCCGATCCGATCTAGCACCACAAGTGGCGGTGCCTCCGTGAGATGCACACGTGCAGCACCTCGACGTCTCCTCCTTCCTCAGTCCAGCAAGTATGGTGGAGAGACGGATTGGATCTACAACACGACGGCGTGGTGTATATGATGGAGAATTTTTGCAGCAGGGCTTCGCCTACAAACAGTCGGGAGGGAGAGAGGAAGGGAAGCAGGGCGGCTAGGGTTGGAGGGGAAGGTGTGGGGGGTGGTGCGCGCCCAGCCCTCTTTATATAGAGCCCCTAGCCCCTCCCCCAAGCCCAAACCGGTGGCCCCAAAGGAGGAGGAGTGGGGGGCAAGGAAACCCCCCCTTCTAGAAGCTCTATCTAGGCTTTAAACTCTCTTTGGCCGGCTGGGCCCTATGGGGCTTTGTGCCCATGGCCCAATGCGGCCAGGGCACTCCCTCATAGGCCCATGCCCCCTCCCGGAAGGTGGGGCCATGTTGGTCCCCTTCCGGAAGGTTCTAGAAGCTTCCGGTACAATACCGATTAACCCGGAACAATTCCGAACTCCAAAAACTGCACTGCCTTATATGAATCTTATTCTCCGGACCACTCCGGAACCTCTCGTGATGTCCCAGATCCCATCCGAGACTCCGAACAAAAACTCATAAACCAATTATCCAATCTATCCTAGCATCGAGACACGTTAAGTGTGTGACCCTGCGGGTTCGAGAATATGCACATGATCTTCTATCAATAATCAACAATGGGTATGGAAACCCATATTGACTCACACATTCATCGATGATCATATCGGATGAACCACGATGCCGGATTCAATCAATCCCATATATATTCCCTTCGTCTCGCGATATTTTACTTGCCCGAGATTCGATCGTCGGTACCATCATACCTAGTTCAATCTCGCTCACGGCAAGTACTTTACTGCTCCAATCCGATATCACTTTGTGATTAACTCCTTAACCACATGCTTGCAAGCGGTGTTGATATCGACACGAGTGGGCCAAGTATATCTCTCCGACTTGGGAGGGACAAATCCCATCTCGATACATACAACCCAACAGATACTTTCCGATCACCTGAGAGACACCTTTATGATCACCCTCTCATAGGATGACGTTTGATGACCTCAAAGCTTTCTTCCGATACCAGGGAGTTGTATTATCTCATGGTCTAAGGAATACAATATTTGACATAAGAAAAGCTTCGCAAAGACGAACACGATGACACGATCTAATTGCTTCGCTTAGTTTGGGTCTGTCCATCACGTCATTCTCCCAATGATATGATCTCATTATCAATTGACAACTCATGTCCATGGTTAGGAAACCTTAACCATCATTAATCAATGAGCTAGTCCATAGAGGCGTACTAGGGACACGGTGTTGTTCACAAACCACACAAGTATTAAAGTTTCCGCTTAATACAATTCTAGCATGGAATATAAACATTATCATGAACAAGAATTATAATAATAACATCTTTATTATTGCCTCTAGGGCATAATTCCAACACCTCTAGCGCCTCTCGTCACTAGACAGGCTGGCGTGCCGCCCTGACCAGCGCTACCATACGAAGATAAAGTAAAGCGGTCGTCTGACCGCCAAAGGAAGTTTGGGTGACCGTTAAAGCGAGGATGAAGCCCAAAGGAAGCCCGGGTGACCGCTAAAGCGAAGGATGACGCTAAAGGAAGGGTGCGTGGCTACTGTAGCGTCGTCTAGCAGTGTACTAGAGGCTAATAGGGTCCTGGTCCACCAGCTAGGGCCCTGCAGCCAGCCCAACCCTGTAAACCCATATCCAAATAGTAAACCCTAGAACCCACATTGTAATCTGCCTCCCCCAACCGATATAAGGGCAGGTAGAGCTAGGGTTCTAGGTATGTAATGATAGTAGCAAGAGCTCTCCTCTAGTTCTTCTTCTTCCTCTAGCCATCAATAGTTGCTAAGGAAACAGCTCTAGGAGCACTTATACTGGGCACTCACCCCCATATAGTAGATCTTGCAGGAGTAGGGGTGTTACCTCGCCGAGAGGGCCCCGAACCTGGGTACGTCACTGTGTCTGCAGTTCATCGTGCCCAACCCATTGTGTGAGCCACCGATTGCACCTAAGTGTCCCTCTTTAGCCATCCCCGATGGCACTGCCGTGTTCCACACCACGACAATTGGCACCCACCGTGGGGCACAGCGCTTCGGCTAGGATCATCTTCCGCACGGGACTTCCGCTAGTCGCCAGTGAGCGTGTGGCCTTTGGCCTCGTCCTCACACTCGGCGCTTTCGACTGAGTCGTCGACAACGTCGCGTGCTTCGCCGGGGACACCTTCCCCGTCAACGGCTCCATCATGCACTTTGGGTACCTCCGTGTCTATGTTTCCACCATCACCGAGGCCTTCCCTAGCAAGGTCAACACCGTCTCCGGTGTGCCTCTCGACCACCACGCTCGCGGCATCGTCGCAACGAGCAACTGCGTCGAGGTATTGTGTGAACGCCTGCGAGAAACACCGCCCACCATAGGAGCGTCAAGCGGGAGGAGAAAGCTCCATGCTCGAGTAGGAGCAAGACCCGATCACCGCCTCCATCCAGCACCTTCGCGCTCCCGTCGTCATCAAAGCAGACCCGGCGGTCGCGGCGGCTGTGCTTGAGGCCACGCGCCAAAAGCTCCTGGAGGAGGCCACCAAGGTTGTTGCTAACCAGCGCCAGCCGAACGCCACCGTGCACGAGTACAACGCCGCCCATGGCTTCGCCAGGCAGATCCAACACCGAGGGCGTGACCTTGCGTCAGAACTAGATTGCGCCGCGGACTCGCATGCCGGCGTGGCCCAGCCCATCTACAGCACCCCCTCCAAAACATGAGAGTGGCCGAGGCGGCGTCCACAGAGCTGAAACACCTCGAGGGAGAGGAACTTCATCGCCAGCAGGAGCGCGTCCATCTCCTCGTCGCCACCGCCAACAAGAAACAAGCCGAAGGGGTTCCTAGTTGTAACACCCTCAGAATCGGCCCTGTGCAAGTTTTAGCGAAACCCGCCAAACCCGCATAGAAACGATTCAAAGGTGCCCACCAGGCACTTTCGTGCGGGTGGAAAACGAAGTAATAACATTACACAACAGTCCTCGATGGGACCCACAGAACAGATATATACAGCAGCGACTCAAAGAGTCAAGAATACAGATATAATATACAAAGATCCAAATCACCTTGAAAAGATGGAGCGTCCGACTACGGACAAGATGCAAATGGGGCTAAGAGCCCTGAAGAATAACCAATGGCGTCCATAACCCTGCCTGTGCCAAGCGGAAGGGTAACCACGCTAACGACGCCGATCTCAAAACTGCTTAAACAAAGGGGTGCCGACAAAAGGTCAAAGGAAAAAGAGGAGCGTCGATCGAGGCCAGTACACGGCGAGGCTAGAATTCGGCGGTCCTCGCCTACAAAGGTATGGTGGACTGAAGAGGCAGCGGCAGCATGCACTAAACAACCTATAGAGACTCGATACAACTGGCGGCTATCAGAGAGGGTAAGAAAGACTTATCCGGACTCAGACTGATACTAACACCATATAAACCCATCCTGGCGTTTCCCCCTCGAGACCAAACGAGGAAGTCAACCGAGGAACTCACACAGTTGGCAGTTTTACTTATTCAGTTATCGTTGCAGCAATTACTAGTCAGGTTTAGATAATCATCCTGATAAAGTAAGCAGTGGGCACTTTTAGTTAACCATTCCGTTGTAGTTGCAACACTTACTAGTCGAAGCAATTAGCATGAGATAACCCAAAACCCAAAGTGATGGTTGGTACTTTTATTAGCCATTCCGTTGTAGTTGCAATACTTACTAGTCAGGTACAAGGGTCGCAAGTGACACACAAAGCAAGCAATTGTGGGCAGTATTATTTAGCCATTCCATTATAGTGAAGCTAATTACTAGTCATTATAAAGTCAAATTTATAGCAATAAACTTTAATTATGCTTGTCTATGATCGAGATACTGTGCTCCAAGTCGTCCATATCCATGGACACGGCTTTCGAAAGTTTTACGGCCGGGTGCACCAATAGCAACACACGCCGATCAACCTCGGAAAAACCAACTCAAAACCCAACGAGGCTTTCACGATGAACAATCACAGGATTCGAAATATTTCGGGGCCACCCTTGGAGTCTACCCGCAACGGTAAGCAAGCTCGAGACGGACTCAAGGTTTGCGACAATGGTCAGAAGCGACTGGAAACCCGAAAACTCGGGGTGTCGATACCGCGAAAACATTCCGCTTTCCTAAACAGTACAGTGTGCTATCTGTCGCACAATTTAAATACATAAGTAGCATGGCATAAGTACAGGATTGTAAATAAAACCTCAAACTAGTTTGTGGCCCCAAGAAATAAGACTGAATCAAGCTCTGGCTCAGGGGGGTCCCATATACCTCCCGGATGTGGATAGCGCGATAAATCAAGGAACAGGTATCAAGTACTCGGGGTCCTACGGGACACAAGTGGGCGTTCGGAAACCAAATATTTTCTATCACCCACCGATGCCTCTGCTTATTCCAATTTTAGTTGTTAAACAGTAATTAAAGTGAACGATAAGTAAAACTAGAATCATCTCCATCATCAAACATGTGGCCATACTTCAACAACTGTGGCAAAGGACGACACGCAACAGCACTTGAGCAAGCGACTACGACGCGCAAGTCCAACTATCTACCAAACAACAGGTAATGGGATGTGTCCAAGGCACTATAGGGCTGCAAGGGATATCACGGGTACGAAAACTAGAGCAACGCAACACAGATAGCAATAGATCAACAGGAGGAAATAAATACTATAAAAGTAAGATAGGTAGAAAGGGGGAGATGCTCGCCTGAAAACATTGTCGAAGGTTCAACCGAAGATCGGGGCGAAGCTCACATCAACTCATCGGCCTTATCCGCGAAGTAGCAAAACGCTAGAATAAACACCGGATGCACTATTTAATACAACGGCAGAAGATCGGCATGATGCATGCATGATGATTGACATGGCAGGGGTGCGATGCGATTAGGTCATATTAAGCGGAACCGGGGTCCCGACAATTAAGTAAATGGTTCAAGTTATTTAGTTACCCCGCAATTAAATGTTGTTTGGACATGGCAAAAGATGGTACCGGTTCGCTACACAAATTTAAATGAGGCCAATATAAGGCTAGATTTGCCCGCATATGGCCCCATATTTAATTATTAGGTGAATCGGCATAAGGCCCCCAAACCACAGGCAATATGCATGCATGAACAATCAATATGCAAAAAGTTGTATTGTATTATAAAATAGGGTTTTCGGGAAGGGGTTCACACATTAGGGGGGTCTCGACGAACTTGGGGTTCCGGGGTTCGGTCTCGAGGTCGTGGTTCGACGGATTCGGTTTCGGCGGGATCGTTCTCTGATAACGGAGGTAGATCTTGGCATTCCGGGAAGCAGGACTTGGTTAGGCGTCGGGGGCGCATCGGACTCGCCCGGGTCGGTGTCGTCCTTGTCGTTGCGGAGCTCTTGTCGGGTCCGCGCCATCGGGTCGGTCTTGGCGTCCGGGATGTAGAACTCGGCGTTCTTCGTTGGTGTCCTTGCCGTCCGTGTTCTCGAGCATCGCATCCGGGAAGGAGTACTTGTCGCACATGTGGTCTGCGGGTTCGGGGTCTTGGCGTCCGTGAGGCGATCTTGGCGTCCACCGAGAGGGATTCGACAGGGTTCGGGTCTTCGGACGACGCGAGGAAGATCTTGAGGTACCGGCGGGTTCGTTGTCGGACCGGTCTTCGGAGGCTCGGGATCTCGACGCCTTTGGGTCACCGGGATCGGGCTTCGGGGGTACAGAACGAAGTTCTTGACAACCCAAGGGGGTTTGGCTCGCCGGGATCGGTCTTCGAGTGGTTCTTGTTCCACTTATTACCCCTGTCCACCGGGAAGGTCTGGTGCCTGTCACCTCACACGACACAAGACGACGCCGACGTGGTGTAGGTGCGCAACACCATCCACATTGACGACCATCCCCAAAACAACTAGTCGCCAAACCAAGCACGAGAATTAAAACGCATGCTCGTAGGGTATTCAGAGCACAACACGCAGTGCACCGACGAGACGAGGTCTGCGCACGGGCGAGATACTGGCGCGAGGAGGAGAGGGCGGTCGGCGGCGGCTGAGCCCGACGGGCGAGGGAGGCGGAAGCGGCGGAGGTCACGACGCCGGCATGCAGAAGGCGCGGGCGGGATCGCTTCCCGTGGCCGACAACCGCGGGAAGAGGTCGCAGGACGACGGTGGCCGAGGACGGGAGAGGCGGACCCGAGGTCGGATGGCGCTCGCATGAGGCGCCATGAGGGGAGGGCGGGAAGGGCGTCGGACGCGGGCCTAAGGCGGCTCTGGCGGGAGGAGGCGGGCCGAGGCGCAGGCGTTGTCGGGAGGCGCCGGAGAGCGGGGTGGCGGCGACGCCAAGGCGGAGAGGAGGTTGGGCCACGGGCGGTTCTTGGGGAGCGATGCGGGGAGAGAGGAGAGAGTTGGGGGAGCGTGGCCAGGCGCGGGACTGGGTCGGGGTGGGGCCAGCGGGAGGACAGAGGGTGGGGATGCGGTGGGACCCAGGCGCGGGGAGGTGGGTGGAACGGGTGTAGACAGGGTGGACGTGGCCTGCGTGGGGTGGTGGGTTTGAGAGAGAGAAGAAAGGGAGGGGAGAGAGAGGGGAGGGGTGAGGTGTCAACGGTTGAGAGGTGGAGGTTTGGGAAGAGGTGAGGTGTCAGGTGGGGATTGGGTGGGATGATGTGGAGGGGAGGGCTGGGTAGGTTAGTTGGTAGCTGTAGGATTAATAGGGTGGGCCGATTATATTTTCTGGGGTGGTCGTTCGGGTCATTCGGCCCGTTCGACTGCCCCACTAAAATAATTCAAACTTTTATTTAATTTGCAATGAACTTTTGCAAATAGTTTTTAGACAAACAAAGTATCCGGACAAAGGGGTTTTGTGTTTGAACAAAGTCGGGGCGTTTAGAAAACAAAACTGGGTTTTTCCGAAATAGTTTTATGCAAACAATACATGATGATGACGATGCAATGCACAAATTCAACGCGATTTTCTAGTAGTGGTTTTGCGGGATGCCACAATTCGACACCACTAACAATGGATCTCGCCCTCGAGATCCGCCTCATGGTACCGGAAGGAAGGCGTGAATCGCTTCTTCTCGCTTCGTGTAGATCCTCGCGACACCACTAACAAGAGGTCGTTGTCCGTGATCGTCGAGAGAACTCTCCGGACAAAAAGGTCGAAGGTAGAGGTATCAACAAATAAGCCACCTCTAGCTCCGATGGAAAGGGGGAACCGATGCATTCTCATCCACTTCAATGTACAAAAGCGAATAGAAGGGGTAGTCGGCATGGGGGCCAATCCATCACGCACCCAAACTATTACTCTGCACAATCAGTAGAAAAGAGTGCATCCATTCTCGGAAACAGACTGAAGATCTCGACAAGCGAGGTTCGGAACAACGGAGTGATGCAGACTCTGCATCGGATCTGGCATAGAGGATGTCGTCGCGTCGGAAAACACCGGCAGGCACAAACAAGGAACAAAGGATGGTACCACAGCAGACGGATTCCTCAAGCAGCATGAACACCGGATGGTAGAACACCGTTATCAAAGAGGAATCGAAACCACAAGGTACGATGAACCCAACCACGAGAATTCCTGGACTCGAAGAAAAGATAAGAGAGTAGATTCAAAACACGTCGAGATAAGAGGAGAATAGCAGAGGGGTAAGGAGTAAAATCAGACCTAATCAGAACTATCCAATCGATTTTGCAAAATAGTTTTGACACTCTACTTCGGCCGTTAGCTAGGTTATCCTACAGGCTGGACTTGTGGGGTATCACAACTGCTGAGCTCTGATACCACTCTGTAACACCCTCAGAATCGGCCCTATGCAAGTTTTAGCGAAACCCGCCAAACCCGCATAGAAACGATTCAAAGGTGCCCACCAGGCACTTTCGTGCGGGTGGAAAACAAAGTAATAACATTACACAACAGTCCTCGATGGGACCCACGAGCAGATATATACTGGCGACTCAAAGAGTCAAGAATACGATATAATATACAAAGATCCAAATCACCTTGAAAGATGGAGCGTCCGACTACGGACAAGATGCAAATGGGGCTAAGAGCCTCAAGAATAACCAATGGCGTCCATAACCCTGCCCAGGCCAAGCGGAAGGGTAACCCGCTAACGACGTCGATATCAAAACCTGCTTAAACAAAAGGGTGCCGACAAAGGGCAAAGGAAAAGAGGAGCGTCAGATCGAGGCCAAGATGCAGCGAGGCTAGAATTGGGTCCTCGCCTACAAAGGTATGGTGGACTGAAGCGGCAGCGACAGCATGCACTAAACAACCTATAGAGACTCGATACAACTGGCGGCTATCAGAGAGGGGTAAGAAAGACCTATCCGGACTCAGACTGATACTAACACCATATAAACCCATCCTGGCGTTTCCCCCTCGAGACCAAACGAGGAAGTCAACCGAGGAACTCACACAGTTGGCAGTTTTACTTATTCAGTTATCGTTGCAGCAATTACTAGTCAGGTTTAGATATTCATCCTGATAAAGTAAGCAGTGGGCACTTTTAGTTAACCATTCCGTTATAGTGGCAACACTTACTAGTCAGAAGCAATTAGCATGAGATAACCCAAAACCCAGCAGTGGTTGGTACTTTTATTAGCCATTCCGTTGTAGTTGCAATACTTACTAGTCAGGTACAAGGGTCGCAAGCGACACACAAAGCAAGCAATTGTGGGCAGTATTATTTAGCCATTCCATTATAGTGAAGCTAATTACTAGTCATTATAAAGTCAAATTTATAGCAATAAACTTTAGTTATGCTTGTCTATGATCGAGATACTGTGCTCCAAGTCGTCCATATCCGCGGACACGGCTTTCAGAAAGTTTTACCCGGCCGGGGTGCACCAATAGCAACACACGCTCGATCAACCTCGGAAAAACCAACTCAAAACCCAACGAGGCTTTCACGACTGAACAATCACAGGATTCAGAAATATTTCAGGGGGCCACCCCTTGGAGTCTACCCGCAACGAAGTAAGCAAGCTCCGAGACGGACTCAAGGTTTGCGACAATGGCTGTAAGCGACTGGGAACCCGAAAACTCGGGGTGTCGATACCGCGAAAACATTCCGCTTTCCTAAACAGTACAGTGTGCTATCTGTCGCACAATTTAAATACATAAGTAGCATGGCATAAGTACAGGATTGTAAATAAAACCTCAAACTAGTTTGTGGCCCCAAGAAATAAGACTGAATCAAGCTCTGGCTCAGGGGGGTCCCATATACCTCCCGGATGTGGATAGCGCGATAAATCAAGGAACAGGTATCAAGTACTCGGGGTCCTACGGGACACAAGTGGGCGTTCGGAAACCAAATATTTTCTATCACCCACCGATGCCTCTGCTTATTCCAATTTTAGTTGTTAAACAGTATTTAAAGTGAACAATAAGTAAAACTAGAATCATCTCCATCATCAAACATGTGGCCATACTTCAACAACTGTGGCAAAGGACGACACGCAACATCACTTGAGCAAGCGACTACGACGCGCAAGTCCAACTATCTACCAAACAACAGGTAATGGGATGTGTCCAAGGCACTATAGGGCTGCAAGGGATATCACGGGTACGAAAACTAGAGCAACGCAACACAGAAAGCAATAGATCAACAGGAGGAAATAAATACTATAAAAGTAAGATAGGTAGAAAGGGGGAGATGCTCGCCTGAAAACATTGTCGAAGGTTCAACCGAAGATCGGGGCGAAGCTCACATCAACTCATCGGCCTTATCCGCGAAGTAGCAAAATGCTAGAATAAACACCGGATGCACTATTTAATACAACGGCAGAAGATCGGCATGATGCATGCATGATGAATGACATGGCAGGGGTGCGATGCGATTAGGTCATATTAAGCGGAACCGGGGTCCCGACAATTAAGTAAATGGTTCAAGTTATTTAGTTACCCCGCAATTAAATGTTGTTTGGACATGGCAAAAGATGGTACCGGTTCGCTACACAAATTTAAATGAGGCCAATATAAGGCTAGATTTGCCCGCATATGGCCCCATATTTAATTATTAGGTGAATCGGCATAAGGCCCCCAAACCACAGGCAATATGCATGCATGAACAATCAATATGCAAAAAGTTGTATTGT
This sequence comes from Avena longiglumis, assembly GCA_030063025.1. NCBI lineage: Eukaryota > Viridiplantae > Streptophyta > Magnoliopsida > Poales > Poaceae > Avena > Avena longiglumis. The sequence goes on along the minus strand of CP125978.1, from coordinate 143,676,224 downwards.
ATTATAAAATAGGATTTTCGGGAAGGGGTTCACACATTAGGGGGGTCTCGACGAACTTGGGGTTCCGGGGTTCGGGGTCGGTCTCAGGGTCCAGGGTTCGACGGATTCGGTCTCGGCGGGATCGTTCTCTGATAACGTAGGTAGATCTTGGCATTCCGGGAAGCAGGACTTGGTTAGGCGTCGGGGGCGCATCGGACTCGCCCGGGTCGGTGTCGTCCTTGTCGTTGCGGAGCTCTTGTCGGGTCCGCGCCATCGGGTCGGTCTTGGCGTCCGGGATGTAGAACTCGGCGTTCTTCGTTAGTGTCCTTGCCGTCCGTGTTCTCGAGCATCGCATCCGGGAAGGAGTACTTGTCGCACATGTGGTCTGCGGGTTCGGGGTCTTGGCGTCCGTGAGGCGATCTTGGCGTCCACCGAGAGGGATTCGACAGGGTTCGGGTCTTCGGACGATGCGAGGAAGATCTTGAGGTACCGACGGGTTCGTTGTCGGACCGGTCTTTGGAGGCTCGGGATCTCGATGCCTTTGGGTCACCGGGATCGGGCTTCGGGGGTACAGAACGAAGTTCTTGACAACCCAAGGGGGTTTGGCTCGCCGGGATCGGTCTTCGAGTGGTTCTTGTTCCACTTATTACCCCTGTCCACCGGGAAGGTCTGGTTGCACAGCGTCACCTCACACGACACAAGACGACGTCGACGTGGTGTAGGTGCGGCAACACCATCCACATTGACGACCATCCCGAAAACAACTAGTCGCCAAACTGAAGCACGAGAATTAAAACGCATGCTCGTCGAGGGTATTCAGAGCACAACACGCAGTGCACCGACGAGAGGCGAGGTCTGCGCACGGGCGAGATACTGGCGCCGAGGAGAGAGAGGCGGTCGGACGGCGGCCGAGTTGCCCGACGGGCGAGGAGGAGGCGAAGCGGCCGGCGGAGGTCACGGACGCGCCCGGCATGCAGGAGGCGCGGCGCGGGATCGCTCCGGCCGACAACCGGCGGAAGAGGTCGCAGGACGACGGTGGCCGAGGACGGGAGAGGCGGACCCAGGTCAGTGTGGCGGCGCTCCGGGAGGCGCTTCAGGGGAGGGCGGGGAAGGCGTCGACGCGGGCCTAAGCGGGGCTCTGGCGGAGGAGGTGCGGCGAGGCGGCGCGGCCGCAGGCGTTGTCGAGGCGCCGGAGAGCGGGTGGCGGCAGACGCGGAGGCCGGAGAGGAGGTTGGGGCATGGGCGGTTATGGAGGCAGCGTCGGGGAGAGAGGAGAGAGTTGGGGGAGCGTGGCCAGGCGCGGGACTGGGTGGGGGTGGGGCCAGCGGGAGGACAGAGGGTGGGGATGCGGTGGGACCCAGGCGCGGGGAGGTGGGTGGAACGGGTGTAGACAGGTGGGCGGCTGCGTGGGGTGGTGGGTTTGAGAGAGAGAAGAAAGGGAGGGGAGAGAGAGGGGAGGGGTGAGGTGTCAACGGTTGAGAGGTGGAGGTTTGGGAAGAGGTGAGGTGTCAGGTGGGGATTGGGTGGGATGATGTGGAGGGGAGGGCTGGGTAGGTTAGTTGGTAGCTGTAGGATTAATAGGGTGGGCCGATTATATTTTCTGGGGTGGTCGTTCGGGTCATTCGGCCCGTTCGACTGCCCCACTAAAATAATTCAAACTTTTATTTAATTTGCAATGAACTTTTGCAAATAGTTTTTAGACAAACAAAGTATCCGGCAGCACCCGGGGTTTTGTGTTTGAACAAAGTCGGGGCGTTTAGAAAACAAAACTGGGTTTTTCCGAAATAGTTTTATGCAAACAATACATGATGATGCCGATGCAATGCACAAATTCAACGCGATTTTCTAGTAGTGGTTTTGCGGGATGCCACACTAGTCAAGGGGGGCAACACCCGGGACGTTGTTCCTCGCCAAGGCGCGGACCAAACGGCACACGGAGGAAGCAAGCACCAGTAGGTGTCCTCGCCAGACGGCAACGGGCAAAACAGCCGCCCGCGTGGTGGATCCAGCAACCGTGGCTATCTCAACCGCGATGCCGCCGTCACCAGCGTTAGTCGTGTGCCGGCTAGAGGAGTCGTCCAAGGAAAGAAGGCACGCGTGCCATAGGAAGGAGCTGGCAGAAACAAAGACCTGCCCGTGTCGCGCCTGACTGGACGTCTTGGCCCTCTCGAGCCGGCTAACGCGCGTGAGCGCATCGACCTCCTGGTACAGTCTCGCACGCTGGAAGAAGAAAGTCCGGCTGGACCAAAATGTTTCGGCCCGTCCGGAACGAGCCGTTTTCAAAAGGGTTTTCTCTCCCAAGGGACACGCCAAAATATAACGACACCGTCAAACCAGAGGACTGGCTGGTGGACTACACCATCGTCGTAGGAATCGTAAACGGAAACCTCCGTCTGGCCGTCCGCTACGTCCCCCTCATGCTCGTCGACTCGGCAAGAACATGGCTCAATAGCCTCCCGACAACAGCATCAACGCATGGCTGGACTTTGAAGAAGCGTTCATTCGCAACTTCACCGGAACGTACAACGAATGGGTCGGCCTCGCGAGCTCGCCCTCTATGTTCAAGGCAAAGAAGAATCCGACCGCACCTGCCTCACCCGGTGGACCAGCATGCACAACTCGTGTGAAGGAGTGCGCGAGCATCATGAAATCGACTTCTTCACCAATGGCTGTCGGTACGACACCATGCTGAAGCACAAGCTCAGCCGGGCAGATCCCCAAACCATGGCTCAGGTCATGGCCATTGCAGACAAGTATGCCACCACCGACGTGGCCATGAAGAAGCCCATCATGGTGGATGACCAAGGCCAGATCGTGACGGATGAGAAGGCGGAGCGTCGCAGGCCGGGCGAGCATCACTCCAGGCAGCACAACCATGACAACCATCATGGCAAGAGAAAAGACAACCAGCCCGACAGCCGGTATGACACCAAGCAAGTAGCAGCGGTGCATGAGGACCCGGCTGCAGGCGGCAACCGGAGACAGAGACCGGATGACAGGCCACCGCGGCCCAAGTACACAATGGAATCCATGCTCGATGGGCCATAAAAGTTCCATAGTGATGGCAGCAAGCCCGCGAACCACACAACACGCCAGTGCAGCTGGACGAAGAAGATGGCTGAAGCCGGCGGTCTCCCACCACCACCTCCACCTCTAGCCGGAGGCCCGCCGGATTATAGGGAGCGGCACAACCGCCGAGAAAATGATGAAGACGGTTATCCACGCCAAGTGGGCAACTATCACATCTACCACGTTGAGCCGGAAACCAAGCACAACAAGAGAAGGCGCGAGGCAGAGGTGAACACTATCGTTCCCCCGTCCCCCAGTACCTACATTGGTCTGAGCAGGCAATCACTTGGAGAAAGGAAGACCAGCCGGCCATGTTGCCAAGCCTTGGCAGCTACGCACTAGTCCTGGTGAAGGGAATATGCCCTGAGAGGCAATAATAAAGTTGTTATTATGTATATTCCAAGTATATGATAGATGTTTATTTTGCATGCTATAATTGTATTAATATGGAAACGTTAATACATGTGTGTTTAATAAACAAACAGAAAGTTCCTAGTTATGCCTCTCTCATAAACTAGCTCGTTGATTAACAAGATGATCAAGGTTTCCTGATCATGGACATTGGATGTTGTTAATAACAAGGTCACAGCATTAGTGTAATGGTGTGATGAACATTCATCCGAAGTATAGCATTATGATCAAAGTCATTGAGTTTATATTGCTATAACATCATACGAAGTAATCCTAATCCTTAGACCATGAGATCATATCAATCACTAACACTGGAAGAGTATCTTGATAACATCAAACGTCACACCGTAATAGGGTGATTATAAAGATAGGTTCAGTACTACGAAAGTGTTATGTTGAGGCCCATGGATCGAGAGTGGAATTTGTTCATCCCGATGACGGATAGATATGCTCTGGGCCCTCTCGATGATATCACATTGGTTAGCTTGCAAGCAAGTGATTTGATCACTAGAATGTTATATCACGAAAATGAGAAAATAGTGTATGTCAGTAACGAGATCAAACTAGGTATGGAGATACTTATGATCGAATCTCGGACATGTAATATATCGCGAAACAAAGGGATTAAGATACTAGCATAAAAGGTTCTCGCGATCACAAGAAAGTCATTGCTGAATGTGTGGGAGTCAGTATGAACCTCCAGGCCCCTCTTCTGATTTTGATCTGAGAGGGGTCTCGATCATGTCCGCATTATTCTTGAACTGTAGGGTGACACATATAAGAGACATCGACATCCATTTGGAGCAAAAGTTTCATGCCGGAAAGAATAACAAGCGTAGGAATTTATTTCACTAGATACCGAAACAGGTTTTCAGGTGAAATTGCATAAAGTGTTTTTGCATGTGAAATGAAATACTAGCAAGGGGTTATATGTGAATGTTTGTCACTAAATTAATTGACAAAATTCTGAATAAATAAAAGGAGTTTTATTTAATGGGAGTTTGCATTAAATTTGGTGGAAATTTAATGGGAATTTGAGTGGATTTTTTTAGTGGAGGGAATTGAATGACATTTGTGTGAGTGGAGTGTCCACCCACATGAATGAAGGAGGGGAGGGGGCAGCCCCCATGGCCGGCGGACACCCCCTTGGGTGACCCCTCCTCCTATAAAAGGAGCCCCCCTCCTCATTTCTCACTCACACCTCCTCGTGAAGGATCTCTCTCCCCCTCTAGTATTTATCCCCCATGGTCTCGGACTAGCAAGATACATGTTCCTGGTGGCTATTCGGCAAGAAAGAGTTGTGCTTCCGCTGCATCGCTGGAGCGAGGAGGCGGAGGTTGCTCGGTGCCTCGGACGTGTGTGCGAGCACGGATGCGCCGCTGATTTGCGGTGCTAGGACTTCCTCTCGATCTTGAGATCGGCAAGAGATCGTCTACATCAACCACGAGTTCGGACTCGTTAAGCTTTGTCGGTCTTCAAGGGTATGTTCTCTATGGATGTATATCCGCCCGTTGATTGTATCTAGTAGATATATATTGGTACATAGTTGTTCCCATCATAGGAAATGTTTTGTTTTCTATGCTACGAACCCTACAGTGGTATCAGAGCCGGATCTATGCATAGATTCTTTGCACGGGTAGTACACATATGAGTATGTGGGCGATGATGATCATGTTATTGCTTCTTAGTTGTACTTTGGATATTGGTGGCATAGTGGGATGAAGCGTCCCAGACAAACTTTACATGTCCTCGCATATGAGACTTGTTCCACGCTTGACATGCAACTAGTTTTGTATAAGTGGCTAGCGGGTGTCTGTCTCTCCTACTATAGTCAATATCTAATTTGCAATGAGTTGTCAAAAATTTGGTTATCCTCGTTGTGGTTCATGTTCGTAGGTAAGAACGGTTCTATCTTCGAAAGCCCTAAGCCACGTAAAACTTGCAATGGATAAATTAGAGGCGTCTAGTTTAGATTGTTGTTGGGCTAGTGTCATGATATGGTGATGTTGTAAGTATAAGTATGATTTGATACTCTTACAACACACATAACATGTAAGTTCCATAGATCTTGGCCTTACACATAGAGGTATGATAGTGATCATACCACGATGCACATGATGGAGATCAAGTGCAAGAACCATATCATTTTACTTATAAACATGTGATGTTTGTTGCATCTTATATTGATTGTTTGGCATTTTATTAGCATAATAAGATGATCCCTCATTTAAATATCAAGATAAGAATGTGTTCTTCCTTAAGTATGCACCGATTATGTTTCGTCGCTCCAAGACATCACGTGATGATCGGGTGTTCTTGGATCCACGATCATATTTCGGGTGTAAGACAGTTACACACGCGAATACTAAGGTTCTTAGTTGGCGAGCCTAGCATGTACTGACATGGCCTCAGAACACGGACCAAAAAGTTAAGCATGAGTCATATGGTAGATATGATGCCCATTTGATGTTCGCCTTTGAAGCTACACTGACTCACGTGATGATCGGACTTGGTGTAGTGGATTTGGTTCATGTAATCACCAAAAAGGCACGAGAGATGTCGTTTTTGAGTGGGAGTTCATTCTTAATTTGGATTAGTTGAACTCAATCTATCATAAACTTAGTCTAAACTTTACAAATTCTGTTTTAGATGGCACCACCTGCTTTTAATTTGTAAGTGTTCATGGAGAAAGAGAAACTTGCAATGAACGGTAGCAACTTTACCTAATGGGCCATGAATTTGAGGATTCTCCTCTCTGCTGCACAAAAGAAATATGTGCTAGAAGCGCCGCTAGGCCCCCCACCGTTTGATGATGCCCCTGATGAGGAGAAGAATGTCTATCAGACTCGTCAGGAGGACCACAACTTAGTTCATTGCGACATATTGTATGGGCTAGAGCCAGAACTTCGGAAGCATTTCGAAAACGGCAATGAATTTGATACAATGGGTGAGTTGAAAATGATTTTCGACACACATGCTGATGTAGAGAGATACAATGCTTCAGAAAAGTTCTTTAGTTGCATGATGGAAGAGAACATCTCCATAAGTGAGCATGTACTCAAGATATCGGGTTACGCCGATAAGCTTGTGTCCTTGGGAATAACGATTCCCACTGACTTAGGCATCCATCGTGTTCTGCAGTCTCTGCCACCTAGCTATAAGAGCTTTGTGATGAACTATAATATGCAAGGCATGAAGAAGTCTCTCCCCGAGCTTCTGTCAATGCTTAAAACTACAGAAGTGGAGATCAAGAAAGAACATCAAGTGTTTATGATCAATAAGACCACTGGTTTCAAGAAAGACAAGAAGGGAAAACGGAAGGGAAGTAAGGGCGGCAAGCCAGTTGACGTGCCTGAAAAGAAATCCTGAGTTGGTCCTAAGTCTGATACCGAGTGCTATTATTGTAAGGGGACTGGCCACTGGAAGTGCAACTGCCCCAAGTATTTGGCAGACAAGAAGGCCAGCAAGGCAAATAAAGGTATATATGATATGCATGATATTGATGTATACTTGACTAGTACTCGCAGTAGCACCTGGGTATTTGATACCGGTTCAGTTGCTAATATTTGAAACTCGAATCAGGGGCTGCGGAACAAGCGACCGCTAGCAAGGGGTGAGGTCAAGATGCGTGTCGGCAATGGATCAAGTGTTGATGTGATCGCCGTCGGAACACTACCTCTCCACTTACCGTAGGGATTAGTAATAAACTTGAATAATTGTTATCTAGTGCCAGCACTGAGCATGAACATTGTATCTGGATTGTGTTTGATGCGAAGTGGTTATTCATTTAAATCCGAGAACAATGGTTGTTCTATTTATATGAATGAAATATTTTATGGTCATGCACTGATGATGAATGGTTTATTTCTGTTGGATCTCGATAATAGTGTTACACATATTCATAATGTTGATGCTAAAAGGATTAAACTTAATGATGATATATCCGCATATATGTGGCACTGCCGTCTAGGTCATATTGGCGTTAAACGCATGAAGAAGCTCCATTCGGATGGACTTTTGGAATCACTTGATTTTGAATCATTTGATACATGTGAGCCATGACTTATGGGCAAGATGACTAGAACGCCATTTTCCGGTTCAATGGAACGGGCGACAGATTTATTGGAGATCATACATTCTAATGTATGTGGTCCAATGAGTATGTCGGCGCGAGGTGGATATCGTTATTTTGTAACTTTCACAGATGATTTGAGTAGATACAGTTATATCTACTTTATGAAACGCAAGTCTAAAACCTTTGAAAAGTTCAAGGAATTTCAGAGTGAAGTGGAAAATCATCGTAATAGAAAGATCAAATTTCTACGGTCCAACCGTGGAGGTGAGTATCTAAGTTACGAGTTTAGCACTCATATGAGAGAGTGTGGAATTGTTTCACAACTCACACCTGCCGGATCACCACAACGAAATGGTGTGTCAAAACGTCGTAATCGTACTTTATTGGATATGGTTCGATCTATGATGTCTCTGACGGACTTGTCACTGTCATTTTGGGGTTATGCACTAGAAACTGCTACATTCACTTTAAATCGGGGCACCATCTAAATCCGTTGAAAAGACACCATATGAATTGTGGTTTGTAAACAAACCTAAGCTGTCGTTTCTTAAAGTTTGGGGATGCGATGTTTATGTGAAGAAACTTCAACCGGATAAACTCGAACCCAAAGCGGAAAAATGCGTCTTCATAGGATACCCTAAGGAAACTATTGGGTATTCCTTCTATCACAGATCCGAGGGCAAGGTTTTTGTTGCCAAGAATGGATCCTTTCTAGAGAAAGAGTGTCTCGCGAAAGGTGTGAGTAGTCGGAAGGTAGAACTCGAAGAGGTTGTAGAACCTTCTCTCCATAGTATGGCGAGTAGCGCAGCGCTGGAAGTCATTCCGGAGTTGGCTTCACCAATTGAAGAGGGAACTAATGATAATGATCATGAAACTCCGAAAGAGAGTACTACCGAACCTCGCAAGTCTAGCAGGACGCGTGCAGCTCCCGAATTTCATGGTTGATGAAATTGATGACCCTGCGACGTATGAAGAAGCGATGATGATCCCGGATTCCAACAAATTGTTAGAAGCCATGAAATCCGAGATGGAATCCATGTACGAAAACCAAGTTTGGAACTTGGTGGACTTACCTCACAACCGAAAGGCCGTGGAGAATAAATGGATTTTCAAAAGGAAAACTGATGTTGATGGTAATGTGACCGTCTATAAAGCTCGACTTGTCGCAAAGGGGTTTCAACAAATTCAAGGAGTTAACTATGGTGAGACATTCTCTCCCGTAGCGATGCTAAAGTCAGTTAGGATTATGTTAGCAATTGCTGCATATTTTGATTATGAGATATGGAAGATGGATGTCAAAACCGCGTTCCTCAATGGCAATATTGAGGAAGAGTTGTATATGATACAACCAAAGGGTTTTGTCGATCCTAAGGATGCTAACAAGGTATGCAAGCTTCAACGATCTATCTATGGATTGAAGCAAGCATCTCGGAGTTGGAATATCCGCTTTGATGAGGTGATCAAAGAGTTTGGATTTGTCCAAACTTATGGAGAGGCTTGTATTTACAAGAAAGTGAGTGGGAGCAATGTGGTATTTCTGATATTATATGCGGATGACATATTATTGATCGGAAATGATATAGATCTTTTAAACAGTGTTAAAAGTTATATAAACAGCAAATTTTCAATAAAGGACCTAGGAGAAGCGTCATACATATTAGGCATAAAGATCTATAGAGATAGATCTGGGCGCCTAATAGGGCTATCACAAAGTACATACCTTGATAAGATTTTAAAGTGGAAGAAAGAGAGATAATGGACAAAGTCCCCTATGTATGCTTCACCATAGGCTCTATAATGTACGCCATGTGATGTGGCACATGCTATTAGTTTACGAAGAACTAAGGATATGTTTCTTGTGTCTGGAGGTGAAGAAGAGCTCGTCACTAAGTGTTATGTCGATGCTAGCTTTGACACCGATCCGATGACTCTAAGTCTCAAATCCGGATGCGTTTTTCATGAATGGTGGAGCGGGTTGGTTGGATGGTTCCAACAACAACTGGTGGGGGATCAACAATCAACAGGAATATGTTGCTACTTGAGCGCAGCGGAGCGGTTTGGATGAAGGAGTTCATATCTGAACTAGGTGTGGTTGCGAGTGCGTTGGACCCAATGGTGATCTATTGTGACAACAATGGTGCCATAGCCAATTCCAAATAACCAAGGTCTCACAAGAATTCCAAGCATATTAAGTGTCGGTTTCACTCCATTCGCGAGCATGTCAAGGATGGAGATATAAAGATTTATAAAGTACACACGGATCTCAATGTAGCAGATCCATTGACTAAAACTCTCCCTAGAGGAAAACATGATCAACACCAGAACTCCATGGGTGTTAGATTCATCACTATGTAACTAGATTATTGTCTCTAGTGCAAGTGGGAGACTAAAGGGAATATGCCCTGAGATGCAATAATAAAGTTGTTATTATGTATATTCCAAGTATATGATAGATTTTTATTTTGCATGCTATAATTGTATTAATACGGAAACGTTAATACATGTGTGTTTTAATAAACAAACATAAAGTTCCTAGTTATGCCTCTCTCATAAACTAGCTTGTTGATTAACAAGATGATCAAGGTTTCCTGATCATGGACATTGGATGTTGTTAACAACAAGGTCACAACATTAGTGTAATGGTGTGATGAACATTCATCCGGAGTATAGCATTACAATCGAAGTCATTGAGTTTATATTGCTATAACATCATATGAAGTAATCCTAATCCTTAGACCATGAGATCATGTCAATCACTAACACCGGAAGAGTATCTTGATAACATCAAACGTCACACCATAACAGGGTGATTATAAAAATGGGTTCAGTACTACTAAAGTGTTATGTTGAGGCCCATGGATCGAGAGTGGAATTTGTTCATCCCGATGACGGATAGATATGCTCTGGGCCCTCTCGGTGATATCACAATGGTTAGATTGCAAGCAAGTGATTTGATCACTAGAATGTTATATCACGGGAACAAGAAAAGAGTGCATGTCAGTAACGAGATCAAACTAGGTATGGAGATACCGATGATCGAATCTCGGACATGTAATATATCGCGAAACAAAAGGATTAAGATACTAGCGTAAAAGGTTCTCGCGATCACAAGAAAGTCATCGTTGAATGTGTGGGAGTCAGTATGGACCTCCAGGTCCCGCTTCTGATTATTGATCTAAGAGGGGTCTTGATCATGTCCGCATTATTCGTGAACCATAGGGTGACATACTTAAGATAAACCGACATCCATTTGGATCAAAACTTTCATGCCAAAAAGAATAACAGGCGTAGGAATTTATTTCACTAGATACCGAAACAGGTTTTCGTGTGAAATTGCAGAAAGTGTTTTTGCATGTGAAATGAAATACTATCAAGGGGTTATATGTGAATGTTTGTCATTAAAGTAATTGACAAAATTCTGAATAAATAAAAGGAGTTTTATTTAATGAGAGTTTGCATTAATTTTGGTGGAAATTTAATGGGAATTTGAGTGGGTTTTTTGAGTGGAGGGAACTGAAAGACATTTGTGTGAGTGGAGTGTCCACCCACATGAATGAAGGAGGGGAGGGGGAAGCCCCCATGGCCGGCGGCCACCCCCTTGGGTGTCCCCCCTCCTCCTATAAAAGGAGCCCCCCTCCTCACTTCTCACTCACACCTCCTCGTGAAGGATCTCTCACCCCCTCTAGTATTTATCCTCCATGGTCTCGGACTAGCGAGATACATGTTCCCGGTGGCTATTCAGCAAGAAAGAGTTGTGCTTCCGCTACATCGCTAGAGCGAGGAGGCGGATGTTGCTCGGTGCCTCAGAAGTGTGTGGAGCACGGATGCGTCGCTGATTTGCGGTGCTAGGACTTCCTCTCTATCTTGAGATCGGCAAGAGATCATATACATCAACCACGAGTTCAGACTCGTTAAGCTTTGTTGTTCTTCAAGGGTATGTTCTCTACGGATGTATATCCGCCCGTTGATTGTATCTAGTAGATAGATCTTGGTACATAGTTGTTCCCATCATAGGAATTTTTTTATTTTCTATGCTGCAAACCCTACACCTGGATCCCATCATCATCTTTAAGAAGCACTCGTGCCATTTATCCCGCGTCCTCATTGATGGAGGCAGCATCATCAACCTCCTGTACCGCAGCAGCCTTGAGTGACTCGGCATCAACGAATTCCAGCTGCAGCCCTCGAGCACTTCGTTCCATGTTGCAGTCCCGGGTCCATCACACTCGCCAATCGGCAAGATCTAGCTGTCATCTTCGGCACCGAGAGTAACTTTCGCCGCGAGCCGATCTGGTTCGAGGTGGTCAACCTCTCCAGCGCCTACCACGCCATACTCGGGCGCCTAGCTCTCACCAAGTTCATGGCTGTTCCGCATTATGCGTACCTCAAGATGAAGCTGCCGGGTCCAAAAGGTGTGATCACCATCGATAGTACAAGCGATCGATCGAATGCTCCACAGACGGTTCCAAGCTAGCCGAGGCCATGATCATTGCAGAAGAGAAGCGCGTCATAATGCAGAACGTGGCGGCCCTGCAGGCGGGTATGCCGGATGGAGAGCCCAAGCCGGCTGGCGAGTCATAGTTCAAGCCATCCAAGGGCACAAAGAAGATCCTACTGAATGATACGTCGTAAAGGTATCTATAATTTCTGTTGTTCCATGCTTGTTTAGTATCAACTTTGTTATGTTTGTCTACACTTCGAGGTATTTTTATACATTTTCTGGGACTAACCTATTAACAAGATGTTATAGTGCCAGTTGCCTATTTTATGTTGTTTTTGGTTTCAGAAAAGCTAGTAAGGAAATATTCTTGGAATTGGACGGGACAAAAGCCAAAGTCAATATTTCACCGAGTAGAACACAAAAACCAAAGGGTGACCAGAGGGGATCCACAGGGTGCCCCCCTAGGCGCGGGCCCACCCTAGGCCGCCCCTGGGAAGGGTGTGGGCCCCTTGGCTGCCCTCCTGCCTCGCCTCTTCGCCTATAAAGCCCCCCGATGCCCAAACCCTAAGGACACGATCAGATCTCCACAAAACAGTCTGTAGCCACCGCCACCATCGTCCCTATATCGGGGGGATCTAAAGCTCTTCCCGGTACCCTGCCGGAGGGGAGAGATCATCCCGGAGGCCTTCTTCATCACCATGCCAACCTCCGGTATGATGTGTGAGTAGTTCACTCTTGGACTATGGGTCCATACAATAGCTAGATGGTTGTTTCTCCTCCTTTGTGCTATCATGTTTTGATCTTGTGAGCTCCGTTCATGATCAAGATCATCTATTTGTAATCATACATGTTGTGTTTGTGGGGATCCGATGGATATTGAGAAACTATGTCAGATTGATTATTGATTCTATCATGTCTTATTGATTATTGATTCTATCATGTTTGTGTTGTTTGAGATCTTGCATGCTCTCCGTTTCTAGTAGCTATCTTGGCCAAGTAGATGCTAGTGACTCCAAGAGGGAGTATTTATGCTCGATAGTGGGTTCATGCCTCTATTGAATCTGGGGAAGTGATAGAAATATCTAAGGTTGTAGATGTGATGTTGCCACTAGGGAGAAAACAACAATCTTTTGTTTATGGAACAATTGTATTATTTACTTTACACATATTGCTTAATGCAGTTATCCGTTGCTTGCAACTTAATACTGGAGGGTGTTCGGACGATAACCTGGAGGTGGATTACTAGACATAGATGTAGTTGGATGGTGGTCTATGTATATTGTTGTAATACCCAATCGAATCTCATAGGATCATTAATGTCTAGTATTTGCATTGTTACGCCTTGCGCAGTTCCTGTCAATTGCCCCGCTGTAATTTGTTTACCCAACATGTTATTTTATTTATCTTAAGGAGAACACCTCTAGTGAACTATGGACCCCTGTCCAATCTTTACCATTGTTACATCATCCATTGTTACCGTTTACTTTCTGCAAGCAACCATTACCTTCCACACTGTACGTTTAATAATTTGTTTTCAGCAAACTAGTGAGATTGACAACCTCACTGTAAGTTGGGGGCAAAGTCTTGAGTTTGTGTTGTGTAGGATTCCAAGTTGCTAGCAACACCTTGGGGTTGTTTCCTTGCTCCTACTGGTTCGATAACCTTGGTTTCATCACTGAGGGAAAACTTATTGCCGTGCTCATCATACCTTCCTCTTGGGGTCTCCCAACGAAGCTCTACTATTAAGCCACGTCACTGAACGAGGAGGACCCAAGCAAGTTCATCCTGGTTGGAGACAACCTGGACATCAAATAGGAAAGCGCGCTCATCGATTTCCTCTGTGAGAATCGGGACATTTTCGCATGGTGTCCCAAACACATGCCAGGTGTCCCGAGGGAACTCTCCGAGCACTCTCTTCATGTTTGACCGGATGCGAAGCCGGTCAAACAATCTTTACACTGCTTTGCAGAAGAAAAAGAAGAACCATCGGTGAAGAGATCACATGGCTGCTCGCAGCCGGCTTCATAATGGAAGTTTTCCACCCGAAATGGCTGGCCAACCCGATGCTGGTGCTGAATAAGAACAAGACATGACGCACGTGTGTCAACTACACCAACCTCAACAAGACCCGCGCCAAGGATCCTTTCCCTATGCCGCGGATAGATCAGGTCATCGATTCTACGGCCGGCTGTGACTTGTTGTCTTTTCTGGATGCTTACTTGGGCTATCACCAGATCAAGCTCAATGTAACCGATCAAATAAAGACATCATTCATAACCCCGTATGGGGCTTACTGCTACACCACCATGCCTTTTGTTTTGAAAAACGCAGGAGCAACCGACCAGCGCTGCATGCAGAAATGCCTGTAGGCGCAAATTGGTAAAAACGTACACGCCTATGTTGACAACGTCATCATCAAGACCAAAGAGCGATGCACGCTGCTTGAGGACTTGAAGGAAACATTCGACAACCTCCACCGCTTCCAGATCAAGCTGAACCCGAAAAAATACGTCTTCAGCGTCCCAGCCGGCAAGTTCCTTGGTTTTCTCGTCTCTGAACGAGGAATCGAGGCAAACCCAGAGAAGATAGGAGCGATCGAGCGCATGGAACTGCCGCAGAACTTGCGCGACGTGCATAAGTTTACCGGGTGCTTGACCTCCCTCAGTCGGTTCGTCAGTCGGCTAGGCGATAAAGCCCTGCCCTTGTACCAACTCATGAAGAAGACGGACAAGGTCATCTAGACTCCCCAGGCGAACGAGGCCTTCCGCGACCTCAAGAGAATGCTCACCTCCCCGCCCGTCTTGGCGGCCCCGGCTGCAAAGGAGCCAATGCTGATGTACATCACGGCCACCAACAGGGTCGTCAGCATTGTACTAGTGGTGGAAAGACCGGAAGAGGGGAAGGCCCAGCCGGTCCAGCGCCCCTTGTACTACCTGAGTGAGGTACTGTCACTCTCCAAGCAGAACTATTCCCACTACCGGAAGCTGGTGTACTGCGTGTACATGGCCGTCAAGAAACTCAAGCACTACTTCCAAGAGTATTCCATCTGGGTGGTGGCGCTATCCCCACTCGCAGAGATCATCGGCAATAAGGACGCCACCGTCCACGTGGTGAAATGGGCCATAGAGCTCGCCGCGCATAACATCTAGTACGAACCAAGAACGACGATCAAATCTCAAGCACTGGCTGACTTCATCGTCGATTGGGTGGAGACACAGTACATGCCACTGGTCCCTGACTCCACGCATTGGAATCTACACTTCGATGGCTCCAATATGCACGGAGGCCTCAGAGCCAGAATCGTCATCACCTACCCCAAGGGCGACCGACCGGAGTACGTGCTCCAGATCCACTTCAAGGCATCAAATAACGTCGCCGAGTATGAGGCACTCATCCATGATCTCAAGATGGCCAATGAGATAGGCATGTAGAGGATACTCTGCTTTGGCAATTTAGATCTGGTGGTACAACAAGTCTCAGGAGAATGGGACGCGAGGGACGCCAACATGGACCTCTACCGCTTCTTCGTCCAGCAGCTATGCGCTTTCTTCGAAGGATGCGAGTTCCACCATGTACCCAGAGCCAACAACGAAGCCGCTGACGCCCTGGCCCGGGTCAGCTCAACAAGACAAGCAATACCGCCTGGAGTCTCCCTCGAGCACCTGCGCAAGCCATCCATTACTCTGTCTCCGGAGTCCGACTCCATAGTGCTCGATGCAGACCTAGGTATGGTCGGAGCAGTATACCCGGGGATTGCCTTGCCGCACCCGGGAACTGCCTCGCTGCACCCGGGGACTGTCTCGACACACCAGGGGACCGCCGCCAACGAGCCTCCACCCAACAAGCCCCCTGAAACATCAGATCCAGCTGTCCGCGAGGAGATCAAGCTCATCATGCAGACGGTGTACACCATCCAGGAAACACCCAACCAGGCCAAACTATTCATGAACTTCTTGGCTAAGGGCGAGCTGCCAGAAGAGGAGGTGGCAGCACGACAAGTGAGACGCAGGGCAAGCGCATCACAATCATCAACAAGGAGTTGTACAAACACAACGTTGGGGGCATCTATAAGCGTTGTAAGCCAAGAGGAGGGAATCGAGCTCCTAGCCGATATCCACCAGGGCGAGTGCGACCATCACGCTTTGTCAATGGCCATAGCAGTCAAGGCGCTTCATCATGGTTTCTATTGGCCAACAACGCTAAAGGACGCCGAGGAACTGGTCAGGGCATGCAACGACTGCCAATTTTTCGGCCAGCTGAAGCACACACCGTTTGCAGCACTCAAGACAATACCCATCACCTGGCCATTTGCAAGTTTGGGGGATTGATGTCTACGCACTTCTATTCTTGTAGACAGTTGTTGGGACTCCAAGTGCAGAGGTTTGTAGAACAACAGCAAGTTTCCCTTAAGTGGATTACCCAAGGTTTATCGAACTCAGGGAGGAAGTGGTCAAAGGTATCCCCTCTCAAGCAACCCTGCAATCAAGATACAGGAAGTCTCTTGTGTCCCCAACACACCCAATACACTTGTCAGGTGTATAGGTGCACTAGTTCGGCGAAGATATAGTGAAATGCAACTTCTAACGGTGCCAGAAAAGAGCTGATGGCATGGAGGAAAGGTAAAAGCCCAAAACCTCCTCGGCAAACGGAACAAAGATGGAAGCAAGCAAACATGCAACAGATCTAGTAGCAAAAGGTGTTTCAATGTTTAGAAACAAGGCCTAGGGATCATACTTTCACTAGTGAACACTCTCTCATATAAATATCCTCTCTTCATGATACTACTCTTAACTACTCTCCGGTTGGACACTCTAATCCATGGTAGGGCTATGACAGCACTCCTCAAAGTCCGCCTTCCCCAATCTAGATAACCCCACACTGTCACCTTGAGCGCTAGATGGTTCCAACAAACACCACAATTTCATAGAGACATCCAACTCCAAATATAACTCATAACAAATATTCAATGTAGCCAAAGTGCCACACACGGTATGCCCGCTGTCACTTTCACACACGTGGGGAAAAGCATAGATCTATTAAAGCACAAAGAGTATTTATGTAGACTCAAGCCTAAGTGCCACCATGGCGTGCGTGCTGTCACTTTCACACGCATGGGGAGAGCTAGAGATCTATTAAAGCACTTGAGTAGCAAGGTAGATCTACTTTATTACAAAGCTCATGACCACAACAAGATCATGCATAGAGAGAGAGATGAACACATAGCTACCGGTAGAGCCCTTAGCCTCGAGGAAGAACTACTCCCTCCTCATCATGGGAATCAGCAACGGTGATGGAGATGGTGGTGGAGATCGATGGAGTTAGCTCCGGGGGCACTTCCCCATCCCGACAGGGTGCCGGAACAGAGACTTTCCATCACCGAATCTCCCCTTCGGTGGAGGCGGCGCTATAGAGGTTTTCGTGGATTTCTTCTGGATGCCCTAGGGTTTTTGGGTCGGAGGCTTCTTATAGGCACATGAGTCAAGGTCGGTGGGGGTCCAGGGGCCCACACCCCCTGTAGGCGCCTCCAGGGCTTGACCGCGCCTAGGGGGGTGCGGCCACCCTGTGGCCCCCCTTCGGCTCTGCTTCGTGGTTCCGTGTTGCTCCAGGAAAATAATGACTTTGGCTTTTGTCCCATCCAATTCGGAGAATATTGATTTTCTGCCTTTCTGGAACCAAAATCAGAAGAAAACAGGCAACTGGCACTGTGGCAACTTGTTAATAGGTTAGTTCCAGAAAAGATAAAAAACACCTCAAAGTATAGACAAAGCAAAGCAAAGTAGATACAAAACAAGCATGGAGCATAAAAAATTATAGATACGTTTCCGACGTATCAAGCATCCCCAAGCTTAACTCCTGCTCGTCCTCGAGTAGGTAAGTGATAAAAAGAATAATTTTTGAGGTGACATGCACCATGAAAACCAAGATCAAACCATTTGCAAGCATTTAAAGATGGGATCAAAGAAATCTAAGCATGTACATGCAAGATGGAGTTCTAATAATAAGACAAAGTAACTATGCATGCGATATGAAAATCTACAAACAAAGATCATGAATAACATGCATTGAAAACATTTGTTTGTTTCACATACAAAAAACATAGCATAATGGAAATAAGCTTGTCCCTCATAGAGTAGCAATATAGATGCATAGGACACCTTCAAAGTTCACAAGGGTGACTAGAAACAAATAGCACAAGAACAAGTAATATCACAATATGCATCAATCAATAAGCTTTGGGACACTACACATAAAACTAAGAATGGCAACTATTCTCTCTTAATGGTGCCTAAAGGTAGAAGGTGGAGACTCAATAGTGGTGGAAGAAAGGCCTTTTTGTAAAGGAAGAACGGATTTCAAGTTTCAAAAAGAGCTTCCAAAAATTATGGTACTTGTTAGCTTTCATCCCTCATTGCCCCTATCATAAGCATCTTGAAGTGATTAAGGTTAAAGTGAACTAACTATGGAGTATATGCTTGACAATGTATAAGTTGGCAATCTCAAGTCCCTTGAATACGAGGGCCACACCTCATGCTACTCAACTTTAGTCACCTGTAAGTTCTTGTCATTGTAAGTATTTGCATATCATAGAGAACCGTCAACGGGGTACCCCTTGCACATGGTATAGGAGCTTTCCCATAACCAAAATGACAAGGCAAGCAGACAATGAGCATCTCAGCGATCTTTTTATTTACTATATGCATAGCTTTTTATTGAGGATGCTTCATAGATAGCTCACTGTCACATCCCAAGATTTTCCAAATCTTGTAATGTGAAAAATAAATGAATAAAATAAAACTTTGTTGATTTTCAGGGTGAGAAGAAACTTTTTGAATCCATTTGGAAACTTTCAAAACCTATTTGGATCAAATAAAATCCCAAAGGGATTTGAAAAGTTAAATAAACAAGAAACTTCAAAATATTGAAAATTACTATTTTGGATCTTTTAATAAAAGGATTTGGTTTTCAAAAGAAAAGGAGGATTTATAAATAAGGATTATTTTATATAGCCAAATTAAACCTTGGCCAAGCTTTTGAAATAAAAACATTTTGTTTTGATAAAAATGGTAAAGGTTTATTTAAATAAAATAATAAGGATTTAATATCCAAATTTTATTAAAGCAAAGGCTTTTCCCATTTTAAATAAAACACTAAAACTTATTTATTTATTTTAAAAATAAGTTTTCCAAGTATTGTATATTCTCAAATGAAACCTACTGAAGTGTTTTGGTTTTATTTTAGTTTTTCAAAATAAAGATTTTTAATTAAACAAATCCTATTTGAATTAAATGAATAAGGTCTATTCATTTAATTATTAATGGACCCTAAAATAAAAGGTGTACTTTAAACAAGTTTCCACGTATTCTTCTATTTTCAAATAAAACCTACTGATTTGGTTTTGAAAACATTTATTTTCCAAATGGAGATTTTATTAAATAAATCAAACCCTACTTGATTAAATAACTAAAGGTCCATTTTATTTTAATTAATGAATGGATCCTAAAAAGAATAAAAATATTATTTTATTTTGGGATTTGGTTTATGTTGATAAACAGAACCAAAAACTCATTACAAGTGTGGTGATTGTTTGAATGTTTGTTTTGTTGTTTGAATTATGAATTGATTTTCAAAACAGAAAATAGATTTGGAAAAAGAAAAAGATTCAGACAGAAAAAAATATGAAACGGCCCAACTATCCTAACTATCCAACTCCTCTTTCCACCCCTCTCTTTCACCCGTTGAATTCGTGGGCTTAATTCTCGTTTAATGGAGCAATAACCCCGCCCTGCGACCACGCATGATAAATCGCTTGCCCCTCCTCTCCACTTTCCCTCTGTCGCCCCACCTCGACACGCCCCCAGGCTTCCGAATTTTGCTCAAACACCACCACGGTCCGACGATGCTCCGGCGAGGATTCCGGCCAGCACACGCCACCTCATGCCTCCTCGAGCACGCAGCTGTGATCAGCATCCCCCAGCGGACCTTTCTGCAGTCGCAGCTCGCTCGCGCGTGTCCCTGAGCGTCGGCAACGTCTTCCCCGAGCCAGCGCCGTCGTCTGCCCCAACTGCGGCGACGTTCCCCGGTAAACCTGACCACCCCTCTCTTCCCCGTGGACATGATAATGATAACCATGCCTTTGCAAACCTAACGGTGCCTCCCGTTTGTCCTGCCCCCTGTCCTCGCCCTCGACGACCTCCAGAGCCGCCCGAGGCCCAGCTCATCTCCGGCGAGCAATTAAGGACAGCCACGTGCGCCCCTTCACCAACCAGTACCACGTTGAGCATCAGCAAGCGTCAACGATTCCGGTGAGCATATCCCCAGCCACCCTTGCTTCTCAGATCGCCGCCGCCGTCCGATCACACTTGCGCCATATGCTTAGGGTCGAGCTCACAGCAGCCGTCCGATCCCGATCTGGTGGATAGGATAGAATCACTTAACAGCGAAGGGGTACGTATTCAGGGCCACGCGATCTGTTTAAATCCAACAGCTGCAGCTGTGCTATCCGAGCGAAGCGGTACCGACAAATGGGAATAGGACGCGTGGCACCATACGATTTAAAATAGAAATTGAAATCAGAGTTAGATGCCATTTTAAAACCCTTGTAAATTTTAAACCACACGTCCAAATTTTGCAAATTTTATATCATTGGAATCAGTGAGACAAGCTCTAGCCAACATGCCTTTTGTTTAGCAAAAAGCTTCTGGAAAAATGGTTGTTTTTACAGAAACATTTGTATGCTTGTTAAGGATGTGAAAATTGTTCAAAAATGTTTTTGGGGATAAAATCTTTGGCAAATGGTGTATTTTGAACCTACTAACATTAGGAATCACTTTGTGGTTTCAAAAATGTAATTGGTGAAACAAAAGAATGATTCTTTGATTTAAAACCATTTCTAGTCAAATAGAAATGTAGTTTATTTATTAAAAATGGTTTTGGAAGAAAACCTTTGGAAAAATGTTTTGTTTTAAACTCTCTAACACCAAACACCAAGTTTTATGGATTGAAAACATATTTTGGTGAACCCTATAGATTAATGCCTTAGTAAAAATATTTCTACACCACATAAAATGATACTTTGTTTTGAAAATGGTTTTTGTAGTGAAACCTTTTGCAAATGACTTTGCCACTTTACCAAATGACCATTAGGTGTTTTTGAAATGTTTATGACCCATTAGGAACCACTTTTTCAAACAAAACAAAGCTTGGCATGCTTGCATGCATTACTTTGACTTTGTCTTTGTCATTTTATGTGATGTTTTGCTTGTTTGGTAGATTGAGTTTGTGCCTTGCTTGATTGATTTGTAGTGACTTGAAGAGTGTGATTGTTGCAAGGAAAATAAGTGAACCCATACTCTACCAAAAAGGCAAGTGATGCTTCATACTTTTTGTCCCATTACTTTCACTATGCATTAGTGATTTTCTCTAAGTAAAACTTGCATGGAACTTTTGCTAAGTATAAACCTTGCTATAGGAAATCCTAGTAGATGAAACCTTAGTGAAAATTCCTAAGTCAAGATACCTACTACTATCATGCTTAGCTAAGCTAATAGAAAACAAGGGTGGAATTATATTCACACTATGGAAAATTTCTAAGTCTGAGGATTGGTGTTTTGATTAATAAAACAACTAAGTTAATGAATCACCTGGGTGGAATGGTAATTGCTTGGTGGATTTTGGTTGAGTGGTTCACAAGGCCCATGTCTATGGTTTACCTTGTGTATCTCACTTGTGGATTGCCACCCAGGAACAAAGAGATTTGAGATGTCAAATGTTGAGAAGCTTCAAGTGCAACCACTTGGCATTATGGGCTCTGCCTAGATCATATAGGTTGCAAGAACTTAGCCATATGGAAAGTTGGTGGTAGTGTTTGATAGGTTGGAGCGCGTCCATTTTGGTCTAAGGGAAGGCTTCTGAAAGATCTTGTCTTGGGAAACCAAGTCTTGTGGGGAAAGTGCACCACCTCTGCAGAGTGTAAAAAAATCTAAGTACTTAGCCATGTCCCTGGTAAAGGACAATTTGAGCATCAAGACATGGAAGCAATCAAGAATCTCATCATTCAAATTTCAAAGTTAAAAACTTGTGGTTTGAACCAGGGTTAAAGGTTCTTCAATCTTTGATTGAGAAAGATGTTTTTGTCAAACAAAAACTTAGTGTTTTCAAATGTTAAGGAAAAATCTATTTTGAGCAATGCAAGCCTCAACTCCACTTAGCCAAATGCATATAGATGATAGACTCCACTATACTACCATAGTATCACTTGCCAATACAAATCAAATGTATTGACCCTTGTGGCTGTAACTTGTAATGTTGCAGGTTTGATTGATTTTAGTGAAGATTGATTGATTAGGATTACAAAGTCTACAACCAACATGTCTGCCTGTGGCACTTTGAAGATGAAGGACCCCATGCTATAGATATTCTGCTGCAATGTAATGTAATAGCCAAATGAGCTATGTAAGATGTAATAAAATTATGTTATTCCTGGTTATAAAGTTATAATATGACCTTTGTTGCTTGATATTACATCTTAACTGTGGATGCTAGCTATTGATCCAGGGACTAGCATTGTAAACACAGGGGACTCCACCTTATATTGTGTAAAGGTTGGGACACTCCCTCTACACTCACTATGGTGATGCTGCAAGTTTCCACCATGATTAGGCATGGGTTAGGCTAGCGGCCCAGGCATTTCTCTAACACAAAATACAAACTCCATGGACTTACACGCTCCCTCTTTATTTCACACCGGTGACATGCATAGACAAAAGAGCATGATATCAACTGAGTACAAAGTACAAGTGAAATGTTGAAAACATTCCCCGTGACAGCACAGTTCTGCTAATTCCAACATATAAGTGCAAGCATATACAACATAGATGTCACAATGGTTCAAGTTTATTAGGGGCAAAGAATATAAAGTGTGCCATCAAGTTTTTGAGGGCTTTAATCACTAAGTTTTCACATAACAAAATAGTTTTAACTGGAAGATAGCTGAAAACAAGAATATACTTGGAATGGTGTAACACACCATGCATAGGAATTTATAGTGTACACTTTGGAATAACTTGGTTTCTTGGGAGTTGGAAGCATGAGTAGAGCTTACTCATACAAGTGGAGGCTAGCAAAATACTGGGAGCAACCAACTAAGAGAGCAATAATGGCCATAATCATGCAGAGCAACAAAACATTACTAATCAAAGCATAAAGTGGTACCACAAGTCAAGGACTAACTTATCATAGATGCTATGGTGACTTGTTCGTAGTCATAACATGGTGTGAGCATGTGCCAAGTCAACCCAAACAAAGCATCAAAGTAGAATACCACAATACTATGCTTTTGCATGCTAAAACAACACATAATTTTTTGAAGGCACACTAAGCAATCCCAATTGTTTGGAACAAGACACGCTACAAAAATAATCACTAAGCATAAAGTCAAAACAACACCTAGAATGTCATGCTAAAGACTAAGTCACAGTCAATGCAAGCTCCTCTTGCACTAATCAAGCAAGAACTTTCCTACTCTTTTCCAACACCAATCAACTTATTTGAAACAACTCACAAAGATAATAATCAATAAATATCAGTGACCAACAAACTTACTCAAGCAAACTAAGCAAACAAAAACCCAGAACAAAAACTAAGACGCTCTAAGAACAACACAACAATGCATGAAACAATAAAAATGAAGTGTCTAGAAAGACCTGAGATTGTTATTGATAAAGAAGGGATGCCTTGGGCATCCCCAAGATTTGACGCTTGTACCTCTTGTATATTTCTTGGCGTGACACGGGGTGGCATCCCCAAGGTTGAGCTTTTGTCCATTCTTCATCTCATTACATCAATCTTTCTCTACACCTGCAAATTTTCCTTCATACAAAACTTCACACAATCTTCATTAGCAACATTAGTGTATTCAAAAGATAATAGACCTTTGGGTTTAGTTTCAAAATAGCAAAACTTTCAATAAATACACAAGCTACTGTAGCAACTTGTCGTGGGAATGACCACGTCAGATGCTGCAATCAGCAGCGAGTAGTAGAACAAAGGGCAAGGGCGGCCAGCCATCTGCGGTGCGAGATGAGGGCGGAGACACAGGGTTTTACCCAGGTTCGCCCCCCCAGAGGGTAAAGACCTACTCCTGCTAGATTGTATTACGTTCGAGATACAATGGGGCGAGCTCGACGGCTAGGCGGCGAGTCACTTGGGTGGATGATGGAACGTACGTTTACACGCCCTGTAGGGAGGTTTATATAGACTCACCCTCCCTAGGGTTTACAAATCTCAACCGAATCTGTTAAGGTTTCGGTACTCGTTTAACCTAATCCGACTGTGCCTATCTACTCTCCTGGGCCTTCAGCTTCCAGTCGCTTGGATCCACGCCAGGTCTTGATCCAATCGCCATCTTGTAGGCCCACTCGCCAGGTCGTGGGTCAGTCGGAAACGTCCTGCTGGGTATACCCCGGTAGGGATATCCCCATCAGTAGTCCCCGAGGCCGTCGTCGATTGGGCGCAGGTGTTTACTGGTCGAAGCATACGGGTCCAATGCGAACACCCAGTCGAATCGGTGGCGGGCTCCTGAATAAAGGAAAAAACTAGTCATTCTGGTCGCAGCTCGGCGAACGGGTCGGTGAAATACTTAGTCACTGTTGTAGTGGTTGGGTCGGCGAGCCGAGTGGCTGAAGTTGGACCGTCGAACGCTGTCCAAACTAGCCGTTGGGGTAATCCAACGGTAACTTTTGGCGTAATCACCGCATAGTAATGGCTCCCTGATTTGGAGGGTAACAACCGCTATAAAGGGAATGGTAGGCGATCGGAGAACCATCTCCTCGTCATTTCCTCCGATTGCGCGCACCTCCGTTTCTCCCGCATCGCGATCCAGCCGATCCAAAATCCTCCGACCTCGACGAACCTCTCCGCCAATGGCCCCCTCCACCGAACCATGGGGCAGGTCCAAGTGTACGAGAGCGCTACTGGCGTCCTTCGAGGAGGCCGGGATCCTGTGCGCCGGCAGGTGGCGCATCCCTGCGACCGGAGAGGTGACTCCGGACCCGCGCGAGGGAGAATTCGTTTGCTTCACCAGCCACCTGGAAGGGGGACTGGGATTCCCCACATCTCTCTTCTTCCGGCGCTTCTGCGCCTTCTACGGGATCCAGCCATCAGACCTGGGCCCGCACAGCATCGAGCAGCTCACCATTTTCGTGGCGTTCTGCGAGTGCTATCTGGGCTGCAGGCCCTACTTCCCCCTGTGGCAAGATCTGTTCCACGGGAGGATCAGTCGCGAAGAAGCAGGCGGCCCAATGCTTGCCGCGGGTGGCTTGACGTTTCAATTGAAGTCGAAGGCCTCCTTTTTTGATCTGATGCTACCCGCCATGGCGGCGAGCGAGTGGAAGAAGTCTTGGTTTTACGTTACCGAGGCGGCTCCAGACGGCGAGGTGGCGATTCCAAGATACTCCGCCGACCGGCCCGAACCGCGCCGACTCCAAGTCAGCAAGCTTCCAACAGACCAGCGGATGGTCGTGGATGAGATGCTTCAGGCCATCCGCGGCCTGAAGAAGAAAGGTCTTCAGACCATCAAATTGTACAACTGCTGGCTCGGGTGGCGACTCGTTCCTCTGGCCCGCCGCGACCATTATATGTATGAGTACACGGGCCGGGAGGACTCGACGAAATCCTGCCTCGCCGAGTGGAAAGTCGAAGACTACATCCTGGCGTTGAAGAAGATCACCCAGGCGGTGTACCTGGATGCGAAGGCCGGGGTCGCCCCCTATACCGCGAAGCATCCAGCCCCGACGGTAAGTCATCTTTCTACCATTCACAGTCGCAGTTGATGCTGTCGCGGTTATACTGATATTGTCTTATGCCTATTGCAGTTATTTCAAGTGGTGGAAGGGTGGCTTCCGCCCACGGACGAAGAGAATTCGAGCTCGTCCGTCCAGGAGGGGGGCGAATCGCCTCCTGCAAGGGGCGGCGTCGAGAGTGACAGGAGCGGCGACGACGACGGGTCCGAGGAAGAGGTTGCCTCGCTGGTTCGCAAAACTCGCGAACAGTGTCAACGTGAACTCGAAGCGAGCAAAAGCCTCGAACATCATGATGATGACGACGACGATCTTCCCAAGCTCTCCTCGCATCGCGAGGCCACTCCATCGAAGAAGAAGAAGAAGAAGAAGGAGGTGAAGGCCCCTCCGAAGAGGAAGATGAAGCCGGCAAGGCAGGCGTCTCCGCCTCATTCGGCGAGCAGCTCCGACGGCGCCAGCCTGGCTAAGGATGAAGCACCACAGATGATGGCAGCACCGGATGTCACCACCGTCCTGAGTGAGGTGCCTTTGGCCTCAATGCCTCCCCCATTCGCCCTAGTCTCTGGGTCGGGGGTCGCTCCAGCCGCGGCAGCTTCGCCTCCCAGGAGAGCTCCTACCGAAAATGTTGCGGAGGCTCCTGTCGCGGCCTCGTCAACGAAGAGGCCATCTGTGTCTTGGGCGCATGATGTCCTGGAGATGGGCCTCAGTCGGCAGCTGGGCCCCGAACTGGAGAAGCCAGCTAGCATCCGCACAGGGCTGCGGTTCATACCAGTCGCCAAGTGAGTTTTATTCACCTGCTTTATTTTTCGTTGTACTCGAACCACTTTGCTCATGTAGTCGATTTGCAGGACTGGGGTTAAGAAGATAGGCCACCCGTCCGTGGCCGAGGTGCCGCCAGTCGCCGCCGAGGAGGACCCTTCTCGGAAGAGGAAGGCTGACGAGGTTGCTGCCCCCACGGGCAGTGCCAAGAAGGCCAAGAGCGACGGAGTCGTCATGGTGTCTGACGACACAACGATTGCTCCGAGTGATCCTGCGGCAGGGGCGGCCTCGGCGACCAAGGAGGGTGCTTCCTCGCCTGGGATGGACGGGCCTTTCTCTTTTGGTGCCGGCGCATCCATCGCGACCTTCCCCCGCTACATGGCCAGAGCGGCCACGGCAAGTGGTACCACGCCATCGAGCCGCGCGCCTGGGGTCGCCGAGACGGAGGTCGAGCAGCGTCGCGGGCACACTCCGGCTCTTCTCACATCCGTGGACGCACTACAACTTCATGGCATGATGGGCGCAGCCATCCAGGTATGTACAGTCCCCGAGGATCGGGCCAGTGAATTGCAGTGGTCAGATTCTTTTGGTGCTTTGCTTTTATTTCTTGCGCCCAGTCCCCGAGTGCGCATTCGCTGAATTTCAGCGGGTGGGCGCTCAAGATTTTTGATCGCCAGTCCCCGAGTGTCCAGTCGCTGAATTTCAGCGGGTGGGCACTTAGGATTTCATTTTTGTTAACTGTTTGACTTTTGCACAGGGTTTGCAGCGTGAATCAGCCGACCGGCTTGCTGCGAAGTGTCGCGCGGAGACGGACCTTGTCGCCATTCAAGAGGCAAACAAGGGACTCCAGGCGATTGCTGCGAAGGCAGAAGAGGTTCGCCAGGGCCTTATCCCGACGAGTGAGCTGACGGCGGCGCAATCTGCGCTGAGTTTGGCGGAGAAGCGAATCGCCAACCTTGAGCGCGAGCTTGCAGACGCGAAGGAGGAGGCGAGTTCGGCGGATGGGCGAGCCAAGGCTGCCGTTACAGCCGCCGCTGAGGAGCGTAAGGTCTCCGACGCCCTTGTTGCTGGACTTCAAGACGACTATTCCTCTCTTCAAAACTTCATCACGGAGCTCTCCCGTCCTTTGATTGGTATGTGTGCCGCCTCTGCCTATAATATTTCCATTGTGTAATCTTTGATGTACTCACTACCCCTCCTGTCCACAGGTCGGATTATTGATAGCGCGGAAGAGGCGCAGTCGTTCGATGCGCGACAGTGCGTGGCCACTCTGGTCGACTCGGCCACGCTGTCCACGACTTGTATTCGGGCGTATCTTCAAGAGATGTTGCCCACGGAAGTGATTCCCAGCGACCTTGTCGAAGTGTGGCGTTACTTGGAGAATGCGCCATAGGTCGTCGAGTTCATGACGTGGTCGGCGTTCCGGCGTGGGGCGGCGACGGCGCTTAGCCTTGGGCTCGCCCACTTCCCGGAAGACTTCGATCTGGACGACGTGACGAGTGGCT
This sequence comes from Avena longiglumis, assembly GCA_030063025.1. NCBI lineage: Eukaryota > Viridiplantae > Streptophyta > Magnoliopsida > Poales > Poaceae > Avena > Avena longiglumis. Next base: position 143,648,189 of record CP125978.1, on the reverse strand, counting down.
ACCCGTGGTCGACGGGCTCGGTGGAGATCGCTGAGGTGCTGAAGCTGATGGACCGCGCCGCGGTGTACTCCGATCGTGTCTGGGCGATGGGCGATCTCCTTCCTTATCAAGAGACGATCGTTGCGCCCAACGACCGCGAGCCTCAGCACCGGACTTCAAGATCGAGCAGCCCTTCCGTGCGGCGATGGCGGGTGAGCTGACGACGTACCCGTCAAACCCGTACACTCCCTTCATTCGCAACCGCAAGGGTGGAGGCGAGTCGACGTCGAAGCCTGCGGAGTAAAACATTGTGCCCTGGGGCGTTAGTAGCAGTTCTGCCGTTGGGCATACTTTGTATTTTGTGAAGATTGTGACATGCTGTATGGAGATATCGTGTTGTTTTGTGATTTGATTTGCGTTTGAGATTGAGGGTTGAACGAGTCCCCGAGCACGTCCGCCCTTTTTATGGGGTTAACCTCGTTTTTTTATGTGTTTGTGGATTTGAACGTTTTGTTATTGAGGTCGACTCGCCCGAGCTTGGAAAGCCAGTCACAAGGCGACTCCCATGAGTGCTCTGTACTTCACCATTTTCCCTTGCGCGAACGAGGTCGGGTAGCCGAGTCCCTGAGCGTGGTACTTGGTTGTTCTATGCGCAACTCTAGGGTGGGTGAGGACTGATCGCGTTAGAGTAAGCGCATCACTCCTGCCTGGCCCGATGGGTCAGTCGCGTGGCGAGTCCTGGGCATGCTCTCATACTTGGCGTTTTCCCTAGCCGCTCGCGCTGAACTGGTCATCAGTCCCCGAGCGTGGTACTTGGCCGTTCGAGTCGCTGTGAGGAGCGAAGGCAGTTGTCTTTGCTCGTTAAGCCAGTCGAGCTAGGCGAATCCAATGGGGCTCCGAGTAGGCGTTTTTCGTGGACGTTACAAGACCTGGGGTAACCCAATGCCCTTGTAGCGCACTACTTGGCCGTGCCGATCGCTGTACCAGAGGTTGACTCCTGCAGTTAGCTTGGTGCTGTTACTACGAGTGCGAGTGGCACAAGACACGGAGAGTAGACGCAATTTGCGGTAACCAATATGTTTTATTTCATAGCGACTGGAGGATACATATGTGGAGTTCTAGGAGTAGAACTTCCGTAGGAGGTTTACATTCCATGGTCGCTTGACGTCGAGTTTGCCGTCCCCGCGGACGTCGATGAAGTAGTAGGCGTCGTTGCCGAGTACTCGCCCGATGGCGAATGGTCCCTCCCATGGGGGGGAGAGCTTGTGCATGCCCTTCTTGTCCTGGATGAGTCGTATCACCAGGTCGCCTTCCTGGAAGGTGCGAGTTTTCACCCGCCGGCTATGGTAACGGCGGAGTCCTTGCTGGTAGATGGAAGTGCGAGAGCGAACTAGGTCGCGTGCCTCTTCGAGTTGGTCGACTCCGTCCTGACGTGCGAGTTCGTTCGTAGCCTCCGTGTAGTGGACGACCCTTGGCAAGTCGTGCTCGAGGTCGGTGGGCATGACTGCCTCGATGCCGTACACCATGAAGAAGGAAGTGAACCCTGTCGACCTGTTAACTGAGGTGCGGATACCCCAGATGACGGAGGGTAGCTCCTCGACCCAGCACCCGGCGGTGCGCTCGAGCGGTACTTGGAGCCGCGGCTTTAGGCCATGGAGGATGCTCTGGTTGGCCCGTTCCGCCTGGCCGTTGGACTCCTGGTAGGAGACTGACGCGAGTTCGAGCCAGATGTGGTGTTCCTCGCAGAACTCGGCCATGGCTCCTTTGGCGAAGTTGGTGCCGTTGTCCGTGATGATGCTGTTTGGGAACCCGTAGCGATATATGAGCTCGCGTAGGAATTTGGTAGCGGTCTTCCCGTCGCATTTCCGGACTGGCTTAGCCTCCACCCACTTTGTGAATTTGTCGACTGCGACCAGGAGGTGGGTGAAGCCAGAGGGGGCCTTTTTGAAAGGGCCTACCATGTCCATGCCCCATACGGCGTATGGCCAGGTGATGGGGATTGTCTTGAGCGCTGAGCTCGGCACGTGTGTCTGATTGGCGTACTTCTGGCACCCGGCGCACCGCTGGACAATGTCGACGGCATCGGCGTGTGCGGTGGGCCAGTAAAAGCTGTGCCGCATAGCCTTTGCGACCAGAGAGCGGGCTCCGGCGTGGTGGCCGTAGTTGCCGGAGTGGATGTCGTGTAGGATCTTGCGTCCTTCGGCGGGTTGGACGCAGCGTTGGAACACGCCGGTCACGCTGCGCTTGTGGAGCTCGCCGTCGATGATGGTGAAGGATTTGCATCACCGTGCAACCATCCGGGCGTCTGTCTCGTCTGCCGGCAAGGTGCCAGCCTCCAGGTAGGCGATGTACGGCTTGGTCCAGTCGTCTGGCTCGGCGATGAGTGCGACCAGGGATGACTCTGGCTGCAGCGGGACTCCGATGTCGATCTCCCTTGGGGGAGAGACTGACGGCTTGGTGATCGTGTCGAGGAAGATGCCGGCGGGTGGTGCGAGTCGAGCCGACCCGATGCGAGAGAGTGCGTCGGCCTCCTCGTTCTTCCGCCGGTCGATCCATTCGACGGAGTAGCCTGCGAAGTGTCCGCCCAGCTTGTCCACTGCTTGGCGATACGCCGCCATGGTAGGGGAGACGGCGTCGCAGGTGCCAGCGACTTGCCCGACGACGAGGTCGGAGTCTCCGTAGCAGCGTAGGCGGTTGACGTTCATTTCCTTGGCAGCTCGCATGCCGTGGAGTAGTGCCTCGTACTCGGCCATGTTGTTGGTGCAGGGGGTGAAGTCGAGGCAGAGGACGTAGCGGAGCTTGTCGCCCTTCGGTGAAGTCAATGTTCCTGCTCCTGCGCCGTCCGCGTTCTTGGAGCCGTCGAAGTGCAGGCTCCAGTAATGGAGGTATGGCAGCTTTTCCGGCTGCTGGGCCTCTTCCCAGTCGGCGATGAAGTCCGCGAGAGACTGCGACTTGATCGCTTTTCGTGGCTCGTACTTGATGTTGTGGACGCCGATTTCGATGGCCCACTTGGCGACTCGCCTGGTCGCCTCACGGTTGCGGATGATGTCCTGCAACGGTGCTGAGGAGACGACCGTGATCGGATTGTCCTGGAAGTAGTGCGGCAGTCGCCGCTGTGCTCTGAAGACTGCGTATACCAGTTTCTGGTATTGCGGGTACCGTTGGCGCGACTCGGTGAGGACCTCGCTGATGTAGTACACCGGTCGCTGTATCGGGCGCTCCTTTCCTTCCTCCGGCCGCTCGACGACCATGACGGCACTGACGACGCGCTCGGAAGTCGCGACGTAGACCAGCATGGGTTCTTTGTCTGCGGGGGCGGCGAGTAGTGGTGCTGCGAGTAGCACCTTCTTGAGGTCGCGGAGTGCATCGTCCACCTCCTTGTCCCACTGGAAGGTGGGGTTCTTTCGCATCAGGCGGTATAGGGGCATCGCCTTTTCGCCCAATCGGGGGATGAAGCGGCTGAGAGCCGCGATTTGCCCGGCCAGCTTCTGGACGTCGCGCAGGCACTTGGGTTTGCCGAGTCGAGCGATCGTGTCGATCTTGGTGGGGTTTGCCTCGATCCCGCGCTTGGAGACGATGTACCCCAGTAGTTGCCCTGCTGGTACACCGAAGGTGCATTTGCCTGGGTTTAGCTTTATATTGTATTTCCGCAGGTTGGCGAATGTTTCCGCCAGGTCGACGAGTAGATCGCCTTGGCGGACTTTACTACCACGTCTTCGATGTAGACGTGGATGTTGCGGCCAATTTGGCTCGCAAGGCATTCCTGCATGCACCGCTGGTAAGTTGCCCCGACGTTCTTGAGGCCGAAGGTCATGGCAGTGTAGCAGAAGGCTCCGAATGGCGTGATGAACGCCATCTTCTCCTCGTCCTCAATGGCCATCTTGATCTGGTTGTACCCAGAGTAGGCGTCGAGGAAACACAGCGACTCCGAGCCCGCGGTGGAGTCGATTATTTGGTCGATCCGCGGGAGGACGAATTGCTCCTTCGGGCAGGCGCTGTTTAAGTTTGTGTAGTCGATACACATCCTCCAGGTCCCATTTTTCTTCTCGACCAGGAATGGGTTTGCCAGCCACTTGGAGTATTTGATTGGCCGGATGAAGCCTGCAGCGAGTAGACGCTGCACCTCCTCGGCGATAGCTCGGCGACGCTCTTCATTGAAGGGCCGCAGCGACTGCTTGACGGGTCGCACTTTGGGGTCGGCGTTTAGTTTGTGCTCAGCGAGTTCCCTAGGGACACCAGGCATGTCAGAGGGCTTCCATGCGAAGATGTCCCTGTTCTCACGGAGGAACTCGATGAGCACGCCTTCCTAGGATGGGCTCATGCCCGTCCCGATCGTCACCGTCTGGCTGGAGTCGCCTGGGACCAGCTCGACGGTGCGGGTGTGCATCGTTGCCTCGAAGGCTGAGGTTTGCGCCCTCCGAATTGGGCTTCTTGAGTATGGTGAGGTCGTCGTTGTTGACCCCGCTCGCGTATTTGGCGAGCTTGTCGGCGTGGTTGGTCTCTGCCGCGATGACGGCGTCGGCGAGTTCGGCTCCTTTGGCCTCGCACTCGGCGGCCATGTCGGGGTTGCCGTTGACGGTGATGACGCCGCACGGCCCGGGGAGATTCATAGCGTTGTACGCATAGTGGGGCGCTGCCATGAACTTGGCGAACGCGTGGCTCCCCAGGACGCAGTGGTAGGGGCTGTCGAAGGGTACTAGCTCGAAGACGATCCGCTCGGTGCGGAAGTTTGCTGGTGTGCCGAAGGTGACTGGCAGCGTGACCTTGCCGATCGGATACGCCTTCCGACCGAGGACAATGCCGTGGAACGTGGTGTAGGTCGTTTCGACCATCGACTGCGGGAGCCGCAGTCGCCTGAAGGTGTCCAGGTACAGATGTTGATGGAGCTGCCGCCGTACATCAATGTCTTGGGGAGCCAGTAGTCTCCCACCTTGGGCTTGACCACCAGGGCGACTCGGCCCGGGTACTCGATGCGTGGCAAGTGGTCCTGGCGACTCCAGGTGATGGGCTGCTCCGACTAGTTGAGGAACTGGGGAACGTCCACCTGGACCACCGTGTTGACGGCGACGACGCGGGCGATGACCTTCTTCTCGCGCTTCGTGTTGAAGCCTGTGAAGGTGTGGAGCGATCCGTCCACACTGCCGAATTTTCCGCCGTTTGGCGGGTTATTGTCGGGGTCCTCCCGCGCTCGGCGTGCCTTCTCAATCTCCTTGAGAGAGTGGCAGTCGGCGGTCATGTGCGTGGCGGGCTTCCCTTCCCTGCTGTGAAACGCACAAGGTTGGTTAAGGAGGGTCGCGGGGTCGAACCTTGGTTTCGCCTTGTAATTGCCGCCGTCGCGGCGTTGCCCTCCGTCGCGGCGGAAGCTCTTGGGCTCGCAATGCGCGTGCCCGGCGTTGGAGACGAAGTCGACTGGCCCGTCACTGCGGTGCTTGCCGGTGAGGCGAGTGTTGCTGTAGCGTAGGTCGGACCGTCGTCCGTTGTCGTTGCCGCTCGTGCGGCGTTGGCCTCCCGACTCGTCGTCGGTTTCCTGGTTTGGGTCTTCCTCCGCGTATCTCTTGGCGATCTCGAGGTCATCCGGTATGTTGTCGAGTGTGCGGGAGTGTCGTTTGAGCTTGGCGACCAGGGGATCGTAGCGGCACGAGGTCTTGAAGCAGTGGATTGCGGTGTCCAGGTGGATGCCGACCGCGTTGTACCATAGTTCTTGCCACCGCTGGACCCAGTTGCGGGTCGACTCGCGGGGTCCCTGGACGCATCGTTCTAGGTCCTCGATGGTGGTGGCGCGCGTGTAGGAGCACTCGAAGTGCCTGATGAAGGCATCTCGCATCTCTTCCCAGGAGTCGATGCTATCTGGAGGAAGGGTGTTGATCCACTGCCTGCACATTCCCTCCATGATCAGGGGGTGGTAACGGGCGGCTAGCAGGTCGGTGTGGCCAGCGATCCCCATTGCCATGAGGTAGGTGTCCAGCCACACGGAGGGGTCGTACGAGGGGTCGTACTTCTCTATTTCCTTCGGCTCTTTGAAGTTCGCCGGGTATTTTTCGCCTCGGATCATCGGTCCGAAGCACCGGGGCCCGAGTCGGCTTAGCGACCCCATTGGCTCGCCATCGCGGCGATTGGTTAGGGTGTGCCGCAGGTCGTCGGGCTGGCGTGCGCGCCAGCTTTGGTTGTTGATGATGTGGGTGCGGGCGTCGACAAAGTTGGTCGCTGGCCTGGGGTCGTAGGTGGAGAGTGCCACGTTCGCGGGTCGGTGTTGGAGCTGCAGCGGTTCGGGTGGCGGGCGATTGAGGGTGTTTGCCGCCAATGGGCGGCCGCTTGAGGCCGCTCTGCTGCCCGAAGAACGTGAGTATACCCGACCCTGCGAGTCGGCGCCTGCATTTTGCTGCTCGACCGCCTTTGCGAGCAGGGCCCTGACGTACTGGATCTGTAGGGCGCCGTCGCCGGTGGCCGTGATGTTGTCGGCCGCTGCTCGACCTGCCACAAGGTTGTCCATCGGGGTGGAGAACAGTGGTAGGCCGTTCGCGTCTCGCTCCCGTGAGGAGACCACTATCCGCGGCTGATCCCTGGGAGGTGTGCGGTTGGGTGGAGGTGGGGCGCCGTTCGCCGTCGACCCTGGTGGGGGCCGGGCGCTTCCTCCTGGCGGCGCGTTCTCGCAGATCGCGCGCTCGGCCACGCGGGCCGGGTCGTTCTCGTCGTCGAAGTTCAGGGCGTGCCCCTGGACGGTGGGGTTCAAGCGCGACCTGATTCGCTGTTGGTGGTAGCGCGACAGCTCCTGCGCCGTCACCTGCTCGAGGCGAAATTTTTCGCGCTCGGCTTGCTCCTTGCGGACTGCCTCCGCCAGCTTCAGGCGAAGTTCCTCTACCTCCGTTGCCGTGGCGTTGGGAGGGATCGGGGTGGAGAAGGGATCCTCCGGCGGATCGGTGCCAGTCGCCATGTAGGTCGCGGCGTGGCGACCGGTCCTGTCGCGGAGATCGGCGGAGTTTTCTGACCCGGAGTCGAAGTCGAAGATCCCTAGGATGGAGGGATCCTCGAAGTCTCCCATGTTGGAGACCTGGGTGATGGAGCCTGCGGGCGAAGCCGCGGTGATGGATCCGGCGAGTGACGCCGGGGTCGCCGAGTCGGCGTCGTCGTTGAGGGCCGCGTCTTCCGTGGCCGCGGAGTTTTCGGCCATGTTGCTGTGGGCCGAGTTGTACTCGGAGGCGAGGCGATGGATCGTGCGGACCTGGCTCTCAGAGAGCCGGTCGCGTGGCGGCGACTCGCGGATGCGAGCCGAGTCCTCCGAGACGATGACGTCGGTGAGGCCGACGAAGAGGCTGATCGTGCAACTGGCAAGATCATGCTATGCGTGATGGGTCGCGCCGCCGGGACGTAGCTTCTCGGCAAGATCTGGAGCATCTCGCCGATCGCTATCATGCGGCCGGTGGCGACCGACTCGTTGATGGGCAGATTGGATCTCGTCGCAGAACACTGGCCAGACCGGCCAGGCCCCACGGTGGGCGCCACTGTCGTGGAAATGACCACGGCAGATGCTGCAATCGGCAGCGAGTAGTAGAACGGAGGGCAAGGGAGGCCAGCCATCTGTGGTGCGAGATGAGGGCGGAGACACAGGGTTTTACCCAGGTTCGGCCCCCCGGAGGGTAAAGACCTACTCCTACTAGATTGTATTACGTTGGAGATACAATGGGGCGAGATCGACGGCTAGGCGGCGAGTCGCTTGGGTGGATGATGGAACGTACGTTTACACGCCCTGTAGGGAGGTTTATATAGACTCACCCTCCCTAGGGTTTACAAATCTCAACCGAATCTGTTAAGGTTTCGGTACTCGTTTAACCTAATCCGACTGGGCCTATCTACTCTCCCGGGCCTTCAGCTTCCAGTCGCTTGGATCCACGCCAGGTCTTGATCCAATCGCCGTCTTGCAGGCCCACTCGCCAGGTCGTGGGTCAGTCGGAAACGTCCTGCTGGGTATACCCCGGTAGGCATATCCCCATCACAACTCCTTCAAAAAGATCATTTTCCCAAAAAGAACCCAAAAAGTAATCAATAAGAAGCAAATGCAAATAATGGCAGAAATCTGGCAAAACAAACCAGCAGGTAGAAACCGATTTTTTCGAAGACCTTCTGTTGCTCAAATAAAAAAGTGTTGAACTAATGAAAGTTAGCTAACATACTGGAGGATTTATTAGTAAATTTTCAGCTCTATCCGACATACATAGACTCCTCACGAATATTTTTGGTGGAGGATAGAAATCTGTTTCGGGACAGCAACTCTCCAAATCTTACTTCCCTCTCATTAGAGGTCATTCTTGACACAAAAAGCAAATAAAAAGGATAAGGAGAGGTTATTACAGTGGTAATAACTTCCAAGACTCAATAGAACTCTTGGTTTATCTTCCAACAAGTACTTTTCTTTAATGCCTTTAAGTTAGGCTTGATAGTTTGAGAAGATGCTCACATTAGAAATATGAATTGAATTAAAAGAGAGCATCAAGAAGCAAATTCAAAACACACTTAAGTCTAACCCACTTCCTATGCATAGAAATCTTGTAAATAAACAAGTCATGAAAGCACAAAGCAACAAGCATAGGAAAACAAAACAAGTGCAACTTCAAAAAAATTAACATAAAGAGGGGAAACTTAATATTGTTGAGGTAAATAAAACCATGTTTACCTCTCTCTTAATAACTTTAAGTAGCATCATGAATAAAATTAACAATATAACTATCACATAAAACATTCTTATCATGAGCCACATGCATATAATAATTACTACTCTCCACATAAGCATAGTCATCCTTATTAATCATAGTGGGAGCAAATTAAACAAAATAGCTATCATTATTATTCTCATCACCATAATCATCAAATATGGGAGGCATATTGTAATCATAATTAATTTTCTCCTCAATAGTAGGTGGACTAAAAATATCATATTGATCATTGTAATCATCATATATTGGAGGTAAAGTATCATCAAAGTAAACTTTCTCCTCCATGCTTGGGGGAGTAAAAATATCATGCTCATCAAAACTAGCTTCCCCAAGCTTAGAATTTTACATAGCATTAGCAATAATGGTGTTCAAATAGTTCATACTAATAACATTTCTATTAGCATGCAAATAAAGTTCCATAAGTTTTTTAATTTTCTCTTCAAACACTTCATGTCCTAACTCAAGATAAATACTATAGAGCTCTCTAATTTTGTTGTTGTTTTCCATTAAGCCTAACTAGTGGAAACAAGAAACAAAAAGACGAAATTGCAGAATCTAAAGGAAATAACTTCGAGCACTCACACCGGAGGATGTGAGTACCTTTTACCTTAACTCCCCGGCAACGGCGCCAGAAAAGAGCTTGATGTATACGCACTTCTATTCTTGTAGACAGTTGTTGGGCCTCCAAGTGCAGAGGTTTGTAGAACAGCAGCAAGTTTCCCTTGAGTGGATTACCCAAGGTTTATCGAACTCAGGGAGGAAGTGGTCAAAGGTATCCCCTCTCAAGCAAACCTGCAATCAAGATACACGAAGTCTCTTGTGTCCCCAACACACCCAATACACTTGTCACATGTATAGGTGCACTAGTTCGGCGAAGAGATAGTGAAATACAAGTGGTAACGGTGCCAGAAAAGAGCTGATGGCGTGGAGGAAAGGTAAAAGCCCAAAACCTCCCCGGCAAACGGAACAAAGATGGAATCAAGCAAACATGCAACAGATCTAGTAGCAAACGGTGTTTCAATGTTTAAAAAGAAGGCCTAGGGATCATACTTTCACTAATGAACACTCTCTCATATGAATATCCTCTCTTCATGATACTACTCTTAACTACTCTCCGGTTGGACACTCTAATCCATGGTAGGGCTATGACAGCACTCCTCAAAGTCTGCCTTCCCCAATCTAGATAACCCCACACTGTCACCTTGAGCGCTAGATGGTTCCAACAAACACCACAATTTCATAGAGACATCCAACTCCAAATATAACTCACAACAAATATTCAATCTAGCCAAAGTGCCACACACGGTATGCCCGCTGTCACTTTCACATACGTGGGGAAAAGCATAGATCTATTAAAGCACAAAGAGTATTTATGTAGACTCAAGCCTAAGTGCCACCATGGCGTGCATGCTGTCACTTTCACACGCATGGGGAGAGATAGAGATCTATTAAAGCACTTGAGTAGCAAGGTAGATCTACTTGATTACAAAGCTCATGACCACAACAAGATCATGCTTAGAGAGAGATGAACACATAGCTACCGGTAGAGCCCTTAGCCTCGAGGAAGAACTACTCCCTCCTCATCATGGGAATCAACAACGGTGATGGAGATGGTGGTGTAGATCGATGGAGATGGCTCCGGGGGCACTTCCCTGTCCCGGCAGGGTGCCGAAATAGAGACTTTCTGTCCCCTGAATCCCCCTTCGATGGCGGCGGTGCTACAGAGGTTTTCGTGGATTTCTTCTAGATGCCCTAGGGTTTTTGGGTCGGAGGCTTCTTATAGGCGCAGGAATCAAGGTCGGCGGGGGTCCAGGTGTTGGAGATATGCCCTAGAGGCAATAATAAATGTAGTTATTATTATATCTTTGTGTTTATGATAAATGTTTACATTCATGCTATAATAGTATTAACAAGGAAACATTAATACTTGTGTGATTTGTAAACTAAAATAAGAGTCCCTAGTAAAAGCCTCTTTATAATACTAGCTTGTTGGTTAATAGATGATTGTGGTTTCCATATCATGAACATTGAGATGTTATTAACAACAAGATCATATCGTTAGGAGAATGATATGGTGGACATACTCCTATAGATAAGCATAGCATAAAGATCAAGTCATTTTAATAGTTCAATTGCTATATGCTTTCTGATACATTGTTATCTAATTCCTTCGACCATGAGATCATGCATATCACCTTTACCAGATGGATGCTTTGATGACATCAAACACCACACCGTAACTGGGTGGCTATAAAGGTGGCATTGAGTGTTCGGAAAGTATTGGTTGAAACACATGGGTCTAGAGTGGGATTTGTCCATCCATATGACGGATAGATATACTCTGGTCCCTCTCGGTGAAATGTCATCCAATTATCTTGCAAGCATGTGACTGGCTCACAAGGGATCACATATCACGGGAACGAGAAAAGAGTACTTATCGGTAACGAGGTTGAACTAGGTATACAGAGATACCGGCGATCATAACCTCGGATAAGTAAACTATCGTGAGACAAAGGGAAATTGATATCATGTGTAAGTGGTTCATTCGATCGCAAAGTAATCGTAGAAATATGTGGGAGAATTTCCAGATTCCTCTATTGGTTATTGTTTGGAGAAGTGTCTCGATCATGTCCGCATAATTCACGAACTGTAGGGAGACACACTTAAGGATTCGACGTTGTTTGAGTAGTTATGGAATGATGAGAAAGAGACCGAATGTTGTTCGGAGTCTCTAATGGGATTCGGGATATCACGAGGAGATCCGGAATGGTCCGGAGAATAAGATTCATATAAGGAAAGTCCCGTTTCGGAGTTGGAGAATGGTTCCGGTGTTTTCATTGGGAATGTTCTAGAAGGTTCCGGAATGTCCGGCACTCCGGAGGGGAAGGATACATGAATGTGTTATATCAAGTTGGTATGATTGCATCATGTACTCGGTGTCATCGCTGAACAAAATAGAGGGTTTATTCAAATCCTAGTTTGAAAAGTCAAACGGCTAGTTTGAAAGTCAAACGACTAGTTTTGGGAAGTGGAAAAGGAGGAGGAAACCGAGTTGGGGAGGAGTCTCTCCTCCCCACCGCCGGCCAAGCCACTGCCGAGTTGGGAGGGAATCCTCCTCCCTTGGCCGGCCGGCCCCTCTACCTATATAAGGAGGGGCAGGGCTCCCTCCTAGAGACACACAAGATCCTCTCCTCCAAACCCTAGTACCAAGCCGCCGCCGCCTCCATAGCCGCCGCTGGCCCTAGGGCCCTCGCCGCCGCTGCCTAGGTGAAACCCTAGCCGCCGGCCTAGACCCCTCCTCGGCGTGTCTAAACCCTAGATCGTCGAGGGACTCTCTCATACTCCACCATACTCACTCCGGCTTAAGGCGAAGCCCTGCGAGATCTCCCCTCTACTTCCGCATACGCCGCCAGCGGAATCGCGAGGAGAGTACTACAACCTCTGCTGCCTGCTGGAACAAGGGAGAGGAAGGTCTTCGTCGAGTACCGAACGTGTGACCGACTGCCGGAACGCAGCGCCGGAAGGATCGTCTACGCGATCTTGAGATCGGGAAGAGTACGACTACATCACCCACGAGAATCCGCTCTCGTTAAACACTTTGGAATCTTCGAGGGTGAGTTATTCCATCGACTTGTTGCTACAATCTAGTAGATAGATCTTGGCTTGTTTGTTTGTATGCGGTAGAAATTTTTTGTTTTCCATGCTACGAAACCCTACAGTGGTATCAGAGCCGTGTCTATATGTAGATCTGTTGCACGAGTAGAACACAATGGTCATTGTGGGCGTTGATGCTTTTATTGTCGATTGCTTTTTGTGTACTTTGCATCTTGCGGTATGTTGGGATGAAGCGGCCCGAGCTAACCTTACATGACATCGTTCATGAGACTTGCTCCACGCTTGACATGCAACTTGTATTGCATAAGTAGCTTTGCGGGTGCCTGTTTCTCCTAGCATAGTTAAGATCCAATTTACAACAGGTGATTAACAATACTAGTATCAATGTTGTGGTTCATGTTCGTAAGTTAGAACGACACTTATTGAAAGCCCCAAACCACGTAAAATATGCAAATAAAGTAGAGGCGTCTAACTTTGTTTTGCAGGGGTGTGCTGTGATGTGATATGGCCATGATTGTGATTATATTTGATGTATGCAATGTTCCTTATTGTAAGTTGGCAACCGGCAGGAGCCATATGGTTGTCTTTAATTTATGTTAAGACCCGCGTGTCTATTCAAAGTAGTTGTAATAGTTGAAGCCGGTGGACGACAACCATGGAGAAGCGTCATTGACCTTGATGCCATGCCGGTGATGATGGAGATCATGTTCGTGCTAGAAGATGGAGATCGGAAGCACAAAGAAGAAAGGCCATATCATATCACATATTATGAATTGCATGTGATGTTAATCCTTTATGCATCTTGTATTGCTTAGTAGACGACGGTAGCATTATAAGATGATCCCTCATGCACATGAATTTCAAGTCATAAAGTGTTCACCCTTAGTTAGCACCGTTGCTAAAGCTTGTTGTTTCGAAGCACCACGTGATGATCGGGTGTGTTAGATTCCGCAAGTGTATACAACGTGAGCAAGCCAGATTTGCTCTTGTGGAAACTAAGGTTTGATCTTGACGAGCCTAGCATGTACAGACATGGTCTCGGAACACGGATCACCGAAAGGTAAAGCATCAATCATATAGTAGATATGATGAACATGACGATTGTTCGCCATTGAAACTATATCAACTCTCGTGATGATCGGTGTTGATGTGGTGGATTTGGTTTGTGTTATCACTAAAACAATGTGAGGGATATTGTTTTGAGTGGGAGTTCACCTAGATTAATTTTATTATTAATTTGAACTCAATTTGTATAAACTTACTCTAAACTATTACAAATATGTTGTAGATCAATGGCATCCCCTACCATCAATTTTAATGCGTTCCTAGAGAAAGAAAAGTTGAAAAACAATGGAAGCAACTTCGCGGATTGGTTCCACAATTTGAGGATTGTCCTCACAGCTGGTAATTTGACCTATGTGCTGGATGCACCGCTGGGTGACCCACCTGCAGCTGATGCTTCCGATGAAGTGAAGAATGTTTACCTCACTCGGAAGACTCAGTACTCCACAGTTCAGCGTGCTATCTTGTATGGTTTAGAATCGGAGCTTTAGAAAAGGTTTGAGAATTCAGACCCATATGATATTGTCGAGGATCTCAAATTGATCTTTGAGACTCATGCGGCAATTGAGAGCTATGAGGCTTCTGAAAAGTTCTTTAACTGTAAGATGGAAGAGGGCAGCTCCGTCAGTGAGCATGTGCTTAAGATATCTGGGCACGCAAACAAACTTCAAAGCTTGGGTATAGTGATTCCTAATGCTTTGGGGATTTACCGTGTCCTCCAATCACTACCACCAAGTTACAAGAACTTTGTGATGAACTACAACATGCAGAACATGAACAAGACGTTGCCAGAACTCTTTGCCATGTTGAAATCTGCAGAAGTGGAGATCAAGAAAGAGCACCAAGTGTTGTTGGTCAATAAGACCACCAAATTCAAGAAAGGCAAGTCTAAGCAGAAGGGACACTTCAAGAAGGGTGGTAAGAAAGTTACCACGCCAACGAAGAAGACCAAGGCTGGACCTAAGCCTGATACTGAGTGCTTTTACTGCAAGGGAGAAGGTCACTGGAAGCAGAATTGCCCAAAGTACTTGGCGGATTTGAAGAACGGCAACATCAAGAAGAAAGGTATATCTGATATACATGTTATTGATGTGTATCTCACTAGTACTCGTAGTAGTGCCTGGGTATTTGATACTGGTTCGGTTGCTCATATTTGTAACTCGAAACAGGTGCTATAGAATAAACGGAAGATAGCGAAGAACGAGGTGACGATACGCGTTGCAAACGGATCAAAGGTTGATGTGATCGCGGTCGGCACGCTACCCCTTCATCTACCATCGGGATTAGTTTTATACTTAAATAATTGTTATTTGGTGCCTGCGTTGAGCATGAACATTATATCGGGATCTTGTTTATTGCGAGACGGTTACTTGTTTAAATCCGAGAATAATGGTTGTTCGATTTATATGAGTAATATGTTTTATGCACATGCACCTTTGATAGATGGTCTATTCTTGTTGAATCTCGATAGTGGAAATACACATATTAATAACATTGAGGCTAAACGTTTGAAATCGAGCGATAACTCGACCTATATGTGGCACTATCGTCTTAGTCACATTGGAGTGAAGCGTATGAAGAAACTCCATTCCGATGGACTTCTTGAATCACTTGAAAGATGCGAAGCATGTCTGATGGGTAAAATTACTAAGACTCCATTTTCTAGTATGATGGAGCGAGCTACGGACTTATTGGAAATCATACATACCAATGTGTGTGGTCCAATGAGTGTAGCATCGCGCGGTGGTTATCGTTATGTTCTTACCTTCACGGATGACTTGAGTAGATATGGGTATATCTATTTCATGAAACATAAGTCCGAAACTTTCGAGAAGTTTAAGGAATTTCAAAGTGAGGTTGAGAATCAACGTAACAAGAAGATTAAATTTCTATGTTCTGATCATGGAGGTGAATATCTAAGTTACGAGTTTGGCGAGCATTTGAAGAAATGCGGAATACTTTCACAATTGACACCGCCGGGAACACCACAGCGTAATGGTGTGTCCGAACGTCGTAATCGAACTCTCTTAGATATGGTTCGTTCTATGATGTCACTTACAGATTTACCGCTATCATTTTGGGGTTATGCATTAGAAACAGCCGCATTCACTTTAAATAGGGCACCATCTAAATCCGTTGAAACGACACCGTATGAATTATGGTTTGGGAAGAAACCTAAATTGCTGTTCCTTAAAGTTTGGGGTTGCGAAGCCTATGTAAAGAAGTTACAGCCGGACAAGCTTGAACCCAAAGCGGAAAAATGCGTCTTCATAGGATACCCGAAGGAAACTATTGGGTATACCTTCTATCATAGATCCGAAGGCAAAATCTTCGTTGCCAAGAATGGATCCTTTCTAGAGAAGGAATTTCTCTCGAAAGAAGTGACTGGAAGGAAAGTAGAACTCGACGAGGTTGTCGAACCTTCTCTCGAAATTGCGAGTAGCGCAACACCGGAAGAAGTTCCTGTGGTGCCTGCACCGATTAGAGAGGAAGCTAATGATGATGATCATGAAACTTCGGTTGAAGTTGCTACAGAGCCTCGCAGGTCAACGAGAACTCGTACCACTCCAGATTGGTATGATCCCGTTATGAGTGTCATGTTGGTGGACAACACCGATGACCCTGAGACATATGAGGAAGCGATGATGAGCCCAGATTCCAATAAATGGCAAGAAGCCATGAAATCCGAGATTGGATCCATGTACGAAAACCAAGTATGGACTTTGGTGGACTTACCGGATGGCCGGAAGGCTGTCGAGAACAAATGGATTTTCAAGAAGAAAATAGATGCTGATGGTAATGTTACTGTCTATAAAGCTCGACTTGTCGCAAAGGGGTTTCGACAAATTCAAGGAGTTGACTACGATGAGACTTTCTCACCAGTAGCGAAGCTAAAATCTGTGAGGATTATGTTAGCAATCGCTGCATATTATGATTATGAGATATGGCAGATGGATGTCAAAACAGCATTCCTCAATGGAGACATTGATGAAGAGTTGTATATGATGCAACCCAAAGGTTTTGTCGATCCTAAAGATGCTAACAAGGTATGCAAACTTCAACGGTCCATATATGGATTGAAGCAAGCATCCCGAAGTTGGAATCAACGTTTTGATAAAGTAATCAAAAGTTTTGGTTTTATACAAACTTATGGAGAAGCTTGTATTTACAAGAAAGTGAGTGGGAGCTCTGTAGCATTCTTAATACTATATGTAGATGACATATTGTTGATTGGGAATGATGTAGACCTTCTTAATAGTGTCAAGGAATATTTGAATAATAGTTTTTCAATGAAAGATCTTGGCGAAGCAGCTTACATATTAGGCATAAAGATTTATAGAGATAGATCAAGACGCCAAATATCATTGTCACAAAGTACATATTTGGACAAAGTTCTAAAGAGGTTTGGAATGGAAGATAGCAAGAAAGGGTTCTTGCCCATGTTTCCCAATACGACCTTGAGTAAAACTCAAAGTCCGACATCGGCAGAAGATAGAGAAAGGATGAGTAAGACTCCCTATGCCTCAGCCATAGGATCTCTAATGTATGCCATGCTATGTACTAGACCCGACATTGCATATGCTGTTAGTTTAACTAGCAGATATCAAAGTGATCAGAGTGGATCACTGGACAACGATCAAAAACATCCTTAAGTACTTGAGAAGAACTCAGGATATGGTTCTTTCTTATGGTGGTGATGAACAGCTCGTTGTTAATGGTCATACCGATGCTAGTTGGAACACCGATCCGGATGATTCTAAATCACAATCTGGATACGTATTTATTTTGAATGGTGCAGCAGTTAGCTGGAGGAGTGCAAAGCAAAGCGTTGTGGCGAGATCTTCAACTGAATCGGAATACATGCTGCTTCGGAGGCTTCACAAGAAGCGATATGGATGAAAGAGTTCATTACAGAGCTAGGTGTGGTTCCTAGTGCGCTGGACCCAATGTCTATCTACTGTGATAACATGGGCGCCATAGCCAATGCGCAAGAACCAAGGTCACACAAGAAGCTGAAGCATATCAAGCTACGTTTTCACGCTATTCGAGAACATGTCCAAGATGGGGACATAAAGATTTGCAAAGTACACACAGATCTGAATGTGGCGGATCCGTTGACTAAACCTCTCCCGAGGGCAAAACATGACCAGCACCAAACTGCCATGGGTGTTCGGCATATTACCATGTAATCTAGATTAGACGACTCTAGTGCAAGTGGGAGACTGTTGGAGATATGCCCTAGAGGCAATAATAAATGTAGTTATTATTATATCTTTGTGTTTATGATAAATGTTTACATTCATGCTATAATAGTATAAACAAGGAAACATTAATACTTGTGTGATTTGTAAACTAAAATAAGAGTCCCTAGTAAAAGCCTCTTTATAATACTAGCTTGTTGGTTAATAGATGATTGTGGTTTCCATATCATGAACATTGAGATGTTATTAACAACAAGATCATATCGTTAGGAGAATGATATGGTGGACATACTCCTATAGATAAGCATAGCATAAAGATCAAGTCATTTTAATAGTTCAATTGCTATATGCTTTCTGATACATTGTTATCTAATTCCTTCGACCATGAGATCATGCATATCACCTTTACCAGATGGATGCTTTGATGACATCAAACACCACACCGTAACTGGGTGGCTATAAAGGTGGCATTGAGTGTTCGGAAAGTATTGGTTGAAACACATGGATCAAGAGTGGGATTTGTCCATCCATATGACAGATAGATATACTCTGGGCCCTCTCGGTGAAATGTCATCCAATTAGCTTGCAAGCATGTGACTGGCTCACAAGGGATCACATATCACGGGAACGAGAAAAGAGTACTTATCGGTAACGAGGTTGAACTAGGTATACAGAGATACCGACGATCATAACCTCGGATAAGTAAACTATCGTGAGACAAAGGGAAATTGATATCGTGTGTAAGTGGTTCATTCGATCGAAAAGTAATCGTAGAAATATGTGGGAGCCATATGAATTTCCAGATTCCTCTATTGGTTATTGTTCGGAGAAGTGTCTCGATCATGTCCGCATAATTCACGAACCGTAGGGAGACACACTTAAGGATTTGACGTTGTTTGAGTAGTTATGGAATGATGAGAAAGAGACCGAATGTTGTTCAGAGTCTCGAATGGGATTCGGGATATCACGAGGAGATCCGGAATGGTCCGGAGAATAAGATTCATATAAGGAAAGTCCCGTTTTGGAGTTGGAGAATGGTTCCAGTGTTTTCATCGGGAATGTTCTAGAAGGTTCCGGAATGTCCGACACTCCGGAGGGGAAGGGTACATGAATGTGTTATATCAAGTTGGTATGATTGCATCATGTACTCGGTGTCATCGCTAAACAAAATAGAGGGTTTATTCAAATCCTAGTTTGAAAAGTCAAACGGCTAGTTTGAAAGTCAAACGGCTATTTTTGGGAAGTGGAAAAGGAGGAGGAAACCGAGTTGGGGAGGAGTCCCTCCTCCCCACCGCCGGCGCACCACCAAGCCGAGTTGGGGAGGGACTCCCCTCCCTCCCCTTGGCCGGCCGACCCCTCCACCTATATAAGGAGGGGCAGGGCTCCCTCCTAGAGACACACAAGATCCTCTCCTCCAAACCATAGTACCAAGCCGCCGCCACCTCCATAGCCGCCGCCGGCCCTAGGGCACTCGCCGCCGCCTAGGTGAAACCCTAGCCGCCGGCCTAGCCCCCTCCTCGGCGTGTCTAAACCCTAGATCATCGAGGGACTCTCTCATACTCCACCATACTCACTCCGGCTTAAGGCGAAGCCCTGCGAGATCTCCCCTCTACTTCCGGTACGCCAGCCGGAATCGCGAGGAGAGTGCTACAACCTCCGCTGCCTGCTGGAACAAGGGAGAGGAAGGTCTTCGTCGAGTACCGAACGTGTGACCGACTGCGGGAGCGCTGCCGGAACACAGCGCCGGAAGGATCATATACGCGATCTTGAGATCGGGAAGAGTACGACTACATCATCCACGAGAATCCGCTCTCGTTAAACACTTTGGAATCTTCGAGGGTGAGTTATTCCATCGACACATTGCTACAATCTAGTAGATAGATCTTGGCTTGTTTGTTTGTATGCGGTAGAAATTTTTTGTTTTCCATGCTACGAAACCCTACACCAGGGGGCCCACACCCCCTGTAGGCGCCTCTAGCGCTTGCCCGCGCCTAGGGGTGCGGCCACCCTATGGCCCCCCTTCGGCTCTGCTTCGTGGTTCCGTGTTGCTCCGGAAAAAATAATGACTTTGACTTTTGTCATGTCCAATTCCGATAATATTGATGTCATGGTGGTGGCACGGTAGATGCCATGGGTAGGCTTAAGTTGGGGGCCGAATGGGTGCTTGTGGTCACCGGGGAGGGAGTGCATGGTCGAGCCATGCACGAAGAACAAGATGAACTCTCCACACTTAGCGATTTGATTGATACCCGAGAATTACAAGTGCTCCTTGAGCTGTATGAACTAGAGTTCAGTGCACTAGTTCCCTACTTGGTCCAACCTTCTCCTACTACAGCTATGCCCTCCCTTATATAGGCGGTGCTAGCTAGCTTATACCCCTTTGGGTTCTAGGGTTTACTGTTTGAATCTTGGTCCCTACCATGCGGGCCAGGTCATGGGCTTGCCCTAAGCCCAATGGCCTAGTCCCTAAAGCTTGATAGCTAACAGTCTTTTGGTACGTTGCCTCCTGTTCCTTTTGGCGTCACGCAATAACTTTGTACGTCAGCGTATGCTTTGGGCGTCACCCGACTCCTTTTGTGTCACCCGGCGTCACCCTTCTCTTTTGACCATGGTTTACCATGGCCCCTCCTGAACCTTACTCGGAAAGGTGCCACACGTCCTACTAGACTCGGCCCTTCCTCGGTAGACTCGGCTCGTTGGTTCCTGCAAGAATAACAACTTTGTCTTATGCTGGCCGACATATTTCATATGTCGGCCGCACACGCTTCTCTTTCTCGGCCATCCTTACCCGACCTGATTCTTTCTTCATCGGAGCTTACCCAGCTATGCTACGTTTCACCGCTCGTGACCCTACCGGGGGTTATCCCCCTGACATTAGTCCCCGAAGCTGGTGAGGTCTAGCAGTTCAAGCTGTTAGGCGTCTTCAGGTTCCTTTTTTGTGACTGGAACTTAATTTTTGTCTTTATTTGTTGCAATCTTGCAGCTTGTCGAGTCTGTCTGACAGTTTTTGGATCCACTCTTTGACTTCTTGGCTCATTTTTTGCCTCGAGCCGAGTCACTTTGGCCAATTCCGAGTCATTGTCAGCGTGCTTCAGTCACTGAAAGCTGGTAATCATGATTACTTGCCTCAAATTTTGTTCCAAGCCCTGGCGGCACAGTGACGGCTGCACGGTTATTCCCCGTCACTGTGGCAGTCCCATATGCATGCGCCCCTTGTCCTTCCTTTCATGACGTGGCACGGGATTTTTCGTGTATCTCTGGCTATGTGGCGCCCGCTGATTGGCTTACCCGGCCTGGTACACGGCCACACGCTGGCCGCATGGCACAGATGGATCCCACGACCAGGGTTTTTACTGCCCTTAAGTAGGGGTTGGGGGGCTTCCACTTCCCCCACACCCGTTCAGTTTTCCCTTGCCTCTTCTTCTTCCTTGCGCCTGCGAGATCAAACCGCCCCCTTTGTGGTTTCTTCTTCATTTTGTTCTTGCCCTGCAATTGCTCCACTTCTCTTTCCATTCCACAACGGGTTCGTGTTCTTCCAAACCACTCCCGACGACGGAGGAGATCGAATCTGCGAAGCTCATGGACGCCCGCGACGGCGCTGATGGTGCGGAAGAGCAGGAGGTTCCCGCCGGCGAGCGGGGCGGCTGGGAAGGCTCGAAGGTCTCCACCGAGGAGGTGGAATGGCTCCGCTCTACCAGGCGCATTCCACTGCAAGTGGATTGCCTTCTTCCCGCCAGTGAGATATCTCCCAAACCCGATGCTAATGTGCGGGTGGTTTTCCTTTCTCACTTTGAGCGTGGTTTCGCTCTCCCAGTGAGCACCTTCTTCTCCTTGTTTCTCTCCACCTTCCACCTACAAACTCATCATCTTCCTACCAATGCGATTGGCTCTCTTTCCCGCTTTATCTCTGCTAGCGAGGCTTACCTCGGGATTTGGCCTACAGTTCTTCTGTGGGCCAAATATTTTAGATTTAGGGTTCAGGTTGTTCCCCAGCCTGGTGCTCCTCGAGCCGAGAAGAAACCGACTTGGTGCGGTGCCGCTAGCATCACGCCCAGGAGAGACTCCATCTTTCCTCGGGTTTCTGGGCTTGATTCTTGCAAGAAGTGGCATAGGACCTTTTTCTATGTCAAAAAAAGTGGGTCCACCGATAACATCCAGCTCCCCCCTTTCTCGGACGAGGTCCCCAGCAAGAAGCTCTGGCAGCTTGACTTGGAAAGGTGAACAAGGCTAACGCGATCCTGGAAAGGTTGTTGTCGCCGGATGAAAACTTTCATCTTGGCGACACTGACCTCATGTGCGCCTTCATCTCACGCCGGGTAAGCCCCATCCAAGCGAGGAGCCACAAGATGTGCTTCATGAGTGGCTCCCATGATCCCACTCGGCACTCCACTAAGGAGCTCACCCATGACTCCATTGCCCGCCGAGTAAGCTCAATATTTAAACTAAACTTGGCGGATGATTGGGCTTGGAGTTGCCCTCCGTTTATCCGGGTCAGGCCTATCCCCTGGGTAAGTTTTCCGAGTCGTTTTCCTTGACGAGTCGGCTTTAGCTCTTTTGCCACTCTCAGTCTAGTTTTTGGTTACTAATTCTGTTTGTCTTTCGTAGAATCTTGTTCACCAGGTTGATGACAGTACTGTCCCTCCCTGCGGTTATAACGGGGATCGCTCCGACTCCTATGAAGTCGAGTATGACCTGGAGTGCTTCATGCCCATCCCGCATGCTGCTGCTGCTTCAGCTTCGGGTAAGAGTCGATCTCGCAATCCCTTACAAGATTGGTCTGACGATGATGAGGATGATGATTGTACACTTTTGGAGGTACATGACTTGTGACCTTAGTCTCCCAACTTATCCGAGTAAGCCTGTTATTTACTTATGCAGTTGGCCAGGTACATGACACTCCTCCTCTCGCCGTGGGCGGAGTCGGCAAGATCCCCGTCGCCAAGCCGAAGCGACACGGAGCCTCCTCCAGCACTCAGCCAACCAAGAAGATCAAGCCCACTCTAGCAGATCCTATTGCCTCAGTTGCTGCTACGCTGGCTGAGACTCGCCAAGCTGCTGGGAGCCGAGTCACACGCCGAGTCACCCGTGACCCAGTAGTCACCGGGTAAGTTTTTATACTCTGCTTTCATTGTTCTTTCTTTTTCGTCACTGTTGTTCTCTTATACATGTCTTGTTGTTTTCAGCGCCACACCTTTGTCGGCGAACCAGGCTGCTTCTAGCATCGCCTCGCCGCTAAGGCCTGCGCCTCCTCCAGTTGATTCGACGGCGCCGAGTCCCGTCCGAGTCGAGGCTCCCACTGTTGAGGCTCATGCCTCTAAGTGTCAGTTAGACCCGGTAGATCACTCGGCTAGCGCCCCTGGTGCTGGCCAGGAACAATTTTCTGATCTTGGTGCCAATGACTCTAGCGCCGAGAAACCTTCCGCCACCAGTTCCTCTGGCATCAGCCCTCCGGCTGGTGCGAATGAACAACTTCCTGATCTTGGAGCCAGCAAAACTGCTGAGCCCAGTCAGCCGGCTCCACTTTCTTCTCCAAATCCTCCTGCTCGCTCTCCTATTCTGTCAAAGGGCCAGACCCAGCCCAAGGCCTCTAGCTCTGCTCGCCCTTCATCCGGCAAGTCCACCTCCTCCAAGCAGACAACGTTGGTCTGTGCTCCGGGTACTGCTTGTCAGATCCGACCCCCGACATTGGCAACAATGCTTGCTTCAACGGGCAAAGCGGGCGAGTCCGCGGCTGCCGGTTCAGGTGATGTCTCTAAGGCTGTTACCCTCCATACTATTGCCGCTGCGACCCGTGCCAACGTGGGAACTACCCTGAAAATGGGTCAAGTTCTCACTCGGACGCTCAGCGGGAAAAGCCTTGGTTCGGCTGAGCCTTATGCTTTGGCATGGAATGCAGCTGGCGAGCAGGAGGTTAGCACCCGCGCTGGCAAAAAACTGAAGCTGGGCCCCAAGGCCGTCTCTGACATGACCCAGCATGCCATTTCCCTAATGGCCCGCGCCTACGAAGTGAACGAGGTAAAGTAGCTTCTTACTCTTTTGTATTGTTGAGTACTCCCTCCGTTTGGAAATATAAGATGTTTTAGGTTTGTGAATGAGATGTATCTAGACATCTTTTAGTGTATAGATTCATTTGAACCTATACACTAAAATGTGTCTAGATACATCTCTTTCACAAAGCTAAAACATCTTATATTTCTAAATGGAGGGAGTATTTATTTTATACATATCACCTAGTCCCCGAGGTTACTGCCAAATGAAGAACTTATTCGGCCGTAAGCTCCCAATAATCACTTAGTCTTTAAATTTTCACGCCAAGCGAGCTTCGATCCCTAGCCCTCGAGGTTACTGCCGAATGAAAAACTTATTCGTCTGTAAGATCTTAAACCTTGTTATTTCCTTGTGCCAAACTCATATGTTAGAGCTTTGATCCCTAGCCTCGAGGTTACTGCCGAGTGAGGAACTTACTTGGCTGTAAGCTCTTAGATAGGAGGCACTTTTTATCCGGCCGATTGCTTGACCTGTCCTTTACTTACTGACTATTTGCTTTGTACATCTCACATATAACGAGCGCACCAAGGTGCACCAAGATCTCGTTTTGGCGCATCGCAAGCTCAAACTTGCGTATGAGAAGCTGCAGACTGACACCCAAGGCCAAGATAATGTCCTTACTCGTCCTTTCTTTATATTTGGTGTATTTTTCTTTGGTTCGTTTTCTCAATCTCTTCTTGCTATTTTTTCACAGCCTCTGCTCAGTCCACCATCGAGTCTCTTCACTCACAGATCAACGAGGTAGAGAGTAATTTTCGCATATCACAGCTGAAGATATTTCTTTTGGTGCTGACAAGTAGTTTATTCCGAATAAGCAGAGAAGCACCAAGCCGAACTCCAGAAGGAGCGAGATGAGGTGACTCGGTTGAAGAAGCTGATGGCCGAGATGGATCGGAAGCACTTGGCCGAGGTGAAGGGGCTAAAGGAAGAGCTTGCCGAGAAGAATGAGCAGCAGGCCGTCAGCGCCGAGAAGACCAGAAGGCTGCTCGACGAGGCCGAATCATCGGTTGAGTCGGCAAACCTGAACCTTGATGCACTTCAAGCCAAGGCCAAAATTTGGCAGATCAAGCTCGACACTATCAACTCCTTTCTCGGTAGTGAGTTCTTACTCTTTTTTCACTGTATAGGTTGCTCTGGAGTTCTTCCATCTACTTTTGTTATTTTGCTAACTTTCTCTTTTTGCTTGCAGAGAATTTTTCTGAGGCTAACATGTTTGCCATCCGAGCCATGAAGAAAGTGAGGGCCGAATCTGGCGCTCTGGCTGATGGTGAGGTAACCATGGACGAGCTTCTCAAAGTGGTGTCAGAACGGGTCAAGACCCTCAAGTCTTGCGGTGTGAACCTGCTCAAGTCGGCTATCCATGCGTTTCACATGCTTTGGACGGATGAAGACACACCTGAACTCATTGAGCCACTTGCTGAGAGACTGCTCCTTACTGAGGACCGGTTGGATCAATGGCGTGAGTCGGCCGGCCGAGCTGCAGCGGACAAGGCTCTCTCCTTCGTGCTCTCATGGTACGAGGACATCAATCTTGATGTTCTTGCTCATATAAGAGGAGATGGCAAATGGCTCTCAGGAGCGAGCTTACGCCATGATCGAGTACACCATGGTGCATGCTTGGTGCGACGGACCCAGTTTCCTCGACCTCGGCGACCCGCTTGTCTTGGCAGATGGACCGGATGACCCGACCACTGACGCCCCTGACTTGGCAGATGCTCCAAGTGACGCTCCTAGCTCCAAGGGTTCTCCTCCGAGTCCTGCTGCTTCCTAGGCTAACAAGTACTTGAACTTTTGATTAGATCCCCGGTATGCCGGGTACAGATGTAATATACATTGCACTTTAAGTTTGATTACGCGCCTTTTGATAAGGCTTTATATATTTTCGTTATGTTCTGAGTGTGAATCATTTTGCCGTTTCACCTTTCCTTGACTTTGGCCCCTGCCTACCTTTTTTGGTGTTCAACATTAGAGTCTCAAAGTACTAAGGATATAGTTAGCGGATATGAAACTTGGATCACTTGGCTGAGATTATTCAGCACGCAATATAACATGACCTGCAGTGGGTTAGGCAAAGACATAAAGCTGACTCGCGTTTCTCCTTTGTACTTATCCGGCGTTCGTGTTTACCCGTCATACATCCTTTCCTCTTGCTTGCCATGAAGCCGTGTTTTCGGACAACCGCATAGTCGAAGAGTTGATTTTTTTCTGAGTAAACACTACTTGTTCTGATATAAATTTCGGGTGTCACGCCAGCCGACATACAATAATTTATAGGGAAAACTTATGGGGTAGTCCCCGAGTCAGTTTTTCGAGTCATACCATTTTATTATCAGCACATAGCCGACACACACATCCGACGTATGAGAGTTCGAGTGATACATGCATTGCTTCTCCTAAGTATAGAAGGGACAAAGTAATGCCACATTCCATGGCCTTTTGGTCTCATCTCCTGACCTGTACACCTTGTTCTTTTGCGCTTCACGAGCATCTATGAGATAATATAAATCATTGTGCAATGCTTTGCTTATAATGAATGGACCTTCCCATGGGGGTGATAATTTATGCATTCCCATTGTGCGCTGCACCTGCCTTAGCACCATATCCCTTCTCGAAAAACACGAGGTTGCACTTTCCGGCTATGGTAGCGTCGGAGATTCTATTGATATATAGCAGATCTGGATAATGCCAGTTCCCTTGCTTCTTCGAGTAATTCTAATCCATCTTCTCTGGCCTCTTTTACCTCGGCTTCCGAGTATTGCCTTATCCTTGGCGAGTCATACTCTATGTCGGCAGGCAAAACTTCTTCTGCCCCATACACGAGGAAAAATGGCGTATAGCCCGTTGATCGATTCGGAGTTGTTCTTAGGCTCCATAACACTAAGGGCAGTTCCTCTATCCAACAACCAGGTGACCTCTGGAGTGGTTCCATTAAGCGGGGTTTTATCCCTGACAGAACTAAGCCATTAGCCCGTTCAACTTGTCCATTTGATTCTAGATGGGCGACTGATGCTACATCGAGTCTTATTCGGTGTCTCCCGCAGAAACGAGCAAAGTTCGTGCCATTATCAGTGATTATACCGTGCGGGTAACCATATCTTAGGATTATATCCTTTAAGAATGTGACATTTGTTTTACCATCCAATTTTTTGATTGGCTGCACTTCTATCCACTTGGCGAACTTATAAATCATCACCAAAATATGAGTCATGCCTCCCCTTGCTGGTTTGAATGGTCCTACCATATCTAGGCACCATACCGCAAAAGTCCAAGTGATTGGTATAGTCTTTAATTCAGACGCTGGTAGATGTGACTTGGATGCATAGTGTTGACAACCACTGCATTTTCCGACTAACTCTTGCGCTTGTGCCAATGCGCTTGGCCAATAAAATCCATGTCGGAATGCCTTGGCCACCAACGTTGTTGATGACACATGGTGCCCACATTCTCCTTGATGAATATCCAACAAGATCTCCTGGCCTTTCTCTGAGCTGATACAACGCTGCAATATGCTCGTCACACTTCGCTTATATAATTCCTTGTTGATTATGGTGTACACTTTTGCTCTTTTTACTATTTGCCTTGCCAATGTTTCATCATTCGGCAAGGTCCCATCTTTTAAGTAGTCGAATATTGGCTGTTCCCATGTTGGTATCAGTGGTTCCGGGTCTACTTCAGCATCAATTTCCATTGGCTCCGCCGACATGTGCTTTGCCGACATGACCTGAGGAGTCCCCGAGTGTGATTTGGCAGCCCCTGAACTGAGGGGATCAGTCCCCGAGTGATTCGAACCTGCCCATGAGTCGATATACATTGGTACCACATCTGACTCCTGATTCGTCGGGGTAACCCTGATCAAGTCGGATTCTGGTGACGGCTTGATCGATGGTTTCCTAAGGTGCTCCAGCGCTACTCCTGGTGGTATTGCTTGCGGAGATGACCCTAGTTTTGATAGTACATCTGCTGCCTCATTTTCTGCTCTAGGAACGTGATGGAATTTGCATCCGTCAAAGTATCCCAAAATTTGTTGCACATGGAAATGATATAATGCCATGTTTGCATCCAGCGCATCCCAATGTCCAGACACTTGCTGAATCACCAAATCCGAATCTCCAAAACACATGATCCTTTTGATGCCAATCTCTTTGGCCACTTTAATGCCGTGGACAAGTGCTTCATACTCGGCGACGTTGTTGGAAGCAGAAAAATGAATCTGTAACACATACTTGAGTTGATCCCTCTTTGGATATGTGAGCACTATCCCGGCGCCCAGACCCATTTTTGTCTTGGACCCGTCAAAATGCATTTTCCAATAGTTTGGATCTGGCGGTGGTGGTTTGTATTACATTTCCATCAAGTCTACAGAGAAATCTGCAACAGCCTGAGATTTGATTGCATCTCGCCTATCATATTGTGGAGTATATGGTGCCAGTTCTATGGCCCATTTTGCGACTCGACCGCTAGCATCTTTGCTTCCCAATATGTCCGAGATAGGTGCCTCGCATATTACCCAGATTGGGTGTTCTTGAAAGTAATGTTTCAGCTTCTTTGCCGCCATATATACCCCATATGTCATCTTCTGATAATGCGGGTAATTTTGTTTCGAGACAGAGAGCACTTCGCTCAAGTAATAAACTGGTCTTTTGTAACACCCTCAGAATCGGACCTATGCAAGTTTCAGCGATTCCCGCCAAACCCGCATAGAAACGATTCAAAGGTGCCCACCAGGCACTTTCGTGCGGGTGGAAAACGAAGTAATAACATTACACAACAGTCCTCGATGGGACCCATAGAACAGATATATATACAACACGACTCCATGAGTCAAGAATACAGATATACGGTACAAAGATCCAAATCACCTTGAAAAGATGGAGCGTCCGACTACGGACAAGATGCAAATGGGGCTAAGAGCCCTGAAGAATAACCAATGGCGTCCATAACCCTGCCCATGCCAAGCCGGAAGGGTAACCCTGCTAACGACGTCGATCGCAAAACCTGCTTAAACAAAAGGGGTGCCGACAAAGGGCAAAGGAAAAAGAGGAGCGTCGATCTTGAGGCGATTAGCGAGGCTAGAATTCGGCGGTCCTCGCCTACATAGGTATGGTGGACTGGGCGGCAGCGGCAGCATGCACTAAACAACCTATAGAGACTCCATACAACTGGCGACTATCAGAGAGGGGTAAGAAATACCTATTCGGAACCAACCTGATACTACCAACAAACAAACCCGTCCTGGTGTTTCCCCCTCGAAACCAAACGAGGAAGTCAACCGAGGAACTCACACCGTTGGTAGTTTTATTTATTCAGTTATTGTTGCAGCAATTACTAGTCAGGTGCAGATAATCATCCTGATAAAATAAGCAGTGGGCACTTTTAGTTAACCATTCCGTTATAGTAGCAACACTTACTAATCAGATACAATTAGCATGAGATAACCCAAAACCCAGCAGTTGTTGGTACTTTTATTTAGCCATTCCGTTGTAGTTGCAATACTTACTAGTCAGGTACAATGGTCGCAAGCGACACTCCAAACAAGCAATTGTGGACAATATTATTTAGCCATTCCATTATAGTGAAGCTGATTACTAGTCATCATAAAGTCAAATTTATAGCACTACTTTAGTTATGCTTGTCTATGGTCGAGATACTGTGCTCCAAGTCGTCCATAACCGCGGACACGGCTTTCAGAAAGTTTTAACCCGGCCGGGGTGCACCAATAGCAACACACGCTCGATCAACCTCGGAAAAACCAAATCAAAACCCAACGAGGCCTTCACGACAAAGCAATCACAGGATTCAGAAGTATTTCAGGGGGCCACCCCATTGAGTAGACCCGCAACGAAGCCAGCTGACTCCGAGACGGACTCAAGGTTTGCGACAATGGCTGTAAACGACTGGGAACCCGAAAGTGTGGTTGGGCTTGTCGATACCGCGAAAACATTCCGCTTACCTAAGCGATGCGTGCTCCTCGCAATCGTAAATACAGAGTAGCATGGCATCGTACGACATGATAGTAAATAAAACCTCAAACTAGTTTGTGGCCCCAAGAAATAAGACTGAATCAAGCTATGGCTTAGGGGGTCCCATAATCCTCCCGGATGTGGATAGCGCGATAAAATCAATGAACAGGTATCAAGTACTCGGGGTCCTACGGGACACAAGTGGGCGTTCGGAAACCAAATATTATCTATCACCCACCGATGCCTCTACTTACTTCAATTTTAGTTGTTAAACAGGAATTTAAAGTGAACGTTAAGTAAAGCCATGATCATCTCCAACATCAAACATGCGGCAAGGCTCCAACAACTGTGGCAATTGACGACACGCAATAGCACTAGAGCAAGCGACTAGGACGCGCAAGTCCAACTATCTACCAACACAGGTATTAGGATGTGTCCAAGGCAATATAAGGCTGCAAGGATATCACGGGAACGAAAACTAGAGCATCGCATCTCAGATAGCAATAGATCAACATGAGGGAAATAAATACTATAAAAGTAAGATAGGTAGAAAGGGGGAGATGCTCGCCTGAAAACATTGCCGAAGGTTCATCCGAAGATCGGGGCGAAGCTCACATCAACTCAACGGCCTTATCCGCGAAGAAGCAAAACACTAGAATAAACACCGGATGCAATATTTAAGATTACGGCAGAAGATCGGGCATGATGCATGTATGATGCATGGCATGGCAAAACTGCGGTGCAATTGGATCATATTAAGCGGAACCGGGGTCCCGACAATTAATTAAACGGTTCAAGTTATTTAGAAGCCCCGCAATTTAAATGTTGTTATATCAGGGCAAGATAAGTTATCGGTTCGCTACACAATTTAAATGAGGCCAATATGAGACTAGATTTGCCCGCATATGGGCCCCATATTTAATTATTAGGTGAATCGACATAAGGCCCCCAAACCACATGATATGCATGCGAGATGAATGATTTGATATGCAACAATTGTATTATATTATAAAATTAGGGTTTGGAAGGGTTCACACATTAGGGGTCTCGGCGAACTTGGGGTTCGAGGTTGAGTCGGTCTCGAGGTCGAGGTTCGACGGATCGTTCTCGGATTACTGGGGTAGATCTTGTTGCATCCGCGAGGAAGGACTTGGTTCGGTGTCGGGGGTGCATCGGAATCGCCCTGGTCGGTGCCGATCTTGTCGTCGATGTCAAACTTGAGTGGGTCGGGTACCGGGGTCTTCGGATCCGTGAAGACGGTCATGGCGTTCCGGCTTCAATTACCGGTGTACTTGGTTCCGGTAACGGTGGTCGCAGGCAGAACTTGTCGAGAACAACAAGGATGACCTTGTCACACTCCTCATCCTAGTATGTTGTGGACTGTAGACGAGGACGCGAAGTGTACAACACCACCATCTTGTTAGCATCGCGCCACACCTCAACCACACATCAGATTACCAAAGACTTTGAGGGCTGCACAAAACCGGAACGGGCACGAATGCATCTTAACATGTTGAACAGAAG
Source organism: Avena longiglumis (assembly GCA_030063025.1). Lineage (NCBI taxonomy): Eukaryota > Viridiplantae > Streptophyta > Magnoliopsida > Poales > Poaceae > Avena > Avena longiglumis. The sequence goes on along the minus strand of CP125978.1, from coordinate 143,617,091 downwards.
AGCAACATAGGGGAGCCACATGGCTCAGCATGGTTATGCTACAGACGCGAGACACGGCGAGCACCTGCAGATGGAAACCACGGTAGGCTTGGGGCCACTAACTTTCTGCAACAGGAGCGGTCAGAGGTGCTGCCGGAGGGAACTCGATCAGGGGGCACGATCTTGTGGAGACGATAAGAGAGTGCTCGTGAGGCGCTACCGCGTAACATGGAGGCTCGAATGTTGGGGTCCCGGGCGGCGGTCGAGGACCAGCCTGGTCGAGGGCGAGCAGAGACGCTGGAAGGCGGGTCCGAGGGGCGCGGCACGTGGAGGCGGCGTGGGGGTCATGGAGGCGGGCCGAGCAGCACGGCAGAGGGCGGTAGGGAGAAAGGGGCCGGCGGCGGGCTGGTGGTCGGAGGACGACGGGACCGTGGCGGGCGGTTGGTGGCGACGGGCGGCGCGGAGCCGGCGGGAGGCGGCCAGAGGTCGAGGAGGCCGGCGGCGCGACCAGGCCGAAGCAGGGCGAGAGGGCGGCTCGATGGAGACGGTGGGGGGCGCGGGGCAGAGGGGAAGCGGCCGGGGCTAGGAGGAGGAGCGCGGCGGGCGGGATGCGCTCGCCGGAGAGGAGGGGAGGAGGCGGCGCGGACGGGGGGAGCAGAGGCGGTGAGACGGAGGTTGGGGCGGGAAGAGGACGATGCGGTGGGGGCGAGAGGCGAGCGGGGTGGCCGGACGGCGGCGGCGGGGGAAGGAGCAGAGGGCGTGGGAGGAAGGTGCCGCGCGGGACAGGGAAGAGAGGAGGAGGGGGGTGGTGTGGCTCGGTCGGGTGGGACCCAGGCGTGGGGTCGGCAGGGGTGGGTGGTTGTGTGGCCCTGTGTGCGTTGGGTGTGTGGCGTCGGTGTGGGTTGGGTGAGAGGCAGGTGAGGGAGAAGAGAGGGATGGGGTGAGGTGTCAGCATATGAGTGGTGGGGAGGAGGGAGAGAGGTGAGGTGGCGACAGCCGATTGGAGGGAGTGATGTGGAGGTAGGGGTGGTAGACTAGGTTGGGTAGATTTAGGATTTGGGGTGGACCGATTTAAAAATGGGGGGTGTCGTTCGGGTCGAAGCGGCCCGTTCGACTGCCCCCACTAAAAGAATTAAATGTTTTATTTATTTCAAACAAGCCTTTTGCAAACTGATAGCAGACAAAGCAAAAATAATCCGGAGACCCGGGTTTGGTTTTGAATTAAAGACGGGGCGTTTAGAAAACAAAAACAGGTTTTTCCGAAATAGTTTATGCAGGCCAAATGCAAGGTGATGACGATGCTCAAATGCAATGTGGCATGATGACATGAGCATGCGGTCATGATGATGCAATGCACCAAATCAACGCGATTTTCTGGTAGTGGTTTTGCGGGATGCCACAATTCGACACCACTAACAATGGATCTCGCCCTCGAGATCCGCCTCATGGTACCAGAAAGAAGGTCGGTGATCTGCATCTTCTCGCTTCGTGTAGATCCTCGCGACACCACTAACAAGAGGTCGTTGTCCGTGATCGTCGAGGGAACCCTCCGGGAACAAAAGGTCGAAGGTAGAGGTATCGAAAAATGAAGCCACCTCTAGCTTCCGTGGACGGAGTAAAATCGCTGGATCCCCTGATTCGATGTACAAGAGCGAATGATAAAAGTAGTGGTATGGTAGCTACTCCATCCCGCACTCAAACCATTACTCTGCACACGAATTGGCGGATTATGCAACCAACTCTCGGAATTAGACTGAAGATCTCGACAAGCGAGGTTCGGAAACAAAGGAGTGATGCAGACTCTGCATCGGATCTGGCGTAGATGATATCGTCGCGTCGGAAAACACCGGAAGGCACAAACAAGGGACAAAGAATGGTACCACAGTGGATGGACTCCTCAGGCAGCATGAACACCGGATGGTAGAACACCGTTATCAAATAGGAAGCGAAACCCTGAAGGTACGACGGAACCCAACCACGAGAAATCCTGGACTCAAAGAAAGAGAAGAGAGCGGATTCAAAACGCGTAGAGATGAGAGGAGAATAGCAGAGGGGTAAGGAATAAAATCAGACCTAATCGGAACTATCCAACCGATTTTTCAAAAAATAGTTTTAACACTCTACTTCGGCCGTTAGCTAGGTTATCCTACAGGCTGGACTTGTGGGGTATCGCAACTGCTGAGCTCTGATACCACTCTGTAACACCCTCAGAATCGGACCTATGCAAGTTTCAGCGATTCCCGCCAAACCCGCATAGAAACGATTCAAAGGTGCCCACCAGGCACTTTCGTGCGGGTGGAAAACGAAGTAATAACATTACACAACAGTCCTCGATGGGACCCATAGAACAGATATATATACAACACGACTCCATGAGTCAAGAATACAGATATACGGTACAAAGATCCAAATCACCTTGAAAAGATGGAGCGTCCGACTACGGACAAGATGCAAATGGGGCTAAGAGCCCTGAAGAATAACCAATGGCGTCCATAACCCTGCCCATGCCAAGCCGGAAGGGTAACCCTGCTAACGACGTCGATCGCAAAACCTGCTTAAACAAAAGGGGTGCCGACAAAGGGCAAAGGAAAAAGAGGAGCGTCAAGATCTTGAGGCCAAGACAGCGAGGCTAGAATTCGCGGTCCTCGCCTACATAGGTATGGTGGATCAAGGCAGCGGCATCATGCACTAAACAACCTATAGAGACTCCATACAACTGGCGACTATCAGAGAGGGGTAAGAAATACCTATTCGGAACCAACCTGATACTACCAACAAACAAACCCGTCCTGGTGTTTCCCCCTCGAAACCAAACGAGGAAGTCAACCGAGGAACTCACACCGTTGGTAGTTTTATTTATTCAGTTATTGTTGCAGCAATTACTAGTCAGGTGCAGATAATCATCCTGATAAAATAAGCAGTGGGCACTTTTAGTTAACCATTCCGTTATAGTAGCAACACTTACTAATCAGATACAATTAGCATGAGATAACCCAAAACCCAGCAGTTGTTGGTACTTTTATTTAGCCATTCCGTTGTAGTTGCAATACTTACTAGTCAGGTACAATGGTCGCAAGCGACACTCCAAACAAGCAATTGTGGACAATATTATTTAGCCATTCCATTATAGTGAAGCTGATTACTAGTCATCATAAAGTCAAATTTATAGCACTACTTTAGTTATGCTTGTCTATGGTCGAGATACTGTGCTCCAAGTCGTCCATAACCGCGGACACGGCTTTCAGAAAGTTTTAACCCGGCCGGGGTGCACCAATAGCAACACACGCTCGATCAACCTCGGAAAAACCAAATCAAAACCCAACGAGGCCTTCACGACAAAGCAATCACAGGATTCAGAAGTATTTCAGGGGGCCACCCCATTGAGTAGACCATAGCAAACGGTGACTCCGAGACGGACTCAAGGTTTGCGACAATGGCTGTAAACGACTGGGAACCCGAAAGTGTGGTTGGGCTTGTCGATACCGCGAAAACATTCCGCTTACCTAAACAGTACAGTGTGCTCCTCGCACAATCGTAAATACAGTAGTAGCATGGCATACGTACATGATAGTAAATAAAACCTCAAACTAGTTTGTGGCCCCAAGAAATAAGACTGAATCAAGCTATGGCTCAGGGGGTCCCATAATCCTCCCGGATGTGGATAGCGCGATAAAATCAAGGAACAGGTATCAAGTACTCGGGGTCCTACGGGACACAAGTGGGCGTTCGGAAACCAAATATTATCTATCACCCACCGATGCCTCTACTTACTTCAATTTTAGTTGTTAAACAGGAATTTAAAGTGAACGTTAAGTAAAGCCATGATCATCTCCAACATCAAACATGCGGCAAGGCTCCAACAACTGTGGCAATTGACGACACGCAATAGCACTAGAGCAAGCGACTAGGACGCGCAAGTCCAACTATCTACCAACACAGGTATTAGGATGTGTCCAAGGCAATATAAGGCTGCAAGGATATCACGGGAACGAAAACTAGAGCATCGCATCTCAGATAGCAATAGATCAACATGAGGGAAATAAATACTATAAAAGTAAGATAGGTAGAAAGGGGGAGATGCTCGCCTGAAAACATTGCCGAAGGTTCATCCGAAGATCGGGGCGAAGCTCACATCAACTCAACGGCCTTATCCGCGAAGAAGCAAAACACTAGAATAAACACCGGATGCAATATTTAAGATTACGGCAGAAGATCGGGCATGATGCATGTATGATGCATGGCATGGCAAAAGTGCGGTGCAATTGGATCATATTAAGCGGAACCGGGGTCCCGACAACTAATTAAACGGTTCAAGTTATTTAGAAGCCCCGCAATTTAAATGTTGTTATATCAGGGCAAGATAAGTTATCGGTTCGCTACACAATTTAAATGAGGCCAATATGAGACTAGATTTGCCCGCATATGGGCCCCATATTTAATTATTAGGTGAATCGACATAAGGCCCCCAAACCACATGATATGCATGCGAGATGAATGATTTGATATGCAACAATTGTATTATATTATAAAATTAGGGTTTCGGGAAGGGGTTCACACATTAGGGGGTCTCGACGAACTTGGGGTTCCAGGGTTCGGGGTCGGTCTCAGGGTCCAGGGTTCGACGGATCGTTCTCGGATTACTGGGGTAGATCTTGTTGCATCCGCGAGGAAGGACTTGGTTCGGTGTCGAGGGTGCATTGGAATCGCCCTGGTCGGTGCCGATCTTGTCGTCGATGTCAAACTTGAGTGGGTCGGGTACCGGGGTCTTCGGATCCGTGAAGACGGTCATGGCGTTCCGGCTTCAATTACCGGTGTACTTGGTTCCGGTAACGGTGGTCGCAGGCAGAACTTGTCGAGAACAACAAGGATGACCTTGTCACACTCCTCATCCTAGTATGTTGTGGACTGTAGACGAGGACGCGAAGTGTACAACACCACCATCTTGTTAGCATCGCGCCACACCTCAACCACACATCAGATTACCAAAGACTTCGAGGGCTGCACAAAACCGGAACGGGCACGAATGCATCTTAACATGTTGAACAGAAGAGCAACATAGGGGAGCCACATGGCTCAGCATGGTTATGCTACAGACGCGAGACACGGCGAGCACCTGCAGATGGAAACCACGGTAGGCTTGGGGCCACTAACTTTCTGCAACAGGAGCGGTCAGAGGTGCTGCCGGAGGGAACTCGATCAGGGGGGCACGATGCTGTGGAGACGATAAGAGAGTGCTCGTGTGAGGCGCGCCTGGCAGAACATGGAGGCTCGAATGTTGGGGTCCCGGCGGCGCGGTCGAGGACCAGCAGCTGGTCGAGGGCGGAGCAGAGAGACGCGGGGAAGGCGGGTCCGGCGGCGGCCGGCGGGCGACGTGGAGGCGGCGAGGGGGCCGCGGAGGCGGGCCGGCGAGCACGGCAGAGGGCGGTAGGGAGGAAGGGGCCGGCGGCGGGCTGGTGGTCGGAGGACGACGGGACCGGCGGCGCGGTTGGTGGCGACGGGCGGAGCCGCGGGAGGCGGCGAGGTCGAGGAGGCAGCGGGCGCGACCAGGCCGAAGCAGGGCGAGAGGGCGGCTCGATGGCGACGGTGGGGGGCGCGGGGCCGAGGGGAAGCGGCCGGGGCTAGGAGGAGGAGCGCGGCGGGAGGGATGCGCTCGCCGGAGAGGAGGGGAGGAGGCGGCGCGGACGGGGGAGCAGAGGCGGTGAGACGGAGGTTGGGGCGGGAAGAGGACGATGCGGTGGGGGCGAGAGGCGAGCGCGGTGGCCGGACGGCGGCGGCGGGGGAAGGAGCAGAGGGCGTGGGAGGAAGGTGCCGCGCGGGACAGGGAAGAGAGGAGGAGGGGGATGGTGTGGCTCGGTCGGGTGGGACCCAGGCGTGGGGTCGGCAGGGGTGGGTGGTTGTGTGGCCCTGTGTGCGTTGGGTGTGTGGCGTCGGTGTGGGTTGGGTGAGAGGCAGGTGAGGGAGAAGAGAGGGATGGGGTGAGGTGTCAGCATATGAGTGGTGGGGAGGAGGGAGAGAGGTGAGGTGGCGACAGCCGATTGGAGGGAGTGATGTGGAGGTAGGGGTGGTAGACTAGGTTGGGTAGATTTAGGATTTGGGGTGGACCGATTTAAAAATGGGGGGTGGTCGTTCGGGTCGAAGCGGCCCGTTCGACTGCCCCCACTAAAAGAATTAAATGTTTTATTTATTTCAAACAAGCCTTTTGCAAACTGATAGCAGACAAAGCAAAAATAATCCGGAGACCCGGGTTTGGTTTTGAATTAAAGACGGGGCGTTTAGAAAACAAAACCAGGTTTTTCCGAAATAGTTTATGCAGGCCAAATGCAAGGTGATGACGATGCTCAAATGCAATGTGGCATGATGACATGAGCATGCGGTCATGATGATGCAATGCACCAAATCAACGCGATTTTCTGGTAGTGGTTTTGCGGGATGCCACATCTTTGGACTGATTTGCCCCCTTCTTCTCATTCAACCTCTATTATTGCACGTACGACTCTATTGGTTGCGGCGACATAGAGCAACATTGGATCTTTGGATAGTGGTGATGCTAATATTGGTGCTGTTGCCAACATTTTCTTTAATTCATGGAAAGCGCTATCAGCTTGCTGTGTCCATGTGAATTTGTCTGATTTCTTCATCAGTTGATATAGTGGTAGGGCTTTTTCACCTATCCGACTAACAAACCTGCTCAACGAGGCCAGGCATCCAGTAAACTTCTACACATCGTTGAGGGTTTTTGGCAATTCCATTCTCTCGATGGCCCTGATTTTTGTCGGGTTAGCTTCAATTCCTTGGCTGGATACAAGGAATCCGAGTAATTTGCCAGCCGGGACACCAAATGTGCATTTTTCCGGGTTAATCTTCATCCGGAATCTTCTCAAGTTTGCGAATGTTTGACGCAAGTCCTCAATTAGAGTATGACTTTGCTTGGTTTTTATTAACACGTCATCGACGTATACTTGAATGTTTTTGTCCAATTGATCTTGCAAGCATTTCTGCATGCATCTTTGATATGTTGCACCTGCATTTCTCAACCAAATGGCATGGTACGATAGCAATAATCCCCATACAGGGTGATAAAAGCTGTCTTTATTTGATCATCCGGATTCAGTGGTATCTGATGGAATCCAGAATACGCATCCACAAATGACAACAACTCACATCCAGCAGTAGAATCTATGACTTGATCGATCCGTGGCAGGGGAAATGGATATTTTGGACACGCCTTGTTGAGGTTCGTGTAATCAATACACATGCGTCATACCACTGCCACGTTCGGGTCATCTTTTTTCTTCTCGACCAAGACTAGATTTGACAACCAATCCGAGTTCTGTACTTCCATGATGAATCCAACAGCTAAGAGTCTGGCAATCTCGACAGCTATTACTTTCCTCCTATCTTCGGCGAAGCGGCAGAGGGGTTGCTTCACTGGCATGGCATATGGTGTTACATGAAGAGATTGCTCAGCCAGCTCCCTCAGAACTCCTTGCAGATCCTGAGTGAACCATGCAAAGATATCTCGATTCTCATAGAGGAAGCTGGTGAGCTCGCTTTCCTATTTGTCCGTGAGGCCAGCCCCAATGATAACTGTGCGCTCTGGGAAAGTCTCATCCACCTGTACTTTCTTGGTTTCTTTGGTAGCTTGAAATGACACATTGCCATGCGGGTTGGTGAGTGCCGACATGGACATTTGTGCTGCTTTGGCCAATGCTGCCACTTCCAACATTTGATTCTTTTCTTGTGCTATGACGAGTGACTCGGCCAGTGAAGATCCGACTGAGGCACAAGCAATGGATATTTTGTAGTCCCGTTCAACTGTAATCACCCCACATGGGCCTGGCAGCTTCATCTTTAAGTAAGCAATGTGGGGAGTAGCCATAAACCTTACCATAGCCGGCCTGCCGAGTAGGGCATGATATGAGCTGACCAAATCCACTACCTCGAACTCTATGGCTTCAGTGCGACAGTTCTCTCTGTTACCGAATAAGACATCAACCCAGATCTTGCCAATTGGCTCACAGGACAGTCCCGACACAATTCCATGGAAAGTGGTCTTAGTCAGCTCCAGCATGTTCATGGTAATGCCTAGCTTGAGCGTAGTATCCTTGTACATGATGTTGATGCTACCGCCATCATCGATCATCACTTTTGAAAACTTGACATTGATATCTGGGCCCATGAACGTTGGATCCAAAACCAGAGCATATCCTCCTGGGGTTGGCATGATTTGGGGTGATCTTTTATGCTACAAGTTATATTTTTGTTGGTCCTGATATTGCTTCCTTTGTTCGTATGGCTTTTGCCATCATTCTTTGGCACCCACTGTTGTTTTCCACTTGTCCTTTGGCGTTGGCTACTTCCAACATCTGGATGATCTTGACCTACGACGGCAACCTGAGTCGAACCATATCTGTAGTCTTTCGTCTCTTCTCTTGCTTATGTACTCGGATCTTTCTTGGCGCCTTTGCGACCCGACAGCGTCATAGATCTATGTCTCAGTCATCCCGTCTGCCGACATAAGCAGCGGCTGAGTCGGATCTCCTAACACATACAAATCAGCAATTCTTATCGTTTCTGCCAGACTTGCCAGCATATCTCTCTATAACCTTTGCCACAGCACACTTCCATGTCTGCATCCTTGTGCAAACCAAGCGATTGCCTATGACTCGATTACCCCTTCACAAGAGTTGCGCATCGTACACCACCTTGTGAGGAATTCCCTGTCTGTTTCATTCGGTCTTTGCTTGCACATCACCAGTTACTGTGGGCGATTCGGCCTCTTGTAAGTACTCGTGAAATTGCTCACAAAAGCATCTTGAAAATCGATCCAGCTATTAATGCTTCCGGGTGTCAAATTGTTCAGCCATACCCGAGCTGGTCCTTCCAAAATTTGCGGTACATAATGTACTGCCCATCTCAAATTTCCTACGCGATTTTCACAGCAATTCCATAATCTATGAGCCAGTCCTCTGGCTTTGTACTTCCATCATACGTTTTTTCCCTCTTGCCAGCTGGAAATTTGGTACCGGCGGCTCCTTCATGATCCTTGGGCCAAAGCATGGTGGACCCTGCGGACCTTGCGATTCAATCAGCTCTGCCATCTTTATTCGGTCAAGATTCAGCCTTGCATTATCCGACTGAAGGTTCCTACCTCCGAGTCTAGATCCCATTGCTTTATATGCGTGATCTGGCAATTCATATCCGTCATTCACCATAGTCGAGTAACCATCATTGTACTTATTGGCATTCGGGTCAGCAGGCTGTTGTGCTGCCTTTCCCGTGCTTTGCTGTCTTCTTTCGGGTTGAGCTGGTGCATTATTCGGCGCTATATTTCCTCCTCTTGCCGAGTGAGTTCCACGCCTAGCTTGAGGCGCAAATTTTTTCCCTCCGTTGTCGTTTCTTTGCCCTGCTTGCCTTTCTCGGCCTGCATTCTCCTGGTTTTCATTTCCTTGGGCATTATTCCTTCTTTCCCCCTGCGCATGTGTCGGGTTTCCTTGAGCCATTGCCGGATCATAGGTGACCATCTGCTTGTTTCTTCTAGAATCCACACTCTTTTCTTTTCTCGGTCTTGGCACCACTCCGGGTGAGGATGCTGTGTGCCCCGCCGATCTTGCCGGAACATGAGTTGCCGAGTGAACCAGCTGTGACCTTCCTTCTATACCCGGATTTGCTCTGTAATACACTTCATTCAGCATGCTAGCTGCTCTTACTAGTTCATTGACTCGTTCTTGTTGTCTTTTCTTTGCTTCTCCCTCCAAATGGGGTAATTCTGCCATTGCTGCTTCTGCTGATCGCAGATTAGCTGCTGTTGTGTTATATGTTGGCTGCATAGCTATTTCGTTGCTATGCTCTAGCATTATTTTTGACGTCGCATCTGCCATCACTTCATTGAGGTTTCTTCCTCTAAATCTCATCGCATCAAGCCGGGTCTTCGTGCCCTTGACTCAATTTGCCGAGTTGAGCTCTCGGATCGTGATATCCACATCTTGTTGTAACTGCGCTAATTCCTTGGATTTATCCAAAACTTTTATCCTGGCTTCCTACAACTCGGCTTGCACACGTGCCGGGTCAGTTGCCTGCGCTACTGGCTCTGCCAACTTGTCTATCGCTTCCTGCAGCTCCTTAGCCCTTTTACTCCTAGCTATGTTTTCTGGCTTTTCCAATGGTGCTTTTGCTGTTCTTGCAACCCTTGGCGTTTCCTCATGATTTCCTCCCTCAACATTCTCATTCACTACTGGAACTATTGGTGGAGCCACGGGGTTTGGGGCTGTCATCATTACCTCCATGGAGACAAGTTGGTGAAGCTTCCCTGTGACAGGAATCGCGGGTGGATCCGGCGCCAGGACGATGTGCTCCGGATATGTGCGCTCCACGCGCATTGCGATGTAGATCTGGTGCTCGCCGAACTTGATGAAGCGACCTCCCCTAGGGAACGGCTTGGTCCCTAAGCAGGCCGCGTTGTCGCTGACGAAGTTGAGCTCTCCAAACCTCTGGATGAGGCCGGAGTAGACGCGCTCGCCGGTCTTGGTGATGATGTTGCCTGTCCGGATGAAGACTCCATCAAGCACCTGCTTCTGCCCCCACGATGGTTGCCAACTGTCGTGGTGGTGGCACGGTAGATGCCATTGGTAGGCTTAAGTTGGGGCCGAATGGGTGCTTGTGGTCATCGAGGAGGGAGTGCACGGTCGAGCCATGCACGAAGAACAAGATGAACTCTCCACACTTAGCGATTTGATTGATACCCGAGAATTACAAGTGCTCCTTGAGCTGTATGAACTAGAGTTCAGTGCACTAGTTCCCTACTTGGTCCAACCTTCTCCTACTATAGCTATGCCCTCCCTTATATAGGCAGTGCTAGCTAGCTTATACCCCTTTGGGTTCTAGGGTTTACTGTTTGGATCTTGGTCCCTATCATGCGGGCCGGGTCATGGGCTTGCCCTAAGCCCAATGGCCTAGTCCATAAAGCTTGACAGCTAACGGTCTTCTGGTACGTCGCCTCATGTTCCTTTTGGCGCCATGCAGTAACTTTGTACGTCAGCGTATGCTTTGGGCGTCACCCGGCTCCTTTTGTGTCACCCGACGTCGCCCTTCTCTTTTGACCATGCTTTACCATGGTCCCTCCTAAACCTTACTCGTAAAGGTGCCACGCGTCCTACTAGACTCGACCCTTCCTCGGTAGACTCGGCTCGTTGGTTCCTGCAAGAATAACAACTTTGTCTTATGCGGGCCGACATAGTTAATATGTCGGCTGCACACGCTTCTCTTTCTCGGCCGTCCTTACCCGGCCTGATTCTTTCTTCACTCGCAGCTTACCCAGCTATTCTATGTTTCACCGCTCGTGACCCTACCGGGGGTTATCCCCCCGACCATTGCTTTTCTGCCTTTTTGGAACCAAAACCAGAAGAAAATAGACAACTAGTGCTGTGGCAACTTGTTACTAGGTTAGTTCCTGAAAAGATATAAAACACCTCAAAGTATAGACAAAGCAAAGCAAAGTAGATGCAAAACAAGCATGGAGCATTAAAAATTATAGATACGTTTCCGACGTATCAGGGATGGACATGGTTGGACCGTTCAAGACAGCTTGATCCGGTATGACACACTTGCTCGTACTAGTGGACAAATTCACCAAGTGGATCGAGGCAAAGCCCATAAAGAAGCTGGACGGGGCAACAACGGTCAAGTTCTTCACGGACATCATCATACTCTTCGGCTATCCACACAACATCATCACAGACAAGGGCAAATTTTTTGCCAAGGGGGTTTTCACGCGTTTCTGTGGAGAAAAGGGAATCCACCTGGACCTAGCCTCGGTCGCACACCCTCAGTCAAATGGGCAGTGCGAGCATGCAAACAGCTTGGTCCTAGCCAGAATCAAACCAAGATTGATCGAGCCACTTGTTAGGTCCCCCGGATGTTGGATAGAGGAACTGCTAGCTGTGTTATGGAGCCTACACACCACCCCAACCGGTCAACCAGCTTCACGCCGTTCTTCCTCGTCTACGGTGCAGAAGCAGTCCTTCCCACTGACATTGTGGCATCCCGCAAAACCACTACTAGAAAATCACATTGTTTTTGTGCATTGCATCATCATGACCGCATGCTCATGTCATGATGCCACATTGCATTTGAGCATCATCATCATCTTGCATTTGCTTGCATAAAACTATTTACGGAAAAACCTATTTTTGTTTTCTAAATACCCCGCAATTATTTCAAAACCCCAAAACCGGGCCTCCAGATTAAGTTGTTTTGTCGGCCAACGGTTTGCAAAAACCTGTTTAAACAAATAAAATATTTAATTATTTTAGTAGGGGCAGCCAACCGGGCCGATCCGACCCAGTCGACCAACCCAGAATAAAACCAGCCCACCCGAATTCCTAAAACTACCTAGTCCTAATCTACCCACCAATCACAGCTCGCCACCTCACCCCTGGACCCAATCCCCACCCACCTTGCCACCTCATCAATCCACCCTGCAGCACCCCTCTCTCTCTCACACACTCCCGACTCCTACCCCCTCTCCCTTACAGCCTGGCCCCACCCCAACCCGCTGCCACCTCACCCCAACTCCCTCCCTCACCCCCACACCGACCCACTCCCTCTCTCCTCCCTGCCACCCCGGTCCCACCACCCCTGGACCCTCACCCTCTCCCTCTCGCCTCCTCGTCCGGCCCCACCCGCAGGGACACACGCAGCAGCCTCCCCGCGTGGCCCCACCCGGCAGACCCTGGACCCGTCCCCGTGCCCCGGTCCCACCCCCACCTCCCGCTTCCTCCTCTCTCCCCACGCCCCCGACACCCTCCTCTCTCCCCGCGTCTCCTCCTCCCTCCGGCCACCTGCCTCCACCCCACCTCGCCGCTCGCCGTCCCCCTCCTCTCCTCACCGCGCTCGCTCCGCCTTCTTCCCTCCCCGGCTGCCACCGCCTTCGCCTCGCCCCGCCTCCCGCTGCCGCCTCCTCCTCTCCGCCGCCTGTCTCTGCTGCCCTTGCCCCGCCGCCTGCAAGCTCCGCCACCGTGGCGCTGGCCACGAGCTCCCCGTGCCGCCCTCCGCTCATGAGCACCTTCCCCTCTACCCCGATCCCCAGCGCCGCCACATCGGGACCCCGCCGCCCTGCACCTCCTCGCCTCCGCGCCTCCCCGCCGGTCGCCCCTCCTCCGCCTCTGTCGCCCGCGGCCAGCTCGCCAGGCGCCACCATCCCCGCGCCATCGCCCCGCGGAGCTTCCCCTTCCCCGTCAAGCTCCATGCCCCCCCTCCGTCGAGGCCGCCACCGCCTCCAACTCGTGGCCGCCCCCCTCCCCCCGTCGGCCTTGCCGCCGTCTTCACTCCGCTTCGCGGCGGGCCCCTGCCTTGGCGGCCCTCGCTCGCCGTCCACCCTTCCCGAACCCCGCCGACCTCTCTCGTTCCACCGTGGGCGCGCCTCGCCGAGCCCGCGCCGCCGTCCTCGTCGTGCCCACCGCCAGCGACCACCGCGGTTCGGCCCTGCTCGCCGTCTTGCCGCCATGAGCCAGCGCCAGCCCCGACTCCGCTTCAGTGCGCAAGCGCTGCTGCCCGTCATCGCCAGGCACCGCCGACGCCAATCGGGACCGACATCGACCTCCGGGGTCCGGAACCCGAAGACGGCGATACACAACCCCAAGATCTCCTTCCCGGGAACCTCAAGACCTTCGTCACACATTAAAGGACCCGAGAGATCATCTACACGGACGTCGTGATCTTCGATGCAGGACTGCTCGTGAATCGGTACCAATGCGAGAAGCTCGAAGCCCCGTTGCCAGGCCCGGATGTTTCAAACGCGAAGATCTGCTTCATGGATCCGAGACCGATCCCGAACGCCAAGTACTTCACCCCGGACATCGAGACCCTGGACGACAAGTTCTCCTTCCCGAAAACATTGACGCTCGCGCGACAAGATCTACTTCACGGATCCGAAGGCCCCGGTACCGACCCACTCAAGTTCGCCATCGACGACAAGATCGGCACCGACCAGGGCGAGCCCGATGCGCCCCCGACGCCACACCAAGTCCTTCTCCCCGTGACACCAAGATCTCCCGCCGAGAACGAACCCCAGATCCGAACCCTGAGACCAAGTTCGCCGAACCCTAATGTGATTCCCTTCCCGAGCCCTATTTTATAAAATGAAATATAAACTTGTTGCATATAAAATTGCCATGCTTGCATACATATTGTCATGTGGTTTGGGGGCCTCATGCCGATTCACCTAAATTAAATATGGGGCCCATATGCGGGCAAATCTAGTCTTATATTGGCCTCATTTAAATTTGTGTAGCGAACCGGTAACTTATCTTGCCCTGTTATTACAACATTTAATTTGCGGGGTAGGTAAATAACTTGAACCGTTTAATTAATTGTCGGGACCCCGGTTCCACTTAATATTGACCTAATTGCATCGCATCTTTGCCATGCCATGCATCATACATGCATCATGCCCGATCTTTTGCCGTAGTATTAAATATTGCATCCGGTGTTTATTCTAGTGTTTTGCTTCTCGCGGATAAGGCCGTTGAGTTGATGCGAGTGTCGACCCGATCTTCGGTTGAATCTTCGGCAATGTTTTCAGGCGAGCACCTCCCCCCTTTCTACCTATCTTACTTTTATAGTATTTATTCCCTCCTGTTGATCTATTGCTATCTGTGTTGCGATGCTCTAGTTTTCGTACCCGGGATATCCCTTGCAGCCTTATATTGCCTTGGACACATCCTATTACCTGTTGTTTGGTAGTTAGTTGGACTTGCGCGTCGTAGTCGCTTGCTCAAGTGCTGCTATTAAGTCGTCCACCCACAGTTGTTGGAGTGTTGCCGCATGTTTAATGTTGGAGATGATCATGGCTTTAATTATCGTTCACTTTAATTCCTGTTTAACAACTAAAATTGAAGTAGGTAAGCAGAGGCACAGGTGGGCAATAGATGTTATTTGGTTGTTAACCGTCCACTTGTGTCCCGTAGGACCCCGAGTACTTGATACCTGTTCCTTGAATTTTCGCGCTATCCACATCCGGGAGGATTATGGGACCCCCCTGAGCCAGAGCTTGATTCCGTCTTATTTCTTTGGGCCACAAACTAGTTTGAGGTTTTATTTACTATCCTGTACTTATGCCATGCTTTACTGATTTATTACGATTGTGCGAGGAGCACCTGTACTGTTTAGGTAAGCGGAGTGTTTTCGCGGTATCGACAAGCCCAGTTTTGGGTTCCCCGTCGTTTACAGCCATTGTCGCAAACCTTGAGTCCGTCTCGGAGTCAGCTAACTTCGCTATGGTCTACTCAATGGGGTGGCCCCCAAATATTTCTGAATCGTGATTGCTTTGTCGTGAAAGCCTCGTTGGTTTTGATTTGGTTTTTCCGAGGTTGATCGAGTGTGTGTTGCTATTTGTGCACCCTGCAGGTAAAACTTTCTGAAAGCCGTGTCCGCGGTTATGGACGACTTGGAGCACAGTATCTCGATCATAGACAACTATAACTAAAGTAGTGCTATAAATTTGACTTTATAATGACTAGTAATCAGCTTCACTATAATGGAATGGCTAAATAAAACTGCCAACAATTGCTTGTTTGGGTTGTCGCTTGCGACCATTGTATCTGACTAGTAAGTATTGCAACTACAACGGAATGGCTAAATAAAAGTACCAACAACTGCTGGGTTTTGGGTTATCTCATGCTAATTGCATCTGACTAGTAAGTGTTGCAACTTCAATGGAATGGTTAAATAAAAGTGCCCACTGCTTATTTTTATCAGGATGTCTATCTAAATTTGACTAGTAATTGCTGCAACTATAACGGAATAAATAAAACTGCCAACGGTGGAGTTCCTCGGTTGACTTCCTCGTTTGGTCTCGAGGGGGAAACACCAGGATGGGTTTGTTTGGTGGTAGTACCAGGGTGGTTCCGAATAGGTCTTTCTTACCCCTCTCTGATAGCCGCCAGTTGTATCAAGTCTCTATAGGTTGTTTAGTGCATGCTGCCGCTGCCGCTTCAGTCCACCATACCTATGTAGGCGAGGACCGCCGAATTCTAGCCTCGCCGTGTACTGGCCTCAGTACTGACGCTCCTCTTTTTCCTTTGCCCTTTGTTGGCACCCCTTTTGTTTAAGCAGGTTTTGAGATCGATGTCGTTAGCAGGGTTACCCTTCCGGCTTGGCCTGGGCAGGGTTATGGACGCCATTGGTTATTCTTCAGGGCTCTTAGCCCCATTTGCATCTTGTCCGTAGTCGGACGCTCTATCATTTTCAAGGTGATTTGGATCTTTGTATATTATATCTGTAATCTTGACTCATTGAGTCGTGTTGTATCTATATCTGTTCTGTGGGTCCCATCGAGGACTGTTGTGTAATGTTATTACTTCGTTTTCCACCCGCACGAAAGTGCCTGGTGGGCACCTTTGAATCGTTTCTATGCGGGTTTGGCGGGTTTTGCTAAAACTTGCATAGGGTCGATTCTGAGGGTGTTACAGACATCCAGTTTGATGCACCCCGCAAGCTGCTCTACACGGAGCAAGAGGCCAAGGAAGCATGTGAAGACAACATGGATCTGCTAGAAGAGGCACGACAGCTGGCCCTATCCAGATCAGCTATTTACCAGCAGGAACTGCGTCGCTACCATGCTAGCTGGATCCGACCTACCTCATCCCGCGAGGGAAATCTAGTGCTGCTCCAGGTGTAGAGCACGAAGGGAATGCGCAAGCTGTTCCCACCCTGGGAAGGGCCGTTCATCATCAGCCGAGCGCTGCACAACAACTCATACTACCTCATCGATGCCCAACAGCCGACAAAGAACAAGGCCGATCGCTCTGACGAATAGACAGAGCACCCATAGAACACGAACCTACTTTGTCCATTTTACACGTGAGCAAGAAGTGTATGTATCTTACTTCCATGTAATAAATGAACAAGCTCGGGAGCCTCGGCATAGCCCCGAGGACTCCGTGCCCATTTGCACATCACCTTTGTCGTCAACCCGGATGGCCCGGATGCCTGCAATTTCTATACACGGTTAAGTATTGTACGCGGCACCTAGGGCCCACTCTTTGGTTCTGGCTTCAGACCGCAAGCCGGCGGTCAACCCGGCAAGAGCAAAAGCCCAAAGTCCCCCTTACAAGAAAACAACCCAAAATAGAGGACCGGGGCACACGGGCAATCCGGCTGCGTCTGCTCGAGCTAAGCCAATAACAACAACCCGAAGTATCTTGAAGTACGCCAACCTAGCTACCCCTTCAATTTCGGCTGTAGACCGCAACCTGACTAGCAGCCGACAAGGCCACAGCTCGAAAGGCCAATGTTCGCGAAGAAAAGGAATAAGTTATCGGCCTAGTTCGAAAGGGAATCGTTCTCATATTTTATCTTAGCTGTGAATGAACACACCAGTGGCAAAACTAATGCAAGCAACGCTGGGTTTTGTTTTGCACGAGCCACAACTTGGCAGGAAAGAAGGTGGCAAAGATCTTCTACCCGGCTGGCTACCCTAGCCGGCCCGAACCTTGGGGACTATGCCCAGTGGGCGCGCTCCCGTGCACCCATCAGAAGATAACAAGGTGGCAAAGAGCTTTGACCTGGCTGGCTACCCTAGCCGGCCCGAACCTCGAGGACTACACCCAGTGGGCGCGCTCCCGCGCACCCATCAGAAAACAACAAGGTAGAAAAGAGCTTCTACCTAGCTGGCTACTCCAGCCGGCCTGAACCTCGAGGAATACAACCGGCGATCGCGCTCCCGCGCACTCACACAATAAATGCCAAGGACAAAAACATCCAAAAATAAAATAGGCAAACTCATCTCAAATAAGCATCAAACAGATAAGCGGAACACGAAGTTTCCACACAGAAGTTAAATTTTTACAATGGCAAAGTTTACCACAAGGACATAACTGGTGCATAACAAGTTTGCATGAAACAAATACTCCTGGCATACAAGGGATTCAGGGCTCAGGAGGAATATCGGCTATAAGAGTAGGAGTCGGGCTGGCAGAAGGGGCATCGGCACCGGCTACAGGCACCTGGCTGGAGGAGGCAGTGTTGGCATCAGCAGTGGGCACCTGGCTATAGGAGGCAACGTTGACGCCGCTGGCAGGGTCCGGTATCCAGTGATACGACACCAGCTCGAAGGGGTCACGAAAGTCGCGGTCTAGGCCCACATAAGTGCCAATCTTGACTCCACAGGACCTGATCGCCGGGACGCTCTAGCGGAGTCTCTCAAAGCTGTTTCTGGATCGGAAGCCACGAGTGAGCGCGCCTAGATCCGCATCCGGATACCAGGACTTCACCAGGTCTAGCGCCATCCCCACGCCACCGCGAGCCGCCCACTCCTTGTGGATCTCTAGCACGTCTATGCCACGCGTCAGGGCGAGCGCCAGCCTGGCAATATCGCGTGGCTCGCCTATCCCTGGCTAGATATACTGGAAGAAGTCCATGGCGACGTTGCGAAGCTCGTCGCTCTCCTCTGCTAGAACCTTCACTAGATCCCAGGCAGTCAGTTCGCGGCTAGCCTCCTCCACGGGCAACTTCTCAAGGGCTTGATCGGTTAACTCCAGGTAGTGAACTGCAGCCGTTAAAAGAGTAAGTTGCCAAAGAAAAATCATTAGCTCCAGCATAGAAGGAGCAGGAAAGTGCGAACTTACTGACGACAAGCTCGGCAATCTGCTCAAGCTGCCTGGTCGCACCTTGTTCTCGGGATCGGAGAACCTTGACCAGCTCCTCCCTTTGGGCAGAGGTCGTCTCCAAGGTCTTGAGCGCCTCCCCCCGGGTGTCGGCCACCTTTTTGCTCCTCTCCACGGCAACCTCCAACTTGTGCTTAGCCGCAGACAACTGGTTGATCTGCCCTTGCCGGGCTTTGTTCGACTCCTCCAGCCGATCCACCTGAGCCTTGAGGCACTCCACCTCCTTCTCCCTATCCAAGATCATGGCTGTAGGAGGGTACCAAATAGTCAACAAAAAGCGGGAAAAGGAAGCCAATCGCCAAGATAGGTCAGAATAAGCAATCTTACGCCCCAATTCCCGAGTATTCTCCGCTGTCTCTAAAAATGCTTTCTGCAAAGAGAAGGAAGTAAGGAAAAAAGAGCGAAAATTCGGCTACAGAAAAACCGGCTACAGAAAAGCCGGCTACAACAAAATAAAACGGAGAGAGACACCTACCTCCAACAACACAAACAAATTTTTGGCCTCGCTAAGGCCCTTTTCCAATACCTCAACCAGGTGGCGAGCCTAGTCGAGTGCGAAGGGCGCCGCGCCCGATAGCTGGGCGAGGATGGCACCCGGCGTAAGCATAGCCGGAGCTGGCCCCTAGCCGGTCACCATTACCTCGTATTCGTCAGCAGCTGCGTGCGAAGGCGCAGCCACCACCAACTCCCTCCCTACCGAGCCGGCGGCCTCGTCTAGACGCTGCCTGCCACAGCCGCCTGCACCGGAGCACCCGGCGCCTCCTCCGTAACCTCCTCGATGACAGGCCTGGAAGAACTGGCTAGAGCATCGCTCTACGCCGGGTTCACACCAGCCATAGGACAGACGAGGGGGGTCTCGGGTCCCTGAGCGGCCGCGAAGAGCTGCGCAACCTGTGAAGTCGCGGGCGCGCGATGCAGCACTTCCGCGGTTGGAGAGCCCTAAGGAGGTGTAGGCGGGGTCGTCGGGGTAGGCGCATCCGAAGTGGGCGCAGTCAGAGAGGCCGCAGCCATCTCGACAATCAGAGTCGGGGGAGGAGCAACGGTGGCAGCGCCCGAGCCGCCCAACGACATCACCTCGTTATGAAAGGAAAAAACAAAAAGGCTCAACAGAGAGAAAGGAAACAAGCCAAGGAGAAAAGGAGAACACTCACCCGGCGCAGGACGACACAGCGGCAACCGGGCGCACTCGGCGCGTCCTCTTCTGCTCCGCGGCAGTCGGCACGGCGACGGGCGCCACCCTCTTCCCCCGGGCCTTCGCCGTGGCCTTCTCTCGGTTGGCCTTGTCCTCGGATGCACCAGCACAAACACAAACATCAACGACAAGCCCCATCAGCAGAACAAAAGCTGCACTCGGAAAAATACCGTGAGGATCCAAAGGACTGTCGTGCAACCAGACGGTAAACCCTTATGGCTCCGTCTGGGCTAGTTCGGCAGCTTCCGGTCCGGCGGGAAGGAGGGAATGGCGAAGTCTCTAATGCCATCCTCAGCATGCTGCACAGTAAGCAACTACTCAAAGGGGGGAACATAAGGCACCCAAGGAAAACCTACCGGGGGAAAAGCTAAGAACACAAGAAGAAAAACAAATACAACTAACCCGAGGCGGCAGTCGCCCACGGTGGTACGGCAGGAAGGAGTACGACCAGTTCGCCTCCACGCGGAACTTGGATATCATAGAGATCCAGTTCCGCAGCACCTCGAACGGCATGTCCTTTCGCTATGTCCGGGTCGGGTTGTCGGTGGTCGACAGATAGCACATCTTGTGCGACCGCTTCTGGAGCGGAAGCATGCGGCGCGCCATCCACTACAGCGTGATGTCCCGAGCAGTGAGCCGCTCCATCGCCACCATCGCCACCATCGCCTCCACCTGGGCGGCCATCCGGTAGATGTCCGCCTGGGCCCCCATCCCCTTCACCGTCCAGACCTTCTGCGTGAAAGGCACATTGACGAAGGGCGGCTGGCCGATCCAGTAAACATCCATGGCATTGCTCACATAAGAAGTACGAGAGCTGCCACAGCATGACGGTGTCATGGAGGTCGAACCGCGGCATCAGAGAGAAGGGATGCGGGTAGACGGTGCAACAACACGTCTCCGTCAGCGGGTCATCCTTGACGTTGTTATGGGCCTTGAAGTGGAAGAACTTGAGGAAGTTCGCCACCTCGGGACACACCCCAAGGTACGACTCGCAACACGCCGCATGGTGCGACAGCTACGCGATGGCGTTGGCGCCAAGACGATGGAGTTGGAGGTCGAAGAAGACGGACATTTGAAGGAGGAAGGGGCTAACGGGGAGGCCTAAGCCGCAAGCGAAGTGGGCGAGGAAGATGACGCGCTCCCTCGCTCGGGATCAGGGTCCCGCTCCCCCTCCGGAGCAAGCCGGTGCTTCACCAGCTGCATCGAGGGAAGAAATTTCCCCCGCTGGTACTTGCAGACCAGCTCGTCGGTGACGAAGGACCCGCACCAGCCGCCGCGTTGCTCCGGCAGCATTTCGGCGGGAGGAGCGGCCTTGGTGGAAACGGGAGTTCTCAGCGCATGAGCAAGGGCCTAAGGCGGCTCCGGCGACCAAGAGCTGGTAGAGCAAGGGGAAAGGAAAAGCAAGAAGGCAAGAGCGCAGAAGGAGAAGGGGCAAGAGCTAGAGGAAGATGAAGTGGAGTCCTTGTTCCCTCCCGGATCTATTTATGCCGCGCGACCCTTCAATCCTGCGACGTTACGGCTCCGGATCCTTTGTACTAGCACAATATACCGCAGAAGATCCATAGGCGTTACGAAGAGGCGAGGAGTGCGCACTTGCCCCGAGAAACCGTTGCAGCAAGTGGCGCGCGCAGTTACAAAAAACTGGCGTAGCACCGCAGAAGTCAAACTGACGCGATGTGCGCTAGAGAAACGGTCGTGGCTGACGACAGCACTGACCTCACCCACCAAAAGTTTCGGCTCCAGTTTCGTCAGCTGGTCACTGCTGTTGCGGCTTAGATCACTTTAGATTTTCGTTGGGAAACCCCAAGAGGAAGGTGTGATGAGCACAACAGTAAGTTTTTCCCTCAGTAAGAAACCAAGGTTATCGAACTAGTAGGAGGAAGGAAACGACTCAAAGGTGTTTCTAGCAACTTGGAACCTGCACAACACAAACTCAAGACTTTGCCCCAACGAACATTGAGGTTTTCAATCTCACCGGTTTGCTAAAAACAAAGGATTAAACATGTGGTGTGGAAGGTAATGGTGGCTTGCAGAAAGTAAACAGTAACAGTGGAAGATGTATCAATGGTAAAGATTAGACCGGGGTCCGTAGTTCACTAGAGGTGTTCTCCTTAAGATAAACAACATAACATGTTGGGTAAACAAATTACATCGGGGCAATTGACAAGACAGAGAAAGGCATAACAATGCAATACTAGACATTCATGATCCTATGAGATTTGATTGGGCATAACAAAAAGATACATAGACCACCATCCAACTGCATCTATGACTAGTAATCCACCTTCAGGTTATCATCCGAACCCCCTCTAGTATTACGTTGCAAGCAACAGATAACTGCTTTAAGCAAAGTGTGTAAAGTAAAGAATACAATTGTTGCATGAAAAAAAGATCGTTGTTTTCTCCCTAGTAGCAACAGCGCATCTACAACATTAGAGATTTCTGTCACTTCTCCAGATTCAATAGAGGCATGAACCCACTATCGAGCATAAATACTCCCTCTTGGAGTCACTAGCATCTACTTGGACAAAATAGTTACTAGAAATGGAGAGCATGCAAGAGCTCAAACAACACAAACATGATAGAATCAATAAGATAGAATAATTAACCAATCTGACATAGTAATCTCAATATCCATCTGATCCCCGCAAACACAACATGCATGATTACAAATAGATGATCTTGATCATGAACAGATCTCACAAGATCTAAACATGGTAGCAAAAAGGAAGAGAAACAACCATCTAGCTACTGTATGGACCCATAGTCCAAGGTGGAACTACTCACGGATCATACTGGAGGCTGGCATGGTGATGAAGAAGGCCTTCGGGATGATCTCTCCTCTACGGCATGGTGCCAGGAAGAGCTTCAGATCCCCCCGATCTAGGGACGATGGTGGCAGTGGCTACGAACTATTTCCTGGATATCTAATCGGGTACTTAGGGTTTTGGCATCAGGGGCTTCTTATAGGCAAAGGGGGAGACCGAGGGGGTGCCCGAGGCGGTCGCACCCCCTAGGAGCAGGCCAGGCCTAGCCGCGTGGCCAGGGGGTGTGGGCCCCTCGAGGCCCTCCTCCGTCTCGTCTTCCGGCTCCGTGTTCTCCTCGGTGAAATATTGACTTCGGCTTTTGTCCCGTCCAATTCCGAGAATATTCATTTTCTGGCTTTTCTAGAACCAAAAAAATAGAAAACAAGCAACTGGCACCGTGGAATCTTGTTAATAGGTTAGTCCCAAAAAACAAATAAAAATACCTCAAAGTGTAGACAAACCAAAGCAAAGTAGATACTAAACAATCATGGAACATCAAAAATTATAGATACGTTTACGACGTATCAAGCATCCCCAAGCTTAACTCCTGCTCATCCTCAAGTAGGTAAGTGATAAAAGAATAATTTTTGAGGTGACATGCACCATCACAATCAAGATCAAACCATTTTCAAGTAGTGAAAGCATGAGCATGAAAGATGAAGTTCTAACAATAAGACAAAGCAACTATGCTGCAACATTAAAGGATACAAACAAAGATTCATGAATAACAATGCATTGAAAGACGTTTGTTTTTTTCACATAAAGAAAACATAGCATAGTGGCATTCAGTTTGTCCCTCATGGAGTAACAAAACATAATTGCATAGGACACCTTCAAAGTTCATAAGAGTGACTAGGTACAAATAGTTCAAGAACAAGCAATATCAACAATATGAATCAATCAATAAGTTTTGGGACAATGCACATAGAACTAAGAATGGCAACTATGCTCTCTTAATTGGTGCCTAAGGATAGAAGGTGGAGACTCAATATCAAAGTGGAAGAAAGGCCCTTCAAAGGGAAGCAGGGATTTCAAGTCTCATAAAGATCTTCCAAAAATTATGGTACTTGTTAGCTTTCAGCTCTCATTGCCCCTATCATAAGCATCTAGAAGTGATGAAAGTTAAAGTGAACAAAATATGGAGTATATGCTTGACAAAGTATAAGTTGGCAATATCATGTCCCTTGAGTACGAGGGCCGCTCCTCATGCTACTCAACTTTAGTCACCGGTAAGTTCTTGTCATAGTAAGTACATGTGTATCATAGAGAACCGCCAATGGGGTACCCCTTGCCCAATGATACAGGAGCTGTCCCATATCAAAATGACAAGGCAAGTAGACAATGAGCATCTCAGCAATCTTCTTATTTACCATGGGAAAATGGTTCTTTATTCTCTCTTTCCTCTTTTCTCATCTCTTTTTTTCTTTTTTTATCAATCTCTTTTTTTATCTCTCTTTTTTATAAGAAGAATGCTTCATAGATTGCTCACTATGGCGATGTTGCAAGTTTCCACCATGATTAGGCATGGCTTAGGCTAGCGTCCCATGCGTTTGTCTAACACGCATAAATAACTTCATGGACTTACAAGATCCCTTTTTATTTCACACCGATGACATCCACAAACAAAAGATCATGATATCAAGTAGGTACAATGTACAAGTGCAATGTTGAAAGCGTTCCCTGTGGTAGCACGGTTCTGCTAATTCCAACTTATAAGTGCAAGCATATACATAGATTACACAATGGTTCAAGTTTATTAGGGCAAGAAAAATAAATTGTGCCATCAAGTTTGTGAGAGCTTTAATCACTAACTTTCACATAACAAGTTTAATTTGGAAGATAGATAAAACAATAATATACTTGGAATGGTGTAACACACCATGCATAGGAATTTATAGTGGACACTTTGGAATAACTTGGTTTCTTGGGAGTTGGATGCATGAGTAGAGCTTACTCAATACAAGTGGAGGCTAGCAAAAGACTGGGAGCGATCAACTAAGAGAGCAATAATGGCCATAATCATGCAGAGCGACAAAACATTATCAATCAAAGCATAAAGTGGTATCACAAGTCAAAAACTAAATGATCATAGAGGCTAAGGTGACTGGTTCATAGTCATAACATGGTGTGAGCATGTGCCAAGTCAACCCAAACAAAGCATTGATACGTCCAAAACGTATTTACTTTCCCAAACACTTTTGTTATTGTTTCTCCTATAAACTTGGGTGATTTGGATAGAACTAACACAGACTGACGCTGTTTTAAGGAGAATTACCTTGGTGTCTAGTTTTTGTGCAGAAAATCAACTATCAGGAAAAATCCCGGAAAATATGCCTAAAATCCTATTTCACCAGAAGACACACGGAGCCAGAATACGAGACAGAGTGGAGGCCTGGGGGGGGCACACCCCCTGCCACGTGGGACAGGCCTGGCCGCACCTAGAGGGGGTGTGGCTGCCTCAGGCACCCTCTCGGCCTCCCTCTTCGCCTATAAATTGCCTTCTAACCTAAAAACTCAGGGGGTTTCGACGTTTTTCCAGAAAGAGTTCCTCTGCGCCGCCACCACCAGAAACCGCGATTCGGAACCAGAAACCCCGTTGTGGCACCCTGCTGGGACGGGGAATTTATAGAGGATCATCGCCATCATCATCACCAACGCCTCTCCATCAACCATCCATGTTGCCCCCATCCATGAGTGAGTAATCCCCCGCTGTAGGCTATGGGGATGGTAGGGATTGGATGAGTTCTATCATGTAATCGAATAAGATTGTTAGGGCATGGTGCCTAGTATCTCTATTAGTTCTATTTGACTTTGTTTCAACTTGTTGTGCTTAATGCTTATCACTAGGGCCCGGGTGTCTGTTCAAAAAAATTTGTTCAAAAAAAAACTAGGGCCCGAGTGCCATGATCTTAGATCTGAACTTATTATTGATTCATTATGATAGTATTGTTTGTGATCTTATCTGCAAGTTGTGTACACATATCATTGTCCGGATTCAAAGACCCCGAAGTCACAAAAATTGGGTAGTCGGAGGGGATGGCTGTGATGTGAGGATCACATGTTTTCATGGAGTGTTAATTCTTTGCTCCGGTGCTCTATTAAAAAGAGTGCCTTAATTGCCAGTAGTTCCCTTGAGGCCCCGCTGCAACGGGCTGGCGGGACAAAAGATGTTCTGCAAGTTCTCATTGCGAGCACACATGACTATATATGGAACACATGCCTATGATTGTTTAGTACTTGGATGCTTTATCTTATTATATGCAATTGACCTAGATCTTGAAGATACATGTTTAGACTTATCCATGCAACGCCCATCCATCCATCCCTATGCCTACCGCACTCATATCCTACTGTTTGCTATTACTGCTACTATTTCTCTTGTTCTACTGCTGCTGTTACTTTGCTATTGCTACTGATAAACTTCTGTGAGCAAGAACTATTTCCAGGTGCAGCTGAATTGACAACTCAGTTGTTAAGGCTTATAAGTATTCTTTGTCTCCCCTTGTGTCGAATCAATAAATTGGGTAATACTACCCTCGAAGACTATTGCGATCCCCTATACTTGTGGGTCATCAAGACTATTTTCTGGCACCGTTGTCGGGGAGCATAGCTTTATTTGTAAGTTTAGTTGGATCTATTATTATTCGCTGCTATTCCTTTCATCATGGGGAAGTCTCATGATGTAAAGTTTCCTATTTTACCATCCACTACAAGAAGAGGTACAGTCCTAAACACCTCTGGTGCTCTTGATTCACCGTCTGTTATAAGTAAGCTTGTTACACCACCACCACATACACATGCTACACACACTGCTACTATGCTTGATGCGAGTGGTTCACTAGGTCCTTTCCTAGATGCTACTATTGCTAGAACTATTTTGGGAAACACTGAAACTCCTAGTGAAGACACTGTTACACCTGTTAGCTCACCTGGGTCTAGAGAGAGATATGATATTAGTGATGGTTACATTGAAATGACTGATGAATTATTGAAGAGTACCAAAACACACATGGTGCTAGTGCTATTAGGAGTCTCCTTGAGAGACATACCGTTATTCCTAAATTGTCTTCCGATCCGAAGTTTGCCACTTCTCCCATAGATATTAAAGATAAAGATTTTGATTTCTCTCTTGATTTATCCTATATAGACATTGTTGAGAAAGAACCTTTTTGTGGAACTGAAAATGAAAGTGTTGTGGCACATATGAATGAGCTTTCCACTATGAGTGCTTTATTGTCTGATGATTTTAAGATGTGCAAGTACTTTGTTACAAAGATCTTCCCTTTTTCACTAAAAGGAGAGGATAAAGCTTGGTTTAATAGATTACTTCCTGGATCCATTGATATCCCTGATTGTTTGATTGCTTCTTTCTTCCAGAAATATTTTCCTCCCAGTGCTAGACATGCTGCTTTACAGAAACTTTTTGGTTCTAAACACGGAGAAGAAGAGAAATTTCCTGAGTCATGGACAAGGTTTTGTGCCTTGATTCATGCGCATCCTGGATGTCCATTACCTAAAAATGAACTTTTTGATATTTATTATAATGGGCTAACTGATGATTCTAGGACATACCTAGATAGTTTACTGATTGTGTTTTCAGGAAAAGAACTCCTATAGATGCTGAAGAATTAATGGCTAAAATAAGCAAGAATTATGATGATTGGACTTCAACTGAGTAAAATACACCTGAGCCTATTACTCCTGAACCAATTGTGCCTAAACCAAATCCAACACCAACACCAAAGAAGAGGGGAATGGTTGCATTAAATGATGAAGTGATGAAGGAAGCTAAGAAATGTCTTAAGGAGAAAGGTATTAGAGCTGAAGATGTGAAGAATCTACCTCCTATAGAAGAATTATGTAAGCCAATTCCCCACTCATCTACTATTGAGGTACACTCTCTCCACTTCAATGAAGGTGATATTCCCTATGGTAAGCCTCCTGATCAATGCTTAGATGAACTTGACACCTTTATTGTTAAACAAGGTAATTTTAATAAACAAGTTCAGAATCATTTATTGGAAAACTCTAGAGCTATTAATGAGTTGAAAGATATTGTGGAAAGAACATCTAATGATGTTAAAATGCTCTGTAAACACTTCCAAATGGTTCAAACTCAAATTGATCAACTTGCTAAGGTACAAAAGGATAAGCTAGTTAATGCCTCGGGAGATAAACATGCTTATGGAATTAGAACTAGGAGTGGTATAGCCACTCAAGATCCTTTATATCCTAAAGGACACCCTAAAAGAATTGAGCAGGAGTCTCAACAAGGTGAAAGTAGTGGTAGTCCTCATAAGAGAAAGAAAAAGAAACACAAAATAGTTGAGGAACCACCTGAACCTGCTGTAGATTACCTAAGAAACTCTGTCTCTGATGCTGAAACTAAGAGTGGTAATGATAAAAATGATGCTCCTGATAAGGAGGAAGTTGAGGAAGAACCTAAGAAGCACACTAAGAACACTAGGTACACTAAGGAATATTTTATTGATAATAAACATCGTAGTGAGAGAGAACCTTGGGTGTAGAAACCTATGGCTTTTCCTAATAAGAAACACAAGTCAAAGGATAAAGATCACTACAAAAAGTTTTGTGAGTGGATGAAACCTTTATTTTTGCAAATTCCTTTGACTGATGCTATTAAGTTGCCTCCTTATTCAAAGTATCTGAAGGATATTGTCTCCAATAAAAGGAAGATTCCTATTGAGGAAATTTCTACTTTGCTTGATAATTATTCCTTCAATGGTAAGGTTCCAAAGAAACTTGGTGATCCAGGTATACCAACTATTCCTTGCTCTATTAAGAATAATTATGTTAGAACTACTTTATGTGATTTGGGAGATGGAGTTAGTGTTATGTCATTTTCTCTCTACAAGAGACTCCAGTTAGAGTGTCTTGGAACTTCTGTAGTTTTGGTTTTTGTTTGCTTTTGCTTCTGCTAAAAAATCTTTTTCTCCGAGAAAATCAAATTTCATACCCTGAAAATTAACCAAAAATAAAGTTTCCCAAAAAATCCCAGAAAATTCATATTAAATTTTTCCTCGAAAAAGGGGCAGAGGGACACCTAGAGTGGCTCAGGGGGACCCACCAGGCCAGCACACCCCATGGTGGCGCGGCCAGCCCCAGGTGGCTCCTGGCCTAGATGGGGCCCACATGTGGCCCTCCAAGTTGCCTCCTTCCAGCCACTTCTTTCTCTCTCCCAAAAACACCGATTTTTTTCTCAAACTCGAGTTCCTGCTATTCTTGCTCCCGATTTTCGATCTCCTTGCTCAGCCCATCTTTGCTGCTGATTTTTGGAGCGATTTCTCCTTGGTATGTGCCTCCTCCGCTTGTCCAATTAGATTTGTGATTGATAGATTGTATCTTGAGTATTTTGCTACTATAGGTGTCAGGTTGTGTTAGCTTGCATGCTTGTTCTATGCTTAGATATTTCATTTTGATGCATGTTTAGCCCTCTAGCAAGTTCCTAGAGTAGTTCCTCATCATTTATCAACTTGGAAATTACATGGTTTGATGTTTGTCTAAAAATTTCAGAAAAAAGGGTCATGGACAACCACACATTTGGAGAAGTGTTTGAGAGTGATGCACCTAGGAGCACAAGTCTTCAAGATCATCCTCCCGAGCTAGGCCATCATACAATGAGGATCTCATTACACCATGTTTTGGCAACGAGGGAGATGAGGGGATGCGTACCCTTCTGCCTTCCCTTGTCCTACCTTTTTGCAAGCTGCATGGGATTCTCAATGATTTCCTAACCTTGGTTTGGAGGGTTGGACTAACTAGCTATATGCAAGATGAGAGTGAGCATTATGCTATGCTTACTAAAACTTTTGTGGAGATTTTCTCTTTTACCAATAACCCTTTCAGGTCAGAGATATCATTCAAAATCTATAATAGTCCCTTCACCATGACAATGAAGAAATTATGCGAAATCTTGCGGATTGGCACGGCTAGGATGGTGAAGAAGATTCCAGCTCAACCCGCTGATTTGTTGGAGCTCTACCGTGGGATAACCAATGATGATGACCGCAGAGCCCAACGTGGAAAGATAAGAAATATTCAACTCCCAGCTATCAGATATTTTGCTTATTATCTTGCCACTAGTATTCTTGGTAGGGAGAACACTAGCAATATTTCCAACTATCATTTGGCCTTCCTAGCTGCTGCACTCAACAATGATACCAGGTACAATCTTGGTTCTCTCATTGCTCGTCGTTTAGCTTCTAAGGGGCCCATTTATGGGGGTATTATTGCTGCACGTGTTGCTGCTTCCTTATACCTTTCTGTTGATCCAAATGATACAATTTTGGCTCCTCAGAGGCTTGATTTAGCTGCCATGAAAGTGCATCACTTTGTCACTGCTAGCTCTACCCTTGAGAGTTTGGTTTACAGCATGATGTTTACTGACGGGGACGAGAGAGAAATTCCTTTGCCCCAAAACCACTTTGTTTAGTATTTGCCAGGGACCTTGGTCACGCTCCAAGGAGGATATTTACGAGTAGCTACTCATTCGTGGTTTCCACGGACACTACGAGGGGGACGCGCCCTCTTATGACCACTCTGTGCACTACACAGGGGCGTCCTCGAGCTCATACCAGGACGAAGGGGCCTCTTTGTCGTATTACAGAGGTGCACCTTCTTGGTCACCGTGGGGTTGAGCCCCACTTAGGCCAAAATCCTAAGCTTGGGGGAGGTACACCGACATCACACTCATCTATATATCATGTTTCGTCGGTTCTTTGTATATCCATGTTTCGCTTTCTTTTTGGTTTTTGTTTCTGCTTTCTCAAAACACAAAAAAGACCAAAAATATTTTCGTTGTTTCTCTTGGTTTGTTTCTTTGCTTTTTAGCTTTGGTTTGCCTTAAAGAAAAATCCAAAAAGATTTTGCTTTGTTTGTTTTTGCTTTGTGTGCTTGCTTCAAAAATCGAAAACACCAAAATATTAGTTGTTCTTCTTTGGTTTTGTGAAGTTCTTTGCAGGGTTCAACAGTCCTCAGTGGAGTTTGGTTCCATGTTATTATTCAAGCCACACAAGTGAAGGGCAATTATGAAGATTAAGACAACTTGAGGTGTGGTAAGAGGGTGGTAACAAAGTCTATTTGTTTTCATTTTTGTACATACTCATCATTGTGAGCATGCTTAGTCTGTTCATGTAAGGTGTATGTTATTTATGGATGCTTAATAGTTCTTGCTTTCTTATGATTACCTCCAGCTTGCTAATAGTTTGTAGCATGTCATATGAATTTTTTCTTGCATTTTTCTATTCATAACTTGGTATGATATTGTGGTATCCTCCTCTGAATGTTTCATGTGAATCGACTTGGCACATGCTCACACATGCATATGACTGAACAATAGTCAGTAAGCCTCGATGATTTATTTTGCCTCAGAGTTTTTGTATCACTTTCATGCCATAATTAGTCATGTTTTGTTGCGAGCATGATTATGATAGTTATTGCTCTCTCGTTTGTCGCTCCCTCTCTATTGCTAGCCTTTACTTGCACTGAGTATGTGTTCTAATCGAGCTTCCAACTCCCCAAAACCAATATTGCCAATAGTGTCCACCATACCTACCTACTAGCATCATTTGCTATTTCTGTGCATATGCGATGTGCCTTGTTTTCTTCCAAATAAAATGTTTGACTGTTCTGAGAAAGTTAGTTAGTAAAGCTCTCATGAACTTGATGGCACACTTTATTTCTTGAACTTAATAAACCTAAACCACTGTGATTATCCATGAAAGTTATATGCTTGCAAATTATAGGCTGGGAGTTAGCAGAACCATGCTGTCATGGGGAACTCTTTCAACATTGCACCTGTACTTTGTACCCAGTTGATATCATGCTCTTTTTTTTACGGATGTCGTCGGTGTGAAATAAAAGGGGATCTTGTGAGTTCATGGAGTTATATATATGTTTTATAGAAACGCCTGGTCTGCTAGCCTAAGCCATGCCTAATCATGGTGGAAACTTGCAGCATAACCATAATGAGCAATCTGTGAAGCATCATCAATAAAAACCTATGCAAATAGCAAATAAAAAGATCACTGAGATGCTCATTGTCTGCTTGCCTTGTCATTTTGATTATGGGATAGCTCCTGTATCATGTGCAAGGGGTACCCTGTTGGTGGTTCTCTATGATACGCATGTATTTACTATGACAAGAACTTGCAAGTAACTAAAGTTGAGTAGCATGAGGAGCGGCCCTCATATTCAAGGGACATGAGATTTCCAGTTTATGGTCTGTCAAGCATATAACTCATATTGGACCTCACTTTCACCATTAACCATCTAAAGATGCCTATGATAGGGGCAATGAGAGCTCAAAGCTAATGAGTACCATACTTTCAGCATTTGGAAGCCTTTCAAACTTTTCAAAACCTTTTCACTTCCTTGTTGAGTCACCACTTATTCTATGAGCACCTTCTTAAGAGCATAGTTGTCATTCTTAGTGTAATGTGCTTGTCTCAAAACTTGGTTAATTAGGTCAGACTTTGATGCTTGTATCTCTGATATCTTTACTTCTAGTCTTCACTTGAACTTCAGAGGTGCCTTACCATTTATGTTGCTCCACAAACAAAGGCAAGCGAGATACCACTCTATCATACCTTTTTATGAGCATTACAATGTTGCTTATGTTTATGTCTCATCTACTTATTATTATTGAGTTGGAATCTCTTCATAGATTGCAATAACTATTATGTAGACTTAGTTGCATACTCCTTATTATGAATTGTCTAAGAATCTACTCCTGTGCTGAGAATATTTACATCATATGAAGCCAATGTGTTCGTGAAAGTTCTTTTATCGCACTTAGTTTTCAACTGAATTTCTTGAGGACAAGCAATAAGCTAAGTTTGGGGGGATTTGATACGTCCAACACGTATCTACTTTCCCGAATACTTTTGCTATTGTTTCTCCTCTAAACATGTGTGATTTGGATACAACTAATACGGACTGACGCTGTTTTCAGCAGAATTACCTTGGTGTCTAGTTTTTATGCAGAAAATCAACTATCAGGAAAAATCCCTGAAAATATGCCAAAAATCCTATTTCACCAGAAGACTCACAGAGCTAGAATACGAGACGGAGTGGAGGCCTGGGGGGCCCATAACCCCGGCCACGTGGGCCAGGCCTGGCCGCGCCTGGAGGGGGTGTGGCCGCCTCAGACACCCCCTCGGCCTCCCTCTTCGCCTATAAGTTGCCTTCTGACCTAAAAACTCAGGGGGTCGATGTTTTTCTAGAAAGAGTTCCGCTGCACCACAACCACCAGAAATCGCGATTCGGAACCAGAAACTCCGTTCT
This sequence comes from Avena longiglumis, assembly GCA_030063025.1. NCBI lineage: Eukaryota > Viridiplantae > Streptophyta > Magnoliopsida > Poales > Poaceae > Avena > Avena longiglumis. The sequence goes on along the minus strand of CP125978.1, from coordinate 143,584,143 downwards.
GGCACCCTGCCAGGACGGGGAATTTGGAGAGGATCATTGCCATCATCATCACCAACGCCTCTCCATCAACCATTCATGTTTCCCCCATCCATGAGTGAGTAATCCCCCATTGTAGCTATGGGGATGGTAGGGATTGGATGAGTTCTATCATGTAATCGAATAAGATTGCTAGGTCATGGTGCCTAGTATCTCTATTAGTGCTATTTGACTTTGTTGCAACTTGTTGTGCTTAATGCTTGTCACTATGGCCCGAGTTCCATGATCTCAGATCTGAACTTATTATTGATTCATTATGATAGTATTGTTTGTGATCTTATCTGCAAGTTGTGTACACATATCATTGATCGGATCCAAAGGCCTCGAAGTGACAGAAATTGGGACAGCCGGAGGCGATGGCTGTGATGTGAGGATCACATGTGTTCACGGAGTGTTAATGCTTTGCTCCAGTGCTCTATTAAAAGGATTGCCTTAATTGCCAGTAGTTCCCTTGAGGCCCCGCTGCAACGGGCTGGCAGGACAAAGGATGTTGTGCAAGTTCTAATTGCGAGCGCGCATGACTATATATGGAACACATGCCTATGATTGTTTAGTACTTGGATGCTTTATCTTATTTATCTGCAATTTCCCATATCTTGAAGTTACATGTTTAGACTTTTACATGGAATGCCTGTCCATCCATCCCTATGCCTACTTCACTCATATCCTACTGTTTCCTATTACTGTTACTACTGCTCTTGTGCTACTGCTGTTGTTACTTTGCTATTGCTACTGATAAATTTCTGTGAGCAAGAACTATTTCTAGGTACAGCTGAATTGACAAATCAGTTGTTAAGGCTTATAAGTATTCTTTGTCTCCCTTGTGTCAAATCAATAAATTGGGTAATACTATCCTTGAAGACTGTTGCGATCCCCTATACTTGTGGGTCATCAAGCATCAAAGGAGAATATCACAATACTATGCTTTTGTATGCTAAAACAATGCATGGTTCTTTCAAGGCACATTAAGCAATCCTAATTGTTTGGAACAAGTCATGCTACAACAATAATCACTAAGCATAAGGTCAAAACGACATCTAGCATGACACGATAAAGTCTAAGTCACAGTCAAAGCAAGCACCTTCTTGTACTACTAAAGGAAGAATTTCCTACTCCTTTCCAACACCAATCAACTTATTTGAAATAACACGGCGAAAGCGGGGGTCCAACTACTTTATTTCAAGAAAAATAAGCAAAAAAACCAAAAATGAAAACTAAGATGCTCCAAGAATGACACAAATGTGCATAAACAATAAAAACGAAGCGTCTAGAAAGACTTGAGATTTTTATTGATGAAGAAAGGGATGTCTTGGGCATCCCCAAGCTTTGATGCTTGTTGATACGTTGGAAACGTATCTATAATTTTTGATGCTCCATTCTTGTTTAGTATCTACTTTGCTTTACTTGTCCGCACTTTGTGGTTCCTTTTACATGTTTTCTGGTACTAACCTACTAACAAGTTGCAACAGTGCCAGATGCATGTGTTTCTTCTATTTTTGGTTTCAGAAAAGTTAGTAAAGAAATATTCTCGGAATTGGACGGGAAAAATGTCAAAGTCAATTACTTTCCATGGGGAAAAATAAGTCCCTGATGCAGAAACCCTGAGTACCCGATCAAATATACACGAAACTGTTTGTAGCCGCCGCCACCATCGTCCCTAGATCGGGGGATCTAAAGTTCTTCCCGGCACCCTGCCGGAGGGGAGATCATCCCGGAGGCCTTCTCTCCGGTATGATGCGTGAGTAGTTCCACCTTGGACTATGGGTCCATGTAGTAGCTAGATGGTTGTATCTCCTCCTTTGTGCTTTCATGTATAGATCTTGTGAGCTCCGTTCATGATCAAGATCTAATCTATTTGTAATAATGCATGTTGTGTTTGCGGGGATCCGATGTATATTGAGATTAGTATGTTGGTTTGATTAATGGTTTTGTATTTATGATTCTATCATGTCTGTGTTGTTTGTGATCTTGCATGCTCTCAGTTGTTAGTAGCTATCTTGGCCAAGTAGTTGCTAGTGACTTCAAGAGGGGGTATTTATGCTCGATAGTGGGTTCATGCCTCTAGTTTCCAAGGGAAGTGATAGAAATCTCTTCGGTTGTAGATGTGCTGTTGCCACTAGGGAGAAAACAATAGCCTCTTGTTCATGGAACATGTGGACTCTTTACCTTACACACTTTGCTTAAAGCAGTTGTATGTTGCTTGCAACTTAATACTGGAGGGGGTTTGGATGATAACCTGAAGGTGGACTTCTAGTCATAGATGCAGTTGGATGGCGGTCTATGTATCTTGTTGTATTGCCCAATCGAATCTCATAGGATCTTTTTGACTAGTAATTGCATTGTTATGCCTTGCTTAGTTCCTGTCAATTGCCCTGTTGTAATTTGTTTACCCTTCATGCCATGTTGTTTATCTAAGGAGAGCACCTCTAGTGAACTATGGACCCCGGTCCAATCTTTACCATTGATTCATCTTCCACTGTTACTTGTTTACTTGCTGCAAACCACCATTACCTTCCACACCATACGTTTAATCCTTTGTTACAACAAACCGGCGAGCTTGACAACCTCACTGATTCGTTGGGGCAAAGTATTGAGTTTGTGTTGTGCAGGTCTCCGTGTTGCTTGCAACACATGTGCGACGTTTCCTTCCTCCTTCTGGTTCGATAACCTCGGTCTCTACTGAGGGAAGACTTGCTGTTGTGCTCATCACACCTTGCTCTTGGGGTTTCCAACAAAGTGCTCCACGTCAGCACCATCAACATGTTTTCTGGCGCCGTTGCCGAGGAGGTTAAGGACTTCTTCACAAGGGGAGTACTTCACTTCCTTTCTCTTTACTTTGTTTTTAGTTTGCTTTGTTTCTTTTGCTTGATTTTGTTTGCCTCTATACAAAAACCCCCAAAAAATTAGTCTAGTTTGGTTTGCTTTCTTTATTCAAAAACACAAAAAAATTGTTCCTGCTCTAGTTTCCACCTTGCTCTAGCTCACCATGTTGCTCCCGAAGTTCGCCCTGAAAGATCTTGCAATAGGTAGTGGCTCCATAATTGTGAAAGATAATATTGAAGAAATCTTTAAATATGTTAGCAAGCATGAATATATTGAGGATAAATCTATAGCAGAGCTTGATCCTAATTATGAAATTGCTGCAGCTTCTTTAGTTCATATGTTGGAGGCTAGGTTTGTTAGCCTTAACCCCTTCATACAATTTTTATTCCTAAAACTAAAAGAAGAGAAGTATGCTGAAAAGAGGGAATTCATCCTTGAAACTTTATCAAAAGAATTCCATGATGTTGCTAGGGAATCTAAAAAGGGTTTTGAGTGTTTCAATATGCTAGGATCAAGTGTAGATGTTGTGGGCATTTATGATAAAACTAATCCTAGAGAACAATTTAAGATACCCATACCCTTTAAGCTTGTTGGAATGCATGAAGCCTTTGAAAAGAATTTTGATTGGATTGCTCCTGAAAATCTTTTTGATGAAAGTAGTAGACCAAAGAGAGATGAGAAGGGATCCTCCAAAACCCATTTGGAGGAGATACCTTTCATAGTTGAAGATTTTGCAAGTATGAATGTTAATGCTTCTTCATTTGAAAATACTTGATTCTTCTTGCTTCTTGTGCCTAACTTAAAGGCGTTAAAGAAAATTACTTGTTGGGAGATAACCCAAGAGTTTCCTTGAGTCTTGGAAGTTATTACTTCAGTAATGACCTCTCCTTATCCTTTTTGTTTGATTTTTGTGCCCAGAATGACCTCTAATGAGAGGGAAGTAAGATTTGGGGAGTTGCTGTCCCGAAACAGATTTCTGTCCTCCACCAAAAACATTCTTGAGGAGGCTCTGTAACTCGGATTGAGCTCAATATTTACGAATAAATCCCCCAGTATGTTAGATAACTTTAGTTAGTTCAACACTTTTTGATTTGAGCAACAGAAGATGTTCGAAAAAATCGGTTTCTACCTGCTGGTCTGTTTTGACAGATTTCTGCCATTATTTGCATTTGCTTCTTATTGATTCCTTTTTGAGTTCTCTTTAGGTGAATTGAGATTTTTGAAGGAGTTACTACAGTAGTTTTTGTTTTTAGTGAAAATCCTTGCTATTTAAAAGCTTTTCCAGGGGTCTAATATCTTTTGAATACACTAATGTTGCTAATGAAGATTGTGTGAAGTTTTGTATGAAGGAAAAATTGCAGGTGTAGAGAGAGAATGATGCAATGAGGTGAAGAATGTACAAAAGCTCAAGCTTGGGGATGAAACAATGGTGTCACCCCAAGAAATATCCAAGAGGTACAAGCGTCAAAGCTTGGGGATGCCCAAGGCATCCCCTTCTTCATCAATAAAAAGCTCAGATCTATCTAGATACTTCGTTTTTATTGTTGCATGCACAGTTGTGTTGTTCTTGTAGCGTCTTAGTTTTCCTTTGATTTTCTTAGGTTGTTTAGTTTGCTTGAAAAAAGTAGTTTGGACACCCATTCACGCTGTGTTGTTTTGCAAATAAGTTGCTTGGTGTTGGAAATGAGTAGTAAGTTCTTGCTTGAAGTGCAAGAGGAGCTTGCATTCACTGTGACTTAGACTTTAGCATAACATTCTAGGTGTTGTTTTGACTTTATGCTTAGTGATTTTTGCTGTAGCATGTCTTGTTCCAAACAATCGGGATTGCTTAGAGTGCCTTGAAAAAATTATGCGTTGTTTTAGCATGCAAAAGCATAGTATCGTGGTATTCTCCTTTGATGCTTTGCTTGGGTTGACTTGACACATGCTCACACCATGTTATGACTATGACAAGTCACCATTAGTATCTATGATCATTTAGTCCTTGACTTGTAGTACCACTCTTTGCTTGATTAGTATGCTTTGTTGCACTGCATGATTATGGTCATTATTGCTCTCTTAGTTGGTTGCTCCCAGTCTTTTGCTAGCCTCCACTTGTATGAGTAAGTTCTACTCATGCCTCCAACTCCCAAGAAACCAAGTTATTCCAAAGTTTCCACTATAAACTCCTATGCATGGTGTGTTACACCATTCCAAGTATATTCTTGTTTTCAAGTATCTTCCAATTAAAAACTATTTTGTTATGTGAAAAATTAGTGATTAAAGCCCTCACGAATTTGATGGCACACTTTATTATTTGCCCCTAATAAACTTGAACCATTGTGAAAACTTTTTTGTATATGCTTGCACTTATAAGTTGGAATTAGCATAACTGTGATGCCACGGGGATCGTTTTCAACATTGCACTTGTACCCTGTACTCAGTTGATATCATGTTCTTTTGTCTATGGATGTCACCGGTGTGAAATAAAGAGGAAACTTGTAAGTCCATAGAGTTTGTATCTTGTGTTAGATAAACGCCTGGGCCGCTAGCCTAAGCCATGCCTAATCATGGTGGAAACTTGCAGCATCACCATAATGAGCTATCTATGAAGCATCCTCAATAAAAATCTATGCATATGGTAAATAAAAAGATTGCTGAGATGCTCATTGTTTGCTTGCCTTGTAATTTTGGTTATGGGAAAGCTCCTGTACCATATGCAAGGGGTACCCAGTTGGCGGTTCTCAATGATATGCAAATACTTACAATGACAAGAACTTACCTGGACCCAAAGTTGAGTATGCATGAGGTGTGGCCCTCGTATTCAAGAGACTTGAGATTGCCAACTTATACTTCGTCAAGCATATACTCCAGCTTTGCCACTTTAACCTTAACCACTTCAAGATGCTTATGATTGGGGCAATGAGGGCTGAAATCTAACAAGTACCATAATTTTTGGAAGCTCTTTTTGAAACTTTTAATCCATGCTTCCTATACAAAAAGGCCTTTCTTCCACCACTATTGAGTCTCCACCTTCTACCTTTAGGCACCATTAAGAGAGCATAGTTGTCATTCTGTGTGCAGTGTTCCAAAGCTTATTAATTGATGCATATTGTGTTATTACTTGTTCTTGTGCTATTTGTTTCTAGTCACCCTTGTGAACTTTGAAGGTGTCCTATGCATATATTTTCTACTCTATGAGGGACAAGATGATTACCACTATGCTATGTTTGCTACATGTGAAACAAACAAATGTTTTTCAATGCATGTTATTCATGATGTTTGTTTGTAGCTTGTCATATTGCATGCATAGTTACTATGTTCTATTGTTAGAACTCCATATTTCATGCACATGTTTAGTGTTCTTTGATCCCAGCTTTCAATGCTTGCAAATGGTTGGATCTTTATTGTGAGCGTGCATGTCACCTAAAAAATTATTCTGTTTATCACTTACCTACACGAGGACGAGCATGAGTTAAGCTTGGGGATGCTGATATGTTGGAAACGGATCTAAAATTTTTTATGCTCCATGCTTGTTTAATATCTACTTTGCTTTACTTGTCCGCACTTTGAGGTGCTTTTTACATGTTTTCTGGTACTAACCTACTAACAAGTTGCAACAATGCCAGATGCCTGTTTTCTGCTGTTTTTGGTTTCAGAAAAGTTAGTAAAGAAATATTCTCGGAATTGGATGGGACAAATGTCAAAGTCAATTACTTTTCGTGGGCAACAAGAAGTCCAAAGGGGAGACGGAGGGGCCATCCAGGGGGCCAGACCCACCCCAGGCGCGGGCGGGCTCAGCCCTGCGCCTGGCTAGGGTTTGGCTACCCTGGCCGCCTCCTCGGCCTCCCCCTTCGCCTATAAGAAGCCCCGATGCAAAAATCCTGAGTACCCGATCAAATATCCACGAAACTGTCTGTAGCCGCCGCCACCATCGTCCCTAGGTCAGGGGGATCTGAAGTTCTTCTCGGCACCCTGCCGGAGGGGAGATCATCCCGGAGGCCTTCTCTCCGATATGATATGTGAGTAGTTCCACCTTGGACTATGGGTCCATGTAGTAGCTAGATGGTTGTATCTCCTCCTTTGTGCTGTCATGTATATATCTCGTGAGCTCCGTTCATGATCAAGATCTAATCTATTTGTAATGATGCATGTTGTGTTTGCGGGGATCCGATGGATATTGAGATTATTATGTTGGTTTGATTAATGGTTTTGTCTTTATGATTATATCATGTCTGTGTTGTTTGTGATCTTGCATGCTCTCCTTTGTTAGTAGCTATCTTGGCCAAGTGCTTGTGACTCCAAGAGGGGGTATTTATGCTCAATAGTGGGTTCATGCCTCTAGTTTCCAAGGGAAGTGACAGAAATCTCTTCGGTTGTAGATGTGTTGTTGCCACTAGGGAGAAAACAACGGTCTCTTGTTCATGGAACATGTGGACTATTTACCTTACACACTTTGCTTAAAGCAGTTGTCTGTTGCTTGCAACTTAATACTGGAGGGGGTTCGGATGATAACCTGAAGGTGGACTTCTAGTCATAGATGCAGTTGGATGGCGGTCTATGTATCTTGTTGTATTTCCCAATCGAATCTCATAGGATCTTTCTGACTAGTAATTGCATTGTTATGCCTTGCTCAGTTCCTGTCAATTGCCCTGCTGTAATTTGTTTACCCTTCATGCCATGTTGTTTATCTAAGGAGAGCACCTCTAGTGAACTATGGACCCCGGTCCAATCTTTACCATTGATTCATCTTCCACTGTTACTTGTTTACTTGCTGCAAACCACCATTACCTTCCACACCATACGTTTAATCCTTTGTTACAGCAAACCGGTGAGCTTGACAACCTCACTAATTCGTTGGGGCAAAGTCTTGAGTTTGTGTTGTGCAGGTCTCCGCGTTGCTTGCAACACCTGTGTGACGTTTCCTTCCTCCTTCTAGCTCGATAACCTTGGTCTCTACTTTTTTTTTGTGAAAAAACCTTGGTCTCTACTGAGGGAAGACTTGCTACTGTGCTCATCACACCTTGCTCTTGGGGTTTCCAACGAAGTGCTTCATGTCAGCACCATCACTTGTACCTCTTTAAGATTTCTTGGGGTGACACGGGGTGGCATCCCCAAGTTTGAGATTTTGTCCATTCTTCATCTCATTACATCATTCTTTCCTTACACCCGAAAATTTTCAGTTAGAACAGATGGAATCCGTGGTGCTGGGAGATGTTGTTGGCCTGACGGTCGTTTTCAGTTAGAACAGAGCAAAAAAATCAGAGAAAAGAGTGAAAAGAGGGGTTATTAAATTGCAAGCTCTAGAGTGTGATCAGGGCCTTGGGCCTACCGATGCTGCGGGGAACCAACGGGACGAATCTGCACTTGCTGACAGGTACCAGGGCAACGGTATTTGGCATGGATCTCAGACGTTTTAGGTAGGTTTTTAATGTCAAGCGGGTTAACTGTTAGATACTGATGAAAGGTGCAGAGACGCACTGGCGTGCGATAGCAGCTGACCACAGACGGTGACATCAACCACGAACGAACGACGCCTATCACTGTAGCACAACATGGGGACATCCTAGTCATGTCCGACAGTGCAAGAATCGATGGCGAGCGGCGGCGCACGCGCGGTACTCCGGCGATCACTCACAGATCAATAGGGATTCGAAGCTACAGAAGGTGATTTGCATAGACAAAGGCACTGGGAGGTGTGCTAGCTCACTAGCGTACCCTTAGGCAAAGTGGAGAGGCTTGGAGGTGACGGAGGCAACCGCGGGAGACAAAATTCCATTGGCGGCGATGGAAGAATACTTGGAGAAATTCCTCGACTCTTGAACTACTCCTCCTCGCTCCTTGAAGCAACTCGAAGGAGGATGATACGACGCCTTTGCGTGTACTCTTGGCGCTGCTCCAGAGGGCTTGTACCGCCGGCGAGCTCAAGTACCCGTGGGGAGGAGCATGGAGGAGAGGTAGGGTTTGGCGTGGAGGAAAAGAAAAAGGGAAAAGAGGAGGTGTGTGCGTGGTTGAGATTGGCCTCGGATGCCTGGTCCTGGAGATAAAAGGGATGGGACAACGTGTGGGAGAGGTGTGCCTAGGAGGATGACGTCGGCGTCGGAAACACGAATCGCTTGTGCAAGATAGAAGTTCGGGGAGAGAGCGAGCTGAGAAACGGGCCGGAAGCTATACTTCTGCGTTGGGCTACTACCAGGTAAGGTCCATGTAGTTTTCTCTCTCTTTCTTTTATTTCCTTGTTTTGTTTTATTTATTTGTTTGAGTTTGCTTCAATTTCAAATAACCTTTCTTTTGAATTCTTTTCAGCGTAATTGAATAGATGTTTTTTTGTCCCAAAAGAGAGACAAGAGGGAACAAGATTAAAGGAAGGGGATGGCCACATACACATGTCCATTTGGGCATATTACTAGAATCGGATTAGGGTCTACCAAAATGAATAAAAGAATTTGCAAAATATGGAACCCTATCAAGTGGATTCCAAACTTGTAGAAAACAAAATAGAGGAATACTGTAAAGGGTCCCAACCTTCAAATAAGGTAGAGTCCCCTGTGTTTACAATGCTAGTCCCTGGATCAATAGCTAGCATCCACAGTTAAGATGTAATATCAAGAAACAAAGGTAATAATATAACTTTATAACCAGGAATAACATAATTTTATTACATCTTACATAGCTCATTTGGCTATTACATTACATTGCAGCGGAATAACTATAGTCATGGGGTCCTTCATCTTCAAAGTGCCACAGGCAAACATGTTGGTTGTAGACTTTGTAATCCTAATCATTCAATCTTCACTAAAATCAATCAAACCTGCAACATTACAAGTTACAGCCACAAAGGTCAATACATTTGAATTGTATTGGCAAGTTTCACTACTATGTTGAATATAAGTGGATCCTATCATTACATGCATAATTGGCTAAGTAGGGTTTTAGGCTCATTTGCAGAAAGCAATAATGTATCCTATCTTTCCAAATGGTTTTGTTTCCTTTGTCAAATCTTTCTGAACTCCTTGGAATCCACCAAGTGTCTTTGTCAAAATCTCTCGAGATCCTTGGTACCCCCAAGTATTTCAAGTTTTTATCAAATCTCTTGAGCCCCTTGGTAACCCCAAGTGCATCAAGTTTTATCAAAATCTCTTGAGCTCCTTGGTAACCCCAAGTGCATCAAGTTTTTATCCAAACCTCTTGAGCTCCTTGGTACCCCCAAGTGCATCAAGTCTTTTGTTGTCACTTAAAAGTTTTTCCTTTAGAAATTAGAATGTCGAGATTTCCCATAGCTTCAAACTTTAGTTGCTCAGTATTGTCCATAACCGAGGACACGGCTAAGTACTTAGGTTTTATTATCTTCTACATAAGTAGTACACTTTACCCACATGTCACAATCTCATCTTGTTGCCACCAGTGGCCACTGGATTAGTACTCACCAAGATGGAGTACTGGCAGATTGAGAATGTGACGAAGTCTTTCCAGAGGGTCCTTCCATACACCATTGCTAGCTTGTCTTCAGTACCCATGTAGGATTCCAGGTCCACATTTTCAGTAACCTGAAGACAATGCATGGGTCTTCCCAATGTAGTTGACTAAGCCAGAGCCATAAGTAGCATGCGGTTGTACACGAAAGCCACAATTGGAGAATCATGTTCAATCTCTAAGTTCCTAGGTGGTTTTCTTTTGGAGCACAACACAAAGAGATTGCCATAGACATGGTTCCTTTTGTTGCCACCTTATCCAATACTCAAAGTATCCATGTCCACCCAGGTGGTTCATTGAGTCCTTGTTTTATTATATAAAAACACAAGTCCTTTTCTCAACTTCATAAAATCTCAACATGCATCTCTTTTCAAAACATAGCATGGCTAAGCAAGTAACAACTACATTGTTTTCACTAAGGAATGTATATGGTATCCTATTAGGATTTAGCATAGCATAAGTATAGAAATTCTTTTCATGCATGTTTCAAAATCCACTAAGTATAATGAAAATAGTAGGACTTTAGATGATAGTGTCACTTGCCTTTCTTTTGGTAGGGAATGTTGGTTCACTCCTTGATCTTTCTAGTCTCACACTTTTCTAACTTCACTACAATCAATCAAGCAAACACAATATCAACTAGCATTCCAAACCAATAATCAATCAAACAATTCACACACATAAAACAATGGGATCTAAGTCATGCATGCAAGCATGCAAGAGGTAGTTTTATTTGCAAAGATGGTTTCTACTTGGCTCTAAGCTTTGTAAGGTTCAAGGTGGTCATTTCCTAAAGTGTCAAAGTCATTTGCAAAAGGGTTTCACCCATAAACCATTTTTTTTAAAATCCAATCATCATTTTATGTGGTGGAAAATGTTTTTATCAAATAAAAAACTTTATGTCTTTCCACCAAATAAGTTGCTAATTCACAAAACTTGGTGTTTTGGGTCAGTAGGTTTGCTCTAAGTCATTTTCCCAAGGTTTTTACTCCAAAGTCATAACCATAGCAAAATCAATATTTTTATTTGGCTAGAAATGGCTAAATCAAGTTTTTATTCCTAAACTTCAAAAACTCCATTTTTAAATCCATGGGTTGGTTCCTAGGGTCAGTAAGTTCACCACAAACTAATTTGCCAAGATTTCATCCTCAAAAACATTTTTGAATAATTTTTCTAATCTAAACAAGCATACAAATGTTTCTGCAAAAACAAACAATCTAACAGAGGCTTTTTACTAAACAAAATACATGGTTGGATAGGGCTTGTTCCACTGATTCCAATGATATAAAGTTTGTAATTTTTGGACGTGTGGATCAAAAGTTATAGGGTTTTCAAATCTGCATCTAAATCTGTTTTCAAAATTCTGTTTTAAATTGAAACTGGCCACGCGTCGCGTTTTGATTGGGCGGTACCGGTTCAGTCCGATCGACTGATGCAGACCATAGGATCTAACTTAGATCGAGCGGCGCATAGGCACACGATACCCCTTCGTCTATGTTCTATCACAGCCACATGATATTGATCTAACAAATATAATCAACATGCCACTAACTGGCGGCGCTGCGCGGCGGTAGACGGCGGCGACGGTCAGGCGGTGGGCTAGCGGCGGTTCTAGGAAGCAAAGAAGACATGGGGGGTGCTCACCGTGTTCGCGAGGTCGAGGTGGTGCTCGACGTGTGGTCGGCGTGGCAAGGGGTGCTCAGGGACAGCAGCAATTCCTCGCCGGAGTCGTCGTCGGCGTCAGATGGTCCTGTTCGTGGTCGGGGTCGACGCTACAGATCACAAGGGGGGAAACCGAGAGCATGATTAGATGCGCATGGTCGAGGCGATGACGCGTGCGTGAAAGAGAAGGAGAGGGGCGGTCGGATACTACCTGGGGAACTCGCCGGAGTTGCTTGCAGACGCGGCGGTGCTCATATAAAGACGGAGCCGATGTTCTGGAGCGCCCGCGGTTGAATGGGAGGTACAGGGAGAAGCGTCTGGGAGTGGGAAGTGTGATCGTGTGCTCGGGGAGACAAGGGGTGGCGAGGTTGGGCCGGAATCGACTGGGGACGATGGTCGGAGCAGTAGTGCTGCGAGCTCGATTCAGGGCAGCCTGGGGGCGTTCAGGGCGTGGAGTCTGAGGGGAAAGGAAGAGGAAATGCAGGCGGTTAAATGGGCGTGGTCGCGGGGTGGATTAATGCGGCCATTTACGCGAATTGATCGCCGGCGTTACCTGCTGCAACGGCCGGGCGTCGTCTGCGCGAGGAAGAAGATGAGCTGGAGGGGTGGGGTCGGTTGGTCAGCGAGAGAGAGGAGAGGGAAGTTGGATCCACTGGTCAGCGTCTCTGTGGGCCAGTGAGCGAGTGCGAAACGTTTTCTGCGGGAGTGAGGAACTGGGCTGTTTCCTGGGCTTAGTGGGCTCTGTCTGATTCTTATTTTTTTCTTTCAAATGTTTTATCTTTTTCCAAATCTATTTTCTGTTTTGAAATTCAAACAACAAATCAATATTCAAATTAATTCAAACATTCAGCAAACATTGTAATGAGTTTTGGTTCTGTTTAACAACATAAACCAATTCCCAAAATAAAAAAAATAATATTTTCATTTTAGAATCCATTTATAATTAAATAAAATGGACATTAGTTAATAAATCAAAAATGGGTTTTATTTTAATTAAAAGCTCCATTTGAAACTAAATATTTTCAAAACCAAATCAGTAGGTTTTATTTGAAAATATAAAATACTTGGAAAACTTATTTGAAATAAATAAATAAGTTTTAGTGTTTATTTTAAAATGGAAGAAGCCTTTACTTAAATAAAATTGGATATTAAATCCTTATTATTTTATTTAAATAAACTTTTACTATTTTTATCCAATAGAAATATTTTATTTCAAAGGCTTGGCCAAGTTTTAATTTGTCTTACAAAATAATCCTTATTTGTAAAACTTCTAATTCATTTGAAAACCAAATCTTTTTTATTTATTTAAAAGATCCAAAATAATAATTCCAAATATTTTTTATTTTTCCCTATTTTAATGTTTTGTCTTTTCAAATCCCTTTAGAATTTGTTTGATCAAAATAGGTTTGAAGGTTCCCATTTGAATTCAAAAAGTTTCTTCTCACTCTGAAAATCAACAAAGTTTTATTTTATTCATTTATTTTTCACATTACAAGATTTGGAAAATCTTGAGATGTGACAGGCTACCACCCTTAAAATAAATCTCGTCCCGAGATTTGGGAAGGCTAGGGTTACAAGTAGGCTCAAAACAACTAGGGTACTACCACCCTTAAAACAAAATTACATATTGGCCTTCTTGGGATCTTGGGATCTTGGGAAAACTTCTCTGGGCAAACATCTGCATTGTGTCCTTTGTTTCCACACTTGACTCATGGGCCAAGGTTGAGATCCTTCATAGGCTTGTTTAATTTGTTCTTCATCTTTTCTGGACAATTGCTTGCATAATGTCCTGGGTTTTTGCAATTGAAACAGTTGATATCTTTGAGTTCTTTACGTGTCTCTTGTGGACAAGTTACCACATAATGGCCTAGCTCTTTGTAGTTGTTGCACATCACTTGGCCAATCTCCTTATTCTTCTGGTTTTCTGGTGTAACATCCCTAAAATCATGATTTCAAAGTTTGCATATCATTCATGCATGCATATAGATTTGAGATCAATTTCAAACTCATTTCAGAAAAACAGAAGCACATAGTGCTATGATTTTATGTGAGCAGATTTAAATCAAATGGCCATCCCCATTTGAAAGTTTGAATGATTTAAAACCTAGCTTGTTTGTCTTCCTTATAGAAAGGTTTGAGTGCAGTTTTGAACCAAGTTTTACAAATTGGGAATAGTTTCAAAACCCCTTTTTCAAACTTTTGCAAATCAGATGCAAGCCTCTGATATTTTGTTCTCCAAGCTTGATCAAGCCTTTGCAAAGCAACCACATGATCTTATGCCTATATTTGAGACTACTGCTCACTGCAAAAATCCCAAGAAGTTTTGAATTCAAATGGAACTTGAATTCATTTGAAAACCTATTCAGAAAATCGAAACTGAAAAAGAAAAGGAGTAAACAAAAGAAAAGGGCCAGGCGCCAGGATTCTGGCCCAGCATCAGAACAGGCCCAGCTAGACCACCCGGGCCATTCCTCTCCCTCTCGCACGCGCGAGTGCACCCACACAGCCGCTGACAGCCAGACCCCACCTCATTTCTGCGCGTTTCGCTGACGAGCGGGCCCTCTCCACGTCAGCATCGTCTTCCCCAGATTCCGCGCACGAACTCCGTCGCTGCCCGTTGCTGCACTGATTTCACGAGGTTAATTGCATTGATGCAGCGAGCGTTTCTTGTCGAGCCTCTGGCTATAAAATCCCCACACTCTCACGACTATTTCCCCTCAAACAATTTCTCCTTCACGCCACCAGGCTGCCCACAACTCGCACGACGCCGCCGCTGTTCCGACGACTGCGCCGACGAATTCCGGTGAGCTCCGTGTTCCCCTCTGTCTCTAGCTCATGCTATCAAGTTCAGCAGGTCTTTGCGCACCTACTGACGCTCCCCATTTGCCCTCGCATGATCCGTAGCTCCAGCAACGTCGACGACTGGCCGCCACCGTTCTCTGCACGAACTCCGGCGACCTCTCCCCGTAAGTAGCCGCCGCCCCTTGACCTCTGACTATTACGCCTAGAATCCCCATCGTCTTGAGCATCTAACAGTACCCCTATTTTGGCTTAGCGCGACGAGGAACCTCGCCAACGTCAACGACTGACCGTGCCCGACGCGTTCGCAAACTCCGGCGAGGAATTTCCGACGAACCCGTGCGCCCCTTCCCAAGTCATCGCCACCTTGAGCATCAGCAGCCTCCTGCGGTTCTGGTAAGCATCTCCTCTCTTCCCCGGGCGACCTAGAACGCCAGCACCGCCGCTGACTGACGCGCCGCCGCCGCCGCTCGAGTTTGGTCGTTTGATTCAGAACCGTCAGATCTGGATCCAACGTGTAGATTTAGATCACTTAGCGAATCGTTTTTGGTAGATCTAGGCCGTATGTTTTAATTAGATCCTACGGCCGGCAGAGCTCGATCCGGCCGAACCGGTACGCGCCAATAGAAACACGACGCGTGGCTAGGATTAGATTCAAAAACGGAATTCAAATCAGATTCCCACGCATGTTTGATTCATAGGAATGGCAAAGGATTTTCACAGGATTATGATTCTAAGGATTTTTTCCTATGACCGTCGTTTGATTCGTAGGAATCGATCCCGTAGGATTCATTCCTATGGATGTTTCCCTAGTTCAGATCGAGGAAATTTTCCATTAGCTCGAGCTCCGGAAATTTTCCTGTGGCGGAAGAAAAGCGCAGCGCGTCATGGATCCGCTCTGTTGCCAAACACCGCGTACCTTCCCGACTTAGCAAATAGAAGAAAAACAGAAACTTCTCTCCTCGAACCAGAGCTAGCATCTCACCTCGTCGTTCACATCCAGAAAATTAGGACCGCTCCACGAGGCGCTGCCGACGGCCGGGCCATGCCGACGCACCGGCTCTCCTTCTCAACTCGTGTGTGCATCCACCTGCTCTACTCCTCCACCTTTCTCCTTATGAAACCCGTTGCTTCTCAATCTCAAAACAGCAAGGTAGGTTGCAGGCTGTCCTAGATCTCGATTTGTTCCTCCATGCTTTCCATTACTTATTGTTTTGCTGCCATACACTTAGATCTGATTGGTTTGAGTTTTTCTTGAACATCCTATTTTAGATTTTCTCTTCGATTTTGAGACTGAGCTCACTGTTTGGGGATTTCCTTCATAGCTATTAGAACATCACATTCTTAGATCTGTCTTTATTCCCAATGCAAACTAGTAGGCACGTGTGGTATTTTTACATGAACATTGATGGCATCTTTTTTGTGCACAAACAGAATTATCCTATTGACGTAGTTGACTGAATTCTTCTGTATAAATATATGCTAACAACCTGATGCTTGTAGATGGCCGAAGGACTGTGTTATTCAGAGCCAGAAAGTAATTATCTGCAATCAAAGGTGTCAACTGATCTTGTTGTTCACGGTGGGGCTGCAGGTCCTCTTGCAGAAATAGGTATGCTCTAAAGTTTTGGTTACACTGATAAAATTGAATGTGCAAGTGCACATATTTGTGCTGTATTATTGTTTAGATAATATTATGAGAGCATCATATTGAAACTAAATTCGTTCGCTTATGATCGAATATGTAGGAACAAAAAATGGTAAACCTCGAGCCAAATGGAGTCACCAAATGAGGCGATACCTCATTGGACTCCTCAAAGATTATGACGTGCCTGGTTTTCGAACACAAAACGCTTGGAACACAGAGGCATGGACACATATTGTTTCTCGACTGAATCAAAAGTTTGGTGTGTCATTTAGTGTTAAGCAAGTCAAACAAAAGGAGCAAGACTTGAAGAAAGACTACCGTAGTGTGAAAGATTTGTTGGATGAAAGTGGCTTTGGATGGGACAGTGAGAGAAATATGGTAGATGCACCGGATAGTGTTTGGGATAGTTTCGCTGCCAGGAATAGCAAGGATGCCCTCCAATGGCGAGACAAGTCATTCCCTATTATGATGAATTAGTTCCACTCTATGAAGGTGATATGACCATACTTTGCTTGCAAGATACACTCTGAATCTAATATTTAATTATTCTAAACAAATATCTATAAATTATTATGCGTGTCGTTATCTTTGAAGGAGAACTCGTCAAGGTATGGACCATTATGCCAGCAAGACAAAGAATGCATTGATTCCCTCATCAGAACCTATAGATCCAAATAATTTGTATCAATCACAATCCCCTACTATGCCGACCATGGTCAGTCAGATATGCCATTTACTTCAGATGAAGAAGTTGAACAAGACAATTTGGATTCTCCCCCACATCTATCTACACCTTTGCAACATGTGCAACCCATGCCAAGATCCACACAAACAGAAAAACATGATACTAGGCGTGGAAAAAAACAGAAACGTAACCTTGATGATGGATTTCAGGAGAGGTATCTAAAACTGAAAAAGGAAGAAATTGATCGATTTGCTGCCATTGAGGAGAAGAAGTTAGAGGATTCCTACAGCATCAACAAGTGTATCACTGTGATTGAAGGGTTAGCTGATCTACAACTAGGCGATATGTTGATGGCGTCCGACATCTTCAAATGCAAGGAGAACATGGAAGTTTTCTTGTCGTACTCTACTCCTGCACTAAGGTTGGCTTGGCTTAAAAGAGAGATTGCACGTGTCCAAACAAATTAGAAAAATTAGAACAATAATGGTGATGCATTATGGAAGGTGACAAATACTTTTGTGCAGTTTAGTCGGTCATAGAATTGACCTTAATGGTTTAGTATATTTTGGTACGTAGTCAAGATACTTTTGTGTAGTCATGCAACATAACTTGCAGTAGTATTACAAATTTGAAGTACATGAATGGCGGTACAATATTTCAAGTACATGAATGGTAACTGAACTTGGATGTTGCATTAGAAATATGCTAAGATCTCCGTGATATGTATTGTGCCCACATTTGATGTGCTATAGCATCTCTCTTTTGCTTCCCAGCTTCTCTAGAGTAATTGAATGTGTGTATATCACTATGGTAGTTGTGATCTCCACTCGGCACATCAACAATTTGTCGTGGATCGATCTCCATATCATTATTCTCGGGCCAAGAAAAATCTCCATTATGTAGGCGTATGAAATTGTGCAGCACACAACTAGCAACTGATATGTCAATTTGTTTGGTAACCGGGTAATGTGAAGCCACTCTCAGTATTGGAAATCTCATTTTAAGTATACCAATAATCCGTTCGACATGGTTTCGGAGTTGTGCATGTCTTAGGTTGAATAACTCCTGGTAATTTCTTGGCCTTTGGCGAGCTCTACCTTGTTCTCGTAAGTGATACCTAGTACCACGATATGGTGCAAGGAATTGTGGTGTATTCGCATAACCAGCATCTACAAGATAAAATTTTCCAGGAGGAACTTCAAAACCATGGTTAAGTGCATCTTGTAGGACTCTTGCATCTGAAGCCGATCCCTCCCAACCAGCATGGACATGCACAAATTTCAGATCAAAATCACATGCCACCATAACATTATGTGATATTGTTTGTTTCCTATTCCGATATGGTTCTTGCTCGTGCACTGGTACTTTCAATGGAATGTGTGTACCATCTATAGAGCCGGTGCAATCCTGCATAAATACATGCACATACACCATTTAATCTTCTCTTTTTTAAAAAAATTATGTGATTTGAACTTGTTGAAAGTAAATGAGTATGGACATGCATACATACCATAAAGAAGGGGTAGAATTTTGGATTGTTCAATATAGGATGCCGGTGTAGAGAAGGTGGACGTATGTAGACACATGAGAGCTTTGTAATTGCATCAAGTACTTGGCCAAAATAGTAACTTATTGTTTGTTTACTATGCTGAAACCATTCTGCCAGAGTATCATTGGTTGCAGTCTTAGCTAATGCATACAAAAATATAGAAACTTGCTCTTCTACTGAGACATCTCTTCCATCAACAAGGCGATCTTTGTCGCACAGTTTCTGAACCAAAGCTCGAAAGACATCAATCTCCATTCTGAAATGTTTTTTGCATAGGTCCTCATGCCCATCTAAGATTTCATTTAGACGACGTGCACCTGTGAGTACTGAAGTGTGCATAGATCTTCTTGGTGGTTGTAATGATTTGGGTGCTAAAGTAGGGAAAACAAAAAGAGCAAACTCATCCTCATTCTCTGATCTACGTCGGTAGCTCGGATTCATTGACGCAATGGCAAACAAGCCTACGCAAAATAAGTTGGCTACTTATAATTTGATCAGATATGTAACTATATCTATAGTTGACGAGTATGATGTAATTAACTGTCTGAAGCTAAAACTAAACTGAACTGGAGATGGCTTGACATGGCGTACGAAAACATATACAAGAAAAGAACTAACCTCAGTTTGAAGACTAACTCGATCAATCGATGAAACTTCAGCTTGCACTAGTGAAGATTTGAAAGCTCTGGCAGAT
The DNA here is from genome assembly GCA_030063025.1 of Avena longiglumis. Classification (NCBI taxonomy): domain Eukaryota; kingdom Viridiplantae; phylum Streptophyta; class Magnoliopsida; order Poales; family Poaceae; genus Avena; species Avena longiglumis. Next base: position 143,564,795 of record CP125978.1, on the reverse strand, counting down.
GTGTATGTGGAAGAATGAAGAAACCAGGTCCATCTATATAGTGCTACAGCCCAACGGCTAGCTAGTAACGGCTACTTGTTTGAGGCACAAACTTTAAACAATAATATTATAATGTTTCACAATTCCTTTGGTTTTTCTTTCCTGTGCTACCATCAAACAACCATTTGTGCCCATTCCCATAGTTTTTATTCCTATAGGATTCATCCGGACATGCCATACCAATCCTATACTTTTCCTGTCCCTACATTTTTCCTACCCTATGAATCAAACAAGCCCTAGATTTTTGCAAACTTTATACCGTTGGAATCAGGGAGACAAGCCCTTTCTGAATCTGCAATGTGTTTAACAAAAAGTTTCTGTTAAAATGCCTTTTATGCAGAAACTTGTTTAGGACTATTTTGAGTATAGATTTTGTTTAGTAATTTGATTTAGTGCTAAATAAGTTTAGTTAGCAAGTTTTTGACTTGCTTGGTGGAGTTTTCAAAAAATCATCACTTAACATTTTCTTGCATGCATGCATTCATATCTTTGTTTGTATATGATTTGTGTGTAATTTTGTGCTACAAATTTTTGTGTAGATTTTGCTAGTGACTGTGATTGTGAAGAGTGCTACTCTCCCCATTACCAAGGCAAGTGGTACTTCATGAATATTTCCATCCCTATATTTTGTACAAGCATTAGAAATATTTTGCTAAGTCTTGCATGTTACTTCTTGCCAAATGCTATGTTGGGAAATCCTAAGTAGTTGTAGAATTGTAGATTTTCTAGGAAATTTCCTAAGTTAAGTTCTATTCCATGCTTAGCCTAGCTAGTAGCAAACATGGGTGGTAAAGTATATACATGCTATGATGAAAATATTTCTAAGTCTTTGGACTTATGTTTTCCTAATAAAACAACTAAGTCAATGAACCTCCTGGGTGGAATGGGACTTGAATGGTGGTTTTTGGTTGAGTGGTTACACAAGGCCCATGGACATGGTTACCTTGTGTATCACACTTGTGGTATGCCACCCAGGCACAAAGGGATTTTGGAGGCCAAGTGTTGAGAAGCTTATAGTGCCACACACGGCAATATGGGCTCTGCCTTGATCATATAGGTTGCTAGAACTTAGTCATTTGGACAGTTGGTGGTAGTGGGATGATAGGTTGGAACGCGTCCATTTGGCTAAGGGAAGGCTTCTGAAAGGTCCTGTCTTGGGAAACCAAGTCTGGTGGGGAAAGTGCACAACCTCTGCAGATGGAAAATCTAAGTACTTAGCCAAGTCCATGGCAATGGAAAACTTGAGCATCAAGACATGGAAGCTATCAAGAATCTCATCACTCCAACTTATAAGTAAAAATTTGTGGGTGAACAAGGGTGAAGGACCCCAATGTCTATTGGTGGTTTCTTGGGAAAGTTTTTGACAAAGAAAAACTTAGTATTTTCAACTAATAGGAAAAACCTATTTTTGAGCAAAGCAAGCCAAGCTACACTTAGCCAAATGCATATAGTAATATAGTCCACTTAAAATTTACTAAGGTATCACTTGCCAATACTATTCCAAAGTATTGACCCACTGTGGCTGTAACTTGTGATGTTGCAGGTTACTCCTATGATGATTAGGAGTCATGAGTCTACACTCAACATGCTTGCCTGTGGCACATGAAGATGAAGACTTATGTTTATTTACTTATTCCAAAACTCTTGTATTAGGCCTGTGGCCTTGAGTTGTAAAAGACTATGTTTTATCTCTGGAATGAATGTAATAAATGACCTTTGTATCTGTGTACTTCATCTTAAACTGTGGATGCTAGCAATGATCCAGGGACTAGCATTGCAATCACAGGGATCCTTTTCCTTTACAAAGGAGGGATCTTACAGATGGTATCAGAGCACTATGTTGCCTGTAGGATTATGACCCTAGGATTGGAAACCACTAAGGAAAAAAAATTCAACTACTTCTACACTTGTCTATCCTTCTCGTAAACTTTTCTAATCTTCTCAATCTCATCTCTATTTGTAGATGAACTCCATCAACGAAGCCGTGAAGAAAAGACCACTCATGACCATGACCTTGGAGTGTGAAACTGAGTTTCCCAAAATTCTCAAGGACCTCATGGTGGCAATGGAAGCACATGGTGCAGCTGTGTACAAAGGCTTTCCAGTGATGGATGAAGGAGTGGAGTACTGGTGGGTGCAACTTCACTTGTACAAAAACAAGGAAGACAACCACAAAGAAAGAGGATTCTGCATGTACACCAACACTGTGATGCACACCACATTCTTTGAGTCAGCAAGAGATGCAGCTTGGAGGACTACCAAAGAACTCAGTGCTAGAGTCAAGTGTAGAATGCTCAACCTCCAAAGAGACTTAGAGAAAGAGAAGGAACATACCCAAGAGTTGGAAGCCACCAACCAAACCTTAAGAGGAGATATTATAGACTTAGTGATGGAATCATGTGAGCAAGATATGCTGATTGCCTCTAGGAACATTGTGTTAGCCAATGATCCAAAGGAGATAGGATTGTAAACGCACTTCGTTAGTTGGACCACCACCTATCACCTTATTTTCCAAAATGATACCTTAAATAAGTTTGGACCTTGATTGATGTAATGGTTTCATGTATGCATGACTTGTGTGATTCGTGTTCCAAGGATTTGTATATGATGTTTGTCTTTGTTTTATCTTAAATAGTGTTGTTCTAACTTTTCTATCTTATAAATAGATGCCTATTACCATCAGCACTGTTGAGGAGTTCCAGGTTACCCGCTTTGGTCCTTGTATCGTTGAGCTTACCACTTTGCTCGATCTCCCTCTTCCCACCATCATGGTGCATCCACTCACCAAGTTCGAGAGGAAGGACCTCTAGGGCTTCAAGGTGAACCAGCCCGGACGCCAGACAGAGCCTACTACGGAGGCCATCGTCTTCAAGCTTATGCGATGGCGGGGAGAGAGGCATGGAGGTAGTCATGCAGACGATAGGGGCGTCGCTAGGCCGTCACTCCCGACAGGTTAGAGGCACCCACTTTCACGTCTTCGGAAGACGTGATGAGGATGGAGAGTCCATCGACTTCGAGGACGACTCGAGGGACGCAGCAGAGCCGATACGTCTCTATCTCCAGGACTTAGAGTCTCTCATTAGGCACGTGGACACGGACAGGACCAATGTCATGCTCAGTAATGACGAGCTCCAGGTGAAGCTTCGCGAGAAGGACAAGCTCTTCGCGCAGCAGGACGAGATAGTCAAGGAAATGGAGGCGAAGTTCGAGACCCAGGACCGGAAGTTCAAGAGTTAGGAGAAACGCGTCCAGGATAGGAACAAGAAGATCCGGGACATGACTGAAGAACTGAAGTCCAAGGACTTCGAGCTAGAGCAGCAGCAGATGGTGATTGAGAGGCTTCGTTCCCAGAAGAGGGCTCTCAAGGCCAAGATTGAGTCCTTGACCACTACCATTGAGGAGAACAAAACCACGATGGAGAACGCCGGTCTTACCTTTGTCGAGGAGGAGATTGATGCTGATGAGTAGACTTGACTACTCGTTTATCTTTTATTATCGTACTTGTTATTGGACCATCCGACATGTGGATGGCTTGCCACTTGTGTGTTTTTACTTTGAGAACTTGTTATCTGGTTGTTGAACTTTTATCTTTGGTTGCATGCTTGTGTTTGCTTATGTGATGTAATGTGAATAAAAAACATCTATGGGTATCTCATTCTTATCTCTATTTGAACAAACCACAGATGCCTCCCCGTCGTGCAAACCCCAACCCCAACAACATTACTCCAGAAATGCAGCAAATGATGAATGCTCAAACAGAGCTCATACAGATGATGACAACATTCATTCAGAACCAAAACAACAACAACAACAACAACCCCAATAACAACAACAATAACAACAACAACCCTCCGGGCTTTGATATGCTCACCAGATTTCTGCGTTTGAGGCCAGCTAAGTTCTCGGGGACGACTGATCCCATGGTGGCCAATGACTGGCTACGTTCTGTAAACAAGGACTTAGTAACCGTGGGCTGCACGGATGCTGAAAAGGTCAGATTTGCAGCACATCTGCTGGAAGGACCAGCCGCCACTTGGTGGGACAACTTCCAAATCACCACTCCTATAGATGAGGTGACTTGGGCTATCTTTGAAGATGGCTTCCGCACTGCTCATATCTCGTTAGGAATAATGAGCCTGAAAAAGAAAGAGTTCCACAATCTGAAGCAGCGCCACCGCAGCGTGGCTGAATACATTGAAGAGTTCAACAATCTGGCGCGTTATGCACCGGATGAGGTTGACACAGATGCCAAAAGAAAGGAAAAATTTCTGGAAGGCTTGAATGATGAGCTGAATTTGCAGCTGGCTCTGGCATATGTTCCCACTTATCAGTCGCTCTGTGATAAGGCTGCTATATTGGAGAACAAAATGAAGCAAGTCGAGAGTAGAAAGAGAAAGCACTCCGACAAGCACAGCTCGGGATCGTCTCACAAACGGTCTCACTATGATGACAGTGGAAGCTCAGGATCCCATAAGCATGGGAAATTCAACAAGCACCACAACCACAACCGTCATGACAACAAGCATCATCGCAGTCATGACAATGACAAGTACAAGAACCACAAGAGTGGACATAAGAGCCACCACAGTGGGAATGGTAGTGGAAGTGGAAGTCAGCCTGCTAAAAGGGACATCAGTCAGGTTGAATGCTTCAAATGCAAGAAGATGGGACACTATGCAAATGAGTGCCCCGAAAAGAAAGTTGAAGGACCTGTCAAGCCCAATCCTTTCCAGAAAGGTCAGGTGAACCACATTAATGTGGAGGAGGTCTATGAGGAACCTGACGCTGTTGCTGGTAAGTTCAGACTCAATTCCATTCCAGCATTTGTACTCTTTGATACCGGTGCATCTCATTCGTTCATATCAAGAGCATTTGTTGAAAGAAATGAACTACCGGTAGAAACTAGGTGTCTTATAAAAGTAAGTTCTCCGGGTGGAGAAATGATAGTGAATTCAGGATGCCATGACCTAGTCATAGAATTTGGGAAGTATATGTTTCTCATTAACTTGATAATATTAAACTCCCAAGGTTTGGACGTCATTCTGGGAATGGACTGGATGACTAAGTACAAAGGGGTGATAGATTGTGCCAGCCATACTGTCTCACTCACAACTCCGGAAAATAAAAGGATCAGATTCAAGACCAACTTTGGAGCAAAGAGGAGTATGCTAAATTCTCTTAAGGGGGTTAGCATGGACAGTGTGCCAATTGTGTGTGAGTATTCGGATGTGTTCCCGGAAGAATTACCAGGAATGCCACCAGATAGAGATGTGGAGTTTCTGATAGATTTGGTACCAGGATCTGGACCAATAGCAAAGAGACCATACAAAATGTCAGTTGATGAACTGAAGGAGCTCAAGAAGCAACTAGGCGAACATTTGCAGAAAGGATTTATTCAACCAAGTTCTTCATCTTGGGGAGCCCCAGTTTTGTTTGTGGAGAAGAAAGACAGAAGTCAAAGGTTATGCATAGATTACCGTTCACTCAACGAGGTAACTATCAAGAACAAATATCCTTTGCCAAGAATCAATGACTTGTTTGATCAACTAGAAGGAGCCTGTGTGTTCTCAAAAATTGATCTCCGGTCAGGCTATTTTCAACTTAAGATAAGAGAACAAGACATACCCAAAACAGCATTCACCACAAGGTATGGATTGTATGAGTATACCGTAATGCCTTTTGGCTTAACCAATGCTCCATCATACTTCATGAATATGATGAAAAAAGTGTTCATGGAATTCCTCGACAAGTTTGTTGTCGTTTTCATCGATGACATCTTAGTCTACTCCAAGAGCAAAGAAGAGCACGAAGGGCACTTGCGTTTGATACTTGAGAAGTTGAGAGAGCATAAACTTTATGCCAAATTCAGCAAGTGTGAGTTCTGGTTAGAAGAAGTTGGTTTTCTTGGTCATGTTATGACAAAAGATGGTGTAGCAGTTGATCCTGCTAAGGTTTCAGCTGTAACTGAACGGGAATCTCCCAAGAATGTGAAAGAAGTTCGCAGTTTCCTTGGCTTAGCAGGTTACTACAGAAGGTTCATCGAGGATTTCTCAAAGGTTGCTAAACCAATGACTGAATTATTAAAGAAAGACAAGAAGTTTGCTTGGTCTGAAGGTTGTGAAGTCAGCTTTCAGGAGTTGAAGAAGAGACTTGTGACAGCACCAGTTCTGTGTCTGCCAGATTTGGAAAAGGATTTCCAAGTATATTGTGATGCATCTCATCAAGGTTTGGGTGCCGTACTTATGCAAGACGGTAAGGTTGTAGCTTATGCCTCGAGACAACTCAAAACTCATGAGGTGAACTATCCTACTCATGATTTAGAGTTAGCCTCTATCGTCCATGCACTCAAAACTTGGAGACATTACCTTTTGGGAAAGCGTTGTGAAGTGTTCACCGATCACAAGAGTTTGAAGTATATCTTCACCCAAAAGGAAATCAATATGAGACAAAGAAGATGGTTAGAGCTTATCAAGGATTATGATTTAAGTTTGCAATACCACCCCGGTAAAGCAAATGTTGTAGCAGATGCTCTAAGTTGTAAGGTATTTGTGAATGGCCTTACCAAAGGAGAATTGCCAGATTATTTGTGTACCCAATTTAGAGAACTCAGATTGGAGATTGTGCCCGAAGGACATCTCATGTCTTTGGATGTTCAACCCACTTTGTTGGACAAGATCCGAGAAGCTCAGAAGACCGATAAGGAAATTGAAAGGATTAAGGAAAATATTGGCCAAGGGAAAGCTAAAAATTTCCATGAAGACGAACAGGGTACTTTATGGCATGGGAAACGTATCTGTGTTCCACAAGATCCGGAGTTACGGAAACTGATTTTGCAGGAAGCACACAACTCTCCGTATTCTATTCACCCAGGTAACACCAAAATGTACATGGACATGAAAGAAAGATTTTGGTGGAACAATCTCAAGAGAGACATCGCCGAACATATTGCTTTGTGTGATGTGTGTAGTAGAGTAAAAGCGGAGCATCAGAAACCAGCAGGTTTGCTTCAACCACTACCTATTCCTGATTGGAAGTGGGACAAGATTGGTATGGATTTTATCACTGGGTTACCAAGGACCAGATCAGGATATGATTCCATATGGGTAGTAGTGGATCGCCTAACTAAAGTGGCTCATTTCATACCCGTGAAGACAACTTATACGAGTGCCAAGTTAGCCAAAATCTACATGAGTAGAATTGTGTGCCTTCATGGTGTGCCCAAGAGTATTGTGTCCGATAGGGGAACCCAATTCACTTCCCATTTTTGGAGACAGCTACATGAGTCATTGGGAACGAGGTTGGAATTCAGTACTGCTTTTCATCCTCAAACCGATGGACAAACAGAAAGGACTAATCAAATTCTAGAGGACATGTTGAGGGCATGTGCCCTAGACTATGGAGCAAGTTGGGATGAAAGTCTGCCTTACGCCGACTGCGCCGACGAATTCCGGTGAGCTCCGTGTTCCCCTCTGTCTCTAGCTCATGCTATCAAGTTCAGCAAGTCTTTGCGCACCTACTGACGCTCCCCATTTGCCCTCGCATGATCCGTAGCTCCAGCAACGTCGACGACTGGCCGCCACCGTTCTCTGCACGAACTCCGGCGACCTCTCCCCGTAAGTAGCCGCCGCCCCTTGCCCTCTGACTAATACGCCTAGAATCCCCATCGTCTTGCGCATCTAACAGTACCCCTATTTTGGCTTAGCGCGACGAGGAACCTCGCCAACGTCAACGACTGACCGTGCCCGACGCGTTCGCAAACTCCGGCGAGGAATTTCCGACGAACCCGTGCGCCCCTTCCCAAGCCATCGCCACCTTGAGCATCAGCAGCCTCCTGCGGTTCTGGTAAGAATCTCCTCTCTTCCCCGGGCGACCTAGAACGCCAAAGACTGACCGACGCTGGCCACCGCCGCCGCTAAGCGCCATTGAGTTTGGTCGTTTGATCCAGAACCGTCAGATCTGGATCCAACGCGTAGATTTAGATCACTTAGCGAATCGTTTTTGGTAGATCTAGGCCATATGTTTTAATTAGATCCTACGGCTGGCAGAGCTCGATCCGTCCGAACCGGTACGTGCCAATAAAACACGACGCGTGGCTAGGGTTAGATTCAAAAACAGAATTCAAATCAGATTTAGACCCAAATTTCAAATGGCTATAACTTTTGATTCCCACGATAGATTTTTGCAAACTTTATACCGTTGGAATCAGGGAGACAAGCCCTTTCTGAATATGCAATGTGTTTAACAAAAAGTTTCTGTTAAAATGACTTTTTATGCAGAAACTTGTTTAGGACTATTTTGAGTATAGATTTTGTTTAGTAATTTGATTTAGTGCTAAATAAGTTTAGTTAGCAAGTTTTGACTTGCTTGGTGGAGTTTTCAAAAAATCATCACTTAGCATTTTCTTGCATGCATGCATTCATATCTTTGTTTGTATATGATTTGTGTGTAATTTTGTGCTACAATTTTTTTTGTAGATTTTGCTAGTGATTGTGATTGTGAAGAGTGCTACTCTCCCCATTACCAAGGCAAGTGGTACTTCATGAATATTTCCATCCCTATATTTTGTACAAGCATTAGAAATATTTTGCTAAGTATTGCATGTTACTTCTTGCCAAATGCTATGTTGGGAAATCCTAAGTAGTTGTAGAATTGTAGAATTGCTAGGAAATTTCCTAAGTTAAGTTCTATGCCATGCTTAGCCTAGCTAGTAGCAAACAAGGGTGGTAAAGTATATACATGCTATGATGAAAATATTTCTAAGTCTTTGGACTTATGTTTTCCTAATAAAACAACTAAGTCAATGAACCTCCTGGGTGGAATGGGACTTGAATGGTGGTTTTTGGTTGAGTGGTTACACAAGGCCCATGGACATGGTTACCTTGTGTATCACACTTGTGGTATGCCACCCAGGCACAAAGGGATTTTGGAGGCCAAGTGTTGATAAGCTTATAGTGCAGCCACCTGGCAATATGGGCTCTACCTTGATCATATAGGTTGCTAGAACTTAGTCATTTGGACAGTTGGTGGTAGTGGGATGATAGGTTGGAACGCGTCCATTTGGCTAAGGGAAGGCTTCTGAAAGGTCATGTCTTGGGAAACCAAGTCTGGTGGGGAAAGTGCACAACCTCTGCAGATGGAAAATCTAAGTACTTAGCCAAGTCCATGGCAATGGACAACTTGAGCATCAAGACATGGAAGGTATCAAGAATCTCATCACTCCAACTTCTAAGTAAAAATTTGTGGGTGAACAAGGGTGAAGGACCCCAATGTCTATTGGTGGTTTCTTGGGAAAGTTTTTGACAAAGAAAAACTTAGTATTTTCAACTAATAGGGAAAACCTATTTTTGAGCAAAGCAAGCCAAGCTACACTTAGCCAAATGCATATAGTAATACAGTCCACTTAAAATTTACTAAGGTATCACTTGCCAATACTATTCCAAAGTATTGACCCACTGTGGCTGTAACTTGTGATGTTGCAGGTTACTCCGATGATGATTAGGAGTCATGAGTCTACACTCAACATGCTTGCCTGTGGCACATGAAGATGAAGACTTATGCTTATTTACTTATTCCAAAACTCTTGTATTAGGCCTGTGGACTTGAGTTGTAAAAGACTATGTTTTATCTCTGGAATGAATGTAATAAATGACCTTTGTATCTGTGTACTTCATCTTAAACTGTGGATGCTAGCAATGATCCAGGGACTAGCATTGCAATCACAGGGATCCTTTTCCTTTACAAAGGAGGGATCTTACATCTAGGCATTCACTGGAATAGTGTCCCATTTCCTTACATTTATGGCATTGCACATGGCTTTTGTCCTTCTTTTGCTTTTTGGGTTTCTCCAAAGCTAGGAGAGCATCCAGTTCATGTTGTTCATATGTTATCTGGTAGGTAGGAATGTCTACATGTTTCTTGGGACTTCTATTGCTCTTTGGAAAAATTTTCTTTGGTCCTTTGAATTGGGTTGTTTTGTTTGGAGGTATAAGTGGACCTTTTCCTTTGTCATCAACCTTCTTGGTAGACTTGAATCCTTCTTGATGGTTTGCAATCATTTGTTGCACTCCACCTTGTTTCCTTTGTTCCACAATGGAATAGATGGGGCATTGGATAGGAACATGGTTGTTTCCTTCACATAGGTAGCAAGTAGCTTGAGATGTGGGACATTGCCCAATAGGATGTTTCTCTTCACAGTTGGGGCATTGATCTCCATGCTCCTTGGAAGTATGATCCTTGTCTCCACAAATAATGCAAGCTGGGGATCCATCTAGAATAACATTTCTGTCATCCCTGTTGTCACTAACTCTTTTGGAATAGTTTTCTTCCATATTGATCATTTGATCAGTCACCTTAAGCATCAATTGGGCTTGAGTTTCCAAAAATCCTTGTAGTGTTGGATCTTCCCCACTGGAGTTGGCTATGAATTGAGCTGTCATTTGGTTCAACTGGTGTTGGGTTGATATGAGCTCTTTCATGCTGTCCTCTTGGTTGGTGTTGGTGTCATCAACCTTGATGTTGGAGTCTCCTGGAGTAGTCATCTGTTTGGGTTGAATGGAGATTAGAACAGACAAAATATTTCTAAGGAAATAGTTCTAATTACACACATTACAATTCACACAAGCAAGGTACAATCAATCACAAACAACTTTTCACTCAAACAACAAGTTCAAGCACATACTTAAACAACAAAATATTTTTGTTACACCACATAAGTTGGTGGGTTTGACTTAAACAAAATATGGTGGTCCATCTTTATGGTTCACTTGTGATCTTTCCTTCCTTCATGATTCTTCTTGTATGAGATCATGGTTTCCTTGAGAAAAACTCTTGGTTTCAGTACTTCAAGTGAAGTGTTCTCCTTCTAATTTTGCATTTCCTCAGTCTCTAAATCTTGAGCAAGATTTCCTTGTCTCACTTGTAGTCCTTAGTGATATCCAAGTTGGAAGTCCTTGGTGAACATGCTGAAGATGTTGAAGTCATTAGAGTTGAAGATGTTGAAGTCATTAGAGTTGAAAAAGTTCTTTGCACATGGTGTAGTCTTTGGCCATGGGGTAGGTTTTTCCATCAAGTTGTAAATAGATGAGATGTAGAGTCAAAATCAAAGTGGTTGAGGAAAGTGTTTACACGTTTGTTTTGTAAATAAGTTTTTGGAACAAATACAACTCCTATTTTTCTAAGGGTTTTTGTCCAATCCTAGGTTTACAAATCCTACAGGCAACATAATGCTCTGATACCATCTGTAAAGGGTCCCAACCTTCAAATAAGGTAGAGTCCCCTGTGTTTACAATGCTAGTCCCTGGATCAATAGCTAGCATCCACAGTTAAGATGTAATATCAAGAAACAAAGGTCATAATATAACTTTATAACCAGGAATAACATAATTTTATTACATCTTACATAGCTCATTTGGCTATTACATTACATTGCAGCGGAATAACTATAGTCATGGGGTCCTTCATCTTCAAAGTGCCACAGGCAAACATGTTGGTTGTAGACTTTGTAATCCTAATCATTCAATCTTCACTAAAATCAATCAAACCTGCAACATTACAAGTTACAGCCACAAAGGTCAATACATTTTAATTGTATTGGCAAGTTTTACTACTATGTTGAATATAAGTGGATCCTATCATTACATGCATAATTGGCTAAGTAGGATTTTAGGCTCATTTGCAGAAAGCAATAATTTATCCTATCTTTCCAAATGGTTTTGTTTCCTTTGTCAAATCTTTCTAAACTCCTTGGAATCCACCAAGTGTCTTTGTCAAAATCTCTCGAGATCCTTGGTACCCCCAAGTACTTCAAGTTTTTATCAAATCTCTTGAGCCCCTTGGTAACCCCAAGTGCATCAAGTTTTATCAAAATCTCTTGAGCTCCTTGGTAACCCCAAGTGCATCAAGTTTTTATCCAAACCTCTTGAGCTCCTTGGTACCCCCAAGTGCATCAAGTCTTTTGTTGTCACTTAAAAGTTTTTCCTTTAGAAATTAGAATGTCGAGATTTCCCATAGCTTCAAACTTTAGTTGCTTAGTATTGTACATAACCGAGGACATTGCTAAGTACTTAGGTTTTATTATCTTCTGCAGAAGTAGTACACTTTACCCACATGTCACAATCTCATCTTGTTGCCACCAGTGGCCACTGGATTAGTACTCACCAAGATGGAGTACTGGCATATTGAGAATGTGACGAAGTCTTTCCAGATGGTCCTTCCATACACCATTGCTAGCTTGTCTTCAGTACCCATGTAGGATTCCAGGTCCACATTTTCAGTAACCTGAAGACAATGCATGGGTCTTCCCAATGTAGTTGACTAAGCCAGAGCCATAAGTAGAATGTGGTTGTACACGAAAGCCACAATTGGAGAATCATGTTCAATCTCTAAGTTCCTAGGTGGTTTTCTTTTGGAGCACAACACAAAGAGATTGCCATAGACATGGTTCCTTTTGTTGCCACCTTCTCCAAAACTCAAAGTATCCATGTACACCCAGGTGGTTCATTGAGTCCTTGTTTTATTATATAAAAACACAAGTCCTTTTCTCAACTTCATAAAATCTCAACATGCATCTCTTTTCAAAACATAGCATGGCTAAGCATGTAACAACTACATTGTTTTCACTAAGGAATGTATAGGGTATCCTATTAGGATTTAGCATAGCATAAGTATAGAAATTCTTTTCATGCATGTTTCAAAATCCACTAAGTATAATGAAAATAGTAGGACTTTAGATGATAGTGTCACTTCCCTTTCTTTTGGTAGGGAATGTTGGTTCACTCCTTGATCTTGCTAGTCTCACACTTTTCTAACTTCACTACAATCAATCAAGCAAACACAATATCAACTAGCATTCCAAACCAATAATCAATCAAACAATTCACACACATAAAACAATGGGATCTAAGTCATGCATACAAGCATGCAAGAGGTAGTTTTATTTGCAAAGATGGTTTCTACTTGGCTCTAAGCTTTGTAAGGTTCAAGGTGGTCATTTCCTAAAGTGTCAAAGTCATTTGCAAAAGGGTTTCACCCATAAACCATTTTTTTTAAATCCAATCATCATTTTATGTGGTGGAAAATGTTTTTATCAAATCAAAAACTTTATGTCTTTCCACAAAATAAGTTGCTAATTCACAAAACTTGGTGTTTTGGGTCAGTAGGTTTGCTCTAAGTCATTTTCGCAAGGTTTTTGCTCCAAAGTCATAACCATAGCAAAATCAATATTTTTATTTGGCTAGAAATGGCTAAATCAAGTTTTTATTCCTAAACTTCACAAAATCCATTTTTAAATCCATGGGTTGGTTCCTAGGGTCAGTAAGTTCACCACAAACTAATTTTCCAAGATTTCATCCTCAAAAACATTTTTGAATAATTTTTCTAATCTAAACAAGCATACAAATGTTTCTGCAAAAACAAACAATCTAACAGAGGCTTTTTACTAAACAAAATCCATGGTTGGCTAGGTCTTGTTCCACTGATTCCAATGATATAAAGTTTGTAATTTTTGGACGTGTGGATCAAAAGTTATAGGGTTTTCAAATCTGCATCTAAATCTGTTTTCAAAATTCTGTTTTAAATCGAAACTGGCCATGCTTCGCATTTTGATTGGGCGGTACCGGTTCGGTAGGATCGACTGATGCAGACCATAGAATCTAACTTAGATCGAGCGGCGCAGAGGCACATGATACCCCTTCGTCTATGTTTTATCACAGCCACACGATATTGATCTAACGGATATAATCAACAGGCCACTAACTGGCGGCGCTGCGCGGCGGTAGATGGCGGCGACGGTCAGGCGGTGGGCTAGAGGCGGTTCTAGGAAGAAAAGAAGACAGGGGGGTGCTCACCGTGTTCGCGAGGTCGAGGTGGTGCTCGACGTGTGGTCGGCGTGGCAAGGGGTGCTCAGGGACAGCTGCAATTCCTCGCCGGAGTCGTCGTCGGCGTCAGATGGTCCTGTTCGTGGTCGGGGTCGACGCTACAGATCACAAGGGGGCAAACCGAGAGCATGGTTAGATGCTCATGGTCGAGGCGATGACGCGTGCGTGAAAGAGAAGGAGAGGGGCGGTCGGATACTACGGGAACTCACGGAGTTGCTTGGTGACGCGGTGCTCGATAAAGACGGAGCCGACGCCTGGAGTGCCCGCGTTGAATGGGAGGCAGGAGAAGCCCGGGAGTGGGGAGTGTGCTCGTGTGCTCGGGGAAACAAGGGGTGGCGAGGTTGGGCCGGAATCGACTGGGGATGGTGGTCGGAGCAGTAGTGCTGCGAGCTCGATTCAGGGCAGCCTGGGCGTCAGTATGGAGTCCGAGGGAAAGGAAGAGGAAACGCAGGCGGTTAAATGGGCGTGGTCGTGGGGTGGATTAATGCGGCCATTTACGCGAATTGATCGCCAGCGTTACCTGCTGCAACGGCCGGGCGTCGTCTGCCGAGGAAGAAGATGAGCTGGAGGGGTGGGGTCGGTTGGTCAGCGAGAGAGAGGATAGGGAAGTTGGGTCCACTGGTCAGCATCTCTGTGGGTCAGTGAGCAAGTGCGAAACGTTTTCTGCGGGAGTGAGGAACTGGGCTGTTTGCTGGGCTTAGTGGGCTGTGTCTGATTCTTATTTTTTCTTTCAAATGTTTTATCTTTTTCCAAATCTATTTTCTGTTTTGAAATTCAAACAACAAATCAATATTCAAATCAATTCAAACATTCACCAAACACTGTAATGAGTTTTGGTTCTGTTTAACAACATAAACCAATTCCCAAAATAGAAAAAAATAATATTTTCATTTTAGAATCCATTTATAATTAAATAAAATGGACATTAGTTAATAAATCAAAATGGGTTTTATTTTAATTAAAAGCTCCATTTGAAACTAAATATTTTCAAAACCAAATCAGTAGGTTTTATTTGAAAATATAAAATACTTGGAAAACTTATTTGAAATAAATAAATAAGTTTTAGTGTTTATTTTAAAATGGAAGAAGCCTTTACTTAAATAAAATTGGATATTAAATCCTTATTATTTTATTTAAATAAACTTTTACTATTTTTATCCAATAGAAATATTTTATTTCAAAGGATTGGCCAAGTTTTAATTTGGCTTACAAAATAATCCTTATTTGTAAAACTTCTAATTCATTTGAAAACAAAATCTTTTTTTATTTAAAAGATCCAAAATAATAATTCCAAATATTTTTTATTTTTCCCTATTTTAATGTTTTGTCTTTTCAAATCCCTTTAGAATTTGTTTGATCAAAATAGGTTTGAAGGTTCCCATTTGAATTCAAAAAGTTTCTTCTCACTATGAAAATCAACAAAGTTTTATTTTATTCATTTATTTTTCACATTACAAGATTTGGAAAATCTTGGGATGTGACAAATACAAAGATGGAGAGAGAGTATTTGTGATAGAAACAACACAAGCAAGACAAAACAAGTGCAAGATTTGATATGATGCTGAAATGCAATGTGGCATGATGACATGATCATGATATCATGATGATACAATAAAGTAACAAACAACAACGATTTTCTAGTGGTGACTTTACCGGGGTGCTACACTCCACTTTATCACTCTTCGACTCTCCAAATGAGAATATCTCCAACAAGGACGTCACTTGCCTAATGTCAAGAGGATCATAGGTATTTTCATCTTTCCACCCCTCCTTGATGGTTGATGATGAACTTGATGAGGATAGATATCTTAAAGTCAAAGAGGACTTAGTTTCTTTTGATGTGTTTATGAACTTGCAAGGGGAGCACGAGAATCATTTTTTGAACCTCTTAAGTCAACTGTCTCACACACAAGAGCTTCTTGATCAGAGATGTAAACTAGGGAGAGAGCACATTATTGAGGTGGATGCTCTAAATAATGCTCTAGAAGAAGAGCAAGAGACTAGGATATCTCTTGAAATAAATCTTGAAGGCATCTATGATGAAAATGATAAAATTATTAATAAACTCATCAAGGAACATGATCATGACATTGCTAAGTATAAAAATGCTAAAAAGGATAAGGTTGAGTGTGGTGTGGTTCATGAAAAACTTGCTGAGGACTTTAGGAAGCTTGAGAAGGCTCACAAGGCCTTGGAGAGTGAACTCTTATTGCTCACAAAGTCTCGTGAAAAACTTCAAACTCAATTGACTAATATTGCCTCACCAAGTATTTTCATTCCCTCTAATAGTACAAACACCATTGAAGAAAATGCTAGGTTAAACGGGGAGCTTGCTAATGCCACCTTTCCCAAAGGAAACAAGTCTATTGATGATCTTTTCAGTTAGCAAAGGTCAAATAATGAGAAAGAGGGCATTGACTTTGTCTCCAAAGCCAAGAATAAGAACAGCAACAAGAAGAAGGCCATGCCCACACAAGAAAAAGACAAGGCCATTGTGGGTAGTAAGACCACAAGTGGCAAAACTATGTCACATGATGACTTTGCGGGAAGTGCTAACCCTCACTATGTATTAATGCGTGATTATTATGGTGATGTTTATTCACAATATGTTGGCCCGTTTGATGGTTATATTGCTTGGTCCATTTGGGTTCCCAAGACTCTTGTTGCTAACAAAAGAGGACCCATTGGAAAATGGGTACCTAAAAATAGTTTGATCTCTTGTAGAACTATGCTTCCGAAGGGTCAAAGTGGGTGCTTGATAGTGGATGCACAAGTCATATGACCGGAAGCAAAACTATTGTCAAGGAGATGAGATCAAATGATGATCAAATAACCATGACATATGCCGACAAGTCAAAGTCTAAGGTAATGGGTTTTGGCAAGGTTGTGGTTTCTCACGATATTACACTCGTGGACGTCATGCTTGTTGAGACTCTTGGATATAATTTACTTTCAGTCCGTGCTCTTGGAAATATGGGCTTTGACGTCTTATTGATAATGATATTATGGTCCTCTTGTGGAGAAAGACTCTAAAGGTCGCTTTCATTGGGTACATCGAAAATGACTTGTATGTGGTGGACTTTTCGAGGAAAACCACTACAAGTGCGATGTGCCTATTCAGAAAGGCTGATGTGGGTTGGCTATGGCATCACCGTCTAGCCCATGTCAACATGAGAACTTTGCAAAGTGTCCACAAGGGCGGCCATATTGTTGGACTAAAAGAAAATGTTTGTTTTGCCAACGATCGTGTGTACAGGGCTTGTGTTGAAGGAACGATGCATGATTCTCCCCACAAGCCAAAGAACTTCATAAAGTCCAAGAGGATCTTGGAGCTTCTTCATGTGGATCTCTTTGGCCCTCCATCTCGTGCAAGTCTTGGTGGGAAGAAATATTGTTTGGTGATTGTTGATGACTATTCAAGATACATGTGGGTATACTTCTTCAAGTTGAAAAGCGAGACCCAAGAAAACTTCATCAACTTTATCAACATGGTTCAACGTCAACACAATGTCCCAGTGTTGGTAATAAGGAGTGAAAACGACACCGATTTCAAGAACTACACCTTGAATGGATTTCTTAGTGATGAGGGGATAAAACAACAATATTTCGCTACATATACCCCTCAACAAAATGGTGTAGCTGAGAGGAAGAACCGAAGACTAATTGATAAGGCTAGGTCCATGTTGGCGGAGTTTAAATCCCCTTACAACTTTTGGGCTGATGTAATTACTACCGCATGCCATGCATCATACCGGCTCTACCTTCGCAAAGAATTGATCAAGACTCCATATGAAATTCTTACCGGTAACAAGCCCAACGTTTCATACTTCTGGGTGTTCGGTTGTAAGTGTTTTTATCACATTAAGGGTGTTCGTTTGTACAAGTTTGATTCCAAAGCATTAGAGGGTATTTTTGTTGGCTATGGTCTCGAGTCCCACACTTATAGAATATATGATAAACTCTCTGGAGTTGTCATAGAATCTTGTAGTGTGGTTTTCAAAGAATATGATGGTCCCAAAGGGGTGTGTGTGTTGATGTCTGTGATGTAGATGATGAAATGCCTCAAGATGCCATAAGAATAATGGGTGCAGGATTCATCCGCCCCATTGAGGAACCCCTTGTGGTGGATCGAGAAGAACAATGATCTACTCAGGTGGAGCCCTCATCTTCACAACATCAACAAGCACCTGCTATTGAGGAAAATAATGACCCAAGCCAAAGACAAGTTGAGAACCCTCAACAAGTTGCTCAGGCCAAAACTTCTAGCTAGGATGAACAAGATTCTCCACTTACTGGATTGTCCAGTGCTGCTCAGTCTATTGTTCAAGGCAGATTTAAAGATCGAATCAGCCAGAAGATCATCTCAACGCCTGTCTAGGAGTTTTCTTGATCATGACCAAGGTCAATCTATGCCTCATGATGATGAGAATGATCCCAGTGAAGATCTAGGTCAAGATAATGGTCAAGACGAGGACCAAAATGATGAAGAGATCCCCACAAGAGATAATGAGGAGATCAAAACTCGTCGTAAAGCTAGATTGGATAGGATGTTGGAAATAAGAGACCACACTCTTGAGAATGTACTTGGTGATCTAAGGAGAGGAATGTCCACTCGAGCTCAATTGAGGCATTTTGGTGAGCATCAAGCACATATATCCATGGTGGAACCAAAGAAAGTTGGGAAGCTCTTGAAGATTCAGATTGGCTAGAAGCAATGCATAAAGAGATCAACAACTTTGAGAGAAACAAAGTGTGGAAGTTAGTGGAAAATCCAAAAGATTACTGCAATGTTATTGGCACTAAGTGGATATTCAAGAACAAGCAGGATGAACATGGTATTGTTGTAAGGAACAAGGCAAGATTGGTAGCTCAAGGGTTCTCTCAAATTGAAGGCATTGATTATGGAGAGACATATGCTCTCGTGGCTCGCCTTGAGTCCATACGCATCCTTCTTGCTTATGTGGCACATCATTACTTTAAATTGCAACAAATGGATGTATAAAGTGCATTTCTAAATGGTCCATTGCATGAGTTGGTATATGTAAAGCAAACCTCAGGGTTTGAGGATCCCAACTTCCCAAACCATGTCTACAAGCTTGATAAGGCGCTCTATGGGCTTAAACAAGCCCCACGCATGTGGTATGAGCACCTTAGAGAGTTGTTGTTAGACCGTGAGTTTAAGGTTGGGAAAATTGATCCCACTCTTTTTATTAAGAAGGTTAATGGGGAGCTTTTTGTATGCCAAATATATGTTGATGATATTATATTTGGCTCATCTAACAAGGCTTTTAATTATGAATTATCAAATCTTATGACTAATAGGTTGAGGATGTCTATGATGGGAGAGTTGAGGGTATTTCTTGGTTTTGAGATCAAGCAAGTAAGAGGATGAACCTTCTTCAATAAAGACAAGTATACTCAAGACATGCTCAAGAGGTTAAACATGAAGGATCCAAATGGAGATCCTACTCCCATGGCAACAAAGACTCCTCTTTGAACTAAATCCAAATGGTAAAGATGTGGATCAAAAGGTATACCGATCTATGAGTGGTTCTTTTCTTTACCTTTGTGCATCTAGACACGATATTGTGTTAAGTGTAGGAGCGTGTGAAAGATATCAAGCGGATCCTAAAGGAAGCCACTTGATTGCAGTCAAGAGAATCTTTCAATATTTGGTTCATACCCCAAACTATGGTATTTGATATCCTAGGGGCTCAACATTCTCTATTTGTGGGTACACGGATTTGGATTGGGCTGGTGATAAGGTTGATAGAAAATCAACCTCCGGGGATTGCCAATTCCTTGGTAGTTCCTTGGTGTGTTGGCCTTCTAAGAAGCAAAATTGCATATCTCTCTCCACCATCGAAGCCGAATATGTGGTTGCTGCTAGTGCTTTCACTCAATTTCTATGGATGAGGAAAACTTTAAAGGAATACAATGTCCATTGTGACAAAGTGCCTCTTCTATTTGACAATGAAAGTGCCATCAATATTGCCTACAACCCGGGGGATCATTCAAGGACAAAACATATTGAGATCCATCGTCACTTTATTAGAGATCATGTTGCTCGAGGAGATATTGAGCTAGCCTATGTTTCAACCAAATACCAACTTGACGATATATTCACGAAGCCACTTGATGAAGCAAGATTTTGTTATTTGTGGAATGAACTAAATATCATTGATTCAAGGAGCTTGACTTGATTACCTTGCATACTCACCTACGTCTTGACCCTTATTGTGTTTAGATACAAGCATGGAGATGGGGAGTGCGGTCCTAATACTTTGGACTATCCCATGGAGCGGGTACGACTGCCGGAGGCAGTATTCGCTCAGGGAGGCGAAGGGTGCCGATCTATCCCACCTAGAACCAGAAGCTCCCAAACATCAGTTTGACTCCATCTCCTATAGAGTCGAGATTTTGGCGAGTTGCCGGCGACTGGACAGTGAAGTCGATGGCACTTAAGAAGAGGTGGTTCTCCGTCATGGATGAGTCAAAGACGATGGTGGATGGGACCATCACGATCGCATGATCAGTGCCCCCAGTTCCCACAAACGGCGCCAATTGAAGAGGGTTAGACTTGTCAATTCCCATTGTTATGGACTTGGGTTTAGAGAAGATGGGGAGGCTGGAGATCGCGGTACGGTTAACAGACTCGCAGCAAGGGGACGCAAAGTTTACCCAGGTTCAGGCCCCCAGAGGAAAAACCCTACTCTTGCTTGTATGTTCTTGATTGATGACGATGCCGATGGTTACAAGGGTGCGCAGATGCAATCTGGCATGAGGTGTGTCTAGGGTATGAGAGTTGAGAGCGCCTCCTCATCATGCCCTCCTAGCCATTATATGGGGAAGCCAGGTATCTGGGTAGGTCGAGTCGGTTACAGATTAGGGTTAACCCCTTTGAAATTATATCTACACTTAGCTATGACCTCCAAGAAGTCGAGTTCTCTCTGGGCTTGGGCCATCCAAAGTCTCCTTGGGCTTCATGTTTGCAGCAGGTCTTCGTGTGGGCCTCCACTGGGCTGGACCAGGTAGGCTAACTTCAGATACCCGTAGGTCATATCCATGTCAGTAGCCCCTGAGTGTTCAGTCGAACTATAGATTCTACTGGAGACTCTATAGTCTTTCGAGTGCTTCTCATCCGATACGTGTTTTGGGTGGATATGTTGGTTCATAGGGATTGTTGATACGTCTGCCTGACTCACCCGACGGATCACGGTCAGTTAACTGTCTTTGGACAAAACAACATGATCTACTTCAGACTCGAGTCCCCATACTCGAATCCGGAAAAATTCTCGCGTAATTCGACTCAAGCTGTGGGGGTCTTAAAGGAGTCAAATTCCAGTCTTTTATGTTATGTACCCAACGCGTCCGTCGGGATTTTTAGTCGTGCCCATTGATACAGAATGTTACTAGCAGAGCGCAGTCGGGTGCATTACCAAGCCATTAGATAATATCTGTAGGTCTTATCTTTGCGTCGTAGACACAACATCCGAAAGTTTCTCGCTGCGGAGGCATTTTGGGTGACCAAGGAGACAGTATCTCGCTTAGTATTAATTTGGGAAAAGTTGCCAATGTGAAGTTTTGTTTCTTGTCGTGAGCGATCCGAAGGATCTCATCTGAATGGTTCATAGGGTGCGCACTAGCACTCCCTATGGGAGTAGCCCCCGAGTGTATGTTCGAGTCGTAGACTCGAGCGGAGACTTTAATTCTGCATATGCCATCAACGCCAGTGCTTTTTTGAGTGCATGATCATCGCTTCCTATGGGAGTATCCCCCAAGTCCGTAGTGTAGTCGTAGACTCAAGGAAGGACTCGAAGCTTTGAGGAAGTGTTTCAACAGATACGGGAACCATGTAAATTTCTCAGGTGCCTGGCCAGCTCTCCTGATAGGAGTAGCCCCCGAGTAGTTAGTTGAGTCGTAGACTCGATTAAGTACTTTATGTGCAGTCAAAACTTTGTAGCCGTTGCTAGCCTTTGCTTTGATGATGTCATTGTTGAGCTAGCAGAAGCAATGTGACGAGACAATCGTGGGTCCCACTATCTGACTTGGATTTGACTAGTCATGCTTAGTTTACACGATAATTATTGTGTCTCCTCGATTTCTGTGCATAGTGGACAGCGTGCTCGTGATGGTTCGGGCGATGCACGCCACATGTATAGGGCGATGGAGGGCACACATTAGGGAAAGTGAATCGATGGTTCCGCTTCATCGTATTCGTCCTTTTATACCGCAGAGGGATTGTGGTAATTTTCCCCTTGGCATTTGCCTTCGCCATTTCCAGAGCGCGCCCACGCCGAGCATTGGACATCCTTCACGTTTTTCCATCTTCTTTCCTCTGCGCCCATCACACCACGCGTCGTGCAGTCAATATGGGAAAGCCGAAGAAGTATGCTTCCGCTGCTCCGGGGACGAGCGCCGTCGGTGCTGCCAAGAAGGCCTCCATCGTCGGCCGTGTCACTAACGGTGGTTGGCGGCGGTCTTTGATCAGGGAGGTGGAGTTGCACAGCCTGTGCAAGTTCGGACTCATCTCAAAGGAGAAGGGTGATGCCATTCTTCCTGGCGTGGAGGTAACCCCGGACCCACCCGAAGGTTTTCGGGTTATGTTTTATGCTTTTGTCGTCCGGGGGCTTTCTCTTCCTGCCCATGAATTTCTTCGTGGGCTTCTCTTTCTCTATGGGCTACAACTCCACCAGTTGTCGCCCAATTCCCTTCTGCATATCACGTGTTTTATCACGTCATGCGAGTGCTGTCTTGGTATTGAGCCACACTTCGACCTCTTCAAGAAACTCTACTCCTTAAAGAGGCAGTATGATACTAGTGGCGTTTACGCGCTGGGTGGGTGCGGGATATCTATCCGCCCCACCGTTCAGTTTTTCTCCTTCCACCTCTGCGAATCCGTCCAAGGATGGAGGAACAAGTGGTTTTACATTCCCGACTCCAAGCTCGCTGGCCAGCTCCCTTCGACGCTAGCAAGGTGGTCACCCGAAAGCGCTCGTGGTCCAACGACGTTATGGAGGGTGAGACTGAGGTGGTGGAGAAGCTGTACCAGCTAGTGGAGGCGCTCCAGCTGGTGCAAAGCAAGGAGGTATGTAGTGTCGACATCATCCGGATGTTCCTTGAGTGTTGGGTGTAGCCCCTCCAAGCGAGGGCATAGCCGATGTTTTTGTACTCCGGTGCCATCTACTCGACGAGAGTGTCGGATCAGGATATGTCTTCAGTCGACCTCGACCGAGCGCTCTGACCCCTGCTGAAGTATAAGGCTGACGAGGAGCTGCCGGGGAAGTCTCTGACTGCCCCCTTTACTGCCACGAAGGAAGTTCCTTAGGTGAGTCTCGTGATTGCACGTGGTGCATTTTTCGGTTGTTTGTGTCTTCTATTTTTTTACTTTGTCATGTGTATCTGTTGCTTCGCAAGAGCTTCAGGTGGAGAGCTTAATGCCTCCCCTTCCTAAAAAATATACGGCTATGCCAGATGGCGGGGATGTAGAATTTGATTCCACTCTTCCTCCTGCACAGTCACCAACTATGGAAGTCCCCAAGCATAGCAAACGGATTTCTCGCAAGAGGACCCGTAGCGAAAGCTCGGATGGGGCGACGCCACCATCGCTGAAAGGGACCACCTTCCTCGAGCGGCACTCTAGGGATGAAGGTGCTACCTCTCACATTCCTGATGTACCCATTCAGGCTGTGGCTCCTCAGCCGCCGGCCAAGAAGAAGTAGAAGGAGACGTCGGTCTTCAACCTCTCCGACATACCTTCGTGAGTATCCAATGATTTATATTTTTGATTGTGTTTCACCTTGTTGATGTTTTGAGTGACTCATTCATTCCTGTCATATCAGGAGGTCTTCCTCAGTCGAATCCGTAAAGGATGAGACTGAATAACCTAATGTGGAGTCGAAGATGTTGCATCTGGATCCTGCAACCGCCTCCATGAAGATACCAACCAACTTCGGTGATGCCGCATCGAGCTCCTTGAAGCTGAGGACTCGAATGGTCTTTACCCGGAAGACGCAAGCTACTCCTTCGGAGTCTTTGGGTGTCCATGTAAGTGCTTTTTCATTTGACACGGGTGAGCCCCGAAGCCCTTTGTTTGCCTAACTTGATGTTTCTTTTTTGTATCCCTTCATCTGCAACGTTAACCACCTCGGATAGCAATACCTCTCCTTGGATGACAGCTTTCGACAACTCCAAGGTGTGTATACTTATACTATTTGTCTTCAGGTACCGATGAATGCTTCATTTCTGATCCTTTGCTTGTTGATTGTCGTAGATGAGAACAATGAGGCTCTCCGCAAGCTGGATGCACTCGAAAAGAGTCATAGACAGGCAGAGACCAAGGCGAAGGGTGCCGTGGAGGCCCTTGAAGGTTGCCGGCAGGAGGCCCGGGATCATGAGCAGCAGCTTGCGGCTGCCACGTTGTCTCAGGAGAAGGCGATGGCGGAGCAGCTTATGGCTGCTGCCAAAGTGTTGTTTGGTAAGTTACCATATGTTCCTCTGCCTGAGCTTATTTTTCTTATGGTGTGTTTCCTTTGCCTCATCCAAAATTTCTTTGCCGCAATCTGTAGATGCTACTAGCATCGCATTTGATCACAGTGCCCTAGAGCATGGGGAACTCATGGAGGATGTTATTGCGGCGGTCGAAGACCGCTGCAGGTCTACCGTCGAGACGCTGGGCAAAGCCAAGGAGGTCCTCGCCCGCTTCTACCAGGAGATCTCCCTGAAGGGCGTCACCCTTGACAACGTTGATTCTTTGGAGAAGGCCTTGGCATACGATGCCCCTGTGGACTACAAGAAGACCTAGAAGGGTGTGGGTGCAACCCTGGGCCTGGCGATGGCGGCTGGCGCGCAGCTGAATCTCCCCTAGGTCACCTCCAGGATGTCGGTGGCATCGGATGGCACTGAGGTAGCCTTTGCTCCTTTCGCCTCCCGCTGCTAGCACTTCGGCCTGAAGCCCATTGATCTTCTGGCCACATATGCGCTGGAGCAGCAACAGGCAGCCAAGGCGAAGAACTTGGAGTTCGAAGCTGCTCTGGATGCGGCTGCTACTTCGGGCTCTTGCGCTGAAGTTTCTTTGGTAGTATTTCGATTTTGCTTTTCCAACGTGCATGTAATGCCTCGTACTAGATGATCTGACTCTACCACATAGTGGTTATGTTATTGTAAATATATGCATTTCCTTTTAACTATTGTCGATTGCTTTGGTATTTATATTTTGTCATGTATGCACCTCTTAGGGTCCTTCAAATGTTGATCCAGTGGCCACTCCATCCACATTGACTATTGCCCGTCCACCGTCGGGTGAGGCATCGCAGCTACCTTTGCTACGCGATCACATCTAAAGCCTAGAGAAGGATGTTCTCATGATCCGTGGTCATGCGGATGTTTGGAAATCCAAGACCAAATGGGCCGTTGCGAGAGAGGAATTTCTCCTTGAGGAATTTCGGCAGATCGGCGAGCAACTCCATTGTAAGTCACCGTGGGCTTGTTTTATTTTTTGATTGGGCCCGACCTCTATGGCTTATGATCTTCTGCTCTTGTTTGTAGTTGTTAATATTCTTCCGCAAGAAGAGAAGGAACGAGTTGCAATTCAGCTGAATTGCCTTACCCAACAGGAGTTGGAGGCCGGAGGCTTATTTTGGATGGACCGTGGTCAGGCAACTGTTGTCGCGACAGTTCAGGATCGCGTCCACCAAGTGCTTGAGGTGCTGAAATGTGCAATATCGTCACTCGCGTCTGTCTGGGTTGCGATGTTCCCCCTGGATGCAACTCCTTCCAGCTTCTTGGGGCTGCTGGGAAAATTTTGTAGCATGGACGCCATGAAAGAAATTGTGTGTCATCAGCTTGTGGCAGGCGCGAAGGCGGCTCTCGCACTCGTTCGGCTGCATTGTTGCGATGTTGACCTAGAAGAAATAGCGGCGGGGCCACCTGTTCCTCCGGATGGTTTATCATGGAACATGCACCCACATTATGCTGCGGTGGCTCGCCATGCGGAAGATATCGTTGACATCTTCGACGACTGGATGAACGTTCTTCTTAATCGTAGTTGAGTCCTGCGAGTTGTAAATATGACAAAGTAAAATTTGTATAGTATCGAGTGGGCTTTTTGTGCCCTTGTAAAGTTTATAAGTATGTATTTGCACATAGTGCGTTGTTGGTTTTGAGATGTGCATGTCCTTTTCGTTAGCCTGACATGGTCAGCTACTCTGGGTGATACATTGTTATGACAATTGACGAAGTCGTAAGGTGAGGCGCATCCCCCGAGCGTATTTAGGAATGTAAATGACAGAAGAGGAAAAATATGTTGGCCAAGGAACTTAGCTTTTATTCATCGCATAGTAGGGATACAAGTTTCGGCTGAGTATTGATGCGGCTCAGATCAGTGTAGAGCTTCATGGAGATCTGATCAGGTACTTAGGGTTTTGGCATCGGGGGGTTTATATAGGCGAAGATGCGAGGTAGGAGGGTGGCTAGGGGGCCCACACCCTGCCCAGGCGCGACACAGGGTGGGCCCGCGCATGGGGGTGTGTGGCCACCCTGTGGCACCCCTCCGTGGAGATCTGATCGGTCTTTGTGTTCTCCTCAGTGAAATATTGACTTTGGATTTTGTCCTGTCCAATTCCGAGAATATTTCCTTACTAGATTTTCTGAAACCAAAAACAGCAGAAAACAGGCAACTGGCACTGAGGCATCTTGTTAATAGGTTAGTCCCAGAAAGTGTATAAAAATACCTCAAAGCGTAGACAAAGTATAGCAAAGTTGATACTAAACAAGCATGAAACATAAAAAATATACATAAGTTTATGACGTATCAAGCATCCCCAAGCTTAACTCATGCTCGTCCTCGAGTAGGTAAGTGATAAAAAGAATATTTTTTGAGGTGACATGCACCATCACAATCATGATCAAACCATTTGCAAGCATTGAAGGCTGGGATCAAAGTACTCTAAACATGAGCATGAAAGATGAAGTTCTAACAAAAATACATAGTAACTATGCTGCAACATGAAAGGATACAAACAAATATTCATGAATAACAATGCATTGAAAGACGTTTGTTTTTTTCACATACAGAAAACATAGCATAGTGACATTCAGCTTGTCCCTCATGGAGTAGCAAAACATAAATGCATAGGACACCTTCAAAGTTCATAAGGGTGACAATATAAAAATAGTTCAAGAGCAAGAAATATCAACATTATGAATCAATCAATAAGTTTTGGGACAATGCACATAGAACTAAGAATGACAACTATGCTCTCCTAGTTGGTGCATAAAGATAAAAGGTGGAGACTCAATATAAAAGTGGAAGAAAGGCCCTTCAAAGGGAAGCAGGGATTTCAAGTTTTTTAAAAAAGCTTCCAATAATAATGGTACTTGTTAGATTTCAGCTCTCATTGCCCCTACCATAAGCATATTGAAGTGATTAAGGTTAAAGTGAACAAAATATGGAGTATATGCTTGACAAAGTATAAGTTGGCAATCTCATGTCCCTTGAGTACGAGGTCCGTTCCTCATGCTACTCAACTTTAGTTACCGGTAAGTTCTTGTCATAGTAAGTATATGTGTATCATAGAGAACCGCCAACGGGGTACCCCTTGCCCCATGATACAGGAGCTATCCCATATTAAAATGACAAGGAAACATACAATGAGCATTTCAGCAATCTTCTTACTTACCATGGGAAAATGGTGCTTTTTTCTCTTCTTTCCTCTTTTCTATCTCTCTCTTTTTTTATAAGAAGAATGCTTCATAGATTGCTCACTATGGTGATGCTACAAGTTTCCACCATGATTAGGCATGTCTTAGGCTAGCGGCCTAGGCGTTTCTCTAATACTGATACATAACTCCATGGACTTACAAGATACCGTTTTATTTCACACCGCCGACATCCATAAACAAAAGAGCATGATATCAACTAGGTAGATATTTACATGTGTTGAAAGCGTTCCCCATGACAAC
Organism: Avena longiglumis; assembly: GCA_030063025.1. Lineage (NCBI taxonomy): Eukaryota > Viridiplantae > Streptophyta > Magnoliopsida > Poales > Poaceae > Avena > Avena longiglumis. Next base: position 143,536,920 of record CP125978.1, on the reverse strand, counting down.
ATGGTTCTGCTAATTCCCAACTTATAAGCACAAGCATAAACAACATAAATGACACAATGGTTCAAGTTTATTAGGGCATGAAAAATAAAGTGTGCCATCAAGTTTGTGAGATCTTTAATCACTAATTTTCACATAACAAGTTTAATTTGTAAGATAGATAATACAAGAATATACTTGGAATGGTGTAACACACCATGCATAGGAATTTATAGTGGACACTTTGGAATAACTTGGTTTCTTGGGAGTTGGATGCATGAGTAGAGCTTACTCAATACAAGTGGAGGCTAGCAAAAGACTGGCAGCGACCAACTAAGAGAGCAATAATGGCCATAATCATGCAGAGCGACAAAACATTATCAGTCAAAGCATAAATTGTTACCACAAGTCAAAACTAAATGATCATAGAGGCTAAGGTGGCTGTTTCATAGTCATAACATGGTGTGCGCATGTGCCAAGTTAACCCAAACAAAGCATCAAAGGAGAATACCACAATACTCAGTTGTTAAGGCTTATAAGTATTCTTTGTATCCCCTTGTGTCAAATCAATAAATTGGGTAATACTATCCTCGAAGACTGTTGCGATCCCCTATACTTGTGGGTCATCAAGCATCAAAGGAGAATATCACAATACTATGCTTTTGTATGCTAAAGCAACGCATGATTATTTCAAGGCACATTAAGCAATATCAATTGGTTGGAACAAGTCATGCTACAACAATAACCACTAAGCATAAGGTCAAAACCACATCTAGCATGACATGATAAAGTGTAAGTCACAGTCAAATCAAGCTCCCTTTTGTATCGCTATAAGCATGAAACCTTTCAACTCTTTTCCAACACTAATCAACTTATTTGAAACAACATGGCGAAAACGTGGGTCCAACTACTTTATTCAAGCAAACTAAGAAAATGAAAACCAAAAACTAAAACTAAGACGCTCCAAGAACAACACAACAGTGCATGAAACAATAAAAATGAAGTGTCTAGAAAGACCTGAGAATTTTATTGATGACGAAAGCGGATGACTTGGGCATCCCAAAGCTTTGACGCTTTTACCTCTTGAATATTTCTTGGGGTGACACGGGGTGGCATCCCCAAGCTTGAGCTTTTGTCCATTATTCATCTCATTACATCATTCTTCCCTACACCTGAAAATTTTCCTTCATACAAAACTTCACACAATCTTCATTAGCAACATTAATGCGTTCAAAAGATAATAAACCTTTGAGGTTTAGTTTTAAAATAGCAAAGCTTTCATCAAAGACACAAGCTACTATAGCAATTCCCTAAAAAAGCTCAATTTACCAAAGAGAACCCCAAAAAGAAATCAATGAAGAGGCAAATGTAAATAATGGCAGAAATCTGTCAAAACAGACCAACAGGTAAAAACCGATTTTTTAGAAGATCTTCTGTTGCTCCAATCAAAAAGTGTTGAACTAACGAAAGTTAGCTAACAACCTCGGGTTTTATTCGTAGAATTACAGCTCAATCCGACATACAGAGATTTTTCACAAAATTTTACAGTGAAGCACAAAAATCTGTTTTGGGATAACACTTCCCCAAATCTTACTTCCCTCTCATTAGAGGTTATTCTTGGAAAAAAAATCAAATAAAAATAATAAGGAGAGGTTATTATAGAAGTAATAACTTCCAAAACTCGATAAAACTATTGGGTTATCTCCCAAGAAGTACTTTTCTTTAATGTCTTTAAGTTAGGCATAGAAAGATGCTCACATAAGAAATATGAATTGAAGTAAAAGAGAGCATCAAGAAGCAAATTCAAAACAATTTAAGTCTAACCCACTTCCTATGCATAGGAATCTTGTCAGAAAATAAATCAAAGAAGCACATAGTAACAAGAATGGGTAGATAAAACAGGAGCAACTTCAAAACTTTCAGCACATAGTGAGGTGTTTCAGTACCATGAAAACTTCTACAACCATATTTTCCTCTCTCATAATAATTTTTAGTAGCCTCATGAATAAACTCAACAATATAACTATCACATAAAGTATGCTTTTTATAATAATTTTATAAAAAGATGGCTGGTCATTCTCAAGAGGTATGGGGTTCCAAGATAAAGTTAAGACCTTTCCAATCTCATTTTCAATAGTAGCACTATTAATATTATCAACCAATATAGGACCATCATCTAGAGCTTTATCATAATCATTTTCTAAGAAAAACTCTTTAGTACCATGCATTTTGAAATTAGGCGCAAATAAAGGATTATCATAAGATTTATCAAAATAGCAAGGATTATCATAGATAACAAGAGCACAATTATTATCACAAGTTTTACCCATAGTAGATATTTCAAAAGGATCCACATGAACATAACATTCATCCTCCTTTGGTAAGCATGGAGGACAATCAAATAATGTAAGGGATAAATACTTACTCTCATTAGAAGGTAGAAATGGGTCTTCCTCCTTTTGTTCATCACTCTCCTCCTATTTTTCATCTAATGAGCTTCCCGTTTCAGCAATTTCTTCTTCCATAAGCTCCTGCAAGGCATTAGTCTCTTCCATTTTTGGAAAGCATCTATTAATATATTCAAGAATATAGCCATTTTATTCCTTGTAATTATAAAAGAAAAATTTAAGTATATCATAAACCTCATATTCATAAGGTGAATCATCGGTATTTTTAAGCAAACTAGCAAGTTCAAATGCACCCTTCCAAGCAATAAATTCTTCAATTTGTTCCACATTATAAAAGTCATAATTTCCCTTAACATAAGAAGATATGGTAACATTATCATTATGCTCACATTGAAAAGGGAGGTGTTTATACCTTCTACAGCAATAAGATTTATCACATCAATAAGTGACATTATAAGTAGAGCACACATTTCTAGAAATGGTATTAAATTTCAATTTGTTCCCATAAGTGTTTCCCTTTTAGTGACAAGCGGTGTTCCTTATAATAATAATTTTGTTCTTCCGTGAACCCACCTGTCCAATAAGAACTAATTTCAAAGAAACCAACCATTGATAGAAAGCATGACAAAGCAAGGCAATAACAGACCAACAACTATAGTAGGAACTAATTTTTTTGTGTTTTTATAATAAAAAGCAAACCGAACAAAACTGATTTTTTTGTATTTTTGGTAAAAAAGAAGCAAGCAAAACAAAGCAAAAGAAACTAAGAAAAACAAAAAACAAAGTAAAGAGAATGGTTGTGAAAGACTCCCCTTGTGAAGCTGTCCTTACTCCCCGGCAATGGCGCCAGAAAACGTCTTGATGCGGCTCAGATCACTGTAGAGCTTCGTGGAGATCTGATAGGGTACTTAGGGTTTTCGTATCGAGGGGTTTACATAGGCGAAGAGGTGAGGCAGGAGGGTGGCCAGGGGGCCCACACCCTGCCCAGGCATGGCCCAGGGTGGGCCCGCGTGTGGGGGAGGGGTATGGACACCCTCTGGCACCCCTCCAGTCGCCCTTCGGTCTCCGTGTTCTCCTCGGTGAAATATTGACTTTGGCTTTTGTCCCATCCAATTCCGAGAATATTTCCTTACTAGCTTTTCTGAAACCAGAAATAGCAGAAAACATGCAACTGGCACTGTGGCATCTTGTTAATAGGTTAGTCTCAGAAAGTGTATAAAAACATCTCAAAGTGTAGACAAAGTATAGCAAAGTTGATACTAACAAGCATGGAACATAAAAAATTATAGATACATTTACGACGTATCAAGTATCCTGGCTGAATAGCCTTATTGAAAGTAAAGAAGACTAAGGGTAGAATCGTGACAGTTCAGCAACGTTCCAGGGGTTGGAGTATTCTACTCCGGACTCGACATCCTTCAGGAGATATGCGCCACATGGGATTACTTTGGTAACCACATATGGTCCTTCCCAGGGTGACTCTAGCTTTAGGTGCCCTTTCTGCTTGAGTCGCGAGACGAGGTCTCCTTCGATGAAGGACCTTCGGCGTAGCCATCCACTATGGTAGTTGCGGAGACTTTGTTGGTACACCGTCGAATGGGCCATAGCAATGTCGCGAGCTTCGTCCAGTGTGTAGACAACATCTTCGAGTGTGGCCATTGATTCGGCTTCGCTGTAAGCAACGACCCGTGTGGCCTTATATCATACCTCAGTGGGTAACATTGCTTCGGCTCCGTGCACCATGAAGAAGGGCGTGTAGCCAGTGGCACTGTTTGGTGTTGTGTGTAGGCTCCAGAGGATGGAGGGTAGTTTCTCTGCCCATGCTCCCGCTAACCTTTCGAGTGGGCATAGTAGCCGCTTCTTGGCCTTTTCGACCTGCCCGTTGGTCTGCAGATGCGCCACGGAGGCATACGTGAGGTTGATGCCGAGCCCTTCGCAGAAGTCTCGTAACTCCTTCAAGGTGAAGCTCGTGTCGTTGTCAGTTATGATGTTGTGAGGCACTCCGAACCTGTAGACGATGGATTGGAATAATTTAAAGGCAATAACGCCGGTTTGGTTAGTCACGGGCATGGCCTCGATCCACTTCATGAATTTGTCGACTACCACCAGGAGGAAGACGTGTCCTCCGGGTGAGGACTTCTTCAGCTTGTCGACCATGTTGAGCCCCCACTTGGCGAAAGGCCAGGACAATGGTATGGGCCGCAGCTCTGAGCCTAGCGCGTGTGGCTTTTCTGTGAACCTTTGGTAGGCGTTGCACTTCTCGACGATGTCCTTGGCATCATGCATCGCGGTTGGATAGTAGAAGCCAGCTCACAGAGCCTTGGCGACGAGGGAACGGCTGCCTACGTAGTGTCCATAGATGCCTTTGTGGATGTCGAGGATGATGCTCTTCCCATCACTGTTGGTGAAGCATCGCTGGAGCACTCCTGATATGCTACGTTTGTACAACTCGCCAATGATGATGGTGAAGGCTTTTGATCGGCGAGCGATATGTCAGGCGTCCGTCGGGTCCTTGGGCAGTTGTTTGCTCACCAGGTACTTAACATATGGCTGAGTCCATGTTTTATCGACTGCGAGGAACTGCATGAGACTCACCAGTTCCACCTCGTTGTCTAGCTCTTCGGGTGCTTTAGCTTTCTCGGGTGGCATAGCCCCCGAGTGTCCCGCGTCATCGGTTGTGTCCTTCGGGATTTTTCGCTTGATGGATGGTACGCAGATTTTCTCGAGGAACACACCCAGTGGCACTGGGGAGCAGGTGGAGCCGATGTTGGCGAGCTTGTTGGCCTCCTCATTGCTTTCCCTATCGACGTGCCGGAGTTTGCAACCGTCAAAGTCTCCTTCGAGTGAGTTGTAGGGCACGCGGTGTGCGATCATGTTGCTGCTATGGGCGTTGCACTCATTCATCGTTTGTTGAACGACAAGGTTGGAGTCACCGTAGATGACGAGGAGCTTGGATTTACATACTTTGGCCATCCGCATGCCGTACATGAGTGCGTCGTACTCAGCCTCACTGTTGGATGCACGGAACTTCATCCACAGTACGTATCTTATCTTATCCCCTTGAGGGGACGTCAAGATTACTCCGGCTCTTGCTCCGTCCTCACGCTTGGAGCTGTCGAAGTGCATTGTCCAAGACTGGCACATGTTTGGAGTGTATGGTAGCTGTAGCTCCATCCAGTGGACGAAGAAGTCAGGGAGCACCTAAGACTTGATAGCGGTGTGACGCTCGTAGATGATGTCCCAAGGGGACAACTCAATACCCCATAAGGCTACTCACTTGTAGCTTTGGGGTTGTTTAGGATATTTGATAGTAGTGTGTCATTGACGACCACGGTCTGATGCTCCTTGAAGTAGTGACACAACCAACGCGCAGTCATGAATACGCCGTAGGCGAGTTTTTTTTAGTGGGGATACCTTTGCTTTGTAGGCGTCAGTACCTCGCTGAGGTAGTAGACTGGGCATTGTACCCCGTGGGTTTTGCTGTCTTCAGGTCGTTCGACCACGAGGGCAATGCTGACCACCTGGTGCGTGGCCGTGATGTAGAGAAACATGGGCTCTCTCTCCTTTGGCGTTACCAACACATGAGATGTAGAGAGTAAGAGCTTGAGGTATTCGAATGCCTCATCGTCTTCGGCTGTCCACTCAAACTTTTCAGCCTTGCACAACAGCTGGTACAAGGGGAGAGCCTTTTCACCCATGCGGCTGATGAAATTGCTGAGCGCCGTGATTCACCTAGTTAGCTGCTGGACTCCTTTGACGTTCTTCGGCTTCTCCATGGCTAGTATAGCCCTGATTTTCTTTGGGTTGGCCTTGATGCCTCTTTGAGAGATGAAGTACCTGAGTAGTTGCCCGGACGGGATGCCGAAGGTGCACTTTTCTAGGTTTAGCTTGATCTTGTAGTGATCGAGGTTGTTGAACGTCTCGCGCAGATCGTCGATCAGTGTTCAGCTTTCCTTAGTCTTGATTACTATGTCGTCGACATAGACTTGGTCGTTACGACCGATCTGGCTCTTCAGGCATGCCTGCATGCACCTTTGGTAGGTGGATCCTGCGTTATTGAGCCCGAAAGGCATTGTGTTGTAGTAGAACACCCCGAACGGTGTGATGAACATCGTCTTTTCTTGATCTTCGACCTTCAGTCGAATTTGATTGTAGCCTGAGTAGGCATCGAGGAAGGAGAGTCTCTCACATCTTGCAGTGGAGTCGATGATTTGATCGATCCATGGTAAGGGGAAGTGATCCTTAAGACAATGCTTGTTAAGTGATGTGAAGTCCACACACATCCGTGATACATTGGAAACTTATCTATAATTTTTGATGCTCCATGCTTGTTTAGTATCTACTTTGCTTTACTTGTCCACACTTTGAGGTGCTTTTTACATGTTTTCGAGTACTAACCTATTAACAAGTTGCAATAGTGTCAGATGCATGTTTTCTGCTGTTTTTGGTTTCAGAAAAGTTAGTAAAGAAATATTCTCGGAATTGGACGGGACGAAGGACAAAGTCAATTACTTTTCGTGGGGAATAAGAAGTCCAGAGGAGAGCCGGAGGGGACGGCCAGAGGGTCCACCCCCCTCCCCCCAGGCGCGGCCACAGGTGGGCCCGCGCTTGGCTCGGTTTTGGCGGCCCTGGCTGCCGCCTCGGTCTCCCCCTTCGCCTATAAGAAGCCCCCGATGCAGAAACCCTGAGTACCCGATCAGAAATCCACGAAACCATCTGTAGCCACTGCCACCATCGTCCCTAGATCGAGGGGATCTGAAGTTCTTCCCGGCACCCTGCCGGAGGGGAGATCATCCCGGAGGCCTTCTCTCCGGTATTATGCGTGAGTAGTTCCACCTTGGACTATGGGTCCATGTAGTAGCTAGATGGTTGTATCTCCTCCTTTGTGCTTTCATGTATAGATCTTGTGAGCTCCGTTCATGTAACATCCCAAAAATATTGAACTTGGATCATCAAAACTAGGGTTAACAAAAACTTTTCTAAATAAAATTATGAAAGCATGCATATGAGTATGCATTGAATTTGAAATTCTTTTGAACCACCTTGTTTGTGTGTTTCCTTGATTGTAAAATGTTTCTTAGGTGAAATAAACATCATCTAAAACATTTCCCACACTTTTCCCAAAGACAAATAAAGCAAAACAAATAAAATAAAGGAATGGTCATTTTGACCAAATTAACTCCCATACCTACTTTGGCTGTCTCAAACTTTCAGAAACTAACAAAAACTTTTCTGGATCTTTGCACCCCTTGATTTTACTCATAACAAAGTATCAAGGCCCACTTTGTGATCATCCAGAAACTTTCAAATGCATAGTTTAAATGACAATTCAAAATTGAATCTTTATCATATGGGAAGATCCCACTTTTTCAAAAACCACTCAAACAAGCTCAACTTTCAAAACCCAAGCAGCTGCAGACTCACCAGCACCAATCTAGCACACCCACCAAAAATATTTTCAAAATTAAAAACTTGAATTCATGCGGCCATTTCATCAAACACTTGGCAGACACAAATCAAACAAAATCAAAACAATATAGTGTGCAGTGTTTTGAGCCTAACTGCTTCCCTATCTAGCTCACAACCAGCTCAGTAGATCATCTAGAAAGATTAACCAAGCACTAGCACCACTGTGAGCTTGCCAATATCATCAATGGTGAACAACCGAGTGCATCCTTGCCACCCCAGTGTAGACAACAAGCTAGGAAGGAAACTAGCCATGCCAACCTTGTCTGGGAGATCACCCATGCCTCACCACCCCCTCTCGACCAGCCCTGCCTCGAAGACACCGACAGGCGCCAGAACGCACGCCTGTGCCTCGCCAACTGCGTCTTAGCATGCGCTAGAGCGCCACCCTCGATCGAAGCCCACAGACCGCGCGCCTCCCTCGCCGCGTGCATACACGATCACCACCGACCCAGGAGACCGCCAAACATCCCCGTTAGCCGCCTCATGCCGCACAACCACCGCTCGTCGTCGAAGACGCCGCCTCTGCCGTGCAGAGCGTCGCGTGTTCCAGACCAACCCGCACTGCCCCACGTCTCGCCACCGTATCGTTGAGAATCTCCAGGGAACACTGCACCATCCCCTACCTTTGCCCATGCCAATAGCCGTCTGTACCATCGCCCCCGACGAGCTCACCGTGCGCCCCTTCGGTCCCCTCGCTCGACTATAAATAGAGGCCACCCCCAGCCGAATTGAGCACACCATTCTACTCCCCTCTCCTCACCGATCGTGCCACACCATTCCCGGAGCAAGGTGAGCAACACCTCGTCGGAATTTCACCGGAGCCCGCCGCCTCTGGAGAAGAAGGGAGCCAGCGATTGGAGCCGCCCCAGGAGGAGCCACCGGTACCAGGAGATTCGCCGTCGTCGACTTCGTCGTTCGCCCGCCTCGCCGACCCTCGCCTGCACCCCGGTGAGCTCCTAGCAACCCCCACTGGCCGCGCTAGGTTTCTGTCTCGCCGGCGTTGCCCAACGTCGACGATGACTCCCAGCCGTTGGATTAGAACTAGATTGAACGTCCCACATCGCCCCATACCGCTTCGCACCCCCTGTCTCACTGACGAGTGGGGACAACCACTTAAACAGCCCGCGGAAGCGCTACGCCTAGCAGGCCGACCCGTTAACCTTTCCCGCGCAGCCCAGTTATTTGAATTAAACCTTTTCCATTTTATTTCAAACACACTTCTGTACCCAGTTTCAAAAATCAACCCAAGTCGATTCATTGCACCAAATTGAATGAAACTAATTTTGTTAGAAAGGTCTGGGAATACTGAATCCAAGCCCGTTGGATTCAAGTCATTTGGATCTATAGATCACCCATGGTAAAAATAACAAGGCAGAAGCTTTTCTGCATTCAAACATTTTTCAAATTTAAACCATAAGATCTTTTGAGTTGATTCCAACTCTCAAAAATCACATTTAACCATACCTTTCAGAATATATAAAAATATATAGGTTTACTTGCAGAAATAATGTTCAAGTAATAAAAGAATGCCTCATAGGCATTTCTAGCCACTTTAATTAATTAAAATAAAAGAGAAGAACCTTATAAATTGTGACACCACTTTAAATCACATTCCCATGGACTAAAATATGTGGTGATGACATGTGTCAACATGATCCCATGTTTGGTTTGGAGAATATTAAATCTTAAGTAGTTTTCCAATGAGTAGAAATTACTTTTCTAAAAATAAAGGAATTAAACCAAGCTTTAATCTTGTAATGTTAGTGATGAGGCTAGATCATCTATAGGACCCTTTTGTGTGATGATTGCAAGTAGTTAAGTATTGGTTGGTGATTGTGTACATCGTATTTATTTATAGACGCTAGTACCGACCAAGGATACGAGGAGGAAGGAGGATACTACGAAAAAGAAGACGAGGAGAACTTCAACCACTGCTCTGCACAAGGCAAGCTTTACTAATCAAGTTGACCAATGCAAGCTAACACTTGCAAGATACCCTACTAATGCAAGCTTATATTGACACTAATGCAAGCCTAATACTACCAATTGAATCTGCAAGCTAACACTTGCAAGATACCCTACCGATGCAAACAAACCCCTACTTGATACTACGACCACTATATGCCTTAAGCATATATGATCATCTCCACTTGATAACCCAATCCTACTTTGACTTGCAAGCTTCTTACTTTATTTCTTTATCAAATCTCTTACCTAGATTTTACCTAAGTGAATGGTAGATACTAGAAAGATATGTGAAGGTTGCATAAAGAGCATAAAATTTGGCCTAAGCTAGATAATCTTGATGTCATCCTAAGGCATGAGATTGAACTTAGTTAAAACTCCACTAGTTTATCATCCCTCATCAGTGCTTACCCCCACATGTAGATGCTAGTGCTAAGCATAAAACTTGATCAACTTTAGATGGGAATACTTGGCGGAAAAATGGTTATGAAAACCTTGGAATGATGGATCATTCTATTGAAATGTTTTGGACATGTGTTTCCGAACACACCTGATGATTTTGGTGATGAAAATGTTGAGGCATGAGCCTTAGTCCTTTATAAAACTGATGATTGTCTGGATGCGATACCATTCCAATTTTATCGTACAACCACAATACCCGAAGATTGGGTAGGGCTTGAATGGAAACTTATATACCTTAGTATTAGTTCCCTCACGACCATGGTCTGAGATGAGGCTACCTTATGAAGATTGTCCACTTGTGCAGTACCCAAGATGACAGTTGGTCATGGTTGGGAGGCCAAACTCACAGGAGAGGTGCTTATACTAGGGCGTGTAATTGAAAGGTTAGGATTGATTATCCGCATACTAAGTATGGTGAATTCAGGATTTGTTCCTGACGGATGTATCGAATTTTGTGGTGAAAGTGTACAATCTCTGCAGAGTGTCAAACTATTCGAATAGTCGTGTTCGCGGTTATGGACAGTTGGAGTGGCTATACTGTTCCCCCGTCATACTTTTCAAAATGACTTGTGAAATGAATTGAGACTTTGACTTGACCACAACAGGGTTGTGATATGAAATACAAGTTCCCACTTAGATGTTATAAACTTCAACTAGCATTCGTTGCCCCTAAACTTAGTAGAGATAAATCTGGCTTTTGCAAAACAACCCTAGAGCCTAGTGTCCTATTATCAAAAACCTCTTTCATTTGTTAGTATTAGTTTGCGAGTACTTAAAGAGTACTTATGGCTTTGTCCCTGGCTATTCCAATGGCCATACTATGAAGAGGAGTACCTGGAGGATGGACCCCAGGAAGGTTACGACAACTAGGATCATCTCCCATCGTCAGCATTGCCTGTGACCCCGAAGATGGAGCTTCGCCTACGCTATCGTTATTATTACGTACTCCGCTGTTTGATGTTGTATTAAGAACTGGATCATGAGATCCCTATTCGTGTAAGAACTTATGTACGGTTTGTAATGGATGATGTACTATGGTATCCAATTCTGTTATGTCTCGCAAAAATGGTAATCCTGGGATTGCGATGTATGGCATAACAGGCATCTGGGATTAAAATCCGGGTGTTGACAAGTTGGTATCAGAGCCATCCTGACCATAGGAGACCCTAGTTAGACTGGACGTTTGAATCAAAAACTTAGTTTCAAAACCAAAGAAAACAAATATTTACAAAAACTTATTCTCATTCTTATCGCGTCGATTCTTTCATGAAAATTCATGTTCCTCAAAAACTCTTGCAAAATACATAAAATTTTGACACACTTGATCACTCTACTAACTTACTCATCCTATATTCTTATAGATGGACGTGAAGTACAACAAGTTTTATCAGTTGGGGAATGGAGGAGACCTTATCTTTGAGAGGGATTTGGACCAGCTTTCGAAACTTCTGGAGCGTCCGCACCCCGAGTTCTTTGGAGCTCAGCTCAATGATCAAGGAGGAGAAGATCTGTAGTGGATAATTGTTGCAAGTCTCAGAGGAAAGATTGAACCTCCCACTGCGGAAGGAATTCAGTTTACCTTAAGAGAGAACAACTGGCTCGATGGACTTGCCAGGGCCATGCAGGAAGCTCTTTCCCGTCTGTGTGGGCAGAGCATCAAACAGATCAAGGGTACTCGTTTTGAGTTTTGCCCAAGGCGTGATGCAAATGGACAACCACTGGAAGCCCCATACCACCCCGAGCTAAAGACTCAATTGGACCACCTTAGCTTCATGATGTACGATCGTCAGCAGGAGTTAGACAACTGCCGTGACTACTCCAACCACAAGTCTTCCATCATCAAGACGAAGGACCAAACCATCACCATGTACTGTGTGCTATGAATGAAAAAGCAAGTTGCTAGAAAATCTAAGTCAAACTTTAAAAAAATTTCAAAGACCCAAAAACTTTAGAAATTCCCCTCTTTTCTCATGATCTATCTCAATCTTCAGATGCCACGTGGAGGAAGTGGTTCATCCCCGGACCCGATGTTGCAGATTCTGCAAATGTTGACCTCTGACTGTGAAGCTGAAAGAGCGGAACGTCAAGCCAACCTAGCCACCCTTCAGCAGATAGCCCAGCTTGCCTACAACAACCAAGGCCACGGAAATCAGGACAACCATGGATCTAAGCTCAAGAATTTCCAGAATACCAACCCACCTATTTTCACTAAGTCAGAAGAACCCCTAGACGTCGATGATTGGCTGCAAACCATGAAAAATAACCTAGAAGTCGCCGGAGTGGAAGCCAACGAGAAAGTTCTGTTCGCCACCCACTATCTAGCCGGAGATGCCAGGGCATGGTGGAACAGTGTTCGCGCAATGACTGGAGGCCAGATGATGACCTGGGAGGAATTCAAGGTCAAGTTTAGCAGAACCCATGTGCCACCAGGTTTGATCAAGAGAATGAGAGACGAGTTCAGAGAGATGAAGCAAGGAAGGATGACTGTAGTGGAATACCGTGACAAATTCTTGTCATTAGCTAGGTATGCCCTGGATGAGATCGACACCAAAGCCAAGAAGAAATAAAGATTCCTGAATGGTCTGCATGACGAGATGCAGACAGTGTTAGTCAATATTCCCTTTGCGGATATTGAAGCCCTTTTGGACTCTGCTATCCAGATGGAAGGAAAGATCAACCAAGCCAATGAGAAACGCAAGCGTCGCATGATGCATCAACCAGGAACCCATCAGAACCCAAAGTATCGCCCCAACCCATCTCCAGGATTTGCCCCAAGAACCAACAGACCCCCGATGAACCGTCCGACCTATCCCAACCGTGGAAACCCTAGGCCCGGAGGAAATCACAACAACCCCGGCAACGCTAGCAATTTCAACCGTGCCCCACCCAAGTTCAACAACAACAATGCTACCGCCAACGCCAACACTGCCCCGAGGACTGGAAGCAATGTTGTGCCTGTAGTAGCAAAGGACAAGTCGCAAGTGATCTGTTATGACTGTGGAAATAAAGGCCACTATTCCAACGAGTGCCCCAACAAGAAGAATGATACAGCCCCCAATGTCAATGTCCCAGCTCAGCAGCAGCGTCGTGTTCAGCCAGGAAGAAGATTTGCCCCAGGGAATTCACTCAACCGCAATGGCCGTCTTTTTTTCATGCATGCTGAAGAAGCTTAGGAAGCGCCAGACGTCGTGCTGGGTATGTTTTCGGTTAATTCAGTACTTGCAAGAGTGTTGTTAGATTCTGGTGCATTGCATTCATTTGTCACCGAAGAATTTGCATGCACTAGTAAAATTCAACCAACCAAACTGAAGCATGTCATGATTGTTCAAATTCCCGGATCAACCACTAAGGCTAGGCAAATTTGCAAAGCCGTCCCTATCCGACTCCATGGCATAGATTTTTATGCTAATTTGATAGTACTCGGAACTAGAGGATTGGAAGTAGTACTAGGAATGGATTGGATGTCCAAACATAAAGGATTGATTGACTGTGCCAAGAAAGCCATAACCATGACCAGTACTGCCGGAATATCAATCGAGCATATATCTGAAACCTTACCTCACCAATTCAAATGCAAAAAGAGTATAGCCCAACCTACCATTGACCGAGTCCGAATAGTCTGTGAATACCCCAATGTATTTCCAGATGTTTTGCCCGGTATGCCCCCAGATCGGGATATCGAGTTTATCATCGAACTAATTCCCTGAACAGGACCCATAGCCCAGAGACCATATAGTATGAACCCGTCAGAGCTGGCAGAATTGAAGAAGCAACTGGATTCCATGCTGGAAATTGGATTGATTCAACCAAGTGCGTCACCATGGAGATCACCTGTCTTGTTTGTGGACAAGAAGGATGGAGGTAACCGTTTGTGTACGGATTATCGGAAATTGAATGATGTCACCATCAAGAACAAGTACCCCTTGCCCAAGATAGAAGATTTGTTTGATCAGTTGACCGGTGCCACGGTGTTCTCTAAGATTGATCTTAGAACTGGCTATCATCAACTCAAAACTCGTGCATAGGATATTCCAAAGACTGCCTTTACCACCAGATATGGATTGTATGAGTATACCGTCATGTCTTTCGGATTAACCAATGCCCCCGCTTACTTCATGAATCTCATGAATAAGATTTTTATGGACTTCCTGGATAAGTTTGTCGTTGTTTTCATCGATGAAATTCTGATTTATTCCAAATCAGAAGAAGAACATGAGATACACCTAAGGACCATTCTTGGAACCCTTAGAGAGCATCAGCTGTATGCAAAGTTTAGCAAATGTGAATTTTGGTTACAGGAGGTAGGATTCCTCGGTCACATTGTATCAGCCGGAGGAATTGCCGTTGACCCTCCCAAAGTGAAAGATGTAGAAGATTGGCAAGCCCCAACCACTCAAACCCAAGTTCGTGCATTTCTCGGATTGACGGGATATTACCGCAAATTCATAGAAGGATTCTCGAGTATCGCCAGACCCATGACCCAATTGCTGAAGAAGGACAAGAAGTTTGAATGGACCGACAAATGTGAAGAGATTTTTCAAGAACTCAAGAGGAGATTGATTTCATCCCCAATCTTGATCATGCCAGATATCACCAAGCCCTTCGATGTGTATTGTGATGCATCCAAGATCGGTCTCGGATGTGTGCTAATGCAAGAAGTCAAAGTTATCCATTATCTATCTCGACAACTGAAGCAACATGAGCAAAACTACCCAACCCATGACCTCGAACTCGCAGCCGTAGTTTTAGCCCTGAAAACATGGAGACATTACCTGATGGGAAACCGTTGTGAGATCTATACGGATCACAAGAGCCTAAAGTATATATTCACTCAGAAGGAGCTGAATATGAGGCAGAGAAGATGGATAGAGCTAATCAAGGATTACGATCTGGACATTCACTATCACCCTGGTAAAGCCAATGTGGTAGCCGATGCCCTTAGCAGATTAACGTGCCGCTTGAACTCCACGATTTTGAAGGAGCAACCAAGTTTGCACAAAGAGATGGAAGATTTTCGAATAGAATTAGTAAGTGAAGGATTCTTGGCTAGCATAGAACTCCAGCCCACTTTGATCAGTCAGATTAAAGAGGCGCAGAAGTGAAATGCTAGTATTGACGGAATCAAGCGTCGTATCGGTACAGGCAAAGTGTAACATCCCAAAAATACCAAACTTAGATCATCAAACACTAATCATCAAGATTAGGGTTAACAAAAACTTTTCTAAATAAACTCATGAATGCATGCATATGTGTATGCATGGATTTTGAATTTTTTTTAAAAACCACCTTGTTTGTGTGATCCATTGCTTGTAAAATGTTTCTTAGGTGAAATGAACATCATATAAAACATTTCCCACACTTTCCTTAAAGACAAGTAAATCAAAACAAATATATTAAGTGAATGGTCATATTGACCAATTTAACTCCAATGCCTACTTTGGCTATCTCAAACTTTCAAAACCTAACAGAAAATTTTCTGGATCTTGCACCCCTTGAATGTACTCATAACAAGGTATCAAGGCCCACTTTGTGATCATCCAGAAACTTTCAAATGCATAGTTTAAATGACAATTCAAAATTGAATCTTTATCATATGGGAAGATCCCACTTTTCCAAAACCCACTCAAACAAGCTCAACTTTCAAAACCCAAGCATCTGCAGACTCACCAGCACCAATCTAGCAAACCCACCAAAATTCATTTCAAAATTCAAAACTTGATTTCATGCGGCCATTTCATCAAACAGGTTGCAGACACAAATCAAACAAAACATCAAACACTATAGTGTGCAGTGATTCTTGCCTAACTTGTTCCCTAGTTAGCTCACACACAACTCAGTAGATCATCTAGGAAGATTAGCCAGGCACTAGCACCACTATGAGCTTGCCATTGTCATCAATGGTGAACAGCCGAGCACCCCAATGTCACCCCATTGTGGACAGCAGACTAGAGGAAGAACTAGCCATGCCAACCTTGTCTGGGAGGCAGCCCACCGCCACTCCCTGTCCCAGCCGCGAGCGTTGCCAAGCCCTGTACCACGCCAGACAAGCCGCCAGACCATGCCGAGTGCGCCAGAGCGCCACCTCGACCAGCGTCCATGCATCGCCACCCTCACCGCGTGCACACGATCACCACCGACCAGAGACCGCCAGACATCCCGTTACCGCCCGTGCCATATAGCCACCGCCGCCGTCAAGACGCCTCGCCACAGAGCACCGGCCGTTCTAGACCAAACCACACCTCCCCATGCCTCGCGACCATGTCGTTGAGCATCGCCAGGAGACACAGCACCGTCCCCTACCCTTGCACATGCCATTAACCTCAGAACGCCGCCGACGAGCTCACTGCGGCGCCCGACGGTCCCTCGCCGACTATAAATAGAGGCCACCCCATACGATTTCTTCACACCATCTCACTCCCTCTCCTCACCGACCGTGCCACACCGTTCTCGAGCAAGGCGAGCACCACCGGAATTTCACCGGATCCCGCCGCCTGGAGAAGAAGGAGCCGCCCAGAGAAGCCACCGGTCAGGAGGTTCGCCGTCGTCGACTTCGTTCGCCCGCCTCGACCTCGCCTGCACCGGTGATCCCCAACACCCTCACTGGCGCGCTAGGTTTCGTTCTCGGAGTTGTCTCACCGACGATGACCCCAGTTGGATTAGAACTAGATCGAACGATCCACGTTGCCCCATACCGCTTCGCCCAGCCCCGTGTCACTGACGAGTTGGGACACCCACTTAAGCAGCCCGCGGGAGAACTGCGCTTAGCAGGCCGGCCCGTTAGAATTTCCCGCGCAGCCCAGCGATTCAAATTAAATCTTTTTCTATTTCAATTCAAACACACTTCAGCACTCAACTTCAAAAATCAACCCAGATCGATTCAGTGCACCAATTTGAATGAAACTAATTTTGTTGGAAAGGTCTATGAATGCTTAATCGAAGACCGTTGGATTCAAGTAATTTGGATCTCTAGATCACCCCTAGTAAAAATAACAAGGCAGAAGCTTTTCTGCATTCAAACATTTTTCAAATTTAAACCATAAAAGCTTTTGAGTTGATTCCAACTCTCAAAAATCACATTTAACCATACCTTTCAGAATATAAAAAAATATATAGGTTTACTTGCAGAAATACTATTTAAGTAATAAAAGAATGCTTCATAAGCATTTCTAGCCACTTTAATTAATTAAAATAAAAGGGTAAAACCTTATTAAATTGTGACACCACTTTAAATCACATTCCCATGGACTACAATATGTGGTGATGACATGTGTCAACATGATCCCATGTTTAGTTTGGAGAATATTAAATCTTAAGTAATTTTTCAATGAGTAGAAATTACTTTTCTAAAAATAAAAAGATTTAACCAAGCCTTAACCTTGTAATGTTAGAGATGATGCTAGATCATCTATAGGACCCTTGTGTGTGATGATTGCAAGTAGTTAAGTATTGTTTGGTGATTGTACCTCGTTTTTATTCATAGACGCTAGTACCGACCAAGGATACGAGGAGGAAGGAGGATACTACGAAGAGGAAGCCGAGGAGAACTTCAACCACTTCTCTGCACAAGGCAAGCTAACACTTGCAAGATACTATACCTATGCAAGCTTATACCGATATTGATGCAAGCTAACCCTTGCCAGATACCCTACTGATGCCACAAACCCATACTTGTGATATGACTACTATATGCCTTAAGAATATGTGATCATACCCACTTGATAAACCAAATCCTAGTTTTATGTGCAAGCTTCTTACTTTATTTCTTTATCAAAGCTTACTTAGAGTCTACCTAAGAGTTTTGTAGATACTAGACAGTTGTGCTGAAGGTTGCATAAAGAGCATAAAATTTGGCCTAAGCTAGAAACCTTGATATCAGCCTAAGGTATAAGGTTGGACTTAGTGAAACTCCACTAGTTACCACCCCTCATTAGTACTACCCCCACCTATAGATGCTAGTGCTAAGCATAAAACTTGATCAACTTTTAGATGGGAATACTTGGTGGAAAAATGGTTATGAAAACCTTGGAATGATGGATCATTCTATTGAAATGTTTTGGACATGTGTTTCCAAACACTTGATGATTTTGGTGATGAAAATGTTGAGGCATGAGCCTTAGCCCTTTATAAAACTGATGGTTTTCTGGATGCGATACCATTCCAATTTTAGCGCATAAACCACAATACCCGAATATTGGGTAGGGCTTGACTGGAAACTTATATACCTTAGTATTAGTTCCTCCCGCCAAGGTCCGAGCTAAGGCTACCTTGTGAAGATTGTCCACCTGCAAGACTCCAAGATGACAACCTGGTCATGGTTGGGAGGCCAAACTCACAGGAGAGGTGCTTATACTAGGGCGTGTAATTGAAAGGTTAGGATTGATTATCCGCATCGAGTATGGTGAATTCAGGATTTGTTCTGACGGATGTATCGAATGTTGTGGTGAAAGTGTACAATCTCTGCAGAGTGTCAAACTATTCGAATAGCAGCGTCATGATTATGGACAGTTGGAGTGGCCATACTGTTCCCCCGTCAGACTTTTCAAAATGACTTGTGAAATGAATTGAGACTTTGACTTGACCACAACAGAGTTGTGACCGGAATTACAAGATCCCACTTAGGAGTTATAAAATTGTGACTAGCTTTGGAACTTAGTAGAGATAAACCTGGCTTTTTGCAAAACAACCCTAGAGCCTAGTATCCTATTAACCAAAAAACCCCTTACCTGTTAGTATTAGTTTGCGAGTACTTAAAGAGTACTCATGGCTTTGTCCCTAGCTATTCCCATGGCCAGACTACAAAGAGGAGTACCTGGAAGATGGACCCTAGGAAGGTTATGACAACTAGGATCATCTCCCATCGTCAGCATTGCATGTGACCCCGAAGATGGAGCTTCGCCTACGCTACCGTTATTATTACGTATTCCACTGCTTGATGTTGTATTAAGAACCGGATCATGAGATCCCCATTTGTGTAAGAACTTATGTATCGTTTGTAATGGATGAAGTACTATGGTATCCAATTCTGTTATGTCTCGCAAAAATGGTAATCCTGGGATTGCGATGTATGGCATAACAGGCATCTAGGATTGAAAAATCCGGGTGTTGACAAGTTGGTATCAGAGCCATCCTGACCATAGGAGACCCTAGTTAGATTGGACGTTGAACCAAAAACTTAGTTTCAAAACCAAAGAACAAAAATATTTACGAAAACTTATTCTCATTCTTACCTCTTTAATTCTTTAATAAAACTTCATGTTCCTCAAAAACTCTTGCAAAATAGATAAATTTTTGACACACTTGATCACTCTGCTAATCTACTCAGCCTCTATTTTTATAGATGGACGTGAAGTACAGAAAGTTTTACCAACTTGGGAATGGAGGAGACCTTATCTTTGAGAGGGATCTGGATCAGCTTTTGGAACTTCTGGAGCGTTCGCAACCCGAGTTCTTCGGAGCTCAGCTCAATGATCAAGGAGGATAAGATCTGAAGTGGCTAATTGTTGCAAGTCTCCGAGGAAAGAGTGAACCTCCCACTGCTGAGGGAATTCAGTTTACCTTGAGGGAAAACAACTGGCTCGATGGACTTGCCAGAGCAATGCAGGAAGCTCTTTCCCGTCTATGTGGGCAGAGCATCAATCAGATCAAGGGTACTCGCTTTGAGTTTTGCCCAAGGCGTGATGCAAATGGCCAACCATTGGAAGCCCCATACCACCCCGAGCTGAAGACTCAATTGGACCACCTTAGCTTCATGATGTATGATCGTCAGCAGGAATTGGACAACTGCCATGACTATTGCATCCACAAGTCTGCCATCATCATGACGAAGGACCAGACCATCGCCATGCTAGCAAAGGATCGCAAGTCTTGCCGCCGTCAGCTCGACAAGAAGGAGCGCATTATTGCCCATCTTTGCCATCGCATCTCATCTCTGAAAGAGACCATCCACGAGAGAGACATGCAGTTAGAGGAAAGGGAGAATGCCGGAGAGGATCTTCGTGGAGACCCTTACTCCTATCTCAACGATGACGATGATTTTCTGGAGGATCAGGCCATGGACTTCTTCACCGATGAGGATGATTTCGCCTTCATCGGTGATGCTGAAGATGATGAAGCCACAGACTCCGAGGAGTAGTAGCACTGAGCACTAGCGTAGTGAGTAGTAGTCGGTCCCACTGTATCGTAGTTTCCAGAATGGTTCTTAAAACCATCTATTTTTCCTTGTTGTGGTGTGTGTTGTACTGTGTGCTATGAATGAATGAATGAAAAAGCAAGTTGCTAGAAAAACCCGAGTCAAACTCTAAAAACTTTTCAAAAACCCAAAACCTTAGAAATTTCCCTCTTTTCTCATGATCTATATCAATCTTCAGATGCCACGTGGAGGAAGTGGTTCAGCCCCAGACCCGATGTTGTAGATCCTGCAAATGTTGACTTCTGACCGTGAAGCTGAAAGAGCGGAACGTCAAGCCAACCTAGCCACTCTGCAACAGATAGCCCAGCTAGCCCACAACAACCAAGGCCACAGAAATCAGGACAACCACGGATCTAAGCTCAAGAATGTCCAGAATACAAACCCACCCGTTTTTACCAAGTCAGAAGAACCCCTAGATGCTGATGATTGGCTGCAAACCATGGAAAACAACCTAGAAGTCGCCGGAGTGGAAGCCAACGAGAAAGTCCTGTTCGCCACCCATTATCTAGCCGGAGATGCCAGGGCATGGTGGAACAGTGTTCGTGCCATGACCGGAGGCCAAATGATGACCTGGGAGGAATTCAAGGTCAAGTTTAGCAGAACCCATGTGCCACCGGATTTGATCAAGAGAATGACAGACGAGTTCAGAGAGCTGAAGCAAGGAAGGATGACTGTAGTAGAATACCGTGACAAATTTTTGTCATTAGATAGGTATGCCCCGGACGAGATAGACACCGAAGCCAAGAAGAAAGAAAGATTCCTGAATGGTCTGCATGACGAGATGCAGACAGTGTTAGTCAATATCCCCTTTGTTCATATTGAAGCCCTTGTCGACTCTGCTATCCAGATGGAAGGAAAGATCAACCAGGCCAATGAGAACCGCAAGCGTCACATGATGCATCAACCAGGAACCCATCAGACCCCAAAGTATCGCCCCAACCCATCTCCAGGATTTGCCCCAAGAACCAACAGACCCCCTATGACCCTTCCAACCTATCCCAACCGTGGAAACCCTAGACCCGGAGGAAATCACAACAACCCCGGCAACTCTAGCAATTTCACCCGTGCCCCACCCAAGTTCAACACCAACAATGCTACCGCCAACCCCAACACTACCCCGAGGACTGGAAGCAATGATGTGCCTGTCGCAGCCAAGGACAAGTCACAAGTGACCTGTTATGACTGTGGAAATAAAGGCCACTATTCCAACGAGTGCCCCAACAAGAATAATGTTACAGCCCCCAACGCCAATGTCCCAGCTCAGCAGCAACGTTGTGTCCAGCCAGGGAGAAGATTTGCCCCAGGGAATTCACTCAACCGCAATGGCCGTCTTTTTCTCATGCATGCTGAAGAAGCTCCGGAAGCGCAAGACGTTGTGCTGGGTATGTTTTCTGTTAATTCAGTACTTGCAAGAGTGTTGTTTGATTCTGGTGCATCGCATTCATTTGTCACCGAAGAATTTGCCTGCACTAGTAAAATTCAACCAACCAAATTGAAGCATGTGATGATTGTACAAATTCCCGGATAAACCACCAAGGCTAGGCAAATTAGCAAGGCCGTCCCTATCCGAATCCATGGCATAGATTTTTATGCTAACCTAATAGTACTCGGAACTAAAGGTTTGGAAGTAGTACTAGGAATGGATTGGATGTCCAAACATAAAGGATTGGTTGACTGTGCTAAGGAACCCATCACCATGACCAAGATCACGGAATATCGATCGAGCATATATCCAAACCTTACCTCAATTCAAGTGTAACAAGAGTATAGCCCAACCTACCATTGACCAAGTCCGGATAGTCTGAATACCCGATGTATTTCTAGATGTTTTGCCCTATGCCCCTAGATCGGGATATCGAGTTTATCATCGAACTAATCCCTAACAGACCCATAGCCCGAGACCCTATAGTATGAACCCGTCAACTAGAAGAATCAAGAAGCAATCGATTCCATGTTGGAAATCAGATTGATTCAACCAAGTGCGTCCCCATGGAGATCACCTGTCTTGTTTGTGGACAAGAAGGATGGAGGTAACCGTTTGTGTACGGATTATCGGAAGTTGAATGATGTCACCATCAAGAACAAGTACCCCTTTCCTAAGATATAAGATTTGTTTGATCAGTTGACCATGCCAAAGTGTTTTCTAAGATTTATCTTAGGACTGGATATCATCAACTCAAAATTCGTGTAGAGGATATTCCAAAGACTGCCTTTACCACCAGATATGGATTGTATGAGTATACAGTCATGTCTTTCTGATTAACCAATGCCCCCGCTTATTTCATGAACCTCATGAATAAGATTTTTATGGACTTCCTGGATAAGTTTGTCGTTGTTTTCATCGATGACATTCTGATTTATTCCAAATCAGAAGAAGAACATGAGCTACACCTAAGGACCATTCTTGGAACCCTTAGAGAGCATCAGCTGTATGCAAAATTTAGCAAATGTGAATTATGGTTACAGGAAGTAGGATTCCTCGGTCACATTGTATCAGCCAGAGGAATTGTCGTTGACCCAGCCAAAGTGAAAGATGTAGAAGATTGGCAAGCCCCAACCACTCAAACCCAAGTTCGTGCTTTTCTCGGATTGGCGGGATATTACCACAAATTTGTAGAAGGATTCTCTAGTATCGCCAGACCCATGACCCAATTGCTGAAGAAGGACAAGAAGTTTGAATGGACCGACAAATGTGAAGCGAGTTTTCAAGAACTCAAAGGGAGATTGATTTCAGCCCCAATCTTGATCATGCCGGATATCACGAAGGCCTTCGATGTGTATTGTGACGCATCCAAGATTGGTTTCGTATGTGTGCTAATGCAAGAAGGCAAAGTTATATCTTATCTATCGCGACAATTGAAGCAACATGAACAAAATTACCCAACCCATGACCTCGAACTCGCAGCCGTAGTTCTAGCCCTGAAGACATGGAGACATTACCTGATGGGAAACCATTGTGAGATTTATTCGGATCACAAGAGCCTAAAGTATATATTCACTCAGAAGGAGCTGAATATGAGTCAGAGAAGATGGATTGAGGTAATCAAGGATTACGACCTGGACATTCACTATCACCCTGGTAAAGCCAACGTGGTAGCCGATGCCCTTAGCAGATTACCGTGCCGCTTGAACTCCATGATTTTGAAGGAGCAACCAAGTTTGCACAAAGAGATGGAAGGTTTTCGAATGGAATTAGTAAGTGAAGGATTTTTGGCTAGAATAGAACTTCAGCCCACTTTGATCAGTCAGATTAAAGAGGCGCAGAAGGGAAATGCCAGTATCGACGGAATCAAGCGTCGTATCGGTACATCCAAAGTACCCGTATTCACCGAGGACGAAGAAGGAGTTTTGTGGTACAAAGGACGCCTTTGTGTACCATCAGATTCTGAGTTAAAAGAAGTTATCTTGAAGGAGGCTCATGATACTCTTTATTCTATCCATCCCGGAGGAACTAAGATGTATCAAGACTTGAAAGAGCAATTTTGGTGGCATAAGATGAAGAGAGAAATCGGAAGCTATATCGCCAAGTGTGATATATGTCAGCGAGTCAAGGCCGGACATCAAAGACCCGCTGGATTGTTGCAACCTTTGCAAATTCCGGAATGGAAATGGGATTCTGTAGGAATGGACTTTATCACTGGACTACCTACTTCTAGTAGGGGAAATGACTCTATTTGGGTCATAGTGGACAGATTGTCCAAAGTCGCCCATTTCTTGCCCGTCAAAACCACCTATCAGAGTTCGAAGCTAGCAGAGTTGTACATCGCTAGAATCGTTAGTTTGCATGGAGTCCCAAGAACATAGTATCGGATCGAGGAACTCAGTTTACCTCGAGATTCTAGAAGAAAGTCCAAGAAGGTTTAGGAACCAGCCTAGATTTCAGTACCGCGTATCACCCTCAGACCGATTGACAAACGGAGCGAGTAAATCAAATACTCGAAGATATGCTTAGAGCATGTGTGCTAGAATATGGATCCAAGTGGGAAGACTGTCTGCCGTTTGCAGAATTTTCATACAACAACAGTTACCAAGCCAGTTTGCAAATGGCCCCATTTGAATTCATGTACGGAAGAAAGTGTCGCACCCCTTTAAACTGGTCGGAAGTAGGAGAGAGTCAGATTTTTGGACCCGACATCCTACGAGAAGCAGAAGAGAAGGTTCACAAGATTCGTAAGCACCTCAAGATAGCCCAATCCCGACAGAAGAGTTACGCCGATAAGAGACGTCGAGACCTCGCCTTCAACATAGGAGATTTTGTTTATCTGAAAGTGTCGCCATTGAAGGGAATGCAGCGTTTCCAACTCAAGGGAAAGTTAGCCCCCAGATATATCGGACCTTTCAAAATTCTGAACCGTCGAGGAGAAGTATCGTATCAACTGGAACTACCAGAAGAGATGTCAGCTGTGCACAATGTGTTCCATATCTCGTTACTTCGCAAGTGTCTCGAAGTCCCCGACAAGACCGAAGTGTTCAAGAATATCGATCACCGGACCATAGAGATCAACGATGACCTAACCTATCCCGAAGTACCCATCCGTATATTGGAAGAAGCCTTTTGAACTACCAGAACCCGAAGCATCAAGTTTCTCAAGATTCAGTGGAGCAACCACATAGAAGAGGAAGCTACCTGGGAACGCGAAGATCACATCAGGACGGAGTTTCCCGATCTCTTCAAATCCTAGGTAATCTTTTCGTCCTTTTTAAAATCTCGGGACGATATTTTGTTTAAGGGGGGAAGGTTTGTAACATCCCAAAAATACCAAACTTAGATCATCAAACACTAATCATCAAGATTAGGGTTAACAAAAACTTTTCTAAATAAACTCATGAATGCATGCATATGTGTATGCATGGATTTTGAATTTCTTTAAAAACCACCTTGTTTGTGTGATCCATTGCTTGTAAAATGTTTCTTAGGTGAAATGAACATCATCTAAAACATTTCCCACACTTTCCTTAAAGACAATTAAATCAAAACAAATATATTAAGTGAATGGTCATTTTGACCAATTTAACTACCATGCCTACTTTGGCTGTCTCAAACTTTCAAAACCTAACAGAAACTTTTCTGGATCTTTGCACCCCTTGAATGTACTCATAACAAGGTATCAAGGCCCACTTTGTGATCATCCAGAAACTTTCAAATGCATAGTTTAAATGATAATTCAAAATTGAATCTTTATCTTATGGGAAGATCCCACTTTTCCAAAACCCACTCAAACAAGCTCAACTTTCAAAACCCAAGCATCTGCAGACTCACCAACACCAATATAGCAAACCCACCAAAATTCATTTCAAAATTCAAAACTTGATTTCATGCGGCCATTTCATCAAACAGGTTGCAAACACAAATCAAACAAAACATCAAACACTATAGTGTGCAGTGATTCTTGCCTAACTTGTTCCCTAGTTAGCTCACACACAACTCAGTAGATCATCTAGGAAGATTAGCCAGGCACTAGCACCACTGTGAGCTTGCCATTGTCATCAATGGTGAACAGCCGAGCACCCCAATGTCACCCCATTGCGGACAGCAGGCTAGAGGAAGAACTAGCCGTGCCAACCTTGTATGGGAGGCAGCCCACCGTCCACCGCCACTCCCTGTCCCAGCCGCGAGCGTTGCCAAGCCCTGGACCACGCGCACAAGCCGCGCCCAGACCATGCCGAGCGTGCGCCAGAGCGCCACCCTCGACCAGCGTCCACAGACCGCGCATCGCCCTCACCGCGTGCACACATGATCACCACCGACCCAAGAGACCGCCAGACATCCCCGTTTACCGCCCCGTGCCATACAGCCACCGCCCACCGTCGAAGACGCCGCCTCTGCCGCGCAGAGCACTGGCCGTTCCAGACCAAACCACACTGCCCCATGCCTCGTGACCATGTCGTTGAGCATCGCTAGGAGACACAGCACCGTCCCCTACCCTTGCCCATGCCATTAGCTTCCTGTAACGTCGCCCCCGACGAGCTCACCGTGCGCCCCGACGGTCCCCTCGCTCGACTATAAATAGAGGCCACCCCCGCACGATTTCTTCACACCATCTCACTCCCCTCTCCTCACTGACCGTGCCACACCGTTCTCAGAGCAAGGCGAGCACCACCTCGCCAGAATTTCACCGGAGCCCGCCGCCTCTGGAGAAGAAGGGAGCCAGTGATTGGAGCCGCCCCAGGAGAAGCCACCGGTACCAGGAGGTTCGCCGTTGTCGAATTCGTTGTTCGCCCGCCTCGCCGACCGCCTGCACTCCCGTGAGCCCCAAAGACCCTCACTAGCCGCTTAGGTTTCGTTCTCCGGAGTTGTCTCGGCGACGATGACCCCACTGCTGGATTAGAACTAGATCGAACGATCCACGTTGCCCCATACCGCTTCGCCCAGCCCCGTGTCACTGACGAGTTGGGACACCCACTTAAGCAGCCCGCGGGAGCACTGCGCTTAGCAGGCCGGCCCGTTAGAATTTCCCGCGCAGCCAAGCGATTCAAATTAAATCTTTTTCTATTTCAATTCAAACACACTTTAGCACTCAACTTCAAAAATCAACCCAGATCGATTCAGTGCACCAATTTGAATGAAACCAATTTTGTTGGAAAGGTCTGTGAATGCTTAATCCAAGCCCGTTGGATTCAAGTCATTTGGATCTCTAGATCACCCCTAGTAAAAATAACAAGGCAGAAGCTTTTCTGCATTCAAACATTTTTAAAATTTAAACCATAAAAGCTTTTGAGTTGATTCCAACTCTCAAAAATCACATTTAACCATACCTTTCAGAATATAAAAAAATATATAGGTTTCCTTGCAGAAATACTATTCAAGTAATAAAAGAATGCTTCATAAGCATTTCTAGCCACTTTAATTAATTAAAATAAAAGGGTAAAACCTTATTAAATTGTGACACCACTTTAAATCACATTCCCATGGACTACAATATGTGGTGATGACATGTGTCAACATGATCCCATGTTTAGTTTGGAGAATATTAAATCATAAGTAATTTTTCAATGAGTAGAAATTACTTTTCTAAAAATAAAAAGATTTAAACCAAGACTTAACCTTGTAATGTTAGAGATGATGCTAGATCATCTATAGGACCCTAGTGTGTGATGATTGCAAGTATTTAAGTATTGTTTGGTGATTGTGTGCCTCGTATTTATTCATAGACGCTAGTACCGACCAAGGATACGAGGAGGAAGGAGGATACTACAAAGAGGAAGCCGAGGAGAACTTCAACCACTTCTCTGCACAAGGCAAGCTAACACTTGCAAGATACTATACCTATGCAAGCTTATACCGATATTGATGCAAGCTAACCCTTGCCAGATACCCTACTGATGCCACAAACCCATACTTGTGATATGAATACTATATGCCTTAAGCATATGTGATCATACCGACTTGATAAACCAAATCCTAGTTTTATGTGCAAGCTTCTTACTTTATTTCTTTATCAAAGCTTACTTAGAGTCTACCTAAGAGTTTGGTAGATACTAGACAGTTGTGCTGAAGGTTGCATAAAGAGCATAAAATTTGGCCTAAGCTAGAAACCTTGATATCAGCCTAAGGTATAAGGTTGGACTTAGTGAAACTCCACTAGTTACCACCCCTCATTAGTACTAGCCCCACCTGTAGATGCTAGTTCTAAGCATAAAACTTGATCAACTTTTAGATGGGAATACTTGGTGGAAAAATGGTTATGAAAACCTTGGAATGATGGATCATTCTATTGAAATGTTTTGGACATGTGTTTCCAAACACTTGATGATTTTGGTGATGAAAATGTTGAGGCATGAGCCTTAGCCCTTTATAAAACTGATGGTTGTCTGGATGCGATACCATTCCAATTTTAGCGTACAACCACAATACCCGAATATTGGGTAGGGCTTGACTAGAAACTTATATACCTTAGTATTAGTTCCCTCCCGGCCAAGTTCTGAGCTGAGGCTACCTTGTAAAGATTGTCCACATGCAAGACCCAAGATGACAAATGGTCATGGTTGGGAGGCCAAACTCAGGAGAGGTGCTTATACTAGGCGTGTAATTGAAAGGTTAGGATTGATTATCCGTGACATCGAGTATGGTGAATTCAGGATTTGTTCCCCATGATGTATCAAATGTTGTGGTGAAAGTGTACAATCTCGTAGAGTGTCAAACTATTCGAATAGCGTCCACGGTTATGGACAGTTGAGTGGCCATACTGTTCCCCGCCGACTTTTCAAAATGACTTGTGAAATGAATTGAGACTTTGACTTGACCACAACAGTAGTCGTGACCTGAATTACAAGATCCCACTTAGGAGTTATAAAATTGTGACTAGCTTTGGAACTTAGTAGAGATAAACCTGGCTTTTGCAAAACAACCCTAGAGCCTAGTATCCTATTATCCAAAAAAAACCTTACTTAGTATTAGTTTGCAGTACTTAAAGAGTACTCATGGCTTTGTCCTGCTATTCCCATGGCCGACTATGAAGAGGAGTACCGGAAGATGGACCCCGTGAAGGTTACGACAACTAGGATCATATCCCATCGTCAAGATTGCTCGTGACCCGAAGATGGAGCTTCGCCTACGCTACCGTTA
The DNA here is from genome assembly GCA_030063025.1 of Avena longiglumis. Taxonomy (NCBI): domain Eukaryota; kingdom Viridiplantae; phylum Streptophyta; class Magnoliopsida; order Poales; family Poaceae; genus Avena; species Avena longiglumis. The sequence goes on along the minus strand of CP125978.1, from coordinate 143,507,885 downwards.
TTATTACGTATTCCGCTGCTTGATGTTGTATTAAGAACTGGATCATGAGATCCCCATTTGTGTAAGAACTTATGTATCGTTTGTAATGGAAGAAGTACTATGGTATCCAATTCTGTTATGTCTCGCAAAAATGGTAATCCTGGGATTGCGATGTATGGCATAATAGGCATCTAGGATTGAAAAATCCGGGTGTTGACACAAAGTACCTGGATTCAGCGAGGACGAAGAAGGAGTTTTGTGGTACAAAGGACGCCTTTGTGTACCAGCAGATTCTGAGTTTAAAGAAGTTATTCTGAAGGAGGCTCATGATACTCTTTATTCTATCCATCCCGGAGAAACAAAGATGTATCAAGATTTGAAAGAGCAATTTTGGTGGCATAAGATGAAGAGAGAAATTGGAAGCTATATCGGCAAGTGTTATATTTGCCAGCGAGTCAAGGCAGGACATCAAAGACCCGCTGGATTGTTGCAACCATTGCAGATTCCGGAATGGAAATGGGATTCCGTTGGAATGGACTTTATCACTGTACTACCTACTTCTAGTAGGGGAAATGACTCTATCTGGGTCATAGTGGACAGATTGTCCAAAGTCGCCCATTTCTTACGCGTCAAGACCACATATCAGAGTTCGAAACCAGCAGAGTTGTACATCGCTAGAATCGTTAGTTTGCATGGAGTCCCCAAGAACATCGTATCGGATCGAGGAACTCAGTTTACCTCAAAATTCTAGAAGAAAGTCCAAGAAGGTTTAGGAACCCGTCTAGATTTCAGCACCGCATATCACCCTCAGACCGATGGACAAATGGAGCGAGTAAATCAAATACTCGAAGATATGCTTAGAGCATGTGTGTTAGAATATGGATCCAAGTGGGAAGACTGTCTGTCGTTTGCAGAATTTTCATACAACAACAGTTATCAAGCCAGTTTGCAAATGGCCCCCTTTGAATTCATGTACGGACGGAAGTGTCGCACCCCTTTGAACTGGTCAAAAGTAGGAGAGAGTCAGATTTTTGGACCCGACATCCTACGAGAAGTAGAAGATAAGGTTCACAAGATTCATGAGCACCTCAAGACAGCCCAATCCAGACAAAAGAGTTACGCCGACAAGAGACGTAGAGACCTCGCCTTCAACATAGGAGATTTTGTTTATCTGAAAGTGTCGCCATTGAAGGGAATGCAGCGTTTCCAACTCAAAGGAAAGTTAGCCCCCAGATATATCGGACCTTTCAAGATTTTGAACCATCGAGGAGAAGTATCGTATCAATTGGAACTACTCGAAGAAATGTCAGCCGTGCACAATGTGTTCCATATCTCATTACTTCGCAAGTGCCTCGAAGTCCCCGAGAAGACCGAAGTGTTCATAAATATCGATCATCGGACCATTGATATCAATGATGACCTGACCTATCCCGAAGCACCCATCCGTATTTTGGAAGAAGCTTTTCGAAATACCTGAACCCGAAGCATCAAGTTTCTCAAGATACAGTGGAGCAACCACACAGAAGAGGAAGCTACCTGGGAGCGCGAAGATCACATCAGGACAGAGTTTCCCGATCTCTTCAAATCCTAGGTAATCTTTTCGTCCTTTTTCAAATCTCGAGACGAGATTTTGTTTAAGGGGGTAAGGTTTGTAACATCCCAAAAATATTGAAATTGGATCATCAAACTCTAATCATCAAAATTGGGTTAACAAAAACTTTTCTAAATAAAATTATGTAAGCATGCATATGAGTATGCATTGAATTTGAAATTCTTTTGAACCACCTTGTTTGTGTGTTTCCTTGCTTGTAAAATGTTTCTTAGGTGAAATAAACATCATCTAAAACATTTCCCACACTTTTCCCAAAGACAAATAAAGCAAAACAAATAAAATAAAGGAATGGTCATTTTGACCAAATTAACTCCCATACCTACTTTGGCTGTCTCAAACTTTCAGAAACTAACAGAAACTTTTCTGGATCCTTGCATCCCTTGATTGTACTCATAACAAAGTATCAAGGCCCACTTTGTGATCATCCAGAAACTTTCAAATGCATAGTTTAAATGACAATTCGAAATTGAATCTTTATCATATGGGAAGATCCCACTTTTTCAAAAACCACTCAAACAAGCTCAACTTTCAAAACCCAAGCAGCTGCAGACTCACGAGCACCAATCTAGCACACCCACCAAAAATCTTTTCAAAATTTAAAACTTGAATTCATGCGGCCATTTCATCAAACACTTGGCAGACACAAATCAAACAAAATCAAAACACTATAGTGTGCAGTGTTTTGAGCCTAAATGCTTCCCTATCTAGCTCACAACCAGCTCAGTAGATCATCTAGCAAGATTAACCAAGCACTAGCACCACTGTGAGCTTGCCAATATCATCAATGGTGAACAACCGAGTGCATCTTTGCCACCCCAGTGTAGACAGCAAGCTAGGAAGGAAACTAGCCATGCCAACCTTGTCTGGGAGATCACCCATGCCTCACCGCCCCCTCTCGACCAGCCCTACCTCGAAGACACCGACCAGAGCACCCATGAATGCCGCACCCGTGCCTCTGCCAACCGTGCCGAGCATGAGCCAGAGCGCCACCCTCGACCGAAGCCCACAGACCGCGCGCCGCCCTCGCCGCGTGCATACATTATCACCACTGACCCAGGAGACCGCCGGACATCCCCGTTAGCCGCCCCGTGCCGCATAGCCACCGCTCGCCGTCGAAGACACCGCCTCTGTCGCGCAGAGCGTCGCGTGTTCCAGACCAACCCGCACCGCCCCACGTCTCGCCACTGTATCGTTGAGCATCGCCAGGGAACACCGCACCGTCCCCTACCTTCGCCCATGCCAATAGCCGTCTGTACCATCGCCCCCGACAAGCTCACCGTGCGCCCCGTCGGTCCCCTCACTCGACTATAAATAGAGGCCACCCCCAGCCGAATTGAGCACACCATTCTACTCCCCTCTCCTCACCGATCGTGCCACACCATTCCTGGAGCAAGGCGAGCAACACCTCGTCGGAATTTCACCGGAGCCCGCCGCCTCTGGATAAGAAGGGAGCCAGCGATTGGAGCCGCCACAGGAGGAGCCACCGGTACCAGGAGATTCGTCGTCGTCGCCGATTCGCTCGCCGCCGACCGCACTTTGCACCGGTGATCCCCAAGCAACCCCAGCCGCCGCTTAGGTTTCGCTCAAGCATTGCCCAACGTTGACGATGACTCCCTGCCGTTGGACTAGAACTAGAACGAACGTCCCACATCGCCCCATATCGCTTCGCACCCCCTGTCTCACTGACGAGTGGGGCCAACCACTTAAACAGCCCGCGGAAGCGCTACGCTTAGCAGGCCGGCCCGTTAACCTTTCCCGTGCAGCCTAGTTATTTGAATTAAACCTTTTCCATTTTATTTCAAACACACTTCTGTACCCAGTTTCAAAAATCAACCCAGGTCGATTCAGTGCACCAAATTGAATGAAACTAATTTTGTTAGAAAGGTCTAGGAATGCTGAATCCAAGCCCGTTGGATTCAAGTCATTTGGATCTATAGATCACCCATGGTAAAAATAACAAGGCAGAAGCTTTTCTGCATTCAAACATTTTTCAAACCATAATAGCTTTTGAAGTTGATTCCAACTCTCAAAAATCACATTTAACCATACCTTTCAGAATATACAAAAATATATAGGTTTACTTGCAGAAATAATGTTCAAGTAATAAAAGAATGCCTCATAGGCATTTCTAGCCACTTTAATTAATTAAAATAAAAGAGAAGAACCTTATTAAATTGTGACACCACTTTAAATCACATTCCCATGGACTAAAATATGTGGTGATGACATGTGTCAACATGATCCCATGTTTGGTTTGGAGAATATTAAATCTTAAGTAGTTTTTCAATGAGTAGAAATTACTTTCTAAAAATAAAAGGAATTAAACCAAGCTTTAAATTCTAATGTTAGTGATGAGGCTAGATCATCTATAGGACCCTTTTGTGTGATGATTGCAAGTAGTTAAGTATTGGTTGGTGATTGTGTACATCGTATTTATTTATAGACGCTAGTACCGACCAAGGATACGAGGAGGAAGGAGGATACTACGAAGAAGAAGCCGAGGAGAACTTCAACCACTGCTCTGCACAAGGCAAGCTTTACTAATGTAGTGACCTCGGATCAAGTAAGATCCTAAGTTCCTGTGAATAAAATGCTAGTCCCTGGATCAATAGCTAGCACTCACAGTCGATGAAATATCATGTAAAACACAAGTCTTTATTACATGAATCGAATAATCTAGAGTTTACATTATTACAACAGAAGCGATATAAATACAACTTGGAGTCCCATCAATGCCATAGGCAGGTTGAGTGAAGACCCGCGATCCTAGCGCACCTTTCAAAGATCTCCAAAATTCTGCACATGAAACGTGCAGCCAACAAGTTGGGTCAATATTTTGGATGTATTGGCAAATTACACCAAGGAAGGAAAGACTAACTCTACATGCAAGGATAGTTTAGGCTTTGGAGTTCATTTGCATAAAGCTAATTTTCTCTAAGTATGGAGAAAAGAGAGCGAGTTTTACCCTACTTTGTAAACATTTGCTTAGATAAAATAAGGTCGAGTGGCACACGAGGATATTACGCACCAAGTGTCCAAACAACCAATCACTTGGATATTACGCACCAAGTGACACTTGGATATTACACACCAAGTTCCCCAAAATCCCACCCATTAGCGATATTACGCACGCCATGGGGTTTTCAAAACTTTGTTTTTAGAAAAGAGAGAGGAAGATCCTTCAGAGGCTCCATCCTTCAGACGCTCATTGTTGTTCTGTTACCGTGAACACGGTGATCGATCGATTGCAATACTCTCGAGTTTGTGCACTTTACCCACAATCCACGATCAAGTCCATTTATAGACTAGACCATGGCAGGCTTTCCTTAGTAGCCCATCTACCTTCGGATCCAACCGTGCCAAGAATCCTCCAAATGTTGGTACCGGTGAGGTTTCCACTAAGTACTAGGCCAAGACAGAGCCCATAATGTATTGTGGTTGCACCGAAGCTTCAATTCAAACATAGCACTTCTTTGATTCCTGGGCGGCCCTCCACCAAAAATCACACCTCGTTGACCCGACAACCATTTCGCCCGTAAGAAAACTTAGTTTTATTTTGAAGTGGATTTGAGAAGAAAGTTTGCTCTAGAGAGCCTTTATACTTAGAAAAATTCTTTGTCTTTCGAACCCCCAACGGACTTTGTATATATAGCATAGCAAGCAATACTTAGTAAAAACAGGGTAACCTATTAGGATGGAAATCCTAAGTATAGAGCTACTCATGGCATACTACAAAATCATCGCACTTGCAAAATAATACTAAGGAAAATTCTACTAGATCATCCTACACATGCATACTACGGAATTTTGAAGATCACATGCATAGAATCAAACTGGGACAAAATTATGAACAAGTGGTGTAAATTGCCTTATGTTGATAATATGGGTGTTGATTATATTTCCTGCAAGAATCGCACTCTCCGAACAATCTAATACGAGGACAAGGTAGTTCCAATCAAAACAATTGCAAACATAGCAAACACAACAAGGATGATCGAAAACATGCATGATGATTTAACATTACACAATGGGTATAATTAGTTTTATGAATATTAATATATCATATGATGCATGTATGAGTTCATTTAATGCAATAGGGTACTTGTTATTAATAATTACTTGCCAATATAAGGGTTTTGATAGTTCTGTTGTAACGCCTGTTCTAACTGTAGAATTAAATTTGTTTCTTGGGTTTACTGGATAGAGGACGTTAATACGAACCAGTAGGCGTTGGATTCAACCTAATCGGAGTTATAGATCTTTTTATATGATTTAAATAGTGTTTAATGGGTTTTAAATGATTCATACAGTTTCTGTTTCCTAAAAATCAAACAAAAATTATATCTGTAATCTCCACGGAATTGTGATTTCAGGGACATATTATTTGTAATTTTCTGAATAGTATTTATTTTCTTATGAATTTATTACTCTAAATAAGCCATTAAACTATTTAAATCTTCACGTCAAAACCTTACAGTAAAATGCTGAACTAATTGCAGATTGATGATCTACATGGAACCAGCTTTCCATCGGTATATCATTTGTATTTTTGTGACAAGCAATTAACTTACTATGAATTTAATGATTTATAAAGGCATTAAAACTAATTAAATTTCTATGGGTTAAATAATCTGCAAAGTCTAGATCCAACCAGATATTATTAAAGTACATTACAGTAGCTTCAAATTGATATATTATTCATATTTTTCGGAGTTACAGATAATATCTTATGAATTTATTAACCTAAAAGACCATTAAAACTAATTAAATTACTGCAGTAACTACGTACAGTAAAAGTTAGATCTATTCTGATAAGATGATTCTACGTACAATTATCTTCAATTTGATATATTATACGTAATTTTTGGACATGGTATGAATTTCTAATGAATTTTACAAGTTAGATCTATAATATGCAAATTTAAATTCGAACGGAATATTCCAGGGAATATCCCGCTGACTGGATAGGTTGACTTTACATGCTGACTGGGACTAGATGTTGACCTTACGTTGACGTGGCGTTGATGAGAAAGATGACCGGGATGACGACATGGCACGCATCGGTTTGATTGGATCTCGACCGTCTGGATAGGATCCGGTGGCTAGAAGAAGAGATTGACCCGATTTTGGCTCAGAATAGACAAAAAATAGATCTGTGTTAGAGAGACAAATCCGTAGGTCAAATCGAAAAACTCAGAACATGAAAGTTGTGGGGAATCATTATTCCTACCTTCTCACCAAAGGAATTTGGATTTGAAGAAACGAGCGCGAGTACATCTTGGATTTACACCGTAAGATCTGAAATATTGCGATACGAAATTCTTCGGCTGTGTTGGATGAAAAGAGGTGAGGTTTGTCGGGATTGAAATATTTTGACACGATCTTCAACTTTCGTTTTTTGACCGAAAGCAAACGATGAAGTCTAGATGGGTTAAAAAGCAAAACAAGATTCGGAAATAGGTAGATTCGGGATTTCGAGAATAGAAACTCGTACAGTCGTGGCTCCACGAGTTTATATGGAGATTTAGGATGGTTTAGAGATAGGCCTTGGAGTAAGGAACAAGTAGAAACAAACGGAAGTCGATTCGGAGTTGTAGATAAAAAGTTATAAGAGTTTGAGTAGAGATAGGTATAGAAAATCAGTTTTCGCACGCTTTTTGGAGCAACCGACATGTAGGTGCGCGCGTGGTGCTCCCGGTCGCTGGCTGGTCTGGTGGGCCGGCGGCCCGCCCTTTTTTTTATACTTGTTTCCCTCATATCTTTTGCATACGAACTCCAAATGACATGATTTTTGTTTCTAAATTTTTCTAAAATCGAATAGATCATTATAGGATTAAATTTGTAATCTTTTTACTAGTTTGCGAGTAGTGGATTTATAAATCCTTGCATATTTCATTTTACTTATATCTTTATGTGTTTGTATTTATTTCATAACTTTTTCATACTAGCTCCAAATGAGCTCAATTTTGTTTCTAAAATTTTGTAGTATTAATTAGATATCTTTAGACTATGATTTAGCAACAATCACTGTCTTATCAATAGTGGGTTTTATAAAGTCAATTTAATTTTCCCTTAGGAACATTTGGGCGAATCAACTATAGGATTTAGATACCAGGATTTGGATTTAGCTTGTGAGAACTTTGCATGGATGAAATGCTTATGAATGCTTCATGATTTTCATTTTGAAATCTTGCACACCAATTCTACAATCCATAATAAATCCATGCCCTTTTGCCTATATGGCTACTTAGGTCTGAACAAAAGAATATAATATTTTGAATTCATGGTTGAGAGGATTTTCTATTCAAAAAGTTTCTTCTCTTTGAGAATTTTCAACATAGTCAAACAATCAATCAATCTTATTTATTTGTTTCACATTCCAAAATTAGGAGAATTTTGGGATGTGCCAGACTACCACCCTTAAAAGAAATCTCGTCCCGAGATTTGGGAAGGCTAGAAAGAAAGTAAGGTTCGGGATCCTTTAGGATGCTACCACCCTTAAAAGAAAATTGACAAGGTCACTTCTCGAGGATTCACTTAGCTCATTGGTTATCCTTTAGACTTTTCTTGGCCCACCGTCTCTAGCACCTTCTCAACCTCATGATTGATAGATTCCGAGAAAGCACTTCTTAAACTAGCAAAACTCTCATGGTGGGCAAATAGGGAATGTTTACTTCACGGTGCCCATAACTCACGGTTGGAATTCATCCTTACCGTATATCCTATGCTTAGCAATGGATGCTTTTAGAAGGGTGTAACAATATACCATTCTAGGGTTTAGGCTCAACGTCGACTCTCTGCTAAGGTTGAAAAAGGCACTCAAGATTCGCAAAGCCAACATTACAAGAGCGAATAATAAGAGTAGTAGGAATGGTGATCAATCCATCCTGCACCCAAATAATTACCATGTATGAGGATAGGCGAATCACGTTTTTCTATCACTCGGGCATTCTTACTTGCCTTGAAGAATGTTTCCATGGGCACGAACTAATGCTCTATGTATACGCCCATGTATTCAATCAAAAAAATCTACTACTAAAACTAAGCTATCGATACTTTAACTTTCAGGTTGGGTAATCTACTACATAACATCATGTGTAACACTTCATACTTCCACATCCTTTTTCCATTAGGTGAAGCATTTTCTTTCCTAAATGCATTGTGTTGTTAAACCTTCCACTTAACACATCATTATATCTCCAAGGGTTCAAGATAGGAAAGAATAGATTCTATAGGAGAGAAACGACTAAGAAAATAATCCTACCCATAACTATATGAAGCAATCAATGTTACAAACAAGGAAGAAATCATAGGCGATCAACACTCAATCAAACACTTGTATAATAACATTACAGGTGTATAAACTTAGTAGTATATAACCACAAAATAGTTTGAAAGCATTGGGAACAATACTAGAGTAAAATAGAGCAACATATAAGCGATAAACAAAATCTGTCAAAACGGTACAGCAGACTTCACGAATTTTTTTCTAACCGACCTAAACTCGTCAGGAATTCTAGCCAATCTTTGTTCATGTACTACAGGTAATTATACTCTAGACCCTATTGTTTTTAGATTTTTCTGAGTTACCAATAAAATATGAAAAATCGCGCGGTACAACAGGTCAGGCAGAAAACTGCAGCAGTAAAATCACGAATTTCAATCAATTTGCACCATTAAACTAATTTTAAAACCACACGAAAGTTCCAGCAACTTTAGAGTTTCAAAACAACAGATCCTAAACAAGGCATCACACGATATGATTCAGTATAAACCAGCAAGCAACATATATTGTCATACCACATAAGTTGGTAAAAACAATATGCTAACACGATAGCGATGATCTCCTAAAGAGATAAAATATGGTGGTCCAGACCTAACCAAACTTGATGAGATGTTTATTTATGTCATACTATTTGTTCTTTTACTTAGCTAACTCTCATATAGATATCATAAGAATGGACAACTACAATTTGAACAAGAAGAGGTTATAGAAAAGATAGACAAGAAATATAAGAACATCTAATAAGTATAAAATATGATAGTTCTCCTAATAGAGGTATTCTATTGCTATTACCATCGTCGTTTTTATCCTTTCCAGCTACATTCACATGTTTTGGACAATTATCAGCATAATGCCCAGGATTGTGACACTGGAAGCATAGGACTTTTGCTTAGATCCTTCCTCCTTTTTGGCAAGGACATCCCGTCTTGTGGTTCTTCATGCTCTACCTCAACATTTGGAAGCCTTGATCGTTTCCTTGGGCCAGTTTGGGGAAAATGGGCATTCCTTTCATATGTCGAGTATTGCGAAGTGATGACTTTGGGTGCGGTGTCTAGAGTCTTAAATCCATTCCTTGTATTTGTCGTGTCCTCGCGGAGCTTCATGAGGTCTTGGCGCATTCCGTCTCAGAATTGTTGATTCAGTTGATGTACCACCGGGAAGAGGTGCATTGAGCAGGGTTGTGATTGGTACCTTCGCATAGGAAGAATGTAACTTGAGAGGTGGGACATTCTTCTGATGGGTGCCTTCCTTCACAGTAGGGGCGCTGATCATGATGCTCCTTGGTGATATGCCCTATTTCTCCACAGATCGTGCAAGCTAAAAGTTTTGGGACTTCAACTTCTTGGATTTTTGGTATATGAGACGAGATTGAAGTAGAACCACTTTAAATTCTTCCTAAGATATCACCCCTTGATGATCATCAATGGTGTGTTGCATTACCCACCAGGTTGGACCGTCGTCCTTTAGGAATTGGGTGGCATAATGGAGCATTTTGTTGACTTCAATGTTGGCGTCCTTCATTCTTTCTTCAACCTGGAGCATACACTTCTTTGCATCGGCGTGGCTCTTACGCTTGGTGGAGTTGAGTTCCTTGTCCTCCTTATTGATATGGTCCATCCGTCGAGTTGACCAAGGTTTAGAGTAGGAACGAATGGAGTATGGAAGAAGAAGAATAACCCATACAAGAAATCTTGTTTAGAAAACAGGTTTTCATTAGCTAAGGTAATAAACCATACAAGATAGCAAACAATTTGTCGCATCCATATTTAGCGAAATCTTATTCGGGTTTGGTTCCTAATAGGTCACTTGGAATCTTCGAGGCTTCGAGTCTCCAAAAGTATTCGTGCTCTTGATAGTCTTCATGTTCTTCATAATCTTCAATCTTTCGAGTTCTTTAGTTAATAACATTGATTTAAGGCCTTTGAAGTCTTTAATGTCGTAGCTTCAGTCTTGGAACATCTATCATAGAGATCTTCAAGTACCAACTTAATCGAAACATTGAGATGATCTTCTTTGAAAAGGTAATCTTGAGAAAAGTTTCTTCTTGAAGTGTGTAGTGGTCATTTTCTAATGTTGAAAAGAAGAGACTTAAACTTTAAAACCCCAAAGGTAGATGATGAGAAGTATGAGAGTTTTCTGAAATAACTTAGAAAATATTTGTCCTAAGGTTTTTCCATGTCTAGGGTCACGATCTACAGTCAACTTATGCTCTGATACCATCTCAGAGTGACCTCTGATCAAGTAAGATCCTAAGCACCTGTGAATAACATGCTAGTCCCTGGATCAATAGCTAGCACTCACAGTCGATGAAATATCATGTAAAACACAAGTCTTTATTACATGAATCGAATAATCCAGAGTTTACATTATTACAATGGCGATATAAATACAACTTGAGTCCCATCAATGCCACAGGCAGGTTGAGTGAAGACCATGATCCTAGCGCACCTTTCAAAGATCTCCGAAATTCTGCACATGAAACGTGCAGCCAACAAGTTGGGTCAATACTTTGGATGTATTGGCAAATTACACCAAGGAAGGAAAGACTAACTCTACATGCAAGGCTAGTTTAGGCTTTGGAGTTCATTTGCATAAAGCTAATTTTCTCTAAGTATGGAGAAAAGAGAGCGAGTTTTACCCTACTTTATAAACATTTGCTTAGATAAAATAAGGTCGAGTGGCACACGAGGATATTACGCACCAAGTGTCCAAACAACCAATCACTTGGATATTACGCACCAAGTGACACTTGGATATTACACACCAAGTTCCCCAAAATCCCACCCATTAGCGATATTACGCACGCCATGGGGTTTTCAAAACTTTGTTTTTAGAAAAGAGAGAGGAAGATCCTTCAGAGGCTCCATCCTTCAGACGCTCATTGTTGTTCTGTTACCGTGAACACGGCTGATCGATCAGATTGCAATACTCTCGAGAGTTTGTGCACTTTACCCACAAATCCACGATCAAGTCCTTTACAGACAAGACCATGGCGAGGCTTTCCTTAGTAGCCCTCTACCTTCCGGATCCAACTGCCAAGAATCCTCCAAATGTTGGTACCGGTGAGGTTTCCACTAAGTACTAGGCCAAGAGAGCCCATAATGTATTGTGGTTGCCTTTGAAGCTTCTGAATTCTGAAACATGGCAGACTTCTTTGATTCCTGGGCGGCCGTCCTCCACCAAAAATCACACTCGTTGACCCGACAACCATTCCGCCCAGAAGAAAACTTAGTTTTATTTTGAAGTGGATTTGAGAAGAAAGTTTGCTCTAGAGAGCCTTTATACTTAGAAAAATTCTTTGTCTTTCGAACCCCCCAACGGTACTTTGTATATATAACATAGCAAGAAATACTTAGTAAAAACAGGGGTAACCTATTAGGATGGAAATCCTAAGTATAGAGCTACTCATGGCATACTACAAAATCATCGCACTTGCAAAATAATACTAAGGAAAAATTCTACTAGATCATCCTACACATGCATACTACGGAATTTTGAAGATCACATGCATAGAATCAAAACTGGGACAAAATTATGAACAAGTGGTGTAACTTGCCTTATGTTGATAATATGGGTGTTGATTATATTTCCCTGCAGCAATCGCACTCTCCGAACAATCTAATACGAGGACAAGGTAGTTCCAATCAAAACAATTGCAAACATAGCAAACACAACAAGGATGATCGAAAACATGCATGATGATTTAACATTACACAATGGGTATAATTAGTTTTATGAATATTAATATATCATATGATGCATGTATGAGTTCATTTAATGCAATAGGGTACTTGTTATTAATAATTACTTGCCAATATAAGGGTTTTGATAGTTCTGTTGTAATGCATGTTCTAACTGTAGAATTAAATTTGTTTCTTGGGTTTCGGATAGAGGACGTTAATACGAACCAGTAGGCATTGGATTCAACCTAATCGGAGTTATAGATCTTTTATATGATTTAAATAGTGTTTAATGGGTTTTAAATGATTCATACAGTTGTTTCCTAAAATCAAACAAAATTATATCTGTAATCTCCACGGAATTGTGATTTGTGGACATATTATTTGTAATTTTCTGAATAGTATTTATTTTCTTATGAATTTATTACTCTAAATAAGCCATTAAACTATTTAAATCTTCACGTCAAAACCTTACAGTAAAATGCTGAACTAATTGCAGATTGATGATCTACATGGAACCAGCTTTCCATCGGTATATCATTTGTATTTTTGTGACAAGCAATTAACTTACTATGAATTTAATGATTTATAAAGGCATTAAAACTAATTAAATTTGAGTAGAGATAGGTATAGAAAATCAGTTTTCGCACGCTTTTTGGAGAAACCAACATGTAGGTGCGCGCGTGGTGCTCCGGTCATTTGGTCGGTGGTAGTGCCCGCCCTTTTTTTTATACTTGTTTCCCTCATATCTTTTGCATACGAACTCCAAATGACATGATTTTTGTTTCTAAATTTTTCTAAAATCGAATAGATCATTATAGGATCAAATTTGTAATCTTTTTACTAGTTTGGGAGTAGTGGATTTATAAATCCTTGCATATTTCATTTTACTTATATCTTTATGTGTTTGTATTTATTTCATAACTTTTTCATACTAGCTCCAAATGAGCTCAATTTTGTTTCTAAAATTTTGTAGTATTAATTAGATCTCTTTAGACTATGATTTAGCAATAATCGTTGTCTTAGCAATAGTGGGTTTTATAAAGTCAATTTAATTTCCCCTTAGGAACATTTGGGCGAATCAACTATAGGATTTAGATACCAGGATTTGGATTTAGCTTGTGAGAACTTTGCATGGATGAAATGCTTATGAATGCTTCATGATTTTCATTTTGAAATCTTGCACACAAATTCTACAATCCATAATCAATCCATGCCCTTTTGCCTATATGGCTACTTAGGTCTTAACAAAAGAATATAAGATTTTGAATTCATGGTTGAGAGGATTTTCTATTCAAAAAGTTTCTTCTCTTTGAGAATTTTCAACATAGTCAAACAATCAATCAATCTTATTTATTTGTTTCACATTCCAAAATTAGGTGAATTTTTGGATGTGACAACTAATCAAGTTGACCAATGCAAGCTAACACTTACAAGATACCCTACTAATGCAAGATTATATTGACACTAATGCAAGCCTAATACTACCAGTTGAATGTGCAAGCTAACACTTGCAAGATACCCTACTGATGCAAACAAACCCCTACTTGATACTACGACCACTATATGCCTTAAGCATATATGATCATCTCCACTTGATAAACCAATCCTAGTTTTACTTGCAAGCTTCTTACTTTATTTCTTTATCATAGCTCTTACCTAGATTTTACCTAAGTGAATGGTAGATACTAGAAAGATATGTGAAGGTTGCATAAAGAGCATAAAATTTGGCCTAAAATAGATAATCTTGATGTCATCCTAAGGCATGAGATTTAACTTAGTTAAAACTCCACTAGTTTATCACCCCTCATCAGTGCTTACCCCCACCTGTAGATGCTAGTGCTAAGCATAAAACTTGATCAACTTTAGATGGGAATACTTGGTGGAAAAATGGTTATGAAAACCTTGGAATGATGGATCATTCTATTGAAATGTTTTGGACATGTGTTTCCGAACACACCTGATGATTTTGGTGATGAAAATGTTGAGGCATGAGCCTTAGTCCTTTATAAAACTGATGGTTGTCTGGATGCGATACCATTCCAATTTTATCGTACAACCACAATACCCGAAGATTGGGTAGGGCTTGACTGGAAACTTATATACCTTAGTATTAGTTCCCTCACGGACAAGTTCTGAGCTGAGGCTACCTTGTGAAGATTGTCCACCTGTGCAGTACCCAAGATGACAGTTGGTCATGGTTGGGAGGCCAAACTCACAGGAGAGGTGCTTATACTAGGGCGTGTAATTGAAAGGTTAGGATTGATTATCCGTATACTGAGTATGGTGAATTCAGGATTTGTTCCTGACGGATGTATCGAATGTTGTGGTGAAAGTGTACAATCTCTACAGAGTGTCAAACTATTCGAATAGCCACGTCCGCGGTTATGGACAGTTGAGTGGTACACTGTTTCCGTCACTTTTCAAAATGACTTGTGAAATGAATTGAGACTTTGACTTGACCACAACAGGGTTGTGATATGAAATACAAGTTCCCACTTAGATGTTATAAACTTCAACTAGCATTCGTTGCCCCTAAACTTAGTAGAGATAAATCTGGCTTTTGCAAAACAACCCTAGAGCCTAGTGTCGTATTATCAAAAACCCCTTTCATTTGTTAGTATTAGTTTGCGAGTACTTAAAGAGTACTCATGGCTTTGTCCCTGGCTATTCCCATGGCCAGACTATGAAGAGGAGTACCTGGAGGATGGACCCCAGGAAGGTTACGACAACTAGGATCATTTTCCATCGTCAGCATTGCCTGTGACCCCGAAGATGGAGCTTCGCCTACGCTACCGTTATTATTACGTATTCCGCTGCTTGATGTTGTATTAAGAACTGGATCATGAGATCCCTATTCGTGTAAGAACTTATGTACGGTTTGTAATGGATCTATGGTATCCAATTCTGTTATGTCTCGCAAAAATGGTAATCCTGGGATTGCGATGTATGGCATAACATGCATCTGGGATTAAAAATCCGGGTGTTGACAGTTCATAGGTAAAGTGATGCACCCTATAAAATTATTACTTTGCTAAAATGCAATTCCAACAACATAAAATATTGCTTTGGTATAAAAATGGTTTATAGGTAAAACCTTTTGCAAATGGTTTTAATAATAAACACTTTACCATAAAACACTAACATTTGTGTTTAAAAATGTATTTGTCAAACCCTAGAAAATATTCCTTTGATTTAAATCAATTCTAGCAAAACAAGAATGATTCAAATGGCCATTTTCACTAACTTAATATCAAATGGTTTTTCTACTTTTATAAATGACCAATAGATGCTTTAGAATTTTTATGGCCTAATGGAAACCACTTTTCCAAATAAAACAATCTTTGGCATGCTTGCATGCATTGCTTTGTTTTTACTATTCTATGTGTTGAGTTGTTTGAATGATAGTTTGAATTTGTGCCTTGATTTAATTGTAGTGAAATTTGAAGAGTGTGACTATTGCAAGATCAAGGAGTGAACTTATATTCTCTACCAAAAAGGCAAGTGGTGCTTCATACTTTTGTCCTATTATTTTCACTATGCATTAGTGATATTTCTAAGTAGGACTTGCATGGAATTTTTGCTAAGTATAAACTATGCCACGGGAAATCCTAGTAGATGAAACCTTAGTAGAATTTTCCTAAGTCAAGATTCCTACTACTATCATGCTTAGCTTAGCTAGTAGAAAACAAAGGTGGACTATACTCATACTATGGAATATTTCTAAGTCAAGGACTTGTGTTTTGTTTAATAAAACAACTAAGTGAATGAAACACCTAGGTGGAATGGTGGATTGGTTTATGTTGAGTGGTTACACAAGGCCAGGGGACTAGTGAACCTTGTGTATCTCACTTGTGGAATGCCACCCAGGAACAAAGAGATTTGAGATGTCAAATGTTGAGAAGCTTCAAGTGCAACCACTTGGAATTATGGGCTCTGCCTGGATCATATAGGTTGCAATAACTTAGCCAAATGGACAGTTGGTGGTAGGGGATGATAGGTTGGAACGCTTCCATTCTGGTCTAAGGGAAGGCTTCTGAAAGATCTTGTCTCGATGCGTCGAGTCTTATGGGGAAAGTGCACCACCTCTCGAGAGTGTAAAATCTAAGTACTTAGCCGTGTCCTCGGCAATGGAAAATTAGAGCATCAAGACATGGAAGCTATCAAGAATCTCCTCATCCCAATTTCTAAGTTAAAACTTGTGGTTGAACAAGGGTTGAAGGATCACCAATTTCTATTGGGAGATGCCTTGGGTGATTTTTGACAAGCAAAAATTTAGTGCTTTCTAATGATAAGGAAACATCTATTTTGAGCAAAGCAAGCCTAAGCTCCACTTAGCCAAATGCATATAGATGATATACTCCACTATACTACCATTGTATCACTTGCCAATACAATTCAAATGTATTGACCCTTGTGGCTGTAACTTATTATGTTGCAGGTTTGTTTGATGTTAGTGAAGTTTATTGATTAGGATTACAAGTCTACAACCAACATGACTGCCTGTGGCACTTTGAAGATGAAGGACTCCATGCTATAGTTATTTCTGCTGCATTGTAATGAGATAGACAAATGAGCTATGTAAGATGTAATGAATTATTTTATTCCTGGTTATAAAGTTGTATTATGACCTTTGTTTCTTGATATTACATCTTAATTGTGGATGCTAGCTATTGATCCAGGGACTAGCATTGTAAACACAAGGATCTCTACATTATTAAAGGTTGGGACCTCTTACAGTATATCATGAAAAGCCTTATTTATGTGATAGTTACATTGTTGAGTTTATTCATGAGGCTACTGAAAATTATTATGAGAGAGGAAGATATGGTTATAGAAGTTTTCATGGTACTAAAACACCTCTCTTTGTGCTGAAAGTTTTGAGGTTACTCTTGTTTTATCTTCCTATGCATGTCACTTTGTTCTTTGTGAATTTATTTTCTTATAAGATTCCCATGCATAGGAAGTGGGTTAGACTTAAATGTGTTTTGAATTTGCTTCTTGATGCTCTCTTTGACTTCAATTCATAATTCTTATGAGAGCATCTTCTCAAACTTTCCGTGCCTAACTTAAAGGCGTTAAAGAAAAGTACTTGTTGGGAGATAACCCAAGAGTTTCCTTGAGTCTTGGAAGTTATTACTTCAGTAATGACCTCTCCTTATCCTTTTTTTTGCTTTTTGTGCCAAGAATGACCTCTAATGAGAGGGAAGTAAGATTTGGGGACTTGCTGTCCCGAAACAGATTTCTATCCTCCACCAAAAACATTCATGAAGAGACTCTGTAACTCAGATTGAGCTCATAATTTACGAATAAATCACCCAGTATGTTAGATAACTTTCATTAGTTCAACACTTTTTGATTTGAGCAACATAAGATGTTAGAAAAAATCGGTTTCTACCTGCTGGTCTGTTTTGACAGATTCCTGCCATTATTTGCATTTGCTTCTTATTGATTCCTTTTTGAGATCTCTTCAGGTAAATTGAGTTTTTTTGAAGGAGTTACTACATTATATTGTGTTTTTAGTGAAAATCCTTGCTGTTCCAAAGCTTTGCCAGTGGTCTAATATCTTTTGAATACACTAATGTTGCTAATGAAGATTGTGTGAAGTTTTGTATGAAGGAAAAATTTCAGGTGTAGAGAGAGAATGATGCAATGAGATGATGAATGGACAAAAGCTCAAGCTTGGGGATGCCACCATGGTGTCACCCCAATAAATATCCAAGAGGTACAAGCGTCAAAGCTTGGGGATGCCTTGGGCATCCCCTTCTTCATCAATAAAAAGCTCAGGTCTGTCTAGACACTTCGTTTTTATTGTTTCATGCACAATTGTGTTGTTCTTGGAGCGTCTTAGTTTTCGTTTGTTTTGCTTAGTTTTTTTAGTTTTCTAAAGTAGTTTTGACCCCTGTTCTCTCTGTGTTGTTTTGCAAATAAGTTCGCTTGGTGTTTGGAAAGGAGTAGTAAGTTCTTGCTTGAAGTGCAAGAGGACCTTGCATTGACTATGACTTAGACTTTAGCATGACATGCTAGGTGTTGTTTTGACCTTATGCTTAGTGATTATTGCTATAGCATTTCTTGTTCCAAACAATTGGGATTTCTTAGTGTGCCTTGAAGAAATTATGCTTGTTTTATCATGCAAAAGCATAGTATTGTGGTATTCTCCTTTGATGTTTTGCTTGGGTTGACTTGGCACATGCTCACACCATGTTATGACTCTCACAAGTCACCATTAGCCTCTATGATAATTTAGTACTTGACTTGTAGTACCACTCTTTGCTTTAACTAGTATGCTTTGTTGCACTGCATGATTCTGGCTATTATTGCTCTCTTAGTTGGTTGCTCCCAGTCTTTTGCTAGCCTCCACTTGTATGAGTACGTTCTACTCATGCCTTCAACTCCCAAGAAACCAAGTTATTCCAAAGTGTCCACTATAAACTTTGATGCATGGTGTGTTGCACCATTCCAATTATATTCTTGTTTTCAACTATCTTCCAATTAAAAACTATTTTGTTATATGAAAACTTAGTGATTAAAGCCCTAACGAACTTGATGGCACATTTTATTCTTTACCCCTTATAAACTTGAACCATTGTGAAAACTTTGTTTTATATGCTTGCACTTATAAGTTAGAATTAGCAGAACCGTGCTGTCACGGGGAACTTTTTCAACATTGCACTTGTACCTTGTTGTACTCAGTTGATATCATGCTCTTTTGTCTATGGATGTCACCGGTGTGAAATAAATAGGGAACTTGTAAGTCCATGGAGTTAGTATTCTATGTTAGAGAAACGCCTGGGCCGCTAGCCTAAGCCATGCCTAATCATGGTGGAAACTTGAAGCATCACTATAATGAGCTATCTATGAAGCATCCTCAATAAAATGCTATGCATATGGTAAATAAAAAGATTGCTGAGATGCTCATTGTCTGCTTGCCTTGTCATTTTGGTTATGGGAAAGCTCCTGTACCATGTGCAAGGGGTACCCCGTTGGCGGTTCTCAATGATATGAAAATACTTACAATGACAAGAACTTACCTGGACCCAAAGTTGAGTATGCATGAGGTGTGGCCCTCATATTCAAGGGACTTGAGATTGCCAAATTATACTTTGTCAAGCATATACTCCAGCTTTGCCACTTAAACCTTAACCACTTCAATATGCTTATGATAGGGGCAATGAGGGATGAAAGCTAACAAGTACCATAATTTTTAGAAGCTCTTTTTGAAACTTGTAATCCCTGCTTCCTTTAAAAAAGGCCTTTCTTCCACCACTATTGAGTCTCCACCTTCTACCTTTAGACACCATTAAAAGAGCATAGTTGTCATTCTGTGTGTAGTATTCCAAAGCTTATTAATTGATGCATATTGTGTTATTACTTGCTCTTGTGCTATTTGTTTCTAGTCACCCTTGTGAACTTTGCAGGTGTCATATGCATCAATCCTTTATGTTTGGACATCCAATCCATTCCTAGTACTAATTCCAAGCCTTTAGTTCCGAGTACTATCAGATTTGCATAAAAATCTATGCCATGGATTCAGATAGGGACGGCTTTGCAAATTTGCCTAGCCTTGGTGGTTGATTCGGGAATTTGAACAATCATAACATGCTTCAGTTTGGTTGGTTGAATTTTACTAGTGCATGCAAATTCTTCGGTGACAAATGAGTGCGATGCAACCGAATCAAACAACACTCATGCAAGTACTGAATTAACAGAAAACATACCCAGCACGACGTCTGGCGCTTCCTGAGCTTCTTCAGCATGCATGAGAAAAAGACGGCCGTTGTGGTTGAGCGAATTCCCTGGGGCAAATCTCCTTCCTGGCTGAACACGACGCTGTTGCTGAGCTGGGGCATTGGTATTGGGTGCTGCGACATTCTTCTTGTTGGGGCACTCGTTGGAGTAATGACCCTTATTTCCACAGTCATAACAAGTCACCTGCGACTTGTCCTTTGCTGCTATAGGCACAGCATTGCTTACAGTCCTCGGGGCAGTGTTGGTGTTGGCGGTAGCATTGTTGTTGTTGAACTTGGGTGGGGCACGGTTGAAATTGCTAGAGTTGCCGGGGTTGTTGTGATTTCCTCCGGGCCTAGGGTTTCCACGGTTGGGATAGGTCGGACGGTTCATCGGGGGTCTGTTGGTTCTTGGGGCAAATCCGGGAGATGGGTTAGGGCGATACTTTGGGGTCTGATGTGTTCCTAGTTGATGCATCATGCGACGCTTGCGGTTCTCATAGGCTTGGTTGATCTTTCCTTCCATCTGGATGGCAGAGTCGACAAGGGCTTCGATATCCGCAAAGGTGATATTGACTAACACCGTCTGCATCTCATCATGCATACCATTCAGGAAACTTTCTTTCTTCTTAGCTTCAGTGTCGATCTCATCCGGGGCATACCTAGCTAATGACAAAAATTTGTCACGGTATTCCACTATGGTCATCCTTCCTTGCTTCAGCTCTCTGAATTCGTCTCACATTCTCTTGATCAAACCCGGTGGCACATGGGTTCTGCTGAACTTGACCTTGAATTCCTCCCAGATCATCATTTGGCCTCCGGTCATTGCGCGAACACTGTTCCACCATGCTCTGGCATCTCCGGCTAGATAGTGGGTGGCGAACAGAACTTTCTCGTTGGCTTCCACTCCGGCGACTTCTAGGTTATTTTCCATGGTTTGCAGCCAATCATCGGCGTCTAAGGGCTCTTCCTACTTAGTGAAAACAGGTGGGTTGTTGTTCTAAAAATTCTTGAGCTTAGATCCATGGTTGTCCTGATTTCTATGGCCTTGGTTGTTGTGGGCTAGCTGGGCTATCTGCTGCAGGGTGGCTAGGTTGGCTTGACGTTCCGCTCTTTTAGCTTCGCGGTCAGAAGTCAACATTTGCAGATTCTGCAACATCGGGTCTGGGGATGAACCACTTCCTCCGCGTGGCATCTGAAGATTGAGATAGATCATGAGAAAAGAGGGAAATTTCTAAGGTTCTGGGATCTTGAAAAGTTTTTAAAGTTTGAATCTAATTTTTCTAGCAACTCGCTTTTCATTCATTCATAGAACACGGTACAACACACACCACAACAAATAAAAAGAAACAGATGGTTTTAAGAACCATTCTGGAAACTACGATACAGGGGGACTGAATACTACTCACTACGTTTGGGCACTAGCGTAGTTGTGAGTTTTACTAAAAGTGATCTAGGGTGCAAAATTTGATGTAAGATTTGAAATAATTTTGGAGTAGTGTGGCATCCCGCAAAACCACTACTAGAAAATCGCGTTGAATTTGTGCATTGCATCGTCATCATCATGCGTTGTTTGCATAAAACTATTTCGCAAAGCCCGTTTTGTTTTCTAAAACGCCCCGTCTTTTATTCAAACGCCAAAACCGGGTCCCCGGAATATTTTGTTTTGGCCGCTATCGGTTTGCAGACGGCCCGTTTAAAACAAACAAACGTTTTAATTATTTTAGTGGGGCAGTCGAACTGGCCGAAGCGACCCGAACGACCGCCCCAGAAATAAAATCGGTCCAACCTCACCTGCCCCTTTAATTCCTAAACCTACCCTTTTTCCTACCCAAACCCCTGGCCACCTCACTCCCTCCTATCCCTGCACGCCACCTCAGCTACCCTCTACCCTCACCCAACCACAGCACGCCACTTGGCCCCTCCTCCTCTCGGCTCTCTCTCATCCCACCCCGCCGGTCCCACACACGCATAGCACGCTACACACCGACGCCGCCAACCTCCCTACCCTCCCACCGCTTGGGCCCCACGCCTGGCCTCACCCAGTCAACCAACCACTCAACGCCACCCCTGCCCGAGCCGCACACGGCACGCGGTTTCCCTGTCCACCCGCGCCGACCGCCCTGGGCCCCACGCCTGGCCCGCGTGCCTCACCCTCCCACACAACCTCCCTCCAACCCCGCGTCGGCACTGTTCTTCTTCCCCGGCCTCCCCTTCCTTCCGCTCGAGCCACCCAACCTCACCGCCTCCTCTCATCTGGCTCCCCGCGCGCCTGCCGCTCTCCTCTCTGCGCGCCGCCGCCACCTCCCCGCATCGCCGTCCCGGCCACGCCGGCCACCGCCGCTCACACCTCTCCTGCCCGCGACACGCCGCCTTCTCCCTCCGACGCCGCCAGCCCGCGTTCGCCCAGACCGCTCTTCCCGACCTCTCCTCCCGCCTCCGCAGCTCGCCCGTCGTCCACCTCGCCACAGGCGCCTCAGCGCTTCCGACGACGGTGGCCCGCGCCTCTCCTCCCTCCGGGCCTACGCTGTCGCCAGACCCTCCCCTCTCGTCGCGCCAGCCGCCAGGCCTCTCGCGACCTCCGCCGCCATCCTCAACCGCGACGACTCGAAGCGCGCCGCGCCAGCGCGACGCCACCGCCAGCCGCGTGCCTCAGCGCGTCCTCCGCCAGCAGCGCCTCGCGCGACCCCGGACCTCCGCTGCCGCCTCGCTGCCGGCTGCCTCGCCAGACCACCGCTCCACCGCAGCCGCCGGATCCGCCTCCGCCGCCGCCCAGTTCGGTCGCAGGCCCTCGCCCGCCGGGCCCGCCTCCGCGTGCGCCGCCGGAGCTGTCCTCTGCCTCGCCTCCCCGTCGCCGTGCGTGGCCACGAAACCCCTCCGCCGCGCGTCCAAGACCGCCCATCAACCAGATCGGCCACGTGTTCAAGGGACCGCCAAGCTCGACACCGAACCAAAGTGGCGCCCTGATCCAAGATCTTCATCCGGGAACCTGATGGTCGAGATTGGACTGAACTCCGAGTACTTCGCCGCGGAAACTAGGGGCTATAACGCCAAGATCGCCACCGACAATGGAACCGCGACACTCCAAGCTCTCCGTCCCGGCGCCCGAAGACCGTGAAGAGTCGAGACCCCTTCACCGAAACGAGACCCCGAAGAATCGCGCAAGACCTCGGGCGAGACTCCAAGACCGTCGAGCCGGCGAATGTGTCCGGATAATCCCGACAAGAACTCCATCACGGAACATCAAGTACTCAGGAACCCGGGAGACCCGACGTCGAGCCCAAGTTCGTCCCCGATAATCAAGGTGGAACCCCAAGGCCCCGATGCGTCCGACGCCACGCCAAGTTCGTCTACCCGAACGCCAAGACCAACCCCGTTATCCGAGAACGATCCCGCCGAGCCCGAACCGTCGAACCCTGGACCCTGAGACCGACCCCGAACCTCGGAACCCACAAGATCGTCGAGACCCCTAAATGTGTGAACCCCCTTCCCGCAAACCCTATTTTTTATAAATGAAACACAACCTTGTTGCATATTAAATTGTCATCTCGCATGCATATCTGTGGTTTGGGGGCCTCATGCCGATTCACCTAATAATTAAATATGGGGCCCATATGCGGGCAAATCTAGTCTCATATTGGCCGCATTTAAACTTGTGTAGTGAACCGGTATCTTATCTTGCCTTGTTATAACAACATTTAAATTGCGGGGGTTTCTAATAACTTGAACCGTTTAATTAATTGTCGGGACCCCGGTTCCGCTTAATATGACCTAAATGCATCGCACCTTGCCATGTCATGCATCATACCTGCATCATGCCGATCTTCTGCCGTTGAATTAAATATTGCATCCGGTGTTTCTTCTAGTGTTTTGCTTCTTCGCGGATAAGGCCGTTGAGTTGATGTGAGCTTCGCCCTTTGGGATGAACCCTTCGACAATGTTTTCAGGCGAGCATCTCCCCCTTTCTACCTATCTTACTTTTATAGTCTTTATTCCCTCCTGTTGATCTATTGCTATCTGTGTTGCGATGCTTTAGTTTCCGTACCTGTGATATCCCTTGCAGCCTTATATTGCCTTGGACACACCCTATTACCTGTTGTTTGGTAGATAGTTGGACTTGCGCGTCGTAGTTGCTTGCTCAAGTGCTGATGTGTGTCGTCATATGCCACAGTTGCTGATGTATTGCCGCATGTTGATGTTGGAGATGATTCTAGTTTTACTTATCGTCACTTTAATTTCTGTTTAACAACTAAAATTGAAATAAGCAGAGGCATCGGTGGGTGATAGATAATATTTGGTTTCCGAACGCCCACTTGTGTCCCGTAAGACCCCGAGTACTTGATACCTGTTCCTTGATTTATCGCGCTATCCACATCCGGGAGGTATATGGGACCCCCGAGCGAGCTTGATTCATTCTTATTTCTTGGGGCCACAAACTAGTTTGAGGTGTTTTACTATCCTGTACTTATGCCATGCTACTTTCAGATTTAAATTGTGCGAGGAGCACACTTGTCTGTTAGGTAAGCGGGATGTTTTCGGTATCGACAGTCCCGATTGGGGACCTGTCGTTCTGACCATCGACGCAAACCTTGAGTCCGTCTCGAGCTTGCTTACTCCGCTTGGTGTACTCCAAGGGTGGCCCCTGAAATATTTCTGAATCCTGTGATTGTTCAGTCGTGAAAGCCTCGTTGGGTTTTGATTTGGTTTTTCCGAGGTTGATCGAGCGTGTGTTGCTATTGGTGCACCCCGGCCGGGTAAAACTTTCTGAAAGCCGTGTCCGCGGATATGGACGACTTGGAGCACAGTATCTCGATCATAGACAATCATAACTAAAGTTTACTGTTATAAATTTGACTTATAATGACTAGTAATCAGCTTCACTACAACGGAATGGCTAATTAATACTGCCCACAAGTGCTTGTTTGATTGTCGCTTGCGACAATTGTATCTGACTAGTAAGTATTGCAACTACAACGGAATGGTTGAATAAAAGTACCAACAACTGCTGGGTTTTGGGTTTATCTCATGCTATCTGTACCTGACTAGTAAGTGTTGCCACTATAACGGAATGATTAACTAAAAATGCCCACTGCTTACTTTATCAGGACGATTATCTAAACCTGACTAGTAATTACTGCAACGATAACTGGATAAGTAAAACTGCCAACGGTGTGAGTTCCTCGGTTGACTTCCTCGATTGGACTCGAGGGGGAAACGCCAGGATGGGTCTGTTTGGTGTTAGCTTCAGGTTGGATCCGGTTAGGTCTTTCTCACCCCTCTCTGATAACCGCCAGTTGTTTCGAGTCTCTATAGGTTGTTTAGTGCACGCCGCTCGATCCACCATACCTATGTAGGCGAGGATCGCCAATTCTAGCCTCGCTGTCTTGGCCTCAAGATCGACGCTCCTTCTTTTCCTTTGCCCTTTGTCGGCACCCCTTTTGTTTAAGCAGGTTTTGAGATCGACGCCAGTTAGCGTGGTTGCCTTCCGCTTGGCTCGGGGTTATGGACGCCATTGGTTATTCTTCAGGGCTCTTAGCCCCATTTGCTTCTTGTCCGTAGTCGGACGCTCTACCGTTTTCAAGGTGATTTGGATCTTGTATATTATATCTGTATTCTTGACTCATTGAGTCGCTGTTGTATATATCTGTTCTGTGGGTCCCATCGAGGACTGTTGTGTAATGTTATTACTTCGTTTTCCACCCGCACGAAAGTGCCTGGTGGGCACCTTTGAATCGTTTCTATGCGGGTTTGGCGAATTTTGCTCAAACTTGCATAGGTCCGATTCTGAGGGTGTTACAAGTAGCATGAATTTTTATGAAAGAGTCCAAGAGGTAAGAATGAGAATAAGTTTTTGTAAATATTTTCTAGCGTGAATTTTTATGAAAGAGTCCAAGAGGTAAGAATGAGAATAAGTTTTTGGTAAATATTTGTTTTCTTTGGTTTTTAAACTAAGTTTTTGATTCAATCGTCCAGTCTAACTAGGGTCTCCTATGGTCAGGATGGCTCTGATACCAACTTGTCAACACCCGGATTTTTAATCGCAGATGCCTATTATGCCATACATCACAATCCCAGGATTACCATTTTTGCGAGACATAACAGAATTGGATACCATAGTACATCATCCATTACAAATCGTACATAAGTTATTACACAAATAGGGATCTCATGATCCAGTTCTTAGTACAACTTCAAGCAGCGGAATACGTAATAATAACGGTAGCGTAGGCGAAGCTCCATCTTCGGGGTCACAAGCAATGCTGACGATGGGAGATGATCCTAGTTGTCGTAACCTTCCTGGGGTCCATCTTCCAGGTACTCCTCTTCATAGTCTGGACATGGGAATAGCCAGGGACAAAGCCATGAGTACTCTTTAAGTACTCGCAAACTAATACTAACAAGTGAAAGGGGTTTTTGATAATAGGACACTAGGCTCTAGGGTTGTTTTGCAAGAAGCCAGATTTACATCTACAAAGTTTAGAAGCAACGAATGCTAGTCTAAGTTTTATAACACATAAGTAGGAACTTGTATTTCATATCACAACCCTGTTGTGGTCAAGTCAAAGTCTCAATTCATTTCACAAGTCTTTTGAAAACATCTGACGGGGGAACAATATGGCCACTCCAACTGTCCATAACCGCGGACGCGGCTATTCGAATAGTTTGACACTCTGTAGAGATTGTACACTTTCACCACAACATTCAATACATCCTTCAGTAATAAATCCTGAATTTACCATACTCAGTATGTGGATAATCAATCCTAACCTTTCAATTACACGCCTAGTATAAGCACCTCTCCTGTGAGTTTGGCCTCCCAACCATGACCAACTGTCATCTTGGGTACTGCACAGGTGGACAATCTTCACAAGGTAGCCTCAGCTCAGACCTTGGCCGTGAGGAAACTAATACTAAGGTATATAAGCTTCCAGTCAAGCCCTACCCAATCTTCGGGTATTGTGGTTGTACGATAAAATTGGAATGGTATCGCATCCAGACAACCATCAGTTTTATAAAGGGCTAAGGCTCATGCCTCAATATTTTCCTCACCAAAATCATCTGGTGTTCGGAAACACATGTCAAAACATCTCAGTAGAATGATCCATCATTCTAAGGTTTTCATAACCATTTTCACCAAGTATTCCCATCTAATGTTGATCAAGTTTTATGCTTAGCACTAGCATCTACAAGTGGGGGTAAGTACTAATGAGGGGTGGTAAACTAGTGGAGTTTAACTAAGTTTAATATCATGCCTTAGGATGACATCAAGATTATCTAGCTTAGGCCAAATTTTATTCTCTTTATGCAACCTTCAATTATCCTTCTAGTATCTGCCATTTATTCCAGTGACTCTAAGTAAGAGCTTTGATAAAGAAATATAGTAATAAGCTTGCAATTAAAACTAGGATTGGTTTATCAAGTGGGTAGAATCCTCTATGATTAAGGCATATAGGGGGCATGGTGACAAGCAAGTATTGGCTTGCATAGTATTAGTATAAACTTGCCAAATTGCAAGTGTTAGCTTGCACATTCAACTAGTAGCATTAGGCTTGCCATGTGCAGAGTAGTGGTTGAAGTTCTCCTCGGCTTCTTCTTCGTAGGATCCTCCTTCCTCCTCGTATCCTTGGTCGATACTAGCGTCTAAAAATAAATACGATGTACACAATCACCAAACAATACTTAACTACTTGCAATCATCACACAAAATGGTACTATAGATGATCTAGCATCATCACTAACATTACAAGACTAAAGCTTGGTTTAATTATTTTTATTTTTAGAAAAGTAATTTCTACTCATTGGAAAACTACTTAAGATTTAATATTCTCCAAACCAAACATGGGATCATGTTGACACATGTCATCACCACATATTTCAGTACATGGGAATGTGATTTAAAGTGGTGTCACAATTTAATAAGGTGTTACCCTTTTATTTTAAATAAATAAAGTGACTAGAAATGCCTATGTAGCACTCTTTTATTACTTGAACCTTATTTCTGTAAGTAAACCTATATATTTTTATATATTCTGAAAGGTATGGTTAAATGTGATTTTTGAGAGTTGGAATCAACTCAAAAGCTATTATGGTTTTAATTTGAAAAATGTTTGAATGTAGAAAGGGTTCTGCCTTGTTATTTTTACCAAGGATGATCTACAGATCCAAATGACTTGAATCCAATGGGCTTGGATTCAGCACTTCCAGACCTTTCTAACAAAATTAGTTTCATTCAATTCGGTGAACTGAATCGACCTGGGTTGATTTTTGAAACTAGGTACAGAAGTGTGTTTGAAATAAAATGGAAAAGGTTAAATTCAAATAGTCAAGGGAAGCGAAGCGATCTTGGGCCTGCTAAGCACAGCGCTTAAGCGGGCTGGTTAAGTGGCTGTCCTCACGCGTCAGTGAGACGAGGGGGTGCGAAGCGGTATGGGGCGATGTGGTGCGTTCGATCCGGTTCTAATCCAATGGCTGAGGGTCATCGTCGACGTTGGGCAACGCCGGCGAGACAGAAACCTAGCGCGACCAGTGGGGGTCGTTGGGGGCTCACCGCGGTTCAGGCGAGGTTCGGCGAGGCGGGCGAACGACAAAGTCGACAACGGCGAACCTCCTGGTACCGGCATATTCTCCTGGGGCGGCTCCAATCGCTGGCTCCCTTCTTCTCCAGAGGCGACGGGCTCCGGCGAAATTCCAGCGAAGAGCTGCTCGCCTTGCTCCGGGAACGGGGTGGCACGATCAGTGAGGAGAGGGGAGTGAGATGGTGTGCTCTATTTATAGTCGCGACGATGAGACCGAACGACATGGACAGGCGACGGTGGCGACATTGCTACGGGCGGCTAGAGGCATGGCCGGCGGTGGAGATCGCTTGGTGGTCTCCTGGCGATGCTCTATGGCTTTATTGCGCATGTAGGGGCGGTGCGGTTTGGTCTGGAACACGCGACGCGGCGTCTTCGATGGCGAGCGGTGGCTGTGAGGCATGGGGCGGTGAACGGTGATGTCTGGCGGTCTCCTGGGTTGGTGGTGATCGTGTATGCACGTGGCGAGGGTGGCGCACGGTCTGTGGGATTCGGTCGAGGGTGGCGCTCTGGCGCACGCTCGGCATGGTTGATAGAGGCACTGGCGCGGCGTTCCTGGGTGCTCTGGTCGGTGTCTTCGAGTCAGGGTTGGTCGAGAGGGGGCGGTGAGGCATGGGTGATCTCCCAGACAAGGTTGGCACGGCTAGTTTCTTTCCTAGCTTGCTTTCTACGCTGGGGTGGCATGGTGTGCTTCGGCTATTCACCATTGATGGCATTGGCGAGCTCACAGTGGTGCTAGTGATTAGTTAAGTTTGCTAGATGATCTACTAAGGCTAGTGGTGTCCAGAGAGGGAACAAGTTAGGCTCAATTCACTGCTCAAATCAGTGTTTTGATTTTTTTAGATTTGTATCTGCAAGGTGTTTGATGAAATGGCCGCATGAATTCAAGTTTTGAATTTTGAAAAGATTTTTGGTGGGTGTGCTAGGTTGGTGTTGGTGAGTCTGCAGATGCTTGGGTTTTGAAAGTTGATCTTGTTTGAGTGGTTTTTGAAAAAGTGGGATCTTCTCATATGATAAAGATTCAATTTTGAACTATCCTTTAAACCATGCATTTGAATGTTTCTGGATGATCACAAAGTGGGCCTTGATACCTTGTTATGAGTACTTTCAAGGGGTGCAAAGATCCTTGTTTGAGACAGCCAAAGTAGGCATGGGAGTTAAATTGGTCAAAATGACCACTCCCTCATTTATCTTTGTTTTGATTTATTTGTCTGTGAGAAAAGTTTGGGAATTGTTTAGATGATGTTTATTTCACCTAAGCATTCATTTACAAACAAAGAAACACATAATCATGGAAATTCAAAAGAATCCACATTTTAATACACACATATGAATGCTTTCATATTTTAATTGGAAAAGTTTTTGTTAACCCTAAATTTGGGGATTAGAGTTTGATGATCCAAGTTTAGTATTTTTGGGATGTTACATCCATATTTCATGCACATGTTTACAGTTCTTTGATCCCAGCTTTCAATGCTTGCAAATGGTTGGATCTTTATTGTGAGGGTGCATGTCACCTCAAAAATTATTCTTTTTATCACTTACCTACTCGAGGATGAGCAGGAGTTAAGCTTGGGGATGTTGATACATTGGAAACGTATCTATAATTTTTGATACTCCATGCTTGTTTAGTATCTACTTTGCTTTACTTGTCCACACTTTGAGGTGCTTTTTACATGTTTTCTGGTACTAACCTATTAACAAGTTGCAACAGTGTCAGGTGCCTGTTTTATGCTATTTTTGGTTTCAAAAAAGTTAGTAAAGAAATATTCTCGGTATTGGACGGGATGAAGGGCAGAGTCAATTACTTTTCGTGGGGAACAAGAAGTCGGAGGAGGAGCCGGAGGGCGGAGGCCACCCAGGCGCGCCACAGTGGGCCACCGCTAGGGTTTGGTGGCCCTGGCCGCCGCCTCGTTCTCCCCCTTCGCCTATAAGAAGCCCCCGATGCAGAAACCCTGAGTACCCGATCATAAATCCACGAAACCGTCTATAGCCGCCGCCACCATCGTCCCTAGATCGGGGTGGGATCTGAAGTTCTTCCCAAGCACCCTGCCGGAGGGGAGATCATCCCGGAGGACTTCTCTCCGGTATGATGCGTGAGTAGTTCCACCTTGGACTATGGATCCATGTAATAGCTAGATGGTTGTATCTCCTCCTTTGTGCTTTCATGTATAGATCTTGTGAGCTCCGTTCATGATCAAGATCTAATCTATTTTTAATCATGCATGTTGTGTTTGCGGGGAGCCGATGGATATTGAGATTATTATGTTGGTTTGATTAATGGTTTTGTCTTTATGATTCTATCATGTCTGTGTTGTTTGTGATCTTGCATGATCTCTGTTGCTAGTGGTTATCTTGGCCAAGTAGTTGCTAGTGACTCCAAGAGGGGGCATTTATGCTCGATAGTGGGTTCATGCCTCTAGTTTCCAAGGGAATTGACAATAATCTCTTTAGTTGTAGATGTGATGTTGCTACTAGAGAGAAAACAACAGTCTCTTGTTCATGGAACATGTGGAATGTTTACCTTACACACTTTGATTAAAGTAGTTGTCTGTTGCTTGCAACTTAATACTGGAGGGGGTTCAGACGATAACCTGGAGGTGGACTTATAGTCATAGATGCAGTTGGATGGCGCTCTATGTATATTGTTGTATTGCCAAATCAACCTCATAGGATCTTTCTGACTAGTAATTGTATTGTTATGCCTTGCTCAGTTCCTGTCAATTGTCTCGCTATAATTTGTTTACCCTTCATGCCATGTTGTTTATTTAAGGAGAGCACCTCTAGTGAACTATGGACCCCAGTCCAATCTTTACCATTGATACATCTTCCACTATTACTTGTTTACTTGCTGCAAAACATTACCTTCCACACCATACGTTTAATCCTTTGTTACAGCAAACCGGTGAGCTTGACAACCTCACTGTTTCATTGGGACAAAGTCTTGAGTTTGTGTTGTGCAGGTCTTCGCGTTGCTTTCAACACCTGTGTGACGTTTCCTTCCTCCTTCTGGTTCGATAACCTCGGTCTCTACTGCGGGAACACTTGCTGCTTGCTGCTTCACACCTTGCTCTTGGGGTTTCCAACGAAGTGATCCACACAGGCGCATCAATCCGCAGGATGTCCGTGTCCTCCAGGTGCTTTCCTTTATCTCCCTTATGAAGCTGGCATCGAGGAGCCTATTGATTTCGATGCCAACTGCTTCAGCTTTTTTCTTGGACAGTTGACGCGTCGACTGCTTTACCGGCTTTGCATCCGGAAACACGTTGACTGTGTGCTCATCGAATTCCCTGGGAACTCCTGGTATGTCCGCAGGACACCAGGTGAAGATTGCCCAGCGCTCATGGAGGAATTCGACAAGCGTGAGTTCCTATGCGGAACTCAGGTTGTTGGCGATCAGGGCCGTCTTGGTAGGGTCCATTGGGTGGACCTGCACCTCCTTGGTGTTGACTATGGATTCGAACGACATGTCAGGTGCATTTTTCCTGGTAACAGGGGCAGGCTGTTGTCTATTAACTCCTTCCGCCTTGCGAGCTCCTCCTGCATGCCGAATGACTGGGAGATTCTGTTAAAGTCCCTATCACAGCTGTCTGACTTGGTGAAGCTACCTAGGACGGTGATGACACCATTGGGCCCTGGTATCTTCAGCAGAAGGTATGCGTAATGTGGCACTACCATGAATGTTGTGAATGCCATGCACCCGAGGATGGCATGGTACTGTAAGGGGCAGTCCACCACCATAACATCCTAGCATTAGAGCTTACAAATAAGTTCAACCCAGATGTGTGCATTGCATTCATGCATAGAAAATCCGAATAATTTTCGCGCTTTTGACCAAAACTTGTCAAAGTGATTGAAGCTTCTCTCAACTTGATGGAATTGGAGTAGATCATCAAGTTGACTGCGATAAGTCTCAAAAGGACCTTTGCTAAAACCTTATTTGGGTAAACATGATTTGATCTAAGGATAGATCAAATATAAGGTAATTAAACCATTACACATTGATTAATGATTGTAAATTGATCCTCGTGTGATCATTCCATGGTATTCATTTCAATAACCATGAATACCAAACTATGAATATAATTCAAGTAACAAGAATATAATAACAAACTTTTGATCCACTTTATCCTTATTTATATTTACCATGAGTATCATGGTAATATCTAACCTTAACTCTTTAGTGGGATTGAGTAGGAAAGAAACCCAGTCAAGATCATTCACTGTATATCTTTCTTTCCATATCAAACCTTATCATCTCTATTGAACCTTGTTTTAATATCTGATGTTCATCAAAGTTGAGTAATCAACTATTGATTTACCAATTCTTAACCCATTAATTATTAATCTATCAACTCTTGTCCATATCAAAGCATTCACTTAAAGCCTATAAAGAAAGAAGTAAGAAGAGGTAAGTAGTAATGCTAGATTTGATATCATCTATAGGATGAGAGTGATTGAGGGGAATCAAATCAATATGGTATCTGAAGGAGTTAACTCACTACTAAATAAATATAAGAGTTATATGGAAGATCTAATTATATGGTAACAAATAGGATTATAAGGATGAACATTGAAGATAGAGACCAAAGAGTAATCCTATGGGACTAAGTAGGTATAGTCCATGAATAACATTCCCTCATCCACTAGAGATATTAAGAAGATAATTTCAATACAACTGTAATCTTGTATTGCGGAAGCCTTGATTAGATAATTGGAAAGCTACACCATAAAGGATCAAAGGATTATAATGATCATGCTTTAGTCACCAATATTGAATGATTATATCCAGTATAAGTGACATTGGTGGGTAAAACATGGTTGTACTCTAGTACAAGATTCTAAAGTGAAGTAGATATAAGATAGTATTTTAGAATGATGTTAGAGCAGAAGTGAATTATAGATTTAGTATTTTCCTCCTGGGAAATATTTAACACTTGAGGTGATGTAGGATTTGATACATATATATATATACAAATCTATTAGAGTAATGTTGGTGATGGATGATTAAGGAACAATATGAATGGAGTTAGAAGTAATTATTTGTTAAATTAGAGGTTATCAGCCATAGAGTAGTACATATAACCAAGTAAAGATATAAAAGAATTTGGAAAGGTTTATAGTGTCTAGCTCATTGGATTTATCAATGGGTTTAGAAGAATAAAAGGTGGATAAGAATATTCTTGTGTAGCAAAGCTCATCATGTTAACACATGATGATGGACATGGAGAAGTAGTATATCTATGAAAGGAATTCCTTAATTAGAAGTCCAGAATTATAAAGTATGGAAAATAGGAATTCTTGGTAAACACTAAACCCTAAATTTTTAACCACACATAAAATCCATTTCATCTGATTGATGTATCATCCTATTTCCACAATGTCTTATAGGAACAATTTCTTATAGCCAATCACTTAAGCACATCTCTGTCATTTCCAGTTGTCTTAACCATATGTGTTTAGGAGATATTTTATCAATTCTTTTCCATTAGACATTCCAATTAATAACTTTCTATTTTAAAAGGTGATATCATTAAAGATCACAAACAAAAAGACAATATGCTTAGCCATAAACTTTTATCAACAAAAGAATAGGTACATTAAGAACCCTAAACCCTAGGGTAAAAAATTGCAATTCAAACCCTAATTCCTATATTAGTTATAATAAAACATTTATACCTTATTATTCCCTAGATTCATGGTAGTAATATTAACCATATTAGTTCTTTTGTATATCATACAACAAGTAATGATATATGATCATTATATAAATATTTACCTCCAAATTATAAGTTAACTAGAATTAAATTCTATCATTAAATAAAGAAATATCATAATCTAGATCCATGGCTTATTATGGACAGAAAATTAATAACAAAGGCCCTTATAAAATATTAAAAGAATATATACTAAATAAATAGAGAAAATATTTATCATAAAGGTTTATAAAAATGAATCTCAATCAATATCAATTGTTGCTGCAAGTATTCAACAAATAAACTTTGTTAGAAAAGTTCAAAACAAATGTTAAAATACAAATCTAAAAATAAAACAGAAAATAGAAAAGAGTAAAGGAAAGGAGAAAACAAGCCGTGCCAGCCAAGGCCCAGTTCCTCACCCCTCTAACTAATGCTCACTAGCCGCAACCAGCCTTTTCTGCTCGCTTCTTCATGGCCCAGTGGAAGCCCAGGCCCAAATACCGTTTTGTCTGATCTATCGTCGCCATCCACCTCGCGCTGACGCCGAAGCAGCTGTGTGGCACGAGCATCGTCGCTCGCCGGCGTTGAGATGCTCGCCGTTGTCTACTGGGCGGATAAGAATGCCACCGCAAAGCCCTCGTCCTCATCCTCTCACTCGCGCATCTCCACTCCTCCTTATCCTCTCTATTTATAAAAGGGCTGAAACCCTAGCTCGTCGGAGCCATGAATCGCCATTGATAGAGACCACCTCAGAACCTATAGAATGGTCGAGGAGAACCGCCATGTTCCCCTCTTCATCCTAGTAGCATCAATAGATCAAGGGGAGCTCGGGTGGGTGCGAATTTTATCATTCTTCCGTCGGGGTTCGCTGGAGAAGTCGACCGTATGCTCATCTCTGACCGCGCCGGTCCTTGTCGACCTCTCTATCGTCATCAGGGTGAGTTTCTGAACCCTCCAGTACCCCTAAATCGCATAATCTCGTTGTAAATCGCCGTCACACCTATAGAGTTACCAACCTGATAAGGTAGAGATCCCTGTGTTTATAGTGCTAGTCCCTGGATCGAATAGCTAGCACCCACAGTTTAAGATGTAATATCAAGAAACAAAGGTCATATTACAACTCATAACCAGGAATAAAATATTTCTTTACAACTTACATAGCTCATGTGGCTATCTTATTACAGAGCAACAGATAAAACTATAAGGCATGGTGTCCTTCATCTTCGTATTCCACAGGAAAATATGTTGGTTGTAGACTTGTAATCCCTACTCAACAAACTTCACTAACATCAAACAAACCTGCAACATGATAAGTTACAGCCACAAGGGTCAATACATTTGAATTGTATTGGCAAGTTATACCATATTGATATATAGAACCTAACATCTACATGAATATATGGCTAAGTGGAGTTTTGGCTGGCCTTTGCATAAACTAAGGTTTTCCCTATCCTTTGTAAAACATTTTTTTCTTTTTCATCAACACTTCATCAAACTTGGCACACTGGATATCCTCCAGGTGCTTCCCTTGTTCACCCAACAAGTTTTAACTTAGAGAAATTAGAATGATGAGATTCTTGATTCTGCTTCATTGTCTTGATGCTCAAAAGTTGTCCATAACCGGGGACACGACTAAGTACTTAGTTTTACCCTCTCGAGAGGTGGTGCACTTTCCCCACAAGACTCGACATGCATCGAGACGAGACTTTTCAGAAGCAATCCCTCAGACCACCACGGACGCGTTCCATCCTATCATCACTACCACCCTCTGTCCGTCTGGCTGAGTTCTCGCAACTTAGTCGGTCAAGGCAGAGCCCATATGCCATGTGGCTGCACTGGAAGCTTCGCGACAAGAACGCCTCTCAATCTCTTTGTTCTGGTGGCCATCCACAAGTGCGATACAGGGTAAACCATAGACATGGGCCTGAGTAACCACTCAACATAAACCATACAAGTCCCAATTCCACCAGGTGTTTCATTAACATCAGTTGTTTTCATTAGTCCAAAAATACTTATATTTCCATAATACATCATATCATGATTTCCACCCACGAATCTATATAGCAAGTCTAAGCATTCTAATCTTACGATGTCTCTTATCTTTAGGAAATACTACCAAGGTAGATACTATAGGAATAGCATAGCATAGTAATATACATAATAGTCCTATCATGCACACTACAAAAACATTACTAATGCAATATAGAAAATATAGGACTTTTCATGACCAAAGTATCACTTGCCTTTTATCGTTGATGATCGTACACTTCTCACAATCATACACATTGCACTCTGTGTAATCTAAACGATAAATACATACACCACAATAAATAACCAATCCAAAAGCCAAATAACATGCAAATGAACACATGGCATGAACAACCAACATACAAACCAATTAAGATTATCTATATTATTTTATTGTCGGTTAATGTTCTTTATATGGTTTAATAGGCAAGATAATTTACGTCATATGGTTTCAGCATTCTACAAGTTGCAAGGATTTTAGAGATATCTTGTTTGATAAATTTGTATGAGCCGATCAAAATTGGTGAATTTTGGAACATTGCTGAATTCATATACTTTAAAAATTATTCAATAGTTCAAGTTTGGTCACAACCCAGCCAACTGAGGCCACTTCCGGCACATACATACGCAACCGTTAGATCTTGGGTGAAAGGCAATCTGAATCGTTAATTGAGATGGATAAACCCGATTTATTGATTTTATTTCAGACAGGGAGACGTGAGTCTTGTAAGGCTGATGGCTAGAATGCACTAATGCACATTACACAGTGTGTGAGTGACGAGAGTACTAGGATGATCAACAAAGTGCAAGAACCATGCATGCAAGCAAAAGCATGCACGATCAACTCTCCACTTATATAACAATTAGCATTTTTTTTGTAGCCCGCAACATTAGTAAGCATGCGGCCAATCATAAAATTATGCCGGTTGGTTATAGTGCATTGCGTCAGCCATTCCTCCGTACTTGGCAGCTAGTAATATTTTTTTGGATCAAAAGGTAGACATGCAAAAGGGTACTAGTATGTGAGCATTATATCGATTGATTTGGTTTTCTAGTTTAGATCAGTTTAGGATCTGATGCTAATGGACAGAGGACGGACGTGGTTTGTGACATTTATCGGAAAGATTCAACTTAAAATGATTTATAGAATTAATGTTATGGATGAGATAGTCAGTTCACCATATTCGATTTTCATTAATTTAAACTTGTCTAAAATTCAAGTTTTATGATTCCATCGGGTTCTATATTTTTCTACAGATTCCCTGGGATATAAAGTTTATGAAATTTGGATGCACAGAACCAAAGTTATGATTTTTAGAAGTTTATAGTCTATCGTAGACAGAAATCTGGAAATAATAAAAAGATATGACCCGTAGCATGTATCCTCATCTATGAGATCTTTTACGTCTATTGGATGAATGTTGGACAGCTGAAAAGAAAAGACAGTAGCAGCTCACCAGGTTGAGTCGTTGACAGCGGCGCACGCGGCGATTCACGGCTCCCTGTATTGTTGGCCTCGTTCCAATACTCTTCGATCTTGGAGATACTCCTCACAGCACCGCTCATTCGACGACATCCTTGGCGCACTTCGATGAGACTCCTCATGATTGTCATGCTCGCTTCCGGGCACGACGATGGCTTGGCTCCGGCGGCCGCACGACAAACAAACACGAGAAGACATAAGAACATGTCCATGAGGTAGGCTGCGGTGATTGGAGTCCTCGAATAAAAAGAATAGGGCTACAGGTTCACGTATGCAACATACCGGTCCGATGAATTCGCCAAGATCTTGATTAAAACGTCGACGACATAGATTGTTATAGAGCTTCTCTGAGGAAATTTTGAGAACGAAAGTCGAAAAAGAGAAGAAGGGGCACGAAGAGGGAATTAGCCGAATAAAAGGCAGTAAGAAACAAAAGACCACAGAGATGAAGAGAAAGTACCCTCGGTTGGAGCGAGTCTTGGAGATGAAGTAGAGAAAGGAAAAAAACGGACACCTCAATTAAGGTATTAAGTGATCGGTTCCAGAATTTTCCATCATGAAGCTATGAACTGAAGACGTATAGGAGTTAAACATGAGGAGCTGTACCATGCAAAACACCAAAAGGAAACGTCCACAGTCAATAGGGATTTTATGGCATGAATTTGTTGTCATGGAATGGCCTAGACGTTTAGACGTTTTGTGTCCACGACATAAAGGGCTCCATTAATTAATTTATGAACGCTCCAGAGAAGACAGAAGGAGAACATCTGGAATTCTTAAAATAGTTATTATTTGTGATTTCTTTTGTAGTCTTTATTTTGTCTATCCAAATTGATTCAAATTTGTATCAAACATTTTTAGACAAAATTATATAAATATTGAGTCTAATTAGAGTATTTGTAATATTTTTTTATAAATTATAATTCATTCAGAAATTGAGCAAGGCACGTAGGTCTATACACTATATTTCTTAATTCTTGTTTATTTCATATCTTTTGATTTAGAGCTCCAAAAAGGTTCAAACCAATTTCTACAGTTTTACTTAATAATAACGTATCATTATATATTATTTAAGTGTAATTTTGTTCCATGTAAATATGGATTTTATCTATGAGCGTAAATTGATTTTCGGGATATTTTCTTATTTCTTTTTATCTTATATTGTTCACAACTTTTTATCTAGGGACCCAAATAAGGTGAAATCAATTCGTTAGTTACCATTATAGATAATTTAGGAATATTGTTGCTAAATTTTTATACGGAACATAGCCATAGTCCTGTATTGAACTTGATGGCGATTTCTTTTATTAGGGTTTTGATTTTAGGTTTATCATTTTTTTTCTAGAGGTTTTAAAATGCAAGTTCTTAAAGATGATGATGCATGACATGCATTTGAATTTTTTTGAAATCTTGTTTGTCACTTTCTCATTCAAAATTATTTTTTGTTTAAGTAAGGTTTTGGTATTTCCATTAGAGGAACAAAAAGTTTCTTTTCCCCCTAAATCTTGTCATTTATTTCTTTTGTTTGTTTATTTTTCACATTTCAAAATTTGGAAAATTTTGGGATGTGACAGGCTACCACCCTTAAAAGGAATCTCGTCCCGAGATTCTGGAAGGCTAGAAACAACAAGTTGGTTTGAGGACAACTAGGGTACTACCACCCTTAAAAGGATTTGACTAGATTGAATCTTCAGAATTTACTTTGGCCTCAGTCTTGGTGGTTATTGTACCTTCGGGGTTATCATTGAGAGATTGAAAAATCCATCCTTGACTTTTCATATTTTGAACTACAAGATAGGTGGACAGGGACACGATCAGTTACTTCACACAGGAAACATGTAACATGAGATGTGGATCATCATCTAGATGGATGGCTTCGGGCATTAATTAGTATGCTCCTTATAAGTATCCTATGTCTCCAGAGATTTTTCAGGGTTATGGTCTTGTCACAAGATCATCCTTGGTGTTACTGTTGTTATGGTCATTCTAAAGGGGGTTACTGCTCATGTTGACCATCTAATTGGCCATCATTTGAAATAATCGATATTGGAATTCCAACACCTTTAGCATATTTGGGTATAACTTAGTGTTGTTCTGGTTGTTGGCTAAAACTGGGTTACCATTTTATTTAACTTAGTTTGGGTTGCTAGTATTTGCATTGTAATGGGCATCTCAGGGTTGTTGTTGAGGTTGTGGTCTCTTGGAGATGTCATCTTCTTGGGTTGGGTTGGAATTAGAATAGACAAAAGATTTCTAAGGAAAGAATTCTACTCATACACAACAAATCACACAAAGCAATATGCAAGCAATTTCAATCATACAATCCATAACTCAAATAACAAGGTTCAAGCATATCTTAGGAAAAAAAATATTATTGCCATACCACATAGGTTTGTATGACCAATAAATGACCAGCAAGTCGATTTAAACAAAACACTAGTATGGTGGTCCAACTATAGGGTATTACTTGAGATCATTCTGTCCTTCTTCATAGCTACTTCATCAGGAATGATAACATGGTATCCTTGGAAGAAATTATGTCATCTTGTCACAAAGTTCGAAGGCGATATCTATAATGTTCCTCCTAAGTTGAGTTTCATTAGTATCCAGGTCTTGAGTATTATTCTTATCTTACTTTTGAAGTCCTTCCAAGTGTTGTGAAGTCTATGCCAAAGTCTCACTCCAAGTTCTTCAATGGATCCATGAGGCACTTCTTGTTGAGTCGAAGAATGACGTATGAGGTTTTGAGTTGGTGAACATCCAAAATCCCATTGTCTTATTATTTTCTTCCTTGATAGATTTGTTGACGCTTGCCAAATGAATCAAGATAGTTCCACTTCCACAAGAAATAAAAATAAATATAACCTAGTAAAACCATAATAGATAAGTTCCTTAATCCTAGGATTTTTCCAAATTTCTCTTATCTTCTTTTCTAATAAACTTGAAATTCCTCCATTGATATTGACTTCTCCTCTTGATCCTAGAATGCCTTGTCCTTCTCCTTGAGTTGGGCGGGTAGCTCGTCATGTCCTAAGTAGTTGGTTGCTCCTATCTTCAACAAGATCCTACATAAAATTTCTAAGTCCTAGAACTATTGAAGCACAAGTTTTCCTTCTGAGACTTATTCACTTGAATTCTTTTGATGATGGAGGTAGGTAGATCCAGCATGTTAACGATGTCGAGAAGTCCAATTCCTAGTAGGTGGTCTTGAAGTCCTTAGTGATGTCGAAGTTGAAGTCCTTAGCAATGATGAAGCCGAAGTCCTTGGTGAAACTGAAGCTGAACTCATTTGTGATGCTGAAGCTAAAGTACTTTGTGATGTTAAAGTCCTTAGTCATGCCATAGTTGAAGTCCTCGTTCATGTTGAAATATTTGGCCATCAAGTTGAAAAGGGAGAGATGTAGAAACAAAACAGAATACTAAGGAAAGAATTTACAAGATTGTTTGTAAATAACTTAGAACAAATACAACTCCTATTATTCTAAGGGGTTTTGTCCAATCCTAGGGTTACGAACCTACAGGCAACACAGTGCTCTGATACCATCTATAGAGGTCCCAACCTGATAAGGTAGAGATCCCTGTGTTTATAGTTCTAGTCCCTGGATCGAATAGCTAGCACCCACAGTTTAAGATGTAATATCAAGAAACAAAGGTCATATTACAACTCATAACCAGGACTAAAATATTTCTTTACAACTTACATAGCTCATGTGGCTATCTTATTACAGAGCAACAGATAAAACTATAAGGCATGGAGTCCTTCATCTTCGTATTCCACAGGCAAATATGTTGGTTGTAGACTTGTAATCCCTGCTAAACAAACTTCACTAACATCAAACAAACCTGCAACATGATAAGTTACAGCCACAAGGGTCAATACATTTGAATTGTATTGGCAAGTGATACCATATTGATATAGAGAACCTAACATCTACATGAATATATGGCTAAGTGGAGTTTTGGCTGGCCTTTGCATAAACTAAGTTTTTCCCTATCCTTTGTAAAACATTTTTTCTTTTCATCAACACTTCATCAAACTTGGCACAGGATATCCTCCGGTGCTTCCCTTGTTCACCCAACAAGTTTTAACTTAGAGAAATTAGAATGATGAGATTCTTGATTCTGCTTCATTGTCTTGATGCTCAAAAGTTGTCCATAACCGGGGACACGACTAAGTACTTAGTTTTACCCTCTCGAGAGGTGGTGCACTTTCCCCACAAGACTCGACATGCATCGAGACGAGACTTTTCAGAAGCAATCCCTCAGACCACCACGGACGCGTTCCATCCTATCATCACTACCACCCTCTGTCCGTCTGGCTGAGTTCTCGCAACTTAGTCGGTCAAGGCAGAGCCCATATGCCATGTGGCTGCACTGGAAGCTTCGCGACAAGAACGTCTCCAATCTCTTTGTTCCTGGGTGTCCATCCACAAGTGCGATACAACAGGGTAAACCATAGACATGGGCCCTGAGTAACCACTCAACATAAACCATACAAGTCCCAATTCCACCCAAGTGTTTCATTAACATCAGTTGTTTTCATTAGTCCAAAAATACTTATATTTCCATAATACATCATATCATGATTTCCACCCACGAATCTATATAGCAAGTCTAAGCATTCTAATCTTACGATGTCTCTTATCTTTAGGAAATACTACCAAGGTAGATACTATAGGAATAGCATAGCATAGTAATATACATAATAGTCCTATCATGCACACTACAAAAACATTACTAATGCAATATAGAAAATATAGGACTTTTCATGACCAAAGTATCACTTGCCTTTTATCGTTGATGATCGTACACTTCTCACAATCATACACATTGCACTCCGTGTAATCTAAACGATAAATACATACACCACAATAAATAACCAATCCAAATCCAAATAACATGCAAATGAACACATGGCATGAACAACCAACATACAAACCAATTAAGATTATCTATATTATTT
This sequence comes from Avena longiglumis, assembly GCA_030063025.1. Lineage (NCBI taxonomy): Eukaryota > Viridiplantae > Streptophyta > Magnoliopsida > Poales > Poaceae > Avena > Avena longiglumis. The sequence continues at coordinate 143,464,856 of CP125978.1, read as the reverse complement.
TATTGTCGGTTAATGTTCTTTATATGGTTTAATAGGCAAGATAATTTACGTCATATGGTTTCAGCATTCTACAAGTTGCAAGGATTTTAGAGATATCTTGTTTGATAAATTTGTATGAGCCGATCAAAATTGGTGAATTTTGGAACATTGCTGAATTCATATACTTTAAAAATTATTCAATAGTTCAAGTTTGGTCACAACCCAGCCAACTGAGGCCACTTCCGGCACATACATACATACGCAACCGTTAGATCTTGGGTGAAAGGCAATCTGAATCGTTAATTGAGATGGATAAACCCGATTTATTGATTTTATTTCAGACAGGGAGACGTGAGTCTTGTAAGGCTGATGGCTAGAATGCACTAATGCACATTACACAGTGTGTGAGTGACGAGAGTACTAGGATGATCAACAAAGTGCAAGAACCATGCATGCAAGCAAAAGCATGCACGATCAACTCTCCACTTATATAACAATTAGCATTTTTTTTTAGCCCGCAACATTAGTAAGCATGCGGCCAATCATAAAATTATGCCGGTTGGTTATAGTGCATTGCGTCAGCCATTCCTCCGTACTTGGCAGCTAGTAATATTTTTTTGGATCAAAAGGTAGACATGCAAAAGGGTACTAGTATGTGAGCATTATATCGATTGATTTGGTTTTCTAGTTTAGATCAGTTTAGGATCTGATGCTAATGGACAGAGGACGGACGTGGTTTGTGACATTTATCGGAAAGATTCAACTTAAAATGATTTATAGAATTAATGTTATGGATGAGATAGTCAGTTCACCATATTCGATTTTCATTAATTTAAACTTGTCTAAAATTCAAGTTTTATGATTCCACCGGGTTCTATATTTTTCTACAGATTCCCTGGGATATAAAGTTTATGAAATTTGGATGCACAGAACCAAAGTTATGATTTTTGGAAGTTTATAGTCTATCGTAGACAGAAATGTGGAAATAATAAAAAGATATGACCCGTAGCATGTATCCTCATCTATGAGATCTTTTACGTCTATTGGATGAATGTTGGACAGCTGAAAAGAAAAGACAGTAGCAGCTCACCGGGTTGAGTCGTTGACAGCGGCGCACACGGCGATTCTCGGCTCCCTGTATCGTTGGCCTCGTTCCAATACTCTTCGATCTTGGAGATACTCCTCACAGCACCGCTCATTCGACGACATCCTTGGCGCACTTCGATGAGACTCCTCATGATTGTCATGCTCGCTTCCGGGCACGACGATGGCTTGGCTCCGGCGGCCGCACGACAAACAAACACGAGAAGACATAAGAACATGTCCATGAGGTAGGCTGCGGTGATTGGAGTCCTCGAATAAAAAGAATAGGGCTAGAGGTTCACGTATGCAACATACCGGTCCGATGAATTCGCCAAGATCTTGATTAAAACGTCGACGACATAGATTGTTATAGAGCTTCTCTGAGGAAATTTTGAGAACGAAAGTCGAAAAAGAGAAGAAGGGGCACGAAGAGGGAAGTAGCCGAATAAAAGGCAGTAAGAAACAAAAGACCACAGAGATGAAGAGAAAGTACCCTCGGTTGGAGCGAGTCTTGGAAATGAAGTAGAGAAAGGAAAAAAACGGACACCTCAATTAAGGTATTGAGTGATCGGTTCCAGAATTTTCTATCATGAAGCTATGAACTGAAGACGTATAGGAGTTAAACATGAGGAGCTGTACCATGCAAAACACCAAAAGGAAACGTCCACAGTCAATAGGGATTTTATGGCATGAATTTGTTGTCATGGAATGGCCTAGACGTTTAGACGTTTTGTGTCCACGACATAAAGGGCTCCATTAATTAATTTATGAACGCTCCAGAGAAGACAGAAGGAGAGCATCTGGAATTCTTAAAATAGTTATTATTTGTGATTTCTTTTGTAGACTTTATTTTGTCTATCCAAATTGATTCAAATTTGTATCAAACATTTTTAGACAAAATTATATAAATATTGAGTCTAATTAGAGTATTTGTAATATTTTTTATAAATTATAATTCATTCAGAAATTGAGCAAGGCACGTAGGTCTATACACTATATTTCTTAATTCTTGTTTATTTCATATCTTTTGATTTAGAGCTCCAAAAAGGTTCAAACCAATTTCTACAGTTTTACTTAATAATAACGTATCATTATATATTATTTAAGTGTAATTTTGTTCCATGTAAATATGGATTTTATCTATGAGCGTAAATTGATTTTCGGGATATTTTCTTATTTATTTTTATCTTATATTGTTCACAACTTTTTATCTAGGGACCCAAATAAGGTGAAATCAATTCGTTAGTTACCATTATAGATAATTTAGGAATGTTGTTGCTAAATTTTTATGGAACATAGCCATAGTCCTGTATTGAACTTGATGGCGATTTCTTTTATTAGGGTTTTGATTTTAGGTTTATCATTTTTTTTCTAGAGGTTTTAAAATGCAAGTTCTTAAAGATGATGATGCATGACATGCATTTGAATTTTTTTGAAATCTTGTTTGTCACTTTCTCATTCAAAATTATTTTTTGTTTAAGTAAGGTTTTGGTATTTCCATTAGAGGAACAAAAAGTTTCTTTTCCCCCTAAATCTTGTCATTTATTTCTTTTGTTTGTTTATTTTTCACATTTCAAAATTTGGAAAATTTTGGGATGTGACAACACCTTATGCCACCGTCGGCCACCGTCGGAGCTCGTCAGAGCCGAGGCTCCGATGACTATTTCCGAGCGGCGCCGCCACTTTAGGGTTCAACACGTCACGCTGATTCTAACTAGGCTAGTTTTATTTGCTGGGGTGCCGTAGATCGTCTCCGGCGACCACTAACTGACGGTGGTGGCTGTGCTGACATCGTAGCGACGTCATGCCAACGACAACCCTGACCTAGTCCACCTTTTGACTGGTCCACTGCTTGTGTGGCATATTGACGTGGCCAATACCCCACCTGTCTGTGAGTAGGGTATGTCTGGGTGTGGTATGAAAACTTATTTCTGGTTTAAGAAATAGGTTAAACGTTATTAGTTTAAATAAAATAATTCCAGAAAATTAATAAAATGATTAAACAATGTAAATTCAATAACCTTTATTTCATAATTCAGAAAAATATGTTTAATATATGAAAATTTTCAGAAAAATAAAATCTATAACATAAAACTATTATTAAACATTATTATGTTAACAATTTAGTTATTACTATTTAATAAAGGTTTTATAAGTAATAATACTTTGAAAATTCATATTTTAATATTGGTAAATGTTAAAAATAGGAATAAAATACCAAAAATCTTAGAAAGATAAGAACTATAAATCAAAACTATAATCATGCATTATTATTTCACTTAATTAAATATTTGTTATTTATTAAGTATTTGTAAAGTAATAAATATTATAAAAATCATATCTTATTATTTTTAAATCACAAAAATAAATGTAATATACCAAAATGATCACAAAAATTATACCTACATATTAAAAATATAATATTCTACTTTTGAGGTAAATAAAAAATAAAAAAACTTTAGCAACTTGAATTTAAACCTCTTTCCTTAAACAGATAATTCATCTAAGGGTAAATAAAAAATTGAGAATATTCTAAAATCAACCAATTAAAGTTTAATAAGTAACACAAGTCGTAAATATTAATAATATGAACCCATAATGGTTCAAAACATTATAAATACAATTTTACTGAATTATCCTTCAACCATATGTGTAGTTTATTTTCTAAAAAGATCTTTAACAATTATAAAATCTTCAAATATGATATTTTAATCAAATACAACCTTTTACCATTATTCCACTCACAATATTATAATGTACTGAATTCAAAGATAATTCATGAGTAGTCACTAGTACTATTTACTATCCACAAACTATAATCACACCTTTACAAGGAAATAAATGATACAATTCCATTATAAAATCAAGAAACCACTACACCAAGTAAAAGTATAACCATTCTTAGGTAACTTTAAGGAAACATTGTAAAGTTCACAAGGTACAAAAATCATAAGCATTACACCTTAAACCCATCTCTGTTTTAAAGTTAATTTTAGTCTACAAGACTTCAAATATTATACTAAAGACATTATTATATGTTTTATAGTTAACTTTGGTCTGTTATAGTTAAGTCATAAAGCATCTCAAGTCCAAACTATTCAAGCAAGAACAAACAACCTTGACCACAATTGATAAACCACAAAGATTGTTTAAACCTTAATAAAGAAATATTTTCTTCAAATGTTATTCTTTTTGCCACTTCAGTCAACGGATAACACTTAAGCTCTTTATAAGTGACATTACTTATAAAGTAAAATTTGAAGATACACAATTATAGTGTAATCAATCTTGAGTAGCATTCCATATGTATGTATCTTATTGTTGTATGATATTATAAATACGTGTTATTCACACACACTCACAAGCCTTAATAAGAAGCACAAGTATGAAACTTATCTAAAAGGACAACACATTCTAAAGAAACCATTTCCAGTATCCAAACCCTAGATGAACGTTATCCCCGGGATTCGAGTTTATCAACTTGCATTACATTACTTAGGCATAAAAGCATCTTGCTTCTTTAAACATTAGTCCTTACCGGACCAATGATGCTGATTTCAGATATTGGATCTTATATTGTCTCGAAGATCGTGAGTGCATAATCTTGCAATCACAAAAGGCAAGTTCACACTTGCTCATGTCCTTTGATTATTTTCTGTAAAGTATTTTGCAAATCCAGTGTTGTCATCACCTGCATTTGAAAAAGGTCAGAAAACACTATTTTTGATAATAATGTGAACTATTGGTTACTGATCCAGGGTGATCAGCTAATCTATTAAATCTGGCAGTTGGAATACCACTTTTCAGGACTATATCACCTAGGATTTAATAACCAATGTCGCCAGTGATTCTTACGCCGTATATTACGCGTTGACCATTAGATTTGGAATGGGATAGAGAAGTCAGTTGTATCTTCTCCCTCTCGCATGTAGCCGGATGTGCAGGTCGTGGCTGTTATCACTCGTAGCGTCTATATTAATTGGTAATTCGTAGAGGATATGCAGCATATGGGTGGGAACCCTCATCGTCCCACGATAGTTCTGGAATCTAACGGTCTGTACAAACCATTGATGTAATCCAATACGTGGGCATGGTGTACACCAAGGAGGCATGCGAGGTTGCGAAAGGGGCAGTGATTGGCTTGGATCATCTTCTGGGCCCCACGTCATGGAATTGTGGATGGGAATAAGCTGCCCGGTTGTGCAACAAAGAGTTGATCTCTCATGGGTAAAGTAACGCATCTCTGCAGAGTGTAAGAACTGTAACATGTTACTCCCTGTTCCGGGAAGGAGCTGCGAACGTGGTGGGAAAGGAACTCCATGAAAGTTCTGGTAAACCCGTGAAGGCTGACGGACATAGCTTTTCAGAATAAAAGCAACCTTTGAAGAAATGTTTATGAAAACTTGCATTGCCTATGACCTATGGTCTGTGGCTGTAGATATAGTGCATCAGATACTCCTTTTCTAGTGAACTTGCTGATTACGCTCATACTCAAAGTATCTTATTAACCCTTGCTAGATTCTGAAGCCAATACAGACGATGTCTATATCAAGTTATGCTCCAGGAATCATCATCCAAAGCTAAAGCTCTTCAACAAAGATAAGGAAGTCAACATATACATAAAATATAGTGAAGACGAGTTACTGATTATATAGGAATATACTCTCTAACCAAAGAAACTATTTCTATAGTGCACTGCAATAGCAGCAATGTCAACCCCTTAGTTAAGATACTATTCTTAATAGTATATTAGTTTCTGCGGTGTTTATCTTTGATCCTTCTGTGCAAGAAGTTATTTCTCTATTTTCAACCTAGAGTGTTCTCTGGATGTTGTATATAGAGTGAGTTGTAACCTTTAGCCATGTATTGGACCCGTTGTGTTTCTGTTGTACCACTCTGAGGGATGTAATACTAGTGAACGGTGTTTCATTAGTGTTATGTCAACGACTATACTGTACTACATCATGCAGTGGTATGCTGGGTCACCACAGCTGGTATCAGAGCATATGCTTTGACCTTATGTTGGAAACCTAGTAAATGGGCAGAACCTATAGGACTTATACCTGCAAGAATAAAGATTTCTCTAGTGATATGAGGGATATTCACTTGAGAATAATCCTGTCATGTTGCTAGTGCGATAATTCTTTAGTATGATTGCAATTCCGATCATTACCCAAGAGTTTTAACTCTATGTGACTGATGATAATTTCTTATCTACACTTCCCCATGGCACCTCGATATCCACCCCGGAATGTTCAAGTGAAGAACAGGACGTTGAATGACTACGAAGGGGATTGGACAGATAATCTCCGACAACTTCTATGGAGTTTGGATTGTGAATCAAGACTTTTGGTCAAGATTTATAGTTACTATGATGGGCAGGTATTAGCTAAATACTGTGGCATGCATGATCATGTTACCCAAGAAGTTAGGACTTAAGGGAGAAATGCCATCAGGAGAGGCAAGGTGCATGGCATCTGCATATCAGATTGTCGTAGCAGCAGCCATAACCATGATCCGAGAACAAAAATCCCAACTCTAGAAGGTAGTACCCACACCATTATACCCCATGAAACCTCAAACCCAGAGCATGAGTTAGATCACTCTACTTTATTCCAAACTGAACCCACTCTAGCTATAGAGTATATGGATCGTTATCGGTCTTTGTTAAACACTTATCATAACACTCACCAAGTCTTAGTTCAGGAACTGGATACGGTCATTGAGGATTTTACTGATCCTAATAAGGCAATGGCACGTAGGAAGAAGTTAGATAAAGAATCTAGGCATCCCAAATACATACCTTTAGAAGAAGTGTATGAGGAAACTGAGTTTGATGATCCACACTCAGAAAACTATGCCTACTACCAAAATGAATTCAAGCCACCTAAAGATCTATGGACCAAGTTTAACTCCGAACAACAGGAATGGGCTGGAGTTATTCCAAATAACCCTGAGCAAAACAAGTGTGGATGGGGAGTAGAATCTCAAGGTGGAACCATAGGGAATCCTATACCTTGTGATACAGGTATCGGAGAAGAGACCAACTATAACCATATGGGGGTGATATCAATCCAATCGACTTAGAAGAGTAATCCGATAGCTACTATACCAATATGTACGAATGGATCCAAGAAAAGTCTAAGGAGCCAACTTACTTTGAGGAAGCATTGCCGGAAAACCAGGAATACCCTGTAGAAGATTACGTCAACTCTAGTCATTTTTCAATGACTAATCTCAGTCTCGGTACTTCTAATCAAGAATACGCACCTCCTTGATGCTTCTATGCTCCAGAAGGCAGTCGTAGGACTTCACGTCATCATGGACGGAACTCCAGGAAGCACTAGAGGAAGATGAAAGTAAGAAAGGAACGACATCCCAAGGGATGAGTGCTTGAATAATGTACATAGAGGGTAATGCGTATTGTAGTTTGAAGGGTTTGCCGAAATAAGTGAGGATATACTCACAAGAACAGGAAGTTCTTGTAAGATAGTTGTGTAATATATGTGAGGAGCAAACCGTTGGAACATCTAGTACATTTGTAAATTATTTAAAACCTATGTATAATACATGGTATATGTTTTGTTGTTTATCGACTTTTGGATTTTCTTGAATCTTCTTGATTGGCTAGATCTGTACATGAAGTTAATTAGGTGTGCAAATGCATGATGTAACACCCAGTTATTACTTGATGTTATAGACCTAGATAGGAATGGGAATCCGTGTAAGGGAGTGACGAATTCCATATACCAAGGAGGTTTACATGTAGAATAAAATAACAAGAAGTAGTAAAATGAAGTTCACCAGAAGTGGGTAGTATCCAAACTCGAATAAGTTAGCGTGAATGCCAGAAATGTGTAGGAAATCGTAGGGTAATACATACACCCTAGGATGGTCCACAGTCGGTAACTTGCCGCAGCAGGTATCGGTTAAAATAGCTAATTAGATTATTTTAAAAGTTGCATAAATAGCATAAAATTTGTCCTAAGTTAATTAAGACATAGAGAAGTATAAAAATTTAAAGCAATCGTCTTTCGAAGCGTTTTGCGAAGTTAGCTTACCAAAGCGAAAATGTCCAAATAGTAAGTAAGACAGTTAATGCTGAAAGATTCACTTCGAAGATCCACAATTGTGTGGATACACCATACAATCTTTCATGAGACCCTAACTAGGTAGAGTATAAGCTGAACAAAGACCACATTCTAACTATAAAGTCAATGGTTACTATATATGTAGTTTAGAAACTATTAGTAAACCCTAACGGGGAGAGTAGAATAGTAAACATAAGTACTATTATCAGAATCCTAGAGTAAAGGCTGGGAAAGAAATACTAATCTATGACAATGTAAGCCTTATTGTTATAGGGTTAAAAGAAGTCATCATCGTAAAAGTACTCCTGGAAGAATTTAAGATAATAATAAAATATTTACTAAAGTTTATTAAAGTAAAACTTTAAGGTAGAAAAATAGATTAGTCTTAATAGGCTAATTCTAGAAGAAACAACTCTTAAGTGATTCATAAGAGAGAATAAAGCAAATACAATTGGACAGGTGTAGAGGAACAAGAACTTCCAATAGGTATGAACTGAATGAATTCAAATCCAATTTTTGGAAGAAATACCAGTATCAACCATACTATGACAAGAACAAAAGTATAGTCTTTGACCACAACTATTGGCATATAGAAATTTAAAACCTGTTTTAGTGAGACTTCCTAGACCTTATATAACATAGTAAGAAAGTTCAATGATTAAGTAAAAGAGTTGGATTAGGATACCTAATCAGGATATGGAACTAAAGAAGAGACCCCAAAATTAAGGAGTTGTAATAAGTACATATCTCTAAAGGAGGATTGTAAAAAAAAGAACTTTGAAGGATTGAGACAACAAATTGGAGATTTCAAGTATAATGAGAATACCAGAAAACTATCTGGATATGGAATACTACAATTATTCCCATTTGAATTTACCATGGAGTGGAGAAATGCAGTAACCACTACAAGTCAATTCCTTACTCTGAAACGTGAGAGTTTGCGAACTTCGAGGACGAAGTTTATTTTAAGGGGGAAAGTCTATAACATCCCAGCATTGGAGCTTAGAAATAATCTGAACCAGATGTGTGCATTGCATTCATGCATAGAAAATCCGAATAATTGTCGCACTTTTGACCAAAACTTGTCAAAGTGATTGAAGCTTCTCTCAACTTGATGGAATTGAAGTAGATCATCAAGTTGACTGCGATAAGTATCAATAGGACCTTTGCTAAAACCTTATTTGGGTAAACATGATTTGATCTAAGGATATATCAAATATAAGGTAACTAAACCATTACACATTGATTAATGATTGTAAATTGATCCTTATGTGATCATTCCATGGTATTCATTTCAATAACCATGAATACCAAACTATGAATATAATTCAAGTAACAAGAATATAATAACAAACTTCTGATCCACTTTATCCTTATTTATCTTTACCATGAGTATCATGGTAATATCTAACCTTAACTCTTTATTGGGATTGAGTAGGAAAGAAACCCAGTCAAGATCATTCACTATATATCTTTGTTTCCATATCAAACATTATCATCTCTATTGAACCTTGTTTTAATATCTGATGTTCATCAAAGTTGAGTAATCAACTATTTATTTACCAATTCTTAATCCATTAATTATTAATCTATCAACTCTTGTCCATATCAAAGCATTCACTTAAAGCCTATAAAGAAAGAAGTAAGAAGAGGTAAGTAGTAATGCTAGATTTGATATCATCTATATGATGAGAGTGATTGAGGGGAACCAAATCAATATGGTAACTGAAGGAGTTAACTCACTACTGAATAAATATAAGAGTTATATGGAATATCTAATTATATGGTAACAAATAGGATTATAAGGATGAACATTGAAGACAGAGACCAAAGAGTAATCCGATGGGACTAAGTAGGTATAGTCCATGAATAACATTCCCTCATCCACTAGAGATATTAAGAAGATAATTTCAATACAACTGTAATGTTGTATTGTGGAAGCCTTGATTAGCTAATTGGAAACCTACACCATAAAGGATCAAAGGATTATAATGATCATGCTTTAGTCACCAAGATTGAATGATTATATCCAGTATAAGTGACATTGGTGGGTAAAACATGGTTGTACTCTAGTATAAGATTCTGAAGTGAAGTAGATATAAGATAGTATTTTAGAATGATGTTAGAGCAGAAGTGAATTATAGATTTAGTATTTTCCTCTTGGGAAATATTAAACACTTGAGGTGAAGTAGTATTTGATACATATCTATATACAAATTTATTAGAGTAATGTTGGTGATGGATGATTAAGGAAGAATATGGATGGAGTTAGAAGTAATTATTTGTTAAATTAAAGGTTATCAGCAATAGAGTAGTAGATATAACCAAGTAAAGATATAAAAGAATTTGGAAAGGTTTATAGTGTCTAGGTCACTGGATTTATCAATGGGTTTAGAAGAATAAAAGGTGGATAAGAATATTCTTGTGTAGCAAAGCTCATCATGTTAACACATGATGATGGACATGGAGAAGTAGTATATATAGGAAAGGAATTCCTTAATCAGAAGTCCAGAATTATAAAGTATGGAAAATAGGAATTCTTGGTATACACTAAACCCTAAATTTTTAACCACACATAAAATCCATTTCATCTGATTGATTTATCATCCTATTTCCACAATGTCTTATAGGAACAATTTCTTATAGCCAATCACTTAAGCACATCTCTGTCATTTCCAGTTGTCTTAACCATATTAGTTTAGGAGATATTTTATCAATTCTTTTCCATTAGACATTCTAGTTAATAACTTTCTATTTTAAAAGGTGATATCATTAAAGATCACAAACAAAAAGACAATATCCTTAGCCATAAACTTTTATCAACAAAAGAATAGGTACATTAAGAACCCTAAACCCTAGGGTAAACAATTGCAATTCAAACCCTAATTCCTATATTAGTTATAATAAAACATATATACCTTATTATTCCCTAGATTCATGGGAGTAATATTAACTATATTAGTTCTTTTGTATATCATACAACAAATAATGATATATGATCATTATATAAATATTTCCCTCCAAATTATAAGTTAACTAGAATTAAATTATATCATTAAATAAAGAAATGTCATAATATAAATCCATGGCTTATTATGGACAGAAAATTAATAACAAAGGCCCTTCCAAAATATCAAAACAATATATAATAAATAAATAGAGAAAATATTTATCATAAAGGTTTACAAAAATGAATCTCAATCAATATCAATTGTTGCTGCAAGTATTCCGCAAATAAAGTTTGTTAGAAAAGTTCAAAACAAATGTTAAAATACAAATCTAAAAATAAAACAGAAAATAGAAAAGAGTAAAGGAAAGGAGAAAACAAGCCGTGCCAGCTCAAGTCCCAGTTCCTCACCCCTCTATCTAACGCTCACTAGCCGCAGCCGGCCTTTTCCGCTTGCTTCGTCACGGCCCAGTGGAAGTCCATGCCCAAATACCATTTTGTCTGATCTATCATCGTCGTCCACCTCGCGCTGCCGTCGAAGCAGCTGCATGGCGCGAGCGCCATCGCTCGCCGACTTTGAGATGCTCGTCGTCGTCTACTGGGAGGATAAGAACGCCATCGCGAAGCCCTTGTCCTCATCCTCTCACTCGTGCATCTCCACTCCTCCTTATCCTCTTTGTTTAGAAAAGGGCCGAAACCCTAGCTCGTCGGAGCCATGAATCGCCGTCGATAGAGACCACCTTAGAACCTATGGAGTGGTCAAGGAGAACCGCCATGTTCCCCTCTTAATCCTAGTAGCATCAATAGATCAAGGGGAGCTCGGGTGGGTGTGAATTTTATCATTCCTTTCCGTTGGGGTTTGCCGGAGAAGTCAACCATATGCTCATCTCCGACTGGGCCGGTCCTTGTCGACCTCTCTATCGTCTTCAGGGTGAGTTTCTAAACCCTCCAGTACCCCTAAATCGCATAATCTTGTTGTAAATCGCCATCACACCTTATGCCACCGTCGGCTACCATCGGAGCTCGTCGGAGCCGAGGCTCCAATGACTATTTCCGAGCGGCGCCGCCACTTTAGGGTTCAACAAGTCGCGCTGATTCGAACTAGGCTAGTTTTGTTTGCTGGGGTGCCGTAGATCATCGCCGGTGACCACCAACTAACGGTGGTGGCTGTGCTGACATCATAGCGACGTCATGCCGATGACAACCTTGACCTAGTCCACCTTTTGACTGGTCCACTGCTTGTGTGGCATGTTGACGTGGCAAATAACCCACCTGTCTGTGAGTAGGGTATGTCTGGGTGCGGTATGAAAAGTAATTTCTTGTTTAAGAAATAGTTTAAACGTTATTAGTTTAAATAAAAATAATTCCAGAAAATTAATAAAATGATTAAACATTGTAAATTCATAACTTTTATTTCATAATTCACAAAAATATATTTAATATATGAAAATTTTCAGAAAAATGAAATCTATAACATCAAAATTTTATTAAACATTATTATGTTAACAATTTAATTATTACTTTTAATAAAGGTTTTATAAGTAATAATACTTTGAAAATTCATATTTTAATATTAGTAAATGTTAAAAATAGGAATAAAATACCAAAAATCTTATAAAGATAAGAACTATAAATCAAAACTATAATCATGCATTATTATTTCACTTAATTAAATATTTGTTATTTATTAAGTATTTATAAAGTAATAAATATTATAAAAATCATATCTTATTATTTTTACATCACGAAAATAAATGTAATATACCAAAATGATCACAAAATAATACCTACAAGTTAAAAATATAATATTCCACTTTTGAGGTAAATAAAAAATTAAAACACTTAAGCAACTTGAATTTAAACCTGTTTCCTTAAACAGATAATTCATATAAGGGTAAATAAAAAATTGAGAATATTCTAAAATCAACAAATTAAAGTTTAATAAGTAAAACTAGTCTTAAATATTAATAATATGAAGTCATAATGGTTCAAAACATTATAAATACAATTTTACTGAATTATCCTTTAACCATATGTGTAGTTTATTGGTTAGAAAGATCTATAACAATTATAAAATCTTCAAAAATGATATTTTAATCAAATACAACATTTTACCACTATTCCACTCACAATCTTATAATGTGCGGTGACCCAGCATACCACTGCTTGTGTAGTACACTATAGTCGTTGACATGACATCCACAAAATACTGTTCCGTAAATATCACATCCCTTAGAGTGGTACAACAGAAACATTGTGGGTCCATATTACAAAAGTACACACATTATTATTTTTATAATACAGGAAGTTCAAGACTTCTAAAAGATTCAACTTACAAACCAAAATATAAAGCGTTTCAGCAGAATTTAAAAGTAACAACTCCGACTAGGAGTTGAGCTCAACAGCTTATTCTATAGAGTTCATGCTGCTCGGCTCCGTTGGTTACTATTAACTATGGATACTTAGTTGGACTCATTATCATCGACGCCATAGCGGATTTTGTAATCCACTCCTTCAACTCCTCCAGACAGATCAAGTTCCTCGTAGAACACATCTTCCTGGTATTCGGCTGCATACATTGGCACGTCTTCGGGATCCTCAAAGTCTAAGCAAGGGATCAAAGGAAAGAATGAGCAACAGCGTTACCCAACAAGTTCATTAAATGCAAGGTGGGAAGTTTGATGCTCTAACTACCATCTCGGATTATGAATCCTTGGCACTATGCAATTTTTGTAAATATTTCTTCAAAGATTGATTTTATTATGAAAATCTATGACCATCAGCCTTCACAGGTTGACCAGAACTTTCATGGAGTTCCTTTCCTGCCGCGTTCGTAGCTCCTTCTCGGAACAGGGAGTAACAAGTTACAATTTTTACACTCTACAGAGGTGTGTTACTTTACCCATGAGAGATCAACTCCTTGTTGCACAACCGGGCGTACTTTTCCGTCCATAATTCCATGATGTGGGGCCCAGTAGTTGCTCCAAGCCAATCACTGACCTCTTCACGACCTCGCATGCCTCCTTGGTGTACACCATGCCCACATAATGAATTACGGTAATGCTTTGTATAAACTGTTAGATGCCAGAACTATCGTGGGACGATGAGTGTTCCCACCCATATGCTGCATATCCTCTACAAATTACCAATTAATATGCATGCTATGAGGATAACAGCCACGACCTGAACATACGGCTTCACGCGAGAGGAAGAAGATACAGCTGACTTCTCTGTCCCATTCCAAATCTCATGGCTAACGCCTAATATACGGCGCTAGAATCACTGATGTCAGGGTTATTAAGTCCCTATTTGATCATCATTGTTGCAATTAGAACACTAAGTTCTATTGCTCCATTATATCACCACTTAGGATGATATCTATGATTTCTTTATTTGTGAAAATAATATTTTCTTTCTCTTATAGCATATATGATAATACACAATTTGCAAATACTTTGATAAAGACTCTTCAAAGGACATGAGCAAGTGATGAACTTGCCTTGTGATGGCAAGGTAGTGAAGCCTGATGCTTGAACTGGACCTTGAGCTTCTATGTCTACAAAAACATCATTATTGCCCAGTAAGGACAATATTTAAAGAAGCAAAATGATTATGCAAGTAACGTAATGCATTATTTAATTCTATATGCATTTTCCCTATATAAGGTGCCTTTTAATAAAGCATTTATAAATATTACTTCATAATATTTATAACATATATTGAATTAGTTTATTTTATTTCCTTTTTATTTGAATTTTATTGATTTAATAATTCTTTTTAAGAATTATCTATTATACATTAAAAATTGTTATTAAATATTTATTTAGTATTTTTCAAAAATACTATAATATTAATATATAATGAAAGTGGTTTTTATTTATTTTTATCATCTTTCAATAATTTTGTAAAATTCCATAAGGAATATATAAATTACAAAATTCTTATAAAAATTTAATGTCCAAAATTTTATATTTTATTTTATTAGGATAGATTGGATTATTGTGAATCCAAAAGTATTTAATTTATAGTTTTTGGACTTATATTTTATTTTCTAGAATTTATTTAAGTCTAGGGGTATTTTGGTCTTTTCCTATTTATTAAAACAGACCTAGAATTGTTTCTAGGATGATTATTCTTATTGGGCCCTAGTGGCCCATTTAGTTTTAGACAAAAGGACCACCCTGAAGGGTTTGGCCCAGCTCGGCCCACTCCTCACTGCCTCTCTCTCTCCCTCGAGCTTATCCTCTCCTCCTCTGACCCCGACCCCATGGCCGGCGATGCCGCCACCGGCGATTCCCGCTGTTGTAGGCCGTTCTGGTCGCCGCCGTGGTGTACTAGGGGGTTGTCAACGACGCATGTTCGTTCCATCCAATTGGATTCGAGACTTGGGCTCTCCTGCAATGGATCGATGCCTCTCTAAATCCTAGGGTTTGGGGTTTGGCATGTGTTCAAGTGATGCCGTCGCCGTCGTGGTCCCGCTTGTGGTGATGTGGTGGATTCGTGTGCTGCTGTGGTCGCCATCGTGGCTGGTGCAGGTTGCAGCGCCCCCTGGGTGCTCCCTGTGCCGTCGTGGGTTCGTCGGCCAATCTGCTTCCTCTTCAATTTCTTCAGCGAGGACCTACGGTGAGTTTCATTCCTTCCCCCTGGTGCTTTCTGTGCTTTTTGATTCGATGCTAGAGGCTGGCAGTGTCCTCTCTGTCTATTTTCTGATTCAGTTTAGGATGATTATCCATTTAGGGTTCCTGTTATGTGATTGATCATTTACTGGATGATTTGAATCATGTTTGGTTGATCTGTATACATGCTAAATGATTATTTGCATGAGGCTTGTTGCTTAAAATGATAGATGATGTTTCTGGTGGCTTACTAGATGATTTGATGCTTAGATTGCATCTGATTCAGATGATATTGTTGTTTGGGAAACATGCTTGGTAAAGCCAATGACTTGATAGCTTTCCACTGTTTATTTGATTCATGGTCATGATTATGATAAGATACAGCTACTGTCTTAGTGCTGTTAGCTTGGGAATTAACATGTGGTCATGATCTCAAAAGTGAAGTGTAACATAGGAATCTCCTAGTTATGATTCCTGTGTTAACAGGAAGATGATTAGTTAGTTGATTTTCTGAATCTATGATGATTTATTGTCTTTCCTGATTCATATTGGACTGTTCTTGTGACACCATCATGGCATGGCACACAAGAATAACTCTAATCCATTGATTGGGTTGTTTGATACTTAATGACAAAGTTGGTCTGAGAGATAAACATAGATGTTTCTTTTCTGAATTCTCTAAGACCAATGATGTTGGTCTGAGGCTTAGGGATTTAGATCTTATCTAATTGGTTCATCTAGATAGTCCTGGTAGTGGTACCAGTTATTCTTGATTGAATCAAAGCTTGGAAAAATGATAGTGAGCTTGACCATGTTATGGATCCTAAGGATTTGTTCCTAAGGTGCTTCCCTTCCTTTAGGGATGTGCCTAGAAATAGATCATAGGTATATGCATGATTGAATGGTAAAATATAGTTTGACAACCAGAGCAAGGATGTTGCTCTGAGCTCTGGTTGGATCCTGGTATTGTGCTGTTTGCCTTTAGAGTTTTTAAAAATCCCTATGATGGATTCACCCCACTTGGGTGTTTTCTGAGGTTTTGTTTTATAAAACAACACATGTTTCTCTCTAAATAAGATGATTAGATCATGTGAAGGTTTTATGAAACTCACCACAAAATCTAATGATGGTGTAGTAAGTTGATGATCATGATCTTGATCTGGTTTTGCTGGACTCCTGTGCTTGATCTTGAGCTGGCCCTGCTCCTCCTAGCTCCTGGCTTGATCTTGCTATCCACCTGATCCATCCCCCTCCTTATGTCACTATCCTGGTGATGTTTGATTGATCCTTAGTTGGTTTGGTTGCTGGCTGTGGTGCTTGGTTTAGCTGATGTCTACACTGGTTGTTCTTGTGTGTTGTGTAGTGGAGTGATGCACTAGTGCCTCCCACGGCTGTGCTTGTGGTTCTGTGAGATTAGGTTGTTCTGTGAGGTAGACAACACACCACATGCATGTTGGCGTGTGTCCTTCCTGTGTGCCTGCTATGCACTTGTGGATATGTTTAGAATTTTGAACTTACTCTTACCAGGTTACTTTCATCTGGCTGGTGATTTTTCCCCTCTTGGCTATTATTTTACTTCTGGCTTTGAATTTATGAAAGATGAATTCTTTCATATTGGTGAAACTTGCCCCTTTTTAAATGTCTCAATGATGAATTTTTCAAGTGCATTTCACTGACATGTCTGAGAGAAATAATACTAACACTAATCTTCTTTTGTTTTTATTTAGTCTTTGTTTTGCAGGTACAAAGATAAAGATGAAGATTTAGTTTAGATTTAGATATAGGATAATTAGTAAATATTCCAATGTAATTTTCTTATTCTTTTGTAATTTTATTTTATTATTCTTGTAATCTTTCAATTGTAATAAAGATAATATTATGATTAATAAAGAATATTCCTATTTCTTTGTATATTTACTTTTGTAAGTTATGTGGATGATTCAAATAAGTTATAATTTTATAACTTGATTATATATATTGATGATAAGAAATAAACTTTATATTCATTTTTGTTTTTCTTTGGATAGAATTCAAGTTGTAATATTTATCTCTTAATTGAATTAAGATTCAAAACTTATATCTAATTTATTTGAATTATAATTCAAACACTCAATTCTAATATTTCAAATCCATTTGAAAACACATAACTCCTTAATATCATCTCAAAGTTTATAACAATCATCCTTTAAGACTAAACCTAATCTCAAAGTATGAAAGAAACATTGATCACTTAGGTTTTTATTTGGCGAAAAGTTTACCCACATTTTCACAGATGAATGCATGCAACAATCCATATTCCAAATCTACCCTTCGTTAGGTCCTAAATGCTGGGATGTTACAGACTTCCTCCCTTAAATTAAACTTCGTCCCGAAGTTTGTGGAGATGTACCTGAATAGTTCTGGATAAGCTTTTCTTAAATCCTCTTGTTTCCCCCATGTGGCTTCCCTTTCAGGGTGATGTTCCCACTGTACCTTGAAATAATTGATTGCTCTATTCCTTAATCTTTTCCAGTTTTCTTCCAATATCTTATAGGGCTTTTCAATATAAGTCAGGTCTGCTTGTAGTTCTATCTCTTGATGTGTGATTGCATCATCTGGAACTTTTAAACATTTACGAAGTTGTGACACATGGAAAACATTATGCACTTGAGACAATCTTGATGGTAACTCTAAAGCATAAGCTATAGTTTTGTTTTGACTCAGTATCTTGAATGGTCTAATGTATCTTGGACTCAATTTCCCTTTAACTCCAAATCTTTTCACCCCTTTCATTGGACTTACTTTCAAATAGACCATATCTCCCACTTCTGGGTGCCATGATCTTCGACTTTGATCCGCATAACTTTTCTGCCTGCTCTGGGCTATTTTCAGTTTATCCCTAATCTTATTAATGATGTCTTGTCTCTCCTTGATATAATCTGGCGCAAATTCTTTGCTGCTTCCAGGTTCATACCAACATATTGGTGATCTACACTTCCTTCCATACAGAACCTCATATGGAGCTTCCTTCAGACTACTCTGATAGCTATTATTATAAGAAAATTCTGCCAATGGTAGGTGATCTTCCCATGTTCCTCCAAAATCTACTGCACAAGCTCTCAACATGTCTTCTAGTATTTGATTTGTTCTTTCAGTTTGACCTCCTGTCTTAGGATGATATGTCGTGCTGAAATCTAATTTTGAACGAAGTGCTTCATGCAATTGCTTCCAAAATGCTGAAGTAAACACTAATCCCCTATCAGTTACGATCTTTTTGGGTACTCCATGCTTACTTACTATCTCTTTGACATATACTTCAACTAACTTCTTAGCATTATCCTTTTGGTTCACCGGAATGAAATGTGCACTCTTTGTAAGTCTGTCCACAATTACCCATATCATATCCTTCCTTTTTGTTGTCATAGGCAATCCTGTAATGAAGTCCATGCTTATTTCCTCCCATTTCCATTCAGGAATTTCTAAGGGTTGTAATGGTCCTGCTGGACTTTGATGTTCAGCTTTCACCCTTTGACAAGTATGGCATTTAGATACATATTTAGCAATATCTCTTTTCATGTTATTCCACCAGAATAGTCCTTTTAAGTCCATATACATCTTAGTACTCCCTGGATGTATGGAATAAGGTGTATCATGTGCTTCTTTGAGTATGACATTTCTGATCTCAGTCACATCTGGAACACATAGACGGTCTTGGAACCATAAAGACCCATAATCCCCAAGGAGAAAAACTGAATTTTTCCCTTGAGATATCCTCCGAATTTCTTCAGCAATAAAAGGATATTCTTCTTGATGTCTAAAAATTTCTTTCTTAAGATCACTGACCTGCTCTGCAAGTACCTGCATAGAAGCTAATCCTCCAAGAACCTCTGTTCTGATGAATTGAAGCTATAATATTTCCAAGTTCATTTGTAACTCTTTTGGTAGCTCCCTATTGCTAGGCTGAATATCTGCACTCTTTCTTCTTGAAGCATCTGCTACAACATTTTCCTTCCCTGGGTGTAATTAATTGTTAAGTCATAATACTTGATTAGTTCCAACCAACGCTTCTGTCTCATATTCAATTCCTTTTGAGTGAAGAAATATTTGAGACTTTTATGGTCAGTGTACAACTCACATCTGGCTCCATAAAGAAAATGCATCCATCCTTTCAGTGCAAAAACTACTGCTGCTAACTCTAAATAATGAGTTGGATAGTTGACTTCATGTGGTTTCAATTGTCTTGAACCATAAGCAATCACTTTCCGATCTTGCATTAATACACAACCCAGACCTTCTTTAGATGCATCATAGTATACGGTGAAGTCCTTCCCTATTTCAGGAACTACTAAGATTGGAGCTGTGGTTAATCTAGTCTTAAACTCTTGGAAACTTGCTTCACATTTCTCATCCCACTTGAATGGTGTATTCTTCCTTAATAATTTGTTCATTGGTCCGGCTATTTTGGAGAAACCTTCAATGAATCTCCGATAATAACCAACCATTCCTAAGAAACCTCGAATTTGCTTCACATTGGTCGGTGCAGTCCACTCTAGTACCGACTGAACTTTAGATGGATTCACAGCAATCCCATCCTTACTGATCACATGACCGAGGAATTCTACCTCATCTAGCCAGAACTCACACTTACTGAACTTAGAATAAAGCTTATGCTCTCTTAAAGTCTGCAATGATATTCTCAAATGGTCATCATGCTCTTCCTTATCCTTGGAATATATCGGAATATCATCAATAAAGACGATGACAAACTTGTCCAAATATGGCATGAAGATCTTGTTCATCAGATTCATGAATATTGTCGGTGCATTGGTCAAACCAAATGGTACTACCAGATAATCATGGTGTCCATATCTTGAGACAAATGCTGTTTTTGGAACATCTTCCGACTTGATTTTTATTTGATGGTATCCAGATCTTAAATCGATCTTTGAAAATACTCCAGCCCCTTTCACCTGATCAAATAGATCTTGAATTCTTGGTAAAGGATACTTATTCTTGATAGTCACGTTGTTTAGATTTCTATAATCACCACACATCCGTCTTCCACTATCTCTCTTATCCACAAATATTACTAGTGTTCCCCATGGTGATACACTTTCCTGTATAAATCCTTTTCTAACTAACTCATCAATTTGATCTTTGAGTTCTTTCAACTCTTTGGGTCCCATTTTATATGGTGCTTGAGCTATTGGTGATGTACCAGGAATTAGGTTAATGGTGAACTCTATCTCCCGGTCTGGTGGCATTCCCGGTAACTCTGTTGGAAAAACATCTTGGAATTCATTAACTACAGTAATCTCTTCCATTCTGACTTCTTTCATTGAATTCAACTACAGATCCACCATGATATGACTGTGCTTATCTACTTGATAAACTATCCTTGATCCACTTGGAGTTTTGATTGAGACAGTTTTCTCCTCACAATTTATCCGAGCTCTGTGTTCCATCATCCAATCCATCCCCAGCACTACTGCCATTCCCTTCAAAGGAATCACATAAAGATCTGCGAAATATGTACAACCACAGATCGAGATAACCTAATCTTGTTTTATGTGGCGTACAATCACATTCTCTCCTGCCGTAACTACGGTCATAGGACTTTCTAACATTGCCCTTCTAATCCCGAACTTATCACAAAATTCTTCAGAAATGAATGAAGTAGTTACACCAGTATCAAATAGAACTTTGCCGGGATTGGTAAGGATATTGGGCATACCTATCACTGCATGCTCCAAATTATCCACCTCCTCGAGGGTTGCACAGTTCAGTTTTCTGGTAGGTCGGTTTCTCTTGCCATTGTTGTTCTTGCCATTATTTCCTCCTTTATTGGGTTGTCCATTTCCTCCACTGGCTTGCCCTCCTCCCTTGGTAGGCCATCCTCCTGGTGGTTTTCTCGGACAATCTGGCTTGATATGCCCCTTTTGACCAGAACCGTAAAAGATCAATACAGGCTTTTTGCATTCCCTCTGGAAATGCCCTAGAATTCCACAATTGTTACAGATAACATTCCTTCTCGGATTGGATTGATTTCCACAACTTCCCTTGTTATTGTTATTGTTATTGTTATTGTTGTTGTTGTTGTTATTGCCATAATTCCTATTCCGAGTTTGAACTCCAGGTTGGGTTTAGGTTTGCTTGCCTGAATCCTCTTGGTTTCCTTCTTGGATCTCTTCCTCTGATCCTCTTGGACATTCTTGTACTCATCTTCAAAAGTAATGACTGCATACAACAACTGCTGATAAGTTTTCTTATTGGCTAACCTTAGCTGCATCTTCAGAAACGGATTTAATCCACGCAATAAACGCTTCTTCCACTTCTCTTCAGTGTTAACATCCTCCTCAGCATAACGAGACAGTTGGCTAAACTCTCGGATGTACTTCATGACACTAGTATATCCTTGCTGAAGCTCCTCAAATTCTCTCCGCTTCAACTCCATGACACTTTCCGGAACATGATATTCACGGAATCTCTGCTTGAACTCCTCCCAGGTAAACTCCCTTCCTGGTTGTTGCATGGCTAACTGATTTTCCCACCATGATGCTGCAGGTCCAGTCAGCAGATGAGTTGCATACCTCAAATTCTCCTCATCATTGCAACCTACAGTTTTCAGCTTCCTTTCTGTATCTGCTAGCCAGTCTTCTGCATCCATTGGTTCGGGAGCTGATGCAAAAGGTAACGGTATTGCATTCTGGAAATCAGATAGACTCACTCCTCCACCTTCAGGTGCCCTCTGATTTGCTCGCCCCAGCAGCTCTTCCATGAACTTGTTCTGGGTCTCTTGCATCATTTGCATGCATTGCATAAAGTTCTGCTCCATTAACGGCCTCATTGGTGGTGGTGGTGGTAATGCTTCTTGGTTTGCTGCATCTGCATCGGCCTTTTCCTTGGCCTCTCGCTCCATCCACTGCTGCTCAGTTTCCATTCCTACTCATGTATCCATGACCCTCTAGTCATGCAACATAAAGCGAATACTCATAGTTACATCATGCACATGTGTTCTGATCTCGACTTTACGCATAGAACTAGTCACACAATGAAGATCCAAAGAAAATCCAAATATGCATTTCACATATTTTACATAATATCATAATGATACAAAGTCATTACAACATATACCATATAGGTATCATTACAAAACTACCTTATTACTTGGGTACAATACAGAGTACTTGATACTACTGACTAATTGTCTCCTTCTAATAGTAACTACGTTCATTGTACATGCCTGACGTCCAACCATGATGACGTGTTGTTCGTCGCACAGTTTGTGGAACATATGGCCTTCCAGAAGGAATATACTATGTATCTGAAGTATCAGGACTTGAGTCATTACTCAACCTGAGCGTATTGACTCCCTCCAGCTAAGCTGAAAAATCTTCAGAAACATATTCAACATTATCTCCAGCCTGCATCTCCTGAGCTTCATTTCTTGAGTTGCCAACAGGATATGCAGATCCTGCCACTTCCCAGGTGCTCTCGTGGGCAAGATAGTTAAACACTGGATAATGTATATTCCCTGGGTTTTGAGAACATGTTGATGATTCAAACACTCTCTCCTCAGGATCTTCTTCTTCATCCTGGTTATCTATTGATATGGTATTTCTACTACTATTATTCGGGTTCATCATTGCACCCATCCAACTAGATTGTCCAACATTCCTGTCGGAACCATCTGTGGACATCTGGTGTTCATGAGATCCATTATATGATCCCATTCTCCAACCATCTGAATTCTCAATAGGAAGTTCTGAGTCAGAACCATCCTCTGAGCCCTTTGGTACTGCATACCGCATATCCATAGTAGGATCATGGGTAGGATCAGGTCTTGGTGAATAAGGATATGGTCTAAAATATACCTAATCTATAGGTATATCCTTAAAGATAGGTGTTGCACTACTACTTTCTTCTTTCTCTAACTGGAACGATAACTGCTTCCTCCATTCCGGATCATTTAGATCCTCTAACATGTCATTTTTGTCTTCAACAATCACTTGATGGGTCTTATAAAAAGATGCAACGAGTGTTTGATATATATCCATAAACTTGGAAGCTAACTTAGGATGCTTCTTAACCAAAGTAAGCTGATCCGGTATATGCTCCGAGTCTATAGAATCATGAGGTATCATAGAGAATGTGCTACCTACTAGCTCCTTGGTTTTCTGCTCCCGGATATTAGCTATCGCCTCCACAACAGCGACATGATATGCTGCTAAATGAATCCTACCTTCTCCTATAGGTAAATCATGATATAATCCAAGCTTCTCTGGAAGTTGGATACTCACACGATACTTGGATAACATCCGGCCATCACAGTAAGTGATAGTGTTTACTGGAATTCTAATAGGACAACTAAAAAGCTTTAAAAGTTGACGAAGTTGGTCTGTGAATGATCCTTGATAATCATCAAGAGTCTCCTCTTTCCTTACCAAAGTCTGTTTTGGAAACTTTGGTGCCATAACTCTGTATATCATAAAAATAATTTTGATTAGTATCCAATAATATATTCCATCATAACAAAGAATTATCGCACTAAAATATAATGGAATATTCTCATTTGAATACCCATTATATCACTTTTAGAGAATTCTTTATCGTTGCTAAATTTTTCCTACAGGTAATACCCTTTACTAGGTTTCCAACCTAAGGTCAAAGCAATTTGCTCTGATACCAACTACGGTGACCCAGCATACCACTGCATGTGTAGTACACTATAGTCGTTGACATGACATCCACAAAACACCGTTCCGTAAATATCACATCCCTTAGAGTGGTACAACAGAAACATTGCGGGTCCATATTACAAAAGTACACACATTATTATTATTACAATATCGGAAGTTCAAGACTTCCAAAAGATTCAACTTACAAACCAAAATATAAAGTGTTTCAGCGGAATTTAAAAGTAACAACTCCGACTAGGAGTTGAGCTCAACAGCTTATTCTATAGAGTTCATGTTGCTCGGCTCCGTTGGTTACTATTAACTAGGGATACTTAGTTGGACTCATTATCATCGACGCCATAGCGGATTTCGTAATCCACTCCTTCAACCCCTCCGAACAGATCAGGTTCCTCGTAGAACATGGCATTCGGGTGCATACATTGGCACGTCTTCGGGATCCTCAGAGTCTAAGCAAGGGATCAAAGTAAAGAATGAGTAACAGCGTTACCCAACAAGTTCATTAAATGCAAGGTGGGAAGTTTGATGCTCTAACTACCACCTCGGATTATGAATCCTTGGCACTATGAAATTTATGTAAATCTTTCTTCAAAGATTGATTTTATTATGAAAATCTATGACCATCAGCTTTCACAGGTTGACCAGAACTTTCATGGAGTTCCTTTCCTGCCGCGTTTGTAGCTCCTTCCCGGAACAGGGAGTAACAAGTTACAATTTTTACACTCTGCAGAGGTGCGTTACTTTACCCATGAGAGATCAACTCCTTGTTGCATAATCGGGCGTACTTTCCCGTCCACAATTCCATGATGTGGGGTCCAGTAGTTGGTCCAAGCCAATCACTGCCCCCTTCGCGACCCCGCATGCCTCCTTGGTGTACACCATGCCCACATAATGAATTACGGTAATGGTTTGTACAAACCATTAGATGCCAGAACTATCGTGGGATGATGAGGGTTCCCACCCATATGCTGCATATCCTCTACGAATTACCAATTAATATGCATGGTACGAGGATAACAGCCACGACCTGCACATTCGGCTTCATGCGAGAGGAATAAGATACAGCTGACTTCTCTGTCCCATTCCAAATCTCATGGCTAACGCGTAATATACGGCGCTAGAATCACTGATGTCAGGGTTATTAAGTCCCTATTTGATCATCATTGTTGCAATTAGAACACTAAGTTCTATTTCTCCATTATATCACCACTTAGGATGATATCTATGATTTCTTTATTTGTGAAAACAATATTTTATTTCTCTTATAGCATATATGATAACACACAATTTGCAAATACTTTGATAAAGACTCTTCAAAGGACATGAGCAAGTGATGAAGTTGCCTTGTGATGGCAAGGTAATGAAATATGATGCTTGCACTGGACCTTGATCTTCTATGTCTACAAAAACATCATTATTGCCCAGTAAGGACAATATTTAAAGAAGCAAAATGATTATGCAAGTAATGTAATGTATTATTTAATTCTATATGATATATTGAATTAGTTTATTTTATTTCCTTTTTATTTGACTTTTATTGATTTAATAATTCTTTTTAAGAATTATCAATTATACATTAAAAATTGTTATTAAATATTTATTTAGTATTTTTCAAAAATACTATAATATTAATATATAATGAAAGTGATTTTTATTTATTTCTATCATCTTTCAATAATTTTGTAAAATTCCATAAGGAATATATAAATTACAAAATTCTTATAAAATTTTAAATGTCCAAAATTTTATATTTTATTTGGATAGAGTGGATTATTGTGAATCCAAAAGTATTTAATTTATAGTTTTTGGACTTCTATTTTATTTTCTAGAATTTATTTAAGTCTAGGGGTATTTTGGTCTTTTCCTATTTATTAAAACAGGCCTGGAATTGTTTCTAGGCTGATTATTCTTATTGGGCCCTAGTGACCCATTTAGTTTTAGACAAAAGGACCATCCTGAAGGGTTTGGCCCAGCTCGGCCCACTTCTCACTGCCTCTCTCTCTCCCTCGAGCTTATCCTCTCCTCCTCTGACCCTGACCCCGTGGCCAGCGATGATGCCACCGGCGATTCCCGCCGCTATAGGTCATTCTGGTCACCGCTGTGGTGTACTAGAGGGTTGTCGACGATGCACGTTCGTTCCATACAATTGGATTTGAGCCTGGGGATCTCCTGTAATGGATCGATGCCTCTCTGAACCTTAGGGTTTGGGGTTTGGCATGTGTTCAAGTGTTGCCGCCGCCGTCATGGTCCCGCCTGTGGTGATGTGGTGGATTCATGTGCTGCTGTGGCCGCCGTCGTGGCTGGTGCAGGTTGCAGCGCCCCCTGGGTGCTCCCTGTGTCGCCGCGGGTTCGTCGGACAATCTGCTTCCTCTTCAATTTCTTCAGCGAGGACCTACGGTGAGTTTGATTCCTTCCCCCTTGTGCTTTCTGTGCTTGTTGATTTGATGCTAGAGGCTGGCAGTGTTCTCTCTGTCTATTATCTAATTTAGTTTAGGATGATTATCCATTTAGGGTTCCTGTTATGTGATTGATCATGTGCTGGATGATTTGAATCAATGTTTGGTTGATATGTATACATGCTAAATGATTATTGGCCTGAGGCTTGTTGCTTAAAATGATAGATGATGTTTCTGGTGGCTTACTAGATGATTTGATGCTTAGATTGCATCTAATTCAGATGATATTGTTGTTTGGGAAACATTCTTGGTAAAGCCAATGACTTGATAGCTTTCCACTGTTTATTTGATTCATGGTCATGATTATGATAAGATATAGCTACTGTCTTAGTGTTGTTAGCTTGGGAATTAACATGATCTCAAACAGTGAAGTGTAACATAGGAATCTCCTAGTTATGATTCATGTGTTAACAGGAAGATGATTAGTTAGTTGATTGTCTGAATCTATGATGATTTATTGTCTTTCCTGATTCATATTGGACTATTCTTGTGACACCATCATGGCATGGCACACAAGAATAACTCTAATCCATTGATTGGGTTGTTTGATACTTAATGACAAAGTTGGTCTAAGAGATAAACATAGATGTTTCTTTTCTGAATTCTCTAAGACCAATGATGTTGGTCTGAGGCTTAGGGATTTAGATCTTATCTAATTGGTTCAGCTAGATAGTCCTGGTAGTGGTACCAGTTATTCTTGATTGAATCAAAGCTTGGAAAAATGATAGTGAGCTTGATCATGTTATGGATCCTAAGAATTTGTTCCTAAGGTGCTACTCTTCCTTTAGGGATGTGCCTAGAAATAGATCATAGGTATATGCATGATTGAATGGTAAAATATAGTTTGACAACCAGAGCAAGGATGTTGCTCTGAGCTCTAGTTGGATCCTGGTATTGTGATGTTTGCCTTTAGAGTTTTTAAAAATCCCTATGATGGATTCACCCCACTTGGGTGTTTTCTGAGGTTTTGTTTTATAAAACAACACATGTTTCTCTCTAAATAAGATGATTAGATCATGTGAAGGTTTTATGAAACTCACCACAAAATCTAATGATGGTGTAGTAAGTTGGTGATCATGATCTTGATCTGGTTTTGCTGGACTCATGTGCTTGATCTTGAGCTGACCCTGCTCCTCCTAGCTCATGGCTTGATCTTGCTATCCACCTGATCCATCCCCCTCCTTATGTCACCATCCTGGTGATGTTTGATTTATCCTTAGTTGGTTTGGTTGCTGGCTGTGGTGCTTGGTTTAGCTGCTGTCTACACTAGTTGTTCTTGTGCCTCCCATGACTGTGCTTGTGGTTTTCTTAGATTGGGCTGTTCTGTGAGGTTGACAACACACCACATGCATGTTGGTGTGTGTCCTGCCTGTGTGCCTGCTATGCACCTGTTGATATGTTCAGAATTTTGAACTTTACTCTTACCAGGTTACTTTCATCTGGCTGGTGATTTTGCCCCTCTTGGCTGTTATTTGACTTCTGGCTTTGAATTTATGAAAGATGAATTCTTTCATATTGGTGAAACTTGCCCCTTTTTAAATGTCTCAATGATGAATTTGTCAAGTGCATTTCACTGACATGTCTGAGAGAAATAATACTAACACTAATCTTCTTTTTTATTTAGTCTTTGTTTTGCAGGTACAAAGATAAAGATGAAGATTTAGTTTAGATTTAGATATAGGATAGTTAGTAAATATTCCAATGTAATTTTCTTATTCTTTTGTAATTTTCTTTTATTATTCTTGTAATCTTTCAATTGTAATAAAGATTATATTATTATTAATAAAGAATATTCCTATTCTTTGTATATTTACTTTTGTAAGTTATGTGGATGATTCAAATAAGTTATAATTTTATAACTTGATTATATATATTGATGATAAGAAATAAAATTTATATTCATTATTGTTTTTCTTTGGATAGAATTCAAGTTATAATATTTATCTCTTAATTGAATTAAGATTCAAAAATTATATCTAATTTATTTGAATTATAGTTCAAACACTCAAGTCTAATATTTCAAATCCATTGGAAAACACATAACTCCTTAAGATCATCTCAAAGTTTATAACAATCATCCTTTAAGACTAAATCTAATCTCAAAGTATGAAAGAAACATTGATCACTTAGGTTTTTATTTGGCAAAAAATTTACCCACATTTTCACAGATGAATGCATGCAACAATCCATATTCCTAAATCTACCCTTCGTTAGGTCCTAAATGCTAGGATGTTACATACTGTACTGAATTCAAAGATAATTCATGAGTAGTCACTAGTACTATTTACTATCCATAAACTATAATCACACCTTTATAAGGAAATAAATGATACTATGCCATTATAAAATCAAGAAACCACTACACCAAGTAAAAGTATGTCACATCCCAAAATTTTCCAAATTTTGTAATGTGAAAAATAAATAAACAAAATAAATAATTGTTGAAATTTAGGGTGAAAAGAAACCTTTTGTTTTAAAATGGAAACATCAAAACCCATCTTGAACAAACTTTCAATAAAATTTGAATCCAACTAAATTCAAATCAAGTGAGATGCATTCTTCATAAATGCAACTTGAAATTCAAACTTAGAAAAGTTAAACCAAAACTCTAGAACCCTAATGGAAGAAATCATTTCCAAGATCTCTCTAAGACTATGGAATTGATCCATATAAAAATTCAGCAACAATCATTTTAAAATGATCAAGAAGGACAAATAAAAATATTATAAAACCATAGAAATTGATTTCATTCAATTTGGAACCATGGATACAAACTCATGTATATAATAAGATAAAAGGAAATAATTTTCAAAGCTAATAAATCTCCTATCTAAAATCCATACCAAATTGTGAACAAATGAATCCTAAAGGGATTTAAAAAGATAAAGAAAATTAAATAAAAATATACAAATTGGAATCACCAATTTTGGATCTATAAATAAAAAGATATGGATTTTATAAGATAAAGAAAGAAAGAAATAAATAAATAAGGAATATTTAAAAGGAAAATTAAATCTTGGGCAAATCCATAAGGAAATGGAATAAACATAATCCAAATCCAAATAAAATAAAAGGATAAAGAATATTCAAATAAAATAAAATGGCCTTAACCAAATTCTATTCCATTTGATTAAAGACAAAATCCCTAATAAGAATGATTATTTAAATCATGGGAAAATAATAATTGGAATTTACCCAAGTGGAATAAAAGTTATTTAATTACCTTAAATGGAATCAAAGTAATCATCTAAATAAAATTTATGGAAATAAAACCATATTTCATTTCATTGGAATAAAGACATTTACCCAATTTAAATGATTAATATATCATATGAAAATATTTCAAATAAATCAAAATGAATTATTCAACACCCTTTTGAATAAATAAAACCTACTGGAAATGGTTTTGATAAAAATTTGAATTTAAATAAGAATGGAAATTATATTTAAAATCTTATTTGAATAAAGGGAAGTTCCTAATTTAAATAAAATATAAACCATAAAAGAATAAAGGAATTATTCTAAAATAGACTTAAAATAACTATTCAAAACAGTATATAAATATACTGAACATTTGAAAAAGGTTTGAATTCAAACAAGGTTTGAAATCATTTGAATAAAATCAAAACAGAAATCTAAATAGAAAAAGAAAAATGAAACAGAACAACAAAAGGAAAGGACCCAGCCCAGCAAACCAGGCCCAGCAAGCCCATTTCCTTCTCCCCCGCAGAAGAACGTTTCACACCAAAGCTTTAGACCACAAAGTCACTGACCGCTGGACCCTACCCTTTCTCTCTCTCTTACGCTAACGAAGCAGCCCCACCTGTCAGTCATCTCTTCAACCCGCCGTGACCAGTTCTTTCTTCCTCCTCTCTCCCGTTTCAGCTTTGATTCCGCAACTTAAATTCGTCTTAATTCCGCGAGTCTTCCGCTGCTGCAATCATGCACGATAAATCGCCCGCATCTCCTCTACCTTTCCCCCTAGACGTTGCCTCATCTCTGCCCCCAGGCTGCTCGGAATTTGCTCGAGACCTCCCTCTGCTCCGGCGAAGCTTCTTCTCCAATTCTGGCCAGTCACCGTCGCGCCTTTGCCCCTCGACCACACGAGCTTGTTCGCAAGGACCGCCCGCACCTGCCAGTACCTCGCACTCGCCCGCGCGCGCTCCCCTCGTCAGCAACCTCAACGACAACACGCGCTCTTTCACACGCGTGCACTCGCCACAACCTTGCGCATCTAACAGCGTTTCTATCTGGCTCCAGCATGCACCGCAGCTTCGCCTCCGTCTTCGACAAAGGGTGCCCAAGCCAGTGAGCTTCTTTGGCGAGCAATCCCTGACGACTCTGCGCGCCCCTTCGACAACTGCAGCATCATTGAGAATCAGCACGCCACGGCGAACTCGGTGAGCATCCTCCTTTTATCTATCTCTTCCTGTATTGCCGGCACCGCCCACGTCTGACCGCGCCGCCGCCAGCTACCGCCGCCAGCGCCGCCCGTTTTTGGTTATTCGATTTAGGCCGTAGGATTTTGATCGGATGCACACGATAGATTCATTAACCGAAGAGGTATCATGTGCTATGAGCCATGCGATGCACATTAGATCTGACGCTCCACGTTAGCTGATCCGTGCGAACCGGTACCGACGAATCAGAACATGACGCGTGGCCAGCCTTTGATTTAAAAACCAAATTTTGTTCTATGGAATGTTCAAATTTGCAAAAATCACAACTTTTGATCCACACGTTCAAATTTTACAAATTTTATATAAATGGAATCAGAAAGAAGAATTCTATCCAACCATGTACTTTGTTTACTAATTTGCTTCTGTAAAATTGGTTGTATTTATAGAAACTTGTGTAGTCATATTTTGTGTATAAAATTCATTCCAAAAATATTTTTAGGGTAAAATATTTTGAAAATGGATTGTTTTGAACCTACTGACCATAGAAACCAACTTATGAATTTAAAATTGTATTTTGTGAGGCTAAGGAATAAATCTTTGAATTAAAGCATTTCTAGTTAAATAAAAATGTTGTTTATGTTTTAAAAAGGCTTTTTGAGTAAAACCTTTGGAAAATGATTTGAATTAAACTCTCTGACCCTAAACACCAAGTTTTGGGATTTAAAAATATATTTGATGCACCCTATAAAATTATTACTTTGCTAAAATGCAATTCCAACAACATAAAATATTGCTTTGGTATAAAAATGGTTTATAGGTAAAAACTTTTGAAAATGGTTTTAATAATAAACACTTTACCATAAAACACTAACATTTGTGTTTAAAAATGTATTTTTCAAACCCTAGAAAATATTCCTTTGATTTAAATCAATTCTAGCAAAACAAGAATGATTCAAATGGCCATTTTCACTAACTTAATATCAAATGGTTTTTCTACTTTTATAAATGACCAATAGATGCTTTAGAATTTTTATGGCCTAATGGAAACCAATTTTCCAAATAAAACAATCTTTGGCATGCTTGCATGCATTGCTTTGTTTTTACTATTCTATGTGTTGAGTTGTTTGAATGATAGTTTGAATTTGTGCCTTGATTGAATTGTAGTGAAATTTGAAGAGTGTGACTATTGCAAGATCAAGGAGTGAACTTATATTCTCTACCAAAAAGGCAAGTGGTGCTTCATACTTTTGTCCTATTATTTTCACTATGCATTAGTGATATTTCTAAGTAGGACTTGCATGGAATTTTTGCTAAGTATAAACTATGCCATGGGAAATCCTAGTAGATGAAACCTTAGTAGAATTTTCCTAAGTCAAGATTCCTACTACTATCATGCTTAGCTTAGCTAGTAGAAAACAAGGGTGGACTATATTCATACTATGGAATATTTCTAAGTCAAGGACTTGTGTTTTGTTTAATAAAACAACTAAGTGAATGAAACACCTAGGTGGAATGGTGGAATGGTTTATGTTGAGTGGTTACACAAGGCCAGGGGACTAGTGAACCTTGTGTATCTCACTTGTGGAATGCCACCCAGGAACAAAGAGATTTGAGATGTCAAATGTTGAGAAGCTTCAAGTGCAACCACTTGGAATTATGGGCTCTGCCTAGATCATATAGGTTGCAATAACTTAGCCAAATGGACAGTTGGTGGTAGGGGATGATAGGTTGGAACGCGTCCATTCTGGTCTAAGGGAAGGCTTCTGAAAGATCTTGTCTCGATGCGTCGAGTCTTATGGGAAAAGTGCACCACCTCTCGAGAGTGTAAAATCTAAGTACTTAGCCGTGTCCTCGGCAATGGAAAATTTGAGCATCAAGACATGGAAGCTATCAAGAATCTCCTCATCCCAATTTCTAATTTAAAAACTTGTGGTTGAACAAGGGTTAAAGGATCACCAATTTCTATTAGTAGATGCCTTGGGTGATTTTGACAAACAAAAACTTAGTGTTTTCAAATGATAAGGAAAATCTATTTTGAGCAAAGCAAGCCTAAGCTCCACCTAGCCAAATGCATATAGATGATAGACTCCACTATACTACCATAGTATCACTTGCCAATACAATTCAAATGTATTGACCCTTGTGGCTGTAACTTAATATGTTGCAGGTTTGTTTGATGTTAGTGAAGCGTGTTGATTAGGATTACAAGTCTACAACCAACATGATAGCATGTGGAACTTTGAAGATGAAGGACTCCATGCTATAGTTATTTCTGCTGCATTGAAATGAGATAGCAAAATGATCTATGTAAGATGTAATGAATTATTTTATTCCTGGTTATAAAGTTGTATTATGACCTTTGTTTCTTGGTATTACATCTTAACTGTGGATGCTAGCTATTGATCCAGGGACTAGCATTGTAAACACAGGGATCTCTACCTTATTAAAGGTTGGGACCTCTACAAAGTATAACCATTCTTAGGTAACTTTAAGGAAACATTATAAAGCACACAAGGTACAAAAATCATAAACATTACACCTTAAACCCATCTATGTTTTAAAGTTAACTTTAGTCTACAAGACTTTAAATATCATACTAAAGACATTATTATATATTTTATAATTAACTTTGGTCTGTTATAGTTAAGTCATAAAGCATCTCAAGTCCAAACTATTCAAGCAAGAACAAACAACCTTGACCACAATTGATAAACCACAAAGATTGTTTAAACCTTAATAAAGAAATCTTTTCTTCAAATGTTATTATTTTTGCCACTTTAGTCAACAGATAACACTTAAGCTCTTTATAAGTGACATTACTTATAAAATAAAATTTGAAGATAAACAATTATAGTGTAATCAATCTTGAGTAGCATTCCATATGTGTGTATCTTATTTTTGTATGATATTATAAATACATGTTATTCACACACACTCACAAGCCTTAATAAGAAGCACAAGTATGAAACTTATCTAAAAGGACAACACATTCTAAAGAAACCGTTTCCAATTTCCGAACCCTAGATCAACGTTATCCCCGGGATTCGAGTTTATCAACTTGCATTACATTACTTATGCATAAAAGCATCTTGCTTATTTAAACATTAGTCCTTACCGACCAATGATGCTGATTTCAGATATTGGATCTTATATTGTCTCGAAGACCGTGAGTGCATAATATTGCAATCACAAAAGGCAAGTTCACACTTGCTCATGTCCTTTGATTATTTTATGTAAAGTATTTTTCAAATCCAGTGTTGTCATCACCTGCATTTGTAAATGGTCAGAAAACACTATTTTTTATAATAATGTGAACTATTGGTTACTGATCCAGGGTGATCAGCTAATCTATTAAATCTGGTAGTTGGAATACCACTGTTCAGGACTATATCACCTAGGATTTAATAACCAATGTCGCCAGTGATTCTTGCGCCGTATATTACGCTTTGGCCATGAGATTTGGAATGGGACAGAGAAGTCAGTTGTATCTTCTTCCTCTCGCATGTTGCCGGATGTGCAGGTCATGGCTGTTATCACTCGTAGCGTGCATATTAATTGGTAATTCGTAGAGGATATGTAGCATATGGGTGGGAACCCTCATCGTCCCACGATAGTTCTAGCATCTAACGATCTATACAAACCATTGCCGTAATCCAATATGTGGGCATGGTGTACACCAAGGAGGCATGCGAGGTCACGAAAGGGGCAGTGATTGGCTTGGATCATCTTTTGGGCCCTACCTCATGGAATTGTGGACGGGAATAAGCTGTCCGGTTGTGCAACAAAGAGTTGATCTCTCATGGGTAAAGTAACGCACCTCTGCAGAGTGTAAGAACTATAACTTTTTATTCCCTATTCCGGGAAGGAGCTGCGAACGCGGTGGGAAAGGAACTCCATGAAAGTTCTGGTAAACCCGTGAAGGCTGACGGACATAGCTTTTCAGAATAAAAGCAACCTTTGAAGAAATGTTTACGAAAACTTGCATTGCCTATGACCTACGGTCTGTGGTTGTAGATATAGTGCATTAGATACTCCTTTTCTATTGAACTTGCTGATTACGCTCGTACTCAAAGTAGCTTATTAATCCTTGCTAGATTCTGAAGCCAATACAGACGATGTCTATATCAAGTTATGCTCCAGGAATCATCATCCAAAGCTAAAGCTCTTCAACAAAGATAAGGAAGTCAACATATACATAAACTCAAGTGAAGGTGAAGTTACTGATTATATAGGAATATACTCTCTAACCAAAGAACCTATTTCTGTAGTGCATTGCAATAGCAGCAATGTCAACCCCTTAGTTAAGATACTATTCTTAATAGTATATTAGTTTCTGCGATGTTTATCTTTGATCCTTCTGTGCAAGAAGTTCTTTCTCTATTTTCAACCTAGAGTGTTCTCTAGATGTTGTATATAGAGTGAGTTGTAACCTTTAGCCATGTATTGGACCCGATGTGTTTCTGGTGTACCACTCTGAGGGATGTAATACTAGTGAACAGTGTTTCATTAGTGTTATGTCAACGACTATAGTGTACTACATCATGCAGTGGTATGATGGGTCACTGCAACCACCTCGAACTCGAGCCGCTCCCGCCTGAAGTTGCTGGTGGTGCCAAAGATGACGTCGAACCATATTCTGCCCAAGGGTATATTCCTTTCCCTAGGACAATGTCGTGGAAGGTCGTGTATGATGCCTCTAGGCTGCATAGCAGGATCCGCATAGCCGCGAGTGTGCTGGCGAACATCAGGTTGATGTCGCTGCCACCATCCATGAAGACGCGACTCATCTCTAATCCCCCAATCTGCGCCTCGAGCACCAGGGAAAAATGACCCGTGCGAGGTATTTGGCGTGGGTAATTTAAACGGTCGAATGTGATGCATGACTCCGAGCCACTAAGGTACTTAGGTATAGCAGTCGGAAAGGTGACAACCAGGTTGACATGTCGGGTGATCGTCTTCTGCACCCTTTTGGATGGACGTCCCTTTTGTATCATCATAGCCCCCAGTGGTCGTGGGTATGGATCTGCTCCATTATTCTAGGCCGGCGCAGCTGCAGGCTGTGCGGGTGCTCTAGGTGGCGGAGGTGGAGCTCCATGTGTGACGGCTCCTAGGGCGGGGGCAAATCCTGGATTCACCGCCTAGCGTTGCATCTAGGCGTAGCCTTCGTGGAGTTTCTGGAACTCCCTGCAGTCCTTGAGCATGTGACTGGCCTTCCTTTTGCCATCATGCTTGTTGATGTGGAAGTGAATGGTGCAAGTACCCGACAACTTGTTGAGTGCAGATGGCTCGTCATCGTGGTTGCGGCGTTGCCATGTTTGTGTTGGATTTCCGCTATCACGGTAGTTGCCACTGCGATACCCGTTGTTGCGGTTTCCATCCTCGTGGCAATCAGCGTAGCCAGCCACAACCATATCGACCTCTTCATGCTTGTCGTAGACGCGCGCTCTTATTTTTGCTCGGCGATCGCGTCTGCGTCCGAAGTCATCTTCGTCATCCGAACATGTTCGGTTGACGACATCCTCGCCATTGTCCCAGCGATTGGTGTTGTCCATCAAGTGATGGATGGTTTTGGGTTTGACGCACCTGAGCTCCTCTCTGAATTTGCGGAGCCTTACGCCGCCGTTGAAGGCATCGATTGCCCTTTCCTCTAAGATGTTTTTGGCGGAGTTCTAGATCACGGACCAATGTTGTATGTGCGAGCGGATGGACTCGTTGGAGCGTTGGAAACAGGTGCATAGCCCCTCGATTGAAGCCGGCCTTTTGCTGGTGCCTTTGGAGTTGTGTATGAAGCAGTACACCGGCTCTTCCTAGTTGCGAATGGATCTGGAGGGAAGGTTATTGAGCCAGGCTCTGGCCGCGCCCGTCAGCTACAGCTGAAGGCATTGCATGGGTGTGTTTTTGCTCCTGCCATGGAGCTTGACCGAAGAGACATGATCATCCAGCCAGATCTTTGGCTCCTGCATGCCGTCGAACTTTGGGTTGTCCAAAGGAATCTTTAAGCCTTTAGGCATCCGCGTTTGCCATAGGGCCCTGCTGAAGCACCTGGCGCCACATATCTCCGTGTCCTCCTCTTCGGATTTCGTGGAGCATGCATGTTTTGCGCGTGATTTGTCGATCTTGCGTTGTGTGAGATCGTCATGGTCATCGTAGTTGCGGCTCCTACGCCGTGGGCTGCGGAGACGCCGCGGCAGGTCATGCTCCTCCTCGTCAGATGGGGGTGTGCAGCTTCTGGTGAATTTTACCGCATCCTTTTTCTTTGGCTCCGGTGTCGCCTCGCCATGCAACGCGGCTTCGACAAGTCTGAGACCTGCAATTGCAGATTTATGGATTGCGTACCGGGGATCCCCCACCGGTGGCAGGTTTGCTGCTAGGTAGGTGGTGGCCGCCATGACCGCGGCCTGCGATGTCTTGGGCATGATGTTGCCTTGCGAGTCCACTGACATGAAGGATAGGTCGAGTGCCTTGGTGGCTCCGCACCGTGCAGTGGGGTCTATGCGCTCCATGCAGGAGCGGTGCTTACGGCTGTCATAGCCTTTCAATGAGGATCTATCGGTGGAAGAGAGTGCATCTCACCGCGCGCTTGACTTGTCAGTTGCTCTCCTGCATTGCTCGAGTTCCTTTTGTTGCACGACTTGGCGATTGTGCTCCTTGATGAGGAGCCGGTGATAACACATCAGCATGTTGCGAAGCATCGACTGGCAGAGGATCAGTACCTCGCACAACTTAGTGGACCCTCTCCCACTGAGCGTCGTTGAGACGGATCTCTTGGCGATTGCGATTTCCGCCGTTGGCAGCTTCGGGTGCCCCGTTCCCATTGGGATTGGCCGGGGTGGGCCGTTTCCTCAGTTCGCGACGTTAGGAGCTTGCGGGTTGGGAGGGGGATCCGTTGGCTCGGCTCCATTGGCAACGTGACCATCGTGGATGGCCGTGCACATGTAGCGATAGGGGAGATCATTGCTCCCACAACTCTCTGATCTAGAACTATAGGTTCCTTCCTCCGTAGGAGGGTCGTAGAGATCAGAGTTGAAGCTTCTGCTGTCATCTGAATCGCTTGTTAGCAACGGTGCGCTTAGGACACCGATCGGCGACACCCATGGAGCGGGTATGACTGCTGGAGGCAGTATTCGCTCAGGGAGGCGAAGGGTGCCGATCTGTCCCACCTGGAAGCAGAAGCGCCCAAACATCAGTTCGACTCCGTCTCCTACAGATTCGAAATTTTCGCGAGTTGCCGACGAGTGGACGGTGAAGTTGACGGCACCAAAGAAGAGGTGGTTTTCCATCGCGGATGAGTAGAAGATAGTGGTGGATGGGACCGTCACTGTCGCATGATCAGCGCCCCCAGTTCCCACATACGGCGCCAATTCACGAGGGTTCGACTCGTCAATGCCCATTGTTATGGACTTACGTTTAGAGAAGATGGGGAGGCTGGAGATCGCGAGACGGTTAACAGAATCGCAGAAAGGGGACACGAAGTTTACCTAGGTTCAGGCCCTAGGAGGGAAAACCCTACTCATGCTTGTCTGTTCTTTATTGATGACGATGCTGATGGTATGAGAGTTGAGAGCGCCTCCTCGTCGTGCCCTCCTAGCCTTTATATGGGGAAGCTAGGTCTTGGGGTAGGTCGAGTCGGTTACAGATTAGGGTAAACCCCTTTGAAATTCTATCTATACTTAGTCGTGACCTCCAAGAAGTCGAGTTCTCTCCGGGCTTAGGCCATCCGAAGTCTCCTTGGGCTTCATGTTTGCAGCAGGTCTTCGCGTGGGCCTCCACTAGGCTAGACCACGTAGGCTAACGTCAGGTACCCGTAGGGCATATCCATGTCACCCTCCCCCCATAATGCCAACATTAAGAAAATCAATCTCTTAATATCATATTGTCATATGTGAGCTTCAT
The DNA here is from genome assembly GCA_030063025.1 of Avena longiglumis. Lineage (NCBI taxonomy): Eukaryota > Viridiplantae > Streptophyta > Magnoliopsida > Poales > Poaceae > Avena > Avena longiglumis. Next base: position 143,425,716 of record CP125978.1, on the reverse strand, counting down.
TGATGAGTAGTGGCTATGAACCCAAGGATAATTCTTCGCGGTGTCATGACACAAACTCTTACATGGCGGCCTCGACCACTGCCCTCTTCGTGTTGAAGATTTGGTTCTTGGTTCATTTTATTTGGAGCTTTATTGAACATCTTCTCGGAGTTTTTACGGTTTTCCTGATTATTCACTGTTTGGCATCTTAACCCAAGCCCTTCCCTTACTACAGACCCTCTATCTCTCATATATGTTCCCAATACAACTATACCTGGCATTTTGGTTGAGGAGGATGATGGCTCAAATGATGTAGAGCTCTTTGGGGAACCCCAAGTGGAAGGTATGATGAGCACAGAAGCAAGTTATGAAACCAAGGTTATCGAACCAGTAGGAGAAAGAACCAACTCCCAAGGTGTTGCTAGCAACTTGGAACCTGCACAACACAACCACAATACTTTGCCCCAACTTACAGCGAGGTTGTCAATCTCATCGGTTTGCTAAAAACAATGGATTAAACGTATAGTGTGGAAGAAAGTAGTTGCTTTGTAGGAATTACAGAAAGTAATTGCAGAAAGTAGATTGAATATTAGTGGAAAGGAATGGACCGGGGTCCACAGTTCACTAGAGGTGTTTCTCCATAAGATAAATAGCATGTCGGATGAACAAATTACATTTGGGCAATTGACAGGATATAGAAAGCATAACAATGCATATACATGTCATAATGATCACTATGAGATTCGTTTGGGAATTACAACATAATACATAGACCGTAATCCAACTGCATCTATGACTAATAATCCACCTTTAGGTTATCATCTGAAACCCCTCCAGTATTAAGTTGCAAGCAACAGATAATTGCATTAAGCAAAGTGTGTAAAGTAAGCAATACAATTGTCCCATGGAAAAAGGATTGTTGTTTTCTCCCTAGTAGCAACAACACATCTACAACCTTAGAAGTTTCTGTCACTCTCCCAGATTACTAGAGGCATGAACCTACTATCAAGCATAAATACTCCCTCTTGGAGTCACAAGCAAGTACTTGGCCAGAGTAGCTACTAGCAACGGAGAGCATGAAAGATCACAAACAACATAGACATGATAGAATCAATAATCAATCTTGACGTAGTACTCAATATCCATCGGATCCCAACAAACACAACATATAGGATTACAAATAGATGATCTTGATCATGATAGGCATCTCACAAGATCTAAACATGATAGCACAAAGGAGGATAAACTACCATCTAGCTACTGCTATGGACCCATAGTCCAAGGATGAACTACTCACGCATCACTCCGGAGGCTGGCATGGTGATGAATAAGTCCTCCAGGGTGATCTCCCCTCTCCAGCAGGGTGCCAGGAAGAACTTCGGATCCCTCCCGATCTAGGGATGATGATGGCAGAGGCTACAGACTTTTTCGTGGATTTCTAATCGGGTACTTAGGGTTTCTGCCTCGAGGGGCTTATATAGGCGAAAGGGCAAGGTCGGTGGCTGCCTGAGGGGCCCATGCCATGCCTAGGCGCCGACAGGGGTGGGCCCGTGCCTAGGGGTGGTCTGGCCGACTCGTGGCCCTCCCCCGTCTTCACTTTGGACTCCGTCTTATGTCGAAAAAATAGGAACTACTTTTGTTCCGTCCAATGCCGAGAATATTTATTTACTAGCTTTTCTGAAACCAAAAACAGCAGAAAATAGGCAACTGGCATTGTGGCATTTTGTTGATAAGAAAATGTATAAAAATGCCTCAAAGTGTAGACAAAACATAAGATAGTTGATAAAAAACAAGAATGGAGCATCAACAATTATAGATACGTTTACGACGTATCAAGCATCCCCAAGCTTAACTCATGCTCGTCCTCGAGTAGGTAAGTGATAAAAAGAATAATTTTTGAGTTGACATGCACCATCACAATCTTGATCGAGATATTTGTAAAGCATTGATAGCTGGGATCAAAGTACTCTATCATAAGAATGAAAGATATAGTTCTAACAATAAGACATAGCAACTATGTTGCAATATGAAAAGGTACAAGCAAAAGATCATGAATAACAATGCATTGAAAGACATTTGTTTGTTTCACATATAGAAAACATAGCATGAGTGGTAATCAGCTTGTCCTTCATGGAATAGCAAAACATAAATGCATAGGACACCTTCAAAATTCATATGGGTGACTAGATACAAATAATTTAAGAACAAGCAATACCAAAATTATGAATCAATCAACAAGTTTTGGGACAATGCACATTGAACTAAGAATGACAATTATGCTCTCTTAATTGGTGCATAAAGATATAAGATGGATACTCAACAAAAAGTAAAAAAGAAAGTCCCTTCACAGAGGGAAGCAGGGATCTCAAGCTTCATAAAGAGCTTCCAAAAATTATGGTACTTACTAGCTTTGATCTCTCATTTCCCCTATCATTGTCATATTTAAGTGATTAAGGTTAAAGTGACACAAATATGAGTATATGCTTGACAAATCATAAGTTGAAAATCTCATGCCCCTTGCGTATGAGTACCGAACCTCATGCTACTTAACTTTGGTCACAAGCAAGTTCGTGTCATTGTAAGTATATGTGTATCATAGAGAACCGCCAACGGGGTACCCCTTGCCCCATGACACATGATCTATCACATATCAAAATTACAAGGCAACAGACAATGAGAATCTCAGCGGTATTTTTATTTGCTATGTGCATGGTTTTTATTGAGGATGCTTCACAGAATGCTCATTATGGTTATGCTTCAAGTTTCCACAATGATTAGGCATGGCTTAGGCTAGCCACCCAGGCGTTTTTCTAACACATATACAAACTCCATGAGCTTACAATCTCCCCTTTTATTTCACACCACCGGGATCCATAAACAAAAGAACATGCTATCAACTTAATAGAATAAGTGAAATGTTGAAAGCGTTCCCCATGACAACATGGTTCTGTTAAATCCCAACTTATAATTCACAAGCATATAAAACATAGATGGGCACAATGGTTCAAGTTTATTAAGTGCAAGAAAATAAAGTGTGCCATCAAGTTCGTGAGAGCTTTAATCACTAATTTTCACATAACAAAAGTTTAATTTGGAAGATAGATAAAAACATGGATATGCTTGGAATGGTATAACACACCATGCATAGGAATTTATAGTGGACTCTTTGGAATAACTTGGTTTCTGGGGAGTTGGATGCACGAGTAGAGCTTACTCAATACAAGTGGAGGCTAGCAAAAGACTGGGAGCTACCAACTAAGAGAGCAATAATGGCCATAATCATGCAGAGCGACAAAACATTATTAATCAAAGCATAAAGTGATATCACAAGTAAAAAACTAAATGATCATAGAGGCTAGGGTGACTGGTTCATAGTCATAACATGGTGTAAGCATGTGCCAAGCCAACCCAAATAAAGCATCAAAGGAGAATACCACAATATTATGCTTTTGTATGCTAAAACAACGCATGATTCTTTCAAGGCACGTTAAGAAATCTCAATTGTTTGAAACAAGTCATGCTACACAATAATCACTAAGTATATGGTCAAAGCAACATCTAACATGACATGATAAAGCCTAAGCCACAGTCAAAACAAGCTTCCTTTTGTACCACTATAAGCATGAACCTTTCTACTCTTTTTCAACACCAATCGAATTATTTGAAACAACTCACAAAGATAATAATCAATAAAGATCGGATATATTGTATCACCTAAGTACAAATAAGAACTAAAAATTTCTAAGCGAAAAGCATAAGAAAACTAAAGCTAAACGCAGTACTAGCAAAAGAGAACACTCATAGAACAGTAAGATTGAAAACTAGAGTGTTATAGGCAATGAAGAACTAGGTGTAACTTCTCCAAAATAAGAATGTTGGGGTCCGACCAAGTTATTCTAGCATAGAAAACTAAAACAAAGACGCTCCAAGAACAACACAATAGTGCATGAAGCAATAAAAATAAAGTGTCTTGAAAGAAGACTTGAGATTTTTATTGATAAAGAAGGGGATGCCTTGGGCATCCCCAAGCTTTGACTCTTGTACCTCTTTTATATTTATTGGGGTGACACGGGTGTCATCCCCAAGGTTGATATTTTTTCCATACTTCATCTCATCACATCATTCTCTCCCTACACTTGAAAATTTCCTTCATACAAAACTTCACACAATCTTCATTAGGAACATTAGTGTATTCAAGATAATAAACCTTTGGGTTTTAGTTTCAACTCAATTAAAACTTCCATTAAAACATAAGCTACTATAGAAACTCCTTTTAAAAGCTCAAGTGATCAAGAAGAACTCAAAAGAACCCGATTAAGGGGAAAATGCACATAATGGCAGAAATCTATCAAAACAGACCAGAAGGTAAAGACCAATTTTTTGGAAAACCATTTGTTGCTCAAATCGAAAAGTGCAAAACTAATGAAATTTGGGTAAATACTAGGGTCATGCACACAAAACATTTCATCTCAATACGACGTACTGGGATTTTTAACGATTTTTTACAGTGAAGCACATGAATCTGTTTTGGGACAACAACTTCCCCAAATCTTACTTCCCTCTCATTAAAGGCTATTCTTGGCACAAAAACCACACAAAAAGGATAAGGAGAGGTTATTACAGAGGCAATAACTTCCAAGACTCAACAAAAGTAAAACTTAGAAATAAAACAATGGGTTGTCTCCCATAAGCGCTTTTCTTTAATGCCTTTTAGCTAGGCTTGATAGTTTGAGAAGATGCTCACATAAGAAATATGAATCGAAGTAAAAGAGAGCATCAAGGAGCAAATATGAAACACATTTAAGTCTAACCCATTTCCTATGCATAGGAATCTTGTAATAAAATAAATCAAAGAAGCACATAGTAACAAGAATGGGTAGATAAAACAAGAAACTTCGGAACTTTCAATATAAAGAGAGGTTTTTTAGTAACACGAGAATTCCAACAACCATATTTTAGTCTCTCATAATGATTTTCAGTAGCATCATGAACAAACTCAACAATATAAATATCACACTCACCCTCCTTTGGTAAGCTTGGAGGGCGATCAAATAAGGTATTAGTTAAAGAGTTACTCTTATTGGGAGGTAGACATGGGTAGTTGCTCCATTCTTCCTCCTCTTGATCATCACTCTCCTCCTCTTTTTCATCCAATGAGCTTCCAATTTCAGCAATTTCTTCTTTCATAGGCTCCTGCAAGTCATTAGTCTCTTCCGTTGGTGGAGAGCATCTATTAGGATATTTACGAATATATCCATTTTCTTCCTTGTAATTATCAAAGCAAAATTTAAGTATATCATAAACCTCATATTTATAAGGTGCATCATCAGTATTTTCAAGCAAATAAGCAAGTTCGAATGCACCCTTCCAAGCAATAAATTCTTCAATTTGTTCCACATCATAAAATTCATAATTACCCTTAACATAAGAAGATATGGTAACATTATCATTATACTCACATTGAAAAGGGAGGTGTTTATACCTCCTACAGCAACAAGATTTATCAAAGCAATAAGTAACATTATAAGTAGAGCACACGTTTCTAGCAATTGTATACAATTTATTATTTTGTTCCCATAAGTGTTTCCCTTTTTGTGACAAGCGGTGTTACTCATAATATTTTTGTTCTTCCATGAACCTGCCTTGCCAATAAGATCTAGTTTCAAAGAAACCAACCATTGATAGAAAGCATGATAAAGCAATGCAATAACAGACCAACGAAAATAACAACTATAGTAGGAACTATTTTTTGTGTTTTTGATAAAAGAAGCAAACCAACAAAAATAGCAACTAAGGTAGGAAATAATTTTTTTGTGTTTTCGATAAAAAGAGGTAAACCAAACTAAGCAAAATAAACTAAGAAAAACAAAAAAAAGTAAAGATATTGGTTGTGAGAGACTCCCCTTGCAGAAGAGACCCTATACTCCCCGACAACGGCGCTAGAAAATTGCTTGATGGCTCAAATGATATAGAGCTCGTTGGGGAACCCCAAGTGGAAGGTATGATGAGCACAGCAGCAAGTTTTCCTCAGTTATGAAACCAAGGTTATCAAACCAGTAGGAGAAAGAACCAACTCCCAAGGTGTTGCTAGCAACTTGGAACCTGCACAACACAACCACAATACTTTGCCCCAACTTATAGTGAGGTTGTCAATCTCACTGGTTTGCTGAAAACAAACAATTAAATGTATAGTGTGGAGCAAAAAGTAATTGCAAAAGGTAGATTTAATATCAGTGGAAAGGAATGGACCAGGGTCGACAGTTCACTAGAGGTGTTTCTCCATAAGATAAATAGCATGTTGGGTGAAAAAATTGTAGTTGGGAAATTGACAGGATAGAGAAAGCATAACAATGCATATACATGTCATGATGATCGCTATGAGATTCATTTGGGCATTATAACATAATACATAGACCGTAATCCAACTGCATCTATGACTAATAATCCACCTTCAGGTTATCATCCGAACCCCCTCCAATATTAAGTTGCAAGCAACAGATAATTGCATTAAGCAAACTGTGTAAAGTAAACAATACAATTTCCCCATGGACAAAGGATTGTTGTTTTCTCCCTAGTAGCAATAGCTCATCTACAACCTTAGAAGTTTATGTCACTCTCCCAGATTACTAGAGGCATGAACCTACTATCGAGCATAAATACTCCCTCTTGGAGTCACAAGCAAGTACTTGGCCAGAGTAGTTGTTAGCAACGGAGAGCATGCAAGATCACAAAAAACATAGACATGATAGAATCAATAATCAATCTTGATGTAGTACTAAATATCCATCGGATCCCAACAAACACAACATATATGATTACAAAAATAGATGATATTGATCATGATAGGCTGCTCACAAGATCTAAACATGATAGCACAAAGGAGGAGAAACTACCATCGAGCTACTGCTATGGACCCATAGTCTAAGGATGAACTACTCACGCATCACTTTGGAGGCTGGCATGCTGATGAATAAGGCCTCCAGGGTGATCTCCCCTCTACGGAAGGGTCCCGGGAAGAGCTTCGGATCCCTCCCGGTCTAGGGACGATGGTGGCAGTGCCTACGAACTTTTTCGTAGATTTCTGATTGGTACTTAGGGTTTCTTCCTCGAGGGGATTATATAGGTGAAGGGGAAAGGTCGGTGGCCGCCCGAGGGGACCACACCATGCCTAGGCGCGTCTAGGGGTGGGCCCACGCCTAGGGGTGGTCTGGCGGCCTCGTGGCTCTCCTCTGTCTCCGCTTTGGACTCCGTCTTGTGTCGGAAAAATAGGAACTTTTGCTTTTGTTCCGTCCAATTCCGAGAATATTTATTTACTAGCTTTTCTTAAACCAAAAATAGTAGAAAACAAGCAACTGGCACTATGGAATCTTGTTAATAGGTTAGTTCTAGAAAATGTATAAAAATTCCTCAAAGTGTAGACAAAACATAAGATAGTTGAATACAAAACAAGCATGGAGCATCAAAAATTATAGATACATTTACGATGTATCAGAGGACTGGAGTCTCTGGTGTACCCACAACGGAGTCTCCAGTCAGTCCGGATTTTCCGGTCCAGCAAACCGGAGTCTCCGGTTTGGACGAATTTTTTGTCCTGATTTAAGGGAGGCCAGGGTGAAGTGAAACAGATAGTTTCCTTCTTCCACCCCGACGTCTCCTCTCTCACCCGTCCCCTCCTCCTCCTCCAAATCTCTAACCCGTAGGGCTTGAAGCCCCGGGACCCGCTGTGCCGCCGGCCAACTCCAACCTCTCCACCCTTGGGCCCTTCCCACCGGTGGAATCTCTCCAATGGACAGATCTGGTACCTCTTTTCTCCTCATGAACTTAGGGTTCATCCCCTTCGTGTATTTTGCAATTTCATACTGATTTTTCCCACTAGAAACACTTGTATGCATGCACACTATCACATTAGTCTCAAATAATTGCCCGATCTATTAGATGCAATGCCACCTGCAGCATCCTAGTGCAAACCTGAATCTCCAGACCGGAGATTTCGGTCCTCCAGGCTGGAGACTCCGGTCTAGTCCGGAGTCTCCGGACCTTTAGGCCGGAGATTCCGGTCAAGACCGGAGATTCCGATGTGCACTACAGAGACTCCGGTGTGGTTTATATCTCCCATATCTAGCAACGATTTGAGGGTATTGTTATCATCTCCGGGACATATATGCCTACCTCCATGCTATCACCCTCCTTCTATTTTCACAGGTGGCTCTGGTTCTCATCACCCCCTCGCACCAAGTCCAAGTCAAGGAGGGATGATCCGCAGTATGATGAAGTTGAAGGTTGGTATGTTATTCCCCCGTCCAACCAGCCAGATATGCTGCCATTATGAGGAGGGAGCATGACCGCATTGAGGAAGAAAATCGAGCAAAGAGGACAAAGTATGACAATCTGTTGTTCTTGGCTCGTATGTCGAAGGAGTACCGTGAGCAATGCAAGATGCAGTTTATGACTTGCCTCGGACCAGCGATGACCCATGTTTCCGGAGGAATCAGAAACTAGTGTTCATGCAAGACATTTACCGCAAGCTCACCAAGTCCCCGGTCTGTTGTTAGAAGTACATGGATATCGAGCAGATGTGTGACAGCTCTTACTTTGCTGATGCTATTTGGATCTCTGAGAAGCTTGGGCTGCATGGGCCGATGGAGCTCCGTGAGAACTACAACATATCTCTAGTTCAGCAATTCTATGCCATAGTGGTGTTTGGGACTTATCAAGCAAGAACCATGACTTAGATGATAGGAAATCAACGTTGCGCTGCAACCTTCTTTGACTTTGCCAATGCCATCCATGAGACTTTTCAGGGTGTGTGCACCCATGTTGGTCACCGCATGATTCTGTATCTCTAGGTGAGAACAAGAACAAGCTCGCACCCCTTCTTGCATTTATGCAAATATGTACCTTCAGTCTTGTCTAAACAGTATGTGCATGCCTTATATCCCTTGTTTGTCTATCCTAAAAGGTTACTAAGAGCAGGACAATCATTAATGGTTACAAAAAGCAACCCTCGTAGGTCAAATGGCCCTTTTTTGTTCTCATCCCACACATGTACAGCTGTATGACAGCAAGGGGATTATAGGTGAGTCCAAGGGCCTCAAGCCTCTTTACAACCTGATGCTGAGAATTTTTCCGCCAGACCATTTCCCCCAGTGTTGGAAATGATGACGCCATTAGATGTGGATTGGAAAATTTGCTCCACCATTGATGACTAGGTTCTTGCACCAATAAAAGGGTTATTGCGGTACTTGTAGCAGCAAATATTTAAAGAGTTTGTCCTGATGGGAGCTCGGTGAACATGACCCCGCAGCCACGTTATCAATCTGGCAACATTCACACCCAAACCGTGGTTTGGAAATAATCTATTCTGTAGGTTGCTCGGATAAACTAATTTAAGATGATTGTAACAACTACTACTAGTACTGGAAGAAAACTAGAACAAACGTAAAACTAGAAAGAGGTGAATTCAATGAGATGAAATATTAATGCTATGATTTCTCAAGTAATGTTGTGTATACTGGTGTGCATGATAATTGCTTATGGAATAGCTATAAACTTTACTTGTGGAGGTCCCTCAAATACTTTTATCTCCCATCGTTGGTAAGTGGCAACTAGACAACTCAATTGTCCACACCCTCTTGGGACATGGGTCATCTCGTAAGAGAATAGTGTATTAAGGTAACAAGACCAATCAAGGTAAACTAGAGCACAGGCATTAAGTTCTATGGACAATCGTACTCCTAAGCAAGTGTGCTAGTCACAAGATATCCCGTCTGTCACTTTGGGGTCCAAAAATTCACAACACTATACCTATCTATATCATGAGTGATCTTGGGGAATTCTAGGTAGTGCATCCTAAGCTGCTATTGCCTCCGCAAATCACTTATAGCAAATAGCCTATTAGTTTTACCCATGAAAGAGCAAAGACTAATGATAAGTTTTGTGACACACCGTGAATCCCTAGTAAATTTCTCAATAATGGATTGGACGTCTCCAATCACTAGAATAATATCATGAATAGAACAATATAAAGAGAAAGAACAAACATATTAATTACCAAGAACACACCACACTTCAATTACTCAAATCATCATAACATTAATAAAAGGGGGTTCAATCCATGTTACAACCCATCACGGAGACCATGATGGGGAAGGACGAAGGAGTAGCGGTGATGGAGATGGTGATGATGGCACGGTTATGGTGGTGTCGGCGTGGTGATGGTGGCGTCCTCCTTCTCCTCCTCTTCTTGCTTGGATGGCTTGATCGTGTTGATGGATATTGGATCGTGGTGGAGCTTTAGAGGCTATGCAGGTGGCACGGCAGCAGGGTGGCAACATGGAGGCGGTATATGAGATCTAGATCTTGTATATGGTGTCTTATGGCTTCCTCCTCTCTCCCTTGACTCCTCCCTCCTTTATATAGGCCTTGGGGGTGCCCTAGAGTTCCGCCAATACCATCATATGACTTATGGAAGGTTCTAGATCCTCTGGGGGAGAAATCCCGTTGTTTCCGACCTTTTTCCCAACTATACGTCGGGAACTATACGGCCAGAATTTTGGCCCCCGTCGTATAGTTGGTCATATCGGGTTCTTCGGTATTTTGGTCGCCATTTCTTCATATGAATTCCATTTTGGGCGCTCTTGGGCTCGTTGGATTCGTCTCGACAAGGGCTACAACCCAGCAGCATTGGATCTTTATTTTGAGAAGTTGAAAAAATCCACCTTTTTAACCTCTCAAATGGTTAAGTCTTGTCCCTGCAACTCCTCCATACTATGCTCTATTTGTTCCTTTTTCCTTTGTTTTATCCATAATCATCATCAACACCTACACACATGTCAAAGACAAGGAATAGTGATAAAATTCTACCTAAACTACTAAATGTGCATAGCTCATATTGATGCATATCAAGCATAGCAATAGTTAGATGGAGCATGATATAATAGGCAAATAACACAATTTATATAGCTAAGAAGTGTTGTATTATCACAGCCATCAACTTACCCAAGATAGATCTTGCTCGTCCTCGAGCAAAAGGGATCGATAACTTAATGAATGTGATCTTGCTGATGCACCGTATTCTTATTTTTCCTGCAAGCTCAAAGCAAGAGAGCACATAATCATACAAGGCAATATAAGCCCATTTATATTATTCTAAACCACTAGAGATTAGTCAAAAACTTATATGCCCCATGTAAAATTTAAATCTAGCTTGCAAGTAAACTTGTGATCCTTCTATACGCACTTTATTGTATTTTTATTTGTATAAGGCAAAGATAAACGCGGTTAGTTGTAAATCATAAATAAAGATAGAGTTTTACAATGTTTTCCACTCATGCCATCTATTAAGTCTCTCAAGTGCAAACTTTGATTGTTGATCTCATAGAAAATATATTTCTTAGTAACGAGACAATGCCAAAAGAGTGGTATATGTTCAATCGATATTGTGTATGCCAGGAAGGACACTCGTGACTATTACCAAGGTTTCCCTTTTCGGTATAATGATTTCTCATAATGGTCAAAGGAGTATTCTGACTTTTGCTTTTAACGCACGCCCATGAGAATACCAATGCATACTCAAATATAGCATTTTTGCTACATATGTTGGGCAACTCATAGCCAAACTCCAAGAGTTTCCTCGTTTTGGATTGTACAAAGGCCAGCGAAGTTATTAGCATCCCATATAGTGTGGCAGTGGCGCAAGATACGCATAACACAATATCTCATTTTGATTTCCAAGAGATTTTTTTTGGCATATGTAATCTTGAAACTTTAAAACTTCAGTTCTTATTTGACAACTCACTCAGTAAGATATATTAAGACCATCATTTCCAACACTATGGGGCCGTGATACTCCATAACCATTCACTTTAAGACAATTCTGAACAGTGACAACTAGCAAGTTTCAAAGAACTTCTTTATTATATATATTTTTTCTTTTAAAACTGTAGAGAACATGGCAATGTATATTTAGAGGATCACAATATTTTTCATAGGCTACATAAAAGTTGGACAAGGTGCATCAAAGCTATGGCTTATATCCTATGGGTCCTAACATGAGCAAGTATATCCCTTATATAAATATGAACAAAAACTCACCTAAGCAAGCATTAAAAAACAGAGGGATACACAATAGCATGAAAACTTTTTAAGATAAAGAACATTGCAAAAGACTCTACTCATGCAAAATAACCTACCAAGCTAATAACTTTTCAAATACTACCTTGAGAAGATCATGAAAACAAAAGAGAAAATGCAGTTATCAAAAGAGAGTATAAGAAGTGGTTACCTCCCCAGGCTTAAGTTAAAGAAAGGGTGACACATTTTATCGTTGAGGTACTAGTAACCTCTACTTTGATGGACAAAAAACCTTTGCGTCAATGAATGCTTCATGATCCGGTGTATTCCTTCCTTAAGAACCTGGTAGGAACAAGACTAGAAAGAAAACAATTTTTTTGTGTTTTTGAAGACACGGGTTTAGCTCACAAGTGATAAAAATACAAGTCCCACTGATTCGGTTCATCAACCTAAACACCACGCTTAAGTCAACAAACTAATTCTAGAAGTGTGATTCTTCTAGATTGTGATGAAGTGTAAGTGAGACAAAATATGAAACACGAGTGTGCAGCCCCTATGTGCTTATTTAAAAGAGATTTGAGTTGGAAGATTTACCAGACATGAATAGGTAGCCATGTTGAATTGAAGCAACCAAGTGGCTTATGCGAGTGTTTGCACGGTTGGCACTACCATATACGTCGTCACACAAGGTTCAAGTCCCTGCGAAAATAACACACTAAAATACATCGGTTTGGTATACGAACATAGTTCGTTTACCCCACCGATAAAAGGAAAGTAAAACATGAACTTCTATAGAGAATTATAGTCTAGGAAGTTTCTAAGGTAGAACTTTTATTGATTACAGATATTTGACTTCCCCTCGATCAAGGGAGAAGATCCTATGTGGAGTTTCGAGGTTTTTAGAAGAAGTAGGGAGAAAGTATATCGAAATTTTGATACCTGGGTTACCTTCCCATAATGATTGTGTCCGCACCAACTATATGACCGGAAAAATATTTCCCATTGTATAGTTGGTCGTCAATGTGCAGTAACTTGAAATAATAATTTGAAGCAGGTGTCGATATCTATACGGCTGAACCAAAAAGGTCTCGTCGTATAGTTGGTCATTAAACCTTTTGTATCCTGGAGAAGAAATTTGAAGAAGGCATCAATAACTATATGACCGCAACTATACGACTGGAATTTTTATTCTCGTCGTATAGTTGGTCGTTAAACCTTCTAGAGTCGCCAAAATTTACCTGTTTCTTCGAAAACTCTTTCTTAACCTGAAACTTAGAGAAACACCATGTTTTGACAGAAAAATGACAACTTTAATTTTCGACCAACATTAGCATGTCTAAAATGGGATTTAAGTACAACCGAGTTATGCAACACATAGTAACAATAAATTATACCTTTTGAAGACTTCAACAAGATAACTCTAATATCAAGACATGCAAAGAATAAAAGTTCTAATGCAACATGAATGCGACCTCAAGACACAAAACTAAGAAAGACACCTAATAACTTCCGGATTGCCTCTCGGTAAGCGCTCTCTTTAAAGCCATAAAGCCAGGCTAGGATGCTCTATACATTACCCACCTGGATCCCAAGGGATATCGACTCGAGGTGTGGCTATACATACCAGTTTGGAGAATCTTGGAGTAGAGTTTGGTCGGATTCGTACCCGCTTACGGTGCATCGACATCATGTAGAAGAACAAGTTCTCGCTTTCAAGTGAGTGTTGATGCAGAAAGCTTGGTGAACATGCCTCCATGTATAGCTGCAATGAGAGGATTTGAGATTCATATAAAATTCTTAAATCTTTATATTGGTTACCTGTGTAGGGGAACACTTCATAGTACTCTTCCTTCATAGTAGGGAGTTCAGGACCCTGCATGTTAGTATAGCAAGGTTCTATCTCTAGTTCATTATTATTAATGCTCTCCATATGAGTGTCTAGGCACAAGGCCTTCGCATAACAATTATCAATAGTTTTAGCATCATAAAAGTCACTACTAGAGTGAGAGGCATCACAAACAAAAATTGTAGTGTGACTCTCTTTGTTAACCTCACCTTTTTGTTCCTCCTCTTCCTTATGCTCCTAGTGTTTTAATAGCAATGATAGAATAAAAATTAGGAGTTGAAGGTGTGAGCGGGTGATTAATCCGTTCTTCCTCCTCTTCCTTGTGCTCCTTTTCCTCTCCGCTCTTTAGTGAGTCATGCAGAAGGTTACCTTTCTCCATGGCGGTTTTAGACCGCTTCAAATAATATAATATCAATCATTATTACTTAAATTATTGTCGCAAAAGAGGAATATGAGGTATACTAAATTAAAAACTCCATCAAGTGCTTCACTTTCAATATCAATACTTCCTAGTCTAAATACCATTTCAGATGCACCTTTGAAAATAATATATTCTAATACTTCCAAACTAGAATATGATTTATATCTATTATAATTTCCTATAGTAGGATTGTTGGAACACTTACATTGAAAATTAAGTTGGTCATCTGTTATACAAATTGTGCAATAAGATCCATCATTAGCACGCAACCATAATAAATGCCTTTTCAATTGATCCAGCAATTTCTTTATCAGCTCATGTCTAGCAACCAGACTTGATGAACTTGAATCCTTTATCTCCTCCAATGCTTGTATTATTTGTTGAACAAAATTTATCTTGAAAGACATGATTAGGAACAACAGTTTTTATAATCTTTTTTGTTTTTCAAAATTTTATTGTTTTCAATATAAAAGAAAGCAGTAAGATAATAGCAACAAACAGAAATAAACTATGTGCGAGTAGATAAACAAACGCTTTGCTCCCTGGCAACGGTGCCAATTTGATGACTAGGTTCCTGCACCAATAAGAAGGTTATTGCAGTACTTGTAGCAGCAAATATTTAAAGAGTTTGTCCCGATGGGAGCTCGGTGAACACGACCCTATACCTACGTTGTCAATGCGGTCATGTTCACACCCAAACCGTGGTTTAGAAATAGTCTACTCAGGTTGCTAGGATAAATGAATTTAAGATGATTGTAACAACTACTACTAGGGCTGGAAGAAAACTAGAACAAAAGTAAAACTGGAAAGAGGTGCATGCAATGAGATGAAATATTAATATTATGATTTCTCAAGTAATGTTGTGTATACCGGTGTGCATGATAAGTGCTTATGGAATAGCTATAAACTGTACTTGTGGTGGACCCTCAAATACTTTTGTCTCCCATCGTTGGTAAGTGGCAACTAGACAACTCAATTGTCCACACCCTCTTTGGACATGGCTCATCTCGTAAGAGAATAGTGTATTAAGGTAACAAGACCAATCAAGGTAAACCAGAGCAAAGACATTAAGTTCTATGGACAACGTACTCCTAAGCAAGTGTGCTAGTCACAAGATATCCCGTCTGTCACTTTGGGGTCAAGCAATTCGCAACACTATACCTATCTATATCATGAGTGATCTTGGGGAATTCTGGGTAGTGCATCCTAAGTTGTTATTGCCTCCGCAAATCACTTATAGAAAATAGCCTATTAGTTCTACCCATGGAAGAGCAAAGACTAATGATAAGTTTTGTGACACACCATGAATCCCTAGTAAATTTCTCAACAATGGATTGGACATCTCCAATCACTAGAATAATATCATGAATAGAACAATGTAAAGAGAAAGCACAAACATATTAATTAACAAGAACACACCACACTTAAATTACTCAAATAATAATAACATTAATAAAAGGGGGTTCAATCCATGTTACAACACATCATGGAGACCATGATGGGGAAGGATGAAGGAGTAGCGGCGATGGAGATGGTGATGATGGCGCAGTGATGGTGGTGTCGGCGTGGTGATGGCGGCGTCCTCCTTCTCCTCCTCTTCTTGCTTGGATGGCTTGATGGTGTTAATGGAGATTGGATCTTGGTGGAGCTGTAGAGGCTAGGGAGGTGGCATGGCGGCAGGGCACCGCCTTGGAGGCGGTAGATGGGATCTAGATCTTGTATATGGTGTCTTATGGATTCCTCCTCTCTTCCTTGACTCCTCCCTCCTTTATATAGGCATTGGGGGTGTCCTAGGGTTCCCCCAATACAATCATATGCTTTAGGGAAGGTTATGGAGCTTCTGGAGGGCGAAATCCCATTATTTATGACCTTTTCCCCAACTATACGGCCAGAATTTTTCCTCCCACTATATAGTTGGTCGTTAAACCTTCGGGTTCTTTGGTATTTTGGTCGCCATTTCTTCATACGAACTCCGTTTTGGGAGTTCTTAGGCTCGTTGGATTATTCTCAACGAGGGATACAATCCAGTGGCCTTGGATCTTTATTTTAAAAAGTTGGAAAATTCACCTTTTCAACCTCTCAAATGGCTAAGTCTGGTCCCTGCAGTTCCTCCATACTATGCTCTCTCTGTTCCTTTTTTTCCTTTGTCTTATCCATAATCATCATCAACACCTACACACATGTCAAAGACAAGGAAGAGGGATAAAATTCTACCTAAACTACTAAATGTACATAGCTCATATTGAATTTAATGGAAACAAGTAATCATGCATATCAAGCATAGCAATAGTTAGATGGAGCATGATATGATAGGAAAATGACACAATTTATATAGCTAAAAAGTGTTGTATTATCACAGCCATCAACCATACTCACAAGATTTACTGTGCTGGTCTTGATGTTGATGGTTTTGGTATAGACATCATGTATTTCATCTTTGAGGAGATGCATCATGCCATTCTCTACAAGAAGTCTCCTCTATATGCACCACTTGTCATGAGGCTCATCAACACTCAGGCTCACGGTTCACCACATGCTTTTCCTCCCAATCTTGTGGAGCATGCCCTTGTGTCCCTATATAAGAAAGGACTGATGGCGTGTTGTCAACGCCTCGTTGGGAGACCCCAAGAGCAAGGTGTGATGAGCAAAGCAGCAAGTTTTCCCTCAGTAAGAAACCGAGGTTATCGAACCAGTAGGAGGAAGGAAACGACTCAAAGGTGTTTTAGCAACTTGGAGACCTGCACAACACAAGCTCAAGACTTTGCCCCAACGAACAGTGAGGTTGTCAATCTCACTGGTTTTTTTGTAACAAAGGATTAACTGTATGGCGTGGAAGGTAATGGTTGTTTGCAACAAGTAACAGTAGAAGATGTATCAATGGTAAAGATTGGACCGGGATGTAGGGATACGGGTAGGCTACACTAGCGCAAATCAAAATTTTCTACCGTGTAAACCAGGAATACTGTTGTCATAGATCACGGGATTACCACTAGACGCGTAGTTACGGAATTGATGAAGCGCGTCGAGGCAGTGCAGACGATCTACGTCTCCTCCGTGTTCTCGTCCCACGAGCAGCTCCCCTTGCGCGGCTCGTCCAAACGCTACAGATGCAGCGCCTCCGAGGTATCCACACGTACAGGGTGGAAGCGTCAGACGCCGGACTGCTAGGCGTGAGGAGCGGCGGCTGGGTGGAATGATCTCTGGTCTAACCCTGGCCAGCTCGCCCCACCCTCTCTTATATAGGCATCCCTAGTGGGTTTCTACATTACCAGCCCATTAGTAGCCTAAACCTGGTCTAATTCGGATCCAATCCTCATTAGGCTTCCAGCCCCTTAAGTGTGTGACCCTATAGGTTCATATGCGTATAGACATGACACGAATACACTTATCTGTCAATAGTTAGTAGCGGCCTCTAGAAAGACGTGCCAACTCCTAAACGCATACAAAGATCATATCGGACGAACCATCACAATGTTTAGTACATGTCTTTCCTTTTGCCTCACGATATTTGGCCTAGCTCCAAGCCGACCTCCCTTTATCGATACCATGATTCGGAATCCCTTTACTAGGTTAACTCTTAACCATATGTAGCACGGCCATGCATTTATGGATCCGATCACTCGAGGGGCCCAGAGATATCTCTCTCAAGTAGAGAGGGGCAAATCCCATCTTGATTGACCATGCCTTGCCGCATGCTTCAGGACAAACCCGAAAGCTACCTTTTTAACTGCCTGCATTGCAAAGGCGTTTGATAGCCCCAAAGTAAGTCGATTCACATCTCAAGTACATGCGACAATCTCGTGTCTAAGAACAAAACATACACGATGTGTAGAGAGAGCTGCAACTAATTGCGGTCTCAAAGGGTCACCCAACGTCATGTTCATAACATGTGTCCACATCATTGGTTTGACATCTCCATGTCTATGACTTGCGAAACATAGTCATTAACCAATCGATGTGCTAGTCTAATATTCACGTGTGTCCTCACATGAACTCCGACTAGGTACAACTCTTAAATAACCATACAAGTAAAGAGTTCCACAAACAATTCACATAATTGCCAATCAATACAAGTTGCCTGATATGGATATTCAAGGAACATTACAATAACTCATGGATACATATGAAATATAATCATCTCTATGATTGCCTCTAGGGCATATTTCCTTCAGTCTCCCACTTGCACTAGAGTCAATCTAAAATGTATCTAATAACAATTGCTCTTGTGTGCGCTTCATGCGTGGGCTGCGGGAGAGGCTTAGTCAATGGATCAACAACATTTGAGTCCATATGTATTTTGCATATCATGACACTACCATCCTCAACGAACTCTCGAATCTGATGGTAACGCATGCAAATATGTTTGTTCTTCTGGTGCTGTCTAGGTTCCTTGGCTTGTGCAATAGCACCATTGTTGTCACAATAAACGTCCAAGGGATTGGACACGCCCTGAACCACACCGAGAGCGATCAGGAAATTCCTAATCCAAACAGCTTCCTTTACAGCCTTCGAGGCAGCAATATATTCAGCTTCTGTTGAAGAGGAGGTCAACGTATCTTGCTTGGAACTTTTCCAGCTCACAGCACCACCATTCATGACAAACACATAACCTGATTGCGATTTCGAATCATCTGAGTCGTTAAGGTAACTCGCATCTGTGTAACCCTTTACACTGAGTTCATCCTCACCTCCATAAACTAGGAACACATCATTAGTCCTTTTCAAGTACTTAAGGATGTTCTTTACCACTGTCCAGTGAACTTCACCTGGATCAGCCTGGTATCTGCTCGTAACACTTAGAGCATAGGAAACATCTGGGCGAGTACATATCATTGCATACATGATGGATCCAATAGCCGAAGCATATGGAACCATACTCATGCGGTCACGCTCATCAGTAGTCGAAGGACATTGAGTCTTGCTGAGTTTTATGCCATGAGACATGGGCAAAAACCCTTTCTTAGCCTTTTCCATGCTGAAACATTTCAACACATTGTCAATGTATGTACTCTGGCTTAATCCAATTAGCCTCCTTGATCTATCTCTATAGATCTTGATGCCCAGAATATATGCCGCTTCTCCTAAGTCCTTCATCGAAAAACTATTTTTCAATGAGGTCTTAACAGACTCGAGCATAGGAATGTCATTTCCAATCAGCAATATGTCATCTACATATAAGATTAGAAATACCAGCGCTCTCCCACTTTCCTTCTTGTAAACACAAGGTTCTTGTTCGTTTTTGATGAAGCCAAACTCCTTTACAACTTCATCAAATCGAATGTTCCAACTCCGAGATGCTTGCTTCAGCCCATAAATGGACTTCAGAAGTTTGCATACCTTTCCAGCATTGTTTGGATCGACAAAACCTTCGGGCTGCATCATATACACGTCCTCAGTAAGGATTCCATTTAGGAAAGTCGTCTTGACATCCATCTGCCATATTTCATAGTCGAAATGTGCAGCAATGGCTAGAATTATCCGTATAGATTTAAGCATCGCTACGGGCGAGAAAGTCTCATCGTAGTCAACTCCTTGAACTTGTCGAAAACCTTTTGCAACAAGTCGATCTTTATGGATGTGAACATTTCCATCCATATCAATCTTCTTCTTATAGATCCATTTGCACTCGATGGCTTTAAAACCATCAGGCAGGTCAACTAAGTTCCAAACTTGATTGTCTCCCATGGACTCTATCTTGGATCTCATAGCGATCAGCCATTTCTCAGAGTCTGGGTCCACCTTCGCTTCTGCATAGGTCGTAGGCTCATCATTGTCTAACAATAATAATTCCCGCGCTTCGCGGAGCCTCGCCGACCTTCGTGGTTGTGGTGCTTTTGTTGCCACGGGTTCCTCATCTTGTTCCGCTACAATAGCATCACTCGTAGAAGCATCCCCAACTGTCTCATCTTGAACTTCTTCAAGTCGCACCGACCTTCCACTTGTTCCCTTTGTGAGAAACTCTTTCTCTAGGAAAACACCGCTACAAGCGACAAACACTTTGCCCTCTTCTCGGTTGTAGAAGTAATACCCTAGGGTTTCCCTCGGATATCCCACTAAAATGCACTTATCCGATTTGGGTGTTAGCTTGTCCGACTGAAGTCGCTTGACAAATGCATCACAACCCCAAATCTTTAGAAAAGACAAACTGGGATTCTTTCCAGTCCACATCTCATATGGTGTCTTAACTACGGATTTAGATGGTACCCTATTAAGTGTGAAAGCTGTCGTTTCTAGAGCGTATCCCCAAAATGACAATGGTAAATCCGACTGGCTCATCATAGATCAAACCATGTCCAACAAAGTTCGATTACGCCATTCGGAGACCCCGTTCCTTTGAGGTGTTCCGGGGGGCGTAAGTTGTGGAACAATTCCGCAACTCTTAAGGTGATCGCTAAACTCGTGACTCAAATATTCACCTCCACGATCAGATCGCAAGGCCTTTATTTTCTTGCCATGTTGATTCTCTACTTCACTCTGAAACTATTTGAACTTTTCAAACATTTCAGACTTATGCCTCATCAAGTAGACATAACCATATCTACTGAAATCATCAGTAAAACTAATGAAGTAGTGATATCCTCCTCTTGCTGTCGTGGTCATTGGTCCACATACATCAGTATGTATGAGTTCCAACAAGTCTGTCGCTCTCTCGGGTAAACCCGAAAAAGGCGACTTGGTCATCTTTCCAAGTAAACAAGCTTGACATGTCCCGTATGATTCAAAATCAAACGAAGTTAGAAGACCATCACCATGGAGCTTCTTCATGCGATTTTCACTTATATGCCCCAAACGACAATGCCATAAATAGGTAGGACTCAAATCATTAGGCCGAAGCCTTTTAGCACTAACATTGTAAACATATGCATCATCAATATTTAAAATAAATAACCCATTCACAATGGGAGCATTAGCCATAAACATATCATTCTTAGAGATTACACAACCATTCTTTGCACTCGCGAATGAATAACCATCCCTCATCAAACATGAAGGTAATAAAATGTTTCGACCCATACTAGGAATGTAATAACAATTATTCAACTCCATAATAAATCCTGACGGAAGGTGAAGTTGCATGACACCGACGAACAATGCAGCAACCCTTGCTTTATTTCCGACGCGAAATCCACTTCGCCTTTCTGCACTTCTCTAGTCCTTATTATCCCCTGCATCAAATTGCAAATATGAGCAACCGATCCAGTATCAAATACCCAAGAGTTAACATAGGAATCAGCGATAAGAATGTCCACAACATTTACAACAAGCGTACCTGAGTGGGAAGTACTCTTACTTGCACTCTTCTTCAAAGAAGCCTGGCGTAGAGGTCCCAACCTTTAATAAGGTAGAGATCCTTGTGTTTACAATGCTAGTCCCTGGATCAATAGCTAGCATCCACAGTTAAGATGTAATATCAAGAAACAAAGGTCATATTATAACTTTATAACCAGGAATAACATAATTTTATTACATCTTACATAGCTCGTTTGGCTATTACATTACATTGCAGCGGAATAACTATAAGCATGGGGTCCTTCATCTTCAAAGTGCCACGGGCAGATGTTGGTTGTAGACTTTGTAATCCTAATCAATCAATCTTCACTAAAATCAATCAAACCTGCAACATTGCAAGTTACAGCCACAAGGGACAATACATTTGAATTGTATTGGCAAGTTTCACTACTATGTCGAATATAAGTGGATCCTATCATTACATGCAATTTTGGCTAAGTAGGGTTTAAGGCTCATTTGCAGAAAGCAATACTTTATCCTATCTTTTCAAATGGTTTTGTTTCCTTTGTCAAATTTCTTTATCAAAAATCCCTTGAACTCCTTGGTATCCCCAAGTATTCAAGTCCTTGTCAAAAATCCCTTGAGCTACTTGGTACCCCCAAGTGCATCAAGTTTTATTAAAAATCTCTTGAGCTCCTTGGTAACCCCAAGTGCATCAAGTTTTATCAAAATCTATTGAGTTCCTTGGTACCCCCAAGTACATCAAGTTTTCATCAAAATCTCTTGAGTTCCTTGGTACCCCCAAGTACATCAAGTTTTCATCAAAATCTCTTGAGTTCCTTGGTACCCCCAAGTACATCAAGTTTTCATCAAAATCTCTTGAGTTCCTTGGTACCCCCAAGTACATCAAGTTTTCATCAAAATCTCTTGAGTTCCTTGGTACCCCCAAGTACATCAAGTCCTTAAAAGTTTTCTTTTAGAAATTTGAATGTCGAGATTTCCCATAGCTTCAAACTTTAGTTGCTCAGTATTGTCCATAACCGGGGACACGGCTAAGTACTTAGATTTTATTATCTTGTGCAAAAGTAGTACACTTTACCCACATGTCACAATCCCATCCTTTTGCCACCAGTGGCCACTGGATTAGTGCTCACCAAGATGGAGTACCGGCAGATTGAGAATGTGACGAAGTCTTTCCAGAGGGTCCTCCCATACACCATTGCTAGCTTGTCTTCAGGTACCCATGTAGGATTCCAGGTCCTCATGTCCAGTAGCCTGAAGACAATGCATGGGTCTTCCCAATGTAGTTGACTAAGCCAGAGCCATAAATAGCATGTGGTTGCACACGAAAGCCACAATTGGAGAAACATGTTCAATCTCTAAGTTTCCTGGGTGGTTTCCTTTGGAGCACAACACAAAGAGATTGCCATAGACATGGTTCCTTTTGTTGCGACCTTCTCCAAAACTCAAAGTATCCTTGGCCACCTAGGTGGTTCATTGAGTCCTTGTTTTATTATATAAAAACACAAGTCCTTTTCTCAACTTCATAAAATCTCAACATGTATCTCTTTTCAAAATATAGCATGGCTAAGCATGTAACAACTACATTGTTTTCACTAAGGAATACATAGGGAATCCTATTAGGATTTAGCATAGCATAAGTATAGAAATTCTTTTCATGCATGTTTCAAAATCCACTAAGTATGAAAATAGTAGGACTTTAGATGATAGTGTAACTTGCCTTTTGGTAGGGAATGTTGGTTCACTCCTTGATCTTGCTAGTCTCACACTTTTCTAACTTCACTACAATCAATCAAGCAAACACAATATCAACTTGCATTCCATACCAATAATCAATCAACATTTCACACACACAAAACAATGGGATCTAAGTCATGCATGTAAGCATGCAAGAGGTGGTTCTATTTGCATAGATGGTCTCCACTAGGCTCATAAACTTTGTAAGGTCCAAGGTGGTCATTTTTCAAAGTGGCAAAGTCATTTGAAAAGGGTTTTGTCCAAAAACCAATTTTAAATCCTTTCATCATTTTATGTGGTGGAAAATATTTTTATCAAAGCAACAACCTTAAGTTGTTCACTAAATAAGTTGTTGTTTCTCAAAACTTGGTGTTTTAGGGTCAGTAGGTTTGACCCAAATCAATTTCCCAAAGTTTTTATTCCAAAAACATTTTCATAGCAAAACCATTATTTTTATTTGGTTAGAAATGGGCTAAACCAATTAATCAATCCTAAACTTCATCA
Organism: Avena longiglumis; assembly: GCA_030063025.1. NCBI lineage: Eukaryota > Viridiplantae > Streptophyta > Magnoliopsida > Poales > Poaceae > Avena > Avena longiglumis. The sequence continues at coordinate 143,401,906 of CP125978.1, read as the reverse complement.
GATCCATTTTCAAAACCATGGGTTGGTTCCTAGGGTCAGTAAGTTCACCACAAACTAATTTGCAAAGGTTTTAACCCTAAAACATTTTTGAACAATTTTTCTAATCTAAACTAGCATACAAAAGTTTCTGCAAAAACAACCATTCTAACAGATACTATTTGCTAAAAAAATTCCATGGTTGGCTAGGGATTGTTCCACTGATTCCAACGATATAAAGTTTGCAATTTTTGGACGTGTGGATCAAAAGTTACAGGTTTTACAAAATTGAACATCAATTAGATCAATTCTGTTTTAAATCAAACCAGCAGAGACACGTGGCGTGTTCTAATTCGTTGGTACCGGTTCGCTCGGATTGATCTCTCTGGATCGTTGGATCTAAGTGAGATCGTGCGGTGCAGAGACACTACTTACCCTTTCGCTCACGTTCTATCGCATCCATCAGATCAAGATCCTACGGTCGCTAGCATGCTTGCCAAAGATCGGCGGTGCTGGCGACGGCGGGTGGCGAGAACAGGAAGCGAGAGGAGTAGGGAAGATGCTCACCAGAATCACGAGGACATGGTGATGCCTGACGTGTGGTCGGCATGGCAACGGGCGCTCTGGGTCTGTAGCAATTCCTCGCCGGAGTTAGGTCTGGCGACAGGTGGTTCTGTTCGCGGTCGGAGGCGACGCTGTCGATCACGAGAAGGCAAATGGACGGTACGGTTAGACGCAGACTGAACTGGAGATGATGTGAGCATCAATAGGAAGGCTAGGGGCGGTCGAGGCTTACCGGAGGAGCTCGACGGAGACGAGACAGACGGCGGCGACGCTCTGTGTCGTGCTTGTCGACGCTAGGGGACGCGCGCGGGCGAGTGGAGCACACGGGCAGGTGCGCCAGGGACTGGAGATCAAGCTTGCATGCAGAGGGAGGTGAGGCGTGGCTGCGGTTTGTCAGAATTCACCGGAGAAGATCGTCGGAACAGCGGCGGTGCAGGGCCAATTCGAGGCAGCCTGGTGGCTCTCTGGCTACGGGCTTTGAGGGGAAATGAGGGGAGAGGTGGGCGCTTATGTTCCGTGGTCAGGAGCGAGATTAACGCGGCGATTACTCATGAATTTATGCGCGGATTGAATGACAGAGAACGGCAACGAGGTTTGGGGAGAAGGGGTCGTGGCGGGTGGAAACGATGACCGTTCTGTGGGGCCTGGCTGTCAGCGAGGGAGTGAGAGGGAGAAGAGGGTCCACCCGTCAGCGTTTCTGTGGGTTCAAACTCGAGTGTGAATCGTTTTCTTTCGGGATAAGGAAAGCTGGGCTGGTACTAGGCCTTGTTGGGCTTGGCCGGCTGGGCTGGTCCAGATTATATTTTTTTCTTCCAAATGCCTTTTCCTTTTTATGTTTCTAATTTCTGTTTTGAAATTCAAACAAACAAACAATACTCAAATCAATTCATACAATCACCACACCATACAACTTTAAATTTGGTTCTGTTCAGTAACATAAACCAAAATTCCAAAACCAAAATAATAATTTTATTTTAGGGTCCATTATTAATTAAATAAATAGACCATTGTTATTAAATCAAATAGGATTTGTTTTATTTAAATACTCCTTTTGAAAACTAAATATTTTCAAAACCAAATCAGTAGGTTTTATTTGAATATACCAAATACTTGGAAAACTTATTTAAAATAAATAAATAAGTTTTGATGGTTAATTAAAATAGTAAAACCTTTATTTATAAAACTTGGATATTAAATCCTTATTAATTTATTTTAAATAAACCTTTACTATTTTTAATCAAAGCAAAACATTTTATTTCAAAAGCTTGTCCAAGGTTTTAATTTGGCTTATAAAATAATCTTTATTTATAAAACCACCTTTTCTTTTGAAAACCAAATCCTTTTATTAAAAGATTCAAAATAGAAATTCCAAATGTTTTTATTTTCCTTTATTAAATGTTTATCTTTTTAAATCCTTTTAGTATTTATTTTATCCAAATTGGTTTGAAGGTTTCCAATTGGATTCAAAAAGTTTCTTCTCACTCTGAAAATCAACAAAGTTTTATTTTATTCATTTTTTTTCACATTACAAGATTTGGAAAATCTTGGGATGTGACACCTGGTACTTGCTGTAGTTTCTCTTCCAGTGGCCATGTTCATGACAAAAGAAGCACTCAGTGTCTTCTACAGGTCCAGCCTTTTGCTTGGGTGCAGGCTTAGGGATCGTATCCTTAGCATTGCCCTTCTTCTTCCAAGAAGTACCTTTTTTCTTGAAGCTAGGCTTGTTCTGCACAGCCATCACATGGCTATGCCATGCACACTTCTTCATGTCACTTTCTGCTGTTTTAAGCATCCCACATAATTCATTAAGGCCCTTCTCCACCCCATGCATATGGTAGTACGAAATGAACTGCCCATAGCTGGATGGAAGAGACGCCAAAATGAAGTCAGTGGCCAACTCTTGGCCTAGTGGAAAACCAAGCTTTTCCAAAGTCTGACTGTAACCAACCATTTTGATCACATGGGGGCCTACAGCTGCTCCCTCTGCTAGCTTGCATTCGACAAAGGACTTGGCAACATTGTATCTCTCAGTCCTTGCCTGATCTTGGAACATGTCCTTAAGCGCAACGATCATATCGTACGCATCCTGATCCTCAAACTTCTTTTGAAGTTCAGGTTCCATGCATGCAAGCATAAGACAACTAACCTCAAGAGAATCATCACATGCTCTCTTGTAGGCATTCTTGAGGGCAGCAGATGCATTATCAGTAGGTTCATCGGGGATTGGGGTATCCAGAACCATTTCCTTTTTATCAGACCTGAGAACAATTCTCAGGTTACGGACCCAGTCCGAATAGTTTGTTCCATTAAGTTTATCTATGTCAAGAATCGAATGCAAATAAAAAGGTGATGTAGTGTTCGGTGCCATTGATCTACAACAAAAAACATGCAAAATACTAAGCCATGTAACCATGAAAGAGTAAAACATATTAAACAATTTAATAGCATATACTCCCACTTAAATCAATATCCCTCTATTGATACTAAGTGATTCAAGATCCACAATTAACAAGTCGACTAGTGAGCTTTAGCATCACTACTAGAAGACAAGGTAAATCGGTAAGCAACACTTGCTAATCATATCACATATGACTCTTGTTGTTGGGTGACATCTCTATGTCAAAACTAGGCGCCCAACCTTTATGCCCCAAGGTCCTTAACTGTTAAGATTACCTTGTCAAGCTCACCAACCTTATGCGTGTAGGTATCTGATACAAACCCATCCAGCCAAGGAAAACCGTGGCACCCTAATTTCATAGGCCCACCAACGATTGTACAGGGCATAGGATGGTGCAAGTTTTGGTTGGGAGGGAACGATTTAACTTAAACTTTCTGAGGGATCGTTCTACTTCTATCATCTAAGCATGCATAGTAGTAAAACGCATAAGAATAGCATTCACATAAATGTGACACAGTACGGCCCATTTTCTCATGGTGATCTCCATCGCCATAGAACCTGTCCACCATGATGATCTCCATCTTCATGTTCCATGTGAGCCATCCTCCAAGTGATGAGTCCTCCAAGAACTAATACAAGCTATTACTCCTGACAGCTAGTAATCAAAATTACATAGAATTTGGATCATCACAAGTTGGCACGCAGGCCATTACAATAATTGAAAACACACATGGCTCCAGCCGTGTTGCCCTACTCACGACACGCAGGTCATGATAAATTTCATACATGCATCACATACACATATGGGCCATAATGATCACATACATCCTGCAAAAACAAGTTATGCACAGAATCGCATTCTACTGGATCATGTGACATCGCAGCACCTAGTTACCTTAACGAGATACAAAAGGGGCTATGATTAAGGGGGGTCTAGGGGGTCTCCCCCTGCGGGGTTCGAAGGGGCAGGATTTTGAGAGATCGAATCTTCACAATTTTCTTTAAGGATTTTGATCGGCAAATCAAATTTACCATAAACCATCTGTTGTTCCGATCTAATCAAACTCCTTTGATCATGGTACAACGATTTTAGATCTAGGTTCCGATTCGATCAATCATATTGATCTTCACGTGATTCAACAGGATTTATGCGTCACTGTCTACCCCGATGGCGAAAACCGACCGGTAGGGGTAAGTCGTTCGACAACCTCAGAATCACGATCACGGGAAGCAAGATCATAGATCAATCCTAAACCACCGCCATATAAACGATCGCATCATTCATATCAATCTGCATATCACCATATGCAAACATCCCGAACCTATAACTGAACAACATCGGCTCTGATACCACTGTAGGGATACGGGTAGGCTACACTAGCACAAATCAAAAATTTCTACCACGTAAACCAGGAATACTGTTGTCATAGATCACGGGATTACCACTAGACGCGCAGTTGCGGAATTGATGAAGCGCGTCGAGGCAGTGCAGACGATCTACGTCTCCTCCTTGTTCTCGTGCCACGAGCAGCTCCCCTTGTGCGGATCGTCCAAACGCTACAGATGCAGCGCCTCCGAGGTATCCACACGTATAGAGTGGAAGCGTCAGACGCCGGACTACTAGGTCCGCGCGCGCGACACAGGCGTGAGGAGCGGCGGCTGGGTGGAATGATCTCTGGTCTAACCCTGGCCAGCTCGCCCCACCCTCTCTTATATAGGCATCCCTAGTGGGCTTCCACATTAGAAGCCCATTAGTAGCCTAAACCTGGTCTAATTCGGATCCAATCCTCATTAGGCTTCCAGCCCCTTAAGTGTGTCACCCTATAGGTTCATATGTGTATAGACATGACACGAATACACTTATTCTGTTAATAGTTAGTAGCGGCCTCTAGCAAGACGTGCCAACTCCTAAACGCATACAAAGATCATATTGGACGAACCATCACAAGGTTTAGTACATGTCTTTCCTTTGGCCTCACGATATTTGGTCTAGCTCCAAGCCGACCTCCCTTTATCGATACCGTGATTCGGAATCCCTTTACTAGGTTAACTCTTAACCATATGTATCACGGCCATGCATTTCTGGATCCGATCACTCAAGGGGCCCAGAGATATCTCTCTCAAGTAGAGAGGGGAAAATCCCATCTTGATTGACCATGCCTTGCCGCATGCTTCAGGACAAACCCGAAAGCTACCTTTTTAACTACCATGTTACGGTGCAGCGTTTGATAGCCCCAAAGTAAGTCGATTCACATGTAGAGGGAGTGTCCCAACCTTTATACAACATAAGGTGGAGTCCCTTGTGTTTACAATGCTAGTCCCTGGATCAATAGCTATCATCCACAGTTTAGATGTAATATCAAGAAACAAAGGTCATAATATAACTTTATAACCAGGAAGAACATAATTTCATTACATCATACATAGCTCATTTGGCTATTACATTACATTGCAGCAGAATAACTATAGTCTTGGGTCCTTCATCTTCAAAGTGCCACAGGCAGATGTTGGTTGTAGACTTTGTAATCCTAATCAATCAATCTTCACTAAAAACAATCAAACCTGCAACATTACAAGTTACAGCCACAAGGGTCAATACATTTGAATTGTATTGGCAAGTTTCACTTCTATGTGGAATATAAGTGGATTCTATCAATACATGCATATTTGGCTAAGTAGAGTTTAAGGCTCATTTGCATAAAGCAAAATTTATCCTATCTTTTCAAATATGGTTTTGGTCCTTTGTTAAATCTCCTTTTCCAAGTTCCTTGAACTCCTTGGTAGAAACTCAAGTGTTCAAGTCCCTATCAAAATCTCTTGAGCTACTTGGTAACCCCAAGTGCAACAAGTTTTATCAAAATCTCATGAGTTCCTTGGTAACCCCAAGTGTTCATGTTTTCAACAAAATCTCTTGAGTTCCTTGGTAACCCCAAGTACATCAAGTTTTGTCAAAGTCTCTTGAGCTCCTTGGTAACCCCAAGTGCATCAAGTCCTTTAAAGTTTTCTTTTAGAAATTAGAATGTCGAGATCTCCCATAGCTTCAAACTTTAGTTGCTCAGTATTGTCCATAACCGGGGACACGGCTAAGTACTTAGATTTTATTATCTTCTGCAGAAGGAGTACACTTTACCCACATGTCACAATCCCATCTTTTTGCCACCAGCACATGGATTAGTACTCACCAAGATGGAGTATCGCAGATTGAGAATGTGACGAAGTCTTTCCAAAGGGTCCTCCCATACACCATTGCTAGCTTGTCTTCAAGACACCCATGAAGCATTCCAGATCCCCATGTCCAAGAAATCAAGACAATGTATGGGTCTTCCCAATGTAGTTGACTAAGCCAGAGCCATAATAGCATGTGGTTGCACACGAAAGCCACAATTGGAGAAACATGTTCAATCTCTAAATTTCATGGGTGGTTTCCTTTGGAGCACAACACAAAGAGATTGCCATAGACATGGTTCCTTTTGTTGCCACCTTCTCCAAAACTCAAAGTATCCTTGGCCACCCAGGTGGTTCATTGAGTCCTTGTTTTATTATATAAAACACAAGTCCTTTTCTCAACTTCACAAAATCTCAACATGTATCTTTTTCAAAAATATAGCATGGCTAAGCATGTAACAACTACATTGTTTTCACTAAGGAATGTATAGGGAATCCTATTAGGATTTTAGTATAGCATAAGTATAAAATATATTTTCATGCATGTTTCAAAATCCACTAAGTATAATGAAAATAGTAGGACTTTTAGATGATAGTGTAACTTGCCTTTTTGGTAGGGAATGATGGTTCACTCCTTGATCTTGCTAGTCTCACACTTTGCTAATTTCACTACAATCAATCAAGCAACACCAAAATCAACTAGCATTCCAAACCAATAATCAATCAAACAATTCACACACATAAAACAATGGGATCTAAGCTATGCATGCAAGCATGCAAGAGATGGTTCTATTTGTAAAGATGGTCTCCACTAGGCATTCTAAACTTGGTAAGGTCCAAGGTGGTCATTTTTCTAAGTGGCAAAGTCATTAGCAAAAGGATTTTGTCCAAAACCATTTTTAAATCCAATCATCATTTTATGTGGTGGAAAATATTTTTATCAAAGCAAAACTTTTAAGTTTCTCACCCAATGAGTTGCTAATTTGCAAAACTTGGTGTTTTGGGTCAGTAGGTTTGGTCCAAAACATTTTCCCAAAGTTTTTACTTCAAAAACATTTTCATATCAAAACCATTATTTTCATTTGGCTAGAAATGACTAAATCAAGTTTTCTATCCTAAACTTTACCAAATCCATTCTCCAAACTATGGGTTGGTTCCTAAGGTCAGTAAGTTCACCATAAACTATTTTGCCAAGGTTTCAAACTCAAAAACATTTTTGAATTATTTTTCTAGTCTTAACAAGCATACAAAAGTTTCTACAAAAACAAACTAACAGATACTATTTGCTAAACAAATTCCATGGTTGACTAGGGTTTGTTCTACTGATTCCAACGGTATAAAATTTGTAATTTTTGGACGTGTGGATCAAAAGTTACAAAGGTTTGAAATTCACATTCCATTCTGATTTCAATTCTGTTTTTAAACAGAAATGGTGACACGCGGCACTGTCTAATTGGACGGTACCGGTTTGGCCGGATCGGCAATGTGGACCGCAGGATCTAAAGTGAGACGTGCGGCGCAGGATCAATCTTACGCTTTCGATAAGTCAATCAGTCGTGTGCATCGGATCTAGATCGGACGGCTCCTACTGACTTGCCAAAGGCTGGCGGCGCTAGGACAACGGCGAGCGGCGGAGCGGCCAGATGATGGCGGCGCTGGCAAGGCAGGAAGCGAGAAAGGGAGGGAGTAAGCTTACCAGAATCGCGAGGATGTGGTGATGCTCAAAGTGTGGTCGACGTGGCAAGGGGCGCACGGGAACGGTCGCAATTGCTCGTCGGAAGCGTCGTCAGCGTCGGATGGTTCTGTCCGTGGTCGAAGGCGACGCTGTGGATCACGCGGAGGCAAACAGAGGGTGTGGTCAGACGCGTAAGATCAAGGAGGTGACGTGTGCGTGAGATAGAAGGCGCGGGGCGGTCAATCTGGGTACTTGCCGGAGTCGAAGACAGACGGCGGTGCTCAGAGCTTGGTCGGAGTCGACGCTCAGGGACACCCGCGGTCAAACGAGGGGCACGGACAGATGCGTCAGGAGGTGGGGAAGGTGTGAGCTAGGTCGAGGAGGCTCGGGGTGGCAGGTACTGGCCGGAATTGGAGAAGGAAGCTCGTCGGACCGAGGGTGGTGTGGCGAGAAATGGGGCAGCCTGGGGGCGTGTCGAGGTGGGGCGACAGAGGGGAAAGGAGGAGGAGGCGCTGGTGATTAATAGGACGCAGTCACGGCGAGGTTAAGGCGCGGAATCAATGCGTATTCAAGCCGCGACATCAACGGCAGAAACGGCCAGCGTGGTCGTCGCGAGGAAGGAGACGAGCTGGAAAAGTGGGGTCTGCTGGTCAGTGGGAAAAGGAGTGAGAGGGAGGTCCACCAGTCATTCACTCTGTGGGTCAGTTGCCAAGTGCGAAGCGTTTTCTTCGGGGTAAAGAAGGCTGGGCTGGTACTGGGCCTTGTTGGGCTGCTGGGTTGGGTCGACCAGATCCTATTTTTTTCTGTCTGCTGGCTTTTTCTTTTTCTATAACTATTTTCTGTTTTGAAATTCAAACCACCAAACAATGTTCAAATCATTTCAAACAATCACCAAACCTTGCACTATGAATTTTGGTTCTGTCCAGTAACATAAACCAAAATCCAAAATGAAATAATATTTTAAATATTTTTGGGTTCCATTTATTGATTAAATAAAATGGACCATGGTTTATTAATCAAATAGGGTTTGATTTAATTAATAAAATCTCCATTTGAAAACCAAATATTTTCAAAACCAAATCAGTAGGTTTTTATTTGAAAATAGAAGGTACCTGGAAAACTTGTCTAAAATAAAATAACATTTTTATTTTAGGCTCCATTAAATAAAATGGACCTTAGTTATTAAATCAAATAAGATTTTTTTTATTAAAAACTTTATTTTGAAATCTAAAATAAAACCAAAAACACTTCATTAGGTTTTATTTGTGAATATAAAATACTTGGAAAACTTATTTAAAATAATTTAATAAGTTTTGATGTTTTAAATAAAATAGTAAAACCTTTATTTATAAAGCTTGGATATTAAATCCTTATTAATTTATTTTGAATAAACCTTTACTATTTTTATCAAATAGAAATGTTTTATTTCAAAAGCTTGGCCAAGGTTTAATTTGGCTTTATAAAATAATCTTTATCTATAAAACTTTCATTTCTTTTGAAAACCAAATCCTTTTATTTAAAAGATCCAAAATAGTATTTCCAAAATATTTTATTTTCCTTTATTTAAAATGTTTATCTTTTTAAATCCCTTTAGGATTTTATTTAATCCAAAAAGGTTTGAGGTTCCAATTGAATTCAAAAAGTTTCTTCTGGCCCTGAAAATCAAACAAAGTTTTATTTTATTCATTTATTTTCACATTACAAGATTTGGAAAATCTTGGGATGTGACATCACATCTCAAGTACATGCGACAATCTCGGGTCTAAGGACAAAACGTACACGATGTGTAGAGAGAGAGCTGCAACTAATTGCCAGTCTTAGGTTGGGTCAGTCCAACCTCATGTTCATAACATGTGTCCACATCATTGGTTTGACATCTCCATGTCTATGACTTGCGAAACATAGTCATCAACCAATCGATGTGCTAGTCTAATATTCATGTATGTCCTCACATGAACTCCTACTAGGGACAACTCTTAAATAACCATACAAGTAAAGAGTTTCACAAACAATTCACATAATTGCCAATCAATACAAGTTGCATGATATGGATATTCAAGGAACATTACAATAACTCATGGATACATATCAAATATAATCATCTCTATGATTGCCTCTAGGGCATATTTCCTTCACGGGGTCCATAGTTCACTAGAGGTGTTCTCCTTAGATAAACAAACATGGCATGCTGGGTAAACAAATTACAGCAGGGCAATTGACAGGACTGAGCAAGGCATAACAATGTAATACTAATCATCATGATCCTATGAGATTAGATTGGGCAATACAACAAGATATATAGACTGCCATACAACTGCATATATGACTAGAAATCCACCTTCGGGTTATCATCCGAACCCCCTCCAGTATTAAGTTTCAAGCTACAGATAACTGCTTTAAGCAAAGTGTGTAAGGTAAACAATCCACTTGTTCCATGAACAAGAGACCGTTGTTTTCTCCCTAGTGGCAACAGCACATCTACAACCTTAAAGATTTCTGTCACTTCCCTTAGATTAAATAGAGGCATGAACCCACTATTGAGCATAAATACCCCCTCTTGGAGTTACTAGCAACTACTTGGCCAAGATAGCTACTAACAACAGAGAGCATGCAAGATCACAAACAACACAAACATGATAAAATCAATAACACAAAACCATTCGTCAATCTGACATAGTAATATCAATATCCATCGGATCCCTACAAACACAACATGCGTGATTACAAATAGATGATATCTTGATCATGAATGGAGCTCACAAGATCTAGACATGAAAGCACAAAGGAGGAGATACAACCATCTAGCTACTACATGGACCCATAGTCCAAGGTGGATGTAACATCCCTAAAATCATGTTTTAAAACTCATGCATATCATCCTTGCATCCATGATCATTTAGGGTTTTCATTTCAAAATCATTTCAAAAACAGGAGCATAGATTGCTCATTATTTTATGTATGAGTACTCTAGCCTTTGTGCTACTTGCTAATGAGAAAGGTACTAATATTCATTCAGTAATGTTTTGAGTTCAAACTTATGTGATTTAAAAAGCTTGAACAAAGTTTCAAAAACAAAGTATGAAATAAAACCAAGTTTATACCTATTATTATATCTCATAAAGTCTTGGTTTTATTTTATTTTCCAAATGACCCAAGTATGTTTTTGTAAGCAGAAGTGTTTGACACATATTTGAGTGCAAAGTACACAGTACAAAATCTAGAGAAGGTTTGAATTCAAAATGAATTGAAATGGAGTTTGAAACCAATTCTAGAAAACCAAACAGAAAAAGAAAAGGAATAAAGAGGAAAAAATAAGCAGCAAGCCAATCTGGCCCAACCCAGCCCACTCGACCCAGCTAGACCAGCAACCCCTCCCCCTCCCCCCACGAATCGTTTTATTTCACTCGCACCCGCACCCACTGAGTCGCTGACCTTCTGGACCCATCCTCTCTTTCTTTCTCTCGCTGACAACCACGGCCCACATGGCATTCATCGTCTCCACCCCTGGCGACCAGTTCATCCCCAAAATCTCGCTGGGCGTTTCCTGTTTGATTGCGGCTTCAATTCCCGTTCAATGCCGGATTAAATCGCGTCTGCGCCCTTGCTACTTAAACCCTCTCTACCCCCTCTCCATTTTCCCCCAAACCCCAAGCACAAAGCGCCCCCAGGCTGCGAGAATTCCTCGCCGCAACCCAGCTGCTCCGACGAGTTCGCCGACGAATTCCGGTGAGCACCGCACTCCCCTCTGCCTAAGGTTCATGCTGGATTATTCTACGTCCGCGGCGCACCTCGACAAGCTTTCCGTTTGCTCGCGCATGGTCTCAGCCTCGCAACGCGTCGACCGAGCTCCGCCGCCTCGCTCGAACTCCGCGACCTTTTCCCGTAAGTCCAAGCCTCCTCTTCCTCTGTTTGATACGCTGAGATCCCCAAAGGTCTGCGCATCTAACGCACTTTTCTCATCTTAGCGCGGCCCAGAGCGTCGCCAACGTCGACGAACAGAAGCCACCGTTGCCAGGGACTACTCCGACGAGCAATCCGCGACAACTCCGAGCGCCCCTTCGCCAACAGAGCATACGTCGAGATTCTCCTCGTCACGACGAATCTGTTGAGCATCCTCTCACCTCCCCGGGCGACCTAGTTCGCCGGCTCCGCCACTGACAGAGCGCACCGCCGCCAATCGTCGTCGCGCGCCGCCAGTCTTTGGCAGTTTGATCGAGCACCGTAGGATTTAGATCTAACACATATGATAGATCATAAGCGAATCGGTATGTTTTAATCAGAGTCGCGCGTTTTAGTTAGATCCAACGGCTCGCAGACGCGATCCAGCGCGAAACGGTACCAGCCAATCAGACGCTGCCGCGTGGCCAGCCCTTTGATTTAAAATCAGATTTTATATCTTTTAGATGTTTAAACTTGTTTAATTCATAACTTTTGATTACCACGTCCAAATTTGACAAATTTTATATCAATGGAATCAGGAGAGAAATCCATTTCCATTTATGCAATGTGTTTAATGTTTTGCTTCTGTTAAAATGGGTGTTTTTGCAGAAACATGTGTAGGCATAATTTGGTTATAATAATTATTTGAGAAATGATTTAATGTTCAAATAAAGTTTGTTTGGCAAGTTTTGAACTTGTTTATGAATCAGTACTGTGCACTTTTCTTGTTGAGTATAGAAAATCATCACATATCATTTTGCATGCATCCATATATTTTTGTTTGTATTTATTCTGTATGTGACTTGGTGCTATCATTTTATGTGTAGATTTTGGTGCAAATAGTGATTGTGATTGTGAGGATTGTAGCTACTCTCCAAACTACCAAGGCAAGTGGTGCTTCATGATTTTATCCCTAAGTTTTTCAACTATGCATTAGAAATATTTTGCTAGTCTTGCATGGATATATTTTGATTTATATGCTATGCTTGGGAAATCCTAGTAGTTGTAGAATTGCTAGAAATTTCTAAGTTAAGATGCTTACCTATGCCATGCTTAGCCTAGCTAGTAGCAACCAAGGGTGGTTATATATTCATGCTATGAATAAATATTTCTAGGTATTTGGACTATGTTTTTGCTTAATAAAACAACTAAGTGAATGAAACACCTGGGTGGAATGGAAAGATTGGGTTATGTTGAGTGGTTACACAAGGCCCATTTCTATGGTTTACCTTGTGTATCTCACTTGTGGAAAGCCACCCAGGAACAAAGGGATTTGAGAGGCCAAATGTTAAGAGGCTTCTAGTGCAGCCACTTGGCAATATGGGCTCTGCCTGGATCACATAGGTTGCAATAACTTAGCCATTTGGACAGTTGGTGGTAGTGGGATGATAGGTTGGAACGCGTCCATTTGGTCTAAGGGAAGGCTTCTGAAAGGTCCTGTCTTGGTGAAAATCAAGTCTTGTGGGGAAAGTGCACAACCTGTGCAGATGGAAGAATCTAAGTACTTAGCCATGTCCCTGGTATTGGACAACTTGAGCATCAAGACATGGAAGCTATCAAGAATCTCCTCATCCCAATTTCTAAGTAAAACTTGTGGTTGAACAAGGGTGAAGGACCCCAATGTCTATTGGTGGTTCCTTGGGAAAGATTTTTACAAAGAAAAACTTAGTGTTTTCAACTGATAGGCAAAACCTATTTTGAGCAAAGCAATCCTAAGCTACACTTAGACAAAATGCATATAGTATTTAGTCCACCAATATTCTACTAAGGTATCACTTGCCAATACTATTCCAATGTATTGACCCACTGTGGCTGTAACTTGTGATGTTGCAGGATATTCTGATGATGATTAGGAGTCATGAGTCTACACTCAACATGCTTGCCTATGGCACATGAAGATGAAGACTTATTTACCTTATTATATATTTGAACTCTTGTATAAGGCCTGTGGTCATGGAGTTGTAAAAGACTATGTTTGTCTCTAGAATGATATGTAATAATGACCTTTGTTTCTGTGTACTTCATCTTAAACTGTGGATGCTAGCATTGATCCAGGGACTAGCATTGCAATCACAGGGATCCTTTCCTTTACAAAGGAGGGATCTTACAGATGGTATCAGAGCACTGTGTTGCCTGTAGGATTATGACCCTAGGATTGGAAACCACTAAGGAAAATTTTTCAACAACTTCCACACTTGTCTTTTCTTCTCGTAAACTTTTATAATCTTCTTTCTCATCTCTATTTGTAGATGAACTCCATCAACGAAGTCGTGAAGAAGGGACCACTCATGACTATGACTTTGGAATGTGAGACAGAGTACCCTGAGTCTCTCAAGGACCTCATGGTTGCCATGGGAATACATGGTGCAGCTATGTACAAAGGTTTTCCTGTGATGGATGAAGGAGTTGAGTACTGGTGGGTGCAACTTCACTTGTATAAAAACAAGGAAGACAACCACAAGGACTCAGGATTCTGCATGGTCACCAACACAATGATGCACACCACATTCTTTGATTCAGCAAGGGATGCAGCTTGGAGGGACATCAAAGAACTTGGTGATAGAATCAAGTGCAGAATGCTTAACACCCAGAATGACCTTAGGGAAGAAAAGAAGCATACCCAAGAGTTAGATGCTACCAACCAAAGCCTAAGGAAGGACATCATAGACTTAGAAATGGAGTCTTGTGATCTAGACAAACCGATTGCCTCTAAGGATGCCCTGTTAGCCAACTTGGCAAGTGAGATGGGATTGTAATGTACCACATTAGTTGGACCACCACACTTATCATTTTATTTTCCAAATGTTGTTTAAAATAAGTTGAACCTTGGTTGTTTGTAATGGATCCATGTATGCCATGACTTGTGTGTTTTGATTTCCAAAGTTATGCATGTGATGCCTTGTCTTGTGATTTGCCTTAAATTGTGTTGATTCTAACTTTTTCTATCTTAATAAATACATGCCTAATGTTACTATCATCACGGCTGAAGAGTTCAAGGGAACTCGTTTTGGCCCTCGTATTATTGAGCTCACTAGTTTGCTCAATCTCCCTCTTCCTACCATCATGGTGCTTCCCCTCACCAAGTTTGAGAGGAAAGACCTTTGGGGCTTCAAGGTCAATCAGCCAGGACGCCAGACTGAGCCTACCACGGAGGCCATCATCTTCAAGCTCATGCATGATGACAAGGAGAGAGGCCTAGAGGTAGTCATGCAGGACTTGATTGGACGTCTGTTAGGGAGACACTCTCGGCAGGTTAGAGGTACTCACTTACACACCTTTGGTAGATATGATGAGGATGGTGAGGCCATTGACTTCGAGGATACTTCGAGGGAGACAGCAGAGCCGATTCGTCTATACCTCCAGGACTTAGAGGTTCTTCTTAGGCACATAGAAACTGATAGGACCAACGTCATGCTCAGCAATGACGAACTGTCACATCCCAAGATTTTCCAAATCTTGTAATGTGAAAATAAATGAATAAAATAAAACTTTGCTTAAATTTCAGAGCCAGAAGAAACTTTTTGAATTTAATTGGAACTTCAAACCCATTTGAATTAAATAAAACCTAAAAAGGATATAAAAATATAAACATTTAATAAAAGGAAAAATAAACAACACTTGGAAATACTATTTTTGGAACTCCTGGGGTGAAAAGATTTATTTTCAGATAAAATAGAAGTTTTTAAATAAAGGATATTTTATAAAACCAAATTAAAACTAGGTCAAGCTTTGAGAATTAAAACAATTTAATTAAAGGAAATTGGAAAAGGTTTATTTAAATAAAATAATAAGGAGTTTATATTCAGATTTTCTTAAATAAAAGATTATACCAATATAATTGAAACATCAAAACTTGCTAAATGGTTTAAAATAAGTATTCCAAATAGTTGATATTCACAAAATAAAACCTACTGATTGGGTTTTGAAAGCATTTGGATTTCAAATGAAGATTTTATTAAACCAAAACTTGTTTTATTAATAAACCATGGACCATTTTATTTAATAAATAAATGGAACCTAAAAAGATTTAAAAATATTATTTTATTTTGGATTTTGGATTATGTTGATAAACATAACCAAAATTTTGATACAAGTGTGATGATTGTTTGAATTATTTGAATGTTTATCTTGTTGTTTGATTTATGAATTGAAGTTCAAATCAGAAAATAGAAATAGAAAAGAATAAAATAAAGTAAACAGAAAAAAATAAGAGAAAACGACCAGCCCAACAATCTGGCCCAACAGCCCAACTCCAGCCCACTTGTGTCCTTGCCCGAACTGCTTTTCAGACCTGAAGGAACCCGCTAAGAGACTGCAGGTGGACCTCCTCCTCTCTTCTATTCCATCACCGGACCCCTTTCCACTATTCTCCTTCCCCACCCGCGACAGTTCCTCTCCTCGCCGCTTCCTCTGAAATTTCACGCATCAATTCGCTTTAACACGGCCATCTTAACTCGCAGACCACGCTCCCTTAAAAGCCTCCCTCTCTGTCATTTCCCACGCCGCCTCCACTCGCCCTAGGCTGCCTCCATTTCTCTCTATACCGCCTCCGACGACTTCTCAAGCCAATTCCCAGCCCTCACCGCCTCTCCTCCCGACCAAGCTCGCAGCTTCCCACACTCAAAGCGCATCTTCTAGTGCATCAAACTTGACCGCTGGTACCAGAACCTCGCCGACAACAACCACCGCCGCCACCGCCGCTTCATCTCCGCGAAGCCACAGGTAGTTTTGACCACCGCGCCTTCTCATTCACGCACGCACATTCGCTGTCCTTGCGCATCTAACCACATCGGTTTTGCCCTCGGTGGACAGCCCCATCCCGTTGTCGCGGAAGCTCCGACGCCGCCACGAACTCCGGTGAGGAATTGTCAGAGAACCCAAGCGCCTCGTCCGACCAACACTTCCTCGAGCAACGCCGTGACCCCCGAACTTCGGTAAGCCTCCCTTTCCTCTCCCGCCTTCAGACGCCAAGACTCATCATCGACCGACCGCTCGCCGCCGTTGTTATCGCCGCCATTCGGATCGTTAGATAGGAGCCGTCCGATATCAATCGAGTGGATGAGATAGAATGACTTAAACGCGAATGGGTACTCGATCTGGGCCACTCGATCTAACTAGATCCAACGCCCACAGCCATGATCCAACCGAACCGTATCGACCAAGAAGAACACGTCAAGTGTCGCCTATTAGGTTTAAAAACAGTTTTGAAAACAGAAACTTTTGCAAACTTCAAACCCTTGTATTTTTGGATCCACACGTCCAAAAATTACAAACTTTATGTCGTTGGAATCAGCAAGACAAGACCTAGCCAACCATGGCCTTAGTTTGACAAATAGTATCTGTTAGCTTGTTTGAATTTGCAGAAACATTTGTGTACTTGTTTAGAGTATAAAAATTGTTTAAAATTGATTTTAGGATTAAATCTTTTGCAAAATGGATTTGTGTGACCTTACTGACCCTAGGAACCAACCCTTGGTGTTAAAAATGATTTGGGTAAAATATAGGTTGAATTATTTAACTTAGCCATTTTCTAGCCAAATAAACTCATTGATTTTATTATGGAAATGTTTTTGCAAGGAAAACTTTGGGAAAATGTTATGGATCCAAAACACCAAGCCTTTCCAAGGGCAACTCACTTGGTGAAAAACATAAAGTTTTGCTTTGAAAAGAACAATTTTCACCACATAAAATGTTGAATGGATTTTAAAATAGATCTTGAGCAAAACCCTCTAACTAATGACTTTGCCATTTTGGTAAATGACCAATGTGGACCTTACAAAGTTTATAAACCTAGTAGAGACCAACCTTGCAACATAACCCTCTTTTGCATGACTTAGGATCCATTGCTTTGTGTGTGTGAAATATTGTTTGAATGTTGGTTTGGAATGCTACTTGATACTATGCTTGTTTGATTGTAGTGAAATTAGCAAAGTGTGAGACTAACAAGATCAAGGAGTAACTCTCATTCCCTAACAAAAAGGCAAGTTACACTATCATTCAAATGACCTACTATTTTCATTATACTTAGTGGATTTTAAAAACATGCATGAAAATGTTTTATACTTATGCTATGCTAAATCCTAATAGGATTCCCTATACACTCCTTAGTGGAAATATTGAAGTTGTACATGCTTAGCCATGTTTTATTTTGACAAGAGATACATGTTGAGATTTTACAAAATATTGAGAAAAGGACTTGTGTTTTTACATAATAAAACAAGGACTCAATGAATCACCTAGGTGGTGGACACTTTAAGTTTTGGAGAGGGTGGCAACAAAAGGAACCATATCTATGGGATTCACTTTGTGTTGTGCTCCAAATGAAAACCACCTAGGAAACTTAGAGATTGAACATGTTTCTCCAATTGTGGCTTTCGTGTACAACCACATGCTATTATGGCTCTGGCTTAGTCAACTACATTGGGAAGACCCATACATTGTCTTTAGTTACCGGACATGGGGATCTGGAATGCTTCATGGGGGCTGAAGGCAAGCTAGCAATGATGTATGGGAGGACCTTTTGGAAAGACTTCGTCACACTCTCAGTCTGCCGGTACTCCGTCTTGGTGAGCACTAATCCAGTAAGCCACTGGTGGCAACAAGATGGGATTGTGTCATGTGGGTAAAGTGTACTCCTTCTACAGAAGTTAATAAAATCTAAGTACTTAGCTGTGTCCCTGGTTATGGACAAAACTGAGCAACTAAAGTTTGAACTATGGGAGATCTCGACATTCCAACTTCTAATATAAAAACTTGATGCACTTGGGGGTACCAAGGAATTCAAAGAGATTTTGTTAAGCTTGTTGCACTTGGGGTTTACCAAGGTGCTCAAGGGCATGATGTACTTGGGGTTACCAAGGAACTCATGAGATTTCATAAAACTTGTTGCACTTGGGGTTACCAAGTAGCTCAAGGGATTTTGACAAGGACTTGAACACTTGTGTTTCTACCAAGGAGTTCAAGGGATTCTTGGAAAAGAGATTTGACAAAGGACTTAAAACCCTTTTTGAAAAGATAGGTTAAAATAATGCTTTATGCAAATAAGCCTTAAACTCTACTTAGCCAAATATGCATATAATGATAGGATCCACTCTTATTATACATAAAAGTGAAGCTTGCCAATACAATTCAAAATGTATTGACCCTTGTGGCTGTAACTTGTAATGTTGCAGGTTGATTGTTTTTAAATGAAGATTGTTTGATTGACTAGGACTACAAAGTCTACAACCAACATCTGCATGTGGCACTTTGAAGATGAAGGACCCATGACTATAGTTAATCCGCTGCAATGTAAAGTAATAGCCAAATGAGCTATGTTTGATGTAATAAACTTATGTTATTCCTGGTTATAAATTTATATTATGACCTTTGTATCTTGATATTACATCTTAACTGTGGATGCTAGCTAATGATCCAGGGACTAGCATTGTAAAACACAGGAGGAATCTACCTTATTGGGTTGGGACCTCTACACGAACTCCAGGTGCAGCTTCGTGAGAAGGACAAGCTCTTCGCGGAGCAAGATGAAATAGTCAAGGAGATGGAGGCCAAGTTCGAGAGTTAGGACAGAAAGTTCAAGAGTCAAGAGAAGCGAGTCCAAGATAGGAACAAGAGGATTAGAGACATGACTGCAGAACTAGAGGCCAAGGACTTCGAGCTCGAACATCAGCAGACCGTGATTGAGAGGCTCGTTCACAGAAGAGGGATCTCAAAGCCAAAGTAGAGACCTTGACCACCAATGTCGAGGAATACAAGACCGCTATGGAGAATGCAGGTCTTACATTTGTTGAGGAGGAGGTTGATTCCGAGGAGTAGTGATGACTACTCATTTACCTTTATTTATCATGTCTTTGATTATTGAGTCGCAATGACCATCCAACATGTGGATGGCTTGCTATTGGTGTGTTTATTTTGCAAACTTGTTGCTTATGTTGTTGAACTATTATTATGATGATGCTTGTTTGGTGATTGTTTATGTGATGTGTTGTGCATGTTAGCATCTATGGGTATCTCATTCTTATCTCTATTTAACAAACCACAGATGCCTCCCCGACGTGCCAATCCCAACCCCAACAACAACAACATCACCCCTGAGATGAAGCAAATGATGACAGCTTAGACTCAGCTGATGCAAATGATGACTATGTTCATCCAGAATCAGAACAACAACAACAACAACAACAACAACAACAACAACAACAACAACAACAACAACAACAACAACAACAACAACAACAACAACAACAACAACAACAACAACAACAACAACAACAACAACAACAACAACAACAACAACAACAACAACAACAACAACAACAACAACAACAACAACAACAACAACAACAACAACAACAACAACAACAACAACAACAACAACAACAACAACAACAACAACAACAACAACAATCAGAACAACCCACCGGGTTTTGACATGCTTACCAGGTTCTTAAGACTGAGGCCAGCAAAGTTCTCAGGAACTACTGATCCTATGGTGGCCAATGATTGGATATGCTCTGTGAACAATGACTTGGTAACAGTTGGCTGTACTGATGAAGAAAAAGTCAGATTTGCAGCTCACTTGTTGGAAGGACCAGCAGCCACTTGGTGGGATAACTTCCAAATCACCACTCCCATCAAGGATGTGACATGGTCTATCTTTGAAGATGGTTTCCGTACTTCTCACATCTCATCTGGAGTGATGAGTTTGAAGAAGAAAGAGTTCCATAACCTGAAGCAGCGTCACCGCAGCGTGGCTGAATATATTGAAGAGTTCAACAATCTGGCGCGTTATGCACCGGATGAAGTTGACACTGATGCTAAGAGGAAGGAAAAGTTCCTTGAAGGGTTGAATGATGAACTGAACCTGCAGTTATCTGTGGCCTATGTTCCCACATACCAGTCTCTTTGTGACAAGGCTGCTATTTTGGAGAACAAGATGAAACAAGTTGAAAGCAGGAAGAGAAAGCACTCTGACAAGCACAGCTCGGGATCGTCTCACAAACGTTCCCATTACGATGATAGTGGGAGTTCTGAATCCCACAAGCATGGGAAATTCAACAAGCACCACAACCACAACCATCATCATGACAATAAGAGTCACCGTAGTCATGACAATGACAAGTACAAGAATCACAAGGGTGGATATAAGAGCCACCACAGTGGAAGTGGCAGTTGAAGCCAGCCTGTCAAGAAGGATCTTAGTCAGGTTGAGTGTTTAAAGTGCAAGAAGATGGGGCATTATGCAAATGAATGCCCAGAAAAGAAAGTTGAAGGACCCAACAAGCCCAACCCTTTTCAAAAGGGACAAGTGAACCACATCAATGTGGAGGAAATTTATGAGGAACCTGATGCTGTTGCTAGTAAGTTCAAACTCAATTCTGTTCCAGCATTTGTTCTCTTTGATACTGGTGCATCTCATTCATTCATATCAAGAGCATTTGTTGAAAGAAACGAACTACCGGTAGAAACTATTGGGTGTCCTATAAAAGTAAGTTCTCCTGGCGGAGAAATGATAGTGAATTCAGGATGTCATGATCTAGTCATAGAGTTTGGGAAGTATAAGTTTCCCGTTAATCTGATAATCTTAAACTCCCAAGGATTGGATGTTATTTTGGGAATGGACTGGATGACTAAGCACAAGGGAGTGATAGATTGTGCAAACCATACTGTCTCACTCATAACTCCAAAAAACAAAAGAATCAGATTCAAGACCAACTTTGAAGCAAAAAGGAGTAAGCTAAATTCTCTTAAGGGGGTTAGCATAGACAGTGTTCCAATTGTGAGTGAATATCCGGATGTGTTTCCGGAAGAATTGCCAGGAATGCCACCAGATAGAGATGTGGAATTTCTTATTGATTTGCTACCAGGATCTGGACCAATAGCAAAGAGACCGTACAAGATGTCAGTGGATGAGTTGAAAGAACTCAAGAAACAACTTGGAGAACAGTTACAGAAAGGATTTATCCAACCAAGTTCTTCATCTTGGGGAGCACCAGTTTTGTTTGTGGAAAAGAAAGATAGAAGTCAAAGGTTATGCATAGATTACCGTTCACTCAATGAGGTGACTATCAAGAACAAATACCCTTTGCCTAGAATCAATGACTTGTTTGATCAGTTAGAAGGAGCTTGTGTGTTCTCAAAAATTGATCTCCGGTCAGGTTATTTCCAGCTCAAGATAAGGGAACAAGACATACCTAAGACAGCTTTCACCACAAGGTATGGGTTGTATGAGTATACCGTGATGCTATTTGGTTTGACCAATGCACCAGCATACTTCATGAATATGATGAACAAAGTGTTCATGGAGTTCCTTGACAAGTTTGTCGTCGTATTCATCGATGACATTCTAATCTACTCCAAGAGCAAGGAAGAGCATGAAGGACATTTACGATTGATACTTGAGAAGCTTAGAGAGCATAAGTTGTATGCCAAATTCAGCAAGTGTGAATTTTGGTTAAATGAAGTTGGATTTCTTGGACACGTTGTGTCAGGAGATGGTGTAGCAGTTGATCCTGCTAAAGTTTCAGCTGTAACTGAATGGGAATCTCCTAAGTCAGTAAAGGAGGTTCATAGTTTCCTTGGCTTGGCAGGATACTACATAAGATTTATTGAGAATTTCTCCAAGGTAGCTAAACAAGAAGTTTGCTTGGTCTGAAGGTTGTGAACTCAGCTTTCAAGAATTAAAGAAGAGACTAGTGACAGCACCAGTCTTATGTTTGCCAGATTTGGAGAAAGATTTCCAAGTATATTGTGATGCATCTCATCATGGATTAGGTGCAGTACTTATGCAAGAAGGAAAAGTTGTGTCTTATGCCTCGAGACAACTCAAAACTCATGAAGTGAATTACCCTACTCGTGATTTAGAGTTAGCCTCTGTTGTTCATGCACTCAAAACATGGACACATTATATTTTGGGAAAGCGATGTGAAGTGTTCACAGATCACAAGAATTTGAAGTATATCTTCACCCAGAAATAAATTAACATGAGACAAAAAAGATGGCTAGAACTCATCAAGGACTATGACTTGGGTTTGCAATAACACCCCGGTAAAGCAAATGTTGTAGAGTATGCTCTAAGCCGTAAGGTTTTTGTGAATGGCCTTACTAAGGGGGAATTGCCAGATGATCTGTGTGCCCAATTTAGAGATCTCAGATTAGAGATTGTGCCTGAGGGACATCTCATGTCTTTGGATGTTCAACCCACTTTGTTGGACAAGATCAAAGAAGCCCAAAAGGCAGATAAGGAAATTGATGAGATTAAGGAGAAGATTGGCAAGGGAAAATCCAAAGGATTCCATGAAGACGAACAGGGTACTTTATGGCATGGAAAACGTATCTGTGTTCTGCAAGATCCGGAGCTACGGAAACTGATTTTACAAGAAGCACACAACTCACCATATTCCATTCATCCGGGTAACACCAAAATGTACATGGATATGAAGGAAAGATTTTGGTGGAATAATCTCAAGAAGGACATCGCCGAACATATTGCTTTGTGTGATGTATGTAGTAGAGTGAAAGCGGAACATCAGAAACCAGCAGGATTGTTACAACCACTACCTATTCCTGATTGGAAGTGGGACAAGATTGGCATGGATTTCATCACCGGATTGCCGAGGACCAGGTCAGGATATGATTCTATTTGGGTAGTAGTGGATCGCCTAACTAAAGTGGCTCATTTTATACCCGTAAAGACAACTTACATAAGTGCTAAGTTAGCCAAGATCTATATGAGCAGAATTGTATGTCTACATGGAGTACCCAAGAGTATTGTGTCTGATAGGGGAACCCAATTCACTTCTCATTTTTGGAGGCAGCTACATGAGTCCTTGGGAACGAGGTTGGAATTCAAGATGCCTTTTCATCCTCGGTGATGGATGCACAGTAAAGGACTAATCAGATTCTTGAAGATATGTTGAGGGCATGTGCCCTAGACTATGGAGCCAGATGGGATGAAAGTCTACCTTACGCAAAATTTTCTTACAATAACAGATATCAAGCCAGTATTGAGATGACACCATTTGAGTTTCTCTATGGGAGAAAGTGTACCACCCCATTGCTATGGAATGGTGTGGGAGAAAGAAGTTTGTTCGGACTAGAACTCATCAAAGAGGTTGAAGAGAAAGTCAAGCTGGTTAAGGACAGATTGAAGATAGCACAGTCCCGACAAAAGAGCTACGCAGATCCAAAGCTTAGAGAGGTCACCTATGAAGTAGGCGACCGAGCTTATCTTAGAGTGTCACCACTTCGTGGCTTGAAGAGGTTTGGTGTCAAAGGTAAATTGACCCCAAGATATGTTGGACCATTCAAGATTCTGAGTCGCAAAGGAGAAGTAGCTTATGAGATTGAATTGCTAGAGTCTTTGCCAGCTGTTCATAATGTGTTTCATGTGAGCCAGCTTAAGAAATGCCATCCGGAAATGGAAGAGACTTCTTTGAAGGATACTATACCTTTGGAAGAGGTTCAATTGGAGAGTGACCTCACTTATGAGGAGAAACCTATCAAGATTCTTGAAACTGCAGAAATAGTTACACGGACTAAGACTATCAAATTCTGCAAAGTTCAATGGAACCATCATTCCGAAGAAGAAGCAACATGGGAAAGAGAAGATGATCTTCGGAAAGACCACCCTCACCTATTTGCTAGCCAACCCGAATTTCGAGGACGAGATTCACCTTAAGGGGGTTAGATTTGTAACATCCCTAAAATCATGTTTTAAAACTCATGCATATCATCCTTGCATCCATGATCATTTAGGGTTTTCATTTCAAAATCATTTCAAAAACAGGAGCATAGATTGCTCATTATTTTATGTATGAGTACTCTAGCCTTTGTGCTACTTGCTAATGAGAAAGGTAGTAATATTCATTCAGTAATGTTTTGAGTTCAAACTTATGTGATTTCAAAAGCTTGAACCAAGTTTCAAAAACAAAGTATGAAATAAAACCAAGTTTATACCTATTATTATATCTCATAAAGTCTTGGTTTTATTTTATTTTCCAAATGACCCAAGTATATTTTTGTAAGCAGAAGTGTTTGACACATATTTGAGTGCAAAGTACACTGTATAAAATATAGAGAAGGTTTGAATTCAAACTGAATTGAAATGGAGTTTGAAAACCAATTCTAGAAAACCAAACAGAAAAAGAAAAGGAATAAAGAGGAAAAAAATAAGCAGCAAGCCAATCTGGCCCAACCCAGCCCACTCGATGTAACACCCTCAGAATCGGCCCTATGCAAGTTTTAGCGATTCCCGCCAAACCCGCATAGAAACGATTCAAAGGTGCCCACCAGGCACTTGTGTGCGGGTGGAAAACAAAGTAATATCATTACACATTAGTCCACGATGGAACCCACAAAACAGATATATACAACACGACTCCATGAGTCAAGAATACAGATATGCAGTACAAAGATCCAAATCACCTTGAAAACGATACAATGTCCGACTACGGACAAGATGCAAATGGGGCTAAGAGCCCTGAAGAATAACCCATGGCGTCCATAACCCTGCCCAGGCCAAGCCGGAAGGGTAACCCTGCTAACGACGTCGATCTCAAAACCTACTTAAACAAAAGGGGTCCCGACAAAGGGCAAAGGGAAAAAGAGAGCGGTCAGTACTGAGGCCAATACACGGCGAGACTAGAATTCGGCGGTCCTCGCCTACATAGGTATGGTGGACTGAAGCGGCAGCGCAGCATGTACTAAACAACCTATAGAGACTCGATATAACTGTCGGCTATCAGAGAGGGATAAGAAAGACCTATTCGGAACCAACCTGATACTACCACCAAACATACCCATCCTGGTATTTCCCCCTCGAGACCAAACGAGGAAGTCAACCGAGAAACTCACACAGTTGGCAGTTTTATTTATTCAGTTATCGTTGCAGCAATTACTAGTCAGGTATAGATAGTCATCCTGATATAATAAGCAATGGGCACTTTTAGTTAACCATTTCGTTGTAGTTGCGACACTTACTAGTCAGATACTATTAGCATGAGATATCCCAAACCCAGCAGTTGTTGGTACTTTTATTTAGCCATTCCGTTGTAGTGAAGCTTATTACTAGTCATATCGGATACAAGTCAAATTATAACAGTAAAATTTAGTTATAGTTGTCTATGATCGAGAACTGTGCTCCAAGTCGTCCATAACCGCGGACACGGCTTCTCAAAAAGATTTAACCTGAGGGTGCACCAAAGTATCCACGCACCTACACCCTAGTTGTCGATCGGTAGGTACAAGATCACAAAACATATACCCAACGGTATGTCGACGGGTTTCGGACACGACGTTTCCGGACCAAAGCAATCACAGGGCCACCCACTAAGCTACCCAGAAGTCGGCCGGTCTCGAGACGGACCTGTGGTTTGTCGACGGTACATGTAACGGGGAACCCGAAAGTGTGACTGGGCTTGTCGATACAGCGAAAACGTATCATGGGGTTCCTAAACAGTATGGGCGCTCCACGCGCAATTGTAATTAAAGCAGTGAAGCATGGCATAAGTACAGGATAGTAATAAATCCCCAAACTACTTTGTGGCCCCCGGTACAGTACTTTGAAATCAGGTACTAAATCGATGGGGGTGCCCACACACGCCACCTGTGGTTAGCGCGCTCGATCTATGAGCAGGTGTCAAGAACTCGGGGTCCTACGAGACACTAGTGGGCGGTTAAAAACCAAATATTGTCTATTACCCACTGGTGCCTCTGCATTTACCTACTTTAAATTTTAGTGATTAAACAATAATTAAAGTTATGATCCTCTCCACCATAAAGTATAAGGCATTCTCCAACAACTGTGGTACTTGACAACATGCAACAGCACTTGAGCAACCGACTTCGACACGCAAGTCCAACTATCTACCAAACAACAGGTAATAGGATGTGTCCAAGGCAATATAAGGCTGTAAGGGATACCACGGGTATGAAAACTAGAGCATCGCAACACAGATAGCAATAGATCAACAGGAGGAAATAAAGACTAGAAATGTAAAATAGGTAGAAAGGGGGAGAATACTCGCCTGAAAACATTGTCGAAGGTTCAACCGAAGATCGGGTCGACACTCGCATCAACTCGTCAGCCTAATCCGTGAAGAAGCAAAGCACTAGAAGAAACATCGGATGCACTATTTAATACTACGGTAGAAGATCGGGCATGATGCATGTATGATGTATGACATGGCAATGGTGTAATGCAATTTGGCCATATTAAGCGGAACCGGGTCCCGACAATTAATTATATGGTTCAAGTTATTTAGCTACCCACAATTTAAATGTTATCTTAACATGGCAAAATATATCACCGGTTCGCTACACAAATTTAAATGGAGCCAATATTAGACTAAATTCGCCCGCATATGGGCTCCATATTTAATTTAGGTGAATCGTCGAAACACCCCCAAACACACCAATATGCATGCGAGTATAACAATTAAATATGCAACAGTTTATATAGTTGGCAATTTATAAAATAGGGGCTCGGAAAAGGTCACACATTGGTCCGACGATCTTGGGGTTCGACGGGGTCGGTGGGGATCGATCTTCGCCTCCGGGAACAGTTCTTGGTGTCCGTCAAGAAGAACATGAAGTCGGTTCCGGGGTTCAGGCTTCGGATCTCCGGGGTCGGTCTTCGATTTCCAACGGGGCCGTAGATCTTGTTGAGGTGTACAAGGGATGCGAGGTCTTCGGACGATCAACTATGCCTCACTCAATCACACGCACCATCTTCACCACCCCCTTAGAAGAATTGCAACAACTAACCACCACTTCTCCTTGTCAGAACACAAGAACCTGGGGTCGATTCAGAGCAAAACAACAGGAAGCGAGGACACGGATTTGGGGGTCATTCCACACCCTTTGTCATGGAGAAAAGAGGCAATATGACAACAAGCACAGAGACGCAAGCAGCGGACAGCAGCACATGAGCGAGGCGAGGGTCTGCAAACTCAGGGTGGGGCCCTGCAAGGAAGGTCTTGACGGCAGTGGGGAGACGCAGCAGCAGCATTTAACGGAACGGTGAGGCGCGAGGCAGCGGAGAGGCAGAGCCTTGGGTCATCTTTGCGCATAGGGACGAGCGGACGGTGGCGGGGCACGAGCGGCAGCAGCTCGCTGCAGCGGCAACAGAGAGGTCGCAGGACGGCACCAGGGCACGATGGCGAGCTCGGGTCGGCGGGCTTCGACGCGGAAGGGATCCCCTGGTGGCGGACAGCGGCCGAGCGGACGGTGGCAGGGGAAGGAGCCGACAGGAGGGGCTGCAGGGCGGTGAGGAGAGGCACCGTCGGGGGCTGCTGCGTAAGGCGGTCGTGCTCGCGGAGAAGGGGCGGCCCCGGCGGCGCTCGACAGGAGCAAGGGCGGCCAGGCGGGGTCCAGCGACGGAGGGAGGCAGCGGCAGGCTGTGTCGGGTTGGGGAAGGAGACGAGCGAGGAGGGGGTCGCGTTGCGACAGGGACGTGGGGAGCGGGTACGGGACGCGGGGCAGGTGGGTGGGTCCCACGGGATGGACGGGGAGGTGGCGTCGGTAACAGGGCTGGAGGCGGCTGGGAGGGAAAAGATGGGGTGAGGTCTAGGGTTTTGGGAAGGTAGGGATTAGGGTTTGGTTGGAGGTGGCCGGCTGGGCTTTTGGGCCTGGCTGGCTGCCTCCCAAAAATAATATAAACTTTTTATTTAATATTTAAAAGATGTTTGTAATTAGTTTTTAGACAAATAAAATATCCAGATAGATCTGGGTTTGTATTTTGAAATAAAGAAGGGGAGTATTATAAAAAAATAGGATTTTGTATTATACTTTTATGACAAGGTATGCATGATGATGTCATGATGATGCACAAAACAAAAACACGGCGATTTTGTAGTAGTGGATTTACCCGGGGTGCTACAATTCGACACCACTAACAATGGATCTCGCCCTCGAGATCCGCCTCATGATACGGGGAAAAAGGCCGACGATATGAATCTTCTCGCTCCGTGTAGATCCTCGCGACACCACTAACAAGGGTTCTTCTTCATCTTGAAATTGGCGACACCACCAACAAGAGTTCATTGATCATGTTCGTCGAGAGAACACTTCGGATAATCAACGGACGAAGTTAAAGGTAAGGCCACCTCTAACTTCCATGGAAGGAGTAAGAATTGCATCGATCAACCATTCAATATACAAAAGCGAATGATAAGAGTAGTGGTATGGTCGCGACTCCATCCCGCACTCAAAGCATTACTCTGTACACGAACAGACGAACTATGCAACCAACCCTCAGAATTTAGACTGAAGATCTCAACAAACGGGGTTCGGAAGCAAAGAAGTGATGTAGAGTCTTTATCGGATCTGATGGATATGAGGTCGTCTCTTTGAAAAACACCAGAAGATACAAAGAAAAAATTTAGTGAATTTTTGGTCCACCGAAAGGTAAAATAGATGAAAGATTCATCAGGTAGCATGAAGAACAGATGTCGAAGCACCGTTACAAGAGGATGGAAGAGAAACCCTAAAGGTACGACGGAAACCCAACCACGATAAATCCTAAACTCGAAGAAAATATTAGGGGGTAGATCCAAAACATGCGAAGGTAAGAGGAGAATAGCAGAGGGGTAAGGAGTAAAACCAGACCTAATCAGATCTATCCAACCGATTTTCCAAAATAGTTTTGACACTCTACAACGTCCGTTAGCTAGGTTATCCTCTGAAATTGGACCCGGGGGTATCGTAACTACTGGGCTCTGATACCACTCTGTAACACCCTCAGAATCGGCCCTATGGAAGTTTTAGCGATTCCCGCCAAACCCGCATAGAAACGATTCAAAGGTGCCCACCAGGCACTTGCGTGCGGGTGGAAAACGAAGTAATATCATTACACATTAGTCCACGATGGAACCCACAAAACAGATATATACAACACGACTCCATGAGTCAAGAATACAGATATGCAGTACAAAGATCCAAATCACCTTGAAAACGATACAATGTCCGACTACAGACAAGATGCAAATGGGTCTAAGAGCCCTGAAGAATAACCCATGGCGTCCATAACCCTGCCCAGGCCAAGCCGGAAGGGTAACCCTGCTAACAACGTCGATCTCAAAACCTGCTTAAACAAAAGGGGTGCCGACAAAGGGCAAAGGGAAAAAGACAGCGGTCAGTACTGAGGCCAGTACACAGCGAGACTAGAATTTGACGGTCCTCGCCTACATAGGTATGGTGGACTGAAGCGGCAGCGCAGCATGTACTAAACAACCTATAGAGACTCGATATAACTGTCGGCTATCAGAGAGGGATAAGAAAGACCTATTCGGAACCAACCTGATACTACCACCAAACATACCCATCCTGGTATTTCCCCCTCGAGACCAAACGAGGAAGTCAACCGAGGAACTCACACAGTTGGCAGTTTTATTTATTCAGTTATCGTTGCAGCAATTACTAGTCAGGTATAGATAGTCATCCTGATATAATAAGCAGTGGGCACTTTTAGTTAATCATTCCGTTGTAGTTGCGACACTTACTAGTCAGATACAATTAGCATGAGATATCCCAAACCCAGCAGTTGTTGGTACTTTTATTTAGCCATTCCGTTGTAGTGAAGTTGATTACTAGTCATATCAGATACAAGTCAAATTATAACAGTAAAATTTAGTCATAGTTGTCTATGATCGAGAACTGTGCTCCAAGTCGTCCATAACCGCGAACACGGCTTCTCGAAAAGATTTAACCCTGCAGGGGTGCACCAAAGTTTCCACACGCACCTACACCCTAGTTGTCAGATCAGGTAGGTACAAGATCACAAAACATACACCCAACGGTATGTCGACGGGGTTTCGGACACGACGTTTCCTAGACCCAAAGCAAGCACAGGGGGCCACCCCACTAAGCTACCCGTAACGAAGTCGGCCGGTCTCCGAGACGGACCCAGGGTTTATGTCGACGGTTGTAAACGACTAGGACCCCGAAAGTGTGACTAGGCTTGTCGATACAGCGAAAACGTATCACGGGGTTCCTAAACAGTACAGGCGCTCCACGCGCAATCGTAATTAAAGCAGTGAAGCATGGTATAAGTACAGGATAGTAATAAAGCCCTAAACTACTTTGTGGCCCCCGGTACAGTACTTTGAAATCAGGTACTAAATCGATGGGGGTGCCCACACACCCCACCTGTGGTTAGCGCGCTCGATCTCGGAACAGGTGTCAAGAACTCGGGGTCCTACGGGACACCAGTGGGCGGTTAAAAACCAAATATTGTCTATTACCCACCAGTGCCTCTGCATTTACCTACTCTCAATTTTAGTGATTAAACAATAATTAAAGTTATGATCCTCTCCACCATAAAGTATAAGGCATTCTCCAACAACTGTGGTACTTGACAACACGCAACAGCACTTGAGAAAGTGACTTCGACACGCAAGTCCAACTATCTACCAAACAACAGGTAATAGGATGTGTCCAAGGCAATATAAGGCTTCAAGGGATTCCACGGGTACGAAAACTAGAGCATCGCAACACAGATAGCAATAGATCAACAGGAGGAAATAAAGACTAGAAATGTAAAATAGGTAGAAAGGGGGAGAATGCTCGCCTGAAAACATTGTCGAAGGTTCAACCGAAGATCGGGTCGACACTCGCATCAACTCGTCAGCCTAATCCGTGAAGAAGCAAAGCACTAGAAGAAACATCGGATGCACTATTTAATACTACGGTAGAAGATCGGGCATGATGCATGTATGATGTATGACATGGCAATGGTGCAATGCAATTTGGCCATATTAAGAGGAACCGGGTCCCGACAATTAATTATATGGTTCAATTTATTTAGCTACCCACAATTTAAATGTTATCTTAACATGGCAAAATATATCACCGGTTCGCTACACAAATTTAAATGGAGCCAATATTAGACTAAATTCGCCCGCATATGGGCTCCATATTTAATTTAGGTGAATCGTCGAAACACCCCCAAACACACCAATATGCATGAGAGTATAACAATTAAATATGCAACAGTTTATATAGTTGGAAATTTATAAAATAGGGGCTCGGAAAAGGTCACACATTGGTCCGACGATCTTGGGGTTCGACGGGGTCGGTGGGGATCGATCTTCGCCTCCGGGAACAGGTCTTGGTGTCCGTCAAGAAGAACATGAAGTCGGTTCCGGGGTTCAGGCTTCGGATATCCGGGGTCGGGCTTCGATTTCCAACGGGGCCATAGATCTTGTTGAGGTGTACAAGGGATGCGGGGTCTTCGGACGATCAACTATGCCTCACTCAATCACACGCACCATCTTCACCACCCCCTTAGCAGAATTGCAACAACTAACCACCACTTCTCCTTGTCAGAACACAAGAACCTGGGGTCGATTCAGAGAAAAACAACAGGAAGCGAGGACACGGATTTGGGGGTCATTCCACACCCTTTGTCATGGAGAAAAGAGGCAATATGACAACAAGCACAGAGGCATAGCGGCGGACAGCACATGCACAGCGAGGCGAGTGCAAACTCGTGGTGGGGCCACAAGGAAGGTCTTGGCGGTGGGGAGATGCTTTGCAACGCAAACAGGGAACCGGTGAGGCCGAGGCAGCGGAGAGGCAGACGGCACGCGGTCATCTTCTGCATAGGGACGAGGCAGCGGACGGTGGCGGGCACGAGCGGCAGCGGCTTCATGGCAACAGAGAGGTCGCAGGGCGGCACCGAGCACGATGGCGAGCCTGGGTCGTGGGCCCGACGCGAAGGATCCCAGTGGCGGACAATGCCGAGCAGTGGCGAGGAAGCCGGCAGGGAGGCTGCAGGCGGTGAGAGGCTGCAAGTCAGGGCTGCGTAAAAGGTCGTGCTTTCGCGGAGAAGGCGGCCCGTGGCGCTCGACAGAGCAAGCGGCGGCGGGTCCAATGACGGAGGAGGCAGCGGCGGTATGTCGGGTTGGGGAAGGAGACGAGCGAGGAGGGGGTCGCGTTGCGACGAGGGCGTGAGTGCAGACGCCTGGGCAGGTGGGTGGGTCCCACGGGATGGACGGGGAGGTGGCGTCGGTAGCAGGGCTGGCGGCGGCTGGGAGGGAAAAGATGGGATGAGGTCTAGGGTTTTGGGAAGGTAGGGATTAGGGTTTGGTTGGAGGTGGCCGGCTGGGCTTTTGGGCCTGGCTGGCTGCCTCCCAAAAATAATATAAACTTTTTATTTAATATTTAAAAGATGTTTGTAATTAGTTTTTAGACAAATAAAATATCCAGATAGATCTGGGTTTGTATTTTGAAATAAAGAAGGGGAGTATTATAAAAAATAGGATTTTGTATTATACTTTTATGACAAGGTATGCATGATGATGCACAAAACAAAAACACGACGATTTTGTAGTAGTGGATTTACCCGGGGTGCTACACTCGACCCAGCTAGCCCAGCACCCCCCCCCCCCCCGCGCGCGAATCGTTTTCTTTCACTCGCACCCGCACCCACTGAGTCGCTGACCGTCTGGACCCATCCTCTCTTTCTTTCTCTCGCTGACAGCCACGGCCCACATGGCATTCATCGTCTCCACCCCTGGCGACCAGTTCATCCCCAAAATCTCGCCGAGCGTTTCCTGTTTGATTGCGGCTTCAATTCCCGTTCAATGCCGGAGTAAATCGCGCCCGCGCCCTTGCTACTTAAACCCCCTCTGCCCCCTCTCCATTTTCCCCCAAACCCCAAGCACAGAGCGCCCCCAGGCTGCGAGAATTCCTCGCCGCAACCCCGCTGCTCTAACGAGTTCGCCGACGAATTCCAGGCACTCCCCTCTGCCTATGGTTCATGCTGGATTATTCTGCGTCTCTGTGCGCACCTACTGATGCTTTCCGTTTGCTCGCGCATGGTCTGTAGCCTCGGCAACGTCAACGACTGAGCTCCGCTGCCCTCTGCTCGAACTCCGGCGTCCTTTTCCCGTAAGTCCCAGCCTCCCCTCTTCCTCTGTTTGATACGCGTGAGATCCCCAATGTCCTGCGCATCTAACGGCACCTTTCTCTCGTCTTAGCACGACCCAGAGCGTCGCCAACGTCGACGAACAGAAGCCATCGTCTCCAGGGACTACTCCGACGAGCAATCTGCGACAACTCCGAGCGCCCCTTCGCCAACCGAGCATACGTCGAGCTTCTCCTCGTCACGACGAATCTGGTGAGCATCCTCTCACCTCCCCAGGCGACCTAGTTCGCAGGCTCCGCCACTGACAGAGCGCACCGCCGCCAGTCGTCGCCGCGCGCCGCCAGTCTTTTGTAGTTTGATCGAGCATCGTAGGATTTAGATCTAACGCATATCATAGATCATAAGCGAATCGGTATGTTTTAATCAGAACCGCGCGTTTTAGTTAGATCCAACGGCTCGCAGACGCGATCCAGCGCGAAATGGTACCAGCCAATCAGACGCTGCCGCGTGGCCAGCCCTTTGATTTAAAATCAGATTTTATATCTATTAGATGTTTAAACTTGTTTAATTCATAACTTTTGATTCCCACGTCCAAATTTGACAAATTTTATATCAATGGAATCAGAAGAGAAATACCTTTCCATTTATGCAATGTGTTTAATGTTTTGCTTCTGTTAAAATGGGTGTTTTTGCAGAAACATGTGTAGGCATAATTTGGTTATAACAATTATTTGAGAAATGATTTAATGTTCAAATAAAGTTTGTTTGGCAAGTTTTGAACTTGTTTATGAATCAGTATTGTGCACTTGTCTTGTTGAGTATAGAAAATCATCACATATCATTTTGCATGCATCCATATATTTTTGTTTGTATTTATTCTGTATGTGACTTGGTGCTATCATTTTATGTGTAGATTTTGGTGCAAATAGTGATTGTGATTGTGAGGATTGTAGCTACTCTCCAAACTACCAAGGCAAGTGATGCTTCATGATTTTATCCCTAAGTTTTTCAACTATGCATTAGAAATATTTTGCTAGTCTTGCATGGATATATTTTGATTTATATGCTATGCTTGGGAAATCCTAGTAGTTGTAGAATTGCTAGAAATTTCTAAGTTAAGATGCTTACCTATGGCATGCTTAGCCTAGCTAGTAGCAACCAAGGGTGGTTATATATTCATGCTATGAATAAATATTTCTAGGTCTTTGGACTATGTTTTTGCTTAATAAAACAACTAAGTGAATGAAACACCTGGGTGGAATGGAAAGATTGGGTTATGTTGAGTGGTTACACAAGGCCCATTTCTATGGTTTACCTTGTGTATCTCACTTGTGGAAATCCACCCAGGAACAAAGGGATTTGAGAGGCCAAATGTTAAGAAGCTTCTAGTGCAGCCACTTGGCAATATGGGCTCTGCCTGGATCACATAGGTTGCAATAACTTAGCCATTTGGAAAGTTGGTGGTAGTGGGATGATAGGTTGAAACGCGTCCATTTGGTCTAAGGGAAGGCTTCTGAAAGGTCCTGTCTTGGTGAAAATCAAGTCTTGTGGGGAAAGTGCACAACCTCTGCAGATGGAAGAATCTAAGTACTTAGCCATGTCCCTGGTATTGGACAACTTGAGCATCAAGACATGGAAGCTATCAAGAATCTCCTCATCCCAATTTCTAAGTAAAACTTGTGGTTGAACAAGGGTGAAGGACCCCAATATGTCTATTGGTGGTTCCTTAGAAAGATTTTGACAAAGAAAAACTTAGTGTTTTCAACTGATAGGCAAAACCTATTTTGAGCAAAGCAAGCCTAAGCTACACTTGGCCAAAATGCATATAGTATTTAGTCCACCAATATTCTACTAAGGTATCACTTGCCAATACTATTCCAATGTATTGACCCACTATGGCTGTAACTTGTGATGTTGTAGGATATTCTGATGATGATTAGGAGTCATGAGTCTACACTCAACATGCTTGCCTGTGGCACATGAAGATGAAGACTTATTTACCTTATTATATATTTGAACTCTTGTATAAGGCCTGTGGCCATGGAGTTGTAAAAGACTATGTTTGTCTCTGGAATGATATGTAATAATGACCTTTGTTTCTGTGTACTTCATCTTAAACTATGGATGCTAGCATTGATCCAGGGACTAGCATTGCAATCGCAGGGATCCTTTCCTTTACAAAGGAGGGATCTTACAGTGGAACTACTCACGCTTCATACCGGAGGCTGGCATGATGAAGAAGAAGGCCTCCGGGATGATCTCCCCTCCGGCAGGGTGCCAGGAAGAGCTTCAGATCCCCCGATCTAGGAACGATGGTGGCGGCGGCTATAGATGGTTTCGTGGAATATTGATCGGGTACTTAGGGTTTAGGCATCAGGGGGTCTTTATAGGCGAAGAGGCAAGGCAGGGGGTCGACAGGGCGGCTGCACCCCCCAGGCGCGGGGTGGGCCCACCCACGCGGCCAGGGGTGTGACCCCCTGGTGACTCTCCTCTGTCTCGTATCCGGCTTCGTGTTCCCCACGGTAAAATATTTACTTTGGCTTTTGTCCCGTACAATTCCGAGAATATTGATTTTCTGCCTTTCTGGAACCAAAAACAGAAGAAAACAGGCAACTGGCACTGTGGCATCTTGTTAATAGGTTAGTACCAAAAAAATATAAAAACACCTCAAAGTGTATACAAAGCAAAGCAAAGTAGATACTAAACAAGCATGGAACATCAAAAATTATAGATACGTTTCCGACGTATCAAGGACACATGGGGCCAGCCCCTAGATGCTCACATGCTGATGACGAGGATGAGATTTTTGAGACAGAGTGGGCTCCCACTCCTCCTAGGGGGGTCTCGTAGGAAGAATGCCTCCAATGCACCCATGCCACCCATGTCCCGTGAGTATGTTCAGGACAAGGTCAAGAAGGCCTCCTTTTGGGAGAAGACCCTCTGCATGAACATGGACATTCACAAGCAACAACATGCCTCCTACAAGAGCAATTTCCGCATGGAGAAACTTCTCAAGGAGATTAAAGCTCAGGGAGAAGAGAATGAAGAGGAACAAGGAGATGAGTACATAGATGAGCATGGTGCTCAACCATCTACTGATTCAAACTACACACTCTCATTTGGGGCTTGGAATGCCTAGCAGGACAGCCTTGTGGACTGGAAGACATTTTCTGAGGTCACTTCTGGGTTTGCTTCTCAGGGCACGTCATCTTCTCGCCCTCACGGCAAAGGGCCTGCAACTTCAGGTGGTGATGATGACTATGAGGATGATGACGACGAGGATGAAGACTTGGATGAGGATGATTATGCCGATGACTACGAGTGATCCCTTGGGGCACTAGATTATGTATTTTCCCTTTTCGGCGTTTCGATGCCAAAGGGGGAGAAGACATTGTCATCGAGGATTTTCATGTGCTGGGAATTTGGCTTCTTTATGTTTGTTTAAAATTCGAACATTTGTTTGCTTTGCTTCTTTGGTTTGTGAGATACTATTTGTGTGAGTACATGTTAATGATTATGCTCCTATGGTATTGTAATCATCAGAACTATCTGTTTAGTATATATTACCTGACTTGCATGCTTTACTTGTTTATCTCACTGCACATCGTCAGGGGGAGAATTGTTATATCTCATTTCTAAATTTCCATGCAAAATCACTTGTTGTCATCGAACACCAAAAAGGGGGAGATTGAAAGGACATTTATTGTCTTAATCAATTTTGGTGTTCGTTAACAACTTGTAGATCATTTTACAGTGTGCTAATGTCTACAGGATGATATACTGAAAATTGAAAAGTCTTTAGCCATGTGGAAATGTCCCTGTAAGTAACTGCAATTTTCAGTGAATTCTAGACCAGAGTCTCAAGTGTGCAAACACTAAAGTCTCCGGTGTGGTCCGGAGTTTGCCCCAAAGTCCCCGGAGGGGCCTCCAGAAATGTGCATGGGACCTTCTGTATACTGCTCCGGAGATGGACCGGGACCAGGGCGGATTCTCCGGTGCACCCTCCCAGACCGGAGTCTACGATGTGCTCGAGACCGGGGTCTCTGAAGAATCACCGGAGTGGGCTTAACTACCTTGGATGGGACATTCTGTATGGTGGTCCGGAATTGGACCAGAGATTGTTCGGAGTCTCCGGTGTGCATCAAGGTCAGACCGGAGTCTCCGGTCTACAGATCGGAGTCTACGGTGTGGAACTTTCACCAACGGTCATAAAACGCTTCACAAGCTGTGGGGCTATAAATAGGGGACTTCACCCCTTCCTCCAGCTGTTCGTTCCAGAATAGAAGTTCCCCACCATTTGAGCCACCAAATCACCAAGATCTCTTGATCCAACCATCCAAAGTCATTGATCTTTGGAATCGAAGGAGGAGGCCTTGATTTATAGCTTCACCAAGAGAGATCTTCATTTCCCCCTCATTCACTTGAGGTCCCCTTGCTCTAGTGTTTCATTGGAAACCCTAGTTCTTGATTTGGTTCTTACAAGCTTGTCTTTGATTGTGTGACATTTTACTTGTTCGGAAGCCTCCAATTCAGTTGTGGATGTGTGCCTCGAACTTGTTGTAAAGGTGTCGGTTTCCATCTCGAAGGTTGCCGATATAGTGGAAGAGGTGAATCGAACCCTTTGGGGTGAGGTTTATCGGAGAACAAGGGAGGCCTCTTGTGGCGTTGGTGGTTTTAAACCACCCCTCTCCAAACACAGACATACTTCCCCTCAAAAGGAAGGAACTGCGGGAAACAAATTCCCGTGTCTCCGCGTGCTCCACTTTGGTT
The DNA here is from genome assembly GCA_030063025.1 of Avena longiglumis. Classification (NCBI taxonomy): domain Eukaryota; kingdom Viridiplantae; phylum Streptophyta; class Magnoliopsida; order Poales; family Poaceae; genus Avena; species Avena longiglumis. The sequence continues at coordinate 143,363,551 of CP125978.1, read as the reverse complement.
ACTTCTATCCTTTACCGTACTTTACTTATCTTGTTCTTGCTTAGTGTTTGTGCTAGGTTGACACATAGGTAAATTCACCGGAGTTGCATAATCTAGAGAATTTACCTTTTGTGTCAAACCCTAACTTGAAAAAGAGTAAAATTTAAAGTATCACATATTCACCCCTCCCCTCTAGGTGCCCATACGATCATTTCAGATAGAAAACAGCAAAATTAAACCTCATAAAACTATACTGAAGTCATTCTAATAAAATTGTGTTAACTAAAAACCTACTACTCTGAGATCCCAAAATATAGAACGTTTTGGTGGGACATTTTAGCCTTTTATATTTTGGAACAATATAGTATGAGACAAGGAATAACTAATTTAATAGCCACTCAACTCAACTATGGATGAATGAAACAACACATAATAGTGTGGAAGCATCTGATTGTAATGATCTCAAGATCAAAGATTCAACAGCATATAGGTTACCGTAGAGTAAATTACCAATAAGTTTTTATGGCATCTACAACATCTTACCTAAAGATGTTACAAAAACACTACTTTTATGATTAAGTGGGGTGAAAAACAAGTTAAGCTTACCCATAAGTAGTCCTAGATCCATATTTTTTTAGGTAATGACCCATATTTCATAAAAAATTCCATTATGGGAATAGGGAATAAGGAAAAGCAAAACCAGAGAATAGCTTTAGTAATGTATCCAGGCAGTGGCCCTGCTAGGTGACTTCCGGCAAGCTAGCTATATTGGCGACGACGGCCCACCGAGGACCGAACATCGCTCGTAGTATTTACGTTTGATCTCAAATACCCAAATATGGGTCATCCAACCTAATGACCCATATCTTGGAAAAGTGAGACGGCCTCAGATCACTATTTTGCTAGGTCCTCGTACACATAGAGTGTTCAACAGCCGTGCACACAAAAGCCTATCAATGTATTTGGAAAGCCGAGACACCTCCGACCATCCATTAGGAGCCATGTCTTTAGAACGAGATCAACATGTGATGCCTGACGCACATAGATTGTGTGATACTTCGTTTTTTCGAGAGTGAGTCAATGGAAACTGTTACGTGCGGCAATCCCCCATGCGCCAAGAGGCTGGCGAGCATACGCAATGGATAGGATCGTGGATGTGATGCACTTCGACCTATCTCCTCCACCACTCCCAACAGATCAGGTGCTCGTCAACCATGGGCGCCTCGAGCACTCTACGCCCTTAAGCACCAACCTCCATGGATGCACAACAAATGCTGACGTTGTCAGTTCGTGCCTACGGCATAATATATTGGATTGGGTAGGAAGCCTAGTGAGAGGGAAAGAGAAGGATAGGGGAGCCCATCGTCATTGTCGGTTGTCAGTTAGCTTCATTCGGTGTGACAAGGTGAGCTAGAAGCGAATGAGGGAGTTTTGGGTGGTGGTTGGGGAGAGCCTCCGGAGTCACTCGAAGATGACCTAGGAGGGACGCTGTAGGAGAGAACTTTTATAGTTATATCTATAAACTAATCCCATAATGACAATGTATATCATCATATGACCAAATCATTTAAAAATAAAATCTGATACTTGATAGCTATGGTTTGATATAAGAATCCATTTCTCAAAATAATGAAAATCAGTCTCGTATAGTATAGGAAATGGTTTAAAATTGCTACTGCACCTTTTAGGTATCATGAAAAGTGATACTTGTAAAAATCGTGCATTTCAGTCAAATTCAGATCCATTTTTCAAGTCCATAATACAAACAAATTGGGTAGATCTTTCACCAATTCAGCTAAGAAAGAATAGATGCATAGTGGTTTCATACTTGATAGATGGTTAAATGAAAATTGTATCGGCGCATCAATATTGTTACGTTATTCGGTAGTACTACCTCCCGTAGCTTTCTAGTGAAAATTGCCATAGCTATAACTTGGAGCTTGAGGAAAAGAAGAGAAAAAACATGATTCAAAACCTTGAAACGAAATAAGGTGAAGTAGAAACCAAAGTACTGAAAGAAGCGAACAGATCAAAAAGTCGTTTGGCTCCCAATCTACATGCTCCTTTTTTTAGAAAAATGAAATATCACGTTTAAAAAGTTCTTCATGTAGTTATTGATGCATCCTACAAGCATGCAAATTTGCAACACTTTTTTTTTTTTTGAAAAAAAATCCGCATACACAAAAATGGCAGATCTAGTAAAATTTAGAGTTTTAAAAGTAAGCATCATTCATTGTGCCAAGATTCATACCTTTTTTATTTTATTTATAGCTCAGAATACAAACTATTTTAAATTGGAATTTTGTAGAATGCATCATTGGGTACATCCAAAATTCTTTTATAATTTGTTAAACTTATAAAAATGATTTTGGAATTTTTGAACCAAAGGAACACTAGAGCTCGGGAGATAGAAATCCTACTCACGTACAAGTTGCAATTAATTTGCAACCCTAATAAAGTAATAATAATCAATCTTGTCTGTAAAGTATAATTATTTTTCACCTCCATATTTTTGTTGAAGACATTCGCAGCATACGTGTAAACAATGATGTAGGAAGCGTAATTTTGGAGCCAGTATAGTGAACTGTGAATCAAACAGTGCATTATTTCTGTTAATCTCAAAATCTGTGTATTATTCCTGAAATTTGAGAAAAAAATACAGTAATATTTCCCTTTTAACGGTTCTACGCGTGAGCGTGGCTGCCATGTCGTCTCCTGAATTCAGCAATTAATTAACAGGCCAAATATCTAAGGAGGCAGCCAAAATTTCTCCCCGCTCATCTGAATCCTGCGTGCGAAGATCTTTTCCCCTTCCTTCTTTCTCCTCTCGTCCTTCTCATCCGCTCTACGGGACTGCGTGGAGTGGAGATTTACCCTGGCTCCCGCGCTCGGATTGATCTGGTGCCGAACCCTACTTTTTCTTTGTTGCGAGCACTCCGATCCCAATCTTTCTCTCTCGGATGGATATTCCAATCTAGGGCACACCGTCCTGCCTGACATAACAAGAGCTCCAACAACGATTCCCTGCTGTCACCCGGTCCGCGATCTTGGACATTGGTTTTCGAGGTATGAGCCTTTCCCCATCCAGTGATTCATTAGCCCATGTTGACCTCCAGAAATTCTGGGTGCACACCCCTCACACCATCTAGATCCGCCTCTGCGGCCCTGTTGCACATTATGCCATTGCATTGCAGTAGTACTCCCTCCGTTTCAAAATATAAGATGTTTTAGTTTTGTGAAGCAAATGTATCTAAACTACTTTTAGTATGTAGGTTCACTAAGGTTTGAAGTGAATCTACACACTAAAAGAAGCCTAGATATATTTTTTTCACAAATCTAAAACATCTTATATTTTAAAACGGAGGGAGTACTATTTAAGGGGAAGCGAATGATCAGCTCTAAAACCTGTTTACGTGACCAATCGTAGCTGTGTTGCCATGCTATTCTTCGACGCCATCATTCGGTGGCTCCCGTTAAGGAAAGGAACGTGGTTGAAGTTCTTTTATGGTTTCCAACTTTGTTAAAAACAATACTGCCTTGTTCTGGAACATGTCAGTACTAGCAGGATGCACTATTTTAACATTGAATGAATCAGACATGTTAATACTATCATGCAATGCTATGTTAAGAGGACACATCTTTGGCTAGATCACATGGTACTTACTATGTGGTCATGCTAGCTGGGCCTGCATTTTTTGGCTCTTTTGTGGTTATCTACTTAGAATTATGAACTGTAGTTGTTGTTCTACAAATAAACCTGACAAAGCCCAGCTATGTCGTTGCTGATTTCTTTCCAATGCCAGTGCATGTTTTCCATCTGCTTGCATGATTAGATGAGATAGAATAATGCTAGGACGTATACGGAAACATGTTTAAGCAATTGATTATGTGCATCATTTGGTACAAATTGAGCTGATTAATAGATATCAATATATTCTTTTGCCTTGCATAGTATCGGACAAATATAATACTTGTTATCTATTACTCCCTTAATCGATACCGTATTGTTTATATTCCATGACCATCCATCTGGTAGAATTAGAGGAGGCAACTAATGATGTTAGTGATTTCATGTTGAATTTTCAGGGAGGTGTACAGAAAGCTGTGGTACTTTTATCTTGGCTAAATGCAGATATATTGGTCATCCATGATAGTAGAGCTCATCTTAGGGCTGCTATGGTACCTAACCCACCTGTTGATCAGCCTTTCTGATTTGTGGTCGCATCTGAGTAATTGTCTAGAATGCTATCTTATTTCTTCTGAGTTGCTGCCCAAGTACCGAAATCTTCATTTTGAAAGACTTAAGTGTGTGGGAGTTGTAGTCGATAGCAGAGAAGCAAATAATATTTTGAAGATCAAGCAGCTTTTACGGTGGCTCTCAACTATTGGCGTTAAGTATGTAGTTCTCTATGACATTGAAGGTGTGATTATGAACATTTGCCTTAACATGCTTACTTGTTTTAATACATAGGATCATATTCTCTTCAAGTATTATTGGTCTATCCTTTACCTGAACATAAAAAACTATTTCTTCTTAATATGACATGGCAGAGCGCTTGCCTTTGACGGTGAGGAAAGAAATTTTAATTAAGTTTAGCAACAAATGGGTTATTAATAACTGTGCATGCTGCTTTATTTCAACAGTTTGCCCTTCGAGTCATCTCTTTTATAAATCCGTATCGTGGAAAAAATACTTTTCAAATTTATGTATTTTGCCTGAAACTACTTTGGGAAATTTGAAATTATGCATCAAATATTGAAAGAAGAAAATAAATAAACATGGTACCTTTCTCATATATACAACTAAAAAGGAAAGGGAACATGTCTTCACATATATCAGATCCTTTAGAATAATATAAGCCAAGATGACTACAGTGTTTCTGTTTCCTGTTTCATCACACTGACTGGTACATAGTGAACGATGCAGAAAGATGTCTGACCATTTGACAATGCTCTTCAGGAGTACTGAAGGAATTTGTTGGAGCTGGTATAGAAGCCCCAAAAGATGGTATTTCAAGAACTTATTTGGTAAGTTGCTTAATGCAGAATCGTGTTGACTCATCTGCTGTCTAAAATAGGGACAATAATATGAACTGTGGTAATTGTTGTCTGTTCTTTGACTGGTATGCCCACCACTCTTATAACTGTTATGCCATTCATCTGAGCCTGTAGGATCCTAGTGCACATGGAGGGATGGCTATAGAGTGTATTTCTGGTTCTGATGGCAAGGAAGGCATTGCTAAAGCAGCAAACTTACTGTGCTCAGGCTTCTGCAATTGCGATACTCACGGGCCCAAATTAAGTGGCAATGCATTAACAGAAGCTGACATGGCTTGTGCACTAAGAGCAGTAGGTATGTATTGAAAAATGATCTCCTCCAATTTTTTCTAGCATTTGCCATATTCATTTAAGAGTCGTTAGGAATTTGTACATCGTAATTCTAGATAAGAACTTACTGTTCCAATCTTTCCATTAGGTAGAGATGGGCCAGAACCTGATCTTCTTCTTGTGTACGGTCCTGTTAGATGCCATTTAGGATTTCCTGCATGGAGATTACGGTACACAGAGATCATGTAAGTTTTTCCCTCCATTTATTTGATTCTCACTAGTTTGCATGCTAAGGGATTTTAATGAACTTGCCCAAACAACATGCAAAAATTATTCCACCTGAGGGTAAGGGGTGATCATGTTTGCTCTTTGGTTTATCTTGTTATTATACATAACCAATGTTTCTTATCTTATTTTACTACTGAAAGATCCTTTTGTTGTATGTGCAGGCATATGGGTTCACTGAAATCAATGAAATATGGTTCTATCATGAAAGTTTTGCATCGATTCTCACAGAAAAATCAAAATTATGGTAAGCTTATATTTCAACTTGGCTGTAAACTGTACGTCTGTAGTACATCAGACTCCCAGTCTTTTATCTTTGTCGCATGTTACACAAAATATTCTGTACTTTATGTGTACATGCATGTGGGCAAGATTCAGTTTGTAGCATTTTGTTCACGTTTCATAAAATGCTTACAGAATAAGAAATGGTGTAAACTGATCAGTGCTCCATACACTATTTATCAAATAAATGTACATACAAATGTTTAATGTCATTAACCAGGGTCCTAAAATCCACAAGCACACAGAATTCTAATTACGAACTGTGGGCACTAGCTTAGCCATTAAGCTTAAAAGACACCACGATAAACTAGAAGCTGCACTGAGGTTCGATGACTACAACAAACGAAATAGTTAGTATGAAGAAACCCCATAGTAGAAACAAGATAACAGGCAAAAAACTACTAGACATGTCAACGCGCAGATCCACAATTCAAAGCAATACACTTCAATTAGTCCGTTTGGATGTTTTGGTGCCATACTTGTATTTTAGCTTACCACTGGCCTCCAACATTTTCTTGGGATTCTTCAGTGATTTCTTCCATTGGCACATCAATGGCATTATCTTCTACACTGGAGCTATAGACTCAGACAAAATCTTCCTCTTATATCATTTCTCATCCTTCATAGCTCCAAAAAAACTACAGATAGACTAAATGATCTTGATGTCCTCCTTTGCCCAGCCAATTTCCGACGAAATCCATAATAGCTAATCACCTATCACTTTGAATTGTTGATGCTTATTTTGCACTGTTAGTATTGCATCTGTAGTTTGCAAAAATAGACCTACATCACGAGGTCTATTTTTTTTCAGAGGCATAGCACTGTCACAGTTTTTTCATGGAAGTTTCTTGTAGGTCTTCAAATCTGATTAAGCAACAGTTCCATGCATAAGCTACATAATCTGATTCTTGCTTAGTAAACATGTTATTACTTAAGGAGCTGACTCTATCCTTTTGTCTATCAGGTAAATGAGAGCAGATACTAATTTAAGGAAGGCCGCTCTGTTATGCAAAATTTGTAATTCTGGATCTGGCTAAAGTTTATTAACAGTATAGTCTTGGCAGATACATTGTACTTCCTTTTCGGTATGATCCAATGGGTTATCTGTAAAACATGCAGGTACAAAACCTCATCCGACATATTTTTTTTGTTTTCATCAGAATGTAACAGACTGACAGCTCAGTGACAGTGATTGTATTACTTTTGTGGAGAATTGAAGATGTTATCATTTTTACCTAGCGGAATTCACTTTGGTCACATATTACCTGTTATGTGCATGGACATAGCATGAGACAATAGTCAAATAAATATTTCACCCAGGGATTATACTACTGTATATAGAAGAATATTTCAGGATTTAGTCCCAAAAATTCCTCCGTTATCCAGATGGTGGTACATGATAGGGCAGCCATGGGATCTCATATCTCTCAAGTAATGCATGCTGTAGAGCCAAAATTGCACCAGTCTGTGCTGTCCACAAGCCTAACTGGAGCATGAAAAATCTGAGCCAAGGGAATTGCAACCTCAGCAGCTGAGACCAGGGTGGCAGCCCCCTTATCTCACGTTACCCGCCACATGGCGGACTTCTACTGGGTCCACAGATGCCCTCATCCGCTCAGGTTGCACCTCACATCTGAATTAGATTTTCCTTGGCCCCGCTCCTGCCCAGCCACAAGCACAAGTTCCTCTCTCCTTTTGTAGCAGTGACGAGTTTGGAGCACACACTTTCATCCCAGTCTCGCCGCACACACCACACCTGCCTCATCGTCTCTCTCTGACCAGCAGCAGCAGCAGGAGGAGCTTGCAGGAACAATGGCGGCTCGGGGTCTTCTTTCCGGGAGGCAGCTGCTGGGGAGGCCACTGCAGTCCTCCATCTCCAGGTCGTCTTCCTCCCGGAAGTCCTCCTTCATCGTCAGGGCATCGTCCTCTCCCCCTGCCAAGGTCCGTCCGTTCGATCATCTCTGGCTACGCTGTCTGTTTTCTCGTGTGATGATAATCGATTACTAACTGTGTTTTTCCTCTGTTTTCTCTTTCAGCAAAATGATAACAGGCAGCTGTGGTTCGCCTCCAAGCAGTCCCTCACCTACCTCGACGGCACGTAAGTCATATTGAACTTCTTTTCCGTCTGTTCTAACGCGACGGTTCTGGCAACCAACTAGTGGTAGATTCTACAGCTGCACAGCACGTCATGGTGTGTATGCAGAGTTTGGTGAAATAACGTCTGATTAAGTGTTGGTTTGTGTGCTTCTGCAGTCTGCCCGGTGACTTTGGCTTCGACCCCTTGGGTCTGTCAGACCCGGAGGGCACCGGCGGCTTCATCGAGCCCAGGTGGCTAGCCTACGGCGAGATCTTCAACGGCCGGACGGCGATGATGGGTGTTGTGGGCATGATCGCTCCTGAGGCCCTTGGCAAGGTGGGTCTGGTGCCCCCAGAGACGGCCATCCCGTGGTTCCAGGCTGGCGCGATCCCGCCAGCGGGCACCTACCAGTACTGGGCTGACCCCTACACGCTGTTCGTGTTCGAGATGGCGCTGATCGGGTTCGCTGAGCACCGGCGGCTCCAGGACTGGTACAACCCGGGCTCCATGGGGAAGCAGTACTTCCTGGGCCTCGAGAAGTACCTCGGCGGCTCCGGCGACCCCGCCTACCCCGGTGGCCCCATCTTCAACCCGCTTGGGTTCGGCACCAAGAGCGAGAAGGAGATGAAGGAGCTCAAGCTCAAGGAGATCAAGAACGGCCGCCTCGCCATGCTCGCCTTCCTGGGTATGTCCCTCCAGGCCATCTTCACCGGCGTCGGCCCCTTCCAGAACCTCCTCGACCACCTCTCCGACCCCGTCAACAACAACATCCTCACCAGCCTCAAGTTCCACTAGGCCGAATGCATCGTCGCTCCTGTGCATGGTATTGGTATACCCGTCGTCGTTGATGGAAATGTGTGCGCGCGCGAGAGGTGTATATGCCGATGTGCGAGGGTGGGTGTGAAATGTAAATTTGTACGCGTGCTCCGCGCATGCTTGTAATATCTATATTGTGCTATTGATTTAGTGCATCGCATCTCTGATCATCGTCGGCCCCTTCTTTTTTTAAAAATATTTTATTTATTCATAATCCTCATGAATAAAATGGTTATTATTTACAAAAAAAAAAGTTTAAACTAGTAGTTCTATGTGAACGTGGGAAGGTCTCCCACAAGATATATCTGTATGGGCTGTGGCTAGGCTAAGTGATAGCAGGGCCTAAATCAGGCCGGCCCAAAGCACGTACTGTGGTTATCATCCGCGCGACGGCGACACAGCCATCGCCTTCTTCTCCGTCTCTCTTCGACGGCTGCCCAAATGCTTCACCTCCTCCGTGGGCCGCGCCCCTCCGCTTCCCGCCTCCGCCGCCACTTCCTCTCCGCGGTCGCCGCGGGTGGAACTCCACCTCCGCCGCGCTCCGGAGCGGTGTACGGGTTCGGCGACAACAGCCACGGAGCGGTGGGCCAGCCTGCTCCCGCCGCAGACGTGTACGTCCCCACGCCCGTGCCCTCTCTCCCGCCGTCCGTCGCCGCGGTCGCAGCCGGACACTACCACTCCCTCGCCGTCTCCGCTGACGGGGAGGTCTGGGCGTGGGGGCGCAACGAAGAGGGCCAGCTCGGCCGCGGGCTCAACGCCCCGAGGTGATCTAACCCTCTTTCCTTCCCTACGCCTTCTGGTGCTTCTTCTCTTACAAGTTTCTGGAACACGTGCAGCGTTTTTAATCCTAGCAAAACATTTGCAACAATGAAAGCATTGCTTATCCGTGCCTCTAGCGAAGGACATTGCTTCCTGGCCCAAATAAATTTGATCGTTTAGGAACATCTTAAAAGGATGCATAAGAATGGTTCAGATAACATGGAGACTTCCCTATGCACGCCGTACACACACTCTTCCTGTACCGATTGCTGCCATATTGAGTATATTTTAGTGAGAACCCCAAAGCTTAACACTGAGCATTACATCATCCGAAAAGGTATGATGCAACCATGTTTTTCTTGTCCATTATAGTCTTATAAACAATAAATAAACCGAGAGCCAGTGGTATGAGTTGAACTATAGCTCAAACCTCAAGGCCTCCAACACTTGTGTGCAACAGTGCTTACCAAGCAGCACTCTGATGTTTGTTACATGTTCTTTAACTGGAATTCGGCCCCGCGGTCGTTTGGAAAAAAATAAACAATACTTACCAACGAGATAAGTGCAAATAGTTTACCATTTTTTCTGGATGGCAGGAATACGTGGAGCAACCCAGAACAGGTGAGAGGACTGGAGAATGTTCAAGTTCGATCTGTATCCGCTTCAGGTGTTGTCTCAGCAGCAATTGGGTGTGATGGCTCTTTATGGGTTTGGGGGAGATCAAAGCGTGGCCAACTTGGGCTTGGCAAGGACATTGTAGAAGCTGCAGTGCCTTCTAGAGTGGAGGCACTTGCTAGTTATGATGTTGTTAAGGTTGTAACTTTCTCCCTGAAATTATGTAATTGGATGCTGCTCACTAGTGACTAGGCAATGGTTTTAATTGACGGAAAAAAATTGTAGGTATTATTTGGATGGGGACATGCCATGGCATTGACAAAAGACGGAGGGCTATTTGGTTGGGGTTATTCAGAAACTGGAAGGTTAGGAGAAATGGGCCAAAGTACCCAGACACCTTCTCCACAAGAATACATTGGCAAATCAGGGGATAAGTATTCTAGTTCAATGCTGGAGGCTGTTGAAAAGATGGTCGCCGAGAAAATTCGGAGTGAAGACAATATGTCTATCATCTGGGAACCTTCTCTTGTTCATGAAGCGGCTCATCTCAAGGTGTCTGATGTTTCCTGTGGGCTTGATCATTCCCTGATTCTCTGCTGTGAGTATTTCGTTTCACCTACAAAACTGAAGCTCTTGTGCGCATTTGCTATGGATATTGTTTTTCTCGTACTCATCTACAATGTGTGCCCCCTCTCAGGAATGAATAGTAAATATACATTGCCATCTTCGGTTATTTACGCACCGGCATTCTTTCTCAGAATTACTATTTAGTTTGTTCATTGTTTTAACATAGAAAGCTAGGAACTGTTCTGGTATGAAGGTGTGAAGTGTCGTGCATACAAGTATTGTCATTTAAGTTTTGTCGTGCATGAGCGTCAAAACTGCTAATTTATATAATGTTTGAAGTGCACAACTTTGAACAAATGAACAATAATGACCATATCATCTAAAAGTGTACTCCCTCCCTTCAGTAATGTAAGAAATTCTAGCCTTTTTCTAAAACACATGCATGTAGACATGTTTTAGTGTGTAGGTTCACTCATTCTGGAGTGTATCTAGTCCACTTTGAAATATCTAAAAGGTCTTACATTAGTGAACGGAGGGAGTACTATTTTTTGGATGTTTGTGTTTTCAGTGTTCTATTGTATTTATTCCTCTCATATGGTTTATGCATTGCCCAGCTAATGGTACTGTGCTGAGTGGTGGAGACAACACTTATGGACAACTTGGTAGGCAGTCAGGCTGGTCAAATATGCTTCCTGTAGACATAAGCTACAGCCCATTCTCTGTGTCAGCAAGCGCTGGACACTCTCTTGCACTGTGCCATATATCAACCAAAAGCACTGACAATGTGGAAACCGGTGTCCTCTCATGGGGATGGAACTGCAGCTCCCAGCTTGGACGACCTGGCCAAGAGGGCACCCCAGGACTAGTCGACTATCTGCTTGGTGAGAAGCCAGTATCAGCAGCAGCTGGCCGAGTTCATTCTATTGTTCTCATGGCGAACGGAGAAGCTTGGGCATGGGGATCTGGCCGGAATGGTAGGCTAGGTTTGGGCAGCTCAATGGATGAGGCAGAGCCTTGTCGCATTGATAACCTGGAAGGATCAGAGGTCCTACAAGTCGCGGCGGGGATGGACCACAATCTCATCTTGGTTGAATAGGTTCTTTGTGAAAAGATATTGGTTGCTGCACTGTTCACTGGAGCAGTGTCTGTCTATCTGCTATCAACCGGATGTGATCTTTAAGCAGAGATATGAACTTATGATGCCTGTTGTCTAACAAGCTTCCAAAATTGCGTCTGCCACTTTGCACTTTCAGGTACTCCCTCCGATCCAAATTACCTGTCGAATCCGCGGCACTTATTTCGGAATGGAGGAAGTAACATTTTTCCATTTATGTATGCTTGTGCATCGTGGTCAACTGTTGTGTTGGAAACTCGATATCATCTATCTGCTGGAGAAACCAGAGTTTAACAGGGTTCAGAGAAACATTGTGAGTGATGTTAGGCAGTTTTTTCGTGAAGTGTAGGTGCCATGTGTATTTCATAGGGTTCGGTGTTGTATAATTTTGTAAGTTTTTGTTGGTGTACATATTTTATTCTTTATGCAAAAAATCTAACCATGTCAATTTTTGAGATTTGATAGCTTCAAATAAGCAAACTTTATGATGTCCAGAAAATTGTGATTTGATTTTTGTAATAACCATTGTCCTCCGTAACAACAATTTTTCCTTCCACTTAGTGCTGTACTGTGATGTAAGAGATTTCGAACTCTGGCGTGTCTTTTTTATTGGGGTCTCTAACGCACAAACCTTTTGGCCCTTTTGAGCAGCCAGAACCCCGGTTTGTCTGTTGTTGGGCTTATTTCTTGTTATACCCAGCTTCTTGTTGGGCTGTTTTGTCTTGCTGGGCTTTTTTCTGTTTTAGTCCGGACTAGAGTCCCCTAACCACTCAGCTGACAAACACCCACGGAAAACACAACTACTCCCAGATCCAACCTTTTTGTTCTTGATCATTTTTCTCCTTCCACAAGAAAACCAAAAAAGAAGATAAAAAGGAAGGAAAAAAGCAGATGCAGATCTTGGCTTCAAGATGCTAAAAAGGAAGAATTCATTCGAAGGGACTCACCAGGGTACATCGACATCCCCTCTACCATCATTCGATCTTCTCTATAAAACTCCCAGTTCTTCAAAAACTCTGCTCTTCTCTTCTTTTGATCTGAGAACTAAGTTTCTAGATCCTTCATGTACATGCTTGAAAATGACCAAAGAACTGTTATTCTCTACAGATTTTGATCGTTGCCCTGATGATGATTCTATCATAGGGACTCGGGTCTTCAGCTATACTCTTTGCATCCCTGATATCTGCATAACTAGAAAAATAAAAATTGTTAACAAAAAAATTATCATTCAGGTTCCTTCAAGCACTCCAGGAACAATAACTAACCATATATACCAAAACAATGATGATCATGGAAGCAGCAGCAACCAGTACCAACAATTTGGTTTTGATAAGGTACATGACTCCACTGTTTTAATTTTGCTACATTGAAACTCCTAGAAACAAGACATTTAATATTACAAAAAAATAAAGAAGCATATAACCATATTCATATACTTGTACTCCATCCACGAGTAAGTTTAGAAGCACATAGCAGTTACACACTTCGATACTTAGGTACAGAGCATATGAAGGAGTCTTGTTCATATAATAGTAAGACATCAAATGACATAGTAGTAGATATTAGTATTAGACAACATCGAAAAGACTGGTATCGGGAGACTAGTAGCGCACAACATCGAAGTACACAACCAATTTTTTTGCAACCATGTCAAACATGATTAGAACTCTAACTCCAGTTCCCAGCTTGCACTTGACAGCAAATTCAGTCCATCCCTTTTTGAAACGAAGCCTCCCATCTGTTGATTTGAAGTATTCTGCTTGCGTAACAACTTTATTTTCAGCCATTACAAGACGTGCTTTGCCACTTCTTGGGATTTTAAGAAGTGATGTGATGATCTTGGGAATGTGCTAAGGAAAAAAACCAAGGCAAATTAGTTAGTATTGATAATTTGTGGACCAGATATGAAAAATTGGTTGAAGATTTAAATTACCATCATGTTTTGAGCTATGTCTGACTTAGTTATAGTGTGCACGTAAACAGCGCCAACACCTATTCCATGATTGACTGCAGCAATGTTCATCCTTGCAATCTCAGAAGCTGTTGGATTGAAGTTTTTTGAATACACAATTGCTCTAGCTGTATCTTTGAACACAAACTCTTATATGTGTTTTTGTAAGTACAAACAAAAGTCAAACAACAAATAAAAAAATTGTTACTACTGTATAAATTGAATCTGAAGTACAAAAATAAATTTGGACGACATAGTACAAGAAATAAAAGACATAAAAACTGTACCTAGCACCCTTTCCTTGGCATTCCCATACTTGTCCGGTGGATATATTAAAATATATGGAGGCTTGTTATTCATGTCAAGCTTGATTCTATCTCCTCTATCCATATTGTAGTTAAGTAGGAAATCCTGATAGTCCCCACCATGAATTCTTGTCTTGTGTTTATGCTTATCCAACACAAATACAAACCGATCTTTTTCTTTGTCTCCACATACAGATAATTGTTTGTAGCTGAGTTAAACTCCTCCTTGCGAAACATGGCACGTTCTATGTGAAAAAAGAAGAGATTAGATAAATAGAATTTGAACAAATTTTAACATAGACAAATAGTTTGGACTGGTGCCAGCAAGAATTGCTTGCAAAAAGAAATAAAATAAATCATACAAAAAACAGAAATAACAATAAAATTACCAAGTGATCTCTGAAGTTTGTGCAAAACTGAATGTAGAATGACTTACTAGTACTGTCTGAAAGGATACATATGTCGCCTAGAGGGGGGTGAATAGACGATTAAAACTTTTCCTAGAGTGGCTCAACAAAGGCGGAATAAAACTAGTGTTTACTTTGTTAAGCACAACCTAGAACAACTAAGGTTCACCTATGTGCACAAACAACTTATGCTAAGCAATACAATCAACAATGTGATAGCAAGATATAGATTACTTCAAGCACGAAGGCTATCACAATGTAAAGTGCATAAGTAAAGAGCTCGGGTATAGAAATAACCAAGACACGCGGGGACGACGATATTTTACCGAGTTCCTCCTAACATGGAGTACGTCTCGTTTGGAGAGGGGGTGGTATCAAACCACCAACGCCACAAAAGGCCTCCCTTATTCTTCGGTGAATCTCACTCCAATGGGATCGATCCACGCTTCCACTATCGGTGCACTTGTCGGTGGCAACCGGAACCTCTCACAAGGTTGGGGCACTTCTCCACAACTTAATTGGAGGATCCCAACAAACGCCACCAAGGCCACAATGCCACCAAGGCCACAAAACCGTCTAGGGTTCCAAGAACCCAAGAGGGACAAGCTCCAATGAGTAACACAAACCAAATCCTCTGAGGAGAACTTAAACCAATGCACCAAATGCAAATGGCAAAAACACCACAAAGGTGCTCAAATCCCTCACTCTCAAGTTCCAACAAAGCTACTAAAG
Source organism: Avena longiglumis (assembly GCA_030063025.1). NCBI lineage: Eukaryota > Viridiplantae > Streptophyta > Magnoliopsida > Poales > Poaceae > Avena > Avena longiglumis. Next base: position 143,348,334 of record CP125978.1, on the reverse strand, counting down.
CTATCGGGGGAACAAGAGAGGAGGAATCAAAGAGAGACACAAAATCCCCCAAAAACTAGATCCCCGAAGATGCACTCACAAAGAGATGAATCGGTTAGGTCAAAACATGGGTCTAGATATCCTCTCTCTTTCACTCAAATATGGGCAAGAATCATCGAAAGAGAAAAGATTAGACAAGCTTCAAAATCTAGAGCAAGTGTGGACAAAGCTTAGCCTAATAGATTTGGGGCTATTTTTCGGTCTGGACCGATAGTACCGGTTTTGACCAGTACTACCGCTCGCAACACACCAGCACAGCAGCATGCGAGCTAGGAAGAAAAAGCAGCAGTAGCAAGCAGTACGTACGTGGGGCAGGCAGCAGATGGGAGCAGCGCATGCGAGCAGCTGGGCCAATGCCAGCACGAGGCAGCGCAGCAAGTGAGCGAATCGAGCGAGCGATGCGCGCGCGGCAAGCGGAACAGCGGCCAGGAGCGAGCGGGTCAACGCACGCGGGATTCAGCACGCGCGGCAGCAGCTGGGCCCAGCGGCAGCGCGCGCGAAGCAAGCAGACGAGCAGGTCAGCTGGACAGGAGCAGGTGCGGTGGCTAGCAGATCTGGCAAGGAAGTGGGCTGGGAGGCAGGGCAGACCTACCTGGGCCGGCCGTGCCGGCCCACCCGGGCGATACTACCGGACCAGCCCGGTAGTGCCGGACCCAGCAACCGGACTGGTCAGCAGATAAGCGCATGGCGCTCAAATGCGGGCGGTTGTACCGGTCCGCCCGGGCGGTACTACCGCTCGGCCTAGAAAACAAAATTCTCCTTTTCTTTTTAGAATAAAACAGCGAATATTCAAACGGCCATAACTTTTGACTGAAAGCTCCGATTGACCCGATTCCAATTGCGTTGGATAGAGGACGACAAGGGCTTTCCAATAAAAAGTGGAAATATTGATTATCACCAAGTGAGAGTGTATCAATTAATATAATGTGAGATACCTTACTTGGTGAGATACCGGAAAACCGCATAGATCAAAATCGCAACAAGATATAAAAGAGAGATCCAATTTTGATGAACAAGAGCTTGTTATGGAGATTACCACAAGCTCTATATCCTCACATGGATAAGACCAAATAACAACCAAATACGATGATGCAAATATGCAAAGGTTTGAGCTCTCTCCGAAAGATATGATCGAGTTACTCATTTGAGAGCCCCTTTTGATAGTACGGTTATCTATCCTAAACCCGGTCTCCCACACACAACATGAGACCGGCAAAAGGGAAAACCTATCAAGATTGTACCTTTGCCTTGAGCATTCCACTTGAGCTCGATGTAGACGATCTTGCCCTTCTCAAGATGGAACGTCTTTCTTGATTCCACATCATCGATCCATGATCACCGAGGATGGCAAGCATCAAACATGAGATCTTCTATAGATGGCGCATTTTGAGCTTGCACAACATATCTTCTTCTTATTTCATCGACCTTGAAGCCAACACAAGCTCCAAGCGATGCCAATGGACAAATCCTACAAGTGCAACTTGATACACATATTAGTCCATAAAGATTGTCATTAATTACCAAAACCACACATGGAGGTCCAATAATAAATGCAGTATTGGAAGTTACTAAAACCCCTGGCATCCCTATATCTATTACAACCATAGTAATGTATATAGCACGCATTACATAGTTCACAAAAATAATATAACACCTATTTCTATAGAAACAAAAAATTACACTTCTGCTAACCTTGTTTTGTACATTTTTTGATAGATGATGATGCCTTTCCCCTTTGAATACAATAATGACAGTTCTTGCCAACAAGATGACACACCTGTAAGTACAAAACAGAAAATAGTTATGTTGAATATTTTTTACTGATATATGATAATTATGAAAAAATAAAGATTCAGTTATCACAGGGCATGGGCATGTCATACATAGAAATGTTGCTGTCTTTGGAATCGCCATCATTAACTCAGGTATTTTGCAAAAAAATAAGGACACAAACAATATTAATAGACCAAATCACATAAGTTGTTTGATTTTTTGAATTTTGCAGAATTTCTTGCATACCAAATGGTTTGAGCACAATGGTAGAACCTATGGGTTCTGAGGTACAGTACGACAAGCTAAATTCAAAAACATTTATTTTGTACTTATGCAAATGTGTTATATTTGTAACTAACAAGAATCAACCATCACTTTTATAACAATTCCAGAACAAATCCTTCATGATAATAGGTAGATATGGAAACTCTCAGTCAACGCTTTTTGATGAAGACAGTGATCAAGAACAAGAACAACCCCAATTTGGAGACAAAGATGAGGAAGAAGAAGATGAACAACCACGTTATGGAAATGAGGAAGTAGATGATGGTGCAGATAAATTATATAACTGGCAGTGGGATGAAAATGCACAGCAAATTGATGAGGCGGTTGACAAAAATAATCAGAATTCAGATAATAACACAAATGCAGAAGAGGCAGCAGATATTTATGCAGCAGCAGAAATGGAAATGCCAGATTGAATAGAGCAACTTACTCCTGAGGATATCCGCCTTTTCCTTGAACATGAGAGTATGAATGCAGCACGAACTGACACCATGTTCCGTATATGAGCATTATTTTTGACACTGAAGAACAAGCATACAAATTCTACAATGAGTATGCTATGATATGTGGTTTTTCTGTGAAGAAAGCTGGAAACTACAAGGGCAAGAATGTTGGTAATGAAATTGGTACAGGACGAACTTACACATGTTACAAGTTTGGCAATGTAGTTGGTGCAGATGTTTTGGAAAAGAGAAAATTGCAAAAGCAGCAAAGGCTTTATGAGAGGACTGGAAAACCACCACCTGAAAATACAAGAAGAAGAAGAAGAAGAAGGAATGTTATTGAGATCACTGGTTGCAAAGCAAATATGGTGGTTACTTTTAAAGAAAATAAATGGCATGTTACAAACATAGAGCTGCATCACAATCATGATTTGTGTCCACCAGATGAAAGCAAGTACCTACGGTCTCATAAGAACATGACAGATCAAGAAAAGTTGTTTATCCGTACTTTCACATCTGTCAAATTGGCAACTAGGAAAATAATGGCAATACTAACATATCTCAGAGGTGGTAAGACAAAGCATGTTCCATACACCAAAAATATGTCAGCAATGTTATGAATGCAATAAGGCAAGAGGACAGTAGGAATGACATGATGAAAGTACTTGACTATTTTAGGCAGAGAAAGGATGAAGATCCCAGATTTCATTATGAATTTAAACTTGGACAGGGTAACAAGGTTGAATGTATATTTTGGGCTGATGGCTTCTCAAGAGAAATGTACAACTTGTATGGTGATGTTGTGAGCTTTGACACAACATTCAAGACAAACAAGTATAACCTCCCCTTTGCTCCAATTGTTGGTGTCACTGGGCATGGTCATAACTGTTTGTTTGGATGCGCTATTATAAACAATGAACATGGAGAAACATTCAAATGGTTGTTTCAAGCATTCAAGCGCTGCCATGGAGGAAAAGATCCAGTGACAATTATCACTGATCAAGATGTCGCTATAAAAAATGGCATTGATGCAGTTTTTCCAAATACTTGTCACCGGAACTGTTTTTTTCATGTGAAGAAGAAAGATGAAGAGAAATGCGGAGGAAGTTTTGGAAGAATCCCAAACCTACACATCAACTTTTCAGATATACTCCGCAACTCATTGACCATTGCTGAATTTGAAACTTTGTGGCTTCAGATGATTCAACAGTACAACGTTGGGCACCTCAAGTACTTGAAAATAATGTGGGACAACAGGAGAAATTTTGTCCCTGTGTATTTCAAGAGGAATTTCTGTCCTTTTGTTCACTCAGCGGCTAGAAGTGAGGGAACAAATTCAATATTCAAAGACAATGTGGGGTCTACTTATAGTGTAATTAGCTTCTTGGGTGAGTATCAAAAGATATCAGAGAACATTGAAGATTTTGAGAAGGAGCAAGACACAGTCACAAGGACAACAGATCCTAACTATTGCTTGCACAGTGAGCTTGAAATACAGGCCGAACGTATGTATAATCGCAAGATATTTTACAGATTTCAGAAGGAAATAAAATTTGCATCAAAGTTACATGTTGATGAGATTGAAAGATTTGTGAGATATGAGGTATACAATACACCTATGCTTCAAATGCAAGAGATCAGACCTAGAAGATATCTTGTCTCTGTCAACATTGCAACACAAGATTTTGTGTGCATATGTTGCAAATTTGATAAAGATGGAATAGTGTGCGCTCACATTCTAAGGGTTCTTGTCCACCTAAACATATCTGAGTTGCGTGAGAAGTACTACATCAGTAGGTGGAAGCCTAAGGAGAGGAAATATTTAAGAGATTCAAAGTTCAATGTTCCAATTGATCTCACAACAACCAATAAACATCTGAGGTACAGTGTGTTGTCTAGGAGATTAAAAAATGTTGCTTCTGAAGGGATCTGTCACAAATCGAAAATATATGTATGTAACTGAAGAGATCAAGAAAATAGAAGAAAGGCTAGATGAGATGACACTGGAAGATGATGCGGAGGAACAAAGAATTAAAGATAAAGGAAAACAATCTGCTACAAAAACTACTGTTCCAAGAAATGATGATGGTTATGGTGATTTTCTGCAAGATCCTGACGTTGTTCCATCAAAAGGTCGTCCTGAAAGTTCTAAAAGGCAGAAAACTTTTATAGAGGAGCTATTTTCTAAGAACAATATAACATGTAGCCACTGTGGCTCAGATCAACACAACATCGCAACATGCACTAATAAGCATCTAACGAAAGAGGCATTCCAGAAGAAGGGTAGAAAAACCAAAAAGAAAGCAGCAGGTACTATTCTTCCCAAAAATTATTAATATTGTTTTCAAAATTATAACTACTGTTAAAAACAGCTATGTATCTAAACTTGGATATGTTCTTTTGTGTGTGTAGCAGATGGTCCAAGAAGCAAGCAACCAATGGATCAACAACAAGGAAATCATCATCCAAAGCAATCAAGAAAGACTAAACAAGCTTGTACCAAGTCTGGTTGCCTTTGAAGATAAAAAATTATTTAAATTTTGTAATCTGCATAATTATTTGTTGTAATCTCCATAATTATTTGTTACGTTATTTGTAGTGATATTTATTGATAGTGGTAGTAAGATCCAGTAAGAAGGAGAAATACGAAAACAGTGGACATACCTTTGTATATAAATCCTTATTTACTTCTTATTGAGTTTGATGGTCAAATCTTGATATATAATTTCAATTGAATTGTACCTGTTGTATCGTTAGATGAAACTAGTACAAGAAAATATAGCAAATAAAATATGAGAAGATAGTAAGACAAAAGTAATTTTAACAAAGTAAATAGACGTAATTTTAACAGGCAAGTAAAAAATGAGGTCAATAAAAGTTGAATCAACAATGATCCAATCATAGACAACACAGAAAAACAAAAAAATCTATTCTGATTGTCAAAAATCTAGATACAAACACCAGAACACAACTTTAAAATTCTGTTCCAAGTGTGACTTGACAATTACAATAGTTGTCGAAAACATGAAAAACTACATAAAACTATATTGGTTGGAACTTGAAGCATTGACCAAAGCTTGTTGATTTTCTTTTCTCCCATCCCTAGGAATGTAGAAGGGGACATAGTTATAAAACAAGGTAAATTCTCATTAAATGAATGCAAAAAATACAGTAAACAGCATCAAAACCTTATGGTTCAAACATGGCAGCCAAATCTTTTGCATTGTGTTCCATATTATGTGGGCTCATTAGAATATCATGAGCATACTTCACACGAAACAATGGGATATCAAATGGTGAGAAGTTGCAATGTGACTAATTCCTTGGAACCAAAAGTTCCATGTACTTCATACAGAATATGCCACAATCATTTGTGCATGGAAGGAGCAGCCAAAAGAAAGATTAAACTTAAAATAAAAAAATTGGGACTGAACAACAAAGATGGAGTATGAAAATTTAAAAATATATAACAATTTATTTATGGAAATTCTTATACATACGGTGTTGTTTTTTTTGGTACAATTGGGTAGGCTCTGCCATATATCTCAAAGTTCATTTGTTTTAGACCAGCCTCATACCATGTCTTTTGAAAGTTATTTATCTGTCATGAAAAAAATACAAAATATTCATCTTATATATATCGAAAATTGCCTCTCTAAAATGAACATGAAAACAAATTTAAAATTAGCAAAACAAAATTTTATATTGAAAACAATTATAGAAGAAATGAACGTGAACACAAATTTAAGATGGTAATTGCCATTACCATCTTGGTTGCTATTTTCTTGTGATAAGAACTATCTTCACCAAAGTACGAGTCTAGAAAAATGAAGTTATGATACTTGATATCAACCAAGAAAACAAACCAATGCCCGCTCTCTATGGTGGGAAAATATAACTGAAAAAACATAGCAAAAAAATCAATAATTAATAGAAGAAATGAAGAACAGAAATAAAATGGTTATATTATTTCCTTTCCCTGATGAAGAAATTAAGAACAGAAATAAAATGAAGACATAAAAAAAGTTAGATAGAGAAATACCCCATCTGACATGTGTAATGGATGTACTTTATTTGCCCAATACAAAGAATCTAATGCTCTTTTGTTCCAGATAACCTTTGCTTCTTCATTTTTCCATTTTTCAAGGAAATAATCCTATTTAAGCAAAGAATATGGGAAACAAAAATTAATTTATGTTCTACTATACTTATGATTAATAAAAATAGGTATAAAACAATTTAAAACTCAGTCTTACTGATATTGTATTGAAGAAGAAATGTTTCTTTGTATATCTTGGATGCTTGTCTGTAAATAGTTTGCGGCAAAATGAATTCATTAGCCATGCCTCTAGCCAACCATTTAATTTCAAAGAGCTACCTAATTGTATCATTCGAACTTTGATGTTATCCATGTTGATATCCTAGTCACTGTGTTGTAAAAAAACAAATTAATAAACATAATAGATATACAAAACAAAAGGCATCACCAAAAAAATCAAAAACTTACTATTTGTGATTATCATCATCACATAGAACTGTGACAGCTTCCCAAAATTTCTGTTCAAAAGGAGCAACAACTACATTTGGACTTGGGTTCACATCATATGGAGAGCAAAAATATTTGCTCCTTTGTGGAATTATCTTAGGTAAGCAATTTTCTTTCCCATGACATGAGGTTGAGTTTCCAAGAGACAAAGTTGTATTATACAACTTGTCTGTTTCCTGTGACATATTGTTGCATATCAGGTTAACTGAACTCTCCCCAAGAATCTGAACTTCTGGTGAAGATTCCTGTGTTATAATTAATTATTGCATTAGAAACTGATTGGTATGCAGCTGAACTATTCATCATTTATAAAAAAAGAGAAAAGGCATTTATTAATTTATTCTTATTCAATGTTAAAACTTACATTCTCAAGGTTGATCAATAATTTCTTTGTTGGTATCTTGATATTTGAATTCGAATCATAATAATCTTCGCTTCTACCTTCAAAAAGTCTTCACCCTACAATTAATGCTTTGCCACAGTCCTGTGAAATAAAAATTGAAGAACATGTATAGGTTTTAGAATATACTTTACTATACAATTAAGTTACAGAACTGAAAATATAACTTACAATTATTTTGTGATCATTGCTGCTTGAATCTCTCAGATTAACATGGTCTTGGCTTTCAATATTTATATTCGAAGACAATTGGGAATAATAATCAGTCAATGGAAATTAATAAAGAACTCATTGAGTAAAATGATCAAAAATAATTCAAAAAAAATTCTTCTGTTCGTTGTAGGCCAAAAATGAAAGTATTGTTGTTTCAAAAATAGCAGAGACAAAAATTCAAAACTTACAAGAACTACAAAATTATTCTGCAGCCCAAATTGTCTTGCTAGAGAATTTGTGAGACCAGGTTTGCTTGGTTCCTTTTGAGCACAAGGAATGCTCATTTCAGATTCTTTTTGAACAATGTCTTGCACATGATACATATATAAGAAAATGAAAAATTCATTGTAATACATATTTAGAAAATTTGTCTGAAAAAACAATTTAATAAGACAATTATAGAAATTACTTACACCAATTGCATGGTCTTTAGAAGTTTTCCTGATGGGGCTTTAATTAGTGATTGGATTTGTACTCAGTGCTTCTTTTGTAGAAATTTTATTCTCTTCCTCTGTGCACTTCAAAATTGCTAACTGCAAAATTAAAAATAATCTCATATGAAACAAAAGATTGTAAAAACAGAAATTAATAAACAAAACACGAAAAAACTATCTTGTTTGTCTTGTACCTCACACTTTTCATTATATGTAAAGTCATCCATCTCTACTAGACGATAAAATTCAGGCTCTTCAATCTCCTTCCCATTATCGTCCACACATTCCATTATCCTGAAAGATGGTGTTCCTTCATCTTTGAAGTAATACTTGCTCCTAGCTATCTCAAGGTATGCACTCCTCTTTATAGAATCTGTTTGTTTAACTTCATCTCTAGCATGTTGTTCAACTATTATAATTTTTTTTAAAACAACAACAAAAACAAAAATGTTAAAAAGTGTTATTACAGTTGTCTTAACAAAAAGCAACAAAACAAAAACATGATAAAATACCAGAAACTACAAAAAACTATGTTATTATAACTAGGTTTGAATCATACCAATTATGTCTTTATCCAATGCACAACTCTCATCAAATTTGCAAGTTCCAACTTGAAGTCTACCCTCTGAATGTTCCTGCTGTTCATTTTGGAAAGAAAAGAAAATAAAAGGTCTAATTATTTATTCTAAGTCTTAAATACACTAACTGTATAGAACAATATTATTCTTACATGCTGAATAATTTTGTCATCCAAATGAGGAGATCCAATGTTGTTTACCTCAATGCTTTTATTATTGAAACTATTGGCAGTTGTCACATCAAATCCATTGAAATTATCATTTTCTTCTTTGGTGCATTTCATATTGAGATCCATTAGATTTTCTATAACAACAATGAAAAAAACACATAAACAAGTTTATATGAATATGTTATTATACAACACCATATATTAATATATTCTTCAAAACAGATATAAAATGAATATTATACCTCCTTTTGTTTCTTCCAACTTGCTCAACATATCAGGTAGTTTAGATGATTCATTGAGGCATTCTAAAACCTTCTGTGTGGGATCCCTTGGAAGTATCAAATGATTAAGGCTAGCTGATGGGAAAACTTCAGATGTAGCAGGTTCAATTTCTCTTGTATCCTATTCATAATAATAATTTGTGACCATAAATGAAAAAACAATAAATTACTAGTGCTTATACAATCGCCATCAGTTAAAAACAGTATATTATTGAATGATTACAAGAACTTAATTACTGTAGTATTATTAACTAGTTGAGCACTAGTCACACCCTAAAACATTACATACCTCATAAATTGTTGATAGAGTGTGAGTTGCTTCATGATAATCAGGATCCCTATTCTTATACGTTGTATATTCAGTTGTGTTTGATGTTTCTAAATATGTATTTTCTTCCGTGCGTCTTCTTTTCTGTGAAATTAAATCATCCTCTGTTGGTGCAAAAAGAAAATAAAAGAATATAGTCATTATTGTGTCACTGAAACAAAAAATATATATAAAAACAGAGAAGTAAGTTGTCTAGTATGAAGAGAAAAATTAGGAAAAAAAGCATATCAAAAAGGTATTACCATCATCATCATCTTCAAAATCAACTTGATCTTCTTGGGTCAATTTTACTGTACTCTGAGATTCATTGGCAGATTTATACGAACTATGTTCAGAGGCAGAAATCTTTAGTGTATCGTGTGATTCATTTTGACTTGAAACAAAAGCCTCGATAACTTTGATTACTAAGTCTCGAGCTATCATGCATTGCTTCATCTCTTCACCCTTCATGATGCTTATAAATGTTGCTGATATATTTTCTTTCAACTGACCAATGCAAACATAAAATAAAAAAGATATAAGGAAGATGTCTAAAAATTATAAAAGTCTACCGATGAACAAAAGTAATGTAGTATTACATTTGGCCTCAAAGATCACCAATGGCTGAAGCAATTAACTCCTTAATAATAAGATCAGATGCAATTTTTTCATCAGGAATAGTGTTATCTATAGCGTAACAAGTTTCAGAAATGTCTTTCACCTATATACAAAATCAAAATAGTCATAACAAAAACATAAAAAAACCAAGCAGAATGAAAAAATTAAATAGATTTTCACTTACTGGATATGCACCATATCTCCCATCAGTTCCCAAGAACATGTCGCTGAAAACTTTGATTAGGTTCCCTTTCCAAACTTTTATTCTTGGCATTGTTGTAGGTATTTGAATTGGTGCAAAATTAATGAAATCAAGACAGCGAACCTATGTGAAAAACAGCAGCAAAACATAATTACATGGAAATGAATATTATTAGAAAAAAACTATGACCTAAAAAAACAAAATATGTAGTAGTTGCAAAAATAACTTAACATATTGAAGAGAAAAACATACCGCCAAATGATATATACAACCGCCAAGAGTTTGAGTTAGTTGTCTTGAAGTTGTCGGTTCTTTCAAGTATTTCTTGATGTAAAATATCATCCATTCATGAATAAACTTGGACCAGTTTCGATTTCTTATCTTATCAACAACTACAAGTGCACCCATATATTTTGTATTGATTTTAGTGCTCGAATTTGGACAGAAGAATGTTCCTAGACAAACAGACATGAAACACCGGCAAAACACACCATTAGGGAGAATTTCTTTAGCTAGAATCATTTTGCCAAAATATTTTATAGATGGGACTTCTGACAGGACAAAATAGCAAGAAAAGCTGCTTTTCCCAACTCCTCATCACTGTCAACAAACAAATCTCCACTTGGTGTTCCAAAAGTATCATGTAAGGTTTGAGGACTGAGCTGAATCTTTTTAGACCTTATTGAAATAACATCTGCATCTGTGCACACATTATCTACAACCCACTGAACAAAACTCCTTGGAACAATGCAATTCTATAGATGCAAGATATCGCCAAAGCCAAGCCACTTAACAAGCTCAACATAGTGTTCACATGAACGCACTTTGTCTAACACTTGACACAGAAATTCGATATTGCTTCTGCTGTATGCTTTCCTTTCATCATCTGCTTCACTGTCATTTGCTTCACTTGCTGACATATTTAACCTCTAGTTCATTGTGCAATAGAAAAACAAAAAATATGATAAACCATCTCTGCTCAGATAAAAAAACCCAATTAGACAGAATATGAAATTATTCTTGTCAGTACTAACCTTACTTTTCTGCTTCTTAGCACTCTTACGCCTTTCTCTTTTTTCAACACTATTGTTAATCTATATATAAAATAAATAGTTTGCAAACTTGTTAAGAAAACAATCATGTGGAAAATAAGGATGTGCTAGTACAAAAGTGATACTTAATATTATTGTACTAGAAAATGGAGCATATACCATTCTTAAAATTTCATGGGACATTTCGTTTTCACTCAGATTTTGATATTGATTATCTTCATCTTGTATTACTGTCCTCTCATCCACCATTTCAGTATGATATCCATCATCTGTTGATTCCATTTTGTCTGTAAAAGTATTTAAAACACACAATAAATAAAGACTAGTGTTTATAGGCAGAAACAATTTCTATGAAAAGTGTGTATATGGTACTATTTACAATGTTAGTAAAAATGTACTGAATAGAAGAAGTAATACAAATACAAGAAGAAAAACAATAGAAAAATTGATAGGCACATTGTGAACAGTGGACAAGGATTGCTGTGATACAATTATTTGAAGAAATTGTTGATACAAACAAGCAAAGGCAAAACAACCAATGAAGAAATTGTTGATATCTAATCAAATCAATGAATGAATATCAGGTATATTGTTGTGATACAATTATTCACAAAAACAAATTTGTATTCACAGTAGCTTAAACTGATGATCCTATTGTTGAAGCCAGTAATATTCAGATTTCCTATGTGGCGGGCACTTATGAATTGAGAGGATAAAGGTGTCGCGGTCGACTGTCGACCTCCTGCCACCATCGCTACTCTTTATTGTAAAAAAACAGATTAAGCATAGCTGTAACAAGCCAAATGCTATTCAGGCTTCATCTAAGGCTGAGCACATGCTAGTAAGCATTACCATAGTGCATCATCATGTGATAAATTAACTATCAGTAAATGCAGTGCATCCAGTAGAAGAAAACAACACAAACAAAAAATGCAGAATACATGACATATTTATCTAAGCAGTCCTAACAAGGGGACAAATGACCTTCATGCTTCTGCTCGCGCGCAACTCACCGCACAGCTAGTGGAATTGAGGTGGCACCGTCCGAAATGACGCTGTCGTAGTCACTGGACTTGACCGCGTCTCCTAGCGCTGCCACATTCTCTGTTCGACCGGAAATCGCGCATTCCACAGCCTGGAGGTCATTTTCATTGCTGAAAAAGCAACAAATGGGAGCAACATGTGTTCCTACCACGGACAGGGACGCCCCGCGGAGACGCCTTCGAAGGCCACAGCTCCTGCAGTCCTGCCTGGATCTAGAGCGCTCACCGAGTCTTCGTCCCGCTCTGCTTTCCCCTGCCCCCGTTTGCTTTGAGCACTGTTTGAATTAGCCGATTCTAGAAGATTCATCGCTGGGGAGGGAATAAAAACGGACAAAACGGGTACATTGTCTATGTAGGCCTAGTAAGTTAGTGTAAGCTTTCCTTTGTAGCCGTTTCTCTGTCTATATTTAATGCCAACTACATCAAAGCTACATTAGCTTATCTAAAAAAAGGTGCATTTCTTTCACAAAATAGAGAACAAAATAGTAATAAAAGAACAATAAAAACTAAAAATAATAAAAATTAAATTTAGTTTTGTAGAATTTAGTTTTCATAATATGAAGAAAAATCTATCATTAGCTATAAGTGCAAAAATAAAAAAATAAAATTTCAAATTTGATATAACCATGTTTTAATCAAATTTGATATAACCATAATAAAAAGAATGTTTGGGAGATTTAAAATGTTTGCTAATCCATGTTGAAAAAACAAAATGTTTCAAAAATTATATAATACAAAAAGAACATTTAGCCTCCAAAAAAACCGAGATGTCACAATACAACTCATAAAAAGAACATATAACCTAAAAAAACCCAGATGTCACAATACAACTCATAAAAAAGAAACAAAGTTGTAAACCTGATTCCATCTCAAGTCAATTCCAACTTCGAGTCCAATTTTGCGAGTGCAATAGCGACTCACGCCTTTATGAAAAGACAAGCCAAAATGCGATTCCCAACTGCAACTCAAATGAAACATCAACTAGTTGCGATTCTGACTGCAACTGATACTTCTATGAAAGTCCAATTGTGATTCCAACTGCAATTCATACCCCTATGAAAGGACAATTGCAATTCCCACTGCAACTCAAATGAAACATCAACCAGTTGCGATTCCGACTGCAACTGATACCTCTATAAAAGGCCAATTGCGATTCCAACTGCAATTGATACCCCTATGAAAGGCCAGTTGCGATTCCGACTACAACTCAAATAAAACATCGACCAGTTGCGATTCTGACTGAAATTGGTACCTTTATGAAAAAATACAAGCCATATGTGATTTCGAATGCAACTCATATGTACAAAAACTTGAACTAGTTTCAAATTCGACCGCAACTTATATGTAAAAGAAACTTGGACAAAGAAGCAAAAGTTCGATCACAACTCAAAATAAAATGGAATACAATGGACCGGTTGCGAGTCCGGTCGCAACTCAAATCAATTCCGAGTATGATTTCGCAAGTGTAATAGCAACGCATGCCTCTATGAAAAAGACAAGCCAGTTGCAATTCCAACTGCAACTCATATGAAACATCAGTCAGTTGTGACTCCGACTGCAACCGAGACCTATATGAAAGGATAATTGCGATTCCGACTGCAACTGATACCTCTATGAAAAATTCAAGCCATTTGCGATTCCGAATGCAACTCATATGTACAAAAACTTGAACTAGTTTCAAGTTTGACCGCAACTTATATGTAAACTAAACTTGGACAAAGATGCAAAAAAGTCCAATCACAACTCAAAATAAACGGAATACAATGGACCAGTTGCGAGTCCGGTCGCAACTCAAGTCAATTCCGATTACAAATTTGCAAGTGCAATAGCAACTCATTCCTCTATGAGTGACAAACCAAGTTGAGATTCCAACTCCAACTCAAATGAAACATCGACCATTTGCGATTTCGCAAGTGAAAAAGGAACTCATGCCTCTATGAAAAGACAAGCCAGTTGCGATTACCGACTACAAATCAAATGAAACATCACCCGATTCGATTCCGCAGAATCGATACCTCTATGAAAGTCCAATTGCGATTCCAACTGCAATTGATATCCCTATGAAAGGCCCTTTGCGATTCCGAATGCAACTCATATGTACAAAAACTTGAACTAGTTTCAAGTTCGACCGCAACTTATATGTAAAAGAAACTTGGACAAAGAAGCAAAAGTTCGATCACAACTCAAAATAAAATGGAATACAATGGACCGGCTGCAAGTCCGGTCGCAACTCAAATCAATTCCGAGTATGATTTCGCAAGTGCAATAGCAATGCATGCCTCTATGAAAAAGACAAGCCAGTTGCAATTCCAACTGCAACTCATATGAAACATCAGCCAGTTGCGACTCCGACTGCAACTGAGACCTATATGAAAGGACAATTGTGATTCCGATTGCAACTTATACCTCTATGAAAAAGTCAAGCCATTTGCGATTCCGAATGCAACTCATATGTACAAAAACTTGAACTAGTTTCAAGTTTGACCGCAACTTATATGTAAAAGAAACTTGGACAAAGATGCAAAAAAGTCCGATCACAACTCAAAATAAACAGAATACAATGGACCGGTTGCGAGTCCGGTCGCAACTCAAGTCAATTCCGATTATAAATTTTCAAGTGCAAAAGCAACTCATGTATATATGAGTGACAAACCAAGTTGAGATTCCAAATCCAACTCAAATGAAACATCGACCATTTGCGATTTTGCAAGTGCAAAAGAAACTCATGCCTCTATGAAAATACAAGCCAGATGCGATTACCGACTACAAATCAAATGAAACATCAGCCAGTTGCGATTCTGACTGCAACTGATACCTCTATGAAAGGCCAATTGCGATTCCAACTGCAATTGATACCCCTATGAAAGGCCATTTGCGATTCCGACTACAACTCAAATGAAACATCGACCAGTTGCGATTCCGACTACAATTGGTACCTTTATGAAAAAATACAAGTCATTTGCGATTCCGAATGCAACTCATATGTACAAAAACTTGAACTAGTTTCAAGTTTGACCGCAACTTATATGTAAAAGAAACTTGGACAAACAAGCAAAACTTCGATCACAACTCAAAAATAAATGGAATACAATGGACTAGTTGCGATTCCGGTTGTAACTCAAGTCAATTCCGAGTATGATTTCGCAAGTGCAATAGCAACACATGCCTCTATGAAAAAGATAAGTCAGTTGCAGTTCCAACTGCAACTCATATGAAACATCATCCAGTTGCGACTCCGACTGCAACTGAGACCTATATGAAAGAACAATTGCGATTCCGACTGCAACTGATACCTCTATGAAAAAGTCAAGCCATTTGCGATTCCGAATGCAACTCACATGTACAAAAACTTGAACTAGTTTCAAGTTTGACCGCAACTTATATATAAAATAAACTTAGACAAAGATGCAAAAAAGTCCGATCACAACTCAAAATAAACGGAATACAATGGACCAGTTGCGAGTCTGATCGCAACTCCAGTCAATTCCGATTACAAATTTGCAAGTGCAATAGCAACTCATGCCTCTATGAGTGACAAACCAAGTTGAGATTCCAACTCCAACTCAAATGAAACATCGACCATTTGTGATTTCGCAAGTGCAAAAGAAACTCATGCCTCTATGAAAAGACAAGCCAGTTGCGATTACCGACTACAAATCAAATGAAACATCAGCCAGTTGCGATTCCGACTGCAACTGATACCTCTATGAAAGTCCAATTGCGATTCCAACTGCAATTGATATCCCTATGAAAGGCCCTTTGCGATTCCGAATGCAACTCATATGTACAAAAACTTGAACTAGTTTCAAGTTCGACCGCAACTTATATGTAAAAGAAACTTGGACAAAGAAGCAAAAGTTCGATCACAACTCAAAATAAAATGGAATACAATGGACCGACTGCAAGTCCGGTCGCAACTCAAATCAATTCCGAGTATGATTTCGCAAGTGCAATAGCAATGCATGCCTCTATGAAAAAGACAAGCCAGTTGCAATTCCAACTACAACTCATATGAAACATCAGCCAGTTGCGACTCCGACTGCAACTGAGACCTATATGAAAGGACAATTGTGATTCCGATTGCAACTTATACCTCTATGAAAAAGTCAAGCCATTTGCGATTCCGAATGCAACTCATATGTACAAAAACTTGAACTAGTTTCAAGTTTGACCGCAACTTATATGTAAAAGAAACTTGGACAAAGATGCAAAAAAGTCAGATCACAACTCAAAATAAACAGAATACAATGGACCGGTTGCGAGTCCGGTCGCAAATCAAGCCAATTCCGATTACAAATTTTCAAGTGCAATAGAAACTCATGTATATATGAGTGACAGACCAAGTTGAGATTCCAAATCCAACTCAAATGAAACATCGACCATTTGCGATTTTGCAAGAGCAAAAGAAACTCATGCCTCTATGAAAATACAAGCCAGATGCGATTACCGACTACAAATCAGATGAAACATCAGCCAGTTGCGATTCCGACTGCAACTGATACCTCTATGAAAGGCCAATTGCGATTCCAACTGCAATTGATACCCCTATGAAAGGCCATTTGCGATTCCGACTACAACTCAAATGAAACATCGACCAGTTGCGATTCCGACTACAATTGGTACCTTTATGAAAAAATACAAGCCATTTGCGATTCCGAATGCAACTCATATGTACAAAAACTTGAACTAGTTTCAAGTTCGACCGCAACTTATATGTAAAAGAAACTTGGACAAACAAGCAAAAGTTCGATCACAACTCAAAAATAAATGGAATACAATGGACCAGTTGCGATTCCGGTTGGAACTCAAGTCAGTTCCGAGTATGATTTCGCAAGTGCAATAGCAACGCATGCCTCTATGAAAAAGATAAGTCAGTTGCAATTCCAACTGCAACTCATATGAAACATCAGCCAGTTGCGACTCCGACTGCAACTGAGACCTATATGAAAGAACAATTGCGATTCCGACTGCAACTGATACCTCTATGAAAAAGTCAAGCCATTTGCGATTCCGAATGCAACTCACATGTACAAAAACTTGAACTAGTTTCAAGTTTGACCGCAACTTATATATAAAAGAAACTTAGACAAAGATGCAAAAAAGTCCGATCACAACTCAAAATAAACGGAATACAATGGACCAGTTGCGAGTCTGATCGCAACTCAAGTCAATTCCGATTACAAATTTGCAAGTGCAATAGCAACTCATGCCTCTATGAGTGACAAACCAAGTAGAGATTCCAACTCCAACTCAAATGAAACATCGACCATTTGTGATTTCGCAAGTGCAAAAGGAACTCATGCCTCTATGAAAAGACAAGCCAGTTGCGATTACCGACTACAAATCAAATGAAACATCAGCCAGTTGCGATTCCGACTGCAACTGATACCTCTATGAAAGTCCAATTGCGATTCCAACTGCAATTGATATACCTATGAAAGGCCCTTTGCGATTCCGAATGCAACTCATATGTACAAAAACTTGAACTAGTTTCAAGTTCGACCGCAACTTATATGTAAAAGAAACTTGGACAAAGAAGCAAAAGTTCGATCACAACTCAAAATAAAATGGAATACAATGGACCGGCTGCAAGTCCGGTCGCAACTCAAATAAATTCCGAGTATGATTTCGCAAGTGCAATAGCAATGCATGCCTCTATGAAAAAGACAAGCCAGTTGCAATTCCAACTGCAACTCATATGAAACATCAGCCAGTTGCGACTCCGACTGCAACTGAGACCTATATGAAAGGACAATTGTGATTCCGATTGCAACTTATACCTCTATGAAAACGTCAAGCCATTTGCGATTCCGAATGCAACTCATATGTACAAAATCTTGAACTAGTTTCAAGTTTGACCGCAACTTATATGTAAAAGAAACTTGGACAAAGATGCAAAAAAGTCCGATCACAACTCAAAATAAACAGAATACAATGGACCGGTTGCGAGTCCGGTCGCAACTCAAGCCAATTCCGATTACAAATTTTCAAGTGCAATAGAAACTCATGTATCTATGAGTGACAAACCAAGTTGAGATTCCAAATCCAACTCAAATGAAACATCGACCATTTGCGATTTTGCAAGTGCAAAAGAAACTCATGCCTCTATGAAAATACAAGCCAGATGCGATTACCGACTACAAATCAAATGAAACATCAGCCAGTTGCGATTCCGACTGCAACTGATACCTCTATGAAAGGCCAATTGTGATTCCAACTGCAATTGATACCCCTATGAAAGGCCAGTTGCGATTCCGACTACAACTCAAATGAAACATCGACCAGTTGCGATTCCGACTACAATTGGTACCTTTATGAAAAAATACAAGCCATTTGCGATTCCGAATGCAACTCATATGTACAAAAACTTGAACTAGTTTCAAGTTCGACCGCAACTTATATGTAAAATAAACTTGGACAAACAAGCAAAAGTTCGATCACAACTCAAAAATAAATGGAATACAATGGACCGGTTAAAATTTTGGTTGGAACTCAAGTCAATTCCGAGTATGATTTCGCAAGTGCAATAGCAACGCATGCCTCTATGAAAAAGACAAGCCAGTTGCAATTCCAACTGCAACTCATATGAAACATCAGCCAGTTGCGACTCCGACTGCAACTGATACCTATATGAAAGAACAATTGCGATTCCGACTGCAACTGATACCTCTATGAAAAAGTCAAGCCATTTGCGATTCCGAATGCAACTCATATGTACAAAAACTTGAACTAGTTTCAAGTTTGTCCGCAACTTATATATAAAAGAAACTTAGACAAAGATGCAAAAAAAGTCCGACCACAACTCAAAATAAACGGAATACAATGGACCAGTTGCGAGTCCGGTCGCAACTCAAGTCAATTCCGATTACAAATTTGCAAGTGCAATAGCCACTCATGCCTCTATGAGTGAAAAACCAAGTTGAGATCCCGACTCCAACTCATATGACTCATTAATCAGTTGCGATTCCAACTCCAACTCAAATGAAATATCGACCATTTGCGATTTCGAACAAAGCTCGTATGTACAAAAAGTTAAACTAGTTTCAAGTTCAACCACAACTTATATGTAAAAGAAACTTGGACAAGATGCAAAGCCCGATCACAACTCAAAATAAACGGAATACATAGACAAGTTGCGAGACCGGTCGCAACTCAAGACAATTCCTAGTCCAATTTTACAGGTGCAATCTCAACTATTGTGATATTGTTTGAAAAATATTTTAAATTTCAAACAATAGTATTACCACTAGTATGGATTTTGAATCCAGATAATAGCGATGGATACATACTATAAAATATAAAAACATGAAAATCTAAACAAAAAAAACCATTAAAATTTTTATAAAAAGAAAATAAAAAAACATTTTAAAAAGAAAATAGATACTAAATAATACCTATATCCATCCAAATCTAGACAAATTTGAGTAAACAAAAAATAATTTTCAAACAAAGTTTCCCTTGTCTAATAACAACTAGCTAAATACAACATAAGAAAAGCTCAATAATTTTTTTAACAAAAAATCAGCACTCCACTAAGTTTCCCTCTCGCTTACCTGATATACAAATAGAAAGCCAACAATCCCCAAAAAAAAACTACGTGACAAAAAAGGCCCAACAAAACTCCAAACACAGCCCACTACAAACCCACCAACACCTAGCCGAGCAAATCATCTCCTCATGCGTGCGGGACAAGCAAAAACAACACGACAAATCCAGCACCCGGCATTAATCTTGACGCGAAAACATCCAACGATGCAGAACGTGACTGTGCTTTAAACTAGCTGAGAATTAGCAATTATCCTTTTTTATCGTTGTATGTATTTCTATATGTGTGTCATTAACGAAATTTCAGAATATTTCTGTTACCTTAGCCTGGAGATCATGACACTTTAATAGTTGGTATGCGTAGTACTAGTAGTATACAAAGAAAAAAAATGTGATATATACGTCTGGTAAAAAAGCCACCCTATATGAGAAGGTAAGAGAAGGGTCTCGCCGGCTATTGATTTTACCAATATTCTTATTTTAGATATCCACTACTTTTCTGCTTTGAGGTTAGCCACGTCGTAAGACAGTATTGGTTGCTACATGTACCGTAACCCAAATGAGGCTTTGTTCGGTTTCTTGAGTATTGAGCGGGATTGGCGTGGATTGGAAGATCCACCTCAATCCACTTGGGAACGGGATGAACTGAACCAGTCCTGAGTGGGATTAGATTCATACAATTCGCTAATTGTTTTCTTTTTTCCCAGTCATCATTTCTGGATCCAGACAAGTAATAGCACTAGTACAAAAGATCGTTTTACAAGCTAAGCATCAAACTCGACATAAGGCACTGGATGTTCTTCATCGATCATGCTGGCAAAGCGTTGTGTCGTAGTCCAACTTTCACCGCTCATCTGCCAGTGTTTGGCTGAATACGGGGCACGGTAGCACGTCGGCCTTATAACCAGAAAAATGCAGAAAAAAATGCAAAAGTATCTCTGATTTGCTGAAAACCAAAATCAAAGTTGACGACAGAAGATATGAGATATATAAGCTTTATTCATCGAGTCTGAAGATTTAATTCTATCACAGAAAAACACCAAAAGCTCTGCGATGGCCGACGGTGCATATCAGTCACCTCACCAAGATTTCTCTTGTTACGGAGAACATAGTAGCACGTCGGTCTTATAACCGAAAAAATGCAGAAAAAATGCAAAAATATCTCTAATTTGCTGGAAACCAAAATCAAAGTTGACGACAGAAGATGTGGGATATGTAAACTTTATTCATCGAGTCTGAAGATTTAATTCCATCGTAGAAAAACACCAAAAGCTCTGCGACGGCCGACGATGCATATCAGTCACCTCCAGGGGCGGATCCAGGATTTGATCATAGGGGGGGTCAAGAAGACATCGACCAAAAAAATGGTGACACAAGAAAATATATGAAGTCTCATAAGTATTCTATGTTTTTCATATCGCAACAATATATATATGTTTTCCAATTAAAAGAAACTACATTTCTATCAACTTGAATTTGGATCTACGTTTAGGCCTATCAAACAAATCAATAATCTTTTCGACGTCTATCTTTGCATCTATTTCCTTCCCAATGTATACAACCATATAATGTCAAAGAAAGTCATCATCCATTTTATTTCGAAGACGTGTCTTAATAAGCTTCATTGCTGAAAAAGATCGCTCCGTGGTTGTAGTCGACACTGGGAGAGTGATGACCAGGCGCAATAGTCTATCAACCATTGAATACATAGACACTTTACCTGTTTTAACTAGTCTGGCTGTCAAATCAGCAAGTGATGTCAACGTATTGAGCTCTGGATGATTGCAAACATCTAACAGAAAATGTGGAAGTTGTGACTCCAACTGAGCCCGTTCTTGACTGGAAAAATCTGCTGGATAGAACTTCTCTGCAAGGGTGCAAATCTTTGTCATGTCAAATAATTCATGTCGCGGATCCAAGGATGCACAAAGTGTGAGGAGCTCTGTAGTTTGAACACTAAATCGCTCATTTAGTGTGGCATCCCGCAAAAAAAACACTACTAGAAAATCGCGTTGTTTTTGTGCATTGCATCATCGTGACCGCGTGCTCATGTCATCATGCCACATTGCATTTGAGCATCGTCATCATCATGCATATTGTTTTGCCTAAAAACTATTTGCGAAAAACTATGTTATTTTTTAAACTAGCCCTCCTCTGTTTTCAAATCCAAATCGTCGGTCCAGCCGGATCTTTCATTTATCTAAAACCAATTACAAAATCTATTGTTAAAATAAAAGAAACCCTAGACTAAAATTTCTAGTCCTAAACTCACCAAATCCTAGTCTACCCACCAACCCCAGCTTGCCACCTCTCTTTCCCTCCACCTCATCACACACCCCGCCACCTCACCAATCCCCTTCTTGTCCTCCACTCCCTCTCTCACACAGCCCAACCTATCCCCCTCTCCCTTACACCCTGGCCCCACACACACACTCACAGCACACACACGCACCCGCCAGCCCTCCCCACCTCTGCCACCCCACTCTCCTCCCCCACGTGCAGTGCTGCCCCACCAGCCCCACCCTTCATGGCCCCCACCTCCCGCTCCTCTCCTCTTCCTCCTCCGGCCACCTCCTCCCTCTCTCTCTCTCCGCCCGGCCCATCTCGGTGCCCGCCTCTCTCCGCCTCCTCCGAGCCCTTGCCGCCTCCGCCGCTTCCTCCCCTTCTCACGCTGGCCAGCGCTGCCCGCCTCCTTCCTCTGCCTCTCCGGTAGCCGCCGCTCGCCGCCCTCCCGTGGCCCCTTCGCCCTCTGCTCGGCCGCCTCTGCCCGACAACCGCCTCCCGCCAGCCTCTCCTCCCTCGCCTCCGCTCGCCTCGGCCTCCCACCAGCGCCTCCCAGCCTCAGCCTCGCCGCGCTCCTCGCCCGAGCCCGTGGCGCGTCCTCCCCTCGCCTCTCCGGGTCCGCACCTCCTCGCGTCTCCTCCCGCTTCGGCCACCGCCTCACTGCCCGAGCCCCGGCGTCCGCGGCCCAGCGCCGCCGCTGGCCTCCTCCTCCCGCTTCGGCCAGGGCTGCATCAAGCTCGCCTCGCCCAGCTAGCTGACTGCCCTCGCGGCCACTGGCTCGCCCGCCTCCGGCCGGTCCACCATCATCGCCCTCTGCACCTCCTCTTCCGCGTCCAAGCTCGCCAAGCCATGGCGTCCCCATCGCCGAGACCTGCCGTCTGCTGCCCTAGCACCACCGCGGGCGCCCTCCTCCTGGCCGGATTCAGCTCTGCCGTGGCGAGCGTGCTGCGCCTGTGAGGCTTCCCTCCTCTGTTCCTTAGCCCGGCCGCGCTCCGTCGTTCGCTGCAGGCGTCCGCGACCTCAAGGTCCTCGTCCCTGAGCCGTTCTCGCGATGTCTGTCCGGTGCTTGATCCGAGAAGACCCTGTCGAGAACCCGTGTGATCTGAAGACCGTACCGAACCCAGTGGCAAGTATGAACCCCCGACAAGATCTACATCACGGAACTCCGATGTCTTCGACACAGGGCATTGAGGATGCCGTCATGGACCCGGAAGAATCCCCGGACCCCAAGACCGACATCGTCAACCGAGAACTCCGACAAGGACGCCAAGCTCGTCGGAATCCCAGACGCCAAGATCTCCTTCATGGATGCGGATCCGATGCCCCGTTCACGAAGTCCGAAGACCGATACCGCCGAACCCGAGCGCCAAGGTCGCCTTCCCGGACCCCTGAAGATCGATCCGAAGCGCTAGGACCCGAACCTGAAGAACGCTAAGATCGCCGACGCGAATACGCCAAGTTCGTCTTCCCGAACACCGTGCGACAAGATCTACTTCATGGGTTCGAAGGTTCACAGACACCAAGACCCTCGGAATCGCCAAGTTCTCCGTCACGACAATTTCTCCATCTTGTATCCGATCTCGTCGAGCCGTTCTCCCGTCGAACCCTGAGACCGAACCCCAAACCCCCGGAACCAAGTTCGCCGAACCCTAATGTGTGACCACTTTCTCGAGCCCTATTTTTTTATATGTAATATAAATTGGTTGCATATAAAATTGTCATATTCGCATGCATATTGTCATGTGGTTTGGGGGCCTTTTGCCGATTCACCTTATAATTAAATATGGGGCCCATATGCGGACAAATCTAGTCTTATATTGGCCTCATTTAAATTTGCGTAGCGAACCGGTAACTTATCTTGCCCTGTTATTACAACATTTAATTTGCGGGGTAGATAAATAACTTGAACCGTTTAATTAATTGTCGGGACCCCGGTTTCGCTTAATATGACCTAATTGCATCGCATATTTGCCATGTCATGCATCATACATGCATCATGCCCGATCTTTTGCCGTAGTATTAAATATTGCATCCGGTGTTCATTCTAGTGTTTTTGTTCTTAGCGGATAAGGCCGTTGAGTTGATGCGAGTGTCGACCCGATATTCGGTTGAACCTTCGACAATGTTTTCAGGCGAGCACCTCCCCCTTTCTACCTATCTTACTTTTATAGTATTTATTTCCCTCCTGTTGATCTATTGCTATCTGTGTTGCGATGCTCTAGTTTTCGTACCCGTGATATCCCTTGCAGCCTTATATTGCCTTGGACACCTCCTATTACCTGTTGTTTGGTAGATAGTTGGACCTGAGTGTCGTAGTCGCTTGCTCAAGTGCTGTTGCGTGTCGCCAAGTACTACAGTTGT
This sequence comes from Avena longiglumis, assembly GCA_030063025.1. NCBI lineage: Eukaryota > Viridiplantae > Streptophyta > Magnoliopsida > Poales > Poaceae > Avena > Avena longiglumis. Next base: position 143,323,761 of record CP125978.1, on the reverse strand, counting down.
TGGAGTATTTGCCGCATGTTTATTGTTGGAGATGATCAAGACTTTAATTACTGTTTAACAACTAAAATTGAAGTAGGTAAGCAGAGGCACAGGTGGGCAATAGATGTTATTTGGTTTTTAACCGTCCACTTGTGTCCCGTAGGACCCCGAGTACTTGATACTTGTTCCTTGAATATTCGCGCTATCCACATCCGGGAAGATTATGGGACCCCCCTGAGCCAGAGCTTGATTCAGTCTTATTTCTTGGGGCCACAAACTAGTTTGAGGTTTTATTTACTATCCTGTACTTATGCCATGCTTTACTGCTTTATTACGATTGTGCGAGGAGCACCTGTAATGTTTAGGAAAACGGAGTGTTTTCGCGGTATCGACAAGCCCAGTTTTGGGTTATCAGTCGTTTACAGCCATTGTCGCAAACCTTGAGTCCGTCTCGGAGTCAGCTAACTTCGTTGCGGGTGTACTCAATGGGGTGGCCCCCGGAAATATTTCTGAATCCTGTGATTGCTTTGTCGTGAAGGCGTCGTTGGGTTTTGATTTGGTTTTTCCGAGGTTGATCGAGTGTGTGTTGCTATTTGTGCACCCCTGCAGGGTAAAACTTTTTAAAAGCCGTGTCCGCGGTTATGGACGACTTGGAGCACAGTATCTCGATCATAGACAACTATAACTAAAGTAGTGCTATAAATTTGACTTTATAATGACTAGTAATCAGCTTCACTATAATGGAATGGCTAAATAAAACTGCCAACAATTGCTTGCTTGGGTTGTCGTTTGCGACCATTGTACCTGACTAGTAAGTATTGCAACTATAACGGAATGGCTAAATAAAAGTACCAACAACTGCTGGGTTTTGGGATATCTCATGCTAATTGTATCTGACTAGTAAGTATTGCAACTATAACGGAATGGTTAACTAAAACGGCCCACTGCTTATTTTATCATGATGATTATCTACAGCTGACTAGTAATTGCTGCAACGATAATCGAATAAATAAAGCGCCAGCGTGTGAGTTCCTCGGTTGACTTCCTCGTTTGTTCTCGAGGGAAACACGGGATGGGTTTGTTTGGTGGTATCGGGTTGGTTCGAATAGGTCTTTCTTACCCTCTCGATAGCCGCTAGTTGTACCGAGTCTCTATAGGTTGTTTAGCGCATCTTTGCCTGCCGCTTGATCCACCATACCTATGTAGGCGAGGACCGAATTCTAGTCTCATTGTGTCTTGGCCTCGATCTTGACCGCTCTCTCTTTTCCTTTGCCCTTTGCGGCACCCCTTTGTTTAAGCAGGTTTTGAGATCGGCGTCGTTAGCGTGGTTACCCTTGGCTCGGCTCGGTAGGGTTATGGGCGCCATTGGTTATTCTTGAGGCTCTTAGCCCCATTTGCATCTTGTCCGTAGTCGGACTCTATCGCTTTCAAGGTGATTTGGATCTTTGTTACGTATATAGTATCCTTGACTCATGGAGTCGTGTATATATATATCTCATGGGTCCCATCGAGGACTGTTGTGTAATGTTATTACCGTTTTCCACCCGCACGAAAGTGCTGGTGGGCACCTTTGAATCGTTTCTATGCGGGTTTGGCGGGTTTTTTGAAACTTGCATAGGGCCGATCGAGGGTGTTCTGAGTGGTATCGAGCTCGGGATTGCGATACCCCACAAGTCCAGCCTGTAGGATAACCTAGCTAATGACCGTAGTAGAGTGTCCAAAACTATTTTTGCAAAATCGGTTGGATAGTTCTGATTAGGTCTGATTTTACTCCTTACCCCTCTGCTGCTCTCCTCTCACCTCTGCGTGTTTTGAATCCGCTCTCTTCTCCCTCTTCGAGTCCAGGATTTCTCGTGGTTGGGTTCCGTCGTACCTTCAGGGTTTCGCTTCCTCTTTTGGTAACGGTGTGTCTACATCCGGTCTTCATGCTATCCGAGGAACCCTTCGTCTGGTGGACTTCTCTTTGTCTCTTCTCGTGCCTTCCGGTGTTTTCCGACGCGACGGCATCATCTACACCAGATCCGGTGCAGGGCATGCATCACTCCTTTGTTCCGACCCTCGTTTGTCGAGATCTTCAGTCTAATTCCGAGAGTTGGTTGCATAATTCGCCTATTCGTGTGCAGAGTAATGGTTTGGGTGCGCGATGGACTGATCACCATCCGACTACTCTTATCATTCGCTCTTGTACATCTAATCAGTGGATCCAGCAGTTTTACTCCATCCACGGAAGTTAGGGGTGGCTTAATTTGTGGATACCTCTACCTTTGACCTTTTGTTTCCGGAGTGTTTCCCTCAACGATCACGAACAACGACCTCTTGTTCGTGGTGTCGCGATGATCTACACGAAGCAAGAAGATTCAGATCGTCGGGCTTCTTCCCTGTACCATGAGGCGGATCTCGAGGGCGAGATCCATTGTTAGTGGTGTCGAATTGTGGCATCCCGCAAAAAAAAACACTACTAGAAAATCGCGTTGTTTTTGTGCATTGCATCATCGTGACCGCGTGCTCATGTCATCATGCCACATTGCATTTGAGCATCGTCATCATCATGCATATTGTTTTTCCTAAAAACTATTTGCGAAAAACTATGTTATTTTCTAAACTAGCCCTCCTCTGTTTTCAAATCCAAATCGTCGGTCCAGCCGGATCTTTCATTTATCTAAAACCAATTACAAAATCTATTGTTAAAATAAAAGAAACCCTAGACTAAAATTTCTAGTCCTAAACTCACCCAATCCTAGTCTACCCACCAACCCCAGCTTGCCACCTCTCTTTCCCTCCACCTCATCACACACCCCGCCACCTCACCAATCCCCTTCTTGTCCTCCACTCCCTCTCTCACACAGCCCCACCTACCCCCCTCTCCCCTGCCCCACACACACACTCCAAAGACACACACGCACCCTTGACCCTCCCCTCTGCCCCCCACTCTCCTCTCCCCTGTGGCCCATGTGCCAGTGCCCCACCAGCCCCACCCCCGGCCCCACCCGCTAGCGGCCCCGTCCCCCACCTCCCGCTCCTCTCCCCCTTCCTCTTCCTCCCCTCCGGCCACCTCTCCTCTGCCTCTCTCTCCCCGCGCCGGCCGCCCGTCTCCGGTGCCCCGCCCCGCCTCTCTCCGCCTTCCTCCCGAGCCAGCCGCCTCGCTGCCGCTTCCTCCCTTCTCCCCACAGGCCAGCGCCATCCGTCGCTCCCTTCCCTCGCCTATCCGGCGCGCCCGCCAGCTCTCCCCACGCCGCCTCTCCCTGACCCCTGTCGCCCTCACCTCGGCCGCCTCTGCCCGACAACCGCCGACCTCGCCTCCACCAGCCCTCTCCTCCCTCGCCTCCGAGCCTCGCCTCGGCCTCGCCACAGCGCCTCCCGAGCTCCGCCTCCTCGCCCGCTCCTCATAAGCCCGCCGGCTCCTCTCGCCTCTCGGTCCGCACCTCCTCGCCCGTGTCTCCTCCCGCTTCCGCCACCGCCTCACTGCCCCGAGCCCCGGCGTCCACCGCGGCGCCCAGCCCGCCAGCCTCCTCCTCCCGCCGGCCAGGCTGCATCAAGCTCGCCTCGCCGCCCGCCCGGCCTGCCCTCATGCCAGCAGCTCGCCGCCTCCAGCCGGTCCACCATCATCGCCCTCTGCACCTCCTCTTCCGTGTCCAAGCTCGCCAAGCCATGGCGTCCCCATCGCCGAGCCCTGCCATCTGCTGCCCTAGCACCACCGCGGGCGCCCTCCTCCTGGCCGGATTCAGCTCTGCCGTGGCGAGCGTGCTACGCCTGTGAGGCCGCCCTCCTCTGTTCCTTAGCCCGGCCGCTCTCCGTCGTTCGCTGCAGGCGTCCGCGACCTCAAGGTCCTCGTCCCTGAGCCGTTCTCGTGATGTCTGTCCGGTGCTTGATCCGAGAAGACCCTGTCGAGAACCCGTGCGATCTGAAGACCGTACCGAACCCAGTGGCAAGTATGAACCCCCAACAAGATCTCCATCACGGAACTCCAATGTCTTCGACACAGGGCATTGAGGATGCCGTCATGGACCCGGAAGAATCCCCGGACCCCAAGACCGACATCGTCAACCGAGAACTCCGACAAGGACGCCAAGCTCGTCGGAATCCCAGACGCCAAGATCTCCTTCATAGATGCGGATCCGATGCCCCGTTCACGAAGTCCGAAGACCGATACCGCCGAACCCGAGCGCCAAGGTCGCCTTCCCGGACCCCTGAAGATCGATCCGAAGCGCCAGGACCCGAACCTAAAGAACGCCAAGATCGCCGACGCGAATACGCCAAGTTCGTCTTCCCGGACACCGTGCCACAAGATCTACTTCACGGGTTCGAAGGTTCACGAACACCAAGACCCTCGGAATCGCCAAGTTCTCCGTCACGACAATTTCTCCATCTTGTATCCGATCTCGTCGAGCCGTTCTCCCGTCGAACCCTGAGACCGAACCCCGGAACCAAGTTCGCGGAACCCTAATGTGTGACCACTTTCTCGAGCCCTATTTTTATATATGTAATATAAACTGGCTTGGGGGCCTTTTGCCGATTCACCTTATAATTAAATATGGGGCCCATATGCGGACAAATCTAGTCTTATATTGGCCTCATTTAAATTTGCGTAGCGAACCGGTAACTTATCTTGCCCTGTTATTACAACATTTAATTTGCGGGGTAGATAAATAACTTGAACCGTTTAATTAATTGTCGGGACCCCGGTTTCGCTTAATATGACCTAATTGCATCGCATATTTGCCATGTCATGCATCATACATGCATCATGCCCGATCTTTTGCCGTAGTATTAAATATTGCATCCGGTGTTCATTCTAGTGTTTTGGTTCTTCGCGGATAAGGCCGTTGAGTTGATGCGAGTGTCGACCCGATCTTCGGTTGAACCTTCGACAATGTTTTCAGGCGAGCACCTCCCCCTTTCTACCTATCTTACTTTTATAGTATTTATTTACCTCCTGTTGATCTATTGCTATCTGTGTTGCGATGCTCTAGTTTTCGTACCCGTGATATTCCTTGCAGCCTTATATTGCCTTGGACACCTCCTATTACCTGTTGTTTGGTAGATAGTTGGACCTCGTCGTGAGTCGCTTGCTCAAGTGTTGTTGCGTGTCGCCAAGTACCACGATTGTTGGAGTATTTGCCGCATGTTTATTGTTGGAGATGATCAAGACTTTAATTCTGTTTAACAACTAAAATTGAAGTAGGTAGCGAGGCAAAGGTGAGCAATAGATGTTATTTGGTTTTAACGTCCACTTGTGTCCGTGGGACCCGAGTACTTGATACATGTTCCTTGAATATTCGCTATCCACATCCGGGAGGATTATGGGACCCCACAGCGAGCTTGATTCGGTCTTATTTCTTGGGGCCACAAACTAGTTTGAGGTTTTATTTACTATCATGTACTTATGCCATGCTTTCTTTGCTTTATTACGATTGTGCGAGGAGCACATGTACTTTAGGAAAGCGGAGTGTTTTCGCATGTCGACAAGCCCAGTTTGGGTTCCCGATCATTTCTGACCATTGTCGCAAACCTTGAGTCCGTCTCGGAGTCAGCTAACTTTGTTGCGGGTGTACTCAATGGGGTGGCCCCCGGAAATATTTCTGAATCCTGTGATTGCTTTGTCGTGAAGGCCTCGTTGGGTTTTGATTTGGTTTTTCCGAGGTTGATCGAGTGTGTGTTGCTATTTATGCACCCCTGCAGGGCAAAACTTTCTAAAAGCCGTGTCCGCGGTTATGGACGACTTGGAGCATAGTATCTCGATCATAGACAACTATAACTAAAGTAGTGCTATAAATTTGACTTTATCATGCCTAGTAATCAGCTTCACTATAATGGAATGGCTAAATAAAACTGCCAACAATTGCTTGCTTGGGTTGTCGTTTGCGACCATTGTACCTGACTAGTAAGTATTGCAACTATAACGGAATGGCTAAATAAAAATACCAACAACTGCTGGGTTTTGGGATATCTCATGCTAATTGTATCTGACTAGTAAGTGTTGCAACTACAACGGAATGGTTAACTAAAATGGCCCACTGCTTATTTTATCAGGATGATTATCTACACCTGACTATTAATTGCTGCAATGATAACTGAATAAATAAAACTGCCAACTGTGTGAGTTCCTCGGTTGACTTCCTCGTTTGGTCTCGAGGGGGAAACACCAGGATGGGTTTGTTTGGTGGTAGCATCAGGTTGGTTCCGAATAGGTCTTTCTTACCCCTCTCTGATAGCCGCTAGTTGTACCGAGTCTCTATAGGTTGTTTAGCGCATCTTTGCCGCCGCTTGATCCACCATACCTATGTAGGCGAGACCGCGATCTAGTCTCATGCTGTCTTGGCCTCAATCTTGGCTCTCTCTTTTTCCTTTGCCCTTTGCCGGCACCCCTTTGTTTAAGCAGGTTTTAAGATCGACGTCGTTAGCAGGGTTACCCTTCCGGCTCGGCCTGGGCAGGGTTATGGACGCCATTGGTTATTATTCAGGGCTCTTAGCCCCATTTGCATCTTGTCCGTAGTCGGACGCTCTATCGTTTTCAAGGTGATTTGGATCTTTGTTCTGTATATCTGTATCCTTGACTCATGGAGTCGTGTTGTATATATATCTGTTCTGTGGGTCCCATCGAGGACTGTTGTGTAATGTTATTACTTCGTTTTCCACCCGCACGAAAGTGCCTGGTGGGCACCTTTGAATCGTTTCTATGGGGGTTTGGCGGGTTTCGCTGAAACTTGCATAGGGCCGATTCTGAGGGTGTTACATTTAGCTCAACCAATTATTGATCAATCGCCACATAAAACACATCTGCTTTGTAGTGATGACTCATTGTGGTGTTATCATATTTATTCCGAGACTTGGTCACATCAACATACCTACATTTTACACAATATAATATATGTTAAAGGAAAGTAATTGTGATTAAATATTATTATACTCAAGAAATCGAGAAAAAGGGGACATACTTGAGACTCATATCAGGATTTCAATTTCATGTTTCACACAAAAGCCTTGACCTCCTCCAAAAGAGGTTCCCAACCATCTTCTCTAAGATTACCCAATAGTATCTTTGTGTTTGAAACTGAATCCAATGCATTTAGAATATCCAAAGATTTCTTTTGGAGCGTCTCGCACAAGACATAAGTAATTTTCATGATTTTCTCCATGAGATGCAGAATGAACACAAAATCAAAAGATATAATCATCTTCAAGGCGCCTCCGGCATCTCCTCGAGAATATCTTGAGACCGAACGATCATTTGCTATACTTCGCAAGATAGCAATTGCAGCACCAAACATCTTCTTCAAGCTCTGAATTGACTTAAAATGGGAACTCCATCTAGTGTCCCCCGGCCTCTGTAAAGAGCCTATCTGATTTGCCCCTTTTCCAGTATCAAGCTCCCCTAATTCAATTTCACGTTCAATTTCTGCAGCTTGATTTGCTAGTAATTCATCATTCCGTTTAGATGATGCACTAACAACATTTATAATGAAAATTGCATGCTGGAAAAAATTGTGCACTTCCTGTACCTCCCTTGATGCCGCAACAAGAGCCAACTGTAGTTGATGAGCCATACAGTGAACATAATATGCATAAGGGCACTCCTTCAAAATCAAAGCCTTTAATCCATTCCATTCCCCTCGCATATTACTTACTACGTCGTAGCCTTGGCCTCCAATGTCTTGCACACTCAAGTTACTATCTGCTAGAATAGCACAAACTGACTCCTTGAGAGTCAATGCAACCGTGTCATTCACATGAACAACATCAAGGAAACGCTCCCTTATAAACCCTTCACTGTTAAAAAATCAAAGTACTAATGCCATTTGCTCCTTTTTAGATTCATCACGGGCTTCATCAACCATTATATAAATTTTACTATTTCCAATTTCTTCTCTAATTGTTTTCTGTACCTTCCGAGAAAGTAAACCAATAATTTCCTGCTGAACTGAATGAGCAATATACTTTGCATTCCCAGAAGCATTATCTAAGACATCTTTGACCTCCGAATTATAATAAGCCAATAACTTTAACAATTCAAGGAAATTACCCTGGTTTATGGATCCTGGAGATTCATCATGGTCTCTAAAAGCACAAGCCTGGAATGTTAACCACCTGCATCATGTCACAAAAATACTTATTAAATGGTACAACATGTACAACATGATATGTGCTATGATATAAGATGTAATAAATTATTGTTTACCTGATAGAATCAATTGTAACTTTGAGTCTTAGTCTAGCATCCGCAACTGTTTTGGCAGACGATTTCTCAATCACCTTATCAATATGAGTCGTGGTATCTTTAAAATTTTCAAGACACCGAGTTGAGTAGTTATGGGCCGAACTAGCATCTTTACCCATATGAGTTAGAAAAGCACAATCTTTTCCACTATTTACCTTCTTCCACTTATCGAAACCCAAAATAGTGAATGTATCCGAGCCATACTTTCCAATTGGTTTTCTAGAAAAGAGGAAACAAGGAAAGCAATATGCACGATTTGCCGAAGGTGAATACTCTATCCAAGGAAATCTTGAACCAGCTAAACTGAAACCGGCGACAATGTTTTGGATCATCGATATTATATGGGTACTCTCTCATGTATGGCTGGTATGGCCCCACATAAACATAAAATTGACGTGCTTCCACTTGCTTATCAATAGGAAATTCCCAAACCTGTTGGCGCTTTGCAGGGTCTCGCTCATATGTTGTGCTTCCAACTCTAGTTTGTTCTGGTATCGCAGTAGATGACTCAATAATTTGATCTGACGTTTGCACATCAACTGGATCAGGAGTGGAGTCATTATGTACGGTAGGCTGCTCCATAATCTTTATCTCCTCCGGTTGACTAGAATTTTTTGCCGTAGAGTTGGAGGTTAAACCCACCGGCTTAAAATATTTATTAATTGATGGTGTCTTCCTCTTCATGATAGACTGCTCTATAAAAAAAATAATCAATAAACCAGTATAATTAGCAGAGTACTGTAGCATCCCAATCGTCTAACAATTGTAATGCTACTTGGTTTAGCAATATAATGGCTACTTACTATAAATAATTGTTGCATCATCATTATATCATGCTCATGCCATCATGCCACCTTGCATTTGAGCATCATATAAAACCCTTTTTGTGTTGGTTCTTCTCTCATATGCATTCTAAATGGTATTTGCCTCTTGATATTGTATTTGGTTCTTGATATATTGTTTAAATGCCCAAGTTGAGTTGGGGGCATATCTTTTATTGACTCCACCACCTTTCTTGTCATCACCCCATCATTCCACCATATATGAGCATTGCAACTTATTTGGTTTTACCTCTAGCTCATGTGGGTTGGGATGGATCCAATTCTATTTCCACATGCTCTCATCTTAGCATCATGTGGTTTTCACATTATTGATATGTGGAGAGCCACATGGTCACCTTTGCATGCTATGTTGTAGATTTGCCTCTACTAGCTTCCATGTGGGAATTATTCTATATGTGTACATGCATGAAGCTATAATTTAGCCATGTGATGATCTAGTGGAGAAACACACACTAGTATGGTCATATAGCTCCATATATGTGCATAGGTTCAATATTTTCCATATTGCATGGTAGTATTCAAATTTGAGTGCATGCATGACATAAATGCCCATGTGTATTTCTAGTTGTTCTCACAACTAGCAAGGTGGCATTTAATGCTTATGCATGGCCAATGCAAGCTTGCACCATCCTCCTTCTATTAATGTTTCCTTTTAAATTTGTGAGATGCTTGGTGATTTCAATTCACTCAAGTTTGATCAAATTTAATTGCAATCTCAATAGACCATCTATTGTCCCATCTATGTTCCTTTTGTTTTCCACTTGTTCTTGATATCCTTTGTATCTTATTCAAGAGTTTGTTTAAATCAATAAAACAAAAATAAATAAATGGAAAGAAATAAAAGAAACCTAAACTATCCTTCCCTTCTAATCTAAACCCTAGCTAGATAGCACCCTCTAGCTAAATCCCATCGCCACCCCATCTGGCCACCCTCTCCCTAGCCACCCATCTACCCTCCTCCTAGCAAACCCTAACCCGAGGCTACCTCTAACCCTAGCTCCATGCCAACCCTCCCTCTCTCTAGCTCTCCCTCCACAAGGTCCCACCAGCCCGAACTGCCCTCCAACCCACGAGCTCTGTCTCCTGTCCCTCTCTTTCCCTCTCTTTAGCTAAAGCACAAGAAAGGAGGAAGAAGGGAGCCCCACCCGATCCCTTTTGCATCACTCCAAACCCATGTGCCTCCCTCTGCTCGTCCTTATCTACCCCTCCTCTGCCTAGCAACCACAGCACTCCCCCAGGGCCGTGCCCATCTTCTCCTCCCTCCCCACCTAACCCTGCTACCCTCTCTCCCATCTCCATCTACCTCCATCGTCGGCATCACACCACCACCACCATAGCAGAAGGAGGGCGAGGCGTCTGGGCGTTGGGTAAGATCGAGCCGAGCACCAGCGTCGCCCCTGTACACGGCGATGAGGAGGAGAAGGACCAGAGCCACCAGGCCGACGCCGCTCCGACGCGAAACCCTAGCTCCGGCCAGCAAGCCCCGCGCCAGATCGCGACCGCCCCGAGCGCCTCCGACCACACCGACCTACCCGCGGTGAGCCCCTGCATCTCCTAGACATGCTCTTCCTCCCCCTCACCACCACGCCGCCCGTCGCGCTCTCAGGCAGCCTCCGTCTTGGCCACGCGTCCGCTCTGCCAGACGGCAGCGTGCAGCATTACGCCTCTGTTCCTCACCGCCTGCAGCAGTAGGCGCCTCCGTGCGAGCTTGCTAAACGAGAGTTGTAGCCCGTGGATCCATCTCCCTTTTTCGTTTTTGGGTCGACGCGTTTCGTCCAGCATACACGTCGCCATCGTCGCCGGAAGTCGATCTCTACGCCGGCAAGACTGCGTCTATCGAGTCGGCGGCATTTGCTCGTTTCATAAAACCCTCCCCTTTTTCCCGCCTCAACCCGCAGACCTTACATCCGCTGCCCTCCTGCGGGAGTTTTGCAAAAAGGCTCCTCACTTTATGGCGTTCCAACCCGCGCAGTCCCCGGACCGCCCACGTGTCGCCTCCTCGCTGGACCATGCGTGTGATGTGGCCCTGCTGTTCCCAGGCCCACCTGTCATCGGTTGTGGCTAGACTAACCCTGGGTGACAGAAGTTTTCTGTGCGCGTGTTGCCCGATCAAGACCCACCTGTCACTCTCTTGGGTAGAAATCCAGTTAGTAGCAAAAGTCCAGAGAACTTTTCTGAATTCAAATTCAAATTGTTTGTATTCTGTTTAATTCTAAACTAATTCATAACTTTCAAATGATTTGGAATTTGAATTCAAACTCTATATGAAATATGTTTTGTTTTTGAATGTTAATTCAAATCTTTAGTTAAATATTTTCAGAACTAATTCAAACTAGTCAAACCTTTGACTTTGACTCCATTTGACTCAATTTGACTTTAACATAAATTTAAATTCATAATTCCAAATAATACAAATAATATATGTTTTCAAATCAGAAAAATGTGAGGAAATTCAAATATGCCCTTCAAATTATATTTTGGACACTTTAATTTCAAGTTGATTAAAATTACACTAAAATGCCCTTTTGCCTTAACTATTTAATAACTTTTGTTTTATAACTCCAAATTTAACAAATGATATGTCTAAAATGATCAGCTCGACGAGACCTTTCTGTTTACGCATTCCATGTTCTGAATTGCAGCATGCATCATATAAATATAAAGTATACATCAACTAATATGAGGTTAAAATGTGACCAAAACTCAATAAAAGGCTTTAATCTTGTATTCCACATCTCACCCATGCCATGCTACTTTATTGCCATGCAAATTGTGCATCATTCATCATGGCATGATTGTTTGCTTGTCGCATTTTATTCCTATGCTTGTGCATTTTATTTATGTTGGCCCTTGTTTGTTTGGTTCTTCTTGAATATAGGCGGCGGGGATATATCAAGAAACCCGTGAGCACTACCTGGATCCTTCTCTCGCTTCAATCGAGCCGGGCAAGCACTACCACATGCTTGCATACATATAGTACCTATTGCCTCTATCTTATTCTTGCATCATTGAGTCGCGATTGCATTAAACTGAATCCCAAGTATTGCATAGCCTTTACTTTTAAACCCCACCAAGCTTGTTCCTCCATCCCATGAGCCATTACTACAGAGTTGTTTGAGCCATGCGAGTCGTAGAACAACATGTGTAGGGTATGTGAGTGTCTGATGGATAACGAGGTACCTAAACAACTTAACCTGAGTAGTATGGGATAACTAATGAAAGTGGCACCGGTGAGCAATATCTGCTATTTGGTTTTTCATGCTCACTTGTGTCCCGTAGGACCCCGAGTACTTGATTCCTGTTCCTTGAATATTCGCGCTATCCACATCCGGGAGGCTTATGGGACCCCCCTGAGCCAGATCTTGATTCATTCTTATTTCTTGGGGCCACAAAGTAGTTTGGGGCTTTATTGCTATTCTGTACTTATGCCATGCTTTACTGCTTTATTTAAGATTGTGCGAGGTATGCACCTGTACTGTTTAGGTAAGCGGAGTGTTTTCGCGGTATCGACAAGCCCAGTCACACTTTCGGGTTCCCAGTCGTTTACAGCCATTGACGCAAACCTTGAGTCCGTCTCGAAGCCGGCCAACTTCGTCGCGGGTAGCTTAATGGGGTGGCCCCCTGAAATATTTCTGAATCCTGTGATTGCTTTGTCGTGAATGCCTCGTTGGGTTTTGATTTGGTTTTTCCGAGGTTGATCGAGTGTGTGTTGCTATTTGTGCACCCCTGCAGGGTAAAACTTTCTGAAAGCCGTGTCCGCGGTTATGGACGACTTGGAGCACAGTTTCTCGATCATAGACAAGTATAACTAAAGTACCGCTTTTAATTTGACTAAGTAACTGACTAGTAAATAGTGCAATACTCATGGAATGGATAATAAAAATGCCAACGGATGGGGGGGTTGTTCATCCGCTTCCTCGTTGGTAAGCGAGGAGGAGGATGGATCTGTTAATATTACCGTTATAACTGTTGTCTTTAATTCACGGACATCCATCTGGTTAGGCGGATGGTTAGCGAGTATCTATAGAATTGCTAGGTATTATCTTTTGCTGCAATTGCGTCACCCCAGGTTGTGTCCCCTTTAGAGGCATAAAGATTTGCTGAGTACCCCTAGGGTCTCACACGATAAATTATTTGATTCAGATGAACAGGTGCACTCACAAGATGGATACTGGGTGGAGGAGACGGACAATGTGGACAACGATCATTCGGTGTAGAGATTCCGGGAACAGGGATCCGTGTGATCTGTGGGCGGGATGTGTTTATTTATGGGGCATCTTATGCCGATTTGCTTCTTATCCGTACTCGGATCTTGTTTGCCGCTTCCACCTGATACTCTGATGTTTGATGTATGAGGAGATATCCTAAACTATTATATCTATCTAGGACATTTGGATCTTGCCGTATGGCGTTGCAATATTTCTATTTCTTTTAGATAGAATGGCTCTGAGGACTGTTGTATGGTGGCTTGCATACATACTCATTTGTGTATGTAGTTGATCCCTCCGCCTGCCGATTACGCCGCCCGTTCTTGTCCCGATGTTTGGAAATGGTTAGGACGGTCGAAAGGTCTACCTGTGAGTGGCATTTGGGCCCCACCGTACTATTTTAACCATTTTCGCTCGTCCAGGCTTGTAACTAGGAGCGTAATTTACCGAGGTAGTTACAAGTACATAGCCTGATAGCCGTCATGCGATTCAGTACTTAAATTAGCAAGAAGCAATGGCCAATGGGCAACGACTCCCCCAACAAATACTGATGGAAAATTTATCATGGCATTGGCGGACAATGGGAGAGATTACAAAATACCTTTGAGTGATCAGGTGGGGAATTGAGTGTGGCAGCGTGGTGCGCGGGACGATAGCAGTCAGCAGTCGTAGTCGTCGACAATTGATTGAGATGTAGCGATGCAGTCACGCGGGATCCTGTGTGGCAGGTGGCGGCGACGATGCTGAGCTAAATAGATTAGATAGATCGATTCCGGCTGTTCGTATCCGAGTCGAACATGTACGTGCGTGGCTGCCTCCTGAGTCCTGCCTCAATCGATTTATTTTTGTCTGTCCAGACTAGACTAGTTAGCACGGGTCTGCTAGTTATGTTAGATGGCATCATCGTGGCCTTTGGCCCTTGACAAATTTTTTTGGACTTGGCCTACGCTGGACATGGTTACGAATTAGAATTAGACTGACACTAATTGCCAGACTATTAAGAACTAATACACACGTGTATATGACTACTGACCTCTATAACATACGGTGGGGGGGAGCATGGCCTGGCCACCGCTCGCCCCCCCGGATCCGGCTCTGGTCATCTTACCAAGATTTCTCTTGTTCCAGAGAACATGGTACTGATATACAAGTACAAGGTTTAAATACAACCTAGAAACTCGGCCTGAGAAAGGCCGTTTCCATACATACGTCCGCATTTCAAGCTGTAACCGGTCCAACTAGTGAAGATGTTCTTACTAATTTGAGCTCATTAGCTCGATTTGCAGTCCGGGCCAGCCCGGCCCAACAACCATCTAGTAATTCTGTTCCTGCAAGGTGGGTGGGACCGGCTTGTCGGCTACACGAGACAAACCGAGTAACCGTGCAGACGAGCACATCGGCAGCAGCTTCACCGGCGGCGGCGGCGGCGGCAGCAGCAGCAGCATGGGGATGGGCGGTCGTGGTGTGGTGGGCGACAGGTGGTCGCAGCGCGTCCTCTGGCTGTGCGCCATCGGCAGCGCCGTGAGTAAGCACCCACCAAACCCTAGACCCCACTGCTCCGTCCCGCCCAGTCTCCGTCTCCGCCTGATTGCTCCGTGATCTGCAGGCCTGTACTTCGTAGCGGTGGAGAGGCAGGCGCAGAACCGCGCGCGGGCGGTGTCCGAGGGATTCAAGGCCCTCGACGGCGCAGGCGGCGGCGGCGGCCGCGGAGAGGACGTGTGACATGTGAATGGACGTGTAGAGAAGCTCCCTCCCTGTTCGAGTTAGATTTTCCCTATCTGCTTCTATTCACGGAACCGTTGCAATAATAATGTACTGCCAATTGCCCCCTGTCTTTGCTGTGTCTGAATGTTCGGGGAGCAAGAATTGGCATCTGACGACAAGGATGTGTTTGTATGAAATGTTGAGTTGGAAAATCCAGCCTGCTTTATTTCGTGATTTTGGCTCCTAAATTTCCTGAGAGGGTTATAATTTAGAGAGAGAATTGCAGTTGTTTCCTGAACCTTCGTTCTTGTGTATTCCTATGAGCACACAGAGTCTCAACAATGGACCATATGGGCAAATGAGAAGTTCCTGTCTAAATAATTCTTAGATGTAAGCTTCGGTTCCTGTATTTGTCATCTGGAATACTCTGTTATTACCTGTACCTAAATGGTTACTGTGCTTTAGGAAAATTGTTTCCTCCAGTTGAGTAACTAGGATGATCAACTCAAAAGAAAGTAGGCGCTCAGTGATTACTTCATTCTTTTTCTGCTTCAGTACCCAATACTTGCTACATTTCACTTCTTGAAAACTTTGTGCTAGGTGTGAGAGTCTACTACTTTTGAAGTTATGGTCACTGAGGCCTACTGAACATTGAAGAGCCCACCTACACATCATACGTTAATTGCCAGCAGTTTTTCTCTCCTTCCTTGCTTTCGCTTTACCCCAAATGAATGATAAGATCAATTTTTGTTGAATAAGTAGATGACACTATGTAGGTGATAGCAAGCAGAGTTTGCATGCCTGCAGCTAATGCTGTGCATTTTAGACTTCAAGCAGGGAGTGAAATGGAATTATCAAGTGCCAGTCTATTAGAGTCTCCTTTCATTTTTTCTTATCGACTTAGTTTTGGTTGGATTCATAATTTCATATGTAGGAGTCCTGATGGGTGTTTCCGTGTTTGACCTGAATGGAGCTACTGTTTGTTGATTTCTCCTGTATCTAGAATTATAAATTCAGCAGGGATGCTTCTTATAGTTTCCAACTCATTTTCTGACATCCACAACTTCTACGAATGCCATATGTGTTCTCGAGGAACCCTGGGAGTGGGAGCAGCTATTGTTAAAGATAAGTAGATAACCACTATAAACCTTTGGTTAATTAAACACAAATTGATCCCACTTCCTGTCAGTTGCAGTCAAAATAGTACAGCGACTACTTTAAGAATAAGTTCTTTGCAGTAAATAATTAGGCTAAGTGTATCATGATATCTATTGATTTACTGGATGTGCATGACATGTGATTCTCTTTAATTGTTAATGTTCCACAGTTCACTAGATTATAGAACAATGGTAACCTACTGCTTTCAGTGCATCACTAACTCGAAATGGATCTTTTAGTGAAATTTCTGTTATTATGGGTTATTCTTTTGCAAAGAACATTAGACTTTGACATGATCCTGAAAATGCGGCTTGTTTTAGCATGTGATTGGTTATGTTTTTTGTTCATGTGTGTAGCGAAAGACTCAGTAATTCATAAGGCAAAAACCATACTTGACCAGTTGACCTTGACTGCAATTTGTTAATATGTTCTGATCCATCTAACAGAAAGGTGTATATCTTTCTCTTTACTCCTATAGATGTTGGAGTTAGTGGTGATGGTCCATCTGCCACCCCCCTGCCCTCCACCAAAATCAACTTCTGACTGGCGGGGTCATCTCTCCATGGGCTTGCATAATATGTTATATGGTTATTTTTCCCTTTCCTATTTTAAGTTAACTTTTTTTCCTGGCTGCAAGCCAGTGCTGTTTGTTCCTGACCATAGCAGTGGAAATAAGTCAAATAATAATGCAGAGCATCATTGTCTTGTTGCCAACACACTTTTTTTCAAGTATATTCTCTATTATCAAGTGTGGATATCAAGTACATAGATGATTTTCTTAGCATAAAACAAAATACTACTAAGATTTTTTAACAGTAAGATATATTAAATGAGTGTACGAATAACCCTCAACATATCCTGTTTTACTATTCCGGTGGTCATTTTATTGCTACCCATCAAGTTGCAGTGCTGTGTACCATTGGTAGTACTTAGACGTAGATGCAGTTGATCTTATACTCAAATATATTTTGTTAGTGGGTTTTTTGTTCTTTGAACAAATCTAATGGCACCTCAACCCTGAAAGCTAAATTATTCTGACATCTTTGCTTTTTCCTATGAACTTCCTCAGAATATTACGCACGACTCTTATGTTAGTGATTGAGTTTGGATTGTGCTGAAACGGAGCATCTCAAAGATTTTATGGCTGTACATCATTGACTAACAAGATCTGTAGTTATCTCTTTACCATACTAGCAGTCAAGACTAAGTAATACAAAAGAAAGGAACGAACTTTGGGTATCACGAAATGGCATGATTAGAAAGCCTTTTCTGTTATAATATTGCCTGCTTCTTTAATTTATTTGTCCCCTAGTTGTTCACTTTGATGTATCTTCAAAAAATGCCTAGAAATTCCACATACCACTTTTGCTTATTAGCCACCCTGCTAAGACTTGGAACTCTTATTGCCTTTCACGTTATGGGCACTTTCTGTGATGCCTCAGTGGTTGCATTTTCTTAATGATAAGTGTCAACTTAAATATATGCTATATTATAGACCTAATGATCAACTTAGGTGCCCACTTCTACTAGGTATGAAAGCTCAAGAATGTGAGGAATCTTCCATGCACAGAGGCCACTAATGAATGGGGTTTGTAGGATTGTGATGCAAGAACACATCATTCTTCTCTCGTCATCCGCAATCTTGAAAAGTGCATTTATCACAAGATGCTGGTTTATCAGTGCCTGGAGTTCCATTGACCACCAATAAACTGACATCTATTTTCTGATCCAAAGTATTACTTATTAGTTTGATAATACCTTTTTATCCTTGCATTTATTTTTCGTAATCTTATAGTCTTGTATCTGACACAAAATTCCATTAGTTCACAGAAGAAACATACTTTAGACTGAGGTAGGAGTACAACATCTGTTAATAGACCTGAATTCACTGTAGTTGATCTCACTTTTTGTGTGCACTCTTGCAGTTCTCACAATCACAAGATGCCTTCTAATAAAATCCATGATGATATATGGTGGTTATGAGCACTCCAGCCTTCCAGATGCAGTTAGTGCTGTTCTTTTCTGGCCTTTCCCTTTTTATTCCTTCCTCACTACTGAACCCCACAAATTTTAATGTCACAATCAGCTTGATCCAGAGCATCTTGGGCATGATCTCCTTGCTTTGGTCCACCAAATAATCTCCATTAAAACTTTTAACTTCTTCTGCACATTATACCAAAGGTGAACACATCACGATCAGGCATGAAAATAAAAAGATGCAAGATGATTGGTTCGCTTACGACGTGGACTGAAAATATTAACTAATTAACAAAAAGTTAGGGTGGATAAGGGAATCTATGGAACTTATCAATGTTCTAACTGTGTTTCGTAGTTAGCATCTTAGGGTTTTTGCTTTGGTCACTAATAGCATGCAAGAGCTGATAATATATGTGCAAGTGATTTGAAAAGAACCAAGTAGAAGGTTTAAAGCTTAGTGCTTTTCCAAGGAGTTTAGTGTATGCATATCTTTACCTGTGGGGCTGCAGGAAAGGATAGATTCTGTAGCTTAAATGTGTTCCTAGCCATAGGTCTTCTGTTCTTCTTAAATGTGTTCCTAGCCATAGGTCTTCTGTTCTTCTGGGACCATTTGAAGTAAATACTATAGTTAACTACAACTAGTTGAATGCCCGTGCGTTGCTACGGGAGAACAATATGACCTATAAAATCGTTAAATCCAACTAATGATTTTTCACCCAAACATCTCTCCCTCTCATTGTCTATCAACTCTCTTGTTGGTTACAAATCCAATGTGTTTTTATTTTTGACCTGCAACAACCTGTTTTGAATCACGTAGATATCTCCCACATCCTCTGTTCACTGGTCGATGTTATCCTTACATATGCCCTACGCCCTCTTGAGTTTTTGGCTCCCCTCCTCTGCAAGTGTTGGTCTCTTGTTCCGTGTAGTTGACCCTAATTTCTCCTGATACAACATCAAGCAACACAAATAAATATTTGTTTTCAACACTCTCTCATAAAGCCTAAAGTAATTTCGGTCTGTTATATTTGCAGAAATATATTAACTTGCTATTTCAGTTTTAGAAGTAAATTACCTCTTATGGTAAAATACTCGGTGTCCTAGTGTGCCGGACGAATATGTAAGCATTCCTGAAAGTATGTACAAAAGAATCAATACAAAGAAAACAGTGTATTCAGGTCTACAAAGAATAGAAGCAAATGCATCACACTACTGAAGATCAAACCTAAAGTGCAGATTTTTGTGAAACAATGTATTTGATAAAACAAGTGAACCTTGAAACATGCCATGCATAACCTAGGGACCTACCATAACCCATAAGATCGCCCTCGTGACTCCTAAGTCCTTGTTTTTTCTCCCATGATCTCCTCCTCCATAAGAAATTTAAAAAGAAGGCAACGTTTCATTAAATTTTTGAGTGCCAAATATTCATAGACTTCAAGATAGATTGACGGAACAATATTTTGATTACGGAAAGAAGCATCTACTCGAAATGGAAAGTTTTCTAGGCATTTTCAAATGGATCAAACACCAAGCTGAACTATATGGCTCTCTATATGAAAATGAACTCAGCAAATCGGTGATAGAATCAGTTGGGTGACATCATCATGTTCATATGAGATAACATTCAGGTATAAAAAATAATCACAATGCAGGACACGAACCTCTGCCGAAACATGAATGGTCCCAACCATGAAAAGTATGGGTTCCATGTGAGCGTCCCTTGAAACTGGGAATTAGAAGTGAGGAAGGAGTATGTGAAGTCCATGGTGGCATGGGCACATTGCACAGGCAATGATGCCAACGCATCAAGTAGGTGCTTCACGGATGTATCCAATTGGCTTCAAGTTCTTGGTCACATCATAAATGTGCAATGCATCCATCCATCAGAAAAATGAAATTATGCCCTAGAAATAGGCCTCTACTCGAAAACAATTCTACTTGACTGCCTTCAAACAAAGGCTTTTTTGATTGCCTTGGTGAAACATTAAACTACTGAGTAAAATTTTGAGGAGTGTAAAATTCCATATGTGTAACAAATTAGTGTCAATCCAATAGCTCATTTGTACCAAGAAAAATGCATTGAATATTTTATGATTAGATCAAATTAACACTGTAAGTTTCTCATGGTTGTCCAAAGTTTCATATATCCTAGATGAACCATCAGGTTCCTACATAAACAAATCGCAAAGACAAGAGGAAAACACTCACTGGGTGCTTCCAAGTGGAATCTCTCGGAGCATCTCGAGATCGTCGTCATCATCCATGTCGGACGGCGTTTTCGGTCATTTCGTCCCCTAGTGGACACACACATAAACGATAAAGCTAGCCAATTCACCAAGCGATGATAGCATCAGGCACACGATTAAACAAATTGCACTGCATGATTCAACAAGCGAGGATAGCATCAGCCACACAATTAAACAAATGTGGATTATTAGAGGATACAAAAATGCAATACTTTTTGGTTGGGAATTGGAACGAACAGGTTTAAGGCCTACATGCACATTAGAACAAAGATGCCTAACTCGGTGAAGGTGTCAAGGAGGTCTTCGACGATATAGTACAGGGGGGAGTAAAGTACTGTTGCCTCATTTTTCTTGGCTTGATGCACACAGGCACAGCTTGCCCAGATGTGGAGTTGTTCGTCATCCCACCAGCAGCAAATTCCTTAGCATTCCCCACATCTGCGCATGCTTTTGCCGCCTATGTGCATGCGGACGTGGAGGCTGCCCTTGAGTAGCGTCGCGCGAGGCCTATATATATGCTGAGTTATTGCAGCATGTGGACAGGCGATCGCTTTCCGCATGTCGGGTTTATGCCGATTTCCGGCATCTTCGTGTGATTATCCAACAGGCAGCTTCATCATATATGGATATACTGCGGCGGCAGATGCGGCCGCAACAAACAAGGATCTATTCTGCGGGAGTGAAGCGGGATTCGTCCGCTTGAAGGCAGCGCAGATCGGGCGCGGATGGATGGAGGTGGCGTGCCTTAGCGGGGTTGACTCGCTCCGTCCCTTATCACACCCTGTGTTGTCAGAACCGGTGCGAGGTGGTGGCATAGAGGGAGGTCGAGCGCGTGGACGTGGTTGCTGTACTTATTGGAGAATATGGCGACACTGGCGGCACAACTGTGAGCAGGGGATCATGTCATCGTGGTCGTGTGGCCGCCATCTTCCGACGGTGTGCACTCCCTAGCATCGGGAACCGGCCTGGGATGGCGTCATCGTCATGGAGATCGAAGGTGGCGGCATGGGCAGCAGCAACACGGCCTATGTGCAGGGCCGGCTAGGGTATTAGTGGATGTAGCGATCTTTAGGATCTTCAGGGAGGTAAGGAGAGGGAGGTGAAAGAAACGGCCCGCGGGATTCTCGGTGCGCGGCCAAGGAGGATGACGAAGCTAATCTCATGCAGGCCTAACAACCTAAGGAGATAAGAGTGCATGCAGCATGCTAATCTCATGCAATATCCGGTAATTAACAAACCCAACGTGAAATAAGGCTGCATGCATCATTCGCGCTTGAAAAAAAAAGGTTAGGTGGTGGCATTTTCTGTAATTTTTAGACGTGTGACACCAGGCATTCACCACGCTTTTGAAATTAATAGTAGCGTCGCGCAGGGCCTATATATATGCTGAGTTATTGCAGCATGTGGACAGAGCAGTCGCTTTCCGCATGTCGGGTTTATGCCGATTTCCCGCCGGCATCTTCGTGTGTGATTATCCAACAGGGGCAGCTTCATCATATATGGATATACCTGCGCGGCAGGATGCGGCAGCAACAAACAAGGATCTATTCTGCGGGAGTGAAGCGGGATTCGTCGCTGGCTTGAAGGCAGCGGCAGATCGGCGGTGGGGACTGGATGGAGGTGGCGCGCCTTAGCGGGGTTGACTCGCTCCGTCCCTTATCGCACCCTGTGTTGTCAGAACCGGTGCGAGGTGGTGGCATAGAGGGAGGTTGAGCGCGTGGACATGGTTGCTGGACTTATTGGAGAATATGGCGACACTGGCGGCACAACTGTGAGCAGGGGATCATGTCATCGTGGTCGTGTGGCCGCCATCTTCCGACGGTGTGCACTCCCTAGCATCGGGAACCGGCCTGGGATGGCGTCATCGTCATGGAGATCGAAGGTGGCGGCATGGGCAGCAACACGGCCTATGCGGGGCCGGCTAGGGTATTAGTGGATGTAGCGATCTTCAGGATCTTCAGGAGGTAAGGAGAGGAGGTGAAAGAAACGGCCCATGGGATTCTCGGCCAAGGAGGATGATGAAGCTAATCTCATGCAGGCCTAACAACCTAAGGAGATAAGAGTGCATGCAGCATGCTAATCTCATGCAATATCCGGTAATTAACAAACCCAACGTGAAATAAGGCTGCATGCATCATCCGCGCTTGAAAAAAAAAGGTTAGGTGGTGGCATTTTCTGTAATTTTTAGACGTGTGACACCAGGCATTCACCACGCTTTTGAAATTAATAGTAAAGATTACAATTTTCTATATCCATTTAGGTAGAGCCTACTGGTAGGGAGATACTTTAGCAATGTACCACTTTGTTCATTTCTTGCATAACTGCAACTTGCTGTACCTTAAGGTTGATGTATGGCATGGGCCTCCGAGCGCCTCGCACGGCATGGGCTTCAACACCACCCCCGCTGCCTCCTATGCAACCAGGAGCCAGAGACTATTCGGCATCTGCTGCTGACCTGCCCCTTTGCTAGGCAAGTCTAGCACGATACCCTGGCCTGGCTAAGGATGACAGCCGCCGCACCGAGCAGCGAACCATCCCTCATGGACTGGTGGCAAAAAGCGAAGCACGATACCCCTAAGTCGCTCCAGGGTGCGCTCGCCTCCACGGCCCTCCTGATCCCCTGGATGATCTGGAAACACCGGAACGATTGCGTTTTCAACGGCGCCCAGCCTTCTACATCCTCCCTTGCTGCAAAGATTAAGGAAGAGATTAGTTTGTGGGCCAGGGCTGGGGCCAAAGGCCTAAGGGTTGTGTTGCCGTCCACCTGGGACGTTCATTAGTTTTCGTTTTCCCGCACCCTGTATGTTGCCTCCCCGTGAGGTTGTACCTTTTAACTCTACCTATGCAATGAAATGAAACGCAAAGGTCCTTTGCGTTTTCTCAAAAAAAGGTTGATGTATGGCCAGGCCTTAGGCATGTAGCATATTCTGTTGATTACTGTAGGTGTCCTAGTTAGTGATCTAGATTGCAATCTAAGCTTACACAAGGGTATTGTTCTTGGTGCTCCACCTTAGCTTTAATGTACAATATCTGCCAACTCAGCATTGTGGACAGTTGGTCCAAATCACAATTGAATTATGTTTGAGACATAAAGTAGTAGTACCTATAGTAGAATAAGATCATGTTCTGCTGGCTTTGAAGTGATGAAACGCTTATATCTCGTGGTTGCCGTTAATCGTTTTCCTATTTGTACTGTTGATTTCTGTAGGGGTCTATTTATAATTTTCTGTAGCTCCATTTTACATCTTCCCATTCTGGAAGGTCTGGTTAGCTGCTGCTACTTCTTTTCTTACATGGAGCAAGCCTTGTGATCAAAGAGAAAATATAGCTAGGGAATCTAATCTTAAACCTACCCAAACTGTATTGCAGAAGACATGCCGACAAGTTCAGGAGAAGAAAAATAAAATCTATTGATGGGGAAATTTATTTACATATTTAGGTTCCTTCGCTTCTTGCTTTTTTTGGGAAGAACTTCACCTCTTGCTGAAGTCATGTTGCAAAAATATATGCAAAAGCATGCTGACTAATGTGTCTTTGAGAAAACATTTAGATGTGTCAGGCGGCGGAGGCAGCATATTCTGTGCTCTTTTTATACAAGCTAGAAGTTTGGGGATGAAAGGTGCGGATGTCAATGTCAGGTGATTCATGCTTATGTATTTTTTTTTTGAAATCTGATTCATGCTTATGTATGTTGAACAGATAAATTTTCTTCCATTTTATCATCTTTTTACGCTGTTTTAATATGGACTCAAAATCTTGAAGTTCATGCTACATAGTACTCTTTACATGATGATTGAGCTTGGTCATTGACTGTCTCTTAGTACATGTGTTCCTTTTAGTCAATACATATGTGTGGCGTTTTCTCATCAAAATCCGAATAAGCCGTTGTACATTGCATTGTTTCATTTCCTGATATTGACATTCGAGTGTAGGACTCGGTTCGAGAGGGTTGATTTTGCCAAAGTCATCGATTTTTATTTTGTGTACCCAGTTGCCTACTCGGTGGGACTTTGCTCTAGCCTGGCCTACACAGAGTGACAGAACGAAATGGGGGGGGGTGGGGGGGGGGGGGGGGGAAGATGGGAGGAGAAAGACATGAAAAAGGTGTGATAATTGCAAGCATAGCGAGGCAAACAATCAAATCGGTTGTCATCTCTCCCTGGCCACATTGTACTGTCCGAATACATGGGCTGTTTGTACAGATTTGACATGTAGATTGGGGAATTAAATTGGCAGAGTCGTTTTCCTTCGCCTCCACTTGGACAGCTTCTATCTAATTTGGTCAGATCTATAGTAATTTGGAATTGTACCCACTCTTTTTTACAGTAAAAGATACGGATATAGTCAACTTTGAAAACTGTCTGCCAGTATATTTGAAATATTGAGATTGTAAACATGGAAATCGTATGTTTATATTTGTCCTGAAAAGTATTTTCGCAATTTATATCTAAGTATTATAAATATATTATAACAGAAATTATTGGTCAGAACTCAGAACCATGTTTTCAAAACCATACCGATGCCAAAAAAAGGTAGCTTTGTGTGAAGCGGAGTACCTTTTATGCATCTTCCTACTTGTTCGCTTTGCCCTATTTGATGAGAGTACTTAGTAACCAGGGGTTTATGCTTGCTTGCTTATGAGAGTACTTACTATTTGATGAGAGTACTTACTAACCAGGGTGAGGTCAATTTTGCTTGACGGCAAGCAACTTAGTCTTGAGCACAATAATTGCGCTACCCATTAAGTTGAGGTGTCAAATAAATTAACTGTAAAAATGGTATTGACGCATTTTTCAGTGTCTAAAATCTCAAGTTTCTCCAGTTAAAAAATCTCAATTTGCAATCCATTAAATATTATTTATGGCAAAAACGACAATGATCTGACATGATTTAAAAAGGGGAAATTAGACAAATGGTACTATCACATCATATTAATTGATTGAGCAATATCCTTAAAAGCAGAACAGTTTCTACATGCTTGTCATTTATAAGCTCAACATGATTTTTTTTATAATAGGATCGACCCCAGGCTAGATAGTACAGTAATATATTGGGTTAGGAGTAACCACTTTACAGAGCAGCATGGCAGCTTGCGATGGGCTTTTTCTTGCAATGATTGTATCACATGGAATGCTGGTTCCAGATAAGCTCCACTGTTTGTTAGGGATTGTTCAAATTAACCTTCACTTTAATTGGTCCGAGGCGAACTCGTGATCTGATGCTTTATCGTTCTGGATCACTCAGCTTCCATTTGAATGAGAATTCAGTTGCTGCGTATTGCTAGCAAACATCCCAAGTTCCCTGCTTACCTTTCTTCCTTCTATCTGTACTAAAATTTACTTGAATCTAGTTATCCCTGTACTACTTATACTTAATGCTTGCGTAATAAACATGATTAACCCACTACAGGACCACAGGTCCTACACTGAGAGTTCAGGCTTGAAAATTTCCATGATACAAAGAGGTCGGATAATAAAAGGCACAAGGCAAAAAGCTCACTTTTGGAGCACTTGAGGAGGTATGTCCTTCTGGTTGGAGTGGAGCTCTCCTACTCCTACTCCCTCTGTTAGTCTGTTTCATATCATTACTCCACATATAAGGCATGGTCAAAGTTAAAACATTGCAAAGTTCCACTAAAAATATAGGAAAAAATATCAATATTTACAGTATTGCTAGAATCATAATAAAATATGCTCTGCATATATTTAGTATTGCATAGGTTTGATATTTTGTCTTATATACTTAGTCAAAGATTGCAAAATTTGACACTGATCAAATCTTATATGCGAAGTAATATGAAACGGAGAGAGTACCATCCAGCCCTAGTTTCTGCTGTGATACCATTCATTTTCCTTTAAATAACAAAGACCATGCGTCATATCACCTACTTTCTCTTCTGAGTCTCCATGATCTCATTGGCCTACCTGGACCTTTGATTTTAGAGCCTTGAAGAATATGATCAGAAAATATGTGTTTGACTTCTGCATCACATTCTGTGTCGTCAGTACTTGGCAGCAGAAGTAGTTGGGAGGGTGGATTTGATGGGATTGAACCGGAGGGAGCTCAACAATATAATCTGCTAGGTTTTTGCATGTTCCATCAACTAGGAGACCAGGGGGAGAATTCCAGGGAGTGTGATAACTTGCCACAACTTGTTTAAGAGCAGTTTTAGGCGTGAACCTAACAGGCCATCTACCAAGACTCAACCGGTTATTATCCATGGAAAGTTATGGCATATGCCAAAAAGCTTCTTGCCAACTTTAATCACAACTATACTTTGTATTTATTCTTCTGATGCGTCAGATCAGATGTCCAATCCGACAAAACCGCATGGAATTGTTTGACCAACGTATGAGGTAATCCTTTGGCCTAGGGAAAAGGCGGCCCCTTCAGACCAACTAAATCTCTTTGATTTGCAGAATTGGGAAAACGTAGAAGTAGAAAAAAGAATTATATTGCAAAGCCATGTCCTCTTAAGGGGATCCTTGACCTGCATGGTTCCTAAAGCACAAGAATAAGAAGAAAAAAACATGACTAGAATGTCATGTACTCCTAAATCCGAAAGGATTCATAGATCTACAAGAATCCAAACATGTTTGACAAACCGCAAGTAAAAAAAATTATAGCAAGAGATTTGAGTAATTTTTCTTCAAAACAGAACGCAAAGATTCAGAAAATCACTTTAGAGCTCGGGCGACATGGAGCCCTTTTATTTTTCAAAATTTAAAACATGATTTAAAAGTTTCAAAAAATTCCAAAGGTAGATAATGATGTACTCTACCAAAGTCTCAACCTGGAATACCTTATATTCTAGGCATAATAAAAATGACAAAATCTAACAGAATTTGGTGGTTTGAAATATTTGCACAGTTCACTACTTTAGATCTTAGATTTTGTCATTTGTATGCAGCCATAATAAGGGGTATTTTGATTTGAGATTTTTTCAGGTTGGTAGTTTACATTATTTTCTACATCTAGAACTTTTTATTGATTTTTTTGGAACTTCAAAATAGAGTTCTTGAATTGCTCCGAAAACGAGCTCAATTTTTCCTGAGCTCCAAACGTAACATTACCAAGAAATCATAATGATATGAATCCTGCTAATCAAATAACATCCGCAATGAAAGAGAAGATTGAAATCATCCAAAAATCTTATGAAATTCTTTGAATCTTAGAATCCCTCGCCCTATATGATCGGAAAACATGTTAAACAATATCAAAGGATTTCACCATAGAAAAACATATAATTCACCGGATATGAGATTTGGCCCAATGGAAATTTCCGTTTGGAAGAGAGTGCCAAGCGGGCATATAGAAAAATTTCCTAATGTTCCTAATTCTACAAATGCATGAAACAACCTCTATAAGAAACTTTTCTTTTTGAGATCACCTCTATAAGAAACTGTCCTAAGGACTTGCTACGTTTGTATAAATTTAGTCAAAAGTCAACAATGGTTTGACTTTTGACCAAGCTAAGCTACCTTGTTTTACAAAACGGAGGTCATTCAACCTACGAAACTTCTTGGAAATTCTATAGAAACAGCGAGGACCTAAAACATGCCATGCCAAAAACCGAGTAAGGATGTTGAGATAATGACTATGTCCTAAAGTCAGAATAAGGCCATTCTCGTTCTATCCTCGCTTCGGTGGTGCATCTAATGCCGACGAAGGGCGCGTTGAGTCGTGTATCCGACGGATCTCTCGGGATCCAGTTGATTTTCGTGTTTGTTGGTGTGTTTTCAGGTCAGTCTCTCTCGATTTATGGTTGTCATCAATGTAAGATAGGGGAAACCATACGTAGTTGTGCCGTGTATTGCTTATTATATAGGAGGATTATAAAGGGAGTCCTAGTCTCATACAACACAGCCACATACAAAAGGAATATACAATATGACTGTATACCTATACAAACACGATACAGTCACATATTCTAACACACTCCCTTAGTCGAAAATGGGCGTCCGACGAATATTAAGACTGTCCCAAAAATCTAAAAAGAGAGGCGACGATAATCCTTTGGTAAAGATGTCAGCGAAATGAGATGAACTAGGAATGTGTAGAACCCTGACCTTGCCAGTTGTCACGCGATCTCTGACGAAGTGTAGATCAAACTCCACATGTTTGGTGCGCTGATGATGCACTAAATTCTGTGTTATGTAAACTAAACTCACATTGTCACAGAAGATGACGAAAGCATCAAGCACTAGTCGATGAAGCTTCTGAAGTAGTTTGGCCGGATAGGCACCTCCCCTATGAGTTTGGCCTCCCAACCATGACCATCTGTCATCTTGAAAACTGCATAGGTGGACAATCACATTCACAAGGTAGCCTCGGCTCACCTCGTTCCGCGAGGGAACCCATACTAAGACACATAAACTTTCAGTCAAGTCCTACCCAAATTCGGGTATTATTGTTGTACGGTAAAATTTGGAATGGTATCGCATCCGAACCCAACCATTAGTTTTTATCAAGGTCAAGTCACAACCTTCACTTATCATCATCTTCAAGTCATTGTGTCCATAACACATGTCAAAACATTTCAATAGAATGATCCATCATTCCAAGGTTTTCATAATCATTTGTTCCCATCTAAAGTGATCAAGTTTTATTTAGCACTAGCTTCTACCAATGATGGGGTCACTATCTGAGGGGTACTAAACTAGTGTTTCTACCTACATCAAGATCCAAGCTCTTGATGGCATCCTTCCTAATCTTCCACGGATCACCAGTTAATTACTACTTGAACCACTTGATAAAAGGAAGAAAAGCATAGCTTGCAAGTAAAACTGGGACAATGGTATACTCAACATGGTATCCTAAAGGTATGCATAATAAGGCTTGTATGGTCTAGCATGCTTAGTATAGTTTGCCTTGGTTGGTAAGGTGGTCGAAGTTCTCTTCCTCGTCTTCGTAGAATTCTTCCTCCTCATAGCCCAGATTGATACTAGTGTTGTTGGGGATATACTTTCTGGGTATACCCACATGACTCGCTGACTAGGGTGGCCCACTAACGGGTTAGAGCTTTGCTTCACGGGCGGCCCAGTCAGAGAAAGAGGAGGAGACAGTCCGGCTCTTCGTAGAATTCTTCCTCCTCGTAGCCCGGATTGATACTAGTGTTGTTGGGGATATACTTTCTGGGTATACCCACATGACTCGCTGACTAGGGTGGCCCACTAACGGGTTAGAGCTTTGCTTCACGGGCGGCCCAGTCAGAGAAAGAGGAGGAGCCAGTCCGGCTACGACAAGGCCCAGAAGAGTTACCGACTTAGGCCTGTAGTATTACTTATAGTCCAAGCTGTACGTAGTTGCCGACTCTGTAACGTAGCCGGATATGTCTCTCCTTGTAACTCTAGGCCCCGATGACTATAAACCGGCCCTATGGGAGCCTTTAGGGCACCAATAACCACAACCAACTCGCACAGGCGAAACCTCTCTTATAATCCATTGTAACATCCCTCTTACGCCGATATATTACTGGGTTGCTAGCAGGAGTAGGATCCGATCACCGCAGTCGGATCTGAACCTGGGTAACTTGTGCTCACCGCTCCTGGAACATCCGACGTCTCACACCCCTTCTTTCCAACGCCACTAGGACCCCCTATGGCGTACTTGTCGACAATCCGACGACAGTTGGCGCCCACTATGGGGCAGGTGACCTTTGGAGCATCGTTCCAGGCAGAATCTACGCGTGCAGGAATCGGCGAAACAATCGCCATGGGTCGCGTGGTCTACGCCAGCGGTGCCCCTCTCATCCTCCTAGATGAGACCTGGATTCCGGCTTCCAGGCCCGTGATAAGCTACACAATCATGTCAATCGGTGAGATCGATATTTATCTCGGTTTCAATGAACCCACCCAACCCACCCTTGAGGTGATGACCATGGCGGAAGTGCAATCCGGATCTACTTTGTCCGCAGAAGCGGAAGAGTTCAAGGTCCCGGAGAAAATCGAACCCACCCAGCCCACTCCTGTAGTGGAAGAAGAGGTGGAAGTAAAATCCGGATCTGATCTCCCAGATGATATTGGATACACGGATGAAGAATATATTTGCTACGGCTCCGCCATAACGGACGTCGTAGCAGAAAAACTACCCTTGAGGCACAGGATGAAGGAGATGATGAAGCGCCCCTACATCGATTACGAAGCAATCGCCGACATCATGGAGAACTTTGAGATGGAGGAGGCGGAAACCCATCTGTGCCGCTACTTCTAGAAAATGAACAAGAAGAAGCACTGTTTCGTGTACCACATAATCACTGGATTCGACTCTGTCGATGTTGGAGCTGGTAGCGACTCGATCCTAGACGCAATCGAAGAAAACGCCGACTTACCTGGCTCCCCAATAGAGTCAATCACGTCGCAGAAACTTCGAGACTTCGACAAGGAGATAGAGGAGTACAAGAAGCAACACGTCTCCAGACAAACGCCAGGTGAGCCGGAAACTCCTCCTAGTCCATATGATAGCATGGATGAAAGCTACACCTCGCAGGATGACATGGACACCGGAGATTCCTCCGAGGTCTATAAGCCAACCATGACGGAAAGTACCGACGAAAGTTTATCCCCCGGTACCGGACCAAAAGCCGTCTTTGCCACTGGTACGCACATTAAAGCTACTGGGCGGTCAAATAATAAGAAGAAGAACAAGAATCCGACTCCGGCAGAGCCGGACGTCGAGGAAACCAACAAAGAAAAATTTGATGAAGAGATCGAGATGGAGAATCAGGACGGAGATCCGATTAATCCCAGCCCGACCGACCCTCTTGTGGATGGACACGTTGTCACCAAGGGTGCATGCGAAATCTACGGAGATGCTCTCACAATTCCAATCCCAACGGGTTCGGATCTTACGCCGGAGGAGCTGGAGAAAATGGCTGAGGACCTAGAAAATCACCGTTTGTTTCTACTTGAAGAAGCTGCACGCCTTGTCGAGATGAGACAGTAGTTAAACAGTGATCTTGCTAGATATCAGTCAGATTTCAAGCGACATCCAAACAAAATAAGGGGAGGTCCGTTTCTTGCAAACAAGAATCCGGATATCCACAAAGATCTATTCGATGGAAAAGATGGAGAGAAGATCCGAGTCTACAGCACACCGTTGGAAAACGCTGCTGCAGCTCGAGCCATCCTCGCAAACAATCCGTCTCCACAGCAGGTCCAACAGTGCGTTGCGTTGCTAGACAAAGGATTAAAGCAGCAGAAGACGGTCGCATCATTCAGTGGCAAGCTGGCCTCAAAATCCGAGTTTTGCCACACTGGCACTAACCAAAGCGCTGACGTAAGGCTCCGCAAGGATTCGCCTCAGCGCTACCGTCCCCGTGGAGAAGATAATTCCAGGACCGACTCCAACAGCCACTCTCGCCGGCCGGCGCGTGACTGGGCAAGAGTTATTCCGGCTGCGGCCGAAGACGCCATCAGGGCAATGGTTCCTCATCAGGACCATCGTCAGCAAAATAATCGCCATAGAGAAGACCCAGAAATATGCTGCCAGTGAGAGGAGAAAGATCGGCTAAGGATGCCACCACCAAGCCGTCCGCCTGGCAACGCCGGACGAAGAGATGATCCGAATCATCCTAAATCTAGTAGGGACGGTGCCCGAAGAAACAGGCATCAGAGTCAGCATAATGAGGCTCCACCGCCACCACCAAGAAACCCAGCCGTAAATAATCCACCAGGGCCACCATCGCCTCCCAGCAGCGACCATGAAGGATCACGTCGTAGCCACGGAAGCCACAGGGGCGGAGGCGTCAATGGTGAGAGAAGAAGCAGAAATCCGACTCCACTGCGCAGAAGCCGCGAGCCTCCAAGGCGCAGATCGCTCTCACCAAACGACGCTCGCCATCGCATCGAATCAAACATAGAAGCGCGAAAGTACAAGGAAGAAGATGTGTATGTGGGACCCAAGTGCTTTGGTTCATGTATACGTCAGACAAAATTTCCGCTTGACTTTGGCATTGCCAAGCACATTCAGCCCTATGACGGAGCAGCTCGGCCAGACACTTGGCTCCAAGATGTTTTCCAGGCTTGCTGCATCGCCAAAGGAGGAAACAGCCTGGTTGCAGTCCGATATCTCCCACTAATGTTGAAGACGGCTCGATCATGGCTCAATGAACTGTCAGAGAATTCAATTCATAACTGATATGATATGCAAAGTGCGTTCTTTTCAAACTTCAAGGGAACATACAGGAGGCCCTGCACAGTCAGAGACTTGCAGCGTTGCACCCAAAGACCTGGAGAAATTTGCCGGTATTACCTCGGATGATGGATCGATACGAAGAACTCCTGCGAAGGAGTAAATGAGCAAACTGCGATATGAGCTTTTATTGCAGGACTTCCAGTCAGAATTTTACGTCACAGGCTGAAGCGTGACCACGTCACAGATTTGGGAGAAATGATAGAGATGGCAAGCAAGTATGCTAACGCCGATGGTGATTCAGAAGAGCTGCTAAATATTCAGGCCAATCCCAATATGGCCAAACAGCCAAAGCAAGCTCAGAAGCACAAGAACACCTCGGACGAAAAGCCGGCTCCGGAAAACACAGCTGTCAACGAAACATTCGGATCTGGAGGACGAGGAGGGCGCGGAGGCGGCCGTGGTAGAGGCCGAGGAACTCCCGAATCCAGGGCAGAGGAGACCAGCAACCCAGAAGAACCTATACCTGGGCTGACATTGTCAATAATCCATGTGTCCACCACTTGGATAGTAACAGAGGATCTACCCATACAAATGTCGAGTGTCGTTTCAATGACGACATCAAGAAATACGAATCCACCGGCTACATAGCTAAGCGACGAAAAGGAAAGAAAATTCCGAGAAAGGAAAGGATCCCAAGGAAGATTCCGACATGGAAGAGGCAGAAGCTGCCACAGAGCCCAAGTCGGATGGAAAGAATACTTTTCCGACTAATAAAGACGCATACGTCTGCTTCCTTGGATCCCAACCGGCTAAGGACAAAAAGACGGTTATTCGTGAGCTCAATGCCACGGTTCCGGCTGTCCCCCAATTCCTGGATTGGTCAGAAGTGACTATCACCTTTGACCGTTCAGATCACCCAAGAAAAACACATAGTTGGGGCAAGTATCGTCTGGTCATCAAGCCTCTTATTGATGGATATGAGTTTTCAAAAACACTCATGGACGGTGGGAGCAGTATCAATATTCTATACGTCGAGACACTCCACCGCATGAAGCTACACGAGAGCCAGTTGAGTTACAACAGTGTAACTTTCCATGGCATTGTAACAGGGAGACAGGCAAATTCTCTGGGTGAGATTACGCTAGACGTGACATTCGGAACCCGAGAAAATTACCGAACCGAGCCACTCTCCTTCGAGGTGGTACCGTTCAAAAGTGCTTACCATGCCATCTTCGGGCGTCCGGCTTACTGGGCGTTCATGGCCCGTCCCTGTTATATCTACAATATGATTAAACTTCCAGGTCCAAAGAGCATAATCACCATACTAGGAAATCCAAGGAAGGCGCGAGAGTGCGATGAAGGATCTGCTGCCTTCGCTAAAACCGTGCTGCATGCCTAGGAGTACCAGGAGATCAAGAAGACCATTAATCCGTCCGAGATGCCCGCTATGAAGAACGAGGTAATGAAGCCGAGTTTGCAGTTCAAGGCGTCGGAAGAGACGAAGAAGACGTCGCTGAAGGAAGATGATCCCTCCAAGATGACGAACATAGGGGTAGGCTTAGTCCACACATAGGAAAACGCGCTCGTCGAGTTCCTCAAAGCTAATAGTGATATCTTCGCATGGCAGCCATCTTACATGGCCGGAGTACCTAGGAAACTTGCCGAGCACTCTCTTAATGTGTACCCAGACGCTAAACCCGTCAAACAGTCCTTACGACGGTTTGGTGATGAAAAGCGCAAAGCAATAGCCAAGGAATTAGCCCGCTTAGAGCTAGCGGATTTTATAACAGAGGTCATCCATACAGATTGGGTGGCAAATCCTGTACTCGTCCCTAAAAAGGACACCATTGATTTAAGGATGTGTGTTGATTATACCGCTTGAACAAGGCATGCCCAAAAGATCCATTTCCTTTGCCAAGTATCGATCAAGTTATCGACTTAACGGCAGGGTCGAAATTACTCTGTTTTCTCGACGCATATTCCGGATATCATCAAATACCGATAAAAAAGTTGGATCAAATTAAGACGTCTTTCGTCACTCCTTTAGGAACCTTCTGCTACAAAACTATGCCTTTTGGCTTGAAGAACACAAGAGCAACATATCAACGTACCATGCAACGTTGTCTCAATGACCAAATCGGACACAACGTCCATGTATACGTAGACGACATAGCAGTTATGTCCAAAAAGAAGGAAACTTTAATTTCTGACTTGGATGAAACGTTTGCTAGTCTATGAAAATTCAACATGATGCTAAATCCGAAGAAGTGTTTCTTTGCAATTCTAGCCGGAAAATTGTTAGGTTTCATTGTCTCTGAGCGAGGCATCGAGGTGAACCGGGACAAAATCAAGGCTATCTTAAACATTACCATGCCGACTCGCCCGAAGGACGTACATCGTCTCACTGGTTGCATTGCAACAGTGAGTCGGTTTGTCAGCCGACTTGGTGAAAGAGCCGCACCTTTATATAAACTCTTGAAGAAAACTGACAAATTTGTGTGGACCCCAGAAGCTGAAACTGCACTGCAAAGTTTGAAAGATTTGCTTTCAAATCCACCAGTTCTTCCAGCGCCAGAACCTCAAGAACCTATGTTACTCTACATTGCAGCAACCAACAAGGTCATAAGCGTGGTAACAGTAGTTGAGCGCAAGGAAGAAGGCCACGAGCATAAGGTGCAGCGGCCAACTTATTATCTAAGTGAGGTCCTGACAGAATCAAAGCAACGGTATCCACATCACCAGAAGCTAGCCTATGGAGTGTTCTTTGCATCCAGAAAGCTACGCCACTATTTTCAAGAGCACAAGATCACAGTAGTGAGCACGACTCCTCTGCGAGATATAATCAACAATCGCAATGCCACGGGACGTGTCGCAAAGTGGGGAATAGAGATTGCAGCTTTTGACATTGAGTACAAACCACGTACATCGATCAAGTCCCAAATTCTTGCCGACTTTGTTGTTGATTGGACAGAAACAGCAGAAAACACAGGCCCTCCAGACTCGGAATTTTGGACCCTTCACTTTGACGGATCAAAAGCACGAGGAGGCTCAGGGGCTGGCGTGGTGCTCAAGTCACCCCAAGGAGATAAGATGTTCTATGTGTTGCAAATACACTTCACGGCAACCAGTAATATTGCCGAGTACGAAGCACTGCTACATGGAATACGCATGGCCAAAAACATTGGCATATCAAGACTCATGTGTGTTGGAGGTCTCAACCTAATAAGGTAGATTCCCCCTGTGTTTACAATGCTAGTCCCTGGATCAATAGCTAGCATCCACAGTTAAGATGTATTATCAAGATACAAAGGTCATAACATAACTTTATAACCAGGAATAACATAATTTTATTACATCATACATAGCTCTTTTGGCTATTACATTACATTGAAGTGGAATAACTATAGTTATGGGTCCTTCATCTTCAAAGCGCCACAGGCAAATGCTGGTTGTAGACTTTGTAATCCTAGTCAATCAAACTTCACTAAAATCAATCAAACCTGCAACATTACAAGTTATAGCCACAAGGGTCAATACATTTGAATCGTATTGGCAAGTTTCACTGTTATGTATAATATAAGTGGATCCTATCATTACATGCTAATTTGGTTAAGTAGAGTTTTAGGCTCATTTGCATAAAGCAATATTTTATCCTATCTTTTAAAAGGGTTTTGGTCCTTTGTCAAATCTCTTTTCCAAGTTCCTTGAACTCCTTGGTAGAAACTCAAGTGTTCAAGTCCTTGTCATAATTCCTTGAGCATCTTGGTAACCCCAAGTGCAACAAGTCTTATCAAAATCTCATGAGTTCCTTGGTAACCCCAAGTACATCAAGTGTTAAGCAAAATCTCTTGAGCACCTTGGTAACCCCAAGTGCATCAAGCTT
This sequence comes from Avena longiglumis, assembly GCA_030063025.1. NCBI lineage: Eukaryota > Viridiplantae > Streptophyta > Magnoliopsida > Poales > Poaceae > Avena > Avena longiglumis. The sequence goes on along the minus strand of CP125978.1, from coordinate 143,287,411 downwards.
TAACAAAATCTCTTTGAATTCCTTGGTAGACACACAAGGGCATCAAGTTTTATTTTAGAAGTTGGAATGTCGAGATCTCCCATAGTTCAAACTTTAGTTGCTCAGTATTGTCCATAACCGGGGACACGGCTAAGTACTTAGATTTTATTAACCTGCGGAAGGGTACACTTTACCCACATGTCACAATCCCATCCTTTTGCCACCAAGTGGCCTCTTGGATTAGTGCTCACCAAGATGGAGTCTTGGCAGATTGAGAATGTGAAGTCTTTCAAAGGGTCCTCCCATACACCATTGCTAGATTGCCTTCAAAGACCCATGAAGCATTCAGATCCCCATGTCCGATTAAGCGAAGACAGTGCATGGGTCTTCCCAAAGTAGTTGACTAAGCCAGAGCCATAATAGCATGTGGTTGCACACGAAAGCCACAATTGGAGAAACATGTTCAATCTCTAAGTTTCCTAGGTGGTTTTCTTTTGGAACACAACACAAAGTGAATCCCATAAACATGGTTCCTTTTGTTGCCACCTTCTCCAAAACTTAAAGTATCCTCCACCTAGGTGGTTCATTGAGTCCTTGTTTTATTATGTAAAACACAAGTCCTTTTCTCAACCTTTGTAAATCTCAACATGTATCTCCTTTTCAAAATATGGCATGGCTAAGCATATATCAACTACAATATTTTCACTAAGGAGTGTATAGGGTATCCTATTAGGATTTAGCATAGCATAAGTATAAAATTGATTTCATGCATGTTTTCAAAATCCACTAAGTATAATGAAAATAGTAGGACTTTTGTATGATAGTGTAACTTGCCTTTTTGGTAGGGAATGAAGGTTCACTCCTTGATCTTGCTAGTCTTACACTTTGCTAATTTCACTACAATCAATCAAACAAGCATAGTATCAAGTAGCATTCCAAACCAATATTCAAACAACATTTCACACACACAAAGCAATGGATTCTAAGTCATGCATGGGAACATGCTTAAGATGGTTTTATTCACAAGGAAGGTATCCACTAGGCTTATAACTTTGTAAGGTCCAAATTGGTCATTTACCAAAATGGCAAAGTCATTTGCAAATGTGTTTTATCCTTAAACCATTTTCAAGACCTTTCATCATTTTATGTGGTGAAAAATATTTTCTTATTAAAGCAAAACTTTATGTTTTCACCAAATGAGTTGCCATTGCAAAAACTTGGTGTTTTTGGGTCAGTAGGTTTGGTCCAAACCATTTTCTCAAAGTTTTCTTTCCATAAACATTTCCATAATAAAATCAATAATTTTATTTGGCTAGAAAATGGCTAAGTCAAATATTCTAACCTAAATTTTACCAAAATCATTTTTAACACCAAGGGTTGGTTCCTAGGGTCAGTAAGGTCACAACAAACCAATTTGCCAAGGTTTCAAACTTATAAACATTTTTGAATCATTTTTCTATTCCAAACAAGCACACAAATGATTCTGTAAAAACAAGCAAATTAAAAGATACTATTCACTAAACTAATTCCACAGTTGGCTAGGGCTTGTTCTCCTAAATCCAACGACATAAAATTTGTAATTTTTGGACGTGTGGATCCAAAGTTATAAGGGTTTGAAAATCACAATCTGATCTGGTTTCAAATTTTTGTTTTAAACGAATCTGGCCACGCGTCGTGTTTTAACTGGTCAGTACCGGTTCAGGTGGATCGCGGCTGTGGCGCGTTGGATCAAATATGAATCGTGCGGCTCAGAATCATCACTTACCCCTTCGCTAACTTTCTATTGTATCCGTCAGATCCAGATCCTACGGTTACTAACACGCTTGCCAAAGTCTGGCGGCGCTGGCGGTGGCTATCGGCGGCGCACGGCCAGGCGGTGGTGCTACGGTGTTTCTAGGAAGCAAAGATCGAGGTGGGAATGCTCACGGTGATCGCGAGGACGAGGTGATGCTCGGGACATGGTCTTTTGGTCGAGGGGCGTCCTGGAACAGCAGGGATTGCTCACCGGAGTTGAAGACAACGTTGGGCGGCTCTGTTCGTGGTCGAAGTTGACGTTGCAGATCATGCGGAGGCAAACAGAGGGCGTAGTTAGGTATGCAAGAACAAGGCGAAGACGTTTGAGTGATCGAGAAGACGCAGGGCGGTCAGTATTTACCGGGGGAGGTCGTCGGAAAGGTTGCAGACGGCGGCGCTGTCGGAGCTTGTCAAAGCCGACGCTCTGGGCGCCCGCGGTCGAATGGGTGTTACGGGGAGATGTGTCTGGGAGTGGGGAAGCTGCCAGCGTGCTCAGGGAGGCTCGGGGCGGTGTCGAGTCGCCGGAATCGGCACCGGACTTCGTCGGAACAGAGGGTGCTCGGGGAGGAAATTGGGGTGGTCTAAGGCGTGCGAGCGCGATGTGTCAGAGGGGAAATATAGAGGAGGCATGGGCGTTTCAACCTGCGTGATCAAAGCTGGTAACGGTGGTCGAGTTAAAGCGAATTAAGGCATGAAATCATCGGCGAGGCGGTGTCGAAGGAGGAGAAGGTGCGTCAGGTGTGGACGATGAACAGGGAGGTGGGGTCTACCTGGAAGTGGAAAAAGAAATGAGGAGGAGGGTCCACTGGTCATACTCAGTGCGGGTCAAAAACGCGGTGCGAACCGTTTTCTTTCGGGGAGAGGGGAGCTGGGCTGCTTCTGGGCTTTAGTGGGCTGTTGGGTTGGGTCTGGTCCAATCCATTTTTTTATTCTGTAACTTTTCTTTTTCTAACTCTAATTTATGTTTTGGATTTCAAACAACCAAACAACAATCAAATTGATTCAAACAATCTCCAAATTTCACAACTTTGATCTTGGTTCTGTTTATCAATATACACCAAGTTCCAAAATAAAATAATAATTTTTATTCTTTTTAGGATCCATTCTTTAATTAAATAGAATGGGTCTTTAGTTATTTAATAAAACAGGGTTTGATTTAACTAATAAAATCTCCATTTTAAAATCCAAATATTTTCAAAACCAAATCAGTAGGTTTTATTTGAAAATAAAGAATATTTGGAAACTGTTTAAAACAAAATAATCTCTTATTTTTAGGGTCCATTAATATTTAAATATAATAGACCTTCATTATAAAATCAATTAGGATTCATTTTATTTTATTTAAAATATTCATTTGGAAATCTAAAATAAAGCCAAAACTCTTCAGTAGGTTTTATGTGAGAATAAAACATGTTTGGAAAGACCTATTTTAAATAACTTAATGAGTTTTATTTTGATGTTTTAATTAAAATGGTATAACCTTTTATTTAAATGAAATTGGATATTAAATCCTTATTAATTTGTTTAATTAACCCTTTGTTATTATTTTTTTATTCAAAACAAAATGTTTATCTTTTTAAATCCCTTTAGGATTTTATTTAATTCAAATGGGTTTGCAGTTCCAATTCAATTCAAAAAGTTTCTTCTGGCTCTGCAAATCAAACAAAGTTTTATTTTATTCATTTATTTTCACATTACAAGATTTGGAAACTCTTGGGATGTGACAGTTACGGAGACTCGGATTTAGTTGCTCAGCAAGAATCCGATATCTGCAATGCAAACAAGAACATGGCAGCATATAAAGATGTTGTGAATGAATTATCTAAATCGTTTGAGGGTTTTGAGGTTCAACACATCCCTCGAACAGAAAATGATAAAGCAGATGCCCTATCAAGAATAGGCTCTACGCGGAAACAAGTACCAGATGGAGATTTTCTAGAGCATTTAAGGGTCCCCTCCATAGTCGGAGTTGGTGAGGACTATCCGACGAAATCCGACTCACCTTTAATAGCAGTTCTGATTGTAATTCCCAGCTGGACAAAACCCTATCTAAATTTCCTGATAGACAAAAAATTATCCGAAGACGAAGTCTTGAGCCGGCAGATTGTCCGACGAGCAAAAGCATAAACTATAATAAATGGTGAGCTCTATAAGCGGAGTATTTCTAGTGTGTTTCAGATATGTATTTCTTCGGAAGAAGGAGTGGAAATCTTAAGAGAAATCCACGAAGGCGAGTGTGGTCACCATGCTGCAGCCAGACCTTAGTGGCAAAAGCTTTTCGACACGGATTCTTTTGGATTACAGCTAAGGCAGACGCCGATAAAGTGGTTAAAACATGCAAGGGCTGCCAAAAGTACACTCATCAGACACACGTTCCAGCTAAGCAGTTGCGAACAATCCCTATTACATGGCCATTCGCGGTCTAGGGGCTTGATATGGTAGGGCCGTTTCGCACAACAAAATATGGATTCACTCACCTACTAGTGATGGTGGATAAATTCACAAAATGGATTGAGGCTAAACCCGTAACAAGTTGCGATGGAGCCACAACCAGAAGATTCGTCGAGGACGTAATCATCAGATTCGGATATCCGCACAGTATAATTACTGACAACGGGAGCAACTTTTCCATTGGGGAACTTGCCAAGTTCTGCGAAGAGCAAGGGATCCGACTCGATATTGCATCAGTCGCACATCCACAAGCCAATGGACAAGTCGAAAGAACTAATGGCCTTATTCTATAAGGAATCCGACCTCGCCTCGAGGCACCGCTTCGTCGGGCCGCGGGTGCTTGGGCGGAAGAATTACCATCTGTGATTTGGAGCTTACGTACAACTCCTAATAGATCAACCGGCTATACTCCTTTCTTCTTGGTCTACGGTGCAGAAATAGTTCTTCTGAGTGATCTAATCCATCAAGCTCCACGAGTCAAAGCGTATATCGAAGAAGATGCAGAAGTTTCTCGGCAAGATGATATCGATATAATCGAAGAAATACGCATCGTTGCTGAAGAGAGATCTACAACCTATCAGCAGAAGTTACGCAAGTATCATAGTCAGAGAGTGCAAAACCGTTCTTTCAGAAAAGGCGATTTAGTTCTCTGACTTGTGCAAAAGAGAAAGCACAAACTTTTCCTAATTTGGGAAGGACCTTTTATGGTTAGCAGAGTTCTGCATAATGGGTCATATTATTTAACAGACATGAGATTAGTCAAGGAAAGACCTGATACTCGGAAAAGGAAGAGAGCTGGTGGCAGCATAGACCCAGATGAAATAGACCATCCATAGAATATTGCACAGCTACATCCCTTCTATTCTTAGTTATATTTCCTTGTAATCATATATGTACATGTTCAAAGTGAAATAAAGTATTGGTTCCCTCATATTGTTATTTTTGAGACATTTTTGCCATCTTATTTCCAAAAGAGCATGTAATTTTTTCAAAAATACCAGAATACTTGAAAGTACTTTATGCTCATGTTTGTTCTGGTTACAATTTTTGAACAATCTAAAAATGTTACCTTAGGGTACAAAGTTTAAATTATTACCTATACTTTGATTCTTTATCTGATTTCTTATACGCGGGTATTTTCCGAGTAATGAGTTGTTGGTACTGGAGGCCGACTTTGTTTTCGAGTTTAATCTGGTTTAGTAATTGCGCTCCGTTGCTCGGCAAAGTTTCCGTGCTAAAGGTTAGCCGACCCATAAAAGGGACGAGGCAGAGAGCCAGATAAACCGATAAGTATAGGCATAAAAAAAGAGTGCTTCAAAATTTTTCAAGCACAAAGTATAAAAATATATAAACAAAAAGTGCTAAGATAGTAAAAGCATCAGTTTTTATAGACCAACACAAAATAAATATTGTAGCCATCATTACATTGCCATAAGTTTAAGATAATGCATAGAAAATTTTTTATGCTATAGGCGATGGTGATGAAGCAGGTGGAATACTGGAGTCATCAGTAGTGTCGCCCTCGACCTCAGACTCGGAAGCATTACTGATCTCTGGCTCTTGAGGCGATGGAGGTGCGGCAGCGGATTCGAAGAATGGCGTCGTATAGTTGGTCATCTCTGCCACCCGACAAGCATAACCTGCACAAGATTCTTGGGTGGCCTTGATACCTTGCGGGTTACCCTCATCATCCTCCTCGGAAATGCCCTTGGTGACGTGCCAGATTTCCATTTCGCTATGGTGGCTCATCACCATGGTCAGAGCTGTTTGCGCAGCAGTCCGAGCATAGGAGATCTTCCAGTCCTCAATCATCTTCGGAATCTCCTTCACTTTGTCCCTCACCTCGTGCACTGACATTTTGTGCAAATCGGAAAGCTTGACGGCTTCGCCAGCCTCTTCTAGAGTTTGGCGGAAGTCGAACAAGACATGTCCGACGAGCTTGATGCACTCGAGGCGAGGTTTGGAAGTGGAAGAGTCGGAAAGATTCAAGGGGGCTGGGAAAGAACCAAAGGTCAAAATTCCGACTAAAAGAAAAGTCAAAAAATGAATAACACAAAGAAAAAGATTCGGAAATCTTACCAAGCACAGAGTGATTCCACTCAGCATGCTCCTTGCAAAGGCTGTCTAGTTCACTTGCTGAGGCCTGGGCAAGATCCTTCTGGATATCAAACTCCTTCTTGAGATCAGCAAATTCTTTATCTCGGAGGGCTAGGAGCTTCTCGAGCCTCACGGTCTCGTGATTGCTTGATTCCAAAACTACAGCTACGGATTTCTCCGATTCCACAGTTAGGGTCTCAAGTTTTTGCCGGAGTTCAGTATTCTCTACCTCCAAGACTTTGAAGTTTTCGGCCTGCTCCACCATCTTGCTGGATTGGCACAAAAATTCTGCAAAGACAAAAATATCAGTCGGATAACGCAAAATCCGACTATGACAAAAACATTTAACTGACAAAGAGGAAGCCGGAAAAGTTTACCTTGTGCTTCATCTTTTTCAACTTTTAACTTTGAATTTTCAAAGCGCAAAGCTTTAATTTCTTTACGCTTGTTGGAAATATTCTTGAGCAATTCCTAGTTGGAAGATGCAATTTTCTGTAAGTTTAGAGACGGAATACCGTCAGACGGTTACTAAGACTCGGGCTGCAAATTTAACTAAGTAAAATTACAGCACAAGCCTTGGGCGCTACACTACATCGTTCTTTTGCAACCTAAAAGCATCATCCCGGATCCAATGATCTTTATCCGACTTTATGCTTAGGGGATAGAGGATATGATAATCAATGCAAATAAGAATCGGAAACTTACAATGTGTTCCAGATGCAACTTTTCAAATCCGAGCTTGGTTCTGTGAAACACCTTCTCGGTAAGGGTGAGGGACGGAACATCCATCGCTGGAAGTTCGCCAGATGCGACTTTAGCGTCCCGGACCAAAATCTGGTCCAGGAGGCTGACCAACTTGACGTCTTACTCCTCTTGACTCGCTGCTTCTGGGTCAAGATTTGCTTGTCAAGACTGGACTGAGCCATCTTGAGAATCTCTTCTTTCTCCTTCCTCTTGAGGCTAGGAACAGCTGGGTCGACCACTTTAGTCACTGTACCTCTGGTCATTACCATGGGATCATTAATCTTTTCGGGTTCACCCTTGTCAGTTGCCTGGTCATCTACGACGACTAGGGCTTTCAAGGTTTTACCAGCATCAGGGGATGCAGAAGCTCCCTGCGCTGATGGAGCAGTGGATGGGGTCGATGGTGTCATAGCTGGAGAAACAACAAGCTTCTGCTGACGCAACTTCTTACATGGCTTGCTTTCCGGCTTAATCTTGCTCTTCAACGATGATTTAACTCTAGAACACAGAAATCCTAAATATTAGGTGTGCCCTGGAAAGATAACAAAGGTACAAGAGTACTAAAAAATGAAAGGTGAGATGCTTACTTTTTAACTACTGGAAGCACTTGGCTACTAGCAGCGACAACTTCCTTCGCCTTACGCTTCTTGGAAGTGGAGGCGGCAACTTCTTACACCTCATCATCCTCCATCACCTCCCAGTCATCTGAAGCATAGTTTCTCAAGCTGATAGAATCGGAAAAGCATCGATGAAAATAGAGTCGGAGAAAGAACCAAAGAAAATGACGAAACGCGAAAGCAGAGTCGAAATATTTACCGGAGTCAGAGGACGACTGGATGTATACATCTTCATGGAAACTTCCGGAACTTTTTGTTCCACTCTTTCCTTGACCAAATATTGCATGAGGGTCCTGTAGTCCTTCGGAGAGAGCCGGTTCGGGCTGACCTTCATGCTGTCCTTTTTGTCACCGGTGATTTGGTGTATGAGGCGGTCTCCGTGGTGCTGGAGAGGCTGAATCCGGCGTTCCAGCCAGCAGAGGGTCAAGTCAGATCCACGAAGCCCCTCATGCTTCATCAGAAATTCGATCCGCCTCTTGGCGAGAATCAAAGTATTTTTCAGCTCCGGCGCATCCACATCCCATGAATCCTGGTGGGGAGCGGCGCCATTCGCGAATGCCGGAAGACCTTCCGCCTTACCCGGAGCCGGAATATCCTTATGATAAAAGAAAGTTCTGGCCCAACGTTTGACAAACTCACTAGCATTAATCCTAGGATAGATTTGATTCCTTCTAAGGACTAAGCTAAGAGTGCCGGTGACATAAGGCACACCGATACTGATGGAATTCTTCCGGGTACCATAATAGTACGGGAAAAGGGTGATACTTGGCCTAATGCCAAGAAACCCCTCGCACAGAGCTGCGTGAGCGCTAAGCTCATGCAGAGAGTTGGGAAGAAGATTGCAGAGTTGCACACCGTAGTAGTTGAGGACCTCGACGAAGAAGTTCGATGGTGGCAGACTGAGGCCATGGTCGACGTGAGTTCTGAACAACACCCTCTCGTCGTCCTTCGGCGCGAGGACGGCGTGTCCAGCAGCGCTTCACCACACGCCGACAACGATGAACCCCTCATCCTCCATGACTTGGAGTTCCGCAGTGTCCATGGCGCTGGGGATCCACGGACCCCGCGTCTTTTTCTCGTCCGCCGCCGACGAACCCGCCGCCGCCGCTCCAGAGGATGAGGCAGATGCCATAGTTCTTGGAGGAAGATGGGCTGGTGGGGGAAGGAGAGATTTTTTCTCAACGGAGGGCAGGTGGGAATTGGTGCGGAGAGCTCGAGGAGTACGAGGAAGAAGATGAATGAATCGACGGAGGAATGAATTTGAGAAGAAGGGTTTTCTCTCCTCTTATTTGCCTCTGTGTCAAGATTCGTGCGGTGAAACGCGCGAATATCGCCACGCGTATAGGAGAGGGGGAGTTAGCTTCCTCGTGACTCTTCCGCCCCCTCGATTTTCGCGTAGGCATTGAAACGGCGTTCCGTTCTATAAGGAACAGACCCACCAACGGTCGTGCTGATGGAAATCCTGTCAGTGATGGGACCTGACCTGTAAAGTTGTTAGTCAGCACGCCGCTGTAAAATCCGGCTTATGTTTCAAATCGAGCAACGGAAAATCAAGGTCAGAGCAGAATATATCCGACTCAACTGACTCGGAATCCTACATCAATGAAAGAAGTTTTTTGGGAACCCTTCAAGATTCTCAAGATGAAGAAAACATCAAGCTAGACGATTTATCCGACTTCAGATCTTGGAGACTTCCGGGGGCTACTGTTGGGGATATACTTTCTGGGCCCACAGGACTCGCTGACCAGGGTGGCCCACTAACGGGTTAGAGCTTTGCTTCACGGGCGGCCCAGTCAGAGAAAGAGGAGGAGCCAGTTCCGGCTATGACAAGGCCCAGAAGAGTTACCAACTTAGGCCTGTAGTATTACTTGTAGTCCAAGCTGTACGTAGTTACCGACTCTGTAACGTAGCCAAATATGTCTCTCTTTGTAACCGTAGGCCCCGGTGACTATATAAACCGGCCCTATGGGAGCCTTTAGGGCACCAATAACCACAACAAACTCGCACAGGAGAAACCTCTCTTCTAATCCATTATAACATCCGGCTGACACCGATATATTACTGGGTTGCTAGCAGCAGGAGTAGGATCCGATCACCGCAGTCGGATCTGAACCTGAGTAAACTTGCGCTCACCGCTCCTGGAACATCCGACGTCTCACACCCCTTCTTTCCAATTCCACTAGGACCCCCTATGACGTACTTGTCGACAATCCGACGACAAGCGTCTATAAATAAATACAAGGTACGCAATCACCAAACAATACTTAACTACTTCTATTTATCATTCAAGGGTCCATACTAGATGATCTAGCATCATCTCTATCATTACAGGAAAAGGGTGATAAGATTTTATTTATTATATTTTTAGAAAAGTAATTTCTACTAATTTAAAAGTTACTTAAAATTTAATATGCTCCAATTAAAATATGGGATCATATTGACACATGTCATCACCACATATTCTAATACTTGAGAATGTGATTTAAAGTGGTTGGCCTAATTTACAAAGCTTAACACTACTATTTAATAATATTTTTAGAGGCTAGAAATGACTATAAAGTCATTCTTTAGTTTTGGTCCAGTACTACTATATGTAAGTATGTATGTTTTTACATATTCAGATAGGTCTTGTCCAATGTGATTTTTGAGAGTTGGAATCAACTCAAAATCACTTATGGTTGATTTTAGAAAAATGTTTGAAATTGCAAAATCTACTGTCTTGCTATTTTTACCAAGGGTGATCCATAGTTTCAAACTGTTTGAATTCAACGGGAGTGATTAGAGATTTTCATCTACTTTCAAACAAAATTGGATTCATTCCATTTGGTGCTGTGAATCTTCCTGAATTGATTTTGAAAATTACCTATAATATGGGATTTTCAAATAAAAGAAATATATATATTTGAATCTGTGGGCTACACGCAGGAATGTTAATTGGCTGGCCCAACTACACAACGCGCGCATCGGGTTGCTCTGAGGCTGGTCCTACCTGTCAGTGGCCCATCTAACGCGAAGCGGTATCAACAAATCTAGGCCTTAGGATTAGAGCACGATCGACGGCTGAGCGTCGTCGTCTCCATCGCAAGGCTAGCGCGAGACAAAACCCTAGCGCTACGACGGGGATCGTCGAGGGATTACCAGGGCTCCAGCTAGGTCAGGCGATGGGGGAGAATGAACGAGTCGACAATGGCGGTTCGAACGGTGGTCACGGTAGCTCCTAGGGCGGCTCCTAGCTTCGGTTCCCCTTCTCCACTGCAGCGGCGAACTCCGGTCAAATTCTGGCGTGGTGGTGATCGCCTTGCTCCAAGGTTGGGTCAGAGAGGTTCCTGGGCGAGAGAGGAGTGGAAATGGTGTGCGTTTTGAGGTTGAGGGAGGGCTCTATTTATACTGCGGCAAAGGAGGCACGACGGCATGGCTCAGGCTCGCCGGCGACGCAGTTATAGTGAGCTATAGGCATGGCCGAAGGTATAGGCCGACACGGTGCTTTAGGGCGATCGTCATACGCACAGTGGCACGACGAGGAGTGGTCTAAATCGTTCTTGAATGTCCGTGCTCTGTGGCTGTACCGGAGACATTCGTCACGACGTACGGTGGTCATGTTGGTCGCGCGATCAAACGATCGTGTCTGGGAGATTGCTGGGGTTATGGCGAATGTAATGGCGCAAGGTGAGAGCAAGGCACGGCGTGTGCACGCAGGATTGCTCGGCGCTCTGGCGCGGCGACCGACATGGTCTGGTGTTAAATGGGCATGGCTTTGCTGGCGTATCCTCGAGCGGTCTTTGGTCGGGGCATGCAAAGGCAGAGGCAGTGAGGTCAGAGTTACCTCCTAGACATCATGGGCGAGGGCAGCACGGTCTGTGGCGGCGTGTCCGCGTCGGGATGACAAGGTGAGGTCGGGTACAATTTTGCACTACTCAATTGATCAAGTGAGAGAGCTCCTTTGCATGGGCTGGTACCGAGGGAGTTAAGAGCATGACGTGTGAGCTTGGTGAGGTCACAAGGATGATCCAAAGTTTGATCAAAACAGTGAATAGTTGTTGAGTTTTTACTGTGATCACTAGTTGTTCGATCTAATGGCCGCAAGAACTAAGCCATCATCAAATTCTGTGATTTTTGGTGGGTGTTCTAGTACTAACCTTGGTAGTATCTGGGTGCAATGGTTCGCTAAGTGGTGAAGGTTTGAGTGGTTTTCCAAAAATGGCTATCTTGATACATAAGATAGATTCAATTTTGAATTGCCTCTCAAAAGGATTTGAAAATGTTTCTGCAAGGTTGGAAAGCTCCATTGTGTTTATGTCACTAGGTCTAGCAAAGGGAGAAAAGAAATGGGAAAGTTTCTATTTGAGATTAGTTGCTAGAGATGCTCAAAGTGAGCTAGTGGTTAACTTGGACAGAAATGACCATTAGGTCATAAGCTTCATATTTTAATTTCCTTTGGTTTTGATCTGGTTTGATTAGTGACCTAGATGATATGGTTTTGATCTTTAAACCATTTCTCATCATTTACATTAATCAAACATGGCATTGCAAGCATTCATACACAGAAGCATTAAGATTTGAATTTAATTATTAAAAGTTTTTGTTAACCTAATCTTGGTTAATTAGAGATTGATCCTCATTAATATTTTTGGGGTGTTACAAACCTTCCCCCCTTAAACAGAATATCGTCCCGAGATTCAGGAAAAACTAGGAACTAAAGAGATTGGGAAACTCAGTCCTCATGTAATCTTCTCGTTCCCACGTGGCTTCTTCAGTATGGTTGCTCCACTGGATCTTGAGAAACTTGATGCTCCTGGTCCGAGTAGTTCAGAAAGCTTCTTCCAAAATACGAATGGGTACTTCATGATAGGTTAAGTTCGGGTTGATTTCAATGGCTCGGTGATCAATGTTCTTGAAACTTCCATCGTCTCTGGAACTTCTAAACATTTCCGAATTAACGAGACATGAAACACATCATGCACTGCTGGCATCTCTTCTGGCAGTTCTATATGATACGATACCTCTCCTCGGCGGCTTAGAATCTTGAAGGGTACAATGTATCTGGGTGAAAGCTTTCCTTTGAGTTGGAAACGCTGCATTCCTTTCAAGGGTGATACTTTGAAATACACAAAATCTCCGACATTAAAGGCTAAATCTCGACGTCTCTTGTCGGCATAACTCATCTGTCTGGACTGAGCGGTCTTGAGGTGCTCACGGATCTTGTGAACCTTCTCTTCGGCTTCTCGTAGGATGTATGGTCCAAAAATATGACTCTCTCCTACTTGCGACCAATTCATGGGTGTATGACACTTCCTTTCCTACATAAATTCAAATGGGGCCATTTGCAAACTGGCTTGATAACTGTTATTGTATGAAAATTCTGCAAAAGGCAGGCAGTCCTCCCATTTGGATCCATATTCCAATACACAAGATCTCAACATATCTTGAGTACCTGGTTTACTCGCTCTGTTTTTTCATCGGTCTGAGGGTGATAAGCTATGCTAAAGTTCAGTTTGGTTCCTAAACCTTCTTGGACTTTCTTCCAAAATCTTGAGGTAAACTGGGTTCCTCGATCCGACACAATGTTCTTGGGGATTACATGCAGACTGACTATCCTAGCAATGTACAACTCTGCTAGCTTCGAGATTTGATAAGTGGTCTTGACAGGTAAGAAATGAGCTATTTTGGAAAGTCTATCCACTATGACCCAAATAGAATCATTTCCTCTACTAGATATAGGTAAACCGGCGATGAAGTCCATTCCAACTAAATCCCATTTCCATTCTGGGATATGCAAAGGTTGCAAAAGTCCTGTGGGTCGCTGATGTTCCGCTTTGACTCTCTGACAGATATCACATTTGGCGATGTAGCTTCCGACTTATCTCTTCATCTTATGCCACCAAAATTGCTCCTTCAAATCCTGATACATCTTCGTTCCTGCCGGATGGATAGAATAAAGAGTATCATGGGCTTCTTGCAAAATAGCTTGTTTCAACTCTAAATCTACGGGCACATAGATTCTTCCTTTATAACATAAAACTCCTTCATCCTCCATGAATCCAGGTACCTTCCCTGTACCGATACGACGCTTGATTCTGTCGATACTGGCATTTCCTTTCAGTGCTTCCTTTATCTGATCTATCAAGGTGGGTTGAAGTTCAATACTAGCTAGGAATCCTTCGCTAACCAGCTCCATTCTGAAATCCTCCAACTCCTTATGCAAACTTGTTTGCTCTTTCAGAATCATGGTGTTTAATCTACACGACAGTCTACTAAGAGCATCCGCTACCACATTGGCCTTGCCGGGGTGATAGTGAATGTCAAGGTCATAATCCTTGATTAACTCTATCCATATCCTTTGCCTCATATTTAACACCTTCTGAGTAAAAATATACTTCAAACTCTTGTGATCTGAATAAATCTCACAGCGATTACCCATGAGATAATGACGCCATGTCTTCAAGGATAAAACAACGATGGCTAACTCTAGGTCATGGGTGGGGTAATTCTGCTCATGTTGCTTTAGTTGTCGGGACAAATAGGATATCACTTTGCCTTCTTGCATCAACACACATCCGAGACCAATCTTGGATGCATCACAAAACACATCAAAGGGCTTCGTGATATCCGACATGATCGAAATTGGGGCTGAAATTAATCTCTTCTTGAGCTCTTGAAAACTTGCTTCACATTTGTCCGTCCATTCAAACTTCCGATCTTTCTTTAATAACTGAGTCATCGAACTAGCGATGCTTGAAAATTCTTCAACAAACTTGCGGTAATATCCCGCTAATCCAAGAAATGCATGAACTTATATTTGGGTGGTTGGGGCTCTCCATTCCTCAACATCCTTAATCTTGGCAGGGTCAATGGCAACTCCTCCAGCTGACAAGATATGTCCTAAGAATCCGACCTCCTTTAGCCAGAATTCACATTTGCTAAACTTGGCATACAACTGATGCTCCCTCAAGGTTCCAAGGATGGTTCTTAGGTGCTGTTCATGTTCTTCCTCCGATTTGGAGTAGATTAGAATGTCATCGATGAAAACAATGACAAACTTATCCAAGAAGTTCATGAAAATATTATTCATGAGATTCATGAAATAAGCGGGGGCATTGGTTAATCCAAAAGACATGACCTTGTACTCATACAATCTATATCGGGTAGTGAAGACAGTCTTTGGAATATCCGTTGCACGAATTTTTAGTTGATGATAACCAGTTCTAAGATCAATCTTAGAGAACACTCTGGCACCGATCAACTGGTCAAACAAATATTCTATCTTTGGCAATGGGTACTTGTTCTTGATGGTGACGTCATTCAACTTCCGGTGATCCGTACATAAATAGGGTGGCACCATCCTTCTCATCCACAAACATAATAGGTGATCTCCATGGCGATGCACCTGGTTGAATCAGACCCTTGCTAATCATGTCATCAATTTGACTCTTGAGTTCCACTAACTCTGATGGATTCATACTATAGGGTCTCTGAGCTATTGGTCCAGTTACAAGGATTAGTTCAATGATAAACTCGATATCCTGTTCTAGGGGCATACCGGGTAATTCATCTGGGAACACGTCGGGTGAAAGAACATGTTGGGCCCCCATGTGTGGTTTTGGTAATTAATGACAATCTTTATGGAATAATGTGTGTATTAAGTTATACTTGTAGGATTTGTCCATTGGCATCGCTTGGAGCATGTGTTGGCTTCAAGGTCGATGAAATGCAAAGAAGACAAGCTCAATATGCGGGGTCGATGATGAGGAATTAAGAAAGGCGTTCCATCTTGAGAAGGACAAGACCGTCTACATCGAGCTCAAGTGGAATGCTCAAGGCAAAGGTATAATCTTGATAGGTTTTCCCTTTTGCCGGTCTCTTGTTGTGTGTAGGAGACCGGGTTTAGGATAGATAACCGTACTATCAAGAGGGGCTCTCGTATGAGTAATTCGGTCACATCGTTCGGAGAGAGCTCAAACCTTTGCATACTTGCATCATCGTATTTGGTTGTTATTTGGTCTTATCCATGTGAGGATATAGAGCTTGTGGTAATCTCCATAAAAAGCTCTTGTTCATCAAAATCGGATCTCCCATATGTATCTTGTTGCGATTTTGATTTATGCGGCTTTTCGGTTTCTCACCAAGTGAGGTTTATCACATTATTCTACTTGATACTTTCTCACTTGGTGATAATCAATATTTCCACTTTTTATTGGGAAGCCCTTGTCGTCCTCTATCCAAAGCAATTTGAATCGGGTCAATTGGAGCTTCCAGTCAAAAGTTATTACCGTTTGAATATTTGCCTGTCAATCTGTTTTCTGGGCCGAGCGGTAGTACCGCCCGGTCGGGCCGGTACTACCGCCCGGGACTAAAAACGGCCCGTTTTCTTTTTGCCTCGCTAGGTACCTTTTCCCGGTAGTACCGGCCGGCCCGGTAGTACCGCCCGGGTGGGCCGGTACTACCGACCGGCCCATTTTATTTTTTAGATCCAGATCGAGCTCGTCTACCCCGTTTTTCTGCGTGTGCGTTGACTACGCGGCTGCAGCCCCCGCTCGCCTCGCTGCTCCCGCCTGGCCCCGCTTCTCCCGCGCAGCCGCGCTACCGCCTGTGTTGACTGCTGCTGGCCCCCACCTCTCGCGTGCGCCCGCGCTGCGATGGCCTCGCTCGCATCGCGCGCTCGCCCACGCGCTTGCTGGGTCCCAAGCGCCAGCTGCCTTGCATTGACCCGCTGCGTTGCCTCGCTGCTGCTCGTGCGTGTGGGCCTGCCGCTGCACCGCTGCATCCCGTGCGTGCGCTGCCTCTCCTTCTTCCTGCGCACGACCACGCTGGTCCCGCTTGCTGGCCCCGCTCGTCAGCTGGTCTCGCTGGTACAGCTCGCCCCCGCCCCCTTATTCTCTCATTCACTCTGCCTACGTTGACCCTTTTAGTTCGCTAGCTGCTCTGCTGGGAAGCTGGGTTCGGTAGTACTGGACCAAACCGGTACTACCAGACGTCCAGAAAAATACCCAACGGCCATATTCTGTCTAGCCCTATATAAGTCTTTTGTCCATTTTCATTTAGGGTTGCTTCTTCCTTCTCCTTTTGTCTAAGCTTTGCCCCCATTTTCCTTACTCTTGGATCTTGATTTCTACTCACCCCTCCATTGATTTGCATATATTTGAGGGGTAGTTGGAGGAGATCTAGATCTACGTTTTGACCAAACCAAAACATCTCTTTGTGAGTGTATCTTTGGGGATCTATATTTTGGGGGATTTTTTTGTCTCTCTTTGATTCCTCCTCTCTTGTTCCCCCAATAGCTTTAGTAGCTTTGTTGGAACTCGAGAGTGAGGGATTTGAGCATCTTTGTGGTGTTCTTGCCATTTGCATTTGGTGCATTGGTTTGAGTTCTCCTCGGAGGATTTGGGTTGAGTTGCTCATTGGAGCTTGTCCCTCTTGTGTTCTTGGAACCCTAGACAGTTTTGTGGCCTTGGTGGCATTGTGGCCTTGGTGGCATTTGTTGGGAGCCTCCAATTAAGTTGTGGAGAAGTGCCCCAACCTTGTGAGAGGTTCCGGTTGCCACCGACAAGTGCACCGATAGTGAAAGCGTGGATCGATCCCGTTGGGGCAAGATTCACCGGAGAATAAGGGAGGCCTTTTGTAGCATTGGTGGTTTGATACCACCCCCTCTCCAAACGAGACGTACTCCATGTTGGGAGGAACTCAGTAAAATATCGGTGTCCCCGCGTGCCTCGGTTATCTCTATACCCGAGCTCTTTACTTATGCACTTTACATTGTGATAGCCTTCGTGCTTGAAGTAATATATATCTTGCTGTCACATCCCCAGATTTTCCAAATCTTGTAATGTGAAAATAAATGAATAAAATGAAACTTTGTTTAATTTTCAGAGCCAGAAGAAACTTTTTGAGTTTAAATAAAACCCCAAACCCATTTGAATTAAATAAATCCTAGAAGAGTTTAATGAGATAAACATTTAATTAATGGAAATTAAAAATATTTTTGAAATTACTAATATGGAAATCATTCAATAAAAGAATTGGTATTCAAAAGAAAAGATGAGTTTAAAAATAAAGAATATTTTATAAAGCCAAATTAAAACCTTGACCAAGCTTTTGAATTAAAACATTTTATCTAAATAAAATTAGCAAAGATTTGTTTAAACAAATTAATAAGGATTTAATATCCAATTTTATTTAAATAAAAGATTTTACCAATTTAACTGAAACATCAAAAGTTGTAATTTATTTAAAATAAGTATTACCAATATTTGATGATCACAAATAAAACCTACTAAAGTGTTTTAGACTTTATTTTAGATTGCAAAACAAATATTTCAATAAATAAGGTCTTATTGGAATTAATAATGAAAGTCTATTATATTTAATTAATGATGGACCCTAAAATAAAATGTTATCTTGTTTAAATAAGTTTCCAAATATTCTATGTTACCTAAATAAAACCTACTAGTTGGTTTTGAAAATATTTAGTTTCAAATAAGGAATTTATTAATTATATCAAACCCTATTTGATTAATAAACCATGATCCACTTATTTAAATTATAAATGGAACCTTTAACAAAATTGTTATTTATTTTAAACAAGCTTTCAAAATATACCTTATTTCAAATACAACCCACTATTTTGGTTTTGGAAAATATATGGATTTAAATTGAGTTTGAAATAAATCAAATCCTAATTTGATAATTAGCAATGGATATTTATTTAATTAATAATGGACTTTATTATTTAAAAATTATGGATTTTAGATTTAGGTTCAGGCTACTGAACAGAACCAAGTCAAATTTACAAAGTTTGGGTGTTGTTTGAATTGATGTGAACCTTGTTTGTTTGTTTGAAATTCAAAACAGAAAAATAGAATTAGAAAAGGAAAAAGGAATCAGACAGAAAAAAAATAGGAAATGGCCAACCCAACCCAGGCAGCCCAATAGGCCCAGCACCAGCCCAGTTTCATCACCCCGCAAGAAAACCGTTCACACCCACTAACAGACCCGCGCAGAGTATGACAGGTGGACCTCCTCCTCGTTTTCTTTCCCCACTGACAGGTAGACCCACCTCCACTGTTCTTCCTCCCCACCCACGCGACTCCTTCTTCCTCCCTTGACCACCGTTACCTTCTATGATTCCGGCGACACGACACCACCCCGAGCCTCCCCGAGCACACTAGCAGACTCCCCACTCCTAGACAATCCTCCCAGTGCTTTTCGTTCGACCGCGGGCGCCCAGAACACCGCCCTCGACAAACTCCGAGCACCGCCGCGTCTGCCTCCAACTTCGGCGTGTTCCCCAGGTGAAATCCGACCGCCCCTCTACTTATCGATCAAGCGAGCATCTTCGCCTTGGTTTTACGCATCTGACCATACTCCTGTCTTGCCTCCGCGTGACCTACAGCCTCGCCTTCGTCTTCGTCTGAGCGCCACCAACGGCTAGGTCAACTCCGACGAGCTCCTCTGGTAATCCCTGACCTCCCCCTCCTCTCTAGTTGACACTATCGTACTCCCCTTCCTCGTACGTGTCTAACGCTCCCTCTGTTATGCACCGGCGTGCCTTGTAGCCTCGTTCCCGACAACAACCGAGCGCTCGACGGAAGGTGAACTCCGCGGCGATTAGTACCGCCCGGCGCCCGCCTCGAAACCACGCCGAGCTTCACCACCCTGCGATCACGGTGAGCATCCTCCTCTTCTAGCTTCCTGTTTCACCAGACCGCCTCTGCGACGCCGCTTAGCTGCCGCCGTCGCCCACTTTAGGTCAAATTCGCCAGTACCGTTCGATCCAGATTTAGCGGCCACGATTAGATAACTTATCGTCGAAGGGGTATGTCCTCTGGGCCACTCGATCTAACTAGATCCAACGCCCCACAGCCGCGATCCAACCGAAACGGTATGGTCCAATAGGAACACGACGCGTGGCCAGGTTTAAAACTAAAAACAGATTTGAATCTGATTTAAATGCAAACTTCAAACCCTTGTAACTTTCAAACCACACGTCCAAAAATTATAAATTTTATGTCATTGGATTCAGGAGAACAAGCCCTAGCCAACTGTGGCCTTAGTTTAGAAAATAGTATCTGTTAACTTGTTTGAATTTGTAGAAACAATTATGTACTTGTTTAGAGTAGGAAAATTATTTAAAATTGATTTTAAGATTAAATCTTTTGCAAAATGGTTTGTGGTGACCTTACTGACCCTAGGAACCAACCCACGGTTTTAGAAATGAAATTGGAAAAATTTAGAATGGATTAATTTAATTAGTCTATTTCTAGCTAAATAAAGATAAGGGTTTTATTATGTAAAAGATTTTTGGAATAAAAACCTTGGGAAAATATTTTGATTCAAAGCTACTGAACCAAAACACCAAGACTTGAGAGTTAGAAACTTTTGGTGAGAAACTTAAAGATTTTTGATTTAATAAAACCATTTTTCCACCATATAAATATTGAATGGAATTTTAAAATAGTTTTTGGGCAAAACCCTCTAACTAATGACTTTGCCATTTTGGTAAATGACCAATGTGGACTTTACAAAGTTATAAACCTAGTGGAGACCATCCTTACAATAGAACCACCCTTTGCATACTTATGCATGACTTAGATTACATTACTTGTGTGTGTGTGGAATGTTGGTTTGGAATGCTACTTGATACCATGATTGTTTGATTGATTGTAGTGAAATTAGCAAAGTGTGAGACTAACAAGATCAAGGAGTAAACTCTCATTCCCTACCAAAAGGCAAGTGACACTATCATTTAAAGTCCTACTATTTTCATTATACTTAGTGGATTATGAAAACATGCAAGAAAGAGATTTCTTTATACTTATGCTATGCTAAATCCTAATAGGATTCCCTATACACTCCTTAGAGAAAAGATTGAAGTTGTACATGCTTAGCCATGCTTTATTTTGAAAAGAGATACATGTTGAGATTTTACAAAGGATGAGAAAAGAACTTATGTTTTACATAATAAAACAAGGACTCAATGAACCACCTAGGTGGTGGACACTGTAAGTTTTGGAGAGGGTGGCAACAAAAGGAACCATATCTATGGGATTCACTTTGTGTTGTGCTCCAAGAGAAAACCACCTAGGAAACTTAGAGATTGAACATGTTTCTCCAATTGTGGCTTTCGTGTACAACCACATGCTATTATGGCTCTGGCTTAGTCAACTACATTAGGAAGACCCATACATTGTCTTTAGTTACCGGACATGGGGATCTGGAATGCTTCATGGGGGCTGAAGACAAGCTAGCAATGATGTATGGGAGGACCTCTTGGAAAGACTTTGTCACACTCTCAGTCTGCCGGTACTCCATCTTGGTGAGCACTAATCCAGTAGGCCACTGGTGGCAACAAGATGGGATTGTGTCATGTGGGTAAAGTGTACTCCTTCTGCAGAAGTTAATAAAATCTAATTACTTAGCCGTGTCCCCGGTTATGGACAATACTGAGCAACTAAAGTTTGAACTATGGGAGATCTCGACATTCCAACTTCTAATATAAAAACTTGATGCACTTGGGGGTACCAAGGAATTCAAAGAGATTTGTTAAGCTTGTTGCACTTGGGGAGTTACCAAGGTGCTCAAGAGCATGATGTACTTGGGGTTACCAAGGAACCCATGAGATTTCATAAAACTTGTTGCACTTGGGGTTACCAAGGTGCTCAAGGAGTTTTGACAAGGACTTGAACACTTGAGTTTCTACCAAGGAGTTCAAGGAACTTGGAAAAGAAATTTGACAAAGGACTTAAAAACCCTTTTTGAAAAGATAGGATAAAACAATGCTTTATGCAAATAAGCCTTAAACTCTACTTAGCCAAATAGGCATATAATGATAGGATCCACTCTTATTATACATAAAAGTGAAGCTTGCCAATACAATTCAAAATGTATTGACCCTTGTGGCTGTAACTTGTAATGTTGCAGGTTGATTGTTTTTAAATGAAGATTGTTTGATTGACTAGGACTACAAAGTCTACAACCAACATCTGCCTGTGGCACTTTGAAGATGAAGGACCCATGACTATAATTATTCCGCTGCAATGTATTGTAATAGCCAAATGAGCTATGTTTGATGTAATAAACTTATATTATTCCTGGTTATAAATTTATATTATGACCTTTGTATCTTGATATTACATCTTAACTGTGGATGCTAGCTATTGATCCAGGGACTAGCATTGTAACACAGGAGGAATCTACCTTATTAGGTTGGGACCTCTACAGATGGTATCAGAGCATTGTGTTGCTTGTAGGATTTGTAAACCTAGGATTGGACAGAAACCCTTAGAAAAATAGGAGTTATATTTTGATCCAAAACTTATTTACAAAACACTTGTAAACTCTCTCCTCAACCATTTTGGTTTCAACTCTACTTCTCTTCTACTTCAACTTGATGGAAGAACCTACCCCATGGCCAAAGAATACACCATGTGCAAAGGACTTCTTCAACTTCTTCAACTCTAATGACTTCAACATCTTCAGCTTCTTCACCAAGGACTTCCAACTTGGATATCACTAAGGACCACAAGTGAAACAAGGAAAGTCTTACCCAAGATTTAGAGACTGAGGGAATACAAAATAAGAAGGAGCCATCAACAACTTTGAAGTGTTGTGACCAAGAGTTTTCTCAAGGAAACCATGATCTCAGGTAAGAAGAATCATGAAGGAAGGAAGGATCACAAGTGAACCATATAGATAGACCACCATATTTTAGCTAAGTCAAAAACACACCAACTTATGTGGTGTAACCAAAAATATTTTGTTGCCTAAGTATGTGCTTGAACCTTGTTTGAGTGAAAAGTTTGGTTTGTGATTGCATGCACATTGCTTGTGTGAAGTGTGATGTGTGAGATTAGAAATATTTCCTTAGAAATATCTGGCCTATTCTAATCTTCCTTCAACCCAAACAGATGACTACTCCAAAGGACTCCAACATCAAAATTGATGACACCAACACCAACCAAGCTGACAGCATGAGAGAGCTCATAGCAACCCAACATCAGTTGAACCAACTGACAGCTCAGTTCCTAGCCAACAATAGTGATAAAGATCCAGCACTACAAAAGTTTTTGGAGGAACAATCCCAACTGATGCTTAAGGTGACTAATCAAATGATTAGCATGGAAGAAAGCTATCCTAGAAGAGTGTATGATAACAAGGATGACAAGAATGTTGTTCTAGATGGAGCCCCAGCTTGCATTATTTGTGGAGACAAGGATCATACTTCCACAGAGCATGAAGGACAATGCCCCAATTGTGAAGAAGACCATCCTGTTGGACAATGACCCACCTCTCAAGCTACTTGCTACCTTTGTGAAGGAAGTGATCATACTCCTGGCCAATGTCCCATCTATGCCATGGTAGAACAAAGGAAACAAGAAGGATCCAATTCTACCAAAGGAAAAGGACCCCTCATACCTCCAAACAAGACAACCCAATTCAAAGGATCAAAGAAAACCAAGAAACCCAAGCAAGACATGAGCCTTGCACAATGTCGTAAATGTAAGGAAATGGGACACTACTCCAGTGGATGCCCAGAGAACAAGAAGAATAAAGAGATTGACCAAGTGTGGTGCAACAACTGCAAAGAACCAGGCCACTATGTAGCAACTTGCCCACAAGAGCCACGTAAAGAACTCAAGGACATTCATTGTTTCAACTGCAAGAACCCAGGACACTATGCGAGCAATTGTCCAGAAAGAATGAAGAACAAGTTGAACAAGCCTATGGAGAAGCTCAATCTTGGCCCATGAGTCAAGTATGGAAACCAAGGAAACCATGCAAATGTTTGCCATGAGAAATTTTCCCCAGGAACCCAAGAAGGACAATATGTAATTTTTGTTTGAAAGATTTTAAGGGTGGTAGTACCCTAGTTGTTTGAACTTGCTTGTAACCCTAACCTTCCCAAATCTCGGGACGAGATTTATTTTAAGGGTGGTAGCCTGTCACATCCCCAGATTTTCCAAATATTGTAATGTGAAAATAAATGAATAAAATGAAACTTTGTTTAATTTTCAGAGCCAGAAGAAACTTTTTGAGTTTAAATAAAACCCCAAACCCATTTGAATTAAATAAATCCTAGAAGAGTTTAATGAGATAAACATTTAATTAATGGAAATTAAAAATATTTTTGAAATTACTAATATGGAAATCATTCAATAAAAGAATTGGTATTCAAAAGAAAAGATGAGTTTAAAAATAAAGAATATTTTATAAAGCCAAATTAAAACCTTGACCAAGCTTTTGAATTAAAACATTTTATCTAAATAAAATTAGAAAAGATTTGTTTAAACAAATTAATAAGGATTTAATATCCAATTTTATTTAAATAAAAGATTTTACCAATTTAACTGAAACATCAAAACTTGTAATTTATTTAAAATAAGTATTACCAATATTTGATGATCACAAATAAAACCTACTAAAGTGTTTTAGACTTTATTTTAGATTGCAAAACAAATATTTCAATAAATAAGGTCTTATTGGAATTAATAATGAAAGTCTATTATATTTAATTAATGATGGACCCTAAAATAAAATGTTATCTTGTTTAAATAAGTTTCCAAATATTCTATGTTACCTAAATAAAACCTACTAGTTGGTTTTGAAAATATTTGGATTTCAAATAAGGAATTTATTAATTATATCAAACCCTATTTGATTAATAAACCATGATCCACTTATTTAAATTATAAATGGAACCTTTAACAAAATTGTTATTTATTTTAAACAAGCTTTCAAAATATACCTTATTTCAAATACAACCCACTATTTTGGTTTTGGAAAATATATGGATTTAAATTGAGTTTGAAATAAATCAAATCCTAATTTGATAATTAGCAATGGATATTTATTTAATTAATAATGGACTTTATTATTTAAAAATTATGGATTTTAGATTTAGGTTCAGGCTACTGAACAGAACCAAGTCAAATTTACAAAGTTTGGGTGTTGTTTGAATTGATGTGAACCTTGTTTGTTTGTTTGAAATTCAAAACAGAAAAATAGAATTAGAAAAGGAAAAAGGAATCAGACAGAAAAAAAATAGGAAATGGCCAACCCAACCCAGGCAACCCAATAGGCCCAGCACCAGCCCAGTTTCATCACCCCGCAAGAAAACGGTTCACACCCACTAACAGACCCGCGCAGAGTATGACAGGTGGACCTCCTCCTCGTTTTCTTTCCCCACTGACAGGTAGACCCACCTCCACTGTTCTTCCTCCCCACCCACGCGACTCCTTCTTCCTCCCTCGACCACCGTTACCTGCTGTGATTCCGCGCGATCAATTCGCCATAACGCCGCGCCTTTACCTCGCTTTGACTGTGCTCGTTAAAACCCCAGCGTATCCTCCTCCTTTTCCCCCAGACCACTCCTCCTCTCTGCCCCTAGGCTGTCGCCAATCTCGTCTGCACCACCGCCGTCTCCGACGAACTTATTCCCCAATTCCGGCGACACGACACCACCCCGAGCCTCCCCGAGCACACTAGCAGACTCCCCACTCCCAGACAATCCTCCCAAGCTTGCTCGATCGGGCGCCGAACACCGCCTCGACAAACTCCGAGCACCGCCGTCTGCCTCCAACTCCGGCGTGTTCCCGTGTGAACCGACCGCCTCTACTTATCGATCACGCAAGCATCTTCGCCTTGGTTTTACGATCCGACCATACTGTCTTGCCTCACGTGACCTACAGCCTCGCCTTCGTCTCGAGCGCCACCGACGGCTAGGTCAACTCCGACGAGCTCCTCCGTAATCCTGACCGCCCCTCTCTAGTTGACACTATCGTACTCCCCTTCCTCGTACTTGTCTAACGCTCCCTCTGTTATGCACCGGCGTGCCTTGTAGCCTCGTTCCCGACAACAACCGAGCGTGCCTGACGGAAGCAGGAACTCCGGCGAGCGATTAGTACCGCCCCAGTGCGCCCCTCGCCTCCTCGAAACCACGTCGAGCTTCACCACGACCCTGCGATCACGGTGAGCATCCTCCCCTCTCTTCTAGCTTCCTGTTTCACCAGCACCGCCTCTGCCTGACCGACGCCTCCGCTAGCCGCCGTCAGCGCCGCCCACTTTAGGTCAAATTCGCCAGTACCGTTCGATCCAGATTTAGCGGCCACGATTAGATAACTTATCGTCGAAGGGGTATGTCCTCTGGGCCACTCGATCTAACTAGATCCAACGCCCCACAGCCGCGATCCAACCGAAACGGTATGGTCCAATAGGAACACGACGCGTGGCCAGGTTTAAAACTAAAAACAGATTTGAATCTGATTTAATTGCAAACTTCAAACCCTTGTAACTTTCAAACCACACGTCCAAAAATTATAAATTTTATGTCATTGGATTCAGGAGAACAAGCCCTAGCCAACTGTGGCCTTAGTTTAGAAAATAGTATCTGTTAACTTGTTTGAATTTGTAGAAACAATTATGTACTTGTTTAGAGTAGGAAAATTATTTAAAATTGATTTTAAGATTAAATCTTTTGCAAAATGGTTTGTGGTGACCTTACTGACCCTAGGAACCAACCCACGGTTTTAGAAATGAAATTGGAAAATTTAGAATGGATTAATTTAATTAGTCTATTTCTAGCTAAATAAAGATAAGGGTTTTATTATGTAAAAGATTTTTGGAATAAAAACCTTGGGAAAATATTTTGATTCAAAGCTACTGAACCAAAACACCAAGACTTGAGAGTTAGAAACTTTTGGTGAGAAACTTAAAGATTTTTGATTTAATAAAACCATTTTTCCACCATATAAATATTGAATGGAATTTTAAAATAGTTTTTGGGCAAAACCCTCTAACTAATGACTTTGCCATTTTGGTAAATGACCAATGTGGACTTTACAAAGTTATAAACCTAGTGGAGACCATCCTTACAATAGAACCACCCTTTGCATACTTATGCATGACTTAGATTCCATTACTTGTGTGTGTGTGGAATGTTGGTTTGGAATGCTACTTGATACCATTCTTGTTTGATTGATTGTAGTGAAATTAGCAAAGTGTGAGACTAACAAGATCAAGGAGTAAACTCTCATTCCCTACCAAAAGGCAAGTGACACTATCATTTAAAGTCCTACTATTTTCATTATACTTAGTGGATTATGAAAACATGCAAGAAAGAGATTTCTTTATACTTATGCTATGCTAAATCCTAATAGGATTCCCTATACACTCCTTAGAGAAAAGATTGAAGTTGTACATGCTTAGCCATGCTTTATTTTGAAAAGAGATACATGTTGAGATTTTACAAAGGATGAGAAAAAAACTTATGTTTTACATAATAAAACAAGGACTCAATGAACCACCTAGGTGGTGGACACTGTAAGTTTTGGAGAGGGTGGCAACAAAAGGAACCATATCTATGGGATTCACTTTGTGTTGTGCTCCAAGAGAAAGCCACCTAGGAAACTTAGAGATTGAACATGTTTATCCAATTGTGGCTTTCGTGTACAACCACATGCTATTATGGCTCTGGCTTAGTCAACTACATTAGGAAGACCCATACATTGTCTTTAGTTACCGGACATGGGGATCTGGAATGCTTCATGGGGGCTGAAGACAAGCTAGCAATGATGTATGGGAGGACCTCTTGGAAAGACTTCGTCACACTCTCGATGGGTACTCCATCTTGGTGAGCACTAATCCAAGAGGCCAGGTGGCAACAAGATGGGATTGTGTCATGTGGGTAAAGTGTACTCCTTCTGCAGAAGTTAATAAAATCTAATTACTTAGCCGTGTCCCCGGTTATGGACAATACTGAGCAACTAAAGTTTGAACTATGGGAGATCTCGACATTCCAACTTCTAATATAAAAACTTGATGCACTTGGGGGTACAAAGGAATTCAAAGAGATTTGTTAAGCTTGTTGCACTTGGGGAGTTACCAAGGTGCTCAAGAGCATGATGTACTTGGGGTTACCAAGGAACCCATGAGATTTCATAAAACTTGTTGCACTTGGGGTTACCAAGGTGCTCAAGGAGTTTTGACAAGGACTTGAACACTTGAGTTTCTACCAAGGAGTTCAAGGAACTTGGAAAAGAAATTTGACAAAGGACTTAAAAACCCTTTTTGAAAAGATAGGATAAAACAATGCTTTATGCAAATAAGCCTTAAACTCTACTTAGCCAAATAGGCATATAATGATAGGATCCACTCTTATTATACATAAAAGTGAAGCTTGCCAATACAATTCAAAATGTATTGACCCTTGTGGCTGTAACTTGTAATGTTGCAGGTTGATTGTTTTTAAATGAAGATTGTTTGATTGACTAGGACTACAAAGTCTACAACCAACATACACTGTGGCACTTTGAAGATGAAGGACCCATGACTATAATTATTCCGCTGCAATGTATTGTAATAGCCAAATGAGCTATGTTTGATGTAATAAACTTATATTATTCCTGGTTATAAATTTATATTATGACCTTTGTATCTTGATATTACATCTTAACTGTGGATGCTAGCTATTGATCCAGGGACTAGCATTGTAACACAGGAGGAATCTACCTTATTAGGTTGGGACCTCTACACTTGCTATCACTTTGTTGCTTGTATTGCTTAGCATAAGTTGTTGGTGCACATAGGTGAACCTTAGTTTTTCTAGGTTGTGCTTATCAAAGTAAACACTAGTTTTATTCCGCCTCTGTTGAGCCACTCTAGGAAAAGTTTTAATCGCCTATTCACCCCCCTCTAGGCGACATCCGTATCCTTTCATCGGGGTATTCACAGACTACTCTGACTTGGTCTAGGGTCGGTTGGGCTAAACTCTTGTTGCACTTAAATTGACGGGGCAGTGTCTCAGAAACATGCTCAACTGATACTCCGGTGCTACTGGTCATGGTTATGGCTTTCTTAGCACAATCTATGAGTCCTTGATGTTTCGACATCCAATCCATTCCTACTACTACTTCCAAACCTTTTGTTCCGAGTACTATTAGATTGGCATAGAAATCTATTCCACGAATCCTGATAGGTATGGCCTTGCAAATTTTTCTAGCTTTGGTAGTTGAAACAGGTATTTGAACTATCATAACATGCTTCAAATTTGTTGGTTGAATCTTACTAGTGCATGCAAATTCTTCCGTAATAAATGAGTGCGATGCTCCATAATAAAACAACACTCTTGCAAGTACTGAATTAATAGAAAGCATACCCAACATGACATCTGGCGCTTCCTGGGCTTCTTCAGCATTCATGAGGAACATACGACCGGTACGGTTGTTCGGGTTGCTTGGGGCGAATGTCTTTCTAGGTTGGACATGACGCTGATGCTAGGCAGGTGCGGTAACATTGGGTGCTGCAGCAATATTCTTGGGACACTCATTGGAGTAGTGACCCGTCACTCCACACTCAAAGCAGGTGATTATTGACTTTTCCTTCCCAGCAACAGGTACAACATTACTTCCAGTTCTTGGGGAAGTATTGTGATTGGTGTTGTTGGGCCTTGTGGGTGCATGGTTGAAGTTATTGGGATTGCCATTGTGATAATGGTTGTTGCCTCCCGGTCTTGGATTTCCTCCACTACGGTTGGGGTAGTTCGGGCGGGACATAGGTGGCCTATTGGTCCTTGGTGAAAATCCAACAGACGAACTAGGGCGATACTTTGGGTTATGGTGGGGTCCAGGTTGATGCATCATACGACGCTTACGGTTCTCAGTGGCTTGGTTGATCTTTCCTTCCATCTGAATTACTAAGTCCACTAAAGCTTCTAGATCAGCAAACAGAATATTGACTAGCACTGTCTGCATATCATCATGCAGACCATTCAGAAATATCTCCTCCTTCTTGGCTTCAGTACCAATCTCATCAGGGGCATACCTAGACAGAGATAGAAATCTGTCACGGTACTCTACCACGGTCATCCTTCCCTGCTTCAGCTCCTTGAAGTCATCCCTCATCCTTAGAATCAAACTTGGTGGCACATGGGTTCGGCTGAACTTGAGTTTGAATTCATCCCAAGTCATCATTTGTCCTCCATTCATGGTACATGTGCTATTCCACCATGCTCTTGTAGAACCTGACAAATAGTGGGTGGCAAACCGTACTTTCTCTGCCTCATCTACTCCGGCAACTTCTAAGTTATTTTCCATAGTATGCAGCCAATCATCGACATCTAAGGGCTCTTCTGACTTGCTAAAGATAGGGGTATTGGTGTTCTGGAAGTTCTTAAGTTTGGACCCATGATGATCCGGATTTCCATGGCCTTGGTTATCATGCGCCAATTGGGCGATCTGTTGTAGAGTGGCTAGATTGGCTTGACGCTTAGTCTACCGGCTTCTCGATCAGCTACTAACTGTTGCAGGATTTGGACCATCGGGTCTTGAGATGAGCTGCTTCCCGCGTGAGTCATATGAAGATTGAGATAGATCGTGAGACAAGAGGGAAATTTGTCTAAGGTTTTTGGGTTTGGTTTTAAAGTTTTTAAACTTTGAGTAAGGCTAAGGTTTGAAAGCCAACAACTCATTCTCATTCATTCCAAACACACATACAAACAACACATTCCAAACAACACACCACAACAATGGTGCAGATGGTTTTAAGAACCATTTTGCCAAGCTACGATACAGTGGGACCGGATACAACTCACACCTACGATAGTGCTCTGGTGCTACTACTCATCAGAACCGATGGCTTCTTCGTCATCAATGAAGTCACAGTCTTCCTCATCAGTGTGGAACTCCTGATCCATGTCCTCCAAGTAGTCATCATCATCACTCAGGTACGAGTAGGGATCTCCACGAATGTCTTCCCCTTCATTCTCCCTCTCCTCAAGCTGCATGTCTCGCTCATGGATGGTCTCTTCCAAGGATGACTGTTTGTGATGAAGGCAAGCAATAATGCGATCCTTCTTGTCACGCAGACGGCGAAGTGACTTGCGCTCCTTCATGAGGATGGCGAAGGTCTGGTCCTTCTTGGCGACAACAAGTTGCTTCTCGTTGGCGTCAGCACGAGCGTTGTCTAGCTCCTTCTGATTGTCATGAAGCATGAAGGCAAGATGGTCCACATGGTGTCCTATCTCAGGGTGGCCTGGCAGGTCCAAGGGTTGTCCATTGGAGTCACTTCTGGCAAAATGAGCGAAGCGGGTGCCGACAGTCTTGTTGATGTTCTGTCCACATAGTCGGGCAAGTGCTTCCTGCATTGCTCTTGTCAATCCATCTATCTAGTTGTTCTCTCGGATGCCGAAATGGATTTTCTCAGATGTAGGTGGCTCCATTTTTCCTCACAGATCTGCAACTATCAGCCATTGCAGCTCCCCTCCGGTGTGATCATGGAGTTGAGCTCCATAAAACTCTGGATGCGGGCGCTCCAAAAATTTAGCAAGATGACTTAGGTCACTCTCAAAGATGAGGTTTCCTTTGTTGCCCAACTGATAAAACTTGTTGTAAGTGTAGTCCATCTATAAGCAATTTGAGAGAAGTAAGTTAGAGAAGTGATCAAGTGTGCCAAATTTTATGTAATGTTTCAAAAATTCTTAAGGAATATATGACTCTTGTTTGGAAAGAATTTTCAAGGATAAGAGTGAGTAAATACTCACTTTCTTTGTTGTTGGAAACTAAGTTTTTCTGACGTCCATTCTAACTAGGGTCTCCTATGGTCAGGATGGCTCTGATACCAACTTGTCAACACCCGGATTTTTATTCCTAGATGCCTGTTATGCCATAAATTGCAATCCCAGGATTACCATTTTTGCGAGACATAACAGATTGGTAGGACAGTACATCATCCATTACAAACCATAATGGTCTTACAACTAGTTGATCTCATGATCAGGTCTGATTATAACGAAAGCAGCGGAATAATAATAGTAGTAACATGGTCGAGGCTCCATCTTTAGGGTCACAGGCAATACTGACGATGGGATATGATCCTAGTTATCGCAAGCGTCCTGCTATCCATCCTCCTCATAGTCTCCTTCATAGTCTGTCCATGGGAATATCCAGGGACAAGGCCATGAGTACTTTGAAGTACTCGCAAACTATTACTAAATCAGTAAGGCCACTCTAATGGGAATCCTAAGCTCTAAGTTTGTTTGCCACAAGCCAATATTATTTCAACCAATATCTAGTAATAAAAGCCTACTTTAGTTGTCTAAGTTACCTAGGTGGGAACCTACTTTTATCGCCCCAGCCGGTGGGGTCAAGTCAAAGTCACCATTCAAGTCACTAGTCATTTTGGAAAACATCTGACAACGGAATAGTATGGCCATCCAACTGTCCATAACTGCGGACGCGACTATTCGAATAGTTTGACACTCTGTAGAGGTGGTACAATTTCACTACAACATTTGATACATCCATCAGGAATAATCCTAAATCATCATACTTGGTATGCGGATAATCAATCCTAACCTTTCAATTACACACCCTAGTATAGGAACCTCCCTATGAGTTTGGCCTCCCAACCATGACTATCTGTCATCTTGGGAACTGCATAGGTGGACAACCACATTCACAAGGTAGCCTCGGCTGACCTTGTTCCGCGAGGGAACCCATACTAAAACACATAAACTTCCAGTCAAGCCCTACCCAAATTCGGGTATTGTGGTTGTACGGTAAAATTTGGAATGGTATCACATCCGAACCCAACCATCAGTTTTTATCAAGGTCAAGTCACAACCTTTACTTATCATCATCTTCAAGTCATTGTGTCCATAACACATGTCAAAACATTTCAATAGAATGATCCATCATTCCAACGTTTTCATAATCATTTGTTCCCATCTAAAGTGATCAAGTTTCATTTAGCACTAGCTTCTACCAATGATGGTGCCACTATCTAAGGGTTACTAAACTAGTGTTTCTACCTACATCAAGCTCAAAACTCTTGATGACATCCTTCCTAATCTTCCACGGATCACCAATTAATTACTACTTGAACCACTTGATAAAAGGAAGAAAATCAAAGCTTGCAAGTAAAACTGGGACAATGGTGTACT
The DNA here is from genome assembly GCA_030063025.1 of Avena longiglumis. Taxonomy (NCBI): domain Eukaryota; kingdom Viridiplantae; phylum Streptophyta; class Magnoliopsida; order Poales; family Poaceae; genus Avena; species Avena longiglumis. The sequence goes on along the minus strand of CP125978.1, from coordinate 143,254,801 downwards.
CAACATGGTATCCTAAAGGTATGCATAATAAGGCTTGCATGGTCTAGCATCCTTAGTATAGCTTGCCTTGGTTGGTAAGGTGGTCGAAGTTCTCTTCCTCGTCTTCATAGAATTCTTCCCCCTCATAGTCCGGATTGATACTAGCGTCTATAAAATAAATATGAGGTACACAATCACGAAACAATACTTAACTACTTATATTTATCACACAAGGGTCCATACTAGACGATCTAGCATGATATCTATCATTACAGGAAAAGGGTGATAATATTTTATTTATCTTATTTTTAGAAAAGTAATTTCTACTCATTGAAAAGTTACTTAAAATTTAATATTCTCCCATTCAAATATGGGATCATGTTAACACATGTCATCACCACATATTCTAATACTTGGAAATGTGATTTAAAGTTTTTGTACTAATTTACAAAGCTTAACACTACTATTTAATAATATTTTTAGAGGCTAGAAATGACTATAAAGTCATTCTTTAGTTTTGGTCAGTACTACTGTATGTAAGTATGTATATTTTTACATATTCAGATAGGTCTTGTCCAATGTGATTTTTGAGAGTTGGAATCAACTCAAAATCACTTATGGTTGATTTTAGAAAAATGTTTGAAGTTGCAAAAGCTACTGTCTTGCTATTTTTACCAAGGGTGATCCATAGTTTCAAACTGTTTGAATCCAACAGAAGTGATTAGAGATTTTCATCTAATTTCAAACAAAATTGGGTTCATTCAATTTGGTGCTGTGAATCTTCCTGAATTGATTTTTTAAGTTACCTACAGTATGGTATTTTCAAATAAAAGAAAAAATATAGATTTGAATCTGTGGGCTACGCGCGGGAATGTTAATTGGCTGGCCCAACTACGCAACATGCGCATCGGTATGCTCTGGGGCTGGTCCTACCTGTCAGTGGCCCATCTAACGCAAAGCGGTATCAGCAAATCTAGGCCTTAGGATTAGAGCACGATCGACGGCTGAGCGTCGTCGTCTCCATTGCAAGGCTAGAGCGGGACAGAACCCTAGCACTACGACGGGGGCCGTCAGGGGATTACCAGGGCTCCAGCTAGGTCAGGCGATGGGGGCGAATGAACGAGTCGACAATGGCGGTTCGGACGGTGGTCGCGGTAGCTCCTAGGGCGGCTCCTAGCTTCGGTTCCCCTTCTCCACTGCAGCGGCGAACTCCAGTGAAATTCTGGCACGGTGGTGCTCGCCTTGCTCCAAGGTTGGGTCAGAGAGGTTTCTGGGCGAGAGAGGAGTGGAATGGTGTGCGTTTTGAGGTTGGGGGAGGGCTCTATTTATACTGCGGCGAAGGAGGCACGCCGGCATGGCTCGGGCTCACTTACGACGCAGTTACAGTGAGCTATAAGCATGGCCGAAGGTATAGGCCGACACGGTGCTTCAGGGCGATCGTCATACACACAGTGGCACGGCGAGGCGCGGTCTAAACCGTTATAGAATGTCCCTGCTCTGCGGCTATACCGGCGACATTCGTCACGGCGTACGGTGGTCACGACGGTCGCGCGGTCTAACGATCGTGTCTGGGAGCTTGCTGGGTTCATGGCGAACGTAATGGCGCAATGTGAGAGCAAGGCACGGTGTGTGCGCGCGGGATTGCTCGGCGCTCTGGCGCGGCGATCGACATGGTGTGGTGTTAAATGGGCATGGCTTTGCTGGCGTCTTCTCGAGCGGTCTTTGGTCGGGGCGTGCACAGGCAGAGGCGGTGAGGTCAGGCCTACCTCCTAGACATCGTGGGCGAGGGCGGCACGGTCTGTGGCGGCGTGTCCGTGTAGGGGTGGCAAGGTGAGCTCGGGTATGATTTTTCACTGCTCAATTGATCGAGTGAGAGAGCTCCTTTGCACGGGCTGGTACCGAGGGAGTTAAGAGCACGGCGTGTGAGCTTGGTGAGGTCACAAGGATGATCCAAAGTTTGATCAAAACAGTGACTAGTTGTTGAGTTTGTATTGTGATCACCAGGTGTTCGATATAATGGCTGCAAGAACTAAACCATCATCAAATTCAGTGATTTTTGGTGGGTGTTCTGGTACTAACCTTGGTAGTCTCTGGGTGCAATGGTTTGCTAAGTGGTGAAGGTTTGAGTGGTTCTGCAAAAATGGCTATCTTGATACATAAGATAGATTCAATTTTGAATTGATCTCTAAAGGATTTGAAAATTTTTCTGCAAGGTTGGAAAGCTCCATTGTGTTTAGTGTCACTAGGTCTAGCAACGGGAGAAAAGAATTGGGAAAGTTTCTGTTTGAGATTAGTTGCTAGAGATGCTCAAAGTGAGCTAGTGGTTAACTTGGGCAGAAATGGCCATTAGGTCATAAGATTCATATTTAGTTTTCCTTTGGTTTTGATCTGGTTTGGTAGTGACCTAGATGATATGGTTTTGATCTTTAAACCATTTCTCATCATTTACAACAATCAAACATGGCATTCTAATCATTCATACACACAAGCATTAAGATTTGAATTTAACTACTAAAAGGTTTTGTTAACCCTAATCTTGGTTAATTAGAGATTGATCCTCATTAATATTTTTGAGGTGTTACAAACCTCCTGCGAGAGAAAGAGACTGTCCTTGCTGCGCTTGATGGAGATTCCCAGAAAGTAATGTAAATCACCCATGTCCGTCATGGTGAACTCAGAACGGAGTGAAGCAATCAAAAGACACAGTCAAAATTATGTCATCCACATAGAGAAGGAGATAAGCCATATCGGAGCCACGATGATAGACGAATAATGAGCTGTCAGTCTTGGCACTTAGAAACCCAAGAGATACAATATAGGAGGCAAACCGCTGAAACCATGCCTGTGCAGCCCGCTTCAACCCATACGAGGATTTGTTCAGGCGACACACCTTCTTAGGAGAATTGGGATCAATGAAACCTAAGGGCTATCAAGCATAAACTGTCTCATAAAGTTTGCCGTTAAGGAAAGCATTCTTGACATCCAGCTGATGAATAGGCCAATCACTGGAAAGAGCAAGTGACAGAACTATCCGTATGATGGCGGGTTTCACAACCGGACTGAAAGTTTCATCAAAATCAATACCTTCACGTTGCGTGAATCCTCACAAGACCTACTGTGCCTTGTACCGATCGATAGAACCATCAGACTTTAACTTGTGACGAAAGATCCACTTGCCTATGACAATATTTGCATTGCGAGGTGGATCAACTAGGTCCCAAGTGTTGTTGGAGAGAAGAGCACTGTACTCATCAACCATCGCTGCATGCCAATTAGGGTCCTTGAGCGCTCCACGGTACGTCTTCGGGAGAGGAGATAACCCCTCAAAATGAAGATCGAAGATGGTCTTCGGCTGCACCACGCATGTCTTCGCACACGTAAGCATATGGTGTGACGGTGGCAGAGGCGGAGGGCGCGGTCGACGGACCAGAGGCGGTGGCAGTGGCAGTGGCTAAGTCGGTGCAGCAGCCGCATGTGGCAAGGAATCATCCTCAACAGATGTGTCAGGTGACGAGGCGTGCGATGGGGCAGTCCCAATCGACGAGGGGGCCGTGGCGGGAGAGGTGACCGAACTCGCGGCAGAGCGGATGTACGTGGCAGGGTAGGCACCCGCGGCAGTATGCCGAGCGCCCGTGGCAGGCTGTTGCACGTCCGTGATAGGGCCCGCGATACAGCTTCCCATGGCTAGCACGGTGAACGGCTTTGACGACATCGGCTACTTAACCCGTAGAAAATCATAAGTGTGCAGGGAAGGAGTAGGAGACGTGGCGGACGCGGTGGTGGCAAAGGGAAAGACAGACTCGTCGAATACAAGATGGAGAGAGATGATGATCTTTTGGATGGAATGATCAAGACAACGATAGCCGTGATGTTGGGATGGATACCCTAAAAACACATAGGGTATGGAGCGAGACGCAAGCTTGTGCGGTGCAACGACAGTGGTGTTGGGGTAGCAAATACATCCGAAGACCCTAAGACCAGCATACGCAAGGTCGACGCCATGAAGAGCTCGAAAAGGCACACGATCTAAGATTACCTTAGAAGGCAGCCGATTATGCAATAATACGACTATATGAAGAGCCTCAGCCCAAAAGCGTGGTGGCATACTTGCTTGAATTAGAAGTGTGCGAGTAATGTCTTTGAGGGTGCGAAAATCCTCTCGGCTTTACCGTTCTGTTGCGAGGTATATGGACATGAAAAGCGGAGTGCTATTCCATGGCGTTGGGAAAAATAGTGGAGGAGGGAATTATCGAACTCACAACCATTGTCACACTGAATAGTTTGCAAGTTTGCACGAAACTGAGTACGGGGCTAAGGCATAAATGGATGATAAGTGTGAGAAAACTTCTGACTTAGCACGTAGAGGATAAACCCCGGCATACTGAGTGAAATCATCGAGGCAAACAAGATAATACTTAAAGCCAGAAATACTCTCAACCGATGATTTCCACAAATCACAGTGAATAATTTGAAACAGAGAATGTGTTACACGATTGGTAGAAGAAAAAGAAAGGCGAACATGACGACCTAATTGATAAGCATGACACAAACTAGATTTATTTTTATCCCTAGGAATAATCGAAGAGCGAGCTAAAGATTCCATGACGGGTTGTCCAGGGTGTCCAAGCTGCCGGTGCCATAGAGTGGGATCGACAACGAGGAAGGCATGTGGGCGACTGGTGGAGGAGGTGCGAAGAGGATATAGTGCTTCAAGGCTATTGCATATGAGAATCTCGTTCCTAGTTTGAAGATCCTTCATAGAAAAACCAAGAGGGTAAAGTTCGATGGAAACATGATTATCAATGGTGAACTGACGAACCGACAAAAGATTTTAAACTATGTTAGGATCAACTAAAACATTACGAGGATGAAGGGGACGTTTGGAGGTGGAAATAGGAAAACATGCATGTCCGATAGCGGTGATCGGAAGAGTGGAGCCGTTACCGACAACAACAGCATGAAGAGAAGAGGTAGGGGGAGACACGGAGGTGAGCATACCTAGATTGGGCGCGAAGTGGGAGGAAGATCCAGTGTCCATTACCCATTATGTGTGTTCTTGTAAGCCCATCGTCTGGAACTGGTGCATGAGCGCGGATTGATCCCACGAGGCGGTTGACGGAGCCGGTGATGACAGTGCCGGTTTCGAGGGAGCGACGCCGTAGCCGTAAGCAGGGGGCGGAGGCGCGTAGCCGTATCCATAGGAGGAGTGCGACATGCTATAGGGCCCCTGCGGGTAGAATGCGTGTGGCGAGGGCACATGACGTGTCACGTAGCTGTGTACCCGACCGTAGGGCCACATCCGGATCGCGCCGTTCCATAGGAGTTGCGGCGTAGGACAAGTTGGCGAAGAGACGACTGGTGGTCTAGCAAGGGCCTCGTGCTGGATGATAGAACCCTCCTTCGCGGCTTGAGACGCAACCTTCTTCTTCTTGCAGTGGTTGCCGTTGCCTTTGCCAGGGTTGGCACCGTCAACAACGAGAGCCGTGTCGGAGTTGCGGGCTAGGCAATTTTTGCGCTTCATATCTTGGAGCACGAGCAGAGAACGAAACTTCTCGAAGGTGATCTCGGGCATGAGGGATATCAAGTAAGAGGAGTGCTCGTACTACTCGGAGAGGTCGTTGAGACAGTGGATCACCAGCTTGGCATCTTCTTCCGGTGCTTCGAGATCTGCTAGACCATCGTCGGCGAGGGCCTTGATATTCTTCATGTACTCGGTCATGGAAATTTCGCCCATCTTGATCTTGCCGAGCTCGGTGGAGAGGTGGAGCTGGCGATTGATCTTGTGATCGTTGAAGAGGCCGTTGATGTTTGTCCATAGATCGGTGACAAGAGGATCTTCACCTGGTGTCATGACGGTGTCGAGGAGGCCGAGGGAGACGGATCCATAGAGCCACGAGATCACCACGACATCCAACAAGGACCACTCCAGAGTTGGATCGATTGGATCAGGCGCATCGACGTGGTCGAGCAGCGTGAAAGAAGGTGCGCCATTGGCGATGAACGCCAGTTTCGAGGGCCAGCTCGACTGGTACGTGCCCCTTGATGGAGTGGAGGTCGACGACTTGGGCATGTAGGGAGGTAAGCGAGAAGGCCCTCGCGCTGGAGGAGGGGGCGGTGGTGAGGGCCAGCTTGCCCTTGGCATCAGTGGCCTCGCGAGCCTCACGATCTTACTTCTCCTTGGGGGCTTGCGCGTCCCGTGTAGCGTCGTCACCCATGGCCCCAAGAGAGGTGGAACAGCGAGAAGGGGGGAGGGGGGGGGGGGGGGTGGTTTGCAGATTGGAGGCACGGAGATCGACGGCGGCGGCGGAAGCAGGGGCAACGCGGTCGGGCTAGGGTTTTGCGTCTGATACCATGTAAGATAGGGTAAACCACACGTAGTGGTGCCTTGTATTGCTCATTATATAGGAGTATCACAAGGGAAGTCCTCGTACAACACTGACACATTACAAAAGGAATACACAATATGACCGTATACCTATACAAACACGATACAATTATATATTCTAACAATCAATGCTGATGATTGCTACTTTAGTGCGCTAGTCCTTCGTGGCCTTAGCTCGATGACTTCCTGTCTATCTGTTACAACAAGCTCTACTACGGCAAGTTTTACCCGACTCTGGTGCTGGACGAACGAGGACGGTGGCGCACCTTCGGATCAAGCTAGTGATTGTAGTCGTCGCTAGGTGGTCCAAATACCTACTTGTAATTTTTTACTTTTGGACATCTTTCTACTGGTCTCGATGATTTTTAATAGATGGATGGAAATTTCGCAATATATATATATATTACATGTCGGTCTGTTCGCTCAACTGTTCTGCATGCATGCCTTGCATGGTTGATAAGCCCGATCTTTTTTATCTAAGAACATCTCAATGAGCCGGCCTAAGGCCAACTCCAACAGCACCTCACAAAATGGACATGCCTTTTGACCATTTAGGTCCGTTTTCGGGGTGGGATGAACATGCCCGTGGCCTGTGTCCGGCCTGGCATGGCCGGTGCACCCAACGGTGCTCTGTTTCCATTTTCCCTCTGAATGGTTTCAGGCATACACAAATTCATATAAACCATATTAGTTATGCAATTCAAAATAAAATAGATAGTTTACAACAAATAGAAGTACATAGTCCAAATCAAGTTTATACTATCAAATTAAATGAAATTAAAATTGAAATAACAAGAGATAGAAGCTAGTTATTCGTTTGCACTGTCGGTTGGTTTCCAGCAAATTTCCATATATGGTCAACCAAATCATTCTGGTGTTGGTTGTGAGTAGCCCGATCTCGAATCTCATGATGCACCTACAAGAATTTCGCAAAACTAGGTGGCGGACCTGGCATAGGTTCAACCAATTCTCCATGAAATTCCCAGCCTTGGTCATAGATTATGTTGTGCATAATACACAAGTCATCATCACTTTCCACATTGTGTATTTGTTCCAAGTTCTAGCAGGGTGGCACACTATAGCCCAATGCGATTGGAGCACACCAAAGGCTCGCACCACATCCTTTCTAGCGGCCTCACACTCCTTGGCAAAACCTCTTGTGCTTCTCTTTGGTGAGGATATGTATGGTCTTTACGAAGGTAAACCAAGTAGGATAGATACCATATGCCAGGTAATATGTCTTGTTGTAAGTGTGGCCTCGCACCTGATAGATCACACGTGGAGCAGTGCCTTCTGCAAGCCTAGAAAACACATTGGACCTCTAAACAACACAAATATCATTGTGGGAACCAATCATGCCATGCCAAAGAACGAGTGCCAAATCCAAACATCATGGGATGCAATGGCCTAAAGTATGACTGTTCATCCCTTTGCATGTCCTTTATATTGCCCCTGCTAGGAAAACAGACAATTCTTCCACTCCTAGTGCATACAATATATGCTTCCAATTATTCCTGAAAACCCTCTGGTTTCATTGAAAGCCAAGAGCCGATGAGTGTCCTCTGCATTGTATGCCTGATGGCTCAAATATGTAGAGCTCGTTGGGAACCCCAAGAGGAAGGTATGATGAGCACAGCACCAAGTTTCCCTCAGTTATGAAACCAAGTTTATCGAACCAGTAGGAGTAAGGAAACAACTCCAAGGTGTTGCTAACAACTTGGAACCTGCACAACATAAACTCAATACTTTGCCCCAACTTACAGTGAGGTTGTCAATCTCACCGGTTTGCTGAAGACAAAGGATTAAACGTATAGTGTGGAAGATAGTAATTGCTTGCACAAAGTAAACAGTAACGGTAACAGTAGGTGGTATATCAATGATAAAGGAATGGACCAGGGTCCACAGTTCACTAGAGGTGTTCTTCATAAGATAGATAGCATGTTGGGTGACCAAATTACATCAGGGCAATTGACAGATTGAGAAAGCATAACAATGCATATACTAGACATCTTGACTCCTACGAGATTTGATTGGGCATTACAACATAATACATATACCATAATCCAACTAAATCTATGACTAATAATCTACCTTTAGGTTATCATCCGAACCCCTTCCAATATTAAGTTGCAAGCAACAGATAATTGCATTAAGCAATGTGTGTAAAGTAAACAATACAATTTCCCCATGGACAAATGATTGTTGTTTTCTCCCTAGTAGTAACAACACATCTACAACCTTAGAGATTTCTGTCACTTACCCAGATTACTAGAGGCATGAACCTACTATTGAGCATAAATACACCCTCTTGGAGTCACAAGCATCTACTTGGCCAAGATAGCTACTAGCAACAGAGAGCATGCAAGATCACAAATAACATAGACATGATAGAATCAATTATCTGACATAGTTTCTCAATGTCCATCGGATCCCCACAAACACAACATGTATGATTACAAATAGATGATCTTGATCATGAACGGAGCTCACAAGATCTAAACATGATAGCACACAGGAGGAGAAACAACCATCTAGCTAATATATGGACGCATAGTCCAAGGGTGAACTACTCACGCATCACTCCGGAGGCTGGCATGGTGATGAAGAAGGCCTCTAGGATGATCTCTCCCCTCCGACAGAGTGCCGGGAAGAGCTTAAGATCCCCCCAATCTAGGGATGGAGATGGCAGTGGCTACAGACTATTTCGTGGAGATTTGATCCGGTACTTAGGGGTTCTACATCGGGGTGCTTTTATAGGCGAAGGGGCAAGCTCAGTGGGCGCCCGAGGGGCCCACACCTAGGGCTAGCGCCCCTAGGCTGTGCCGCCACTAGGTGTGGCCACCTCATGGCCCCACTTCGGCTGCCCTTCGGACTCCGTGTTCCTTCTGGTAATTGACTTTGGCTTTTGTCCCGTCCAATTCTGAGAATATTTCCTTACTAGCTTTTCTGAAACCAAAAATAGCAGAAAACAGCCAACTGGCACTGTGGCATCTTGTTAATAGGTTAGTTCCTAAAAATGTATAAAAATACCTCAAAGTGTATAGAAAACATAAGAAAGTTGATATAAAACAAGCATGGAGCATCAAAAATTATAGATACGTTTACAGCGTATCAAGCATCCCCAAGCTTAACTCTTGCTCGTCCTCGAGTAGGTAAGTGATAAAAATAATATTTTTTGAGGTGACATGCTACCAAAATTGATCAAAAATATTTGTAAAGCATTGATAGCTGGGATCAAAGTACGCTAAACATGAGCATGAAAGATGTAGTTCTAACAATAAGACATAGCAACTACGTTGTAACATGAAAGGGTACAAACAAAGATCATGAATAACATTGCATTGAAAGACGTTTGTTTGTTTCACATATAGAAAACATAGCAAGAGTGGTATTCAGCTTGTCCTTCATGGTATAGAAAAACATAAATGCATAGGACACCTTCAAAGTTCATAAGGGTGACTAGATACAAATAGTTTAAGAACAAGCAATATCAACATTATGAATCAATCAATAAGTTTTGGGACAATGCACATTGAACTAAGAATGACAACTATGCTCTCCTAGTTGGTGCATAAAGATAGAAGGTGGAGACTTAACATAAAAGTAAAAGAAAGTCCCTTCAAAGAGGGAAGTAGGGATTTCAAGTTTCATAAAGAGCTTCCAAAAATTATGGTACTTTTTAGCTTTCAGCTCTCATTGCCCCTATCATAAGCATCTTGAAGTGATTAAGGTTAAAGTGAAACAAATATGAAGTATATGCTTGACAAATCATAAGTTGGCAATCTCATCTCCCTTGAGTACGAGAGCCGTTCCTCATGCTACTCAACTTTAGTCACAAGCAAGTTCTTGTCATTGTAAGTATATGTGTATCATAGAGAACCACCAATGGGGTACCCCTTGCCCCATGACACAAGAGCTAACCCATATAAAAATGACAAGGCAAAAGACAATGATCATCTCAACAACCTTCTTATTTAGCATGAGTATGGTGCTTTTTTTTCTTTTTTCTTTTTCTCTTCTCTTTTTTTCTATTTTTTTCCTGAAGATGCTTCATAGATTGCTCACTATGGTGATGCTGCAAGTTTCCACCATGATTAGACATGGATTAGGCTAGCCGCCCAGGCGTTTCTCTAACACATATATAATTCTCCATGAACTTACAAGCTCTCCTTTTATTTCACACCGCCGACATCCATAAACAAAAGATCATGATATCAACTCTATAATATTTACAAGTATTGAAAGCGTTCCCCATGACAGCATGGTTCTGCTAATTCCCAACTTATAAGTGCAAGCATATAAACAACATAGATGACACAATGGTTCAAGTTTATTAGGTGCAAAAAAGTAAAGTGTTCCATCAAGTTTGTGAGAGCTTTAATCACTAATTTTCACATAACAAGTTTAATTTAGAAGATAGATAAAAACAAGAATATACTTGGAATGGTGTAACACACCATGCATAGGAATTTATAGTGGACTCTTTGGAATAACTTGGTTTCTTGGGAGTTGGATGCACGAGTAGAGCTCATACTCAGTACAAGTGGAGGCTAGCAAAAGACTGGGAGTGACCAACTAAGAGAGCAATAATGGCCATAATTATGCAGAGCAACAAAACATTATTAACTAAAGCATAAAGTGATATCACAAGTCAAAAACTAAATGATCATAGAGGATAAGGTGACTGGTTCATAGTCTTAACATGGTGTAAGCATGTGCCAAGTCAACCCAAATAAAGCATCAAAGGAGAATACCACAATATTATGCTTTTATATGCTAAAATAACGCATGATTCTTTCAAGGCAAATTAAGCAATCTCAATTGTTTGAAACAAGTCATGCTACAACAATAATCACTAAGCATAAGGTCAATGCAACATCTCGCATGACATGATAAAGTCTAAGCAACAGTCAAAACAAGCTTCTTTTTGTACCAACATAAGCATGAAGCTTTCTACTCTTTTCCAACACCAATAACCTTATTTGAAACAAAATACGAATGTGGAGGTCAAAGTAATTTATTCAAGCAAACCAAACAAAACAAAACTAAAAACAAAAACAAAGACGCTCCAAGAACCACACAAAAGTGCATGAAGCAATAAAAATGAAGTGTCTAGAAAGAGACCTGAGATTTTTATTGATGAAGAAGGGGATGCCTTGGGCATCCGCAATCCTTAACGCTTGTACCTCTTGGATATTTCTTGGGGTGACACTGGTGGCATCCCCAAGCTTGAGCTTTTTTCATTCTTCATCTCATTACATCATTCTTCCCCTACACTTTAAAATTTCCTTCATACAAAACTTCACACAATCTTCATTATCAACAATGGTGTATTCAAGATAATTAGCCTTTGGGTTTATTTTCAACTCAAGTAAAACTTTCAATATAATTCAAACTACTGTATAAATTCCTTTTAAAATCTCAAATGATCAAAGAGAACTAAAAAAGAAACCGATAAGAGGCAAATGCAAATAATGGCAGAAATCTGTCAAAACAGACCAGCAGGTAAAAACCGATTTTTTATAAGACCTTATGTTCCTCAAATCGAAAAGTGTTGAACTAATTAAAGTTATATAATAACCTGGGGAATATTCTCAGAAAATTACAGCTCAATCCGACGTAATGAGATTTTTCACGAGAAATCTGTTTTGGGACATCAACTTCCCCAAATATTACTTCTCTCTCATTAGAAGTTATTCTTGGCACAAAAACCACACAAAAAGGATAAGGAGAGGTTATTACAGAAGCAATAACTACTAAGACTCAACAAAAGGAATACTTACTGAAATAAAAATAACTCGGGTTATCTCCCAATAGTACTTTTCTTTAACGCCTTTAAGTTAGGCATAGGAAGCAAGAATCAAGTATTTTCAAATAAAGAAGCATTAAGATCAATACCAGAAATTTCTTCAATGATGCATGGTAAATCATCCAAATAAGTTCTATAGGATCCTCTCTCAATACTCTTGGGTTCACTATTTTCATCAAACGGGTTTTCAGGAACAATCCAATCAAAATTCTTTTCTAGGGCTTCATGCATTCCTACAAGTTTAAAAGGTATTGGTATTTTAATTTCCCCTTTGTTTTTGGGTTTGGTTTTTTCCATGTTTTATAGTGTACCCATAACATCTACACATGCTCCTAGCATATTAAAATGATCAAAGACCTTTCTAGCTTCTTTGGCAACATCATTGAATTCTTTAAGCAAAGTTTCCAGAATAAAATCTCTCTTTTCAGTATCCTTAATATCTTTAAGTTTAAGAAACATTACTTGCATCATGGGGTTAAGGTAAACAAACCTAGGTTCCAACATGTGAACTAAAGAATCTGTAGCAATTTCATAATTTGGAGCAAGTTCCGCTAGGGATCTATCCTCATGCTTGCTAACATGATTAAAGAATTCTTCAATATTATCTTTCCCAATTATAGAGCCACTACTTATTGAAAGGTCTTTCAGGGTGAACTTAGGGATCAACATGGTGAGCTAAGAACAAGGTGACAACTAAAGAAAAAACTATTTTTTTTGTTTTTGACAAGAAAAAGCAAACCAAATAAAACTAATTTTTTTTGTAATTTTGATAAAAAGAAACAAGAAAAACAAAGCAAAATAAACTAAGCAAAACAAAAACAAAGTAAAGATATTGGTTGTGAGAGACTCCCCTTGCAAGAATATTCTTTCTCCCCGAAAAGTGATTGACGAGGAGGAAGAGATTGAAGCCGTCCTTAACTCCCCGGCAACAGCGCCAGAAAAGTGCTTGATGGCTCAAATATGTAGAGCTCGTTGGGAACCCCAATAGGAAGGTATGATGAGCACAACAACAAGTTTCCCTCAGTTATGAAACCAAGGTTATCGAACCAGTAGGAGTAAGGAAACAACTCCAAGGTGTTGCTAACAACTTGGAACCCGCACAACAAAAATTCAATACTTTGCCCCAACTTATAGTGAGGTTGTCAATCTCACTGGTTTGCTGAAAACAAAGGATTAAACGTATAGTGTGGAAGATAGTAATTTCTTGCAGAAAGTAAACAATAATGGTAATAGTAGGTGGTATATCAATGATAAAGGAATGGACCGGGGTCCACAGTTCACTAGAGGTGTTCTCCTTAAGATAGATAACATGTTGGGTGAACAAATTACAGCGGGGCAATTGACAGATTGAGAAAGCATAAGAATGCATATACTAGACATCTTGACTCCTACGAGATTTGATTGGGCATCACAACATAATACATAGACCGTAATCCAACTGCATATGTGACTAATAATCCACCTTCAGGTAATCATCCGACCCCCTTCCAGTATTAAGTTGAGAGCAACAGATAATTGCATTAAGCAAAGTGTGTAAAGTTAACAATATAATTGCCCTTAGACAATGGATTCTTTTTTCTCCCTAGTAGCAACAACACATCTACAACCTTAGAGGTTCCTGTCACTCCCCCAGATTACTAGAGGCATGAACCTACTATCGAGCATAAATACTCCCTCTTGGAGTTACAAGCAAATACTTGGCTAGAGTAACCACTAGCAACAGAGAGCATGCAAGATCACAAATAACATAGACACGATAGAATCAATAATCAATCTTGACGTAGTACTCAATATCCATCGGATCCCAACAAACACAACATGTAGGATTACATAAAGATGATCCTGATCATGATAGGCAGCTCACAAGATCTAAACATGATAGCACAAAGAGGAGAAATGACCATCTAGCTACTGCTATGGACCCATAGTCCAAGGATGAAATATTCACGCATCACACCATGCCCTGGCGCGGCCTAGGGTGGGCCCGTGCCATGGGGTGGTTTGGCCTCCCTATGGCGCCTCTTCGTCCCCCCTCCGGACTCCGTCTTCATCATGGTAAAATATTGACTTCCGGTTGTGTTCTGTCCAATTCTGAGAATATTTCCTTACTAGCTTTTCTGAAACCAAAAACAGTAGAAAATATGAACTGGCACTATGGCAGCTTGTCAATAGGTTAGTTCCAGAAAATGTATAAAAATGCCTCAAAGTGTAGACAAAACATAAGATAGTTGGTACAGAACAAGCATGGAGCATCAAAAATTATAGATACGTTTACGATGTATCAAGAATCCCCAAGCTTAACTCCTACTCGTCCTCGAGTAGGTAAGTGATAAAAAGAATAATTTTTGAGGTGACATGCACCATCACAATCTTGATCAAGGTATTTTAAATCATTGATAGCTGTGATCAAAGTACTCTAACATAAGCATGAACGATATTGTTTTAACAATAAGACAAATCAACTATGTTGCAACATGAAAGGTAACATATGCAAAATATCATGAATAACAATGCATTGAAAGACATTTTTTTGTTTCACATATAGAAAACATAATAAAAGTGGTAATCAGCTTGCCCTTCATGGAGTAGCAAAACATAAATGCATATGACACCTTCAAAGTTCATAAGGGTGACTAGATACAAATAATTTATGAACAAGCAATACCATAATTATGAATTAATCAACAAGTTTTGGGACAATGCACATTGAACTAAGAATGACAACTATGCTCTCTTAATTGGTGCATAAAGATAGAAGATGGAGACTCAATAAAAAGTAAAAAGAAAGGCCCTTCACAGAGGGAAACATGGATTTCAAGTTTCATAAAGGGCTTCCAAAAATTACGGTACTTACTAGATTTGAGCTCTCATTGCCCCTATCATAATCATAAGAATCTTGAGGTGAATAAGGTTAAAGTGAGACAAATATGAGTTATATGCTTGACAAATCATAAGTTGAAAATATCATGCCCCTTGAGTACAAGGTTCGTTCCTCATGCTACTCAACTTTAGTCACAAGCAAGTTCTTGTCATTGTAAGTATATGTGTATCATAGAGAACCGCCAACGTGGTACCACTTGTCCCATGACATAGGAGCTATCCCATATCATAATGACAAGGCAACAGACAATGAGCATCTCAGCGATCTTTTTATTTACCATGTGCGTGATGCTTTTTTCTCTTTTTTTTCTGAAGATGCTTCATAGATTGCTCATTATGGTTATGCTTCAAGTTTCCACCATGATTAGGCAATGCTTAGGATAGCTTCCCAAGCGTTTCTCTAACACATATACAATACTCCATGGACTTACAAGCTCCCCTTTTATTTCACACCGCCGACATCCATAAACAAAAGAACATGATATCAACTGAATAGATATGTACAAGTGTTAATAGCGTTCCCCATGACAGCATGGTTCTTCTAACTCCCAATTTATAACTTGCAAGCATATAAGCACATAGATGGGCACAATGGTTCAAGTTTATTAAGTGCAAGAAAAATAAAATGTGCCATCAAGTTCATGAGATCTTTAATCACTAATTTTCACATAACAAAAGTTTAATTTGGAAGATAGATAAAAACATGAATATACTTGGAATGGTGTAACACAACATGCATAGGAATTTACAGTGGCCTCTTTGGAATAACTTGGTTTTCTTGGGAGTTGGATGCACGAGTAGAGCTCATACTCAGTATAGGTGGAGGCTAGCAAAAGACTGAGAGCGACCAACTAAGAGAGCAATAATGGCCATAATTATGCAAAGCGACAAAACATTATTAATCAAAGCATAAAGTGATATCACAAGTAAAAAAATAAATGATCATAGAGGTTAAGGTGACTAGTTAATAGTCATAACATGGTGTAATCATGTGCCAAGTCAACCCAAATAAAGCATCAAAGGAGAATACCACAATATTATGCTTTTGTATGCTAAAACAACGCATGATTTTTTCAAGGCACATTAAGCAATCTCAATTATTTGAAAAAATTCATGCTACAGCAATAATCACTAAGCATATGATCAAAGAAACATCTAACATGACATGATAAAGTTTAAGCCACAATCAAAACAAGCTTCCTTTTGTACCACTATAAGCATGAAACTTTCTACTCTTTTCCAACACCAATCGACTTATTTGAAACAACTTACAAAGATAATTATCAATAAAGATCAGAGAGCTTGTCTCACCTAACTACAAAGAAGAACTAAAAAGTTCTAAGCAAAAATCATAAGAAAACTAAAGCTAAACGCAGTGATAGCAAAAGAGAATACTCACAGAACAATAAGAGTAAAAACTAGAGTGTTCTAGGCAATGAAGAACTAGGTGTGACTTCTGCAAAATAGGTGTGTTGGGGTCCGACCAACTTATTACAGCAAACAAATAAAAATAAAACTAAAAACAAAATCAAAGACGCTCCAAGAACAACACAATAGTGCATGAAGGAATACAAATAAAGTGTCTTGAAAGAAAACCTGAGATTTCTATTGATGAAGAAGGGGATGCCTTGGGCATTCCCAAGATTTGACGCTTGTACTTCTTTAATATTTCTTGAGGTGACACAGGTGGCATCCCCAATCTTGAGTTTTTGTCCATACTTCATCTCATCACATCATTCTCTCCCTACACTTGAAAATTTCCTTGATACAAAACTTCACACAATCTTCATTAGCAACATTAGTGTATTCAAGATAATAAGACTTTGGGTTCAGTTTTAACTCAAGTAAAAATTCCATTAAAACATAAGCTACTGTAGCAACTCCATTTAAAAACTCAAGTGATCAAAGAGAACTCAAAAAGAAACCGATTAAGAGGCAAATGCACATAATGGCAGAAATCTGTCAAAATAGACCAGCAGGTAAAGACCGATTTGTTCGAAAAATATTCTGTTACTCAAATCGTAAAGTGCAAAACTAACGAAAGTTGGATAAATAACAGAGGCATGCACACAATAAATTACAGCTCAATCCGACATACTGAGATTTTTCACGAATTTTTACAATGACACATAGAAATCTGTTTTGGGACAACAACTTCCCTAAATCTTACTTCCCTCTCATTAGAGGTTATTCTTGGCACAAAAACCAAACAAAAAGGATAAGGAGAGATTATTACAGAGGCTCAACAAAATAAAAAATTATTGAAATAAAAATTTGTGTTATCTCCCAAGAGTGCTTTTCTTTAACGCCTTTCAGCTAGGCATAGAAAGCAAGAATCAAGTATTTTCGAATGAAGAAGCATCAACATCAACTTTGTTACGTCTACCTCTCTTACCTTTAGGGAACGTATGATTGTTTGGTGGAGAAGTGAAATGCATGGTGCCTTTTCCCACATTTATTATTTCTCCAAGGAGTTTTAGCAGGGATCTTCCAAGTGTAATTTGTCCTTCTCCTACACATTTAATAACAAGATAATCAGTAGATACCATTTTCCCTAGGATTTTTGTAAACACTCCTTCAGCTATTCCAATGGGTAATATAGTGGCATTGTTGGTAAGAGATACTCTTCTCCACCCCCAGAAAGTTCCCAAAGATTCAGAGATTCATAAATATCTTTAGGCATAAGACAGAACTCGGACATAATATCACACCGAGAATGAAAAGTTTCATCATTTATAGAAACTTTTACTATAGGGAACCATTTTGATGGTTTAGAATTTACTAAAACATAATCATGATGCTCTCTAAGCATATTGTATCATTCTTTTAAACTAGATGTACTTGTCTCAAGAGTGTTTAATCTAGCATAAATGCTTATTAAGGATGGATCAAGTTTACTAGGCAAGTTATATGTTGCAATCAACTTTTTTATAGCATTAAAATCTTCATCCCCATCACAATGAAGGAAATCTCCTCCTACTACAACATCCTAAGCATATCTATAACAAAGAGCAAGACCAAAGTAGAAACTGCTAAGAAGCAAGCCTAGAGTCATTTTAGGTTCAGTTTTTTCATAAGAATAAAAATTCTAGACCAAGCTTCTTTGAAACTCTCCTCACTTCCTTGTCTGAAAGTGAAGATCATTTCCTCAGGTGACATAGTGATAGGAGCAACACTCGACATAAAAGAAACTTGAAGTAGGAACTAATTTTTTGTGTTTTTGATAAAAAGAAGCAAACCAACAGAAATATGAACTAAGGTAGGAACTAATTATTTTGTGTTTTTGATAAAAAAAGGTAAAGAAAACAAAACAAAAGACACAAAGCAAAAAAAACAAAGTAAAGAGATTGGTTATGAGAGACTCCCCTTGCAGGAACTGTCATGTATCTCCCCGGCAACGGCACCAGAAAAGTCTTGTTGCGGCTCACAGTACTGTAGAGCCTGTTGGGAAACCCCAAGAGGAAGGTATGATGAGCACAACAACAAGTTTTCCCTCAGTTATGAAATCAAGGTTATCAAACCAGTAGGAGAAAGGAAACAGCTCCCAAGGTGTTGCTAGCAACGTGGAACCTGCACAACACAACCACAATACTTTGCCCCAACTTACAGTGAGGTTGTCAAGCTCACTGGTTTGTTGAAAACAAAGGATTGAACGTATAGTGTGGAAGAAAGTAATTGCTTGTAGCAATTGCAGAAAGTAAACAGTAGGCAGTACATCGAATATCAGTGGGAAGGAATGGACCGGAGTCCACGGTTCACTAGAGATGTTTCTCCATAAGATAAATAGCATGTTGGGTGAACAAATTACAGTTGGGAAATTGACATATTGAGAATGCATAACAATGCATGTTCATGTCATGATGATTTCTATGAGATTCGTTTGGGCATTACAACATAATACATAGACCGTAATCCAACTGCATCTATGACTAATAATCCACCTTCAGGTTATCATCTGAACCCCTTCCAGTATTAAGTTGCAAGCAACAGATAATTGCATTAAGCAAAGTGTGTAAAGTAAACAATACAATCACCCTTGGACAAAGGATTGTTGTTTTCTTCCTAGTAGCAACATCACATCTACAACCTTAGAGGTTCCTGTCACTCCCCCAGATTACTAGAGGCATGAACCTACTATCGAGCATAAATACTCCCTCTTGGAGTCACAAGCAAATACTTGGCCAGAGTAACCACTAGCAACGGAGAGCATGCAAGATCACAAATAACGTAGACATGATAGAATCAATAATCAATCTTGACGTAGTACTCAATATCCATCGGATCCCAACAAACACAACATGTAGGATTACATAAAGATGATCTTGATCATGATAGGAAGCTCACAAGATCTAAACATGGTAGCATAAAGAGGAGAAACGACTATCTAGCTACTGCTATGGACCCATAGTCCAAGGATGAACTACTCACGCATCACTCCGGAGGCTGGCATGGTGATGAAGAAGGCCTCCAGGGTAATCTCCCCTCTCGGACAGGGTACCGAGAAGAGCTTCAGATCCCTCCCGATCTAGGGACGATGGTGGCGGTGGCTACGAACTTTTTCATGGATTTCGGATCGGGTACTTAGGGTTTCTGCCTCGGGGGGTTTATATAGGCGAGAGGGCAAGGTTGGTTGAGGGCCAGGGGCCCACACCATTCCCTGGCACGACCTTGGGTGGGCCCATGTCATGGGGTGGTTTGGCCGCCCTGTGGCGCCTCTTCGTACCCCCTCTGGACTCCGTATTTGTCACAGTAAAATATTGACTTCCGCTTTTGTTCCGTCCAATTCCGAGAATATTTCCTTACTAGCTTCTTTGAAAAAAACAGCAGAAAACAGGAACTGGCACTGTGGCATCTTGTCAATAGGTTAGTTCCAAAAAATGTATAAAAATGCCTCAAAGTGTAGACAAAACATAACATAGTTGGTACAAAACATGCATGTAGCATAAAAAATTATAGATACATTTATGACGTATCAGTGGGAAAGTTCCCAACTCTTCCCCTTGGTGGCCGAGTTGGGGGGGGGGGTACACAGCTAGGGCTGGGAATACTTGGCCGGCTTCCCCCACCTATATAAGGAGGGGTGGGGCGCACCCCCACACCCCTTGTCCCTGGCGCCCCTTCCTCCCAAACCCTAGCTGCCTCTCTCTTCCCTCCTCCATCACCCGGCGCTGGCTTAGGTGAAGCCCTGCAAGGATTCTCCTCCACCACCACCATCACGACGTCGTGCTGCTGGGATTCCGAGGAGATCTACTACCTTTGTTGCCCTGCTGGAACTGAGGGAGGAAGGTCTTCATCGACTCCGTACGTGTGACCGACTGCGGAAGCGCTGCCGGAACGCAGTGACAGAAGGATCGTCTACACGATCTTGAGATCGGCAAGTGATTGACTACATCAACCATGAAAATCTAATCTCGTTAAATGCTTTGGATCTACGAGGGTTAGTTCTCTTCAATCTCGTTGCACTGATCTCGTGGATTAGATCTTGGCTTTGCCATAGATTGGATCTTGGTTTTATGTGTTCTTGCGATAGAATTTTTTGTTTTCCATGCAATGAACCCTACAGTGGTATCAGAGCCGTGTCTATGTATAGATCTGTTGCACGAGCAGAACACAATGGTTTTGTGGGCGTTGATGCTTTTGTTGTCGCTTGCTTTTCGTGTACTTTGCATCTTGCGGGATGGTGGGATGAAGCGGCCCAGGCTAACCTTACATGTCGTCGCACATGAGACTTACTCCACACTCAACATGCAACTTGTATTGCACAAGTGGCTTTGCGGGTGTCTGTCTCTCCCACTATAGTTATGACTCAATTTACAATGGGCAGTTGAAAAGACTTGTATCAGCGCTGTGGTTCTTGTTCGTAGGTAAGAACGGTTCTTTTTCAAAATCCCCAAGCCACATAAAACATGCAAAGAAAATTAGAGGCGTCTAACTTGTTTTTGCAGGGCATGTGATGTGATATGGCCATGATGTGATTATGATTATATTTGATGTATGCAATGATACTTATTGTAAGTTGGCAACCGGTAGGAGCCTAATGGTTATCTTTAAATTTGTTAAGACCTGCATGTCTAATAATCATGTAATAGCTTAATTCCAAGTATTTGTAATAGTTTCTGTTGGTGATGGGCAACCATGAAGCGGCGCCACGGACCTTGATGAAATTCTGGTGATGATGGAGATCATGTCTGTGCTTTAGAGATGGAGATCAAAGGCACAAGAAGAAAGGCCATATCTTATCACATATTATGAATTGCATGTGATGTTAATCCTTTTTATGTATCTTGTATTGCTTAGATCGCGACAATATCATTATAAGATGACCCCTCTCACTAAATATCAAGTAATAAAGTGTTTGTCCTTAGTAGGCACCGTTGATAAGACTCGTCGTTTCGAAGCATCACGTGATGATCGGGCGTGATAGATTCTATGTGTGCATACAACGGGTGTAAGCCAGATTTGCACATGTGGATACTAAGGTTAACCTTGACGAGACTAGAATATACAGACATGGCCTCGGAACACGGATTACCGAAAGGTAATGCATGTGTCATATGGATGATATGATGAACATGTTGACCGTTTGCCTTTGTAGCTACATCATCTGTCGTGATGATCGGACTTGGTGTAGTGGATTTGGTTCGTGTAATCACCAAAATGACTCGAGGGATGTTGTTTTGTGTGGGAGTTCAAATATTAATATGATTAAAGTTGAACACAATTTATCATAAATTTAATCAAATTGAATTTGCATAATTTGTTGTAGTCATTGGCATCCGTTCACCACCTTACGCTTAGTTATAATTGAGATAATAGAACTATAGAATTCCAGATAGTTACTTTACAAAGTGGTATCGTATTGTTTTGAGTGTCAATCTAAAGTTTAAAAGTCCTACTGCAAACTTTTAGCAAACTCCCTTTACTCCGTGAAGTTTAATAATTGGTATTAAATCAAGAGTAACAATTCTAGTGCTAGTATCTAAAGTATCATGTTTGCCTCCATGATTCTTGATATTCAAAAGATTGTTTCAATATCAATGTTATCTAGGAGCTGAAAGAATTGTTTCAGCAACCATCATGTGTGAAAGATATTGCGATATCTAAAACAATGTTTTGGTTGGAATATAGAGTATAATTTGGCAAAATTTATGTTCTCATATTTGATGAGAATTTGCGAAGGTTGGAGATGCTAGACATCCTAATCATCCAAAAGGTTTTGGAAAGCCACTTTATACTCACGATTCACCTTTATAAGCTATAGTAGCTAGATCATGAAAGTTGTCATGATAAGGATAAATAGAAGATGTGGGTAAAATGTTTACTACACTGAAAGATTACTTAAGAATGGATTTAGAAAGAACGCCAAACATTTGATGATGGTGATCTACTTCAAAGTGCAAGTCCAAAGGTATTAGTATTTGTCTATTTGACTATACACACTTTGGACTATGTTTCATGTGTATGACGTCACTATTGATGTTGATAGATTCTTTTAAAAGGGAAAGGAAATGCTAAAAGAGCATCTTTGAAATATTTGGCGAAAAGATAAAAGGTTGGAAATGTCCAGCTTAGGTATATGGAAGATATACAGGTTATGGTTGTATTATTTGCCAATTAGACAATGTGGTGCTTGGGTATTGGATACCGAATTGGTTGGTGTGAAATGTCATACAGAACAACACAATTCATGAACTGCAATGGACTACGTAACCAGAAAGAGAATATGTGATAATGTTCATCAAAAACAAACAAAGGTGTTGTTGTATTTCTCATTGACATCAAAGCTTACCTTCAAGATTTGTTTCAATAATTGTTATTTCGATCAGGTATTATGAGAACAAAAGGATATTCAAATAATTACCGTGTTTCATATAATGT
This sequence comes from Avena longiglumis, assembly GCA_030063025.1. Classification (NCBI taxonomy): domain Eukaryota; kingdom Viridiplantae; phylum Streptophyta; class Magnoliopsida; order Poales; family Poaceae; genus Avena; species Avena longiglumis. The sequence continues at coordinate 143,231,870 of CP125978.1, read as the reverse complement.
GGATGATTTACAAGTCTTGTTGGAGAAATCACGTCCATAAAACTTATGCTAAAAATGTTGAAAGACAAATGATTAAAAGATCACTTAAGAAGTGACATCGCTGTAATTATATTGGAAAGAAAACATGAAGAAAATTCATGCTGATGGAATTTTGGAGTCTTGTGATTTTAATCAAATGACGCTTGTGAGACTTTCCTAGATATAATTAAAACTCCGTTCATAGGCCAAAAGGAACGGATGACTAACTTATTGGAATTTGTACATATTAATGTATGTAGTCCATTAAGTGTAGTCGTGAGCGATGGATTTCAACTTCACATGCTTTCTTCGGTAATTTGAGTGAATACATGTGTATATTTACTTAATGAGGAAGAAGTGTGAATTATTTGAAAATGTTCAAAAACTTTCAAGATGAAGTGTAAAATCATTGTAACAACAAAATAAAGAATTTATGATTGGATCATAAAGGAATATATTTGAGTTACAAGTTTAGCATAACACCTAAGATTTGAGAAATCGTTCCATGGATTTGCATTTCCCGAAACACCATAGGAGTATTGAGTGTTCGAGATATGTAATGAAACCTTGTTTGACATGATGAGATTAAAGGTGTTAGTTATAAAACTGCCATTATATTTTAAAGATTAAAAGCTTTAGTGATGTAGAGCCCCTCCTTTATAAAGGAAAGGATCCCTGTGATTGCAATGCTAGTCCCTGGATCAATGCTAGCATCCACAGTTTAAGATGAAGTACACAGATATAAAGGTCGTTTATTACATTCATTCCAGAGATAAAACATAGTCTTTTACAACTCATGGCCATAAGCCTAATACAAAAGTTTAAGGAATAAGCAAATAAACACAAGTCTTAATCTTCATGTGCCACAGGCAAGCATGTTGAGTGTAGACTCATGACTCCTAATCATCATCGGAGTAACCTGCAACATCACAAGTTACAGCCACAGAGGGTCAATACTTTGGAATAGTATTGGCAAGTGATACCTTAGTATATTTTAAGTGGACTATATTACTATATGCATTTTGGCTAAGTGTAGCTTGGCTTGCTTTGCTTGAAAATAGGTTTTACCTATTAGTTGAAATCACTAAGTTTTCTTTGTCAAAACATTCCCAAAGAACCACCAATAGACATTGGGGTCCTTCACCCTTGTTCACCCATAAATTTTACTTAGAAGTTGGAGTGATGAGATTCTTGTAGCTTCCATGTCTTGATGCTCAAAAGTGTCCATTGCCTTGGACTAGGCTAAGTACTTAGGTTTTCCATCTCTGAGAGGTTGTGCACTTTCCCCACAGACTTGGTTTCCCAAGACAGGACCTTTGAAGCCTTTCCTTAGTCAAATGGGACGTTCCAACCTATCATCCCATCTACCACCAACTGTCCAAATGACTAAGTTCTAGCAACCTATATGATCAAGGCAGAGCCCATATTGCCAAGTGGTTGCACTGTAAGCTTTCTCAACACTTGGCCTCCAAATCCCTTTGTGCCTGGGTGGCTTACCACAAGTGAGATACACAACCCAAGTCCATGGCCTTGTGTAACCACTCAACATAACCCATTCTTCCATTCCACCCAGGAGGTTCATTTGACTTAGTGGTTTTATTAGGAAAGTATAAGTCTCATGACTTAGAAATATTTTCATCATAGTAAGTGTAGATTTTCACCATCCCTTGTTTGCTATATAGCTAGGCTAAGCAAGGCATGGCAACTTATCATAGGGGAAAAATTCCTTAGCAATTCTACTATTCTAAACTATATAGGATTTCCCAATTTTTAGCATTAGACAAAATAACATGCAAACAAAATATCTAATGCTAGTTCAAAACATAGGTTAGAAATATTCATGAAAATATCACTTGCCTTGGTAGTGGGGAGAGATGCACTCTTAACAATCACAATCACTAGCAAAATCTACAAGAAAAATTATAGCATTCAATTTCACACAATATATTCAATCAAAAATAATATGAATGCATGCATGCTAGAATTTTACTAAGTGGTGATTTTGGAAATTTTTACCAAGCATGTGCATGATACTGAAACATAACAGGACACAAAATTTGCAAAACAAACTTATTTAACTTTAAAATCGATTACCAAAACAAATCTATACTCAAAATAACTTTAAATAAGATTCCACAAATAAAGTCATTTTAATGGTTACTATTTGTCAAACAAATTGGATATTCAGAAAGGTCTTGTTTCACTGAATCCAACGGTATAAAATTTGTAAAAATCTAACGTGGCATTCAAAAGTAATAGCAGTTTAAAGTTTGGATCAAAATCTGGTTTTAAATTCTGTTTTTGAATTATATCCTGCCACGCGTCACAACCTCACTGGCGCGTACCGGTTCGTGTGGATCGCGATCTGTGGACCGCACGATCTAAGTGGGATCTGGCGGCTCAGATGCGCGCTTACCCCTTCGTTTAAAGTTCTATCCTAGCCCTACGATGCAGATCCAACGGTCTAAATCACTAAGCCAGAAACTGGCGGCGCTTAGTGGCTGTGCGCGGCGGCGACGACCAGACGGTGGCGGCGCCGGCGGTACAGATCACTAGGAGGATAGGGAAGGTACTCACCGAGACCGCAAGGACGTGGGGATGCTCAACTCGTGCACAGCTCGGCAAGGGGCGCTCAGGGTTGCGGTGAATTCCTCGCCGGAGTTGGATCTGGCAACGGCGGCTCTGCTTGAGGTCGAAGGCGACGTTGTGGATCGCTAGGATGCAAACGGAGGATGTGGTTAGATGCAGAAGACCACGGCGAAGACGTGTGCGTGGCAAGCAGGGTTCGGGACGGTCTGGACTTACCGCTGAAGCTCGCCGGAGTTGGAGCTGGAGACGGTGGGCGGTCAGTCATCGACGTTGCTGGAGCTACAGGTCATGCGAAGGTAAACGGAGTGTGTCAGTAGATGCGCCGCGACTCACTGGACAAGACAGCATGAAAGAGGGGCAGAGGGAAACACAAGACTCACCGGAATTCGCCGGCGCAGTCGTCGGAGACGGCGGGGTTGCAGAGAGCAATGCGCGCAGCCTGGGGGCGTTCTGTGCTTGGGGTTTGGGGGAAAAGAGAGAGGGGGCAGAGGGGGTTTATGTAGCCAGCTCGCGAGCGAGAATCACTCGAGCTTTAACTCGAATTTAAGCCGCGTAATCAACAGGAAACGGCCGCGTTGATTTGGGGACGAACAGGTCGTGGGGGGGTGGAGACGACGATGCTCGGGTGGGCCGCGGTTGTCAGCGAGAGAGGGAAGTGGAAGCGGGTCCCCTCTGTCAGTGAGTTGGTGGGTGCGAGAGTGGGTAAAGAAAACGGTTCGCGGGGTGTGTACTACTGGGCTGGTCTGGGCCGTGTTGGGCTGGGTCGGCCAGATTGGCTGGTTTGGCTATTTTTTTCTTCTTAATTCTTTTTCCTTTTCAGATTGAATTTCTAGAAATGGTTTTAAAACCCAAATTCAAATCTGTTTGAAACCAAAGCTTTACATGACTTTTGTACAATAAATCTTGCTCTTAAATAGGTGTTAAACACATCTGAACACTTCTGAACATTTGGGTCTTTTGCAAATAAATTAAAACTATGCCTTTAAGATAATAGGCATAAAATTTGTTTTTAATTCATATTTTGCTTTGCTACTATGCTCAAACTTTTGGAAATCACTTGTGTTTGGATTCTAAACAATAATGAAGGATAATTAGCATTTTTTTCCAACAATAATTAGCACAAAGGCTAGGGTTTCCTTACATAAAATAATGAGTCACAATTGCTCCTGTTTCTGAAATGATTTTGAGAAAAACCCTAAATGATGATGAATGCAAGGATGATATGAATGAGTTTTGGAATATGAATTTAGGGATGTTACAAATCTAACCCCCTTAAGATGAATCTCGCCCTCGAGATTCGGGTTGGCTAGCAAATAGGTGAGGGTGGTCTTTCCGAAGATCATCTTCTCTTTCCCATGTTGCTTCCTCTTCGGAGTGATGATTCCATTGTACCTTGCAAAACTTGATAGTTTTAGTCCTTGTAACTCTTTCTGCGGTCTCAAGAATCTTGACAGGCTTTTCCTCATAGGTGAGATCACTTTCTAGCTGGACTTCTTCCAAAGGTATGGTATCCTTCAGAGAAGTTTCCTCCATTTCTGGGTGACATTTCTTAAGCTGACTCACATGAAATACATTATGGACAGCTGATAGAGATTCTGGCAATTCAACTTCATATGCAACTTCTCCCTTGCGACTTAGAATCTTGAATGGCCCAACATATCTTGGTGCCAACTTTCCTTTGACTCCAAATCTTTTCACTCCACGGAGTGGTGATACCCTGAGATAAGCTCTATCCCCAACTTCGTAGGTGACTTCTCTACGCTTAGAATCTGCGTAGCTTTTCTGTCGGGACTGTGCTACCTCCAACCTGTCCTTAACCAATTTGACCTTTTCTTCGGCATCTTTGATAAGATCAGGTCCAAATAAACTTCTCTCTCCCACACCATTCCATAGTAATGGGGTGGTACATTTCCTTCCATAGAGTAACTCAAATGGTGCCATTCCAATACTAGCTTGATGACTATTGTTGTAAGAGAACTCTGCGTAAGGCAAGCTTTCATCCCAACTTGCTCCATAGTCTAAAGCACAGGCTCTCAACATGTCTTCAAGAATTTGATTAGTCCTTTCCGTTTGTCCGTCAGTTTGGGGATGAAAGGCAGTACTGAATTCCAACCTCGTTCCCAAAGATTCATGAAGCTGTCTCCAAAAGTGAGAAGTGAACTGTGTTCCTCTATCTGACACAATACTCTTAGGCACACCGTGAAGGCATACAATTCTGCTCATGTAGATTTTTGCTAACTTGGCACTTGTATAAGTTGTCTTCACGGGTATAAAATGAGCCACTTTAGTTAAGCGATCCACTACCACCCATATGGAATCATACCCTGACCTGGTCCTTGGTAATGAAATCCATACCAATATTTTCCCATTTCCATTCAGGAATAGGCGTTGGTTGAAGCAAACTGCTGGTTTCGATGCTCGCTTTACTCTGCACACATCACACAAAGCAATATGTTCGGCGATGTCCCTTTTGAGATTGTTCCACCAAAATCTTTATTTCATGTCCATGTACATCTTGGTGTTTCCCGGGTGAATAGAATACGGAGAGTTGTGAGCTTCTTGTAAAATCAGTTTCCGCAGCTCCGGGTCTTGTGGAACGCATATACGTTTCCCATGCCATAAGGTACCTTGTTCGTCTATATGGAAACTCTTAGCTTTCCCTAGACTTATATTTTCCTTAATCTTTTCAATTTCCTTATCGGTCTTCTGAACTTCTCGGATCTTGTCCAATAAAGTGGGTTGAACATCTAAGGACATGAGATGTCCTTCTGGCACAATCTCCAATCTGAGCTCTTTGAATTGATTACACAAATCATCTGGCAATTCTCCTTTGGTAAGGCCATTCACAAAAGTCTTACGACTTAGAGCATCTGCTACTACGTTAAACTTTCGGGTGGTATTGCAAACTTAAGTCGTAATCCTTAATAAGTTCTAGCCATCTCCTTTGTCTCATATTGATTTCCTTCTGGGTGAATATATACTTCAAACTCTTATGATCGGTGAACACTTCACATCGCTTTCCCAAAAGGTAATGTCTCCATGTTTTAAGTGCATGGACGACAGAGGCTAACTCCAAATCATGAGTAGGATAGTTTACTTCATGAGTTTTGAGTTGTCTCGAAGCATAGGCTACGACTTTACCATCTTGCATAAGTACGGCACCCAAACCTTGATGAGACGCATCACAATACACTTGGAAATCTTTTTCCAAATCTGGCAGACATAGAACTGGTGCTGTCACAAGTCTCTTCTTCAACTCTTGGAAGCTGACTTTGCAACCTTCGGTCCAAGCAAATTTCTTGTCCTTCTTTAGCAATTCCGTCATTGGCTTAGCAACCTTTGAGAAATTTTCAATGAACCTTCTGTAGTAACCCGCTAAGAGGAAACTACGAACTTCTTTTACATTCTTGGGAGATTCCCATTACATCACAAATGAAACCTTAGCAGGATCAACTGCTACACCATCTTTTGTCATAACATGACCAAGAAAACCAACTTCCTCTAACCAAAACTCACACTTGCTGAATTTGGCATAAAGTTTATGTTCTCTTAGCTTTTCAAGTATCAAGCGCAAGTGTCTTTCATGTTCTTCCTTGCTCTTGGAGTAGACCAAGATGTCATCGATGAAAACGACAACGAACTTGTCTAGGAATTCCATGAACACCTTGTTCATCATATTCATGAAGTACGCCGGAGCGTTGGTTAGACCGAAAGGCATCACAGTGTACTCATACAATCCATACCTTGTGGTGAATGCTGTCTTAGGTATGTCTTGCTCTCTTATCTTGAGTTGAAAATAGCCTGACCGAAGATCAATCTTCGAGAACACACATGCTCCTTCTAACTGATCAAACAAGTCGTTGATTCTTGGCAAAGGATATTTGTTCTTGATGGTCACCTCGTTGAGAGAACGGTAGTCAATACACAATCTTTGTGTTCTATCCTTCTTCTCCACAAACAATACTGGGGCTCCCCAATATGAAGAACTTGGTTGAATAAACCCTTTCTGCAACTGTTCTCCTAGCTGCTTCTTGAGCTCTTTCAGTTCGTCAACTGACATTTTGTATGGTCTCTTAGCTATTGGTCCAGAACCTGGTACCAAATCTATCAGAAACTCCACATCTCTATATGGTGGCATCCCTGGTAATTCTTCCGGAAATACATCCGGATACTCACACACAATTGGCACACTGTCCATGCTAACCCCCTTAAGAGAATTCAGCTTGCTTCCTTTGGGTTCAAAGTTTGACTTGAATTTTATTCTTTTTCCTTCTGGGGTTGTGAGTGAAACTGTACAATTGGCACAATCTAATACTCCCTCATACTTAGCGATCCAATCCATTCCCAAAATTACATCCAATCCTTGGGAATTCAGAATTATTAGGTTCACTGGAAACTTATGTTTCCCAAACTCTATGACTAAGTCATGACATCCTGAGTTTACTATCATTTCTCCACCCGGAGAACTTACTCTTATAGGACACCCAATGGTTTCTACCGGTAGTTCATTTCTTTCAACGAATGCTTTTGATATGAATGAATGAGATGCACCGGTATCAAAGAGTACAAATGCTGAAATTGAATTGAGTCGAACTTACCAAGAACGGCATCAGGCTCCTCATAGACCTCCTCCACATTGATGTGGTTAACCTGTCCTTTCTGGAAAGGATTTGGCTTGTTAGGTCCTTCCACTTTGTTCTCAGGGCACTCATTAGCATAGTGTCCCAGCTTCTTGCATTTGAAGCACTCCACTTGGTGATGTCCTTTTAACATGCTGACTTCCACTTCCACTACCATTCCCACTGTGGTGGCTCTTATGTCCACTCTTGTGGTTCTTGTACTTGTCATTGTCATGACTGCGGTGATGCTTGTTGTCATGACGGTTGTGGTTGTGGTGCTTGTTGAATTTCCCATGCTTATGGGATCTGTCGCCATGTCATCATAGTGAGATCGTTTGTGAGACGATCCCGAGCTGTGCTTGTCGGAGTGTTTCCTCTTCCTACTCTCGACTTGCTTCATTTTACTTTCCAAAATAGCAGCCTTGTCACACAAAGACTGATAAGTTGGAACATATGCCACAGACAACTGTAGGTTCAGCTCATCATTCAAACCCTCCAAGAACTTTTCTTTTCTTTTGGCATCTGTATCAACTTCATCTGGTGCATAGCGCGCCAGATTGTTGAATTCTTCTATGTACTCATCCACGCTGCGGTGGCGTTGCTTCAGGTTATGAAACTCCTTCTTTTTCAGACTAATCATTCCTGATGAGATATGAGCAGTGCGAAAGCCATCTTCAAAGATGTCCCAAGTCACTTCATCAATAGGAGTGGTGATTTGGAAGTTGTCCCACCATGTGGCGGCTGGTCCTTCCAATAGATGTGCTGCGAACCTGACTTTTTCAGCATCCGTGCAACCCACGGTCACTAAGTCCTTGTTCACAGAACGTAGCCAGTCATTGGCTACCATTGGATCAGTTGTTCCCGAAAACTTTGATGGCCTCAGACGCAGAAATCTGGTGAGCATATCAAAACCCGGAGGGTTGTTGTTGTTGTTGTTATTGTTGTTGTTGTTGTTGTTGTTGGGGTTGTTGTTGTTGTTGTTATTCTGGTTCTGGATGAATGTTGTCATCATTTGCATAAGCTGTGTTTGTGCATTCATCATTTGTTGCATTTCCGGGGTGATGTTGTTGGGGTTGGGGTTGGGGTTTGCGCGACGGTGAGGCATCTGTGGTTTGTTCAAATAGATAAGAATGAGATACCCATAGATGTTTTATGCACAATACATCGTAAGCAAACACATAACAAACAACATAAGAATAAAAGTTCAACAACCACATAATAAGTTCATGAAGTAAAACACACAAGTGGCAAGCCATCCACATGTCGGATGGTCCAATAATAAGTTCACAATAACAAGTACGAATATGAAAGATAAACGAGTAGTCAAGTCTACTCATCAGCATCAATCTCCTCCTCGACGAAGGTAAGACCTGTGTTCTCCATCGCGGTCTTGTTCTCCTCAATCGTAGTGGTCAAGGAATCGACCTTGGCCTTGAGAGCCCTCTTCCGGGCGAAGCCTCTCAATAACCATCTCTGCTGCTCAAGCTCGAAGTCCTTGGACTTGTTCCTCGGTCATGTCCCGGATTTTCTTGTTCCTATCCGGACGCGCGTTTCTCCCGACTCTTGAACTTGCGGTCCTGGGCCTCTAACTTTGTCTCCATTTCTTTGATCATCTCATCCTCTTTGCGAAAAGCTTGTCCTTCTCGCGGTGCTGTACACAAGCTCGTCATTGCCAAGCATGACGTTCGTGTCCACGTGTCCACGTGCCTGAGGAGAGTCTCTAAGTCCTGGAGATAGAGACGTATCGGCTCTGCCGTGTCCCTCGAGTCGTCCTCAAAGTCGATGGAATCCCCATCAACATCACGCCTTCCGAAGACGTGGAAGTGAGTGCCCTAACCTGTCGGGAGTGACGGCCTAACAAGCGTCCTATCAGGTCCTGCATGACTACCTCCATGCCTCTCTCCCTGTCGTCGTGCATCAGCTTGAAGACGATGGCCTTTGTAGTAGGCTCAGTCTGGCGTCCTGGCTGATTCACCTTGAATCCCTAGAGGTCCTTCCTCTCGAACTTGGTGAGTGGGTACACCGTGATGGTGGGAAGAGGGAGATCGAGCAAAGTGGTAAGCTCAATGATACGGGGTCCGAAACGAGTAACCTGGAACTCCTCAATAGTGCTGACGGCAATAGGCATCTATTTACAAAATTGAAAAGTTAGAACAACACTATTTTTAAGATGAATACAAAACAACCATCTCATACATAACCATGGAACATAAATTTCACACAAGTCATGCATACATAAATCCATTACATCAAACAAGGTCCAATTTATTTAAGGTATCATTTTGGAAAATAAGGTGATAGATGGTGGTCCACTAACAAGGTGTGCTTATAGGCCTATCTCACTGGATCTGGTGGCTATCACAATGTTCCTAGAGGCAATCCACCTATCTTGCTCACATGATTCCATCACTAAGTCTATTATATCTCCCCTTAACTCTTGGTTGGTGGCTTCCAACTCTTGGGTAAGTTCCTTCTCTTTCTCTAAGTCTTTTTGGAGTTTGAGCATTCTGCACTTGACTCTAGCACTTAGTTCTTTGATAGTCCTCCAAGCTGCATCTCTGGCTGACTCAAAGAATGTGGTGTGCATTTTAGTGTTGGTGTACATGCAGAATCCCCTTTCCTTGTGGTTGTATTCCTTGTTTTTGTACAAGTGAAGTTGCACCCACCAATACTCCACTCCTTCATCCATCACTAGAAAGCCCTTGTACACAGCTGCACCATGTGCTTCCATTGCCACCATGAGGTCCTTGAGTATATTGGGAAACTCAGTTTCACACTCCAAGGTCATGGTCATGAGTGGTCCTTTCTTCACGGCTTCGTTGATGGAGTTCATCTACAAATGGAGTTTGAGAATGAAAAGATTAGAAAAGTTTTACGAGAAGAATAGACAAGTGTACAAGTAGTTGAACATTTTTCCTTAATGGTTTTCAATCCTAGGGTCATAATCCTACAGGCAACACAGTGCTCTGATACCATCTGTAGAGCCCCTCCTTTATAAAGGAAAGGATCCCTGTGATTGCAATGCTAGTCTCTGGATCAATGCTAGCATCCACAGTTTAAGATGAAGTACACAGATACAAAGGTCGTTTATTACATTCATTCCAGAGATAAAACATAGTCTTTTACAACTCATGGCCATAGGCCTAATACAAGAGTTTAAGGAATAAGCAAATAAACACAAGTCTTCATCTTCATGTGCCACAGGCAAGCATGTTGAGTGTAGACTCATGACTCCTAATCATCATCGGAGTAACCTGCAACATCACAAGTTACAGCCACAGAGGGTCAATACTTTGGAATAGTATTGGCAAGTGATACCTTAGTATATTTTAAGTGGACTATATTACTATATGCATTTTGGCTAAGTGTAGCTTGGCTTGCTTTGCTTGAAAATAGGTTTTACCTATTAGTTGAAATCACTAAGTTTTCTTTGTCAAAAACATTCCCAAAGAACCACCAATAGACATTGGGGTCTTCACCCTTGTTCACCCACAAATTTTTACTTAGAAGTTGGAGTGATGAGATTCTTGTAGCTTCCATGTCTTGATGCTCAAAAGTGTCCATTGCCTTGGACTAGGCTAAGTACTTAGGTTTTCCATCTGCAGAGGTTGTGCACTTTCCCCACCAGACTTGGTTTCCCAAGACAGGACCTTTCAGAAGCCTTTCCTTAGTCAAATGGACGCGTTCCAACCTATCATCCCATCTACCACCAACTGTCCAAATGACTAAGTTCTAGCAACCTATATGATCAAGGCAGAGCCCATATTGCCAAGTGGTTGCACTGTAAGCTTTCTCAACACTTGGCCTCCAAATCCCTTTGTGCCTGGGTGGCTTACCACAAGTGAGATACACAACCCAAGTCCATGGCCTTGTGTAACCACTCAACATAACCCATTCTTCCATTCCACCCAGGAGGTTCATTTGACTTAGTGGTTTTATTAGGAAAGTATAAGTCTCATGACTTAGAAATATTTTCATCATAGTAAGTGTAGATTTTCACCATCCCTTTTTTTCTATATAGCTAGGCTAAGCAAGGCATGGCAACTTATCATAGGGGAAAAATTCCTTAGCAATTCTACTATTATAAACTATATAGGATTTCCCAATTTTTAGCATTAGACAAAATAACATGCAAACAAAATATCTAATGCTAGTTCAAAACATAGGTTAGAAATATTCATGAAAATATCACTTGCCTTGGTAGTGGGGAGAGCTGCACTCTTCACAATCACAATCACTAGCAAAATCTACAAGAAAAATTATAGCATTCAATTTCACACAATATATTCAATCAAAAATAATATGAATGCATGCATGCTAGAATTTTACTAAGTGGTGATTTTGGAAATTTTTACCAAGCATGTGCATGATACTGAAACATAACAGGACACAAAATTTGCCAAAACAAACTTATTTAACTTTAAAATCGATTACCAAAACAAATCTATACTCAAAATAGCTTTAAATAAGATTCCACAAATAAAGTCATTTTAATGGTTACTATTTGTCAAACAAATTATATATTCAGAAAGGTCTTGTTTCACTGAATCCAACGGTATAAAATTTGTAAAAATCTAACATGGCATTCAAAAGTTATAGCAGTTTAAAGTTTGGATCAAAATCTGGTTTTAAATTCTGTTTTTGAATTATATCCTGCCACGCGTCACAACCTCACTGGCGCGTACCGGTTCGTGCGGATCACGCTCTGTGGACCGCACGATCTAAGTGGGATCTGGCGGCTCAGATGCGCGCTTACCCCCTTCGTTTAAAGTTCTATCCTAGCCCTACGATGCAGATCCAACGGTCTAAATCACTAAGCCAGAAACTGGCGGCGCTTAGTGGCTGTGCGCGGCGGCGACGACCAGACGGTGGCGGCGCTGGCGGTACAGGTCACTAGGAGGATAGGGAAGGTACTCACCGAGACCGCAAGGACGTGGGGATGCTCAACTCGTGCATAGCTCGGCAAGGGGCGCTCAGGGTTGCGGTGAATTCCTCGCCGGAGTTGGATCTGGCAACGGCGGCTCTGCTTGAGGTCGAAGGCGACGTTGTGGTTCGCTAGGATGCAAACGGAGGATGGGTTTAGATGCAGAAGACCACGGCGAAGACGTGTGCGTGACAAGCAGGGTTCGGGACGGTCTGGACTTACCGCTGAAGCTCGCCGGAGTTGGAGCTGGAGACGGTGGCGGTCAGTCGTCGACGTTGCTGGAGCTACAGGTCATGCGATGGTAAACGGAGTGTGTCAGTAGATGCGCCGCGACTCACTGGACAAGACAGCATGGAAGAGGGGCAGAGGGAAACACAAGACTCACCGGAATTACGCAGCGACGTCGGAGACGGGGTTGCAGAGAGCAATGCGCTGCACTGGGGCGTGCTTGGGGTTTGGGGGGAAAAGAGCGGGGGGGCAGAGGGGGTTTATGTAGCCAGCTCGCGAGCGAGAATCACTCGAGCTTTAACTCGAATTTAAGCCACGTAATCAACAGGAAACGGCCGCGTTGATTTGGGGGACAACAGTCGTGGGGTGGAGACGACGATGCTCGGGTGGGCGGTTGTCGTGAGAGAGGGAAGTGGAAGCGGTCCCTCTGTCTGAGTTGGTGGGTGCGAGTGGGTAAAGAAAACGGTTCATGGGTGTGTACTCTTCGGGCTGGTTGGGCCGTGTTAATGGGTCGGCCGATTGGCTGGTTTGGCTATTTGTTTTCCTTCTTAATTCTTTTTCCTTTTCAGATTGAATTTCTAGAAATGGTTTTAAAACCCAAATTCAAATCTGTTTGAAACCAAAGCTTTACATGACTTTTGTACAATAAATCTTGCTCTTAAATAGGTGTTAAAAACATCTGAACACTTCTGAACATTTGGGTCTTTTGCAAATAAATTAAAACTATGCCTTTAAGATAATAGGCATAAAATTTGTTTTTAATTCATATTTTGCTTTGCTACTATGCTCAAACTTTTGGAAATCACTTGTGTTTGGATTCTAAATAATAATGAAGGATAATTAGCATTTTTTTCCAACAATAATTAGCACAAAGGCTTGGGTTTCCTTACATAAAATAATGAGTCACAATTGCTCCTGTTTCTGAAATGATTTTGAGAAAAACCCTAAATGATGATGAATGCAAGGATGATATGAATGAGTTTTGGAATATGAATTTAGGGATGTTACAAGTGACTACCGCTTTTACACTGAAAAGAGCACCATCGTGATCCATTGAAATGATACCATATAAGTTATGATTTGGGATAAAACCCAAGTTTGTCCTTTCTTAAAAATTTGGTATGCTAAGCATACATAAAATCTTTACAACCAAAGTAGGATGAGCATGTATTTGTATGTTATTTCGAATATCGTTGGGTATTCCTCCATAACACCGAAGACAAAAGTGTTTCTCTCTTAGAATGTCAAGTTTCTTGAGAAGGAAGTTTTCGTGAAAAGTTAAGTGGGAGGACAATAGGAATTTGATAAGGTTATTGAAATTAGCTATATGTGTAGAGTTACACAGCACCAGAAAGTGTCCCAGAGGCAGCAACAATGCTCATGGCTCATGTGCCTGAAAGGTTGTGGTCACGAAGGTCTAAGTTCCTATTAAACCGAGTAGGTATGGTGAAATAGTCAAATACTAAGATTTGAGAGTAAATCACTATTATTTGACAATGATGAACCGACTATATGCAAAGAAGCGATGATGGGCCCCGAATCCGTTAAATGGCTTGAAGCTATAAAATCCGTGATAGTTCCATACACGAGTAATCAAGTTTTTAAACATGGAAGACCCTCTGGAATGGTGTAAAACCTCTTAGTCGTATTTATATCTATAAATAGACATGGATGTTTCACATCTATGAAACTATCGACATGTAGGTAAAGAGTTTACGAAAACATTCAAGAAGTTTAATATGACAAGATTTGATCTTTCATAGCAATATTTATTCTAGGCGGATTAATGTAGCAACCACTACATATAATTTTGGTATATGTCAGTTGAACAAAGAAAACAAAGTTCTTATAATAGAATGCTTACCTAGAACGTGTACATGACATGATCCAAAGGGTTTTGTTAATTCAAAGGATGCTAAAAGTGTATGCAAACTTAAATGGTTGAAGTAAGCATCACAGAGTTGGAATCTTCACCGTGATGAAACTGTTAAAAGAGTATAATTTCATCAGAGATGATGAGTATGCTTGCATTTACAAGAAATTAAGTGGGAGCTCTAAGACATATTTATAATACATTATGTGAAAGACATATTGTTGATTGGAAATGATGTATCTTTTATTTACATAGGTTAAGAATTTCATTTTGATGAAAGACTTAGGAAAAACCTGAATATTAGGTATCAATATCTATATGGATAGATTGAGACACTAATATAGTTGTGCCAAATGTACATAGATGAGATATTGAATGAGTTCAATATGTAAACTATGGTAACCCAGCATACCACTGCATGATGTAGTACACTATAGTCATTGACATAACACTAATGAAACACCGTTCACTAGTATTAAATCCCTCAGAGTGGTACGACAGAAACACAGCAGGTCCAAGACATGACTATAGGTTACAACTCGACTCTTTACATAAGATTCAGAGAACACTCTAGGTTAAAGAGAGAGAAAGAAACTTCTTACAAAGAAGGTTAAAAATATAGCAACTCAAAACTATTAGACTAATAAGACAAGCATCTAACTATTTGGATTGTATTGCTGCTGTTGCAATACTCTACAGAAGTGGATTCTATGGCTAGAGATTATATTCTATCTAATCAGCAACTTTTTCTTCACATTATTTGGAGTATATATTGACTTCCTTGACTTCATTAAAGAAATTGATCTGTTGACGAAGACTTTCTTGAGTAATAGTTGATGTAGACATTGTCTGTATTGGCTTTAAAATCTAGCAAGGTTTAAGAAGATACGTTGAGTACGAGCGTACTTAGCAAGTTCACTAAAAAGAAGTGTTTGATGCACTATGTCTACAGCCACATACCATAGGTCATAGGCAATGCAGGTTTTCATAAACATTCATTCAAAGGTTGCTTTTATTCCAAAGAGCTATGTCCGTCATCCTTCATAGGTTTACCAGAACTTTCATGGAGTTCCTTTCCTGCCGCGTTCATAGCTCCTTCCTGAAATAGGGAGTAACAAGTTACAGTTCTTACACTCTGCAGATGTGCGTTACTTTACCCATGAGAGACCTTATCCTTGTTGCACAACCAAGTCATGAGCTTGTTGTAACACCCTCAGAATCGGACCTATGCAAGTTTTAGCAAAATTTGCCAAACCCGTGGAAAGCAAAGTAATAACATTACAAAGAGTCAAGAATAAGATCCAAATCACCTTGAAAGAGGGCCATCGGACAAGATGCAAATGGGGCTAAGAGCCCCAAGAATAACCAATGATCTCAAACCTGCTTAACAAAAGGTGCCGACAAAGGCAAAGAAACAAAGAAGGAGCCAAGATCGAGGCCAGTACACCGAAGGTTAGCTAGACTGTCCACAACCTATAGAGACTGGTAAGAATGACCTATCCGGATCCAACTAACACCAAACAAACCCATAGACCAACGAGGAAGGCAATTTATTTATTCATAAAGTAAACTGTGGCACTTTTAGTTAACCATTCCGTGATAGTTGCAACAATTACTAATCGATATGAATAGCATGAGATATCCCATAAAACCCTGTTGGTACTTTTATTCAAACAAGCAATTTAATTAGCAATTCCATTATAGTAAAGCTGATTACTAGTCATTATAAGTCAAATTTATAACAGAAACTTTAGTTATGCTTGTCTATGATCCATATCCGCGGGCGACAAAGTTTTACCAAACCAAATCAAAACCTAGAGTAGAATAAGCATGGCATAAGCAGTGCAGGATCGTAAATAAAACCTCAAACTAGTTTGTAAATAAGAATGAATCAAGCTCGCTCAGGGGTCCCATATACCTATGTGGATAAGTGGGCGTTAAAACCAAATATTATCTATCACCTATTCAATTTTAGTTGTTAAACAGAAATTAAAGTGACGATAAGTAAAACTAGGATCATCTCCAACATCAACATCTACCAAACAAGTGTCCAAGGCAATATATGGCAAGGGATATCAAGGGTACGGAATCTAGAGCATTAGCAATAGATCGAATAAAGACTATAAAAGTAAGATAGGTAGAAAGGGAGATGCTCTCACATCAACTCAACGGTCCAACCCGCTAAGAAGCAAAACACTAGAAGAAACAATTTAATAAACGTAAGATCGGCATGATGCATGTATGATGGATGACATTAATTAATAGGTTCATGTTGTTTAGAACCCCAGCAATTTAAATGTTGTTTACATGGCAAAAGATAATCAAGTTTAAATGAGGCCAATATGAGACTAGATTTGCCCGCATATGGGCCCCATGTTTAATTATTAGGTGAATCGGCATAAGGCCCCAAACCACATGAATGAATGCATGCAAGACAAGTAAATGTGCAACAAGTTGATATCATGTTATAAAATAGGGTTTATGGGAAGGGGTTCACACATTTAAGGTTATCTTGTTAGGGTTCCTCCGTGAGGAGAACTCGAGGATCCGTCTTGTTGTTCCGCAGCGGGATCTTGGGAAGTTGGGTTCGACGAGGTTCGGCCTCCCCGTGAAGAACTTGTCATGATGATCCATGGTCTCGCGATCTTGGAGAGGTGCGGAAGGAGGATTCGCCATGGGTCCATCGTCACATATTGGAGCCGGCGCGCCTGGGGAGGAGACGGGTGGGTCACACGCCACGCGCGGGGGGGGTTAGAGAGAAATAATTAAATCTTTTATTTAATTTAATTTGAATAAGATACCATAGTTTTATGCAAACAATGCATGATGATACAAATTCAACGCGATTTTCTAGTAGTGGTTTTCACTTCAATGTACAACTATTACTTCGCATAATCGGTGAAAGCAAAGATAAGAGGTGGATTCAAAACACGAGAGGTAAGAGGAGAAAAATAGTTTTGACACTACTCTGTAACACCCTGAAGGACCTATGCAAGTTTTAGCAAAATTTGGACCCACGTAATGAATATATATCAAAGAGTCAAGAATATACAAAGATCCAAATCACCTTGAAAGAGGGAAACAAAGAAGGGAACTCACACCGCTGGCGTTTATTTATTCTTTAGTTAACCATTCCGTGATAGTTGCAACAATTACTAATCGATATGAATAGCATGAGATATCCCAAAACCCAGCAGTTGTTGGTACTTTTATTCACAATTCCATTATAGTAAAGCTGATTACTAGTCATTATAAGTCAAATTTATAACAAGAAACTTTAGTTATGAAACCAAATCAAATATTCAATTTTAGTTGTTAAAAAACTAGGATCATCTCCAACATCAACATCACACAACAAAGATATATAGCAGCGACGCCGCCAAGACCAACGAATAAAGACTATAAAAGTAAGATAGGTAGAAGCAAAACACTAGAAGAAACAGGTTCATGTTGTTTAGAAAACCACATGAATGAATGCATGCAAGACAAGTAAACGCGCGGAAGGACGCCCGCCGCTGCAAACTTCGGGGGGGGGCACCCTTCGCCGGCGGGGCTCGGGGCTCGCGCGGGCGGCCGCGGCGGGCGCGCGAGGGGACGCTGGGACGCCGGGGAGTGAGGCGGAGGGCGCTGGCCGACCCCGGACGCGACGCACGGGAGGCTGCCGCCGGGCGGGAGGGCGCGCGGCGGCGGCGGTTAAGCGCCGCCGCGGGCCGGCGCAGGACGCTCGGGGGGGACGCTGATGCGGGGATGCGGCGCGGCGGTGGAGCCCGAGGAGGCGCGGTGCGGCGCGAGGCACGCAGGAGCGGCGGAGGGCGGCGGGGGCAGGAGGGGGTGGGGCCGGGCCAGAGGTGGGCCGGTGGGGGCTGGCGATGAGCGGGAGGCTGGCCGGGAGAGGAGGCGAGGCGGGAGGGTTCAGCGCTGGGCTGGGCGGGGGAGGAGGCGAGGCGCGGCGGAGGAGGAGGGCGCGGCGAAGGCGGAGGCGGCGCGCGCGCGAGGCGAGAGCGGAGGTGCAGGTGGTAGGTGGTTCCGCGCGGGCGCCGAGGAGAGTTGCGCGGCGCGGGCGTGTGCGGGAGAAGGGGGGGCGGAGGTGGCGCGAGGTCGCCGGCCGGGGCGGCGCGGGGAGAGGACCGCTGGCCGGGTCTGGAACGGGCGGGCTCCGCGGGCGGCGCGACGGGGCGCGGCGTTCCGCCGGGCGGGAAAGGCGGATGCGCGCGCGGCCACGGTGAGAGGAGGGAGCAGCGAGGAGGGAGGCGGGGGTCGAGGGCGCGCGAGGGCTGGGGCGGGGCTGGGGGGGGGGGGCTGGCGCGCGCGCAGCGGCGCTGGACGGCGACGCGAGCCGCCGGCGGCGTGCAAGGCCGGCGAGGGGCGCGGCGCCGCGCGGCTGATATTGCTGCGGGCGGGGGGCGCGCGCGGGCTCGCTCGGCGCTGGGGCCGCTGGGGGCGCGAAGCGCCGGGCGGGCGCGCGAGGCGCGCGAGGGAGGGGAGGCGGAGGGCGGGGCCGGCGTGGCCGCGGCGGAGGCGCGGGGAGGCTGGTGCTGCCGGCCGATGGGCGTGGAGCAAGGCGGGCGTGAGCGGTGCCGGAGACGGGGTTTATGCAAACAATGCATGATGATTAGTGGTTTTGCGGGATGCCACACTTGTCCACACTTCTGTGGTATGGGGCCCAGTCTAAGATCCAAGCCAATCATTGTCATTCAGGCCTACGATAAAACTTGTTTCCAATAGCAGCCTAAGGTGTACAACCCTCATAAATACCAGAAGTTGTGGGACGTTGAGGGATCCGACCCATATCCTGCCAACCCTCTATAAGAGGAGTTACAGCAACGACCCGGCCATCCGTTGGCATGCGAAAGGGAGGCGATCCAGCTGACTTCTCCATCCCATTCCAAACCTCATGGTTAACCGTAATATATGGCACAAGAATCACTGGTGACATTGGTTGTTAAGTCCTGGATATTATGTTCCTTTACCACCAGAACTTCCATAGTAGGTTATTACCTCATGGTAAATAACCTATATTCATATTATTATGAAAATAGTGTTTTCTGACCTTTTTGAAATGCAGGTGATGACAACACTGGATTTGCAAATACTTTACAGAAAATAATCAAAAGACACGAGCAAGTGTGAACTTGCCTTTTGTGATTGCAAGATTATGCATTCAAGGTCTTCAAGACAATAGAAGACCCAATATCTAAAATCAACATCATTGGTCCGGTAAGGACTAATGTTTAAAGAAGCAACATGCTATTATGCATAAGTAATGCTATGCATTTTTATAAAACTCCAGAGTGTATCCCCAATACTTTAAGTGAAGTGAACTTAGTTGATTCCTTTAAGAGTTGGTTCATATTTAAATTTTACATCACAGGAAATGCATTTATAAGGAACTTAAGTTTTGATATACAAGATATAAAAGTAGAGTGCAATAGTAATCTAAGAATGAGATTAGTTGCTATTTGGTTATTATGATGAAAGTCTATGTATTGGGTTGTTTAAGGGTTGAAGGTAATTATTATAGAGTTATTGTTTGAAGTGGCAAAAGGAATAACCTTCGAAGAAAAGGTTTCTTTGGTAAGGTTTAAACAATATTTATGGTTGATAGAATGTGATCGATGTTGTTTGCTTTTATTCGAATAGTTTGGACTTGAGATAATTTAGGTCTTAATTAAAATAGACCAAAGTTAACTATAAAAACATAAGTAGTTTATTAGACATGATGTTTATAAGCTTTTGAGACTAAAGTTAACTTTAAAAGGGTAAATAAACTTAATGTGTAATTTGTTTTAATTATTCCCAACTTTTTAGATTTATGATAAGTATGACTAAGGTGTGGAATTGTTCACTTTATATTTAAGTGGATGACTAGATTAAATTTGTTTTATTATTATGAAAATAACATGCAACTATTTAATGGAAGTATAATTCGGATGATATTATTAATGTGTTAGATTTAAAGTAATGTTAAATATTGTTTATATATTAAGATCATTCCCCCTTAAAATCAGTGAGTGAAGTATAAAATTATCTTTAAGGTCGTGGTTTTGAATTTTGATTTTAAGGTTTTGAAAAGAGTATTATTAAGTTAATGATTTACACTTAAGTTTTATTATAAATCTTAGTTATAGTTTAGAACTTTGATAATTAGATTTTAAAGTTTTAATATTTCTAAAGAAATATAATTATTTCTTACTTAAGAAATGTTTTTTTAAAGAATTTTTAAAATAGGTTATAGATAAGGATTTATTATTTTAAAAAATTTAAAACTTTTCTAGTAATATATTTAATATTTTTCTAGTGTAAAATATTTATTCAAGACATTATTTATTTTTAAGTATTATTTTTATGTTTATAAAATTCAATAAAGGATTAAATGTATTTAAATATTTACTTCAAATTTTATTTATAAAAGATTTAAGTTAGTATTTTTTATAAAATAGTAGATTTATGTTTATACACAACATGATTTTTTATGAATTTTTTAGTGTATTTTATTATAACATTTGGGCCGTTTGGTTGGGCACATGGGCTAGCCTGGCCCATCTGGAGCTGGCTCGGGTCATCCAGACCACGACCGATATCTCTCCTCTCTCTTCTCTTGCACACACGCAACACATCCCCACTCTCCCTCGTTCCTCTGCTGACATGGTTATACCCTACGGGTACGTGACTTCAGCATACCTGGTCTAGCCCAAGGAAGGCCCACAGCAGATATACGCTGGCCCATGAAGATTTTCGGGTGGCCAAGTCCCATGACGCCTTCGGATCCTTGGAGAGCAAGACTAGCATAGATAGGAAATTCAAAGGGGTAAAACCCTAGAACTTGTAACCGACTAGGACTATGCCCGGGACCTGCCTAAGTCTATATAAAGGCCAGGAGGGCACGTCCTAGATCTCTCGACTCATACTTTCGCATACACCTCCACGCCAGATCGAATCTGCGCAACCTGGTTCCAGTTCGCGAGACAAGCAGGAGTAGGGTTTTCCCTCGGGGCTGAACTCAGGTAAATCTCGTGTCCCCTGGTTGATTGTCTGTTAACCGTGCCACGATCTCCAGCATCCCCATCTTCTCCAAAACCCAAGTCCATAACAATGGGCATTGACGAGATTAAACCTCGTCAATTGGCGCTGTCTGTGGGAATAGGGGCCGCTGATTGTGCGATCGTGATGGTCCCGACCCGATCGATCTACAACTCCGCGGCGACGGAGAATCACCTCCTATTTGGCACTTTCGACTTCACCGCGCACTCGCCGGCCACCATGAAGGATTTTGAGCCCGTAGGAGATGGACTCGAAATTTTGTTCGGGAGATTCTGCTTCCAGGTGGAACAAATTGGCACGCTCCGCCTTCCTGAGCGGGTGCCCGTGCCATCGATCAGGCCCGCCTCGTGGGTTCCACACCCCGTGCTACGCACATCACCATCGACAGATGAGTTCTACAACAGCAACAGCTGCAACTCCGATCTGTGCGATCCGCCTTCGGATGAAGGGACCTACGGTTCCGGATCTGAAAGCTGCGTCAGCAGCGAACCGATCTACGAGCGCTACCAATGCGCCGCAGTCATCCAGGAGCAACAAACGCCTAACCCGCCGCCCAACACGAACCCAAACCCGCAGGATAGAAACGGCGAAGCGAAGCCAGTCCCCACCCGAAGGGGAAAACAACGGCCACGTCATCCAACTTAGCAAAGAAGGATGGGTCCAGGCACGCCGTGTCATCGCAGGCGACATAGTCCTACCCGTGGACTCCCCACGTGACCTACTGATGGCATACCACTACCTCCTCATCGAGGAGCACAAGAAGCAAGTCAAGATGCAGGAGACGCTCGAAAAACGCAAGCAAGCAGCCTCCAAGTCCAGCGCGCGACGAGCTGCGCTCTCCGCCATGGCACCCGGCTCTAGCACGAACGGAAACCAGGGAAACAAGCACCGCTCGCGGGTGGAGAACATGGATCCCAAGGAACGCCGTGATGTGACCCGAACTCTCCACACATCGTTCATGGATATGGATGCCGACGGCAACATCATCCCGAAGACACCGCAAGCTGCGATCATGGCAGCCACTGCGTATCTCGCGGCCCACCAACCTCCGGAAGGGGACCCGAAAAGAGCCATGCATAAGTCCGCACTCACCGGACTCGGACTCGTCGGAGCTGCGCTCCACGAAGACGCTCCTGCGGAGCCGAAGAAGAAAGCTCCGGTCAGGCGCGACCGGAGCCCCACCCCTTCATCCGAAGAGGAGGAGGAGCACGACCTTCCTCCAAGGAAGAAGAGCTCACATCGCCATAAACGCGACTATGGCGCTAGAGACGCGCTTACACAGTGCAAAATCGACAAAGCACGAGCGAAACGTGCATGCTCGTCCAAGTCCGAGATGGATGAAGATGAAGGAGAACTCTGTGGAGCTCGATGCTTCAGCAGATCTGTTCGGCGAACACAGATGCCATGCAATTTCAAGCTTCCTTCGGATACTCCGAATTTCAACGGCACGCAAGATCCAAAATCTTGGCTCAGCGATCATCTGTCATCCGTCAAGCTGCACGGCGGTAACAAAGAAACCGCCATGCAATGCCTCCATTGCGGTGACAGCGCTGGCCAGTGCAGCTCAATGCTTATCATCAGGATCCATCCGAAGTTGGGAGGAGCTAGCTTACATCTTCATCCAAAATTTCAAGGGCACCAACAAGAGGCCCGCCTCAATCGAAGAGTTGCGAGCCTGCACTCAGAGAACGGGGGAATCTATTCGCTCGTACATATTATGCTGGTCTACCACCAAGAACTCCGCAGCACATATCTCCGAGGAGAGAGCCATCGACGCCTTCAGAGACGGCGTAAAACACCAAGATTTCAAGGAGGAACTTGGCGTGTCAAGCCCAAGACACTCGACCACTTCATAGAAATTGCCAACAGTTGGGCAGATGGCGAAGATTGCATCCAGCGGGCGCAATCAGATGAAGAGGACGACTACGGCCGAAGGCGAGAACGCCGCAGCAAGAGGAGATCACGTGTCTACGAAGACCGCGACGGACCCGACATGGTCGCGGCTGGCTACACCGACCGCCGCAACGACAACAGCCGCAACAGCGGAGGATACCGCGGAGGAAACTTCCACGACAACGGACGACCAGCACAGTCGTGGCAACGCCGCGACCGCGACAACGGACCCTCAGCATTCGACAAAGTTTCGGGTCCATGCACCATCCACTTCTACATCGACAAACATGATGGCAAATAGAAAGCCAGCCACATGCTCAAGGACTGCCGCGAGTTCCAGAAACTCAGCGAAAGCATGGTGCAGATGAGGCAACAAGTACCAACCCCTGCGTTCGGAAACGCACCCGCGCCAGGAGAAATAGCACAGGGAGCTCCTCCACCGCCACCTATTGGAGGCCCAAACCAACCAGTCGCACCAGCGCAAAACAACGCCGGGGTCGGATACCCCCCACCAAAGGGAGCACTAAATATGATCCAGAAGGGACGCCCCACAAACAGGGTGCAGAAGAAAATCACCCGACAAATCAACTTGGCCGTGGCAACTCCGCCTGCAATCCCTGAGTACCTCAGCGGATCGGAGTCTTGCATCACATTGACTCGCGCGGGTCACCCTTGCCAGATCCCTCGCCCAGGCCATGCTGCCCTGGTGCTGGAGGCGCAGATCGGAGGCTTCGAGATGAGTCGCGTCTTCATGGACGGCGACAGCGGGATCAACCTAATGTTCGCAAGCACTCTAGCAGCTACACGGATCCCGCAATGCAGCCTGGAACAATCAGACACAACGTTCCACGGCATTGTCCCAGGAAACGGCATATTCCCCCTGGGCAAAATAGGGCTCGACGTTATCTTCGGGAAGCCGGACAACTTCCGGCAGGAGTGCCTAGAATTCGAAGTGGTGGACTGGCCGTCGCAATACCACGCCATCCTGGGGCGTGTAGCATTCGCAAGGTTCCTGGCCGTCCCGCACTACGCATACCTACTACTCAAGATGCCAGGACCAAGGGGCGTCATCACAGTCCACGGGAGTTTCACCCGATCGGACCAATGTGATAGGGATTTCAACAAAATCTCCAGTCTTTTGGCATGAAAGACGAGCTTGTAAGGCTCCGTGAAGTAACGGACAATGGGGTACCCCCAGTCACAAGGCAGAACGCACCTGACATGTCCTTCGATTCCACCGTCAACACCAAGAAAGTACATGCCCATCCGACGGATGCCTCCAAGACGGCCTTGATCGCCAATGACGTCAGCACCGCATAGGAAGGCGCGCTCATCGAATTCCTCCGTGAGCGCTGGGAAATCTTCGCTTGGTGTCCTGTGGACATGCCAGGAGTTCCCAGGGAATTCGCCGAGCACGCACTCAATGTCTTTCCAGACACCAAGCCAGTCAAGCAGTCCATCCGAAGACTGTCGGAGCCACGAGCCGAAGCTATCGGCATGGAAATAAATAGACTACTCGCTGCAGACTTCATCAGGGAAATCAAAGAAAGTGAGTGGCTTGCAAACACGGCGACCGTCCCGAAGAAGGACACGGACATCCTGCGGATGTGCGTGGACTTCACGTCACTAAATAAGCATTGCCCAAAGGACCACTTCCCTCTTCCACGGATCGACCAGATCATCGATTCGACTGCAGGTTGCGAGAAACTCTCCTTCCTTGACGCCTACTCAGGCTATAACCAGATTCGGCTCAAAGTCGAAGATCAGGAGAAAACGGCGTTTATCACACCGTTCGGAGTATTCTGTTACAACACAATGCCCTTCAGGCTAAAGAACGCGGGTGCCACGTACCAGCGATGCATGCAGGCCTGCCTCAAGGACCAGATCGGTCGCAATGTCCAAGTCTATGTCGACGACATAGTAATAAAAACTAAGGAGGCAAGGACACTTATCGACGATCTCCGCGAGACGTTCGAAAACCTTGATCGCTATAGGATCAAGCTCAATCCCGAAAAGTGCGCCTTCGGCGTCCCATCAGGTCAGCTGCTCGGGTACTTCATCTCTCAACAAGGGATCGAGGCGAACCCGAAGAAAATCAGAGACATCATGACGATGGAGAAGCCGAAAAACCTCAAGGGCGTCCAGCAGCTCGCAGGACGAGTAGCGGCACTAAGCAGGTTCATCAGCCGCATGGGCGAGAAGGCCTTACCATTCTACCAGCTGCTGCGCAAGGCAGACAAGTTCAAGTGGACACCAGAAGCCAACGACGCATTCGAAAGCCTCAAGCGGCTCCTCTCCACCTCGCCCGTTTTGGTCACGCCAAAGGAGCGCGAGCCCCTGCTGCTGTACATAGCAGCCACACACCAGGAGGTCAGCACCGTACTCGTGGTCGAACGACCCGAAGAAGGCAAGACCCACGGGGTCCAGCGCCCAATTTACTACCTTTGCAAGGTACTAACACCAACAAAGCAGAGGTACCCTCACTACCAGAAGCTAGCCTACGGCGTGTTCATGACGGCTCGACGGCTGAGCCATTACTTCCAGGAGCACCAAGTGATGGTCGTCAACGAGGCACCCCTGAATAGCATCCTGAATAATCCAGAGGCCACAGGACAGTTGGCCCTGTGGGGCATCGAACTCTCACCCTTGGACATCGTCCACGAGAAGCGACACGCAATTAAATCTCAAGTCCTTCCGGACTTCCTGGTACATTGGATGGAGCTAAAGCTGCGGACACCCG
This sequence comes from Avena longiglumis, assembly GCA_030063025.1. Classification (NCBI taxonomy): domain Eukaryota; kingdom Viridiplantae; phylum Streptophyta; class Magnoliopsida; order Poales; family Poaceae; genus Avena; species Avena longiglumis. Next base: position 143,205,945 of record CP125978.1, on the reverse strand, counting down.
GACATGTCGCGATCAAAGGCGACAAGATGCGGCGAGGCGGGTCATCTTGACCTCCCAAGGCGACAAGATGAAATCGTTCTTGGATGAAATTCAGATCCTCCAACAACGAGGCGAATCAAGACCTCATCCATGGCATGAGGATGGCAAAGATATGCGCGCCTGGTCATCTACGGTGACTCCAACCTCGTCGTCCAGCAGACGATGAATGAGTGCGACGCACACGCCGAAAACATGATCGCGTACCGCGCGCTCTACAACGCACTCGAAGGAGAATTCGATGGCTGCGAACTTCGACACGTTGGAAGAGAGAGCAACGAGGAAGCCAATAGACTCGCCAACATCAGCTCCACTTGCGCAAAGGTGCCACCAGGTGTGTTCCTCGAACAAATCTGCGTACCATCCATCAAGCGAAAGTTCCCCAAGGGATCACCCGAAGAAGAAGAACACTCGGGAGCTACGCTACCCGAAGGACACGAAGGACCCGAAAAGCTGGACACAGAGGTAGCCATGGTCAACCTAATGCAGGTCATGGCAGTCGAAGAACTTGGACGCGACCATACCTCCAGTTCTTGATAACCGGAGAATTGCCTGACAGCCCAACAGACGCCCGACACATATCTCGCCGATCAAAAGCCTTCACCATCATCAACGGCGAGCTGTACAAGCGCAGCATCACGGGTGTACTTCAACGGTGTGTCACCATCGACGATGGCAAGGCCATACTCCAAGACATCCACGAAGGCATCTGCGGCCACCACGCAGGTAGCCGCTCCCTTGTCGCTAAATCCCTACGAGCAGGATTCTACTGGCCAACGGCCATGAGCGACGCAAAGGATATCGTCCGAAGATGCAACGGATGCCAACGGTTCGCCGACAAACCGCACGCACCTGGGTCCGAGCTCAGGCCCATACCTATAGCTTGGCCTTTCGCTCAATGGGGCCTCGACATGATCGGCAAACTGCCAAAATCCTCGAAAGGGGGACACGTCTTCCTCCTGGTTGCAGTCGACAAATTCACCAAGTGGATCGAGGCCATGCCGGTCACCAACCAGAAAGGCAAAACTGCCGTAAAGTTCTTCGAGTCCATTGTCTACAGGTTCGGCGTACCACACAGCATCATCACCGACAACGGATCGAACTTCATCTCCGAAGAATTCCAGGACTTCTGCGAAGGCCTTGGGATCAACATCACATATGCCTTAGTGGCACACCCGCAAACAAACGGGCAAGTGGAAAAGGCCAATGGCCTAATCGGCGCCGGCATCAAGAAGCGCCTCATGAGCTCACTCAAACAAAAAGCTGGAAACTGGACGAAGGAGCTACCCTCCGTCCTGTGGAGCTTACGAACTACGCCAAACACCTCCACCGGCTACACACCGTTATTCATGGTACACGGAGCTGAAGCTGTGCTACCAGCCGAAGTACGCCACCAGGCCCCACGGGTCGTCGCCTACAGTGAAGCCGAATCCACGGCTGCACTCGAAGACGCTGTCGATACACTCGACGAAGCACGGGATATAGCAGAAGCTCGATCAGCGGTGTACCAGCAGAGTCTCCACAACTACCACGGCCGCCGGCTGCGCCCAAGGTCCTTCGTCGAAGGAGACCTCGTCTTGCGACTCAAGCAAAAGCGACCGAATAAATTCGAGTCACCATGGGAAGGACCCTATGTCATCACCGAAGTCATCCCAGGTGGCGCCTATCGCCTCAAGCACGTGGAGTCTGGAGTCGCATACTCCAACCCATGGAATATCTCGCACCTGCGACGATTCTATTCGTAGCAACCTACCCCCTTTTACTTTCAATAAGGCTTCCAGCCAAGGCTATCCAGCCGAACAATGTACCTCCTCCATTATGATATAAATAAAGCTAAGTGTCTCGCCCCAAAAACTACGGTTCACTATTTTCTGCAACTGTACTACATGCTACAAACGCACTCGGGGGATCCCCCCACCTCACGATTTCATCGACTGAGGACCAAACGTGTACACCTGAGTAGCTGACAACGTCTGGCAAACGAAAAGGACACGTACTCAATTAAAGCACTGCGTGCTCACAAACAAACAAACATTTACAACAAAGGGCACAACACGCCCAGCCAAAATCTACAAATTTTACATCTTTCTCTTTTTACAGGTACTACCTATGTTGAAGAATAATCTGGGCACGCTTCTCAAACAAATCTGCAATCTGTTCGGCATACTGCCTTACAGCCGCGTAATGCGGACGCATGTCCCACTCGCCACCATCAGGGCGAAGAGGTGGCCCAGCAGCCACAACAGCCAAATCCACGTAAGGCCGGTGCAGCCTCACAAGAGACAAAGCAGCCTTCACTCCCGCGATGAGCTGTTGTCGCACCAACTCGTCGGTACGGCATCCAAAGGAAACATGACGTGCAGCACCGAGGAAAGCGATGTCTGCACTTGACGGAGCACCCACGAAACTTGATGAACACGATCCTGCACCGTCGCCAGAGCCATGGCGCGATCGCGATCCATCCAGAAGAAGCCGCCGGCCTCCATGTCCTGTTGAGTCAAGCAATTGACCCGAACAACGACGCGCTCCTTTTCTTCCCTCGGAGCAAGATTCGCACCTGCGATAATCGCACAAAACAAGAGTAAGGCCAGCAGGCTCATCCGAAGAACTGAGCTACAGCTCGAACCAAAGAACAACTTACATTGCAGCTGCTCGGACAGCCGAACCAGCTCTGCCATCAAGTACTCCTCTCTGGCTGCACCACGATCCGCCTTGGACTTCCAAACATCGGCATGACCGCGTAACCCGAGCAACTCCCTCTCCAGACTACGCACACGATCCCGAAGGAAAGTGAGCGGTGAGGAATCATCCAAGGATGGACGCAACGGCATTGCGGATGGGGCATCAACAGGGTCAGCACCCGAAGGAACCTAGAGCAGCAGCAAAAGAAAGGAACACAGACATTCAGCCAAGGATAGAGCACAACTCAGAGGAATTCATTAAATATATAAGGCCACTACGTGGCACAAGGATGGTGTTCTTCAAGATATTTACAACAAAAAACAGACTACAAATTACCCTACGTCTACTACGCCTAAGATGCAGGACCCTGAGTCTCCTCGGAGCCAGACTGCCTAGCTTTGGCCCCGCCGCGGTGCATACTCGAAAGAAATCAATGAGCTTGGGCCCATATAAACTGCTTGAAAGCGTAATAGGCAGCAAAGGCTACCTCGGATCCATCCGCAGTCGTCGGCATCCGAGAGGTGATCTGGGGCAGATCCAGCTCCGCTCCAGCCGCCAAGGCCATCGCCAGCCCGACGGACGCGCCGATGCCCTTCTGCTTGCGCTTGTATGCCGCGGGCGCTTCGGCTGGCAGAGCCTCCGCCAGAGCATCCACATCATCAAGGGCTCCGCCCTTCGGGACAAGCTCCTTGTAGAAGCGACCAAGGACATCTTTCGCCTTGGCAAGGGAGCTGACGACGGTGCTGCAGCAGTCTTTGACCGCCATAGTGGCATCATCTAGAGCACTACCGTGCTCCAGAGAACCGCGGTCGAACTTGATGCCTGCGGCATCTGAGACAAAAAATAAGAAGAAAAGCAGCACAGAAGAAGACCCGAAGAAAAAGAAACAAGTACAAAACTAGCACTCACCCGAAATAGCCTTGGCCGCAGCCATGAGCTTCGCCGCCACCTCTCTTTCACGAGCATCCGCAACGGTGGCCAGCTGCTCCTCACAATCTGCGGCCTCCTGCTGCAGACGCTCCTTCGCTTCGGCTGCCTTAGTCAGCTCTAGCTCGAGGCGTTCTTTCGCGCCAACGGCAGCTTCAGCCTTCTGCTCCGATTGACCAAGGCTCTTTTTGAGAGCATCGACCTCACGGAGAGAATTGTTATGCTCCTCTGCATTCAAGACAAGCAAGTGTCAAAGAATAGGACCAGGATAAAAAAGAGAGGCATTAAAAGGCAGATAAATACCTTGAAGCTGCCGAAGGTTCGCCTCCAGCGCCAGGCGCTCCTGTACGAGCCGCTTGGCCTCCTGCACAAAAGGCTGAAGAAAAAGAAATAGCAGTAAGAAACGGGCTCGGGGGCTACGCCCAACACAAAGGAGTAAAAACAAAATTCGCACACGAAGACACTCGGGGGCTCCCCCCGTGATATGAAGCAGAAAAACTTACATGCTCTGATGGTGACTCCGAAGGACCGCCTGCGAAATTCTGAGGCGCAACCACCTGCACCTCCTGCAACGGAGGATCCGGAGCCGCGCCACCCGAAGTCGCCACCGTCTGAGGAGGAGGAGACGCAATTTTCGACTCCCCCATCATCTCCCGCGCACCACCACTGGAGGAATCATGGGAGGAATGCCTGCATACGAACCAATCAGCACAAGCACAACAATCATGAAGGAAAAAGGACAATAGTACAGCAAGAAACTTACGAGCCCAGTGAGCTCAGGTCAAAGAAAGGAGGAGACCTTCGGGCTCTCTTCTCCTCCTTTTCTTCCTTCTTCTCCTCCTTTTTCTCTTCCTTCTTCCGCTTTGCTGGCGGGTGCGGCGCTACAGCCCGCACAGGAATGGGAGAAGTAGAACCTTCATGACCGCCACTATGACGCTCAAGGCCCAGAGGGTTTCTGGGAGTCAGAGGAGTCGAGGCATCCAAAGACTCACTGGAGCTCCGTGACCGTTTTCGCGTATGGTCCTCACTCGACTCGTCGGCATCCTCCGCTGGAGATCGTGCCGATGGTAGCTCGGACACGGAATCAACCACTTCATTATCCGGGGCATTCGGATACCTTCCGGGCAACGGCGGTACCATGCCCGACACTTTGAAGCTCTGCAAGATCAGAAGGAACTTTGTTATCAAACAACGAAAACAAATACACAGCCGACAAAAAAAGTACTACGTGCACAAATCTACACCTGCGGTATGACCAACGTCGAAGAAAATGGAGGAGTTAGCGACTTCCCCGGGATTTCTTCTCCGGCCTTGAACTTCAGAAGCGCGCGAAGGGCCCTGTCAAGATCCCCCTCGGAGATTTTCTCACTCGAAACCCTCGTCGGATCACGACGCCCAGAATAAAGAAACATTGGGTGCGCCCTCGCTTGGAGAGGCTGCAGCCGACGCTCAAGAAACGTCCGGATGATGTCCACGCTGTTCACCTCCTTCTCCGGAATCAGTTGGAGATCCTCCACCCGACGGTAAAGGGCCTCTATCTCCGCCACCTCACCGTCCAAGATTTGGTTTCCAAGACCTTTTCTTATCAATCATTTGGGAGGGTCAAAGGAACAAGACCAAAATCTTGCCCGGGCACTCTGGTCGCGGATATAAAACCATCGCCTCCTCCGCCAAGATCTTGGACAGATTCGGACATGGAAAAAAAAAGAAGAGAAGATTGGGACTAAGGTAGATGATGCAACCCCCAATGGGATACACACCATCCGAACCAGACTGCCTCTTCACGGAATAGAGCTTCCGGAAGAGGCCAAAGTGCGGCTCAATGCCAAGCCAGCACTCGCAAAAAGTGATAAAACACGCAATGTGGAGAAAAGAATTGGGAGACAGATGATGAAGCTGAATCCCATAGAAGAAGAGCATTCCACGGAGGAAGTCGTGGACCGGAAAACAAAACCCATGCAAAACGAAGGCGAGAAACATAACCCGATACCCAGATGGGGGACGGGGGATTACCTCATTGCCGGGGAGTTTGACGGCCTCCCTATCTTGCGGGATCAGGCCCCGCTCGCGAAGCTTACGGAGATCGCTATCCCACGTCTCTGATCGCCGCCAGCCACCATCGGTGACGCGAGTAGCGGCGGTGCCCTTTTTTCCTCCAGCGGCGCTGGTCCCAACCGCAGATGAAGTTTTCTTTGGTTTCCCCATTGCGCTACGGCGGCGCCGGTGGTGAAAACGTAGAAAGAACGACGGAAATGTGGAACGAAATCCCAGCGCGAAGCAAGAATCGCTCGAGCGCAAGGAGGCAGTGAACACAAGAACTGGAGCGGTGAAAACAAACCACGTTTTCCCTCAATGATTATAATAGCAAAGACGACGAAGGACAGCCGTCCATCCAGAAGACCTAACGCCAATAGCAGATCTGACCGTACACGTGTCAACATCACAACGAACCGTCGTTACCACACCGTCCACTACGCGCGGAAATCAAGGAGACGTCGTAATTATCTCCACGCCGCGCGTGACCGGTCAATTCAAAGTCAGCAAGTGGGACCCACGTTCGTCCAGTCAAGTCATCTTTGGCGTAGCAGACGCTTGAGGTCATCGATCGTCAGCACTGATGTCATCAAAAGCTATACTAGCACCAACTACAATTCTTCGGCTCCACAGCTAAGAGTACTCACTCGAATCTTCGATTCGACTAAATACTCGGGGGCTACCCCTATCAGGAGCGCTGGCCGCGCACCCGGAAGATGAATAACGACAAAGTATTTCTTCGAGTCCTACATCGAGTCCACAACTCCACTACGGACTCGGGGGCTACTCCCATAGGGAGGATGGATTTAAGCATCCGAAATTTTTTGAGTCCTACGGACTTAACAAACGAACAATGCTTGAACTAAAGTCTCTGCTTGAGTCTACGACTCGAACAGACACTCGGGGGCTACTCCCATAGGGAGCGCTGGTCGCGCACCCTATGAAATCTTCGACTGCGATCTTTCGGATCAGCATGCAAAAACTTTTCGGCAACTCTGCCCCAACAAAACGCCTAGTGAGCAACGGTCTCCTTGGCCACCCGAAACACCTCCGAGGTGACAAACATTCGGATGCTGTGTATATGACACAAAAATAAGACCTACAGATATCATCTGATGGCCTGGCAACGCACACGACTGCGCTCTGCTAGTAAAAACCCGTGCTAACAGGTGCGATGAAAAATCCCGACGAACGTGTTGGGTACATTAATTAAAATCACTGGAATTACACTCCTGTAAGTCCTCCGCGGCCTGAGTCGAATTACACCAGCATATGTTCCAGGTCCGAGTTGAGGGACTTGAACTTGAAGAATATCTTGTTGTTTCGTCCTAAGACAGTTAACTGACCCTGATCTGTCGGGTGAGTCAGGCACACGCGTCAACAATCCCTACACATATATACTATTAATACATAGTTGTACCGGAAAGATGGAAGAGTCCTCAGCCGAATCTACAATTCGACTGATCACTCGGGGGCTACTGACATGGTTATACCCTACGGGCACGTGACTTCAGCATACCTGGTCTAGCCCAAGGAAGGCCCACAGCAGATATACGCTGGCCCATGAATATTTTCGGGTGGCCAAGGCCCATGACGCCTTCGGATCCTTGGAGAGCAAGACTAGCACAGATAGGAAATTCAAAGGGGTAAAACCCTAGAACTTGTAACCGACTAGGACTATGCCCGGGACCTGCCTAAGTCTATATAAAGGCCAGGAGGGCACATCCTAGATCTCTCGACTCATACTTTCGCATACACCTCCACGCCAGATCGAATCTGCGCAACCTGTAACCTTCGGTTTCGCCATAATCAAGAGCAGACAAGTAGGAGTAGGGTTTTCCCTCCGGGGGCCTGAACCTGGGTAAATCTCGTGTCCCCTGGTTGCTTGTCTGTTAACTGTGCCACGATCTCCAGCATCCCCATCTTCTCCAAAACCCAAGTCCATAACAATGGGCATTGACGAGATTAAACCTCGTCATCTTCCTCACATGTTCACGCCACCGCCAATGCTCACCTGACCAACGTCGGCCAAATCTGGTGCCGCCGGTTACTGTCGTGTGTTGGCGCTGGCTCGCCACTGCCTCCTCTTCCCTTCTCCTTGTCGACTAGGTTCAATCGTGGCCTCGCACACGTCTAGACGAAACCCTAGCTCTGCCTTGGACTGGCCGCTGTCGATTCTGGCGGTGCTGCTGCTTGGCTACGACACTCTCCGCGCGCTACAGTCGCTGTTGGGACGGATCGGCGTGGTGCAGGCGCCTCGGTACCCACCGTGCCGCCGTGTTGCTACACTCGCCGCCTCTATCTCCTCTTCGACAAGCTAGGACTCATCCCAGGTAGGTACTCCTTCTCCCCTCTCTACATCTTTTATTGTTACCCTTTTGTACTAAATATCTGATGACCCACAAGTATAGGGGGTGTATCGTAGTACTTTCGATAAATAGGAGTGTCGATCCCAACGAGGAGAAGAAGGTGTTGACTAGTGGTATGGATAAGGAAATCTCTGTAAATACTTAGCAAACGAATTTTTAGGGGTTTTCTGATAAAGCAAAGAAACAAAGTGCAAGAAATAAAGACAACGAATAACTGCAGCAAGTGGCCCAATCCTTTCTTAGCAAAAGACAAGCCGGTGGAAATACTTATAAGGACCAAATGTTCTTGAGGACACATGGGAATTCTGTTAAGTGCTTTCGCTTCAGATAGCTATGTAGTCTTCTTTGGTGTTGTAAGTGTTGTGTGGGTGAACTTGTGCTAATGTACCGACCTTACTTGGACTAATACATACTTGTGATTAAACCCCCTACAAGCATCCACAACTACATGAAAGTAATTAAGATATAAACCTAACCACAGCCTTAAAATCTGAGATCCTACGCTCCCTTGTGCAATGGTGTCCTAACGGGGGTTCAGGTTTCTGTCACTCCAGCAACCCCACAATTAGTAGCCAAATACACAATGAATTCCCCTAGGACCATAAATGGTGAAGTATCATCTATTCGACATTCACATGACACCACTACAAGAATAGCACCACAAATTAAATACTAAACCATTGAATAATAACTCAACACAAATCCACTACTAACAACATGACTTCTCCCATGTCCTCAAGAACTAGGCGAACTACTCACAAGACATCATATGGATCAAGATCAAAGATGATATGGTGATGGATAACAATCTGAACATAAACAATAATCCAATGGTTTCACTCACAAGCATCAACTACAATAGTAATCAACACCGGGAATGTTTCCCCTAAGAACTATGCAAGTATTCAACACGATTGTTACAATGGGATGGAGTGGTGATGATGATGCTGGTGGAGATGATGGTGTGGATGATGATGATGATCCCGGTGAAGTCTAGCTTGATGACGGTGTTGATGGCGACGATCTCCCCTCTCCGGGAAGGAATTTCCTGAAGGGTTCGCAGCATAGAAAACAAAAATTTTCCTACGATGTGAACTATATACCAAGATCTATTTATACTAGATACAAACAACGGGCGGATGTATATCCGTAGAGAACATACCCTTGAAGACCGACAAAGCTTAACGAGTCCAAACTCGTGGTTGATGTAGACGATCTCTTGCCGATCTCAAGATCGAGAGGAAGTCCTAGCGCCGCAAAATCAAGAGCATCCGTCGCGTGCTCACACGCTCGAGGCACCGAGCAACCTCCGCCTCCTCGCTCCCAAACAAGCACAACTCTTTCTTGCCTAAAGCCACGGGAACATGTATCTCGCTAGTCCGAGACCATGGGGATAAATTCTAGAGGGAGAGATCCTTCACGAGGAGGTGTGAGTGAGAAGTGAGAGGAGGGCTCCTTTTATAGGAGGGGGGAACCCCAAGGGGTGGCAGCATGGGGCTGCCCTTGCCCTCCCTCATCATGTGGGTGGACACTCCACTCACAAAATGACCCTTCAAAAGTCCACTCAAAATCCTCAAAATCCCATTAAATTTCCACCAAATTTAATGCAAACTCTCATTAAATAAAACTCTTTTATTTTATTCAGAATTTTGTCAATTACTTTAATGACAAACATTCACAATAACCTTGCTAGAATTCTATTTCACATGCATAACCACTTTATGCAATTTCACCCGAAAACCTGTTTTGGTATCTAGTGAAATAAATTCCTGCTTGTTTATTCTTTCGGCATGAAACTTTTGCTCCAATTGGATGTCGGTGTCTCTTAAGTGTGTCACCCTACGGTTCGTGAATAATGCGGACATGATCGAGACCCTCTCGGATCAATAATCGTATGGATCTGGAGACCCATACCGACTCCCCACATTCAACGATGACTTTCTTGTGATCGGAACCTTTTACGCTAGTATCTTAATCCCTTTGTCTCACGATATATTACATGTCCGAGATTCGATCATCGGTATCTCCATACCTAGTTTGATCTCGTTACATGCACTCTTTTCTCGTTCCGTGATATAACATTCTAGTGATCAAATCACTTGCTTGCAAGCTAATCAATGTGATATCACCGAGAGGGCCTGTAGTATATCTATCCGTCATCGGGATGAACAAATTCCACTCTTGATCCATGAGCCTCAACATAACACTTTATTAGTTCTGAACCCATCTTTATAATCACCTGTTTACGGTGTGACGCTTGATGTTATCAAGAAACTCTTCGGTGTTAGTGATTGACATGATCTCATGGTCTAAGGATTAGGATCACTTCGTAAGTTGTTATAGCAATATAAACTCAATGACTTTGATCGTAATGCTATACTTGGATGAATGTTCATCACATCATTACACTAATGTTGTGATCCGTTATTAACAACATCCAATGTCCATGATCGAAACCTTGATCATCTTGTTAATCAAAGCTAGTTTATGAGAGAGGCTTAACTAGGAACTTTCTGTTTGTTTATTAAACACACATGTATTAACGTTTCGTATTAATACAATTATAGCATGCAAAATAAACATCTATCATATACTTGGAATACACATAATAAACAATTTATTATTGCCTCTCGCATATTCCTTGATCTCCACTTGCACTAGAGACAATAATCTAGTTACATAGTGATATATCTAACACCCATTGAGTTGTGTTGATCATGTTTTGCTCTAGGGAGAGTTTTAGTCAACGGATCTGCTACATTGAGATCCGTATGTACTTTAAATCTTTATATCTCCATCCTTGACATGCTCATGGATGGAGTGAAACCGCGCTTAATGCTTGGAATGCTTGTGAGACCTTGGCTCTTTGGCATTGGCAATGGCACCATTGTTGTCACAATAGATCACCATTGGGTCCAACGCGCTTGCCACAACTCCTAGTTCGGATATGAACTCCTTCATCAAAACATATTCGCCTCCGTTGTTGATCCGCTACCACAGGTTGTTTGGAGCTCCTCCAACTAACGCTCCGCCATTCATGAAATACGTATCCGGATTGAGACTTAGAGTCATCGGATCGGTGTCAAAGCTAGCGTCGACATAACACTTAGCGACGAGCTCTTCTTCACCTCCAGATACAAGAAACATATCCTTAGTTCTTCTCAAGTACTTAAGGATATTCTTGACCGCTATCCAAAGGATCCGATTGGTACCTACTAGTCAAACTAATAGCGTGTGCCACATCCGGTCTTGTACATAGCATGGCGTACATTATAGAGCCTATGGTGAAGCATAGGGACTTTGTCCATTATCTCTCTTTCTTCCGCCGGACTTTGAGTCTTACTCAATGTCTTGCCTTGCAACATAGGTAAGAACCCTTCTTACTTCCGTCCATTTTAAACTTCTTTAAAATCTTATCAAGGTATGTACTGCGATAGCCCTATTAGGCGCCTAGATCTATCTCTATAGATCTTTATGCCTAATATGTAAGCTTCACCTAGGTCCTTCATTGAAAATTTCTTTGTTTAGATAACTTTTAACCTTTGTTTAAAGTTCTATATCATTCGATCAATAATATGTCATCCACATATAGTATCGAAATGCCACATTGCTCCACTCACTTTCTTGTAAATACAAGCTTCTCCATAAGTTTGGACAAATCCAAACTCTTTGATCACCTCATCAAAGCGGAGATTCCAACTTCGTGATGCTTGCTTCAATCCATAGATGGATCGCTAAGCTTGCACACCTTGTTAGCATCCTTAGGATCGACAAAACCCTTTGGTTGTATCATATACAACTCTTCTTCAATATTACCATTGAAAGCGGTTTTGACATCCATCGCCATATTTCATAATCGAAATATGCAGCAATTGCTAACATAATCCTAAGACTTTAGCATCGCTACGGAGAAAGTCTCATCGTAGTCAACTCCTTGAATTTGTCGAAACCCCTTTGCGACAAGTCGAGCTTTATAGATGGTCACATTACCATCAACATCAGTTTTCCTTTTGAAAATCCATTTGTTCTCCACGGCCTTTGTAATTCCACCAAGTTCCAAACTTGATTTTCATACATGGATTCCATCTCGGTTCATGGCTTCTAACCATTTGTTGGAATGCTCATCATCGCTTCTTCATACGTCAGGTCATTATTTTCATCAACCATGAAATTTATGACAGATTTGTACTCTCTTTGAGTTTCATGATCATTATCATTAGTTCCTTCTTCAGGAGCCAACTCGCCATACTTTGAAGAAGGTTCCATAACCTCTTGAGTTCTACCTACTCACACCTTTCGCGGAAACTCTTTCTCTAGAAAGGATCCATTCTGGCTTAACAAAAACCTTGCCCTCGGATCTGATAGAAGGAATACCCAATAGTTTCTTTAGGGTATCCTATGAAGACGCATTTTTCCGCTTTGGGTTCGAGTTTATCCGGTTGAAGTTTCTTCACATAAACGCAACCCCAAACTTTAGAAATGACTTAGGTTTGTTTCCAAACCACAATTCATTTTAGATGGTGCCCGATTTAAAGTGAATGCAGTGCAGCTTCTAGTGCATAACCCCAAAATGACAACGGCAAGTCCGTCAGAGACATCATAGATCGAACCATATCTAATAAAGTACGATTTGACGTTTTCACACACCATTTTGGTGTTCTGTGAGTTGTGAAACAATTCCACACTCTTTCATGTGAGTGCTAAACTCGTAACTTAGATACTCACCTCCGAAATTTGATCTTTCTATTACGATGATTTTCCACTTCATTCTCAAATTCCTTGAACTTTTCAAAGGTTTCAGACTTGTGTTTCATCAAGTAGATATAACCGTATCTACTCAAATCATCGTGAAAGTAACAAAATAACGATATCCACCCACTCATTGGACCACATACATCCGAATGTATGATTTCCAATCCATTGAACGCGTTCTAGTCATCTTGCCCATAAGGCATGGCTCACATGTATCAAATGATTCATAATCAAGTGATTCTAAAGTCCATCCGAATGGAGCTTCTTCATGTTTAATGCCAATATGACCACATATATGCGGATATATCATCACTAAGTTTAATCCTTTTAGCATCAATATTATGAATATGTGTAACATTATCATCGAGATCAACAGAAATAAACCATTCAACATTGGTGCATGACCATAAAGATTTCATTCATATAAATGGAACAACCATTGTTCTCGATTTGAATGAAAAACCACTTTGCATCAAACATGATCCAGATACAATGTTCATGCACCAAATAATTATTTAAGTTTATAACTAATCCCGACGTAAGTGGAGAGGTAGCGTTCGGCGGCGATCACATCAACGTTTGATCCATTGCATCTTGACCTCACCCCTTGCTAGCATTACAAATATTAGCAACTAAACCGTATCAAATACCCGCACTAGTCAAGTACACATCAATAACATGTATATCATATATACCTTTGTTTGCCGCCTTCTCCTTACAATAGTAGCACTTAGGTCCAACTTTCCCTTCTTGTCTTTCTTGAAACCAGTGTTCCTATTGATCATCAACACTTGATGTTCCTTTTGATCTCCAGAGACTTCTTCATGCCTTGCATATTATAGTTCATCACGAAGCTCTTATAGCTAGGTGGCCGATGGATGCCTAAGTCAATGGGAATCGTTATTCCCAAGGACACAAGCTTATCCATCTTGAGTACATGCTCACTAGCGGAGCTGTTCTCTTCCATCATGCACTAAAGAACTTTTCAGCATTGTAGCTCTCTACAACAGCATGTGTGTAAAATCATTTTCAACTCACCCATTGTATCAAAAGCATTGCCGTTCGGCTCTAGCCCATACAATATATGAACTAAGTTGTGGTCCTCTGACGAAGTCGATAGACATTCTTCTCCTCGTCAAGGGTGGGGGCCTAATGGCGCTTCTAGCACATATTGCTTTTGAGGAGAATCCTCAAATTCATGGCCCATTCAAGTTGCTCTAGTTTCTCTTTCTCCATGAACATTGAAATTAAAAGCGGTGGTGCCATCTACAGAATTTGTAAAGTTTAGACTAAGTGTATGATAGATTGAGTTCAACTAATCTATATTACGAATGAACTCCCACTCAAAAGCGACATCCCTCGTGTCCTTTTGGTGATTACATGAACCAAATCCACTACACCAAGTCCGATCATCACCTTCAAAGCGAGCATCAAATGGGCATCATATCAACTATATGACTCATGCTTAACCTTTGTGTTCGAGGCCATGTCTACATGCTAGGCTCGCCAAGTTAGAACCTTAGTATTTTAAGTGTGTAACTGCTTTTACACCAAGTATGGTCGAGGATCCAAGTACACCCGATCATCACGTGATGTCTTGGAAACATAATCGGTGCATACTAAAGGGAGAACACATTCTTATCTTGATATTTAAAATGAGGGATCATCTTATTATGCTTAACAAAGCGCTAAACAAGCAATATAAGATGCAATCAAACATCATATGTTTAATAGTGAAATTATATGGTTCGATGATCTCTATCATGTGCATCGTGGTATGATCACTATCATACCTATATGTGTAAATCCACAATCTATGGGTTTTACGCTATGTGTGTGTATCATCTCATACTTCTACTTACAACACTACCATATCATAACACTAGCCCAAAAACAATCTAAACTAGGCGCTTTAATTTATCCATTGCAAGTTTTAGATAGAACCGTTCTTACCTACGAACATGAACCTAGCTTGAGGATAATCAAATTGTTGACAACTCGCTTGCAAAATAGATATTGACTATAGTAGGAGAGACAGACACCCGCTAGCCACTTATGCAAACTAGTTGCATGTCAAGCGTGGAACAGGTCTCATGTGAGGACATGTAAAGTTTGTCTCATCCCACTATGCCACCAATATCCAAAATCACAAGAAAGGAGCAACAACATGATCATCACCACATACTCATATGTGTACTACCCGTGTAAGTATCTACGCATAGATCCGCTCACGATACCCCAGGTTATAGAAAACAAAAATTTTCCTCGATGTGAACTATATACCAAGATCTATTTATACTAGATACAAACAAGATGTATATCCGTAGAGAACATACCCTTGAAGCAAACTCGTGGTTGATGTAGACGATCTCTTATCTCAAGATCGAGAGGAAGTCCTAAACCTCCGCCTCCTCGCTCCAGCGAGCACAACTCTTTCTTGAGCCACGAACATGTATCTCGCTAGTCCGAGACCATGGGGATAAATTCTAGAGGAGAGAGATCCTTCACGAGGAGGTGTGAGTGAGAAGTGAGAGGAGGGCTCCTTTTATAGGAGGAGGGGAACCCCAAGGGGTGGCCCCTCATCATGTGGGTGGACACTCCACTCACAAAATGACCCTTCAAAAGTCCACCAAAATCCCACTCAAAAATCCCATTAAATTTCCACCAAATTTAATGCAAACTCTCATTAAATAAAACTCTTTTATTTTATTCAGAATTTTGTCAATTACTTTAATGACAAACATTCACTGCTAGAATTCTATTTCACATGCATAACCACTTTATGCAATTTCACGAAACTCTAGTGAAATAAATTCCTGCTTCTTGTTTATTCTTTCGGCATGAAACTTTTGCTCCAATTGGATGTCGGTGTCTCTTAAGTGTGTCACCCTACGGTTCGTGAATAATGCGGACATGATCGAGACCCTCTCGGATCAATAATCGAATGGATCCACATTCAACGATGACTTTCTTGTGATCATTGGTCTAACCTTTTACGCTAGTATCTTAATCCCTTTGTCTCACGATATATTACATGTCCGAGATTCGATCATGGTATCTCCATACCTAGTTTGATCATGCACTCTTTTCTCGCCGTGATATAACATTCTAGTGATCAAATCACTTGCTTGCAAGCTAATCAATGTGATATCACCGAGAGGGCCCAGTATATCTATCCGTCATCGGGATGAACAAATTCCACTCTTGATCCATGAGCCTCAACATAACACTTTATTACCCATCTTTATAATCACTGTGACGTTTGATGTTATCAAGAAACTCTTCCTGTTAGTGATTGACATGATCTCATGGTCTAAGGATTAGGATCACTTAAGTTGTTATAGCAATATAAACTCAATGACTTTGATGATGAATGTTCATCACATCATTACACTAATGTTGTGATCCGTTATTAACAACATCCAATGTCCATGATCGAAACCTTGATCATCTTGTTAATCAACGAGCTAGTTTATGAGAGAGGCTTAACTAGGAACTTTCTGTTTGTTTATTAAACACACATGTATTAACGTTTCCGTATTAATACAATTATAGCATGCAAAATAAACATCTATCATATACTTGGAATACACATAATAAACAATTTATTATTGCCTCTCAGGGCATATTCCCTTCATTTCCCCAGCAGAAATCTGTCTGCCGGAGAGCTCTTTCTCTCTTGGTGTTTTCCACCCCGCAGAGGCGACGAAATCTCTTTGTGGTCCCTCTCCATATATTAGGGTTTCGAGGAGAAGATATATGCGAGAGGGCGGAGTCGGAGGCCAGCCAGGTGGGCCACACCTCCTCTAGGTGCGGGGCAGGGGGACCCGCGCCTAGGGGGGAGGTGTGGGCCCCATGTGGCCCTACTCTGCCTCTCCTTCTTGTTTCCTTCGTCTTCTGGGAAAATATTATTTTCCATGATTTTTCTGGTATTTTTCTGATCTTCGCGAAATTGCATCAAAACATATTTTTTCCATTAGAAACCTGACTCCGGCAGTTCATCCTCCAAGAATCGTCCAACATGCAAAAACAGATGAAAAGACATAAGTAACACCCCTTAATAAGAAATATATCAATGAATAGAGGCAAATTATGATATAGAATGGTGATGCAAATTGGACGTATCAAGATCCTAGAACCCTAGTAACATCTGCTAAAGCTTTATGTGGTGACATCCCCCTTATCTTTGATCTGTAAGATCCTTTAAAGTGTGTCAACGATGATTCACTAATGTCAAATGCTTGTGTCTAGATCTGATTTACTGTGGTGAGAATTAATGACTATGTGTTGTGATGAGTTTTAGTTAGAGAAAGGTTTCCTCATTGTTTTGGCACATGATGATCTACAATTGTTTACTTGAATCCTCCTTGAGCCATTTATTCCCTGTTAATCATGTGTTTTAGTATATGTTAAAACTGAAGTTTAGCTATCCATGTTGACAATTAGAGTTAAATATGATTTCTTGAAGAAAGCATGCAGGAAAATGATGTAATTATTGTGAATGTGCTTGTTGCAAACACTCAATAGTTGCTTTTTTATAGATGTTTACTGTTGTGATGCCTCTCAGTGAGAGTGTACACAACAGTGAACTCTTGACAACATGATGTGCTATTTTGAACAAGTGATTTGTTGGCTAAACTAAACCTTACTTGCTAAATATGAAATTGAATTTTACTACTAGATATGAGAGTACCTAGCCTATTAATGTGTTTTTTTTCTTTATACTGCTGGATAGATCATAGTAAATGATCTTGTGGTCGATGCATCAATTTGAGATATTAGCTTTGGCTATTCTGTTCATGGAAACAACTTTATAGGGTAGTATATGATTCCTAATTGATCTTTCTAAGGAGATGATTAATTGAATTGAAACCTGGTGACTGCTAGATTGGCTTGTTACAACAATTATGAATTATGTATGATAACTGAACCTTTGGTTCAGTGTTGTGCTTGGTTGAGTTTAGAGTTCAGTGATGATTCTGAATTTACATTGATAATGTGATACTTACTCTTCAATGATTCCTAGGTAATGGACTAGGAAAATGAATAAAGTTGTTACCCTGCATTCTTGCAGAGATAATATGGTCCTTTTAAGTTGGAAAGAAACTTGATGTATCATCTGTTGACAACTACATTTAAGATGACCTAGGTGCTGTGGAGCCTACATCTTGGAGTGTGCACATCATCAGGTACAATGTAACATGACTTGCTATTGATTATGAAGCAATCGCCGACAATAAGGAGAACTTTGAGATGGAGGAAGCGGAAACCCAGCTGTGCCACTACTTCAAGAACATGAACAAGAAGAAACACTGTTTCGTGTACCACATAAGCTCTGGATCCGACTCTGTCGATGCTGGAGCCGGTAGCGATTTGGTCCTAGATGCAATCGAAGAAAACGCCGACTTACCTGGCTCCCCTCAGGAGTCAATAATGTCGCAGGAACTTCGAGACTTCGACAAAGAGATGGAGGAGTATGAACAAGAACACATCTCCAAGCAAACGCAAGGTGAGCTGGAAAATTCTCCTAGTCCATATGATAGGATGGATGAAAGCTACACCTCGGAGGACGACATGGACACCAAAGATTCTTCTGAGGTCCACAAGCCAACCATGAAGGAAAGTACCGACGGAAGTTTATCCCCCGGTACCGAACCAAAATCCGTCTTTGCCACTGGTATGCATGTTAAGGCTACTGGGCGGTCAAAGAAGAAGAATAAAAATCCGACACCGGTAGAACCGGACGTCGAGGAAACCAACGAAGAAAAAGTTGATGAAGAGATCAAGATGGAGAATCAGGACGAAGATCCGATTAATACCACCCTGATCGACCCTCCCATGGATGGACACGTCGTCACCAAGGGTGCGCGTGAAATCTACGGAGATGCTCTCACGATTCCAATCCCAACGGCTTCGGATCTTACACCGGAGGCGCTGGAGAAAAGGGCCGAGGACCTGGAAAAGCACCGTATGTTTCTAATCGAAGAAGACGCACACATCGTTGAGATGAGGCAGCAGTTAGACAGTGATCCTGCCAAGTATCAGTCAGATTTCAAGCGACACCCAAACAAGACAAGGGGAGGTCCGTTTCTTGCTAACAAGAAGCCAGATATCCTCAAAGATCTATTCGACGGAAAGGACGGAGATAAGATCCGAGTCTATAGCACGCCATTGGAAAACGCTGCTGCAGCTCGAGCCATCCTCGCCAACAATCCGTATCCACAGCAGGTCCAACAGTGCGTCGTGTTGCTAGATAAAGGATTAAAGCAGCAGAAAATGGCCGCGTCATTTACTGGAAAACTGGCCTCAAAGTACGAGTTTTGCCACACTGGCACTGACCAAAGCGCTGATGTAAGGCTCCGTAGGGATACGACTCAATGCAATCGTCCCCGTGGAGAAGAAGAGAATTCAAGAACTGGCTCAAACGTCCACTCTCGCCGGCCGACGCGTGACTGGGCAAGAGTTATTCTGGTTGTGTCCAAAGACGCCATCAGGTCAATGGTCCCTCATCAGGACCATTGTCGGCAAAACAACCGCTACAGAGAAGAACCGGAAACACGCCGCCAGAGAGAGGAGCAAGATCAGCTAAGGATGCCACCACCAAGCCGTTTGGCTGGCAATGCCAGACGAAGAGATGATCCGGATCGTCCTGAATCAAGTAGGGACGATGCCCGAAGAAATAGGCATCGGAGTCAGCATAATCAGGATCCACCGCCACGTAACCCAGCCGGAAATAATCCACCAGGGCCACCATCGCCTCCTAGCAGCGACCATGAAGGATTCCGACGTAGCCATGGAAGCCGCAGGGGCAGAGACGGCAATAGTGAAAGGAGAAGCAGAAATCCGAATCCGCTGCGCAAAAGTCATGAGCCTCGAAGGCACTGATATATTTCGCCAAACGATGCTCGCCAACGCATTGAATCAAACATAGAGGCACGGCGGTACGAGGAAGAAGACGTGTACGTGGGACCCAAGTACTTTGGACCATGCATACGTCAGACCAGATTTCCGGTTGACTTTGGTATTGCCAAACACATTCAGCCCTATGACAGCGCAGCTCGGCCAGATACCTGGCTCCAGGATTTCTTCCAGGCCTACTGCATCTCCAAAGGAGGAAACAACCTGGTTGAGTTTGATATCTTCCGCTGATGTTGAGGAAGACGGCTCGATCATGGCTCAATGAACTGCCAGAGAATTCAATTCATAACTGGTATGATATGCAAAGTGCGTTCTTTTCAAACTTCGAGGGAACATATAGGAGGCCCTGCACAGTCAGAGACTTGCAGCGTTGCACCCAAAGACCCGGAGAAACTTTCCGGGATTACCTCAGACGATGGATCGATACGAAGAACTCCTATGAAGGAGTAAATGAGTAAACTGCGATAGAAGCTTTTATTGCAGGACTTCTAGTCGGACTTTTAAGTCACAGGCTGAAGCGTGACCACGTCACATATTTGGGAGAAATTATAGAGACAGCAAGCAAGTATGATGGTGCCAATGATGATTCCGAAGGGCTGCTAAATATTCTGGCCAATCCCAATGCGGAGAAACAGCCAAAGCAAACTCAGAAGCGCAAGAAAACCTCGGACGAAAAGCCGGCTCCAGACAAGGTAGTTGTCAATGCAACGTTCGGATCTGGACGACGAGGAGGGCGCGGAGGCGGCCGTGGTAGAGGCCGAGGAACTTCCCGAATCCTGGGCAGAGGAGACCAGCAACCCGAAAGAACCTATACTTGGGCTGACATTGCCAATAATCCCTGTGTCCACCACTTGGATAATAACGGAGGATCTATCCATACAAATGCCGAGTGTCGTTTCAATGATGACATCAAGAAAGACGAATCCGCCGGCTATAGAGCAAAGCGACGAAAAGGAAAGAAAAATTCCGAGAAAGGAAAGGAGCCCAAGGAAGATTCTGACATGGAAGAGGCAGAAACCGCTGCACAGCCCAAGTCGGATGGAAAAAAGACTTTTCCGACTAAGAAAGACGCATACGTCTACTTCCTTGGATCCCAACCTGCTAAAGACAAGAAGGAAGTTCTCTGTGAGCTCAATGCCACTGTTCTGGCTGTTCCACAGTTTCTGGACTGGTCAGAGGTAACCATCACCTTTGATCGCTCAGATCACCCGAGGAGAACACATCGTTGGGGAAATTACCATCTGGTCGTCAATCCTCTTATTGATGGCTATGAGTTCTATAAAACACTCATGGACGATGGAAGCAGCATTAACATCCTCTACATCGAGACGCTCCACCGCATGAAGTTACACGAGAGCCAGTTAAGTTACAGTAGTGTAAATTTCCATGGCATTGTACCAGGGAGACAGGCGGATTATCTGGGTGAGATTACTCTGGACGTGACATTCGGAACCCAGCACAATTACCGGACCGAGCCACTCTCTTTTGACGTGGTACCGTTCAAAAGTGCTTACCATGCCATCTTCAGACGTCTGGCTTACTCATGTTCATGGCTCGTCCCTATTACATATACAACCTGATTAAACTTCTAGGCCCGAAGGGCGTAATTACCATATGGGGAAATCCGAGGAAGGCGCGAGCGTGCGACAAAGGATCTGCTGCCTACGCCGAAGCCGTTCTGCACGCCCAGGAGTACCAGGGGATCAAGAAGACCATCAATCCGTCTGAGATGCCCGCTACGAAGAACGAGGTGCTGAGGCCAAGTTTGCAATTCAAGGCGTCAGAAGAGACAAAGAAAACGTCGCTGAAGGAAGATGATCCCTCCATGACGACGAACATAGGTATAGGCTTAGGCATGCATAGGAAAGAGCGCTCGTCGAGTTCCTCAAAGCTAATAGTGACATCTTCGCATGGCAGCCTTCTGACATGACGGGAGTACCTATGGAACTTGCCGAGCACTCTCTTAATATGTACCCTGATGCTAAACCTGTCAAACAGTCCTTACTACGGTTTGGTGATGAAAAGAGCAAAGCAATAGCCAAGGAATTAGCCTGACTAGAATTAGCGGATTTTATAACAGAGGTCATCGATATAGATTGGGTGGTAAATCCTGTAATCTTCCCTAAAAAGGACACCATTGATTTAAGGATGTGTGTTGATTATACCGCTTTGAACAAGGCATGCCCAAAAGATCCGTTTCCTTTGCCATGAATCGATCAAGTTATCGACTCAATGGAAGGATCGGAACTACTCTGTTTTCTCGACGCATATTACGGATATCACCAAATACCGATGAAGAAGTCAGATCAAATTAAGATGTCTTTCGTCACTCATTTTGGAACCTTCTGCTACAAAACTATGCCTTTTGACTTAAAGAACGCAGGAGCAACATATCAACGTACTATGCAACATTGTCTCAACGACCAAATCGGACGCAACGTCCACGTATACGTAGACGACATAGCAGTTATGTTCAAAAAGAAGGAAACTTTAATTTCTGACTTGGATGAAACATTTGCTAGTCTACGAAAATTCAACATGATGCTAAATCCGAAGAAGTGTTTCTTTGGAATTCCAGCCGGAAAATTGTTAGGTTTCATCGTCTCTGAGCGAGGCATAGAGGTGAACCGGGACAAAATCAAGGCTATACTAAATATTACCAGGCCAACTCGCCTGAAGGACGTACATCATCTCATTGGTTGCATTGCGACAGTGAGTTGGTTCGTCATCCGGCTTGGCGAAAGAGCCGCACCTTTGTACAAACTCTTTAAGAAAACCGACAAATTTGTCTGGACCCAGGAAGCCGAAACTGCCCTGCAAATTTTGAAAGATCTACTTTCAAACCCACCGGTTCTCTTAGCGCCAGAACTTCAGGAACCTAGGTTACTCTACATTGCAGCGACCAACAAGGTCATAAGTGTGGTAACAGTAGTCGAACGCGAGGAGGAAGGCCACGATCATAAGGTGCAACGACCAACTTATTACCTGAGTAATGTCCTGACAGAATCAAAACAACAGTACCCACATCATCAAAAGCTAGACTATGGAGTGTTCTTTGCATCCAGAAAGCTACGCCATTATTTTCAAGAGCACAAGATCACAGTGGTGAGAACCGCTCTCGTGCGAGATATAATCAATAACCGCGACGCCACAGGACGTGTCGCAAAGTGGGGAATAGAGCTTGCAACTTTATACATTGAGTATAAATCACGTACAACAATCAAGTCCCAAATACTTGCCAAATTTGTTGTTGATTGGACAGAGACGGCAGAAAACACAAGTCCTCCAGACTCGGAATTTTGGACCCTTCACTTTGACGGATCAAAAGCACGAGGAGGCTCGGGGGCTGGCGTGGTGCTCAAATCACCCCAAGGAGATAAGCTGTTCTATGTGTTGCAAATACACTTCACGGAAACCAACAATATTTCCAAGTATGAAGCATTGCTACATGAAATACGCATGTCCAAAAATATTGGCATATCAAGACTCATGTGTTACGGAGACTCGGATTTAGTTGCTCAGCAAGTATCCGATATCTGCAACACGAACAAGCACATGGCAGCATACAAAGCTGTTGTGGATGAACTATCTAAATCATTCGAGGGTTTTGAGGTCCAACACATCCCTCGAGCAGAAAATGAGGAAGCAGATGCTCTATCAAGGATAGGCTCTGCGCGGAAACAAGTATCAGATGGCACTTTCTTAGAGCATTTAAGGGTCCCCTCCATAGTTGGAGTTGATGAGGACTATCCGACGAAATCTGACTTACCTTTAATAGCAGTTCTGGCTATAATTCCCAGCTAGACAAAACCCTATATGGATTTCCTGAAAGACGGAAAACTACCCGAAGACGAAGTCTTGAGCCGGCAGATTGTCCAACGAGCAAAAGCCTACACTATAATAAATGGTGAGCTCTATAAACGGATTGTTTCTGGCATGTTTCAGCGATGTATTTCTTCAAAAGAAGAGGTGGAAATCTTAAGAGAAATCCACAAAGGCGAGTTTGGTCATCATGCTGCAGCCAGATCCTTAGTGGCAAAAGTTTTTCGACACGGATTGGCTTACAGCTAAGGCAGATGCCAATAAACTGGTCAAAACATGCAGAGGCTGCCAAAAGTATGCCCATCAGGCACATGTTCCGGATGAATAGCTGCGAACAATCCCTATTACATGGCCGTTCGCGGTCTGGGGGCTTGATATGGTAGGGCCCTTTCGCACGACTAAATGTGGATTTACTCACTTACTAGTGATGGTGGATAAATTTACAAAGTGGATTGAGGCTAAACCTGTAACATGTTGCGATGGAGCCACAGCCAGAAAGTTTGTTGAGGACGTAATCATCCGATTCAGATATCCACACAGTAAAATTACTAACAATGGGAGCAATTTTTCCATGGGTGAACTTGCCGAATTCTACGAAGAACAAGAGATTCGACTCGATATTGCATCAGTCGCATATCCACAAGCTAATGGGCAAGGCGAAAGAACTAATGACCTTATTTTCAAAGGAATCCGACCTCGTCTCGAGGCACCACTTCATTGGGCCGCGGGGGCTTGGGAGGAATAATTACCATCTGCGATATGGAGCTTATGTACAACTCCTAACGGATCAACTGGCTATACTCCTTTCTTCTTGGTCTATGGTGCAGCGGCAGATCTTCCAAGTGATCTAATTCATCAGTCTCCATGAATCAAAGCGTATATCGAAGAAGATGCAGAAGTTTCTCGACAAGATGATCTCGCTATAGTCGAAGAAGTACGTGTCGTTGCTGAGCAGAGATCTATAGCCTATCAGCAGAAGTTGCGCAAGTATCATAGTCAGAGAGTGCAAAACCATTCTTTTAGAAAAGGGGATTTGGTTTTCCGACTTGTGCAAAAGAGAAAGCACAAACTTTCCCTGATTTGGGAAGGACCTTTTATGATTAGAAGATTTCTGCATAATGGGTCATATTATTTAACCGATATGAGACCAGTCAAGGAAAGACCTGATACTCGGAAGAGAAAAAGAGCTGGTGGCAGCACCAACCCGGATGCAATAGACCGTTCATGAAGTATTTCATAGCTACAACGCTTCTATTCTTAGTTATATTTACTTGTAATCATATGTGTACATGTTCAAAGTAAATAAAGTATTGGTTTCCTCATATGTTATCTTTGAGAAGTTTTTGCCATCTTATTTCCAAAAGAGCATGTCATTTTCAAAAATCCCAGAATGCTTGAAAGTACTTTATTCTCATGTTCATTCTGGTTATGATTTTTGAATATCTAAAAATGTTACCTTAGGGTAAAAAATTCAATTCATTGTCTATACTTTGGTTTTTTATCTGATTGCTTAGACGCGGGCATATTCCGAGTAATGAGTTGTTGGTACTGAAAGACGGCTTTGTTTTCGAGTTTAAACTACTTTAGCAATTGCGCTCCATTGCTCGGCAAAGTTTCCATGCTAAAGGTTGGCCGGCCCATGAAAGGGACGAGGCAGAGAGCTAGATAAAACGAAAAGTATAGGCATAAAATAAAAAGTGCTTCAGAAATTTTTAAAGCACGTGCATAAAAAATATATAAGCACAAGTTCTACGATAGGAAAAGCATTAGTTTTTACAAGACCAGCACAAATAAAAACATTGTTTCCGTCATTACATTGCCACAAGTTCAGAATAATGCATAAAAACTGTTTATGCTGCAGAGTCAGGCGATGGTGATGAAGAAGGTGGAGCGCTAGAGTCGACAGCATTGTCGCCCTCAATCTCAGACTCGAAAGCTGCAATGCTGCCTTCTGGCTCTTGGGGTGAGGGAGGCACGGCGACTCGTACAATTGGTCATCTCCGCCACACGACAGACATAACCTGCACAGGACTCTTGGATGGCCTTGATGTCCTGTGGGTTACCCTCATCCTCCTCCTAGGCAATACCTTTGGTGACATGCCAGATTTCCATCTCGTTGTGGTGGCTCATCACCATGGTAAGAGCAGTCTGAGAAACAGTCCGAGCGTAGGAGACCTTCCAGTCATCGATAAGCTTCAGAATCTCCTTTACCTTATCCCTTACCTCTTGCACTAACATTATATGCAAGTCGGAAAGATTGACTAATTCGCCAGCCTCTTCAAGAGTTTGGCGGAAATCGTACAAGATATCTCTGACGAGATTGATGTGCTCGAGGCGAGGTTCGGATGTAGGAGAGTCAGAAAGATTTAGGGGGGCTGGGAAATAACCAAAAAGTCAAAATTTGACTGAAAAGGAAGTCGAAAAATCAACAAAAAGTAAAAATCAGAAATCTTACCTAGCACAGAGTGATTCCATTGAGCATGCTCCTTGCGGAGGCTGTTCAGTTCACTAGTTGTGGCCTGGGCTAGATCCCTCTAAATATCAAAGTCCTTTTTGAGATCCGCTAGTTCTTTATCTCGGAGGGCTATTACCTTCTCGAGCCTCTTGGTCTCATGATTGCTTGACTCCAGGACAACAGCTATGGATTTCTTCGATTCTAAAGTTAGTTTCTCAAGCTTGTCTCTCCATTTCTAGGACATTGAAGTTCTCAGATTTCTCCACCATCTTGCTAGACTAGCACAACAGTTTTGCAAAGGAAAAATATCAGTCGGACAAAATAAGTTTGACTATGAAAAAAGTTAACTGACAAAGAGGAAGTCGGAAAAGTTTACCTTCTGCTTCATCTTTCTCAATTTTTAACTTCGAATTCTCAAGGAGCAAGGATTTGATCTCTCTGCGTTTATTGCAAATGTTCTGGAGCAATTCCTGGTTGGAAGATGAAATTTTCTATTAGTTTAGAGACAGAATACCATCAGACAGCTACTAAGACTCGGGCTACAAATTTAACTAAGTAAAATTATAGCATGAGCCTTGGGGGCTACACTACATCGTTCTTTTGCAACCTAAAAGCATCAACTCGGATCCAACGATGTGTATCCGGCTTTATGCTTGGGGGCTAGAGGATATGATAATAAATACAAATAATAATCGGAAACTTACAATGTGTTCCAAGTGCAATTTCTCAACTCCGAGTTTGGTGCTGTGAAACACCTTCTCGGTAAGGGTGATGGAAGCAACATCCGTCGCTAGGAGTTCGCCAGACTCGATCTTAGCATCCCAGACCAAAATCTGATCCAGGAGGCTAACCAGCTTGACGTCCTCCTGCTCCTGGCTCGCTGCCTCTGGGGTCAAGGTTTGCTTCTCAAGGCTGGATTGAGCCAGACTTAGGATCTCTTCCTTCTCTTTCCTCTTTAGGCCAGAGACTGCGGAGCTGGCCACTTTATCAAATGTTCCTGTATATGTTACCATGGGATCATTACCCTTGACGGGTTCACCCTTGTTAGTTGCCTGATCATCAATGGTGACCAGGGCTTGCGAGATGTTGCCAGCATCAGGAGAGGCAGAAGCTTCCTGTGCTGATGGAGTACTGGATGGACTTGGTGGCAGTACGGCAGGGAAAATAACAAGCTTCTGCTGACGCATCTGCTTGCCCAGCTTAGTCTTACTCTTCAAAGCTGATTTAGCTCTAGAACACGGAAATCCAAATATCAGGTGTGATCTCGAAAGAAATAAAGGTATAAAATACTGAGAATAAAAGACAGGGTGCTTACTTTTTAACTACTGGTAGCACTTGGCTACCAGCAGTAACAACAACTTCTTTCGCCTTACGCTTCTTGGAAGTGGGGACGGCAACTTCCTGCACCTCGTCATCCTCCGTCGCCTCTAGATCATCTTAAGGATAGCCCTCTAGTGGGGCTAGCTTAGACTCAGAGAGTTTCTCGAGATAATAAAGTCGAAAAGCATCAATGAAAATAGAGCTGGAGAAAGAATAGAAAAGAACGACAAAACACAAAAGCAGAGTCGAAATATTTACGGGAGTCTGAGGACGGTTGGACGTATACATCTTCATGGAGACTTCTGGAACCTTTCGTTCCACTCTTTCTTTGTTCAAATATTGCATAAGGGTCCTGTAGTCCTTCGCTGGAATCTGGCTCGAACTGACCCGCATCTTGTCCTTCCTGTCGCTGGTGATCTGGTGCATGAGGTGATCTCCATGGTGCTGGAGAGGCTGAATCCGGCGCTCCAACCAGAAGTGGATCAAGTCGGATCCACGGAGGCCCTCATGCTTCATCAGAAACTCAATCCACCTTTTGGCAAGGATCAAGATATCTGACAGCTCCGGCGCCTCCGCGTCCCATGAATTCTGGTGGAGAGCGGCACCGTCGGTGAATGCCGGAAGACCTTCCACCTTTCCAGGAGTCGGAATATCCTTGTGATAAAAGAAGGTTCCAGCCCAGCATTTGACGGATTCACTAGCATTAATCATAGGATAGACTCAGGTTCTCCTAAGGACTAAGCTAAGGGTGTCGGGGGTGTATGGCACACCGGTGCTAATGGAGTTCTTCCGAGTACCATAGTAGTACCGGAAAAGGGTGAGACTTGGCCTAATGCCAAGAAACCCCTCGCACAAAGATGCATGAGTACTAAGCTCAAGCAGAGAGTTGGGAGGAAGATTATGGAGTTGCACATAGTAATAGTTGAGGACCTCGACGAAGAACTCCGACGGTGGCAAGCCGAGGCCGCGGTCGACGTGCGTGCTGAACAACACCCTCTCACTATCGCGCAGGGCGGGAACGACGTACCCTGAGGCGCTCCGCCATGCACCGGAGACGATGAATCCTTCGTCCTCCATGACTTGGAGTTCAACGTTGTCCATGGAACTGAGGATCCAGAGGCCCCACATCTTCTTCTCATCCGCCGCCGACGAACCCGCCGCCTCTCCTGAGGTCGAGGTAGATGCCATAGATCTTGGAGGAAAAGGACTGGTGGGGGAGAGAGATTTTCTCACGATGTGCAGATGGGAACGGCTGCGGAGTGCTCGAGGAGTACGAGGAAGCAATGAATGAATCGATGGAGAGATAAATCTAAGAGAAATGGTATTCTCCTCTCTTTTATTTGTCTCCGTGTCATGATTCGTGCGTTAATACGCGCGATTTGCGCCATGCATATAGGAAAGGGGGAGTTAGCTTCCTTGCGACTCTTCCGCCCCCTCGATTTTCACGTAGGCATTGAAACGGCGTTCTGTTCCGTAAGGAACGGACCCACCAACAGTCGTGTTGACAGGACTCCTGTCAGTGATAGGACTTTGTCTGAAAAGTTGTCATTCCACACGCCGCTGTAAAATCCGGCTCATGTTTCAAACTGAGCAAGGAAAAGACTAAATTCAGAATAAAACATATCCGATTCAACTGACTCGGAATCCTACATTACTGAAAGAAGTTTTCGGGAACCCTTCAATATTCTCAAGATGAAGAAACCATCAAGCTAGAAGATTTATCCGACTTTGGATCTTGGAGACTTCCGGGGGTTACTATTGGGGATATACTCTCCGGGTATACCCACATGACTCGTTGACCAGGGTGGCCCACCAACGGGTTAGAGATTTGCTTCACGTGCGGGCTAGTGAGAGAAAGAGGAGGAGCTAGTTCCGGCTACGGCAAGGCCTAGAAGAGTTACCGACTTAGGCATGTAGTATTACTTGTAGTCCAAGCTATATCTAGTTACCGACTCTGTAACATAGCCGGATAGGTCTCTCCTGTAACCCTAGGCCCCAGTGATTATATAAACCAGCCATATGGGAGCCTTTAGGACACACAACCAATCGTAACACCACAATCAACTTGCACAGGCGAACCTCTCTTGTAATCATTTGTAACATCCGGCTTACGCCGATATATTACTGGGTTGCTAGCAGGAGTAGGATACGATCACCACAGTCGGATTTGAACCTGGGTAAACTTGTGCTCACCGCTCCTGGAACATCCAACGTATCACACCCCATCTTTCCAACGCCACTAGGACCCCCTATGGCGTACTTGTCGATAATCCGACGACACGAGCACCTCGGCATCTTCCAAAGCTTGTTCATCAAATTTATGCAGAAAGAGGGGACACAAATTAGCAAAATAACCAAGGAAAATAACTCAAATAGGACAACTCAAATTCGAGTTACCTGAGGAGGGGGGTTATCACGGGAAAAGGGCTTCATTCCCCATGCCCAATCCTCAGCCATATCAGTCATGAAGATAGCTCAGATGCGTTTCCGAATTTGAGCATCTTCAAGCTCAACTGTGGAGACTCGGTTGGGATCCAGAGGACCGCTCATATAGAAAAGCTTATGAGAGCGAAGCTGAAAAGGGCAGATCTAGCTACTAATAAATGCGGCCATAAAATCTTCGCCATGAATCCCCTCCTAAATCAATTCCTTCTGTCGGAGCTCGAACGCTTCGGCAAGAGCATAAGTCTTTTTCGGATTATAATTCCAATTTTGCTTAGAAGGAGGACCAACGGAGAAGGCAGGGAGCGAATTTTATCCTCCTTTCCAGTATTATTGACATAGAAAAATGACTTATGCCACTTCTTGCAGGGCTTATGCCACTTCTTGCAGGACTCTAGACCTGTGACTCTAGCCTATCCTTGACAGAAGCGGCCCCACACTGGGTCATAGACTTCTCTAAAGGATGGAGAGATTTATCCGGCAGAACGTTGGCTCGGAACTGGACTACTACCGAAGACCAGAGGCCGAAGTATCCCTCTGAGGCTGAGATAAAGGCCGACAGAGAGGCGATGGCGTTAGCCGGCATGTGATGAGGTTGAAGACCAAAGAATTCAAGGAAGCCTTTGGCGAAGTCGCTAAGAGGGAGGCTGAATCCTCTAACGAAATGCAACATGAAAACTATATATTCACCATCCTCAACTATGGGGGTGGACTCTTTGTCAGGTAAACGACACTTTACCTCGGAAGGGAATCGACGAGTCTGGCGGAGCCACTCGATCTCTTGGCGGGTGACCAAGGATCCCTGCCACGAACCATGCTCTGGACCCACCACGAGGTCTTCTTCTCCCAAGATGGCGCCGCTATGCGAGCTCGACATGGGCTCGTCGGAGGAGCCAACGGAAGAGGAATCGCTGGCGGCAGGGAGCAGTCTCGAAATCCAAGGTCCCATCGTAGCGACGATGAGCCCAGCGGCGGCGAAGCAAGAGAACCGCGGCAGAGGCCTAGTGCGGAGATGAGCCACGGAGAAGAAGGACCAAACAACGGCGGCACGTCGCTTGAACAAGAGCGCGACGGCATGGTCGCGTAAACTGGAGCGGGGCAGCGGAGATGCGAGAAGGAAGATGAATAGGGTATGAATGGGGAAAGTAAACATGCCCTTTCCCCACTCCCAGTATTTATAACCGCATGCAATAAGCATTAGTAGGATTGCGAGTGCACCGCTTAACCACCAGAAGGCGTGTATTGTGTGTTGGAAATCGACGATTGGAGCCACAGGAAGGATCACACGGCGTAGGAGGAGATCTGGCCGCCATGACCGTTGTGGCGATCGAAGAGTCGCTGCGTCGATATGACCGCCACAATGATTACTGTAGCAATGTCAGGGTGCACTGTAGTGGTACAAAAAATGAGATAAAACATAATGATTAAGACACGTAGGACGAGGCTTACTAGAGAAGATAAGAGGATGCCTCAGATGAGAATGGGTGGCTCGGAAAATGAGTAATACCTCGGAAAAAGAGGGCGAGACAAGAAAAGATAGAGTAAAAAAGGCACCAACTGAACAATGAGTCGGAGAGATGAGTATAGAAACTGAACATCTAGAAACTGTTGTGGTCTAGCCGAATGAAGTTGGTGAGACCGCACCAGCTTCGGGGACTAATGTTGGGGGGATGACCCTAGGTAGGGTCAAGATAAGTAAGAAAAAAAAGGAGCCTTCATGTTCAGGGCCGGGTCATGGCATGATCCGTCCGAGTAATGTAGGGGTCGGTCCAATGATGTCTGGCCTGTTCCGAGTCAGGTAGCTAAGACCTGACTCGACCGACATATGGGTTATGTCGGCGTACCGTCGTTACTTAACTTAAGTGCAGGTAAAGGTCAAGCCGAGTCACGCGAGTCGAGGCCGAGTCAAGGGAAGCTTGCCCAAGAAGAAGAAGGAAAGTCCCGAAGTCAACACCAGCCACTGTCTCTCCTCAGGAATCTGCACAGTGCCAAGCTCTATAGACAAGAAGCAGAGTGGCAGAGGAGCAGAAGAAGGTCATGGAGGTGACAGTCCTTAGGCCCGAGGCTCACATGTGGTGGACTCTGTGTCTTTGCCATCGATAGGAAGGGGACACGGAAAGAGGCCTGCCGAGTTACCACTTTGGGACAAGCATATTCCATGAATATGCTTGTCCACGTCAGCCCTAGGAGGAACCAAGTCACTCCTTTATAAGGAGGGGCTGGGCATCCTGAAGAGGGGATCGATTCATTTTTCACCGAGAACTGGTAGTAGCTTCTTCTTCCTCTCGCTCATACAACTCGAGGAGCAAGTGTAGCTCCATTGGTGTTGAATAAAGATTGAGTTCTAGTATACTGAGTGTAGAAACCACTACATCTTCCCTCCCTGGATCCCACTAGCATCCATTGGCCTCCAACTTAAGTCTACCCATGGCATCTGTCGTGCCACCACCACGACGTATCATGATTTGCGACTACTTCAAGAATGATATTGCACTCTTCGGGAAATCCTCTAGCTGCATTTTGTGCCAGAATCTGATTTGATTCTCGCAAATAAATTAGCCCAAATACTGCCACGACTGCCTGAAAAAACCTGAAGACGCTCTCAGAGCATGTGCTCTCAAGCCGTATGGAGATATTCGTCTTGCGTATCTGGTGGAGCTCCATATGCAAGACAACGTAGGGTTGTCATGCATTTCTGAATCGACAAGAATCCCCACAGTCCGTTGTAGTCTTTCTTGCATATGAAGTAGTCATCTTTCTTGCATATGAAGTAGTCATCGTACTCTCGGACACCGAACACAATCTTCATGAATGGCTCCTTGTTCATCCTAAATCGATGACGAAGATCTTTTGGAGTATGTGTTGTGCCATCCTTAAAATAGTCGGTGTGTCAAGCATCAGGGCACCCGCAAGACGATGTCGGTCCTTGTACTTGGCCTTTCCCGTCCATGGACCACCGCACCGAGGAGCGGCATGGAGATACTGGCGGATACAAAGAAGATAGCCCAGGATCAGCATCTGCTGCTCTTGGTGAGCGACGACATCAACCTCCTCTTTCAT
This sequence comes from Avena longiglumis, assembly GCA_030063025.1. Classification (NCBI taxonomy): domain Eukaryota; kingdom Viridiplantae; phylum Streptophyta; class Magnoliopsida; order Poales; family Poaceae; genus Avena; species Avena longiglumis. The sequence continues at coordinate 143,173,128 of CP125978.1, read as the reverse complement.
CAAGATCTCCATCATCATCATCTCATCATCGATGTCCATCGAGGCAAAAAGGCAAACACCTAGACGATGAGGCAAGCAAACAACGACGATGACCGCACTATTGTCGAGGATGGGATGTGCCAGAGTCCTGTTGTGGTGATGGCAATGGGCCGCTATTGGTCTATGAAGCAGAAGGATCGTCGGTGGTAGTACATGGCGAAGAAGGTGCAACCGATGGTGGCACAACCTGGAGTGCTTCAAAAGAATATGAGACCGGGGGATGCCTATGCAGTCATTGGGGCTGTGGCGAACTTGGGAGGGAGGCAAGCACAGGGAGGCGACAACATCGACGATGATGGCGATGTGGCTGGGATGGGTGGGAGGCGAGGCGAGATGGGCTGAGCCGGAGGGGTTGGGGAATGAGCGTGTTTGGCTGGCAAGAGTGCCCCGCGGTAAAATCAGACTACCGGCGCTCCCAAGACGGCCATTGTAGTCAGGGTCCAGACTTGGCATACCAGCTATTATATTAGGCTCTAAAATGTGTCGTCGATATTTGAAGCATGCCGGTAGTAGAAATTTGTTTTCGCCACGAAGACCCATAGGCCTATTTAGGCTGCTTTGGGGACGCACGTGGAGATGCTTTTACGGAACCATGCCTTGCTCCGGCTGGATCCATGTTTCTTTGAAGTGGGACCCTATGGCACAAATATTTGGTATGGTACTAGACATGCATGAAGCCAGGTCATGAGGAGAGAGTCTTTTTTTTAAGTGGAAACCCTATGACACAGGTATTTAGCATCACTATATTAAAGCTATTGCCAAATTGCACACCATGGCTAAATTCAACTTTTTATTAGATTTTTTTGGCCACCGCGCCGGTGGAGATGATTTTAGGGTACCATGCATGTACACGCTGGACCCATGTTTCTTCGAGTGTGCCCCCTCCTGGCCTACCTTTATCTTCCTTGAACTCCACACTGGTAGAAAACGCCCCATGCGTCCCGGTTGGTAAGGGCCATTAGTCCCGGTTGCCCAACCGGGACGGGGGCATCGGGACTAAAGCTCCAACCATTAGTCCCGGTTGCCCCACCAACCGGGACAAATGGGGCACTGGCGGCATCAGGCGCAAGGGTGGAGCATTAGTCGGTTCGTAACCGGGACTAATAACTTGTCTTGGCAGAGATTTGTTCCATTTCTGCCCGCCGCAGAATTCATTGGCACATTTTGTTGCCTTGACATTTTCGCCACTTTTGTGCCGCGAAGAATTCATTTAGGTTGTTTTATTGTTTATTTAGTGTTTTGCACTTATCAATGAAGGAACCTTATATTACACAAGATCATCATGACAACATTACATTCAATACACGGATCGAGTTCATGCACTACATACAAAAGTTGCTATTCGATGCTACCGCCAATTTCACGAAAGTTGCTATTTTTACAATTCCTATTGTCTATACACAGAGTAGTATTCCTCTTATGTATTTTGTACTGCATCCAAGAATCCCAATTCCTCTGTATTGCTCGTATGCGGTCCTTTGGCGTAAGACCTTCCGTGAGCGTTCGATCTGATTTAAAAAGAGTCACCTAAATGAATATGAAACTAAACACAATTTGATTATAATTAAAAACTATAGAAATTGTTTACGTCGTGGAGTTGCTCTAAATTCCTGCCCTTCTCATCGCACGTCTGCCGGATGAACTTCGCATACATAGTATCCACATAGATTGTTACGTCCTGCGTCGGGCACTTTACGACAACGAGTTCAATAAAAATAATAATCAAGCATGATAATAAGCGTATCAAAACTAGAATCAAAGAGATGCGCGGATATAGCTAGTGGTGCTTACATCTAGTGGTTGAAATGTAAGCTCCTCTTTCCAAACACCTAGCCTTCTTGGTGAACCGTTTCCAAGCGCGCCGGCGTGAAAACGAATAAAATAAGTTATTAAGTACTTGATATCATAAAATTCACGAACGATGCCGATATAGTGTCGTAATGATTAGAATTACATTGGAGAAGTATGCATGTCCTTCCACGTCTCAAGGGGTTTATGTTTCGAGTCCATGACTAGTACACGCCATTTGTCAAGTTGAATGATTAACAGAATATAGTGGTACCTGCGAATGCAAAACTAATCAATTATATACTTAACATCGAGTAAGCGAAATATAAAGTGTATACAAGACAATAACACTCACTGGAAGTTGTAAGGAAATAGTATTTCCCTTTTGGTTTCTTGAAACCTTAACGCGTGTACTATATTATCCTCCGTATCCTGGGGGATTATTTTGAGATTAGCTTCATGAACCCAATATGGGTCAATGAAGCCAATGTCATAGATTTGTCCTCTGCTGCATTCGAGAATCTTCATTCTGCATATTAAAGTATGATTATATACATGCAATAAACAAAATAGTATAGATGGAGACTAAATTAATTACAGAATTAGTACTTACAGATAATAGGCACTCATTAGAGATTTGTCCAAGGCGTCTTGATGGAATAATTGAAATAGTTCATCAAATTCAATGGATATCATGTCATCGTTTTCTTTCCCATGATGCTTTTTTTGTAACCCTCAGCACTATCCAGTTAGCCCCGGCCCTTGTGGCATGCATGTACCAGTTATGCAATCTTCGCATTTTTGTTGGAAGATTGTTTACCTCCTCAGGTTTGACGAGAGGTTTTCCGTACTGGTATTGGTATGCTACTTCACTCACGGGAAGAACTCTAAGCGATAAGTCTTGGGCAATACTCATACCTTGAGCAGCGGCTTCTCCGTGTGCAACTACCTCTGGATCATACCGCTTCTTCCCCATATTTGCTCGACCCACATTGGTTTGAGAAATCACCTTGAGAGGCGCAAGTCTGCTTTGCTTGTTCTCCGAGCTGGGCAATGATTTCCCGCTTGCATCGATCTTGCTCTTGAGGCTTTTGTGCATGTGACTTGAGAATAGAACGCTCATAGTCGATGACAGCTTTGGCTCGGGTTGATGAAGAGTCTTTAGCATTTTCAACACTTTGGCTTTTCTTCTTTGGTCAGGGAACTCTGGCTCTTTCGGCCGCCTCGACTTAGCGAAAACTGTCGTTTCCGCATCAACGATCGCATGATCTCCTCTTGATCTGATAATAAGCTCTCTTGGGAGGAACCGTTGGTACTTTTGGAAGAGGCTCTTGTTTACGTTTGGCGATCGCTTCGACGCCTGATGGCAATGCGCTTCGCTTTTATCTGGCGCGGCGATGGCTCCCGCGCGATGGCTGCACCGGAGATTGGTGGCGGCGGAGCGGGTGAGGCGGCTGCATGGCGGCGACCTCGGAGCGGGTGGTGGCGGCGAAGATGGCCTTGGCGTGTGATTTGAAGCACGATACAATCCTTGACCATAGAATGGTGGCGTTTTTGTCACCCAAGCGATCACATCCCTTCACCGGCGGTAGTGAAGATCCAAAACCTCAAAGGTGGGCATGATTTCATCCACGCCGACAACAGTAGCCCTCTGGAACCGGACGACTGTGGTAAGTTGGTGTGGGTCCAATTGGTAAGGCATGAGCCGCCACCTTCATTGATATGTTCACAACTTTGACATGTAGCTCGCGATGTGTTATCTCGTGATATCATCCATGGGTAGCCAACAGGAGCCATCGTCGGTGCATCATCGGCATCGCCATTGTCATCACCGGGACCTTGGTGGAAGCCACTGCTTTTTCGATTATTCGATAGGCGGTAGCATCGAATGCGGTGTCTTCTGAGATGGCGCCCGGTAGTACTTTGCTCTTTAAGTGAGTTAATTTCATCTTGTTGTTGCTTTAATCGTTCTTCAATTAACGCATTCGCTCTTTCGACTTTCGCTTCAACCGCTGCCCTTACTCCTCCTCGACGGCTTCTATCGGATATTTCTTCCTCTCTTCGAAACCCAGTCCTCCATGATTGGGAGCCTATTGTGCCTCGTGTTCGTCCATCATGTTCCTTATTTCCAAGGGCGAGTGTGAGCTCATCATTCTCTCTATCGGGAATGAAGTCCCCATCTTTAACAGCCTTCTTGCTTTTCTCATCCTCTCGATTGGCAAGGGGTCTTCTTTATGTCGTATATATATACACCTCCTTCCGAGTCCAACGTGCCCCATGCCCGTAAAACCAATTCCTTGCACGTTCTACCCAATCGCCTCTCTGCGGGGTGATATTTTTATCACGCAGTTCTGCTCAAGTTTCTCCCACTTAGGAATGCCACCACAGCCACCTTGCCCCATAGTATGGTGATACTTCTTGTTAGCAACATTCACTTATTCGTTTCGGACATTTTCTTAGCTTTTTCGATTTCTTGTATTCCACAAACTCATCCCGAATGGTTTTATCTTCTCAAACCGAATATTCTTGAAATCGAGTCTTCTTTTCACGACATAGTCAAGGTGCAATCTTTTCTTCCAGTTGGTGAAACATTGGGCCATCTTCTTCAAAGCCCACTCCACGACCTTAGCCTCCATGGCTCTCCCATGTTGTAAAGGCGTCCTCAACTGGATCCTCCGCATTTGGATCCAGCTCTATCTTCGTAGTTTGAAATTAACCATGAGCCTCTTCCACGGTAAATCTTTGGCGTGGTTAGGGACAAATAAACATGTTCCCTCTTCATCCGCATTAGCAGGCCTATTCCAATTTCTAATGGTGATCGGGATTAAGTCCCTAACGATTACTCGCATTGTGCCACAAATTTGGTTGCGACAACTTGGGGCTTCGATCTGCCGTCTGGCGACATCTTCGATCCTGAACCTCTCATGGTCTTCCAACTTTTTGGTTGGGCCTCGTCAAGCTCTTTTCGGTAGATTCCTTCGATTCGGAGGGCTAAAGAAGAAAGATCGCCGTTACTATTTCTATATAGATAGCAGATGATTAATTAATGAATTGATTTATATTACATGCACCTTGCGAGCGGTCGTCTTCTCGATTACACAAGGCATCGCCTTCTCCCTCATGAAGGCAACACCTTCAACCTCAAACAAGTTGTCTACTCGGTAAAGAGGATCACCCTCACGGAGTTGTTGTAAACGTTGATACGTCTAAATTATCTTCCCCAGATCACACCTTGGATCAACTCTTCCTTTTCTTCGTCTCGGCGTGGGTCCATATTTTACGCATAGGTGGAAAAGCGAATAAGTCAAAGCGGCTAAAGGAGAAAGTTAAATGCGGTGTTGAGAGATATAAACCCTAATTCGAGAAACCCTAATATATACATACACAATAATAAAAATGAAGAGAAAGGGAAACCGTGTAGTAGATAGGCACATCGTCGAACCCACATGCACCTAAGTTGCTTGACAATGTGAATCGGGTCTGGGGCTACCCACAGTGACTGACCAGTGGGGCCGAAGACCAATAATACCAAAGTAATTAATAAACCTAATAATACCTAACTTATAATAAACCTAATAATCGAAACACCGAAAAGAAAGGGAAACAATCAAGACATGGCATCGATGCAATGCTCAATCAAGTATGATGATATGACAAGTTAATTTGCATTGAATGTAACCCTAAGACATGCTCGACGATTTCATCGGGGTTCCGAGGGGTGAAAATCCTAACTCGGGGAAACTCCGGAACATATGAGAGGGGTGCATTTGTTCTTCTAATTATACTTGTCATTTAAGTTGTTGAACAATGCATGATTATAGTTTAGATAGATAGGTTTCATTTTTCTGAACAATTTGATATATTATTTGTATTTTTCTGACTTATAAACAATAAGTTATTGATTTTACAATATTAAATCATTTTCTGGAATTAAAAACAAAAAGGCAAATAGTTTTTACCCCGGGGCGACCCCTAGCCAGTGGGACTAACAGATGGGCCCTAGTGCCAACTCAGCCTCCACATAAGCAGGCCCCCCAGCCACGATCACATCGCGGTGAGAACTGCGGTGGCGGCGACGTTGCTAGAGGGCTCGAGGCGTGCGTTGGTTTGTTCGAAAGAGGCGTCGGCGAACCTAACTAGTAGGGCACCGCCGGATTTGGTCACCGAATAGGGAACGGACGACATGCGGCGGCGGATGGCGGCGGGCGGCGAGAGAAGGACAGAGCGCTAGGGAGGAAAGAAGGGTCCCAGAGAGTCACAAGCTCACCCTCGGCGCGTGTGTAGCCTTGGCGGGGACGGAGGAGATCGGCAAAGCGGTGATGGCAAGGCGGAGCGTCGGTGATGGGGAAGGCGGTCGATTCCAGATGCATGGCTTCGATTCCTTCGGCGGAGGATAAGCACAGCCGAGGCAGCGTGGAGGACGGCGGCGTGGCGGTTGGGCAGCTGCGGCGTCCGGCGGTTGTCCTCAAGGGCGGCGATCTCTGTCGGGTGAGTGAGAAAGAGAGAGGGAAGAAGGAGAAGGGCATGGTTAACTAGTAGGGGACCTTTAGTCGGTTGGTGGCTCAACGGGACTAAAGACATACGTCGGTTGGAGCCACCAACCGGGACCTATACTCCAATATTTTCAGCAGCCCAAGCGTTGGCGTGCAGGGGGTCTTTAGTCCCGGTTGGTGGATCCAACCGGGACATATTCCCCTGATTTCAAAAAATTTCAGGTATTTTCTCTCCGTTCCGCCTTATTTTTTATTTTGGGGTTTAAATTTGTATTGTTTTTTAAATGATAATTAATTTGGAATTTAGAAAAACTTTAAACATAAGAAGTGTTTGGATTTGAATAAATAATTCAAAAACATTTTCTGTTTTAAAAAATAATTAATGTAACCATTTAAAATATGAACCATTTACAATTAAAAATGAATTAACTTATATTTTTTTAATATCAATTTGGAATTTAGAAAAACTTTAAACATAAGAAGTGTTTGGATTTGAATAAATAATTCAAAAACATATTCTATTTTTAAAAAATAATTAATGTAACCTTTTAAGGTGGTCTAGTATTTTAGGAAAATGGGACGGTAGCATTGTGAAACGGCATTTTGGTGGTTACTTCACAAAACGACCCGTTTTTCGCGCTCGGAAAATGGAAAAGGGCTTTTCCGTGCGACAAAAAGGAAAACTTCCTCCTGCAACATTGTTCTCCATACCAATGTCCACACACATGCATAATATGGGCACAACATCACAAACTATGCCGTGATTCAGCACATAACATCGGTCATTTGGACCGAAAGCCATGAAACCTCGAACATGATAGGTCATTTTGTGAAGGTTTTTTCGAAACATGATCAATATACCAAGTCTGGTATTTTTCCTTTCAACTATGTAACATAATATGACACCACGCGAAGGATTTTCATTGTTCGGATTTTTTTTGAATTTATTATGCCCGTTTTGAATTATCTAATTTCTAACTATGGTCGAACGGTGTGCATGAAGATAGGGGACGGGCATCGTTAGAACTTGCATTGGATCTCAAGAAACCACATATTGCGAGTCTAAAATGATTTTTCAAAAATCACGGGCGATAGATCATGTACGTAGTACAAACCGGACCCACTTCCCGATTCGGCGGACATTTGTCCTTTTACGGGATGGACGAAAAGGTTTGAGATGTACCGGTTGGGAGATAGTCCATGTAAGGTGGTCTAGTATTTTAGGAAAATGGGACGGTAGCATTGTGAAACGGCATTTTGGTGGTTACTTCACAAAACGACCCGTTTTTTGCGCTCGGAAAATGGAAAAGGGCTTTTCCGTGCGACAAAAAGGAAAACTTCCTCCTGCAACATTGTTCTCCATACCAATGTCCACACACATGCATAATATGGGCACAACATCACAAAATATGCCGTGATTCAGCACATAACATCGGTCATTTGGACCGAAAGCCATAAAACCTCGAACATGATAGGTCATTTTGTGAAGGTTTTTTCGAAACATGATCAATATACCAAGTCTGGTATTTTTCCTTTCAACCCTGTAACATAATATGACACCACGTGAAGGATTTTCATTGTTCGGATTTTTTTTGAATTTGTCCCGGTTTGTTAGCTAGTCCCGATTTGTCCCGGTTTTTAATATTAATAAATGTCTTAAGTGTTACCTAATAAATAGAGGGAAATGCCTATATAAAGAGAGGGTTCATATTTAGTCTCGGTTGGAGAAACCAACCGCATTAAAGGATTCTTGAGTGGGAAAGACAACACTAATAATAGGGGTGAGTGTCGACATTATGTCGTGCGGCTTGTACCTTGTCCCGGATGGTGTCACCAGGGACTAAGATGAACCTTTAGTCGGTTGGAGACACCAACCGGGACTAAAATGAGTCAAGACTAATAATAGGGGTGAGTGTCGACATTATGTCGTGAGTGTCGACATTATCTTTGAAATGCTTGTACTATAAATAGGCATCCTTGTGAGTCCAGTCCTCCGGCCAGTTTGAGGCATCTCCAAGATGGTTTTAGAGAGCAGGGACACCACTACGGCCAGTTTCAGGGAGATGCCGACGGAGCCCAGTCCTCCGGCATCTCCGAGAAACTGGTCATAGAGGCACTCCCTAATATGTGAAATTAGTTAGCTCCGAGGCGTATTGATCTAGTTAGTGAAGTTACAAGCTGCAAGATGGTTTTCAAGAGCAGGGACACCACTGTGGCCAGTTCGAGGAGATCTGCGTGAGCCAGTCCTCCGGCATCTCCGAGAAACTGGTCATAGACACTCTAATATGTGAAATTAGTTAGCTCGAGGCGTATTGATCTAGTTAGTGAAGTTACAAGCTGCAAGATGGTTTTCGAGCAGGGACACCACTTGCCAGTTTCGAGGAGATGCCGACGAGCCTCTCCTCCCGCATCTCCGAGAAACTGGTCATAGAGGCACTCCTAATATGTGAAATTAGTTAGCTCAGGCGTATTGATCTAGTTAGTGAAGTTACAAGCTGCAAGATGGTTTTGAGAGCAGGGACACCATGCGGACAGTTTCAGGAGATGCCGAGCGGGCCAGTCCTCCCATCTCCGAGAAACTGGTCATAGAGGCACTCCGGTCCAGCCACAAAATGGGACTAACACTCAAGACATTTATTAATATTAAAAGCGAGACTACAAAACCGGGACTAAAGGCCACAAACCGCGAAAGATATCCTTGGTCAAGCCACAAACCGCGAAAGACATGAACTAGAGTTACATAATATGAGCATGAACTTCTTGGCATATGTCCTTCCTTATGATCGCTTCAGACGTAACCATGGAGCATCTTCTTTACTTAACGGAATGTTTGGGTCAGTTTTCACTGTGAAGGGAGGAATTTCATCAAACTTATTATAATCTTCTGACATGTCTGTCTTGTCCTCGATTCCCACGATGTTTCTTTTCCCTGAAAAGAACTATGTGACGTTTTGGCTCATCATATGATGTATTCGTTTGCATATTTTTTCTTTTTTTCGGTCTGTAGGACATGTCCTTCACATAGAAAACCTGAGACACATCATTGTCTAGGACGAATGGTTCATCTCTATAACCAAGATTGTTGAGATCCACTGTTGTCATTCCGTACAACTGGTCTATCTTTACCCCTTCCCCATTCAGGTTGACCCATTTGCAGCGAAACAAAGGGACCTTAAAAGAGACTCCATAGTCTAGTTCCCATATCTCCTCTATGTAACCATAGTATGTGTCCTTTTGTCCATTTTCGTCTATTGCATCAAAGCGGACACCACTATTTTGGTTGGTGCTCTTTATCTTGGGCGATCGTGTAGAATGTATTCTCATTTATTTCGTACCCTTGGAAATTCAATACAAGAGAAGATGGTGGCCGCCAACAAGTATAGCTGATCTCCAACTGGTGTCATTCAAGAGATGTGTCCGCATCCAACCACCGGCAGACTTCATGTGTTCATCTGTAATCCATGATTCAGCTTCCCGGGTTTTTGGGCGTACAATATTCTTGTGTTCCTCCATATACGGAGTGCCAAGGTGGAATTATGTAGAAGCTGTAGTGTGCTTTAGTGAAAGAATCCCGTCCCTACATATCGGTGCTTTCTTTCCCAGTGCCTTTTCCACTTAGTCTTCCCTCATGCCGAGTCGAAACACCAATCGGTGAAGGTCGAATAAAGTCAACACAAAACTCAATGACCTCCTCTGTTCCATATCCCTTGGAGATGCTTCCTTCAGTCTATACGGTTATGAACATATTTCTTTAAGACTCCATGAACCTCTCAAAGGGAACATATTGTGCAGAAATACCGGACCGAGAATGGCAATCTCTTCCACTAGATGAACCAGGAGATGCGTCATAATATTGAAGAAGGATGGTGGGAACACCAATTCAAAACTAACAAGACATTGTACCACATCCTTCTCAGAACCTTGGCAGAATATCTGGATTGATTACCTTGAGATATTGCATTGAGGAATGCACAGCTTCACAATGGGTACTCGAACATTTTTAGGTAGAAGCCCCTCAATGCAATCGAAGCAACTGCGCCATAATCACGTGATCATGAGACTTTAGGTTTTGGAACTTTTCTCTGCCATATTAATTATCCCTTTATATTAGATGAGAAGCCCGACGGCACCTTGATCTTGTAAAGGACTTCAAAAAGATTTCCTTCTACGCTTTGGTAAGAGCATAGCTGGCACGACTTAAGTGACGCCCTTTATCCGTCTTGTTATTTGTATGCATGTTCTTTGGGTCTTTCATAATTTGTTGGTCCTCCCGTGCTTCAGGTGTATCTTTTGTCTTCCCATACACGCCTAGGAATCCTAGCAGGTTCACGCAGAGATTCTTCGTCACGTGCATCACGTCGATTGAAGAGCGGACACGCAGGACTTTCCAATATGGCAGCTCCCAAAATATAGATTTCTTCTTCCACATGGGTGCGTGTCCTGTAGCGACGTCGTTCGGAACTGATTGACCGCCGGGACCCTTTCCAAAGATTACTTCTATGTCCTTGACCATACCAAATACATCATCACCAGCTGGGAGTTCAGGCTTCTTCCGGTGATCTGCCTCACCTTTGAAATGCTTGCCTTTCTTTCTTACGGGATGATTGGTCGGAAGAAATCGTCGATTCGCTAGGTACACAACCTTCTTGCATTTATGCAAATATGTACCTTCGGTCTTATCTAAACAGTGGGTGCATGCCTTATATCCTTTGTTTGTCTGTCCTGAAAGGTTACTAAGAGCAGGCCAATCATTGATGGTTACGAATAACAACCCTCGTAGATTAAATGGCTCCTGTTTGTTCTCATCCCACGCATACACCTGGTTTGCCCCACAACCGTAAGAGTTCTTCAACTAATGGCCTAAGGTACACATCAATGTTGTTGCCCGGTTGCTTCGGCCTTGGATGAGCACCGCATCATAATGAACTTCGCTTCATGCACAACCAAGGAGGCAGGTTGTAGATACATAGAGTCACGGGCCGTCTTGTGGATGCAGCTCTGCTCCCAAAAGGATTCATGCCATCCGTACTTAGACCAAACCATAAGTTCCTTGCGTCACACCGCAAAGTCCGGGAAGTCTCTCGATTTTTCTCCACTGTGACCCATCAGCGGTGTCTCAACTCCCGTCTTTCTTACGGTCTTCTTTGTGCCATCGCAACAACCTGGCATGCTCTTTGTTTCGAACATGCGTTTCAACCTTGGTATTATAGGAGCATACCACATAACCTTAGCAGAACCCTCTTCCGGAGGCTCTCCCTCAACATCACCAGGGTCATCTCTCGCTCGATCTTATACCGCAACGTTGCATACCGGCATTTATCTAAATTCTCATACTCCTTACATGTAGAGGATGCGATCATTAATGCATGCATGTATCTTTTGCACATCTAATCCCGGAGACAGAGAGTCTTCTTTGCTTCGTAGGTACTATCGGGAAGTTCGTTATGTTTTGGAAACTTGACTTCATTATTTTCAAAGCATCTTTTCAAATGAGGAGTCGGTTAGACCACACTCTGCCTTCCATCGCAACAATTCCAAAGGTCGCATCGAGCTTTGTGCTGCCATCTTCACAATTTGGGTACAACAATTTCTTGTGATCTTCTAACATGCCCTCTAACTTCAACTTCTCATTTTCTGTTTCACAGTCTCGCTTTGCATCGAAATGACCCTACCAAGTTCATCAGCCGCTCATCGATGCCCGTTCTTCACCTTTTTCCTCTCCATTGTCTTCCATTGCAGTATCACGTATTCAGGAAACATATGATGATAGTTGTTATCATCATCTTCTTCTTCACCATCTTCCATCATAACCCCTCTTTCCCCGTGCTTGGTCCAGCAATTATAGTTGGGCATGAAACCTTTCATAATCAGGTGGCCGCGAATGATTTTCGAGGAAGAGTACTCCTTGTTGTTCCGACATTGAACACATGGACAACGTATAAATCCATTCTCTTTGTTTGCCGTAGCCACATCGATAAATTTATCCACGCCTTTGATATACCCGGCTACCCGCGGGTCACCGTACATCCATTCCCGACCGTTCATCTGCATCATATAAGTAAGTTTATCAAAAAACAGGACATCATAAATAGTGAAATAACCAATTCACACCGACACATGAATTATATCAATGACCTAGAAAAGATAAGATTGCTAACCTCGATCGAGGGAAATAAAGAGGAGAAAGCTCAAGTGTCTCGAACACCTTCTATATTTTTGTTCTATGAGAAATTTTTCACTCAAACATTTCAACAAACACCTTCAATGCATGCATGAAAAAAAACTAGCACACACCCTCACACCTTACACCATTCGAAAAAACAGAGTGGAGGCAGAGGGGGCTGGGGCGTTGCATTTATAGAGGGCAAGGGGCCTTTAGTCCCGGTTGAAGCCAGCAACCGGGACTAAAGGTGCGTGCCAGGCCACGTGGCTGTGGCCAAACCTTTAGTCCCGGTTGGTGGCTCTAACCGGGACGCATGCCCCTTACCAACCGGGACCCATGCCCCCTGGCCCCGTGCCCGCTCCAACCGGGACGCGTGCCAGCATTAGTCCCGGTTGCTGGCGCAACCGGGACTAATACTCCGAGGGGTCGCGAACGGATGGCCCTTTTTCCTCTAGTGCCACTCAAGAGTACCACGCACACCCTGCAGGTTCCCCATCTCTTTGCAACGCCAGATGTTGTGACATGAATGAGTGGACTTGGCATTTGATCCACCAAGAGGATAAAGCACACATGTTGACTGTTCCCCTTTCCTTGTTGATGCTTCTCTACGTGCCTCGCAGAGTCGCAAGTTGCTGTATGTTCTTTCTGTCCTCGAGCTACCTACAAGTATTCATAGCCTAGCTAGCATACACAGTACACCCTGTAGCTCCCTTTGTGTCAAAATGATTAGAGGGCATGCACTGTCTAATCACATTGAGGAGAGAGACAGGTCTCTGCAGACTTTTGTGTTGCAGGCCAGGGCAGGACATGGCTGGAGCAGGAAACAAGGGATATGCTCTTGATCCGATCTCCACCGTCTCTCTTCTCTATGGGTAATGTGATAGAGTATCATGAGCCAGCTACTGGTACTACTAGTTGGGGAAGAAATGATGATGATGATGGCCGGTAGCTAGGCTTTGGCAAGAAGCATCTGGGAGACTGGGACCTTGCACTGCAGCTGCACGAAACATTCCATCCGATCCGACCCTTCCATGGGGTGCGTGCGTGCATGCATGCATGCATGATATATTCCATTTGCTTGCCACTCTTTTGCACATTGGCGTGTGCTACTGGTACCAAGATGCCTGCCCCCGTCTGCCAGCCTGATGTGAGCGATCGGCCCGCCTCTCTCGATAGTAGGGTTCGTAGGCTTCTGGCTTGACGGCAGGTAGGTTGCAGGGGGGCGGAGGAGCGAGACGAGATCCCATGCATACTTGCTGCTTGCATGCGCAAAGGGACGACGGCCTGTCTGGTCTCTATCGTCCGGAGGGAACAAAACGCTTTGCGTGCGCGCGTATAGCCACGGGCCACGGGCCACGGGCCACGGCCATCCATTGCCACTAGGGAGTGAACATATCCGATATATAGTTGCTTTTGTTCTTTTAGGGCATCTTCCACAAGGCCGACATAAACGGTCATCTTAAACAGTCCGTTCCTGTTTATTTGGATAGGGCCACAGTCAATATAGGTAGGGAGTCCAGTCTGTTCGGCCACCGCTCACAGCGACCCGACCTATTTGTCCGCGCTTGACAATCGCCCACGCCGACGTATTTTCAGTGTCTTGCCGCCGCCACGCCGTCTTCCGCCTTTCTTTCTCGTCGCTTCCCGCGAGTTCTCGGCGTTTCCCGCCGCATCCAGACGCGGCCATAAAAGGGGGAGGTCGCCGAGCTATCTTCGACCATACCCGCGCAATCCACAACACACAAAAAACCCACCATGTCTGGCCGTCGGGGTCGACACGGCGAGCTCCGTGGCAACCCCGATGCCGATAGAGAAGGGGTCGGAGGAGGAGTCAGAGTGGTAGCAGCGGCGACACATGGTGTGGTTGAAGACGCTGACGCCAAACTTTCCTTCGCCGTCATACTTGAAGACGACGATGTTGCCCGCTTCGATCTGGTGCGAGCGGGTGAAGCGCAGCCGTTGCCGAGGTACATCTGGCCGAGGTGGTCGGACTGCAGGTCGACTAGGTACCCGTCGATCCTGAAACCGTTTGCCCGCAGCATGGTGAGCGGGGGCGGCTTGTCGCCGACCAACGTCATGAACCCGCGGGGCGGGAGCAGTCTGTCACGCGGTATGCCATGGTGGATGGCCACGGCGAACTGGGTGCCTGGATCAAAATCTTCGGGCGACGATGGCGTTGAGGGAGAGCTTGGTGGCGCGGTGACTTGGCCGCGTCCTCCACGCCTCCCTCGTCATCCACGGCCGCCACGGCCTCCCCTCGACCCAGCGCCGCCGGCCATGTCTAGCTACAAGCAGTGGAGAAGGAAAAGGAAAAGGAGGAGAGGGATGGTGTTCTATGTGGGAGAAGATGGCTGTGGGTGGCCGGTTAAAATGGGCCGGCATCGGATGCCGGAGCAGAAGCCGAAGAGGGGCATTGAAGTATCTAGTCAGTAGGGAAGGCGTCGGGCGGCGCCTGCAGCGGCGGTGGAGAGCGTGTCGTCCTGTCAGTCAGCGTGTCGTCGCGTCGCCATTGATGGCGCAGGCTGCCGCCGGCCAGCCTTCCGCCAGCGCCTCTGAATCGCTGTCGCTGCGTGCGTCTGAATCGGTGCTGACCTTGTCTGAAATCAATGTCGCGGGTCAAGGTGGCTGACGGGTGGGCCAGTAGCATGCGCGGGAACGACGTTCGCGCTATCCGCGCGCGTCCGGGCCGACACAACCGAGACTCATATTAGATGCATGGATGGGTCGGACCGGACGCGTTTTGCCAGATGGGTCGCTGTTGGAGATATGCCCAAGAGGCAATAATAAAGTGGTTATTATCATATCTTCACACTTATGATAAATGTTTACATACCATGCTATAATTGTATTAACCGGAAACATTAATACTTGTGTGATTTGTAAACTAAAATAAGAGTCCCTAGTAAAGCCTCTTGTTAAACTAGCTTGTTGGTTAATATATATGATCATGGTTTCCTAATCATGAACATAGAGATGTTATTAACAACAGGATCATATCATTAGGAGAATGATGTGGTGGACATACTCCTATAGATAAGCGTAGCATAAAGATCAAGTCATTTCATTAGTTCAATTGCTATATGCTTTCTGATACATAGTAACCTAATTCCTTCGACCATGAGATCATGCATATCACCTTTATGGAAGGATGCTTTGATGACATCAAACACCGCACCGTAATTGGGTGGCTATAAAGGAGGCATTGAGTGTTCAGAAAGTATTGCTTGAAACAAATGGATCAAGAGTGGGATTTGTCCATCCAATTAGCTTGCAAGCATGTGACTGGCTCACAAGGGATCACATATCACGGGAACGAGAAAAGAGTACTTATCGGTAACGAGGTTGAACTAGGTATGCAGAGATACCGACGATCATAACCTCGGATAAGTAAACTATCGTGAGACAAAGGGAAATTGGTATCGTATGTAAGTGGTTCATTCGATCGCAAAGTAATCATAGAAATATGTGGGAGCCATATGAATTTCCAGATTCCTCTATTGGTTATTGTTCGGAGAAGTGTCTCGATCATGTCCGCATAATTCACGAACCGTAGGGAGACACACTTAAGGATTCGACGTTGTTTTGAGTAGTTATGGTATTATGAGAAAGAGACCGAATGTTATTGAGTCTCGGATGGGATCCGGATATCACAAGGTGATCCGGAATGGTCGAGAATAAGATTCATATAAGGAAAGTCCCGTTTGAGTTCGGAAATGATTCCGGTGTTTTCATCGGAATGTTCTAGAAGGTTCGGAATGTCCGCACTCCGGGGAAGGGTACATGAATGTGTCATTACATATTGGAATGATTGCATCATGTACTAAGTGTTCTTGCTGTTCCAAATAAAGGATTAAATTGAATCCTAAAACTGAAAAGTCAAATGGCCATTTGAAAGTCAAACGGCTAAAACGAAAACGAGGGAAACAAGCAAGAGGAGGTTGAAACCGACTTGGGGGAGGAGTCCCTCCTCTCCAAGGCGGCGCGCCACCCAAGGCCGACTTGGGGAGGGAATCCCTTCCCTTGGCCGCCCCTCCCACCTATAAAAGGTGGGGCAGGGCCTCCTCCTCTAGACACACAAGTTCCTATCCTCTAATCTAAATCCTAGCCCTAGACTCCGGTTTAGAGCCGCTTTGGTTTAGAGCTTCTAATTGCACTAGCCTTCGGATTAGAGCCTTCTAATTGGTGTGTCTAAACCCTAGACCACTAATAGCTCTCTCTCATACTCCACCATACTCGCTACGGCTTAAGGCGAAGCCCTGCGAGATCTCCCCTCTACTTCCGGTACCACACCGTTGTGCTGCCGGAATCGCGAGGAGAGTGCTACAACCTCTCCACGTCTTTGGAACAAGGAGAGGAAGGTCTTTGTCGAAACCGAACGTGTGTGGCCGATTGCGCGAACGCAGCACGCCAGCCGAAGGATCGCTCACGATCTTGAGATCGGCAAGTGTACGACTACAACACCCACGAGAAATCGCCTCGTTAACCGCTTTGGATCTTCGAGGTTAGTACTCTATTAACTCGCGTCTACAATCTAGTAGATAGATCTTGACTTGATCATAGATTAGGTCTTAATTGTGTGTTCATGCGGTAGAAAAATTTTTGTTTTCCATGCTCTACCCCTCAAGGGTATCGAGCCGTCTATATGTAGATCGTTCGAGTAGAACACAATGGTCATTGTGGGCGTTGATTCTTTTATTGTCGATTGCTTCTTGTGTACTTTGCATCTTGCGGTATGTTGGGATGAAGCGGCCCGGGCTAACCTTACATGACATCGTTCATGAGACTTGCTCCACGCTTGACATGCAACTTGTATTGCATAAGTGGCTTTATGGGTGCTTTCTCCTAGCATAGTTAAGATCCAATTTACAACGGGTGATTAACAATACTAGTATCAATGTTGTGGTTCTTGTTCGTAAGTTAGAACGACACTTATTGAAAGCCCCAAACCATGTAAAACATGCAAAGAAAAGTAGAGGCGTCTAACTTTGTTTTGCAGGTGTGTGTTGTGATGTGATATGGCCATGATTGTGATTATATATGATGTATGCAATGTTCCTTATTGTAAGTAAAACGGCAGGAGCCATATGGTTGTCTTTAATTTCTGTTAAGACCCGCGTGTCTATTCAAAGTAGTTGTAATAGTTGAAGCCGGTGGAAGACAATCATGGAGCAGCGTCATTGACCTTGATGCAATGCCGGTAATGATGAAGATCATGTTCGTGCTTGAAGATGGAGATCGGAAGCACAAAGAAGAAAGTCCATATCATATCACATATTATGAATTGCATGTGATGTTAATCCTTTATGCATCTTGTATTGCTTAGTAGACGACGATAGCATTATAAGATGATCCCTCAAGCACACAATTTCAAGTTCTTAAGTGTTCACCCTTAGTTAGCACCGTTGCTAAAGCTTGTTGTTTCGAAGCACCACGTGATGATCGGGTGTGTTAGATTCTGCGAGTGTATACAACGTAAGCAAGCCAGATTTGCTTATGCGGAAACTAAGGTTGATCTTGACGAGCCTAGCATGTACAGACATGGTCTCGAAACACGAATCACCGAAAGGTAAAGCATGAGTCATATAGTAGATATGATGAACATGTTGATTGTTCGCCATTGAAGTTGCATCAACTCTCGTGATGATCGGTTTTGATGTGGTGGATTTGGTTCGTGTGATCACTAAAACAATGTGAGGGATATTGTTTTGAGTGGGAGTTCACCTAGATTAATTTAATTATTAATTAGAACTCAATTTATCATAAACTAAATCAAAGTGAATTTGCATAGTTTTTGTAGTCATTGGCATCCGTTTACCACCTTGCGCTTAGTTATAATTGAGATGATAGAACTATAGAATTCTAGTTAGTTACTTTACGAACTGGTATCGTATTGTTTTGAAGTGTTAATCTAAGGTTTAAAAGTCCTATTGCAAACTTTCAAGAAGTTCGGTTACTCCATGAAGTTTAATAATTAGTATTAAATCAAGAGTAACAATTCCAAGTGTTAGTATATAAGTATCATGTTTGTCTTCATGATTCTTGATATTCAAAGGATTCTCTTAATATCAAGGTTATCTAGGATCTGAAGAGTTGTTTGAAACCATGATGTGTGGAAGATATTGTGATATCTGAAACGAAGTTTTGGTTACAACATGATAGAGTATAATATGGCAAAGTTCATATATTTTGATGAGAATTTGCAAAAGGTTGGAGACACTTGTTGTCCTAATCCTCCAAAAGGTTTTGGATAGCAACATTATACTCATAATTCATCGTTATAAGCTAAAAGTAGCTTGATCATGGACGATTCCATGATAAGAGTGAATATTTGATGTAGGTAAAATATTTACTACACCAAGAGATTACTAAAGAAAGGAATTTGAAAGAACACCAAACATTTGATGATAGGTGATCTACTTCAAAGTGCAAGTCCAAAGACATTGGTATTTAATTATACACGCTTTGGATTATGTGTCATATGTATGACTCCACTATTGATGTTGATAGATTCTTTCAAATGTAAAAGGAAATCTTGAAGAGAATCTCATAAATATATGGCAGAAAAGAAAAGACTAGAATTGTTCAGTTTAAGTATATAGATGATATACATGTTATGGCTATATTCTTTGCTTATTAAACAATGTGGTTCTTAAGTATTTAATACTGAATTTTGTTGGTATGAATCGTCATACGAAACAAAAGAATTCATGAACTACAGTGGCCTAAATAATTAGCAAAAGAATATGTGATGATGTTCATCGAGAACAAATAAAGGGTTATTGTGTTGCTCGTTAAACATCAAAGCTTGCCTTCAAGATTTGTTTTATCAGGTATTATGAGAACAAAGCGGCTGTTCAAATAATTTCAGTAATCCATAAAAGATGGATTCGCAAATCTCGTTGGAGAAATCACATCCATAAAACTAGTGCTAAAAATGTCGAAAGACAAAATGATTGAAAGATCACTTAGGAAGTGACATCGCCGTTTAAATTATATTGGAAAGAAAACATGAAGAAAATCCATATGGATGGAATTTTGGAGTCTATTTGATTTTGATCAAATGACACTTGTGAAACTTTCCTAGAGATAATTGAAACTTCGTTCATAGGCCAAAAGGGAACGAAAGACTAGCTTATTGGAATTTGTACATATTGTTGTACGAAGTCCATTATGTGTAGTCAAGAGCGATGGATTTTAACTTCATTTGCTTTTTCCGAAATTTTGAGTGAATATATGAATATTTACTTAATAAGGATGAAGTATGAAACATTTGAAAAGTTCAAAGACTTTCAAGATGAAGTGCAAAATCATAGTAACAAGAATACAAATAGTTTATGATAAAGATCATAAAGGAAGATATTTGAGTTACAGAGTTTAGCATAATACCTAAAGATTTAAGGAATTGTTCCGTGGATTTGCATTTTCCCGAAACACCATAAGAGTATGGAGCGTTCGAGATATGTAATTAAACCTTGTTTGACATGGTAAGATCGAAGGTGTAATTCATAAAACTGCCATTATATTTTAAAGATTAAAAGCTTTAGAGATTACCGTTTTTCCACTGAAAAGAGCTTCATCATAATCCGTTGAATTGACACCATATAAAGTTATGGTTTGGGATAAAACCCAAGTAGTCCTTTCTTAAAACATTGGTATGCTATGCATAAGAAAGATGTGTGCAACCAAAGTCGGATGAACCTGTCTTTGTATAACTGTTAAGTATTCCTCCATAAAACACCGGAGACAAAAGTGTTTGTTGCTTAGAACGTCAAGTTTCTTTGAGAAGGAATTTTTCATGAAAATTTAAGTGGGAGGACAATAGAACTTTGATAAGGTTAAAAGAACCTTAGCTATATGTGCAAAGTTGCGCAGCACCTAAAAGTGTTCCGGAGTTAGCAAACAATGCTCATGGCTCGCGTACTTCAAAGGTTATGGTCACGGAGATCTAAGTTCCTATTGAAACAAGTAGGTCGGATGAACAATCAAATACCAAGATTTGAAAGTTAAATCATTATTTGACAATAGTGATCCGACTACGTGCAAAGAAGCAATGATGAGCCCTGACTCCGTCAAATGGCTTGAAGCCATAAAATCCGTGATAGTTCCATACACGAGAAATCAAGTTTTGAACTTGAAGGACCCTCGAGAAAGGTGTAAGACCTTACAGTTGTGTCTGGATCTATAAAGAAATAGACATGGATGTTTTACATCTATGAAATAGTCGACATGTTGGGAAAGAGTTCACAAAATGTTCAAAGGTTGACTATGACAAGATTTGATCTTTCATAGTGATATTTAGTCTAGACGGATTAATGTAGCAACCACTACATATAATTTGATATATGGTAGTTGAATAAACAAAACAAGTTCTTCTAATAGAATCGTTACCTAGGACATGTGCATAACACGGTCCATAGGGTTTTGTTAATTCAAAGGATGCTAAAAGCACATGCAAACTTCAATGGTTGAAGTGAGCATCGCGGGGTTGGAATCTTCACAATGATGAAATTGTTAAAAGAGTTTAAATTCATCGGAGACAATGAAGATGCTTGCATTTGCAAGAAATTAAGTGGGAGCGCTAAGACATATTTCTAATACATTATGTAGGAGACATATTGTTGATTGGAAGTGATGTATCTTTTTATTAACACAAGATAAGAATTTCATCTCGATGAAAGACTTAGGCAAAACCCAAATATTTGGCATCAATAGACGCTAATATGGTTGTACATAGACAAGATATTGAATGAGTTCAATATAGAAATTACAAGAGAGGTTCTTGTCGCACAGAGAGGATTGAATGAGTTCAATATTGATGATATATTCAAGTGTATTGACATTTGGTAAAGTGAAACAAATAATCAAGTATAGATTGATACTTGATGTTTGAAATCACAAAGAATATTTATATCAATCATACTGTGATATGTACAAATCCAGATATGTCCTATGCTATGAGCATATACCAGAATGATTCATAAGAAGATCATTGGACAATAGTAAGGATATTATTATGATCTTTTGGAAGAACTAAGAGTATATTATTTGTAGAAGTGACAAATAGATGGTTAGTTCATTGTAAAAGTACTACATTGATACTGGTTTTGTCACAAAGTACAAATTAAGTTTATCTCAATCTAAACTAAGGGTGGCACAATATAATGGAAAGTAAGTTCCATAATGGATTTGGATGAGTTCCAAAGTTAAGACATTGTGACAGATACTACAACAAAAGGCTAAGTATATGACTGCTATTTTAGCAGCAAAAGAGGGCATTTGTGTCAAGTAGTTTGTTATGAAACTAGGTGTAGTTCACAGTGGGATAATACTATGAAGATATATTGTGCGACAATATTATCAGCATGTTTTAACCCCAAAGAGCTAAAGGTCACACCGAAAGACCAAATTTATACAAAGCCATCTCATTAGAGAATGAGTGATGCGTAGAGACGCAAAGTCATGCAATTACACACGGACCTGGAAGTGTCAGATCCGGAGATCAGTTGACCACTAGCAATCGTGTACATACAACACCGGAAAGCCATAGGTGTTGAATACACAAAGGTTTGAAACTAGATTATTGACTCTAGTGCAAGTGGGAGCTTGTTGGAGATATGCCCAAGAGGCAATAATAAAGTGGTTATTATCATATCTTCACACTTATGATAAATGTTTACATACCATGCTATAATTGTATTAACCGGAAACATTAATACTTGTGTGATTTGTAAACTAAAATAAGAGTCCCTAGTAAAGCCTCTTGTTGAACTAGCTTGTTGGTTAATATATATGATCATGGTTTCCTGATCATGAACATAGAGATGTTATTAACAACAGGATCATATCATTAGGAGAATGATGTGGTGGACATACTCCTATAGATAAGCGTAGCATAAAGATCAAGTCATTTCATTAGTTTAATTGCTATATGCTTTCTGATACATAGTAACCTAGTTCCTTCGACCATGAGATCATGCATATCACCTTTACCAGAAGGATTCTTTGATGACATCAAACACCGCACCGTAACTAGGTGGCTATAAAGGTGGCATTGAGTGTTCAGAAAGTATTGGTTGAAACACATGGATCAAGAGTGGGATTTGTCCATCCATATGACGGATAGATATACTCTAGGCCCTCTCGGTGGAATGTCATCCAATTAGCTTGCAATCATGTGACTGGCTCACAAGGGATCACATATCACGGGAACGAGAAAAGAGTACTTATCAGTAACGAGGTTGAACTAGGTATGCAGAGATACCGACGATCATAACCTCGGATAAGTAAACTATCGTGAGACAAAGGGAAATTGGTATCGTATGTAAGTGGTTCATTCGATCGCAAAGTAATCGTAGAAATATGTGGGAGCCATATGAATTTCCAGATTCCTCTATTGGTTATTGTTCGGAGAAGTGTCTCGATCATGTCCGCATAATTCACGAACCGTAGGGAGACACACTTAAGGATTCGACGTTGTTTTGAGTAGTTATGGTATTATGAGAAAGAGACCGAATGTTGTTCGAGTCTCGGATGGGATCCGGATATCACGAGGTGATCCGGAATGGTCCGGAGAATAAGATTCATATAAGGAAAGTCCGTTTTGAGTTCGAAATGATTCTGTGTTTTCATCGGAATGTTCTAGAAGGTTCCGAATGTCCAGACTCGGGGAAGGGTACATGAATGTGTCATTACATATTGGAATGATTGCATCATGTACTAAGTGTTCTTGTTGTTCCAAATAAAGGATTAAATTGAATCCTAAAACTGAAAAGTCAAATGGCAGTTTGAAAGTCAAACGGCTAAAACAGAAAGAGGGAAACAAGCAAGAGGAGGTTGAAACCGACTTGGGAGGAGTCCTCCTCCAAGCTTGCGCGCCACCAAGGCCGACTTGGGAGGGACTCCCTCCCTTGGCCGCCTCCCACCTATAAAAGGAGGGGCAGGGCCTCCTCCTCTAGACACACAAGTTCCTATCCTCTAATCTAAATCCTAGCCCTAGACTCCGGTTTAGAGCCGCTTTGGTTTAGAGCTTCTAATTGCACTAGCCTTCGGATTAGAGCCTTCTAATTGGTGTGTCTAAACCCTAGACCACTAATAGCTCTCTCTCATACTCCACCATACTCGCTCCGGCTTAAGGCTGTAACATCCCAAAAATCATAGTTTCAAAAAACTCCTTCATATCATCTGTGCATCATTCATTCATTTAGGGTTTATCAAAAATCACTTAGAAAACAGAAGTTGAGTCTGTGATTTCATGTGGACAATTGATTCCAAAATGACCATCACACTTTGAAAATTTGGAAGACTAGGTACTTGTTTACTTGATTCCATTGTTGGAATGTTTATGTGAAGCTTTTAACCAAAATTCAAAGTTTAGAAATGATTTCAAAACCCTAAATCCAAATATATGCAAACCATAGCAAAAATCTCTGTTTATTTTTGAAACCCAAGCTTGACCAAACCTTACAGGGTAACCACTTGGTTAAATGACTGCTTTTGAAACCACAAAACCCTACAAAGATCCCCAAAATTGTTTGAAATTAAAAAGGATTTGAATTCATATCAAAATCAATTCAGAAAATAGGAAACAGAAAAAGAAAAGGGCAAAGAAATGGAAAAGGCCATGCGGCCAGGATCTGGCCCAGCAACTAATCCAGCCCAGCAAGCCCACCCGGGCACTTCTTTTCCTCCTCTCACGCGCGGACGCACGCACTGAGCCGCTGACAGACGGACCCCACATTCACTTAGCACATTACACTGACGAGCGGGCCCTATCTGCGCTGGCATCGTCTTCCCCAAACTCCCGCCCGCGACCACGTCGCAGGAGCAGTGATGGCCGGTGATGGCGCGGCTTAATTGGGCCATTAAACGCAGGCGTTTCTTGTCGACTCCCAGGCTATAAGATCCCCATCACCCCACGGTCATTTTCCCCCAGTCAATCGCACACTCACGCCCCCAGGCTGCCCTCAAACCTCCGCGAGTCGCCGCTGACAGAGCCCCCTCCGGCGATCAATTCCGGTGAGCTTCGAGTTCCCTTCTGTCTCCCATTCACCCTATCTTATTCAGTGAACTCATACGCATCTTCTGACACTCGCCGTTTGTCTTCGCATGACCCCTAGCGTTGGCAACGTCGACGACTGGCCGCCACCATCTTCTTCACGAACTCCGGCGACCCCTCTCCGTAAGTAAAACACCACCCTTGCCCTCTGGTTGATACGCATAGGATCCTCGTCATCGTGCGCATCTGACAGTGTCCCCATTTTGGCTTAGCACGCCGAGGAACCTCGCCAACGACAACAACTGACCGTGGCTGACATTTTCGCGAACTCCGGCGAGCAATCCCAGTAAGTTTCGAGCGCCCCCTGCTTTCTTACTCACCCGAGCGTGTTCGTAGTTGTCCTGCGCATCCTCTAAACCCATTGGTTCGTGCTCAGGCGACGGTAACATCGGCAAGAACTCGACAACCCTCGCTCGACGCACGAAACTCCGACGAGGTCGAGCCCATCTCCGGCGCCCTTCGCGAACGAGTACCACGCCGAGTTCCAAAGACGCCTTCGCGGATCTGGTAAGCACATCCTTGCATCCTGGAATGGTCTAGAACGCCGGCACCGCCGTAGACAGACGCGCCGCCGCCAACCAACGCCGCCAGCGCCGCCAGAGCATGGTCGCTTGCTCGCCGTTGGATCTTGATCCAGCGCTAGGATAGACTCACTTAATCCCGCGGTACGCGATCTGGTGCGTACGATCTGTTTAAAATCCTGCGGCTGCAGAGCGTGATCCAACCGAAGCGGTACGCGCCAATCACAGCGCGACGCGTGGCAAAGTTTATATTAAAAACAGAATTCAAAACCTGAATTAGATTCAAACTTCAAATGTTTATAACTTTCAAACTACACGTTGGATTTTTGCAAACTTTATATCGTTGAGATCAGTGAGACAAGGCCTAACAGAATATACCTTTTATTTAGCATATAGTAACAGTTAAAAATGTTTTATTTGTGGAACAAGTTTGGGGCCATTTTAGATATAAAAATATCTTTATAAAATTTTGTTTGGACAAATAGGTTTATTGGACAAACTTGTGACATGTTATGCTTCGGTAGTCATGTACACACACTTGGTAGAATTTTTCAAAATTTAGTACATGGTAAATTCTTGCATGCATGCATTCATATTATTTTGGTTATATTTAAAGGTGTGTAATTGTATGTTTTGAATTCTTGTGTAGATTCTGATTTTGATTGTGATTGTGAAGAGTGCTACTCCCCACACTACCAAGGCAAGTGATATTTGCATGAATATATATTTGTCCTATGTTTTTGAACTAGCATTAGATATTTATTTATATTTTTGCATAATATTTTGTCTAATGGAAAGGTGGGAAATCCTATGTAGTCTACTAGCATTGTTAGGGAATTATTCCTAAGATAAGTTGCCATACTTGCTTAGCCTAGCTTATAGAAAACAAGGGTGGTGAACATCTATATATATACTATATGATAAAATATTCTAAGTCAAGAGACTTATGTTTTCTTATTAAAACTACTAAGTTAAATAAACCTCCTGGGTGGAATGGAATGTATGGGTTATGTTGAGTGGTTACACAAGGCCATGGACTTGGGTTGTGTATCACACTTGTGGAATGCCACCCAGGCACAAAGGGATTTGGAGGCCAAGTGTTGAGAAAGCTTACAGTGCAACCACTTGGCAATATGGGCTCTGCCATGATCATATAGGTTGCCAGAACTTAGTCAATTTGGACAGATGGTGGTAGTTGGGTTGATAGGTTGGAGCGCGTCCATTTTGACTAAGGAAAAGCTTCTGAAAGGTCCTGTCTTGGGAAACCAAGTCTGGTGGGGAAAGTGCACAACCTCTGCAGATGGAAAACCTAAGTACTTAGCCTTGTCCAAGGAAATGGACACTTGAGCATCAAGACATGGAAGCCACAAGAATCTCATCACTCCAACTTCTAAATTAAAACTTGTGGGTGAACAAGGGTGAAGGACCTCAATGTCTATTGATGGTTTCCTTGGGAATGTTTTGACAAAGAAAAACTTAGCAATTTCAACTAATAAGTAAAACTTAATTTTAAGCAAAGCAAGCCAAGCTACACTAGCCAAATGCATATAGAACTATAGACCACTTAAAATATACTAAGGTATCACTTGCCAATACTATTCCAAAGTATTGACCCTCTGGTCTGTAACTTGTGATGTTGCAAGTTACTCGATGATGAGTAGGAGTCATGAGTCTACACTCAACATGCTTGCTCGTGGCACATGAAGATGAAGACTTGTGTTTATTTACTTATTCCTAAAAACTCTTGTATTAGGCCTATGGCCCTGAGTTGTAAAAAGACTATGTTTATCTCTGGAATGAATGTAATAAACGACCTTTGTATCTGTACTTCATCTTAAACTGTGGATGCTAGCATTGATCCAGGACTAGCATTGCAATCACAGGATCCTATCCTCTATAAAGGAGGGTCTAACAGATGGTATCGAGCACCGTGTTGCCTGTAGGATTATGACCCTAGGACTGGAAAACCACTAAGGAAAAAGTTTTCAACTACTTCTACACTTGTCTATTCTTCTCGTAAAACTTTTCTAATCTCTTTCAACTTCCTTTGTACATGAACTCCATCAACGAAGCTGTGAAGAAGGGACCACTCATGACCATGACCTTGGAATGTGAAACCAGTTTCCCAATATTCTCAAGGACCTCATGGAGGCAATGGATGCACATGGTGAAGCCGTACAAGGGCTTTCTAGTGATGGATGAAGGAGTGGAGTATTGGTGGGTGCAACTACACTTGTACAAAAACAAGGAGACAACAAAGAAAGGGATTCTGCATGTACACCAACACTATCATGCACACCACATTCTTTGAGTCACCAGGATGCAGCTTGGAGGACTATCAAGGAACTAAGTGCTAGAGTCAAGTGCGTAATGCTCAACCTCCAAAAGGACTTAGAGAAAGAGAAGGAACTTACTCAAGAATTGGAAGACAACAACCAAGAAATAAGGGGAGATGTAATAGACTTAGTGATAGAGTCAAGGGAACAAGATTGGTGGATTGCCTCTAGGAACATTGTGTTCAATAATAGGTCCCGTGAGATTGGACTGTAAGGACACTTCGTTAGTTGGACCACCACTTATCACCTTATTTTCAAAAGATATTTTAAATAAGTGTGGACCTTGAATGATATAATGAATTCATGTATGCATGGCTTGTGTGACAATTATGTTTCATGGATATGTATGAATGTTGTCTTGATTTATCTTAAATTGCATTGCTCTAACTTTTTAATCTTATAAATAGATGCCTGTTGCCATCAGCACCGTTGAGGAGTTTCGAGTTACTCGTTTTGGTCCCCGTATCGTTGAGCTTACTACTCTGCTTGACCTCCCTCTTCCCACCATTACGGTGTACCCACTCACCAAGTTCGAGAGGAAGGACCTCTGGGGCTTCAAGGTGACCCAGCCAGGACGCCAGACTGAGCCCACTACAGAGGCCATCGTCTTCAAGTTGATGCGATGCGAGGAGAGAGGCATGGAGGTAGTCATGCAGACGATAGACGATTAGGCCGTCCTCCCGCATAAGTTAGGGTACTCACTTTCATGTCTTGATGACGTGATGTTGACGGAGAGTCCATCGACTTCGAGGACGACTCGAGGAGCACCGCGAGCCGATACGTCTTTATCTTCGTGACTTGGAGACTCTTCTCGCACACGTGATCTGAGACGGACGAACGTCATGCTTGGTAATGACGAGCTTCAGTGCAGCCAGCGAGAAGGACAAGCTTTTGGCGGCAGGATGAGATGATCAAGGAGATGGAGACAAAATTTGAGACCCAGGACCGCAAATTCAAGAGTCAAGAGAAACGTCTGTGATAGGAACAAGAGAATCCGGGACATGACCGAGGAGCTGAAGTCTAAGGACTTCGAGCTTGAGCAGCAGCAGATGGTTATTGAGAGGCTTCGCTCCCAGAAGAGGGCTCTCAAGGCCAAGATCGATTCCTTGACCACTACGATTGAGGAGAACAAGACTGGCGATGGAGAACGCAGGTCTTACCTTCGTCGAGGAGGAGATTGACGTTGATGAGTAGACATGATCACTGCTTATCTTGTTATTCATACTTGTTTTGTGAACTTGTTTTGGACCATCCGACATGTGGATGGCTTGCCACTTGTGTGTATCACTTCATGAACTTGTTATGTGGATGTTGAACTTTATTCTCAAGTTTTGCTTAATATGTGTTTGCTTAAGTTGTATTGTGCATGAAACATCTATGGGTATCTCATTCTTATCTATTTGAATAAACCACGATGCCTCCCGTCACAAGAAACCCCAACCCCAACAACATCACCCCGAAATGCAACAAATGATGAATGCGCAAACACAACTTATGCAAATGATGACGGCGTTCATCCAAAACCAGAATAACAACAACAACAACAACAACAACAACAATGACCCCAACAACAACAACAACAACAACAACAACCCTCCGGGTTTCGATATGCTCACCAGATTCCTGCGTCGAGGCCAGAAAGTTTTAGAACAACTGATCCCATGGCAGCCAATGACTGGTTGCGTTACGTGAACAAAGACTTGGTGACGATGAGGGTGCCGATGCTGAAAAAGTCGATTCGCAAGACATTTGTTGGAAGGACCAGCCGCCACATGGTGGGATAACTTCCAAATCACCACTCCCATTGATGAAGTGACATGGGACATATTTGAAGATGGGTTTCGCAGCTCATATCTCGTCGGGGATAACGAGTCGAAAAGAAGGAGTTTCACAACTTGAAGCAGCGCCATCGCAGTGTGGCAGAATACGTAGAAGAATTCAACAATCTGGCGCGCTATGCACCGGACGAGGTGGATACTGATGCTAAGAGAAAGGAAAAGTTCTTGGAAGGCTTGAATGATGAGCTGAACCTACGCTTATCAGAGCATATGTTCCAACTTATCAGTCCTTGTGTGACAAGGCTGCTATTTTGGAGAGTAAAATGAAGCAAGTCGAGTAGGAAGGAAACACTCGACAAACACACTCGGGATCGCCTCACAAACGATCTCATTATGATAACGATGGCAGCTCAGGATCCCATAAACATGGGAAGTTCAACAAGCACCACAACCACAACCGTCATGACAACAAACATCGTAGTCATGACAATGATAAGTACAAGAACCACAAGGGTGGACATAAGAGCCACCACAGTGGAAATGGTAGTGGAGGTGGAGGTCAGTATGTCAAAAAGGACATCAGTCAGGTTGAGTGCTTCAAATGCAAGAAGCTGGGGCATTATGCTAATGAGTGCCCTGAAAAGAAAGTTGAAGGACCTAACAAGCCAAATCCTTTCCAGAAAGGACAGGTTAACCACCTCAATGTGGAGGAGGTCTATGAGGAGCCTGATGCCGTTGCTGGTAAGTTCAGACTCAATTCAATTTCAGCGTTTGTACTCTTTGATACTGGTGCATCTCATTCATTCATATCAAAGGCATTTGTGGATAGAAATGGGTTTGCATCAGAAAACATTGGGTGTCCAATAAAGGTTAGTTCTCCAGGGGGAGACATGGTAGCAAGCCTTGGATGCCGAGATCTTATCATAGAGTTTGGTAAACATAAGTTCCCAGTAAGTCTGATAATCCTAGATTCCCAAGGGTTGGATGTAATATTGGGAATGGATTGGATGGCTAAGTATGAAGGAGTATTAGATTGTGCCAATCGTACAGTTACACTCACAACCCCCGAAGGAAAAAGAATAAAGTTTAAGTCAAACTTTGAATTCAAAGGAAGTAAGCTAAATTCTCTTAAGGGGGTTAGCATGGACAATGTGCCAATTGTGTGTGAGTATCCGGATGTATTCCCGGAGGAATTACCAGGAATGCCACCGAGACGTAGATGTGGAGTTTCTAATAGATTTGGTACCAGTGTTCGACCAATAGCTAAGAGACCATATAAAATGTCATGGATGAGCTGAAAGAACTCAAGAAACAACTAGGAGAAACGATTCTGAAAGGGTTTATACAACCAAGTTCTTCATCTTGGGAGCCCAGTTTTGTTCGTGGAGAAGAAGGATAGAACACAAAGATTATGTATTGATTATCGTTCTCTCAACGAGGTTACCATCAAGAACAAATATCCATTGCCAAGAATCAACAACTTGTTTGATCAGTTAGAAGGGGCATGTGTATTCTCGAAGATTGATCTGAGGTCAGGCTATTTTCAACTTAAGATAAGAGAGCAAGACATACCTAAGACAGCATTCACCACAAGGTATGGATTGTATGAGTACACTGTGATGCCTTTTGGTTTAACCAACGCTCCAGCATATTTCATGAATATGATGAACAAAGTGTTCATGGAATTCCTTGACAAGTTCGTTGTCGTTTTTATCGACGATATCCTAGTCTACTCCAAGAGCAAGGAAGAACATGAAAGACACTTGCGCTTAATACTTGAAAAATTAAGAGAACATAAACTTTATGCCAAATTCAGCAAGTGTGAGTTCTGGTTAGAGAAAGTTGGTTTCCTTGGTCATGTTATGACAAAGGATGGTGTGGCAGTTGATCCGGCTAAAGTTTCAAAGCGATGATTGGGAATCACCCAAAAATGTGAAAGAAGTTCGTAGTTTCCTTGGCTTAGCAGGTTACTACAGAAGGTTTATTGAAAATTTCTCAAAAGTTGCTAAACCTATGACAGAATTGCTAAAGAAGGACAAAAAGTTTGCAGTCAAGGTTGTGAAGTCGGTTTCGAATTAAAGAAGAGACTTGTAACACACCAGTTTTGTATCACTGATTTGGAAAAAGATTTCCAAGTGTATTGTGATGCTTCTCATCAAGGCTTAGGTGCCGTGCTTATGCAAGATGGTAGAGTCGTAGCTTATGCTTCGAGACAACTCAAAACTCATGAAGTAAACTACCCTACTCATGATTTGGAGTTAGCCTCTGTCGTTCATGCACTCAAAACATGGAGACATTACCTGTTAGGTAAACGGTGTGAAGTATTCACCGATCATAAGAGCTTGAAATATATCTTCACCCAGAAGGAAATCAACATGAGACAAAGAAGATGGTTAGAACTTATCAAGGATTTCGACTTAAGTTTGCAATACCATCCCGGTAAAGCAAATGTGGTAGCCGATGCTCTAAGTCGTAAGACATTTATAAATGGCCTTACAAAAGGGGAATTGCCAGAAGACTTGTGTAGGCAATTCAAAGAACTCAGATTGGAGATTGTACCAGAAGGGCATCTCATGTCTTTGGATGTCCAACCCACTCTTTTGGACAAGATCCGAGAAGTTCAAAAGACTGACGAGGAAATTGAAAAGATTAAAGTAAACATTGGTCTAGGGAAAGCCAAGAGTTTCCATATTATTGACTTTATGCACAGGGAAGCGATATGTGTTCCACAAGACCCAGAGTTGCGAAAACTAATCTTACAAGAAAGTCACAACTCTCCATATTCTATTCACCCGGGAAACACCAAGATGTACATGGATATGAAAGAGAGATTTTGGTGGAACAATCTCAAAAGGGACATCGCCGAACAT
This sequence comes from Avena longiglumis, assembly GCA_030063025.1. Classification (NCBI taxonomy): domain Eukaryota; kingdom Viridiplantae; phylum Streptophyta; class Magnoliopsida; order Poales; family Poaceae; genus Avena; species Avena longiglumis. The sequence goes on along the minus strand of CP125978.1, from coordinate 143,141,085 downwards.
ATCGCTTTGTGTGATGTATGTAGCAGAGTCAAAGCGGAGCACCGTAAACAGCAGTCTACTTCAACCATTGCCTATTCCTAATGGAAGTGGGAAAATATTGGTATGGATTTCATTACCCGGACTACCAAGGACTAGATCGGGATATGATTCCATATGGGTAGTTGTGGATCGTCTAACTAAAGTGGCTCATTTTATACCAAGAAAACAACTTATACAAGTGCCAAACTAGCAAAAATTTACATGAGCAGGATTGTGTGCCTTCATGGTGTGCCAAGAGTATTGTGTCGATAGAGGAACTCAATTCACATCTCACTTTTGAGACAACTTCATGAATCCTTAGGACGAGGTTGGAATTCAAGATCGCCTTTCATCCTCAAACAGATGGTCAAACAGAGAGAACCAATCAAATTCTAGAAGACATGTTGAGGGCATGCGCTTTGGATTATGGAGCAAGTTGGGATGAAAGTTTACCCTACGCAGAGTTTTCCTACAATAACAGCCATCAATCAAGTATTGGAATGGCACCGTTTGAGTTACTCTACGGAAGGAAGTGTACCACCCCATTGTTGTGGAATGGTGTGGGAGAAAGAAGTTTATTTGGACCTGATCTTATCAAGGACGCCGAAGAGAAAGTTAAATTGGTTAGGGACCGGTTGAGGATAGCACAATCCCGACAGAAAAGCTACACGGATTCTAAGCGTAGAGAAGTCACCTACGAAGTTGGAGATAGAGCCTATCTCAGGGTATCACCACTCCGTGGAGTGAAAAGATTTGGAGTCAAAGGAAAGTTGGCACCAAGATACGTTGGGCCATTCAAGATTCTAAGTCGCAAGGGAGAAGTTGCATATGAAGTGGAATTACCGTAATCTCTATCGCTAGTCACAACGTATTTCATGTGAGTCAACTTAAGAAGTGTCACCCGAAATGGAAGAGTCTTCTTTGAAGGATACCATACCTTTGGAGGAAGTTCAGCTAGAAAGTGATCTCACTTATGAGGAAAACTCAAAATTCTAGAGATAGCAGAAAGAGTCACCAGGACCAAGACTATCAAATTTTGTAAAGTGCAATGGAACCATCACTCCGAAGAGGAAGCAACATGGGAAAGAGAAGATGATCTTCGGAAAGACCACCCTCACCTATTTGCTAGCCAAACCGAATCTCGAGGGCGAGATTCATCTTAAGGGGGTTAGATTTGTAACATCCCAAAAATCATAGTTTCAAAAAACTCCTTCATATCATCTGTGCATCATTCATTCATTTAGGGTTTATCAAAAATCACTTAGAAAACAGAAGTTGAGTCTGTGATTTCATGTGGACAATTGATTCCAAAATGACCATCACACTTTGAAAATTTGGAAGACTAGGTACTTGTTTACTTGATTCCATTGTTGGAATGTTTATGTGAAGCTTTTAACCAAAATTCAAAGTTTAGAAATGATTTCAAAACCCTAAATCCAAATATATGCAAACCATAGCAAAATCTACATTTATTTTGAAACCCAAGCTTGACCAAACCTTACAGGTAACCACTTGGTTAAATGACTGCTTTTGAAACCACAAAACCCTACAAAGATCCCCAAAATTGTTTGAAATTAAAAAGGATTTGAATTCATATCAAAATCAATTCAGAAAATAGGAAGCAGAAAAGAAAAGGGCAAAGAAATGGAAAGGCCATGCGGCCAGGATCTGGCCAAGAACTAATCCAGCCAAAGAAGCCCACCCGCACTTCTTTTCCTCCTCTCACGCCACGCACTTGGCCGAGGCATTGACGGACCCCACATTCACTTAGCACATTACACTGACGAGCGGGCCCTATCTGCGCTGGCATCGTCTTCCCCAAACTCCCGCCCGCGACCACGTCTGTCACATCCCAAGATTTTCCAAATCTTGTAATGTGAAAATAAATTAATAAAATAAAACTTTGTTTGATTTTCAGAGCCAGAAGAAACTTTTTGAACTTAATTGGAACTTCAAACCCATTTGAATTAAATAAAATCCTAAAGGGAATCTTAAAGATAAACATTTAATAAAGGGAAATTAAAATGTTTTGGAATTACTAATTTGGATCTTTTAATAAAAGGATTTGATATTCAAAAGAAAAGATGGATTTACAAATAAGGATTATTTTATAAAGACAAATTAAAACTTGGGCAAGCTTTGGAATTAAAACATTTATTCTAAATAAATTTAGCAAAGGTTTATTTAAAATAAATTAATAAAGATTTAATATCCAACTTTATTTAATAAAAGGCTTTACCATTTTAATTAAAACATCAAAACTTATTAAAATTATTTTAAATAGGTTTTCCAAATATTTTATATTCTCTAATAAAAACCTACTAAAGTGTTTTGGCTTTGTTTTAGATTTCAAAACAAATTTCTCAATAGAACAAATCCTATTGGATTTAATAAAGTCTATTATAATAATTAATAATGGATACTAAAATAAAAGGTTATTTTGTTTTAAAACAAATTTCCGAATATTATATACTTCCCAAATCAAACCTACTAATTTAATTTTGAAAATATTTAGGTTTCAAATAAAGATTTTATTAATAAAAAAATCAAACTCTATTTGATTTAATAACTAAGGCCATTTTATTTAATTATTAATGGACCCTATAATAAAATGTTATTTTATTTTAAACAAGTATTTTAAGTATTCATTATTTCCAAATAAAACCTACTGATTGGGTTTTGAAAATATTTGAACTTTAAATGAAGTTTTTATTAATTAAAACAAACCCTATTTTATTAAATAACTAATGGTCCATTTATTTAATTAATAAATGGAACCTAAAAAGATTTAAAATAATATTTTATTTTAGAATGTGAATTATGATGATAAACAGAACCAAAAACTCATTACAATAGTTTGAATTATTTGAATGATTGTCTTGTTGTTTGAATTGTGAAATGAAATTCAAATCAGTAAATAAAATGGAAAAAGGAAAATGTTTCAGTACAAAAAAAAGGGAAACAAGAACCCAACTACCAAACGAAGCCCATCGGTCCAGACTCCCTTCTCCCCGAACTGTTTTCCTCACCATGAAACAACCCACAAGCCCTCGACAAGTGGACCCCTCATTTTCTTTTCCCCAGATCAAAGGACCCCACCACCACTCTTCTTCCCACCCACCCCTTGACTGTTCCTTCTCCCTTAGCCGTTCTGGGCGTAATTTATCGGACTTAATTCACTTTAATGCCCGAGTAAAAGCCGCAGAAGCACGCGTGATAAATCGCCGGACTCTCTCGTTCCCTCTGTTTCCTTCCCCAATCTCGCCCCAGTCGCCCCAATTCCACCCGAACACCACCGCCTCCGACGAGCTTTCGACCAATTCTGCACCTCGCCGCCCTCAATCTGCCTCGAAGCTTGGTCTACATCGTCTGGCGAACCTCCCAGCGTCAGCTTGGCCACGGACACACTAGGCGGCTTGTCAACCTCCGAGCATCACCGACGTCATGCCACTCCGGCGAAACCTCTGTAAACTAAACCACGACCCCTCTCGCTCACGCAAACACGTTCGCCTTATCCTTGCGCTCCTGACCATGTGCCTCGTTTGTCTCCGGGTGACTCCTAGCTCCGTCTTTGACTTCGACCAGAGCCGTCCGTCGCCAGTATCGACTCCGGCGAGCAATTCCGCCCAACCTAGTGCGCCCCTTGACTAGACTGCACCACCTTGAGCATCCCCGTGCCACGACGAACACAGTGAGCTTCCTCCCTCTCTCCCTCGCTTCCTGCATCGCCAGCGCCGCCGCCGTCTGTCCGTCACCACCGTTCACCGTCGCGCAGCGCCGCCCATCCGTGGCCGGTCAGTAGCAACCGTTAGATCGAGATCGCACGAATAGGATAGATCCACTTATTCTCGAAGGGGTACTCGATCTGAGCCACACGCTTTGAGTTAGATCCAACGCACCAGAACGTGATCCGCAGCGAACCGTTTTTGGCCAATTAGAGTGCGACGCGTGGCAGGATCTGTTTTAAAAACTGATTTTGAAATCAGAAATTGTTGCAAACTTCAAACCTTTATATCTTTTGATCCACACGTCCAAATTTGACAAATTTTATATCAAAAGATTCAGGAGAACAAGACCTAACCAACCCTACCCTTAGTTTAGCAAATAGTAACTGGTAGCTTGTTTGAATTTGCAGATTCTTTTGTGTACTTGCTAACATTAGAAAAATCATTTAAAAATGAATTTTGAGATCAAACCTTTGCCAATTGGTTTGTTGTGACCCTACTGACCCTAGGAACCAACCCATAGTGTTAAAAATGATTTTTGTGAAATTTAAGTTGAATTATTTAAATAAGTCATTTTCTAGCCAAATAAAAAGAATAGTTTTATTTATGAAAATGTGTATGGAAGAAAACTTTGAGAAAATAGTTTGGACCAAACCTACTGACCCAAAAACACCAAGTTTTGCAATAGCAACTCATTTGGTGAACCCTATGGGCTAGTGCCTTAGTAAAAATATTTCTACACCACATAAAATAACACCTTGTTTTGAAAATGGTTTTAAAGTGAAACCTTTTACAAATGACTTGGCCACTTTAGGAAATGACCATTAGATGTACCCAAATGACCATGACCCACTAGGAACCACTTTGTCAAACAAAACAAAGCTTGGCATGCTTGCATGCATTTCTTTGACTTTGTTATTTATGTGTGTTGTTTTGCTTGATTGGTAGATTGAGTTTGTACCTTGCTTGATTGAATTGTAGAGACTTGAAGAGTGTGATTGTTGCAAAGATCAAGAAGTGAACCTATACTCTACCAAAAAGGCAAGTGATGCTTCATACTTTTTATCCTATTACTTTCACTATGCATTAGTGATTTTGTTAAGTAAAACTTGCATGGATTTTGCTAAGTATAGATCTTGCTATAGGAAAACATAGTAATGAATCCTTAGTAGGATTTTCCTAAGTTAGAGATTCCTACTACTACCAAGCTTAGCCTAGCTAATAGAAAACATGGGTGGAATATATATTCACACTATGGAAAAATATTCTAAGTCTAAAGGACTTATGATTTTGTCTAATAAAACAACTAAGTTAATGAATCACCTGGGTGGAATGGAATAGATTGGTGGAGAATGGTTGAGTGGTTCACAAAGCCATGGACTTGGATTGTGTATCTCACTTGTGGAATGCCACCCAGGAAACAAAGAGATTTGAGATGTCAAATGTTGAGAAGCTTCAAGTGCAACCACTTGGCAATATGGGCTCTGCCATGATCATATAGGTTGCAAGAACTTAGCCAAATGGACAGTGGGTGGTAGTGTTTGATAGGTTGGAGCGCGTCCATTTTGGTCTAAGGAAGGCTTCGAAAGATTTTGTCTTGGGAAACCAAGTCTTGTGGGTAAAGTGCACCACCTCTGCAGAGTGTAAAATCTAAGTACTTAGCCATGTCCCTGGTAAAGGACAATTTGAGCATCAAGACATGGAAACAATCAAGAATCTCATCATTCCAATTTCTAAATAAAAACTTGTGGGTGAACAAGGGTTTGTGTGTATTCTTCAATCTTTGATGGAAAGATGGCTTGATATAAGGATCTTGAAATCTTGGATTGAGGAAAATGATTTTACCAAGCACTTCAGTCTTTGATTTGTAGATGCCTCGAGAAGGATCTTCAGTCTTTGATTGAGAGAAGCATTGGAAAAGTTTTTGACAAAACTATTTATTTTCAAAACGTTAAGGAAAAATCTATTTTGAGCAATGCAAGCCTCAACTCCACTTAGCCAAATGCATATAGATGATAAACTCCACTATACTACCATAGTATCACTTGCCAATACAATTCAAATGTATTGACCCTTTGTGGCTGTAACTTGTATGTTGCAGGTTTGATTAATTTTAGTGAAGATTAATTGTTTAGGATTACAAAGTCTACAACCAACATCTGCCTGTGGCACTTTGAAGATGAAGGACCCATGACTGTATTTATTCCGCTGCAATATAATGTAATAGCCTAATGAGCTAAGTTTGATGTAATAAAATTATGTTATTCCTGGTTATAAAGTTATATTATGACCTTTGTTTCTTGATATTACATCTTACTGTGGATGCTAGCTATTGATCCAGGGACTAGCATTGTAAAACACAGGAGGACTCTACCTTATTAGGTTGGGACCCTAACAGATGGTATCAGAGCATTGTGTTGCCTGTAGGATTTGTAAACCCAAGGATTGGACAAAAACCCTTAGAAAAATAGGAGTGATATTTTGTTCCGAAAAACTTATTTACAAAAACACTTGTAAACTCTTTCCTCAACCATTTTGGTTTCAACTCTACTTCTCTTCTACTTCAACTTGATGGAAAAACCTACCCCATGACCAAAGACTACTCTATGTGCAAAAGACTTCTTCAACTTCTTCAACTCTAATGACTTCAACATCTTCAGCATATTCACCAAAGACTTCCAACTTGGAAACTATTAAGGACTACAAGTGAGACAAGGAAAACCTACTCAAGATTTAGAGACTAAGGGAATGCAAAATAAGAAAGTGCCATCAAAAACTTTGAAGTATTGTAACCAAGAGTTTTTCTCAAAGAAACCAAAATCTCATACAAGAAAAATCCAGAAGAAAGGAAAGAACACCAGTGAACCATATAGATGGACCACCATATTTTAGCTAAGTCAAAAAAAAAAAAAAAAAAAAAAAAAAAAAAAAAAAAAAACACCAACTTATGTGGTGTAACAAAAATATTTTGTTGCCTAAGTATGTGCTTGAACCCTGTTGTTTGAGTGCAAAGTTGTTTGTGAATGTTTGGTTTGTGATGGCATGCATAGTGCTTGTGTGAATTGTGATGTGTGTGATTAGAATTGATTCCTTAGAAATATCTTTCCTATTCTAATCTCCCTTCAAACCCAAACAGATGACTTCTCCAAGAAACTCCAACATCAAAGTTGATGACAACAACAACCAAGTGGACAGCATGAAAGATATTATAGCAACCCAAAACCAATTGAGCCAAGAGACAACTCAGCTTTTAGCCAACAACAATGGACTAGATCCAGCCATACAAAGGATTTTGAAACTTCAATCCCAACTGTTGCAAGGATTGGTTACTCAAGTGATCAACATGAGAGAAAACTTTTCCCAAAGAGCTAATGACAACAAGGATGACAAAGATGTTATTCTAGAAGGAACCCAAGCCAAGGATCATGCATCCAAGGAACATGAAGATCAATACCCCAAGAAGAGAGAAAGATCTCCCACCTATGAAGAACATGAACTAGAAGAACTCCTAGTTTTGGAGAGACCCAAGAAGAAAAAGAAATTCCCCAACACTAGCAAGAAGGATATTACACAGGTGCAATGTTTCAAATGCAAAGAGATGGGACACTATGCCAATGAGTGCCCAGAAAACAAGAAGAACCAAGGAAACAAACAAGAGACAGTAATACCAAAGAAAAAGAAGGATATTACCCAAGTGATGTGCAAACTCTGCAAAGAGTTAGGACATTATGCAAACTACTGTCCAGAAAAGATGAAGCATAAGATAAACAAGCCTATGAGAGATCTCAGCCTTGTCACATGTTTCAAATGCAAGGAACTAGGCCACTATGCAAACAATTGTCCAGAAAGGATGGAGAGCAAATTAAACAAGTCTATGAAGGATCTCAACCTTGGCCCATGAGTCAAGTATGGAAACCAAGGACACCATGCAAATGTTTGCTTAGAGAAATTTTTCCAGGACCCAAGAAGGCCAATATGTAATTTTGTTTGACAATATTTTAAGGGTGGTAGTACCCTAGTTGTTTTGAACTTGCTTGTAACCCTAATCTTCCCAAATCTCGGGACGAGATTTATTTTAAGGGTGGTAGCCTGTCACATCCCAAGATTTTCCAAATCTTGTAATGTGAAAATAAATTAATAAAATAAAACTTTGTTTGATTTTGAGCGAAGAAACTTTTGAACTTAATTGGAACTTCAAACCCATTTGAATTAAATAAAATCCTAAAGGGAATCTTAAAGATAAACATTTAATAAAGGGAAATTAAAATGTTTTGGAATTACTAATTTGGATCTTTTAATAAAAGGATTTGATATTCAAAAGAAAAGATGGATTTACAAATAAGGATTATTTTATAAAGACAAATTAAAACTTGGGCAAGCTTTGGAATTAAAACATTTATTCTAAATAAATTTAGCAAAGGTTTATTTAAAATAAATTAATAAAGATTTAATATCCAACTTTATTTAATAAAAGGCTTTACCATTTTAATTAAAACATCAAAACTTATTAAAATTATTTTAAATAGGTTTTCCAAATATTTTATATTCTCTAATAAAAACCTACTAAAGTGTTTTGGCTTTGTTTTAGATTTCAAAACAAATTTCTCAATAGAACAAATCCTATTGGATTTAATAAAGTCTATTATAATAATTAATAATGGATACTAAAATAAAAGGTTATTTTGTTTTAAAACAAATTTCCGAATATTATATACTTCCCAAATCAAACCTACTAATTTAATTTTGAAAATATTTAGGTTTCAAATAAAGATTTTATTAATAAAAAAATCAAACTCTATTTGATTTAATAACTAAGGCCATTTTATTTAATTATTAATGGACCCTATAATAAAATGTTATTTTAAACAAGTATTTTAAGTATTCATTATTTCCAAATAAAACCTACTGATTGGGTTTTGAAAATATTTGAACTTTAAATGAAGTTTTATTAATTAAAACAAACCCTATTTTATTAAATAACTAATGGTCCATTTATTTAATTAATAAATGGAACCTAAAAGATTTAAAATAATATTTTATTTTAGAATGTGAATTATGATGATAACAGAACCAAAACTCATTACAATAGTTTGAATTATTTGAATGATTGTCTTGTTGTTTGAATTGTGAAATGAAATTCAAATCGTAAATAAAATGGAAAAAGAAAATGTTTCAGATACAAAAAAAAGAAACAATGACAACCCAACTGAAGCCCATCAGTCCAGCTCCTTCTCCCCGAACCGCTTTCCTCACCTGAAACCCACAAGCCTCTGACAAGTGGACCCCCCTCATTTTCTTTTCCCCACTGATCAAAGGACCCCACCACCACACTCTTCTTCCCCACCCCACCCCGCGAACTGTTCTTCCTTCTCCCTTAGCCGTTGCAGACGTAATTTGTCGGACTTAATTCACTTTAATGCCCCGAGTAAAAGCCGCAGTAAGCACGCGTGATAAATCGCCAGGGACTCCTCTCTCGTTCCCCTCTGTTTCCTTCCCCAATCTCGCCCCCAGGCCGCCCCAATTCCACCCCGAACACCACTGCCTCCGACGAGCTTTCTCGACCAATTCTGGCCACACCTCGCCGCCCCTCAACTGCCTCTGCACGCGAGCTTGGTCTACATCGTCTGGCGAACCTCCCAGCGTCAACAGCTTGGCCACGGACACACTAGACGCTCGGCTTCGTCAACCTCTGAGCATCACCGACGTCGCGGCCACTCCGGCGAAACCTCTCGGGTAAACTAAACCACCCCGACCCCTCTCGCTCACGCAAACACGTTCGCCTTATCCTTGCGCTCCTGACCATGTGCCTCGTTTGTCTCCGGGTGACTCCTAGCTCCGTCTTTGACTTCGACCAGAGCCGTCCGTCGCCAGTATCGACTCCGGCGAGCAATCAAGCCCGCTCCAGTGCGCCCCTCGACTAGACTGCACCACCTTGAGCATCCCCGTGCCACGACGAACACAGTGAGCTTCCTCCCTCTCTCCCTCGCTTCCTGCATCGCCAGCGCCGCCGCCGTCTGTCCGTCACCACCGTTCACCGTCAAGCTCGCCCGTCCGGGGCCGGGCAGTAGCAACCGTTAGATCGAGATCGCACGAATAGGATAGATCCACTTATTCTCGAAGGGGTACTCGATCTGAGCCACACGCTTTGAGTTAGATCCAACGCACTGAGCGTGATCCGCCGAACCGTTTTGGCCAATTAGAGTGCGACGTGGCGGGATCTGTTTAAAACTGATTTTGAAATCAGAAATTGTTGCAAACTTCAAACCTTTATATCTTTTGATCCACACGTCCAAATTTGACAAATTTTATATCAAAAGATTCAGGAGAACAAGACCTAACCAACCCTACCCTTAGTTTAGCAAATAGTAACTGGTAGCTTGTTTGAATTTGCAGATTCTTTTGTGTACTTGCTAACATTAGAAAAATCATTTAAAAATGAATTTTGAGATCAAACCTTTGCCAATTGGTTTGTTGTGACCCTACTGACCCTAGGAACCAACCCATAGTGTTAAAAATGATTTTTGTGAAATTTAAGTTGAATTATTTAAATAAGTCATTTTCTAGCCAAATAAAAAGAATAGTTTTATTTATGAAAATGTGTATGGAAAGAAAACTTTGAGAAAATAGTTTGGACCAAACCTACTGACCCAAAAACACCAAGTTTTGCAATAGCAACTCATTTGGTGAACCCTATGGGCTAGTGCCTTAGTAAAAATATTTCTACACCACATAAAATAACACCTTGTTTTGAAAATGGTTTTAAAGTGAAACCTTTTACAAATGACTTGGCCACTTTAGGAAATGACCATTAGATGTACCCAAATGACCATGACCCACTAGGAACCACTTTGTCAAACAAAACAAAGCTTGGCATGCTTGCATGCATTTCTTTGACTTTGTTATTTATGTGTGTTGTTTTGCTTGATTGGTAGATTGAGTTTGTACCTTGCTTGATTGAATTGTAGAGACTTGAAGAGTGTGATTGTTGCAAAGATCAAGAAGTGAACCTATACTCTACCAAAAAGGCAAGTGATGCTTCATACTTTTTATCCTATTACTTTCACTATGCATTAGTGATTTTGTTAAGTAAAACTTGCATGGATTTTGCTAAGTATAGATCTTGCTATAGGAAAACATAGTAATGAATCCTTAGTAGGATTTTCCTAAGTTAGAGATTCCTACTACTACCAAGCTTAGCCTAGCTAATAGAAAACATGGGTGGAATATATATTCACACTATGGAAAAATATTCTAAGTCTAAAGGACTTATGATTTTGTCTAATAAAACAACTAAGTTAATGAATCACAGGTGGAATGGAATAGATTGGTGGAGAATGGTTGAGTGGTTCACAAAGCCATGGACTTGGATTGTGTATCTCACTTGTGGAATGCCACCCAGAAACAAAGAGATTTGAGATGTCAAATGTTGAGAAGCTTCAAGTGCAACCACTTGGCAATATGGGCTCCCATGATCATATAGGTTGCAAGAACTTAGCCAAATGGACAGTGGGTGGTAGTGTTTGATAGGTTGGAGCGCGTCCATTTTGGTCTAAGGAAGGCTTCAAAGATTTTGTCTTGGGAAACCAAGTCTTGTGGGTAAAGTGCACCACCTCTGCAGTGTAAAATCTAAGTACTTAGCCATGTCCCAGTAAAGGACAATTTGAGCATCAAGACATGGAAACAATCAAGAATCTCATCATTCCAATTTCTAAATAAAAACTTGTGGGTGAACAAGGGTTTGTGTGTATTCTTCAATCTTTGATGGAAAGATGGCTTGATATAAGGATCTTGAAATCTTGGATTGAGGAAAATGATTTTACCAAGCACTTCAGTCTTTGATTTGTAGATGCCTCGAGAAGGATCTTTCTTTGATTGAGAGAAGCATTGGAAAAGTTTTTGACAAAACTATTTATTTTCAAAACGTTAAGGAAAAATCTATTTTGAGCAATGCAAGCCTCAACTCCACTTAGCCAAATGCATATAGATGATAAACTCCACTATACTACCATAGTATCACTTGCCAATACAATTCAAATGTATTGACCCTTTGTGGCTGTAACTTGTATGTTGCAGGTTTGATTAATTTTAGTGAAGATTAATTGTTTAGGATTACAAAGTCTACAACCAACATCTGCCTGTGGCACTTTGAAGATGAAGGACCCATGACTGTATTTATTCCGCTGCAATATAATGTAATAGCCTAATGAGCTAAGTTTGATGTAATAAAATTATGTTATTCCTGGTTATAAAGTTATATTATGACCTTTGTTTCTTGATATTACATCTTACTGTGGATGCTAGCTATTGATCCAGGGACTAGCATTGTAAAACACAGGAGGACTCTACCTTATTAGGTTGGGACCCTAACAACGTCGCAGGAGCAGTGATGGCCGGTGATGGCGCGGCTTAATTGGGCCATTAAACGCAGGCGTTTCTTGTCGACTCCCAGGCTATAAGATCCCCATCACCCCACGGTCATTTTCCCCAATCAATCGCACACTCACGCCCCAGGCTGCCTCAAACCTCCGCGAGTCGCCACGACAGAGCCCCTCCGTGATCAATTCCGGTGAGCTTGAGTTCCTTCATCTCCCATTCACCCTATCTTATTCAGTGAACTCATACGCATCTTGACACTCGCCGCTTGTCTTCGCATGACCCCTAAGCGTTGGCAACGTCGACTGGCCGCCACCATCTTCTTCACGAACTCCGCGCGACCTCTCCGTAAGTAAAACACCACCCTTGCCCTCTGGTTGATACGCATAGGATCCTCGCCATCGTGCGCATCGACGGTGTCCCCATTTTGGCTTAGCACGCCGAGGAACCTCGCCAACGACAACAATGACCGTGGTGACATTTTCGCGAACTCCGCGAGCAATCGAGAAGTTTCGGCGCCGCTTACTCACCCGGCGTGTTCGTAGTTGTCCTGCGCATCCTCTAAACCCATTGGTTCGTGCTCAGCGACGCAGAACATCGGCAAGAACTCCGGAACCTCGCCGACGCCAGACGAAACTCCGACGAGGTCCGAGCCCATCTCCGGCGCCCTTCACGAGCAGTACCACGCCGAGTTCCAAAGACGCCTTCGGATCTGGTAAGCACATCCTTGCATCCTGGAATGGTCAGAACGCGCACCGCTGTGATACGCCGCCGCCAACCAACGCCGCCGCCGCGAGCATGGTCGCTTTCGCGCCGTTGGATCTTGATCCGAGCGCTAGGATAGACTCACTTAATCCCGAAGCGGTACGCAATCTGGTGCGTACGATCTGTTTAAAATCCTGCGGCTGCAGAGCGTGATCCAACCGAAGAAGCGCCAATCACAGCGCGACGCGTGGCAAAGTTTATATTAAAAACAAAATTCAAAACCTGAATTAGATTCAAACTTCAAATGTTTATAACTTTCAAACTACACGTTGGATTTTTGCAAACTTTATATCGTTGAGATCAGTGAGACAAGGCCTAACAGAATATACCTTTTATTTAGCATATAGTAACAGTTAAAAATGTTTTATTTGTGGAACAAGTTTGGGGCCATTTTAGATATAAAAATATCTTTATAAAATTTTGTTTGGACAAATAGGTTTATTGGACAAACTTGTGACATGTTATGCTTCGGTAGTCATGTACACACACTTGGTAGAATTTTTCAAAATTTAGTACATGGTAAATTCTTGCATGCATGCATTCATATTATTTTGGTTATATTTAAAGGTGTGTAATTGTATGTTTTGAATTCTTGTGTAGATTCTGATTTTGATTGTGATTGTGAAGAGTGCTACTCCCCACACTACCAAGGCAAGTGATATTTGCATGAATATATATTTGTCCTATGTTTTTGAACTAGCATTAGATATTTATTTATATTTTTGCATAATATTTTGTCTAATGGAAAGGTGGGAAATCCTATGTAGTCTACTAGCATTGTTAGGGAATTATTCCTAAGATAAGTTGCCATACTTGCTTAGCCTAGCTTATAGAAAACAAGGGTGGTGAACATCTATATATATACTATATGATAAAATATTCTAAGTCAAGAGACTTATGTTTTCTTATTAAAACTACTAAGTTAAATAAACCTCCTGGGTGGAATGGAATGTATGGGTTATGTTGAGTGGTTACACAAGGCCATGGACTTGGGTTGTGTATCACACTTGTGGAATGCCACCCAGGCACAAAGGGATTTGGAGGCCAAGTGTTGAGAAAGCTTACAGTGCAACCACTTGGCAATATGGGCTCTGCCATGATCATATAGGTTGCCAGAACTTAGTCAATTTGGACAGATGGTGGTAGTTGGGTTGATAGGTTGGAGCGTCCATTTTGACTAAGGAAAAGCTTCGAAAGGTCCTGTCTTGGGAAACCAAGTCTGGTGGGAAAGTGCACAACCTCTGCAGATGGAAAACCTAAGTACTTAGCCTTGTCCAAGGAAATGGACACTTGAGCATCAAGACATGGAAGCCACAAGAATCTCATCACTCCAACTTCTAAATTAAAACTTGTGGGTGAACAAGGGTGAAGGACCTCAATGTCTATTGATGGTTTCCTTGGGAATGTTTTGACAAAGAAAAACTTAGCAATTTCAACTAATAAGTAAAACTTAATTTTAAGCAAAGCAAGCCAAGCTACACTAGCCAAATGCATATAGAACTATAGACCACTTAAAATATACTAAGGTATCACTTGCCAATACTATTCCAAAGTATTGACCCTCATGTAGTAACTTGTGATGTTGCAAAGTTACTCCGATGATGAGTAGGAGTCATGAGTCTACACTCAACATGCTTGCCTGTGGCACATGAAGATGAAGACTTGTGTTTATTTACTTATTCCTAAAAACTCTTGTATTAGGCCTATGGCCCTGAGTTGTAAAAGACTATGTTTATCTCTGGAATGAATGTAATAAACGACCTTTGTATCTGTGTACTTCATCTTAAACTGTGGATGCTAGCATTGATCCAGGGACTAGCATTGCAATCACAGGGATCCTATCCTCTATAAAGGAGGGGTCTAACAAAGGCGAAGCCCTGCGAGATCTCCCCTCTACTTCTGGTACCACGCTGTTGTGCTGCCGGAATCGCGAGGAGAGTGCTACAACCTCCGCTGCCTGCTGGAACAAGGGAGAGGAAGGTCTTTGTCGAGTACCGAACGTGTGACCGACTACGGAAGCGCTTCCGGAACGCAGCGCCGGAAGGATCGTCTACGCGATCTTGAGATCGGCAAGTGTACGACTATAACACCCACGAGAATCTAATCTCGTGAACCGCTTTGGATCTTCGAGGGTTAGTACTCTATTGACTCGTTGCTACAATCTAGTAGATAGATCTTGGCTTGATCATAGATTAGATCTTGATTGTGTGTTCATGCGGTAGAAATTTTTTGTTTTCCATGCTACGAACCCTCAAAGGGTATCGAGCCGTGTCTATATGTAGATCTGTTGCACGAGTAGAACACAATGGTCATTGTGGGCGTTGATGCTTTTATTGTCGATTGCTTCTTGTGTACTTTGCATCTTGCGGTATGTTGGGATGAAGCGGCCCGGGCTAACCTTACATGACATCGTTCATGAGACTTGCTCCACTCTTGATATGCAACTTGTATTGCATAAGTGGCTTTGCGGGTGCCTGTTTCTCCTAGCATAGTTAAGATCCAATTTACAACGGGTGATTAACAATACTAGTATCAATGTTGTGGTTCTTGTTCGTAAGTTAGAACGACACTTATTGAAAGCCCCAAACCATGTAAAACATGCAAAGAAAAGTAGAGGCGTCTAACTTTGTTTTGCAGGGGTGTGCTGTGATGTGATATGGCCATGATTGTGATTATATATGATGTATGCAATGTTCCTTATTGTAAGTCGGCAACCGGCAGGAGCCATATGGTTGTCTTTAATTTCTGTTAAGACCCGCGTGTCTATTCAAAGTAGTTGTAATAGTTGAAGCCGGTGGAAGACAATCATGGAGCAGCGTCATTGACCTTGATGCAATGCCGGTAATGATGAAGATCATGTTCGTGCTTGAAGATGGAGATCGGAAGCACAAAGAAGAAAGGCCATATCATATCACATATTATGAATTGCATGTGATGTTAATCCTTTATGCATCTTGTATTGCTTAGTAGACGACGGTAACATTATAAGATGATCCCTCAAGCACACAATTTCAAGTTCTTAAGTGTTCACCCTTAGTTAGCACCGTTGCTAAAGCTTGTTGTTTCGAAGCACCACGTGATGATCGGGTGTGTTAGATTCTGCGAGTGTATACAACGTAAGCAAGCCAGATTTGCTTATGCGGAAACTAAGTTTGATCTTGACGAGCCTAGCATGTACAGACATGGTATCGAAACACGGATCACCGAAAGGTAAAGCATGAGTCATATAGTAGATATGATGAACATGTTGATTGTTCGCCATTGAAGTTGCATCAACTCTCGTGATGATCGGTTTTGATGTGGTGGATTTGGTTCGTGTGATCACTAAAACAATGTGAGGGATATTGTTTTGAGTGGGAGTTCACCTAGATTAATTTAATTATTAATTAGAACTCAATTTATCATAAACTAAATCAAAGTGAATTTTCATAGTTGTTGTAGTCATTGGCATCCGTTTACCACCTTGCGCTTAGTTATAATTGAGATGATAGAACTATAGAATTCTGGTTACTTTCTTAACTGGTATCGTATTGTTTTGAAGTGTTAATCTAAGGTTTAAAAGTCCTATTGCAAACTTTCAGTAAGTTCCGGTTACTCCATGAAGTTTAATAATTAGTATTAAATCAAGAGTAACAATTCCAAGTGTTAGTATATAAGTATCATGTTTGTCTCCATGATTCTTGATATTCAAAGGATTCTCTTAATATCAAGGTTATCTAGGATCTGAAAGAGTTGTTTCAGAAACCATGATGTGTGGAAGATATTGTGATATCTGAAACGAAGTTTTGGTTACAACATGATAGAGTATAATATGGCAAAGTTCATATATTTTGATGAGAATTTGCAAAAGGTTGGAGACACTTGTTGTCCTAATCCTCCAAAAGGTTTTGGATAGCAACATTATACTCATAATTCATCGTTATAAGCTAAAAGTAGCTTGATCATGGACGATTCCATGATAAGAGTGAATATTTGATGTAGGTAAAATATTTACTACACCAAGAGATTACTAAAGAAAGGAATTTGAAAGAACACCAAACATTTGATGATAGGTGATCTACTTCAAAGTGCAAGTCCAAAGACATTGGTATTTAATTATACACTCTTTGGATTATGTGTCATATGTATGACTCCACTATTGATGTTGATAGATTCTTTCAAACAGAAAAGGAAATACTGAAAGAGAATCTCATAAATATATGGCAGAAAAGAAAAGACTAGAATTGTTCAGTTTAAGTATATAGATGATATACATGTTATGGCTATATTCTTTTCTTATTAAACAATGTGGTTCTTAAGTATTTAATACTGAATTTTGTTGGTATGAAAATTCATACGAAACAACAGAATTCATGAACTACAGTGGCCTAAATAATTAGCAAAAGAATATGTGATGATGTTCATCGAGAACAAATAAAGGGTTATTGTGTTGCTCGTTAAACATCAAAGCTTGCCTACAAGATTTGTTTTATCAGGTATTATGAGAACAAAGGGGTTGTTCAAATAATTTCCGTAATCCATAAAAGATGGATTCGCAAATCTCGTTGGAGAAATCACATCCATAAAACTAGTGCTAAAAATGTCGAAAGACAAAATGATTGAAAGATCACTTAGGAAGTGACATCGCCGTTTAAATTATATTGGAAAGAAAACATGAAGAAAATCCATATGGATGGAATTTTGGAGTCTATTTGATTTTGATCAAATGACACTTGTGAAACTTTCCTAGAGATAATTGAAACTTCGTTCATAGGCCAAAAGGGAACGAAAGACTAGCTTATTGGAATTTGTACATATTGTTGTACGAAGTCCATTATGTGTAGTCAAGAGCGATGGATTTTAACTTCATTTGCTTTTTCCGAAATTTTGAGTGAATATATGAATATTTACTTAATAAGGATGAAGTATGAAACATTTGAAAAGTTCAAAGACTTTCAAGATAAAGTGCAAAATCATAGTAACAAGAATACAAATAGTTTATGATAAAGATCATAAAGTAAGATATTTGAGTTACAAAGTTTAGCATAATACCTAAAGATTTAAGGAATTGTTCCGTGGATTTGCATTTTCCCGAAACACCATAAGAGTATGGAGCGTTCGAGATATGTAATTAAACCTTGTTTGACATGGTAAGATCGAAGGTGTAATTCATAAAACTGCCATTATATTTTAAAGATTAAAAGCTTTAGAGATTACCGTTTTTCCACTAAAAAGAGCTTCATCATAATTCGTTGAATTGACACCATATAAAGTTATGGTTTGGGATAAAACCCAAGTAGTCCTTTCTTAAAACATTGGTATGCTATGCATAAGAAAGATGTGTGCAACCAAAGTCGGATGAACCTGTCTTTGTATAACTGTTAAGTATTCCTCCATAAAACACCGGAGACAAAAGTTTTTGTTGCTTAGAACGTCAAGTTTCTTTGAGAAGGAATTTTTCATGAAAATTTAAGTGGGAGGACAATAGAACTTTGATAAGGTTAAAAGAACCTTAGCTATATGTGCAAAGTTGCGCAGCACCGAAAAGTGTTCCGGAGTTAGCAAACAATGCTCATGGCTCGCGTACTTCAAAGGTTATGGTCACGGAGATCTAAGTTCCTATTGAAACAAGTAGGTCGGATGAACAATCAAATACCAAGATTTGAGAGTTAAATCATTATTTGACAATAGTGATCCGACTACGTGCAAAGAAGCAATGATGATCCCTGACTCCGTCAAATGGCTTGAAGCCATAAAATCCGTGATAGTTCCATACACGAGAAATCAAGTTTTGAACTTGAAGGACCCTCGAGAAAGATGTAAGACCTTACAGTTGTGTCTGGATCTATAAAGAAATAGACATGGATGTTTTACATCTATGAAATAGTCGACATGTTGGGAAAGAGTTCACAAAATGTTCAAAGGTTGACTATGACAAGATTTGATCTTTCATAGTGATATTTAGTCTAGACGGATTAATGTAGCAACCACTACATATAATTTGATATATGGTAGTTGAATAAACAAAACAAGTTCTTCTAATAGAATCGTTACCTAGGACATGTGCATAACACGGTCCATAGGGTTTTGTTAATTCAAAGGATGCTAAAAGCACATGCAAACTTCAATGGTTGAAGTGAGCATCGCGGAGTTGGAATCTTCACAATGATGAAATTGTTAAAAGAGTTTAAATTCATCGGAGACAATGAAGATGCTTGCATTTGCAAGAAATTAAGTGGGAGCGCTAAGACATATTTCTAATACATTATGTAGGAGACATATTGTTGATTGGAAGTGATGTATCTTTTTATTAACACAAGATAAGAATTTCATCTCGATGAAAGACTTAGGCAAAACCCAAATATTTGGCATCAATAGACGCTAATATGGTTGTGCCAGAAGTACATAGACAAGATATTGAATGGGTTCAATATAGAAATTACAAGAGAGGTTCTTGTCGCACAGAGAGGATTGAATGAGTTCAATATTGATGATATATTCAAGTGTATTGACATTTGGTAAAGTGAAACAAATAATCAAGTATAGATTGATACTTGATGTTTGAAATCACAAAGAATATTTATATCAATCATACTGTGATATGTACAAATCCAGATATGTCCTATGCTATGAGCATATACCAGAATGATTCATAATAAGATCATTGGACAATAGTAAGGATATTCTTATGATCTTTTGGAAGAACTAAGAGTATATTATTTGTAGAAGTGACAAATAGATGGTTAGTTCATTGTAAAAGTACTACATTGATACTGGTTTTGTCACAAAGTACAAATTAAGTTTATCTCAATCTAAACTAAGGGTGGCACAATATAATGGAAAGTAAGTTCCATAATGGATTTGGATGAGTTCCAAAGTTAAGACATTGTGACAGATACTACAACAAAAGGCTAAGTATATGACTGCTATTTTAGCACCAAAAGAGGGCATTTGTGTCAAGTAGTTTGTTATCAAACTAGGTGTAGTTCACAGTGGGATAATACTATGAAGATATATTGTGCGACAATATTATCAACATGTTTTAACCCCAAAGAGCTAAAGGTCACACCGAAAGACCAAATTTATACAAAGCCATCTCATTAGAGAATGAGTGATGCGTAGAGACGCAAAGTCATGCAATTACACACGGACCTGGAAGTGTCAGATCCGGAGATCAGTTGACCACTAGCAATCGTGTACATACAACACCGGAAAGCCATAGGTGTTGAATACACAAAGGTTTGAAACTAGATTATTGACTCTAGTGCAAGTGGGAGCTTGTTTGAGATATGCCCAAGAGGCAATAATAAAGTGGTTATTATCATATCTTCACACTTATGATAAATGTTTACATACCATGCTATAATTGTATTAACCGGAAACATTAATACTTGTGTGATTTGTAAACTAAAATAAGAGTCCCTAGTAAAGCCTCTTGTTGAACTAGCTTGTTGGTTAATATATATGATCATGGTTTCCTGATCATGAACATAGAGATGTTATTAACAACAGGATCATATCATTAGGAGAATGATGTGGTGGACATACTCCTATAGATAAGCGTAGCATAAAGATCAAGTCATTTCATTAGTTTAATTGCTATATGCTTTCTGATACATAGTAACCTAATTCCTTCGACCATGAGATCATGCATATCACCTTTACCAGAAGGATGCTTTGATGACATCAAACACCGCACCGTAACTAGGTGGCTATAAAGGTGGCATTGAGTGTTCAGAAAGTATTGGTTGAAACACATGGATCAAGAGTGGGATTTGTCCATCCATATGACGGATAGATATACTCTAGGCCCTCTCGGTGGAATGTCATCCAATTAGCTTGCAATCATGTGACTGGCTCACAAGGGATCACATATCACGGGAACGAGAAAAGTGTACTTATCGGTAACGAGGTTGAACTAGGTATGCAGAGATACCGACGATCATAACCTCGGATAAGTAAACTATCGTGAGACAAAGGGAAATTGGTATCGTATGTAAGTGGTTCATTCGATCGCAAAGTAATCATAGAAATATGTGGGAGCCATATGAATTTCCAGATTCCTCTATTGGTTATTGTTCGGAGAAGTGTCTCGATCATGTCCGCATAATTCACGAACCGTAGGGAGACACACTTAAGGAAAGTCCCGTTTCAGAGTTCGGAAATGATTCATGTGTTTTCATCGGGAATGTTCTAGAAGGTTCCGGAATGTCCGACACTCCGGGGGGGAAGGGGTACATGAATGTGTCATTACATATTGGAATGATTGCATCATGTACTAAGTGTTCTTGCTGTTCCAAATAAAGGATTAAATTGAATCCTAAAACTGAAAAGTCAAATGGCCAGTTTGAAAGTCAAGCGGCTACGAACCGAGGGAAACAAGCAAGAGGAGGTTGAAACCGACTTGGGAGGAGTCCTCCTCTCCAAGCTGCCACGCCACCGACTTGGGAGGGACTCCTCCCTTGGCCGCCCCTCCCACCTATAAAAGGAGGGGCAGGGCCTCCTCCTCTAGACACACAAGTTCCTATCCTCTAATCTAAATCCTAGCCCTAGACTCCGGTTTAGAGCCGCTTTGGTTTAGAGCTTCTAATTGCACTAGCCTTCAGATTAGAGCCTTCTAAATGGTGTGTCTAAACCCTAGACCACTAATAGCTCTCTCTCATACTCCACCATACTCGCTCCGGCTTAAGGCGAAGCCCTGCGAGATCTGCCCTCTACTTCCGGTACCACGCTGTTGTGCTGCCGGAATCGCGAGGAGAGTGCTACAACCTCCGCTGCCTGCTGGAACAAGGGAGAGGAAGGTCTTCGTCGAGTACCGAACGTGTGACCGACTACGGAAGCGCTGCCGGAACGCAGCGCCGAAAGGATCGTCTACGCGATCTTGAGATCGGCAAGTGTACGACTACAACACCCACGAGAATCTGCTCTCGTTAACCTCTTTGGATCTTCGAGGGTTAGTACTCTATTGACTCGTTGCTACAATCTAGTAGATAGATCTTGGCTTGATCATAGATTAGATCTTTGTCGTGGTGGTGGCACGGCAGATGCCATGGGTAGGCTAAAGTATGGGGCCAATGGATGCTAGTGGGATCTGGGGAGGGAAGATGCAACTGTGTCTACACTCAAGCTGCCAAAGTTACGATCTTTATTTCTCTCTTGATGGGTTACAAATGCTCCTCGAGCTGTATACAGGGGGACAAGATGAATCTCCCCAGCCTAACGGTGCTCAAAGAGTCGATCCCTTACTCAGTGTCCAAGCCTCCCCTTATAAAGGAGTGCCTTGGGTGCCCTTAGGGCTGACGAGGCAAGCATATTCGTGGAATATGCTTGTCCCAAATTAGTAGTTCGGCGGCCTTCTTTCCCTGTCGCCCTTTTAACGATGGCAAGGCTCCGGTGGCCCCCTCTGCGTGCCTCGGGCTCCAGGACTCACCTCCGTGACCTCCTTCGCCCCTCGGCCTGTGCATCCTTGTCTCTTGTGCTTGGCTCTGCTCTGATTCCTTCTAGCCTGCAGCTATAGTTTGACCTTGGGCTTCTCCTTCTCCTGCAAGCTTCGTATCACTCGGCCTTACCTTGTGTTACTCGGCTCGTTCTTCACCTGCATCAAGATCACTTGGGCTAACCCGGCCGATCCTCTTAGTAACTCGGCCGGGTAACTACTTGATACATATACGCGGGCTTCTTGCCTCCGTTCATCGGCCGACATATCCATGATTCGGCCGACTTGGACCGTAACTCGGAAACTAGACGGGGATTGTACCTCTGTCTTTCCCCGTCTCTGACCTACCCGAGGTCAACCCCCCGACATTAGTCCCCGAAGCTGGTGTGGCCCAGTCGATAGCTTTGGCCGGGTCATATCAGCTTCATTATATTCTTTATTCTTGTTTCCGAGTTATGTCCTCGTCCAAAGATTCCTCATTCCTTCCCTCGTACGCCATGTCCTACGTGTCATCCCCATCATTGTTTTTCTAGTTTTTAGGTCCCTCTACAGTGCTTACTGACAAGCTACAGTGAACTTTGTACCCGCTGCGACGCCTCGGGTGCCGTTCCCCTTGGGGATTGTAACGATCTTTCTTCGTGTGTGGCCGTTGGTGTGGCTCCGCTCACCGTCGTGCGTTCGTGCTGCACCCACGATCTACACGGACAACTGCCACACCCACGATCCCACCTCCCTGTTCATGGCTCGATTATAAAGAGGGGAACTGCGTTCGTGGGATTCACTTTTCCCCTTATCGCTCGCCTCCGTTCTCCTCCTTCCTTTCGCCGGCGCGTTCTCTTGCAGTTCCGCCGCCGCTCGCCAGCCAGAGCCTCCGCCGGCGAAGGTTCCGCCGCGCCGTTCTGCTTTTCTTGCCCGCGCTCCGCGGCTTTGGCTCCGTCGCCGGTGAGTCCTCTCTGGTCGTCTTGCCCTGATCTTTCCCTAGATTCATCTGCTCCGATTTCGTGCTCGGGCGACGGTTCCTCTGTTTCTTCGCCATTGTTTTCGTGCAAAGTTCCGACGGGGCCTTGCAGCTCTAAACTCCCCTCCGCCGCCAGTCTTTCCTCCGGCGATCTTTCCGGCGCACATATGTCTAGTTCGTTTAGCGGCGCTCTTGTTGAGGACGACGATGCTGGCTCCGGGCCCGAGCGAGGCTCGTGGCAGGGTTCTTCATCCTGCCGTGAGATTGAATGGCTCATCCGGACTCGAAGAATTCCCGCCGAGGTTTCTTGCCGTTTACCCGGCAGCGAATCCTCTCCATATATCAGAGAGGGTGAGTATGTGGTTTTCATGTCTCACTTCGCCCGTGGCTTCGGTCTCCCTCTTAGTGATTTCGCTAGAGAATTAATCGATTACTTTGGCCTTCAGCCGCATCATCTTCCTGCGAACGCCATAGCTTCTCTTTCTGCTTTCATCTCCGCTTCGGAGGGATACTTCGGCCTGTGGCCGTCAGTGCATGTCTGGTCGAAGTTCTTCTAGATCTGCTCCAACGTTGTCCCTGACAAATCTCTGCACCCTTCCGAGAAGTTGCTCACTCAATGTGGGGCGGCGTCTATCACACCTCGGATGAAATCCGTGTTCCCTCGTGTCACTGGGTTGGAGTCGTGCAAGAAGTGGCAAAAATCATTCTTCTACGTCAAGAACAGAGGGGCGGAAGAAATGATTCGGCTCCCTCCATTCTCAATTGGCCCACCTTCCAAAGTGAACTGGCTCTATAATCCGAGGAAAACTCACGCCTTGGCCGAGGCCTTCGAGATTCGGCTTAAAGAGTCGATCCGGGCCGGGTTATGCGGCGAAGACCTGATGGCAACCTTCATTAGTAGCCGGATCTGCCCCTTCTAGCAGCGGACCCACAAGCTGTGCTACATGAGTGGTCCCCTTGACCCTAATCGATTCTCGACCGTGGAGCTGGATAACTACCTCATTTATAAGCGCGTCCGAGCTATCTTCAAGACTGAGATGCCTGAGGATTGGTCTTGGGGACTAAAACCATTCACCCGCGATCATCCGCCTCCCGAGGTGAGCTTAATCAACATTGCTATGTTATTCCACTATTTTTAGAAACAGGTTTTTCTAATTCTCTTTCTCCTCGTCTTGCAGAGGTTCACAGAGCAGAAAAACGAGGACGCCGAAGTTCTGCAGCTCCCTTGGCCCGCGGACAGGAGTACCCTGGATACTGGTGAGCCGAACTCCGAGGAGTTCGTCCCTAAGTCGGATCCTGCTCCGGCTCGAGCTCACGGCAAGACTCCAGCGCACGAGGAGGAAGGTGATTCGGACGAGGTCCAAATTCTTGAGGTAGTTGCCGCCATGCCTATTTCTTATGCATTTCCGGCTTCTACATTCCCAGCTAATCCGGCCGGTCAGGTTCACGACTCCGAGCCTATTGCTTCCCGACCTCCCGTTACCTCGGGGAAACGCGGGGCTCCTGCTAGTGCCTCGGAGGCGGTTCCTAAAAAACGAATGAAGAAATCCGCTCCGAACCCTCCCAGGTGCAAGACTATGCCTGGGGTCGCCGGGTAAGTTCTTTTGCCTATATTTCTTGTTTCTCTCTTTCTGTTTCTCATACTGACGAATCTTCTTTCTTATTTTTGCAGTGCTCCTCTTTTTGTTAAACCCGGCGGTCCTAGTATGACTAGCCGTCCGATTCGGCCGCCATCTCCTCCTCCCGCTGATGATACCATGATTCCTAGTCCTATTCGTCCTGCTTCTCCTCCAGCTCCGAATACGTCGCCTGTTCGTCGCGATGTCCCTGAGACCCCTTCCATTGACCTGGATTCGAACCGGCCCTCTGAAGTTTTCGTCGAACCCGCCGCCCCTTCTATGGGCCCCAGCGCTGCTACTGAGCCTCCATCTACTCCGGCAGTTTCTACGGCCATTCCGACCTCGGCCGAAAAGGTCGTTATCACGGCTCCCTCTGCGACCTTATCCTCCGCTGCTCCTAAGGACTCCGTCCCTACTTCCGAGGCGCCGCCTCCTGCTGATGCCTCTTCTAAGGCGAAAAAAGCTATTGCCGTCAAGACTTCTTCTCAGAAAGGTCTTGCCGGCTCTTCTCAGCCGAGTATTGCTGACGTGCTGCGTAAGGGAGCTGCGCCTACCAAAGTCCCCGTTACCTCGGCCGCCGGCAGCCAGCTTGCTCTTCATAAGAGCCCTGCGACTGCCGTGGTCGGACCGCCTGCCCGGGGTAAAGTTTTAACTCGGACAGCTAGTGGGAACAGCCTTGGAGCGCTGGTTGAGTATGCCAATAACTGGAATGCTGCTGATCAGTTTGAGGGTAATCCAACAAACCAGCCCTTTCAGCTTTCTGACATCAGCGGCCGTTTTGACCATGCTGCCCAGTTCATCGTTGATACCAACAAGATGAATGAGGTAATTATTTTTTCTCTGAGTCTTAAATTATTCTTCAGATGTTACCATATGCTCTAGTCCCCGAAACTTGCAAGGAAATAACTTGTTGTATACTTGGAAGTTTGACTTAAATTTATTTCTAAGGTTCGTTAACCCGGCCATCTAGATCCGAGTTCAGTTGTGTTTGATTCGGACGTGGTTTAGCTTTGAATATCCAGCGACCTAGATCCGAGTTAATTCCTCCTTGACTCGGATCTGGTTTAACTTTGAATATCCAGCCACCTAGAGCCGAATTAAGCTTTGCTTGATTCGGATCTAACTTAGCTTCGAATATCCAGCCACCTAGATCTGAGTTAAGTCCTGCTTGACTCGGATCTGGTTTAGCTTTGAATATCCAGCCACCTAGAGCCGAATTAAGCTTTGCTTGATTCGGATCTAATTTAGCTTTGAATATCCAGCCACCTAGATCCGAGTTAAGTTCTGCTTGACTTGGATCTGGTTTAGCTTTGAATATCCAGCCACCTGGAGCCGAATTAAGCTTTGCCTGATTCGGATCCAATTTAGCTTTGAATATCCAGCCACCTAGATCCAAGTTAAGTTCTGCTTGACTTGGATCTGGTTTAGCTTTGAATATCCAGCCACCTGGAGCCGAATTAAGCTTTGCCTGATTCGGATCCAATTTAGCTTTGAATATCCAGCCACCTAGATCCGAGTTAAGTTTTGCTTGATTCGGATCTAACTTAGCTTTGAATATCTAGCCACCTAGATCTGAGTTAAGTCCTGCTTGACTCGGATCTGGTTTAGCTTTGAATATTCAGCCACCTAGATCCGAGTTAAGTTCTGCTTGACTTGGATCTGGTTTAGCTTTGAATATCCAGCCACCTGGAGCCGAATTAAGCTTTGCCTGATTCGGATCCAATTTATCTTTGAATATCCAGCCACCTAGATCTGAGTTAAGTCCTGCTTGACTCGGATCTGGTTTAGCTTTGAATATCCAGCCACCTAGATCCGAATTAAGCTTTGCCTGATTCGGATCCAATTTAGCTTTGACTCGTTGATTTATCATTTTGCCTCATTACTCAGGTTGCACATGACCGGCGGACTGCCGAGTTCCAGAGGTTGCTTTTTTCGCACCACAAGCTGGAAGAGAAGTACGAGAAGGTTCTGCCCGTGGCGAAGAAGGCTGGTATGTCGATAGTTCCTTTTCCTTAATCCCAACGTTCTCATGTATTCGTCCGCGAAATGCCGGCTTACTTCTTGTTGAATAGGTAACATTAATAACCTCAATATTCGCCTTGAAAAGAAGATTAAGAACCTGGAAGGTTAGTTTCCTTTCTATTTTACTCCTTCTTCCTTTTAATTTATATGCTAAGCTTCCTTGTTGCGTTTGGCTGTGGTAAAGCCGAGCTGCAAGACTTTGCAGTGTCACATCAAGATTGCACTCCCATGCCTGACGTGATGCTGCATTTTTTAGAACAAAACGCAGTTCATTCGGCGCAACTTCAAGAAAAAGATGATGAGATAGCTCGCCTGCAATCCGAGGTGGATACCCTCAAGCTCTCTTAGAAATCCGAACTAGAAAAGGTCGACCAAGAATTTTCCGAGGAAAAGAATCGTCTGACTTTGGATCTGCAGAAGAATAAAGAACTCCTTGAAGCTGCCGAACTTAAAACCCGGGGTTTGAGCGAGGAAGTTGCTCGTTTTGAGAAGAGTAAGGCTGATTGGGCCAAAGATCTTCAGATAATGATGAGCTACATTCATCGTAAGCTACTTGGCATGGCCGAATTATATTTTTTTTTGTCCCTGCTACTCTTTGACACGTTCATGCTTTGCGCAGATAATTTCCCCGAGGCCAAGCCCGTGAGTTCTAAAGCGGTTCTTGCAGCTCGTGCGCGCCGAGGTGAACCTGTTACCGTTGATTCAGAATATTCAATGGAGGATTACTTGGTTGCCGTTGGTGCCGCAGTTGGTCCGATGAAAATTATGGGACGGGACTTGGTGCAGGCCGCTATCCGAGCTTACCATGTACTCTGGCCGAATACCTCGGGGACTCCTGATATCAACGAAGTCAAGTTATTGGTGACAAGGCTAATGGCATCTGAGAGGCAGTTGAGTCTTTGGAGAGAATCCGCTGGGCGTGCTGGTGCCGACATGGCCCTTACTGTAATCATGTCATGGTATGAAGACATCTCTCTTGACATCTTGAGAAATTTGCGCACTGGCTCCCGCTGGGTTGAAGATCCCACTTTTGTTGCTCTTCGGCAAGCTCGGGCGTTCCAACTTGTTGAGTACGCCGACGTGCACACTTGGAATGAAGGGCCGAGTTTTCTCCCAGACCCGGATCAGGAGGTTGTGGCTGAGGGTGCCTCGGATGATGATTCATCTGAGCAGGGGGAAGGTGAAAATGATTCGGCCGCATCTGATAGCTCTAGCTCAAGCTCGGACAAGAACGGGCGTCGCGGTCCTCTTCCAAAGGTACCGGGCATTCGACCGCGCGGACTGACGCTCCTGAACAACCTCGGACTTCCGCCGAAGTTGTACCTGGGTCGGCGGATGGTGAGGCAACCTCAGTCAAGGTTCCTCCTACCTCGGAGTGCCCCGCACCTGAGCAAGTAGCTGCCTCTCCAACGAACAACGCCTAAGTTATTTCCGATCCCTGGTATGCCGGGCGTATGATGTAGGCGAAAAATTTGTCAACTCTCTGTATGATTTGAATTTCTTTTGCCATGTACTGTTGTGACATTTGGTTAAGTGGATGCTCATCCGAATTCTTGCTTTGCTGGTCCTTAATTTCTTGACCTTTTAGGGCTTAACTTTGCCGTTTATTTTTTATGGTCTTATCCGGGCATGAGCGCTGAATACCTATGATATTGATCTGTTCTGAACATAAGTTAACTACTTCGTTGTGGAAGTATGTAGCAATCGCTGGATCGTTGTTTATTGTCCTAAACTTCCATATGTAGATCAAATTTCAGAGGTAGTATAAAACTGATATGAGTGCGTTCAGCATAAGTTTGAGGTAGCATACGGTAGTCCCCGAGTCGCTGCTTTAGATGCCGAGGTTTAGGTATTAATACGAAATTGATATATCAGATGATAGTCTCCGAGTCACTGCTCTGGGCACTGAGGTTCATATTCGTAACATGAAATAAATACAACATATGGCAGTCCCAGTGTGCTCACGGGAGCCAAGGTTCAAGCACATAACGCGAGATAAATATAACATATGTCAGTCCCCGAGTCATTGCTCTGGGTGCTGAGGTCCAAACACATAACACGAAATAATATAACATATGGCAGTCCCCGAGTAACTGCTCTGGGTGCCGAGGTTCGAATACATAACACGAAATAATATAACATGTGGCAGTCCCCGAGTAACTGCTCTGGGTGCCGAGGTTCGAATACATAATATGAAATAAATATAACCTAAGGCAGTCCCAGTCACGCTGCAGGTGCCGAGGTTCAAATACATCATCGGATTTTGACTTTGAAATATAATGCTACGAGTAGAATGGCCGAAGTAAAGCCACATTCCAGGGGCGCTTCGTTTCTTCGCCAGTTTTGTCTGCCTTGTTCTCTCCGGGGGACTGAGCGTCGATTAGATAATATGCATCGTTGTGCAATGCTTTGCTCACAATAAACGGTCCTTCCCATGGGGGTGACAATTTGTGCATGCCGGCCGTGCGTTGCACGAGTCGGAGGACCAAATCTCCCTCTTTGAATACTCTTGGATTCACTTTCTTGCTGTGATACCGCCGCAAGTTCTGTTGATAAATAGCCGATCGTGATAATGTCAACTCTCTGGCTTCTTCCAGCAGATCCACGGCATCTTGCCGAGCTATCTCATTTGTCTCTGATGTTGTGTACTGAGCAACTCTTGGCGAGTCATATATTATGTCGGCTGGAAGTACGGCCTCTGCCCCGTACACCAGAAAGAATGGAGTGTAGCCTGTTGATCTATTCGGAGTAGTCCGGAGGCCCCATAATACGGCTGGGATTTCTTCGATCCAACACCCTGCCGACCTTTGCAAAGGTTCAACAAGTCGTGGTTTTATTCTGCGGCACCAGTCCATTAGACCTTTCCACTTGTCCATTGGATCTTTGGGTGAGCCACAGAGGCAATATCTAGTCTTATGTGCTTCTCGGCAAAATCTAAAGCTCATACGCAAAGTTTGTGCCATTATCCGTAATAATACTATGCGGGTACTCGTATCTCAAGATGATATCCTTGAGAAATTTCACTGCTGTGTGCCCATCACACTTTTTAATCGGTTTTACCTCAATCCATTTTGTGAACTTGTCTACCATAACCAACATGTGGGTCATTCCTCCTCGCGCCGTCTTGAATGGTCCCACCATATCTAAACCCCATACAGAAAATGGCCAAGTGATGGGTATTGTTTTTAACTCGGCCGACGACATATGTATTCTGGTTGCGTATCTCTGACACCCATTGCATTTCTTAACTAATTCTTTTGCCTCTTTTAACGCCGTTGGCCAGTAAAATCCATGCCTAAATGCCTTGGCTACTAAAGCGCGAGATGAGGCATGGTGCCCACATTCTCCTTGGTGTATGTCTAGAAGGATTTCCTGGCCTTCTGTGGAACTCACGCATACGTCGTTTGTGGCCTTCTCTTATATAACTCATTGTTTATGATTGTATAGGCTTTTGCTCTTCTTATGGTTTGTCTAGCTAATACCTCATTACTCGGCAACATCGTGTCTTTTAGGTAAGAAAATATGTCTTTTAGCTAATACCCCATATCGGTGTTACTTTTTCTGGTGTGATCTCATTGTCTATCTCCATGTTTTCTGCCGACGTATATACCTCGGCTCCCTCCATGATTGTGATTACCTCGGCTGTCCCCCTCTTTAGGGGTTCCGAGTCTTTCTGCGGATCTACCTCCATTGGCGTGTGATCTTCTGCAGAACTTGCTGGGATAAAGATTGATTCGGATTCTGGTGATGGGATTATGATGGTTTCCTGAGGTGCTCCAGGGCAATACCTGGCGGAATTGACTGCCGGGTTGACCCTAATTTTGACAATGTGTCGGCAGCGTCATTTTCTGCTCGAGGTATATGGTGGAATTCACATCCTTCAAAGTATCCACTGATTTTTTGCACATGGAATCTGTATAAAGCCATATTAGCATCTAATGCGTCCCAACTTCCTGATACTTGCTGTACTACTAGATCCGAGTCACCATAGCATAGGATTCGGCGTATACCAATTTCTTTTGATACTTTTAATCCATGGACTAGCGCTTCATATTCAGCTACATTGTTGGACGCAGCAAAATGTATTTGCAGTACATATTTCAATTGGTCTTTTTAGGCGAGGTTAACACTATTCCTGCTCCCAGACCGTTCCTTAATTTGGAACCATCAAAATGCATTGTCCAGTAATTTGGATCTGGCAATGGTGGCTCATACTGTACCTCGGCCCAGTCTACGAGAAAGTCGGCGACAGCCTGAGATTTGATTGCATCTCTTCTATCAAATTGTGGAGCATACGGTGACAACTCAATCGCCCATTTTGCTATTCGGCCACTTGCGTCTTTGTTGTTCAATATGTCGGCTATGGGTGCCTCACAGATTACTTTGATGGGGTGCTCTTCAAAGTAATGCTTAAGCTTTTTCGCCGACATATATACTCCATAAGCCATCTTCTGATAGTGCGGATAGTTCTGCTTTGAAGTTGATAATACTTCACTTAGATAATAGACCGGCCTCTGAATTGACTTACCATCTTCAAGTCGCTCCACTACGACAACAGTACTAACTACTCGGTTGGTAGCCGCTACATAGAGTAGCATAGGTTCTTTCGATAATGGAGAAGCTAAAATGGGTGCCGTAACTAGCATCTTTTTCAACTCATGAAATGCAAGGTCCGCTGGAGTCCAAATTGAATTTGTCCGACTTTCTCATCAGCTGATAAAGCGGCAGTGCCTTTTCTCCTAGCCGACATACAAATCGACTAAGCGAGGCCAGTCAGCCCGTGAACTTTTGTACATCGTTCAAACATTTCGGCAATTCCATTCTTTCTACTGCTCTTATCTTTGTTGAATTAGCCTCGATACCTCGGCTGGACACAAGGAAACCGACTAGTTTTCCTGCCGGCACGCCAAATGTGCATTTCTCTGGATTAAGCTTCATTCGGAACCTTCTCAGGTTCGCGAAAGTTTGACGTATATCTTCTAGCAAGGTTTTGCTCTCTTTAGTTTTGATGACCACGTCATCCACATACACTTGTACATTTTTCCCTATCTGATCATGTAGGCATTTTTGCATGCATCTTTGATATGTTGCTCCTGCATTTCGCAGGCCGAATGGCATTGTGCGATAACAATAAGCCCGTGCGGGTAATAAATGCAGTCTTTATTTGATCGGCGGATTTAACGGTATCTGGTGGAAACCGAATCTGGCGTCTACAAATGATAACAGCTCACAACCAGCGGTCGAGTCAATGACTTGGTCTATTCTAGGCAATGGAAAAGGATCTTTCGGACACGCCTTGTTGAGGTTGGTGTAGTCGATACACATTCGCCACACAATGGCTACATTGGGGTCATCTTTTTTCTTTTCTACTAGCACCGGATTTGATAACCAATCCGGATATAGCACCTCCATGATGAACCCGGCTGCGAGCCGAGCTATTTCATCCTATTACTTTTCTCCTGTCTTGGCGGCGGAGAGGTTGCTTCCGGCCTTGCTCTGGCCCGACGTTTAAGAGTGCTCACCAACTCCCTCGGAACACCTTGCAGATCTTGGGTTGAGCATGCAAATATGTCCCGATTCTCACGGAGGAAGTTGGTGTGCTCGCCTTCCTATTTAGCGTCAAGGCCTGCACCAATAGTAACAGTACGCTCTGGGAACTTCTCATCGATCTGAAATTTCTTCGTCTCTTTAGTTGGTGAAAGAGACACCGCCATGAGGTTGGCGTCTTGGCATGTTCATTTGTCTTGTTGAGGGCTGCTACCTCTTGAATCCTTTTTTTCTCTTGCTATAACCAATGACTCGGACAAATTTGACCCGGCTGAAGCACACTCAATTGACCTCTTGTAATCCCCTGCAACTGTTATCACCCCCTGTGGTCCGGGTAACTTCATCTTTAGATAACTTATATGACAGCTGCTCATGAATTTGGCCAGTGCGGGCCGTCCGAGTAGAGCATGATAACAACTTTCCAGATCTACCACTTCAAATTCTAAGTTTTCTGCTCTGCAGTTTTCTCTTGTACCGAATAACACATCCACTCGGACTTTACCGATGGTCTCACATGAAAGCCCTGGCACTATCCCATGGAAAGTTGTCCTCGTGGACTGCAGCATATTCTGCGATATTCCGAGTTTATGCATGGTATCTTTGTACATGATGTTGATACTGCTCCCATTGTCGATAAGTACTTTTGAAAATTTCACATTGATGCTTGGTCCAACAAATGTCGGATCCAACACAAGTGCATATGATCCTGGACTCGGCATTATTCTGGGGTGGTCTTTTATGCTCCAGGTCACCTCTTGATCAGACCATGGCTGGTATCTTGGTCTTGCATAAGCATAAGCATTCACTTCCATATGCCGACGCTGCACACTTTGCTTGTCCTCTTTGTTACATTGTGAACACACAATAAGGCGGTGATGTTCCTGTAATCATTACGTCCGTATTTGCGGATTCATCCTTCCGTCCTAGACTGGTTCATTACTTGATGCCTTTGCATCCCTCCGATCCGAGTTATCGTACCTAGGGGAGGCGGTAGCATCGGTCGTGTATTTTCTCCGATTAATTGCGGTGATGTCTTTGCACCCTGATGGGGAGCACGAACTCTGCTGGGTTCCCCATCGCATTTTTCATCCAGGCACATTGGCGGGTCGTATGATTGGCTGGTCTGGATGGGTTTGATGTGTGAAATTTGCACGGCTGATCTAACATGGATTCGAACGTATATTTCGGCCTCTCTTGCCATTGCTTCTTTTGCTCGAGGGTCCATTGCCTTTTTCCCTCATTTCTTGGTGTCCACTGTTGAGGTCCATTTTTCTGTCGTTGGGTTGCTCCGTGACTCGGCTGATCTTGTGCTACTGCCGCCACCTGGGCCGAATTATATCATAATCCGGCCTCTCCTCTCTTCTTCTTCCTCTGAAATAACGCCTGGACGACCCGGCCAATTCTCTCGCGTAATGGTCCTGTTGCTCACGATGATCTGCCGACATTAATTCCGGTTGGGTTGGGTCGCCCAATGCATAGGAATCTGCTATTCTGATAGTTTCTGCCAGTGTGGTTGGCATATCTCTTTGCAGGCGTTGCCACAACACACTGGCATAACGGCAGCCTTGCGCGAACCAAGCAATTGCTTGCGATTCGATAACTCCCTCACATGAGTTTCTCAGGTTACACCATCGAGTTAAAAACTCTCTATCCATTTCATTCGGCCTCTGTTTGCACATGGCTAGCTGTTGTGGTCTATTTGGCCTCTTGTATGTCTTTGGTAAAGTTCTTGTGAACATTTCTTGAAATCTAACCAGCGGTTGATCTTGCCGGTGGTTGATTATTCAGCCATACCTGGCTGGTCCTTCCAACATCTGTGGGACATACCGCCTTTGCCCATCTTAGGTTGCCACCGCTATCTTCACAGCGGTGGCATAATCAATCAACCGATCTTGTGGCTTGGTACTTCCATTGTATGTTTTGTGCCTCTTGCTAATTGAAAATTCGGCACGGTGGTTCGCCCATGATCCGTGGTCCAAAACATATGGACTGGTGGACCTTGCTCTTCCAACAACTCGGACCGGTATAGCCGATCCAACTTTACTCTTGCATCACTTGCTGGCAAATCCCTGTACAGGATTCTGTCCTGTATCCCATAGTGATTGTTTCCACCCTGGTTTGCGTATTCCACCTCGGAATGTCCATCATTGTACCTTTCATTCATCTCATTGTGGCGAGCTGGCCTCACTTCTCTTTCCTGCCGAGGCTCATGTCTTGGTTGCAGGTTGGGCGGCACTTCTCTCCTTACTTCAGCCGGGGTCTGGTTTTCATGATTATCTCTCGCGGGTTCTCTCCTGCCGAGATCCCCATTGCCTCGGCCCCCGCCGTCCTTTTCCATACGGCCGTGGTTTCTCTCCCCACTGTTACCTCGGCTTGCATTGCCTCTGTTCTCATTTGCCTTCCCAGCTATTGCCGGGTCATATGGAACAATTTGCTTGTTCCTTTTCCCCGAGGTTACTGCTTTCTCTTTTCGAGCATTGTTTCCGGGTGAAGATGCCGCTGCCGCGGATAAGGCAGGTGCTGCCCCTGCCGAATGAACCATCCGTGAAGCTCCTTGTCTTGCCGGGTTAGTTCTGAGTATTTCCTCATTTTGCTGGTTCGCGATGCGCACCAGCTCATTCACTCTTTATTGTTGTTTCTGCCGAGCTTCCCCGGTTAACCCCTCTAATTCCAATGCTGCGGCATTCGCCGCTCTCAGGTTCTTCGCCGGGGTACTGTACCTCGGCAAACCCAAATCACCTGATTCTGCTCTGTGAGCTTCATGCTCTTTGTTAATGTCATTCATGAGGTTCTTCCCTCTTAATCTTAGTTCGTCCACCCGCTCGGGTGCGATATCAAGCTTATTATCTTTTGCATATTCTCTCAGGGTCCTGTTCAAGGATTCCCGCAGGGCTGATACTCTTTTGGCCTCTACCAGCACCTTTTGCCTGGTTTCTTCTAACTCTGCCTGAGCATTTGCCGGATCAAGTATCGGCGCTACAGGTGTGGTTAAGTTTTCTATAGTCGCCTGAAGAATGTTCTCTGGTCTTTCCAGAGGTGGCCCTCTCACCCTTGGTGCCTTTGGGGTGGTATCATGTAGCTCGGTTGGATTTGTCACTGGCGGAATTACCTCAGTGGTTGGCAGTGTGGTCTGCTTGGGTGCGCCTTGTGCGCCTGCGGCGGGTTCTCTGCTTGACCTGGCTACTGCTGTTCCAGCTTGAGCTCCTGCTGCGACCATCACCTCGACGCTCCCTGCAGGATGCCCTCCTGATGGACGGCTCGCTGTGCTTCGGGGTGGCTCTCCTGCAACAACAACCTGGTGAGGATAAATGCCGATGATGTCGGCGCGGCGTAGACCTGTGTTCGCCCAGCCGATGAAGACCCCATTGCGCGGGAGTTTTTCCCTGAAGCTTCTGCATTGTCTCGACATAGTCGCGAGACCAAGTCTGGACCAAGCCCGAAACAACGCTTCGCGGTGTTGATGAAGTTTCCGTCCGGATCACAACTCCAGCTAGCACTTCTTGGCCCCTGATGGCGCCAATCGTGGTGGTGGCACGGCAGATGCCATGGGTAGGCTAAAGTATGGGGCCAATGGATGCTAGTGGGATCTGGGGAGGGAAGATGCAACTGCCAAAGTTACGATCTTTATTTCTCTCTTGATGGGTTACAAATGCTCCTCGAGCTGTATACAGGGGGACAAGATGAATCTCCCCAGCCTAACGGTGCTCAAAGAGTCGATCCCTTACTCAGTGTCCAAGCCTCCCCTTATAAAGGAGTGCCTTGGGTGCCCTTAGGGCTGACGAGGCAAGCATATTCGTGGAATATGCTTGTCCCAAATTAGTAGTTCGGCGGCCTTCTTTCCCTGTCGCCCTTTTAACGATGGCAAGGCTCCAGTGGCCCCCTCCTGCGTGCCTCGGGCTCCAGGACTGTCACCTCCGTGACCTCCTTCTGCCCCTCTGACGCTGTGCATCCTTGTCTCTTGTGCTTGGCTCTGCTCTGATTCCTTCTAGCCTGCAGCTATAGTTTGACCTTGGGCTTCTCCTTCTCCTGCAAGCTTCGTATCACTCGGCCTTACCTTGTGTTACTCGGCTCGTTCTTCACCTGCATCAAGATCACTTGGGCTAACCCGGCCGATCCTCTTAGTAACTCGGCCGGGTAACTACTTGATACATATACGCGGGCTTCTTGCCTCCGTTCATCGGCCGACATATCCATGATTCGGCCGACTTGGACCGTAACTCGGAAACTAGACGGGGATTGTACCTCTGTCTTTCCCCGTCTTTGACCTACCCGAGGTCAACCCCCCGACAATCTTGATTGTGTGTTCATGCGGTAGAAATTTTTTGTTTTCCATGCTACGAACCCCTACAGTGGTATCAGAGCCGTGTCTATATGTAGATCTGTTGCACGAGTAGAACACAATGGTCATTGCGGGCGTTGATGCTTTTATTGTCGATTGCTTCTTGTGTACTTTGCATCTTGCGGTATGTTGGGATGAAGCGGCTCTGGCTAACCTTACATGACATCGTTCATGAGACTTGCTCCACGCTTGATATGCAACTTGTATTGCATAAGTGGCTTTGCGGGTGCCTGTTTCTCCTAGCATAGTTAAGATCCAATTTACAACGGGTGATTAACAATACTAGTATCAATGTTGTGGTTCTTGTTCGTAAGTTAGAACGACACTTATTGAAAGCCCCAAACCATGTAAAACATGCAAAGAAAAGTAGAGGCGTCTAACTTTGTTTTGCAGGGGTGTGCTGTGATGTGATATGGCCATGATTGTGATTATATATGATGTATGCAATGTTCCTTATTGTAAGTCGGAAACCGGCAGGAGCCATATGGTTGTCTTTAATTTCTGTTAAGACCCGCGTGTCTATTCAAAGTATTTGTAATAGTTGAAGCCGGTGGAAGACAATCATGGAGCAGCGTCATTGACCTTGATGCAATGCCGGTAATGATGAAGATCATGTTCGTGCTTGAAGATGGAGATCGGAAGCACAAAGAAGAAAGGCCATATCATATCACATATTATGAATTGCATGTGATGTTAATCCTTTATGCATCTTGTATTGCTTAGTAGACGAAGGTAACATTATAAGATGATCCCTCAAGCACACAATTTCATGTTGTTAAGTGTTCACCCTTAGTTAGCACCGTTGCTAAAGCTTGTTGTTTCGAAGCACCACGTGATGATCGGGTGTGTTAGATTCTGCGAGTGTATACAACGTAAGCAAGCCAGATTTGCTTATGCGGAAACTAAGGTTGATCTTGACGAGCCTAGCATGTACAGACATGGTCTCGAAACACGGATCACCGAAAGGTAAAGCATGAGTCATATAGTAGATATGATGAACATGTTGATTGTTCGCTGTCGGAGATATAACCCCAGGTACCCCAGAGTTAATGTATAAAGAGACCGAGAGAGACTGATAAATATCTGTATAAAAGAATATAGAAGATACATCAAATATATAAAGCGCAAAGAGAGAAATCTTACCTGAAAAGGAGAAAAAGACACAGCGAATTAAATAGAAGTCGGCTGGTCAAATCCTTCGGGCCGATTAACACTCACCAGTGGTTCTGGTCCTCCTGGCGAATTAATCCTATAACCGGTGGGCCGACTGCCTCCCACCAATCGGGCCGAGCTGCCTCCAACCAGCCCACCTCGGGCCATCGCTCCGCCAACGTCCGCCAATGCCGCCTCCGCCCGCCACCACTTTGAACTCCTCGCTCCGCCAAGCCGCCTCCGCTCCATCGCCCCAGGTGGGCCGAGGTGGGAAGGATCCGCCCACATGGGACGCGTCGACCCCGCCGACTCTCCCGTCGCCGGCGTCCTCGCATTACGCCGGGTGGGCCAAATTGCCCACCGCGGGACTCTGCCTAAGCCGTCGCCCGCCTCCGGCAAGAATTTGGGCCAGCTGGCGGCCCATCGGGACATCGTCCGCCGCTCCACTCTGGGCGAATCGAGACCGAGCCGGATGGACCCTAAGGATTAGTTAATTTGGGCTGATCTGATCGGCTTGGGCCTTGATTCCCGAGTCGGGCGATTTAGGCCAGGCGAATTACCTCTTGCACAGGAGCATCCAGGGCGAGTTATTCGCCTATATCCCTCTTATTTATCTCCGATGTATTTCTAACCTTCGTAGCTACCCTCAATTAGGCCAGACGGACTTCACAAGAGCGGTGTCAGTCTTGGGACGCCCATGGCTCAGATTGACACATGCTATAAGGAATATGCCAATGGCATCCAAGGAGATGCTAGCGAATATGCCAAGTATCTTCAGAGATGCTAGGGAATATGCCGAGCATCTCCATAAGATGCTGGGAATATGCCTGGGAGATGCCAATCGTGATGAACAAGCCTTGTCCCCTGGGCTCCCCTTTATAAGGAGCACCAGGGGAATCGTTCACGAGAGAGGCCCCGAAGGGCTCCTCCCCTGTCTGCTCACTAGGAGCTCTCCTTCTTCCTCTTCCTCCACTCTCATAGAGAGATCTAGATAGAAGGATAGGAGATACAACTCCAGGAGCATGATTGTAGCCACAAGTATGGCAAGATTATAAGAGATTAGATGTATAGAGTGAGGTGTTATCTCCACTTGAGAGCTTCAATCCAATATACATAGCATTTCTCTTTGTTCATACGAGTGCGGTCCTCACTGCATCATCCCTCCCCGGATTCCTCCACGTCCATCGGCCCCAACTTTAGCCTACCCATGGCATATGCCGTGATACCACCACGACATTTGGCGCCCACCTTGGGGCCTTCTAGTGGCGTTGGTTGGGTTTCCATCCGGACGGGAACATCTTCATCAACTTCTTCCTCACAGGGCTCATTCAGCTTCAACAAGTCAACAGAGAAGAAAGAGTAAGCACAGAGACTCTCCAAGTCTAACTCATCAAAGCAGGTAAGACTCAGCAAGAAGGACTCAAGCACTACTCCAAGCTTACTGTAAGTACCAAGTAACTCAGAAGGGAAAGTATGACCTAACAAGACTCACCCAAAAACTTCTCCAGGTATGATGTAAGTACCAGGTAACTCAGTCACCTATATTCAATCCTTCATCCCAGGGAGAAAATAACTCAGCCCGGGGACTAGTCAACTTATCCGTAGAGTCACCTTTAGATTAAGAGAGCATTACGTTGATTTAGATCTATACTCCAGCCAGCTTATCTGTTAACTCGGCCATAAGTTGAATCATCTTATTTGTGATTCAGATAGATTTTGAGTCAGTTAGTTTATGTTTTGGATTACCCATTAACTCAGCTCACCAGCCAGCTTATCTTTTAACTCGGCCATAAATTGAATCATCTTATTTGTGATTCAGGCAGATTTTGAGTCAGTTTATTTATGCTTTGGATTGTCCTCTAACTCAGCTTACCAGCCAGCTTATTGTTGATTCAGATATAACTTGAAGTCAATTTGTTTATGCTTTGAATTAACCTTTAACTCAGCTCAGTAAATTGTCTCTGATTCGGACTAACATTTGATTCAGCTTGCCAGGGTACTTTATAATTCGGATTGGTATTCAGACTCAGCGTACTAATTGTATCTCTGATTCAGGCCGAAGCTTTATTCAGTTCACCAGATTTCCAGGTTATGTTATGGCTCGGATTGATATCTCACCATCTTGCCAGGTTATCCCATATCTCGGATGACTATTGGCCAGCTTATCATATCTCGAATCTATATCTCATATCTACATCTCGAATCGGATCTCTCAGCGGTTAGCCCTATTATCATATCCCGAAGATTAATCTCGGATCTATATCTCGGATCCATATCAAAGGCAAGTTATCGCCATCACGCCAAATCAAGCTATATCATGGCAAATAGATAACTCAGACTAAGTCAATTTGGGATGAGTTAACTCGGATTTGAGTAATATAACTCGGATTTGAGCCAGATGACTTAGACTTACATATGAGTTAATTTTGAGTAAAGTAACTCAGATTTGGATGAGTTAACTCGGATTTGAGTAATATAACTCGGATTTGAGCCAGATGACTTAGACTTACATATGAGTTAATTTTGAGTAAAGTAACTCAGATTTGGATGAGTTAACTCGGATTTGAGTCATATAACTCGGATTTGAGTCAGATGACTCAAGACATAAAGTTAGAATTGAGTAAAGTAACTCGGATTTGGGATGAGTTAACTCGAAGTTGAGTCATATAACTCGGATTTGAGTCAGATGACTCAAGACATAAAGTTAGAATTGAGTAAAGTAACTCGGATTTGGGATGAGTTAACTCGAAGTTGAGTCATATAACTCGGATTTGAGTCAGATGAATCAGACTTAAGACGTAAAGTCAGAATCGAGTAAAGTAACTCGGATTTGGGATGAGTTAACTCGGATTTGAGTAATATAACTCGGATTTGGGCCAGATGACTCAGATTTAAGACATAAGTCAGTTTTGACTAAAGTAACTCGGATTTGGGATGAGTTAACTCAGATTTGAGTAATATAACTCGGATTTGAGCCAGATGACTCAGACTTACATATGAGTTAATTTTGAGTAAAGTAACTCGGATTTGGGATGAGTTAACTCGGATTTGAGTAATATAACTCGGATTTGGGCCAGATGACTCAGATTTAAGACATAAGTCAGTTTTGACTAAAGTAACTCGGATTTGGGATGAGTTAACTCGGATTTGAGTAATATAACTCGGATTTCAGCCAGATGACTCAGACTTACATATGAGTTAATTTTGAGTAAAGTAACTCGGATTTGGGATGAGTTAACTCGAATTTGAGTCATATAACTCGGATTTGAGTCAGATGAATCAGACTTAAGACGAAAAGTCAGAATCGAGTAAAGTAACTCGGATTTAGGATGAGTTAACTCGGGTTTGAATCATGTAACTCGGATTTGAGTCAAATGACTCAGACTTAGGCATAAAGTCAATTTTGAGTGAGGAAACTCGGATTTGGAATCAGATGACTCGGATAAAGACTTACCCAAAGATGTTAAAAGAGCAGTGCCCAACAAGGCCAGAGCTCATAACTTACCCGATGAGGTTAAAAGAGCAAAGCCCAAGAAGGGAAGAGCTCATAACTTACCCGATGAGGTTAAAAGAGCAATGCCCAAGAAGGCAAGAACTCATAACCTGCCCAATGGGGTTAAAAGAGCAATGCCCAAGAAGGGAGGAGATCATAACTTACCCGATGAGGTTAAAAGAGCAAAGCCCAAGAAGGCAAGAGCTCATAACCTGCCCAATGGGGTTAAAAGAGCAATGCCCAAGAAGGGAGGAGATCATAACTTACCCGATGAGGTTAAAAGAGCAAAGCCCAAGAAGGCAAGAGCTCATAACTTACCCAATGGGGTTAAAATAACAAAGCCCAAGAAGGGAAGAGCTCATAACTTACCCGACGAGGTTAAAAGAGCAATGCCCAAGAAGGCAAGAACTCATAACTTCCCCAATGGGGTTAAAAGAGCAATGCCCAAGAAGGGAGGAGATCATAACTTACCCGATGAGGTTAAAAGAGCAAAGCCCAAGAAGGCAAGAGCTCATAACTTACCCAATGGGGTTAAAATAGCAAAGCCCAAGAAGGCAAAAGCGCATAACTTACCCGATGAGGTTAAAAGAGCAATGCCCAAGAAGGCAAGAACTCATAACTTGCCCAATGGGGTTAAAAAAGCAATGCCCAAGAAGGGAAGAGCTCATAACTTATCCGATGAGGTTAAAAGAGCAACGCCAAAGAAGACAGCAACTCATAACTTACTCAAAGTGGTTATGACCAGTGCCCATGAAGGCCAGAAGTCCAGAAACTGACCCAAAGAGGTTATGACCAGTGCCCAGAAAGGTTATGAGTAGAGCACAAGAAGGCCAAAGCCACAAACTTACCCAAGAGGATTATGTGACCAAGAAATATATGACAGAGAAGTTGTATGTCAGAAAACAACTCTGGGACATTTAGGTACAAAGCCCATGAGCGATTCTACGAATCCCACATGGCCTCGGGGACTAATGTCGGGGATATAACCCCAGGTACCCCAGAGTTAATGTATAAAGAGACCGAGAGAGACTGATAAATATCTGTATAAAAGAATATAGAAGATACATCAAATATATAAAGCGCAAAGAGAGAAATCTTACCTGAAAAGGAGAAAAAGACACACAGGCCGAATTAAATAGAAGTCGGCCTGGTCAAATCCTTCCCAGGCCGAATTAACACTCACCAGCGTGGTTCTGGGCCTCCCTGGCCGAATTAATCCTATAACCCGGCTGGGCCGAGCTGCCTCCCAGCCAACTGGGCCGAGCTGCCCTCCAACCAGCCCACCTCGGAGCCGAACTGCTCCTGCCAACGTCGCCAACTCCCGCCAATGCCGCCCGCTCCCGCCAGCACCCGCCTGAACTCCTCGCTCCCGCCAAGCCGCCTCCACGCTCCATCGCCCCCGCGGGTGGGCCGAGGTGGGAAGGATCCGGCCCACCGCGGGACGTCGACCCCGCCGACTCTCCCCGTCGCCAGCGTCCTCGCGTTACTTCGCCCGGGTGGGCCAGATTCGGCCCACCGCGGGACTCCTGCCTAGCCGACCGTCGCCCCGCCTCCAGCAACCCGGCTGGGCCAGCTCGGCGGCCCAGCTCGGGACATCAGCGTCCCCCAGCTCCACTCTGCGGGCCGAATCAGACCGAGCCCGGATGGACCCTAAGGATTAGTTCGGCTGGGCTGATCTGTGATCCGGCTTGGGCCTTGATTCCCCAGGCCGGGTCAGTTTTAGGCCAGGCCGAATTACCTCTTGCCTGGGAGCATCCAGGCCGAGTTATTTCGCCCTATAGCCCCTCTTATTTATCTCCAGATGTATTTCTAACCTTCGTAGCTACCCTCCATTAGGCCAGACGGACTTCACAAGAGCGGTGTCAGTCTTGGGACGCCCATGGCTCAGATTGACACATGCTATAAGGAATATGCCAATGGCATCCAAGGAGATGCTAGCGAATATGCCAAGTATCTTCAGAGATGCTAGGGAATATGCCGAGCATCTCCATAAGATGCTGGGAATATGCCTGGGAGATGCCAATCGTGATGAACAAGCCTTGTCCCCTGGGCTCCCCTTTATAAGGAGCACCAGGGGAATCGTTCACGAGAGAGGCCCCGAAAGGCTCCTCCCCTGTCTGCTCACTAGGAGCTCTCCTTCTTCCTCTTCCTGCACTCTCATAGAGAGATCTAGATAGAAGGATAGGAGATACAACTCCAGGAGCATGATTGTAGCCATAAGT
This sequence comes from Avena longiglumis, assembly GCA_030063025.1. NCBI lineage: Eukaryota > Viridiplantae > Streptophyta > Magnoliopsida > Poales > Poaceae > Avena > Avena longiglumis. The sequence goes on along the minus strand of CP125978.1, from coordinate 143,097,437 downwards.
ATGGCAAGATTATAAGAGATTAGATGTATAGAGTGAGGTGTTATCTCCACTTGAGAGCTTCAATCCAATATACATAGCATTTCTCTTTGTTCATACGAGTGCGGTCCTCACTGCATCATCCCTCCCCGGATTCCTCCACGTCCATCGGCCCCAACTTTAGCCTACCCATGGCATATGCCGTGATACCACCACGACATTTGGCGCCCACCTTGGGGCCTTCTAGTGGCGTTGGTTGGGTTTCCATCCGGACAGGAACATCTTCATCAACTTCTTCCTCACAGGGCTCATTCAGCTTCAACAAGTCAACAGAGAAGAAAGAGTAAGCACAGAGACTCTCCAAGTCTAACTCATCAAAGCAGGTAAGACTCAGCAAGAAGGACTCAAGCACTACTCCAAGCTTACTGTAAGTACCAAGTAACTCAGAAGGGCAAGTATGACCTAACAAGACTCACCCAAAAACTTCTCCAGGTATGATGTAAGTACCAGGTAACTCAGTCACCTATATTCAATCCTTCATCCCAGGGAGAAAATAACTCAGCCCGGGGACTAGTCAACTTATCCGTAGAGTCACCTTTAGATTAAGAGAGCATTACGTTGATCGGTTTTGATGTGGTGGATTTGGTTCGTGTGATCACTAAAACAATGTGAGGGATATTGTTTTGAGTGGGAGTTCACCTAGATTAATTTAATTATTAATTAGAACTCAATTTATCATAAACTAAATCAAAGTGAATTTTCATAGTTGTTGTAGTCATTGGCATCCGTTTACCACCTTGCGCTTAGTTATAATTGAGATGATAGAACTATAGAATTCTGGTTAGTTACTTTCTGTTGGTATCGTATTGTTTTGAAGTGTTAATCTAAGGTTTAAAAGTCCTATTGCAAACTTTCAGTAAGTTCCGGTTACTCCATGAAGTTTAATAATTAGTATTAAATCAAGAGTAACAATTCCAAGTGTTAGTATATAAGTATCATGTTTGTCTCCATGATTCTTGATATTCAAAGGATTCTCTTAATATCAAGGTTATCTAGGATCTGAAGAGTTGTTTCAGAAACCATGATGTGTGGAAGATATTGTGATATCTGAAACGAAGTTTTGGTTACAACATGATAGAGTATAATATGGCAAAGTTCATATATTTTGATGAGAATTTGCAAAAGGTTGGAGACACTTGTTGTCCTAATCCTCCAAAAGGTTTTGGATAGCAACATTATACTCATAATTCATCGTTATAAGCTAAAAGTAGCTTGATCATGGACGATTCCATGATAAGAGTGAATATTTGATGTAGGTAAAATATTTACTACACCAAGAGATTACTAAAGAAAGGAATTTGAAAGAACACTAAACATTTGATGATAGGTGATCTACTTCAAAGTGCAAGTCCAAAGACATTGGTATTTAATTATCCACGCTTTGGATTATGTGTCATATGTAAGACTCCACTATTGATGTTGATAGATTCTTTCAAACAGAAAAGGAAATACTGAAAGAGAATCTCATAAATATATGGCAGAAAAGAAAAGACTAGAATTGTTCAGTTTAAGTATATAGATGATATACATGTTATGGCTATATTCTTTGCTTATTAAACAATGTGGTTCTTAAGTATTTAATACTGAATTTTGTTGGTATGAATCGTCATACGAAACAACAGAATTCATGAACTACAGTGGACTAAATAATTAGCAAAAGAATATGTGATGATGTTCATCGAGAACAAATAAAGGGTTATTGTGTTGCTCGTTAAACATCAAAGCTTGCCTACAAGATTTGTTTTATCAGGTATTATGAGAACAAAGGGGTTGTTCAAATAATTTCCGTAATCCATAAAAGATGGATTCTCAAATCTCATTGGAGAAATCACATCCATAAAACTAGTGCTAAAAATGTCGAAAGACAAAATGATTGAAAGATCACTTAGGAAGTGATATCGCCGTTTAAATTATATTGGAAAGAAAACATGAAGAAAATCCATATGGATGGAATTTTGGAGTCTATTTGATTTTGATCAAATGACACTTGTGAAACTTTCCTAGAGATAATTGAAACTTCGTTCATAGGCCAAAAGGGAACGAAAGACTAGCTTATTGGAATTTGTACATATTGTTGTACGAAGTCCATTATTTGTAGTCAAGAGCGATGGATTTTAACTTCATTTGCTTTTTCCGAAATTTTGAGTGAATATATGAATATTTACTTAATAAGGATGAAGTATGAAACATTTGAAAAGTTCAAAGACTTTCAAGATGAAGTGCAAAATCATAGTAACAAGAATACAAATAGTTTATGATAAAGATCATAAAGTAAGATATTTGAGTTACAAAGTTTAGCATAATACCTAAAGATTTAAGGAATTGTTCCGTGGATTTGCATTTTCCCGAAACACCATAAGAGTATGGAGCGTTCGAGATATGTAATTAAACCTTGTTTGACATGGTAAGATCGAAGGTGTAATTCATAAAACGACCATTATATTTTAAAGATTAAAAGCTTTAGAGACTACCGTTTTTCCACTGAAAAGAGCTTCATCATAATCCGTTGAATTGACACCATATAAAGTTATGGTTTGGGATAAAACCCAAGTAGTCCTTTCTTAAAACATTGGTATGCTATGCATAAGAAAGATGTGTGCAACCAAAGTCGGATGAACCTGTCTTTGTATAACTGTTAAGTATTCCTCCATAAAACACCGGAGACAAAAGTGTTTGTTGCTTAGAACGTCAAGTTTCTTTGAGAAGGAATTTTTCGTGAAAATTTAAGTGGGAGGACAATAGAACTTTGATAAGGTTAAAAGAACCTTAGCTATATGTGCAAAGTTGAGCAGCACCGAAAAGTGTTCCGGAGTTAGCAAATAATTCTCATGGCTCGCGTACTTCAAAGGTTGTGGTCACGGAGATCTAAGTTCCTATTGAAACAAGTAGGTCGGATGAACAATCAAATACCAAGATTTGAGAGTTAAATCATTATTTGACAATAGTGATCCGACTACGTGCAAAGAAGCAATGATGAGCCCTGACTCCGTCAAATGGCTTGAAGCCATAAAATCCGTGATAGTTCCATACACGAGAAATCAAGTTTTGAACTTGAAGGACCCTCGAGAAAGGTGTAAGACCTTACAGTTGTGTCTGGATCTATAAAGAAATAGACATGGATGTTTTACATCTATGAAATAGTCGACATGTTGGGAAAGAGTTCACAAAATGTTCAAAAGTTTACTATGACAAGATTTGATCTTTCATAGTGATATTTAGTCTAGACGGATTAATGTAGCAACCACTACATATAATTTGATATATGGTAGTTGAATAAACAAAACAAGTTCTTCTAATAGAATCGTTACCTAGGACATGTGCATAACACGGTCCATAGGGTTTTGTTAATTCAAAGGATGCTAAAAGCACATGCAAACTTCAATGGTTGAAGTGAGCATCGCGGAGTTGGAATCTTCACAATGATGAAATTGTTAAAAGAGTTTAAATTCATCGGAGACAATGAAGATGCTTGCATTTGCAAGAAATTAAGTGGGAGCGCTAAGACATATTTCTAATACATTATGTAGGAGACATATTGTTGATTGGAAGTGATGTATCTTTTTATTAACACAAGATAAGAATTTCATCTCGATGAAAGACTTAGGCAAAACCCAAATATTTGGCATCAATAGACGCTAATATGGTTGTGCCAGAAGTACATAGACAAGATATTGAATGAGTTCAATATAAAAATTACAAGAGAGGTTCTTGTCGCACAGAGAGGATTGAATGAGTTCAATATTGATGATATATTCAAGTGTATTGACATTTGGTAAAGTGAAACAAATAATCAAGTATAGATTGATACTTGATGTTTGAAATCACAAAGAATATTTATATCAATCATACGGTGATATGTACAAATCCAGATATGTCCTATGCTATGAGCATATACCAGAATGATTCATAAGAAGATCATTGGACAATAGTAAGGATATTCTTATGATCTTTTGGAAGAACTAAGAGTATATTATTTGTAGAAGTGACAAATAGATGGTTAGTTCATTGTAAAAGTACTACATTGTTACTGGTTTTGTCACAAAGTACAAATTAAGTTTATCTCAATCTAAACTAAGGGTGGCACAATATAATGGGAAGTAAGTTCCATAATGGATTTGGATGAGTTCCAAAGTTAAGACATTGTGACAGATACTACAACAAAAGGCTAAGTATATGACTGCTATTTTAGCGACAAAGAGGCATTTGTGTCAAGTAGTTTGTTATCAAACTAGGTGTAGTTCACAGTGGGATAATACTATGAAGATATATTGCGCGACAATATTATCAACATGTTTTAACCCCAAAGAGCTAAAGGTCACACCGAAAGACCAAATTTATACAAAGCCATCTCATTAGAGAATGAGTGATGCGTGAGACGCAAAGACATGCAATTACACACGGACTGGAAGTGTCGATCCGGAGATCGATTGACCACTAGCAATCGTGTACATACAACCTGGAAAGCCATAGGTGTTGAATACACAAAGGTTTGAAACTAGATTATTGACTCTAGTGCAAGTGGGAGACTGTTGGAGATATGCCCAAGAGGAAATAATAAAGTGGTTATTATCATATCTTCACACTTATGATAAATGTTTACATACCATTCTATAATTGTATTAACCGGAAACATTAATACTTGTGTGATTTGTAAACTAAAATAAGAGTCCCTAGTAAAGCCTCTTGTTAAACTAGCTTGTTGGTTAATATATATGATCATGGTTTCCTGATCATGAACATAGAGATGTTATTAACAACAGGATCATATCATTAGGAGAATGATGTGGTGGACATACTCCTATAGATAAGCGTAGCATAAAGATCAAGTCATTTCATTAGTTCAATTGCTATATGCTTTCTGATACATAGTAACCTAATTCCTTCGACCATGAGATCATGCATATCACCTTTACCGGAAGGATGCTTTGATGACATCAAACACCGCACCGTAACTAGGTGGCTATAAAGGTGGCATTGAGTGTTCAGAAAGTATTGGTTGAAACACATGGATCAAGAGTGGGATTTGTCCATCCATATGACGGATAGATATACTCTGGGCCCTCTCGGTGGAATGTCATCCAATTAGCTTGCAATCATGTGACTGGCTCACAAGGGATCACATATCACGGGAACGAGAAAAGAGTACTTATCGGTAACGAGGTTGAACTAGGTATGCGAGAATCCGACGATCATAACCTCGGATAAGTAAACTATCGTGAGACAAAGGGAAATTGGTATCGTATGTAAGTGGTTCATTCGATCGCAAAGTAATCATAGAAATATGTGGGAGCCATATGAATTTCAGATTCCTCTATTGGTTATTGTTAGGAGAAGTGTCTCGATCATGTCCGCATAATTCACGAACCGTGGGAGACACACTTAAGGATTCGACGTTGTTTTGAGTAGTTATGGTATTATGAGAAAGACCGAATGTTGTTCGAGTCTCGGATGGGATCCGGGATATCACGAGGTGATCCGGAATGGTCGGAGAATAAGATTCATATAAGGAAAGTCCCGTTTGAGTTCGGAAATTATTAGGTGTTTTCATCGGGAATGTTCTAGAAGGTTCCGAATGTCCCAAGACTCAGGGGAAGGGTACATGAATGTGTCATTACATATTGGAATGATTGCATCATGTACTAAGTGTTCTTGCTGTTCCAAATAAAGGATTAAATTGAATCCTAAAACTGAAAAGTCAAATGGCGGTTTGAAAGTCAAACGGCTAAAACGAAAGCGAGGGAAACAAGCAAGAGGAGGTTGAAACCGACTTGGGGAGAGTCCTCCTCTCCAAGCCAGCGCCACCCAAGGCGACTTGGGGTGGGACTCCTCCCTTGGCGCCCTCCCACCTATAAAAGTAGGGGCAGGGCCTCCTCCTCTAGACACACAAGTTCCTATCCTCTAATCTAAATCCTAGCCCTAGACTCCGGTTTAGAGCCGCTTTGGTTTAGAGCTTCTAATTGCACTAGCCTTTGGATTAGAGCCTTCTAATTGGTGTGTCTAAACCCTATACCACTAATATCTCTCTCATACTCCACCATACTCGCTCCGGCTTAAGGCGAAGCCCCTGCGAGATCTCCCCTCTACTTCCGGTACCACGCCGTTGTGCTGCCGGAATCGCGAGGAGAGTGCTACAACCTCCATTTGCTTTGGAAAAAGGGAGAGGAAGGTCTTCGTCGAGTACCGAACGTGTGACCGACTACGGAAGCGCTGCCGGAACGCATCGCCGGAAGGATCGTCTACGCGATCTTGAGATCGGTAAGTGTACGACTACATCACCCACGAGAATCTGCTCTCGTTAACCGCTTTGGATCTTTGAGGGTTAGTACTCTATTGACTCGTTGCTACAATCTAGTGGATAGATCTTGGCTTGATCATAGATTAGATCTTGATTGTGTGTTCATGCGGTAGAAAATTTTTGTTTTCCATGCTACGAACCCCTACAGTCGCCCCGCTGGGGCGCCGCGCACGCACCGCGCATCCGCGTGGACTGTTTCAGACACCCACAAACCTTTTGTGAGATGCCCTTAGCACCTTTTATTTTACGGTAGTACTATGCATCCTCCAGGGATAATTTCTAGAAACCCCAGGTCCTCCTGCTGACACGTGTCCCAAAAAAGCTTTAAAATCCCGCTTTTTCTACAAACATACCCGCTTTTGCTATAAATACTCCCTCTTTTTCTATATGTAGCAGAAAACGATCCGGCCCAGAAATAGAAAAACATACTAGACCTCATCGGAGACCTCTAACCGTGTAGCAAGAAAGTTGGGATAACGTAGCATATCCGACCTTAGACTTTCGCTGGTAGACCTCGCCGGAGACCCGTATAGCAAAAACATTACGCTATTGTAGCAAAACAAAAAAACAGATATAGCAAATAAAATATTTTATTATAGCAAATCCGATCTCGTTGAAGACCTCACCGGAGATCTCTCGCCAGATACCTCGTAGCAAAATCGTACATCAGTTATAGCAAAAAAATTATATAAAAGTATCAAAACAAAAATAAATATGCAACATAAATATTATGCTAAGTTAGCAAATACTCATAGCACTGACAAACAACAAATGTATAGCAAGACCGGCCAACATAAGTAGCTAACATAAAGACAAAAGTAGCAAGCTCGTACAACTTAGATAGCATAGCGGACGCTAGAGGCCATTGGTTGTAGAATTCGGCGTCGTAGTTGCAAAAGCCATGGCCGCTCCTCCCAGAGAGGCATGTCCATAGTGGACCACTGTCCTTGGGACCGTCGGGGACTTCACACCGCCATCATGGGTAGCACCACCATCCCTAGGCTAGCCTTCCATGGGAGGGGCAGAGCAGCCAAGCGCCTGCAGCGGCGAGGCGAGCTGCAGTGGCAAGGCCAGGCTGCGGCGGCGCGGGGCGTGCAGGGGACCTAGCGATGGGGCGCTTCAGGAAGAGAAGGAGATTGGTGAGATAAAGTTGAGGTGGGGCCCTCTAGAAAAGAACAGTTCCATACGACGCGAGGCGAGGCGACCCGGGATCATTGTGTGATATCCCAAAGAGCAAGCCAATCCTTTTCTTTTATTTTAAACAACTATAAACACTGTACTTACAAGTTCAGATTTTCCAAAAATAAAAGTTTTCATATATATAGATGTGAGTATTTAGACATGCAATTCAACGTCTAGAGTGTAGGGGAAAAATTCTACACGTGGGATATTTTTACATTGTTACATTCATAATTTATGTTTGACATATAAAAAATTACGTTCATATTGCTTCATAAGGAAAACATCGTTATAAAAAAGCAATAAAGTCATTAGCGTACTCCAACACCTAGAACGTCGCACAACTGTAATGTTTCTATACTTCGATGTTTTTTTACTTACAATAAGGCTTTTTAGTCAGGCTACTCAGCCTAACCCTGTACTCCCTACTATGCGATGAACACAAGCTAAGTTCCTTAGGCAATATGTCTTTTCCTTACGCAAATTTACATTCATACAACACACTCGGGGGCTACGTCTCACCTAATGACTTCGTCGACTCCTATATTAATGCATTCACCAGAGTAGCTGACCATGTCAGGCTAATAAAAAGGACATGCAAACTTTACAACAACAAGCATTACATGCAATACTTTCCACAAATTTTACAAAAGGAAGCAACAAGCCCAACTAAAACTATACAAATTTTACATTGTCCTATACAATACGTGAATTAACCAAGCTGAAGTAGAATGTTTCTTTGCTCATCAAAGAGTGCACAATATCTTCGGCATGGCGGGTCACTGCCTCATAGTGCGGGCGCATATCCCACTCCATACGATCCGGGGGAACATGCGGCCCTGCTGCTATCTCCGCCGGATCCACGTCCCGACGGTGTAGCCGAACAAGGGCTAGTGTCGCTTTAGCACCCGCAAAAGTTGCTGCTACACAAGTTCCTTCACGACATCTGTGCTATGAAATTTTCCCAGCAACCCCAGGAAACTGGACGGAGTTGCGTCCAAGGAAAACATAACAGCCTAGATGGACGCGAATGAAGACCTCACGCGCTTCAAAACCTGGAGCACCTGATGGACATGGTACTGCACCGTTGCCATCACGACTGTTCGGTCGCGGTCCATCCAGAAGAATCCTCCGGACTCCAACTCCCGATGCGTGAGGCAATTGAGCCGAATAGCCACACACTCCTTCTCTTCCTGCGGAAGAAGATTGACAACTGCAAAGAGCAACAACTCAGATGCCAAAAATTAATAAATGTAGCTACAAAACCAAGAAAGGCACCCGATTGTCGTTCACATTGAAGTGGTTTGACAATCTGTCGAAACTCTTCGAGAACATACTTCTCCCTCGTGACAGCTCGCACCGTCTTAGATTTCCAAATGTCAGCATGGCCGCGGATGATGAGGACATCTCTCTCCAAACTTCGGATGCGGTCACGCAGCAATGTCAATTGCGACGCCTCATTTGTCGCCGGCTAGGAAATGGCCATGGAAACTGGCGAGGTCATCGGAGCAACATTCGAAGGGCCCTAAGAGATGCACAAGTAACAAGGTATAAGGACAAAGTAATCCGCAACAACAGAAGAGGAAAGCATATATTCACATAAGGAACCACTACGTGGTAGCCTCAAAAGGCATCTAGTACAAAACATTACACAAACTACAACAAAAGCATAGTAAATCTTTGCGGGCAACTAAGCAGCAGAAGGGCCCCAAGGATGCGCTACATCCAAAGAAGTCCTAGGATCTGTGGGCAGAGCCGCAGCCACCTAATTTTTCTCAATCGCGTAATTGGCAAGCAATTCAATCAGACGAGGGCCATAATGCTTGCAGCGTGAAGCGAAGGGGGCGAAGGCTACCTCAGTGCCATCTGCTGCCACTGGCATCTTGGAGGTGGCTCAGTTTAGGTCTAGTTGTGCACCAGACGCTAGCGCCATCGCCAAACCAAGGGTGGCACCTACGCCCTTCTGGGTTTTCTTGTACTCCACAGGTGCATCTCCTGCCAGGGCCTTCGCCAGGGAGTCAACATCGTCAAGGGCCATGCCTTTTAGGAATATCTCCCGATAGAAGAAACGGAGGAACTCCTTGGCCTTGGCCAAGGTATCGACGGTGGTGCTGAAAAGGTCTTCGACCGCAGCAACCGCATCCGTGATAAGGTACCCATGATCTAAGACATGGCAATCAAAGGCTACGCCATCGGCATCTGCAGATGCGCAAAAGGCAGATCTAATTAACAACAAGGAGAAAGCAACAAGGACTTGGAAAAGTAGTGGCTTGGGAGTTTCGAGCGACCTACCAGATAAAGTCTGGGAAGCATTCATCAATTGCTCCGCCATCGCCTTCTCCCGAACAGAAGTATCAACTATAAGCTTATCTTCACGCTCCTTAGCTTCCTGCTTGAAGTGTTCGAGGGCCTCCACATCATCGCTGGCTTTGGTCTCCGCCTGGCTGCGACTCTTTCCGAGTGAGTCCAGCTTGCGAAGGGCCTCATTGTTCTCCTCTGCAAAAATCAGTCAAGAAAGTCAATGTACGAACTCCAAGCGCATGGACCTGAAGAACATAGATGGTAAAGCGCTTACCTTAGAGCTGTTGGAAGCTCGCCTCCAGAGAGAGGTGCTGCTGCCCAAGGCGCTGCAAGTCACGAAAGAAGGGCTACAACAGGTAAGCATCAGTCAGAAGGATAAAGAAGCTCGGGGGCTCGTTGGTAATAATCCATTAATACTCATGTGTCCACCTGAAGACTCCGAAGGTCCAGATTGTGTCTTTTAGATAACAATTGCATGAGTCCTTGGCTTGGAGGGACTCGACATGCCATCACCAGAGTTGGCTGCCGTCTTCAGGGAGGGCTCCACAACTTTTGTGCTTGCTGCCTTCGACTCCACGACCATATCCTTAGTTTCTTCCTTCACGGACTCATCTAGAGAAGACCCTCTGATAAAGAAAAGCAAGTGAATCACACAAGACGTCACTCAAGAAGCCAAACTTAGCACAGTCAAAAGTAAATGCGTTGAACACTCACGAGGGGATATCGTAGAGGTCAAGAAACAACACCACATTCTTCTTCTTCTTCTTGGCCTGCGGCCGAGGAGCCACAGCCCGGAGAGGCACGGATGGAATCGGGGAAGTGGCGCCCTCACCTGCAACATGCTGCTGTAAGAAAGTAGGCCCCTTCAGGGTTGGAGGCGTTGCGGCATCCGAAGCTTCGCTCCAGGCCCTCTTGCGGGAATTACCGTCGCTAGGCTCGAGGGGTTCCTCCTCCGTTGGTGAATGAGCAGCAGGTACAGTGGGCTTAGACTCGTCCGCGTCCCCACCATCTGTGCACTTGTAAACTCCTTAGGAAGAGGAGGAAGCATGCCCTCCACCTTTAGTTCCTACGAAATGCCAAAGACACGAGTCAGATTGAAGAATAATGGATACAACCAAAATTCATTACATGCAATTAAATAATTCACCCGAGGAACTTCGTTCTTAGCACTGAATGGCGCAGTCGATGACTTCGCTGGAAGTTCATTGTCGGCCTTAAAGAACAACAACGGACGAAGGGCTCTATCGAGATCGTACGAGGACAGCTCCTTATCTGAGACCCTCGTCGGGTCATGTACGCTGGAGTACAAAAACATCAGGTACTCCCTCGCTTGGAGAGGCTACACCCGACGACTGAGGAAGGTGTGGATGATGTTGACAGCAGAGACTTCTTGACCTCGCACTAGCTGTAGAGCTTTCACTCGCTTGTACAGCGCATCCACGACTTCGATGGGATGTCGTTCGACCAGCAGCGCTTCCTGACAATCATCGTGCAGGAATCGAAGGGAGCCAGGCCGTAGAGCTAGTCGTTCAGCTTCTCGTCACAGATATAGAACCACTTGTTCCTCCACCCTTGGGCAGATTCGTAGAGGTGGAAGGACACTACAAGAAAAATGTCCTTTTACAACAAACGATTTTCGTGGTTGAAGTTCCGTTTTTCGTGGTTGAAAAGCCTTCTACAATGATGCCCTTCATGGTAGAAGCCCCGTCACAAATGAATCTACCACGGTTTCTTTTTGACCGTGGAGGATCGCACCCTTCAGCCACGAAAACTCGTTCTGTCGTAGATCTGTTCGCCAGCCCCGTTGACTATTGATGTCATGCAAACTTCCACATGGAGAATGACGTTAACAGCCAGTTAATGCCATTAACTGTCAATGAAACCGTGATAGAAGACAGGCCCAGCCAAGGCCTGCTAATTATTAGTGGGCCGACCCATTAAGAGAGACCAATAGTATCATGACCTGTTACTATTTCGTCATAGACTGTTACAAATGGGCCCACTAGTGCTGCTGGCGGCAGTCCATAAACTTCCGGGCCTATTACTATTTCGATTTGCACTGTTTGAAATTGGCCCATTTGTAAGATCTATAAAATGTCGGGCCCGTTACTGTTCCATCCTGTACTGTTTGGATTGGGCCCACTCGGCTAGTCCGCTTTGTCCCATAACCATTCTAGCCTATTACTGTATAGTTCTGCACTGTTTGAAACGGGCCCATTTATGCAATCCGCTGTGGCACATAAACTTTCGGGCCCGTTACTATTCAGGCCCATAAACGTCCTGCGCATATTCTGGACTGTTACTATTTGGCCTGGTAGGTTTCTCGGCCTGTTACTGTTCCTTCATGGTGCAATTTGGCCTATTATTGTTCTGGCCTGCTACGACCCTGATCTTTTTCTGGCCTGGCCCATTACTGTTTTGTCCATTTAAGCTTCTGGCACTTTTACTGTTCTGGTCCATTACTATACTCGGGTTGTACTATTTTAGCCTATTACTGTTTTGCTCGGTTACTGTTTGGGCCTGTTACTGTTTTGGTCGTTTACTGTTTCGTCCTGTTACTATTTTGTCTCATTCGTTTTGCACATTCGTTTTGGCCATTTCTTTATTCACACCTGTGGGTCGGGCCCATTACTTTTACGGTCTTTTATAGTTTCTGCATTTCTGGATCCCATTCTGATATCATAAAAGGTATACAACTTGTGAGCATTTTTACTGTTCATCGTCGGCCTAATACAAGACGGACAAATACAAAGCACGATATTGTACCCTAATCGACCTAGCTAGTGCAGGTATGGAACCGCCTACCGCTATGTATGGACGGCGTTAACTAAATGCATACACATCTTATGTAATTTATCTAGATATTACATCAAATGCAAACTACTTAAAATTATTACATATTATCAACTCAAGGGAAAGAAAATTCAACATTTTAGTTGACAATCGAGTTGATAGCAGTCCTCAATTTGCTTTCTCCATCTATCAACTGCATCTCCCTTTTGAGTGACATCTACATGGGAAAACAAACTTGAGACATGATCTTGCTGTAGGGGTTCGTCGCATGGAAAACAAAAAATTTCTATCGCATGAACACACACAAGCCAAGATCTATCTACTAGATTGTAGCAACGAGTCAATAGAGTACTAACCCTCGAAGATCCAAAGCGGTTAATGAGAGCAGATTCTCGTGGATGATGTAGTCGTACACTTCCGATCTCAAGATCGCGTAGACGATCCTTCCGGCGCTGCGTTAACGGCTCGCTTCATGATCGGTCACACGTTCGGTACTCGATGAAGACCTTCATCTCCCTTGTTCAAGAAGGTAGAGGAGGTTGTAGCACTCTCCTCGTGATTCCGGCAGCACGACGGCGTGGTGTCGAAAGTAGAGGGGAGATCTCGCAGGGCTTCGCCTTAAGCCGGAGCGAGTATGGTGGAGTATGAGAGAGGGCCTTGGAGATCTAGGGTTTAGAGGCACCAAGGGGTGGGCTTGGCCGGCAGCTGGGGAAAGCTAGGGTTTGCCCCAAGTCAGCTAGAAGAGGAGACCTAGGCGGCGGTAACACTTGGAGGTGGTGGCGCCAAGGGCTAGGGTTTAGGTGTAGGGAGAGGGGGCGCCCTACCCCTCCTTATATAGGAGGGGAGAGGCGGTTTGGGGAGGAGGGAGTCCTCCTCCAACTCCTCCTCACGGCCGGCGGGTGGGAGGGAGTGGTACTTCCTCCCCAAGTAGGTTTCCTACTCTCCCTCCATCAAGAAAACTTGAGATTTGACTTTTTCAAATTGGCGTTTGACTTTCAAACTTCGATTTGATTTCTTCTCTTTATTTTGCCCAGCCAAGTGACCTAGTACATGATGCAACCATTCCAAATTGTCATAACACATCCATGTACCCTTCCCCTCCGAAGTGCCGGACCTTCCAGACCCTTCTAGAACATTCCTGGCGAAAACACTGGAATCATTCCCGAACTCCGAAACAAGACTTTCCTTATATGAATGTTATTCTCCGGACCATTCCGGATCTCCTCGTGATATCCCGAATCCCATCCGAGACTCCGAACAACATTCGGTCTCTTACTCATCATTCCATAACTACTCAACAACATCGAATCCTTAAGTGTGTCTTCCTATGGTTCGTGAATTACGCGGACATGACCGAGACACTTATCTGATCAATAACCAATAGAGGAATCTGGAAATTCATATGGCTCCCACATATTTCTACGATTACTTTGCGATCGAATGAACCAGTTACATACGATACCAATTGCCCTTTGTCTCATGATAGTTTACTTATCCGAGGTTTTGATCTTCGGTATCTCTGCATACCTAGTTCAACCTCGTTACCGATAAGTACTCTTTTCTCGTTACTGTGATATGTGATCCCTTGTGAGCCTGTCACATGCTTGCAAGCTAATTGGATGACATTCCACCGAGAGGGCCCAGAGTATGTGCCTCAACCCATACTTTCCGAACACTCAATGCCACCTTTATAGCCACCCAGTTACGGTGTGGTGTTTGATGTCATCAAAGCATCCTTCCGGTGATGGTGATTAACATGATCTCATGGTCGAAGGAATTAGGTTACTATGTATCAGAAAACTTATAGCAAATGAACAATATTAAATGACTTGATCTTTATGCTATTCTTAACTATAGGAGTATGTCCATCACATCATTCTCCTAATGATATGACCCTGTTGTTAATAACATCTCTATGTTCATGATCAGGAAACCATGATCATATATTAACCAACAAGCTAGTTTAACAAGAGGCTTTACTAGGGACTCTTTTATGTTTACAAATCACACAAGTATTAATGTTTCCGGTTAATACAATTTTAGCATGGTATGTAAACATTTATCATAAACATGAAGATATGATAATAACCACTTTATCATTGCCTCTTGGGCATATCTCCAACAGTCTCCCACTTGCACTAGAGTCAATAATCTAGTTTCAAACCTTTGTGTATTCAACACCTATGGCTTTCCGGTGTTGTATGTACATGATTGCTAGTGGTCAACTGATCTCCGGATCTGACACTTCCAGTTCCGTGTATAATTGCATGTCTTTGCGTCTCTACACATTACTCATTCTCTAATGAGATAGCTTTGTATAAATTTGGTCCTTTGGTGAGACCTTTAGTTCTTTGAGGTTAAAACATGTTGATAATATTGTCGTACAATATATCTTCATAGTACTATCCCGCTATGAACCACACCTAGTTTGATAACAAATTATTTAACACAAATGCCCTCTTTTGCTGCTATTATAGCAGTCATATACTTAGCCTTTTGTTCTAGTATCTGTCACAATGTCTTAACTTTGGAACTCATCCAAATACATTATGGAACTTACTTTCCATTATATTGTGCCACCCTTAGTTTAGATTGAGATAAACTTAATTTGTACTTTGTGACAAAACTAGTATCAATGTAGTACTTTTACAATGATCTAACCATCTGTTTGCCACTTATACAAAATAATATACTCTTAGTTCTTTCAAAAGATCATAAGGATATCCTTACTATCGTCCAATGATCATCTTATGAATCATTCTAGTATATGCTCATAACATTTAGAGCATAGGACATATCTGGATTTGTACATATCACAGTATGATTGATATAAATACTCTTTGTGATTTCATACATCAAGTATCAATCTATACTTGAATCTTTGTTTCACTTACCAAGTGTCAATACACTTGAATATATCATCATTATTGAACTCATTCAATCTTTTATGTGCGACAAGAACTTTTCTTGTAGTTTCTATATTGAACTCGTTCAATACATCATCTATGTACTTTTGGCACAACCATATTAGCATCCATTGATGCCAAATATTTGGGTTTTTCCTAAGTCTTTCATCGGGATGAAATTCTTAATATGTGTTAATAAAAGATACATCATTTCCAATCAACAATATGTCCTCCACATAATGTATTAGAAATATGTCTCAGCGCTCCCACTTAATTTCTTGCAAATGCAAGCATCTTCATCGTCTCTAATGAATTTAAACTCTTTTAACAGTTTCATCATAGTGAAGATTCCAACTTCGCAATGCTTACTTCAACCATTGAAGTTTGCATCTGCTTTTAGCATCCTTTGAATTAACAAAACCCTATGGACCGTGTTATGCACATGTCCTAGGTAACAATTCTATTAGAAGAACTTGTTTTGCTTATTCAACTACCACATAACAAAATTATATGTAGTGGTTGCTACATTAATCCGTATAGACTAAATATCGCTATGAAAGATCAAATCTTGTCATAGTCAACTTTTGAACATTGTTGTGAACTCTTTCCCAACATGTCGACTATTTCATAGATTTGAAACATCCATGTCTATTTATTTATAGATCCAAACACAACGCTAAGGTCTTACACCTTTATCGAGGGTCCTTCAAGTTCAAAACTTGATTTCTCGTGTATGGTACTATCACGGATTTTATGGCTTCAAGCCATTTTATGGAGTCAGGGCCCATCATCGCTTCTTTGCATGTAGTCCGTTCATTATTCTCAAATAATGATTCAACCCTCAAATCTTGGTATTTGATTGTTTACCCGACCTACTTGATTCAATAGAAACTTTGACCTCCGCAACCACAACCTTTGAGGCACGTGAGCCATGAGCATTGTTGCTGCCTCCGGAACACTTTTTGGCGCTGTGCAACTTTGCACATATAGATAAGGTTCTTTTAACCTTATCAAAGTTCTATGATCCTCCCACTTATCTTTTCACGAAAATTCCTTCTCAAAGAAACTTGGCGTTCTGAGCGACAAACACTTTTGTCTTCGGTGTTATGGAGGAATACTTAACAGTTATTCGAAATAACATACAAAGACAGGTTCATCCGACTTTGGTTGCAAACATCTTTCTTATGCATAGCATACCAATGTTTAAGAAAAGACAACTTGGGTTTAATCCCAAACCATAACTTTATATGGTGTCATTTCAACGGATTATGCTGGAGCTCTTTTCAGTGGAAAAACGGTAGTCTCTAAAGCTTTTAATCTTTAAAATATAATGGCAGTTTTATAAATTACACCTTTGATCTTACCATGTCAAACAAGGTTCTAATTACATATCTCGAATGCTCCATACTCTTATGGTGTTTCGGGAAATGCAGATCCACGGAACGATTCCTTAAATCTTAGGTATTATGCTAAACTTTGTAACTCAAATATCTTCCTTTATAATCTTATCATAAACTATCTATATTCTTGTTACAATGGTTTTGTACTTCATCTTGAAAGTCTTTGAACTTTTCAAATGTTTCATACTTCATCCTTATTAAGTAAATATTCATATATTCACTCAAATTTTCGGAGAAAGCATATGAAGTTGAAATCCATCGCTCTTGACTACACATAATGAACTTCATACAACAATATGTATATGTTCCAATAAGCTAGTCATTCGTTCCCTTTCGGCCTATGAACGAAGTTTTAATTATCTCTAGGAAAGTTTCACAAGCGTCATTTGATCAAAAATCAAAAGACTCCGAAATTCCATCCACATGGAATTTCTTCATGTTTTGTTTCAAATATAATTTAAACGGCGATGTCACTTCCTAAGTGATCTTTCAATCAATTTGTCATTCGACATTTTTAGCACTAGTTTTATGGATGTGATTTCTCCAACGAGATTTGTAAATCATCCATCTTTTATGGATTACGGCAATTATTTGAACAACCCTTTTGTTCTCATAACACCTGATAAAACAAATCTTGAAGGCAAGCTTTGATGTTTAACGAGCAACACAATAACCCTTTATTTGTTCTTGATGAACATCATCATATATTCTTTTGCTAGTTACTTAGACCATTGTAGTTCATGAATTCTGTTGTTTCGTATGACGATTCATACCAACAAATTTAGTATCCAATACTTAAGAACCACATTATTTAACAAGCAAAGAATACAGCCATAACGCGTATATCCTCTATACACCTAAGCTGGACAATTCTAGTCTTTTCTTTTCTGTCATATATTTATGAGATTCTCTTTCAGTATTTCTTTTTCTGTTTGAAAGAATCTATCAACATCAATAGTGGAGCCACATAGTCCAAAGCATGTATAGTTAAATACCAATGTCTTTGGACTTGCACTTTGAAGTAGATCACCATCATCAAATGTTTGGTGTTCTTTCAAATTCCTTTCTTTAGTAATCTCTTGGTGTAGTAAAAAATTTACCTACATAAAATATTCACCCTTATCATGGAATTATTCATGATCAAGCTACTTTAGCTTATAACGGTGAATCGCGAGTATAATGTTGCTCTCCAAAACCTTTTGGAGAATTAGGATAACTAGTGTCTCCAACATTTTGTAAATTCTCATCAAATATGAGAACACAAACTTTTCCATATTATACTCTATCATGTTGTAACCAAAACATCATTTCAGATATCACAATATCTTCCATACATGATGGTTTCTGGAACGACTCTTTCAACTCCTAGATTACCTTGATATTGAAACTATCTTTCGAATATCAAGTATCATGGAGATAAACATGATACTTATATACTAACACTGGAATTGTTACTCTTGATTTAATACCAACTATTAAACTTCACGGAGTAATCAAAACTTATTGAAAGTTTGCAATGGGACTTTTAAACTTTAGATTAACACTTCAAAACAATACGATACCAGTTCGTAAAGTAACTAACCAGAATTCTATAGTTCTATCATCTCAATTAAAACTAAGCGCAAGGTGGTAAACGGATGCCATTAACTACAACAATTATGCAAATTCACTTTGATTTATGATAAATAGTGTTCAACTCTTAATCATATTGCTGTTGAACTCCCACTCAAAACAATATCCCTCACATTGTTTTAGTGATCACACGAACCAAATCCACCACATCAAAACCGATCATCACGAGAGTTGATGCAGCTTCAATGACGAACAATCAACATGTTCATCATATCTACTATATGACTCATGCTTTACCTTTTGGTGATCCGTGTTCCGAGATCATGTCTGTACATGCTAGGCTCGTCAAGATCAAACCTTAGCTTCCACATGAGCAAATCTGGCTTGCTCACGTTGTATACACTCGCAGAATCTAACACACCCGATCATCACGTGATGCTTCGAAACGAGTTTTAGCAACGGTGCTTACTAAGGATGAACACTTTAAAACTTGAAATTGTGTTCTTGAGGGATCATCTTATAATGCTACCGTCGTGAACTAAGCAATACAAGATGCATAAAAGGATTAACATCACATGCAATTCATAATATGTGATATGATATGGCCTTTCTTCTTGTGCTTCCGATCTCCATCTTCAAGAACGAACATGATCTCCATCATCACCAGTATGGCGTCAAGGTCAATGGCGCCGTCTCATGGTTGTCGTCCACCAGCTTCAACTATTATAGCTACTTTGAACAGACATGCAGGTCTTAACGGAATTTAAAGACAACCATATGGCTCCTGCCGGTTGCCAACTTACAATAAGGAACATTGCATACATCAAATATAATCACAATCATGGCCATATCACATCACAGCACACCCCTGCAAAACAAAGTTAGACTCCTCTAATTTTCTTTGCATGTTTTATGTGGTTTGGGGCTTTCAATAAGTGTTGTTCTAACTTACGAACAAGAACCAAAACATTGATACTAGTATTGTCAATCACCCGTTGTAAATTGAATCTTAACTATGTTGGGAGAAACAGGCACCCGCAAAGCCACTTATGCAATACAAGTTACATGTCAAGCGTGGAACAAGTCTCATGAACGATGTCATGTAGGGTTAGCCCGGGCCGCTTCATCCCACCATCCCGCAAGATGCAAAGTACACAAGAAGAAATCGACAACAAAAGTATCAACGCCCACAATGACCATTGTGTTCTACTCGTGCAATAGATCTACATATAGACATGGCTCTGATACCACTGTAGGGGTTCATAGCATGGAAAACAAAAAAATTCTATCACATGAACACACACAAGCCAAGATCTATCTACTAGATTGTAGGAACGAGTCAATATAGTACTAACCCTTGAAGATCCAAAGAGGTTAACGAGAGCAGATTATCGTGGATGATGTAGTCGTACACTTCCGATCTCAAGATCGCGTAGACGATTCTTCCGGCGCTGCGTTCCGGCAGTGCTTCCGTAGTCGGTCACACGCCCGGTACTCGATGAAGACCTTCATCTCCCTTGTTCCAGCAGGCAGCGGAGGTTGTAGCACTCTCCTCGTGATTCCAGCAGCACGACGGCGTAGTGTTAGAAGTAGAGGGGAGATCTCGCAGGGCTTTGCCTTAAGCCGGAGCGAGTATGGTGGAGTATGAGAGAGGGCCTTGGCGATCCAGGGTTTAGAGGCACCAAGTTGTGGGCTTGGCCGGCGGCTGGGGAAAACTAGGGTTTGCCCCAAGTCGGCTAGAAGAGGAGACCTAGGCGGCAGCAACACTTGGAGGTGGTGGCGCCAAGGGCTAGGGTTTAGGTGTAGGGAGAGGGGGCGCCCTACCCCTCCTTATATAGAAGGGGAGAGGCGGTTTGGGGAGGAGGGAGTCCTCCTCCAACTCCTCCTCATGGCCGACGGGTGGGAGGGAGTGGGACTTCCTCCCCAAGTAGGTTTCCTACTCTCCCTCCATCAAGCAAACTTGAGATTTGACTTTTTCAAATTGGCATTTGACTTTCAAACTTCGATTTGATTTATTCTCTTTATTTTGCCCAGCCAAGTGACCTAGTACACGACGTCATGACACATCCATGTACCCTTCCCCTCCGGAGTGCCGGACCTTCCAGACCCTTCTAGAACATTCCTGGTGAAAACACCGGAATCATTCCCGAACTCTGAAACAAGACTTCACTTATATGAATCTTATTCTCCGGACCATTAAGGATCTCCTCGTGATATCCCGGATCCCATCCGAGACTCCGAACAACATTCGGTCTCTTACTCATCATTCCATAACTACTCAACACCATCGAATCCTTAAGTGTGTCTCCCTACGGTTCGTGAATTACGCGGACATGACCGTGACACTTCTCGGATCAATAACCAATAGAGGAATCTGGAAATTCATATGGCTCCCACATATTTCTATGATTACTTTGCGATCGAATGAACCACTTACATACGATACCAATTTCCCTTTGTCTCACGATAGTTTACTTATCCGAGGTTTTGATCGTCGGTATCTCTGCATACCTAGTCCAACCTCGTTACCGATAAGTACTCTTTTCTCGTTCCTGTGATATGTGATCCGTTGTGAGCCTGTCACATGCTTGCAAGCTAATTGGATGACATTCCACCGAGAGGGCCCAGAGTATATCTATCCGTCATATGTATGGACAAATCCCACTCTTGATCCATGTGCCTTAACCCATACTTTCTGAACACTCAATGCCACCTTTATAGCCACCAAGTTACGGTGTGGTGTTTGATGTCATCAAAGCATCCTTCCGGTGATGGTGATTAACATGATCTCATGGTCGAAGGAATTAGGTTACTATGTATCAGAAAGCTTATAGCAAATGAACTATATTAAATGACTTGATCTTTATGCTACGCTTAACTATAGGAGTATGTCCATCACATCATTCTCCTAATGATATGACCCTGTTGTTAATAACATCTCTATGTTCATGATCAGGAAACCATGATCATATATTAACCAACAAGCTAGTTTAACAAGAGGCTTTACTAGGGACTCTTTTATGTTTACAAATCACACAAGTATTAATGTTTCCGGTTAATACAATTTTAGCATGGTATGTAAACATTTATCATAAGCATGAATATATGATAATAACCACTTTATTATTGCCTCTTGGGCATATCTCCAACACTTGCAGCCCCCTCTTTGGTGGTGATAGCAATAGTTGCAGTCTCAAACTAAGTAATAACAAGTTAATACATCAAACAAGACAAACTACTCATTTAACTGATACGATAGGAGCTATGAACTAGAGTTTACTACTGGTCAATGGTTCAAATATATTGACCATTACGTCAAACAAACAAGACAAGCAAGCATTAAATAAGTGTTCCTACCGTGAAATGAGAAATATAATAATGTGTGTGGTTTAGAATTTATGCAAATATATATATATATATATATATATATATGTAAGTAGTTGTATATCCTGAAAAGCAAGAGACGTTGGTGGACTCAAAATTTGCGGTGAGCTACACAATGGCATGCAGTTACTATCGTACCTAAGAATGAACTAGATAAAAATTATAATGGCTTCATACCAGAACTTACAAAGCATGAACGCAACCACGAATGAACTACACAGTAGAGGATAGTCATGTCGTTGCTTAGGACGGACCAACACCAGATTATAAATATAATGACATCTCTGGCAAAACTATACAAGAGGATAAGAAAGGATTAGAAAAGAGTGCCTAAAATGGAATGAGAAATCAATCAAATTGTTTCTTAGAATTTCAGCAAATATAAACTAGCCAGGTCATTTCAACAAATATATATGGAAGCAGTCGTTTATCCTGGAATGCAAGAGACGTTTGGTGACCCGGAATTTACGGTGAGCTACACAATGGGCATGCAGTTGCTATCGTAGCTAGGAACCGCATAGAAATTATAAAGGCATCATAAGAGAACTTGTAGAACAAAAATGCAAACTATGAATGAACTATATATAAAGCAGAGGATAGCTATGTCACTAGTTAGGAGGAACCATTAATATAAAATATAATGGCATTGGTTGTGAAACTGTTGAACATGACAAGCAAGCATTACACAAGTGTGCCTATAAATGAATTCAGCAATCGAACATAGTGTTTCCTAGAATTTTAGAAAATATAAACTAGCCAGATCATTTCAACAAATATATATGGAAGTAGTAGTATATCTTGGAATGCAAGAGACATTGGGTGACTCAGAATTTGCGGTGTGCTACACAATTGGCATGCAGTTACTTTTGTAGATAAGAATGAACGAGACAGAAATTATAATAGCATCATACGAGAACTTGTACAGTAGAAACGCAAACCACGAATGAACTACATAGTAGAGGATAGTTATGTCGCTGCTTAGGATGAACCAGCACCATATTAGAAATATAATGGTGTATCCTGCGAACGTGTAGAAGGGGACAAGCAAGCATTAGACAAGTGTGCGTACAATGAAATAAGCAATCAATCAAAGTGTTTCTTAGAATTTCTAGCAAATATAAACTAGCCAGGTCATTTTATCAAATATATATATGAAAGAAGTCGTTTATCCTAGAAAGCAAGAGACGTTGCGTGACCCAGAATTTGCGGTGAGCTACACAATGGGCATGCAAACTACGAATTTGTCGTAGCTAGGAACCGAATAGAAATTAGAAAGACATCATAAGAGACCTTGTAGAGCAAGAATACAAACTACGAATAAACTATATATAGTATAGAGGACAGCTATGTCGCTTCTTAGGACAAACCATTAGATATGAAATTTAATGACATTTCTTATGAACCTGTAGAACATGACAAGCAAACATTACACAAGTGTGCCTACAAATAAATTGAGCAATCGAACAGAGTGTTTCCTAGAATTTTAGCAAATATAAACTAGCTAGGTCATTTCAACAAATATATATGAAAGCAGTAGTATATCTTGGAATGCGAGAGACATTGGGTGACTTAGAATTTGCGGTGAGCTACACAATGGGCATACAATTACTTTTGTAGCTAAGAATGAACGAGACAGAAATTATAATGGCATCATGCCAAAACTTGTAGAGAAGGAACACAAACCACAAATGAGCTACACAATAGAGGATAGTTATATCGTTGCTTAGGATGAACCAACACCAGATAAGGAAACAATGACATCATTCTTGTGAACAGGTAGAAGAGGCTGTGCAAACCAACATGTTCAGTGTTCTCTTTTGAGCTCTATGCAAAGAAAAAACAAATATTCAGTGTTGCATCTTTTAATATAGATAGCAACAACAAAGTTATAATCGAACTAGTACGATGATTTTAAACGGGTACTACAAGATAGCAGAATGAAGCCATGGAGTAAATAATAGAAGGAACTTAGATCATGAAGAACCACATAGATTCAGTAACTATGGAGCAGGGAATCCACACTAATATTTTACACTGACTTTACATTTTGCAAAAAACTATACAATAGCAGGAAGTTACTGTTGTAGGGAGTAGCTAAGGACATGTGCATGACAAAATAACAAACATGTGCATTAGTTGAAATTTGTAGAGCAGCGGATGCAAACAAACATGTCCAAGTGACCTTGTATGTAGAACAAAGAACATGCATGCTCAATGACTTGCATTTACTAGAACGATTACAAAAATGAAGTTCACTGCGACATGCTTTAACCTGCTATATTCCTGAGAAAACAAAAAGGGGTTTGATATTGGGTTACCTCGGTCGGAGAGGCGTCTAAGCATCATCGATACCATGCGGGTGACGTGCAGGTCACCGAGGGCGCTGTGGTTGCGGCTAAGTAGATCTTGTTCGGTTGGAGCAGCAGATCTTGGGCGCTTGATGCCGTCTTGAGTGTGGAGGACAAGAGCGACACTGAGGCAGATCCGGCGTGGTGGATGAGAGCGTCACTAAGGAAGATCCGCTGCCGTGAACGGCAACACCCGTGCAGCTGGTCTGGAGCGGTGGACATGGAAATCGTTGAACTAATCCCATCCGTTGGACACCGGGGAGGCGACTCCGGTATGGTTGGATAGCATTCGGCAACGGGGAAGCAGAGCTTGGGAGGTCGATGACGCCATCGGCATGGTGAACGAGACCGCAACTCCGCTGTGGTGGCATAGAAGCCTGGTGAACTAGATTCGGTGGGGTGGGTGTCGGTGAAGTGGCCCAGCAATGATGCACGAGACCGCAACTCAAGTGGCTCAGGACGCCGTGGAATTGCCGCCAGCCGGTGCGCATGGTGGTCATGGAGGGGACATAGGAGCTTGAGATTTTTGGGAGGGCCAGCAGGAAAAACTGCACGAATAGGGACCATAGAGGTGAACATGAAACAAATTATGATCGTGTCCCCAAGCTACCGACTTTAGCATGCCCATTTGTCGTCTGAACAAAGGATATATGTGAATTTTTCAGTCAAAAGTTTTTGAAACAGAGGAGCGCGAAATTCTTCAAGGTCGATGTGTGATATTGCCGCTCGATTGAGATTTTGAATTTGGCTAGCACCCATGTTATATACTAATAAAATGGTACTACCCGGTGGGAGATTTTGGCTCAAATTTTTTGAAATGGAGGAGAGGGAAGGTCGGTGGTGGTTTTGCCGCTCGATTGAGATTTTGAAATAGGCTAGCGTCCATATAATAATAATAGTACTAGAAAAATGGTACTCCAATGGTGGGAGATTTTGCCTCGAAATGTTTGAAATGGAGGTTCGCAAAATGCATCTAAGTCGATGGGGAATTTGCCTCTCGATTACGATTTTGAATTTTTTTTGATAGTGTCCAAGTAATAATAAAAAAAGCTAGTAGACCATATGCTATATGTCTAGGAATTCAAGTCACAGAGTCACATCAACTGATCATCCATGACCATAATTAATGCATAGACTAATATTTTAAATTTTTCTAGCGTCCAAGCAATAATAGAAAAAAGGGGTATATCCATCTTCAGGAATTGAATGTTGAGTTTCACATCAACTGATCATCATCCATAATGAAAATTGGATACCTCCGATTCAAACAGGGTTAGCGGCAGGTTTTGCCGCTGGACTAAGATTTTTGAATTTCTAAAGCATCTAGGGAGTAATATTAATGGTACTCCTTCCGTACGAATTGAAGGCTGGTCATCAAACAATTACCATATTGGCAAACAAAACTGGATACAAAATCTCTGATTCAAATATGATAGGCAGTAGGTTTTGTTGATCGACTGAGATTTTGAATTTGGCGGTTTGTACAAGGAATAAAAAACTTTGTGAGGTTCATGAATCCAAGGCTGGAGAGAGTGAGGTTTGGGCACATGATTTTTGTGCATGGAGAACATCGTGAACAGATAAAAACATGATGCAAAAAAATAGTCCCTCCATTTTTGTTATTACATGGCCCCAAACATAGCCCGGGCTCAGTAGTAGGAACCATTTCACATGACCACTGTACTCACCTGTAATTGTCAGGGTTCATATTCAATTTATAAGTGTATGTTCATCTATGAGCTCTCGAGAATTCTCATGATCTCGTTACATCTTCAACTCTGCATCTCTTGCTAATAGTTTCTCTCTCATCTCATCGATTGTTCGTCTTTGAACTTATGTTCAGCCTGTACTGCCACAATTTCTTCCTAATAAGACAAATACACCGACTTGGACTTGGACTACGACAACCCAACATTATAGAGGAACGTACTTTTACAATGACCTTCGCCTTTTAGTACCATGTTAAATGTTTCTAGACATTCTTCTTGGTTTTGTTCCATATCGTCTTTCCCAGGTTTTCCCATCTCTACATTCAATTTAATCCGTAAGGTTAGCAGTTGGTAGACATTGGTGAGAGAAGATAAGCCACTACAGAGGAACATGCAAATAACACATTTAACCTGTCTATGAACAAATCTTACAAGTTGGCATGGCTGATTATGCATCAAATACACTATAGTAAAACCATACTAGCTATCTGATCGTACTAATAATAAGTTTATCACTAACACTCAATAACAGGACTATGCCAACATATCATTTGTCTGTTTCTTCATCGCCAGGTGGATGATATGACACGACAACTCTTTGTACCGTTCAAAACTGAAACTCACACTAGTTGGAAATCATCTACTTTAGTTAAATTAAAAGAAAACTGGGAATTAGTTCAGGCAGTGTTGCACATCTAACTATAACATATAAATCACCGAGGTTGTGTCATCACAAAATATCAATAGAACCGAAGACTTACAGTAACACTCTTAGAAGAGGGATTTAGCCCTTCTTTTTTCTTGTCTAGCATGCCTCGATTTTTTGCTGCAGACTTATCACATCTTTCTGCAACATGGGGGGAACACATAATCAAAATATAAGAATCACAAAGTCTCTACAAGATTACAAACTGATCACCCTTACTATTGCGCCCAGGTGCCCAACCAATGCACGCGATCTAGTTTGGTTTGTTAAGTGTTGTGTGACACGGTTCCTCTTGTTTTTCTCAGCGTTCATCTGCAAAAGGAGACTAGTGATATAGATGTACAAATAGAAGCTGGTTGCGTTATCAATTGTTCATGGCTATCTGGATTGGCAATTTCTAATTGTGGAATGTGTGGGATGGTATTTGCTGCGTCTAGTTCTGTTGGAACCTGTGGTGTGCCGCCAAGACGAGCCTTTTTAGCCTTATGCGAGTTTCCTGAATTTTTTTATTGTATTTCCCAGCATGTGTTTGTGTTCCACCTATAGCATTAGCAGGACTGCTTGTCGACGCTTCAGGTTTGGTACCTGAACGTGTCTTACCTGAACCAGATGATTCTTGACACACATAAACAATACTTCAATCAATTATAGTTCTATATGTAATGAGACGGAGATGGAATAGAAGAATAGTAAGGCAAAACATGTTGAACATATATGATGCATGAACTAGGTAGAGGGAATTGCAGAATATTAGGTTGGATTGAGATAGAAAACATGGAAGATACAACAGATATCACGATGAAAAAACAAAGCAAGCACCTCTAGGGAGGGGGGGGTGGACAAACGGGCAGACTATGGGGGAGGTCCTCAACGGGTCCAAATTCGTGAGTGATGTCTCCCTCGAGGTATTGTTCATCAACGAAACCAATGCTGAATCAGACACTTGCTAGACATAATTTTTCTCCCTACTGGTATCTGAAAGGGTCTTAGGTGAAACAGCTGATTCCTGACACACATAAACGATACATTAATCTATGAAAGTCCTATGTATAATGAGACGCTGATAGACCAGAAGAAGAGTAAGGCAAGACAAGATAAACATATATGATGCATGCACTAAGTAGATGGCATTGCACAACATTTGGTGGGACTGAGGTAAAAAACATGGAAGATGCAACAACATCTCAATGACAATACAAAGCAAGCACCTTGGGGGGTGGAAAAGCGGGCGGACTAGGGGAGGTGTTCTCGACTAGTCCATCTTCCCGAGTTAGGTCTCCGTCAGGGTTTTGTCCATCTCGAGGATTAGATTCTGCTTCAGAAACCTGGCCTTCATGATTGGTGGTGGTTGCTATGAAAGATCTAAGTCTCTGCAAGCCGAGCGACCTTGCATGTTTGAAATTCTTTAGTAATATCTCTTTCCAAACCTTTCGTTATCCATTATTAGTCGGCTCAAAGCAGCTTCCATGCCTGAGCAAAAAATACCTTATGAGATTTAAGAGTGAAGTGTGTGTAGAGGAGCAAATTAGTAAAGTGCTAGCAAGTAGTTCAAAGATCTGAAGGAACAATGACAGACATATGAATGTAAACAGTGCGAGACGGCTATGAAACAAGCGATGACTACCTTTGTCACCATGATTATGCAATTTCCTGCCTCTGGACATGCCTTGAACGAACTTATGGCGAGCTATGACCTCCACTACAAGAAAAATTTCCTTTTACAACAGATGATTTTTGTGGTTGAAGGTCCGTTTTTTGTGGTTGAAAATCCTTCTATGACGGATGGCCATCATGGTAGAAGCCCCGTCACAAATGATTCTACCACGGTTTTTTTTTACCGTGGCAGATTGGACCCTTTAGCCACAAAAAGTCATTCCGTTTTAGATCTGTTCGCCAGCCGTGTTGACTATTGATGTCATGCAAACTACCACGTGGTAAGCGTCGTTAATTGCCAGTTAACGCCGTTAACTGTCAATGAAACTGTGGTAAAAGCCAGACCCAGCCAAGGCCTAGTAACTATTAAGTGGGGCGGCCCATTAAGGAAGCCCAACAGGATCATGACCGTTACTGTTTCACCATGCACTGTTACAAATGAGCCCACTAGTGCAGCCGTGGGTGGCCCATAAACTTTCTGCCCCGTTACTGTTTCCACATACACTGTTTGAATTTGGCCCGTTTGCACGACGTATAAATATTTGGGCCCGTTAGTGTTTTGCCCTGCACTATTTGAAATGGGCCCGTTTGGTCAGCCCGCTTTGTAGCGTAACCTTTCTGGCCCATTAATGTATAACGATGCACTGTTTGAAACATACCCATATACTTTGGGACGCGTTACTGTTCAGGCCCGTAAATGTCCGGCCATGTTTTGTCCCGTTTCTGTTCTAACCTAGTAGGTTCCTCGGCCTGTTACTATTCTGGCCTGGTGCAAATTCGGCCTGTTAGTATTCTATCCTACTACTACTCTGTCCCATTACTATTTTAGCAATTTAAGGTTTTGGCCTATTATTTTTCTGGTCCCTGCTGTTTTGAGTGTTACTTTTTCGGCCTAATACGGTTTCGGCCTGTTATTGCTTTGGCATGTTACTCTTTTGGAATGTTATTGTTTGGGCTTGTTACTGTTTGGGCATGTTATGGTTTAGCCCTGTTACTGTTTCCACATGTTATTGTTTTGGCCTACCACTGTTACGGCCTACCACTGTTATTGCATGTTACTATTACTGATCTCGCATGTGGGTCTGCCATGTTACTTTTATGGTCTTTTACAGTTTCTGCATTTCTGGAGCACATTTCAGTATCATAAAATGTGCATAACGTGTGAGCATTTTTACTGTTCATCGTCGGCCTAATACAAGATGAACAAATACAGAGCATGATAATGTACCCTAATCGACCTGGCTAGCACATGTACGAAACCGTCTACCGCTATGTGTGGACGGAATCAACTAAATGCGTACATGGCCTATGCAATTAGTCTAGATATTACATCAAATGGAAACTACTTAAAATTATTACATATTATCAACTCAAGGGAAAGAAAAATCGGCATTTCAGTTGACAATCGAGTTGATAGCGGTCCTCAATTTTCTTTCTCCATCTATCACCTACATCTCCATTTTGAGTGTGACATCTACATTGGAAAACAAACTTGAGACATGATCTTGCAGCCCCCTCTTTGGTGGCGATAGCAATAATTGCATTCTGAAACTTAGTAATAACAAGTTAATACATCAAACAAGGCAAACTACTCATTTAACTGATACGACAGGAGCTATGAACTGGAGTTTACTACTGGTCAATGGTTCAAATAGATTGACCATCACGTCAAACAAACAGGACAAGCAAGCATTAAAAAAGTATGCCTACCGTGAAACGAGAAATATAACAATGTGTATGGCTTAGAATTTTAGCAAATATAAACTAGCCAGGACATTTCAACAAATATATATAGAAGAATAAACCAGACAATGGCAGGCATTTACTGTCGTAGCTAAGAATGAACGAGACATAAATTATAACGGCATCATGCGAGAACTTGTAAAGCAGGAATGCAAATCATAAATGAACTATAAAGTAGAGGATAGTTAGGTCATTGCTTAGGACGAACCAGAACCAGATACGAAATATAATAGCGTCGCTTGTGAACTTGTAGAACAAGACATGCAAGCATTAGGCAAGTGTGCCTACAATGAAATGAGCAGTCAAACAAAGTGTTTCTTAGAGTTTCAGCAAATATAAACTAGCTAGGTTATTTCAACAAATATATATGGAAGCAATTGTATATCCTGGAAAGCAAGAGAGGTTGGTTGACTTAGAATTTGCGGTGAGCTACACATTGGCATGCAGTTACTGTCGTACCTAAGAATGAACCAGATAGAAATTATAATGGCATCATACCAGAACTTGCAGAGCAGGAACACAAACCACGAATGAACTACATAGTAGAGGATAGTTATGTTGTTGCTTTATGATGAACCAGCACCAGATTAGAAATATAATGGCGGCTCTGGCGAAACTGTAGAAGAGGACAAAAAAGCATTAGACAAGTGTTCCTATAATGAAATGAGCAATTAATAAAGGTGTTTCTTAGAATTTCAGCAAATATATACTGGCCAGGTCATTTTCAACAAATATATAAGGAAGCAGTCGTTTATCCTAGAATGCAAGAGACGTGGGGTGACCCAGAATTTACGGTGAGCTACACAATAATGGCATCATTAGAGAACTTGTAGAGCAAGAATGCAAACCACGAATGAACTATATATATATGATAGCTATGTTGCTATTTAGGAAGAAACAATATATGAAATATAATGGCATTGCTTATGAACCTGTAAAACAGGACAAGCAAGCATTACACAAGTGTACCTACAAATGAATTGAGTAATCGAACAGAGTGTTTCCCAGAATTTCAGCAAATATAAACTAGCCAGGTTATTTCAACAAATATATATGGAAGCAGTAGTATATCCTGTAACGCAAGAGACGTTGGATGACTCATAATTTGCGGTTAGCTACACAATGGGCATGCAGTTATTTTCTTGCTAAGAATGAACGATACAGAAATTATAATGTCATCATGCGAGAACTTCCAGAGCAGGAGCACAAACCACGAATGAATTACACAGTAGATGATAATTATGTCGTTGCTTAGGATGAATTAGCAGCAGATTAGAAATATAATGATGTCTCTTGCGAACTTGTAGAAGAGGACAGGCAAGCATTAGACAAGTGTGCATACAATGAATTAGCAATCAATCAAAGTGTTTCTTAGAATTTTAGAAAATATAAATTGGCCAGGTCATTTCAACAAATATATATATGGAAGAAGTCGTTTATCCTGGAATGCAAGAGACGTTGGGTGACCTAGAATTCGCGGTGAGCTACACAATGGACATGCAGTTACTACATAGCTAGGAACCAAATAGAAATTATAAAGACATCATAAGAGACCTTGTAGAGCAAGAATGCAAACTACGAATGAACGATATATACAGTAGTGGATAGCTATGTCGCTGCTTAGGATGAACCATTAGACATGAAATATAATGGCATTGCTTGTGAACCTATAGAACAGGACAAACAAGCATTACACAAGTGTGCCTATAGATGAATTGAGCAATCGAACAAAGTGTTTTCTAGAATTTTAGTAAATATATACTAGCCAGGTCATTTCAACAAATATATATGAAAGCAGTAGTATATCCTGGCATGCAAGAGACGTTGGGTGACTCAGGATTTTTGGTGAGCTACACAATGGGCATGCGGTTATTTTCGTAGGAGTGTCTAAGAATGAACGAGATAGAAATTATAATGGCATCATGCCAGAACTTGCAGAGCAGGAACACAATTCACGAATGAACTACAAAGCAGATGATAGTTATGTCGTTGCTTAGGATGAACCAGCACCATATTTGAAATATAATGGCATCACTTGCGAACCTGTAGAAGAGGACATGCAAGCATTAGACAAGTGTGCATACAACGAAATGAGCAATCGATCAAAGTATTTCTTAGAATTTCAGCAAATATAAACTGGCTAGGTCATTTCAACAAATATATATGGAAGAAGTCGTTTATCCTGAAATGCAAGAGACGTTGGGTGACCCAGAATTCACAGTGAGCTACACAATGAGCATGCAGGTACTGTCGTAGCTAGGAACCAAATATAAATTATAAAGGCATCATAAGAGACCTTATAGAGCAAGAATGCAAACTACGAATGAACGATATATACATTAGAGGATAGCTATGTCGCTGATTAGGACGAACCATTAGACATAAAATATAATGGCATTGCTTGTGAACCTATAGAACAGGACAAACAAGCATTACAGAAGTGTGCCTACAGATGAATTGAGCAATATGATAGAGTGTTTTCTAAAATTTCCGTAAATATAAACTAGCCAGGTCATTTGAACAAATATATATGGAAGCAGTATTATATTATGGCATGCAAGATATGTTGGGTGACTCAGAATTTTCGGTGAGCTACACAATGAGCATGCAGTTACTTTCGTAGGAGTAGCTAGGAATGAACGAGATAGAAATTATAATGGCATCATGCCAGAACTTTCAGAGCAGGAACACAAATCACGAATGAACTACACAGTAGAGGATAGTTATGTCGTTGATTAGGATGAACCAGCACCAGATTAGAAATATAATGACATGTCTTGTGAACTTGTAGAAGAGGACAGACAAGCATTAGAGAAGTGTGCATACAATGAAATGAGCAATCGATCAAAGTGTTTCTTAGAATTTTAGAAAATATAAATTGGGCAGGTCATTTCAAAAAATATATATGGAAGAAGTCATTTATCCTGGAATGCAAGAGATTGGGTGACCTAGAATTCGCAGTGAGCTACACAATGGGCATGCAGTTACTGTCATATCTAGGTATAAAGGCATCATAAGAGACCTTGTAGAGCAAGAATGCAAACTACGAATGAACGATATATATAGTAGAGGACAACTATGTTGCTGCTTAGGACGAACCATTAGACATAAAATATAATGGAATTGCTTGTGAACCTATAGAACAGGACAAGCAAGCATTACACAAGTGTGCCTACATATGAATTGAGAAATCGAACATAGTGTTTTCTAGAATTTTAGCAAATATAAACTAGCCAGGTCATTTCAACAAATATATATGGAAGCAGTAGTATATCTTGGAATGCAAGAGACGTTGGGTGACTTAGAATTTTTGGTGAGCTACACAATGGGAATGCAGTTACTTTCGTAGGAGTAGCTAAGAATGAACAAGACATAAATTATAATGGCATCATTCCAGAACTTGCAGAGCAGGTATGCAAACCACGAATGAACTACACAGTAGAGGATAGTTATGTCGTTGCTTTGGATAAACAAACACTAGATAAGGAAACAATGACATCGCCCTTATGAACCTGTAGAAGAGGCTGTGCAAACCAACATGTTCAGTGTTCCCTTTTGAGCTCTATGCAAAGAAAAACAAATAGTCAATGTTGAATCTTTTAAATATCCAGATAACAACAAAATTATTATCGAACTAGCACGATGAGTTTAAACAGGTACAAAGGATAGCAGAACGATGCCAGGGAAAAAATAATAGCAGGAACTTAGCTTAGGACGAACCAGATAGATTCAGTAACTGTGGAGCAGGGAATCCAAACTAATATTTTTCACTCACTTTACGTTTTGCAAGAACTGCAGAATAGCAGGAAATTACTGTTGTAGGGAGTAGCTAGGAAAATGTGCATGACAAAATATCAAACATGTGCATGACTTGAAATTTATAGAGCAGCGAATGTGAACCAACTTGTCTAGTGACCTTGTATGTAGCACAAAGAATAGGCATGCCCAGTGACTTGTGTGTACTAGCACGATTACAAATATTCAGTTCACTGCGATAGGCTTTAACCTGGTATACTACTGAGAAAACAAAAAGGGGTTGGGGATTTGGTTACCTTGGTCGGAGAGGCGTCTAAGAATCGTCGGTACCATGCGGGTGACGTCCAGGTAATCGAGGGTGTTGCGGTAGCGGGGAAGCAGATCTTAGGCAGTCGTAGAAGCAGTTCTTGGGCTGTCGCGGAAGCAGATCTTGGGCGGTCGATGTCGTCTTGAGCATGGTGGACGAGAGCGTCGCTGAGGCAGATGCAGCGCAGCAAACAGCGACGCCTGTGCAGCTGGTCTGGAGCGATGGACAGAGAACTCGTTGAACTAGATCCTATCCAGTGGACACCGGTGAAGTGGCCCGGTATGGTTGGGTAGCTTTCGGCGGTGGGGAAGCAGAGCTTGAGCGGTTGACGACTCCATTGGTGTGGTTAGGGAGACCGCAGCTCCGGTGCAGCGGCAGAGAGACCCGATGAACTGGATCTGGTGGGGTGGGCGTCGGTGAAGCGGCTCCGTGGCGCTGCACGAGACAGCGGCTCAAGCGGCTGAGGACACCGTGGAATTGCTGCTGGCCGATGCACGCGGTGGGCGTGGAGCTGAGGGCGTGGGGGGAGGATCCTAGGATTTTTGGGAGGGCCGGCGGAAAAAAACTGCGCAAATTAGGGACAATGGAGGTGAAAAGAAAAATAATTATGATCGTGCCCCAAGCTACGGACTATAGCTTTACCCATAGGGCGTCTACACAACGGGTAGAATAGTAATTTTGAAACCAAAAGTTTTTGAAACGGGGGGCACAAAATGCTTCAAGGTCGGTGTGTGATTTTGCCGTTTGATTGAGATTTTGAATTTGGCTAGCGTCTATCTACTAATATAAATAATGTAGTAGACCATATCCTATCTGTCCAGGAATTCAAGACATAAAGTCACATCAACTGATCATGCATATCCATATTTTTGCACAGAAAATTGGATACCTTCGATTCGCACGGCGTATGCGGTAAATTTTGCCGCCTGACTGAAATTCTGAATTTGGCTAGCGTCCAAGTAATAATAGAAAAATGGTACTACCTGGGTGGGTGGGATATTTTGCCTACAAATGTTTGAAACCGAGAGGCGGGATTTTTTTTGGGGTCGGTGGGTTATTTTGCCGCTCGATTACGATTTTGAATTTGGCCACCGGCCAAGGTTTAATAGAAAAAAGGTTCTGTAGACCGTACGCCATCTGGTCAGGAATTTAAGGCGCATGTCACATCCACTGATGCCTCCCATTCAAACGGGATAGGCGGTAGGTTTTGGTGGCCAACTATGATTTTGAATTTGTAGTTTGTCCAAATAATAATTTAAAAAATAGGTCGTTCTCTCTCCATTTCAGGAATCCAAGTCGGGGTAACAAATAAATGTCTGAAGTAGCTTCGATTCAAGAATAAAAAGACAAGGTCTACTAATAATTTAGGTGTCGGCACAGACTCTTCTACATGAAGCACTAACCAAATGGTAGTAATAATTCAGATCAAATAAAAAGCCCGCCGCAAAACAAATACTACTGCATACTATCAAAACACAAACACCAGCTACACGAGTATATGTAGATCACATAAAACAAGGTCATCAGACACACATAGGCCCCCAAAACGAACATACAACTCTAACATTCCATCCCCTGCAGCTCTGTGACTGCAACACAAACAAAACCGTCGCCACTATTCCATCATCTACCAAAACAAACAAACATCAGACTGCAGATCCAAATAACACAACCTGGGCTAACACATGCTTGCCCAAAGAAGACTTTCTTGTTCATCTGAGTGTTATTGTCATCTTCTTGATGTTGCAGTCTGAATCATCTAGGTTGCTGACAGGACTTCCTTTTCGTTTCTTTGATTTAGCACACTGAATCACGTCGGTTGCTGAAGGAAATGAACGAAATGATCAACAAAATCATAGGTGTACAAAGATGCAAGGGTTGCACATGAATGACTGCACTAACCAGGTGTCATTAAGTAGGGATGTAAAGTACACCAACGTTTAGGAGATCTGAACTTCTTACACTTCATGCTGCTGAGATCGAATTCGAATACTCACTCCTTCGCCCATATAACCACCATTTCTCTATCCTCAAATGCGTAGAGTAACCTTACTGAATCTTTCCCATCAGATGCCCATGATTTCTCAAGGCCAAAGAGAGTATCCAACTCAACCTTTATATGAGGAACCCAAGCTTCCCATTTCCCTATTAATAATCTTGCACTGGACCACATACATAAAGTGAAATATCTTATAACCACAAGGGCAACATCTCCATTATGCCCCTTAGCGATGACAAAATTGCGTCTGGAAATATCATGTGTCTCATGTGGGCACCCAATATAACACAATTTTGTTGTCACGTTGTTGAAGGCAATTATATATCTGGACTTCATTGTTGGCCAGTACAAAGTACCCCCTATGAGATTTGGCGTCTTGTGATCAGTCTTAGCCAGCATCTCAGCACGTTCAATCCAGTCCTCCTATTTTCCAAACTCTGATGAGTACCTCTAGACCAGTGCTTGGTTACCATTGGTTACTATCCAAACAACCCAGAAATTGCTGCAACAGTGTGAAGACAATTGCCCATGGTTTGTCGAACAGAGAATTGTCCCGCTGTCATACTCATGTCTCCACCAAATTGGTGGTTCTAGTATCACTATTTCACTTCCAGTGATTCATTCCCAGGACATTATCATTTTAGACCCTTGCGGACAATGAAGTAGCATCCTACCATTGCGACATCATAGTACACAGCGGCGGACCCAGCATCCCTGCTGCCCGGGCAGTTGCCCGGGCTTCCGGCCGGCAACGCAGCCTATCTTGATGGATATTTGCCTAATAATTAGCGTTCTAATCTTTTAGATGCAAAGCTTGCCCAGGCTTTATACTTTTCCTGGGTCCGCTACTGACAGTACATATGGTTTGAAGGCTTTATGTACTTCCACTAGGTTGTTCAGCTTCTGGAAGATGGCTTGTTCAAGATTATGATTTGTTATGAATCGAGCGTCCTCGGGGCTGTTGGTGAAAAAATCCAAGTAATGACATTCCTCTGTTGTGTGACAGGGTTAGCTTTTTGAAATCGTTGCTTCCCATGAAGTCCATCCAATGCTTCTGGGCGACTGATGCCCTCGGTATGGAGGACGGGTGCGGAGGAAGCCTGACAAGAATCTGACCTACTACATCACTTGGCAAGTCGTTAATTTTTGCATATGTTCTTCCACTGAAGTTGGTAGGATGATGCAAATAGCACAAGTGCATCATCAGAATCAAGTAAACTTCAAAAGGCACAATGCACAACCCTATAAAAGAATTATGTAAACACCAGAATGCATCATATAATTTGACAGGAAAATTTATAATCGAAATTTCATAAACTGGACATGTCTGAAAAACTACCTAAATAGCAGAGTGTGTCAACAAAATACCTAAACAACACAAGGAATCAACTAGAATAGTACCAAAGCACCAAAATGCTTCACCATGTCGGAACAGGGTAAAGGGAATGGAGAACATTCTTTTCAGAGGTCACCGGAGAGGACAGAAAGGCCCCCACCTGAATTTTCTCATTTTATCATAAAGAAGGGGAGAAACAACGGACGCAGCTTTAGTGACTTGGTGAACCCAGGTCTCATGGTGACTTGCCCCAAGATCCACCTTCCATCTTAGATTCAAGGTATGATAGTAACTCAGATTTTAAACTATAAAGTAAAACTATTCGAAATTTTTTGACAAAAAATCAATAAATCATAGGAGCCTAGGTTTGAATTCTGTGAAAGTTTCATCCCATTCGGATCGCTAGTTTTTGATTAAATAGCTTTTATGTTCCTAGTACTAGTAGTTTAAACGAATATCCACTGCTTCCTGAAAAATCAATATCGGAATACATAAACGAGGGAGGGAGTCAGGGAGACAACATCCAACATAGAACTTACAAAGGGGTCGATGATTCTGAGCAGATGGAGCAGGCACCGTCGATGAATGACGAGCCACAGTCGCTGACGCTGAGGAAGCACGACCATGAGCTGACGCTGAATAAGCACGACCATGAGATGACGCATTCCTAGCATCCCACGCAGCCGTTGCTTTAGCAGCGGCAGCCAACATATCCAAAATTGATCCAGCACTAGCCGACGAGGATCTCGATTGTGCCCCCACTGCTTTCCAAGCATCACTCAACACTGCCCCAAGATTCTGATGCAGCACAAGCATCGGCCTCTGCATTCGCTTCACATGTATCCGCTGGTACTGCTTCAACATCCACCTCTGCTTTACAAGCATCAGCCGACGCAGCAAAAGCATCCATCGACGTTGATTGCATTTCCTGCAAAAGCCACTAGCTTATTTACTTAGCAATGCCCAAAATAAATGTATTCTATCCATCATAAAGCACGTAATCGCTGGAGGTTGGGGACATATGTACTAGCAAATGTCGATGCAGTGGTTCTTAATGGTGGAGCGACAGGGACGGTCCGGTCGAGGGAGAGCGGCCAGACGGAGGAGAAGTCTCGATGCGGATCCTGCTGTACAACACGACTGAGGATCCTGCCTTGGCGTTGCTCAGTTTCCTGCCTATAGGAATCAAGTTTTGTATTCGTTTGATATAATGAATTGCTTGGTATAAAATGTTCCAGCAGGTAGAAGCCTGCCGTTAAATGACATCAAGTTCTAGAGTTGAAACACTAACCTGAAATTCCACAATATACAACTAAAAGTTTTGGCTTACTACCATATACATGCTTACAAAGAACTCGCAACTGGCATTGACATCATCATTAAAAGATCTGAGAAGGAAAAAAATTAAAATATAAAAAACCACCACAAGTTAGAATAAGATGACTCTTGTTGACAAATATCGTCAAATAAAATCGGGTCCACTCCAACATATATTATGTCATAATAGTACATAAAATATATAGATTTGTCAGCACCACACACGAGAAGAGCAAAAAAACAAGGTTTAGTACTGACTGAAGAAACGTCATCTTCATAGGAGATCCAAAACTCTTCCAAAATGAAAGTAGAACGGTCAATATGGTTACATATTTCCTCATCTTTTGCAGGATCAGAACTGTATGGGCGTGGAGAATCTCAAATTTATGTTAGGGTCTCATCTGCTTCTAGAGACAAATTGAAAAGATTGTCAGCTTGTATTTGCACCTGTTCCAAGATCCGGTGGTACGCCTGGCCAATCTGGCCGTCGCTGAAAGAGTAATTACCCCTATGTGTGGTTTTGGTGATTAATGATAATCCCTATGGACTAATGTTTTCACTGAGTTTTATATGATGGAATATTCCATAGGTCATGCTTGTAGTCCATGTGTTGTATTTAAGTATGGATGCCATGAAGATAAAGATATACCTTGAGTATTGGCATCAAGATCATCGAGTTGAAGAGAAGAATATGATATGATCAAGATCTTGAGAGTGTGATTTCAATAGAAGAATTCAAGATATGGCTCTAAGACGGTGTCATGGTAGCCTCATTAGTTGATCTATGATTGACTAAGATTTAGAGCATGTAATCAAATTAAGAGTTTTTTATATACCTCAAGATATTGAGATGGAGCATGACAAGATACATGGTTGACCTATACAAAGAGTAAAGAGTGATTTCAAGTTGGTCAACACATGAAGCATAAATAATGTACCACATGATCTTGTGGTATGGTAAGTCTTGTCAATTATGCATCATGAACTAACCCATTATATATGTGCCTTTGCATTTTCTATATGGGATAGGTATATTTCCATGGTTATGCTTCAAAAGTGAAGATCTTATATAGCCCATGAGAGGATGACATCAAGTGGTGATCGTCATCAAGGTTGAGAAGGGCAAGTTCAAGATAAGCATGTCGAGAAGATAATTTTCTTGAATCTTGCCATCCATATTGGTGATAATGGACATGTGAAGACATGTATTAATGAAGCTATCCAATAATGGTGTATGGGAGAGTAAATTAGGAGCCTTCACGAAGAAACAATGATCAAGTGATGCATTCCGGCTTGGATGGAGATTGAAGTGTTGTCATCAAGATCAAGCGGGATGCGCAAGGCAAAGGTATGGCCTTGCTAGGTTTTCCTTTTACCGGTCTCAAGGTGGTTGTTGGGAGACCAGGTTATAGGATACATAGCCACACTATTAAGAGGGGCTTTCGGTTGGGTAACTTGATCACATCGTCATAGGAAGCTCAATCCTTTGCATACTTTGCATCTTCCTATTTTGTTGCTTCTTGGTGTTTCTCCATGTGATGTTCTTTAGCTTGTTTCTAGCTCTTCAACAAGCCCAAGTTCATCGAAAACGGAATTCGTATGCATCTTCTATGGCGTTTTCAAGTTTGAAGGTTTTATCGGTTCTTCGTGTAGGGAGGCTTATTAGCTTTCTTTATTTGGTTCTATCCTTCTTTTCTGTACTATGATTTTTCTCTGCGCCATCTTGTAGGGCTTGTTGTGCTCGTCAAAACAAGCCCAAGATCATCGAAATCGGAGTCCGGACGCAAAAGTTATCGCCATTTTCGTGTGCCCTGTTTGGTTCAAGCGGAATTCCAGCGGACCGAGTCTGTGGCCGGAATTTCTGGCAAACCGCCGAAAAACTGTTTTGTATGCTGTTTCGGTTTGTACCAGAACTTTTGGTTTTGACCAGAAATTCCGGCGGCTGATCCGGCAGCGCCGGTTTCGTCGCCGGAACATGTTCGCGCAGCGCATCTTGCTTCCAACGGTCATCCCCCTTGAAGGGGTATAAAATGGGGGCTTCTTCTCCAAAGTTCTAAGGCTCTTGAGCACGTTTTTGACGTCCATTGTTGACCCCATTGAGCTTTCTTCCTCTCCCTTACCTCCTATGATTCTTTCATCTTTTTAGGGCTTTGAAAGAGGAGATCTAGATCTACAATCCCTACCAATCAATTCCTCCTCTAAGTGAGGGGAACCCATTGGATCTAGATCTTGGAGTCATTTGTTGGTTTCCACCATTGTTCTTCCTCTCTAATTCCTCCCTAGAACTTGTTGCTTTGGTGGGATTTGAGAGTGAAGGATTTGAGAACCCTTGGTGTTCTTGCTTTGCATTCTTGCATAAGTGTTGAGCTCTCCATTACGATTTGTTTGAGTGAGAGACCGTGAGCTTGTTACTCTTGGAGGGTGACCTCCTAGTTGGCTTGGTGGTTGGTACCGCGGTGTCCTCTTCATGGAAGATTGTGAATAGACCCGGGCTTCTCCTTTGTGGATCTTGTGAAGTGGTTGTGGAGTTTTCCATCTCCAGAGTGGAGGAAAAGCTATCCATAAGGAAAGGGCCTATTCCTTCGTGGGATAGACTCGGAGAAGAAGGTGAGCCTTTGTGGCGCGTGAGAAATCCTTCGTGGAACCTCACACCTCTCCAACGTGACGTAGCCCCCTTATAAAAGGTGGTGAACACGGGAATACATCTTCGTCTCCGCGTGCCTCGGTTATCTCTATATCCGAGCTTACTTTCCTTGTGATAGCCATCGAGCTTGAAGTACTTATATCTTGCTTATCACTTGTGGTATATTTATCTTGTGCTATCTTTCTTAGCTTAATTTGCTGTTGGTGCACTTAGTTGAGCCTAGTGTATTTAGGTTTTGTGCTTGTAAAATAAACGTTAGTTTAATTCTGCATTCTATCAATCCAAAACCATAATAGTTTTGAAATTGTGTATTCACACCCCCTCTAGGAGACATCTCTATCCTTTCAATTGGTATCAGAGCAAGGTCTCTCCTTGTTTAGGCTTCACCGCCTAGAGTGTAAAGATGTCGGCTAGGAGTATAGTGCACAATGACACAATTATCTTTGATGGCACAAATTATGCTTTGTGGAGAAATTGCTTGCTTTGTAATCTTAGGACCTTGTGTCCAAATATTGAGCGATTTCTAGATGTAGGTTTTTCTCCTCCGATGGATGCTCAAAATATATCTTTAGCGGACGAGAAAAATTTACATCTCGAAGCTCAAGTATCTAATGAGATTATTTTCTCTTTGAGCCCCACAGTTAATTTGTTCTTGAAGATTGTAAAGCGCAAGTCGTCTCGTGAGAAGTGGACCAAGCTTAAAGAAATATTTGGTGGTTCCATCTCTAATATTGTCGGTGGTTTCTACGAGGAGATCTCTTTTCCTTCACATCATGAAGAGCTCCAAGTTTCTTCCACCTCCGGCCGCGATGATTTCTCATCCTCACCCACTTCACCAACGTGTGGCAAGACACAAGAGGAAATCAAACATTCTATGGAGCAAGACATGATCATAAATGAAGATTCAATAATATCCTCATCTTCATCCTCCCATGCTCACATGTTCCTTATGGCAAGAGGATCAAAGGTATCTCCTACTTTGGATACCAATATATCTTCTAAAGATAATAGCAATGATAATGATGATAGTGATGATGACATTCATGAGGATACTAGTGCTCTCTTGCTTGAGTTGACTTTTTTGTGTACCTCTCTTCATGGTAATAATAAGGACGTTACTTGTCTCAAACAGGTTATGGACACCATAACTAAAAAAATGGGAACCATAGAGGATTTGGATTTCCAACTTGATGATGGGAGTCGGAGATTTAATCTCCTTAAGCAAGAGATTGCCGAGGATAAGCACACTAATTGTATCCTCACACAAAAAAATGAATCTTATGAGCTTGAAAAGGAAAATTCCATTAATGATGCTTGTGCTACTAACTCTACTTATTGTGAAGCATCTACCCTAAAGGAGAACGTTGAGCTAAGGGCTCAAGTTGAGTTGCTAACTAGCAAGTATAGGAAATTGGAAGAAAGTCATGAAAAGCTCTCGGGCTCTAATAATGATCTTCTAATCTCCCATGATGGGATAATGTTATCCCGTGAGGCAAGTATTACAAAGGTAACATCTTGTGAGCCTCTTTTGTACATTAGCACAACTTCTACTCAAAATGCTATTTTGCCATGTGCTAGTCCTAGTAATCCATCTAGCCATACTATTGATAAACCTTGTGTTGGATCACTTGCTTTGCCTTGTTGCTCTAACAATGAAGCTTATACTTCCTCTAGTACTTGTATTTCTACTAACCATGTAGAGGAAATCAAAGAGCTCAAGGCCCAAGTCACTTCCTTGAGGAATGACTTGAAAAAGAGTCATGAAGGGAAATCCACACTCGATAATATTTTGAGTGTGCAAAAATCCCCTAATGATAAATGTGGACTTGGATTCGAATCCAATAACAAGAACAAGTCCAAGAGAAACAATAAGAAGGGCCAAAACCAAGTCAAGAATTCGGCCAAGATTATTTGCTTCAAGTGCAAGGTTGAAGGACATCATGTAAGGTCTTGTCCATTGAAGAAAAAGCACTTGAGTGAGAAGCAACAAGGGAAGCGGCCATAAGTACAAGGTCAAGCCCAAGTTGAAGTTAGGCCAATTTCGAAGAAGAATCAAGATAATGCTCCCCAATCCAAGAAATCAAGGAAGAAGAGGAATGGGAGCACTTGTTGCTACATATGTCGTGTGAAGGGGCACTTTGCCTCTTCGTGTTCAAACGGTACCTTATCTAAACCTATCATATTGATGATGATTATTCTCTTAGGAAGGATAAGGATGGCAATGTGTTTTCTAAGTTTGTTGGAACTCAAAGTGGTGTCAAGAAAATAACCATTTGGGTTGCCAAGCCTATTGTGACTAACCTATTAGGACCCAACTTGGTTGGGGACCAAAAAGCTCAAACTTGATCAATAGGTGTTTATGGAGGGCATAGGAGACTTGGCTAACTCATGAAGAATTAAGGGATCTTCATATATTATATTTGATCAAGCCAAGTCATAAGGATTATCATTTCCCTATCTTATATCCAATGTGCCTCTTCGCGGTAACTTGTACTTTACTCATTTATTTTGTAAGTTACTTGCCCCTTTACATCTTTATGTTTTGTACCAAGTATGTGTTTGTATTTGGTGTGCCTCATGCTTGATTATTTTGTGTATTCAAGTATGTATAGGTGTTTGGCACATCATTTACTCGTGTGTTTTGCTTGGAGCCTCTAATGCATCTTGATGATATCTTATTTGGCTCTTTCGAGTGGTTAATGGAACATACCATTTTGGGGGAGTGAAATGTCTCGCATCTCTCAAACCTTAAAATGTGTGAACATGAGTACTATCACTTAGTATTGATATTGCAAGCTTATCTAGTCACTATGTGGTGTGTCATACTCATGAGAAATTCAAATTCTAAATGTCCATTAATTCTCTCTAGTTGAGGTTGCTTTGCCTCTTATTAAGAAAAATTGAATATCACATTGTGGGGGAGTAATATGCTTCTTTTGCATATCACAATCCTAGGAAATGTGAACACATGAGGTAGTGCCACTTAGAGTTGATATTGTTGATTATCTTGTTTCTAGGTGGCATGTTGGCTCAAACAAGGTCCTATTTTTGTTAGAAGCTTTTATTGCTCGTCTTTTTGGTATTTGTTTGAGCAAGAAATTCTTAATGTGGTCTTCCTCAAATACATATCTCTATATCTTTTTGGGATACCATTTGCTTCAAGTTATTCTAATCATTTCTTTTCATGATTGTGTGACTAGATTGAAGCTATCAAGAATCTCTATCTTTGCATAGTGCTTAATCTTTTTATTCCTATCCTATGCTTTTTTTTGTGAAGATTTATCTTTAATATCCGTGCAATATACCATCGTAAGTCATTTCCAATACACTCATTGTCTTCGAAAATTGATATACTTATGTGTGGTAGCATTTATGGATCATCTTCACCTTGGATTTCACCTCTTATTGCCTTATTTTATTTTCAAAAAAAATTGTTGAGGCTCCCATTTTCTTCCTTGGTTTTTTTAACATCTCTTTGATGATGTTTTTGATTATTATAAAATGTGTTTTAGTGGAAGACAAACCTTTTCTTCTCGAAACCTTGTGCCATTGTGAAAAGTGTTAATGGTTTGGTTTATTTGTTGAAACCT
Source organism: Avena longiglumis (assembly GCA_030063025.1). Taxonomy (NCBI): domain Eukaryota; kingdom Viridiplantae; phylum Streptophyta; class Magnoliopsida; order Poales; family Poaceae; genus Avena; species Avena longiglumis. Next base: position 143,052,463 of record CP125978.1, on the reverse strand, counting down.
TGCTCTTTTGGGAGTTTGTTATCTCATTCTTTCTTCTCTATTTTATTTTCTTGAATGAGATAAATCTTTGAGTATTTTTGTTTTTATTTCATCTTTTGCTCAATAGTTTTTGCTTAGTTCATTGGTTGAACTTCATTGAACAAATCTTGTGTTGATTTGATTCTTTGATAAAGTTTGGGCAAAAAATGTGTTTTGTCACACCTTGTATGCCTTCTTGAATATTTTGGTGTTTTTCCAAATTATATCTTCTTTGGATATTCAAAGTCTCCATGTGTTTTCTTTCTTTGATCTAATATATAGGGTATACTCCATAAAATCCTTAAACGGCTAAGATGTGCATGAAATTCAAATTTCATCTCTAAATATGTACATATTTTTATGGAGTGTGTCCTATGTGTTGTGGTTAGTCTAACCACTTTGGACCCAATAAGTTTGGGGAAAAAGATGTACTTGAATGTTTTTTAGGTACATTGGAGATGCAGTGGATGCTTGTCTCGTCTATAAGGAAAGTGTTGTCACCACATGATAATTGGAGACAGGCTAGGATGATCGAAAAATTCCTATCTACTACATCATACCATTGCTATCTTGGTAACAAGTATCTTATTCATGCATACTATTCTTTCATCCAATCTCTTGTAGGTTGCATCTTGGCATGAATTTATCCGTTTGTAAATGTTGCGGTTCTTGCAAGGATCTTTGAAAGACTTATTTATCCTTATTGCTTATGTGAGTAATTTGAGATGATGCATACAATGGGGAGTATATAAAATCATGTTCATGGTTCACCAATTCCAAATATGCCTTCTAGAAATTTATTGCATATGAATTCCTCAAGGTACTCTCATGTGCAATATTGTTGAAATTGCTTTGAATCCTTCCTTTTGCTACTTGTTGCCTTTATCAAAGTATCCCAACTAGCATTTGTTCCCTTAGTGGTTGTGATGTTTTTGAGGTTTTTATTTTTCTTTGGTGAAGTTCATTAATATACCATAAGAGAAAATAGAGCCATGGGCTATATATACACTTAAGCTTGTCTTGACAAGTGTATTTATTTATATCTACTCCTTGTATCTTGGTTGTGTTCTAAATAATATAGAGGGAGTGAGGATTCCATGTTTGTGCATATTGTATTCAAATACAATAATTAAAATTTATGCACGAACCATGGGGAGCTTGCTTATTTCATTTAGAGCACTATTTGTCCATTTGATTTTTTGGATCATTGGATTGCTTGCTTCATCTGTTGAAGTTTCTTCACCGTTTTATCCTTGTAGCAATCTTTCATCCTCAATATAGCTTGATTTCCTCCAAATATTCATCATTGGATGCGTGCATTTGATTTCACTCAAATTATGAGAAATGCACACCTTGGGTATGAACTCATACTATATTGGCCTTCTAACTTTGTCATCCATTTTGGCACTTGTTGTCAATGGGGGAGAAGTTTAGAGGGTTTAAGGGAAATGGTTTTATACTTAAGATTGGTTTGTTCCTAAGTGTTTGCCTTTCATGCATTTCATCTTTATTATGTTTTGCATGGTTATATATATAGTGTAAACTCTCCCAAAGTTTATTCTTGACAATGTATGCAATGAAATTCAAGTTCATCACACATGCATATATTGTGGGGGAGTTTTCTCTATATATGTTGGTTGTACTCACATCTCTTACATTAGTTGTAGTTTGTGTAAGTAGAATCAGTTTTGATATGTGCTAGTAGCTTTGTGTTACTTGACCATATCAAATGCAAACTCTTGTACACAACTTATTCTCGGATAAGTTGCGTACTTGTTTCTAATATTCATTATATAAACCCTCTTGTTGTGATTGTCATAAATTAGCAAAATGGGGGAGATTGAAAGAGTAATTTCCCCTATGTGTGGTTTTGGTGATTAATGACAATCCCTATGGACTAATGTTTCCACTGAGTTTTATATGATGGAATATTCTGTAGGTCATGCTTGTAGTCTATGTGTTGGATTCAAGTATGGATGCCATGAAGATAAAGATATACCTTGAGTATTGGCATCAAGATCATCGAGTTGAAGAGAAGAATATGATATGATCAAGATCTTGAGAGTGTGATTTCAATAGAAGAATTCAAGATATGGCTCTAATACGGTGTCATGGTAGCCTCATTAGTTGATCTATGATTGACTAATATTTAGAGCATGTAATCAAATTAAGAGTTTTATATACCTCAAGATATTGAGATGGAGCATGATAAGATACATGGTTGACCTATACAAAGAGTTAAGAGTGATTTCAAGTTGGTCAACACATGAAGCATAAAGAATGTACCACATGATCTTGTGGTATGGTAAGCCTTGTCAATTATGCATCATGAACTAACCCATTATATATGTTCCTTTGCGTTTTCTATATGGGATAGGTATCTTTCCATGGTTATGCTTCAAAAGTGAAGATCTTGTATAGCCCATGAGAGGATGACATCAAGTGTTGATCGTCATCAAGGTTGAGAAGGGCAAGTTCAAGATAAGCATGTCGAGAAGATCATTTTCTTGAAGCTTGCCATCCATATTGGTGATAATGGACATGTGAAGACATGTATTAATGAAGCAATCCAATGATGGTGTATGGGAGAGCAAATTAGGAGCCTTCACGAAGCAACAATGATCAAGTGATGCATTCCGGCTTGGATGGAGATTGAAGTGTTGTCATCAAGATCAAGTAGGATGCGCAAGGCAACGGAATGGCCTTGCTAGGTTTTCCTTTTACCAGTCTCAAGGTGATTGTTGGGAGAATAGGTTATAGGATACATAGCCACACTATTAAGAGGGGCTTTCGGTTGGGTAACTTGATCACATCGTCATAGGGAGCTCAATCCTTTGCATACTTTGCATCTTCCTATTTTGTTGCTTCTTGGTGTTTCTTCATGTGAGGTTTTTGGGCTTGTTTCTAGCTCTTCAAAAAGCCCAAGTTCATCAAAAGGAATTCGTATGCATCTTCTATGGCGTTTTCAAGTTTGAAGGTTTTATAGGTTCTTCGTGTAGGGAGGCTTCTTACCTTTCTTTATTTGGTTCTATCCTTATTTGCTGGAATATAATGTTTCTCTTCACCATATTGTAGGGCTTGTTGTCCTCGTCAAAACAAGCCCAAGATCATCGAAATCAGAGTCCGGACGCAAAAGTTATCGCCGTTTTCATGTGCCATGTTTGGTTTCAGCGGAATTCTGGCTAGAATTCCGGCGGACCGAGTCTGTGGCCGGAATTTCTGGCAAACCGCCAAAAAACTGTTCTGTATGCTGTTTCCGTTTGTACCGGAACTTTTGGTTTTGACCGAAAATTCCGGCGGCGCCGGTTTTGTCGCCGAAACGTGTTCCCCCAGCGCATCTTGCTTCCAACGGTCATCCCCCTTGAAGGGGTATAAAGGGGGGGGGCTTTTTCCCCAAAGTTCTAAGGCTCTTGAGAACGTTTTTTTACATCCATTGTTGACCCCTTTGAGCTTTCTTCCTCTCCCTTCCGTCCTATGATTCTTGCATCTTTTTGAGGTCTTTGAAAGAGGAGATCTAGATCTACAATCCCCACCAATCAATTCCTCCTCTCAATGAGGGGAACCCATTGAATCTAGATCTTGGAGTCATTTGTTGGTTTCCACCATTGTTCTTCCTCTCTAATTCCTTCCTAGAACTTGTTGCTTTGGTGAGATTTGAGAGTGAAGTATTTGAGCACCCTTGGTGTTCTTGCTTTGCATTCTTGCATAAGTGTTGAGCTCTCCATTACGATTTGTTCGAGTGAGAGACCGTGAGCTTGTTACTCTTGGAGGGTGACCTCCTAGTTGGCTTGACGGTTGGTACCGCGGTGTCCTCTTCGTGGAAGATTGTGAAGAGACCCGGGCTTCTCCTTCATGGAGCTTGTGAAGTGGTTGTGGAGCTTTCCATCTCCGGAGTGGAGGAAAAGCTAGCCAAAAGGAAAGGGTCTATTCCTTCGTGGGATAGACTCGGAGAAGAAGGTGAGCCTTTGTGGCGCGTGAGGAATCCTTCGTGGAACCTCACACCTCTCCAACGTGACGTAGCCCCCTTCCCAAAGGTGGTGAACACGGGAATACATCTTCGTCTCCGCGTGCCTCGGTTATCTCTCTATCCGAGCTTACTTTCCTTGTGATAGCCATCGAGCTTGAAGTACTTATATCTTGCTAATCACTTGTGGTATATTTATCTTGTGCTATCTTGCTTAGCTTAATTTATTGTTGGTGCAGTTAGTTGAGCCTAGTGTATTTAGGTTTTGTGCTTGTAAAATAAACGTTAGTTTAATTCTGCATTCTATCAAGCCAAAACCGTAATAGTTTTGAAATTGCATATTCACCCCCCTCTAGGCGACATCTCTATCCTTTCAGTCGCCATCCACATCAAGCAACTCAGGAACTAAGTTATCAACAAAGAACTTTTTAAAATCAACAGCGGCATCATGTGCTACTGAAATTGATGTATTCCATCCTGTACTCAAATCAGCTATTTGATTAGTGGATGTTGCCACTTCTTCTTTCAGGTGCCTAATCTGTTCATCCTGGTGTTTTTGTTTCTCTTAAAGTCACGAAATCATGTGTCTATGAGCTTTGTATTCTTCTCATAGAGGGACAATTGTCCAATCCTTGTAGTGACAAGCACCATTACGCCATGAGCGATATGAATAAGGTGGAAACTGCAGATAACAAATCGAAAATTAAACCAAATTCATGTTTCAAAAAAAATATCTAAATTCAGCTGCACACGTCATGCAAGCTCCATAGTGGTTCAGCAAAATGGAAAAGAACCAATGAGGCATATTGCCCAAACATGGGAAACAGAACCGACATGAGAAGAGTCGTACTTCAGGGTTTGCCTTCTTAGCTGGGACATCAGCAGTCCTGCCCGTAGTAAGTGGAAAGAGATCAAAATGACTTCGTTTCTGCAAATCATGATGCAACTAAAATGATCAATATATTTAGGGGACAATTTAAGGAATAAAGCGCCCTTTATCAAAAAAATGTTTTCGGGGGCAAAGCATAGGTTACTGAAATTATAGCAAAGCAGCTGCATACATCAAAACACTTGTCACTCGATAAACACGATTAAGGCATGTCTTCATGCAATGCCTCCTCCATGGGTGGGACATGAGCATGATGCTAAATGAAGTGCAGCAAAACCAGTAAATTTTAGGAAAGAACACATCAACTTCACAATGCAAAGAAGGATATGTGCATTAATCTAATGACGAGGATTTAGCGTGTTCCCCTTAACCAAAAAATATAATTTTAAACACTCAGCAATGTAGGACACCAGCGAACAATGATCTGTTTATGAACGATATGCAGCAAATTCCCTTTGCACTATTCAGCAGAGGACCACTCTGTGAAATAAAGCCAGGGGCCAAGCTCCCATCCTCATAAGACTCTTCTTGGTAGCATATACCTCCCTATTTCCATTGTACCATATAACTAATTCCATGTCTACATCCATGGTGATCCCAGATTCCTCATATGGCATATAGATCAACTATTTCAAATAGCAATCACCTAAACAACTATCCGGATGGTTGCGAACTCACCAAAGATTGCGCTGATGCGATGGAGAGGTGGACGCTGCTGGGTAAAGAAGGTGCGCGATGGGGGAGGTGCACAAATGTGCAAAATATGTAGCGATGTTCATATATAGATAGAGATAACAGTAACCACAAACTCTAGTAAGGCTGTATGCAGACTGTCAACTACTCCTATCTTAATTAACCTAGTGTAATTTAAAGTGGCAGTGCTATGAGATGTTGAGTAATAGTAAACAAAAGGGGATTACTTAATTATTAGTGGAATCTACATCCATCCACCAAAATCATTATGAGCATTCTCAATATCTAGATTGCAGACCGTTCTTGGTTAAGAACCTAATGTCCAGTTCTGATTACCAAAATTTAAGAGCATCTATCCTATTCACAGCCAAGCGTAGTGAGTTGGAGACATCCGCTAATTCTCCAGACATATCCTCGGCATGCATCTGCTGGCGCTCCTGCTCCTCCTCTTCGAGCTTATCCCGGATATCGAGTTGTAACCACAACGCCATCATCGTGCGCTGCAGAAAAAGTGAGTGCGGTAGATCGACCTAGTGGACGAACGTGCAATGCTCACATTCATAGTTGCAACCCAAGAACCTGCGGCCGAAGTTCGTTCCCTCGAACTCCATTAGGCGACGGGGCGCGCCAGGGCGCAAGTCGCACCATTTCGAGAGATCCGTATCGGTAACGATTCCATACCACTCGGCGTCTACCATCCATGCCGGCATCTAAACCTAGGAAACATTGTCAATCAAGACGGGCAGAATAGAGAAAAACCCCAAAAGCAGGAGATAACCCATAAGCAAAATTTAAGAAAATAAATTGAGATCGTGAACTCTGGCGAACTTACCCTAACCCAGCCGCCTTGCGCATCAAGATCCCCCGTCGTTCGCCGGACCGACATGACTGAATTTGCTGACATTGCTCGGAAAACATGCGCGCCTTCAAAGCCTAGAGTAGAGGATTCATGGAGAAGGAAGAGCTAGGGAGACGGTGCTCACATTCGCTCGCGATTAACTGGACCACTGACTAGGGCCCATGGTAGAGAGCCCGTGGGCCCCAGACATCAGTGACCTTGTTTGATTTGCATTATTTTTGAAAACACGGTAAAACTCAATAAATTAACCAAAGGCCCCTATCTCTATTTTAGCGAAACCCCGCTACAAAACGGAGACGCTCACAAATGCATACACACACTCACCCCTTTGAACGCACACACGCACACCCTACCATATGAGCACCTCGGAAATATTGTGTCTTGAGACTGATCTGATGGGGCTTAAGGTTGACGAAGTAACCATAGGCACCTCACTATATAAATCGACGGGAATGTTGCCTCCCACCGCCGTCATAACCATCCTTCAAAGGAAAGCGTCAAGGCTTCATGGAGAAGGAAGGGCTAGGGGATTCGAAGCTCACATTTGCTGGCTAGTATAGGATATAATTGGACCACTAAGGGCATCCACAATTTGCTATGGCCAAATATGTCATAGATCATATGTCTGCGTTGCCAAATTGCTAATTTCTCTACAACGTGCGTGCTTGCCAAATTCTAAAGATGGGACGCACTGCATGTAAGAAGTAAAGTAAAATATCTCCATTCTCTCTCTTCTCTAGTGCCTTTCACCCTTCCACAATATGCAAAGAACTACTTGCTTATTCATTTTTCTCAATTCACCCTCCTCACCTTGTTGATTTGGAACTACTCTCACAATGGTAGGAACTAGTTCTAAAAGCCAAAGAGAAATTTGAAACTAGATTTAGCTACACATTGTGGGTGCCCTGATAACATGGCCCCATGGTAGTAAGCCGATAGGCTCTAGACATCACTGAAGTTTGACTTGCATTAAAGGTACTTTTGGAAAACCCTCTCTCTGTATATCTCTTTGTGAAAACCCACTACAAATCGCAGATGCTCACAAATGCATACACACAATCACCCCTATGAACGCAAGAACGCACACCCGACCCCTATGAGTAACACCGAAAGATTGTGTCTTGAGACTGATCTAGTGGGCTTGAGCTTGACAAAGTCACCATATATAGGCACCTCTCTATCGACGAGAACGTCACCTCCTACTACCCTTATAACCATCCTTCAAAGCCAAGCGTCAAGGCTTCATGGATAAGGAAGAGTTAGTGGAGTCAGAGATCACATTCGTTGGCTGCTATAGGATATAACTAGACCACTAATAACGGGCCCCCACGCTAGTTAGCCCATAGGCCCGATACATTAGATCAAGCACAACATGAGCCGTTACTAGACGTGGCTAGAAATATACTAGACTCGCTTCTCAGAGAATAAAATCACCTCCTCCGTTTAGACCAGATAGGGGATCCACTCATCTCGATAGAAATGCCCAATAATGAAAACCTTCCGTTTAATTCCCTTAGACATGGGTCTTGTACTAGACCTTGGGTCGAGAAAAACTTAGCTAGACTCACCCTTTCAAGGCATCCACTATGTTGTCCACAAGCTTGTCCATAAGGAAAAAAGTAGTGGCGGCTATCAACGCGCTAAATTCTTAAGGGTCACCACCCTTAGCTTATGGGTAGTCCATAAGCTTTAGAATATTGATATCTAGTACACATTGTAATAGAAAAAAAAATTATAATCACAAGACTATTAGAGGGTAGCTCTTATGGGTTGGGTCCTATCTTATGGAGAAGTTTGACTATATACATTGTGGTGCAATCAACAAGCTTATGGTATAGAAAGTGGGTCCCATCTTAAAGATAGGTTTGGCCATATACATAGGTGATGCCATCAAGTTTTAGACCTAGGTCTAGAAAGAAAAATATTCTCTTCTAGACACCCCAAAATTCCAACGCTGCATATACTCCCAGTGACCTGGTTTGACTTGCATTATATGTACTTCTTGATAACCGAGCAAAACTCAGTAGAAACTAAAGGACGAACACACGCTTTCATACCCTACAACCTCTATATATGACCGACTCTGAAATACTGTGTCTTGAAACTAATCCGACGGGTCTTGAACCTAACGAAGTTTGCATACATGCCTCGCTATAGACGGTAACATCGCTTCCCACTAAAGAATATTCCGCCTTGTATGAGACATCAAAGTGCCAAACTCGTGTTTTGAACTCTAGTGATCTAGGGGTACCACTTCTCGTGTACGTAATAGACATCCAACCATGGGTGAGATCTGGCTCTCTCTCCCTCTCTCTTGTACACGACATGGTACACAATAAATAACTGGCGTACATGAAATTAGGTGAACACACTTTCTATGTTCGTTATTGTGACCGCTCTTAACAAGTAGCTCAAGAAACTCTTTAACAATATAGTTCAGTTTATTAAGATTAACGGGGAAAAAATGTTGTTACCTAAGTTCGTTAACAAAACAAACCAACCTCAAACGAGTCGACTAGACGAGCGCTCATTAGTCTCGGCAGGTGAGCTTGGCACTGCCCCATTTTTAGACAAACGTTAACAATGTTTAAGAATAATTATAAATATTTATGCAATCTTTCTAGCTAACTTTGACCATCGAAATAACTTTATGTCGATTAGCGGAAAAACTATTGAGGATTTGGAAAGATTCAATTTCTTTAAGAATTTGCACATCGACACTGTTTTGAAATTATTGAAATAAAATAAAATAAAAATAAAAAATGAAGACCTTTCGCATTCGATGCAATATATCAACAAGCTCTAACAAAAGTGAGCAACACGATGATTTCTTTTGTTAACCAAATGGTACTAGCCGAAGGGTATGGCTCAGTGCAATAGATTGCCCTCAAATTAAATGTCTTTTCATAGGAAGATGGGTGCATCTTCTTGCAGCAAACAACACCTTCGCTGTGAGTTTCTAACTATCAGGAAATAACATTCTAAATTTTCTCAATGATGACGAGATTGTTCCTTTTCGAAAATAAAGTCTGAAGAATATGGGTCTGAATGCCACAAGCCAAGATTTCAGACATATATAGTGGGCTGGCATGTTGTACTTAAGATTCACATGTTTTATGAGTTTTCAAACTTCGTCCTAGCTAACTCTATTCACTTGAATGAATTTGTGTCGATTTATCAAAATTAGGTCAAATTTCAACTACAAGTAAATTATAGATTGCATTGAAAGTTATACGAATCCGTTTCAAGGTAACCATCGGGAAGGGGGTCATTTATACATCACAACCCACCACCGAGAATTTTGACAACGGGTTCAATTTCTTGCCAAGATTTTGCATCTTGACAACTTAACGAAATTAGGTCAAACCGAGGTACTAGTAAGCGCGATAGATTGCTCTTTAATTAATTGTCTTTTTGAAGGTAGAATGGGTGCATCTTCTTCTAGTAAACAACACGGTCGATGTGAGTTTCCAACTATCAGGAAAGAACATTCTCAATTTTTCAAGTGACGACGAGATTGTTCCTTTCCATAAAGTAGGTCCTAATAATATAATATAGATTTGAATGACACAAGCTAAGATTTTCAGTCATATATATAGTGGAATGACATGTTGTGTACCACTTATATGATTCCCATGTTCGAAATTGTTTCAAACTTCGGCCTAGCTAACTCTTCCCACTTGAATGGCGCTATGTCGATTTATCAAAATTAGGTCAAATTTGAACTATGGGTAAATTGTAGTTTGCGTTGACAGTTTTACGATTTGTTTCTTAGGTAACCATCCGGGGGTCATTTAATATATCACAAACGACCATCGAGAGTTTGGACAATAGGTTAAACTTCTTTCTAAGATTTTGCATCTTGACAACTTAACGAAATTGGGTCAAACTTGAGCTGCAAGTAAGCGCGATAGATTCCTATTGAATTTATTGTCTTTTCTTCAAAGGTAGATGGGCGCATCATCTTTTAGTAAATTATGTCATCAGTGTGAGTTTCCAACTATCTGGAAAGAATATTCTCAATTTTCCCATGTTTTGCGAATTTTAAAACTTCCTAGCTAACTTTGCCGACTTGAATGAGACTCTGTGCCGATTTATTGAAACTAGGTAAAATTTGAACTACAAGTAAATCGTAGGTTGATTTGAAAGTTTTATGAAAAAGGTTTTCGGTGGTTTTCGATATACTGAATTCCTGGTTGGCTTCAAATTTTTTTTTGAAATGTTGAGAGCATACTTGTAGTAAAAATTCGACATGGTTAGTGGGAGTACGGTCTATATAGACGACCTCAAAAAAGACAAAATTGCATAGAGGTCCCTAAATTTAGCATAAAGGTCCCTAAAGTTAAGCAAGGAAAATTGGTCAGGACCTTCTCGAGTGAGCAGCTGAGCCATACCCTTCGTACTACTATAATTGCTTCACACACACACAATAAAGAACATTCTTAATTTCCCGAGTGATGATGATATTGTTCTTTTCCGTAAAGAAAGTATGAAGACTATGAATCCGAATGCCACAAGGAGAGCTTTCAAATATTTATAGTGGACCAACATGTTGTACTTATGTTTTCCATGATTTATGATTTTTCAAGATTCGGCCTAGCTGACTCTTCCCACTTGAATGACTTTATGCCGATTTATCGAAATTAGGTCAAATATGAACTACAGGAAAAAAGTAGGCTGCTTTAGAAGTTTCGTGATTTTTTGGAGGTAACCATCGGGGATCATTTAATATAGCACAAACTACCACCGAGAGTTTGGACAACGGGTTCAACATCTTGCTAAGATTTTGCATATTGACAACTTAACAAAATTAGGTCAAACCTGAGCTACCAAGGTAAACGCGATAGATTGCTCTCTAATTAAATGTCATTTCAGATGTAAATGAGTTCATCTTCTTTTAGTAAACAATGCCGTCTGTGCGAGTTCCCAACTATCGGGAAACAGCATTCTCAATTTTCCAAGTGATGGACTAGAGGACGTCTTTTTCATTTTTTAAGGTCCTTGATGCAACTTGTACTTCCACCGACCGTGTTAACTAAACCTCATTGCTCCTACGAGACCCACCCTAGTTAAAAAAATACCAAAGCCCCAAATTTCATACTACTGGGACCTTGCTTTCTTTCTATACAAATGCCGATTTATCGAAATCAGGTCAAATTTGAAGTTCAATTGAATTTTATGTTGCTTTGAAAGTTCTACAAAAAATATTTTCGATGGTTTTCGATATACTGAATTCCTGGTTGGCTTCAAACGTTTTTTTGAAAAAAATTAAGAGAAAACTTGTAGTTAAAACTCGACATGGTCAGTGGGAGTACGGTTTACATCGAAGACCTTGAAAAAGAGAAAAGCGCCCTAAAGTTAGGCAAGGAAATGCGGTCAGGTCCTTCTCGATTTAGCAGCTGAGTCATACCCTTCGTAGTGCTGTATTTGCTTCACACACGCGCATGCAAACATATTTTTCATCTTGACAATTTAACGAAACTAGGTCAAACTTGAGCTACATTTAAGTGCAAAGACGTGGTTTTAAGGCGTGTTTTGTTTTAGGGAGGTTTAGGGAGTGTTTGCTAGGCTGCATGTGTATTGCACCGACGGGTCTGTTTGTGTTGCAAACTTACACGCGCGTAGAAGAGTTGGGGGCTTGGGATGCATCAGGAAGGAGCGCTAGAAATTCCCTCACTGTAAAAAGTGTAATCTTGATGCAGGACTATGTTATCGTGACATGTGCACCATTATATCCGTGCCGAAGTGCCATTATTAATAAAATAAATTGTACGACTAACTGTGTGATCCGACGCAGGACTGTGTCATCATGATGCGTGTGGTCTGGACGCGTGCGCCATTGTATCAGCGCCGAAGTGTCATTGAATTGAGCATCAAATTGGTTGCATTGTTGCAGTTCTATTTTTATGCTCTACCACGTGTGTGCAACGCTTCCCTATAAGGCAAATCGCACGGTGGATACAACTGGAGATAGTAGGGGAGACGACCGTGGTCTGCCTAGACTTTTTACTATCTACATCCACTCGTCACTAGGCGCCCTCCTCCCTTTCTTCTTCCTCGCATGCTCATCCCTCTCCTGCTCCCTCCCTCTGCGCAGCCATGCCTCCCTCCTGGAAGCGTTTAGCAGCGGCATTGCGCGAGGAGAGAAAAGAAAGGGCTCGCCACGATGGTTTATGCACTCCAGAGTCAAAAGATATGATCATGAAGGCTGTTTTCGCAGGCGAGGGGTCCTCCGGGTAGGTCTTGTACTGCTTCTCCTTAATCGTGTTCTCCAACATTCTTCTTCTCCTTCATCACCATCTTCTTATCCTTGTTCAGAGCTGGCGGTTCACCGAAAGACCTGTTCGCGCCAGTTCCCCGGGTTTTTACGACTAGGAATCAGGCTTTCCTGATCTTTTCCGCACCGCCTAGTCTTGCATAAAGCTCGGTGCTATAACTTCAGATATTGTTTTCCTTGTTCCATGATAGGGCCGAAACCACGTTTTCTTTGTCTCAGGAAAAGAAGCTAGAACTAAACACTCAGATGGATGCTTATCTTAGTGAACGGATAAGAAGCCACAGGGAGAAAATGCAAAATCTATAACTGGAATTAGAATGGCTCAAATCAGCTGTGAAGACCCTTAATAAGGAGCGCAACCATCTCAAAAGGGACAACGCTACCTGGAAGAAACTGTATAAGAAGATCCAATCCTCAACCCGACGGAATACAGCCATCATCAAGGGGCTCTCAAAGGATAATGCGAGGCTAACAAATGCTAATGTCGATCTCCGTGTCAACAATATGAACCTGCTTCGGAAGCTCAAGGAATCGCTCAATGAGCAGGTCAAGATCAGGCAGGACATGCTCGTACCTACTACTTAAAGAGAAGGAGGAGGAAAACGAGTAGCTCCTCGCCAGGCTTTCCTCGGTTCTGATCTGCTGAACTAAACTACTATGTGTTTATATTTTGCAACTGTAAACTGAACTATCCAAACTATATGAGTTGCAACGGGAGACACCTTTTGCGTAGTCTGAAACCTATCTGCTTTCCTGTTGTTTCTATCTATTTATTCAGGGTTATAGATGCTCAAGAAAGCTTTAGAGTTACAGTCTGAGAACTCTGCTCTGGACGACCAGATATTACTAGTGACATCCCGTGAATAGAACGTGCAGGGCATGGACTACGTGCCCCTATTATATCCTGTTCGATCCAGTTCGTCATTCCATCGCAAGAATGGTTCAAACGATGACCTAAACATGTGATGCATGAAACTAGACAAAACAGGTGCAGGGTTTTCAGGTGCTAACTGAAACTGAACAAAATCTAGAGGTTGTCGATAACAGGCTGACGGCAACAGTAACCTGATGAAACTAAACATTAGAAGATGCATAAGATTTATTCAATAGTATAGCATATAATCCAAAATTAACTAAAGGTTCACATCATAAAAAATGTCTTATCATGTTCCTAATGCTCAAACCAAGTGCAGTGTATGCACAATATAAATTAACAGTGCATTCATGCAACCGAATCTTCAAAACAAAAAGAACATACCGATAGTTTACATCTACTATCATTATAAGTTAAAGTAGATAAACCATCACAATATTTGGAATACAAATTCATGCTAACTTCAGAAAGTATCTATAGCAGATCAAACAAAGTAACATACTCACCATAACAAAAGCTACATCAACTTGTAGATGAGCATCTGCTTATGCTTAACCATGGAGTGTAGAGAAAGTGAGTGGAATATCGTAGTTGATTTTTAAAGCCAACTAGGTGGGATCATGTTGGCCAAGTGTTTACTTAGACAACTAATAGTTGATGATGGTGTTTCTAGCCAACCAAGAGAGGTTTATAGCCCATGCAATATTTGCATGGGCCCACATCAACCATAAAGTGTCTCATCAAATCTTGGCATAGCAAAATTATACTTACATCTATCAAGCAGGTAGGATCATGTTGTCCAAGTGATCCTAACATCTTCCCTATGTCGCTTGGAAGGGTTGACGGCACAGGACCTACTCCCGTTCGTGATGGTGGCCACATCTTCTATGGCTCAATGGGTTGGTCGGGGGGTCTGATTCTGCATAATTTCAGATACGACATTTGGTACTGAATCTTCTCTATTGTGTATGTGAAATGAACAAGTCAAGATCTGATGTGCTGACATTGTAGTGTGATGTGCTAGTGTACAAACTATTTGTATTATTGTGTTCGAAACTGTGAAAAAAATGTGCGAATTCTTTGGCTTTTCACATGATGACAATGCCACATGTTGGCGCTTATTGCGACATCTATTAATTTGATCGTACTGAAGCATACAACTTTGAGTGATCAGTATAAGCTGGTGCTAACCCGAGATATCTAAAGCTGGGAAAGTCAAGGCACTGGGTCTCTATCACCTACATATTAAATGGCATGATTTCATTGTTTTGAGTACTCCCTCCGACCCATATTAGTTGACTTGGATTTGTCAAAAATTGGATGAATCTATACTAAATAGTGTCTAGATTCATCCAAATCTAGAAAAATTTGAGTCAACTAATATGAGTCGGAGGGAGTACATCAAATCAATTGGGAAGATTCAAAGCCACCCAAACATCTCGAAATATAACCTTTGCTGAAAAGATGATCCTGCACTATACGACTTTATATGACAGGATTTTATGTTAATCAGTCAAACTCCCTCCAGTACTTTCCATGTTCGGATCATGCGCTGCCAAAGTTCCTTGCTACCTAGGTCATATCAAGTCTTACAAGATCGGTCAATTTTCTCCTTTTCGAACTTCATTCTTTTGGATGCAGCATAGTTATAGCCAGGTCTGGTGGACCATCGACCTTCAGTACAATGTATTTTCACTACTGAGCCTATGAAAATGAATTTTTTGAACCCACTACGGACAAAAAACTTCCCATAATCTTGTTTCAAAAAAAACTTTCCTTAATTAACCTTTGGTGGTGAGCGGAGTCACCAAACCCTAGTATATTTTACTAACTACATCGAATTTTCACTAAGGAGCTAACGAAAAGATTGGACATTCGACCCAAGTCCGGCACAAAACATTGCAAATTCAGTGAGGAGCTCATTAGAAAATAGTACATTCGACCCAACTCTAGCCCAAAATATCGCGAATTTGTCCTTCTTGGGTCAGGTCAACCGTGGGCCGCTAACCCTCAACACATTGTTACTTTTTTTAAGCATGAATCACACCGAAGAAGTTTCACTAAGGAGCCCACGATAATAAACCCATTTGTTCACAAGATTGGACCCAAATTATTTGTTATATCGCCCAAAATCTTCTTAATTTAGCATTTTCTATGCCATTCTGTTTAAGTATAGTGCAAGCTTTGCCTACCCAAGTTTTATTTATGCTGACCATGTAGCATTTTTTAATGGCAATCGTCACCACTGCCTTTTCATTTTAAGTGATATCATCATTTCTAATCCTAATATTTCATGAGTACTCCCTCCGATCCAAATTAATTGACTTGAATTTTTCTAGATTCAGATGTATCTAGACTTGTTTTAATACTAGATACGTCCGAATCTAGATAAATCAATTCAATTAATTTGGATTGAGGGAGTAGAATAGTTGGTTCTAGCATAGTGAAAGCGCACGCAGTTGACATTTTTTGAAGTCTTGAGTTCGATTTGAAACCTAGGGTTATCAATATATATAATCTATGTCGTACTTGTATATTTTTCCATCATAAACACGTTTCTTGCACAGAGAAAACTGACATCTGGGAGCCAACAACGTTACCAAGCTCAAACCAGTGGAGGCGTCCGAAAAAAATATCCAACATACACACATATCCTCTACAGAGGAGGCTGACATGTGGGACCCACTAGAGAATCCTATACAGAGGAGGCATCGAGTAATGTTGCCAAGTTCGAAAAAGGTAGGCGCGAGCAAGAAAAAAGTATAGGATGCACATGTTTCTTCTAATGAGAGGCTGACATGGGGGACCCACTAGCCTGTATAAGTGGCTGGTGCATCGAGCAACATTGCCAAGTTCGAAACAAGGAGGAGCGAGCATGAAAAAATTCCAGCATGCACATGTTTCTTCTAATGAGAGGCTGACATAGGGACCCACCAGCCTATATAAACCACTGATGTATCGAGCAACGTTGCCAAGTTAGAAACACGGAAGCACGAGCGAGAAAAAAAGTCCAGCATGCACACATTTCTTCTAATGAGATGCTGACATGTGGGACCCAGCATCCTGTATAAACGGCTGATGCATCGAGCAACACTGCCAAGTTCAAAATATGGAGGAGCGAGCAAGAAAAAAATTCCAACATATGCACACGTTACTTCTAATGAGATGCTGACATGTGGGACCTAGCAGCCTGTATAAACGTCTGGTCATGCATCGAGCAACGTTGCCAAGTTAGAAACACGGAGTTGCGAGCGAGAAAAAATTCCCACACGTTCTTCTAATGAAATGCTGACATATGGGACCCAGGTGCGTGACTAAACTGCAGATTCGTCGAGATAGGAAAATAGTAGATCTAGAGAAGAAAAAAATTCAATCATATACACACGGTTCTTCTAATGTGAGGCTGGCATATGGGACCAACCAGCCTGAATAAACGGTTGATGCAGCGAGTAACGCTATCAAGTTAACACGGAGGCACGACCGAGGGAAAAAATTCCATCATAAACATGTTTTTCTAATGAGAGTATGACATGTGGGCCCAGTTGCGTGATTAAACAGTGGATGGATCTAGCAACGCAATCAAGTTCGAAACAGGGTAGCGGGAGCGAAGAAAAAAATTCTATCATACAGACGATTCTTCTAACGAGAGGCTGGCATGTGGGACGACGCAACATCGCTATTAATGACCAAAAGATTGAGTAACGTTATCGAGTTCAAATAAGGGAGGCACGAGCCAAGTAAAAAAATCATCATGCACACTTTTCTTCTAAAGTGAGGATGACATGTGGGGCTCGACTGCGTGATTAAACTGTAGATGCTTCTAGCAGCGCTATCAAGTTCGGAACAGGGTAGCGTGAGCAAAGGATAAAATTCCATCATATACACAATTCTTGTAATGAGTGGCTGGCATGTGGGACCCAGCGTCGTGATTAATGACAGATAGATCGAGAAATGTTATCGAGTTCATATCAGGGAGGCACGAGCCAAGGAAAAAATACATCATGCACACATTTCTTCTAGTGTGAGGATGACACATGGGACCCAGATGCCTGATTAAACGGCAGATGCATCGAGCGACGCTATCAAGTTCGAAACTGGGAAGGAAAAAATTCCATCATACACACGATTCCTCTAATGTGAGGCAGACATGCGAGACCCAGCATCCTGACTAAACGGAAGAGGCATCGAACAATGTTATCGATTTCAAATCAGGGAGGCATGACTGAAAATTTGGTCTCCTATAGTCACTGACATCCGGGACCCACACGCAAAAAAAATACTTCGGTGAGTCAACATCTCGCGAGGAAGAGGAAATCTCACTTCTGCCACGTGCCCATCGAGCTTCCTCCATGTTTTTAGCGGTTTCATCGTAGTAGAGGGGCACGAAACCGGAAAAACAAGTTTTGCATTAGCCACGGTTGAGCCAAAATTTTCATCGCGGAAGGTGCGCCTTCTACGACGACCGACGGGCCCAGTCATTGCGGAAGAAAACATTTATTTTAGTGCTCGCTGTTTGCGGCTGAGCGGGTTTTGCTCGCCATCTCTCCTGTGCCATGGACAAGGTCGAAGAAGCAGATCCGGTGCCATGGAGTCGAGGGAAGTGGATCCAACGAAGCTGCGACAGTGTTAATGGTGAAGGCGTTGATGAGCTAGCTCCGGCTCCATGGACCTCGGGTATGGAAGACGTGATCTGGCGCGGGACGGCATCGGGGCAGGGAAGCAACCTCCAGCTTGCTTGACTAGGGAGATGGTAAAACGTCTTCGGTCGCTACGCAGTGCCGGTAGAGAGGCTGTGAAGGGGAGATGGGACGGAAGGGGCACGGCCGTGGTGGTCCAAGGTGATCTCCAGGGATTCGGACCGATGGGCACGGGTTTGAAATTTTGAATTGTGCAAGACAAATAATTTTGAGGAATGGCCATTGGCACCGTGTTTCTAGACCGAAGGACAAGATGGAAGTTTTGTACCGCTTTTGATTATTGGACACGGGAGCCATTTTGGTGGTTGTTTCTGGCGCCAAGTGAAAATTAAATTGACTGCTTGGTGAAAGAAGTGGTTTCGGCATGTGTTTTTCCCCCTCAGGTATTTTTTTGTGTACTATACTAGTATATATAGTCTAAAAGTTTGACTTGGGGCCACGCAAGTAATTGCACATATTTATGCATGATAATGGGCACAAGGACATGGTCATTGAGCTCAGACTACCATTCTTTTATTTTTTATTTCTTTTTTTAAGATGGACTACCTTTCATGGTAATGTGTTAATTTTATGCAAAACATGAGTCTATGGATCTAAACGAAAGTGCATAATAAGATTTCAACATTCTGGTGGGAAAATGTTTTTTTCCTTTTTCTGAATGGCTACCAAGATACATTGTCCAGATGTAGAAAGTACTATATAGTTTCATAACAACGTGCCACATACGCGTAGTTACCGTAAAGTGCTGCCAGCATATAAGAAAATAAAATATCAGGCTGACAAGACAAGGAAAGTCATCCTCATTATTCGCATGGCGGATCTTGCATCACCCTTCGAAAATCATCTGCCTGCAAAGATTCTCAGAGAATCTCTGCTGTTTCTCTCACATGTTCGAAGACCGTCTAGTTGATCTCATTGACATGTGTATCATCCGGATTGGGAAGACGATTTTCAGCCACTAACTCTGAAGATCATCGGCATCATCAAGGCCATCTTTAATCGTAGAAATCCAGCCCGAGTTCAATTCTCTGATCCGCCGAGTGGCCATGTCCAAATACTGTTGGAGAAGCCTAATCTTAGCATCGGCCATGCACCATACTTCTATTTGGTTCCTAGAAATGGTTGCATCACTGGTACACTACTGAATATCTGTGTTGTGAACCTCCCTGGGAGGGATATGATCATGCACTTGCTTCTGCAAATTGAAGTGCAATAAATCAATCAACAAAGAACACAAGCAAGATGCAACAAGTAGCCATGTTTCTGTACTAGTTGTGCTGTGCTGAGCGGGGCTACATCAGAATATCCAAAACTCCTTAGGTTTCGTTGGCATCTATTCTCATTGGGCAGTACATCATCTTCCATGCCTTGCAAAAATAAAAAAAATACTAGTACATGAGAAGGCAGGGCAAGCAAACGATGAACTACTCTCAAAAATACATATATGTAAAGTGGAGGCAAACCTTTGTCTAGGTAGGATTGTTGGGGGTTATCATTGGGTTGTCAAGGTCTTGTACTGTTGCGAGATAACCAATTTGGCTTCACGACTCGTAGTTGCCTTCTTCTCTCTTGGAACCGATCCCAACTAGCATACATTATTAGAAATATAATAAGGCACTTCAAGGCAAAAGAGATGAACTACATTCGAAAGTAAAATGCAAGGAAAGAAGGCATATGAAGTGTGAAGCAACCTTCGTCTTAGTAGTAGGGAGTTTTAACAGTCGCCCTAGTGAGGGGTCTAAGTGGCTTACATATCTCTCGGTTGTGGCGGTGGGGAAGCAGAGACACTCTACCGTGCAGCGTGGGAAGAAGATACGACGAAGTAGACTCCAGCAAGGTAGACGACGACGTTGCTGAGCAGACTCTGGCGAGGTGGAAGTCGGCTAAGGAGGGAAGGGATAGAGGATAATTAGGGGATAGTGGGAGGGATCAGCGAGAGAATGAGCCAGAGGCCCCGTCAGTATGCAGGTAGCTAGGAGGATCCTACAAATATTCCACTAAAATTTTGAACTAGAAGAAGATCCGGCCAATATCACACCAAAATTTAGTGCTGAATCGCACTTGGCTCACCTCCCGAGTAATAAAAATATTAGAAGGAAGCCTTGAAATGCATCAGGCATCGAATGCGATTGGAAGGTGGTGTGTGCAGCTTGTGAAGAAAGGTGGATGAGTCTAGTACGGTTGTGAGGGTGTTGCTTTTATTTTCTTTTATTTTTGCGAGTAATAAGGAGAGGATAACTCATAAGACATCAAGATGCAAAATCTTAGCAACAAGTTAAACATATTGTCCAAACTCTCGGTGGTTATCGATATACTACTAACTGACCCTTGATGTGTACCTCCAAAAGTTTTTTCATGAAACTTTCAAAGAAACCTACGATTTACTTGTAGTTCAAATTTGATGTAATTTCAATTAATAGACATAAATTCATTCAAGTAGGCAGAATTAGCTAGGAAGTTTGAAAACTCATAAGACATGGGAATCGAAAGTACAACATGGCGGTCTACTATATATGTTTGAAAGCTTGGCTTGCGGTATTTAGATCCATATTCTTTGGACTTCCTTTATGGAAAAGAAAAATATCATCATCATTTGGAAAATTGAGAATGTTCTTTCCTGCTAGTTTGAAACTCACACCGGAGGCATTCTTTACTAAAAGAAGATGCACCTATCTACCTACGAAAAGACATTTAATTCAAGAGAAATCTATTGCGCTTACAGGTAGCTCAAGTTTGACCTAATTTTGTTAAAATATCTAGATGAATAGTCAAAACTCTCCATGGTGGTTTGTGATATATTAAATGACCCCCCGATGGCTCCAAAAAAATCTCAAAACTTTTAAAACAACCTACGGTTTACCCCTAGTTAAAATTTGACCTATGGAATCATATAAGTAGTACACAACATGTCGGAGCACTATATACATCTGAAAAGCTGTGCTTGTGGCATTTAGATCCATATTCTTGAGACCTTTACAGAAAGGAAAAATCTGGTTCTCACTCGGAAAATTGAGAATGTTCTTTCCTGATAGTTTGAAATTCACATCGACGACATTATTGTTTACTAAAATAAGATGCACCCATCTACCTCCAAAAATACAATTCATTCAAAAGCAGTCTATTGCGCTTACGGGTATCTCAAGTTTGACCTAATTTCGTTAAGTTGTCAAGATGCAAAATCTGAGCAAGAAGTTGAACCTATTGTCAAAATTCACAGTGGTGGTTTGTGATATATTAAATGACCCCCCGATGGTTACCTCCAAAAATTCGTAAAACTTTAAATGCAATCTATAGTTTACTTACATTTGAAATTTGACCTAATTTCAATAAATTGACATAAAGTCATTCAAGTGGACAAAGTTAGCTAGGACGAAGATTGAAAACTCATAAAACATGGGAATCATAAGTACAACATGTCCATCCACTATATATATAAAGCTCTTCCTGTGGCATTCAGATACATATTCTTGAGACCTTCTATACGGAAATGAACAATCTCATCATCACTCAAAAAATTGAGAATGTTCTTTCCTGATAGTTGGAAACTCACACCAACGACATTATTGTTTATAAAATAATATGCACCCATCTACCTCCAAAAATACAATTAAATAAAGATCAATCTATCGCACTTTCTGGTAGCTCAAGTTTGACCTAATTTCGTTAAGTTGTCAAGATGCAAAATCTTAGCAAGAAGTTGAACCTGTTTTCAAAATTGACAGTGGTGGTATGTGATATATTAGATGACCCCCCCCCCCCCCCGATAGTTACCTCCAAAACAAATCGTAAAACTTTAAACGCAATCTGCAATTTACTTGCATTTGAAATTCGACCTAATTTCGATAATCGACATAAATCCATTCAAGTGGACATAATTAGCTAGGACGAAGTTTGAAAACTCATGAAACATGGGAATCGTAAGTACAACATGCCGGTCCACTATATATGTCTGAAAGCTTGGCTTGTGGCATTCATATCCATATTCTTAAGACTTTCTTTTTGGAAAGGAACAATCTGGTACTCACTCTAAAAATTTAGAATATTATTTCCTGATAGTTGGAAACTTACACCAATGGTGTTGTTTAATGTGAGAAGATGCACTCATCTACCCATGAAATGACATTTAATTCAAGAGAAATCTATCGCGCTAAATTGTACATCAAGTTTGACCTAATTTCGTTCAATTGTGAAGATGCAAAATATTTAGCAAGAAGTTGAACTTGTTTCCAAAACTCTCGGTGGTGATTTGTGGTATATTAAATGACCCCCCAATGGTTACCTAAATTTTTTTTTACAAAACTTTCAAAGCAACCTACAATTTACTTGTAGTTCAAATTTGACCTAATTTTGATAAATCAGCATAAATTCATTCAAGTGGGCATATTTAGCTAGGACGAAGTTTGAGAACTCCTAACATTAAACATGGGAATCATAAGTAAAGCATGTTGGTCCACTTAATATGTTTGGAAGCTTGGTTTGTGGAATTCATATCCATATTCTTCAGACTTTCATTATGGAAAAGAACAATCTCGTCATTGATGCGTGTTGACGCCCCGTTGGGAAACCCCAAGAGCAAGGTATGATGCAGCACAGTAGCAAGTTTTCCCTCGGTAAGAAACCAAGGTTATTGAACCAGTAGGAGGAAGGAAACGTCTCAAAGGTGTTGCAAGCAACGTGGAAACCTGCACAACACAAACTCAAGACTTTTCCCCAACTAACAGTGAGGTTGTCAATGTCACCGGTTGCTGTAACAAAGGATTAATTGTATGGTGTGGAAGGTGATGATGGTTTGCAGCAAGTAAACAGTAATAGTGGAAGATGTATCAATGGTAAAGATTGGAACGAGTCCATAGTTCACTAGAGGTGTTCTCCTTAGATAAACAAACATGGGATGCTGGGTAAACAAATTACAGTAGGGAATTGACAAGACTGAGCAAGGCATAAGAATGCAATACTAGTCATAAAGATCCTATGAGATTCGATTGGGCAATACAACAATATACATAAACCGCCATCCAACTGCATCTATGACTAGAAGTACACCTTTGGGTTATCATCCGAACCCCCTCCAGTATTAAGTTGCAAGCAACAGACAACTTCTTTAATCAAAGTGTGTAAGGTAAACAATCCACTTGTTCCATGAACAAGAGACCGTAGTTTTCTCCATAGTGGCAACAACACATCTACAACCGTTGAGATTTCTGTCACTTCCCTTGATTAAGTAGAGACATGAACCCACTATCGAGCATAAATACCCCCTCTTGGAGTCACTAGCAACTTTCTTGGCCAAGATAGCTACTAACAACAGAGATCATGCAAGATCACAAACAACACAAACATGATAGAATCGATAAGACAAAACAATTAATCAATCTTACATAGTAATCTCAATATCCATCGGATCCCCGCAAACACAACATGCATGATTACAATAGATTAGATCTTGATTATGAACAGAGCTCGAGGAGATACAACCATCTAGCTACTACATGGACCCGTAGTCCAAGGTGGAACTACTCACACTTCATACCGGAGGCTCGCATGATGAAGAAGAAGGCCTCCGGGATTATATCCCCTCCGGCAGGGTACCGTGAAGAGCTTCAGATCCCCCCGATCTAGGACGATGGTGGCGGTGGCTACAGACGGTTTCGTGGAATATTGATCGGGTGCCTAGGGTATTGGCATCGAGGGGATTTTATAGGCGAAGAGGCAAGGCAGGGGGCCACCAGGGCGGCTGCACCCCCTGGCGTGGGGTGGGCCCACCCACGCGGCCAGGGGTGTGGCCCCCAGGTGGGTCTCCTCCGTCTCGTATTCTGGCTTCGTGTTCCCCACGGCAAAATATTGATTTGCCTTTTCTCCCGTCCAATTCCGAGAATATTGATTTTCTGCCTTTTTGGAACCAAAAACAGAAGAAAACAGGCAAATGGCACTGTGGCATCTTGTTAATAGGTTAGTACCAGAAAACATATGAAAACACTCAAAGTGTGGACAAGGAAAAGCAAAGTAGATACTAAACAAGCATGGAACATCAAAAATTATAGATACGTTTCCGACGTATCAAGCATCCCCAAGCTTAACTCCTGCTCGTCCTCGAGTAGGTAAGTGATAAAAGAATAATTTTTGAGGTGACATGCACCATCAAAACAAAGATCAAACCATTTGTAAGCATTGAAAGCTGGGATCAAAGAACTCTAAACATGTGCATGAAAGATGGAGTTCTAACAATAAGACAAAGTAACTATGCATGCAACATGAAAGGCTACAAACAAAGATCATGAATAACATGCATTGAAAAACGTTTGTTTGTTTCACATACAGATAACATGGCATAGTGGCATTCATCTTGTCCCTCATGGAGTAGCAAATAGATGCATAGGACACCTTCAAAGTTCATAAGAGTGACTAGATACAAATAGCACAATAACAAGCAATATCAACAATATGCATCAATCAATAAGTTTTGGGACACTACACATAGAACTAAGAATGGCAATTATGCTCTCTTAACTGGTGCCTAAAGGTAGAAGGTGGAGACTCAATATAATAGTGGAAGAAAGGCCCTTCATAAAGGGAAGCATGGATTTCAAGTTTCAAAAAGAGCTTCCAAAAATTATGCTACTTGTTAGCTTTCAGCCCCCATTTCCCCTATCATAAGCATCTTGAAGTGGTTAAGGTTAAAGTGAACAAACTATGGAGTATATGCTTGACAAAGTCTAAGTTGGCAATCTCATGTCCCTTGAATACGAGGGCCGCACCTCATGCTACTCAACTTTGGTCACCTGTAAGTTCTTTGCGTAGTAAGTACATGTGTATCATAGAGAACCGCCAACGGGATAGCCCTTGCACATGGTATAGGAGCTTTCCCATAACCAAAATGACAAGGAAAGCAGATAATGAGCATCTCAGCGATCTTTTTATTTGCTATTTGCATAGGTTTTTATTGAGGATGCTTCACAAATTGCTCATTATGGTGATGCTGCAAGTTTCCACCATGATTAGGCATGGCTTAGGCTAGCGGCCTAGGCATTTATCTAAAACAAAATACATACCTCCATGGACTTACAAGCTCCCTTTTTATTTCACACCGGCGACATCCATAGACAAAAGAGCATGATATCAACTGTGTACAAAGTACAAGTACAATGTTGAAAATGTTACCCATGAAAACATGGTTCTGCTAATTCCAGCGTATAAGTGCAAGCATATACAACATAGATGACACAGTGGTTCAAGTTTATTAGGGGAAAGGTATATAAAGTATGCCATCAAGTTCGTGAGGGCTTTAATCACTAAGTTTTCACATAACAAAATACTTTTTAATTGGAAGATAGCTGAAAACAAGAATATACTTGGAATGGTGTAACACACCATGCATAGGAGTTTATAGTGAACACTTTGGAATAACTTGGTTTCTTGGGATTTGGAAGCATGACTAGAGCTTACTCATACAAGTGGAGGCTAGCAAAAGACTGGGAGAAACCAACTAAGAGAGCAATAATGGCCATAATCATATAGAGTGACAAAACATTACTAATCAAAGCATAGAGTGGTACTACAAGTCAAGGACTAAATGATCATAGAGGCTATGGTGACTTTTTCATAGTCATAACATGGCGTGAGTATGTGCCAAGTTAACCCAAACAAAGCATCAAAGGAGAATACCACAATAATATGCTTTTGCATGCAAAAACAACGCATGACTCTTTCAAGTCATGCTACAGCAATAATCACTAAGCATAAGGTCAAAACAACACCTAGCATGACATGCTAAAGTCTAAGTCACAGTAAATGCAAGCTCCTCTTGCACTTTCAAGAAAGAACTTTCTACTCCTTTCCAACACCAATCAATTTATTTGGAACAATACAGCGAGAACGGGGGGTCCAAACTACTTTACTCAAGCAAACTAAGCGAAAACTAAGACGCTCCAACAACAACACAACAATGCATGAAAGAATAAAAACGAAGTGTCTAGAAAGACCTGAGATTTTTATTGATGAAGAAGGGGATGCCTTGGGCATCCCCAAGCTTTGACGCTTGTACCTCTCGGATATTTCTTGGGGTGACACCAGGTTGGCATCCCCAAGCTTGAGATTTTGTCCATTCTTCATCTCATTACATCGTTCTCTCTCTACACCGGAATTTTTTCCCTGATACAAAACTTCATACAATCTTCATTAGCAACATTAGTGTATTCAAAGGATAATAGACCCTTGGGTTTAGCTTTAGAACAGCAAAACTTTTCAATAAAAACACAATATACTGTAGAAACTCCTTCAAAAAGCTCAATTTCCCAAAAAGAACCCAAAAAGAATCAATAAGAAGCAAATGCAAATAATGGCAGAAATCTGTCAAAACAGACCAGCAGGTAGAAACCGATTTTTTCGAAGATCTTCTGTTGCTAAAATAAAAAAGTGTTGAACTAACGAAAGTTATATATCATACTGGGGGATTTATTCATAAATTTTCAGCTCAATACGACTTACACAGACTCCTCGTGAATTTTTATGGTGGAGGATATAAATCTGTTTGGGACTGCAACTCCCCAAATCTTACTTCCCTCTCATTAGAGGTCATTCTTGGCACAAAAAGCAAACAAAAAGGATAAGGAGAGGTCATTACTGAAGTAATAACTTCCAAGACTCAAGAAAACTCTTGGGTTATCTCCCAACAAGTACTTTTCTTTAACGCCTTTAAGTTAGGCATGATAGTTTGAGAAGATGCTCACATAAGAAATATGAATTGAAGTAAAAGAGAGCATTAAGAAGAAAATTCAAAACACATTTAAGTCTAACCCACTTCCTATGCATAGGAATCTTGTATGCAAATAAACTCACAAAGAACAAAGTGACATGCATAGGAAGATAAAACAAGAGTAACTTCAAAACTTTCAGCACATAGAGAGGTGTTTCAGTACATTGAAAACTTCTACAACCATATTTTCCTCTCTCATAATAATTTTCAGTAACCTCATGAGTAAACTCAAAAATATAACTTTCACATAAAGCATGCTTTTCATGATCTATAAACACATAATTTCTATCAAGCTCAAAAATAGTGGGATTAAAACCTTCACAGGTTTTACCCAAAGTAGATATTTCAAAAGGATCCATAGGAACATAACATTCATCCTCCTTTGGTAAGTGATACGCCCAATTTGCATCACCTTTCTATATCATAATTTACCTCTATTCGTTGATATTTGTCTTATTATGAGGTATTACTTATGGATTTTCATCTGTTTATGCATGATGGATGATTCCTGGAGGATGGACTGTCGGAGTCTGGATTCTGATGGAAAAGACGGCGTTTCGGTGCAATTTCGCGAAGATCAAAAAAATACCAGAAAAATATGGAAACATATTATTTTACCGGAAGACGAAGGAAGCCAGAAGGAGGAGCGAAGAGGGGCCTCAGGGGGCCCACACACCCCTAGGCACGGGCCCACCTGACCCCGCGCCTAGGGTGGGTTTGGCCCACCTGTTCGGCCTCCGACTCCGCCCCTTCACCTATATCTTCCCTACGGAACCCTAACACCAGGAGTGCAACCACAGACAGACTTCCGCCGCCTCTCAGGGGCGGAAAACACCAAGGGAGAAAGATCTCTCCGGCAGACATATTTCTGTCGGGGTAATTCCTTCCCGGAGAGGGGAAACCGTCGCCATCAACACCTTCATCAAGCTAGGCTTCATCGGGATCATCATCATCAATACCCACACCATCATCTTCACCAGCACCATCATCACCACTCCGTCCTGCTCTAACAATTGTGTTGGATATTGCTTAGTTCATTAGGGGAAACTTTCCCGGTGTTGATTACCATTGTAGTTGATGCTTGTGAGTGGAACCATTGGATTATTGTTTATGTTCAGATTGTTATCCATTATCATATCATCTTTGATCTTGATCCATATGATGTCTTGTGAGTAGTTCGTTTAGTTCTTGAGGACATGGGAGAAGTCATGTTGTTAGTAGTGAATCTGTGATGAGTTATTATTCAATGGTCTAGTATTTAAGTTGTGGTGCTATTCTTCTAGTGCTATTCTGCTCTAACAATAGTGGGATTAAAACCTTCACAGGTTTTACCCAAAGTAGATATTTCAAAAGGATCCATAGGAACATAACATTCATCCTCCTTTGGTAAGTGATACGCCCAATTTGCATCACCTTTCTATATCATAATTTACCTCTATTCATTGATATTTGTCTTATTATGAGGTATTACTTATGGATTTTCATCTGTTTATGCATGATGGATGATTCCTGGAGGATGGACTGTCGGAGTCTGGATTCTGATGGAAAAGACGGCGTTTCGGTGCAATTTCGCGAAGATCAAAAAAATACCAGAAAAATATGGAAACATATTATTTTACCGGAAGACGAAGGAAGCCAAAAGGAGGAGCGAAGAGGGGCCTCAGGGGGCCCACACCCCCCTAGGCATGGGCCCACCTGACCCTGCGCCTAGGGTGGGTTTGGCCCACCTGTTCGGCCTCCGACTCTGCCCCTTCACCTATATCTTCCCTACGGAACCCTAACACCAGGAGTGCAACCACAGATAGACTTCCGCCGGCTATCAGGGGCGGAAAACACCGAGGGAGAAAGATCTCTCCGGCAGACATATTTCTGTCGGGGTAATTCCTTCCCGGAGAGGGGAAACCGTCACCATCAACACCTTCATCAAGCTAGGCTTCATCGGGATCATCATCAACACCCACACCATCATCTTCACCAGCACCATCATCACCACTCTGTCCTGCTCTAACAATTGTGTTGGATATTGCTTAGTTCATTAGGGGAAACTTTCCCGGTGTTGATTACCATTGTAGTTGATGCTTGTGAGTGGAACCATTGGATTATTGTTTATGTTCAGATTGTTATCCATTATCATATCATCTTTGATCTTGATCCATATGATGTCTTGTGAGTAGTTCGTTTAGTTCTTGAGGACATGGGAGAAGACATGTTGTTAGTAGTGAATCTGTGATGAGTTATTATTCAATGGTCTAGTATTTAAGTTGTGGTGCTATTCTTCTAGTGGTGTCATGTGAACATCGACTACATGATACTTCACCATTTATGGGCCTAGGGGAATGCATTGTGTATTTGGATACTAATCGTGGGGTTGCCAGAGTTACAGAAACCTGAACCCCCGTTAGGACACCTTTGCACAAGGGAGTGTAGGATCTCAGAGCTTAAGGCTGTGGTTAGATTTATATCTTAATTACTTTCCTATAGTTACGGATGTTTGTAGAGGGTTTAATCACAAGTATGTATTAGTCCTAGGAAGGGCAGTATGTTAGCACAGGTTCACCCACACAACACTTACGAATACCAAAGAAGAGTACTCAGCTATTTGCAGTGAAAGCACTTGACAGAATTCCCATGTGTCCTCGAGAACGTTTTTTCCTTATAAGTATTTCCACTGGCTTGTACTTTGGTAAGAAAGGATTGGGCCACTTGCTCTGTTTGTTCGTTACTTCTGTTACTTTATCTTTGTTTCGTTTCTTTGTCAGAAAACCACTAAAAATCCGTTTGCTAAGTATTCATAGGGATTTCCTGCTCCATACCACTGTTCAGCACCTTCTGCTCCTCGTTGGGATCGACACTCCTATTTATCGAAAGTACTACGATACACCCCCTATACTTGTGGGTCATCAAGATTATTTTTTTGCGTCGTTGCTAGGGAGTGAAGCGCTATTGAAGAGTGTAACAGGTAAGGGAAACTTTTACTATGAGTATTGCTTTTGTTACTGCTTGTTACTTTGTTTCCAATATGAATAACCCACTTGGTTTTCTATTTGGGAAAACTACTACCATTTCTATGGTAGTAGATGAACCACCACCTGTTGAGATCGATCCTTTTAAGATACCTACAAGTATTGTTAATCGTGTTATGGATAATTATTATTTTGGGGATGGAACTGTCCATCCTGGTGATTATTTGCTTTATATCCATGAATTATGCGGGTTTTTTAAGTGTGCAGGTATCACAACTGAATAGGTGAAGAAGAAGTTACTCTCCATATCCTTGAAAGGGAGATCCGAGGCATTGTCTAAGCTGCTAAAGAATGGACAATCCATGGAATGGGAGGAGATGGCATCTCTCTTTTACTCGAAATTTTATCCTCCCAGTGAAATCCAAAAGGATAGAAGTCTTATATATAACTTTTGGCCTCTTGATGGAGAAAGTACAGCTCAAGCTTGGGGGAGATTGAAGCTACTAATGCTTAAATGTCCTATTCATGAACTCCCTAACAATATTATTCTCAATAACTTTTATGCTAGACTTTCTCTTCATGATAAAGGTTTATTAGATGCTTCGTGTGCTAGATCATTCACAAGTATGAAGGAAGAAGCTAAATGGGATCTTTTAGACCATATTCAAGATAATACCGAGGCTTGGGAGAATGACAAAGGAAGAAAGTCAGGTATAAAATATGATTATGAGTGCATTAAATTTTTTATGGGAACTAATAACTTCCGTGATATTAGCAATAAGTTTGGCCTTGATCCTCAAGTTCTTGCGGAATGTTTTAATGCTTTTGCCTTTTATATTGAGATTCCCAAGAAAGAGTGGGAAAAGTACCATGCTCCTTATAAAGACATTGTTACCCATGTTCCTGCCAGTGTAGAGGTTTGTACTGTTGATCCTATTTTTCCTAAACCTTATGTTGAGAAGATCCCTTTTCCCTCCAAGGTAAGGGAGCACTCTATTTTGTCTAATGTGGTTAGTAAAAGCGCAAAGAAAACCGTAGGTTCCGATGAGCTTATTGATATCGAGCATGTGGTAGCTATTGTGAAAGATCTTGTTACTAGAAATATAGAGGATGAGTATATTATCTTCTATGAAGACGCTTCTAATATTATCTCTCATCCTATTAAGGCTAGAAAAGCTAGTGTTCCTGTGCTCTCTGTTAAAATTAGTGATCATTGCTACTATGGTTTATGTGATATTGGTGCTAGTTATAGTGTTATTCCTTATGAGCTTTACAGGGAAATTATGCATGAGATTGGTCTTTGTGAGTTTGAAGACATTGATGTGGTTATTCACCTTGCCAATAGAGAGCAAGTTTGCCCCATTGGTATTGTAAGAGATGTGGAGGTCCTTTGTGGTAAGATTAAATATCCTGCCGATTTTCTAGTACTTGGTAAAGAAGCTAGTAAAACCTATCCTATCATCTTTGGTAGACCCTTCCTTAATACTTGTGGGGCCATCATAGATTGTAGGAAGGAAAAAGTTTTAACTAAGTTTGCTGGAGAATCTTATGAGTTTAATTTTTCCAAATTTGCCAAAACCCCTTATGAAAATGAATTACCTGATGAGGATTTCAAGGTTGAACAACTGTCTGCTATTTCTCTTGATCCTAACAATGCTTTGGAGCAGTTCATGGAAGATCATGAAAGTAATACCTTTATGGAGGAAAGAAATGATATTGATGAGGTTTTCCTTCGTCAGCCTGAGTTGCTTATGCATATTTTACCCATGGAAGATTTGGGTACCACACTACCACCCAAAAAGGGGATCATGTTTTCGACTTAAAACCTTTACCTGATGATCTTAAATATGTTTATCTTGATGATAAGAAGATATATCCTGTTATTATTCGTTCTAAAATTTTAGAGAAGGAAGAAGAAAGGATATTGGAGGTATTGAAGAAGCACTGAGGAGCTATGGGTTATACTCTTGATGATTTAGGAGGAATTTCTCCCACTATATGTCAGCATGCTATTAATATTGAGCCTGATGCAAAACCAGTTGTTGAGCACCAGCGCCGTCTAAATCCTAAAATGAAGGAAGTGGTAAGAAATGAGGTATTAAAACTCCTTGATGGTGGTATTATTTATCCTATTGCTGATAGCAATGGGTTAGCCATGTTCATTGTGTTCCCAAGAAAGGGGGAATTACTATTGTGCCTAATGAGGATAATGATCTTATACCCCAGAGAGTAGTGGTTGGGTATAGAATGTGCATTGATTTTAGAAAGATTAATGAAGTTACTAATAAAGATCATTATCCTTTGCCCTTTATTAATCAAATGCTTGAGAGGCTGTCCAAAAAGACTCACTTTTTCTTTCTTAATGGTTATTCTGGGTTTTCTCAAATCGCGGTGAAAGCACATGACCAGGAGAAAACCAATTTCACTTGTCCTTATGGTACTTATGCTTATAGGGGTATGCCTTTTGGTTTATTTAACGCTCCTGCTACTTTTCAGATATGTATGTCTACTATCTTTCATGGTTTTTGTGAAGAAATTGTAGAGGTTTTCATGGACGATTTTTCCGTCTATGGAACTTCTTTTGATAACTGTTTGCACAACCTTGATAAAGTTTTGCAGAGATGTGAAGAAACCAACCTTGTTCTTAACTGGGAGAAATGTCATTTCATGGTTAATGAAGAAATTGTTCTTGGACATAAGATCTCTGAAAGAGGCATTGAAGTTGACAGAGCCAAAATTGAAGCAATTGAGAAGATGCCTTGTCCTAGGGATATCAAAGGTATTCGTAGTATCCTTGGTCATGATGGTTTCTATAGGAGATTTATTAAAGATTTCTCCAAAATTTCAAAGCCCCTTACTAATCTTCTTCAAAAGATGTACCATTTGTTTTTGATGATGATTGTAAGGAAGCTTTTGAAACTTTGAAGAAAGCTTTAACAACTGCTCCTATAGTCCAACCATCTGATTGGAGTTTACCTTTTGAAATCATGTGTGATGCTAGTGAATTTGCTATGGGTGCTATCCTTGGACAATGTATTGACAAAAAGTTGAATGTTATTCATTATGCCAACAAGACTCTAGATGTTGCTCAAAAGAATTATGCTACTACTGAAAAAGAGTTCTTAGCTATAATATTTGCTTGTGATAAGTTTAGACCTTATATTGTTGATTCTAAGGTTACTATTCATACTGACCATGCAGCTATTAAGTACCTTATGACAAAGAAGGACGCTAAGCCTAGGCTTATAAGGTGGGTGTTGCTTTTGCAAGAGTTTGATCTACATATTGTGGATAGGAAAGGTGTTGATAATCCTATTGCTGATAATTTATATCGTTTGGAAAACATTTCTTTTGACCCTTTGACTGTTAATGATAATTTTCCAAATGAGCAGTTAGCTGCAATAAGGGTAAGCCCACATGATAATCCTTGGTATGCTGATTATGCTAACTTTATTGTTTCCAAGTATTTGCCTCCAACCTTTACAGCCTAGCAAAGAAGGAAATTCTTCTATGATCTAAGGCATTACTTTTGGGATGACCCACACCTATATAAGGAAGGAGTAAATGGCATTATGAGAAGATGTGTTCCAGAATTTGAACAACAAGAGATATTGAGAAAATGTCATGGAAGTGCTCATGGAGGACATCATGCTGGGGATAGGACTGCACAGAAGGTTTTACAATCTAGATTTTATTGGCCTACTCTATTTAAAGATGAAAGGAAGTTTATCTTATCCTTTGATGAATGCCAACGAGTAGGTAACATCTCTAGACGCAATGAAATGCCTATGAATTATTCTCTTGTTATTGAACCTTTTGATTGTTGAGGATTCGACTTTATGGGGCATTTTCCTCCTTCAAAAGGGTATACTCATATTCTTGTTGTTGTTGACTATGTTACAAAGTGGGTAGAAGCCATACCTACAAGCAGTGCTGATGGTAAGACCTCTTTGAAAATGCTCAAAGATGTCATTTTTCCTAGGTTCGGTGTACCTAGATATCTCATGACTGATGGAGGCTCCCATTTTATTCATGGGGGTTTTAGAAAAAACTCTCGCTAAGTATGATGTAAACCACAGAATAGATTCAGCTTATCACCCCAAACTAGTGGGCAAGTAGAACTTTCAATAGGGAAATTAAATCTATCTTGCAGAAGACTGTCAATAGGTCTAGAAAAAATTGGGATAAAAAGTTGAATGAGGCTTTGTGGGCTGATAGAACTGCTTATAAAAATCCTATGGGGATGTCTCCTTACAAAATGGTTTATGGGAAATCTTGTCACTTGCCTTTAGAATTAGAACACAAAGCTTATTGGGCAGTGAAAGAGTTGAATAGAGATTTTAGACCTGCTGGTGAGAAAAGGCTGCTCAATTTAAGTAATCTGGATGAGTGGAGAGGGGAAGCTTATGAAAATGCTAGGCTCTTTAAGGAAAAAGTAAAAAGATGGCATGATAGGAGAATTCTCAAAAGGGAGTTCCATGTTGGTGAGAAAGTTCTTTTGTATAGGTCTCGTCTGAGATTTTTTGCAGGGAAACTACTCTCCAAATGGGAAGGACCTTTTGTTATCAAGGAAGTGTACCGTTCAGGTGCCATAAAAATCTCTTCTATGAAGGATGACACAACACAGGTGGTTAATGGTCAAAGACTAAAACATTATATTTCTGGAGATTCTTACAATGAAGAAGTGGATGTCATTCAAATGGTGACTCCAGAAGAATTTATTAAGAACCAAACACCAGAAACTGCAGAGTTCGTCTTTGAATAGGTAAAAGTGGTGAAAACAGAAGGTTTGTGAAACTCCAATCTTTTTATATTTTTGATTCTTTTAATACATAAGGGAAGTTACAAGATGAAATTGGAGAGCAAACGGAGCCCGGGGTGGACAAACCCACCCCAGGCGCGGGCCTAGCCTGGTCGCGCCTGAGGGGGGTGTTCCACCCTCAGACTCTGTCTCCGCTTCATTTCCGCTCAAAACTTTCCTTATGCATTGAAACTTCGTAATATATAACCCCCCAGATCCCCCGAGGTTCGTGCATCGTGTTCTCGTCGTGTTTTCGTTTCAATCTGTTTCTGTCAGGAAATTTTCTCAAGTTTAGAGCACCATGGCCTCCGCCATTGACAAAGACAAGAAGCCCGTGGAGATAGAGTTGTAAGAACACCACCACCGAAGGAGTGATTCGTCATCAGGTTTGGCATCCCCTTGGCTTGTCCCAAGCTTGGGGGAGTGCCGCGGTAACACCACCATTATATTTCATATTTTACCTTTTTAGTGGATTCATATCTGTGGTAGAGAGGTTATCTTATAGTTTGGTTTGCATATGGAAGTATCTCTCCTTTAGTTGATTACCTATGAATCCCTTGGTGTGAGTGCCTTTATTGGAATATTAATGAGAAGTCCCATCTTTACTTTTTGCACTTCTTATTTTTAGTTTGCAATCTCTATTATATGACGAATCTTGTTGTTTAGTATTGGCACCACTTTGGGATCATCAAGGGGATCTAAATTGGTTTGGGCAAACCAAGTTCTGGTCAGTGGCATTAATGAAAATGAAAAAGAAAGAAAAAGCTTACAGGTATTTTGTATCATTTGTTTTCTTTCTTGTTGGATCATAACCTTAGTATTCTTTATTTAAGATTCTTTTGTGTCTTCAAGGAAGATTGCATGTTTGGCTTTATTACTTGTATGTTTGCTTGCTTCTTTCAACTCTCTTTCTTGCTACCCTGCTAGCCAAAAACCTATTTTGAGAAGGCATACTTCTCATGTTTCCAAAACCCTTTTGAACCAAAAACTCTTGCCACTTGTGTCCACCATATCTACCTAATAGCTATTGCTATTCCTAGCAAATTCTCAAGCTTCATCTACCTTTTGAATTAAAAAGTATTTTGTTATGTGAAAAATAGTTAGTAAAGCTCTCACGAACTTGATGGCACACTTTATTTACTTGTCCCTAATAAACTTGAACCATTGTGGACATCAAAGTTGTATATGCTTGCATATATATGTTGGGATTAGCAGAACCGTGCTGTCACGGGGAACGTTTTCAACATTGCACTTGTACCTTGTCGTACATAGTTCATATCGTGCTCTTTTGTCTATGGATGTTAACAGTGTGAAATAAAGGGGGGACTTGTAAGTCCATGGAGTTTGTATTCTGTGTTAAGAGAAACGCCTGGGCCGCTAGCCTAAGCCATGCTTAATCATGGTGGAAACTTGCAGCATCACCATAGTGAGTCATCTATGAAGCATACTCAATAAAAGCTATACACATGGTAAATAAAAAGATTGCTGAGATGCTCATTGTCTACTTGCCTTGTCATTTTGGTTATGGGAAAGCTCCTGTACCATGTGCATGGGGTACCCCGTTGGCGGTTCTCAATGATATGCAAATACTTACAATGACAAGAACTTACCTGGACCAAAAGTTGAGTATGCATGAGGAGTCGCCCTCATATTCAAGGGACATGAGATTGCCAACTTATATTTCGTCAAGCATATACTCCATCTTTGTTCACTTTAACCTTAATCATCTAAAGATGCTTATGATAGGGGCAATGAGGGCTCAAAGCTAGTAAGTACCATAATCTTTTGGAAGATCTTTATGACTTGTAATCCCTGCTACCCTCTAAAAAGGGACCTTTCTACCAGTTAGCAGTTGAGTCAGTAAACCTACTTCCTCTCTATCTCCAGCAAGCTTTTGAGTTGTTGTGTTTCAAGCATTCATATAGTGATTTATTCAATCATGTTCTTCATCTTCTTTGTTTGCACAAAACTCTTATCTATTGAGTATTACTTTGAAAGCAAAGTGTGCTCCTGTTTTGAAACTTCTACAAAAAACTTTTGTGAAACTGTCTGCCAAGTGTTCTCTGACCAAGAACAAGTTTGCCAATTCCAATTATGATTTATCTTTATGCATCTCTATTGTGACTGATGTACTTGGCTGCAAGCTAAGTTATATAATGGTGAGTGCTTTCTTCTATGAGTTGTGCAATGGTAAGTGTGATGCTTCTTGTTTGTATTCTTTTATCGACACTTCACTCGATAAACATGTGGACATGTTTACTGAGCTCAATATTCGCTTGGGGACAAGCGAAGTCTAAGCTTGGGGGATTTTATACGCCCAATTTGCATCACCTTTGTATATCATAATTTACCTCTATTCATTGATATTTGTCTTATTATGAGGTATTACTTATGGGTTTTCATCTGTTTATGCATGATG
The DNA here is from genome assembly GCA_030063025.1 of Avena longiglumis. NCBI lineage: Eukaryota > Viridiplantae > Streptophyta > Magnoliopsida > Poales > Poaceae > Avena > Avena longiglumis. The sequence continues at coordinate 143,015,257 of CP125978.1, read as the reverse complement.
GATGATTCCTGCAGGATGGACTGTCGGAGTATGGATTCTGATGGAAAAGACGGCATTTTGGTGCAATTTCGCGAAGATCAGAAAAATACCAGAAAAATATGGAAACATATTATTTTATCGGAAGACGAAGGAAGCCAGAAGGAGGAGCGAAGAGGGGCCTTAGGGGGCCCACACCCCCTAGGCACGGGCCCACCTGACCCCACACCTAGGGTGGGTTTGGCCCACTTGTTCGGCCTCCGACTCCGCCCCTTCGCCTATATCTTCCCTACGAAACCCTAACACCAGGAGAGCGACCGCAGATAGACTTCCGCGGCCTCTCGGGGGCGGAAAACACCGAGGGAGAAAGATCTCTCCGGCAGACAGATTTCTGCCGGGGGAATTCCTTCCCGAAGAGGGGAAACCGTTGCCATCAACACCGTCATCAAGCTAGGCTTCATTGGGATCATCATCATCAACACCCACATCATCATCTTCACCAGCACCATCATCACCACTCCGTCTCGCTGTAACAATTGTGTTGGACATTACTTAGTTCATTAGGGGAAACTTTCCCGGTGTTGATTACCATTGTAGTTGATGCTTGTGAGTGGAACCATTGGATTATTGTTTATGTTCAGATTGTTATCCATTATCATATCATCTTTGATCTTGATCCATATGATGTCTTGTGAGTAGTTCGTTTAGTTCTTGTGGACATGGGAGAAGTCATGTTGTTAGTAGTGAATCTGTGATGAGTTATTATTCAATGGTCTAGTATTTAAGTTGTGGTGCTATTCTTCTAGTGGTGTCATGTGAACGTCGAATACATGATACTTCACCATTTATGGGACTAGGGGAATGCATTTTGTATTTGGCTACTAATATGTGGTGTTGCCGGAGTGACAGAAACCTGAACCCCCGTTAGGACACCTTTGCACAAGGGATTGTAGGATCTCAGAGTTTAAGGTTGTGGTTAGATTTATATATTAATTACTTTCCTATAGTTACGGATGTTTGCAGGGGGTTTAATCACAAGTATATATTAGTCCTAGTAAGGGCAGTATGTTAGCACAGGTTCACCCATACAACACTTACGAACACCAAAGAAGAGTACTCAGCTATTTGCAGCGAAAGCACTTGACAGAATCCCCATGTGTCCTCGAGAACGTTTGGTCCTTATAAGTATTTCCACCGGCTTCTCCTTTGCTAATAAAGGATTGGTCCACTTGGTCTGTTTGTTTGTTACTTCTGTTACTTGCTCTTTGTTTTGTTGCTTTGTCAGAAAACCACTAAAAATCCGTTTGCTAAGTATTCATAGGGATTTCCTGCTCCATACCACTGTTCAGCACCTTCTGCTCCTCGTTGGGATCGACACTCCTATTTATCAAAAGTACTACGATACACCCCCTATACTTGTGGGTCATCAGTAAGCATGGGGGACAATCAAATAATGTAAGGGAAAAAGAGTTACTATCATTAGAAGGTAGGCATGGGTAGATAATCCGTTCTTCCTCCTTTTGTTCATCATTCTCCTCCTCTTTTTCATCTAATGAGCTTCTAGTTTTAACAATTTCTTCTTCCATAGGCTCCTGCAAGGCATTAGACTCTTCCATTTGTGGAAAGCATCTATTAAAATATTCAAGAATATAGCCATTTTATTCCTTGTAATTATCAAAGAAAAATTTAAGTATCTCATAAACCTCATATTCATAAGGTGCATCATCAGTATTTTCAAGCAAACTGGCAAGTTAAAATGAACCCTTGAAGGCAATAAATTATTCAATTTGTTCCACATCATAAAAGCTATAATTTCCTTTAACATAATGGGATATGGTAACATTATCATTATACTCACATTGAAAAGGGAGGTGTTTATACCTCCTACATTAACAAGCTTTATCAAAGCAATAAGTAACATTATAAGTAGAGCACACCTCTCTAGCAATATTATTTAATTTATCAATTTGTGTCCATAAGTGTTTCCCTTTTTGTGAAAAACGGTGTTCCTTATAATAATAGTTTTCTTCTTCTGTGAACCCTCCTTGCCAATAAGAAATAGTTTCAAAGAAACCATCCATTGATAGAAATCATGACCAAGCAAGGCAATAATAGACCAGCAACTAGAGCAGGAACTAATTTTGTTGTGTTTTTTATAAGAGAAAGCAAACTAAAATAAACTAATTTTTTTGGAGTTTTTGATAAAAAGAGGCAAACAAAACCAAGCAAAAGAAACTAAGAAAACCAAAAAAAAAGTAAAGAGAAAGGTTGTGGAGGACTCCCCTTGTGAAGAAGTCCTTAGCCTCCCCGGCAACGGCGCCAGAAAGTCTTGATGCGTGTTGATGCCCCGTTGGGAAACCCCAAGAGCAAGGTATGATGCAGCACAGCAGCAAGTTTTCCCTTAGTAAGAAACTGAGGTTATCGAACCAGTAGGAGGAAGGAAACATCTCAAAGGTGTTGCAATAAACGTGGAAACCTGCACAACACAAACTCAAGACTTTGCCCCAACTAAAAGTGAGGTTGTCAATCTCACTGATTGCTGTAACAAAGGATTAACTGTATGGTGTGGAAGGTGATGATGGTTTGCAGCAAGTAAACAGTAACAGTGGAAGATGTATCAATGGTAAAGATTGGACCGGGGTCCATAGTTCACTAGAGGTGTTCTCCTTAGATAAGCAAACATGACATGCTGGGTAAACAAATTACAGTAGGGCAATTGACAAGACTGAGCAAGGCATAACAATGCAATACTAGACATAAAGATCCTATGATATTCGATTGGGCAATACAACAATATACATAGACCGCCATCCAACTGCATCTATGACTAGAAGTCCACCTTTGGGTTATCATCTGAACCCCCTCCAGTATTAAGTTGCAAGCAACAGACAACTTCTTAAAGAAAAGTGTGTAAGGTAAACAATCCACTTGTTGCATGAACAAGCGAGCGTTGTTTTCTCCATAGTGGCAACAACACATCTACAACCGTAGAGATTTCTGTCACTTCCCTTGATTAAGTAGAGGCATGAACCCACTATCGAGCATAAATACCTCCTCTTGGAGTCACTAGCAACTACTTGGCCAAGATAGCTACTAACAATAGAGAGCATGCAACATCACATACAACACAGACATGATAGAATCAATAAGACAAAACCATTAATCAATCTTACATAGTAATCTTAATCTCCATTGGATCCGCGCAAACAACATGCTTGATTACAAATAGATTAGATCTTGATCATGAACGGAGCTCACAAGATCTAGACATGAAAGCACAAGGAGGAGATACAACCATCTAGCTACTACATGGACCCGTAGTCCAAGGTGGAACTACTCACGCTTCATACCGGAGGCTGGCATGATGAAGAAGAAGCCCTCCCGGATGATCTCCCCTCCGGAAGGGTGCCGGGAAGAGCTTCAGATCCCCCGATCTAGGGGCGATGGTGGCGGCGGCTACATAAGTTTTCGTGGAATATTGATCGGGTGCCTAGGGTTTTGGCATCATGGGGCTTTTATAGGCGAAGAGGCAAGGCAGGGGGGCCACCAGGGTGACTGCACCCCCCAGGCGCGGGGTGGGCCCACCCACGTGGCTAGGGGGTGTGGCCCCCTGGTAGGTCTCCTCCGTCTCATATTCCGGCTTCGTGTTACCCACAGCAAAATATTGACTTTGGCTTTTTTACCCATCCAATTTCGAGAATATTGATTTTCTACCTTTTTGGAACCAAAACCAGAATAAAAAGGTCAACTGGCACAGTGGCGTCTTGTTAATAGGTTAGTACCAGAAAACATATGAAAACACCTCAAAGTGTGGACAAAGCAAAGCAAAGTAGATACTAAACAAGAATCGAACATCAAAAATTATAGACACGTTTCCGACGTATCAGTCATCACTCGGGAAATTGAGAATGTTCTTTCAAGATATTTGGACACTCACACCGATGACATTTTTTACTACAAGAAGATGCACCCATCAACCTCAGAAAAGACATTTAATTCAAGAGCAATGTACCGCGCTGAATTGTACCTCAAGTTTGACCTAATTTCGTTAAATCGGCAAGTCAGTGAGGTGTGTGAAGTTAGGTAGGAAGCTTGAAAATGGAACTATAAGAAACTGTGGTCCACTTTGTGTGATGATTTGGGCGCGGTTGCATTTTATTGTAATCATGGTAGGTCCCGTAGGAGCTAGGTGCTTCAGTTAACATGGTCGGTGGAAGTACAAGTTACATCAAGGACCTCATAAAAATGAAAATTACATCCAAGTCCATGACCTTACCACAAGGTCCCTAAACTATGCAGATAAGAGTGGTTTGAGGTTTGTGAATACTAGCATTCATTGTGCTAAAGACTATCAATAGAATCTTCTAGATGCTAAGAATGGAAAAGAAGGTCCAACAATTAGCAATGTTTGGATTTGCCAGTATTGATCCAACGGTCAATGTTAAAAGTTATCCTTACACTATATAGTGCTATGGTATTGTAAGAGATAAGACAAGATAAAGATAATATAAGAATTACTACTGCGAATGGCCGGTCTTTTGAATAGCCTTTCCCTCCCGATGTTTGGGATGAGTGAAAATTTCAAAACCGGAAAATTTTGTATTTTATTGGCCGCCAAGGACCAAAGCTAGGTCGAAGTTTGAAAACACATAAAACTTGGGAATCACATGTCGGTCCACTATATATATGTGAGAAAGCTTGGCTTGTGGCATTCAGGTCCACATTCTCTAGACTTTCTTTTCGGAAAGGAACAAATCTCGTCATCACTCAGGAAGTTAAGAATGTTCTTTCCTGATAGTTCAAAAGTCACAACGAGGGCATCATTTACAAAAAGAAGATGCATGCATCACCTTCAAAAGGACAATTAATTCAAGAGAAATATGTCGCGCTTACTTGTTGCTCAAGTTTGACATAATTTCGTTAAGTTGTCAAGATGAATAATCTTAGCAAGAAGTTGAACCTGTTGTCAAAATTCTTGGTGTCGGTTTGTGATATATTAAATGACCCCTCGATGGTTACCTCCAAAAAATATTCACAAAACTTTTAAGGGATTTATATTTTTGTGCCCTTGGTTCCTTAGTTGTACTCACTTTTCCCCAGCCGCTTAGCTTTTCCTCACTTTTGCCCATCTCATATTATGAAACTCTCACACAGTCTGAAACTCGCTGTCCGTCAGCCTTGCCGTTACATGCTGACAAGTGAGGGCGCATTCAGTCAGGTCCCGTAGTGGACCCTTGCTGTTACGTGCTGACAAGTGGGACTGCGGTCTGTCAGGTCCCGTAGTGGACCCTTGTCGTTACATGCTGACAAGTGGGGACGCGTTAAGTAGTTTCCCGTAGTGGACACCTCTGTCCACTTATCCAGATTAGCATGGGATCCATAGCTTATCCATGTGAGCGTCGGACCCATAGCTTATCCACGTGATCCATCCCCTCGCCCGCGCCCATGCCGTTTCCTCCCCTCTCTTCTTCTTCGGCGATGATGGACCTTCTCCAGAAATGGCGGCCCTTTGTCGAGCTTCACTTCGGCCTCCCGTTCGTTCTGGATGTAGTATGGTGTCATCATGTTGACCTGTATGAAGGATGACAATGGAAACCATGCGTAGAGAATGTTAGATCTCGCACCAAAATGTTCCGATTAGACGGGGGCGCTTGCTGTGGAGAATGCGGCCGACCAGCCGTTCCGGTGATTTAATTGGTTTATCGAGTTAATGTCTCGACTACAATCAAGTGAAAGAGTGTTTATAATTAATAAATAGGGAGATGGATGTATAATAAATAAGAAAGTGACACAACTCTTGAACACTTTCAAATTAAAAAAATTATACAACTCTTAATGTACAAGAGTGTTTATAATTCACACAACTCTTGAACACTTTCAAATTAAAAAATTATACAACTCTTAATGTAAAAGAGTGTTTATAATTGACACAACTCTTAAACACTTTCAAATTAAAAAAATTATACAACTCTTAATGTAAAAGAGTATTTATAATTGACACAACTATTTAACACTTTCAAATTAAAAAAATTATACAACTCTTAATGATAAAGGGGTTAACCTCTTGGGTGGCCCGATCTTCACGGATGTCGTGGTCAAATAGATGGGAAAGCGAGGGGAAAGGGAGAAGGTAGCGAAAGTGAACACACACCTCGCGAAGAACACGATGAACACACGCAAACTCACACGATACAAGGCCAATTTCTCCTGAACGGCGGCCACCGGTACGATAGAATCCTCGCAAGGAAAGATCGGTCAACATGCTCCCTCAAATCCACATCGGAGAGGGAAGAACACCTTGGGGAGGGTCTTGACAACTTGGGGACGAGACACCGAACTCCAAGGCCTTGTTCAATGATGGATGCTTGATGCAAAGTCCAATCGAGGTTGGTGATGATAGTCGATCCCCTTGGTAAAGGGGATGAGGCAAAACTAGAGATTCCACAATGGGGGTTGTCTTTAGTCTATCATCTATGCCTAATGGGTACATGAGGGGTGGGAGCTCTATTTATAGGCCAGCCACTAAACAAGGGGGTAGTTTGGGAATAAACTAGGCAAAGGGGTAAGTAAAGGGAATATTCCAGGGCATCAAACCCTGATCCGCGCCAAGACGGGAAGTTCCAGCGGTAAGTCCGGCGGCGCCAGATCGGGCTCCGAGATTTCCGGTCGTCGCCGGATATTCCGGTCACGCTCCGAAAGGACTCTTTGTAAGGGATTCTGGCCGTGGTTCCGGTCGACCGGTCCTGGCGCCTGGGATTCCGGCGGTGATCTCGGTTCGTCGGGGCTATCGCCGGAGATTGCGGCGGTGGCTCCGGTTCACCGGTCCTGTCGCCGGTTCTAGCTGGAGCTTCTTCCGTGTCCTCTTCCAAGCCTCCGTCTTGTCGGTCGTGAGTCCTCGGGCTTCCTCCCTCATCTCCGTACTCGTCGGTGTGAACCTATCATGATCATAGGATTTAGAATGAAGTAGTATACCATTCAATAGGGTAGGAGGTGGGATCTCAAAGAGGATAGGATTCACCTTTGGTGTCCATGACGACTTGGCATAAGTTGGAGACCTTGATGTGGCAACGACAGTAGGTCGGGCTGCATCAGCTCCGCCCCCTTCAAAAAGAGTCGTCCTCGACTCTACATGCTCATCACAAAGTAGAAGAGGTCGAGAGACCTTCTTGATCCCGGGGTTCACCATATAGTCGTCCTCGGAAAGATTGACTTGACAACACTTCAATGTTCATTCACCTTCCATGAAGCCTACAAAGCTCACAACAAAAGCGAAGCAACACTCAAAGTGTAGCCAATTCATGAAGATTATAGCACGAGTCCTCAAGTAGAAGGAAGTCACCTTACCTTGTAGAGATAGCTCGATGAAGGGTATCCATAGGTAACTCTCTTTGGTTCTTCTTGTCAACCCATGGTTGGTAGGGGTTAACGTGTATGCATTTGTACCTTCATTGTAAGATCCCACCTTTATAAAGGTAAAGATCCCTGTGATTGCAATGCTAGTCCCTGGATCAATTGCTAGCATCCACAGTTTAAGATGAAGTACACAGAAACAAAGGTCATTATTGCATCGTCATTCCAGAGATAACATAATCTTTTACAACTCCATAGCCATAGGCTAGTACATGAGTTTATCATAACAATATAAATAAAAGTCTTCATCTTCATGTGCCACAGGCAAGCATGTTGAGTGTAGACTCATAACCCCTAATCATCATCAGAGTAACCTGCAACATCACAAGTTACAGCCACAGTGGGTCAATACATTGGAATAGCATTGTCAAGTGATACCTTAGTACAATATTAGTATCTAGTTACTACATGAATTTGGATAAGTGTAGCTTAGGCTTGCTTTGCTCAAAATAGATTTTACCTATCAGTTGAAAACACTAAGTTTTGGCAAAAACTTACCCAAGGAACCACCAATAGAAATTGGTGAACCTTCACCCTTGTTCAACCCCAAGTTTTAACTTAGAAAATTGGGATGAGGAGATTCTTGATAGCTTCCATGTATTGATGCTCAAATTGTCCATTACCGGGGACACGGCTAAGTACTTAGTTTCTTCCATCTGCAGAGGTGGTGCACTTTCCCTACAAGACTTGATTTTCACCAAGACAAGACCTTTCAGAAGCCTTCCCTTAGACCAAATGGACACGTTCCAACCTATCATCCCACTACCACCAACTGTCCAAATGGCTAAGTTATTGCAACCTATATGATCCAGGCAGAGCTTCTTAACATTTGGAATCTCAAATCCCTTTGTTCCTGGGTGGCATTCCACAAGTGAGATACACAAGGTAAACCATAGAAATGGGCCTTGTGTAACCACTCAACACAAACCATTCTTTCCATTCCACCCAGGTGTTTCATTCACTTAGTTGTTTTATTAAGCAAAACATAAGTCAAAGACTTAGAAATATTTTTCATAGCATGCATATATAATCCACCCTTGGTTACTACTGGCTAGGCTAAGCATGGTAATAGCAAGTATCTTAACTTAGAGAAAATTCTAACAATTCTACAACTACTAGGATTTCCCAAGCATAGCATATAGATACTTAGCAAAATTATTCATGCAAGCCCTATACAAAATATTTCTAATGCATAGTCAAAATATTGGGATAAAAATATGAAGCACCACTTGCCTTGGTAGTTGGGGCAGTAGCAACAATCCTCACAATCACAATCACCACTAGAACCAAAATCTACACATAAAATGATAGCACCAAATTCACATATCAAAATAAACAAGCAAAAATATATGAATGCATGCAAATGCCATGTGATGATTTTCTAAGCCCAACAAGACAAGTAAATAGTACTGAACCTCAAACAAAACAATTATACACTAAAAAAACTTTATTTGTCCTTTAAAACATTTTTAAATATATTTTTATACACCACATAAGCCTACAAATGTCTCTGCAAAAACAACCAATTTTACAGAAGCAATTTATTAAACAAAGTGCATGGTCTGATAGAATTCTTTCTCCTGATTCCAATGATATAAAATTTACAAAATTTGAACGTGTGGTCAAAAGTTATGAATTTTGCAAGTTTAAACATCTAATAGATCTAAATCCAGATTTTTAAATCAAATTACAGCCATGCGGCGCTTTCTGATTGGTTGATACCATTTCGGCTGGATCGATCAACGTGAGCCGTTGGATTTAAGTGGCAGCGCACGGCCAGATCTACGCATACCGGTTCGATTAAGTGATCTATTCCTGCGCATTGGATCTAGATCTAACGGCTACGACGCAAGCGACCAAAGACTGGCGACGTCAATGGGTGCTGGCGGTGGCGGCGCTTCTACCGGCGATGCTCCGGTGATTCCAGAGGGGGCTAAGGGTTGAGCAGTGGCTTACCAGACTCACGTGAACACGACGGTGCTCAAGGTGTCGCTGGCGTGCGCGAGGGCTTGCTGTAGAGGCTGTTGGGGCTCGTCGGAGATGGAGATAGCGCCGGGTTTTCTCAGTCGGCGACGTTTCTGGCCACCCTAGCACAAACCGAGGGTATCAGCGTGTGCACAACGCTCAGGCGAACCTGACAGGGTCAAGGAGATGGCATGGGGTGGTCGGGTTTTAGCTAAATCTCTCTCCGGAGTTGGAGACGGCATCGGATGCCCACGGTGCTCATCGAAGTCGACGCTCTGAATCGCAATCAGATGAATAAAGGGTATTAGGAGGTGCGCAAGGAATAGGGTATCATCTCATAGTGAATCAAGAGTGGGCGCGAGCACGAGGCTTACCGGATGTAAGATCCCTCCCTTTATAAAGGTAAGGATCCCTGTGATTGCAATGCTAGTCCCTGGATCAATGCTAGCATCCACAGTTTAAGATGAAGTACACAGAAACAAAGGTCATTATTACATATCATTCCAGAGACAAACATAGTCTTTTACAAACTCCATGGCCACATGCCTAATACAAGAGTTCAAATATATAATAAGATAAATAAGTCTTCATCTTCATGTGCCACAGGAAAGCATGTTGAGTGTAGACTCATAACCCCTAATCACCATCAGAATAACCTGCAACATCACAAGTTACAGCCATAGTGGGTCAATACATTGGAATAGTATTGGCAGGTGATACCTTAGTAGAATATTAGTAGTCTAGATACTATATGCATTTTGGCTAAGTGTAGCTTAGGCTTGCTTTGCTCAAAATAGATTTTACCTATCAGTTGAAAACACTAAGTTTTTCTTTCACAAAACTTTCCCAAGGAACCACCAATAGACATTGGTGAACCTTTACCCTTGTTCAACCACAAGTTTTAACTTAGAAATTGGGATGAGGAGATTCTTGATAGCTTCCATGTCTTGATGCTCAAGTTGTCCAATACCAGGGACATGGCTAAGTACTTAGATTCTTCCATCTACAGAGGTTGTGCACTTTCCCGACAAGACTTGATTTTCACCAAGACAGGACCTTTCAGAAGCCTTCCCTTAGACCAAATGGATGCGTTCCAACCTATCATCCCACTACCACCAACTATCCAAATGGCTAAGTTATTGCAACCTATGTGATCCAGGCAGAGCCCTTATTGCCATGTGGTTGCACTAGAAGCTTCTTAACATTTGGAATCTCAAATCCCTTTGTTCCTGGGTGGATTTCCACAAGTGTGATACACAAGGTAAACCATAGAAATAGGCCTTGTGTAACCACTCAACACAAACCATTCTTTCCATTCCACCCAGGTGTTTCATTCACTTAATTGTTTTATTAAGCAAAACACAAGTCCAAAGACTTAGAATATTTTCACATAACATGAATATATAACCACCCTTGGTTGCTACTAGATAGGCTAAGCATGGCAATGGTAAGCATCTTAACTTAGAAATTTCTAGCAATTCTACAACCACTAGGATTTCCCAAGCATAGCATATAGATCAAAATATTCATGCAAGTCCTATACAAAATATTTCTAGTGCATAATTGAAAACATAGGTATAAAATCATGAAGCACCACTTGCCTTGGTAGTTTGGATAGTAGCAACAATCTTCACAATTACAATCACTATTTGCACAAAAATCTACACATAAAATAATGGCACCAAAATCACATACAAACTATATACAAAAAAATATATGAATGCATGCAAATGCCATGTGATGATTTTTCTACACCAAACAAGACAAGTGAATAGTACGGAAACATAAACAAGCCCAAGATATTCAAACTAAACTTTATTTGATCCTTCAAACATTTTTCAAATAATTTATATAATCAAAATAAGCCTACACAAGTTTCTGCATAAACAACCATTTTTCCAGAGGCAAAATATTAAACACATTGCATAAACAGAAAGGATTTTCTCCCCTGATTCCAATGATATAAATTTTTTAAAATTTGAACGTGTGGGTCAAAAGTTATGAATTTTACAAGTTTGGTTAACTAATAGATCAAATTTTCTGTTTTAAATTCAAACAGAGGCCACGTGGCGCTTTCTGATTCGCTGGTACCGCTTCGCGCGGATCGACTACCGTGGACCGTCAAATCTAACTTAGCTCGTACGGCTCGGATCGTCACTTACCTCTTCGATGCAGATCTAATCTAGAGCGATGGATCTAGATCCTATGGCTGCTAAGCAAGCGACCAAGGATGGGCAGCGCGCGACGGTGGCTGGCGGCGACGCGCTCGGGAGGTAGTGTTGCCGGCGATGCAGGAATCGAGAAAGGTAGTGGTATAGCTCACCGAGTTCACGTGATGACGCTTGTGCTCGAGGTGTTCTTCGTTGGCGAAGGGGCGCGCAGTGGAGGTCGCTGGGGATCGTCGGAGTTGTGTGTGGCGTCGGCTGCTTGCATATGTCGATGTTGCCGAGGCTCTGGGTCGCCCTAGCATGAGTCAGTTGCATTAAGGGGTGCGCAAGTCTACGGCGAACACTACTGGATCAAGGAGAATACAAGGGGCGGTCGGATTATACCTCAATTGCTCGTCGGTTCTGTCACTTGCGGCCGTGAACAGAGACGGCAAGCTGGGTCATGAGAAAACAAACGGAAGGTATCAGGGAACGCGCAAGAACTTGGTGTTCATGATTGTTTGAACCAGAGGAAGGGGGCGGTCGGAGCTCACCGGAATCGGTCGCCGGAGGTCGTCGTTGCTACGGGGTTCTGAGCTCGAATGCGCGCAGCCTGGTGGCGGAGTGAGCGAGGAAAGTGGGGGAAAATGACCGCGGCGGCGAGGGGTTTAAGTAGCCAGAAGCGGGGCGAAGATTTCACGCTGAATCAATGGAATTTAAGTGAGTTTTAATGGCGGCGTCACTGCACGGTGGTAACGGCGGGGCGGTGTCTGCGCGCGAGAAATTGGGGAAGACGACGCTGATGTGGAGAGGGCCCAGTGCTCAATGGCTGCGGGGCTGGTTCGTTGCGGGTGAGAAGAGGCAGAGAGAAGAGTGGCCCGGGTGGGCTGCTTTGCTTGTTGGGCTGGATTGGTGGCGCCAGGCCCAGTTGGGTTCCTAATTCCTTTTCTTTTTCTAAGTTGAATTTCAGGAATCTTTTCAAATGAAATCAAATGCATTTAAATTCCAAACCTTTTCTAGATTTTTTCAAAGTGTAAACTTCATAATATTGAACATAAAACCTTGTTGTCTCATTAAACATGCTTGGTCTTTTTTGAAAAATCAAAATAAACAGTGCTTAGCACTTGATTTGAATAGGTTTTGAAAATGGTTTAAAATCATACTTGTTTTGTAAATTTTTGTCCAAGCCTTGCTCACAACCAAACCAATCCTCTGAACTTACAACAATGGTTTTTAAAACAAATATTTCCTCACTAGAGAGTGGCATTGAAATAATGTTTGTTCACATAAAATGATAGCACCCAGTGCTTCTGTTTTCTTGAAATGAGTTTGAAATTGATCCCTAAATGATATGCATGCATGAATGATATGCAATCTTTGAAAACATGATTTTAGGGATGTTACAAATCTAACCCCCTTAAGGTGAATCTCTCCCTCGAGATTCAGGTTGGCTAGCAAATAGGTGAGGGTGGTCTTTCCGAAGATCATATTCTCTTTCCCATGTTGCTTCTTCTTCGGAATGATGGTTCCATTGAACTTTGCAGAATTTGATAGTCTTAGTCTGAGTAACTCTTTCTGCAGTCTCAAGAATCTTGATGGGTTTTTCCTCATAAGTGAGATCACTTTCCAATTGAACCTCCTCCAAAGGTATAGTATCCTTCAAAGAAGTCTCTTCCATCTCTGGATGGCATTTCTTAAGTTGACTCACATGAAACACATTGTGAACGGCAGACAATGATTCTGGCAATTTAATCTCATAAGATACTTCTCCTTTACGACTCAGAATCTTGAATGGTCCAACATATCTTGGGGCAAATTTTCCTTTGACTCCAAATCTCTTCACTCCACGAAGTGGTGATACTCTAAGATAAGATCTATCACCCACTTCATAGGTGACTTCTCTACGCTTAGGATCTGCGTAGCTCTTCTGTCGGGACTGTGCTATCTTTAATCTGTCCTTAACTAGCTTGACTTTCTCTTCAACCTCTTTGATTAGTTCTGGTCCAAACAAATTTCTTTCTCCCACACCATTCCATAGTAATGGGGTGGTACACTTTCTCCCATAGAGAAACTCAAATGGTGCCATCTCAATACTGGCTTGATAGCTTTTATCGTAAGAGAATTCTGTGTAAGGCAGACTTTCATCCCAACTGGCTCCATAGTCTAGGGCACATGCCCTCAACATATCTTCAAGAATCTGGTTGGTCCTTTCTGTCTGTCCATCAGTTTGAGGATGAAAAGACGTGCTGAATTCCAACCTCGTTCCCAATGACTCATGTAGCTGCCTCCAAAAATGAGAAGTGAATTGAGTTCCCCTATCAGACACAATACTCTTGGGTACTCCATGCAGACATACAATCCTGCTCATGTAGATCTTGGCTAACTTAGCACTTGTATAGGTTGTCTTCACGGGTATGTAATGAGCCACTTTAGTTAGGCAATCCACTACTACCCAAATAGAGTCATATCCCGACCTGGTCATTGGCAATCCGGTGATAAAATCCATGCCAATCTTGTCCCACTTCCAATCAGGAATAGGTAGTGGTTGTAGCAATCCTACTGGTTTCTGATGTTCCGCTTTCACTCTACTCCATACATCACACAAAGCAATATGTTCGGCAATGTCCTTCTTGAGATTATTCCACCAAAATCTTTCCTTCATATCCATGTACATTTTGGTGTTACCCGAATGAATGGAATATGGCGAGTTGTGCGTTTCTTGTAAAATCAGTTTCCGAAGCTCCGGATCTTGAGGAACGCAGATACGTTTTCCATACCATAAAGTACCCTGTTCGTCTTCATGGAATCCTTTGGCTTTTCCTTTGTCAATATTTTCCTTAATCTCTTCAATTTCCTTGTCTGTCTTTTGGGCTTCTTTGATTTTGTCCAACAAAGTGGGTTGAACATCCAATGACATGAGATGTCCTTCAGGCACAATCTCCAATCTAAGATATCTAAATTGGGCACATAGATCATCTGGCAACTCTCCCTTAGTAAGGCCATTCACAAAAACCTTACGGCTTAGAGCATCCGCTACAACATTTGCTTTACTGGGGTGGTATTGCAAACTCAAGTCATAGTCCTTGATGAGTTATAGCCATCTTCTTTGTCTCATGTTGATTTCTTTCTGAGTAAAAATATACTTCAAACTTTTGTGATCTGTGAACACTTCACATCGCTTTCCCAAAAGATAATGCCTCCATGTTTTAAGTGCATGGACAACAGAGGCTAACTCTAAATCATGAGTTGGGTAGTTTACCTCATGAGTTTTGAGTTGTCTCGAGGCATAAGCCACTACTTTCCCTTCCTGCATTAGCACTGCACCTAATCCACGATGAGATGCGTCACAATACACTTGGAAATCCTTCTCTAAATCTGGTAGACATAAGACTGGTGCTGTCACTAGTCTCTTCTTCAATTCTTGGAAACTGAGTTGACATCCTTCAGACCAAGCAAATTTCTTGTCTTTCTTTAGTAACTCTGTCATTGGCTTAGCTATCTTGGAGAAATTCTCAATGAACCTTCTGTAGTATCCTGCCAAGACAAGGAAACTACGAACCTCTTTCACTGACTTAGGGGATTCCCATTCAGTTACAGCTGACACTTTAGCAGGATCAACTGCTACACCATCTCCTGACACAACGTGTCCAAGAAATCCAACTTCATTCAACCAAAACTCACACTTGCTGAATTTGGCATACAGTTTATGCTCTCTAAGCTTCTCAAGTATCAAACGCAAATGTCCTTCATGCTCTTCTTTGCTCTTGGAGTAGATCAAAATGTCATTGATGAAAACGAAAACAAACTTATCAAGGAACTCCATGAACACCTTGTTCATCATATTCATGAAATAAGCTGGTGCATTGGTCAAACCGAATGGCATCACGGTGTACTCATACAATACATACCTAGTGGTGAAAGTTGTCTTTGGTATGTCTTGTTCCCTTATCTTAAGCTGAAAGTAACCTGATCGGAGATCAATCTTTGAGAACACACAGGCTCCTTCTAACTGATCAAACAAGTCATTGATTCTAGGCAAAGGGTATTTGTTCTTGATGGTCACCTCATTGAGTGAATGGTAATCTATGCATAACCTTTGACTTCTATCTTTCTTTTCCACAAACAAAACTGGTGCTCCCCAGGATGAAGAACTTGGTTGAATAAATCCTTTCTGCAACTGTTCTCCAAGTTGTTTCTTGAGTTCTTTCAACTCATCAACTGACATCTTGTACGGTCTCTTTGCTATTGGTCCATATCCTGGTAGCAAGTCAATAAGAAACTCCACATCTCTATCTGGTGGCATTCCCGACAATTCTTCCAGAAACACATCCGGATATTCACTCACAATAGGCACACTGTCTATGCTAACCCCCTTAAGATAATTTAGCTTACTCCTTTTCGATTCAAAGTTGGTCTTGAATCTGATCCTTTTGTTTTCTGGAGTTGTGAGTGAGAAAGTATGGTTGGCACAATCTAGCACTCCCTTGTGCTTAGTCATCCAGTCCATTCCCAAAATTACATCCAATCCTTGGGAGTTTAAGATTATCAGATTAACGGGAAACTTATACTTCCCAAACTCTATGACTAGATCATGACATCCTGAGTTCACTATCATTTCTCCGCCAGGAGAACTTACTTTTATAGGACACCCAATAGTTTCTATCGATAGTTCATTTCTTTCAACAAATGCTCTTGATATGAATGAATGAGATGCACCAGTATCAAAGAGAACAAATGCTGGAACAGAATTGAGTTTGAACTTACCAGCAACAACATCAGGTTCCTCATAGATCTCTTCCACATTGATGTGGTTCACTTGTCCCTTTTGGAAAGGGTTGGGCTTGTTGGGTCCTTCAACTTTCTTTTCTGGGTATTCATTTGCATAATGCCCCATCTTCTTGCACTTGAAACATTCAACCTGACTAAGATCCTTCTTGACAGGCTGGCTTCCACTACCACTTCCATTGTGGTGGTTCTTTTATCCACTTTTGTGATTCTTGTTCTTGTCATTGTCATGACTATGGTGGTGCTTGTTGTCATGATGAAGGTTGTGGTTGTGGTGCTTATTGTACTTTCCAAGCTTGTGGGATCCAGAATTCCCACTATCATCATAATGGGAACGCTTGTGAGACGATCCCGACCTGTGCTTGTCAAAGTGCTTCCTCTTCCTGCTTTCAACCTGTTTCATCCTGCTCTCCAAAATGGCAGCCTTGTCACAAAGAGACTGATAAGTGGGGACATAGGCCACAGACAGCTGCAGGTTCAGTTCATCAATCAATCCTTCGAGGAACTTCTCTTTCCTCTTAGCATCAGTGTCAACTTCATCCGGTGCATAACGCGCCAGATTGTTGAACTCCTCAATATACTCAGCCACGCTGCGGTGGCATTGCTTCAAGTTATGAAATTCCTTCTTCTTCAAACTCATCACTCCGGATGAGATGTGAGCAGTACGGAAACCATCTTCAAAGATAGCCCATGTCACATCCGCAATGGGAGTGGTGATCTGGAAGTTATTCCACCAAGTGGTTGCTGGTCCTTCCAACAAGTGTGTTGCAAATCTGACTTTCTCTTCATCAGTACAACCAACAGTTACCAAATCCTTTTTCACTGAGCGTAGCCAATCGTTGGCCACCATGGGATCAGTAGTTCCTGAGAACTTTGCTGGCCTCAGTCTTAAGAATCCGGTGAGCATGTCAAAACTATTGGAGATATGCCCAAGAGGCAATAATAAAGTGGTTATTATCATATCTTCACACTTATGATAAATGTTTACATACCATGCTATAATTGTATTAACCGGAAACATTAATACTTGTGTGATTTGTAAACTAAAATAAGAGTCCCTAGTAAAGCCTCTTGTTAAACTAGCTTGTTGGTTAATATATGATCATGGTTTCCTGATCATGAACATAGAGATGTTATTAACAACAGGATCGTATCATTAGGAGAATGATGTGATGGACATACTCCTATAGATAAGCGTAGCATAAAGATCAAGTCATTTAAATAGTTCAATTGCTATATGCTTTCTGATACATAGTAAACTAATTCCTTCGACCATGAGATCATGCATATCACCTTTACCGGATGGATGCTTTGATGACATCAAACACCACACCGTAACTGGGTGGCTATAAAGGTGGCATTGAGTGTTCGGAAAGTATTGGTTGAAACACATGGATCAAGAGTGGGATTTGTCCATCCATATGATGGATAGATATACTCTGGGCCCTCTCGGTGGAATGTCATCCAATTAGCTTGCAAGCATGTGACTGGCTCACAAGGGATCACATATCACGAACGAGAAAGAGTACTTATCGTAGAGGTTGAACTAGGTATTCGGAGATACCGAGCGATCATAACCTCGGATAAGTAAACTATCGTGAGACAAAGGAAATTGGTATCGTATGTAAGTGGTTCATTCGATCGCAAAGTAATCGTAGAAATATGTGGGAGCCATATGAATTTCGATTCCTCTATTGGTTATTGTTAGAAGTGTCTCGATCATGTCCGCATAATTCACGAACCGTAGGAGACACACTTAAGGATTCGACGTTGTTTGAGTAGTTATGGTATTATGAGAAAGAGACCGAATGTTGTTGAGTCTCGGATGGGATCCGGATATCACGATGTGATCCGAATGGTTCAAGAATAAGATTCATATAAGGAAAGTCCGTTTGAGTTGGAAATGATTCCTGTTTTCATCGAATGTTCTAGAAGGTTCGGATTGTCCCAAGACTCCGGGGAGGGTACATGAATGTGTCATTACATATTGAATGATTTCATCATGTACTAAGTGTTCTTGCTGTTCCAAATAAAGGATTAAATTGAATCCTAAACAGAAAAGTCAAATGGCCATTTAAAAGTCAAACGGCTAAAACAAGAAAGCGTGGAAACAAGCAAGAGGTGGTTGGAACCGACTTGGGGAGGAGTCCCTCAAGCCGCGCACCAACCAAGGCCGACTTGGGAGGGACTCCTCCCAGCCCGTCCCACCTATAAAAGGAGGGGCAGGGCCTCCTCCTCTACACACACACAAGTTCCTATCCTCTAATCTCCGGTTTAGAGCCGTTTTGGTTTAGAGCTTCTAATTGCCCTAGCCTTCGGTTTAGAGCCTTCTAATTGGTGTGTCTAATCACTAGACCACTAATAGCCCTCTCTCATACTCCACCATACTCGCTCCGGCTTAAGGCGAAGCCTTGCGGGATCTCCCCTCTACTTCCGGTACCACGCCGTTGTCTTAGGAATCGCGAGGAGAGTGCTACAACCTCCCGCCTCTTTGGAACAAGGGAGGAAGGTCTTCGTCGAGTACGAGCGTGTGACCGATCAAGGAGCGCTGCCGGAACGTGGTGCCGGAAGGATCGTCTACACGATCTTGAGATCGGAAAGAGTACGACTACATCACCCACGAGAATCTGCTCTCGTTAACCGCTTTGGAATCTTCGAGGGTAAGTTATTCCATCGACTCGTTGCTACAATCTAGTAGATAGATCTTGGCTTGTTTTTTTGTATGCGATAGAAAATTTTTGTTTTCCATGCTACGAAACCCTACAGAGTAACCTTGAAGCCCCAAAGGTCGTTCCTCTCGAACTTGGTGAGGGGAAGCATCATGATGGTAGGAAGTGGGAGATTGAGCACACTAGTAAGCTCAATAAGACGAATGCCTAACGAGTTCCCTTGAACTCTTCAGCCGTGCTGATAGTAACATTAGGCATCTATTTTATAAGATAGAAAAAGTTAGAATCAACATGATTAAGGATAAATCACAAGACAAGGCATCACATGCATATCTTTGGAAATCAAAACACACAAGTCATGGCATACATAAATCCAATACAAGCATCCAAGGTTCAACTTATTTTAGACAAAATATGGGAAAATAAAATGTGTGGTGGTCCAACTAACGAAGTACGTTACAATCCCATCTCACTTGCCAAGTTGGCTAACAGGGCATCCCTAGAGGCAATCTGTCGATTCTGATCACATGAATCCATTGCTAAGTCTATGATGTCCTCTCTTAAACGTTTGTTGGTAGCCTCCAACTCTTGGGTATGTTTCTTTTCTTCTCTAAGGTCATTCTGGGTGTTGAGCATTCTTCACTTGATTCTATCACCAAGCTCTTTGATGGCCCTCCAAGCTGCATCCCTTGCTGAATCAAAGAATGTGGTGTGCATCACTGAGTTGGTGACCATGCAGAATCCTGATTCCTTGTGGTTGTCTTCCTTGTTTCTATACAAGTGAAGTTGCACCCACCAATACTCAACTCCTTCATCCATCACGGGAAAACGTTTGTACATAGCTGCACCATGTATACCCATGGCAAACATGAGGTCCTTGAGAGCCTTGGGGAATTCTGTCTCACATTACAAAGTCATAGTCATGAGTGGTCCCTTCCTCACGGCTTCGTTGATGAAGTTCATCTACAAATAGAGATGAGAAAGAAGATTAGAAAAGTTTACGAGAAGAAAAAGACAAGTGTGGAAGTTGTTGAAAATTTTCCTCAGTGGTTTCCAATCCTAGGGTCATAATCCTACAGGCAACACAGTGCTCTGATACCAT
The DNA here is from genome assembly GCA_030063025.1 of Avena longiglumis. Taxonomy (NCBI): domain Eukaryota; kingdom Viridiplantae; phylum Streptophyta; class Magnoliopsida; order Poales; family Poaceae; genus Avena; species Avena longiglumis. The sequence continues at coordinate 142,995,203 of CP125978.1, read as the reverse complement.
CTGTAAGATCCCTCCCTTTATAAAGGTAAGGATCCCTGTGATTGCAATGCTAGTCCCTGGATCAATGCTAGCATCCACAGTTTAATACACTGTTCAAAAACTAGGCCGAATCAGCGATTAATAGGCTGATTAATCCCTACTAGGGACCTGACCGTGTTGATTACCACTAATCGTTTGTGTTAATCGTTTAGACCGATTACTAGGTCTAACACTCCGATTACTAGGTATGTTCCCGATTAACCACTATACTTGGTCAAAAAAGTTGCAAAATTATCAACACATATCGCCCATACATCCGCTAGCCCACCCCAATGAAGTAGGTTTTGCGAAGCTCCCGCTCGATCCCTGCCTCCAGGAGCTTGATTTCTACCATCACCAACCAGTTCCTTGTCGTTGTTGACCAGTTCCTCGTAGTTTCCAACCAGACCTCACATACAAGAGCTCGAGCGCCTTGAGGGTCTCATCTGGGAGCTTAAGGCTACCCTTAATAGGGTAGATGGTTGAGGTGCAATAGGATTAATATGTGTTTCAGGTGCTAATTTTTATAGGTTGCACCGATTAATAGTCGACCGATTAAATCAGTTAATCGTCTGATTTCTGATTAGTCGCTACTCCCAAGCCAACCGAGTAGTTAACGATTACCGATTTCCTTACCATTGCTTTAAGATGAAGTACATAGAAACAGAGGTCATTATTACATATCATTCCAGAGACAAACATAGTCTTTTACAAATTCCATGGCCACAGGCCTAATACAAGAGTTCAAATATATAATAAGATAAATAAGTCTTCATCTTCATGTGCCACAGGCAAGCATGTTGAGTGTAGATGTAGAGTTCCCAACCTTTCATAAGGTAGAGATCCCTGTGTTTACAATGCTAGTCCCTGGATCAATAGCTAGCATCCACAGTTAAGATGTAATATCAAGAAACAAAGGTCATAATATAACTTTATAACCAGGAATAACATAATTTTATTACATCTTACATAGCTCATTTGGCTATTACATTACATTGCAGCAGAATATCTATAAACATGGGGTCCTTCATCTTCAAAGTGCCACAGGCAAACATGTTGGTTGTAGACTTGTAATCCTAATCAATCAACTTCACTAATATCAAACAAACCTGCAACATAACAAGTTACAGCCACAAGGGTCAATACATTTGAATTGTATTGGCAATTTCACTACTATGTAGAAATAAGTGGATCCTATCATTACATGCATATTTGGCTAAGTAGGGTTTTAGGCTCATTTGCAGAAAGCAATAATTTATCCTATATTTTCAAAATAGTTTTGATCTTTTGAAAATATTTCTGAGCTCCTTGGTACACCCCAAGTGCTTCAGGTCTTTGTCAAAATCTCTTGAGCTCCTTGGTACACCCCAAGTGCTACAAGTCTTTATCAAAATCTTTTGAGCTCCTTGGTACACCCCAAGTGCTTCAAATCTTTTGTTGTCACTTTAAAGTTTTGCTTTTAGAAATTGGAATGTCGAGATTTCCCATAGCTTCAGGCTTTAGTTGCTCAGTATTGTACATAACAGGGGACACGGCTAAGTACTTAGATTTTTGATCTTCTGCAGAAGTTGTACACTTTACCCACATGACACAATCTCATCTTGTTGCCACCAGTGGCCGCTGGATAAGTACTCACCAAGATGGAATACCGGCAGATTGAGAATGTGACGAAGTCTTTCCATAGGGTCCTCCCATACACAATGCTAGCTTGTCTTCAGGCACCAATGTAGGGTTCCTAGTTCCCTCATTTCCAGTTAACCTGAATACCAATGCATGGGTATTCCCAATGTAGTTGACTAAGCCAGTGCCCATTTAGTATGTGGCTGTACACGGAAGCCACTGTTGGAGAAACATGTTCAATATCTAAGTCCCTGGGTGGTTTTCTTTTAGTGCACAACCAAAAAAAAGATTGCCATATAAACATGGTTCCTTTTGTTGCCACCTTGTCAAAAACTTGAATATCCTTGTCCACCCAGGTGGTTCATTGAGTACTTGTTTTATTATATAAAACATAAGTCTTTTCTCAACTTCATAAAATCTCAACATGTATCTCTTCTCAAAATATATAGCATGGCTAAGCATTTTACATCTACATTGTTTTCACTAAGGAATATATATAAGGGTATCCTATTAGGATTTAGCATAGCATAAAGTATAGAAATCCTTTTCATGCATGTTTCAAAAATCCACTAAGTATAATGAAAATAGTAGGACATGGATGATAGTGTCACTTGCCTTTTTGGTAGAGGATGTTGGTTCACTTCTTTATCTTGCTAATATCACACTCTTCTAGCTTCACTACAAATCAATCAAGCAAACACAAATTCAACTAGCATTCCAACCAATATTCAAACAATCAAACACACATAAAATTATAGAAGCTAAGTCATGCATGCAAGCATGCAAAAGATATTTTTATTTGCAAAGGTGGTTTCTACTAGGCTCTATACATTGTAAGGTTCAAAGTGGTCATTTTCCAAAGTGGCAAAGTCATTTGTAAAAGGGTTTTATCTATAGACTATTTTTAAATCAAATCATTATTTCATGTGGTTGACCAAATAAGTTGTTAATTTACAAAACTTGGTGTTTAGGGTCAGTAGCTTTGAATCAAAACATTTTCCAGAAGGTTTTACTCAAAAATCATTTCCATATCAAAATCAACATTTTTATTTGACTAGAAATGATCTAATTCAATTAATCAATCCTAATCTTCACAAAATACATTTTTAAATCCATGGGTTGGTTCCTAGGGTCAGTAGGTTCACAACAAACCAATTTTCAAAGATTTCATCCTCCAAAACTTTTTGGAATAATTTTTATAACCTAAACAAGCATACACAAGTTTCTGCAAAAACACACAATTTAACAGAAACTTTTTACTAAAAAATTGCATGGTTGGCTAGGGTTTGTTCCACTGATTCCATTGATATAAAATTTGCAAATTTTGGACGTGTGGATCAAAAGTTAGGAGGTTTACAAATTTGCAACTAAATCAGATTCTAAATCTATTTTAAATCAAAGGCTGGCCACGCGGCACGTTTCTACTGGTTAGTACCTCTTCACGTGGATCGAGCGATGCAGGCCGTTAGATTAAATTACATCGCACGGCGCTGAGATGCTACTTACCCCTTCGTCTAGCTTCTATCGCGTTCGTCTGATCTAGATCCTACGGACACGACTGCTTGGTCAATAATGGGCGGCGCTGCGCGACGGTGAGCGGCGGCGCGCGGTCAGATGGTGTGCTAGCGGCTGTTACAGGAAGCAAGGAGAGGAGTGGAGATGCTCACCGTGCTCGCAGGGTGGCGGTGAAGCTCGAGGCGTGGCCGGTTCGTCGAGGGGCGCTCGGACGCGATGGGGATTGCTCGCCGGAGCGGTTGGCGGCGTCAGGCGGCTCTGGAGGTCCTCGAAGGCGACGTTGCAGACCACCCCGAGGAAGAATAAGGGCATGGTTAGACGCGGTTTGATCTGCTGATGAAGTGAGCATCAATAGGAGGTGCCGGGGCGGTCTGGCTTACCAGGGGGAGGTTGCCGGAGAAAGAAGCAGACGCGGCGGCGCTCAGAGGTTGTCGAAGCCGAGGCTCTGGGGCGAGCACGGGCGAACTAAAGGCACAGGGAGGTGCGCCTAGGTCTGGGAAGGGTGTGAGCTTGGTCGATGAGGCAAGGGGCGGTGTCTACTGGCCGAAATTGCTCGGTGAGGCTCGCCGGAGCAGCGGCGGTGCAAATCCAATTCAGGGCAGCCTGGTGGCTCTCGTGCAGCGGTGTTTGAGGGGAAGAGAGGAGGAGACAAAGGCGATTAAAAGGGCGTAGACGTTGGAGAGATTAATGCCTCCATTGACGCGAATTGATCGCTGCAATTCAAGACAGAAACGGCGAGGAGTAATCGGTGCGGGTTTGAAGACGATGAACAGGAGGGGTGGGGCCTTGCTGTCAGCGAGGGAGATAGATAGGGAGAGGGGTCCACCGGTCAGCGTCTCAGTGGGTCAGTAAGTAGGTGCGAATCGTTTTCTGCAGGGAGAGAGGGAGTGGGCTGGTTGGGCCTTGTTGGGCTGGCCAGTTGGGCTGCTGTCTGATTCTATTTTTTTCCTTCTTAATGCCTTTTTCTTTTTCTAATTGATTTTCTGTTTTGAATTTCAAACAACAAATCAAACACTCAAATCAAATCAAACTTTCACCAAACTTTGCATTGTGTTTAGGTTCTGTTTAACAACAATATTCTAAGTCCAAAATGAAATTATATTTTTATTTTAGGGTCCATTTATTATTAAATAAAATAGTCCTTAGTTATTAAATCAAATAGGATTTGATTTATTTAAAATCTTCATTTGAAATCCAAATAAAACCAAAAACACTTCAGTAGGTTTTATTTGAGAATAATACTTGGAAAACTTGTTTAAAATAATTTAACAAGTTTTGTTGTTTAATTAAAATGGTAAAACCTTTATTTTAATAAAATTGGTTTATTATTTTATTAGATAAACCTTTACTCTTTTAATCAAAGCAAAACATTTTACTTCAAAAGCTTGGCCAAGTTTTAATTTTGGCTCTAAAAATAATCCTTATTTATAATTCTATCATTTTCTTTGAAACCAAATATTTTTATTAAAAGATCCTAAAATAGTAATTCCAAATATTTGAACTTTATTGTTTATTTATCTTTTTAAATCCCTTTAGGATTTTATTTGATCCAAATAGGTTTTGAAAGTTTCCAATTGGATTCAAAAAGTTTCTTCTCACCCTGAAAATCAACAAAGTTTTATTTTATTCATTTATTTTTCACATAACAAGATTTGGAAAATCTTGGGATGTGACAGTAGACTCATAACCCCTAATCACCATCAGAATAACCTGCAACATCACAAGTTACAGCCACAGTGGGTCAATACATTGGAATAGTATTGGCAAGTGATACCTTAGTAGAATATTAGTAGTCTAGATACTATATGCATTTTGGCTAAGTGTAGCTTAGGCTTGCTTTGCTCAAAATAGGTTTTACCTATCAGTTGAAAACACTAAGTTTTTCTTTGACAAAACTTTCCCAAGGAACCACCAATAGACATTGGTGAACCTTTACCCTTGTTCAACCACAAGATTTAACTTAGAAATTGGGATGAGGAGATTCTTGATAGCTTCCATGTATTGATGCTCAAGTTGTCCAATACCAGGGACATGGCTAAGTACTTAGATTCTTCCATCTGCAGAGGTTGTGCACTTTCCCCACAAGACTTGATTTTCACCAAGACAAGACCTTTCAGAAGCCTTCCTTTAGACCAAATGGACGCGTTCCAACCTATCATCCCACTACCACCAACTATCCAAATAGCTAAGTTATTGCAACCTATGTGATCTAGGAAGAGCCCATATTGCCATGTGGTTGCACTAGAAGCTTCTTAACATTTGGCATCTCAAATCCCTTTGTTCCTGGGTGGCTTTCCACAAGTGTGATACACAAGATAAACCATAGAAATGGGCCTTGTGTAACCACTCAACACAAACCATTCTTTCCATTCCACCCAGGTGTTTCATTCACTTACTTGTTTTATTAAGCAAAACACAAGTCCAAAGACTTAGAATATTTTCACATAACATGAATATATAACCACCCTTGGTTGCTAGTAGCTAGGCTAAGCATGGCAATGGTAAGCATCTTAAATTAGAAATTTCTAGCAATTCTACAACTACTAGGATTTCCCAAGCATAGAATATAGATCAAAATATTCATGCAAGTCCTATACAAAATATTTCTAGTACATAATTGAAAACATAGGTATAAAATCATGAAGCACCACTTTCCTTGGTAGTTTGGGGAGTAGCAACAATCTTCACAATCACAATCACTATTTGCACCAAAATCTACACATAAAATAATGGCACCAAAATCACATACAAAGTATATACAAACAAAAATATATGAATGCAGGCAAATTCCATGTGATGATTTTTCTACACCAAACAAGACAAGTGAATAGTACTGAAACATAAACAAGCCCAAGATATTCAAACTAAACTTTATTTGATCCTTAAAACATTTTTCAAATAATTTATATAATCAAAATAAGCCCACACAAGTTTCTGCATAAACAACCATTTTTACAGAGGCAAATATTAAACACATTGCATAAACAGAAAGGATTTTCTCTCCTGGTTCCAATGATATAAAATTTGTAAAATTTGAACGTGTGGATCAAAAGTTATGAATTTTACAAGTTTGGTTAACTAATAGATCAAATTTTCTGTTTTAAATTCAAACAGAGGCCACGCGACGCTTTCTGATTCGCTCGTACCGCTTCACACGGATCGACTAGCATGCGCCGTCAGATCTAACTTAGCTCGTACGGCTCAGATCATCACTTACCGCTTCTATGCAGATCTAATCTAGAGCGATGCATCTAGATCCTACGGCTGCTAAGCAAGCGACCAAGGATGGGCGGCGCGCGACGGTGGCTGGCGGCGGCGCGCTCGGGCGGTGGTGTTGCCGGAGATGAAGGAAGCGAGAAAGGCAGTGGGATAGCTCACCGAGTTCGCGTGATGACGCTGGTGCTCGAGGTGGTCTTCGTTGGCGAAGGGGGCGCAGTGGAGGTCTGGGGCTCGTCGGAGTTGTGCGCGGTGTCGGGTGCTTGCAGACGTCGACGTTGCCGAGGCTCTGGGTCGCCCTAGCATGATTCAGTTGCATTAGGGGTGCGCAAGTCTACGGTGAACACTACTGGATCAAGGAGAATACAAGGGGCGGTCGGATTATACCTCAATTGCTCGTCGGAGTTAGACGACGGTTCTGTCAGTTGCGGCCGTGAACGGAGACGGCGAGCTGGGTCACTAGAAAACAAACGGAAGGTATCAGGGAACGCGCAAGAACTTGTTGGTCACGATTGTTTGAACCAGAGAAAGGGGGGCGGTCAGAGCTCACCGGAATCGGTCTCCGGAGGTCGTCGGTGCTGCGGGGTTCTTAGCTCGAATGCGCGCAGCCTGGTGGCGGAGTGAGCGAGGAAAGTGGGGGAAAATGACCGCGGCGGCGAGGGGTTTAAGTAGCCAGAAGTGGGGCGAAGATTGCGCGCTGAATCAATGGGATTTAAGCGAGTTTTAATCGCGGCGTCACTGCATGGTGGTAACGGCAGGGCGGTGTCTGCGCACGAGAAATTGGGGAAGACGACGCTGACGTGGAGAAGGCCCAGTGCTCAGTGGCTGCGGGGCTGGTTCGTCGCGGGTGAGAAGAGACAGAGAGAAGAGTGGCCCGGGTGGGCTGCTTTGCTTGTTGGGCTGGATTGGTGGCGCCAGGTCCAATTGGGTTTCTGAATTCCTTTTCTTCTTCTAAGTTGAATTTCAGGAATCTTTTCAAATGAAATCAAATGCATTTAAATTCCAAACCTTTTCTGGATTTTTGCAAAGTGTAAACTTCATAATATTGAACATAAACCTTGTTGTCTCATTAAACATGCTTGGTCTTTTTTGAAAAATCAAAATAAACAGTGCTTAGCACTTGATTTGAATAGGTCTTGAAAATGGTTTAAAATCATACTTGTTTTGTAAATTTTTGTCCAAGCCTTGCTCACAACCAAACAATCCTATGAACTTACAACAATGGTTTTTAAACAAATATTTCCTCACTAGAGAGTGGCATTGAAATAATGTTTGTTCACATAAAATGATATCACCCAGTGCTTCTGTTTCTTGAAATGAGTTTGAAATTGATCCCTAAATGATATGCATGCATGAATGATATGCAATCTTTGAAAACATGATTTTAGGTATGTTACACCGGAATACCTCGGCGGAGTTGGCTTTGTCTGCGGCGGTGTAAGGCGAAATAGGGGCAGCCTGGTGGCGGAGCGAGCAAGTGGAGTGAGGGGAAAAGTGCAGGGTGGAGAGGGGGTTTTGTAGCCGGAGCCGGGGCGAGGATCACACACGGAAACACCGGCAATTACTCGAGTTTAAGGCGCGGCAGTGATGGCGGAGGAAATAGCCGGCGACGTGGTCGTGGGCGTGATTTGGGGAAGACGGAGATGAGCTGGCGAGGGTCCACCAGTCAGTGACCGTTTGGGTAGCGCGGGTGCGGTGAGAAAAATAGTGAGAGAGGGAAAACCCGGGTGGGCTGGCTAGTTGGTTGTTTCTGCTATTGGGCTCAAATGCTGGCGCCAGCCTTTTTCCATTTCTTTTATCTTTTTCTTTTTCTGTTTGATTTTCTAGGAATCCTTTTCAAATGAATTTAAAATGGTTTAAATTCAAACATCTCCTGGATTTTTGTAAGGTGAAACATGTACACATTTGGCTACAGAACAATGTTCTACACTTGGAAATACATTGACACATTGGAATTTAAAATAAACAATGTCTTTTTCATTATTTAATATATACATATGAATGATTTTAAATTCCTATTTGTTTTGAAAAACTTTGTCCAAGCTTTAGAAAATATCAAACAATCTTAGGATCAATTCTCTACTGATCAAAACAAGCATTTCCTTCTTATAAGGTAGCAATAAGGCTAATGCTTTGCTTACATAAAATAATAAACCTTCAAATGCTTTTGTTTTTGAAATAACATTGAAAATGATCCTAAAATGATTATGAAAGCATGGATGATATGCAAACTTTTAAATCATGATTTTTGAGATGCTACATTTATACAACAAAGACCAAGCAACATATGTTTGTGTGTGATAGAGGAGCATGTTATTTGTGACATGTCCATTCTTGTTCACAACACTATTAGGACAACTCAAGTATAGCAAACGGGATGCATATGCAAGGTCGAAGTGCATCGAAATTGGTTGAACATCATCCAAATGTGAGACCTAAAAAAATCCATATAATGTCTTAGTGTGGCACTCAAGGCAATTGACTAGAATTTTGATCAACATCCTTGATGCGAGAATTGGAGAATTCGACAAAAATACACAAGGAAGAATGTCCAAAACAACATCATTATGTGTGCAAACTAACCATTGGAAAGAGATATTGTTCATTATGTTGGATGCCATACACATATCATCAATATCAAATATCATGGGAATATGATTATCCCAAGCGGAAGAAAAAACAACATGTTTGCAAACAAACCAAATGAAAGAGCAAGTGGTCATTATGTTTGTTGCAAAAACAAGACGAGATTCTTGGAATCTCTCATGACAATACATGCTCTTAATGGAATTGTGGTTGCATACAAAACATTGGAAAGAGAAATTGTTCAACAATTTTGTTACAACACACAAAGCATCATTATCCAAAAGCGAAGAAACATGAATGTCACAAGGGGAGATAATACCATTAACATGCTTTCAAGCAAACCATAGGAAAGAGCAATTTGTCAACAGGAAAGATGCAAAGAATGCAAAAGGTATCAGAGCTGGGTTCGATCTTGAACTCACTTGTGGGATGCTCTCAAGAGCTCTTTTTGTCAACTCGTGCTCAACCGAGGTTGAAATTCTCGTGCGGGTACCTACACACATCATACATAAAAGTAAGAACGTGTGTGTGCATGGTAGAGATACACATCATCCATCATGATGTATCTCTTCTTGTGCACATCACCATTAATTTCAATCAAGTACGAAATATATGCAGGGTGAGTATGCAAGTGGGGAACATGCTTATCATGGCAATCATCAAAATCTCCAAAAAATGAGAAAGCTATGGGGGCCATCTCATTATAATGCATATGATCAATATTGTTGCAAGCAAAACAAGTGGAATAGCAAGCATTCATCTTATCGCAAGCAACAGGAGAAATTGAATGACTAGCATTACAAGACAAGTCCAAAGCAATTGGAGGATACACACAAGATGCATAGCATGGCATGTTTATGGCAATGATTTCGCAATCAAACAATTCCACATGATCAATATTATGCAAAGGCAAAGCATCACATGGGAATATGAGTGAAGCATATGTAATGTCACAAGTATCATCCAAAACATGCATATCCTCACAATTCATCATGTCCACTAGTGGGATCATGGCATCATCAACACCCTTATTGTTACCTTGGTCATACCTCTCATATGAAGTGGGTGTTGTGGAAGTAGTGGCCTCCTTGTGGACGACTTCATCTTCTTGATGTAGCCATGGCGTAGCATCATCTTCGTGCACCATGTACATCTTCTCCAATTGAGGCATCATTGCTTCATGGCTTGGCGTGTCTTCCTTCATAGAACCTAGCACAACACAAGAGAACACACTAGAGGTAGAGGGTAAGTTGTTAGAAATCGAAATGGTCTCACTTTACCTATCAACTACCACTCTCAACTCACTAGGAGTATCACTCATTCCCTCCAAGTGGAATCACTGAATCTCGCATAAGGTGGAGTCACTCATCTCACTCTTGTTCTCACTCAAGTGGGCTAAGTGGCTCTCATACTCACATGGGATTGTTACCACATCATCACTCAAGCATATGGGGATAGGCTCGGTTTCCTCAACTCCAAGCGCCTCCTTTGGTGAAGGGAAAATCCCATGCTCACCACTCTTGACCTTGTCGCCTTCAAATTTGGACGCCATAAGATGGGCATCATCGCTCGCCTCCATGGTCGAAGGGAAAATCCCATGCTCGACCGTCTTGTGGCCATCTAGTAGTGGTGGAAGTAAGCTCATGTTGTCGAGAGCGGTGCTCGGATCGACTTCATCACATGTGTGGCCTTGGATTCCTCCATCTTGGAGTGTAGACATCCTCTTGCCGAACTCAGCCAACTTGGCGAAGTAGAGGTCTTCATTTTCCTCGTTCGCGAGGTCGCGGAAGTCAAGCGTAGGCGTTGAAGCTTGATGGCGTGCGGGAAGTCTTGCTCTTGGTGCCATTGTGGTGGTGGCACGAGTAGTAGAAGGTGCCCTATGATGGTGTCGACGGAGGTCATTGGCGTGCCTTGCCGATGGTTGATGTAGGTGGCACACTTGGTCGTCCACTTGACACTCACGACGATGATCACTTGCCTTGGCACTCTTCTTGGGCTTGTGGTTCCTTCTTGAGCTTGCTTGAGAATTATGGTTGGTGCTCATCACGGATTTTTCGTCTTTATGGCGAAGATGCCTTTGATAATGTCTTGTATCCTCTTTATGGTGTCGATGCTCATGAGAGGATGTTTGTCGATGAAGATTCTTGTTTCTTGGCGCCTCTTGATGTATATGATGGTTGGACGCCACTCTTCTTTGGATAGGTGGTGGAGCTTGGCGCCTTGGAGGTGATGGAGCTTGGAGCCTTGGAGATGGTGGATCTTGACGCCATCTAGGTGGTGGCACTTGATTCCTTGTCGATGGTGGCGCTTGACGCCTTGGAGGTGGTGGAGTTTGTCGCCTTGGAAGTGGATCATCAAAGTAGGTGGTGCCCTTTGGTGTGGCACGCTTGGCCTTGAAGTCCTGGATTCTTGATGATGCACCTCCTCTTGCTTGGCGTAGTAGGCTTCCATCTCCAAGCGGTGGAGGAATTCTTCATGGATCATGGAGGAGCCATCAAAGTTGATGAAGTTCTCCGTGTGCTCCATGCTCGGCGAGGCATCGTCGATGTCGCACTAGAAGTCGTCCATGCTTGGGGAGTAATTGTTGGTGTAGTACTCCATATCACCCAAGCATGAGGAGCCATTGTCGATGTAGAGCTCCAAGTCTTCCATACCTGAGGAGCCATAGTTGATGTCATGCTCCATGTATTCCGTGCATGTGGAGCCGTTGTCGGTGTAGTGCTCTAGGTTCTCAAAAAATGCGGAGCCATTGTCGGTGTTGTGCTCTGTCATGTCCTCTATACTTGTGGAGTCGTAGTCATGGTGTCTCATCATGGATTCTTCATAGATATCACCCTTGGTTTTGGAGTCCCTAGACATGAGTCACAAGACCAAGTGTTGTATATGGAAGTGGTAGAGGGTGTTGGGGATGCAACGTCAAACCTTACTTTACATTGGAAGATCGTATCGTACAAGTGGCCACACTTGAGAGCAATAAACCAAGCAAAGTGAAGTTCACGCGGAACACCAAAACCAACTACGAACCCAAAAACACACACACACAAGGCCTATGGTGGATAGGTATGGAAAGTGGCATGTCAAGAACCAATCCAAAATCAAGATGTTGTAATGGCAAGTAAAGAACCACAATGGTCACAAAGCAAAACAAGTCAATCCACAAGATAGGAAATATGTACAAGGAAACACACACGATGGGATAAATGGGACTTGTGCGACAGATAAAGTGAGCTAAGAACCAAATGATTACCTAGCGAAGACTATAAGCTCGTGTGACACAAGTACAAGGAGAGACGCTAGTTCGATTGCACAAAATTGGTGGGATACAAGATATGCACAATAATTACCACCTAGATGATATTCATCGAGCTTGCGCTTCCTATTCTATGAGACACTTGTATATTTCTTTTTTTTTCTTTTTCTCTTTCTCTTTCTTTTTCTATTTTTTTCCTTTCTTTTTCTTTTTCACTTGCCTCTTCCTTGTGCCAACAACTATACAAGATAACTATATGAGATAGCGCTCACAATGTTTGCTCGGAATCTACAAGGTATCAAATGTGCATATCCCAAGCAATCATAAGAGGAACTAGTCTCAATAGGTGTTTGTTGCTCGCAAAGATAGTGGGGTTCACAAAGGAATGCAAGTGGGGAGAAGTCGCAGAATGTTTATACCTTTCGTCGACGAACCTCACCCTTTATTGTTGGATTCCGCCTTTATCATGGAATTTGGAAGGATTATATAGCATGAACAACGTGGATGATGATGTAGAGCTCCTTCTCCTCTTCGAAACGAGCTAAAGAACACCAAAATCCGAGTTCGAATGCAAAAGTTATGCTCAAAACCGTGTGGAGCTGATCTGTTGGCGACCAGGTCGGCGGGACCGGAATTCTCGCCGGTTTCCGGCGGTAGGTCCGGTTTGACCAGAATTTTGACCGGAATTTCCGGCGGGAACTCCGGTTTGCCGGATCTGGCGCCGAAACGAGTTCAGGAACGCGAAAACTCGATTTTCTGCAAAAAAACTCGAGGTTGGTGACGATACTCGGTCCCCTTGGTAAAGGGAATGAGGCAAAACTAGAGATTCCATAATGGGGGTTGTCTTTAGTCTATCATCTATGCCTAAGGGGTACATGAGGGGTGGGGGCTCTATTTATAGGCCAGCCACTAAACAAGGGGGTAGTTTGGGAATAAACTAGGCAAAGGGGTAAATAAAGGGAATATTCCAGGGCATCAAACCCTGATCCGCCCGCAGACGGGAAGTTCCGGCGGTAAGTCCGGCGGCGCCGGATCTGGCGCCGAGATTTCCGGTCGTCGTCGGATATTCCGGTCGCGCCGCGAAAGGACTCTCTGTAAGCGGTTCCGGCGGTGGTTCCGATCGACCGGTCCTGGCGCCGCGGATTCCGGCGATGAGCTCGGTTCGCCGGGGCTGTCGTCGGAGATTGCGGCGGTGGCTCCTGTTCACCGTTCCTGTCACCGGTTCCAGTTGGAGCTTCTTCCGTATCCTCTTCCAAGCCTCTGTCTTGTCGGGCTTGAGTCCTCGGGCTTCCTCCCTCATCTCCGTACTCGTCGGTGTGAACCTATCATGATCATAGGATGGAGAATGAAGTAGTATACAATTCAATAGGGTAGGAGGTGGGATCTCAAAGAGGATAGGATTCACCTTTGGAGTCCATGACGACTTGGCATAAGTTGGAGACCTTGATGTGGCAACGACCATAGGTCGGGCTGCATCACTTAATGTAAATGAGTGTTTATAATTGACACAACTCTTGAACACTTTCAAATTAAAAAAATTTATAAAACTCTTAATGTAAAATAGTGTTTATAATTGATAAAACTCTTGAACACTTTCAAATTAAAAAATTATACAACTCTTAATGTAAAAGAGTGTTTATAATTGACACAACTTGAACACTTTCAAATTGAAAAAATTATACAACTCTTAATGTAAAAGATTGTTTATAATTGACACAACTCTTGAACACTTTCAAATTAAAAAAAATTATACAACTCTTAATGTAAAAGTGTGTTTATAATTGACATAACTCTTGAACACTTTCAAATTGAAAAACTTATACAACTCTTAATGTAAAAGAGTGTTTATAATTGACACAAGTCTTGAGAACTTTCAAATTGAAAAAATTATACAACTCTTAATGTAAAAGAGTGTTTATAATTTACATAACTCTTGAACACTTTCAAATTATAGCGTCCTAAGAAAATCTTGAGAATTTACCATTTTTAGAGCATGAAAAGTGATCCCTAAACTTGCTTATATGAAAATTATAAACCTTTGAACATTGTGAAATCACACTTAATACGTGATAATGTTCTGCTAATAAAATTGCATATGGCAAAAATTATACACCTTTGAACTCTTTGAAATCGCACTTAGGACATGATAATGTTGTGCTAATAAAATCGTGATCATTTATAATTTTCATGGAGTGAAATATAATGCAAAAATTATACACATTTGAACACTTTCCCTTCAAATTATATTCAAAATCATTTGTTTATGGAGTTAAAGTATCGGGGGCAAACTCGTTATTCTGCATGGATAGAGGGTGCCTCCCGACAGATACAGGGATTATCCTGTCCACTAGATCACAGATGATTAATCCGAGGATCAACGGCTGGTGGGTATGATCTGCATTACAACTATCTCGACCAATCAGAGCGTAGCAGCCAAGATGAGCACATGTGTGAGAGTTTGCGACTAAGAGAGATGGGAAACTGAGTAGAACTTAAAAACCAAGGACAAAACTGGGTAGAACTTAAAAACCAAGTGCAAAATTAACAAAGGGTTTCAAATAGAAAACAGAAAGAGATTTTTAAAAATGTAAAATGCTTATCTTATACAATAAAATACATCTTGGCATACATCAAACTATTTACAATTTAAATATATATCAGTTTGACAATTATTGACTCATTCAGACAAATTATGTTTTGGGGAGGGATGTTTTGGGAAGAGGCTTGAGTAGAAAGCCATGAACCTTCATAGACAGTAGGTGATTTGAGAAGTGGTGATTTAGATTAAAACTTCATTTATATACATTTCTTACGGTGGCAGGTCACATAATAAGACTCCCTGGGTAGATGCCACTATGTTTTGATCTTTTTGAATTTGTTGTGCATAAAATGACTCAATTAGATAGCTAAAACCCATTCGTTGACTCTTTGTTGACCAGCCACTAGAGGGTAAAAGTGAGTATATTACACACGGCTGTGTTAGTACTGGAGGGCAAAACTGAGTACAACCAAACTGCCAGTGTTACACTCAAGGGTATAACTGAGCACAACTAAGTGGCCAAGGTTAGACATGAGGAGGAAAATGTGACACACAATACGTATGTCACGGTGCACGGGGCGGTAGCAGACACGTGTGGCCGTGCACGGTGTAGTAGCATGCGCAGTTACACGGTGCATGGCGGTGCAACGAAACATCTCCTCCCTTCGCCTTTATAGAGGCCTCCTCACTCTCACTCATCACTCGCTCACTTACTGATGCAACCATCTCCACTGTCCCATCACCTTCTGGACCCCAAAGAAAACCCCAACCACGCCGACGATGGAGAAGAATGACGTGGTGGCCATCATCGCCTCCAAGGCCACCGGCGAGGAGGCCCCCATCAAAGCATCGAAGGTAGCCGTTGTCCCCGTCCAGGCCCCCGTCCCTGCTTCCGCTGTATCCGCCGGCGAGGAGGACCCCGTCCCTGTATAGGCCCCCATCGAGGCATCGAAGGAAGCCGCCGTCCCTGTCCAGACCCCCGTCCCCGCTTCCTCCGTAGCCGCCGGCGAGGAGGCCCCCGCCGGTCTCCAGCAGATCCCGCATGGCTGGGACCCCTAAGAGGAGAACGATTACATCAGGCCAGAGAACCCGTACGATACTATCTTAGCCGACCCATGGTTGGAGGTAACTAGGGTTTTCTCCCCTTCCTTTGTTCTTCCCCCATTCCCATTGTTGGATGCTAGATCATGTATTATTAGGGCTCGGATGTTCGTATTTTCAATCATTGGATACTAGGTATTTTTACAGTAGCTTATCCTCTTGTGTTTGATCTCGTATGTCGATGAATTCCCTAGTTAGTACTAGCATCGATCTGTAGTTGGGATCAGTATTCGATTTGGTTATAGATTTGGGGATTGGGGATTAATCAGGGATCTCAATTGGTTAATTTATGCAAGTAATCAATCCACATAATCAAGTTATCTCAATCATGTCCTTATTGCACTCCACTGTTTTTTCCAACAGGTGAATAGCAGAGACATCTGCAGCGACGACGAGTCCACAGACACCAAGACTCGTCACGTGATGGGAAAAATGCATAGAGGTCCCTAAATTTCGCACAAAGGGCGCTAAAGTTAGGCAAGGAAAAGCGGTCGGGTCCTTCTGGAGTTAGCAGCTGAGCCATACCCTTCGTACTTCTCACGCGCGTGCTCGAAAAGAAAAGCTCTTTACTTTCGAACCAGCGTGATGCTAGTCGCAGGGTGTGAAATGGAACGACAAGGCAGGTCGACGCAAGTGAGCCACCGTGAGTATGGACAAAGGGTTTATATGATCGCTATAGTAAGATTTTGCATCTTGCCAATTTAACAAAATTTGGTCAAACTTGAGCTACACAAGGGAACAAAAGTGAGGCAACGAGCCTTTAAAAAAAGAGGCAACACGAGAGCAGCGAAGAGGAGGAGGCGGTTTGATGTCAGAGTAAAGTTATGATGGATTCCTGACACAAGGTACTCCTCTACTAGTAATAAATTTTAGGACCTATTCACGCAAAAAAATTGTGTGTTTTCTCTCTCCTTCGCTGCCTATCATATCTCCCCACAACTCTCCCCTCACGCATCGGCCCGGCTGATCTCTCCCGCGTCCATAGCGTGGTCCTGCGCACGTGTGCCTTGGTACGGTGGCTCTGCTTATTTTTTTTGAGAGGCCGGCTTTGTTTCTCTGGCATGTACGGCAACCTACTTGGTGTGGAGTAGGAGTAGTACATAGGAAGGAAACCACTTTGGTCCTTGGGGGTAAAAAAATCAAACTTTTCCTGTTTAGAAATTTTCACTTGCTTCCCAAACATTAGGAGGGAAAGGTTATTCAAAAGACCAGCCATTCAAAATAGTACTTCTTATCTAATCTTTATCTTGTCTTATCCCTTACAATACCATACCACTATAGTATAGTGTACGGATAACTTTGAACATTGACCGTTTGATCAAGACTAGAAAATCCAAACATTGGTAGCCGTTGGATCTTCTTTTTCATCCTTAGCATCCAGAAGATTCTATTGTTAGTCTTTAGCATGTAAAATGAACCCTAGTATGCGCAAAACTAAAAACACACTTCACTTCTTAGTTTTAGGGACCTTGTGCAAAATGCATGGACTTGCTGTAATTTTCATTTTTATAGGTCATTGATGTAACTCGTACTTCCACCAACCGTGTTAACTGAAGCACCTCGCTCCTATAGTACATTCCATAGTTAGAAGAAAATTCCACTGCCCCAATTATCACACAGAGTGGACCACGGTTTCTTATAGTTTCATTTTTCAATCTTCCTAGCTAACTTCACACGCTTCATTCACTTCTTGCCGATTTAATGAAATTAGGTCAAACTTGAGCTACAAGTAAGCACGATAGATTTCCCTTGAATTAAATGTATTTTCATAGGTAGATGGGTGCATCTTCTTGCAGCAAAAAACACCATCGCTGTGAGTTTCCAACTATCGGGAAATAACATTCTAAATTTCCCAGTGATGGCAAGATTGTTCCTTTTCGAAAAGAAAGTCTAAAGAATATGGGTCTGAATGCCACAAGCCAAGCTTTAATAGATATATAGTGGGCCGGCATGTTGTACTTAAGATTCACATGTTTTATGAGTTTTCAAACTTCGTCCTAGCTAACTCTATTCACTTGAATGATGTTATGTCAATTTATCAAAATTAGGTCAAATTTTCAACTACTAGTAAATTATACATTGCATTGAAAGTTCTACGAATCCTTTTGGAGGTAACCATCGGGAGGGGGGGTCATTTAATACATCACAAGCCACCACCGAGAATTTAACAACATGTTCAATTTCTTGTTAAGATTTTGCATCTTGACAACTTAATGAAATTAGGTCAAACCGAGCTACTAGTAAGCACGATAGATTGGTCTTGAATTAATTGTATTTTTGAAGGTATAATGGGTACATATTCTTCTAGTATACAGCGCCGTTGGTGTCAGTTTCCAACTATCAGGAAAGAGCATTCTCAATTTTCCAAGTGAAGACGAGATTGTTCCTTTCCATAAAGTAGGTCTGAATTATATAATGTGGATCTGAATGACACAAGCTAAGATTTTCAGTCATATATATAGTGGACCGACATGTTGTGTACCACTTATATGATTCCTATGTTTGAAAAAATTTCAAACTTCGGCCTAGCTTACTCTGCCCACTTGAATGGCGCTATGTCGATTTATCAAAATTACGTCAAATTTGAACTACGGGTAAATTTTTCTTTACAGTTTTGCAATTTGTTTCTTAGGTAACCATCAGGGGGTCATTTAATATATCAAAAACCACCATCAAGAGTTTTGACAATAGGTTCAACTTCTTGCAAAGATTTTGCATCTTCACAACTTAACAAAATTAGGTCAAACTTGAGCTGCAAGTAAGCGCGATAGATTCCTCTCAAATTAATTGTCTTTTATTCGAAGGTAGATGGGTGCATCATCTTTTAGTAAATGATGTTGTCGGTGTGACTTTCCAACTATCAGGAAGGAACATTCTCAATTTTCCCATGTTTGGCAAATTTTAAAACTTCCTAGCTAACTTTGCCGACTTGAATAAGACTTTGTGCCAATTTATCGAAACTAGGTCGAATTTGAACTACAAATAAATCATAGGTTGCTTTGAAAGTTTTATGAAAAAGCTTTTCGATGGTTTTCGATTTCCTGGTTGGCTTCATAAGATTTTTTGAATATTTTAAGAGCATACTTGTAGATAAAATTAGACATTGTCGGTGGCAGTACGGTCTACATCGAAGACCTCAAAAATACAAAATTACATAGAGGTCCCTAAATTTAGCACAAAGGGCCCTAAAGTTGAGCCATACCCTTTGTACTACTGTACTTGCTTCACACACACACACACACACAATAAAGAACATTCTCAATTTCCCGAGTGATGATCAGATTGTTCCTTTCCGTAAAGAAAGTGTGAAGACTATGAATCCGAATGCCACAAGGAGAGCTTTCAAATATTTATAGTGGACCGACATGTTGTACTTACGGTTCCCATATTTTATGATTTTTCAAGCTTTGGCTTAGCTGACTCTGCCCACTTGAATGACTATCTGTCGATTTATCGAAATTAGGTCAAATATGAACTACAAGAAAAATGTAGCCTTCTTTGGAAGTTTCATGATTTTTTGGAGGTAACCATCGGGGGTCATTTAATATAGCACAAACTACCACCGAGAGTTTGGACAACAGGTTCAACGTCTTGCTAAGATTTTGCATCTTGATAATTTAACCAAATTAGGTCAAACCAAAGCTACGGCGGTAAGCGCCATATATTGCTCTCGAATTAAATGTCATTTCAGAGGTAGATGAGTTCATCTTATTTTAGTAATCAATGTCGTCGGTGTGACTTCCCCACTATCGGGAAAGAACATTCTCGATTTTCCAAGTGATGGACTAGAGGATGTATTTTTCATTTTCTGTGGTCCTTGATGCAACATGTACTTCCACCGACCGTGTTAACTAAATCTCATTGCTCCTACGAGACCCACCCCAGTTAAAAGAAAATGCCAAAGCCCCAAATTTCATACAAATTGTACCTTGCTTTATTTTCATACAAATGCTGATTTATCGAAATCAGATCAAATTTGAACTACAAGTGAATTGTAGGTTGCTTTGAAAGTTCTACGAAAAATCTTTTCGATGGTTTTCGATATACTGAATTCATGGTTGGCTTCAAAAGTTTTTTTGAAAAAATTAAGAGAAAACTTGTAGTTAAAATTCGACATGGTCGGTGGGAGTACGGTTTACATCGAAGACCTCAAAAAAGATAAAAATACATAGAAGTCCCTAAATTTCACACAAACGGCCCTAAAGTTTGGCAAGGAAAAGCGGTTGGGTCCTTCTCGAGTTAGCAGCTGAGCCATACCCTTCGTACTGTTGTATTTGCTTCACACATGCGCGCGCAAAAAGATTTTGCATCTTAACAATTTAACAAAACTAGGTCAAACTTGAGCTACATTTAAGCGCAAAGATGTGGTTTTAGGGCGTGTTTTCTTTTAGGGAGGTTTAGGGTGTGTTTGCTGGGCCGCATCTGTATTGCACCGACGGGCCTGTTTGTGTTGCAAACTTGCACGCGCGGAGAAGAGTTGGGGTCTCGGGATGCATCTGGAAGGAGCACTAGAAATCCCCTCACCGTAAAAAGTGTCATCTTGACGTAGGACTGTGTTATCGTGACACGTGCACCATATCCGCGCAGAAGTTCTATTATTAATAAAATAAATTGTATGGCTAACTATGTGATCCGACACGGGACTATATCATCATGATGCATGCAGGCTAGACGCGTGCACCATTGTATTAGCGCCAAAGTGTCAATGAATTGAGTATCAAATTGGTCGCATCGTTGCAGTTCTCTGTTTATGCTCTACCACGTGTGCGCAACGCTTCTCCCATAAGGCACATCTCACGGTGGATACAATTGGAGATAGTAGGAGAGAGAATCGTGGTCTTCCTAGACTTTTGACTATCTATATCCACTCGTCACTAGGCGCCCTCCTCCCTTTCTTCTTCGTCACATGATCATCCTGCTCCTTCTCCCTCCCTTGAGCAGCCATGCCTCCCTCCCGAAAGCGTTTAGCGGCGACATTGCGCGAGGAGAGAAAAGAAAGAGCTCTCCGCGATGGTTTACACACTACAGAGTCAAAAGATATGATCACGAAGGCTATGCCCGCAGGCGAGGGGTCCTCTGGGTAGGTCTTGTACTTCTTCTCCTTAATCGTGTTCTCCAACATTCTTATTCTCCTTCATCATCTTCTTCTTCTCCTTGTTCAGATTCGGCGGTTCACCCGCAGACCCATTCGCCCCAATTCCCCGGGTCAGCAAGGTAAAAACTGTACACTGGGGTTTTTACGACTAGGAATCAGGCTTTCCCGATCTTTTCCGTACCGCCTAGTCTTGCATAAAGCTCGGTGCTATAACTTCAGATATTGTTTTCCCCGTTCCATGATAGGGCTGAAACCACATTTTCTTTGTCCCAGGAAAAGAAGCCACAACTCAACACTCAGGTGGATGATTGGCTTAATGCACAGATAAGCAGCCACAGGGAGAAAATGCAAAACCAATAACTGGAATTAGAACAGCTCAAATCAGCTATGAAGACCCTTACTAAGGAGCACGACCAGCTCAAAAGGGACAATGCTGCCTGGAAGAAACTTCATAAGAAGATCCAAGCCTCGAGCTAATGGAATATAGCCATCATCAAAGGGCTCTCGAAGGATAATGTGAGGCTAACAAATGCTAATGTCGATCTCCGTGTCAACAACATGAACCTGCTTCGGAAGCTCAAGGAATCACTCAATAAGCAGGTCAAGATCAGGCAGGACATGCTCGTACCTACTACTTGAAGATAAGGAGGAGGAAAACGAGTAGTTCCTCGCCGAGCTTTCCTCGGTGCTGATCTGCTGAACTGAACTACTACGTGTTTCTATTTTGCAACTGTAAACTGAACTATCCGAACTATATGAGTTACAACGGGAGACACCTTTTGCGTAGTCTAAAACCTATCTTCTTTCCTGTTATTTCTATCTATTTATTCAGAGTTACAGATGCTCAAGAAAGCTTCAGAGTTACAGTTTGAGAACTCTGCTCCAGACGACCAGATATTACTAGTGCAATAACGCAAATCGAACATGCAGGGCATGGACTATATTACCCTATTACATCATGTTCGATCTAGTTCATCATTCCATCACAAGAATGGTTGAAACGACGACCTAAACACATGCTGCATGAAACTGAACAAAACAGGTACAGGGTTTTCAGGTGCTAACTGAAACTAAATGAAATCTAGATGTTGTCGATAACAGGCTGACGACAACAATAACCTGATGAAAATAAACATTAGAAGATGCATAATATTTATTCAATAGTACATCATAGAATCCAAAATTAACTAAAGGTTCATCTCATAAAAAAATATCTTATCATGTTCCTAATTCTCAAACCAACTGCAGTGTATGCACTATATAAATTAACAGTGTATTCAGGAAACTAAATGTTCAAAACAAAAAGAACGCACCAATAGTCTACATCTACTACCATTATAAGTTTAAGTAGATGAACTATCACAATATTTGGAATACAGATTCTTGCTAACCTCAGGAAGTATCTACAGCAGATCAAACAAAGTAACAGACTCACCATAACAAAAGCTACATCAACTTACAGATGAGCATCTGCTGATGCTTAACCATGGAGTGTAGAGAAAGTGAGTGGAATATCGTATATGATTTTTAAAGCCAACTAGGTGGGATCATGTTGGCCAAGTGTTTACTCACACAACCAATAGTTGATGATGGTGTTTCTAGCCAACTCAGAGAGGTATTTAGCCCATGCAATGTTAGCATGGGCCTACATTAACCACAAAATGTCTCATCATATCTTGGCATAGCAAAACTATACTTATATCTATCAAGTCGGTAGGATCATGTTGTCCAAGTGATCCTAACATCTTCCTATGTTGCTCGGAAGGGTTGACGACACAGGACCTACTCCCGTTCGTCATGGTGGCCACATCTTCTATGGCTCAATGGGTTGGTCGGGGGTCTGATTCTGCATAATTTCAGATTAGGCATTTGGTACTGCGTTTAGTACTGAATCTGCTCTAGTGTGTATGTGAAATGAACAAGTCAAGCTTTGATGTGCTGACATTGTAGGGTGATGTGCTAGTGTACAAACTGTTTGTATTATTGTGTTCAAAACTATGAACTAAATGTGTGAATTCTTTGGATTTTTGCATGATGACAATGCCACATGTTGGCGCTAATTGTGGCATCTATTAATTTGATCGTACTGAAGCATAAAACTTCGAGTGATCAGTATAAGCTGGTGCTTACCTGAGCTATCTGAAGTTGGGCAAGTCAAGAAACTGTGCCTCTATCACCTACAGATTAAATGACATGATTACATGGTTTTGAGTACTCCCTCCGACCCATATTAGTTGACTTGGATTTGACAAAAATTGGATGAATCATGCCTAGATTCATCCAAATCTAGACAAATTTGAGTTAACTAATATGAGTCGGAGGGAGTATATCAAATCGATTGGGTAGATTCAAAGCCACCCAAATATCTCGAAATATAACCTTTGTTGAAAAGATGATCCTGCACTGTAAGACTTGATATGACAGGATTTTATGTTAATCAGTCAAACTCCCTCCAGTACTTTCCATGTTCGAATCCTGCGCTGCCAAAGTTCTTTGCTAGCTAGGTCATATCAAGTCTTACAATATCAGTCAATTTTGTCCCTTTCCAACTTCATTCTTTTAAATGCAGCGTAGGTACAGGCAGGTCAGGTGGACCATCGACCTTCAGTCCAATGTATTTTCACTACTGAGCCTATGGAAATGAATTTTCAAACCCACTTCAGACAAAAAAACTACCCATAATCTTGTTTCAAAAAAAAACTTCCTTAATTAGCCTTTCGTGGTGACTGGAGCCACCAAACCCCAGTTTATTTTACTAACTACATCGAATTTCCACTAAGGAGCTAAAGAAAATATTGGACATTCGACCCAAGTCCGACACAAAACATTGAAAATTTAGTGAGGAGCTCATTAGAAAATAGTACATCCAACCCAACTCTAGCCCAAAATATCACAAATTTGTCCTTCTTGGGTCAGGTCGGCCATGGGCCGCCAACCCTCAACATATTGTTACTTTTTTTAAGCATGAATCACACTGGAGAAGTTTTACTAAGGAGCCCATGATAATAAGCCCATTTGTTCACAAGATTGGACCCAAATTATTTTTTATATCGCCCAAAATCTTCTTAATTTAGCATTTTCCGTTCCATTCTGATTAAGTATAGTGGAAGCTTTGCTTATCCAAGTTTTATTTATGCTGACCATGTAGCATTTTTTAATGGCAATCGTCATCACTGCTTTTTCATTTTAAGTGATATCATCATTTTTAATCGTAATATTTTATGAGTACTCCCTCCGATCCAAATTAATTGACTTAAATTTGTCTAGATTCAGATGTATCTATACTTGTTTTAATACTAGATACGTCTGAATCTAGATAAATCCAAGTCAATTAATTTCGATCGGAGGGAGTAGCATAGTTGGTTCTAGCATAGTGGAAGCGCACTCAGTTGCAATTTGTTGAAGTCTTGAGTTCGATTTGAAACCTAGGGTTATCAATATATATAATCTATGTCATACTTGTACATTTGTTCCATCATAAGCACGTTTCTTGCACAGAGAAAACTGGCATCTGGGACCGAGCAACGTTACCAAGCTCAAACCATGGGAGGCATCCAAAAAAATATCCAACATACACACATGTCCTCTAAATACGTGGCTGACCTGTGGGACTCACGAGAGAGACCTAATACAGAGGAGGCATCGAGTAACGTTCCAAGTTCGAAACAGGAAGGCGCGAGTGAGGAAAAAGTCTAGCATGCACATGTTTCTTCTAATGAGAGGCTGACATGGGGATCCACTAGCCTGTATAAATGGCTGGTGCATCGAGCAATATGGCCATGTTCGAAACAGGGAGGAGCGAGCGTGAAAAAATTCCAGCATGCACACGTTTCTTCTAATGAGAGGCTGACACAGGGACCCAACAACCTATATAAACCACTGATGGATCGAGCAACGTTGCCAAGTTCGAAACACGGAAGCGCGAGCGAGAAAAAAAGTACAGCATGCACACGTTTCTTCTAATGAGATGCTGACATGTGGGACCCAGCAGCCTGTATAAACGGCTAATGCATCGAGAAACGTTGCCAAGTTCGAAACATGGAGGCGCGAGCAAGAAAAAATTCCAACATATGCGCATTTTACTTCTAATGAGATGCTGACATGTAGGACCCAGCAGCCTATATAATCGTCTGGTCATGCATCGAGCAACGTTGCCAGGTTCGAAACATAGAGTTGCGAGCAAGAAAAAAAGTCCCACACGTTCTTCTAATGAAATGTAGACATATGGGACCCAGGTGCGTGACCAAACGGCAGATTCGTCGAGCTAGGAACAGGGTTGCGCTAGAGAAGAAAAAATTCAATCATATACACATGATTCTTCTAATGTGATGCTGGCATATGAAACCCACTAGCCTGAATAAACGGCTAATGCAGCGAGCAACGCTATCAAGTTAACACAGAGGCACGACCGAGGACAAAAATTCCATCATACACACTTTTCTTCCAATGAGAGTATGATATATGGGCCCAGCTGCGTGATCAAATGGTAGATGCATCTAGCAGCGCAATCAAGTTCAAAATAGGGTAGCAAGAGCGAAGGGAAAAATTCCATCAGACAGACGATTCTTCTAATGATAGGATGGCATCTGGGACCCAGCATCACGATTAACGACCGATAGATCGAGCAACGTTATCAAGTTCAAATTAGGGAGGCACGAGCCAAGAAAAAAATCATCATGCACACGTTTCTTATAATGTGAGGATGACATGTGGGGCCTGGCTACGTGATTAAACTATATATGCATCTAGCAGCGCTATCAAGTTCGAAACAGGATAGCGGGAGCGAAGGAAAAAATTCCATCATACACACAATTCTTATAATGATAGGCTGGCATGTGGGGCCCAACTTCGTGATTAACGCTAGATAGATCAAGGAATGTTATTGAGTTCATATCAGGGAGGCACGAGCCAAGGAAAAAAACGATCGTGCACACGTTTCTTCTAGTGTGAGGATGACACGTGGGACCCAGCAGCCTGATTAAATGGAAGATGCATCGAGCGACGCTATCAAGTTCAGAACTAGGAAGGAAAAAATTCCATCATACACACGATTACTTGAATGTAAGGAAAACATGCGGGACCCAGCAGCCTGACTAAACGGAAGAGGCATCGAATAACGTTATCGAGTTCAAATCAGGAAGGCACGACCGAAAAGTTTGGTCCGCTATAGTCACTGACGTCCAGGACCCACACGCCAAAAAATACTTCCACGAGTCAACATCTCGCGAGGAAGCAGAAATTTTACTTCTGCCACGCGCCCGTCGAGCTTCCTCCATGTTTTTAGCGGTTTCGTCGTAGTAGAGGGTCGCAAAACCGGAAAAAAATTGCATTGGCCACGGTCGAGCCGAGATTTTTGTCCCAGAAGGCGCGCCTTCTACGATGACCGATGTGCCCAGTTGTTGCGGAAGGAAACATTCCTTGTAGTGCTCGCTGTTCGCGGCTGAGCGAGTTTTGCTTGCCATCTCTTTGGCGCCATGGACAAGGTCGGGGAAGTAGATCCGGTGCCGTGGAGTCGCGGGAAGTGGATCCAACGAAGCTGCGACGGTGTCAATGGTGACGGTGTTGATGAGCTGGCTCCGGCGCCGTGGACCTCGGGTATGGAGGAGGTGATCTGGTGCAGGCCAGCGTCGGGGCGGGGAAGCAACATCCAGCTTGCTAGACAAGAGAGCTAGTAAAACGTCTTCGGTCACAACGTAGTTCTGGCGGTGAGAGGCTATGAAGGGGAGATGGGATGGAAGGGGCACGACCGTGGTGGTCCAACGTGATCTTTAGGGATTTGGACCGATGCGCGCGGGTTTGAAATTTTGAATTGTGCAAGACAAACAATTTTGAGGAATGTCATTTGGCGCCTTGTTTCTAGACCGAAGGAGGAGATGGAAATTTCGTACCGTTTTGAATATTGGAAACGGGAGCCATTTCAGTGGTTGTTTCTGGCGCCAAGTGAAAATTATTATTGACTTGGTGAAAGCGGTGGTTTCGGCGTGTGTTTTTTTCCTCAGGTAATTTTTTATGTACTCTACTAGTATATACAGTCTAAAAGTGTGACTTGGGGCCACACAAGTAATTTCACATATTTATGCACGATAATGGTCACAAGGACATGGTCATTGAGCTCGGACTACCATTATTTTATTTTTTATTTCTTTTTTTAAGATGGACTACCATTCATGGTAATGTGTTAATTTTCTGCAAAATGTGGGTCTATGGATCTAATCGAAAGTGCATAATAAGATTCATGGTAATGTTGTTTTTCCTTTTCTGAATGGCTACCAAGATACATTGTCCAGATGCAGCAAGTACTATACAGTTTCATAACAGCGTGCCAAATACGTAGTTACCGGAAAGTGCTGCGAGCATATAAGAAAATAAAATATCAGGCTAACAAGACAAGGAAAGTCATCTTCATTATCCGCACGGAAGCTCTTGCATCACCCTTCGAAAGTCATCTTCCTGCAAAGATGCTCGGAGAATCTCTGCTTGTTCGTTCACCTGTTCCAAGACCGTCTAGTTGATATCATTGACATGTGCATCATCCGGATTGGGAAAAGGATTTTCAGCCACTAACTTCTGAAGATCATCGGTAGCATCAAGGCCATCTTCAATCGTAGAAATCCAGCCCCGGTCCAATTATCTGATCTGACGAGTGGCCCTGTCCAAATCCTGTTGGAGAAGCCTAATCTTAGCATAGGCAATGCACCATACTTCTATTTGGTTCCTAGAAATTGTTGCATCACTGGTACATTGCTGAATATCTGTGTTGCGAACCTCCTTGTCAGGGATATGATCATGCACTAGCTTCTGCAAATTGCAGTGCAGCAAATGAATCAGCCAATAACACAAGCAAGATGCAACAAATAGCCATGTTTCTGTACCAGTTGTGCTGTGCTGAGCGGGGCTACATCTGCATGTCCAAAACTCCTCAGGTTTCATTGGCATCAATTCTCATTGGTCAGTACATCATCTTCCATGCCTTTGTCATGAGAAGGCAGGAAAAGCAAACGATGAACTACTCTCGAAAATACATATATGCAAAGTGGAGGCAAACCTTTGTCTAGGGAGGATTGTTGGGGGTTATCATTGGGTTGTCAAGGTCTTGTACTGCTGTGAGATAACCAATTTGGCTTCACGATTCGAGTTGCCTTATTTTCTCTTGGAACCGATCCCAAAGTACAACAACTAGCATGCATTATTAGAAATATAATAAGGCACTACAAGGAAGAAGAGATGAACTACATTCAAAAGTAAAATGCAAGGAAAGCACGCATATGAAGTGTGAATCAACCTTTGTCTCGGTAGTAGGGAGTTTTAACAGTCTCCTTGGTGAGGAGTCTGAGTGGCTTATCTCGGTTGGGGAGGTGGGAAAGTAGACACTCTACCATGCCGCGGGGGAAGAAGATATGACGAAGCAGACTCCGACGAGGTAGATAACGGCGTTGCTGAGAAGACTCTGGTGAGGTGGAAGTCGGCTAAGCAGGGACGGGATAGAGAATGATGAGGGGATAGTGGGAGGGATCAACGAGAGAATGGGCCAGAGGTCCCGTTAGTATGCATGTAGCTAGGAGGATCCTGCAAATGTTCCACTAAAATTTTGAACTAGAAGAAGATCCCGCCAATATCACACCAAAATTTGGTGCTAAATCGCGCTTGGCTCACCTCCCGAGTAATAAAAATATTAAAAGGAAGGCTTGAAATGCAACAGACATCGAATGCGATTGGACGGTGGTGTGTCCAGCTTGTGAAGAAAGGTGGCTGAGTCTAGTATGGTTGTGAGGGTGGTTCTTTTATTTTATTTTCTTTTTGCGGGTAATAAGGAGAGGATAACTCATAAGACATTAAGATGCAAAATCTTAGCAACAAGTTAAACATGTTGTCCAAACTCTCGGTGGTTATCGATATACTTCTAACTGACCCCTGATGTGTACCTCCAAAAGCTTTTTCATAAAACTTTCAAGGAAACCTATGATTTACTTGTAGTTCAAATTTGACGTAATTTCAATTAATTGACATAAAGTCATTAAAGTAGGCAGAATTAGCTAGGAAGTTTGAAAACTCATAAGACATGGGAATCGAAAGTACAACATGGTGGTCCATTATATATGTTTGAAAGCTTGGATTGTGGCACTCAGAGCCATATTCTTTGGACTTCCTTTACGGAAAAGAACAGTCTCGTCATCACTTGGAAAATTTAGAATGTTCTTTCCTGCTAGTTGGAAACTCACACCGGCGGCATTGTTTACTAAAATAAGATGCACCCATCTACCTACGAAAAGACATTTAATTCAAGATCAATCTATCATGCTTACAGGTAGCTCAAGTTTGACCTAATTTTGTTAAAATGTCGAGATGAATAGTCAAAACTCTCCATGGTGGTTTGTGATATATTAAATGACCCCTCGATGGCTCCAACAAAATCTCAAAACTTTCAACACAACCTACAATTTACTCGTAGTTCAAATTTGACCTATAGAATCATATAAGTAGTAGACAACATGTCAGGCCACTATATATATCTGAAAAGCTCTGCTTGTGGCATTCATATCCATATTCTTGAGACCTTTATAGAAAGTAACAATCTGGTTATCATTCAGAAAATTGAGAATGTTCTTTTCTAATAGTTTTAAATTCACATCGACGACATTTTTATTTACTAAAATAAGATGCACCCATCTACCTCCAAAAAGACAATTAATTCAAGAATAGTCTATCGCGCTTACTCGTATCTCAAGTTTGACCTAATTTCGTGAAGTTGTCAAGATGCAAAATCTTAGCAAGAACTTGAACCTATTGTAAAAATTCTTAGTGGTGGTTTGTGATATATTAAATGACCCCCCGATGGTTACCTCCAAAAAAATCGTAAAACTTTAAATGCAATCTACAATTTACTTAAATTTGCAATTTGACCTAATTTTGATAAATCGACATAAATTCATTCAAGTGGACAAAGTTAGCTAGGAAGAAGTTTGAAAACTCATAAAATATGGGAATCGTAAGTACATCATGTCCATCCACTATATATATCTAAAAAGCTCTGCATGTGGCATTCAGATACATATTCTTGAGACTTTTTTATGGAAATGAACAATCTCGTCATCACTCGAAAAATTGAGAATGTTCTTTCCTGATAGTTGTAAACTCACACCAACGACATTATTGTTTACTAAAAGAATATGCACCCATCTCCCCTTAAAAAATACAATTAAATCAATAGCAATCTATCGCGCTTTCTGGTAGCTCAAGTTTGACCTAATTTTGTTAAGTTATCAAGATGCAAAATCTTAGCAAGAAGTTGAACATGTTGTGAATATTCTCGGTGGTGGTTTGTGATATATTAAATGACCCCTCCCGATAGTTACCTTCAAAAAAATCGTAAAACTTTAAACACAATCTACAATTTACTTGCATTTTAAATTCGACCTAATTTTGATAATCGACATAAAGCCATTCAAGTGGACAGAATTAGCTAGGACAAAGTTTGAAAACTCATAAAACATGGGAGTCGTAAGTACAACATGTTGGTCCAATATATATGTCTAAAATCTTTGCTTGTGGCATTCATACCCATATTCTTCAGACTTTCTTTTCGGAAAGGAACAATCTGGTTATCACTCTAAAAATTTAGAATGTTATTTCCTGATAGTTGGAAACTTACACCAACGGTGTTGTTTACTATGATAAGATGCACTCATCTACCCATGAAATGACATTTAATTCGAGAAAAATCTATCACTCTTAATTTTAGATCAAGTTTGACCAAATTTCGTTCAATTGTGAAGATGCAAAATCTTAGCAAGAAGTTGAACTTTTTTCCAAAACTCTCGGTGGTGGTTTATAATATATTAAATGACCCCCCGATGGTTACCTCAAATTTTTTTTACAAAACTTTCAAAGCAACCTATAATTTACTTGTAGTTCAAATTTGACCTAATTTTGATAAATCAGCATAAAGTCATTCAAGTGGCCATATTTAGCTAGGACGAAGTTTGAGAACTCCTACCATTAAACATGGGAATCGTAAGTAAAGAATGTCGATCCACTTAATATGTCTGGAAGCTTGGATTGTGGCATTCAGATCCATATTCTTGATACTTTCTTTACGGAAAAGAACAATCTCGTCATCACTCGGGAAATGAGAATGTTCTTTCCATATAGTTGGACACTCACACCGACAACACTATTTACTACAATAAGATGCACCCATCAACCTAAGAAAAGACATTTAATTTAAGAGCAATGTACCGCACATACTTGTAGCTCAAGTTTGACCTAATTTCGTTAAATCGGCAAGTCAGTGAGGTGTGTGAAGTTAGGTAGGAAGCTTGAAAAATGGAATTATAAGAAACAGTGGTCCACTTTGTGTGATAATTGGGGCGCGGTTGCATTTTCTTGTAATTATGGTAGGTCCCGTAGGAGCTAGGTGCTTCAGTTAACATGGTCGGCGGAAGTACAAGTTACATCAAGGACCTCATAATAATGTAAATTACATCCAAGTCCATGCACTTAGCACAAGGTCCCTAAACTATGCAGTGAAGTGTGTTTTGAGGTTTGTGCATACTAGCATTCATTGTGCTATTGACTATCAATAGAATCTTATAGATGCTAAGAATGGAAAAGAAGATCCAACGATTAGCAATGTTTGGATTTGCCAGTATTGATCCAGCGGTCAATGTTAAAAGTTATCCTTACACTATATAGTGGTATGGTATTTTAAGAGATAAGACAAGATAAAGATAAGATAAGAAGTACTACTATGAATGGCCGGTCTTTTGAATAGCCTTTTCCTCCCGATGTTTGGGATGAGTGAAAATTTCAAAACCGGAAAAGTTTGAATTTTATTGGCCGCCAAGGACCAAAGCTAGGTCGAAGTTTGAAAACACATAAAACATGGGAATCATAGGTCGGTCCACAATATATATGTGAGAAAGCTTGGCTTGTGGCATTCATCATCACTCGGAAATTTAAGAATGTTCTTTCATGATAGTTCAAAACTCTCACCGAGGGCATCGTTTACAAAAAGAAGATGCACGCATCTCATTCAAAAATACAATTAATTCAAGAGCAATCTGTCGCGCTTACTTGTTGCTCAAGTTTGACATAATTTCGTTAAGTTGTCAAGATGAATAATCTTAGCAAGAAATTAAACCTGTTGTCATAATTCTTGGTGGCGGTTTGTGATATATTAAATGAACCCCCGATGGTTACCTCCAAAAAAATTCACAAAACTTTCAAGGGATTTCTATTTTCGTGCCCTTGGTTCCTTAGCTATACTCACTTTTCCCCAGCCGCTTAGCTTTCCTTCACTTTTGCCCATCTCCTATTATGAAACTCTCACACCGTCGGAAACTCACTGTCCATCAGCCTTGCCGTTACATGCTGACAAGTGGGGCCACATTTAGTAGGGTCCCGTAGTGGACCCTTGCCGTTACGTGCTGACAAGTGGGGCTGCGGTCTGTCAGGTCCCGTAGTGGACCCTTGCCGTTACATGCTGACAAGTGGGGCCGCGTTAAGTTGGTTCCCGTAGTGGACACCTCTCTCTATACTTATCCAGACCAGCATGGGACCCATATCTTATCCACGTGAGCGTCGGACCCACATCTTATCCACGTGAGCCAGCCCCGCGCCCGTGCCCATACCATTGCCTCCCCTTTCTTCTTCTACCGCGACGGAGGCCCTTTGTCGAGCTTCACTTTGGCCTCCCATTTTTCCTGGCCGAAGTATGGTGCCGCCCCGTTGACCTGTATGAAGGATGACAATGGCAACTGTGCGCAAAGAAGGTTAGATCTCGCACCAAAATATTCTGATTAGATGGGGGCACTTGTTGTGGAGAATGTGGCCGGCGAGCCGTTCCGATGATTTAATTGGTTTATCGAGTTAATGTCTCGACTACAATCAAGTGAAAGAGTGTTTATAATTAAAAATATGGAGATGGATGTATAATAAATAAGAAAGTGACACAACTCTTGAACACTTTCAAATTAAAAAAATATACAACTCTTAATGTACAAGAGTGTTTATAATTGACACAACTCTTGAACACTATCAAATTTAAAAAATTATATAACTCTTAATGTAAAAGAGTGTTTATAATTGATGCAACTCTTAAACACTTTCAAATTAAAAAAATTATACAACTCTTAATGTAAAAAAATATTTATAATTGACACAACTATTGAACACTTTCAAATTAAAAAAATATACAACTCTTTATTTAAAGGAGTGTTTATAATTGACACAACTCTTGAATACTTTAAAATTAAAAAAATATACAACTCTTAATGTAAAAGAGTGTTTATAATTGACACTACTCTTGAAGAATTTCAAATTAAAAAATTTATACAACTCTTAATGTAAAAGAGTGTTTATAATTGACACAACTCTTGAACACTTTCAAATAAAAAAAATTATAAAACTCTTACTGTAAAAGAGTGTTTATAATTGACACAACTCTTGAGTACTTTCAAATTCAAAAATATATACAACTCTTAATGCAAAAGAGTGTTTATAATTGACACTACACTTGAACACTTTCAAATTAAAAAATTATACAACTCTTAATGTAAAAGAGTGTTTATAATTGACACAACTCTTGAACACTTTCAAATTGAAAAAATTATACAACTATTAATGTAAAAGAGTGTTTATAATTGACACAACTCTTGAACACTTTCAAATTATAGCGTCCTAAGAAAATATTGAGAGTTTACCCTTTTTTAGAGCATGAAAAGTGATCCCTAAACTTGCGTATACGAAAATTATAAAACTTTGAACACTATGACATCACACTTAATACGTGATAATGTTTTGCTAATAAAATTGCATATGGAAAAAATTATACACCTTTGAACTCTCTGAAATCGCACTTAGGACATAATAATGTTGTGCTAATAAAATCCGGATCATTTGTCATTTTCATGGAGTGAAATATAATGCAAAAATTATACACCTTTGAACACTTTCCCTTCAAATTATATTCAAAATCATTTATTTATGGAGTTAAAGTATCAGTGGAAAACTTGTTATTTTGCATGGATAGAGGGTGCCCCCCGACAGATATAGGGGTTATCATGTTCGCTAGATCACAGATGATCAATCAGAGGATCAACGGTTGGTGGGTACGATCTGCGTGACAACTGTCTCGACCAATCATAGCGTAGCAGCCAAGACGAGCACATGTGTGAGAGTTTGCGACTAAGAGAGAGGGGAAAACTGAGTAGAACTTAAAAACCAAGGGCAAAATTGAGTAGAACTTAAAAACCAAGGGAAAAACTGACAAAGGGGCTTATTTTATACAATAAAATTCATCTTGGCATACATCAAACTATTTGCAATTTAAATATATATCAGTTTGACAATAATTGCCTCATTCAGGTAAATTATGTTTTTAGGAGGGATGTTTTGGGAAGAGGCTTGAGTAGAATGCCATGAACCTTCATAGATAGTAGGTGATTTGAGAACTGGTGATTTAGGTTTAAACTTGATTTATATACATTTCTTATGGTGGCAGGTCACATAATAAGACTCCCTGGGTAGACGCCACAATGTTTTGATCTTTTTGAATTTCTTGTGCATAAAATGACTCAATTAGATAGCTAAAACACATTCGTTGACTCTCTGTTGACCAGCCACCGGAGGGTAAAAGTCAGTATATTGCACATGGTAGTGTTAGTACTGGAGGGAAAAACTAAGTACAACCAAACTGCCAGTGTTACACTCGAGGGTATAACTAAGCACAACTAAGTGGCCAAGGTTAGACACGAGGGGGGAAACGTGATGCACGGTACGCATGTTGCAGTGCACGGGGCGATAGCGGACGCGTGTGGCCGTGCACGGTGCAGTAGCATACACGGTTATGTGGTGCATAGTGGTGCAACAAAACATCTCCTCCCTTCACATTTATAGAGGCCTCCTCACTCTCACTCCTCACTCGCTCACTCACTCACTCGCTCACTCACTCACTCACACAACCATCTCCACTATCCCATCACCTTCTAAAAACCCCCAAGAAAACTCCAACCACGCCGGCGATGGAGAAGAATGGCGCGGTGGCCATCGTCGCCTCCAAGGCCGCCGGCGAGGAGTCCCCCGTCCCCGTACAGGCCCTCATCGAGGCATCGAAGGCAGTCGTCATCCCCGTCCAGAACCTCTTCCCCGCTTCTGCCGTAGCCGCTGGCGAGGAGGCCCCTGTCCCCGTATAGGCCCCCGTTGAGGCATCGAAGGAAGCCAATGTCACCATCCAGACCCTCGTCCCTACTTCCACCGTAGCCGTCGGCAAGGAGGCCCCCGCCGGTCTCCGGTAGATCCGGCACG
Organism: Avena longiglumis; assembly: GCA_030063025.1. Classification (NCBI taxonomy): domain Eukaryota; kingdom Viridiplantae; phylum Streptophyta; class Magnoliopsida; order Poales; family Poaceae; genus Avena; species Avena longiglumis. The sequence continues at coordinate 142,959,959 of CP125978.1, read as the reverse complement.
GCTGGGACCCCTATAAGGAGAACGATCACATCAAGCCGGAGAACCCCTACGATACCAGGTTAGCCGACCCATGGTCGGAGGTAACTAGGGTTTTCTCCACTTCCTTTGTTCTTCCCCCATTCCCATTGTTGGATGTTAGGTCGTGTGTTGTTAGGGCTCAGTTGTTCGTATTTTCAATCGTTGGATACTAGGTATTTTTAAAGTAGTTAATCCTCTTGTGTTAGATCTCGTATTTCGATGAATTCCCTAGTTAGTACTAGCACCGATCTGTAGTTGGGATTAGTATTTGATTTGGTTAGAGATTTGGGGATTGGGGAATAATTAGGGTATCTCAATCGGTTAATTTATGCAAGTAATCAATCCAGATAATCAAGGTATCTCAATCGTGTCCTTATTGCATTCTACTGTTTTTTCCAACAGGTGGATAGAAGCGATGTCTGTAGCGACGACGAGTCCACGGACACTAAGACTCGTCAGGTGCTGAGGAAGCTAAAGTCCGTCCAGTTCAATAACTTCTTCATCGGCGATGTCTACAGGTGCCCCTTATGCACCAGGAGCCTCGCCACCGACTTTAACTCCCTCGTGAGGCATGCCGAGGACGTGAAGACCTGCAGCCTGTTAAAGAACGTCCATGCCTTCAGAGCCAAGCACCAAGCGCTCAGTTTTCACCTCTGCAACCTCCATAAGGTGGCCATTGAGGAGGGTCGCATGTCCCCGATCAAGCCCAAGGCGCCCAAGGTCAAGGGACTAGGCATCAAGAAGTGGAGGAAGCACTAGAGGGAGGAGGCGGAGGCCATAAGGGGACACTGATCTTGTGCTGATGCTGCTGCTATAAAGCAACTTCTTTCATTTTGGTGTTTGTGTTGAACTTGTCCGCTACTGCTGCTGAGCAGCCTAATTATCGAACCTCGTATAAGTACCATACTATATATCCTATATAGCTGCTTTATCTACATCTGCTCTATTTATATATCCTATATTAGCTGCTTTATCTACATCTGCTCTTTTACTGAATGTATTTATGGTGCTGGTTAGATTTGCTGCTCTAGATTTGCTGCCAGATTGGGAAAATACGAGGGCCAAAAGGAACCATGAATGAAGAGAGAAGCTGATCTAGATTCTCTACCTTTTTGGAAAAAATTAACACAACGGTTAGCGACATCAAGGGGAAAAGGCGCTCTTAAAAAGGCCAATCATAAAAATAACAAAAAATAAATCTTCCAATTTAGGCGACAGGGCGCACGTAACTACCAAACGCGCCCCACATGGTCCCACACAACACCCCCCCCAAACGTGTTCCCAACAAGCCGGCTACACGCAGTCCAACATGAGGGGTCCTACTACGGGACCCGACTGAACGTGTCCCCACTTTTCAGCATGTAAAAGCGAGGGTCCACTACGGGACCCAACTAAATGCAGCCCCACTTGTCAGCACGTAACAGCGAGGGTCCACTAACGGGACCCGGCGGACAGCGAGTTTCAGACCGATGCGAGAGTTTCGTACAAGGAGATGGGCAAAAGTAAGGAAAAGTTAAGCGGCTGGGGAAAAGTGCGTATAGCTAATGAACCAGGGCACGGAAATAGGAATCACAACTTTCAAAGCAACCTACAATTTACTTTGGGTTCAAATTTGACCTAATTTAGATAAATCGGCATAAAATCATTCAAGTGGGTAGAGTTTGCTAGGACGAAGTTTGAAAACTCATAACATTAAACATGGGAATCATAAGTAAAACATGTTGGTCCACTTAGTATGTCAGGAATCTTGGCTTGTGGCATTCAGATCCATATTCTTCGGACCTTGTTTACGGAAAAGAACAATCTCGTCATCACTCGGGAAATTCAGAATGTTCTTTCTAGATAGTTGTAAACTCACACCGACGGCATTGTTTACTACAAGAAGATGCACACATCTACCTCAGGTAAGACATTTAACTCAAGGGCAATCTAGTGCTCTTACTTGTAGCTCAAGTTTGACCTAATTCCGTTAAATGGCAAGAATTCAGTGGAGTGTGCAAAGTTAGCTAGGAAGCTTTAAAATGGAACTATAAGAAACAGTGGTCCACTTTGTGTGATAATTGGGGCGGTTGAATTTTCTTCTAACTGTGGTAGGTCCCGTAGGAGTGAGGTGGTTTAGCTAACATATTCGGTGAAAGTACAAGTTACATCAAGGACCTCATAAAAATGCAAATTACATCTAAGTCCATGCACTTAGCACAAGGTCCGTGAAACTATGCAATGAAGTGTGTTTTGAGGTTTGTGCATACTAGCGTTCATTGTACATGGTAAAGATTATCAACATAATCTTCTAGATGCTAAGAATGGAAAAGAAGATCCAACGGTTAGCAATGTTTTGATTTGAGAGTCTTAATCCAATGGTATGGTATTGTAACAGATAAGACAAAATAAAGTTAATATAATAAGTACTACTACGAATGGCCGACCTTTTGAATAACCTTCCCTCCCGATGTTTGGGAAGCAAGTGAAAATTTCGAAATCGGAAAAGTTTGAATTTTTTTCCACCAAGCACAAAAGTGGAAACACACACCGACAACATTGTTTGCTAAAAGAAGATGCACCCATCTACCTCTGAAATTACATTCAAGATCAATCTACCGCACTTACTTATAGCTTAGGTTTGACCTAGTTTCGTTAAATCGATAAGAAGTCGGTGAAGTGTGTGAAGCTAGCTAGGAAGCTTGAAAAATGGAATTATATAAGAAACCATTATCCACTTTGTGTGATAATTGGGGATGTTGCATTTTCTTCTAACTATGGTCGGTCTTGTAGGAGTGAGGTGCTTTAGTTAGCACAGTCGGTGGAAGTACAAGTTACATGAAGGACCTCGTAAAAATGAAAATTACATCCAAGTCCATGCATTTAGCAAAAGGTCCCTGAAACCAAGAAATGGATTGTGTTTTGAGGTTTGCGCATACTAGCGTTCATTGTGCGAAAGACTATCAATATAATCTTCTAGATGGTAAGAATGCAAAAGAAGATCCAACGGCTAGAAATGTTTGGATTTGCTAGTCTTGATCCAATGGTCAATGTTCAAAGTTATCCATACACTATACTATGGTGGTATGGTATTGTAAGAGATAAGACAAGATAAAGATAATAAGATAACAACTACTACTGTGAATGGCCGGTCTTTTGAATAGCCATTCCCTCCCGATGTTTTGGAAGAGTGAATATTTCGAAACCGGAAACGTTTGAAATTTTTTGGCCACCAAGGACCAAAGTGGTTTCCTTCCTATGTAGTACTCCTAATCCACACCAACGTGGCCGACGAACATGCCAGAGAAACAGAGCCGCCCTCTCAAAAAAAACAGAGTCACCGTACTGAGGCACACGTGCGTAGTGCCACGTTGTGGATGAGGGAGAGATCACCAGGGCCGGTGCGCGAGGGGAGAGGGGTGGAGAGATGAGAAGCAGCAAAGGAGAGAGAAAACACACATTTTTTGGGCGCATAGGTCCTGAAATTTACTATTACTAGTAATAGTGTGTACCCTATAAGGCGGCAGGAGTACCTCGTGTCTAGAATCCATCATAACTATGATCTGACATTGAACCTCCTTCAACTCCTCCTCTTCGCTGCTCGCGCGCTGCCTCTATTTTTTCAAAGGCCTGTGCTGCCTCCCTTTTATTCTCTTACTTGTGTTGCTCAAGTTTGACCAAATTTCATTAAATTGTCAAGATGCAAAATCTTAGAAAAAGTTAAACCCTTTGTCCAAACTATCGGTGGCGCATGTGCGTCGACCTTCCTTTTCGTTCCATTTCACACCCTGCGACCAGCAGCACGCTGGTTTGAAAGTGAGGAGCTTTTGTTGTGTCTGTGTGAAGCAAGTACAGTAGTACAAAGGGTATGGCTCACCTTCTCACTCGAGAAGGACCCGACCACTTCCCCCCCCCCCCTTAACTTTAGGGCCCTTTGTGCTAAATTTAGGGATCTCTATGTAATTTTGTCCTTTTTGAGGTCTTTGATGTAAACCGTACTCCCACCGACCATGTCGATTCTTAACTACAAGTATGCTCTTAAAATTTTCAAAAACTCTTTTGAAGCCAACCAGGAATTCAGTATATCGGAAACCAACGAAAAGTTTTTTTGTAAAACTTTCAAAGCAAAGTACAATTTACTTGTATTTCAAATTTGACCTAATTTCAATAAATCGGCACAAAGTCTAATTCAAGTCGGCGGAGTTAGCGAGGAAGTTCTAAATTTTGCAAAACATGGGGAAATTTAGAGTGTTCTTTCCTGATAGTTGGAAACTCAAACCGACGTCATCGTTTACTAAAAGATGATGCACCCATCTACCTTCCAAAAGACAATTAATTCAAGAGCAGTCTATCGCGCTTACTTGTAGCTCAAGTTTAACCTAATTTAGTTAAGTTCAAGATGCAAAATTTTAGCAAGAAGTTGAACCTATTGTCAAAACTCTTGATGGTGGTTTGTGATATATTAAATGATCCCCTGATGGTTAACTCCAAAAAATCGCAAACTGTCAATGCAGCATACAACTTACTCGTAGTTCAAATTTGACCTAATTTCGATAAATCGACATAAATCCATTCAAGTGGACATAGTTAGCTAGGTCAAAGTTTCAAAAATCGAGAAACATGGGAATCATATAAGTAGTACACAACCTGTCAGTCCACTATATATAACTGAAAAGCTTGGCTCATGGCATTTAGATCCATATTCTTCAGACTTTCTTTACGGAAAGGAACAATCTCGTCATCACTTGGAAAAATATAATATTCTTTCCTGATAGTTGGAAACTCACACCGACAACATTGTTTACTAAAAGAAGATTCACCCATCTACCTCTGAAAAGACAATTAATTCAAGAGCATTTTATCTCGCTTACCGGTACCTCAGTCTGACCTAATTTAATTAAGTTGCCAAGACGTGAAATCTTAGAAAGACGTTGAACCTGTTGTCAAAACTCTTGGTGGTGGTTTGTGATATATTAAATGACCCCCCCCCCCGATGGTTACCTCCAAAAAATCTGCAAAACTGTCAACGCAACCTACAACTTACCCGTAGTTCAAATTTGACCTAATTTCAATAAATCGACATAAAGCCATTCAAGTGGACAGAGTTAGCTAGCTCGAAGTTTGAAAATAGCAAGTAGTGCAACATGCCAGTCCACTATATATGCCTAAAAGCTCTACTTATGGCATTCAGATCCATATTGTGCAGACTTTCTTTGCGGAAAGGAAGAATCTCGTCATCACTCGAAAATTTAGGAATGTTCTTTCCTGATAGTTGGAAACTGACACCGATGGTGTTGTTTAGTAAAATAATATGCACCCATCTACCTCCGGTGCACCCTCAGCAAGATATATGTAAAATGGAGGGTACCCTCTAGGAAATTCCCTCACTCGGATTACGTAGGGAATCTACCAATAACATAAATAAAGTAATTAATATTAGAACAGAGGGACTAAAAAACTACAAAGTACATTTATACTACAATCATCACAAGAATATTAAGATGTGATATCTCACAATTGGTTGTTGATGTCATCGTCCACCCAATATTGGAACTCCATGGGGAACTCCGACGAACGATTGAGGATCTTGATAAAAAGTTCGTGGCTTCGATAGGTAATGGAGGAACGCAGTCTGCGCAGCATCAACCGACACCCTTTTTGGCTGAGAATAAAACTGGAGCTTATAAAACCCACAAAAAGGCCACAATGTTTAGAAACAAGGCCTAGGGATCATACTTTCACTAGTGAACACTCTATCATATAAATATCCCCTCTTCATGATACTACTCTTAACTACTCTCCGGTTGGACACTCTAATCATCGGTAGGGCTATAACAGCACTCCTCAAAGTCCGCCTTCCCCAATCTATATAACCCCACACTGTCACCTTGAGCGCTAGATGGTTCCAACAAACAGCACAATTTCATAGAGACAGCCAACTCCAAATATAACTCATAAGAAATATTCAATCAAGCCAAAGTGCCAGACATGGTATGCATATTGTCACTTTCACACACGTGGGGAAAAGCATAGATCTATTAAAGCACAAAGAGTATTTATGTAGACTCAAACCTAAGTGCCACCATGGCATGCACGCTGTCACTTTCACACACATGGGGAGAGCATAGATTTATTAAAGCACTTGAGTAGCAAGGTAGATCCACTTGATTACAAAGCTCATGATCACAATATGACCATGCATAGTGAGAGAGATGAAAACATAGCTACCGGTAGATCCCTTAGCCTCGAGTAAGAACTACTCCCTCCTCATCATGGGAATCAGCAACGGTGATGAAGATAGCGATGGAGATCGATGGTGATGGCTCCAAGGGCACTTCCCCGTCCCGGCAGGGTTCCCCGAATCTCCCTTTCGGTGGAGGCGGTGCTATGGAGGTTTTTCTGGAAGTATGATGGATTATTTAGGGTTTTTGGGTCGGAGGCTTCTTACAGGCGAAGGAGGCAAGGTCGATGGAGGGCCAGGGGCCCACACCCTGCCTACGCGCAGGCCCACCCTAGGCCGCGCCTGGGGGGTGTGGCCACCCTATGGCGCCCCTCCGACTCTGCTTCCTGGTTCCGTGTTTATCCGGGAAAAATAATGAATTTGGCTTTTGTCCCGTCCAATTCCAAGAATATTGATTTTCTGCCTTTCTGGAACCAAAAAGAGAAGAAAACAGTCAACTGGCACTGTGGCAACTTGTTAATAGGTTAGTTCCAGAAAAGATATAAAAACACCTTAAAGTGTAGATAAAGCAAAGCAAAGTAGATACTAAACATGCATGGAGCATCAAAAATTATAGATACGTTTCTGATGTAGCAAGCATCCCCAAGATTAACTCCTGCTCGTCCTCGAGTAGGTAAGTGATAAAAATAATAATTTTTGAGGTGACATGCACCATCAAAACCAAGATCAAACCATTTGCAAGCATTGAAAGCTAGGATCAAAGAACTCTAAACATGTGCATGAAAGATGGAGTTCTAACAATAGGACATAGTAACTATGCATGCAACATGAAAGGCTACAGAAAAAGATCATGAATAACATGCATTGAAAAACTTTTGTTTGTTTCACATACAGAAAATATAGCATAGTGTCATTCAGCTTGTCCCTCATGGAGTAGCAACTAGATGCATAGGAAACCTTCAAGGTTCACAAGGTGACTAGATACAAATAGCACAAGAACAAGTAATATCACAATATGCATCAATCAATAAGTTTTGGGACGCTGTACAAAGAATGGAAACTATGCTCTCTTAATGGTGCCTAAAGGTAGAAGGTGGAGACTCAAATAATGGTGGAAGAAAGGCCTTTCATAAAGGAGGCAGGGATTTCAAGTTAAAAAGAGATTCCAAAAATTATGGTACTTGTTAGATTTCAGCCATCATTGCCCCTATCATAAGCATCTTGCAGTGATTAAGGTTAAAGTGAACAAATATGGAGTATATGCTTGACAAAGTATAAGTTGGCAATCTCAAGTCCCTTGAATACGATGGCCACACCTCATGCTACTCAACTTCAGTCACATGTAAGTTCTTGTCATTGTAAGTACATGCATATCATAGAGAACCGCCAACGGGGTACCCCTTGCACATGGTACAGAAGCTATCCCATAACCAAAATGACAAGGCAAGCAGACAATGAGCATCTCAGCGATCTTTTTATTTACTATATGCATAGCTTTTTATTGAGGATGATTCATAGATATCTCACTATGGTGATGCTGCAAGTTTCCACCATGATTAGGCATGGCTTAAGCTAGCGGCCCAGGAGTTTCTCTAACACAAAATACATACTCCATGGACTTACAAGTTCCCTCTTTATTTCACACCGGTGACATCCATAAACAAAAGAGCATGATATCAACTGAGTACAAAGTACAAGTGCAATGTTGAAAACGTTCCCCGTGACAGCACGGTTCTACTAATTCCAACGTATAAGTGCAAGCATATACAACATAGATGACACGATGGTTCAAGTTTATTAGGGGCAAAGAATATAAAGTGTGCCATCAAGTTCGTGAGAGCTTTAGTCACTAAGTTTTCACATAACAAAGTACTTTTTAATTGGAAGATAGCTGAAAACAAGAATATACTTGGAATGGTGTAACACACCATGCATAGGATTTTATAGTGGATACTTTGGAATAACTTGGTTTCTTGGGAGTTGGAAGAATGAGTAGGGCTTACTCATACAAGTGGAGGCTAGCAAAATACTGGGAGCAACCAACTAAGAGAGCAATAATGGCCATAATCATGCAGAGCAACAAAACATTACTAATCAAAGCATAGAGTGGTACTACAAGTGAAGGAATAGATGATCAAAGAGGCTATGGTGACTTGTTCATAGTCATAACATGGTGTGAGCATGTACCAAGTCAACCCAAACAAAGCATCAAAGGAGAATACCACAATACTATGCTTTTGCATGCTAAAACAACACATGATTCCTTCAAGGCACATTAAGAAATCCTAATTGTTTGGAACAAGTCATGCTACAGAAATAATCACTAAGCATAAGTTCAAAACAACATCTAGCATGACATGATAAATTCTAAGCCACAGTCAAAACAAGCTCCCTTTTGTACCACTTAAGCATGAAGCTTCCTACTCTTTTCCAACACCAATCAACTTATTTGAAACAAATCACAAAGATAATAATCAAAGAAGATCAGTGATCTTGTTTCACAAATCCACAAAGAAGAACTAAAAATTTCTAAGATGAAAGCACAATCAAACTAAGGCTAAACACAGTGCTAGCAAAAGAGAACACTCACAGAACAATAAGAATGAAAACTAGAGTGTTCGAGGCAATGAAAACAGAGTGTGTCTCTCTCCAAAAGAAGTGTGTTGTGATCCAAGCAACTTACTCAAGAAAACTAAGAAAACGAAAACCAAAAACGAAAACTAAGACCCTCCAATAACAACACAACTGTGCATGAAATAATAAAAACAAAGTGTCTAGAAAGACCTGGGATTTTTATTGATGAAGAAGGGGATGCCTTGGGCATCCCTAAGCTTTGACGCTTGTACCTCTTGAATATTTCTTGGGGTGACATGGGGTGGCATCCCCAAGCTTGAGCTTTTGTCAATTATTCGTCTCATTACATCATTCTTTCTCTACACCTGAAAATTTTCCTTCATACAAAACTTCACACAATCTTCATTAGCAACATTAGTGTATTCAAAAGATAATAGACCTTTAGGCTTAGTTTTGGAACAGTAAAAATTTCACTAAAAACACAAGATACTGTAGCAATTCCCTCAAAAAGTTCAATTTCCCAAAAAGAACCCAAAAACGAATCAATAAGAAGTAAATGCAAATAATGGCAGAAATCTGTCAAAACAGACCAGCATGTAGAAACCAATTTTTTCGAAGGCCTTCTGTTGCTCAAATCAAAAAGTGTTGAATTAACGAAAGTTATCTAACATACTGGGGGATTTATTAGTAAATGTTTAGCTCAATCCGACTTATAGAGAATCCTCACAAATTTTTATGGTGGAGGACAGAAATCTGTTTCAGGACAGCAACTCCCCAAATCTTGCTTCCCTCTCATTAGAGGTCATTCTTGGCACAAAAATCAAACAAAAAGGATAAGGAGAGGTCATTACAGGAGTAATAACTTCCAAGACTCAAGTAAACTCTTGGGTTATCTCCCAACAAGTACTTTTCTTTAACGCCTTTAAGTTAGGCTTGATAGTTTGAGAAGATGATCACATAAGAAATATGAATTGAAGTAAAAGATAGCATCAAGAAGCAAATTCAAAACACATTTAAGTCTAACCCACTTCCTATTCATAGGAATCTTGTAAAGAAACAAGTCATGAAAGCACAAAGCAATAAGCATAGGAAAGCAAAACAAGTGCAACTTCAAGATTTTCAACATAAAGAGGGGAAACTTAATATTATTGAGGTGCATAAAACCATGTTTCCATCACTCATAATAACTTTCAGTAGCAACATGAATAAAATCAACAATATAACTATCACATAAAACATTCTTATCATGATCCACATGCATAAAATAATTATTACTCTCCACATAAGCATAGTCATTCTTATTAATCATAGTGGGAGCAAATTCAACAAAATAACTATCATTGCTATTTTCATCACCATAATCATCAAATATAGGAGGAATATTGTAATCACAATTAAGTTCCTCCTCAATCGTAGGTGGACTATATCAAACTCACCATTGTAATCATCATATATTGGAGGTTTGGGATCATCATAAGAAATAGAATAGCTATCTTCCAAAGATGGGGGACTAAAAAGATCATTTTCATAAAAACTAGCTTTCCCAAGCTTAGACGTTTCCAAAGAATTAGCAACAATGTTGTCCAAAGAATTCATACTAATAACATTGCTATTAGCATGCAAAGAAAGTTCCAAAGGTTTTTTAATTTTCTCTTCAAACACTTCATATCCTAGCTCAAGATAAATACTATAAAGCTCTCTAATTTTGTTGTTGTTTTCCATTAAGCCTAACTAGTGAAAACAAGAAACAAAAGGACAAAATTGCAGAACCTAAAGGAAATAACTTCGAGCACTCACACCGGAGGATGTGAGTACCTTTTACCTTACCTCCCCGGGAAGAGCGCCAGAGAATAGCTTGATGTCTACGCACTTGTATTCTTGTAGACAATTGTTGGGCCTCCAAGTGCAGAGGTTTGTAGAACAGCAGCAAGTTTCCCTTAAGTGGATTACCCAAGGTTTATCGAACTCAGGGAGGAAGTGGAAAAAGGTATTCCCTCTCGAGCAATCCTGCAGTCAAGATAGAAGAAGTCTCTTGTGTCCCAAACACACCCAATACACTTGTCAGATGTATAGGTGCACTAGTTCATCAAAGAGATAGTGAAATACAAGTGGTAACTGTACCAGAAAATAGCTTGACGGTGAGGTAAAGACTAAAGCAAGCAAACATGCAACAGATCTAGATGCAAACGGTGTTTCAATGTTTAGAAACAAGGCCTAGGGATCATACTTTCACTAGTGAACACTCTATCATATAAATATCCTCTCTTCATGATACTACTCTTAACTACTCTCCGGTTGGACACTCTAATCATCGGTAGGTCTATAACAACACTCCTCAAAGTCCGCCTTCCCCAATCTAGATAACCCCACACTGTCACCTTGAGCGCTAGATGGTTCCAACAAACACCACAATTTCATAGAGACATCCAACTCCAAATATAAGTCATAACAAATATTCAATCTAGAAAAAGTGCCACACACGGTATGCACGCTGTCACTTTCACACACGTGGGGAAATGCATAGATCTATTAAAGCACAAAGAGTATTTATGTAGACTCAAACCTAAGTGCCATCATGGTGTGCACGCTGTCACTTTCACACACATGGGGAGAGCAGAGATCTATTAAAGCACTTGCGTAGCAAGGTAGATCTACTTGATTACAAAGCTCATGATCACAATATGACCATGCATAGATAGAGATGAACACATAGCTACCGGTAGAGCCCTTAACCTCGAGGAAGAACTACTCCCTCCTCATCATGGGAATCAGCAACGGTGATGAAGATGGCGATGGAGATCGATGGTGATGGCTCCGGGGGCACTTCCCCGTCCCGGAAGGGTGCCAGAACAGAGACTTTCTGTCCCCCCTGAATCTCCCTTTCGGTGGCGGTCGCGCTACGGAGTTTTTTCTAGAAGTATGATGGATTATTTAGGGTTTTTGGGTCGGAGGCTTCTTATAGGAAAAGGAGGAAAGGTCGGTGGAGGGCCAGGGGGCCACACCATTCCTAGGCACGGGCCCACCCTAGGACGCGCCTAGGGGGTGTGGCTACCCGGTGCGCCCCTCCGACTCTGCTTCGTGGTTCCATGTTGCTCCGGGAAAATAATGACTTTGTCTTCTGTCCCGTCCAATTTCGAGAATATTAATTTTTTGCCTTTATGGAACCAAAAACAGAAGAAAATAGGCAACTGGAACTGTGGCAACTTGCTAATAGGTTAGTTCTAGAAAAGATATAAAAACACCTAAAAGTGTAGAAAAAGCAAAGTAAAGTAGATACTAAATAAGCATGGAGCATCAAAAATTATAGATACATTTCTGACGTATCAGTTGTACATGTCAATCTGGCCGATGAACAGCATGCCCGCCTTCCCAATGTCAATGATATTTATTCTCAGCGATAATCATGTAGTCATCGGATTAGACAATTCCCATTGTTTGATGTTGTAGCGGAATCTGGGCACCTCCATCAAATGGGCAGAATTAAGGTGTAGATGCACCTTAGCTTGGTGGCCGACCCACTTGCATCCTGGATCCGTGCAGATAAACAGGGTGTCGATGTAGCAGATCACGTGGGTATAGAGTGCATTTGAGGAGACCATTTTCGAGCAGCCATAGTTCCGGCACCTGTTGTAACCTTCTCCACCGGTGACTTGGCGATGTAGCTCCTTGGAGCATGCGGCCAGCCGGACGGACGGTGCTTTTAGCTTCCAGATGCTCGGCAATTTGGTTGACGATGTTGTCATCGACCTTGCTAAAGCTGTTGCACCACCTACTCTCCATAGAACCTCTCCAAAATTTGTACACACCATGCACCATCGCGTCTGGGAGGATTGGGGCGAGGGCAGATCTATATAGAACTATTGGTTTTTTAGGGAGAGGGTGGTATCCTGGAAGGATTAATGCAACGGGTGAGGTTTCGAAGAAAATGCATGAAACACATGGTGGAGAGGATCCCAAATGCGGCCAGGCGACATCGGCAAGTGGGGTAAATGGAACGGAGATGGGGACGATGGGGTGGTGCTTTGAGGAAAGAGGTTTTTTCTTTTCTTCTGTTGTAGGAAGCGGCTGCATCAAGAACACCGGCTAGAGTGATAGACTAGCATACCACTGTGCACTAAATTAACCATGTCACCTCCTAGCGCAGTATTATCTCGTCACATCAGTTGACTAGACACATTATTTATTTTTGGCTTCTATTTGCATACTACTACTAGTACTTAGGCTAGTATTAGTGGGAGTAACTTGAGTAGTAACATAGTCCTACATGTATTGCCAACTTGACATGGCATACAATTAAATGATGAGAGAGATGCTTATGGCGATTCATTTAATAAGATGCTGACATGTGGGGTTGCCAAGAAGATACATACTACTAGTAATCTTATTTTTGGAGTAATACTATGAAATTACAACTGTAAATACTCCGAAAATTTAGTGCATAGAAAGTGACACGGTTAATTTAGTGCGTCAAACTGACGTGACGAGACTATACTGCGCTAGGAAGAGTGACATGGTTAATTTAGTGCACAGCGGCGTGCTAGTCTATCAAGCTAGCCGACGTCCTCGATGCAGTCGCTTCCTACAGCATAAAAAAAAGAAAACCTCTTTCAAAGAACCATCCTATCTTCCCCATCTCCGTTTAGTTTATCCCTACTCGCCTACGCCGCATGGCCGCATCTCTGGCACGCACATTTTCCTCGCCATCTTGACCGCTCCATCACTCCTTCTAGGCCACCACCCCTCTCATCCAAAAAGCACCATCCCTCTCCTCCAAAAACCACCAACAACTCTACATCGATCCACCCTCGCCCCTAATCCATTCGGACGCGATGGCGGATTCGTGGCACAACCCGCGGCACTACGGCTAGACCAAGGTCAGTGACGACGTCTTCAACGAAATCTCTATGCGTCTAGAAACTACTAGCGCCGTTAGGCTGGCCGCATACTCCAAGAAGCTGTATTGCCAAGTCGCTAGCAGAAAAGCTAGCAGATGCCCCAACAACCGCTGTTGGGCACTTGTCTCCTACAATGACATCTACAACCACAAGATCCGGTGTCACGCTGCCCCGTGCGTCTACACAAAGGCAGGATGCGAGTTTGTTACCCGGCCATTGACTGTGGATTAACTCCCAACCCACTTGAGAGTTGTCCACAAGAGACATGTGCATGTAGTGCTCTATAGCCGTGAACACTGTTGGCATAAGCCGGTGGCGATCAAGTGGAAACCAGAGGTCATTGGCACCAGGAAAGGGGGTATGGAGTTTGCTTCCCGAATTCGTGGCTACATGATGAACACCTTCCTATCCGTCAGGTACGTTAGGTCGGCGAGGTGCGAATCGCCGTTGTACAAAGTGAAGTTTTGGTCGATGCCGTCATGGGATGATCTCTATTCGATCTCAATGGTGGCGACATCTGAGATGATGATCAGGCCTTCGTTGGCTGAAGTTGCACTCGAAGGGCACATTTTGTACCTGTCGAAGCCGTGGTATTACCTGAAAGCTTCTGAATCGGTCGTCGGAATTCCTCGTGGATTACAAATATCGCAACAAGTTTCAAGAGTGAGTTAACACATTCTGTAGTATAAATCTTCTTGTGATGATCCTAATGTGCATATATGTAATGTCGTGCAGTACTAATTAGTTATTTTATGTTGGTGACAGACGCAATTAGTATCGGATGTCCTGCCAGATGGTTGTTCTAAGTTTAATTCTTCAATGCTCGTTGTTGGTAGCAACTGCATGGCGCCTAGCTGTGCCTTCGCCACCCTGAGGTCATTGCTCTTTGCCCAGCTCATAGATTCCCACTCCATGAGGTTGCGCAAATTCCGCTACGGACAGAATGCCAGGTACATCTCTAAGCCGGTGTCGGCACCGGGCTCGTAGACTATAGATATCGGGGTATGTGGGTACGATCGTAAGTTGTTCTGCGTTCTATTTGATGGGCGCGACGATGTCATCTTGATATCCATCATGTGCGTGAGGCTGCCGACGATCTTGTGGCTGCAGTACAAGGTGATGTTTATTTGTGCCTAGCCAAATGGCTTCGAGGAGGTGGTATTCTTTGCAAATAGAAGAACATTGCCAAGAAGTGGCGTGTGCATGACAGGGACTTGCTATCTATAGGTTTGTCAGTCTAATCTAGTCGCTTGGCGTCAGAATCAACCATCGGAGTTCACGGTGGAATACAAGCTTCTCATCAACATTAATTGCTAGAGAATAACACGTCTTAATCATCTTGTGATGATCCTAACATGAACCCATGTACTCCTCAACAGGATTTTTATTATCATTTTAGGACATCTGGTTCCTATCTTAAGGTAGTTATGAGTATTTTGTATGGAGTTCTGCTATTTCTAATATATTTTGTTGTAGTACCTATGTACTGGTACTTCTTTATACAGACGGGTCATGTGTAGAATATGGTCTCACTTTCCTTTTGAATTATGGCCTTGCTACATCTGTTAATTTCAATATCTGCATTGTTGTAATCTATCAATTCTTTTGGTCATTATCTGTACTGCTAAATTGGTCACTTTGAAGCTGTTGAATCTGTCGAGTGCCGTTGATTATGTAATGGGAATCTGTTGATATTTTTCAGTTTTATTTAGTACCATGAATCTTTCAAACTCTAGTTAATCTGTCAATATTTTCTGATTTTTATTACTAAAGTATATTATACAACTAATATTGATATATTGGTACTTGTTTGGATCAAGGGCAGTAGATGGTCTTGCTCTTCTTTTGAAACATGGCCTTGTCACAATCTAGATGAGGCTTCGGACATTTTGGGTTGCATATGTGGGTCACACAGGTATTGATGTAAGTAGAAGGTATGCATAGAAAAGCATACTTGATCGTCAGTTTTGCTTGCTCCAATGATCGATTGTGTTCGGAGAAAAGGGATTGATACCACGCCAAGGTTTTTAGGGCTGAAATAAGAATTGATTCTCTCCATACTGCTATTGAATTTCAGAGTCTGTATTGCTGAGTCGCTCACTTTGAAATGCAGCTGAATATGAACTGGAAATCTGTCATTATTATTTCACCAAGCATGATGAAATTTAGGCTGTGTGTTCTTGCCTTTCTATAAGTTTGAGCTATTTTAGCAGGCTTGGCAAACTTTGCAAAGGGTTACTTTCCTAGAAAGTTCATACGAGGTTTGGCATCTTTGTATTTTGGTATGAAGTACGGGAAAACATAATAATTGACTCAACTTACAACTACTCTTTCTAACTGATGTGATATACAGTACATAATCTAGACAAAGTTGAGGCCATTAAAAATATGAACTGAAGGAAGTAGCTAGTATAAAAATTGAAGCAGTAAGTATAAACCATCTCACAATTGCCTCATGGCAGCATGCTAGTCTAGAGTTATACTAATACTCCATAACTCTAGTCGGCGTCCTCGATGCAGCTATGACCGGCAGAAGACAGCCGAAGGATCATGGCAAAAAAACCTCGTTCAAAGAGCCATCCCCAACTCCGCTAGGCCGCATTTGGATCTTCTCGAGAGTGCACTTCACACATTTTTATCGCCATCTCACCCGCAACATCTCTCCTTCTAGGCCGCCACCCCTCTCCTTCAAATACGCCCAACAGTCATACAAAGATCTGTCCTTGATCCCAATCCATCCGGATGTGATGACCGTGGATACGATGCACAACCATCTGTGACGTCTGGAGGAAGGTCAAGAACGACGTCTGGAGACTATCAGCGCCGTCCGGCTGGCCACATGCTCCAAGGAGCTATACCGCCAAGTTGCCGGTGGAAAAGGTAGTACATGCCCCAATGACATCTGGTGGACTTTGGTCTCCTACAAGGACGTCTACAACCACAATATCACATGCAACTACCGCCGATGTGTCTGCATGGATCCAGGATGCGAGTTCACCGGCGTAAATAAAGTGTTCGTTGAGCACATCATATCTGCCCACGCGATGACGGTGCCCAGATACAGTCCCCAAAAATGGGACCCAAAAATGTCGGTTCCTGCACCAGGCTCGCGGAGAGCTGGGGCCATCGGCATTGGGAAGGAGGGCAAGCTGTTCGTCGCCCAAATTGATAGGCATATCACGGACTTTCTCCCATCCGTTAGGCCGGTCAGGTCGGCGTCGTGTGAATCGTCTTGGTATGAGGTGAGGTTTTGTTCATTCATCTTGTTTGCTAGTTTCAATTAGGTTCTAGTTACGAGGTCATTCGGGACAACGATTAGGCCGTCGCCGGCCGACACCACGATGGAAGTGCTCACGTCTTATCTGTTGAAGCCGCGTCTTTACTGCATACCACCGAACCTATCGTCGGACAAGATTCACTGGTGAGATATCACATACTAATCCTCTTGTGATGATACTAATGTGAGTGTATGTAATGTTTGTACTAATTTGTTAATTTATGTTGGTGGCAGATTCCCTTCATAATCGGAATTGCGGAAATTAAGGATCCCGAATTTCCTGTTTTTTCATATGAATTTTACATGTACGCTGCTAACCTAGAGGCTGACAGGCGACAATGAAACGAGAGACGCGTCTAGGCAGGAAATCAAGCGCGCTGCCCGGCCAACACTTTGACACGCTGAAGCATTCTCTTTCTTTTACGTATATGATGGAATATTTAGTGGTTCCAAACTACCCTTCATTGCTACTGAATCTTTCAAATGCTACTGAATCTATCAAACTACCACTCGTTCCTATTACTAAAGTATTTCGTAGAGCTAATACCGATGTACTAATACGTGTTTAGATCAAGGGCATTAGATGGCCGGTCATTCTTGTCTTTTGAAACATGGCCTTGTGACCATCTAGATGACACTAGGGCATTTTGAGTTTCATATATGTTGGTCACACAGACATTGATTTAAGAACGAGGTATGCACACAAAAGCAGACTTGATCGTCCGTTTTGCATATTCCAATGATGGAGTGCATTTGGGGAAAAGTGCAAACTCATCGTGCGCCAAGGTTTATAGAGCTGAAACAAGAACTGATTATCGCTCTACTGCTATTGAATTTCATGTGGTTGCTAATTACATCTACTGGCACGAGGTGCATATGCCCCCTTCTGTATGGAACCTGGTCATGTTGTTGCTAATTAATTAATGTACTGAACCTGTTCTACATATGTTTGCACTTGTCGAATTAAGCTTAATCCATTTTAT
The DNA here is from genome assembly GCA_030063025.1 of Avena longiglumis. Taxonomy (NCBI): domain Eukaryota; kingdom Viridiplantae; phylum Streptophyta; class Magnoliopsida; order Poales; family Poaceae; genus Avena; species Avena longiglumis. The sequence continues at coordinate 142,942,052 of CP125978.1, read as the reverse complement.
ACAGGGAAACAATTAGTCTAGGATTACAATCCAACAGGAAAAATGTCATCATGTCTCGTACATTTTGAAATGATAAAACCAAAGCAAATCAATGTTCGTCATCTCATTGCATAATTTGAAACAACAGTCTAATCATTGTCACCATCACCGCTTTCTGCACCGCCGCATTCTAGATCCACATGTTCCGACTGGGTTAGATATTCTTCTTCTTTCCATTCATCATACATGTCCTGAGATTCATCTAGTAGACCCAGTTTATTCCTGTCTTTGTCCACTGCACTAACTTCGACAGTGAAATCTACTTGTCCATCATGCGCAGACTTGCCTCTGGCAATCAAATTTTCATCGACGCCAGCCATTTTAGTTAACATACAAATATTGGGATTATCTTGGTGGGCAACATCAATGGTGACTGGCTTGTCATACTCATTCACATTTCTGACCTTTTCTAGATGCGCCTGCAACTCAGCTGCAGCTAACTTTCATGGTGTAGTGTCATACTCAGTCCTCTTTCCATAGAACTGCAATTTTTTGAGTTTTTTCAGAATTTGTGGCCTTCAGGAAGAAAAACCCGGTGGACAAGGTATCTGGTATTATTTTTTAGCCTCACTATGACCTGTTTTGACTCACAGCAAACACATACGTTGTAGCATGTTGTCACTCTGCCTAACATGCCAAGAGCTGGAAAATCATGGGTGCAGAACAACACAACAGCACGCATAGGAAACTTGGCATATTCAGGTTTGCTTGCAAGGATATTAGGAGTCATGACACCCTTACATAGTTTTTGCAAGTCTTGTATAAGAGGCTGCATGAACAGATCAAAATCCTTCCCAGGTGATTTGGGACCTAGGATGCTTAAAGTCAGCAAGCAATTCGACTGATCAGTGCATGTCTAGGGAGGCAGGTTGTAAATTGTAACAAGTACTGGCCACATATTGTACGAGTTACTCATGTTATGAAATGGGTTAAATCCATTTATAGCTAGGCCAAGTCTAAGGTTCCTTGGATCCGCAGCAAATCCTGGATGAGCCTTGTCAAAGGTATTCCATTCATCGCCATCAGCTGGATGTCGCGGTAAGTAATCGTCTGGCTTGAGATTCTCTTTATGCCATCTTGTTTTCTTAGATGTTTCTTATGACTAAAACAGCCTCTGCAATCTATTTATATGGATATTTCTTATTTTTATCTCAGTACCTTACATGGATATTTCTTATTTTTATCACCATTTTCCATCTTGATTCGTTACATACTAGGCGTTCATCGAGGTTTTCATAATCCTCGTAGAATAGTACACAGTTAATTGGACAAAAATGGATCTTCTCATATGATAGTCCGAGTATCTGGATGTACTATTTCATATCATAAAAGGATTTTGTTTGTCCTTTCCTAGGGATTGACTCGATTTACATCTTAATCACTAAATTGACAGCTTTGTTGGTATCCTTGTTGAACGACTTTTCCTTTAGTAATTTTATTACCTGTTCGAATCTTGAGATATATACTAGAATCAGGGTCCACTAAACACTTGGCATCTTCTATCAGTTTAGAGAAATGTATTCTTTTAAGATAAGGACCGCCATTTTTGCTCATAATGGGGTACAGGTCCCTTAACAAACTAGAAAGGTCCTCATCCTCGATCTGATTAGCTTTAGGCAGATCAGCAGCTATAGGATCAAGAATAGGCTGATCATATGGTTCACCATTTTAGTCCAACTAATATATGTGCATTGTACACCATTACTGAATATATGGTCTGCAACTGTTCTCTGACTCAGCTTTTTATAATTAAGGCATTGTTGGCATGGGCAAAACACATCCAAGTCACCATTATACTGTCTAAAAAACTTCATGAAGTCATTAATAAATTTCCAATATGAAGGTGTTGCTTTTTGTTCGTTCAATATCCAATATATGTCCATCTATTGAGGATATAGATGGTCAGAATCTTTCAAAATATTTTTGGGAACACGTAGATTATAGATCTAATTAAGCCAAGATATCTGAGCAAACTGATGGATTATAGAACTAGAAATGCCATGTAATTTTAGCCTATTTCGGAAATTGAGTGCAGAACTATGTTAAATATTTGAGAGAACAGATCGACCAATCGCAATAAAATTCCAACCAATTCGAACAAACAGATCAAGTGCAGAACAATGCCAAACAAACAGATCGGGTATGAAACGACTTCTAGAAATGATTCGAGCGAAATAAGGAAATAATAAGCGTATCGTAGGGATCGACCAGCTGACCGCCAGCCTCTGTGCATCTTGAGAAGAAAACCGCCGCCAGCGATGGTGTCAGCCGCCCCGGCTGGAATACGGAGGGTGAATATTTTGGAGCGTGCCATGTGGTTTTCACGTCCGGTGCGTCTCTAGAAGAATGGAAAAAAGAGACAATGGATGGCTGATGGAGTGAATGCGCGAGTAGGAATGTTTTGGCACGCGCGGACTATGTGTCCTAGTTTTCAACAATTCTCACGCGAAATATCTGCCAAATTTTTTTGTCCTTGTTTTATTCTTTCTTGTTGACATCTAAAACTTTTATTACTGAGCCCATGAAATTATCCAATAAGGCCCAAGCGTAGACCAAAACTTTCTAATTCGTCCTTTTCATGGTCTTGTGGCCGTCGATCATATCCCATTCAGTTTAGGATTGAGCACATTGAATATTTCCCATGACGATAAAAAAATCTCCGCCTACCTATGTTTTCGTGTAAAAACTACTACATTATGTAGCAGTTTTTAGTTTAGCTGCCAGGAGCGCCGCCTTATAAACATGGTCAAAGAAAGTTTTTTTAAGTTATAGAAGAACCATTTAACATTTTCTGTTATATTAAATGTTTGTTTCGCAGTGGTATGGCAAGCCGTTCACCATTTCTGACGTCTCGAGTTTGAATCCTAGGCAATTTGCTTTTTTCTTGTAGTCATTTTTTGGGATCTGAGATTGACATATGGGACCCAGGTAAACTGCAACTGCGTCTAGCAATGTTGCCAAGGTCAGAACGGCAAACTCGATCCGAAAAACTAGTCTAATACATACACGTTTCTTTCAAATAGAGTTTGACATCTCGACGCAGCATAGACACATTTCCTGCACACAGGAGGCTGACATCTGGGGCCCACCAATGGACCAAGGTCAAAATAGTGGTCGTAGCAATTTTTGTTATTATATACTAATAGTGACATGTGGGACCCAACAACGGAGTATAGATTAACTTTTTCTTATAAAAGACTGATACCTGGGACCCAGATAAACTGTTGCTGCATCTAGCAATATTACCAAGATCAGAACGGTGTACTCGATCTAAAAAACAGTCCAACATACACCCATTTCTTTTAAATGGAGGCTGACATCTCGGATCCATCCTACACACGTGTCCTACACAGAGGAGGCTGACATCTGGGACCCAGCAACGGACCAAGGTTAGAACAACCGCCCAAAAAAGTCCATCATACTAGCATGTTTCATTTACAGAGAAGCTGGCATGTGGGGCCCACCAGAGAGACCTTATTACAAGTCTGCATCGAGCAACTTTGTCAGTTCGAAATAAGGGAGGCGCGAGCAAGGAAAAAGTCCAACATGCAGATGTTTCTTCTAATGAGATGCTGACATATGGGACCCTGCAGCGTGAGAAAACGATAGATTCGTCGAGCAACGCTATCTAGTTCGGAACAGGGTAGTGTTAGAGAAAAAATTCTCACACGATTCTTCTAATGTGAGGTTGACACGGAGGCACGAGCCATGGAAAAAATCCATCATGCACACGTTTCTTCTAATGTGAGGACGACACGTGGGGTCCATCTATGAGATTAACGGTAAATGCATCTATAGAGAGGATGGCATGTGGGACCCATCAGAGAGACCTTATACATGTGCTGCATCAAGCAACCTTGGCAAGTTCGAAACTGGGAGGCGCGAGCGAGAAAAAAGTCCAACATGCTGACATGTGGGACCAAGCTGTGTGACCAAAGGACAGATTCACCGAGAAACGCTATCAATTTAATAGGGAGACACGAACGAGGGCAAAAAATCCATCATACACACGTTTATTCTAACGAGAGGATGAAATGTGGTCTCAACTACATGATTAAACGGTAGATGCATCTAGCAGCGCAATCAAGTTCGGAACAGGGTAGCGGGAGCGAAGGAAAAAATAACATCATACACACGATTCTTCTAATGAGAGGCTAGCATGTGGGACACAGCATCATGATTAACGGCAGATAGATCGAACAACGTTATCGAGTTCATATTAGGGAGGCACAAGTCAAGGAAAAAATCCATCATGCACATGTTTCTTCTAGTGTGAGGATGACACGTGGGACCCAGCAGCCTGATTAAATGGCAGATGCATCGAGCGATGCTATCAAGTTCGGAATAGGGAAGGAAAAAATTCAATCATACACACGATTCCTATAATGTGAGGTAGACATGCGGGACCCAGCAGCCTAACTAAACGAAAGAGGCATCGAACAACGTTATCGAGTTCAAATCAGGGAGGCGTGACCGAAAAGTTTGTTCCGCTAGAGTCACTAAAGTCCGGGACCCACACGCAAAAAAATACTTTGGCGAGTCAACATCTCGTGAGGAAGCGGAAATATTACTTCTGCCATGGGCCCGTCGAGCTTCGTCCATGTTTTTAGCGGTTTCGTCATAGTAGAGGGGCGCAAAACCGGAAAAAAATTGCATCAGCCATGGTCGAGCCAAGAATTTCTTCGCGGAAGACGTGCCTTCTTCGACGACCGACGGGCATAGTCGTTGCGGAAGGAAACATTTCTTGTAGTGGTAGAAGTACTGCTAATTAGGGTGGATATATATCCCGAACCCGCCTAGCTCGTACGCCGCGCCATCGACGCCATATTGCCTCTTCAAGGTATAGAGTTTTTTGAAGAGGCCAAAGTGTGGCTTGATTCCGAGACAGCACTCGCACAAGATGATGAAGCACGCTATATGCAGAAGAGAATTGGGCAACAACTGATACAGTTGAAGCCCATAGAGGAAAAGGAGAATAGGAAGAAAGTTGCGGGCAGGAAGGGAAATACCTCGAATAACGAAGGTGTAAAACATCACCCGAAAACCTTCGGGTGGGTCAGGAGTTACCTACTCGCCAGTGATCTTCACATCCTTCTTATCCTATGGGATCAAGTGGGATTCTCGCAGGCGGCGGAGGTCCACCTCCCTTATCATTGACTACCGCCAAATCCTGTTGGTGATGCGACCGGCGGTGGTCTTCTTGGCGGCGCATGATTCATTAAGAGTAAATGGGTCTTTAAGAGTAAAACTGACCAAGGTAGAAATATTTATATCTATAAAGCATGGCTTATCACAAAAGGGTTCCGACAAGTTCAAGGAGTTGACTACGACAAGATTTTCTTGCTAGTAGTGATGCTTAAGTCGGTAAGGATCATGTTAGCACCAGCTGCATGTTTCTATTGGGAGATATGGCAGATGGATGTTAAAATGGCTTTGCTTAACAGAAATTTAATTGAGGATGTGTATCTGATACAGTGCGAGGTTTTTTTATCCTTCTAGTGCTAACAAGGTTTGAAAACTTCGAAAATCCATTTATGGATTGAAGCAAGCAAGTCACACTTGGAACATTTGTTTTCATGAAGTGGTCAAATCGTTTGGCTTCATCAAAAGCCAACAAGATTCTTGTGTATACAAGAAGTTTAGTGAAAGCTTGGTTGTATTTCTACTACTTTATGTAGATGACATATTGTTAGTCGGAAACAATGTTCCAAGAAACCAATAATTCTTTGGAAAGGTGTTTCCAAATGAAGGACTTGGGTGAGACGGCATTTATACTGGGAATCAAGATATATAGAGATAGATCCCGGAGGCTCATAGATTTGAGTCAGAGTACATATCTGGATAAGATATTGAAGAGGTTCAATATGGATTTGGATAAGAAGGGGTTCTTATTGATGGCGCATGGAATCCGACTTAGCAAGACTCAATGCCCAGCGTCGGCTAATGAGCGAAGTCGGATGGAGAGGATCCCTTATGCTTCAGAAGTAGGATCGATCATGTAGATGATATGTACTACGCCGGATATTTCCTATGCTCTAAGTATAATTATTAGATATCAGTTAAATCCAGGCAAAGGCCGCTGGATAGTAGTAAATAATATCTTTAAGTACTTGAGACTTACTAAAGATGTGTTCCTATTTATGGTGGTGAGGAAGAGCTAGGAGTAAAGGGTTACATGGATGCTATCTTTCAGAACGACCTGGATGAATCAAGCTCCCAATACGGCTATGTGTTCATAGTGAATGAAGGTGCAGTGAGCTGGAAAAGTTCCAAGAAAGAATCGGTGGTCGATTCCACTATGGAAGTTGAGTATGTTGCTGCCTCAAAGGCGGCAAAAGAAGGAGTTTGGATTAGAAATTTTATGATTGAACTCGGAGTTGTAGCTGGCTCATCTAGTCTATTAGACATGTACAATGACAATACTGGTGCTATTTCACAAGCTAAGGAGCCACGGGTACACTAGAATAATAAACACATACTCAAGAAATTTCACCTGATTCGGTAGTTTGTCGATGGCAGAGAAATTAAGCTATGTAAGGTACACAAAGATGCAAATATTGCAGACTCGTTGACCAAACCACTTCCATAGCCCAAGTATGAAGCGCACATTAGAGTGATGGGCATAAGATGCCTAAGTCCTAGATATTCCTAAGTGTTCAACTCTAGTGCAAGTGGGAGACTGTTAGGAATGATGCCCTAGAGGCTCACAATCCGACTTGTATTTGTAACCCAGAATCCGGGTTAGAGCTAGTTGTATGTGTCACTGCAACTATTGCATGTTGGAACCATATACTTGTATCTATCTATAGCTTTTTTTCCTTAGTTGTTTGAGGTTGGGAGGGAAAACCACTATAAGAGTACATCAAAGCCAAACCATCTAAAAGAAATAGAAATATTCATCATACAACAAGATCCAAATATCCTAGATAGAGATAATAGTTTAGGATACATCCTCACACATCACACATCAGAGTATCAAGCCGAAGCGGAAGGCAAGATCTGAGTATGGATTAAGAAGCAAATATGCATAAGATACCCTTGAAATAAGCACATCCCGACCACATGCTCTCAAGGATCTCCATGCCCCGGAATCTCTACACCTGATGATCGTTGCCACCTTCATCAGTCTCCTCGACCTAGTAACCTTCCTATGATTTTACCTATCCATCTAAACAATATTTATCATGTGAGAACCTAAGGGGCTCAGCAAGTCTTTATTCATCTAAAGGGGACAACCTGAGGGTGACTCAATTGCAACAAAAATAAAGACTAAAAGAAGTTCTATAGAGACACGCTACAACATCCACCTAACCAATGAGGATGCTTGTTAATTAAACAATAGTTAATTACCCAACAGAGATATATCAACATAAGTAAACATCGCTCTCCCTCCTTCCCATTCCCCGAATGAAAAGGCGGAATAACATCCCATCTGTAGGAAATTTTATTAATCATTCCATGAAGATTGCACTATTACTAGTCAGTTGTAGTCATATTAAAAGCGGTGCTTTAATTATGCTTGTCTATGATCTAGAAACTGTGCTCCAAGTCGTCCATAACCGTGGACATGGCTTTCAGAAAGATTTATCCTGCAGGGGTGCACAAATAGCAACACACACACGATCAACCTTGGAAAAACCAAATGAAAACCCAATGAGGCATCACGATAGAGCATTCACAAGATTCACAGATGATTTCAGGGGGCCACCCCGCTAAGCTATCCGCTACGAAGTTGGCCGGCTCTAAGACTGTAACATCCCAAAAATATGAAACAATGATCATCAAACTCTAATCACTAAAATTAGGGTTAACAAAAACTTTGATTAATTAAAATCATATGAATGCATGTGTGTATGTGATGATTTGATAAATGCATGAATGGACTTGTGTGATTAACCTAAATAGTAAGGAATGGTTCAAAGCTGAATATAACATCATCTAAAACCTTTCCAAGCAGAAACAAATCAAGAGAAAATCAAAAACAAATCAAATAAAGCAAATGGTCATTTTTGCCAATCTTGCTCACTAGGTCACTTTGAGTGTTTCTTGTCCAATATTTCAAACAGATACTTTTCCAATTCTTTTCACCCCTTGCTAGACCAAGTAAAAGTGAATCAAAGCCCACCTTTCAAACTTGCATAAACATTTAGCAACCCCATTCAGATTACAATTCAAAATTGAATCTTTATCATTTGTGAAGATCACACATTTTTAAAACCCAACCAAACCAGTGCCCCATGACCAATACAACTAACCAGATACTCCCTAGTATGTGCCTAGCAAACCCACAAAGTTTGAATCCAAAATTCAAATTTGAATTTCTTGCGGCCATTTCATTAAACACTTGGAGACAGAAAATCAAACTGGCCAAACTTCACTGTTTTGAGCAGTAATTTGGCTCAGCATTGTTCACCATTGATCACACTTGTCTCCCCCAGTGCCAACCGGTGCCTTGACCACCCCTAGCCCCTACCCATTGCACCATGCCATGCCAACCCGAAGGAACCCTTGTCAGTCGACCATGGCTATCTAGCCAGAGCATGCACCAAGCCTAGCCAGCATGTCTGGGACGCACGCCACCGTCCACCGCCACTCCCTATCCAAGCCCCGAGCGCAGCCAGCCACTGGACCACCCGCCAAGAACACGCCCAGTCTCTCTGCGTGCGAGCCGAGAACGCGCCAGTGCTCCATCCGCAACACCAGCCCACAGACCACGTGTCGTCCTCGCCGCTTGTAGACGTGATCACCAGCACCCTGCCAGACAACCTCGTTCGCCGCCGTGCGGACCATGCATGCTGTGCGCCATTAAAATTTCTGTCGGACCCGCCCAGAGCACCGCGACATTCCAACCACCTCGCACCGCCCCACGCCTCACCACCATGCCGTGGAGCTTCGCCAGTAAGCATAGCACAGCCCCCTATCGTCGCTCATGCCAGTAGCACTCTATGTCGTCGACACCGACGAGCTCCAGCCGCGCCATTCGGTCCCCCTTAGCCACTATAAAAGGAGGCCTCCCCCGCTCGTTTTCTTCACACCAGTTCACTCCACACCTCTCACTGATACCCCCCACTCACTCCCGGAGAAAGGCGAGCACCAGGTGGCCGGAATTTCACCGGAGTTTGCCGTTGTAGAGGAGGAGAGGCGTAGTCGATTGGAGCCACCCTAGGAGAAGCTGGCGGTACCAGGAGAATCGCCATCGTCGACTTCGTCGTTCGCCCCCGTTGCCGACCATCGCCTGAGCCCGATGATCCTACCACGTCCCCCACTATCCGCGCTAGGGTTCTGCCATGCCGGCGCTGCCCGACGTGGACGATGAACCAGAGCCGTTCGATTAGAATTAGATCCTACGATCATAATCGCCCCGTACCGCTTCGCCCCTCGTTGTCTCACAGATGAGTGGCGTCGCTCACATAAACAGACCGGGTGCGCGTTGTGCATAGTGGGCCGGCCCAGTTAAACATCCAGCGCAACCCACTAATTCAAATTTAGATTTATTGATTTAATTTCAAACCCAGTTCTGTACCTAGATTCAAAAATCAACCCAGATCGATTCACTGAACCAAAATGCATGAAACCAATTTTGATAGAAATTTAATGGAATTCTTAATCCAGGCCCGTTGGATTCAATCCATTTAGATTTGTAGGTCACCCATGGTAAAAATAACAAGTCAGAAGCTTTTCTGCATTCAAACATTTTTCAAAATCCAAACATAAGAGCTTTTGAGTTGATTTCAACTCTCAAAAGTCACATTTAACCATACCTTTCAGAATATATAAAATATATAGGTTTACTTGCAGAAATAATGATCAAGTAATAAAACAATGCCTCATAGGCATTTCTAGTCACTTTAATTAAATAAAATAAAAGGTTAAACCTTATTAAATTGTGATACCACTTTAAATCACATTCCCATGTACTGAAATATGTGGTGATGACATGTGTCAACATGATCCCATGTTTGAGTTGGAGAATATTAAATCTTAAGTAATTTTTCAATGAGTAGAAATTATTTTCTCAAGTGAAATAAATAAGACAAGTGCTTTAATCTTGGTAATGTTAGTGATGATGCTAGATCATCTAGTGTGAACCTTTGTGTGATGATTAGAAATAGTTAAGTATTGTTTGGTGATTGTGTACCTCGTATTTATTTATAGACACTAGTACCAACCAAGGATACGAGGAGGAAGGAGGATACTACGAGGAAGAAGCCGAGGAGAACTTCAACCACTGCTCTGCACAAGGCAAGCCAATACTTGCAAGCTATTAACTTAGCAAGCTTATACCACTATCTTAACAAGCTAAACCATGCAAGTTTTACTTGCAAGCATACACCCCTTGATACCCAATCCTAGTTTTACTTGCAAGCTTAATACTTTATTTCCTTATCAAAGTTTTCTCTTAGAGTTTACTTAGTAACTTGTAGATTCTAGAAAGATAATTGAAGGTAGCATAAAGAGCATAAAATTTGGCCTAAGTTAGATAATCTTGATGTCAACCTGACGCATGAGATTGAACGTAGTTAATTCCCACTTATTTACCACTCCTTATTAGTATTTACCCCCATTTGTAGATGCTAGTGCTAAGCATAAAACCTGATCAACTTTAGATGGGAATACTTGGTGAAAATGGTTATCAAAACCTTAGAATGAGAGTCATTCTATTGAAATGTTTTGACATGTGTGCTTGAACACCAGATGATTTTGATGATGAAAATGTTAAGGCATGAGCCTTAGCCCTTTATAAATTGATGGTTGTTTGGATGCGATACCATTCCAATTTTACCGTACAACCACAGTACCCGAAATTTGGGTAGGGCTTGACTGAAAATTTATATACCTTAGTATAGGTTCCCTTACGGCCAAGGTCCCAGCAGTACCCAAGATGACAGTTGGTCATGGCTGGGAGGCCAAATTCACAGGAGAGGTGCCTATACTAGGGCGTGTCACTGAAAGGTTAGGATTGATTATCCGCATACTGAGTATGGTGAATTCGGGATTTGTTCCTGACGGATGTATCGAATGTTGTGGTGAAAGTGTACAATCTTTGCAGAGTGTCAAACTATTCGAGTAGCCGCGTCCGCGGTTATTGACAGTTGGAGTGGCCATACTGTTCTATCGTCATATGTTTTCAAAAATGGCTTATGAAATGATTTATGACTTTGACCTGACCACAACAGAGTTGTGATAGGAATTCAAGTTCCCACTTAGGCGTTATAAAATGGTTAACTAGCTTTCTTTGATTATAAACTTAGTAGAGCTTAGTATATCCTATTAAAAACCACTTCACTTGTTAGTATTAGTTTGCGAGTACTTAAAGGGTACTCATGGCTTTGTCTCTGGCTATTCCCGTGGCCAGACTATGAAGAGGAGTATCAGGATGACGGACCGCAGGAAGGTTACGACAACTAGGATCATCTCCCATCGTCAGCATTGCATGTGACCATGAAGATGGAGCTTCGCCTATGCTATCGTTATTATTACGTTATTCCGCTGCTTGAATTGTATTAAGACTGGATCATGAGATCCTTATTTGTGTAAGACCTTATGTATGGTTTGTAATGGATGATGTACTATGATATCCAAATCTGTTATGTCCCATAAAATTGGTAATCCTGGGATTGCGATGTATGGCATAACAGGCATCCGTGATTAAAAATCCGGGTGTTGACAAGTTGGTATCAGAGCCATCCTGACCATAGGAGACCCGAGTTAGAATGGACGTTTGAATCAAAAACTTAGTTTCAAAACCAAAGGAAGTGAATATTTAGCAAAAACTTATTCTCATTCTTATCACTTGGATTCTTTCATGAAAATTCATGTTCCTCAAAAATTCTTGAAAACTTACATAAAATTGACACACTTGATCACTCTACTAACTTACTCATCCTATATTCATATAGATGGATGTGAAGTACAGCAAGTTTTATCAGTTGGGGAATGGAGGAGACCTCATCTTTGAGCGTGATTTGGACCAACTGGCAGAAATGCTGGAGCATCCACACTCCGAGTTCTTCGGAGCTCAGCTCAATGATCAGGAAGGAGAAGATTTGCAGTTTTTAGTTGTTGCAAGTCTCCGAGGAAAAATTGAACCCCCCACTACAGAGGGAATTCAGTTCACCTGAAGAGAGAAAAACTGGCTCGATGGACTTTGAGGGCCATGCAGGAAGCTCTTGCCCGTCTGTGTGGGCAGAGTATCAATTAAATCAAGGGTACCCGCTTCGAGTTCTACCCAAGGCGTGATGCTATGGGACAGCCACTGGAGGCCCCATACCACCACGAGCTGAAGACTCAATTGGACCACCTCAGCTTCATGATGTATGACCGTCAGAAGTTGGACAATGCCCGTTCCTACGCCAACCATAAATATGCCATCGCCGCCAAGAAGGATCAAACCATCGCCATGCTAGTGAAGGATCACAAGTATCGTCGCCGTCAGCTCGACAAGGAGCACATCATTGCCCGTCTTCGCAACCGGATCACGGATTTGGAGGATACTATCCACGAGAGAGATATGCAGTTGGAGGAGAGGGAGAATGCAGGGGAAGACCTTCGTGGAGACCCCTACTCCTATCTTAGCGATGATGATGACTTTCTGGAGGATCAGGCCATGGACTTCTTCACCGATGAGGATGACTTTGCCTTCATCGATGATGATGATGATGATGATGATGATGATGAGGACACTGACTCCGAGGAGTAGTAGCACTTGAGCACTAGCGTTAGTGAGTTGTAATTGGTCCCACTGTATTGTAGTTTTCTAGAATGGTTCTTAAAACCATCTGTTTTCCTTTGTTGTGGTGTGTGTTTGTATCGTGCACTATGAAAGAATGAATGATAAGCAAGTTGCTAGAAAAATCTGACTCAAACTTTAAAAACTTTCCAAAAAAACCTGAACCTTAGAAATTTCCCTCTTTTCTCATGATCTACCTCAATCTTCAGATGCCTAGAGGAGGAAGCACTTCAGCCCCGGACCCGATGTTGCAAATCTTGCAAATGTTGGTTTCTGACCGCGAAGCCGAAAGAGTCGAACATCAAGCCAACTTAGCCACCCTTCAATAGATAGCTCAGATGTCCAACAACAATCAAGGCCATGGAAATCAGGACAACCATGGATCTAAGCTCAAGAATTTCCAGAACACCAATCCACATGTTTTCACTAAGTCAGAAGAGCCCCTAGATGCAGATGATTGGTTGCAAACCATGGAGAACAATCTGGAAGTTGCAGGAGTGGAATATAACGAGAAAGTGCTGTTTGCTACCCACTATCTATCAGGAGATGCAAGAGCATGGTGGAACAGCGTTTGCGCAATGACATGAGGTCAGTTGATGACTTGGGAAGAGTTCAAAGTCAAGTTCAGCAGAACCCATGTGCCACCAGGTTTAATCAAGAGGATGAGAGATGAATTCGGGGAACTAAAGCAAGGAAGGATGACAATAGTGGAATACCATGACAAATTCTTGTCATTGGCTAGGTATGCCCCGGATGAGATAGATACTGAAGCCAAGAAGAAGGAGAGATTCCTGAATGGTCTGCACGATGAAATGCAGACAGTGTTAGTCAATATCCCCTTTGCAGACATTGAAGCCTTAGTTGACTCTGCCATTCAGATGTAAGGAAAGATCAACCAAGCTAATGAGAACTGCAAGCGTCGCATGATGCATCAACCAGGAACCCACCATACACCAAAGTATCGCCCCAACCCGTCTCCAGGATTTGCCCCAAGAAACAACAGACCCTCGATGAACCGTCCTACCTATCCCAACCATGGGAACCCAAGGCCCGGAGGAAACCACCACAACCCCGGCAACCCCGGCAATTTCAACCGTGCACCACCCAAGTTCAACAACAACAATGTCGCCGCCAACACCAACACTGCCCCAAGGACTGGAAGCAATGTTGTGCCAGCTGCAGCAAAGGACAAGTCGCAAGTGACTTGTTATGAATGTGGAACCAAGGGTCACTATTCCAATGAGTGTCCCAAGAAGATTGCCGCAGCCGCCAATGCAAATGCCTCATCTCAGCAGCAACGTCGTGTTCAGCCCGGAAGAAGGTTTGCCCTAGGGAATTCGCTCAGCTGCAACGGACATCTCTTTCTCATGCATGCTGAAGAAGCCCAAGAAGCGCCAGATGTCATGCTGGGTATGTTTTCTGTTAACTCAGTACTTGCAAGAGTGTTGTTTGATTCTAGAGCATCGCACTCATTCGTTACTAAAGAATTTGCATGCACTAGTAAGATTCAACCAACAAAATTGAAGCATGTTATGATTATTCAAATACCTGGTTCAACCACCAAAGCTAGAAAAATTTGCAAAGCTGTCCCTATCTGAATCCATGGCATAGATTTTTATGCTAATCTAATAGTACTCGAAACTAAAGGTTTGGAAGTAGTACTAGGAATGGATTGGATGTCCAAGCACAAAGGATTAATTGATTGTGCCAAGAAAGCCATAACCATGACCAGTACAGTCGGAATATCAGTCGAGCATGTATCTGAAACCTTGCCCCGTCAATTCAAGTGCAACAAGAGTATAGCCCAACCAACCATTGACCAAGTCTGGATAGTCTGCGAATACCCCGATGTATTTCCAGATGTTTTGCCCGGTATGCCCCCAGATCGGGATATCGAGTTTATCATTGAACTAATCCCTGGAACCGGACCCATAGCCCAGAGACCATATAGTATGAACCAGTCTGAACTAGTGGAACTTAAGAAGAAACTGGATGCCATGCTGGAAATTGGATTGATTCAACCAAGTGCATCACCATGGAGATCACCTGTTTTGTTTGTGGACAAGAAAGATGGAGGTAACCGTTTATGTACGGACTATCGGAAGTTGAATGATGTCACCATCAAGAACAAGTACGCGTTTCCAAAGATAGAAAACATATTTGACTAGTTGACTGGTGCCAAAGTGTTTTCTAAGATTGATCTTAGAACTGGTTATCATCAACTCAAGATTCGCGCAGAGGATATTCCGAAGACTGCCTTTACCACCAGATATGGATTATATGAGTATACTGTCATGTCTTTTGGATTAACCAATGCCCCCGCTTATTTCATGAACCTCATTAATAAGATTTTTATGGACTTCCTGGATAAGTTTGTCGTTGTTTTCATCGATGACATTTTGGTTTATTCCAAATCAGAAGAAGAACATGAGCTACACCTAAGTACCATTCTTGGAACCCTTAGAGAGCATCAGTTGTATGTCAAGTTTAGCAAATGTGAATTCTGGTTACAGGAGGTAGGATTCCTCGGACATATCGTATCGGCCGGAGGAATTGCTGTTCACCCTGCAAAGGTGAAAGATGTTGAATATTGACAAGCCCCAACCACTCAAACCCAAGTTCGTGCATTTCTCATATTAGCGGGATACTACCGCAAGTTTGTAGAAGGATTCTCGAGTATTGCCAGACACATGACCCAATTGCTGAAGAAGGACAAGAAGTTTTAATGGACGGACAAATGTCGAGTTTTCAGGAACTCAAGAGGAGATTAATTTCAGCCCCAATCTTGATCATGCCGGATATCACGAAGCCCTTTGATGTGTATTGTGACACATCAAAGATCGGTCTCGGATGTGTGCTAATGCAAGAAGGAAAAGTTATATCTTATCTATCCCGACAACTGAAGCAGCATGAACAGAATTATCCAACCCATGATCTTGAACTAGAAGCCGTAGTTCTAGCCAGAAGACATGGATGCATTATCTTATGGGTAATCCATGTGAGATTTATTCGGATCACAAGATCCTGAAGTATATATTCACTCAGAAGGAGCTGAATATGAGGCAGAGAAGATGGATTGAGCTAATCAAGGACTATGATCTGGGCATTCACTATCACCCTGGTAAAGCCAATGTAGTAGCAGATTCCCTTAGCAGATTGCCATGCCGCTTGAACTCTATGATTTTGAAGGAGCAACCCAGTTTGCACAAAGACATGGAAGATTTCCGAATGGAATTAGTGAGTGAAGGATTTTTGGCTAGCATAGAACTTCAACCCACTTTGATCAGTCAGATCAAGGAGGCGCAGAAAGAAAATGCTAGTATCAACGGAATCAAACGTCATATCGGTACAGACAAAGTACCCGGATTCACCGAAGACGAAGAAGGAGTTCTGTGGTACAAAGGACGTCTCTGTGTACCAGAAGATTCCAAGTTAAAAGAAGTTATTTTGAAAGAGGCCCATGATACTCTTTATTCTATCCACCTGGAGGAATGAAGATGTATCAGGATTTGAAGGAGCAATTTTGGTGGCATAAGATGAAAAGAGAAATCGGAAGCTATATCGCCAAGTGTGATATATGTCAGAGAGTCAAGGCGGTACATCAAAGACCCGCAGGACTGTTGCAACCATTACAGATTCCGAAATGGAAATGGGATTCCGTTGGAATGGAATTTATCACCGGATTACCTACTTCTAGTAGGGGAAATGACTCTATCTAGGTCATAGTTGACAGATTGTCCAAAGTATCCCATTTCTTACCAGTCAAGACCACATACCAGAGTTCGAAGCTAGCAGAGTTGTACATCGCTAGAATCGTTAGTTTGCACAGAGTCCCCAAGAACATCGTATCAGATCGAGGAACTCGGTTTACCTCGAGATTCTGGAAGAAAGTCCAAGAAGGATTAGGAACAAGACTAGATTTCATCACATCGTATCACCCTCAGACTGGTGGACAAATGGAGCGAGTAAATCAAATACTCGAAGATATGTTGAGAGAATGTATGCTAGAGTATGGATATAAATGGGAAGATTGTCTGCCTTTCGCAGAATTTTCATACAACAACAGTTATCAAGCTAGTCTACAAATGGCCCCATTTGAATTCATGTACGGAAGGAAGTGTCGTACCCCTTTGAATTGGTCGGAAGTAGGAGAGAGTCAGATTTTCGGACCCGACATCCTACGAGAAGTAGAAGAGAAAGTTCACAAGTTTCATGAGAACCTCAAGACCGCCCAGTCAAGACAGAAGTGTTACACCGACAAGAACGTCGAGACCTCGCTTTCAATATCGGAGATTTTGTGTATCTCAAAGTGTCACCTTTGAAGGGAATGCAGTGTTTCCAACTCAAAGGAAAGTTAGCCCCCAGATATATCGGACCCTTCAAGATTGTGAATCATCGAGGAGAAGTATCATATCAATTGGAACTGCCATAGGATATGTCAGCAGTGCACAATGTGTTCCATATATCGTTACTTCGCAAATGCCTTGAAGTTCTAGAGAAGACTGAAGTTTTCAAGAACATTAATCACAGGACCATAGAGATCAACGATGACCTGACGTATCCTGAAGTACCCATCCGTATTTTGGAGGAAGCTTTCAAAACCACAAGGACCCGAAGCATCAAGTTTCTCAAGATTCAGTGGAGCAATCACACTGAATAAGAAGCTACCTAGGAGCGAGAAGATCACATTAGGATGGAGTTTCCCGATCTCTTTAAATCCTAGGTAATCGTTTTCCTTCTTTTTCAAATCTCGGGACGAGATTTTGTTTAAGGAGGGAAGGTTTGTAACATCCCAAAAATATGAAACAATGATCATCAAACTCTAATCACTAAAATTAGGGTTAACAAAAACTTTGATTAATTAAAATCATATGAATGCATGTGTGTATGTGATGATTTGATAAATGCATGAATGGACTTGTGTGATTAACCTAAATAGTAAGGAATGGTTCAAAGATGAATATAACATCATCTAAAACCTTTCCAAGCAGAAAACAAATCAAGAGAAAATCAAAAACAAATCAAATAAAGCAAATGGTCATTTTTGCCAATCTTGCTCACTAGGTCACTTTGAGTGTTTCTAGTCCAATATTTTAAACAGAAACTTTTCCAATTCTTTTCACCCCTTGCTAGAACAAGTAAAAGTGAATCAAAGCCCACCTTTAAAACTTGCATAAACATTTAGCAACCCCATTCAAATTACAATTCAAAATTGAATCTTTATCATATGTGAAGATCACACATTTTTAAAACCCAACCAAACCAGTGCCTGTTGACCAATCCAACTAACCAGATACTCCCTAGTATGTGCCTAGGAAACCCACCAAGTTTGAATCCAAAATTCAAATTTGAATTTCTTGCGGCCATTTCATCAAACACTTGGAGACAGAAAATCAAATTGGCCAAACTTCACTATTTTGAGCAGTAATTTGGCTAAGCATTGTTCACCATTGATCACACTTGTCTCTCCCATTGCCAACCAGTGCCTTGACCACCCCTAGCCCCTACCCATTTCACCATGCCATGCCAACCCGAAGGCACCCTTGCCAGCCGACCATGGCTAGCTAGCCAGAGCAAGCACCAAGCCTAGCCACCATGTCTAGGACGCACACCAGCGTCCACCGCCACTCCTTGTCCAAGCCCCGAGCGCAGCCACCACTAGACAACGCGCCAAGCACACGCCCAGTCTCTCTGCGTGCGAGCCGAGAATGCGCCAGTGCGCCGTCAACAACACCATCCCACAGACCACGCGCCGCCCTCGCCGCTTGCAGACGTGCTCACCAGCACCCCGCCAGACAACCTCGTTCGCTGCCGCACGGACCATGCATGTTGTACACCATTAAAATTGCCGTCGGACCTGCCCAAAGCGTCGCGATGTTCCGACCACATCGCACCGCCCCACGCCTCGCCACCATGTCGTGGAGCTTCGCCAGGAAGCATAACACCGCCCCCTATCATCGCCCATGCCAGTAGCACTTTGTGCTATCGACACAGATGAGCTCCACCCGCGCCATTCGGTCCCCTTCAGCCACTATAAAAGGAGGCCTCCTCCACTCGTTTTCTTCACACCAGTTCACTCCACACCTCTCACTGATACTGATACCCCCCACTCACTCCCGGAGAAAGGCGAGCACCAGGTGGCCGGAATTTCACCGGAGTTCGTCAGAGAGGAGGAGGCGCGATCGATTGAGCCGCCCAGGAGAAGTCAGGATGCAGGAGAATCGCCGTCGTTGACTTCGTCGTTCGCCCCCGTCGCCGACCATCGTCTGAGCCCCGGTGAGCCTTCCATGATCCCCACTATCCGCGCTAGGGTTCTGTCTCGTCGGCGCTGCCTGACACGGACGATGAACCAGAGCCATTCGATTAGAGTTAGATCCTACGATCATAATCGCCCTGTACCGCTTCGGCCCTTGTTGTCTCACACACGAGTGGGGTCGCTCACTTAAACAGCCCGCGTGCACGCTGTGCATAATGGGCCGGCCCAGTTAAACATCCCGCGCAACCCACTAATTCAAATTTAGATTTTTTCATTTAATTTCAAACCCAGTTCTGTACCTAGATTCAAAAATCAACCCAGCTAGCTTCACTAAACCAAAATGCATGAAAACAATTTTGTTATAAAGGTAATGGAATGCTTAATCCAAGACCGTTGGATTCAAACCATTTAGATTTGTAGATCACCCATGGTAAAAATAACAAGTCAGGAGCTTTTCTGCATTCAAACATTTTTCAAAATCCAACCATAAGAGCTTTTGAGTTGATTCCAACTCTCAAAAATCACATTTAACCATACCTTTCAGAATATATAAAAATATATAGGTTTACTTACAGAAATAATGATCAAGTAATAAAAGAATGCCTCATAGGCATTTCTAGTCACTTTAATTAAATAAAATAAAAAGGTTAAACCTTATTAAATTGTGGCACCACTTTAAATCACATTCCCATGTACTGAAATATGTGGTGATGACATGTGTCAACATGATCCCATGTTTGAGTTGGAGAATATTAAATCTTAAGTAATTTTTCAATGAGTAGAAATTACTTTTCTCAAGTGAAATAAATAAGACAAGTGCTTTAATCTTGGTAATGTTAGTGATGATGCTAGATCATCTAGTGTGAACCTTTGTGTGATGTTTAGAAATAGTAAAGTATTTTTTGGTGATTGTGTACCTTGTATTTATTTATAAACGCTAGTACCGACCAAGGATATGAGGAGGAAAAAGGATACTACGAGGAAGAAGCCGAGGAGAACTTCAACCACTGCTCTGCACAAGGCAAGCCGATACTTTCAAGCTATAAACTTAGCAAGCTTATACCACTATCTTAGCAAGCTAAACCATGCAAGTTTTACTTGCAAGCATACACCCCTTGATACCCAATCCTAGTTTTACTTGCAAGCTTAATACTTTATTTCCTTATCAAAGTTTTCTCTTAGAGTTTACTTAGTAACTTGTAGATTCTAGAAAGATAATTGAAGGTAGCATAAAGAGCATAAAATTTGGCCTAAGTTAGATAATCTTGATGTCATCCTGAGGCATGAGATTGAGCTTAGTTAATTCCCACTTATTTACCACCCCTTATTAGTATTTACCCCCATTTGTAGATGCTAGTGCTAAATATAAAACCTGATCAACTTTAGATGGGAATACTTGGTGAAAATGGTTATCAAAGCCTTAGAATGATGAGTCATTCTATTGAAATGCTTTGACATGTGTGCTTGAACACCAGATGATTTTGATGATGAAAATGTTAAGGCATGAGCCTTAGCCCTTTATAAAACTGATGGTTGTCTGGATGCGATACCATTCCAATTTTACCGTACAACCACAATACACGAAATTTGGGTAGGGCTTGACTGGAAATTTAAATATCTTAGTATGGGTTCCCTTACGGCCAAGGTCTGAGCTTAGGCTACCTTCTGAAGATTGTCCACCTGTGCAGTACCCAAGATGACAGTTGGTCATGGTTGGGAGGCCAAACTCACAGGAGAGGTGCCTATACTAGGGCGTGTAACTGAAAGGTTAGGATTTATTATCCGCATACTGAGTATGGTGAATTCAGGATTTGTTCCTAACGGATGTATCGAATGTTGTGGTGAAAGTGTACAATCTCTGCAGAGTGTCAAATTATTCGAATAGCCGCGTCCGCAATTATGGGCAGTTAGAGTGGCCATACTGTTCTATCGTCAGATGTTTTCAAAAATGGCTTATGAAATGATTTATGACTTTGACTTGACCACAACAGAGTTGTGATAGGAATTCAAGTTCCCACTTAGGCGTTATAAAATGGTCAACTAGCTTTCTTTGCTTTTGAACTTAGTAGAGGTAAATCTGGCTTTTGCAAAACAACCCTAGAGCTTAGTATATCCTATTCAAAACCACTTCACTTGTTAGTATTAGTTTGCGAGTACTTAAAGGGTACTCATGGCTTTGTCCCTGGCTATTCCCGTGGCCAGACTATGAAGAGGAGTATCAGGATGACGTCCCGCAGGAAGGTTACGACAACTAGGATCATCTCTCATCATCAGCATTGCCTGTGACCATGAAGATGGAGCTTCGCCTACGCTATCATTATTATTACGTTATTCCGCTGCTTGAATTGTATTAATACTGGATCATGAGATCCTTATTTGTGTAAGACCTTATGTATGGTTTGTAATGGATGATGTATTATGATATCCGAATCTGTTATGTCTCGCAAAAATGGTAATCCTGGGATTGCGATGTATGGCATATCAGGCATCCGTGATTAAAAATCCTGGTGTTGACAAAGACGGACCCAGGGGTTTATGCCAATGGTTGTAAATGATTGGAAACCAAATAGTGTGACTGGGCTTGTTGATACCACGGAAACATTCCACATTCCTAAACAATATAGTACTAAATGCTCCTCAAGCAACAGTATTAAATAAAGCAGTAAATCATGGCATAAGTACAGGATAGTAATAATACCCCAAACTATTTGTGGCCCAAGAAATTAAATGTGACTCAATCTAATACTAAGGGGATTCATGGTCATACATACGAATAGTGCGATAGTCAAGGAACAGGAATCAAGTACTCAGGTCCTATGGGACACAAGTGAGCGGATAAAAACCAAATCTCAAATATTGACCACCGGTGCCAAATGCAGAGGATATTTAACCAAATGCAGAGGATATTACTTCAAATGCATGGGATATTGAAGCAGAGTTCAAACGTAAAGGAATTACATGAGAGGATATTGAAGAAATGGAGATAAATATTTTAGAACCGTATGAACCAAAGGATCAAAACATGATTGGACCAATTGTACGACAAACTGAAGCACTTGATTCATTGGATGCAGAAAAAAGAACAAAGGGAACAAATGGAAGAAGCTGATGGTGGACTCCGAGAATATTCCAGCTAGGATCACTAGGAGCAAGGTGGTGAACCCAGAAAAAACACTAGGAGCAAGAAAAAATGAATTTGAGTTATTAGTTTGAATTTTTATGATGAATTTTAACTACTATCAATATTTGTATTAAATTCGAACTAGTGTGACGCTCCCAAGTTTGTATGTTGGATAATCCAATAATGTATGTGTTATTGCAAGTTTCTATGGTCATGCACCTAGATGCTTAGCACTGCTCAGTTTTTCCCTCGACATGTGGTCAACCCATGGGGTTTAGCTAGTTCATGGCTTAAACATTGACCGATTCAATACAAACTTTGGCACACTTTTGTATCTTGGATTGATTTACCATATGAAATTGGAAATTTTGGATTAATTTGTAATCAGCCACATTTTATTTTTCTAAGTTATTAAATTCAAAAAATGGTTTTAGGGTTAGTTTAATTCAAAAAAGTCAAAGCATAGTAGAACCTTCAAATGGAGTCTTGTTATGTTGCCTACAACTTAGCATGAATAATAAAAGAAAAGAAAATAAAGAGAAATGGACTTATCCCCTAAACCACTTCTTAAACCCTTCCTGAAATGAACTACTAGCTATGAAGATGCATGGCTTTCTACTCGATTAACCTCCAAAGTAACCCATCCCAAAACATACTTTGTTTAAATGAGGCCAAATTTGGAACACTTGTGTATCTGTGAGTTGCAAACAATATAATGTCAGCCAAGATGAATTATTTTGTTTAAATAACACATTTTCCATTTTTTATGCCAAAATCTTGAATTTCCCTTACTCATTTATTATATGAGTGCCCTTGTTTTCCTTAGCTCTACTCAGTTTTCCCCTCCCTCTAAAGTTTTCCTCACTTTTCCCCTCCTGCTAAAGTTTTCCTCACTTTTTCCCTCTCTCCTGACTCAAACCCTCACAATAGCTCAACTTGCGCTTAGTTTGGTTGTCGCGCTCTGATTGGTCAAGATGTATGTCACACGGATCTTGGCCAACCACCATTGGATATATCATGATCTGATGGGCTAGAGGTCTCACTCTCCCGATGGGCGCACCTACCTTGTACGGAGAGGAGAGTCCGATAGGCTGGATGTCTCTCCCTCCCTTTCCCAACCACATGTATACCAGCCGCATCAACTAGCTCTCAGTTTGGCTATGCTCCGATTGGTCGAGATGTATGTCACGCAGATCATGGCCAACCATCTTTGGATACATCATGATTCGATTGGCTTGAGGTCTCTCTCTCCCGATGGGTGCACCTACCCTATACGCAGAGGAGAGCCCGACAGGTTGGATGTCTCTCCCTCCCTTTCCCTGACGCACGTATACTAGCTGCATCGTTCTCCCCTCCTATTGATGTACGGCGGCACGGCGGCGCAGTTCTAAGCGTGGTGATCCAAATGGTGTGCAGCGGCACGGACCTAAGCGTGGGGGTCGGAATGGCTTGCATCGATGAGGATCCAATCATGGCGGCTGCACGGCATGTGGCGGCATGGAACTAAGCCTGGCGGTCGGAACGGTGTGGTGGCACGGACCTAAGCGTGAGGGTCAAAACGGCGTGCGGCGGCACGGATCTAATCCTGGCGATCGGAACGGCGTGCGGAGGCGTGGACCTAAGTGTGGGGGTCGGAACGGCCTGCGGCGGCGTGGATCCAAGTGTGGCAGCTAGAACGGCGTGCGGCGGTGAGGATCTAAGCGTCTGAAATTTTTGTCTCTGTCTGCCTCACTTCCGTTCACCTCCTCAGATATGTTGCTGCTGAAAGACACCGAGGCGACAGCGGTGCCAACAGTGGTCATCGATGCGATGACGATTGAAGCCATTATCCACAACATCACTGCGACGACGCAGATGAAGCCCTCGTGAACCGATGTTGTGGGAGGTAGGCCATGGCCGCGGCTGGCACGTCAAGGTGCAATTCGACGATGAAGGCCAGATGTACCTCATGGCCTGATGGGAGCACTTTTCCCGTAATTCTTGTAGTACACATGCGGCGGGGAGGGCGGCTAGCTCACCATCCACTTAATATTGGGACAAATTTGAGCCCAATTTGAACCAAAATTCTGTGACTTAAAATATATGTATGATTTGAGATACTCCCTCCGACCCATATTAGTTGACTCAGATTCATCTAGATATGAACTTATATAGTCAAATTTTAGTGCTAATATGGGTCGGAGGGAGTATGTATTTGAGCTGTAAGACCGGTGGATATGCTCTAAAGATGATTCATAAGTAGTAGTACTTGCTTTGACAATTTCCGGTGGGCTTGTATAAATTTGATTGAAATATGTATCATTTGAATCAAAATTCATACTCCCTCCGATTCATACTACTTGTTGTTGAAATGGATGTATCTAGCACTAAAACATGTCTAGATACATCCATTTCAGGGACAAGTAGTAATATGGATTGGAGGGATATTCTCTAAAGCTGATTCATTAGTATGTCCTCTGGCCTAAATTAGTTGATTTAGATTTGTATCTAGACATGAATTAGTATTAGATTCATCTGTATCTTGATGAATTTTAATCAACTAATTTGGATCGGAGGAAGTAGTACTTTCTTTGACAGATCGCCTCTCTGGAGAAGAAGAATGCAGCGTCAAGAAGAACGGGGAATGGATGCTACCATCAATGCTGCAAGTATACATGGTAGCCACAATGGTAGCGACACAACGGTCAAAACTAATAGGGCTCCAAACTTGACCCTCTAGGCATTTGGTACGCCAACTATGGGCAGCTAGATCCAATAGAAAGCAACTCGGGCCCCTCAATGCATTCTCTTGACAACTTTGAGACCGCAAAGTTACTAAATTAGCAGGAACTCACGACCATCCATTGAATAACAATTCTACTCTCTAAATTATTTATGTATTCAACTAATCATTACATGTGCCACCTTCACCACAACCCCATACTATAACTGCTAGGACGGGGATGACAACTACTAAAACTGCCCACATGAATCTACTATTCTCATCCCCCTTCACTTGAAGTTCATGTTTTAGATTTTCTACCACTTGATCAGATATGGCAAGATCAGCCTCAAGTATCAACTTCTCTTTGCGAATAAGCTCTGAATTCTTCTTTTCTTCCTCGACAGTATGCTTCAACTCGAATATCAATAGGTTTTTACAAGCCAATTCATCACCTAAATTGGCAACCATCTCCTCCAAATCCATCATCTTGCTAGACAGCTGGGTTGATTCATCTTGGTATGCAATGTACCATGGATCATCGGCCTGCATAGCACACTGTAACAATATCAAAACAAACCCAATTAAAATTAGTTTGATAGGCCATGGTGGCACTTCAAATTCAACGGTAGTACAAAGAGAAGGAGCTACCTGCACTTCCGACGTGGTAGGAGAAGGAGAATGTGGCCACGACATGATCAAATCCCCACCCTCGTCGGTGTACCCGCTATGACCAGACATTGAAGACTCATCTACCCCTGCAATATCAAGGAAATTACGGGAACCGAATCGATTAGGGTGGGCGGAGCAGGATCGAAGGTATTTTTAACAAGGATTACTAGCAATTGCTGCGACCATTCGTTGAGCTATGGTGGCGGAAAAAAATCCCGGTCATCGTGCGCGGTGGACC
This sequence comes from Avena longiglumis, assembly GCA_030063025.1. NCBI lineage: Eukaryota > Viridiplantae > Streptophyta > Magnoliopsida > Poales > Poaceae > Avena > Avena longiglumis. The sequence goes on along the minus strand of CP125978.1, from coordinate 142,916,295 downwards.
TACCTGCGGTCGGTACTGCCTCAACGTACAATTTTGCAGGCGAAACAGGTGCTGGATCCGTGGTTGAGGTGCAACATGGCAGTCCGTCCGACGCCACCATAGGACGGAGCCGCTGAAGAGTCGACGATTCGGATCAAGTTTACTTGGTTCGAATCTTACGTAGTTTTCAAATATCCAGCCACCTAGATTCGGATCAAGTTTACTTGGTTCAAATCTTGAATAGTATTTGAATATCCAGTTTTCTCAATGATTAATATTCATGTATTTTCAGATTTCCCACGACCGACATAATACCGAGTTTCAAAGGCTTCTTTTCTCTCACTTGAGCCTCTCCACCAAATATAAAAAATTGGTTCCTGCGTTGAAGAAGACAGGTATATATTTTGGTTCACTATCTCTAGTACCTCTTTTGTGCTTGCTCAGTCGAACTAACTTTTGATACGCCTTTTGTTTGCCGGGATAGATGCCCAGAACAAGGAGTCGAAGGAGCGTGTTGCTAATCTGGGAGGTACCTCGCCGCTCTACATCTCATTCGTGCTCTTGCCCCTTTTTTATTCCCTCATGATTTTTATCTTGGCTTGTCCAGATCAAAAGTTCTTGCAGAGTCTCATCATGACTGCATATCTATGCTTGCTTGAATTGATGACCCATTTTCTTGAACAAGCAGGAGAACATTAAGCCAAGCTGAAGGAGAAGGATGATGAGATCTCTCACCTCCGCGTCGAAAATGAGAATCTGAAGAAACACCAAAAAGCTAAGCTTGACAAGCTTGATCAGGAGTTCTCCGAGGAGAAAAGCCGACTCAGCCTTCAGCTGGAGAAGGATAAGGAGCTGATCCAGGCAGCGAAGGTCAAATTTGACTTGGTTAAACTTGAGCTCGAAAGTCTGAATAAGAAACATGTTGGTTGGCAGTCTGAGCTTACCAGGATCAACAACGTCATGAACCATGAGTTTATTTCTTGTTTCTATTTTTAGCTGACATTTTTGTCATATTGCTTGCTTCTTTTTTTAACTTGTGCATTTTTGCTCACTTTCTCAGATAACTTTCCGAAGTCAAAGGTCCGGGGTGCCACTGCCATCCAGAAAGCTCGGCTGTGGAGAGGTGAATCCAGCGACCCCTCCTCTGCCTACAATATTGATGATTTCCTGGTCAGCCCCACTGCCAGCCTTAAGCCAATGAAGACCTTCGGGTTTGATCTTATGGATGCCGCCATCTGGGTATTATATACCCTCTAGATTACTGAGCCTAGCCCGAGCGTGTCACAGCCATGATCGAGAGATTGATGGACTGCGAGACGCGGCTCAACCTATGGAGGGGATCTGCTGCATGGGCTAGTGCCGACACAGCATTGTCCTTTCCGATGTCATGGTACGAAGGTATCAATCTAGATACTCTGCAGAACATGTGCACAGGATGCAGGTGGATGACTAATCTGGATTTTATTCGGTAGCGCCAAGATCAGGCCAACCAATTGATTCAGTATGCGAATAATCATGCCTGGAATGAAGGGCCGAGCTTTATCGATGATGTCAACGATGAATATGTCGAAGAAGATGCCAACAAGGAGGAAGAAAACTCAGCTGAGGACGAGGCTAACTCGGACGATGAAGCAGAAACTAAGGCTCCCACTACAGAAACTGAGGCCCCTAGTTTGGATGCTGAGACTCCTTCCTCAGAAGCTGAAGGTCGTACCTCGGATGCTACATTTCCTCCTCTGGTTGTCAATGATTCGTCTCCTACTGCTCCTTAGGCGAGGAAAAACTTAATGTTTCATTAAATCCCCGGTATGTAGGGAGAAATGTGTAATATACAGTTTAAGTTGTTTTTCTACTGCTATGCTTGTGTATGTCCGGTCCTTTTGGGCGGAGTCCCTGAGTTTCATTTTCTTGTTTTCTCAATTCTATGATTCGGATCATGTCTACCATTTTTCGGTGTTCGACTTATGAGTCTGAAATCAAAAAATCGAATTAACAATACTTTAGTAATTTTGAAAATGAGATCAGTGTGATTCGACAAAATAATACAATAATAAAGAAAGTAAATGTAGGGGTTATTCAAAAACAATGTGTCGGTTCTCTTATTTTTCTTTCCATAGTCGTTTTCATGTGTTTAGCATTTGCCAGCTTTTCTCTTGCTTGCCATGAAGCCTATTTTTGTACAGCAGCAAGTCGAAGAGTGGGCCTTTGTTGCCGACACATTACTGGTCTGGCCTAAGGGGTAAATTTTTTAAGCCAGCCAACATATAGAAAATTAAATATAGCAAAAGATAATTTCTACTAAGGCAGCCCCCGAGTTACTGTTCGAGGTGCCGAGGTTTCATTAATTAGCTCATTGCCGACATACAATTCGACATATGAGAGTTTGAGATACATACACTTCTGCTAAGTGTAAAATGGATGAAGGAGAGCTACATTTCATGGCCTTTTCAACTCTTCTCATGACCTGTCCACCTTATTCTTCTCCCGTGCTTGAGCATCTATGAGATAGTATGCATTATTGTGTAATGCATTGCTCACCATAAATGGTCCCTCCCATGGAGGTGATAGTTTATGCATGTCGGTAGTGCGTTGCACTAGGCGAAGCACCAGATCCCCTTCCTGAGAAACTCGAGGGTTTACTTTCTAGCTATGATAGAATTGGATATTTTGCTGATATATGGTGGATCTAGACAGTGACAATTCTCTTGCCTCTTCTAGCAGATCAACATTGTTTTGTTGGGATTATTGCACTTCGGCTTCTGTGTACTGGGTGACCCTAGGCGAATCATGCGCTATGTCGGCTGGCAATAAAGCTTCTGCCCCATATACCAGAAATAATGGCGTATAGACCGTTGATCAATTTGGAGTTGTCCTTAGGCTCCATAGTACGGTTGGGAGTTTATCAATCCAACACCATGTTGATCTTTGCAGCGGCTCAATGAATCGAGGATTTATCCCAGACAATACCAACCCATTGGATATCTACACTTGCCCGTTCGATGCGGGATGTGCGATTGATGCAACATCAAGTCTTATCTGTTTATCTCTGCAGAATCGAGCAAATGATCCCTCAGCAAAGTTTGTGCCATTGTATGTGATTATGTTGTGTGGGTATCCATATTTTAGGATGATATCCTTGAGAAATGATACAGTTGTGGGACCATCACACTTCCTTATTGGCTTAACCTCAATCCACTTTGTAAACTTGTCTACCATGACCAAGATGTGGGTCATGTTGCCACGAGCTGGCTTAAATGGCCCAACCATATCCCAGCACCATACAGAAAATGGACAAGTGATAGGTATAGTTTTTAGTTCAGAGGATGGCATATGTATCTTGCTCGAGTACCTCTGATAACCATTGCATTTTTTTCACAAGTTCCTTGGCATCGGGCAAAGAACTGGGCCAGTAAAATCCATGTCGGAAAGCTTTGGCCACCAAGGCTCTGGATGAGGCATGATGCCCACATTCGCCCTGGTGGATAACTCGGAGGATTTCCTGCCCTTCTGCCGGATCAACACATCTCCGTAGGACGCTGGTGACACTTCTTTTGTATAACTCTCCATTTATTATGGTATATGATTTTTCTCTTCTTTGAATTTGTCTAGCGAGTACTTCATCACCCGGCAAAGTCTCATCTTTCAAGAAACACATGATTGGCTGCGCCCATGCTGGTACTGCATGGGCAGGGGTAATCACCTCATCTACTTCCATCAAATATGCTGACATAATTTCTGCCAGACTTAGATTAGCAGTCCCCAGGTTTTACAAGACAGTCCCTAGGTTTTCCGAGTCGGTCACTGGGTTATTCAGATCATTACTCCAATCGATATCCATTGGGATAGCATCAGACCATGAATTGGTCGGGATATAGATTGACTCGGATTCTGGTGATGGGATAATGGATGGTTTTCTGAGGTTCTCCAAAGCTATGCCTGGCGGGATAGATTGTCTGGATGAGCCGAGTTTGGACAATGTGTCGGCTGCATCATTCTCTCCTCGAGATATGCGGTAGAATTCACATCCCTCAAAGTACCCACTAATTTTCTGCACATGAAATCTATATAATGCCATGTTTGCATCAAGGACATCCCAATGACCTGACACTTGCTGCACTACCAAATCTGAATCACCGAAACACTAAATCTGACGTATTCCAATATCCTTTGCTACTTTCAAGCCATGCACAAGTGCTTCATATTCGGCCACATTGTTTGATGCGGAAAAATGTATCTGCAACACATATTTCAGTTGATCTTTCTTCGGCAAGGTAAGCACTATATACGAACCTAATCTAGTTCTCAATTTTTCTCAATCAAAATGCATTCTCTGGTAATTCAAATCAGGCAAGGATGGATCATATTGCATTTCAGCCCAATCGACAAAAAAGTCGGCCAATGCCTGAGATTTAATTGCATCTCGTCTATCAAACTGTGGGGCATATGGAGCTAGTTCAATAGCCCACTTGGCAATTCGTCCACTTGCATCTTAATTACCCATTATCTCGGATATTGGTGCTTCACATATCACCTTTATGGGGTGTTCCTCAAAATAATGTTGAAGTTTTTTGGCCGCCACATAGACGCCATATGCCATTTTCTTCTAATGTGGGTAATTTTACTTTGAAGTAGAAAGTACTTAACTTAGATAATATACCAGCCTCTGCACCGACTTACCCTCTTTGTCATGATCCACCACTACCACGGCACTTACGACTCGATTGGTCGCTATGTAGAGCAACATTGTCTCTTTGGATAGTGTTGAGGCTAACACAGGCTAGCATATTTTTAAATCCATGAATGGCATTATCAGCTTGCGACGTCCAGATGAACTTATCCGACTTTTTCATTAATTGATATAAAGGTAGTGCCTTTTCTCCCAGCTGACTAACAAAGTGACTCAGTGATGTCAGGCAATCAATGAACTTCTGGACATCATTAAGACACTTCGGCAGTTCCATGCGCTCAACAACCAATATTTTAGTCGGAATAGCTTCTATACCTCGGCTTGACACGAGGAATCCAAGTAATTTTCTGGCCAGGACACTGAAGGTACACTTTTCCGGGTTAAGCTTCATTCGGAACCTTCTTAGATTCGCAAATGTTTACCGGATATCATCTAGGAGGGTATGACTCTCCTTGGTTTTTATCACCACATCATCCACATACATTTGGACATTTTTCCAATTTGATCATGCAAGCATTTTTGCATGCACCTTTGATATGTGGCACCTGCGTTGCGTAAGCCGAATGGCATGGCGCGATAGCAATAAGCCCCATACAGGATAATAAAGGCAGTTTTTATTTCATCAGCCGGGTTTAATGGTATCTGGTGGAAACCAGAATACGAGTCTACAAATGATAACAATTCACAACTAGCTATCAAGTAAATGACTTGATCTATTCTTGGCAAAGGAAGTTGACCCTTTGGACATGCCTTGTTCAAGTTGGTGTAATCAATGCACATGCACCACACCACTGCCACATTCGGGTCATCCTTCTTCTTCTCCACCAGCACCGGATTAGACAGCCAATCTGGATGAGGAATTTCCATGATAAACCCAGCTGCAAGGATCCGAGCTATCTCATCCCCTATGATCTTTCTCCTAACCTTGACAAAGCGGTGGAGAGGTTGCTTCACCAGCCTTGCATCAGTCCTGACATGCAAAGATTTCTCAGCCACCTCCCTCGGCACACCTAGTAGGTCCTATGTGGACCAAGCAAAAATGTCCCGATTCTCATGGAGGAAGCTAATGAGCTCGCTTTCCTATTTGTCGTTCAGGCCCGCACCAATGGTTACGGTGCGCTCTGGGAACTGATCATCAATCTAGATCTTCTTTGTGTCCTTAGTCGGCTGGAATGATACACTTCCATGTGGGTTACTCAGTGCTAGTATATTCATCTGAGCCGACTTAGCCAGAGCCGTCACTTCCTGGATCCTCCTTTTATCTCATGCAATTGATGACTCCTTGGTGGCGCCAGAGAACTTGGTGCTTGATGTGGAGTCATATTGGGAACCCCAAGAGAAAGGTGTAAAGCAGCACAGCAGCAAGTTTTCCCTCAGTAGAGACCGAGGTTATCGAACCAGAAGGATGAAGGAAACGTCACACAGTTGTTGCAAGCAACACGGAGACCTACACAACACAAACTCAAGACTTTGCCCCCAACGAATCAGTGAGGCTGTCAAGCTCACCGGTTTGCTGTAACAAAGGATTAAACGTATGGTGTGGAAGGTAATGGTTTGCAGCAAGTAAACAAGTAACAGTGGAAGATGTATCAATGGTAAAGATTGGACCGGGGTCCATAGTTCACTAGAGGTGCTCTCCTTAGATAAACAACATGGCATGAAGGGTAAACAAATGACAGCATGGCAATTGACAGGAACTGAGCAAGGCATAACAATGCAATTACTAGTCAGAAAGATCCTATGAGATTCGATTGGGAAATACAAAAAGATACATAGACCGCCATCCAACTGCATCTATGACTAGAAGTCCACCTTCAGGTTATCATCCGAACCCCCTCCAGTATTAAGTTGCAAGCAACAGACAACTACTTTAAGCAAAGTGTGTAAGGTAAACAGTCCACATGTTCCATGAACAAGAGAGCGTTGTTTTCTCCCTAGTGGCAACAGCACATCTATAACCGAAGATATTTCTGTCACTTCCCTTGGAAACTAGAGGCATGAACCCACTATCGAGCATAAATACCCCCTCTTGGAGTCACTAGCAACTACTTGTCCAAGATAGCTACTAACAACTGAGAGCATGCAAGATCACAAACAACACAGACATGATAGAATCATAAAGACAAAACCATTAATCAAACCAACATAATAATCTCAATATCCATCTTATCCCCGCAAACCCAACATGCATTATTACAAATAGATTAGATCTTGATCATGAACGGAGCTCACAAGATCAATACATGAAAGCACAAAGGAGGAGATACAACCATCTAGCTACTACATGGACCCATAGTCCAAGGTGGAACTACTCACGCATCATACCGGAGAGAAGGCCTCCGGGATGATCTCCCCTCCGGCAGGGTGCCGGGAAGAACTTCAGATCCCCCCGATCTAGGGACGATGGTGGCAATGGCTACAAACAGTTTAGTGGATATTTGATCGGGTGCTTAGGGTTTCTGCATCGGGGGCTTCTTATAGGCGAAGAGGGAGGACGAGGAGGCGGCCAGGGTAGCCAAACCCTAGCCAGGTGCGGGGCTAGGCCCACCCACGCCTGGGGTGGGTATGGCCCCCTGGATGGCCCCTCCGGCTCTCCTTTGGACTTCTTGTTCCCCACAGAAAGTAATTGACTTTGACGTTTGTCCCGTCCAATTCCGAGAATATTTCTTTACTAACTTTTCTGAAACCAAAAACAGCAGAAAACATGCATCTTATACTGTTGCAACTTGTTAATAGGTTAGTACCAGAAAACATGTAAAAAGCACCTCAAAGTGTAGAAAAGTAAAGCAAAGTAGATATTAAACAAGCATGGAGCATAAAAATTATAGATACGTTTCCAACGTATCAGCAATCACGAATGATTCAGACAGATTTGATCCGGCAAGGCACACTCCATTGACCTCCTATAGTCTCCTGCAATGGTAATGACTCCATTAGGTCCTTGTAGCTTCATCTTCAGGTAGCCAATGTGGGTACTCCATGAACTTGGAAATCGCTGGCCTGCAAAGTAGGGCATGGTAACAACTGTCTAAATCCACAAGCTCGAACAAGTTCTCTCTTCTATAATTTTCTCGCGTGCCAAATAAAACATCTATCCGGATTTTGCCATTTGGCTCACTGGACAACCCCGACACAATGCCATGAAAAGTGTTGCCTATAGCATGTTTTCCGAGATTCCCAACTTGTGCATTGTATCCTTGTATATTATATTGATACTTCTCTCATTGGCGATGAGTACTTTGGAGAATTTCACATTGATATTTGGCCCGATCAACGTTGGGTCAAGTACCAGTGCATATGTTCCAGGACTCGGCGTGATCATGGGATGTTCCTTGATGCTCCAAGTAATCTCCTGGTCTGACCAATGCATGTACCTTGGCACTGCCGGCATAACTGCATTGACCTCCATATGTCTCCTCTGCACACTTTGCCTATCAGTCTCCTTTGTAGTGAACACACAGTAACTCTGGTGATGTTCACTATATTCATTTTAGTCGCCATTGTCAGGGTTTCCTTGGTTCCCTTGGTTCTGGTTAACTACTTGGTGCACAACATCCCTTCTTTCCTGATTCTCATACCTCGGTGGTGGTGGAGGCAATGCTAGCTGCTATTGTTGGACATTTCCTCCCGCGAGTTGTGGCTGAGTCAGCCGAGATGATCCCGCGTCTTCTAGCGCATGTTGCATCCATGCACACTACTGAGTCATGTGATTCGCAGGTTTAGTCGGGTTAGGAGTGTGGAACTTGCATGGTTGATCCAACATAGACTCATAAGTATACTTCGGCCTCTCCTGTCATTGCTTTTTCTGCTCAGCACTCCACTGCTTCTTCTCATCATTCTTTGGTTTCCATTGATGGGCATTGTTTTTTAGTCACTGGTTACTCCCGACTCCTGGCCGATCTTGTATTACAGCTACAACATGGTTCGAGTTATACTGGTAATCCGACCGTTCGTCCCTTCTTTTACCTCGGAAATCATTTCTCTAGGATGACCTGGTTCCATCACGGGCATACAGCTCTTCATTCAGCTCTATTGACATAAGCTGAGGTTGGGTCGGGTCACCCAACGCATACGAATCTGCAATCTTAATTGTCTCGGCCAACGTAGTTGTCATATCTCTTTGTAATCTTTGCCACAACACACTTGTGTATCGACACCCTTGCACAAACCATGCGATAGCCTGTGAATCGATTACTCCCTCACACTAGTTACGCATGTTACACACCGAGTCAAGAACTCTCGGACCGTCTCATTCGGCCTCTACTTGCACATCACCAGTTGCTGGGGATTGTTGGGCATCTTGTATGTACTGGTGAAGTTGCTGATAAACATCTCCTCAAAATCTAACCAATGGTTGATACTTCCAGCTGGTAAATTATTCAGCCAGACCCTTGCTCGTCCCTCTAGCATTTGAGGTACATACCTCACTACCCATTTAAGATTGCCCTAAGCTATGTTTATAGCTGTTGTGTAATCAATTAACCAGTCATGTGGCTTGGTCCTACCATCATATGTCTTTGTTCCCCTGGCCAATTGAAAGTTCGACACAGGTGGTTCTCTCATGATCCGAGGTCCAAAACATGGAGGACCCGGAGGACCTTGTCCCTCCAACTATTCCGACATATATATCCTGTCTAGCTTTAATCTTGCATCATCCAGCTGTAAGTTCCTATTTCCCAGCCTTGATCCCATTGCATTTCCCATCATATGATGATCCGTCCTGGGAAACCCGACATTTTCCATGGCTGAATAACCATCACTGTATCTGTTCTACACCGGATGAGCATATTCATTCTACATAGTTGGTCCTGCACTTTGCTCTTGCCAAGGCATGCACCTCTGCTGTTGCTGTTGAGGTGGATGTTTCCTAGCTCCAGCCGAGTTACGTTGGCCAGCATTACCGTGCCCAACATTTCCCTGACTTGCATTGCCTCTACTGGGGTTTTCGTGGCTGCCATTGCCTCGGCTAACACTTTGTCGATCAGCTTTTGCTTGTATGGTTTTTCCTTTCCCGAACATAGTCGGGTCATAGGGAACCATTAGTCTATTTATTCTCCCAGAAGTTACTACCTCTTATCCTCTTGGGACAGCGCCGGGTGAAGAGGCTTCCCCGACAGATTTTGTAGGAGCGCCCCCGGCCGAATGAACAACACGGGACCCCCCCGGCCTTGTCGGGTTAGCCCTGAGTAACTCTTCATTCTTCTGGTTCGCGATGTGCACTAGCTCATTAATTATCTCGTGTTGTCTTTGTTGGGCTTCACCGGTAAAATCTGGTATCTTGGCAGCTGCCGCGTCTGCAACCCTGAGGTTTTTTGCTAGGGTGTTGTACCTCGAAAAGCCTGCAGACATCAAGTTGGCTGAATCTCCTGGCCTTGGCACATATTCTTTTTCTATATCACTAATGAGGTTCTTTCCCCTAATCCTTACACCGTCCATGCGGGTTGGGCTAGTGTTAATACTATTGGCCCTAGCATACTCATGCAAGGTGATGTTTAAGGACTGCTGATCTGCTGCTATTTTCTTGGCTCCCTCAAGCACTTTCAACCGATTTCCTCTAGCTCGGACTGCGCCTAAGCCAGATCTGCGATGGGAGCTACAGGAGTTGTCAAGCTCTATAGAGCTTCCTGCAGTATGTTCTCCCGCCTCTCCAATGGTGGGAACCTCGAATGAGGTTCCTTGGGAGTGGTATCTCCTTCTTCGGTCGGGACTCTGCTGGTGCCGGCGGCGGGCACAGTCATCATCACCTCGACACAGCTAGCGGGGTGAGTGATACACTGACTATGAGCCACGCAGAGGGGCGGCTCACCAGCCACAACGACTCGCTGCGGGTAGACGCAGGAGATGTCGACCACGATGTAGACCTTGTGTGCGCCAAAGCTAACAAAGAGGTTGTTGCGTGGGAGAGGGTATTTGCAAAAGTTTTTGACGTTGCCGCTGACATAGTCCAGCGAGCTGAATCACTAAACCATCCTGGAGACGATGCGCTCCTCTGATGCGATGAAGTTTCCCATTCAGATCTTGACTCCAGCTAGTGCCACTACTGGCCCCATGGTGGGAGACAACTGTCGTGGTAGTGGCACCGAATATTCCATGGGTAGGATAAAGATGGGGCCAATGTGCACTAGTGGTATCCATGGAGGGATAGTGTAGTGAATCTGCACATGAAGAACTCTCTCTAGATCTTGTATTTAGATCTGTGTTGTGTACAAGTTGCTCCTTGAGCTGTATTGAAGAGAAGAGGAGGATGAACTACTCCTTCTCTCCGTCACTCTAGGTATTTCCCCTTGTTCAAATGAATGACCCCCTCCTTGGAGGCCCTGGCTCACCTTATAAAGGGGTGGCCAGGTTACATCTAGGGCATATGTGGCCCGAATATTCCTTAGATATGCTCTTCCCAAAATAGTAATTCAGTGCCCTCTTTTCTTCTGTCGCCCTCCTCTGTGTGGCAATGGGCATAGAGTCCATGCTACATGACAGTTGGGGTCAGGGACCGTCACCTTCGTGACCCTTTGCTCTTTCCTTGTCCCTCTGGAACTTATCCTTAGCGCTTGTCTCTCCCTAGATACCCGTGAAAGAGAGGAAAGTGTTAACCTTGGGGCTTGATCTCTACTTTTTTATCAAGCCAACCCCTGACTTGGCCTCATCCTTGCTGACTCAGCCAAGACGGTACCTGTAAACATAAAACATTCTAGACATCATGCTGACATACCATATATGTCGGCCGAGTCTTGCCGGTGCTATCCGGCTTAGGGTAAACCGGCCATTATTCGGTCGGCCCTTATATAACTCGGCTAGTTCATGCTTTGGCCTGATCAGTACCTCGGTGGGCTTTACCTTTAACCCTAGCTTGACCCTACCTGGTGTCATCCCCCCCAAGACTTGAGGACTGAAACTCCAAGAAAAAACCAGAAGAAGGCAAGCATCTAAAGGCTAGATAGAAGAAGAGGGTATAGCTTGCAAGCTTGATGGGAGGGTTTCATTTTTTTGAATTTAAAACAAAACAATCCATCTCAAAATCAAAATAATAACAAAGAAGGAAGGAATGGAGGCTTGCATGGGACATGCATGAATATTAAATGTTCCATTACAATAGTGACAACATTTGTAATTCATATGGCATTTATTCCTCCATGCATGCATTCAACTAGTTGAACTAAAGCCCTCAAAAAAGTACAAGCTTGATTATTATATGAAATGAATGTAAATAAGCATAAGTGAATGTGAATGGGCCATGCTAGTGTGTGTGTAGCACTAGATGATTATTTGACCACATTTATATTTAGGCATGCCCACTATTCAAAACAAACCATATAAAAGTCATAGAAGCTTCCCCACTCACATAGCATGCAAAGGTGGCCATTTGGCTCCACATAATTCATATTGTGAAAACAATAAGAAACATATATGAGAGCATGTAGGTTTAAAAGTGGATCCATCTTATTACATATGAGGTGGACAAAAGCCAAAAGAAATACAATGCTCATATATAGTTTTTTTTTACCGCTCTACCGTAGGGGAAGCCCTAAGGTGTGATATATATATATATATATATATATATAAAGACAAAAGGTAAGACACTGTACAGAGATTTACATCAAGGTTAAAAGAAAAGAAGAGCGTACACTAGAGCTAACCAAAGCAAAGAAACGAAGAATTACAGAAAAGTTGCTGACAACCAAGTGTCCAGCCTCTCTAGGCTAACCGGCTTCACCCTGAATTTATGAAGTTGAATGTCCTTCAAGCATTTTACTTTCCATCTCTGAAACGAACAGTTTATATTTCTGAAAATTTGGTTGTTCCTGACTCCCCAGATGCTCCAAGCAGCACAAGCTAAAATCTCCATAAAACATGGCCCAGCAAATCTCTCTGCCGCTCTCAAAATTCTATAAAAATGCCATCTGACAAGTCCCACTCAATCCCCAAGAACTCCCAACACCGAACTGCAAAAACACAACCAAAGAAAAGATGGTCTCTCGTTTCAACTTGGTGATCGTTGCAAAAGAACAGTCGACCCTCCCTGAACGTGCCAATTTCTTCTGCTCATTATATCTTTGGTATTAACTCGATCCATGAAAACTAACCACGAGAACACCTTCAGTTTGGGCATGGTATTTGATTTCCAAATCAAACATAGACTTGGATTCTGGGGAATAATGTTAAACATAAATTTATAAAACCTTGCAGATGTATATTTATCAGAGCCCCAAGCAAATATTCTTTTATCCGGCTCATTATCATGAAGAAAAATCCCTGCGGTGATATCATTTAACTGTTGTAGCTCCTCAAAGGCCTCCACAGAAAGAGGAAGAGAGAACACAAGCCCTAGCTCACCTGAACCCAGAAAGTCCTTGACTGACAAGTCTTCATTCAGAACATAAGAGAAAGAAAGGTGGTGGAATCGAGAAAATATATGCCCACGTGTAGAAATTTATCAAGAAGCAAATACAATATATCAAGAGGCAAATACAAGTGATATATAATGCATATGGGATAAGAACCAAATAGAGGGGTTTTATATGATGCTCAAATGCAAGGTAACATGAGGATGATATAATGATGATGCAATGCAAGAATGATATGTAGGAAGTAGCAATATCTAGAATAGGCAAGTAGCATTACAATTGTTAGACAATTGGGTACTACACTTAGTGAAGCCAGAGGAAATCTATTATCACTGCAATGAGAAGAGAGTTAAACCATCACTAGTATGACGGAATCTCCCCTGTGGTTTATCACCAATATCGTGAGGCGAAGGGACTCGGACAGATCATCATATTGAGGGTACTTGCGTAAACCGGGAGTAGGCAAGTCTTGCTAGAGGCCGCTACCGATTATCACCTCATGTCGGAAATTCACTGAGCTATGGTTCTAACTCAATGATTACTGAGTTATGCCCAGCTTACCGTAAGCCTGTGGGATCGCACACTTAAGCGATTGGGACTGGGTGGATGCTGATCTGACACTACTAGGAAAAATCTTACTTGTGGCGCACCGGCTTTGGTTACCCATAGCGCACCACTAGGCCCGCGGTACGGGTAAATTTTTAGCCATGGCGCACTACCTAGTGCACTACGGGTAACTTTTTAGCTGTAGCGCACTATGAGTACTCCACGGACAGGGGTTTCGGTGCGCCACGTGTACGAAATTCAAATTTCCAAAAAAGGGACGCACCACCTAGATCTAGTTTGACATCTGGACCTGGATCATGCCACCGGCCGTCGTCAGCGGCATTGTCACGAAGGTCACCTCGTTGGGGCCTTAATCACTGTCGTGCCCATAGCCTACCACCACAAGGAGGTGCGGGAGGCCGTGGCCACAACCTACCATGGAGGATGCGGCAGGAGATGGGCGAGGGAGGTCACTCTCGAAGGTGGTAGAAGGAGGTCTATATCGAAGGTGGTCTGAGGAGGCCGGAGAGAGGAGAAGGAGAAGAGGGAAGGAGGAAGATAAGAAGGGAGGAAGGGAGGGAGGGAGGATGAAGAGGAGAGGGAGGAAGGAGGAAGAGAAGGAGGGAGTAGAGAGGAAGGGAGGAAGAATATAAGAGAGTAAGAAGAGAGGGAGGGAGGAAGAAAGAAGATAAGAGAGGAAGAAGAGAGGGAGGGAGGAAGAGAGGAAGGAGGAAGAAGTGTGTAAGAGAAGGATAATGAGAGGGAAAGGAGAGGGGATAGGTGGCCGGCCAGATTCGAATTTTGAATCCCGCCCAAACTTACTCGTGGAGCACCTATATACCATGCTCCACGGTTAAGTGGTCTCACCCTTTTTAAGGAAAAAACGATCTTTTGACCATAACTTTTTATTCTTTTTGAATTTTGAGATTCTAAAAAACCTCTAAATGGCCAAAGGTGGTTGTGAGCATATGGAGATTTTTGTGCTCATCATTTTGACATATTAAACGTTTTTTATCCAACATCGTATGCAAAAGTAATGGTCGTTTTACCGTGGCATGTCCTTTTCTGCAAAAAAAAAGATGAAATTCATGTTTTTTAATTTTCCTACAACTAGACCAGATTACCTCCCTATATCTGAAAGGATTTTTTTTGAAGTGTTCATAATTTTATTTTATTTTTTTACAAAACTATAAAGGCGATCCACATGGGGGTTGGAGTTGGTCGTAGGCCACTTACCCATAGGGCACCACATAGTGGTGCTCCACGGGGAACCTACCCGTGGCGCACCACTATGTGGTGCCCTACGGGTAAGTGGTCTGCGACCACCTATGCCCTGGCCCACATGTAGTGGTGGTGCACATGTGGCATGTGCGCTACGAGTACGCGACTTACCTGTGGGGCACTTCACAGCTGTGCGCCACGGCTATTTACCCGTGGGGCACAGGTATGTCGATTACATATAGTTGTTTTTTTAGTAGTGCGACTATCACAAGCCGACAAGTTAGACTTGTTTGGACAGAGACACGTGAAAATGGGTTGGACCCACTCAGACTAGGGTTAGGGTTTAGGTCTGAGGGACACAAATGTTGTGTGCCCTCGCCTACTCGCCTATATAAGGAAAGGTGGGTGGCGGTAGACAGCTAGACAATCCAGTGCTTCTTCCTAGGGTTTTGCTAGACTTTGCAATTCCCACCTTTCCTATCCCGGCGCGGCAAGACCGAGACTAGCATCTCACTTGCTATTGTTCCACCTTGTACGTGTGTGAGACAGTAGAGGCACCACATTTGTGATGCTCGCCGGCGGCGTTGGGCGGCGAAGTTAGAGGCGAGGAGGAGGAGCACTAGAGCCGACGACAAGGAGATCCCAGGATTGAGCAGTTCGCCGGAGCCAGACGAGATGAGGGGAACGTATGGGCACCACCGCGAAGCGCTTCCTCAACTTCCGCACATGTGCGTCGAGAGGTACGAGCTATTTCCTTTGACCTTGGCCAGATCTTGGGTGGCTTGTCAGAGTTCTAGCCGAAGCAGATTTTTTTGTTTTTGGCCTGGCCCTGCGTGTTGCCCAACAATTTAATAGTTGGCTTATCAGAATGCACAATGACTTTAGAATCAACAATGTAAGGTCTAAACTTATCACATGCAAATATCATAGCTAAGTATTCTTTTTCAGTAGTACTTCCTCAGTCCCAAAATGTAAGGCACCCTTAAATTTCGCTAGTCAATGTAATACAAGTTTGACTATGATTTGTATTTATAATATGCCCATAAAAGTTGTATATATATATATGAAATGAAAGAGATTTGCGAGTACAATGTATCGATGCCATTTATACATTATAAAGGATAATTTTTTTTAAATAATACATTTTTATTGAATTTCACAAATAATACACAAAACGGACAAATTGGAAATATGTTGGTCGGCCGGCCGTTCAACAGACGACAGACAGGGTTCGTCTTTTGAACAGACGACAGACCGGTCGACTTTTATCAAACAGCCGACAGCGTTGCCTTCTTTTTCCAAAAAGATGATCGCGTTTCCTTCTTTATTCCAAAAGACGACAGAGCATCACGCTGTCGGCCGACAGGGGTTTGCAGGGTGATTCGTCCGTTGAATGGACGAAGGCAGGGTTCGTCCGTTGAAGGGCCGACGCCACCCAGCATATAACTCGCCGACCCGTCGTCGTCCTCCCCTCCTCTCGCTAGCCCTCCTCTCTCTCGGTTCTTCCTCTTTCTCAGTAGCTCGCTCTCGTTTTCGCCAGTTGCTGCACCGATTTTTAGCCCAGATTTCTACCCAAACTTGCTGCTCTAACACATTAGCAAGCTAGTAGAGTCCCGATCTACTAATGGAATAGCCTGGTGTAGTGATTTGAGTCATTTTGGTGGAGGGATCTGGTGGTGTTCTTGTTGAGCAATGGACATGGTGGAGGCTGGTGCTGGGACTTGAGGAAGGTGCATCGTGGAGGTGCTGATCCGTTGACCTGAGGCAGCTGCACGACACGACTTCGCACGCTTCAAGGGTAAACCCTAATTTCTTGCTAATTGCAGTCATGTGTGTATGTTTATAGGTAGCCTTTGATGGGGTCTGTTAGATGCAAGATATTTGTAGAGTATTATGTGTCAATGTACCTGTTTTTGACTATTTTTGGTATTTTTTAGGTCGAAAATCATGTCAAATAATGTAGTGTTTAGGTTCTTGTATGGTCCTGGTTCCGTAATAAACCGACGGAGTTGATTTGAGCGAGTTTAGTTTTATGGATAAAGTGCTTAATCCTGAAACAGCCGTTACTCGCTTGAAGGATTGGTTATGTGTTCGTTAGGGCTCCCTCCTACCCATATTGTCGGTGTGCATGCTTTATGCACTAAGTCAAGGCAAACCCTAATTTTTATTTAAGGCCAATAGAAGCATAGCAATGAAATGGGTCAAATTTGTGCAAGCTTACTGAAAAGAGAAGTTAACCCCGGTCTCTTAGTGTTACAGTGGCGAAAGAGGCTGGGTATGATCATGGCTGTAGTCGACGGTCATGCTGGAGGTAGTTATGATCATGGCCAGAGTAGTCAGGGCCAAGAGGGTGGCGGCAGTTATGAATCAGGTCACAGTAGCTATGCACACACCGGGGGTGATGGTTATGTATCAGAGGATGGTGGTGAAGGATTAGGGGAAGACATATTCAGTGGAGAAGCTGATGAGGACGAGATATATGATGGTTTGTTGCAACATCAAATGGAAGCCGAAGACTCAGAAGGCAACAGTGATACGGCTGATGATTCTGGCGAGTCTGGTCAAGAAGAGATCGGCCAACCTATTTCGGCATCATGGAATAATGACAACACAGCATCAATGATTGTGAACGATGGGCATGATTCGGCGTGGCATTATCACGCGAACAACATCTCTCTGGGTGCATTATATCCTAGCAAGAGACATCTGCAGGAAGCAATTGTTGAGTGGTCAATGTCCATGCAACGGGTCTTGAAAACGAAGGTGTCATCACAACAATATTTGACATTGGTTTGCGAGGAAGCTGGATGTCCTGCAAGGGTGCATGCCCATGTCCCTAGGTATGACACAAACTGGAAGGTCACCGATGTTGTGATGCACACATGCACACTTGAAAGTGTCCTTCAGGACCATCGTAACCTCACGTCAACCCTCCTGGCTAGACTGTTGTATACAGAGATAGTGGAGGGCAAAGCCATGGGGGTGAAAGCTATCATTAACAAAGTTTCTGTCAGATTCCGCTACAATATTTCATACGGGAAGGCTTGGAGGACTAAGCAAAGGGCACTGGAGGCAAGGTTTGGTTCGTTTCGAGACGGATATGACTGTGTTGTTAGGATGCTCCAGACACTACAGGCTAGGAATCCAGGCACCTACGTGGACATCCAACACTTTACATTGCCACAGAAACCTAATTTGAGGGTACTTCATCGAGTGTTCTTCTCATTTTCTATATGCATAGAAGCTTTCACTCACTGTCGACCAGTCATCTGTGTGGATGGTACATTTCTCACTGGCAAGTATAGGGGTCAGATATTGACTGCCATAGGTCAAGATGGAAACAATCAAGTTGTTCCACTTGCTTTTGCTTTCGTGGAGAGCGAGAACACCGATAGTTGGGTATGGTTTTTCAGGCAGCTGAAGATAGCAATTGTGAGAGATACACCGAATGTATGCGTCCTTCATGATAGGCATCCAGGTATACTAAGCGCGATAAATAAGCTCACACAGCCCACTCCTGATGAAGTAACTCCATGGCTGGACATGCAGAGTCGATGGTGCATGCGGCATCTAGGGGCCAATTTTTTCTCACAGTTTAGGAACAAGGCTCTTATGAACCTATTCAAGAAGCTTTGCAAGCAGAACCAAGAGTGGAAGTATATCAAGTGTCGTGGCTATCTTGATGACTTCACTAAAAACATGTGACTCAGAGGAGAGCAGCTAGAGCAGCAGCAGTCGCGGCTCATGCAGCGGCGTTAGCTGCACAGGCAACAACAGGAGCAGCACCACCGGAGGAAGAACCCATTGCCCTTTGTGACTTGCCAGGATTTGGCCAACCCGGTACTAGGAGAAGGCCTGGCAGAAGGATTAAAAATTTTCAGGAATGGATACAACACGAGCCTGTAGAGAGGTGGTCTCTGCTGCATGACACTCATGGTGCTAGGTTTGGCGTAATGACTACAAATCTGGCTGAAACTTACAACTTTGTCTTGAGAGGAAGTAGGGCTCTACCATTAACAGCCATTGTGGAGTGTATTTTCACCGGAACTCTGAAGTATTTCAGAGACAGAATCCAGATGGCTCAGATGCATATCATGAACAACCCAAACACGAGGTATTGTTCAAAGATCATGCATTACATGGATGCCAAGATGTAGAAGGCTCGGTCCATGCATGTCATCGCCATCGGTAATCAGGAAAGAAGGTTCGAGGTATGCCTCCATTCCAACCGGATTGGAACAGGAGAAGAGGTAAAGACAGAGGAGGTGAGGATAGGCAACGAAGCCTGGCCAACGTGTGAGTGCACGTGCAATAAACCCAAGTTGTTGCATCTGCCTTTCTCTCATGTACTAGCTGCATGCGGGCTGATGGGTATGGATGCGATCTCGTTTGTGTCTCCTTATTTCCTTAAGGACGCAGTGGTCAATATGTGGACAGGCGATATGATGGGATATAGGGCATGGGGAAATTTCAATAAAGTAAATCCAAGTGAAAGGGTTTACATCCCAGATCCTGAACTGATGCGGACAGGAAGAGGAAGGCGACAATGTGTCTGCATCCGTAATGATATGGATGAATCTGAAGCCGGAGGCCCTACTAGGCAATGTTTTATGTGTAATCAATTTGGTCATATAGACACCAATTGCCACATCTTCGGGACTGGTGGAGCTGCTCCTCGTGGACGTGGCAGCCGAGGAAGAAGAGGCAGAGGAATAAACTAGATGTGTGGAACTATGTCTTAAATTTGTAATATGTGTGGAACTATGTCTTAAATTTGTAATATGTGTGGAACTATGTCTTAAATTTGTAATATGTGTGGAACTATGTCTTAAATTTGTAATATGTGTGGAACTATGTCTTAAATTTGTAATATGTGTGGAACTGTCTTAAATTTATAATATGTGTGGAACTATATCTTAAATTTGTAATATGTGTGGAACTATGTCTTAAATTTGTAATATGTGTGGAACTATGTCTTAAATTTGCAATATGTGTGGAACTAATGTGCAGATGGCGGGATCTTTGCTGAATGCTGACATAGATAGAAAGCACCGGTCGACGGTACTGGATGCTAACCCGGGGTCCTTGAAGCACCTAGTGACTCGCACTCCCATGTCGAACTGGTGCATACATCCTGATTGGCTTCAGAGGCATGTGACATTTATTTCTCTTGCTGTTGGGATATTTATGGGCCAGAGTGACTAAATTGTTCTGCTTTCTTCTTATGTAGATTGAAGTGGGCTGGGCTCTTACCCTTCGTTCGTTTGGTTGAGGCCACTCGTATGGAGGAGATACAAGGGCGACAAATTGGGTTCCAGACTAGTCGCTTACAGTACGACTCGTCTTTGCTCACGTGCTTGGTGGATCGATGGAGGCCCGAGACTCACACTTTCCATTTTCGATGGGGAGAGATGGATCCTACCCTTCAGGACGTCTCGTACTTGCTGGGACTTCCATTGGCTGGCGTGCCCATAGGCCCAGTAGATCCACCGGCAAATTGGGCCCAAGACATGGCCCAACGATTCTTTGGCATCCGTGATGGAGCTCAGGCCTTTGGCCATGACAATCATGGGACAAAATTTGGATGGTTAGAGCAGTATCAGGTGTGTTTCATTTATTTGTTATATTTTTTTGAAGAAGTATCATGTACTAAAAATTGTTCTATTTGCCAATGTAGATACAGAGGTTTGGGTTCCCGGCCACTCCGATGACTGCGCCACAGATTACACGTAGCCTGGAGGCATACATTATGTGGCTGCTCGGGAAGGTGATGTTCACTGAGAAGCACAACGCCCACCGCGTCACTCGGTGGAGGAGCGCGCCCCACGTCGATCCACGCAGCAGCGCCCACCGCGTCACTCGTTGGAGGAGCGCGCCCCACGTCGATCCATGGAGCAACCACCTTCTCCAGACCATGCTGGAGGCTCGGGATGGCACGAGGAGCATATTTCTCCACCACTCCGCCACGGGCCTCGTCCACGACTCTCACAGCAGGCGCCGCCGAGAGCACCACCTCCAGACCAGGCTGGAGGCTCGGGTTGGCAGCAATCACAGTTTACTTCTGACCCATGGCAGCAATCGCAGTTTAATATCGACCAGTTGCAGCAGAACCAGATTACTTTCGAACAATGGCAGCATCAGCAGCCGATCCCCTACATGGACTTCGCTTATCGACCACAATCTCATCCTCATGGTAAGCGTGTCCCTTCCTAATATTGTTAGATGGAGTATGACATTATTCAGTACTTAATTTCTTGTACACTAGCAGGAGACTCCGTTACATGGGACAGTACTGACGACCGTGATCAGCAGACACAAAGACGAAAGCTGGTTTGGCGATGTCGACGCCAGGTACTCCACCACCTATCCCCACACAGGATACACAGGATCGAGGTGAAGGGTCAACTGCACCTCGCCGTGATGTGATGCCACCCCACAGATATGGATGGAGTACACCGAGGCCTCCGCCACCTCCTCGTCGACACCAGTGATATCTACTTATGTATCAGGCATTTATCTATCTATGTATGAGACATATATCTACTTATGTATCAGATATTTATCTATCTATGTATGAGACATCATTCTATTATTTCATGATTTTATTCGACAAACTACTCAACATAGCTTGCAACATAGTTCAACATAACTTGCGGTACATAAATAAGAGTCCTATCTATCCCTAGCATGATGCCTTTCCCTCTCCCTTCGATGATGCCTCGCCCTTTCCCTCTGACGATCCCTCGCACTTGCTCTTCTTGGCCTGCGCTTTCTTCTTCTCCTGCCTCTTGTCCCACTCAGCTCTCGCCTTGCTTCCAACGGGTGGCGGCATGAAGATATCATCCTCATCTTCGCTCTCTTCTATCCAGGCCCTAGGTGCCACAACCTGCTCCGTCATGTCAGCTTGACTCTTATTGGCATGTGCTTTCTTCTTCTCCTGCCTCTTGTCCCACTCAGCTCTTGCCTTGCTTCCAACGGGTGGCGGCATGAAGATATCATCCTCATCTTCGCTCTCTTCTATCCAGGACCAAGGTGCATCAGCCCGCTCCATCATGTGAGCTTCACTCTTGAAGGTGATCTTGTCCCACCTTGCCTGGATCCTGAGAAGCTCTGCTCGTACCTGATTTGGGGTCTTCAGTTTCCACCCTCTCCGATGAAGTGACTTACCAAGCATAACGAGAGCATCATGGTTCGTTACCAACGTCTCCCAGTGGGCTGGTTCATCGCCTATCATAACACTTCTCGCTATTTAGAGAAGCCCAATGGACATATCTAGCGAACAGGGAAGCACGTCGTTCATAGTGGAGAGGAGTGGAGGAAAATGCGAGAGCAAGAGGAGAGGAGGGAAATTAATTACAGAGTAAGAGGAGGAAGAGATGAACTGGGTGAAAAGATACATCTCGTTGTCCGCATTTATAGAGGCATCGAACAGAATAGGCGGGAAAAAAGGGCGGGAAGAACTGGCGGGAAAGAAGGGCGGGAAGGACTGGCGGGAGAAATCGGCGGGAAGGAGTGGCGAGGAAAATTGGCGGGAAGTGACGGCGGGATAAACGGCGCGAAACAATAGTCCGAAACCTAAAACTTATTTGGAACCTGCCGATCAATGCAGCCTTGCATGATCAATGCACCCTTCGTCCTTCCAATAGACGAACAGTACGTTCGTCTGTTGAACAGCCGAACATCTGGGCCGTCGTCCTCCCAAAAGACGAAACAGTGTGTCGTCTGTTGAAAAGACGAAACGAGTCGGTCGTCTGTCGAACGGCCGACCGACCGTCAGATTTGCAATTTGCCTGTTTTGTATATTATTTGTGAAATTCAATAAAAAAATGTATTATTTAAAAAAATAGCCATTATAAACACTTATAATTTGAAATATATTAGTGGTCAAAGTTGTGCATGAAAGACCGTGCGAAAAAAGGCGTGCCTTATATTTTGGGACGAAGAGAGTAGTATAGTTTCTTTGAGCACCATCAAGTTTTTTGTTAGCATAGTAAATAACATTCAATTTTATCCACTTGTTGGCCTAAAACATCACCAACCGCATAATCACTAGCAACGGACATAATTTCAAAAGATAAATTCCAATCAGGGAGTTGAATTATATGAGCAATTATTAAAGCATTCTTTTAAAACATTAAGATAATCTACCCAATCATCATTCAAAGATAAAGGAACATCCTTTTGCAAAAATATTAGTTAGAGTTTTTGATATTTTAGAGAAGTCTTATATAAACCTTCTATAGAAACCTGCATGTCTAAGAAAGATTATAATACCTTTGATATATCTGAGTTATGGTAACTTTTATATAGCTTATATCTTGGCACGATCCACTTCAATTCCTCTTTCTAAAACACGGTGTCCAAGAACAACACCTTCTACAACCAAGAAGTGGCACTTCTCCTAATTCAATACTAAGTGTTGGTTCTCACATCTTTGCAAAACTTTGTTAAGGTTGAACAGGCAATTATCGAAAGAGGTATCATACACAAAAAAGTCCTCCATGAATACTTTCATAATTTTTTCAATATAATCTGCAAATATAGCATTCATGCATTTTTTTAAAAGTAGTAGGAGTATTGTATAAACCAAAAGACATTCTCCTATAAGAAAAAGTTCAAAATGGACATGTGAAAGTTTTCTTTTCGTGATCATCCTTATGCATAGGAATTTGAGAAACCTAAATAACCATCTAAATAACAAAAAAAATTGAATGTTTTGACAGCCTTTCTAGCATTTTTTAATAAATGGCCCTAACATATGTATACATGTGTGTTGAAAAGTCTAAAGTCCATCTTCCATGTGTGAGCCTCTTCACACACATGCAATGTCACTTAGGAAAGGTTATTGACTTATAGGTGGAAACTCCCGCTATATGTCAACCGGATGGAATCTTGTGAGATCTTGTCTTGGTTTTTCATATTTCTATGATCTAACCTAATAAAAAAGTGAAAATTCCATTGGTCAACCGCCATTGGAGAATTTCCGAGGGGTAGACTCTTCAATGCCCACATGCTAGGGTTTCACCGGAAAACGTGCTTTAAAGAGTAGGAATACCTCCTCCAAATCTTGTATGAGTCCCTAACACATGTTACAAGTATGATGGAATGTTGAAAAAAAAGCCAAATCCAACACTCCCATGCGTGAGTCTCTTCACACACATGCGATGTCATTTAGGAAAGGTTCTCGACTTATAGGTGGAAACTCCCGCTACAGATAAACCAGATGGAATCTTGTGAGATCTTGGGCTCAACCCTTTTTTCATGTTGCTATGACCTAACATAACCAAAATAAAAATAAAAGTCCATTGGCCAGCCGTCGTTCGTAGAATTTCAGAGAGGTAAACTCTGTGGGGCCCATGAGTAGGTTTTCGGCTGAAACCATGCTTCGGAGGGTAGGAATCCCTCCAAAGTTTGCATGAGTCTCTAACATATGTATACAAGTGTGGTGAAATGTTGGCCAAAACCCAGCTCCCAAGTGTGAGCATTTTCACGGACATGCAATGTCATTTAGTAAGGTTTTGAACTTCTAGCTGAAAATTCCCGCAACGAGTCGACCAAAGAAAATCTTATGAAACCTTGGGCTCAAACTAATAGCCAGGACTATGCCAATGACCTGGAATATACTAACGGGCAGACGGTGTATATCGACGCTAAGAATATTGACGGCCATACGCCGACGCCTGCTATCAGCACAAGTCTATCCTATCGTCAGCAACATTTATGTCTCGTGTACCGCGGGCGAGACGTCATGTCTGCAAGCTGTCATGTCGTTATTATTTACCTAGTTCATGTAGGGCTAGTTTGATTTAACGAAACCTCGTAGAAAATTTGGAGGACACGATATTCATGAATTTTTTTCATTATGATTGTTCAATTCGCAAGATTGGAATCCTTACGTATCTCGTACTCACTCCGGTTCACTCTGATTTGATTTAGTACAATCCATAATAAGTGTCGCGATTTAGGGGGTAAATAAAATAAAAGGCCTCCAAGCAAACCCGTCACTCCAATCCCACAAATCAAAGGGAGCTTTAAGCAGATTCATGAGTGCACAGTAGTTGTTGTCAATATATTTGCCAAAAGAACTAAGAGGGGGTGGTTAATTAGATAATTGAAGTTGTGTACCTCAAGTTCATGCCAAATAATATTGAAACATGACGTTTTAGAAATTGCACGCTCTCTTCTCTCACGAAAAAGTGCCTATGTCCTTAAAAAAAGTGCCTATGGCTTCTATATCCGACAGTTCAAAAGAAAAATCAAGAAGAAGCTTACATTCACCTTCATAAATCTGAAATACACAGTTGTTCTTCATATGGTTGATCGGCGAGGCACCAAACCAAACGACCACTCTAGCATAATGTTTTGATCCCTCTATTTTATACCTGTCATTCTATTATGTTGGTGTGCCTATTCCATTCCCACTGTCCAAAAAGGCTAAACTACGCTTGCTAGTACAATTAGTTTAATCTAGAAATTAAGAATTAAGATCCCCTAACCTATAATATCTCTCTAACACACACGCAAGAAAAGAAGAACATCTTGACCATTCCTCCCACCAAAGTCCACGGGATAAAAGACAACAAATGCAAAGTTGCACACCTTGCCATGCCACCTTTTCTCTCCTCCTAGATCCTGGAGAGAGAAAGACACCTCCCCTCCTCCTCTCCCTCTCTCTCTCTCTAGAGTGCTATGCTACTACCCTATTCCATAGTCTACTAGTGGAAGGGAACACCTGTAGGGTGTGTGCGTGTGGCAGATGATCGATCATGTCCCTCTGTCACCCAAGCCGCTGCGGCAGCGGCAGCAGCAAGCTCACAAGATGCCGCGGCCACCTCCGCCTCTGCGCTATTAAGCCGCCCGAGCCATGCACTGCGCCCTCCGCCTGCTGCTGCTGAAGCCATGCTCGCACCGCCCGAACCCGACGACGACGCCTCCCTGCCGCCATCACGCGCACCGGCGACCGCCTCGCCGAGGGCGCTCGTCCTGGCGTGCGCCGACATGCTGCACCGCGGGGACCTCGAGGGCGCACGGCGCGTCGCGGGCGCTGTGCTCTCCGGTGCCGACCCCCGGGGCGACGCGGCCGACCGCCTCGCGCACTACTTCGCGCGAGCGCTCGCTCTACGGGCAGACGAGGGACACGTGGGCGGCGCACCAGCGGTCATGGGCGTGGGCGCGGCGCCGGCGTCGTCCTCGGCGTACCTGGCGTACAACAAGATCGCCCCTTTTCTGCGGTTCGCGCACCTGACGGCCAACCAGGCGATCCTGGAGGCCACTGTCGGCGCCCGGCGCGTGCACATCGTGGACCTCGACGCCGCGCACGGCGTGCAGTGGCCGCCGCTCCTGCAGGCCATCTGCGACCGCGCCGACGACAGCCTCGGACCGCCCGAGGTCAGGATCACCGGCGCCGGCCCCGACCGCGACGTGCTCCTCCGCACCGGCGACCGCCTCCGCGCCTTCGCCAGCTCCCTCAACCTCCCATTCCGCTTCCACCCGCTGCTCCTCCCCTGCACGGACCAGCTCGCCGCCGACCCGGCCACGGGCCTCGAGCTGCACCCGGACGAGACGCTAGCAGTCAACTGCGTGCTGTTCCTCCACAGGCTCTCACGGGACGGCGAGCTCGCCGCCTTCTTGAGGTGGGTCCGTTCGATGAACCCAGCCGTGGTGACCGTCGCCGAGAGGGAAGGAAGCGCCGGCGGAGGAGGTGACGACGAGGACCTGCCGAGGCGAGTGGGCGCGGCGATGGACTTCTACTCGGCGGTGTTCGACGCGCTGGAGGCCACGGTGCCGCCGGGCAGCGCGGAACGGCTGTCGGTGGAGCAGGAGATCCTCGGCACGGAGATCGACGCGGTGGTGGCCGGTCCCGTCGGCGGCGGCGGGCGCCCCCGCGGCTTCGAGGAGTGGGCGACCGCCGCGCGCGTCGCGGGGCTCTCGCCGCGGCCGGCGAGCACGTTCGCGGCAGCGCAGGCGCGGCTGCTGCTACGGCTGCATTACCCGTCGGAGGGGTACGCGGCGGAGGAGGCCCACGGCGCTTGCTTCCTCGGATGGCAAACCCGGACGCTCATGTCGGTCTCGTCGTGGCAATAGCAAATGCAAGTGATCCATCCTTGCTGTCCGAGCTCAGGTGCTCCATTTATTGCTTCTTGCTCCCAAGATAGCAATCCCATCCATTGCCGCAACGAACAACTGACAAGCAAGAACAAGTAAGAAAATCGGTCTGGTGAGGTTTCGGAGGGAATGAAGAATGGAGACGTGCATGCATGGAAGGACCTACCGGAGGCCTGGAGCTAGCTGTGACGATCGACCCTGGCTAGCTAGCTACTACTTGCCATTCTCGTTGGAGGGGGGAGAAAATTGAAGATCGAGGAAGGCGAAGACGAATCGAAGAGGAGGAGGTTGTGTGTGATCGACGGGCACGTTGCATGACAAGGGGCCAATCGCCCTTGGAAGATCTCGGAGAGGATCTTTGGCATTCAACTTGGTAAACCTTCTACCACCACTACTTATACTTCCTTCATTATTTCTTCCTTGCTTTACATCTTCGACTCTCTTTATTTACTTCTGCTTTGTTCAACTTCCCCTCTAAAACTAATAGTGGAGTTGTTATAGATTGTCACAACTTCAAAATGTTACAAGAATAGGCTAAGTTTTGGATTTTGTACGCTCTCTATTCGGCGAATTTGACCACTAATTCTGGTATGAAGTTGTAGGTAAGTTTAAAAAATATAGTCAAACTATCTTCTAGTATGACTCTAATGATACATTTTTTATCATCTAACAAGACTACTCCCTCCAATCCATATTACTTGTCACTAAAATGTTTAGTGCTAGATACATCCATTTTAACGACAAGTAATATGGATTGGAGGAGTATTTACTATTAATTAGTGATCCAAGATATGTAAGTTCGTCTTCAAACTTTCTAGGAGCGTCGTACACTTTGGGCCCAAGATCATATTTTAATTTTGTTTCATATATAGATTAATCTCTCACTATTGTGATGCTACAAATTAAAGGGATATGCATGGCCTTGGCTTGCAAAAAATTAGGTCGAGCTACACATATAATCGACCGGTTCAACTACATGCAATGAGGAAGATCTTGTGGATTGAGTTCGTTTTTTTAATTTATCCCTGCATTTCACTTGCCCCCCTTGGTGTTCGATCTGGTTGCTTCATTGTTTGTATTATAACTAATCATGCTTTTTGGCCGCCACTAGCCATAAACTAATCCCATTTTGGTAGCCTACCCTTTCTAGTACTCCCTCCGTTTCAAAATATAAGATGTTTTAGGTTTGTGAAGAAAATGAATCTAGACTTCTTTTAGTGTGTAGATTCACCCTAAAGTTAAGTGAACCTATATACTAAAACAAGTCTAGATTCATTTTCTTCATAAATCTAAAACATCTTATATTTTAAAACGGAGGGAGTACTTATTAGAGGTAGGAGTAATGAACTTCAGACTCTTGTGTGCTACGAAAGGCCGGTGCATTAGTACACTATTAATTAATTATAGTATTAATACATGAAGCTAGCTCCCACTATGTATATATATCCTTAACTAGCTAGTGTTTCTCTAATATGTGTAGTGCTTCTCCAATAAGAAAAACAGAGTGAAAATAGCAAGTGGCTATTTTTTCTGATAAAACCGCCCGAGAAGTTGACGTCCTGTTTAAAGAAAACTAAGGTGTGGCTTACTGATAGTTTAACATTCCTTTTTGAGGAATTATGTTTACAACTATATGCGTAGTATTGTGAGATTTACTTCAAAAATTAAGCTGAAATAGTCTGAATCTCCTAACTCCTGCCCAAGGAGAATGGTTTGTGGACCTAGTTCAACTATTTATACCCCAGGAATGCTGGTAGGCTGTCCCATGGGATAGCATATGGAAACGGCATCATACATGATCCCCATGCATCAACTCATGACATTCCTATTTCCTGGACCCATGTCCCCTCAAAACAAAATCATGGGATTTCTCAACACTAGGCACCCCTTTAGGTGGCAAAAAAACAATCCTTAAACCTCTCTTGTTGAGTTGCCTCCCTAGATATGTGAACATGGATCATTTTCTTTTGAAGTATGTGGACCCATGTGTTCTCTCTCTCTCTAGCTTGATTGCATTGGGATCTTAGCATGCATGCCTTCTTAATTGGTTCCTTTTAGAGCCATGCCATGCACTCATGGAGTTAGGACTTATGACTACTTGATTCCCTCGCCCATTGTCTTCCATTTCTTTTGCCTCACGGACACTTCATTTGGCTGGACGAAACGGAAGGGCCAAAAAGGCAATGCTCATTTCTCTATATATTCAGAAAGATCAGTTTGACTATTTATAGTTTCACCATGTCCTTTTGTATTGTGTGAAAAGAAAGAATTTGTGCTTTCTTTAATTGAATAGATACTCCTATGTTAGTTCTTTAGACATATAGACCATATAATTGGAATGAATAAGAAACACTTCTAAACATACTATATTTGTCCTAGTTTCATGAACACTCCATTTATCAAAAGAAAATACTGTTGTCCTAGATTAAACTTCAGTATGTTAAACAAAGCCTTAAAAACCACGATTTCTTTCAATGCTTTCGTAGATTCCTGCATGTCCGTGGCAAATTTATTTTTGTGGTTATAGTAGTTACTTTTAGACTATTGTATAAGCTAGATTAGTTTTGTCCTTGCCGACAAATTAGTAGTATGGACCAAATTCAATTCAACGTTTTGTTATTTCAGAAATTTAGGATTCAATTTTCGGTCATTATTTTGGCCTTATAATTCGTAGCATGACCCACGCTGATGAGTCCTCGCCATTTAGAAATGCTTAATATGTACGGATATATCTCAATCACGAATCAAATTTTATATCGAAGCCCGAAAAAGAAGTGCAGAATCCGAGTCACTTTTAGCTTATTTTAGAACATCAGCAACCTAGCTTTTTAACCTAACCACAACTGATTACTACCTGAATGCCATTTCGTCTCTTTGTATTTGTTGATTTTGTCCATTGAGACGAGCTAATCCATTAGCCTGACGTGTCAGTCCATTGAACTACTGACATCATTTCAGCCCAGGCATTTTATCTTGAATTACATAGCAAACGTCAAATACATGTTTATCCTCTACCGTGTCTGCATAGTACTGTATTCCCTTCATTCACCAATAATTGCTATATGCATATGTATTTTTAGTTATGTGACAAATAAATTATGTTAGTGTAAACTTCATTAAAAACCATCATGTTCATTGGATTTAGCAGAGATTTCATTTATACATTTGACTATCTGTCATATTTTTTCTCCAAAATAATATGTTTGAAACATGAAAATTTTCACACGAATCTCCCGGGAGAATTGTACTGTATCTGGTGAAATGACAACATACCAACGTAGGAATTATGAATTCATAATGTTTTGACCATGGATATAATCCACTGTCCATTTTTGACCATTGTTTTTCCTAAGGACATGTTTTTAGAGCTTTTCCTATTAATATGCTGATACAAAACTATATGTACGTATATAGAAAACTAATAATCATGATGCTGAGAAAATTATTTTTCATGAAAAATAATATTTTATCACTTAATGGATGTATATATTGATGAGCAATTTGATGACGTTATTAGTTATGCTTGATAGTTTAAATCTTAAAAATGACTTGGCAAACATTAATTCTGCAGGTACAGATACAAAATCTGTTGAGTTTCCAAGCCATTCGTACCAATAAGAAGAGAACGTGCATCACATGATCAGATCGTGCAAGTTCAATACTGGAAATCAAAATTTAGAGAGCTGAGTTGACCATATGTGCATAATTTGGACGAGCAGCCTCTAATGTCGTCAAACAAACTATCATACTTAAGAGGAACTGGATTTTATGTTGGTTCTTGTTTATATCATGAGAATGATATTATTAGGAATTCAGGATGGAACTAATGTCCCAATCCCTTGGAAGGGAATCTTTATTACATGTTTTTACTTAAGTAGGCTCTTTGGGTTCAAGTATTCTGTAGGATTCTTATCAACAGGAAAAATTCTACAAGTGACCTTTGGGCCATCGGAAATGGGGTTGTCAGATTTATGTATGGAATTAAAATGTCTCTGATGTTGGAATATTAAGAAATTTTCGGATGAGTTTATTTAACAAAAGCAACATCACATGTGCACTTGTAAAACTAATCACATATACTCCCTCTGTTTCAAAATATAAGATGTTCTAACTTTGTAAAACAAATGTATCTAGACTAGTTTTAGTGTCTAGATTCACTCCAAACATGAGTGAACCTACATACTAAAACAAGTCTAGATACATTCTCTTTGTAAACCTAAAATATCTTATATTTTGAAACGGAGGGAGTAGAAAACTAGACATATATCTACCATATCTGTAAATGTGCACATTATATTGCGTTTTAGTTAAAATCACGGTTTGATATACACGTGGTTTAGTGGAGATTGCTAAGTTGAACTTTCACCTAGAAAGGGAGCAACGCTTGACTACAATTGAACAACTGACTGGGTTCTAATTATCAGTCGTATGTATGCAGTAAGTTTCACTCACTTGTATTACTAGTAGTAGGTTGTCAAGACTACCCTGCTGATGGAGCATATAGTTCATACTCCTCGGCCTTTCATGAGATTAATAGAGATAATTCATCCAAGTCTAATACACTAGCGTGGTTCATATAAGTTTGATATTTCAACATCGCCCTATATAGTGTCTTTGCTCATAAAGACAAACATAAATCACTAAAATATAATCAACCTTCCTAATAGTAATCTATGAGAGGACTCCATCATGCAGCGTGGGTTTATTAAGTTTATGTCAACCATTTGCTCTGGGTTTTTTCCAGGGTCCTAATTCACCGGATCTCTGATTACATAGGTTGGTTTACTCTCTCGCAAACTCAAGTGGGTCTCAAACATATCTCCATCAATGCATTGTCTATCATATTTCTTCATAGACTTTTTGTGTAAGGATCTGCGAGATTCTTAACCGTTTGGGCATAATCCGATTCTATAACTCCCGAGTTTTTCTATTTTCTAGCATGCTTTATTCTTTTCGTAAACTTTCTTCAACTCTTCATATTATCCGTGTAACATTCCAATTTCAGCAACCCTGATTTATTGTCAAAAAGGCAAAAATCAGGTGGAACAAAAACTTTTCTTGTTAAGTGATGTAATGTTTGTTGATTATTTCCTTGTGCTTATGCAACTTATTGTGTATTAGGTGATATACTCCTTACCTCAACACCAGTTGACAAAAACCATTTTACAAAAGAGATGTCTTGGATCATCTTTCATATTCTCAAATGTTCTAACCTTTTAAACTTGAGCCAAGATGAATTTGACAAAACCAAATATTTTATTAGTTTCTATTTAACCAAAACTATGAGACCTACATATAATCTCCTTATGTCTTCAAGACAGAGCATTGAACTACTCTTATCTCTAGATTTTCCAAATCCTTTCCAAAAACCTTTTGATTCTAATCTTGGCAGGAATACCAAGAGGTCCTTATCTTACTTCAAATCACCACCTCTTCAAAACACCCATGCTAACCTCAAGATAGACTTTATGGTAACCCTAGTAGTAGTTGGATAAGACTGTTTAGATGAATTGCTTTGATCTTCTGTGTGTGATGACTTGCATGCTTAGGAACTAGAGTGAGCTAATCCAGTAGCTCATCCCTTAGGATCACATCAATGGTTAAGATCCCCAAATCTTAAACCAAGCCTCCTAAGTTGGATCTATCCTAAATTCCTTGATACGTCGGAAACGTATCTATAATTTTTTATGCTCCATGCTTGTTTAGTATCCACTTTGCTATGTTTTGTCTACATTTGGAGGTATTTTTATACACTTTCTAGTACTAACCTATTAACAAGATGTCACAGTGTCAGTTGCCTATTTTCTTCTGTTTTTGGTTCCAGAAAGGCAGAAAATCAATATTCTCGGAATTGGACGGGACAAAAGCCAAAGTCAATATTTTACCGTGGGCGACACGAAGTCCAGAGGGGAGACGGAGAGGCGAACCAGGGCCAGCACACCCCCCTAGGCGCGGGTGGGCCCTGCCCCACGCCTGGGTAGGGTGTGGGCCCTCCGTCCGCCTCCCAGCCTCGCCTCCTGCGCCTATAAGAAGCCTCGGGGGAGAAAACCCTAAATAATACATCATAATTCCAGAAAAAGTTCCGCTGCGCCGCCGCCACTGAAGGGGAGATTCGGAGGACAGAAAGTCTCTGTTCTGGCACCCTGCCGGGATGGGGAAGTACCCCCGGAGCCATCTCCATACATCTCCACCACCATCTCCATCACCGTTGCTGATTCCCATGATGAGGAGGGAGTAGTTCTTCCTCAAGGCGAAGGGCTCTACCAGTAGCTATGTGTTCATCTCTCTCTCTCTATGCATGATCTTGTGGTCATGAGCTTTATAATCAAGTAGATCTACCTTGCTACTCAAGTGCTTCAATATATCTCTGCTCTCCCCATGTGTGTGAAAGTGACAATGTGCGCCCCATGGTGGCACTTAGGCTTTAGTCTACATAAATACTCTTTGTGCTTTAGTAGATCTATGCCACGTGTGTGAAAGTGACAGCGTGCATACCGTGTGTGGCACTTTGACTAGATTGAATATTTGTTATGACTTATATTTGGAGTTGGATGTCTTTATGAAATTGTGGTATTTGTTGGAACCATCTAGCGCTCAAGGTGACAGTGTGGGGTTATCTAGATTGAGGAAGGAGGACTTTGAGGAGTACTGTTATAGCCCTACCGATGATTAGAGTGTCCAACCAGAGAGTAGTTAAGAGTAGTATCATGAAGAGAGGATATTTATATGAGATAGTGTTCACTAGTGAAAGTATGATCCCTAGGCCTTGTTTCTAAACATTGAAACACCATTTGCATCTAGATCTGTTGCATGTTTGCTTGCTTTAGTCTTTACCTTACCATCAAGCTATTTTCTAGCACCGTTACCACTTGTATTTTACTATCTCTTCGTCGAACTAGTGCACCTATACACCTGACAAGTGTATTGGGTGTGTTGGGGACACAAGAGACTTCTTGTATCTTGATTGCAGGTTTGCTTGAGAGGAATACCTTTGACCACTTCCTCCCTGAGTTCGATAAACCTTGGGTAATCCACTTAAGGGAAACTTGCAGCTGTTCTACAAACCTCCGCACTTGGAGGCCCAACAACTGTCGACAAGAATAGAAGTGTGTAGACATCAAGCTCTTTTCTGGCGCCATTGTCGGGGAGGTAAGGTAAAAGGTATTCACATCCTCCGGTGTGAGTGCTCAAAGTTATTTCCTTTAGATTCTGCAATTTTGTCTTTTTGTTTCTTGTTTTCACTAGTTAGGCTTAATGGAAAACAACAACAAAATTAGAGAGCTTTATAGTATCTATCTTAAGTTAGGACATGAAATGTTTGAAGAGAAAATTAAAAAACCTATGGAACTTTATTTTCATGCTAATAGCAATTTCATTAGTATGAACTATTTGGACACCATTATTGCTAATACTATGGAAAAGTCTAAGCTTGGGGAAGCTAGTTTTTATGAAAATGATCTTTTTAGTTCCCCAGCTTTGGAAGATAGCTATTCTATTGGTTATGATGATACCAAACCTCCAATATATGATGATTACAATGATGAAGATGATATTTTCAGTCCACCTACTATTGAGGAGGAAATCAATTGTGATTACAATCTTCCTCCTATATTTGATGATTATGGTGATGAGAATATTAATGATAGCTATTTTGTTGAATTTGCTCCCACTATGATTAATAAGAATGATTATGCTTATGTGGAGAGTAATAATCATTTTATGCATGTGGCTCATGATAAGAATGTTTTATGTGATAGTTATATTTTTAATTTTATTCATGTTGCTAGTGAAAGTTATTATGAGAGAGGGAAACATGGTCTTATGCATCTCAATAATATTAAGTTTCCCCTCTTTATGTTGAAATTTTTGAAGTTGCACTTGTTTTGCTTTCCTATGCTTGTTGCTTTGTGGTTTCATGACTTGTTTATTTACAAGATTCCTATGCATAGGAAGTGGGTTAGACTTAAATGTGTTTTTAATTTGCTTCTTGATGCTATCTTTTACTTCAATTCATATTTCTTATGTGATCATCTTCTCAAACTATCAAGCCTAACTTAAAGGCGTTAAAGAAAAGTACTTGTTGGGAGATAACCCAAGAGTTTACTTGAGTCTTGGAAGTTATTACTCCTGTAATGACCTCTCCTTATCCTTTTTGTTTGATTTTTGTGCCAAGAATGACCTCTAATGAGAGGGAAGCAAGATTTGGGGAGTTGCTGTCCTGAAACAGATTTCTGTCCTCCACCATAAAAATTCGTGAGGATTCTCTATAAGTCGGATTGAGCTAAACATTTACTAATAAATCCCCCAGTATGTTAGCTAACTTTCGTTAATTCAACACTTTTTGATTTGAGCAACAGGAGGCCTTCGAAAAAATTGGTTTCTACCTGTTGGTCTGTTTTGACAGATTTCTGCCATTATTTGCATTTGCTTCTTATTGATTCCTTTTTGGGTTCTTTTCAGGAAATTGATCTTTTTGAAGGAGTTGATACAGTAGCTTGTGTCTTTAATGAAAGTCTTGCTATTACAAAGCTTTTCGAAAGGTCTAATATCTTTTGAATACACTAAGTTGCTAATGAAGATTGTGTGAAGTTTTGTATGAAGGAAAAATTCCAGGTGTAGAGAGAGAATAATGTAATGAGATGAAGAATGGACAAAAGCTCAAGCTTTGGGATGCCACCCCGGTGTCACCCCAATAAATATCCAATAGGTACAAGCGTCAAAGGTTGGGGATGCCCAAGGTATCCCCTTCTTCATCAATAAAAATCTCAGGTCTTTCTAGACACTTCGTTTTTATTGTTTCATGCATTGTTGTGTTCTTCTTGGAGCGTCTTAGTTTTTGTTTTTGGTTTTCGTTTGCTTAGTTTTCTTGAGTAAGTTGGTTCGTTACACCACACTTCTTTTGGAGAGAGACACACTCTGTTTCCATTGCCTAGAACACTCTAGTTTTCACTCTTATTGTCTTCTGAGTGTTATCTTTTGCTAGCACTGTGTTTAGCCTTAGTTTTATTGTGCTTTCAGCTTAGAACTTTTTAGTTCTTATTTGTGGATTTGTGAGACAGGCTCACTGATATTTATTGATTATTATCTTTGTGAGTTGTTTCAAATAAGTTGCTTGGTGTTGGAAAAGAGTAGGAAGCTTCTTGCTTATAATGGTACAAGAGGAGCTTGCTTTGACTATGACTTAGACTTTAGCATGTCATACTAGATGTTGTTTTGATCTTATGATTAGTGATTATTGTTGTAGCATGACTTGTTCCAAACAATTAGGATTGCTTAATGTGCCTTGGAAGAATCATGCGTTGTTTTAGCATATAGAAGCATAGTATTATGGTATTCTCCTTTGATACTTTGTTTGGGTTAACTTGGCACATGCTCACACCATGTTATGACTATAAACAAGTCACCATAGCCTCTATGATCATTTAGTATTTGACTTGTAGTACCACTTTATGCTTTGATTAGTAATGTTTTGTCGCTCTGCATGATTATGGCTATTATTGCTCTCTTAGTTGGTTGCTCCCAGTCTTTTGCTAGCCTCCACTTGTATGAGTAAGTTCTACTCATGCTTCCAACTCCAAAAAAACCAAGTTATTCCAAATTGTCCACTATAAACTCCTATGCATAGTGTGTTACACCATTCCAAGTATATTCTTGTTTTCAGCTATCTTCCAATTAAAAACTATTTTGTTATGTGAAAACTTAGTGATTAAATCCCTCATGAACTTCATGAACACTTTATATTCTTTGCCCCTAATAAACTTGAACCATTGTGTCATATATGTTGTATATGCTTGCACTTATACGTTGGAATTAGCAGAACCGTGCTGTCACGGGGAACGTTTTCAACATTGCACTTGTACTTTGTACTCAGTTGATATCATGTTCTTTTGTCTATGGATGTCACCGGTGTGAAATAAAGAGGAAACTTGTAAGTCCATGGAGTTTGTATTTTGTGTTAGAGAAACGCCTGGCCGCTAGCCTAAGCCATGCCTAATCATGGTGGAAACTTGCAGCATCACCATAGTGAGCTATTTATGAAGCATCCTCAATAAAAAGCTATGCATATAGTAAATAAAAATATCGCCGAGATGCTCATTTTCTGCTTGCCTTGTCATTTTGGTTATGGGATAGCTCTTGTACCATGTGCAAGGGGTACCTCGTTGGCGGTTCTCTATGATATGCATGTACTTACAATGACAAGAACTTACAGGTGACTGAAGTTGAGTAGCATGAGTTGTGGCCCTCGTATTCAAGGGACTTGAGATTGCCAACTTATACTTTGTCAAGCATATACTCCATAGTTTGTTCACTTTAACCTTAATCACTTCAAGATGCTTATTATAGGGGAAATAAGGGCTGAAAGCTAACAAGTACCATAATTTTTGGAAGCTCTTTTTGAAACTTGAAATCCATGCTTCCCTTTACAAAGGGCCTTTCTTCCACCACTATTGAGTCTCCATATTCTACCTTTAGGCACCATTAAGAGAGCATAGTTGCCATTCTTAGTTCTATGCGCAGTTTCCCAAAACTTATTGATTGATGCATATTGTGATATTACTTGTTCTTGTGCTATTTGTTTCTAGTCACCCTTGTGAACTTTGAAGGTGTCATATGCATCTATTTGCTACTCTATGAGGGACAAGCTGATTGCCACTATGCTATGTTTTCTGTATGTGAAACAAAAAAACGTTTTTCAATGCATGTTATTCATGATCTTTGTTTGTAGCCTTTCATGTTGCATGCATAGTTACTATGTCCTATTATTAGAACTCCATCTTTCATGCTCATGTTTAGAGTTCTTTGATCCCATCTTTCAAAGCTTGAACTTGGTTTGATCTTGATTGTGATGGTGCATGTCACCTCAAAAATTATTCTTTTTATCACTTACCTACTCGAGGACGAGCAGGAGTTAAGCTTGGGGATGCTTGATACGTCGGAAACGTATCTATAATTTTTGATGCTCCATGCTTGTTTAGTATCCACTTTGCTATGTTTTTTCTACACTTTGAGGTATTTTTATACAATTTCCGGTACTAACCTATTAACAAGATGCCACAGTGCCAGTTGCCTATTTTCTTCTGTTTTTGGTTCCAGAAAGGCAGAAAATCAATACTCTCGGAATTGGACGGGACAAAAGCCAAAGTCAATATTATACTGTGGGCGACACGAAGTCCAGAGGGGAGACGGAGAGGCGAACCAGGGCCACCACTCCCCCCTAGGGGTGGGTGGGCCCTGCCTCGCTTTTGGGTAGGGTGTGGGCCCTCCGGCCGCCTCCTGCGCCTATAAGAAGCCCCCGTGGAGAAAACCCTAAATAATCCATCATACTTCCAAAAAAAGTTCTGCTGCGCCGCCGCCACCGAAGGGGAGATTCGGGGGACAGAAAGTCTCTATTCCGGCACCCCGCCGGGACGGGGAAGTGCCCCTAGAGCCATCTCCATCGATCTCCACCACCATATCATTCACCATTGCTGATTCCCATGATGAGGAGGGAGTAGTTCTTCCTCGAGGCTAAGGGCCCTACCGGTAGCTATGTGTTCATATCTCTCTCTATGCATGATCTTGTGGTCATGAGCTTTGTAATCAAGTAGATCTACCTTGCTACTCAAGTTCTTCAATAGATCTCTGCTCTCCCCATGTGTGTGAAAGTGACAATGTGCACGCCATGGTGGCACTTAGGCTTGAGTCTACATAAATACTCTTTGTGCTTTAATAGATCTATGCTTTTCCCCACGTGTGTGAAAGTGACAGCATGCATACCATGTGTGGCACTTTGGCTAGATTGAATATTTGTTATGACTTATATTTGGAGTTGGATGTCTCTATAAAATTGTGGTGTTTGTTGGAACCATTTAGCACTCAAGGTGACAGTGTGGGGTTATCTAGATTGGGGAAGGCAGACTTTGAGGAGTGTTGTTATAGCCCTACCGATGATTAGAGTGTCCAACCAGAGAGTAGTTAAGAGTAGTATCATGAAGAGAGAATATTTATATGAGAGAGTGTTCACTAGTGAAAGTATGATCCCTAGGCCTTGTTTCTAAACATTGAAACACCGTTTGCATCTAGAGTTGTTGCATGTTTGCTTGCTTTAGTATTTACTTCACCGTCAAGCTATTTTCTGGCACCGTTACCACTTGTATTTCACTATCTCTTCGCCGAACTAGTGCACATATACACCTGACAAGTGTATTGGGTGTGTTGGGTACACAAGAGACTTCTTGTATCTTGATTGCAGGGTTGATTGAGAGGAATACCTTTGACCACTTCCTCCCTGAGTTCGATAAACCTTGGGTAATCCACTTAAGGGAAACTTGCTTCTGTTCTACAAACCTCTGCACTTGGAGTCCCAACAACTGTCTACAAGAATAGAAGTGCGTAGACATCATTCCTCCGGAGTCCTCTCTGCATTTTCAGATGTGCATTGGTCTGCTGTGAAACGCATCCTACATTATGTGTGTCTCACTATCTCCTATGGTCTCCACCTGCGCCCCAGTCCCTCCGAAGTCCTCTCTGCATTTTCAGATGCTGATTGGGCTGGGTGTCCAGATGACGGGCGATCCATGGGGGGTATGCAGTGTTCTCGGGTCCTAATTTGATCGCCTGGAGTGCTCGCAAGCAAGCCATTGTTTCCCACGGCAGCATAGAAGCCGAGTACAAGGCAGTTGCCAATGCGACGGCTGAACTCATGTGGATTGAGTCCCTACTTCGAGAGCTAGGAGTACCTCATCGACATCCTCCGGTCCTTTTCTGCGACAACATCGACGCTACATTTCTATCTTCTAATCTGGTGTTCCATGCACGGACCAAACATATTGAGATTGACTATCATTTTGTGAGGGAATGTGTTGCACATAAGCTACTACAAATCAGGTTTATCTCTTCAAAAGATCAACTTGCAAACATCTTCACCAAGCCTCTACCTTCACCGATGTTCGAGGTCTGTAGGCGCAATCTCAGCAGGAGTGAGTTGAGATTGAGGGAGGGTATTAGACTTTGTATTGTAGTCCAACTGTGTATACCTGTATTGTACCATTGTACACCATTATATATATGAGATAGGCCACCCCATAGAGGGTTGAGCCAGTTCCCCCAAAACTCTTTTTCTTATGGTGCCTGGATATATATATGCCCTCACCTTCTATTGTAAACCTTATACATAAATGATAAGCCTAGAACCCTAAGATTGGATCTTCTAGTTATGTCTCACCTCCCTTCCAAGGGAGATTTTATCTAAAAGATCTCAATATATTTGTATTTTTGAGATGTACAGGGCCTTCTCTTGCATGATTGTGAGTCGAAGTTGTCAACCTCTTCCCAAGGTGTTCATCCCTCTCTGATTGGGATTGAGGGAACGCTTTCACCCAGTCTTTCCTTGCGAGGATTATATTGGCCCGGTGGACGCTGATGGGATCAATTAATCATGTATTGTGTTGTATGTGCGTAGAGTTCGTCATGTTCTTCGTATGATGTGTGTTCTCTTCTGCATTCTCTCCCCCTTTTCTCACGCTATTCCAATGACTTTTACCCTGAGAACCGTGAAGATCGGTCCACCCTCCCGGGTTAACCCCCACAATTGTATTGTTTACGAGGGTTTCCCATTGACCCCCTTATTTTCATTATAACTCTATGGAACATGAAAACGTTGTTTTCTGTATTTTTTGACTTTCAGAGACCTTTGTCAACCAAATATGTTAGATGCAGCTTTCGCTCTCAACAATTACATTGGATTAAGGGAGATTGGGAGGCATCCTCTCCTAGATTATTCCATATAGGGAATAGAATAAACTAAACTCGTTCAAAATTTACTCCAGCATGATCAAACTGAAGCCTTTTGATCTTTCTTTTAAGTTGATTTTCAATAGATGCCTTGTAGATTTTCAAGTAATCAAGAGTGTCGTCATTAGGTCTCAAGAGATATACATAACAATACACATTAAAATCGTTAGTCAAAATGAACACATATTTAGTTCCACCTATTTATTGTCAAAACACTATTCATCTCCCAACTCTGAAATATGAGCTCTGACGGTGTCAATTTTTTCCCTCTGCGGGCTTGAGTCTTGCGAGGTTTCTTAGCTTGCACACAACAATTTCAATTAGAGCCTTTGACCAAGGTGAATTTGGAAATTAACTCATAATGGAAAGTTGTGACATACAACCAAAATTAATATGACAAGTTTAGGAATGTAAAACATTAGTTTCGTTAACACTAGTTCATGCATGGTTTACAAAAGTATTCTATAGAGAAGTGGAACATGCTTCACCATGTATAGCCATTTCTAGCAAAAGAAACATACTTATACCATATAAATTTATTAAACTCATACGCCAACTTGAACTCATATTTTAGAAGACGGGATCCACTAAAGAAATTCATCTTGATAGAAGGGACATGAGGCATGTTCTTCAAGTGTACAATCTTCTCCCAAGTAAAATTCTAAATAGTCGGCACGGTGAACAATATATGTAAACAATGGTCATAGATGACGTGACTAGAAATATGCTGCTCATGCGGAGCACGTTATGAGATAGACAAGATACTCCCTCCATCTCATAATAGATGCAAATTATTCTAAATTTGGATGTATCTTGTACTAATAGTGTCTAAATATATTCAAATTTAGATAAATTTTGTGACATCTATTTTAAGACGGAGAAAGTATAATTCTTGACAGATGAATAACCAGGACATGACTCTAACTAAATGAACTAAAGTTAGTAAGTGAGGATTTGAGCAGGAATTAACTAGAGTTTGGCTCAAACAGACGACATATGTCTTTGAGTACAAGACATCGTGCATCAAGAAGTGAGCCTAGCTCACTTGATTAGGGAAGTGGATGTACAACCCAGCCATCCAGGTTCATGTCCTCACGGATGCAGATTTGGGTTCTTATTATTTCGAAAATAAACTCGTTGTAGGGGCTTCCCCTATCGCATTCCTTTCAAAAAAAAAGACATCGCGCATCTACCGACTTAGTCTAGAACTCGATGTTGTTACCAATCTGGGACTTCCATGTAAGCCCTCGAACGACTGACTATATAAAGACAACCACAAGATTCCCTAATGCTAACCAATCTTGTAATATTTACACTTGCCAAAATAATCCCATCACAAGGAGTAGGATTTTCCTCCACCGAACGGGCCCTAAACCTAGGTAAACTTGTGTGCAATCTTGCTCCTGGATCTCTATCACCACCTTGCTTATATCCTCTTCATAATCCACCCCCAATGGCTCGCATCGTGAATTTTCCATGACAAGTGCGATGACACAGAACGTGTCGCTTGCACAATCGTGATGACTACAACATCGCCAAGACACAACACAGTCCATCGTCGACACCATCATGAAGGGCGGAATAGTGGAGCAAGACGCTATTCCCCCGTTCCTCCCATGACATGGGCATCGTAGCCCGGAGTGTAGTGGACTTTGAGGTCAGCGGGGTGTCGCTCCTCTATAAAAGTTCTTTCTCCGTCTTTGGAGAGGAACAAGTTAATTCATTCACAACACTTCATATTGTACATAGCTCATTGGGCAACCCCCGATTGAGATTTTCCACCGCTTTGAGCATACTTACGCTAAATAAGCAACACATGGGAAGTAGGCCTCTTACCGGCGATCTGATAACCCCCAAGTGCA
Source organism: Avena longiglumis (assembly GCA_030063025.1). NCBI lineage: Eukaryota > Viridiplantae > Streptophyta > Magnoliopsida > Poales > Poaceae > Avena > Avena longiglumis. The sequence goes on along the minus strand of CP125978.1, from coordinate 142,873,780 downwards.
GGATTGTATCATCTTTTAACGCGGAAGTATGAGTATCGAACTGCACGGGCAAAAAGGTAAAGCTATTTATTCTCTCCAACTAGAGTGTCACAGTTCTAGTTGTTTGTACACTAAACATATTAATAAACAAAAGGAGTTGAGTTAATGCAAAGAAGTAAAGTGCAACAAAACGGAAAATATAAGTGCCTCAATCCTTGTGTGTCTCGGTCCTTTGGAATATATCACAACAAATTATAAAGTTTATATATGTATTTTATATAACGATCCCCGGGGTTTTAATCTGCCCACATCTTTGTGCGTGATATCCCATTGAATCTTGGACTCATACATACCTGCAAAATTATTGTTGAATTAAAAAATGACACGTGTTGCCCTGTCTGAGCCCGGGCAGGCCAGATGAGGCGAGTGAGCATGCGTGTATGTTGTTCTCTTTCTCTCCATGTTCCATCAGCGAGTGGTATGGAAGACTAATATATAAGATGTCTCACTCCTCCACTAGCAATGTAAGACTAAAGATTGAACCTCCACTTATTTGCCACATACATGGTCCTTTAAGATTTATTAGGGAATTCCTGAAATTCTTATGGGCCAAGTCCATTAATTCTAACACCTTCGCCTATTTTCTCAAGTTGTCCTTTTTTAAGCTTGCTTGAGTTTTCCTACTTAGCTTGGTAAGTCGGACCATGATGAACTATCTCACTTTGTTGGTGAAGTCAAAGTGTTTGCTGACTTCATCGAAGGAGTTGGGACTTTGGGTACATCAATTATTATATTATCTTCACGAATTCGTGAGGCAGGGGGCGTTCGTCCTTTTCCCGGCGCACACGGTGAAGGTGGGAGCCCGCCTCCCATCGCCTTCCTCACCACTGTCCCGCCCTCGCCAACGGCCGCCGCCGCCGCCCCCAACCCGCTCCCGCCGGAGCAGGTGGCCGCGCTCGCAGACCTCCACGGCCTGGCCCGGGGTGATGTTGAGGAGGATCCGGTGGCGCGCGACTCGGGGGCGGCTCCGTCGGAGGTGGTGCCGGCGACTGTGACGGTGCTCGGGGTGCGCTTGGAGGGCGAGGCGTCCGAAGGCGAGCGCGGTGTGCCGCGGGCCCGATGCCAATCCCCCCTCCTCCCTCCTTCCCTGGGAGATTTCCTCCCCCTGGCTAGGGCTGCCTGGCCCCCGCCAAGGGAGGGTCCTGCCAGGGCAGCCAGCGGCGCCAAGGCTCGGTGGGGTTGGGAGGGGTGGGCGGCCTGCGGTGCCTGGGCTGGGTGGCCGGGCCACCTGTGGGCCGAGGCCTGCGGGTGATGTGGCCCGTCCGTCCCGGGCGCCAGCTGCGTCTGCGGTGGGGGCCCTCGTGGGCCGTCGCCCGCCTAGGCCCAGCTCGGCCCAGGTTGCGTCGGACACTCCTGGTGCCCTAACACCTGCACGCGTGCACCTCGCCTCGTCTTCTCCCCTCCTCACCCCGACTCCGCCGCCGACACCCTGCGTCTCTCACCGTCGCTCTTACCTCGCCGCCCTGATGGCCCCCCGTCCCCGCAGCCCGCCGGCGGCGTCGCGCCCGGCCTCCCCGCGTCGGTTCTCCCCCCAGCCGCCTCCCTCCCTCCCGCGTGACCACGGCTGCCTCCTCGCGGGACTGGGGGGCATACACCACCCGACCGCCGGCCAAGGCCAGCCGCCCCTCACGGTCCCTCCCGCGGACCTCTCGCTCCTCTTCCGTGCGGCGTCTTGAGGACCAGCGGCGCTCCCCGCGACCAACCGCGGCCGACAGGGACCGGGAGGCCCGCCTACGGTCTGCGGCGCTGCAGCCCAAGCGGAGGCTCCGCCCAGCGACTGGCACATGACGCGACTGGACGGGACGCCCGGCTCTGGTTCCCGCAGCAGTGATGCCGGCCCGCTGCGAGGACATGGTGGATGCGACGACGGCTCCGAAGAAAAAGAAGAAGAAGAGCAAGAAGAAGAAGAAGAAGAAGGGCACCCCTTTGGCCGCCGCAGGGACTTCGGGGACCGCCGCCCCTCCCCCCGTCCTCGTGGCACCCCGGAGGAGTGGCAGCATTCCGGCGGCCGCCATTCCGCGGCCCAGAGAGACTCTAGAATACTACGGTCACGGCGTCGACTGTGGCTTCTACTTCATTGACCTTGGCGGGGTGCAGATGACGGCACCGGAGACTCTGGCGAGGGTGATGATCCTCCCGGACCAGCTGCCTCCCCTCTCGGTGGCGGTGACGGAGTCCCTCCTCCAGGAGGAACTCCGCGCGGTGCTGCTGGGTCACGAGTGGCCGGTCCGCCGCATCTCTGATTCCGAGTTTGTGGTCTCCTTCCCCTCGGTGGCGGTCCTGCGCATGTGCGCCCTCGGTTCCTCCTTCATGCTCCCCCTCCACCAGCTGAAGGTTGCCATCCAGCCTTCCTCGGCGGCTCAGGAGACGGTTGCCACCCTCTCGGAGGTCTGGGTTCGCCTCCACGGGGTCCCCTTCGAGGCCCGCTCCCCTGAGGTTGTGGCCCTTGAAATGGATCGTATGGGCACCTAGAGGGGGGGGTGAATAGGTGCTAACCAATTTTTAATACTTTTTCAATTTTAGGCTTGACACAAAGTAAATTCTCTATATATGCAACTACGAGAATTTCCCTATATGTAACCCTAACTACTAAGCACGTAAAAGAGGAGCGAGGAAACCGTAGTGGAGCACGCGGAGACACAGGGATTTGTTTTACCGCAGTTCCTTCCTTGTTAAGGGAAGTACATCTGCGTTGGAGGGGTGGGCGGTTCTAAGACCACCACGCCACAATAGGCCTCACCCTATTCTCCGATGGATCTCGCCACAAGAGGCCTGATCCACCTTCTCCACTATTAGATTCCTTCGAGGCGGGAACCGGTGCCTTTTACAACACTATCGGGGCACACACCCACAACTGAATTGGGGGCTCCCGGGATGACAACAAGCTGTCACAAAAACAAGGTTTATCAATATAAACAAAAACCGAGGATCTAGATCTTTGCAAGAAATACTAGATCGGAGGTTCTCCAAATGAATGGAGAGGAGATGAAGCGCTTGATTGATGATGATGAAGATCGAGTTCTCCTCCTTCGATTCCCCAAGGGATGGGTCCTTTGGGTGGATCTAGGTGGAGCACTCTTGTATGAAGTTTTGAGATCTGATCTGTTCTTTTTCGAGATGAATCAAGAGTTCTGGCAGGAGGGGGATGGCTGGCTTAAATACCCCCTCCACAGATCTGGCCGTTGCACAACTTTGGGGGCGAATTATCCGCCCCCTGGGAAAACTCCGCCCCCTCTCTGGGGCTTGCGCCTTGGAGAAACTTGGAGAAGATCTTGGGGGGCGGATAATCCGGCCCCCCTGAGGGGCGGATTATTCGGCGAGGCCGGAAAGTCCGGCCAAAACTCCGCCCCCTCTCTGGGGCTTGCGCCTTGGCGATGAGCAGGAGGGGCGGATTATCCGCCCCCTGAGGAGCGGATTATCCGGCCGGGCCGGAAAGTCCGGCCAATATTCCGCCCCCCCTTCTGGGGCTTGCGCTTGCTTGGGCAGAGGGCGGGGCGGATTATCCGCCCCTGGTGGGGCCGGATTATCCGCCCCCAAAAGCAGAGTTCTGAGCTGCAACACTTCAACACACATTAAATGATCCTTGGTATTGTTATCTAACACACAAAACACTAGGGATTAAGAAATGTTATTTCAATCTCCCCCTTTTTGGTGTTAGATGACAATACTAGGATTTGCAATGAAACCGTCAAGTGCCACCTTAGATAATGAAAGACGCTCCCCCTAGATGTGTGCATATTTAAGATTTGCATTTGAATACAAATACACACACTAGGTAGAACACTACTTTAAGGTTTGGAAAAAATGTCATACCACCGGAATATATAGCCAAGGCATACATAGATAATCCCATGAATCCATATGTCATCAAATATGCTCCATAATTCCAGAATTCCATGGGGTCCATGATAGATAAATCCAGAAATCCATGAATACCAAACATAGTACCAAACAGTGGAGTACGACATAGTCTTACACAAACAATCACAAATAGCAAACACGTTCACGCTAGAAAAGGCACAAGCAAGCAAATGAAAAACGACTAAAATCGAAGAGCGACTAAAATCGAAGTGCCCGACCCTTGCAAATCCACGAGACCTAATAGAACTACTTCTCCCCCTTTGGCATCGAAACGCCAAAAAGGAAGAAGAGCGATGCTAACGTCCCTGGAGATCACTCCTCCTCATCCTCGTCGTAGTCATTCCCGTCCCCTTCCTCTTCATCATACTCATCATCATCGTCATCAGCTGGAGGAGTGGGTGCCCTCGGTGGAGGAGGAAAGAGACAACTCTCGAGCTCGCCATAGTTGATCCCTGAAGTGTTCCACTGAGCGTACGGGTCCGGAGCAGTGGGAGGAGGTGGATTGCCAGTGGCACCTGAGACATGGTGGAGGATAAGCTGCTGCGTGTGATCCCTCTCATGATCCCTGCGGTACGCCTCATATTGGCCCTTGTGAATGTCAATACCCATGCAAAGAATGTTCCGCTGGAACCAATTAAGCTGCTTGACCTCACGTGCCATTGGGGACACCGTGGAACGACCACTACCAGCGAGCATCACGCATGAAGGACTCCGGGGCAGTGGAGGGGTGATGAGTCTTCTGAGCCTTGTTGTAGATTTTCTTGGGCTTATGAACACCATCCAAAGAAGTGCCAAACTCTTCATGGGGTAACATATGCTTGACAAGCATCATAATGAACGGAGCATAAGGAATGGAGAGCCGGTTGATCATAGCATCCGTCATCTCATGAAAAATATAGTCCATGACATCCAGTTTGTAACCAGTGGCTGATCCAGAGTTGGTGGCACACTCGTGAGCAAACGCAAGGAGAGGAACAAGGTGGCCACGGATCTTGTCATTGTTGCCACCACTAGGCGCGATGCAGTCCCGAAACATGCCAACAAGAGAGGCATACAAGGGAGAGAGACCAGCGAAAGTACCAGCAACACCATCAGGAGAAAGACAGGGAGCCAGTGCAGTGTCCTTGGATGGCTTCAAGGGAGTAATGATGCGGTGACCAGCGGGAGTGTCACGGCCATGGAAAGCATACCCAAGAACCTGCCCAAAAGTGCGAAAGTCTGACTGAAGCATGGTAGTCCCGGTCATCCACTTCATAGTGCGGCGCTCATCACCGCAGATCACAAGTGTGGAAAAGAACTGGCGCACCACAGAAGAGTCATAATCGCACTGAATGGTCATGAGGTGGTGAAGCCCCATCTTGTTGGTCACATCCAATGCCTCAAGGAGCCGAGCCTTGGATTGAGCCTCAGTCAAGTTGATGGGACGCATGGGGCAAATCTTGAGAGTAGCATAGACATCATCATGGATAGCCCGAAAGTGAGCATTCCAAAACATAGTGTCCTCGGGTTGGCCATCATTGTCAACATCATCATAGTAGTCTGTCTGGCGGATGGTGGCATACTGAATGCTGTCCATAGACTTGTAATTGGGCCGAGACTGTTTGCCCTTGCGAGAAGCGGTTCGCTTAGATTTCTTACTTGCCTCGGCCATCCTTGCAGCCTCTCTTGCTGCCCTGCGGACCTCTGTTTCGTCAATAAACTTCCCTTCTGCAGTGGGTTTGAGATAACGGGGACGGGGACGACGGACGAAGGTCTTGGTCGGCTTGGAACCACCTGTGAATAGCATTGAGAGAGGTAGCAAGGAGATGAGCATACACACAAGTCCAGGAGAAAGAAAACATGGAGAAAGAGTAGCAATGCAACCCCATAACCAATGATGTGCATGAGCAGAACCAGAACCAAAACAGACCAGAGTGTAACTCTCCAGGCCGGATTATCCGGCCCTGGCAGGGGCGGATAATCCGCCCCCCGCAATAAAATTCTGGATTGGCTCAGATCTACCATGGCAAAACAGATCGAGTACTAGGGTTGCAAGGCTACTGATTCTAGCATGTAAGGAACAACACCAAGAACCTTCTACAACGAGATTTCCACCAAAAAGAATACATCCCATACAAAAGGATAGAGATGAGGGAGTTACCCTCACTCATTGGAGGAAAATCGCGGAGGAGAAGATACCCGGAGGCGAGGTGAAGAAGATCCGGGGAGAGCCCGGAGAATCCGGTGGTCAAATCGACTCCGAGAGAGGCGGATGCTCCGGCGGTGGCTGGGGGGCAGAGGTAGGGTTGGGGGAGGACTGGCTGCTCTGTTTGAGTCTGCCCTCCCCGACCCAGCCTATAAGGGGCTGATTTCGCCCGGGGCGGATAATCCGCCCCCCCCCCCAGAAATTCTGGAAAACAGAATCAGTCCAGAGCACCCTAGCAAATCTCTCGATGGTGTTGTAGAGGACTTATGTGCAAGAATAGATGGTTCAAGGAGGGAGAGAAATGCTTGGGTTGAGAGAATCAAACTGAGATGGTACTACGCACCCAAATTTGCAAGAATCAAATCAACCAAAAGCCAAATTTGAGTGCGTTTTCCATAAGAACAAAGGGTAAGCAAGAAAATCCAACGGGACCCATGAAAAACCAACTCTTCTCGAGGAAGAGGGCGGTGGCCTAAGCCACCATGTTGGAGCGCATGGCATGACACCGCGAAGATGTATCTTGAGTTCAAAACCAATACTCATCGATGACCCACATATCACAAAATGATATTAAGGGAAATGATTTTACTTGCTTTCGGCATTATGGGGGGAGGGTTGGCCCAATCAATTAGGACCACACTCCCCCTATGTCTATGCCCGCATCTAAACCAAATACATGAATAAGAGCAAGTGAGTGTGCAAGAATAGTCAAGCCAAGCTCCTTGAATCTATGATATTTAGCTCATTCCGCAAATAACAAAATCTTGCTTCATCGAGGGCTTCGTGAAAATATCAGCAAGTTGGTTCTTCGTGCTCACAAAGGAAAGAGCAATATCTCCACGAGCAACATGATCCCGAATAAAGTGGTTGCGAATCTCTATATGTTTTGTTCTCGTATGCTGCACAGGATTGTAAGCAATTTTGATAGCACTTTCATTGTCGCATAAAAGAGGCACTTTGTCACAATTGACACCATATTCCTTTAAAGTTTTCCTCATCCATAACAATTGAGTACAAGCACTTGCAGTAGCAACATATTCAGCTTCGGCGGTTGAGAGTGAAATACAATTCTGTTTCTTTGATGACCAACACACTAGAGACCTGCCCAAGAATTGGCATGCACCAGAGGTTGATTTCCTATCATCTTTGTCACCAGCCCAATCTAAATCGGTGTAACCACATAGAGAGAAACTTGAACCCTTGGGATACCATAACCCAAAATTTTTGGAATGAACCAAATATCGGAAGATTCGCTTGACCGCCACTAAGTGGCTTTCTTTAGGAGCGGCTTGGTACCTTGCACACACTCCTACACTTAACACGATATCGGGCCTAGATGCGCAGAGGTAAAGGAGAGAGCCGATCATGGATCGGTATACCTTTTGATCCACATCTTTACCCTTGGGATTGAGCTCAAGATGACACTTTGTTTGCATTGGGGTAGCAACGCCATTGAGATCCGTCATCTTGAACCTTTTGAGCATGTCTTGGATGTACTTAGCTTGATTAATAAAGGTTCCCTCTCTAAGTTGTTTTATTTCAAATCCAAGAAAAAACCTTAGCTCACCCATCATGGACATCTCAAACCTGTCAGTCATAAGCTTTGAAAATTCATCGTTAAAAGCTTGGTTAGTAGAGCCAAAAATAATGTCATCCACATAAAGTTGTCATACAAAAAGCTCCCCATTGACCTTCTTAGTAAAAAGAGTGGGATCGATTTGCCCAACTTCGAATCCACGGTCTAGCAAAAGCTCTTTAAGGTGCTCATACCACGCACGTGGGGCTTGTTTAAGGCCATAGAGCGCCTTATCGAGTTTGTAGACATGGTTCGGAAATTTGCGGTCCTCAAACCCCGGGGGCTGCTTGACGTATACTAACTCATGTAGAGGACCATTAAGGAAAGTGCTCTTAACATCCATTTATTGTAATTTAAAATTATGATGGGCTGCATATGCAAGAAGGATACGGATGGACTCAAGGCGAGCTACAGGAGCGTAGGTCTCGCCAAAATCAATTCCTTCTACTTGAGAGAATCCTTGAGCCACGAGTCGTGCTTTATTCCTCACAACAATGCCATTTTCATCCTGTTTGTTCTTGAAGATCCACTTGGTGCAGATAACATTGCGGCAATCCTTTGGCTTTTCTACGAGCTTCCAAACTTTGTTGCGTTCGAAGTTGTTTAATTCTTCATGCATTGCAACAACCCAATCGGGGTCTTCAAGAGCATCAAAAACCTTCTTTGGTTCAACCATGGAAATGTGAGCTTGATGATCACAGAAGCTAGCAAGCTCCCTTCGAGTGGATACCCTTCGTCGTAGATCACCAACTACCTTGTCAAGAGTGTGACCTCTTAGTTCAAGGTTGCGATCAGCACGAGCCTTGCGACGAGCCTCAATATCCTTATTGTTTCTCGGAGGAGTGGATTCAATTGTTGTATCCTTGTCTTGATTACTGCATTGCCCTTGATCTTGGTCACCGGTACTGCCAGAAGATTGTTGCTGAACATTTTCTTCAGGCCCGGATAATCCGCCCCTTGTAGGGGCCGGACTATCCGGCCTGGGAGATGAAGTACCAGAACCATCTTCCTGGGAAAGCCTGACTGGAGTTGGAGAACCAGGGCCAGATAATCCGCCCCTGGGTGCCGGAGAATCCGGCCTGGGAGCTTCAGAGAAGTTGATTTCTCCTTCGGATCCCCTGGTACGAGTTGGAGTGCCAGGGGCGGATTGTCCGCCCCTTGGAGGGGGCGGATAATCCGGCCTGGGACTACCATCTTGTCCAGGAGACCGATGATCTTCAGCAGGTTGCGGTGTTGGTGCAGAGTTTTCTCCAACAGTAGGAGCTTGTTGATCTTGTGTAGATGAGGGCTCCACTTGAGTGGAGCATTGTCCTTCCCGATCCGCCACAAGGGGTTCCTCAATGGGGCGGAAAAATCCCACGCCCATTCTTCTTATGGCATCTTGGGGTATTTCAACATCTGCATCACAAACATCAACTTGCCCTACAATGGAGCCGTTATTTTCATCGAACTCCACACTACAAGATTCTACAACAATCCCAGTGAGCTTGTTGTAGACTCTATAAGTGTGGGATTCGGCACCGTAACCAACAAAAATACCTTCTAAAGCCTTGGATTCAAATTTTGACAAACGGACACCTTTAATAAGAAAGAAACACTTACACCCGAATACCCTGAAGTATGAGATGTTGGGTTTGTTACCGGTAAGTATTTCATATGGGGTCTTGTCCAAGATCTTCCGAAGGTAAAGCCGGTTTGAAGAGTGACAAGCAGTGGATATGGCTTCAGCCCAAAAATTATAAGGAGACTTAAATCCAGCTAGCATAGATCTTGCCATAACCATCAAAGTCCGGTTCTTTCTCTCGGCTACACCATTTTGTTGAGGGGTGTACGCAGCGGAATATTGGTGTCTAATCCCTTCGCTAAGAAACTCGTTTAAAGTGTAGTTCTTGAATTCGTGCATTGTCACTTCTAATTGCCAAGATAGGAACATTGTCTTAACGTTGAACTTCATTGGCAAAGTCGATGATAGTTTGTTGAGTCTCACTTTTCAGCTTGAAGAAATAGACCCATGTATATCTTGAGTAATCATCGACAATGACCAAGAAATATTTCTTCCCACCGAGACTTGCATGAGAAGGAGGGCCAAATAAATCCACATGAAGTAATTCCAAGATCCTCTTTGATGACACAATAGTCTTCCTCTTGTGGGGAGAGTCATGCATTTTTCCTTCTACACAAGCCCTACAAACACGATCTTTGGCAAAAGAGACATTGTCTTTTAGTCCAAGGATGTGGCCACCCTTCTGGAGACTTTGCAAAGTTCTCATGTTGACATGGGCTAAACAACAATGCCATAGCCAGCCCACGTCGGCCTTTCCGAATAGACACACCGGACCCGAAGTGGTTTTCCCCGAGAAGTCCACCACATACAGGTCATTTTCGACGTATCCAACGAAAGCGACCTTTAGAGACTTGCTCCATAAGAGTACCACCAAATCATCATCGATAAAAACAGCAAAACCCATCTTGCCAAGGGCACGAACAGAAAGAATATTGTAGCCAAGGGTCTCAACAAGCATGACGTCCACGAGAGAGATATCGTGGGCAACCACAACCTTGCCAAGACCCAATACCTGAGATTTAGACTTATCACCATAGGAGACTGTGATATTATCAAGATTTGGACGCATCTCCGTGATGATCTCCTTGCTTCCGGTCATATGTGGCATCCCGCAAAACCACTACTAGAAAATCGCGTTGAATTTGTGCATTGCATCGTCATCATCATGCATTGTTTGCTAAAACTATTTTCGCAAACCCCGTTTTGTTTTCCAAACGCCCCATCTTTATTCAAACGCCAAAACCCGGGTCGCCGGACTATTTTGGTTTGCCCGATATCGGTTTGCGAAAGCGTTGTTTGAAATAAACAAAATTTATATTTATTTTAGCGGGGCAGTCGAACGGGCCGATTGACCCGAACGACCGCCCCAGAAATAATATCGGTCCAACCCAACTTGCCCCTCTAATTCCTAAACCTACCCAAACTCCTACCCAACCTACCCTCCACCTCACTCCCACCAATCCAGACACGCCACCTCCGACCCTCTACCCTCACCCAACCACAAGACGCCACTTGGCCAATCTCTTCCTCTCTCTCTCACCGCCTCAGCCCACACATCCCACCTGGCCCCACGCGCTACACGCCACGCACACATGCAACGCACGCCTGCAACCCTCTCCACCCCGCGTGCCCCACAGCCCCCTGCCCTCCGCCTGGGTCCCACCACTCCCGCCGGCCCCACCACACACCCCACCTCTCCCCCTGTTCCTCTTCAACCTCCTCTCCTGCCCGCGTGCTCCCTCGCCGCTTCCCCAGCCTTGGCGCCTCACCCTCTCCTCTCGCCGAGCCAGCCCTCGCCGCTCATAGCCCCTTCCCCTCGGCCAAGCGCCGAGCGAGCCCCGCCCCCAAGCCTCTGCCACCGTCGGCCCGCCACCGCACGCGTCCCGACCCGGCCTCGCGACCGCCCTCGTCCTCCTCCCTTTCCTCTGCTACCTCCCGCTCTCAAGCCCCACCGTCACCCCCCTCTCCGGCGAGCGCCGCCCGACCCGTACCCGTCGCCGACGCCGCTCCACCTCCACCGCCCCTGCGCCTCTGCTCGCCGCCCGCGCTCTCCACCCTGCTCCGCCCCACCAGTCCGCCTCCGCCGCGCGGGCGAGCTCGCCGCTGCCCACGCCACCCATCGCCGCTCGCCCACGCTCCCGCCCGCGGCCTTCCCAAGACAACCGCCCGCCTCCAGCTCCGCCCGCCAGCCACGCCCTCCCAGCCACACGGTCACCGCTCCTCGCCAGATCCCTGCCCGCCTCGCGCCACCCTCCTCCTCAGCCCGCTGGCAGCTCTGCCCGGCGACCTCGCCTCTGCGCTCACCTCTGCAAGCCCCGCCACAGCACTCCCGGGCCGTCGTCAGGCGTCCTCCGCCTGCGCCAGCTGCCCTCCGGCCGACCAGCGCTCCAGCCCATGAGCTCGACCCCAAGCCGGTTCCTCGAGCGCCGCAACCGCCTGCTGTTCCGTCGTCCTCGGCCCGTCGACGAGCACCGCCCGTCCCTCGGCAAGCTCGCCTGCCCTCGACATCTCCGTGCCTTTGGCAGCAGCGTCCCTCAAAGTGCTGGGGCACTCTGGGTGCAGGACCGCGAGAAGAACGACAAGACCTTCGCCTCAGAGCACCAAGTAATCCGCTTGAACCCGAAGACCCGAACCCTCGTCAAGATCTTCAGTGCCGAGACCCGAGTCCGACACCAACAACCAAAGACCGCGGGACCGACAAGTTCTACCGCTCGGAACGCCTTCCCGGAACCCAAGACCATCGAGGCCGTCCAAATCCCGACATCGACAACCGTCGCGGAACATCTTCGACATGGGACGTCAAGGCCCCCGTTATGGAACTGTCAAGATCAGCCACTCGGACCCGATAACCGCCAAGATCTACCGATGATCAAGGACCCGATGACCGCCGAGATCGCCACCGGTTCGACATGCACGCCACCGCGGACCCGACAAGTTCTTCTCGACGACGAGATCATCGACAGAGAACCCGAAGAAAACCTGTGCGACAAGTACTCCCTCGAGAACGCCAAGTGCTTCGTCCCGAACGCTAAGATCTACCCCGCTACCGAGAACGTTCCCGCCGAGACCGAACCGTCGAACCCTGGACCCCGAGACCGACCCCGAACCCCGGAACCCCAAGATCGTCGAGAACCCTAAAGTGTGAACCTTATCCGAGAACCCTATTTTATTAATGATATCCACTTGTTGCATATTCAATCATTCATCTCGCATGCATATCTGTGGTTTGGAGGGCCTTTCGCCGATTCACCTCTTAATTAAATATGGGGCCCATATGCGGGCAAATCTAGCCTTATATTGGCCTCATTTAAACATGTGTAGCGAACCGGATCCATCTGTTGTATTGCTAAACAACATTTAATTTGCGGGGTAGACAAATAACTTGAACCACCTAATTATTGTCGGGACCCCGGTTCCACTTAATATGACCTAATTGCATCGCCTCTTTGCCATGCCATGCATCACACATGCATCATGCCGTTCTTCTGCCTTAGTATTAAATATTGCATCCGGTGTTCTTCTAGTGTTTTGCTTCTTCGCGGATAAGGCCGTTGAGTTGATGTGAGCTTCGCCCCGATCTTCGGATGAACCCTTCGACAATGTTTTCAGGCGAGCATCTCCCCCTTTCTACCTATCTTACTTTTATAGTATTTATTTCCCTCCTGTTGATCTATTGCTATCTGTGTTGCGATGCTTTAGTTTCCGTACCTGTGATATACCGTGCAGCCCTATATTGCCTTGGACACACCCTATTACCTGTTGTTTGGTAGATAGTTGGACTTGCGCGTCGTAGTTGCTTGCTCAAGTGCTGATGTGTGTCGTCATATGCCACAGTTGCTGATGTATTGCCGCATGTTGATGTTGGAGATGATTCTAGTTTTACTTATCGCCACTTTACTTTCTGTTTAACAACTAAAATTGAAATAAGCAGCGGCATCGGTGGGTGATAGATAATATTTGGTTTCCGAACGCCCACTTGTGTCCCGTAAGACCCCGAGTACTTGATACCTGTTCCTTGATTTTTGCGCGCTATCCACATCCGGGAGGTATATGGGACCCCCCTGAGCCAGAGCTTGATTCAGTCTTATTTCTTGGGGCCACAAACTAGTTTGAGGTGTTTTTACTATCCTGTACTTATGCCATGCTACTTTCTGTATTTAAATTGTGCGGTAACCTTTGCATCTGTTAGGATCGGGACACGATTCGCGGTGTCGACAAGCCCGTTTGGGGTTCCCAGTCGTTCACGGCCGTCCACCCAAACCTTGAGTCCGTCTCGAGCTCGCTTACTCCGTTATGGATCTACTCCAAGGTGGCCTGAAATATTTCTGAATCCTGTGATTGTTCACGTGAAAGCCTCGTTGGGTTTTGATTTGGTTTTTCCGAGGTTGATCGGCGTGTGTTGCTATTGGTGCACCCGCCGGTAAAACTTTCAAAGCCGTGTCCATGGATATGGACGACTTGGAGCACAGTATCTCGATCATAGACAAGCATAACTAAAGTTTATTGTTATAAATTTGACTTATAATGACTAGTAATCAGCTCCACTATAATGGAATGACTAAATAATACTGCCCACAATTGCTTGTTTTGTGTGTCGCTTGCGACCATTGTACCTGACTAGTAAGTATTGCAACTACAACACAATGGCTGAATAAAAGTACCAACAACTGCTGGGTTATGGGTTTATCTCATGCTATCTGAATCTGATTAGTAAGTGCTGCAACTATAACGGAATGGTTAACTAAAAGTGCCCACTGCTTACTTTATCAGGACGATCATCTAAACCTGACTAGTAAAGTGCCACTACTATAACTGAATAATTAAAACTGCCAACTGTGTGAGTTCCTCGGTTGACTTCCTCGTTTGGTTTCGAGGGGGAAACGCCAGGATGGGTTTGTTTGATGATAGAATCAGGTTGGTTCCGAATAGGTCCTTCTTACCCCTCTCTGTTTGACGCCAGTTGTATCGAGTCTCTATAGGATGTTTAGTGCATGCCGCCGCTTCACCACCATACCTATGTGGCGAGGACCGCCGAATTCTAGCCTCGCCGTGTCTTGGCCTCGATCGACGCTCCTCTTTTCCTTTGCCCTTTGTGGCCCCCTTTTGTTTAAGCAGGTTTTGAGATCGACGCCGTTAGCGAGGATACCCTTCCGCTTGGCCTGGGCAGGGTTATGGACGCCATTGGTTATTCTTCAGGGCTCTTAGCCCCATTTGCATCTTGTCCGTAGCTGGACGCTATATCGTTTCAAGGTGATTTGGATCTTTGTATATTATATCTGTATTCTTGGCTCCTTGAGTCGCTGCTATATATATCTGTTCTGTGGGTCCCATCGAGGACTGTTGTGTAATGTTATTACTTCGTTTTCCACCCGCACGAAAGTGCCTGGTGGGCACCTTTGAATCGTTTCTATGCGGGTTTGGTGAATTTTGCCCAAACTTGCATAGGTCCGATTCTGAGGGTGTTACAGAGTGGTATCAGAGCTCAGCAGTTGCGATACCCCACAAGTCCAGCCTGTAGGATAACCTAGCTAACGGCCGAAGTAGAGAGTCAAAACTATTTTGCAAAATCGGTTGGATAGTTCTGATTAGGTCTGATTTTACTCCTTACCCCTCTGCTGTTCTCCTCTCACCTCGGCGTGTTTTGAATCCGCTCTCTTCTCTCTCTTCGAGTCCAGGAATTCTCGTGGTTGGGTTTTCCGTCGTACCTTCAGGGTTTCGCTTTTCCCCTTTTGAAACGGAGGTGCTACGATCATCAATCTGCAACTTGTCTGTTGTACCCTTCATCCGATCTTTTGTTCTTGAGATCTTTATCTCATATGTGTTCCTTGCTGGATATCAGTGTCGTTGAAAAACATATGAGAAGGACGAGCTTTGGTGAAGTTGGAGTCGACCTTGAGCACGTGTTGTTCCTGCCAATGGAACCATCGCGAAACCTAATCATTGTGTCTTTCATACGATTTCTGCTGGCAACATTCCTTTGTTCCGAACACCGCCTAAGAAGGTCTTCAGTCTAAATCTCGAGAGTTGAGTTGCCTGATTCTCCTACCCATGTATAGAGTTGATAGTTGGTTCCGGGATGGACTGATCACCCTACCCGGCTCTTACTGTTCGCTCTGTACATCGAACTGGTGGATCAATGCAACTTTTCCCTCTTCTAATGGAAGTAAGGGGTGGCCTTATCGTTTGATGCCTCTACCTTCGTCCTTTGTTCTCCGGAGTGCTCTCTCGTCGATCAGGATCAACGACCCTTTGTTGGTGGTGTCGCCGTTTTCAAGATGGAGGAGGAACCCTCGTTAGTGGTGTCGCGAGGATCTACACAAAGCGAGAAGACGCAGATCGCCGACCTTCTTTCCGGTACCATAATGCGGATCTCGAGGGCGAGATCCCTTGTTAGTGGTGTCGAATTGTGGCATCCCGCAAAACCACTACTAGAAAATCGCGTTGAATTTGTGCATTGCATCGTCATCATCATGCATTGTTTGCTAAAACTATTTTCGCAAACCCCGTTTTGTTTTCCAAACGCCCCATCTTTATTCAAACGCCAAAACCCGGGTCGCCGGACTATTTTGGTTTGCCCGATATCGGTTTGCAAAAGCGTTGTTTGAAATAAACAAAATTTATATTTATTTTAGCGGGGCAGTCGAACGGGCCGATTGACCTGAACGACCGCCCCAGAAATAATATCGGTCCAACCCAACCTGCCCCTCTAATTCCTAAACCTACCCAACCTACCCTCCACCTCACTCCCACCAATCCAGACACGCCACCTCAGCGACCCCTCTACCCTCACCCAACCACAGCACGCCACTTGGCCAATCTCTCTTCCCTCTCTCTCACCTGCCTCACAGCCCACACATCCCACCTGGCCCCACGCGCTACACGCCACGCACACATGCAACGCACGCCTGCAACCCTCTCCACCCCGCGTGCCCCACAGCCCCCTGCCCTCCGCCTGGGTCCCACCACTCCCGCCGGCCCCACCACACACCCCACCTCTCCCCCTGTTCCTCTTCAACCTCCTCTCCCTCTCACAGGCTCCTCGCCCCGCTTCCCGCAGCGCCCAGCGCCGCCACCCTCTCCTCTCGCGAGCCAGCCCTCGCCAGCCTCCTTCTTCCTCGGCCCCATGCCGAGCGAGCCCGCCAAGCCTTGCCACGTCGGCCCGCCACAAGACGTCCCGACCGGCCTCGCGACCGCCCTCGTCCTCCTCCCTTTCCTCTGCTACCTCCCGCTCTCAAGCCCCACCGTCACCCCCCTCTCTGGCGAGCGCCGCCCGACCCGTACCCGTCGCCGACGCCGCTCCACCTCTACCGCCCCTGCGCCTCTGCTCGCCGCCCGCGCTCTCCACCCTGCTCGCCCCACTGTCGCCACATGGGCGAAGCTCGCTGCCCACGCCACCCATCGCCGCTCCGCCCACTGCCTCGCCCGCTGCCTTCCCCAAAGAACCCGCCTCCAGCTCCACGCCCGCGCCACGCCTCTCAGCCACCCGCCGGTCACCGCCTCGCCGCATCCCTGGCCCGCCTCACGCCGCTGCCACCTCCTCCAGCCGAGCCGCAGCTCTGCCCGGCGACCTCCGTCTGCGCGCTCACCTGCAGCCCCGCCCGCCGCGACACTCCCCGGGGGCCCCGCCGTCGTCAGGCGTCCTCCGCCTCGCCGGCGCTGCCCTCCGGCCGACCCGCGCGCTCCAGCCCCGCGAGCTCGACCCCAAGCCGGTTCCTCGGAGCCGCCCGCAACCGCCTCTGCCGTTCCGTCGTCCTCGGCCCGTCCGACGAGCACCGCCCCCGTCCCTCGGCAAGCTCGCCCCGGCCCTCCTGCCATCTCCCGTGCCTTGGGCAGCAGCGTCCCTCAACAGTGCCAGGGGCACCTGTTGGGTGCAGGACCGCGAGAAGAACGACAAGACCTTCGCCTCAGAGCACCAAGTAATCCGCTTGAACCCGAAGACCCGAACCCTCGTCAAGATCTTCAGTGCCGAGACCCGAGTCCGACACCAACAACCAAAGACCGCGGGACCGACAAGTTCTACCGCTCGGAACGCCTTCCCGGAACCCAAGACCATCGAGGCCGTCCAAATCCCGACATCGACAACCGTCGCGGAACATCTTCGACATGGGACGTCAAGGCCCCCGTTATGGAACTGTCAAGATCAGCCACTCGGACCCGATAACCGCCAAGATCTACCGATGATCAAGGACCCGATGACCGCCGAGATCGCCACCGGTTCGACATGCACGCCACCGCGGACCCGACAAGTTCTTCTCGACGACGAGATCATCGACAGAGAACCCGAAGAAAACCTGTGCGACAAGTACTCCCTCGAGAACGCCAAGTGCTTCGTCCCGAACGCTAAGATCTACCCCGCTACCGAGAACGTTCCCGCCGAGACCGAATCGTCGAACCCTGGACCCCGAGACCGACCCCGAACCCCGGAACCCCAAGATCGTCGAGAACCCTAAAGTGTGAACCTTATCCGAGAACCCTATTTTATTAATGATATCCACTTGTTGCATATTCAATCATTCATCTCGCATGCATATCTGTGGTTTGGAGGGCCTTTCGCCGATTCACCTCTTAATTAAATATGGGGCCCATATGCGGGCAAATCTAGCCTTATATTGGCCTCATTTAAACATGTGTAGCGAACCGGATCCATCTGTTGTATTGCTAAACAACATTTAATTTGCGGGGTAGACAAATAACTTGAACCACCTAATTATTGTCGGGACCCCGGTTCCACTTAATATGACCTAATTGCATCGCCTCTTTGCCATGCCATGCATCACACATGCATCATGCCGTTCTTCTGCCTTAGTATTAAATATTGCATCCGTGTTCTTCTAGTGTTTTGCTTTTTGCTTCATGATAAGGCCGTTGAGTTGATGTGAGCTTCGCGATCTTGGATGAACCCTTCGACAATGTTTTCAAAGCAGCATCTCCCCTTTCTACCTATCTTACTTTTTATAGTATTTATTTCCCTCCTGTTGATCTATTGCTATACGTGTTGCGATGCTTTAGTTTCGTACTGTGATATACCGTGCAGCCCTATATTGCCTTGGACACACCCTATTACTGTTGTTTGGTAGATAGTTGGACTTGCGCGTCGTAGTTGCTTGCTCAAGTCTGATGTGTGTCGTCATATGCCACAGTTGCTGATGTATTGCCGCATGTTGATGTTGGAGATGATTCTAGTTTTACTTATCGCCACTTTACTTTCTGTTTAACAACTAAAATTGAAATAAGCAGCGGCATCGGTGGGTGTTAGATAATATTTGGTTTCCGAACGCCCACTTGTGTCCCGTAAGACCCCGAGTACTTGATACTGTTCCTTGATTTTTTGCGCTATCCACATCCGGGAGGTATATGGGACCCCCACAGCCGAGCTTGATTCAGTCTTATTTCTTGGGGCCACAAACTAGTTTGAGGTGTTTTTACTATCTGTACTTATGCCATGCTACTTTACGTATTTAAATTGTGCGAGTAACTGCACACTGTCTTGTTAGGATCGGGACACGATTCCGCGGTGTCGACAAGCCCGTTTGGGGTTCCCGATCGTTCACGACCGTCCACCCAAACCTTGAGTCCGTCTCGAGCTCGCTTACTCCGTTCGGGATCTACTCAAGGGTGGCCCCGAAATATTTCTGAATCTGTGATTGTTCAACCGTGAAAGCCTCGTTGGGTTTTGATTTGGTTTTCGAGGTTGATCGGCGTGTGTTGCTATTGGTGCACCCGGCGGGTAAAACTTTCTGGCCGTGTCCGCGGATATGGACGACTTGGAGCACAGTATCTCGATCATAGACAAGCATAACTAAAGTTTATTGTTATAAATTTGACTTATAATGACTAGTAATCAGCTCCACTATAATGGAATGACTAAATAATACTGCCCACAATTGCTTGTTTTGTGTGTCGCTTGCGACCATTGTACCTGACTAGTAAGTATTGCAACTACAACACAATGGCTGAATAAAAGTACCAACAACTGCTGGGTTATGGGTTTATCTCATGCTATCTGAATCTGATTAGTAAGTGCTGCAACTATAACGGAATGGTTAACTAAAAGTGCCCACTGCTTACTTTATCAGGACGATCATCTAAACCTGACTAGTAAAGTGCCACTACTATAACTGAATAATTAAAACTGCCAACTGTGTGAGTTCCTCGGTTGACTTCCTCGTTTGGTTTCGAGGGGGAAACGCCAGGATGGGTTTGTTTGATGATAGAATCAGGTTGGTTCCGAATAGGTCCTTCTTACCCCTCTCTGTTTGACGCCAGTGTATCGAGTCTCTATAGGATGTTTAGTGCATCTTTGCCGCTTGATCCACCATACCTATGTAGGCGAGGACCGCAATTCTAGCCTCGCTGTCTTGGCCTCAAGATCGACGCTCCTCTTTTCCTTTGCCCTTTGTCGGCACCCCTTTTGTTTAAGCAGGTTTTGAGATCGACGCCGTTAGCGGATACCCTTCCGGCTTGGCTCAGGCAGGTTATGGACGCCATTGGTTATTCTTCGTGGCTCTTAGCCCCATTTGCATCTTGTCCGTAGCTGGGCTATATCGCTTCAAGGTGATTTGGATCTTTGTATATTATATCTGTATTCTTGGCTCCTTGAGTCGCCGCTATATATATATCTGCGTGGGTCCCATCGAGGACTGTTGTGTAATGTTATTACTTCGTTTTCCACCCGCACGAAAGTGCCTGGTGGGCACCTTTGAATCGTTTCTATGCGGGTTTGGTGAATTTTGCCCAAACTTGCATAGGTCCGATTCTGAGGGTGTTACATCATATGACTAGTGCAGCCACTATCCAGCACCCATTTCGACCCACCGGAAGCATAGCCCTACAAGAAAATTACTTCTTGGTTTTAGGTACCCATTTTTCAATGGGTCCTTTCATGTTAGTAACAAGGGTCTTTGGGACCCAAATAGACCAAGCAATATATTCATCAAAAGTACCAACATAATAAGCATAAACATCGCCATAATCATCACAAAAGAGTTCATAATTCGGATTGTGAGACCCTGCAAAACCAATATCATTAGTCTTGTCTTTTGTGACAACCTTCTCAGCAGTGCTTGTCTTTAATTGCACATTCTTGGTCTTGTTCTTCTTGGTTTTCTTCTTCTTGGACTTGGTGACATACCCAAGTCCCTCTTTACCATGATTTGACCTTTGCTTGTCAAGGACTTCATCAAGCACACCTTTGTCCTTTGTAGTGATGTCCTTGATCACTCCTTTTTCCACACTAGCATTTTTCTTGTTACTATATGTTGAGTTGGACGAGCTAGGAGTATCATATTCGGCCAATCGACTTTGAAGATGATCATGTGACTCATTGAGGATAGAGAACTCGTTTTTCAACGCCTTGTGAGCATTGTCAAGTTTCTCCAATTCCTCGGAGAGTCTATCATGAGCAGCCCCAAAGTCAATCCTTTCCTTCTTTAACTTCTTTGCCTTGGTGACCGCATTGTCACGTTCCTTAACAAGTTTAGTCACAATTTCTTCGTGTGACTCTTCCATAGACTCAAGCCTCTCTTCAAGAGAGACCCGAGCTTCTTCTTCTTCAAGATCATTTTTTAGGGATGCAATTTCCATTGCATCCTCCCTTTCAATTCTACCCTTTTCTTCGAGGAGAGCTTCGTTTTGGGCCAACTGATCCATAAGAGCCTCAAAACGAACTTTGTGCTCACCTTGCAGGTTAGTATAGAAATAATCCAAGGCAATAATCTCTTCTTTAACCTTAAGACTAGCAGGATCATCCATGTCTATCATAGCCTTGGGAAAGGAAGAGTTAGAAGAAGTTACCTCGGAGCTTCTTGCCATGAGACAAGTAGGATTCTTGTTGATGATGTTTTCGTTTGGAGAGTCGAAGAGTGATGTTGATGTAGATGTGGTGGATATAGCAGCCACCTCTTGAGAGCTATCGTCCTCGTCCTCATCTTCACTCCCCGATGAATATTCTTCTTGAGCTACTAGAACAATCTTTGGTTGCTTCTTGAAAGGAGCATTTTTCTTTACAAACTATTTCTTACGTGGAGCTTTTGATTTGTCCTTGAAAATGAGTCTTCCTCCATTATCCTCTCTACTTTGATATGGACACTCAGCTACGAAGTGCAGCCGGTCACCACAATTAAAGCATGTTCTCAGCTTGGGACCATTTTCTTTTCTTCCATAGGCTCCACTTTTGCGATCTAGTTCAGCTTTAGCCTTGGCTGGATCTTTCCAAAAGTTTCTTGCATAAAGAGCCAAGTATTGTCCGTGGATCCTTTTTATATCTTCGGGACAGTCCAGGCCTTCTACCGCATATTCATCATGATCAATCACACTAGTCTTCAAAGCCATGTTGACCCCCTTTTGCATCCCCATAGCTCGAGCACGAGCATCTTCGGCATTCTTGGCAGCCACTTTGAATGCGGCCATTTCTTGCATTACCTCATTGGATGACATGAGGTGATAATTATGCCTACCTTGGAGACTTTTCAAATCTGTGGGCTCAAATGGCATAAGAGCACTGACATACTTGCGCTTGATCCAAGCATCATCAACATGAGCTGCGCCATGGTTTCTGAAGGTTGTAGCTATTGCCTTGATCCTCCTATACATGTCCTCGTGGTCTTCTCCATCCAGCATATAAAATCCTTCAGCTTCATTGCTCAAGGCATCATATCTATTCCTTCTCATACTTTCATTTCCGATGAAGAGCTCGGTAAGAGCATCCCAAGCTTCTTTAGCTGTGCTAAGATGCTGAATGTGTGGCATGTCTTTATCACCCACACCAAGCTGTATCATGTGTAGAGCTGTAGCATTGAGTTGGCTATCGACCACTTCTCTCCTTGTGAGATTGTTAGGATTTCCAACGTGAAGACCATTTTCGATGATCTTCCACAACTCTATGGAGGAACTGCACACATGAGATTTCATCAAAAATTGCCATTGAGAGAAAGTAGAAGCTGATAGTTTGGGTGGATCACCCCTATTATGTATGTGTGGGTGAGGAATAGGCGGATCAGGGGAATACACATGAGAAACCTCATTGTATCCATCCTTACCGCTATCCTTTTTCGAGGAGGAGCTCTTACTAGTATCATCACCTACCACTTCGTTATCTTTGGAAACAGTTTTACCCGTTTCCTTGGATTGCGGAGTGGTATCCTCAGAGTTAGATGGAGGTGATGCTGCGGATGTGGAGAGACGCATTATCAATTGACGCATCTCTTCCATCTTAGCCTCCATTGAACTCACCAAGATTGTTTCCAACGTCTTGAGATCGTTCACGGTGACTACCTCTAGAGCATCACTCCCATCTCCCTTGGAACCCATACTTCTCTTAGGCGGTTAAGCCCGAAATAAGAGCCGAGGCTCTGATACCAATTGAAATGGATCGTATGGGCACCTAGAGGGGGGGGGTGAATAGGTGCTAACCAATTTTTAATACTTTTTCAATTTTAGGCTTGACACAAAGTAAATTCTCTATATATGCAACTACGAGAATTTACCTATATGTAACCCTAACTACTAAGCACGTAAAAGAGGAGCGAGGAAACCGTAGTGGAAAACGCGGAGACACAGGGATTTGTTTTACCGCATGTTAAGGGAAGTACATCTGCGTTGGAGGGGTGGGCGGTTCTAAGACCACCACGCCATAATAGGCCTCACCCTATTCTCCGATGGTTCTCGCCACGAGAGGCCTGATCCACCTTCTCCACTATTGGATCCCTTCGAGGCGGGAACCGGTGCCTTTTACAACACTATCGGGGCACACACCCACAACTGAATTGGGGGCTCCCGGGATGACAACAAGCTGTCACAAAAACAAGGTTTATCAATATAAACAAAAACCGAGGATCTAGATCTTTGCAAGAAATACTAGATCGGAGGTTCTCCAAATGAATGGAGAGGAGATGAAGCGCTTGATTGCTGATGATGAAGATCGAGTTCTCCTCCTTCGATTCCCCAAGGGATGGGGCCTTTGGGTGGATCTAGGTGGAGCACTCTTGTATGAAGTTTTGAGATCT
Organism: Avena longiglumis; assembly: GCA_030063025.1. Taxonomy (NCBI): domain Eukaryota; kingdom Viridiplantae; phylum Streptophyta; class Magnoliopsida; order Poales; family Poaceae; genus Avena; species Avena longiglumis. The sequence continues at coordinate 142,850,552 of CP125978.1, read as the reverse complement.
GATCTGTTCTTTTTCGAGATGAATCAAGAGTTCTGGCAGGAGGGGGATGGCTGGCTTAAATACCCCCTCCCCAGATCTGGCCGTTGCACAACTTTGGGGGCGGATTATCCGCCCCCTGGGAAAACTCCGCCCCAAGGGCGGATTCTCCGGGGGAAACTCCGCCCCCTCTCTGGGGCTTGCGCCTTGGAGAAACTTGGAGAAGATCTTGGGGGGCGGATAATCCGGCCCCCCTGAGGGGCGGATTATCCGGCGAGGCCGAAAAGTACGGCCAAAACTCCGCCCCCTCTCTGGGGCTTGCGCCTTGGCGATGAGCAGGAGGGGCGGATTATCCGCCCCCTGAGGAGCGGATTATCCGGCCGGGCGAACGTCGGCCCCCTTCCGGGCTTGCGCTTGCAGGCGGGCGGGCGGATTATCCGCCCCTGGTGGGGCCGGATTATCCGCCCCCAAAAGCAGAGTTCTGAGCTGCAACACTTCAACACACATTAAATGATTCTTGGTATTGTTATATAACACACAAAACACTAGGGATTAAGAAATGTTCTTTCAGCCCTTATCTCCCAGGCGGTTGGCAAGCTGACGGAGATGGACTTGGGGTCTCTGGAGGGCCACGGTGCGATCAGGTTTCGCCTACTCTGCCAGTCCGCTTCGGTGTTCCCGGTCTCGCTTCCACGGTTCTTCTTCGACCGTGTAGGCCGAGACCTCCTGGTGGAGCTGGACGAGGAGGAGGTCACCACGGAGGTCAGCCCCCCGCCCAGCCTCCCTCCCCCGGACGCTGGTGACCCAGGGGTGGGTCGCAGGGCCGAGCGCTCCGACGACAGTGACTCAGGCTCTGACCCTGAGTCGCCTCTCCCCACCGACGCCTCGCCACCTCCGCAGCGTCCCGCCCAGGGTGCCACTGGAGGGGGCCTGGCCCCCTCTCGGTCGGCTGGTCTCTCCGGAGGGGATCCCTTCTTCCCTGGGAGGCGTCCCCTGTCTCTGAGTGCCCCGGCCAAGCTGGCCCCGGTGGATCTCCCTCGTTGCCTCCGTCCTGACCCCCTGCCTCCATCGACCTCGACATCGCGCAGTATGGCTCCAACCTCTCCAGGGGCTCTCCTCTTCACCCGGCTTCCCCGGTCGCTCCGTCCCCTTTTGTGCTGGAGTCCTCGGGGAGTGAGGGGCTGGTCGTGTGCCCGAACCTATCCCCGCGCTCCCCTGGGGTGGTGTGCTACTCCCTCGCTCCGGACACCCCTGACCCGCTGGGTCTCTCTCCGGCCACCGGGGACCCCGCCACTCCGGCGGCAGCCTCCAAGCTACGCCGGGCCAGGGCCCCTAGGCCTCCGCCTCCCTCCCGCCACAGTGTTCGCCTTGCTGACTCCCGGACAAGCCTGTCCGGGCCTGAGCCGACAGTGGCGGAGAGGGCCTCTCGTCGGGTCGCGGCGCGCGACGAGTTCTCAGGTACCTCTTCCGTCTCTGTCGACCCCCTGCCTGTCCCGGACCCCTCGGGTGTGTCGGGTTCTCCGTTCTGTGTTCTTTCAGGGGTCTCGCTCGCTCATCTAGGCGAGGTGGTTGATGACTGTGGGATTGTTTTTCGGGGAGAGAAGGGCCCGCGTCTCGAGCAGCTGGTGGCCATTAAGGCGCGGGAGGGGTACGCGGGGGCGATCGCCGCTGCCCGGGCGCGTGACGCCCGGGAACGGGAACGCTCCCGGATCCTTACGGAGGACAGGCTCTCTGGGCCTGACCATAGTAGGGATCCCCCCTGCCCCTGATGCGCTGGAGGTTACCCAGGTGCCCACCCCCTCGGGTAGGCAACGCGGGAGACCTCCCAAGGCTACTGCGTCCCGCCCCCCCCCCCCCCCCGCGCCCGCTCGGTCCCCACTAAGGGGACCGCCCCGGCCTGAGGGTCCTGATGGATTTACCTCGGGCCTTCCGAATGTTCATTTGGAACATCCGGGGGTTCGGTCACGAGGGCCGGCGTCGCCAAATCAAGGACTACTTGCGTCAGGAGTTGCCAGATATTGTTGGCTTTCAGGAGACGATTCGTCAAGACTTCTCCATCGCGGAATTGGAGGCCCTTAGCCGCTGCAAGTTCTCCTGGTCCTGGCTCCCTGCTTCTGGCCACTCTGGGGGCATCCTCCTGGGGGTAAAGGAGGATACCTTTGATATTGATGATATGGATCGCGGGGACTTTTTCGTGATCATGGCCCTCACACATAGACAAACTCACTTCAAATGGGAGGTGATTATTGTCTATGGCCCCGCGGACCATAGGAGGTCCACTGAGTTTCTGCTCGAGCTCAAGTCGAAGGTGGAACGGACAGAGATCCCGGTGGTTATAGCTGGTGATTTCAATCTGATCCGCTCTATTGAGGACAAGAGCTCGGCCAACGTGGACCTCCCTAGGATGCGCATGTTCAACGACTGCATCACGGATCTTGCTCTCCGCGAGATTACGCGGGTGGGCGCTAGATATACATGGACAAATAAGCAGCTCCATCCCATCCGCAGCGTCCTCGACCGGGTATTTGTTTCTGTTGAGTGGGAAGTGGCTTTCCCTCTATGTTCGTTGAAGGCGGTCACTAGGATTGGGTCCGATCATACCCTGCTCCTCCTCTCTTCCGGAGGGGGTCGCCCCCCGTGTCTGAACCGCTTCCACTTTGAATCCTTCTGGCTCGGGCTCGCTTTGTGGAGGCGGTTCGGGCGCGATGGCTGGCGGCGGCCACCTCGACCCCTCGGGTTTACTGTGCTGTGGACATCTGGCAACACTGTGGCAGGTTAGCTCGCCAGTTCATGAGGGGTTGGGGGGAAAATCTGGGGGCGGACCTGCGTGCCCAGAAGGCGTCTATTCTGGAGGCCATTCAGTCCTTGGATCGGGAGGCGGACCGGCACGGCCTTTCGGCCGAGGAGTGGTCCCATAGATACTCCCTTGAGTCCTCTATTATGGAGATCTACAAGGGAGAAGAGGCGTTATGGCGGCAGCGGAGCCACCAGAACTGGACTGTCCAAGGGGAGTCGAACACGGCCTACTTCCATGCTGTTGCGAACGGTAGGAGGAGGAAGTGCTCGATCCCCTGCCTCTGGGCGGGTGAGGACCTATTGGAATCCCCTCAGGCCCTGTCTGCCCATATTTACGCCTTCTACCGGGATCTCTTCTCGGCGTCGCCCCCCTCGGGCCTCTCGCTTGCTTCGGATTTCTGGGCGGCTGGGGCATTGGTCTCTTCGGACGAGAATGAGGACCTTACCCGTCCTTTTCTCCTGGAGGAGGTGTCGGCAGCCCTTAAATCCATGAAGGCTAGTTCGGCCCCGGGTCCTGATGGGTTACCCGTGGCTTTCTTCCAGTCGTTCTGGCCATAGCTCCAGCCGGTGGTTCTCCAGATGTTCCAGGAGTTCTATGTTGGGACCCTGGTGATGTATCTCCTGAACCTTGGCGTGATTACCCTGATCCCCAAAGTAGTGGGGGCCACGGATATTCGCCAATTCCGCCCGATTACCGTGATTAACGTCATCCAGCGTCTTTTTGCCAAGGTCTGTGCTCTCCGGCTCACTCCGGTGTTGGAGCAGCTTACTCACCCCCTACAGTTCGCCTTTTTTAAGGGACGCCTCATTCACGATGATGTCCTGGCCCTCCATGAAATTATTCATGAGGTCAAGACTCAGCGTCAACGTGGGGTGTTCCTCAATCTTGACTTCCAGAAGGCCTATGACCGCTTGGACTGGGCCTTCTTGAGGTTGGTGCTGGAAAGGCGGGGGTTTGACGACCGCATGATTCGCTGGATTATGTAATTCGTGATGAGCGGACAGACGGCGATCAACATTAATGGCGAGATTGGCCCTTACTTTCGTCCATCCTGCGGGGTAAGGCAAGGGGATCCTATTTCCCCTCTCCTGTTCAACGCAGCGGTGGATGCCCTGGCGGAGATCTTGGATAGGGACAGAGTAGCTGGCCACATCTCGGGGGTGGTGGGCCATCTGATCCCCGGTGGCTGGATATCCCACCTCCAGTACGCGGATGATACCATGATCATGGTCCAGGGCTCGGCCCTCGATATCATTAACTTGAAGTTCCTGCTCCTTTGCTTCGAGTCCCTGTCCGGTTTGACGAGCAACTTCGACAAGAGTGAGGTGATGGTTCTGGGTTACTCTGATGAGGAGCGTCAGAGGATCGCTGATAATCTGAATTGTAAGTTGGCTGAGTTCCCCATTACCTATCTGGGGATGCCTATCCGGGAGACTAGAGTTTTGATCAAGGATCTGTCCCCCTTGGTCTCGAGGGTACGCTCACGCGCGGAACCCTGGAGAGCCCGCCTTACGTCCAAGGGGATCAAGTCCATTCTGATCAACTCCTACCTTTCGAGCCTTCCCATGTACCAGATGGGCTTATACCTCCTGCCGGAAGGGACCCATGCTGACTTTGCCAAGGAGTTGTCTAGGTTCTTTTGGGCGGCTAGGGATGGTCACCAGAGATACCATATGGTCATCTCCCAAGTATCTTGGGGGATTGGGGATCCTCGACTCTCGACGCTTTAGTGTGGCGTTGATGTTGAAGTGGGTCTAGCGCATCCTCAGGGATGATGGTGGACTCTGGCTGCAGCTTATCAAGGCCAAGTACCTTCGGGGTCGTCCCCTGCTGGCTTGTGAGCGGTGGGAGGGCTCGCAGTTCTGGAGAGCCATTCGGGAGATTAAGCACTTCATTGGCCTGGGGATCTCATTTGCGGTGGGGGATGGCCAAGGGGTACGGTTCTGGCTGGACCCATGGCTTCTTCCTATTCCATTAGGGGTCTAGTTCCCCGGCCTTTTCGCCATCTCCTCCTCCCCCGCGGCACTTGTGGCGGATATCTTTGATGGCGGCCACTGGAACATCCTGTTCCGTCGCTACCTCAGCGAAGATGAAGCCGCGGACCTCCTGCATCTCCGGGGCTCCCTCCCCGGAAGCTTAGCATCCTCCCCGGATTTGGCCTCGTGGCAGCTGTCGGCCGCGGGGGAATTCTCGGTTAGCTCGGCCTACCGGGCCCTATTCCAGGGACCGGAGCTGTCCTGGACCTCCCCCTTGTGGAAGGCACCCCTTCCACTTAGTATTCGGATTTTCGTTTGGCAGCTGCTGCGGGACAGACTCCCCTCGGGTGTCGAGGTTTCTAAGCGGCAGGGCCCGGGCAACGGCCGGTGTCCCCTATGTGGGACTCCGGAATCCTGTGTCCATATTATGTTCTCTTGCTCGGCTGCGCGTGCGTTATGGTCCTTCGTCCAGGAGGCGTTGGGGCCTGCTTGGCAGGCGCAGGAGCTCGGGGAGTTCTTGCAAACCCAGGCTTACAGGGCCGGAGGAGGGCGCCGCCTCTTCTGGCTCGTGTTTGCGGGCATCTCGTGGACCCTTTGGAACATGCGTAATAAAATGGTGATTGAGAAGGTCTTTCCTTCCCGCGTGACTGACCCAGTTTTTTCTTTTTTGGCCTTCCTACAGCAGTGGTCTCCCCTGGTGCGCCAGCGTGACCGGGCGACCTTCGACGACTTGCTTCGGGCCCTGAGGGCAACGGCGCTTCCCCTCTCGGCCCCGGCCCGGTCGTCCTCGGTGGCATGAGCTTCTGCAGTCGCCGCGTCTTGCCTTTCTCTTTTCTTGTTTGGGCGTGCTTGTGCTGTGGCCCCAGCGTTCTGCCGTACCGTTTCTCTTTTTGCTTGGCTTCGGCCAGTTCGGGTGTTGTATGAACCTTGTCTATGGATGTTGCTTTATTTATAAAGCTGGGCGAAAGCCTATTTCGAGAATTATTATATTATCTTCTCCTCAAAGGTAGCCCAAGCATCATATCATACGTAGGACATAATTCATTAGGTTGGCCATAGTAGAAGTACAATAACTACTATCATGCATGCCATTTTGGCAAAAATCTAACGTGGCACACCAACTAATAAAAAAAAGATAGTCAGAGTATCATAGATAGATACTGTATTATAGCACGTAAAACTATAAATCCTAATGGCAAGTATATCTGGTATACAAAATTTCATAAAAATTCTACAAATCAATAAATATATTATTACTATATGATATAATACATTAGAAACATAGTATTCTACGCATGATACCAGTACTATGACCAGGCTTAAGCTACCAGTTTTAGGATAACATTTGTCTGAATCGTAGCATTAGACAAGCTGCAAAACTAGGACTGCCAGAGAAGTAAAATGGCGTGCATACTACTTAAGCAGAGCGGGTCAATGCCAAAAATGAATAAAAAAAAGAGAGATAAACCAGGTTCAGAGATCATTTTATTTCAAATCCTTCCCCGAAAAAAGATCACGTTAGAAGTGTGATAATTCGGAGTGCGTTTCTAGACCGCACAATCAAATTATACAAGCTGGGTCCTCCATTTTATTTTTTTTAAATCCCTGGCCATTCAATTTGTTGATTATTTTGAAGCGATGTCCTGTTAGGCCTGGAGCTGCGTCACTTGAGGACTGATGTTAGGGCATGTACATAAGTACATTGCAAGAGCGGTAATAGAGACGCTTATTGAGTGGTTACTCTATGTTAATAAGCGCCTATTGAGTGGTTACTCTATGTTAGCCGGTAGCTTGTAGCATTATTTTACAGCAATATTTTAAGCACCGGACTCCTATTTGTGCGTCGATGCCATGAAAACGACCGGAAATGACGTGAAACAGGTTGGGATTAATTTCCTAGGGCCCCTGGATAAGCATAGCCGTACGCTTAAGAGCTACTTCCTCCATTTTGAATTATAGGGCTAATACGTATTTTACAAAAATAGTTTAATCGTAAATTTGGTCTGATTCATATATCATAAAAATTATACCATCGGAAGCGTATTTTGAAATATGAATCTAATTGTATATTTTTTGTTAATAAAGTTTATATTTTGTTGACCAAATTTATGGTTAAACTATTTTCTTGAAATACGTATTTACCTTATAAATCGGAATGGAGATAGTAGGTAACTTTGAACCTGCAGCATGAAGTAGAGTATCAGTGGTGATTAAGAAAAAGGAGTGACAAGTTCACTTCACCTGATGATTCACATGGAGATTTGACGACCCAACTTGTCAAAGAGCGTTTCATCACTACACGATCACACATGGGTTTTGGGGAGAGAGAGGCTCGAACACTTGACCTCAGGATCACTCACGTTATCTAGGTGTTATTGATGCTCCCCCATGGGGCATCCACAAGCGCTAGCAAACGTGGACTGTTGGATCGAGCTCTAAGAGGAAATCCAGACCGTTCCCTTGTGATAAGTCTTTTTTACCCCTGTCAATAGTTAGTTTGTATTCTGCTGTGTGCACTCCATTCCCCACATGCGCACCTCTCAGGCGACGTTGCGTTATTTTAGAACCCAGATTCTCTCGGTCCCATCCGTCAGCCTCGCTGGTATTAATTTTGTGAGATATTTGCTGTGTGCGTGAGGATGTGAGGGGCCAACCCTACCCTTCCACCACGACCGAATCTCCACCCACGCGGCCACGCTTGTCCCCAATCTTTTGCCCCGATAGAAGCCGCAATGGTGAAACCCTAGCCGCCGCCCGCTTCCCACCTTTTCTCCTCCCCATCGCGCCACCGACTCACCGCCCCCGCACGCACGGTCGTCATCCCTGCCCGGCGACCTTGCCACATAGATGAACAAGAAGGCAGACCAGTTCAGGCCGCCACCGTCCTCCATGCCCTTGTCATGCAGCCGCTGCCGCTCGTCGCCCAGGACGCATGGATGAACGAGGAGGCGAATCTGTTCATGCCGTCGCTGTTGTCCATGCCCTCGTCGTGTAGGCCACGGTGCCCACGCAGGAAGGATGCCCTTGCTCGCCAGATTATGGGCTGCGGGATCAACTGATTTGGGCGGCGGCGCCTATAGAGATGACGAGCACGTGGACCCCAAGGTGAACTTCTCCCAATCCCGCTCAGCCTCCAAGCTTGAAAAGTACTCTCCAATGGATCTCTCGTGCTTCAGCTGAAAACTAATTACCTTTTTTTTGAATAAGTTCTGCTAGCAGTTTTGATTAGCATCACGTATTCTTGTCTGGCAGTTGCTTATTAATCTTCCCCTTTTTCTTTTGTTCAGCAGATTACTTCGTTCGCTGTAATGGACTCTTATTTTGATCTCTGAATATTTGTGTGTTACAGCCTCAGTGATTTTCTTCCCCTTCCTAGAAATTGGACATATCAAAAATTTCTCTTCTTTTCTCTCTATTCTAGATTGCTAGATGTATTCATCTTGATGTGATTTATTTTGGCAAGGGCGATTAAGCATGAAGTCACATCACCGAATGAATATTTGCACACTGCATGTTTGTTGTAATTCTCACAAAAGGAGGAGCTAGCACATCCCGCTCAGAGGAGAACGCCATGAAGTCACGTCACCGAATGAATATTTGCACACTACATGTTTGTTGTAATGCTCACAAAAGGAGGAGCACATCCCGCTCAGAGGAGAACGTCTTGTCCATCATCTTAAAAACAAACGACAACAAAATAATCCATAGTGAGCAACTGTCTGCCCCTATCTTCCACTAATCTTTTTGATTTAGTCCCCATATAATCTCTCATTTGTATTTGTCCGTACCTACCAGTGTCGATGAAAAAGCAAGCATGCTGCATGGGAAGATCAGGTAATAATTTTCAGGTTTAAAGTCCATGTTTCTTTCAATTTTGTGGATATTTAGAAAAAAGCAAGAGGGAAATGGCAACTGAACAAATAAGCATGTCAAAATATTCAGAGTGAGTTATTTCTTTCTTTCTCAGACATACTGATGTCTGAATGTTTAATAAATACCAGTTTCTAAAATGTCTCGGCACTGATTTGCTAGCACTTCAAAGGAAAAAAATTGCCGGAATCCATACCTCTGTGCTGGTTTAGGATGGAAGCATTGTAGTTAGTTGAGAACCGCATGTAAGCATTTAGCATATCTTTTACTAAATCTTTAAATTACATAATTCTATAAATCTATAAATAAGTCCAATTACCAATATTTTGTATATCTAGATTTGATGTATATATATTTTGGTCAATTTCCCAAATTGAAGAAGCCAACTTTTCAGAAAGCAATAAGAAAATTATAGACATGTAGCTTTTTCTTTTCTTGGAATATTAAATTTTCTCTAGTGTTAATTCTTTGAGACTGAATGACCTCAGGGCTAAAGTACCATGAGTTTCTATGAAAACTGAAGTGGCTGCAGTATATCATAGATGTTATACCCACAACTCCAAAAGGTTACAAAAATCTAGGTTGTAGGCTCAGCTTTATATATGTAGATGTGTGGATATTTACACCAACGGATAGCTTAAATTGTAATGTGGTAGGTTTTTATGTACTACAAATTAAAACAACAGCTTTCCTTAATCTGTACAGAATAAGAACTAACTATTTGAAATCAATTATAGGAACAAGACCATCCTTGAGCTAAAGAATTAATCTACGTGCAAATGCCAGCTGCAGCTGTTTAGTCCTAAAACTTCCTGCATATGTTGCTAAGTTTTCAGACAACCTACACAAACCACTGCACTTCAAGGCACAATTAGCAAAGCTTAGATCACACCACGCTTGTGTTATATGCACGCTTTCCTACCAGACAATCCATGTTATACTATAATCAATAATTTATTCTCTATACTTTATTTTGCATTGTGTCAATGTACCAAATATTATACTGAAGACCGCTCTTTTTTTGAAAAGGAATCTGTATGAATATTGTTAACTGACGAAACTCTTTTTTTCTTTTGTCAATTCTGAGCCTTTGAAATTACATATATGTAACATCCTCAGTATCGGCCCTATGCAAGTTTTAGCGAAACCCGCCAAACCCGCATAAAAACGATTCAAAGGTGCCCACCAGGCACTTTCGTGCGGGTGGAAAACGAAGTAATAACATTACACAACAGTCCTCGATGGGACCCACAGAACAGATATATATACAACACGACTCCAAGAGTCAAGAATACAGATATACAATACAAAGATCCAAATCACCTTGAAAATGATACAACGTCCGACTACGGACAAGATGCAAATGGGGCTAAGAGCCCTGAAGAATAACCAATGGCGTCCATAACCCTGCCCAGGCCAAGCCGGAAGGGTAACCCTGCTAACGACGTCGATCTCAAAACCTGCTTAAACAAAAGGGGTGCCGACAAAGGGCAAAGGAAAAAGAGAGCGGTCAGTACTGAGGCCAGTACACGGCGAGACTAGAATTCGGCGGTCCTCGCCTACACAGGTATGGTGGACTGCAGCGGCAGCGCAGCATGCACTAAACAACCTATAGAGACTCGATACAACTGGCGGCTATCAGAGAGGGGTAAGAAAGACCTATTCGGAAAATAACCTTATACTACCATCAAACAAACCCATCCTGGTGTTTCCCCCTCGAGACCAAACGAGGAAGTCGACCGAGGAACTCACACCGTTGGCAGTTTTACTCATTCCGTTATAGTTGCGGCAATTACTAGTCAAATATAGGTAGTCATCCTGATAAAATAAGCGGTGGGCAGTTTTATTTATCCATTCCGTTGTAGTTGCGACACTTACTAGTCAAATACAATTAGCATGAGGTAACCCAAAACCCAGCAGTTGTTGGTACTTTTATTTAGCCATTCCGTTGTAGTTGCAATACTTACTAGTCAGATACAATGGTCACAAGCGACAACCCAAACAAGCAATAGTTGGCAGTTTTATTTAGCCATTCCATTATAGTGAAGCTGATTACTAGTCATTATAAAGTCAAATTTATAGCACTACTTTAGTTATAGTTGTCTATGATCGAGATACTGTGCTCCAAGTCGTCCATAACCGCGGACACGGCTTTCAGAAAGTTTTACCCTGCAGGGGTGCACAAATAGCAACACACACTCGATCAACCTCGGAAAAACCAAATCAAAACCCAACGAGGCTTTCACGACAAAGCAATCACAGGATTCAGAAATATTTCAGGGGGCCACCCCATTGAGTACACCCGCAACGAAGTTAGCTGACTCCGAGACGGACTCAAGGTTTGCGCCAGTGGCTGTAAACGACTGGGAACCCAAAACTGGGCTTGTCGATACCGCGAAAACACTCCGCTTACCTAAACAGTACAGTGTGCAGTACCTCGCACAATCGTAAATAAAGCAGTAAAGCATGGCATAAGTACAGGATAGTAAATAAAACCTCAAACTAGTTTGTGGCCCCAAGAAATAAGAATGAATCAAGCTCTGGCTCAGGGGGGTCCCATAATCCTCCCGGATGTGGATAGCGCGAATATTCAAGGAACAGGTATCAAGTACTCGGGGTCCTACGGGACACAAGTGGACGGTTAACAACCAAATAACATCTATTGCCCACCTGTGCCTCTGCTTACCTACTTCAATTTTAGTTGTTAAACAGTAATTAAAGTAAACGATAATGAAAGCCATGATCATCTCCAACCTTAACCATGCGGCAACACTCCAACAACTGTGGTACTGGACGACACGCAACAGCACTTGAGCAAGCGACTACGACGCGCAAGTCCAACTATCTACCAAACAACAGGTAATAGGATGTGTCCAAGGCAATATAAGGTTGCAAGGGATATCACGGATACGGAAACTAGAGCATCGCAACACAGATAGCAATAGATCAACAGGAGGGAATAAATACTATAAAAGTAAGATAGGTAGAAAGGGGGAGATGCTCGCCTGAAAACATTGCCGAGGGTTCATCCGAAGATTGGGGCGAAGCTCACATCAACTCAACGGCCTTATCCGCGAAGAACCAAAACACTAGAATAAACACCGGATGCACTATTTAATACTACGGCAAAAGATCGGGCATGATGCATGTATGATGTATAACATGGCAAAGATGCAATGCAATTAGGCCATATTAAGCGGAACCGGGGTCCCGACAAATATTTAGGTGGTTCATGTTGTTTATCTACCCTGCATTTTAAATGTGGTATTAACATGGCAAAACATAGCATCGGTTCGCTACACCGATTTAAATGGAGCCAATATAAGACTAGAAAAGCCCGCATATGGGCCCCATATTTAATTATATGGTGAATCGACATAATGCCCCCAAACCACAGACAAGTGTGCATGCATGAACAATTTATTATGCAACAAGGCATATATATCATTTAATAAAATAAGGGCTCGGGTTTGGGTTCACACATCGGGGTACGACAGATCTTGGGGTTTCGGGGTTCGGTCTGGGGCTTAGTCTCAGGGTCCGGATCTGGGATTCGGTCTGGGCGGGATCGTTCTCGGGTCTCGGTGTCTTCGGTTCCGAGAGGAAGAACATGGCGTATCCGTGTCGACGACCTTGGCGTTCAGGGAGGAGTTCTCGGTGTCCCGGGTGGAAGGCCTCGAGGGTTCGGGGACGGAGATCTTGACGGGTCCGGGAGGAAGAACTTGGGTTGGCATCGGATCGGTCTTGTGCTCGGATAGAAGTACTTGTCGTCCTCGTGGCGATCTTGATGTGTCGTGGCGTCTTGACACAAACTTGTCCGACTTGTTGTAGAACTTGACGGGCAGCGGCGCAATTTGTCAACTCTTTTTACGGAGGAAGATGGTGGCGCTGAGTGACCCACACAGGTGGTGCACGGGTCAACCTAGGCAGAGATAGATCATTGGCACAACCATGGACATGAGGCGCGAGCGTCAGAGAGGGCCCACACGCAGGAGGGCCTCGGCGTCTTCCGTGGCGAGGGTCGGCCTCCAGCAGGGCCCAGAGAAGGGGTTCCTGTATGAAGGCCCAGTGAAGCACTTGGCTGTATCGGAGACAACAGAAAGCCTCCAGGATGCATGGCCGACGGAGGGTGCACGGCGATGACACGGGAACGCAGAGGCGGCAGCACAGGCGGAGGAAGGCGTCGCGGGACAGGACGCCTGCGAGGTGGTGGGCGACACTGGCTCGCGAAGGAGAGATAGGGGTGGCCGGCAGCGGCAGAAGACGGGGCGCCGGAGGTCGCGAGGAGAGGAGCCGGAGGCGGCCGGACGCGGACGAGGGAGGCCAGCGAGGGGAGGAGCCGGAGACGGCCGGAGCCGGCGAGGACGGAGGCGACCGGCGGGGAGGCGCGGGTCAGCGGCGCTGGCGGCGGGAGACGGCTGCATCGGGATGGGGCCAAGCCAAGCGCAGGCGGAGGCGGCCGACGGAGGAGAGCTCGTGGACGCGGGTCGGGCGAGGCGCCGGTGGCGGGCGAGGACGGCGAGGCCGGCCGGAGAGGAGGGCAACGGGGCGACGGGGCCGGACGGAGAGGAGGGCGACCCGGTGGTGTGCGGGTGTGTGAACAGGGAGGGAGTGGGGCCAGGGGGAAGAGAGAGAGAGGGGGTCGGCCAGGTGGCGTTGGGGGCCCCGCCCAGGTGGGCCTGGTCGGTTGGGGGGGAAGTGGGGAGTGGGGTAGGATGAGGTGGCGATTAGGGAGTGGTGGGAACGAGGTGGCTGTGTGAGGTGGAGGAAGGGGATTGGATGGGGTGAGGTGGAGGGGGGCTGGGTAGGATAGAACCGGGTAGCAAAAGGTTTGGGGAAACTGGGTTAGATAGGGTTTGGTGAGATTGGGTTGGGCCGATCGGGGTGGTAGGCGGCCTGGCTTTTCGGGCCGGGCTGCCTCCCCCGATCAAAACAATTTTATTTTAAAAGAAATATTGTTTATTTTAATTTTAGTAAATGATTTTGTAATTAGTTTTAGACAAACAAAATATCCGGAAAGATCCGGGGGTTTAATTTGAAATAGAAGGAGGGCTAGTTTCAGAAAACAATAGTCTTTCGCAACATAGTTTCAAGTAAAAATAATATGCATGATGATGTCATGATGATGCACAAAACAAAATACCAAGCGATTTTCTAGTAGTGGTTTTTGCGGGATGCCACAATATCCATGGTGACTAAATCATGCATGTTGAATTAAATCACAAATCTGTAGTAGACATGTTAACCACAATCCGATTTGCAAGAGTCAAATATACACTGGTATATGCCAAATTTGCTAGAAATGATGAAGGCTAGGTATACTATGGTGCTTCATAATTGCAAATGTCCATTGTTATATGCTTTGTCATAGAGATCTCAGTTTTCTCTACTTAATGAACTACTTTTGATCATTTAAGTGTGGTTAATTTTCCTCTTCTATTTTTATAAATAACCAATATTTGGTTAATTTATACACTTGTTAGGATTCTACACTAGTGCCCTCTGCCCATTTGCACTTTACTTATTGTCCTGTTTATTAAATGAGGAGTGACCTAAAGATCTAATTTGTTTCTATCTGAGATAGCTTGGAGTCATATTGATTTATAGTTTCTTACTTTGAAGTATCATCCATGACTAATAAGTTTTTGATTTTCTTGAATCAGATTCTGGCTGCAGTTGCACCTAAAGGTTCACATGAAGAAGCCTTTGATGACGCTCCGAACAGGTAAAAATTCCGTGATTTCTAAATGATATGCTTTCAGCTAATATCCGTATTTTAAATTTATACTATTTGTTATTCATGTAATCCAGTTATATAATTAATTTATACCATTCCTACTGTTATTGCAACTTTTTGTTAGGAAATCAGAAGGGGATGAAAATAATTTGCTAGCATATACTTTTTAGAAGATGATACAGTGTACCTATCCACATCGGATGAACGTGAGAGCTATGATATGGATTGGGCGAAGAGAAATCATGCTATGTTTTCTTCTCTTTTTCTATGGTATGGAATGGGCGTGTTTCAGGATAATCTTGTGGCGTGACCTAATAAGATGGTCAGCACCAGGGGATACAAAGCCTCCCTAGATCTGAAATTGATAGAGAAGCCTAGCTCTGCAAGGCATGATGAAGCCCCTTGTGTTCCTATACATGGATATAAACAGTTACTCAAAATTGTATGGTGGCACATGTTATTGGTTGTTCACTATAGCCAAGGTATCATGTACTCCTACTTTGTATGCACTTCTGTTTGAGGGAAAGGATATGAGAACTCTGAATTAGTTCTGGTAGGACTAACTGTTGTTTTCTTATATTATGGTATCTGGTAGGAATAGCTGTTGTTTTTTTATATTTGGTTTCCCATATTCTCCTCCATAATTTCTAAGAACTGGTCCAGAAAACCTCAGCCAATAGGAAATATATATTGTCCTAATACTGATATTAGAACTTTAGGTTTCAGATTGGTGTTTAGGAAGCACCATGTTATTTCATGAAATTAGAATGACAACGAATGTGTTCACTGAGTGACAACTGTGTTTTTATTGATAGGTCCTTCAACTCCTATTTTTATGCAGTCTTAAATGTTCTTTATAAGAATATACTGAATGGTTTCCTACTGGTGTGAGCACTCGCCTATTGTTGAAAATGAGACATGAATAGTAGGGTGATGGGTCATACAAGGTTAGTGTTCCATCCATGGTTTTCGTTCATCATCTATAATTAAAATTGAATGCTATGGTATCATGGTAGTTACAGACATTCCTTTTGTCTTTGCGTGGATTTGAAGGGTCTCTATTCTCTATTCTAAGATTAGATGGCTCCCACATTTTTTCTTCCTTGGAAAGGATTAATCTCTTCTTTGGTGTGTTCTCTTTCATTATTATTTTAACCTTGCATTTTTGTGTTTTCTTGTTCCCGAGAACTATAATTGTTCTCTGTTTATATCTTAACCTTTTGGTACTAGGCAAAGCATGAATCACAATTCTTTTAGAATGGCCAGTGTTTCTTAATTCATTTCCACGCATGATGAGTATGTAGTGTATCCAGAACACTCCTGAACAAATGAACAATCAAATGCCAGGTATTGAAAGCCTGAGAACTACCTAATGATTTCAGCGGACGAATATTCCACGTACCGTGTCAATAAATATACAGAAAAAACTCAGGTTGTGTTTAAATATTGTTTAGAAAAGTTAATTTACTAACGCAGACGCAATACTCCTTCCATAGGATACTCCTAGGACAGTAAATATTACTTTTAGGGCATTACTATGTATTATGCTTCAGGAGCTCACCTGTGTTCAGATATTGTTTAGACACGTACCTTTAGCTGCTACTTGGTCTTATAGTATTCAAGTACTTCTGCTGAACATAACCTATCGTTCGCAATTAAACCAGAACATGCTTTCAGCCTATTCCATATTACTGCACTTCTTACTTTACGAAAGCCACGGCAAGGTTAATTTACTAACCCACGTGCATTATTCCTTCCATAGGATACTCTCAGGATCATCAATATTCTTTTTAGGATATTACTAGATATTGCGCTTCAGCAGCTCGGTGTTTCAAAGGCCGAGTATCATCTTGATTTATGTGAGAATAACGAAGTACATATGACTATCCCGTTCAACACCTCTGTGTTGTGTGGGAAAGCTTCTCCTGTGTACCTCTCAATCAATGGGATAAAATCAAGAAGCTATGAAATAACTGAAGATTCCACATGTCAGAAAGCTATCAAATACATTTTTTCCGAGAAAACGCAAAGGACCTTTGCGTTTCATTGCATTGAACAGGTAGAGTTTTGGTTACATCCTCCTAGGAAACGGGTTACAAGGTGGTCCTATCATCTCAGTGCACATCCCAAGTGGATGGCAAGACTGTAAGCCCATTGGCTCCAGGTCTAGCCCTTTGGCAATTGAATTGGTTGCTTCCTCAAAGCTATCAAATACATTGAGGAAGCAGCCAATTCAATTGTCAGAGATTTAATCTATGCTTGGCTTCTATGCATGAAAGAGATGTATCAATATTTGCTACTTAAACTAAAAAAGGCGGCAGAATACAAATGAAAACTTGCAAAAAGCTGGTTTCTTGCTGTTAGGCATATGTCTTCTTTTTCAGAACAAATCCTCAATATCACAGCTCTCTTTTACTCTGGTGAAGAGGGTCAGATTGATGCGCCCTGGGATAATCTGCTTTCTAACTTTTACGAGATCGGCTCTAGGCTTAAACATGCAAGGGTTGTATTGGAAAAACATTTAGAAAAAATGAGAAGGGCTAGCTTCTCCTAGATGTGCAAACGAGGTATGCTGTTGCCTCTCATTATACTAAGTATCGACTGACCTTCTACTCTTTGTCAGCTCTTTGAATTGTTTCATGCTACACTCAGTTATTTGGTTTGTGTGTGTTCTTGCAGGGAATAGAGAGACAGCTTTGGTAATGACAATCGTTATTGCTGCTTATCAAATATCTATTCCTTGATGCAGTATCTGCTGAGACGGTGCTGCACAGTGCCTATAGGTGCACTATGTGTATTTTTGTTTTGTCACTCCTGTTTTCACTGTGTAATATATCGCAAACAGCATACTGTTATGTTATGCGCACTATGTGTATTTTGCTTCTGTCGCTCATTATGTAATATATCGCAAGTGTGCCTATGAATTTTATGGTATTATAACTCCAATTAGTTTGTAATGTGGCTCCGTCAGAAGATTATGAAAAAGAATAGAGTTTGTGTAGATCCTAAATGCATAAATCAACGGGGTCGTGCGCCAAGGCGCACCCCTAAATCTAGTAGCTATGAGACCTACGCGCTAGCCAACTGCGCCACCACCCCGTTGTACTGTTCAAACGAAACAAAACTTCTTGTATAAAGCAGCAACACGGCAGCGATCTATACAAAGTTACAAACACGCAAGAATTTTTTTGAAAATGTGTTGTGTATTAATCAGGTAATAATGTTTTGGTTACAATCATCCAAGGCCGCTTTTGACACGCAGGTCGACACTGCACCTTGTAAAACACCACCACACAACCGGCTTAACTGGCAAAGGCCATGAGCCACTCTATTACATGATCTATTAATTTTTGAAATAACTATTTGTCGATCAGGAGGCTTCAACAAATTAAATTCCTTCGCTATCAGACAGACTTCTCACCGATCGCAACTATCATCTTTAAATGACTCCAGAATGGATGCACAATCTGTTTCAATTATTATGTTAGAGGTAGAATTTGCCACCACCATTCTTAGACCTTCCAAACAAGCAATTGCTTCTCCCATTGCTGCAGTCTTACAATGATTTATAACATCCCATGCTGAACAAAGAACATTGCCATTATGGTCACGTAGGACTGCACCCCATGCGCCTTTTTCATTCTCACTAATAAAGCTTGCGTCAACATTGCACTTCAACCAACCATCAACAGGTTTCTTCCAAGAAAGTTCCATTTCTCCTCCTTCTAGCTGTAGTGTGACAAGTTTTTCTGAATCTTTATCCATTTTTCCTTTTCCTTTTCTATCCACTACGAGTTTGCCCTTCGCTATTCTCTGCAAAGTAACTAGATAATTTTGTAAGTAACCAATAGAATTTTCAATAGAAGCTTTACCATCACCAAAGATCATATTATTTCTGTGATGCCAAGCCCTCCACCAAATGAACATCATTTTGTCTCTTGTGTCTTTGTTTAATTTTTCTAGCAGCACAAGCACCCACTCATCACCCGTATAAACAAGATCCTTCTCATGTGGTAAATTCCAGCATTCAGCCAGGCCTTCCCTTAATGCCTTTGCTCTTGTACAACTCATAGTAGCATGGTACCTTGTTTCTACATCCATACCACAAATACTACAAGTAGGCAACACATTTGGGAGCCTTCTACTTCTATTAGCTTGAACCGCGAGACTGTTGGTAGCTAGTCTCCAAGTAAAAATCTTTACTTTTGGCGGTACCCGTGAACTCCAGATGGTTTTCCACAAACTTCTATCTCCATTCATACTAGTACTTGTCTTGTTGGTGTCTTATTACGGATATCAAGAGCCAGATTATAGGCACTCCGGACAGTGAACGTACCATTTTTTTCAAGGGTCCATGAGATAAAATCCTCCTCTTCATGATTTGGAAGACGAATTTTAATAATTTCATCAGCGTCATGTGGCATGAAAATTCTCTTAATTGTGTCCTCGTTCCAGGAATGAGCATCTTGGTTAATGATGTCTGCTACTTTTCTCGCTCTTGAATTTGTTATGTTTGTTGTAGCCTTCATATCTCCTCTTGGTATCCAATTATCTCTCCAGATTCTCACCTTCTTTCCATTTTCAATGCGCCATAGAATCCTTTTTTTAGGAGTTTAAGACCGTACATTATTCCTTGCCAACATGGAGATGGGTTTTGGATAAAAGCAGTATCCGTTAATTCTCCAAAAGGGTAATACTTTGCTTTTAATAACCTCGCACAAAGGCTATTCGGATAAGCAATGAGTCGCCATGCTTGTCTAGCTAGCAGAGCTTGGTTAAAAAGATGGATATCTCGAAAACCCATACCTCCTTGTCCCTTTCTTCTTGTTACTTTGTCCCGGCTCATCCAATGCATTCTTCTTCTTTCATTTTCATCTCCCCACCAAAACTCTCTTGTCATTTTCATGAGTTCCTCACATAGACCTTGTGAGAACCTGAATATACTCATAGGATAGGTTGGGATTGCCTATATCACCGAATTTATCAGAACATCCTTAGCACCACTTGACGAGTATTTTTCAGCATAGTCAGAGAACCGCTTTTTAATTTTCTCCTTGACTGGCTGAAATTTTCCATCTTTCATACATCCTTCAGGTACTGGGAGACCAAGGTATTTTTCTTCGAAACCAAAAGTTTGTATGTTCAGGATGGCCGCCACCTCCTGCCCCCTCTCATTTGTACATTTATTCCCCAGCAACAAATAACACTTACCCGGGTTAAGTAGTTGCCCAGTCGCTTTTTCATATCTATTTAGAACTGTCTTTACTTTAGTTGCTTGGTCCACGCTAGCCTCAAAAAACAAGAGGCTATCATCGGCAAAGAGCAAGTGTGATATTCCCGGGCTGCGCCTACATACCTTTCTTTTATTTGCCCAGCATCAATATCATTCTGTAATAATCTTGATAACCCATCAGCCACAAATAAAAATAGATAGGGTGATAGAGGATCCCCTGCTGGAGACCTCTAGTTGGCGTGAACTTTTCTAGAATATTTCCATTAAAGCGAACTGAATATGTAACCGTTTTAACACGGGTCATAACCCATGTTACCCATTGATTCGCAAAGCCTAGCTTTTTAAGGATTTCTTCAAGATATTTCCAGTCCATTCTGTCATAGGCTTTGGCAAGATCCAATTTTTGTAACTGCAGAACTTTCCTTTCCCATCTGTGCTTTTCCGTAGCGAGTGAATGCATTCAAAAGCTATGAGTGCATTGTAACACGCAAGAATTCATTGAATGTGCCTATGCTGTGACGATTTTCCAAATCCTTCGAAGCTAAAAAGAACGTCCTGAACAGCTGGATGACAGACTTAAGAGCATCTCCACTCGTCTACCAGGAGGCCGATCTGGACGCTGAATTTCAGTCCAGACGCCGAAAATTGGCCCAGTCGCGTACCCAAGGACCTGTTTTCGGCCGGATTTGTACCAATTTTGGTCCGGACTACCCAGGCCGAACCCAGGTTTCCGGGTACGCCCTGGGAATGCCGGACTCAGCGAATTCGGCGGAAAAAAACGAAGCGGCGCGTGGACCTGCCGAGTCAGTGATGGAAGCCGAGTCGTCGTCATTCTCGGAACCACGCAGCAACCGCCAGACATTAACTGCCCGTCGCATCGGCCACGCGTCGCCGATTTACGGCGTCACCGTCGCTGCCTCTGCTCCCGCGACGACCGGCGGACACTAACTTCCCGACGTTTCTTCTTTTCCCGCCCTCGCCGCTACACCCCTCCCGCCCTCGCCGCCCACCTCGGCCTTTATAAGTCGTACCTCTCGCCGGAGATCTTCACACTCTCTCACAGCTTCCCCACCCACAAACCCAAACTCCGACAAACCCTCCCTCACTGTTTCCCCTTCCCAGCCATGGCCGAACGATACCTCGGCGACGCCGCTGCGGCGAACGGCTTCGGCCGGCGCACCCTCCAGGCCTGGGAGGCGCGCATGTTGTACGACGCCGGTTATATGGCGCCACCGGACACGCGGATGCCTCCGGGGTAGAAGCTGAGCGCCGACGGCATCCCTATCCCGCCGGCGCCGACGCCGGACGATGTGCAAGAGTACATTGGCGGCATGGACGACCCCTCCGAAGCCGAGTCCACCGACAACCTCCTATACTGGGAGCAGTTCTTCGCAGACCGGCGCGAACAGGAGCTCGCCCGCCACGAGGGGCCGCCGAACGAGTCGCCGCCGAAGCGCAACAACTCGGCTGGCCGCCGGCGTTGGTGGAGCGCGCCAGGCCGGACGCTCGCGGCGGTGATGGAGCACATCAACCGCGGGAACACGCCGCGGCTCGGCTTTCCGCGCACACCGACGCCGGCGGCCAGGTCGGGTCGGCGGCCTCCGGCGAACTGGACGCCGAGGAGGATGGCGAGCATGAGCTCGTCCTCCTCCGCGTCGGCGTCCCACTCCTCCGGCTCGGCACCGTTGCGCACGCCGACAGCAGTCAAGCGCGAAGCGGTCTCGCCTGTGCGCTCGCCGCCGCGAACGCGCTCGAGCAGCATTGTCATCGGCGAGCCCCGGATAACGGCGCCGCCAACCGGCCACCTGCATCTCCACCGCCCCAAGACAGAAGACTCGGCGCCGGCCGAAGACGCCGCCTTGAAGATGGCGTTGGAGCAGTCGCTCCGCGACACGGCGCCGCAGCCGCCGCCGGTGGAGCCCTCCTCGCCGGACATCCTGGAGTGGTCCAGGATGGACTGAGAGAAGGCGGAGCGGCAGCGCATCCTCGGCCTGCAGCAGCAGGCCGAGGAGCAGGCCGCCCGGCGTCGGGCGTTGTCTGGGCGTGAGCTCGCCTACCAGGGCGCCCCACTCTACGTCCTCGACGACGACGAGAACGAAGGCTCGTCCTACCAGCCCTGTAGGTGTGGCGACCCAGGCCAGGGGAGCTCCCGCCAGAACCAGCCGCCGAGCGACGACGACGACGGCGGCGAGGATGACGGCCGCGCCGACCCCGGCTACACGGCATTCTACAGAAACTTCGGCCTGTAGAACGGCGAAGTCACCGGTGGAAGCCATGGCGGTGGCTTTTTTTAAGTTTATTATGTATCAGTTTAGTTAAATTTGATGTAATCCGCCTATATTCGCCCAACTTAATGAAATTCGCCCATCGTTAATGAATTTTAGCCGAACTTGGGAACTCGGCCTGGGTACGCGAGTGGGAAATTGGGCGTATCCAGGCTGAAAACTAGTTTCGTCCGACCAAAAAAGGTCTGATTTTCGATCTGGGTTCGGCCAACGAGTGGAGATGCTCTAATACAGCTACAGAAATAAGATAAATGGGTGTGCTGCTTTCCGATCTTAATTACCTGCTTCATACTCGCAACGGGCTACGCATTAACAAATCATAACAACTGCAACAGTTTAACAATGACATAGCTAACTGCTGCCATTTCAGTTGTACTTGAGTAATTCAGAAAACCTAATGGCTAACTCAGCCCAGGCCAACCACAGCCGACTGGATTCAAGCAAAGAACTCCCAACAAACTAGACTCTTGGAGGAAGCAACAATCTTGTGTTTCTCAAAGAAAGCCGTACGAGGTTTTGCTAGCATACATTTACAGTACATACTTTTTTTGAAACAGGACTTTTACAGTACATACTAATATTGACACAAAATCACTAGATCATAAAAATGAATATATCTAAACATGTTTTAGTGCTAGATACATCTAATCCAATGACGATTAATATGGATTGGAGGAAGTATGTGATATTACGCTGTTACACACCACTCCACACCTTGTCGAAAGGAGAGCACGTTATTCTCCACTCTACATGCCTCATTTTGTGATTCCTCATTGGGAGCTTGCATTTCTGGAGATCGAACTACCGAAGGAGATCAGTCTGTATCATGTGATTGCACAACAGGGACAACGGTAGCGGCTTTTCACGGTATCCTCTGAAGCCCGAGAACTTCGCTGTAGATCTTCCTTTTCTTCAGGTTTGTATTGCAGCGGGCATGGGGATCCAACACTCTGTCATTCAGAAACAAGAATTAAGGCTAGATTGTTCCACTGGCCAGGTGTTCGTCATTGTGTCTGACCACACCTGGAAATATGATACAGTAACTACCATTACCTATAAATATGGTAACTTATATACCAAACTTACAGGCCATCCATTGATAGGACCAATCGCGTATACAAGAAAACTCAGGATTTACAATCCTCTTTTTGCCCAGCCTAATCCAAATTTGCATTGCTGGGTGAATATCTTTGAAATCTTCCCTTCAAAGAAGAGAGTACATAATCTGGTTCGTTGAAATTAGCTCCTAAACATTATCACCGATGATTTTCAACTGAACAATTGTAAATAAACATAATCAAAATCAAGTAGAAGTTAACCCAACCTCAATTTTCGTATGTAGTCTGGCAGTTGAAGGATCTGACAGTAAGGTTTTACACTAGACTTCACCCCTGCACATGTTACTTGTCCCTCTGTATCTGAGCAATGCCCAGGAGCAATGCCATGGGAACTCTCCCCAGATTCCTATCAACAAACTGATTGTAGAACAGTTTGCGCAGGAGCAATGCCATGGGAAATCTCCTCAAACTCATATCAACAAACTCGCTGTAGAACAGATCTTCTAGGCTATGGAGCCCTCAGCATTCTGCCATTACAAACAGATTTTGTCCAATACAGTTATGAGCCTATGAGACAAGCATTTTAAGTTTGTTAGATACAAGATGAAGTAAACCAAACCAATAATTATTTAGCAATCCATTAGGAAAACTCAAAGCTGTCAGCAAATATAGGGAATTAAGTTTGACAGGTTAGAATTATGAACAAACACTTGATTAACAATTGATTAAGTACTAGTACCATGTACAAAAAAGATAAATATCTAATGATTATTTTACTCCAGTACAGGGAAAAAACAGGTTATGATCTTGTAATTTGTCTAAAGATAGCTGGGGAAAAGCATACATAATTGAAGTTCTTGGTTACCAGAAACATGACAGCCAAAGGAGAGATAAGAGTGACCCATTCCATTCTCTTCTTTTGTTCTTTCTTTTTTTGACTTACATTCTCTTCCTTTCCATGTGTCTGATGTGGCATCCCGCAAAACCACTACTAGAAAATCGCGTTGAATTTGTGCATTGCATCGTCATCATCAGGCATTGTTTGTATAAAACTATTTCGCAAAGCCCGGTTTTGTTTTCCAAACGCCCCATCTTATTCCAACACCGAAAACCGGGTCCCCGGAATATTTTGTTTTGTCCGCTGTCGGATTGCAAAAGCGCGGTTTAAAAATAAATAATTTAATAATTGTTTAGTGGGGGCAGCCGAACGGGCCAAATCGACCCGAACGACCGCCCCAGGATTTAAATCGGTCCACCCCAAACCTGCCCCTCTAATTCCTAAACCTACCCAACTTCCTACCCACCCTTGCCTCCACCTCACCCTGGCCACTCACACGTTGCCACCTCACCCCTCCCCAAATCCCCACCAACCATCAACTGCCACCTAGACTAAACCACCTCCCCCCTCTCTCTCCTCTCAACCCAACTCACCCCACCCAGCCCCACACGCTACTCACGCACACAGCCGCCCCATCTGACCCGCCCGCCCCTGCCCCGGTCCCGCTCGCAGCCAGCCACTCCCTCCCTCCAAAACCGACCCAGCTCCCACCTCCCCCAGACCAACCTCCCCCTGGACCTGGTCCACTCTCCCCTGACCCACGCCCCGACCCCACCCTGCAGCCACGCTCTCCCCCTGGCCACCTACCGACCGCACCCGCGCCCCTGGCCCACCGCGGGACTCACCCTGGGCCCCACGTCCCCAGTCGGCGCCCACCTGCCCTGTTCCTCTTCTCCACCAGCCCCGCGCCGCGTGCTCCCCTCCCCTCCTCTGGCTCGCTGCTCCCCGCCGCCCCTGCAGCTCTCCCCTCGCCGCCGGCGTGCCCCCACCCGCCTCCTTCCACCGCCCTGCGCCGCCACGCTCAGCTCCTCCCCTCCCCCTCCCTGCAGCCCTCGCCTGGCCCTCTCCTCCCCGACCTCGCCGCTCACCCCCGCGAGCTCGCCGCCGCCTGCTCCCTCCGACGAACCGCCCGCGACCCCGCCATGAGCCGCGTTCGCCGCCCCAGACCGCTCTTCCCGACCTCTCCTCCGCCTCCGCGCGTTCGCCCGTCCCCGTCCACCTCGCCCGCAGTCCGCACCCGGCGTCCTTCCGATGACGCGGTGGCGCGCCTCGGCTCCCCTCCGGCGAGCCTGCGTCGCCAGCCCTTCCTCCCTCGTCGCTCCGCCCGCCCAGCCGGCCAGCGCGCCGCGTGCCTCGCCATCCTCCGTATCGGGCCGTCCCACCTCGCCGGCCGTCGTCCCGCGCGGTCCTTCACCGCCAAGCGGAGCTCCGCCCGACGCGGCCGTCCCTCCCCGCCGCTGCTCCTGGCCGCCCGTGTTCCTCTGCAACGCGTGCTGCCGAGCCGCCCCGGCCATGACCTCCCCTGACAAGTGCATGCCTTCCTGCAAGTTCAACACCGAGCTCTTTCTCTGGGACCCTCATGGCCGCCTTCCCGTACTTCAAGACCGACCTCGACAAACAACTGGTGTTGTTCCGTGAATTCCAACACCGACAAAAGGCGGACAACAAGATCCGAGGTCCGCGTCATGGGACGCAAGCCGTCCTACCCGCTCCACCGCCCCGAGACCGTCACTAGAAGGTGAACGCCAAGGCCCGAACCCGGTGGTTTTGCCGACCATCGACAAGATCGGCCACACGGATTCGAGTACCCGATGCCGATCCGAAGATCGATCCCGCGCCGGCCGAGAACCCGGCGAGAACCACGACGGGTACCTCGAGTTCTCCATCGAGGACACCAAGGCCGACACGGAACCAAGGCGTCAAGCACTTCACCGGACGACAAGATCCGCATCACGGACGCACTCGAACGCCAAGGTCTAACCCTGACGCCAAGACAGATCCGAACACCGAGAACTTTCCAACGCCAAGGCGAACCTGAAGCCGCCAAGATCGCCACCGGATACGCGAAGTACTTCGTCCCGGAACGACAAGATCTACCCCCGATATCCGATAACGCTCCCGCCGCGACCGAACCGTCGAACCCTGGACCCTGACCCCGGACCCCGGAACCCCGGATCCGTCGAACCCTGAGACCGACCCCGAACCCCGGAACCCCAAGACCGTCGAGACCCTCAATGTGTGAACCCCTTCCCGACACCCTATTTTATAACATAAGACAACTTGTCGCATAATAATTGTCTTGCATGCATGATCATGTGGTTTGGGGGCCTTATGCCGATTCACCTAATAATTAAACATGGGGTCCATATGCGGGCAAATTTAGTCTCATATTGGCCTCATTTAAACGGGTGTAGCGAACCGGTATCTTATCTTGCCTTGTTTTAACAACATTTAACTTGCGGGGGTTTTAAATAACTTGAACAATATAATCAATTGTCGGGACCCCGGTTCCGCTTAATATGACCTAATTGCATTGCACCTTTGCCATGCCATACATCATACATGCATCATGCCGATCTTTTGCCGTTGTATTAAATATTACATCCGATGTTTATTCTAGTGTTTTGCTTCTTCGTGGATAAGGCCGTTGAGTTGATGTGAGCTTCGCCCCGTTCTTCGGATGAACTCTTCGACAATGTTTTCAGGCGAGCATCTCCCCCTTTCTACCTATCTTACTTTCATAGTCTTTATTCCCCTCCTGTTGATCTATTGCTATCTGTGTTGCGATGCTTTAGCTTCCGTACCTGTGATGTCCCCTGCAGCCTTATATTGCCATGGCCACTTCCCATTACCTGTTGTTTGGTAGATAGTTGGACTTGCGCGTCGTAGTTGCTTGCTCAAGTGCTGATGTGTGTCGTCATATGCCACGGTTGCTGATGTATTGCCGCATGTTGAGGTTGGAGATGATTCTAGTTTTACTTATCGTCACTTTAATTTCTGTTTAACAACTAAAATTGAAATAAGCAGAGGCATCGGTGGGTGATAGAAAATATTTGGTTTCCGAACGCCCACTTGTGTCCCGTAAGACCCCGAGTACTTGATACCTGTTCCTTGATTTATCGCGCTATCCACATCCGGGAGGTATATGGGACCCCCGAGCCGAGCTTGATTCTTTTATTTGGGGCCACAACTAGTTCGAGGTTTTATTTACGATCCTGTACTTATGCCATGCTACTTTCGTATTTAAATTGTGCGAGATAGCACATCGTACTGTTTAGGAAGCGGAGTGATTACGCAGTATCGACACCCCAGTTTCGGGTTCCCGCATGTACCATTGACGCAAACCTTGAGTCCGTCTTGAAGCTTGCTTACTTGCTATGGTGTACTCAAGGGTGGCCCCGAAATATTTCTGAATCCTGTGATTGTTCGTCGTGAAAGCCTCGTTGGGTTTTGATTTGGTTTTTCCGAGGTTGATCGAGCGTTGTTATTGGTGCACCCCGCCGGGTAAAACTTTCTCAAAGCCGTGTCCGCGGATATGGACGACTTGGAGCAAGATTCTCGATCATAGACAAGCATAACTAAAGTTTATATGCTATAAATTTGACTTATAATGACTAGTAATCAGCTTCACTATAACGGAATGGCTAATTAATACGCCCACAATTGCTTGTTTGGTTGTCGCCATACAATTGTATCCGACTAGTAAGTATTGCAACTACAACGAAATGGCTGAATAAAAGTACCAACAACCGCTGGGTTATGGGTTTATCTCATGCTACCAGATTCGATTAGTAATTGACGCAACTATAACGGAATGGTTAACTGAAATTGCCCATCGCTTACTTTATCGGGATGATTATCTAAACCCGACTAGTAATTGCTGCAACAATAACTAATAATAAGTAAAACTGCCAGCGGTGTGAGTTCCTCGGTTGACTTCCTCGTTTGGTTTCGAGGGGAAACACCAGGATGGGTTTGTTTGGGGCTAGCTTCGTGTTGGATCCGTTAGGTCTTTCTCACCCCTCCGATCACCGCTTGTATCGAGTCTCTATAGGTTGTTTAGTGCATGCCGCCGCTGCCGCTTCAGTCCACCATACCTATGTGGGCGAGGACGGCCGAATTCTAGTCTCGCCGTGCACTGGCCTCGATCGACGCTCCTCTTTTTCCTTTGCCCTTCGGCACCCCTTTGTTTAAGAAGGTTTTGAGATCGACGCCGTTAGTGGTTACCCTTCCGGCTTGGCACAGGTGGTTATGGACGCCATTGGTTATTCTTCAGGGCTCTTAGCCCCATTTGCATCTTGTCCGTAGTCGGACGCTCCATCGTTTTCAAGGTGATTTGGATCTTTGTACCGTATATTTGTATTCTTGACTCATTGAGTCGCTATTATATATATATCTGTTCTGTGGGTCCCATCGAGGACTGTTGTGTAATGTTATTACTTCGTTTTCCACCCGCACGAAAGTGCCTGGTGGGCACCTTTGAATCGTTTCTATGCGGGTTTGGGCGAATTTTGTTCAAACTTGCATAGGTCCGATTATGAGGGTGTTACAGAGTGGTATCGAGCTCGGCGAGCGATACCCCACAAGTCCAAATTGTAGGATAACCTAGCTAACGGTCAAGTAGAAGTGTCAAAACTATTTTTGAAAATCGGTTGGATAGTTACGGCTAGGTCTGATTTTACTCCCTCTCCCTGCTCTCCTCTTACCTCTACGTGTTTTGAATCCACCCTTATCTTTTCTTCGAGTCCAGGATTTCTCGTGGTTGGGTTTCCGTCGTACCTTCAGGGTTTCGCTTCCTCTTCTGATAACGGTGTCCTACCACCCGGTGTTCGAGCTGCCTGAGAAATCCGTCTACGGTGTTACCATTCTGTGTTCCTTGTTTGTGCTATCCGGTGTTTTCCAACGCGACGATATCCTCTACGCCAGATCCGATGCGGAGTCTGCATCACTCCTTTGTTCCCGAACCTCGCTTGTCGAGAACTTCAGTCTAATTCCGAGAGTTGGTTGCATAACCCGCCTATTCGTGTGCGGAGTAATGGTTTGGGTGCGCGATGGACTGATCACCATCCGACTACTCTTATCATTCGCTCTTGTACATCGAATCAGTGGATCCAGCAACTCTACTCCGACCACGGAAGTTAGGGGTGGCTTTATTCGTTGGTACCTCTACCTTCGACCTGTTGTTCCCGGAGTGTTCTCGCGACGATCAGGATCAATGACCCTTGTTAGTGGTGTCGCGAGGATCTACATGAAGCGAGAAGATTCAGATCGCCGGCCTTCCTTCCGGTACCATGAGGCGGATCTCGAGGGCGAGATCCATTGTTAGTGGTGTCGAATTGTGGCATCCCGCAAAACCACTACTAGAAAATCGCGTTGAATTTGTGCATTGCATCGTCATCATCAGGCATTGTTTGTATAAAACTATTTCGCAAAGCCCGTTTTGTTTTCTAAACGCCCCATCTTATTCAAACACCGAAAACCGGGTCCCCGGAATATTTTGTTTTGTCCGCTGTCGGATTGCAAAAGCGCGGTTTGAAAATAAATAATTTAATAATTGTTTAGTGGGGGCAGCCGAACGGGCCAAATCGACCCGAACGACCGCCCCAGGATTTAAATCGGTCCACCCCAAACCTGCCCCTCTAATTCCTAAACCTACCCAACTTCCTACCCACCCTTGCCTCCACCTCACCCTGGCCACTCACACGTTGCCACCTCACCCCTCCCCAAATCCCCACCAACCATCAACTGCCACCTAGACTAAACCACCTCCCCCCTCTCTCTCCTCTCAACCCAACTCACCCCACCCAGCCCCACACGCTACTCACGCACACAGCCCCATCCACCGCCCTGCCGCCCCGCCTGCAGCCCGCCACTCCTCCCTCCAAACCGACCAGCTCCCACCTCCTGCACCAACCTCCTGGACCTGGTCCACTCTCCCGACCCACGCCCGACCCCACCCCTGCCCACGCCTCCCCCCAGCCACCTACCGACTGCACCTGGCCCACCAGGACTCACCCAGGCCCCACGTCCCAGCCGCGCCCACCTGCCTGTTCCTCTTCCACCAGCCGCCGGCTCCCTCCTCCTCGGCTCGCTCCCCCGCCGCCCCTGCAGCTCTCCCCTCGCCGCCGGCGTGCCCCACCCGCCTCCTTCCACCGCCCGCCACGCCAGCCTCCTCCTCCCTCCCTGCAGCCCTCGCCGCCTGGCCCTCTCCTCCCCGACCGCTCACCCCATGAGCTCGCCGCTGCTCCCTCCGACGAACCGCCCATGACCCGCCCGCATGAGCCCTGCGTTCGCCCCCAGACCGCTCTTCCTCGACCTCTCCTCCGCCTCAGCGTTCGCCCGTCCCGTCCACCTCGCCAGGCTCGCACCCGGCGTCCGACGACGGTGGCCCACGCCTCGGCCCCTCCGCGAGCCTCGCGCTGCCAGCCCCTTCCTCCCTCGCTCCGCCAAAGCAACTGCCCAAGCGCGTGCGCCTCGCCATCCTCCGTATCGGGCCGTCCCACCTCGCCGGCCGTCCTCCCGCGCGGTCCTTCACCGCCAAGCGGAGCTCCGCCCGACGCGGCCGTCCCTCCCCGCCGCTGCTCCTGGCCGCCCGTGTTCCTCTGCAACGCGTGCTGCCGAGCCGCCCCGGCCATGACCTCCCCTGACAAGTGCATGCCTTCCTGCAAGTTCAACACCGAGCTCTTTCTCTGGGACCCTCATGGCCGCCTTCCCGTACTTCAAGACCGACACGACAAACAACTGGTGTTGTTCCGTGAATTCCAACACCGACAAAAGGCGGACAACAAGATCCGAGGTCCGCGTCATGGGACGCAAGCCGTCCTACCCGCTCCACCGCCCCGAGACCGTCACTAGAAGGTGAACGCCAAGGCCCGAACCCGGTGGTTTTTGCTGGACCATCGACAAGATCGGCCACACGGATTCGAGTACCCCGATGCCTGATCCGAAGATCGATCCCGGCGCCGAAGCCGAGAACCCCGACGAGAACCACGACACGGGTACCTCGAGTTCTCCATCGAGGACACCAAGGCCGTCGACACGGAACCGAAGGCCGTCAAGCACTTCACCCCGGACGACAAGATCCGCATCACGGACGCACCTCGGACGCCAAGGTCTAACCCTCGGACGCCAAGACCGATCCGGAACACCGAGAACTTTCCCCTGAACGCCAAGGCCGAACCTGAAGCCGCCAAGATCGCCACCGGATACGCGAAGTACTTCGTCCCGGAACGACAAGATCTACCCCCGATATCCGATAACGCTCCCGCCGCGACCGAACCGTCGAACCCTGGACCCTGACCCCGGACCCCGGAACCCCGGATCCGTCGAACCCTGAGACCGACCCCGAACCCCGGAACCCCAAGACCGTCGAGACCCTCAATGTGTGAACCCCTTCCCGACACCCTATTTTATAACATAAGACAACTTGTCGCATAATAATTGTCTTGCATGCATGATCATGTGGTTTGGGGGCCTTATGCCGATTCACCTAATAATTAAACATGGGGTCCATATGCGGGCAAATTTAGTCTCATATTGGCCTCATTTAAACGGGTGTAGCGAACCGGTATCTTATCTTGCCTTGTTTTAACAACATTTAACTTGCGGGGGTTTTAAATAACTTGAACAATATAATCAATTGTCGGGACCCCGGTTCCGCTTAATATGACCTAATTGCATTGCACCTTTGCCATGCCATACATCATACATGCATCATGCCGATCTTTTGCCGTTGTATTAAATATTACATCCGGTGTTTATTCTAGTGTTTTGCTTCTTCGCGGATAAGGCCGTTGAGTTGATGTGAGCTTCGCCCCGTTCTTCGGATGAACTCTTCGACAATGTTTTCAGGCGAGCATCTCCCCCTTTCTACCTATCTTACTTTCATAGTCTTTATTCCCCTCATGTTGATCTATTGCTATCTGTGTTGTGATGCTTTAGCTTCCGTACCTGTGATATCCCCTGCAGCCTTATATTGCCATGGCCACTTCCCATTACCTGTTGTTTGGTAGATAGTTGGACTTGCGCGTCGTAGTTGCTTGCTCAAGTGCTGATGTGTGTCGTCATATGCCACAGTTGCTGATGTATTGCCGCATGTTGATGTTGGAGATGATTCTAGTTTTACTTATCGTCACTTTAATTTCTGTTTAACAACTAAAATTGAAATAAGCAGAGGCATCGGTGGGTGATAGAAAATATTTGGTTTCCGAACGCCCACTTGTGTCCCGTAAGACCCCGAGTACTTGATACCTGTTCCTTGATTTATCGCGCTATCCACATCCGGGAGGTATATGGGACCCCCCTGAGCCAGAGCTTGATTCAGTCTTATTTCTTGGGGCCACAACTAGTTTGAGGTTTTATTTACGATCCTGTACTTATGCCATGCTACTTTCTGTATTTAAATTGTGCGACAGATAGCACACTGTACTGTTTAGGAAGCGGAGTGATTACGCGGTATCGACACCCCGAGTTTTCGGGTTCCCAGTCGCTTACAGCCATTGACGCAAACCTTGAGTCCGTCTCGAAGCTTGCTTACTGCTATGGGTGTACTCAAGGGTGGCCTCTGAAATATTTCTGAATCCTGTGATTGTTCAGTCGTGAAAGCCTCGTTGGGTTTTGATTTGGTTTTTCCGAGGTTGATCGAGCGTGTGTTGCTATTGGTGCACCCCGGCCGGGTAAAACTTTCTGAAAGCCGTGTCCGCGGATATGGACGACTTGGAGCACAGTATCTCGATCATAGACAAGCATAACTAAAGTTTATCTGCTATAAATTTGACTTATAATGACTAGTAATCAGCTTCACTATAACGAAATGGCTAATTAATACTGCCCACAATTGCTTGTTTGGTTGTCGCTTGCGACAATTGTATCTGACTAGTAAGTATTGCAACTACAACGAAATGGCTGAATAAAAGTACCAACAACTGCTGGGTTATGGGTTTATCTCATGCTACCTGTATCTGATTAGTAATTGACGCAACTATAACGGAATGGTTAACTAAAATTGCCCACTGCTTACTTTATCAGGATGATTATCTAAACCTGACTAGTAATTGCTGCAACAATAACTGAATAAGTAAAACTGCCAACTGTGTGAGTTCCTCGGTTGACTTCCTCGTTTGGTCTCGAGGGGGAAACACCAGGATGGGTTTGTTTGGTGCTAGCTTCAGGTTGGATCCGGTTAGGTCTTTCTCACCCCCTCTGATCACCGCCAGTTGTATCGAGTCTCTATAGGTTGTTTAGTGCATGCTGCCGCTGCCGCTCAGTCCACCATACCTATGTAGGCGAGGACCGCCGAATTCTAGTCTCGCCGTGTACTGGCCTCAGTACTGACGCTCCTCTTTTTTTTTCCTTTGCCCTTTGTCGGCACCCCTTTGTTTAAGAAGGTTTTGCGATCGATGTCGTTAGCAGGGTTACCCTTCCGGCTTGGCCTGGGCAGGGTTATGGACGCCATTGGTTATTCTTCAGGGCTCTTAGCCCCATTTGCATCTTGTCCGTAGTCGGACGCTCCATCGTTTTCAAGGTGATTTGGATCTTTGTACCGTATATTTGTATTCTTGACTCATTGAGTCGCTGTTATATATATCTGTTCTGTGGGTCCCATCGAGGACTGTTGTGTAATGTTATTACTTCGTTTTCCACCCGCACGAAAGTGCCTGGTGGGCACCTTTGAATCGTTTCTATGCGGGTTTGGGCGAATTTTGTTCAAACTTGCATAGGTCCGATTCTGAGGGTGTTACATCTGAGTTAGGTGACAAAGGAGAACTAAGAAATATGAGCGATTTAATAAGTACAGCGACCTAAAGATACATCTTCTAAGTTGAAGCCCCTAGCAGCTTCAGGAATATACAGCTCGTGAGCATGGAAAAGATTGAACCAAACCGTGTAAATGAAAAGGTTTGCATTCTGTGGCACGAAATATAATTCAGATAAGAGACAGAGTAAAGACATCATCAGGTTGAAATACATGCAATTTTCAAAACGTTTGTAGCTGAGAAATCTATCGAGTGGGATTAACAAAACCATTTGCTGACTTAAGAGAAACAGACAATTAGGAGGATAATCCCGTAATGTAAGCACGGGTGGGTGTTCGAGCGACCGTTTTGTGGCGCTTGATCAGCTGTAAAAACTATTTCTCTCTATCTTAATACATAGATTCACAGATATCCTGCGAATTCTCAAAAAAAGAGAAACAAACAATTGTGATTAAGGACATGTTGCTAACTTCCATAGATGATGATAACAAGATGGTAACATCACACCATACCATGGCCGCCAAAGCAGAAACGAGGTACCACATCCAACGAAAGGCTAACAAGAAGAAACTAACAAATCTCTATACCTTAAGGCCCCGTTCGCTTCACGGGAGAAGTGGAGGATTTTCACAGGTTTCTGTTCCTACGGGAAGTTTTCCCATGGTCGCGTTCGTTTCGTAGGAATAGCCCGATCGATTCCTTGGGAACATTTCGCTAGCCTGTACTTTTTAAGGGAAATGAAACATCCAGTAAGACCTCATGTTTTCGCTGAGGCCCGAGGCAACCTCTGCCATGTAGCTAGATTAGTGGGCCCTCTGTCACAGTACGATGGGAGAGAGAGCAATCAAGCACAACAAAAAATTACATATCTATGGAGTGGCCCGAACGCCCATGGCTCAGCCGTTTCCTTTGTTTCGTATTCCTCCGGTTTACAGCTGCAGCATATCCCTGTTCCTTTGGAGTCTTTGGTTCCTATGTTTTCTAGCCCTGAAAACCGAACGGAGCCTAAGATGAGACAATAGGAAGGAAAAGCATGCAGAAGTGCAGTTCTTGCTTACCAAAGAAGAAAAAGGTGAGGGATTGGGATTCCACTCTCTTCCTTTCCATGTGTGCCTGAATTAGGTGACCAATGGCCCACTGAACAGTTTAATAAATGCAGAAACCTGAAATCGTAATGGCAAGATCATAAGACATCCTCTAAGTTGAATAGCCCAAGCAGATTCAGGAATATACAGGCGTGAGCAGGGAATAGACTGAACTACAGACATGAACCCAAGCAGATTCAGGTATATACAGACGTGAGCAGGGAATAGACTGTACTGAACCTCACAAATGAAAAGGTTCAGGTTCCATAGCACCAAATATAGTGGGATTTTTCAGAGCCAAGACAGCATAAGCTGAAATGTGAAATCCAAGCAATTCCACAACATTATCAGCAGAGAAATCTATCTAGTCATATAAACCAACTATTTGCTGAATTAAGAGAAACAGCAGACGACAGCTTTAAAGAACATTTTGCTGAGTTCTCATAGATGATGATAACAAGATGGTAACATCAAATCCTACATCACAACACTGCCACCACAGCACAAAGGAGAAATCTTCCTACCACGTCTTCACACCTCGAGATCAGACACTAGATAGATTTCCTAACACAGCTAAGCAAGAAGCGGCCTAGGCCCTCTCGCCACGGATGCGGCGTGCAAGCTGGATGTCCTTGGGCATGATGGTGACGCGCTTGGCGTGGATGGCGCAGAGGTTGGTGTCCTCGAAGAGACCGACGAGGTAGGCCTCGGCGGCCTCTGCAGGGTTAGCGTCCACTTGGCCAGCCCAAAGACTTACTTATGCGTTACGGGCGTTTATGCGCCACAGCAACAATAAGAAGAGGCACCCATCCCAAAAGCGGACTGAAAGGAGGAAGGAATCTCCCTTATAAGCTGGGTGTGGCCTCCTCCCGTGGCGGTGGGACTAAACCAAGCAGCTTCCACCAGTCAGAGGGGTCCTCACATCCCATCCCGAGAAGCCCCAGAAGGCATGGCGATGCTAGCTCGATACCAGATGTTAGCGTCCACTTTGGCAGCCAAAGACTCAGCCCACGCTCGACGTTCACGCTCACAGCCCAACAATAAGAAGAGAGCCCACTCCATCCCAAAAGCCCGGACTGAAAGGAGGAAGGAATCTCTCCCTTATAAGCTGGGTGTGGCCTCCTCCCGTAGGCGAGGTGGGACTAAACCAAGCAGCTTCCACCAGTCAACAGAGGGGTCCTCACATGCAGGGCGGAGACGGCGGAGCTCTGGAAGCGGAGGTCGGTCTTGAAGTCCTGCGCGATCTCCTGGACGAGGCGCTGGAAGGGGATCTTGCGGATGAGAAGCTCCGTGCTCTTCTGGTACTTGCGGATCTCCCTGAGCGCGACGGTGCCAGGGCGGAAGCGATGGGGCTTCTTCACGCCGCCGGTGGCCGGAGCGGACTTGCGGGCAGCCTTGGTCGCCAGCTGCTTCCGCGGCGCCTTGCCGCCGGTGGACTTCCTCGCCGTCTGCTTCGTGCGGGCCATCGGGATGGGAGGGGAAGGCTAGGGTTTGCTTCGCCGAGGAGTGACGGGACCGGGAGGAGTCTCAGAGCTCTCGTGGGATTTGGGGAATGGAATGAGGAAGAAGGCGACGGGGTCGGGGGATTTTATTGGGAGGAGGGGCCGGCGGCGGGTGGGCACGAGTCTGAGAAAAAAAATTGCATTTCGGCGCTTTGCTTTTGGGACGGGTGCGGACGTGAGTTTGGGGCGTTCGATTTGCGAGGCATGAACGGTGTGGATTTTGGCTCGGGTGAGGCACGCGGATCGCGATCCAGGGCATGAGGTTTCTTGCGTTCCGAGTGGCTGGTTTCAGCCAGCGTGCGGCAACCAGCCCGAGTTGAATAGAAATTGGTCGGTTTGTTTGGCTGCATATCTTTATGCTACGGTCAGCACGAGTATTAAAACATGCCAAAGTCAATCAAGGGACAATGGTTGATTTAGTCATTTCCAGCGGGCTAGAGTCCGGCAAGCGCATCGGCTTCAAGGTTGGTGAACTGCATCTTCTCAGATTCATGGTCAAAGTTGGAATTTTTTGTGCTTGTTTGTTCAGATTTGTCACACGCAAGCAACCGCTCAAAGTGTCCTTTGAGTAGTAGCCTGATCTTGTTGTTCTTTATGATTTTCCTGTTGCAAGTTTTACATTTTGATACAGGTATATAGATCTTTGCGTAGATGGTTGTGCTCTGTGTACATGTACGTGAGGAAGATGAATTCCTCTCCCATCACTCAAACATGCTCCCAGTATCCTCTCTTTTTTACGTCAATCATTCAGTGCAAGGGGTAGCACAGTTGCTGGGACAGATTGGTACCATAACCTTCTACTACCCACTAAACTAGAACATTTAGCTAGTTCATGAGTAACCCTATTACAATCTCTTTTGACTAAAAATATCTGGAAAGAGCCAGCTTCCCTTCTTCATAGCTCGATCTGTCTATAGATATGACAGCGCCTTGATATGTCTGGTCTCATATCTTCCACCGTTTTAAAGACTCCTGCGCAGTCGATCTTCACAGTATGAGGAAAAAATCTGTAGTTCAGATCAAGTATTTGTCAACACCCGGATTTTTAATTCCAAATGTTTGTTATGACATACATCGCAATCCCAGGATTACCATTTTTGCGAGACATAACAGATTGGATATCACAGTACATCATCTATTACAAACCATAATAAGGTCTTACAACATATAAAGGATCTCATGATCCAGTTTTAGTACATTCAAAGCAGCGGAGTAATATAATAACGGTGGCGTGGGCGAGGCTCCATCTTCATGGTCACAGGCAATGCTCACGATGGGAGATGATCCTAGTTGCCGTAACCTTCATGCGGTCCATCCTCCTGATATTCTTCTTTATAGTCTGGCCACAGGAATAGCCAGGGACAAAGCCATGAGTACTCTTTAAGTACTCGCAAACTATCACTAACAAGTAAAGTGGTTTGAGTAGGAATACTAAGCTCTAGGTTGTTTTGCAAAAAGGCAGGTTTATCTCTAACTGAGTTTAGAAGCAAATAAAATAGTTTAAGATTTTATAACACCTAAATGGGAACTTGAGTTTTCATATCACAACCCTGTTGTGGTCAAGTCAAGTCATGATTCATTTCACAAGTCATTTTAAAAACATTTGACGACGGAACAGTATGGCCATTCCAACTGTCCATAACCGTGGACGCGGCTATTCGAATAGTTTGACACTCTGTAGAGGTGGTACACTTTCACCACAATATTCGATACATCCGTTAGGAACAATCATGAATTCACCATACTCAGTATGCGGATAATCAATCCTAACCTTTCAATTACACACCCTAGTATAGGCGCCTCTCCAATGAGTTTGGCCTCGCAACCATGACCATCCGTCATCATGGGAACTACGCAGGTGGTCAATCTTCACGAGGTAGCCTCAGCTCAAACCTCGGCCGCGAGGGAACTCATACTAATATATATAAACTTGCAGTCAAGCCCTACCCAATTTCGGGTATTGTGGTTGTACGGTAAAATTGGAATGGTATCGCATCCAGACAACCATCAGTTTTATAAAGGGCTAAGGATCATGCCTCAACATTTTCATCATCAAAATCATCTGGTGTTCAAGAACACATATCAAAACATTTCATTGGAATGACTCATCATTCTAAGGTTTTCATAACCATTTTCACCAAGTATTCCCATCTAAAGTGATCAAGTTTTATGCTTAGCACTAGCCACTAAGTTGGGGGTAAACACTAATGAGGGGTGGTAATCAAGTGTGACTTATCTAAGACTAATCCATGCCTCAGGATGACATCAAGATCTATCTAACTTAGGCCAGGTTTTATGCTCTTTATGCTACCTCTAATAACCTTTCCAAAACTTCACAAGTCACTAAGTAAAATTAATAAAGCTTGCAAGTAAAACTGGGATTTGGGGTAATTAAGGTTGCAAGTGTTAGCTTGCTAGAATGGTTTGCTAATGGTAGCTTGTTAGTTAACTTGTAGGGTTAGGCTTGCATAATTGCAAGTGTAAGCTTGCCTTGTGCAGTGTAGTGGTTGAAGTTCTCCTCGGCTTCTTCCTCGTAGTAGTCTCCTTCCTCTTCGTATCTTTGGTCGGTACTAGCGTCTATAAATAAATACGAGGTACAGAATCACCAAACAATACTTAACTAATTCTATTTATCACACCAGGGTTTTCACTAGATGATCTAGCATCATCACAATCATCACAAAGATTAAGGTACAAATTTTATTTATTTTATTTTAGAAAAGTAATTTCTACTCATTGAAAAATTACTTAAGATTTAATATTCTATAATTACAACATGGTATCATGTTGAAACATGTCATCACCACATATTTCAGTACTTGAGAATGTGATTTAAAGTGGTGTCACGATTTAATAAGGTTTAACCTTTTTATTTTTATTAAATAAAGTGGCTAGAAGTGCCTATGGGGCATTCTTTTATTACTTGTCCATTATTATTCCAAGTAAACCTAGATTTTTTTTATTCAGAAAGGTCTTATCAAATATGATTTTTGAGAGTTGGAATCAACTCAAAAGCTTTTATGGTTGAATTTTGAAAAATATTTGAATGCAGAAAAGTCTCTGCTTTGTTATTTTTACCATTGGTGATCTATAATTCCAAATGATTTGAATCCAACGGGCTTGGATTAATAATTTCCATACCTTTCTAACAAAATTGGTTTCATGCAATTTGGTTCAGTGAAACTCTCTGAAATGATTTTTAAATCTACTGCCAGAACTAGGTTTGAAATTAAATAGCTAAATCAAATTTCAAACTACTGGGTCGCACAGGAGAGTTAACTGGGCCGGCCCACTGCGCACAGTAAGGTAAACAGTCCACATGTTCCATGAACAAGAGACCGTTGTTTTCTCCCTAGTAGCAATAGCACATCTACAACCGAAGAGATTTCTGTCACTTCCCTTGGAAACTAGAGGCATGAACCCACTATCAAGCATAAATACTCTCTCTTGGAGTCACTAGCAACTACTTGGCCAAGATAGCTACTAACAATGGAGAGCATCTGTAACACCCTCAGAATCGGCCCTATGCAAGTTTCAGCGCTTCCCGCCAAACCCGCATAGAAACGATTCAAAGGTGCCCACCAGGCACTTGCGTGCGGGTGGAAAACGAAGTAATATCATTACACAATAGTCCTCGATGGAACCCACGAAACAGATATATACAACAACGACTCAAAGAGTCAAGAATGCAGATATACAGTACAAAGATCCAAATCACCTTGAAAATGATACAGCGTCCGACTACGGACAAGATGCAAATGGGGCTAAGAGCCCTGAAGAATAACCAATGGCCCATAACCCTGCCTGTGCCAAGCGGAAGGGTAACCCTGCTAACGACGTCGATCTCAAACCTGCTTAAACAAAGGGGTGCCGACAAAGGGCAAAGAAAAGAGAGAGCGGTCAAGATCGAGGCCGATTACAGCGAGGCTAGAATTGGCGGTCCTCGCCTACATAGGTATGGTGGATCAAGCGCATCATGCACTAAACATCCTATAGAGACTCGATATAACTATCGTCTATCAGAGAGGGATAAGAAAGACCTATTCGGAACCAACCTGATGCTACCACCAAACATACCCATCCTGGTGTTTCCCCCTCGAGACCAAACGAGGAAGTCAACCGAGGAACTCACACCGTTGGCAGTTTTATTTATTCAGTTATCGTTGCAGCAATTACTAGTCAGGTATAGATAGTCATCCTGATATAATAAGCAGTGGGCACTTTTAGTTAAACATTCCGTTGTAGTTGCAACACTTACTAGTCAGATACGATCAGCATGAGACATCCCAAACCCAGCAGTTGTTGGTACTTTTATTTAGCCATTCCGTTGTAGTGATGCTGATTACTAGTCATATCGGATACAAGTCAGATTATAACAGTAAACTTTAGTTGTAGTTGTCTATGATCGAGAACTGTGCTCCAAGTCGTCCATAACCGCGGACACGGCTTTTCGAAAAGATTAAACCCTGCAGGGGTGCACCAAAGTATCCACACGCACTTCGACCCTTTTTGCCAGATCAGTTAACATACACCCATCGGTATGTCGGCGGGGCCTAAGTCATGACGTTTCCCAGACCCAAAGCAAGTACATGGGGGCCACCCCACTAAGCTACCCGCAATGAAGTCGGACGGTCTCCGAGACGGACTCAGGGTT
The DNA here is from genome assembly GCA_030063025.1 of Avena longiglumis. Lineage (NCBI taxonomy): Eukaryota > Viridiplantae > Streptophyta > Magnoliopsida > Poales > Poaceae > Avena > Avena longiglumis. The sequence goes on along the minus strand of CP125978.1, from coordinate 142,809,786 downwards.
TGCGTCAGTGGCTGTAAACGACTGGGAACCCGAAAATGAGACTGGGCTTGTCGATACCGCGAAAACACTCCGCTTACCTAAATAAGACAGCGATTACCGCACAATTTAAATTAAGCAGTAAAGCATGGCATAAGTATAGGATAGTAATAAAGACCCAAACTAATTGTGGCCCCCAGTACAATACTTTGAAATCAGGTACTAATCGATGGGGGTGCCCATACACCCCACCTGTGGTTAGCGCTCGATCTCGAACAGTGTCAAGAACTCGGGTCCCACGGACACAAGTGGACGGTTAACAACCAAATAACATCTATTGCCCACCTGTGCCTCTGCATTATTTACGTACTTCAATTTTAGTTATTAAACAATAATTAAAGTTATAATCATCTTCAACATTAAACATGCGGCAATACTCCAACAACTGTGGTACTTGACGACACGCAACAACACTTGAGCAAGCGACTATGACGCGCAAGTCCAACTATCTACCAAACAACAGGTAATAGGATGTGTCCAAGGCAATATAAGGATGCAAGGGATATCACGGGTACAAAAACTAGAGCATCGCAACACAGATAGCAATAGATCAACAGGAGGGAATAAATACTATAAAAGTAAGATAGGTAGAAAAGGGGAGATGCTCGCCTGAAAACATTGCCGAAGGTTCATCCGAAGATCGGGTCGACACTCGGATCAACTCATCGGCCTAATCCGTGAAGAAGCAAAGCACTAGAAGAAACACCGGATGGACTATTTAATACTACGGCAAAAGATCGGGCATGATGCATGTATGATGTATGACATGGCAAAGGATGCGATGCAATTAGATCATATTAAGCGGAACCAGGGTCCCGATAATTATTTACTAGGTTCATGTTGTTTAGATACCCCACATTTTAAATGTTGTCTTAACATGGCAAAATATATCACCGGTTCGATGCAAAAATTTAAATGGAGGCAATATTAGACTAGATTCGCCCGCATATGGCCTCCATATTTAATTTAGGTGAATCGTCGAAACACCCCCAAACACCCACAGATAGGTATGCGACATGAATGATTAAATATGCAACAATTCATATAGGTATCAATTTTATAAAATAGGGCTCGAGGAAAGGGTCACACATCGGGGTTCGGAAGATCTTGGGGGTTCCGGAGGGTTCGGGATCGGACGCCGGGATCGGTCTTCGGATCGAGACGAACTTGGGATCCGTGAAGGAGATCTTGTCGATCCCCGACGACGGTCCTGGGTCTGAGCTTCGGTTGTCGGTGAACTTGGTTTGGTGTCGATACGGTCTTTGGATGGCATGACCGAGACGGTGGCGATCTTGGCGTTCCAGGTGGTCGATCTTCGAGAGTTCAAATCGTAACACAGGTAGTGCCACATCTTTTTCCACTTCATCAGAACAACACACTAGATCAGTCGAACAACAACCACACTAGCACGTGGGTCTCACACATCCTAGCGCGCGCGACAAAAAGAAATGGCGCATGGCAACTGCTGCCTCTCTTCTCAACAAACGCAGGCGAGCAGCACAGAGGAAGGCTAGGTAGACACTACGGCGCGGTGACGCTCGCGCTGGGCTCGGTCGGTGAACCAAGGAACCCACAGCGGCGAAGAAGAGGCCACGGGACGGGACCAGGCTGCGATGACGAGCCGGGCGAGGCAGAGGCAATGGCTGCAGAGGCCCGTGGCGGCGCTCTTGCAGGAAGAAGAGGTGGGGAGGGGGTGTGTGAGGTCGGGCCGGCGACGGATGCGGCCACGGACGAGGGCGAGCTCGGCCGGAGAGAGCGAGGCGGCGGGGCTTGGTGTTGAGGAGCTTGGGGAGGTGAGCGGGAGGGAGCCTCATAGGGAGAGGAGGTGAGGAGAATGGCGACGGGGCGTCCCATGCGGTGAGGAGGAGGGACGGCCGAGAGGGCATGGGCGGCGGCCGGAGCGAGGCGGGCGCTGCGGGCGACGGCGGACGGGAGGCTGGTGGAGGCGGACGGCCCGGCGAGGAAGGAGGAGGGCCGACGGAGAGAGAGGAGGGAGCAGAGGTTGGTGGGGAGATGGCGGAGATCGAGGCCGAGGCCTGTCTCACGGGGTGGGGATCGGGCTGGTGGTGGTTGATCGCGGGGGCGGGTGGAGTGCACGGTGGGGCCCGGAGCGCGGTTGAGAGGGGAGGCGGCTGGGAGGCTGGGTGTGGTGGGACCCAGAGGCAGGCGGGCCAGGCTGCAAGGGGAATTGGGCAAAGGGCTCAAGCTGGGAGGTGGGACCGAGGAGGTGAGGTGGCGAGCCCGGATTAAGGGGTGATGTGGAGAGGATGAGGTGGCAAACCGTGAGTGGTGGGAGTGAGGTGGAGGGCTGGATAGGACTAGAGTGGGTAGAGTATTTGGTAGCAAAGGGGTTTGGGATAGGCAGGGTAGGGTTTTAATTTGGAGGTGGCTAGGCTTCGGGCTGTGGCTGCCTCCTAAAAATAAAATAAAAGTTTTATTATTTAAAATGGGGCATTTGAAATCCGTTGATAGACGAAACAAAATAATCCGTAGACCCGGGTTTTAATTTGAATAAAGACGGGAATATTTAGAAAACAAAACTAGGCGTTTCGAAAATAGTTTAGACAAAAACCATGCAGGATGATGACGATGCTCAAATACAATGTTGCGTGATGACATGAGCATGCGGTCATGATGATGCAATGCACAAAAACAACGTGATTTTCTAGTAGTGATTTTTGCGGGGCACCACAATTCGACACCACTAACAATGGATCTCGCCCTCGAGATCCGCCTCATGGTACCGGGAAGAAGGGCGGCGATCTGAATCTTCTCGCATCGTGTAGATCCTCGCGACACCACTAACAAGAGGTCGTTGTCCGTGATCGTCGAGAGATCACTCCGGGAACAAAAGGTCGAAGGTAGAGGTATCAACAAATAAAGCCACCTCTAGCTTCGATAGAAAGAGGGAACCGATGCATTCTCATCCACTTCAATGTACAAGAATAGAGTGAGTAGTCGCATGGGGCCAATCCATCACGCACCTAAACTATTACTCCGCACAATCGAAAAGCGTGCATCCATTCTCGAATCGATCAAGATCTTGACAATCGAGGTTCGAACAAAGGAGTGATGCGCATCAGATCGGATCTGGCGTAGATGATGTCGTCGCGTCGGAAAACACCGGAAGGCACGAGAAGGAACAAAGAGAAGTCCACCAGACGAAGGATTCCTCGGATAGCATGAAGACCAGATGTAGCAACACCGTTACCAAAGGAGGAAGCGAAACCCTGAAGGTACGATGGAACCCAACCACGAGAAATCCTGGACTCGAAGAGAGAGAAGAGAGCGGATTCAAAACACGTAGAGGTAAGAGGAGAATAGCGGAGGGGTAAGGAGTAAAATCAGACCTAATCAGAATTATCTAACTGATTTTTCAAAAATAGTTTTGACACTCTACTTTGGCCGTTAGCTAGGTTATCCTACAGGCTGGACTTGTGGGGTATCGCAACTGCTATGCTCTGATACCACTCTGTAACACCCTCAGAATCGGCCCTATGCAAGTTTCAGCGCTTCCCGCCAAACCCGCATAGAAACGATTCAAAGGTGCCCACCAGGCACTTGCGTGCGGGTGGAAAACGAAGTAATATCATTACACAATAGTCCTCGATGGAACCCACGAAACAGATATATACAACAACGACTCAAAGAGTCAAGAATGCAGATATACAGTACAAAGATCCAAATCACCTTGAAAATGATACAGCGTCCGACTACGGACAAGATGCAAATGGGGCTAAGAGCCCTGAAGAATAACCAATGGCGTCCATAACCCTGCCCAGGCCAAGCCGGAAGGGTAACCCTGCTAACGACGTCGATCTCGAAACCTGCTTAAACAAAAGGGGTGCCGACAAAGGGCAAAGAAAAAGAGAGAGCGGTCAAGATCGAGGCCAAGACACCGAGGCTAGAATTGGCGTCCTCGCCTACATAGGTATGGTGGATCAAGCGCATCATGCACTAAACATCCTATAGAGACTCGATAACTATCGTCTATCAGAGAGGGATAAGAAAGACCTATTCGGAACCAACCTGATGCTACCACCAAACATACCCATCCTGGTGTTTCCCCCTCGAGACCAAACGAGGAAGTCAACCGAGGAACTCACACCGTTGGCAGTTTTATTTATTCAGTTATCGTTGCAGCAATTACTAGTCAGGTATAGATAGTCATCCTGATATAATAAGCAGTGGGCACTTTTAGTTAAACATTCCGTTGTAGTTGCAACACTTACTAGTTAGATACGATCAGCATGAGACATCCCAAACCCAGCAGTTGTTGGTACTTTTATTTAGCCATTCCGTTGTAGTGATGATGGTTACTAGTCATATCGGATACAAGTCATATTATAACAGTAAACTTTAGTTGTAGTTGTCTATGATCGAGAACTGTGCTCCAAGTCGTCCATAACCGCGGACACGGCTTTTCGAAAAGATTAAACCCTGCAGGGGTGCACCAAAGTATCCACACGCACTTCGACCCTTTTTGCCAGATCAGTTAACATACACCCATCGGTATGTCGGCGGGGCCTAAGTCATGACGTTTCCCAGACCCAAAGCAAGTACATGGGGGCCACCCCACTAAGCTACCCGCAACGAAGTCGGCCGGTCTCCGAGACGGACTCAGGGTTTGCGTCAGTGGCTGTAAATGACTGGGAACCCGAAAATGAGACTGGGCTTGTCGATACCGCGAAAACACTCCGCTTACCTAAACAGTACAGGTGCAGTACTTCGCACAATTTAAATTAAGCAGTAAAGCATGGCATAAGTACAGGATAGTAATAAAGCCCCAAACTAATTGTGGCCCCTAGTACAATACTTTGAAATCAGGTACTAATCGATGGGGGTGCCCATACACCCCACATGTGGTTAGCGCGCTCGATCTCGGAATAGATGTCAAGAACTCGGGGTCCTACGGGACACAAGTGGACGGTTAACAACCAAATAACATCTATTGCCCACCCGGGCCTCTGTATTATTTACCTACTTCAATTTTAGTTATTAAACAATAATTAAAGTTATAAATCATCTTCAACATTAAACATGCGGCAATACTCCAACAACTGTGGTACTTGACGACACGCAAAAACACTTGAGCAAGCGACTACGACGCGCAAGTCCAACTATCTACCAAACAACAGGTAATAGGATGTGTCCAAGGCAATATAAGGCTGCAAGGGATATCACGGGTACGAAAACTAGAGCATCGCAACACAGATAGCAATAGATCAACATGAGGGAATAAATACTATAAAAGTAAGATAGGTAGAAAAGGGGAGATGCTCGCCTGAAAACATTGCCGAAGGTTCATCCGAAGATCGGGTCGACACTCGCATCAACTCATCGGCCTAATCCGTGAAGAAGCAAAGCACTAGAAGAAACACCGGATGGACTATTTAATACTACGGCAAAAGGTCGGGCATGATGCATGTATGATGTATGACATGGCAAAGGATGCGATGCAATTAGATCATATTAAGCGGAACCAGGGTCCCGATAATTATTTACTAGGTTCATGTTGTTTAGATACCCCACATTTTAAATGTTGTCTTAACATGGCAAAATATATCACCGGTTCGATGCAAAAATTTTAATGGAGGCAATATTAGACTAGATTCGCCCGCATATGGCCTCCATATTTAATTTAGGTGAATCGTCGAAACACCCCCAAACACCCACAGATAGGTATGCGACATGAATGATTAAATATGCAACAATTCATATAGGTATCAATTTTATAAAATAGGGCTCGAGGAAAGGGTCACACATCGGGGTTCGGAAGATCTTGGGGGTTCCGGAGGGTTCGGGATCGGACGCCGGGATCGGTCTTCGGATCGAGACGAACTTGGGATCCATGAAGGAGATCTTGTCGATCCCCGACGACGGTCCTGGGTCTAAGCTTCGGTTGTCGGTGAACTTGGTTTGGTGTCGATACGGTGTTTGGATGGCATAGCCGAGACGGTGGCAATCTTGGCGTTCCAGGTGGTCGATCTTCGAGAGTTCAAATCGTAACACAGGTAGTGCCACATCTTTGCCACTTCATCAGAACAACACACTAGATCGAACAACAACCACACTAGCACTGGGTCTCACACATCCTAGCGACAAAAGAAATGGCGCATGGCAACTGCTGCCTCTCTTCTCAACTAACGCAGGCGAGCAGCACAGAGGAAGGCTAGGTAGACACTACGGCGCGGTGACGCTCGCGCAGGGCTCGGTCGGTGAACCAGGGAACTCACATCGGCGACGAAGAGGCCACGGGACGGGACCAGGCTGCGATGACGAGCCGGGCGAGGCAGAGGCGATGGCTGCAGAGGCCCGTGGCAGCGCTCTTGCAGGAAGAAGAGGTGGGGAGGGGGTGTGTGAGGTCGGGCGGCGGCGGATGCGGCCGGACAAGGGCGAGCTCGGCCGAGAGAAGCGAGGCGGGGCTTGGTGTTGAGGAGCTTGGGGAGGTGGCGGGAGGAGCCTCATAGGGAGAGGAGGTGAGGAGAATGGCGACGGGGCGTCCCATGCGGAGGAGGAGGAGGGCCGGAGAGGGGGCAGGCGGCGAGGCGGCGCTATGCGACAGCGGGCGGAGGCAGTGGGCGGACGGCCCGACGAGGAAGGAGGAGGGCCGACGGAGAGAGAGGAGGGAGCAGAGGTTGGTGGGGAGATGGCGGAGATCGAGGCCGGGGCCTGTCTCACGGGGTGGGGATCGGGCTGGTGGTGGTTGACCGCGGGGGGGGGGGGGGGGGGGGGGGGGGGCACGGGGTGGGGGCCGGGGAAGAGCGCGGTTGAGAGGGGAGGGCGGCTGCTAGGGAGGCTGGGTGTGGTGGGACCCAGGGGCAGGCGGGCCAGGCTGCAAGGGGAAGTGGGCAGGTGCGGGGCGACCAAGCTGGGGAGGTGGGACCGGAGGAGTGAGGTGGCGAGCCCGGATTGGCAGGGTGATGTGGAGAGGATGAGGTGGCAAACCGTGAGTGGTGGGAGTGAGGTGGAGGGCTGGATAGGACTAGAGTGGGTAGAGTATTTGGTAGCAAAGGGGTTTGGGGATAGACAGGGTAGGGTTTTAATTTGGAGGTGGCCGGCTAGGCTTTCGGGCCTGGCAGGCTGCCTCCTAAAAATAAAATAAAAGTTTTATTATTTAAAATGGGGCATTTGAAATCCGTTGATAGACGAAACAAAATAATCCGTAGACCCGGGTTTTAATTTGAATAAAGACGGGAATATTTAGAAAACAAAACTAGGCATTTCGAAAATAGTTTAGACAAAAACCATGCAGGATGATGACGATGCTCAAATGCAATGTGGCGTGATGACATGAGCATGCGGTCATGATGATGCAATGCACAAAAACAACGTGATTTTCTAGTAGTGGTTTTTGCGGGGCGCCACAATTCGACACCACTAACAATGGATCTCGCCCTCGAGATCTGCCTCATGGTACCGGGAAGAAGGGCGGCGATCTGAATCTTCTCGCATCGTGTAGATCCTCGCGACACCACTAACAAGAGGTCGTTGTCCGTGATCGTCGAGAGATCACTCCGGGAACAAAAGGTCGAAGGTAGAGGTATCAACAAATAAAGCCACCTCTAGCTTCGATGGAAAGAGGGAACCGATGCATTCTCATCCACTTCAATGTACACAAGCGAATATAGTGATTAGTCGGCATGGGGCCCAATCCATCACACACCCAAACTATTACTCCGCACAATCAGTGGAAAAGCGTGCATCCATTCTCGGAATCAGACTGAAGATCTTGACAATCGAGGTTCAGAAACAAAGGAGTGATGCAGACTCTGCATCGGATCTGGCGTAGATGATTTCGTCGCGTCGGAAAACACCGGAAGGCACGAGAAGGAACAAAGAGAAGTCCACCAGACGAAGGATTCCTCGGATAGCATGAAGACCAGATGTAGCAACACCGTTACCAAAGGAGGAAGCGAAACCCTGAAGGTACGATGGAACCCAACCACGAGAAATCCTGGACTCGAAGAGAGAGAAGAGAGCGGATTCAAAACACGTAGAGGTAAGAGGAGAATAGCGGAGGGGTAAGGAGTAAAATCAGACCTAATCAGAACTATCTAACCGATTTTTCAAAAATAGTTTTGACACTCTACTTCGGCCGTTAGCTAGGTTATCCTCAGGCTGGACTTGTGGGTATCGCATACTGCTATGCTCGATACCACTCTGAACACCCTCGGAATCGGCCCTATGCAAGTTTCAGCGCTTCGCCAAACCCGCATAGAAAGCGATTCAAAGGTGCCACCAGCACTTGCGTGCGGGTGAAAGCAGTAATATCATTACACAATAGTCCTCGATGGAACCCACAACAGATATATACAACAACGACTCAAAGAGTCAAGAATGCAAATATACAAGACAAAGATCCAAATCACCTTGAAAATGATACGTCCGACTACGGACAAGATGCAAATGGGGCTAAGAGCCCGAAGAATAACCAATGGCATCCATAACCACCGAGGCCAAGCCGGAAGGGTAACCACCTAACGACGTCGATCTCGAAACCTGCTTAAACAAAAGGGTGCCGACAAAGGGCAAAAAGAGAGAGCGGTCGATCTTGAGGCCGATGCAGCGAGGCTAGAATTCGGCGGTCCTCGCCTACATAGGTATGGTGGACTGAAGCGGCAGCGCGGCATGCACTAACCATCCTATAGAGACTCGATATAACTGTCGGCTATCAGAGAGGGATAGGAAAGACCTATTCGGAACCAACCTGATGCTACCACCAAACATACCCATCCTGGTGTTTCCCCCTCGAGACCAAACGAGGAAGTCAACCGAGGAACTCACACCGTTGGCAGTTTTATTTATTCAGTTATCGTTGCAGCAATTATTAGTCAGGTATAGATAGTCATCCTGATATAATAGGCAGTGGGCACTTTTAGTTAAACATTCCGTTGTAGTTTCAACACTTACTAGTCAGATACGATCAGCATGAGACATCCCAAACCCAGCAGTTGTTGGTACTTTTATTTAGCCATTCCGTTGTAGTGATGCTAATTACTAGTCATATCGGATACAAGTCAGATTATAACAGTAAACTTTAGTTGTAGTTGTCTATGATCGAGAACTGTGCTCCAAGTCGTCCATAACCGCGGACACGGCTTTTCGAAAAGATTAAACCCTGCAGGGGTGCACCAAAGTATCCACACGCACTTCGACCCTTTTGCGGATCGGTTAACATACACCCATCGGTATGTCGGCGGGCCTAAGTCATGACGCTTCCCGGACCCAAAGCAAGTACATGGGGCCACCCACTAAGCTACCCCAACGAAGTCGGCCGGTCTCGAGACGGACTCGGTTTGCGTCGCTGGTAAATGACTGGGAACCCGAAATGAGACTGGCTTTTCGACATCACAAAACACTCCGCTTACCTAAACAGTACAGGTGCAGTACTTCGCACAATTTAAATTAAGCAGTAAAGCATGGCATAAGTACAGGATAGTAATAAAGCCCCAAACTAATTGTGGCCCCCGGTACAATACTTTGAAATCAGGTACTAATCGATGGGGGTGCCCATACACCCCACCTGTGGTTAGCGCGCTCGATCTCGGAACAGGTGTCAAGAACTCGGGGTCCTACGGGACACAAGTGGACGGTTAACAACCAAATAACATCTATTGCCCACCTGTGCCTCTGCATTATTTACCTACTTCAATTTTAGTTATTAAACAATAATTAAAGTTATAATCATCTTCAACATTAAACATGCGGCAATACTCCAACAACTGTGGTACTTGATGACACGCAACAGCACTTGAGCAAGCGACTACGACGCGCAAGTCCAGCTATCTACCAAACAACAGGTAATAGGATGTGTCCAAGGCAATATAAGGCTGCAAGGGATATCACGGGTACGAAAACTAGAGCATCGCAACACAGATAGCAATAGATCAACATGAGGGAATAAATACTATAAAAGTAAGATAGGTAGAAAAGGGGAGATGCTCGCCTGAAAACATTGCCGAAGGTTCATCCGAAGATCGGGTCAACACTCGCATCAACTCATCGGCCTAATCCGTGAAGAAGCAAAGCACTAGAAGAAATACCGGATGGACTATTTAATACTACGGCAAAAGATCGGGCATGATGCATGTATGATGTATGACATGGCAAAGGATGCGATGCAATTAGATCATATTAAGCGGAACCAGGGTCCCGATAATTATTTACTAGGTTCATGTTGTTTAGATACCCCACATTTTAAATGTTGTCTTAACATGGCAAAATATATCACCGGTTCGATGCAAAAATTTAAATGGAGGCAATATTGGACTAGATTCGCCCGCATATGGCCTCCATATTTAATTTAGGTGAATCGTCGAAACACCCCCAAACACCCACAGATAGGTATGCGACATGAATGATTAAATATGCAACAATTCATATAGGTATCAATTTTATAAAATAGGGCTCGAGGAAAGGGTCACACATCGGGGTTCGGAAGATCTTGGGGGTTCCGGAGGGTTCGGGATCGGACGCCGGGATCGGTATTCGGATCGAGACGAACTTGGGATCCGTGAAGGAGATCTTGTCGATCCCCGACGACGGTCCTGGGTCTGAGCTTCGGTTGTCGGTGAACTTGGTTTGGTGTCGATACGGTATTTGGATGGCATGGCCGAGACGGTGGAGATCTTGACGTTCCAGGTGGTCGATCTTCGAGAGTTCAAATCGTAACACAGGTAGTGCCACATCTTTGCCACTTCATCAGAACAACACACTAGATCAGTCGAACAGCAACCACACTAGCACCTGGGTCTCACACATCCTAGCGCGCGAGACAAAAAGAAATGGCGCATGGCAACTGCTGCCTCTCTTCTCAACAAACGCGGGCGAGCAGCACAGAGGAAGGCGAGGTAGACACTACGGCGCGGTGACGCTCGCGCAGGGCTCGGCCGGTGAACCAGGGAACCCACAGCGGCGACGAAGAGGCCACGGGACGGGACCAGGCTGCGATGACGAGCCGGGCGAGGCAGAGGCGATGGCTGCAGAGGCCCGTGGCGGCGCTCTTGCAGGAAGAAGAGGTGGGGAGGGGGTGTGTGAGGTCGGGCCGGCGACGGATGCGGCCGCGGACGAGGGCGAGCTCGGCCGGAGAGAGCGAGGCGGCGGGGCTTGGTGTTGAGGAGCTTGGGGAGGTGAGCGGGAGGGAGCCTCATAGGGGAGAGGGAGGTGAGGAGAATGGCGACGGGGGCGTCCCATGCGGCGGAGGAGGAGGACGGCCGGAGGCGAGGCGGGCGGCTGACGGCAGCGGCCAGACTGACGAGAAGGAGGAGGCCGACGGAGAGAGGAGGAGCAGAGGTTGGTGGGGAGATGGCGGAGATCGAGGCCGGGGCCTGTCTCACGGGGTGGGGATCGGGCTGGTGGTGGTTGACCGCGGGGGGGGGGGGTCGGGTGGAGTGCACGTGGTGGGGCCCGGGGAAGAGCGCGGTTGAGAGGGGAGGGCGGCTGCTGGGGAGGCTGGGTGTGGTGGGACCCAGGGGCAGGCGGGCCAGGCTGCAAGGGGAAGTGGGCAGGTGCGGGGCGACCAAGCTGGGGAGGTGGGACCGGAGGAGTGAGGTGGCGAGCCCGGATTGGCAGGGTGATGTGGAGAGGATGAGGTGGCAAACCGTGAGTGGTGGGAGTGAGGTGGAGGGCTGGATAGGACTAGAGTGGGTAGAGTATTTGGTAGCAAAGGGGTTTGGGGATAGACAGGGTAGGGTTTTAATTTGGAGGTGGCCGGCTAGGCTTTCGGGCCTGGCAGGCTGCCTCCTAAAAATAAAATAAAAGTTTTATTATTTAAAACGGGGCATTTGAAATCCGTTGATAGACGAAACAAAATAATCCGGAGAACCGGATTTTAATTTGAATAAAGACGGGAATATTTAGAAAACAAAACTAGGCATTTCGAAAATAGTTTAGACAAAAACCATGCAAGATGATGACGATGCTCAAATGCAATGTGGCGTGATGACATGAGCATGCGGTCATGATGACGCAATGCACAAAAACAACGCGATTTTCTAGTAGTGGTTTTTGCGGGGCGCCACAGCATGCAAGATCACAAACAACACCGAAATGATAGAATCATAAAGACAAAACCATCAATCAAACCAACATAATAATCTCAATATCCATCGGATCCCCGCAAACACAACATGCATGATTACAAATAGATTAGATCTTTATCATGAACGGAGCTCACAAGATCTATACATGAAAGCACAAAGGAGGAGATACAACCATCTAGCTACTACATGGACCCATAGTCCAAGGTGGAACTGTAGGGGTTCGTAGCATGGAAAAAAATCTATCGCATGAACACACACAAGCGAAGATCTATCTACTAGATTGTAGCAACGAGTCAATAGAGTACTAACCCTCGAAGATCCAAAGCGGTTAACGAGAGCAGATTCTCGTGGGTGATGTAGTCGTTCACTTGCCGATCTCAAGATCATGTAGGTGATCCTTCTGGCTCCATGTTCCGGCAGTGCTCCCACAGTCGGTCACACGTACGGTACTCGATGAAGACCTTCCTATCCCTTGTTCCAGCAGGTAGTGGAGGTTGTAGCTCTCTCCTCGCGATTCCGGCAACACGACGGCGTGGTGTCGGAAGTAGATGGGAGATCCCGCAAGCCTGAGCGAGTATGGTGGAGTAGAGGGAGCCTCGGCGATCTAGGGTTTAAAGGGCCAAGTTTTAGAGGTAGCTAGCAACTAGAGTTTAGCTAGTCAGTAGTGGTTTAGAGGAGATCTATATTGGTCGCAACTAGAGAGGGAGGCGGCGGCCAACCTAGGGTTTCTTGGGCGCCTAGGGTAATGTGGATACATTGGGGTGCGCCCCCACCCCTCCTTATATAGGTGGGGGCGTACAAGGGTGTTCCCAACCCAGGTGGAAACCCTCCCTAACTTAGAAACCCTCCCTAACTCGGAAACCATGCTGGGAATTGACTTTTTCAAACTGCCGTTTTGACTTTCAAATTAGAGTTTGATTTCTCTCTTCCAAGTGTCCAGCCAAGTGACCCAAGACATGATGCAACCATTAAACTTTGTCATGACACATCCATGTACCCTCCCCCTTCCGGATCGGTGAACCTTCTAGACCCTTCTAGAACATTTCGGTGAAAACATCGGAATCATTCCCGAACTCCAAAATTGGACTTTCCTTATATGAATCTTATTCTCTGGACCATTCTGGATCTCCTCGTGATATCTCAGATCCCATCCGAGACTCCAAACAACATTCAGTCTCTTTACTCACATTCCATATCTACTAAATAACATTGAATCCTTAAGTGTGTCTCCCTACGGTTTGTGAATTATGCAGACATGATCGATACTCTTCTCTGATCAATAACCAATAGAGGAATATGGAAATTCATATGTATCTCACATATTTCTACGATTACTTTGCGATCAAATGAACCATTTACATACGGAACCAATTTCCCTTTGTCTCGCGATATTTTACTTATCCGAGGTCTGATCGTTGGTATCTCTGCATACCTAGTTCAACCTCGTTACCGATAAGTATTCTTTTCTCGTTCCCGTGATATGTGATCCCTTGTGATCCATTCACATGCTTGCAAGATAATTAGATGACATTCCACCGAGAGGGCCCAGAATATATCTATTTGTCATATGGATGGACTGGGATCCATGTGCCTCAACACATACTTTCCGAACACTCAATGCCACCTTTATAGCCACCCAGTTACGATGTGGTGTTTGATGTCATCAAATTATCCTTTCGATGATGGTGATTAGCATGATCTCATGGTCGAAGGAATTAGGTTACTATGTATCAGAAAGCTTATACCAAGTGAACTATTTGAATGACTTGATCTTATGCTACGCTTAACTATAGGAGTATGTCCATCACATCATTCTCCTAATGATATGACCTTATGGTTAATAACATTTCAATGTTCATGATCAGGAAACCATGATCATATATTAACCAACAAGCTAGTTTAACAAGAGGCTTTACTAGGGACTCTTTTATGTTTACAAACCACACAAGTATTAATGTTTCTGGTTAATACAATTATAGCATGGTATGTAAACATTTACCATAAGTACGAAGATATGATAATAACCACTTTATTATTGCCTCTTGGGCATATCTCCAACAGTCTCCCACTTGCACTAGAGACAATAATCTAGTTTCAAAACTTTATGTATTCAACACCTATGGCTTTCCAGTGTTGTATTTACATGATTGCTAGTGGTCAACCGATCTTCGGATCCGACACTTACAGGTCCGTGTGAAATTGCATGTCTTTGCGTCTCTACGCATCACTCATTCTCTAATGACATGGCATTGTATAAATTTGGTCCTTTGGTGAGACCTTTAGTTCCTTGGGGTTAAACATGTAGATAATATTGTCGTACAATATATCTTCATAGTACTAGCCCGCTGTGAACTACACCTAGTTTGATAACAAACTACTTGACACAAATGTCCTCTTTTGCTACTATAATAGCAGTCATATACTCAGCTTTTGTTGTAGTATCTGTCACAATGTCTTAACTTTGGAACTCATACAAATCCATTATGGAACTTGATTTCCATTATATTGTGCCACCCTTAGTTTAGATTGAGATAAACTTAATTTGTACTTTGTGACAAAACTAGTATCAATGTAGTACTTTTACAATGAACTAACCATCTATTTGTCACCTCTACAAAAATAATATATTCTTAGTTTTTCCAAAAGATCATAAGAATATCCTTACTATCGTCCAATGATTATCTTCTGAATCATTCTGGTATATGCTCATAACATTTAGAGCATAGGACATAACTGGAATTGTACATATCAGAGTATGATTGATATAAATACTCTTTGTGATTTCATACATCAAGTATCAATCTATATTTGAATCTTTGTTTCACTTACCAAGTGTCAATACACTTGAATTTCGATTTAATCCTTTATGTGCGACAAGAACCTTTCTTGTAGTTTCTATATTGAAATCATTCAATATATCATCTATGTACTTTCGGCACAACCATATTAGCGTCTCAATCTATCTATATAGATATTGATGCCAAATATTCGGGTTTTGCCTAAGTCTTTTCATCAAAATGAAATTCGTAACTTGTGTTAACAAAAGATACATCATTTTCCAATCAACAATATGTCTTCCACATAATGTATTAGAAATATGTCTTAGCGCTCCCACTTAATTTCTTGTAAATGCAAGCATCTTCATCATCTCCGATGAGATTAAACTCTTTTAATAGTTTCACCATGGTGAAAATTCCAACTCCGCGATGCTTATTTCAACCATTGAAGTTTGCATTCGCTATTAGCATCCTTTGAATTAACAAAACCCTTTGGATCGTGTTATGTAAACGTCCTACGTAACAATTCTATTAAAAGAACTTTGTTTTGTTTGTTCAACCACCATATAACAGAATTATATGTAGTGGTTGCTATATTAATCCGTATAGACTAAATATCGCTATGAAAGATCAAATCTTGTCACCTTTGAACATTGTTGTGAACTCTTTCCCAACATGTCGACTATTTCATAGATGTAAAACATCCATGTCTATTTCTTTATAGATCCAAACACAAATGTAAGGTCTTACACCTTTCCAGAGGGTCTGTCATGTTCAAAGCTTGATTTCTCATGTATGGAACTACCACGGATTTTATGGCTTCAAGCTATTTGACGGAGTTAGAGCCCATCATTGCTTCTTTGCATGTATTCTGTTCATTATTGTCAAATAATGATTCGACCCTCAAATCTTGGTATTTGATTGTTTACCCGACCTACTTGGTTCAATAGGAACTTAGACCTCCGTAACCACAACCTTTGAGGCACGTGAGTCATGAGCATTGTTGCTGCCTCCGGAACACTTTTTGATGTTGCGCAACTTTGCACATATAGCTAAGGTTCTTTTAACCTTATCAAAGTTCTATCGTCCTCCCACTTAACTTTTCACAGAAAATTCCTTCTCAAAGAAACTTGACGTTCCAAGCGACAAACATTTTTGTCTTTGGTATTATGGAGGAATACTCAACAGTTATTCGAAATAACATACAAAGACATATTCATCCGACTTTGGTTGTAAACATCTCACTTATGCATAACATACCAATGTTTAAGAAAGGACAACTTGGGCTTTATCCCAAACCATAAATTTATATGGTGTCATTTTCAACGGATCATGATGGAGCTCTTTTTAGTGGAAAACCAGTAGTCTCTAAAGCTTTTAATCTTTAAAATATAATGGCAGTTTTATGAATTAAACCTTTGATCTTACCATGTCAAAAAAGGTTTCATTTCATATCTTGATTATTCCATAATCATATGGTGCTTCGGGAAACACAAATCCGCGGAATGATTCCCCAAACCTTAGGTGTAACATCCCAAAAATCATGATTTATAAAGTTTGCATATCATTCATGCATTCATAATCATTTGGATCATTTTCAAATAAGATTTCAAAACAGAAGCAATTTGTTGCCTATTATTTTATGTAGGAAAGGCAATGGTTTTATTTTTCACTCTCAAATTATGAGGATACTTTGTTTCAACCATAAAGGTTTGAATGTAGGTTTGAATGTTGATTTCAAAGCTTGCTCAAATTTTCAAGACAAGATTCTAAATTAAAACCAATTTCAATGCCTAATATAAATAAATAATTAAGGCATGGTTTTATTTTAATTTCAATGGGCCAATGTATTTTTGAGTGAAGAACAATGTTTTACAATCAAATATGTGCATGGTTCATTTTACAAAAATATAGAGAAAGTTTGAATTCAAACTCATTTGAATAACATTTGAAAATGATTTCTGAAAATCAAAATAGAAATAGAAAAGGAGAAAAGAAAACAGAAAAGGCCAGCGTTGCCAATATGGCCCAGCACTGTATCCATCCCACTAAGCCCACCCGGGAAAACCCTACCCCTCTATGTTTCTCACCTAACCGCGCACACCCCTCTCGCTGACGGGCAGGCCACACTGCCACGTCGACCCCGTCGTCAATATCGCGCCGCAGACCCGCTCGCCGCTGCCGTTTCTTCACCGATTGATTTCAAATCAGTTGGATTGATTGAGGGAATAATTTCCTCCCTCGACCCTGCCTACTTAAACCTCTCTCTGCCCCACATCTTTCCCCTCACTCGCCACTGCCTAAGCGCCACCAAGCTGCCCACACTTTAGCTCACACCGTCATGGCACCGTACGTCTCCGACGACTAATTCAGGTGAGCTTCGAGCGCCCCTATCCCCCCGTTCATACGAGGATGTTTCTCTGGTCTTTGCGGTTCCTCTAACACCCCTAGTTCATCTTGTACCGTCCCAGGTTATCGACTCCGTCAAGCGTTGCGAGCACCCAAGGAAACCATCAACTCCGGCGAGCAATCCTGGTATGTATCGCCCGCCCCTTGGCCTCTGGTTCAAACCAACCTTTGCTCCTAGTCTCTGCGCATGTAAAGATGTAGTTTGTTTGCACTAGGATGATCCAGGTCGTCACCCCCACCGTCGACAGTGAGCACCCGACGCTAAGCGCAACTCCGATGAGCTCTAGCCATTGCTATAGCACGCCCCCGCCCCAACCGCGACCACGTTGAGCTCCACCGCGTCTTTGCGACCTTAGTAAGACCCAGCACCCCTATCTTGCCCCCTAACCTCGCCAAACCATCATCGGCAGAACCATCGCCGCCGCTGTGGCCATGAGCGCCGCCGCTAGATCTCATTTAGATCCGATGGTGCGCATGCATGATCCACGCGAAACGGTACCGTCCAATCAGGAAGCGCCGCGTGTCACTAGAATAGATCTAAAATCTGAATTTAGATCTATTAGTTATTCAAACTTGAAAAATTCATAACTTTTGTCCCGTTTATCAAAAAAAATGCAAATAATATATCAATGGATTCACAAAAATAAATCCTACACTGTAGGCTTGGTTTTGTATTTTGTTTCTGTTAAAATAGAATTTTATGCAGAGACATTTGTTGGCCTATTTTGTGTATAAAAAATATTTAAAAAATGTTTTAAAATCCAAATTAAGTTTATTTGGTGTATACATGTTTAGTTTATTGTTCAGTACTGTTTTACTTGTCTTGTTTGGTTTAGAAAAATCATCACATGGCATTTGCATGCATTCATATATTTTTTCTTGATTATTTGAAATATGAATTTTGGTGCTATCATTTTATGTGTAGATTTTGGTGCTAGTGTTGATTGGACTGTGAGGATTGTTGTTACTCCCCCAACTACCAAGGAAAGTGGTGCTTCATATTTTTGTTCCAATATTTTGACTATGCATTAGAAATATTTTGAATAGGGCTTGCATGATAATTTTTGCTAAGTATCTATATGCTATGCTTGGGAAATCCTAGTAGTTGTAGAATTGTTAGTATTTTTTCTAAGTTAAGATACTTGCTATTGCCATGCTTATCCTAGCTAGTAGCAACCAAGGGTGGATTATATACATATGATATGGAAAAATTATTGCTAAGTCTTTGACTTGTATTTTGCTTAATAAAACAACTAAGTGAATGAAACACCTGGGTGGAATGGTTTTTTGGGTTATGTTGAGTGGTTATACAAGGCCCACATCTATGGACTACCTTGTGTATCACACTTGTGGAAATCCACCTAGGAACAAAGGGATTTGAGATGCCATATGTTAAGAAGCTTCTAGTGCAGCCACATGGCATTATGGGCTCTGCCTGGATCATATAGGTTGCAATAACTTAGCCAAATGGACAGTTGGTGGTAGGGGTGATAGGTTTGGAGAGTGTCCATTTTGGTCTAAGGGAAGGCTTATGAAAGGTCCTGTCTTGATGAAAGTCAAGTCTTGTGGGAAAAGTGCACCACCTCTGCAGAAGGAAGAATCTAAGTACTTAGCCGTGTCCCCGGAAATGGACAATTTGAGCATCAAGACATGGAAGCTATCAAGAATCTCCTCATCCCAATTTCTAAGTTAAAAACTTGTGGTTGAACAAGGGTAAAGGTTCACCAATGTCTATTGGTGGTTCCTTGGGAGTTTTTGCCAAACAAAAACTTAGTATTTTTCAACTGATAGGTAAAACCTATTTTGAGCAAAGCAAGCCTAAGCTACACTTAGCCAAATTCATGTAGAAGCTAGATACTATTATTCTACTAAGGTATCACTTGCTAATACTATTCCAATGTATTGACCCACTGTGGCTGTAACTTGTGATGTTGCAGGTTTCGTGGTATTGCCGACGAGTATGCCATGGAGGGGTCCTCACAGTGTGTGTTTAGAGACGTGGGGGAAGGCGGACGGTTGACGGGTACGAGGTAACACAGCTTACCCATGTTCAGATCCCACGACGGTGGCGGAATCCTACTCCTGCTATAAATCACTATAAGGGCAATACGCCGAGTTACAGAGATAGGTTCGCTGTGCGAGGTTGTCTGAAGTTGTGCCCTAAAGGCTCCCATAGGCCCGACTTATATAGTCGCCAGGTCCTAGGGTTATAGGGAGAAGTCCTAGCCGGTAGAGTCCTACACCGTCTATTACTAGTCTTGTGTATCTTGCACTCCAAGGCTCCGGGTACGTCGGTGACTCCAACCGTAGCCTTCCTTTATCTGGCATGGGCCTCCCTTCTGGATCCATCTAATTGGGCCGCCCAGCAGGCCATGGGCCATGCTACCAACTGTGGGCCACCCGGGTTATCCGGATAGGATACATGCTATGAGGATACCCATATAGCATATCCCCAACAGTAGCCCCCGGAGAACTCCGAGATCTTGCGCCGTCTTGCCTCTTCGTGTGGAATGCTCCGTCTAGATGGATGTCGGAAAATCGTCAAGCAATACCTTGTAGTCCTCCCAAAGAACCCTGCAAGGCTTTCTCCATCTTCAATATGCAAGTCAGAGAAATGCTGAATCTTCCATCGTACTCTTCCGTAGCCGTACTGGATCCGTCCATGCCGGAATCTTCCGATGTGATGGCTCATCTACCCATGTCAGCTAGGATGACATAGGCTTAGGTCAGCGACGCCTCGTAACTCACACATGCAGAGAACGCAATCATGTCCGATTTTCCCGCGCGAGCGATACGAACCGTTGGCGGCGACGGTTGGAGACATGGCGAAATTTCCGCGCACGTTCGCGAACACGTCGTCTACACGGCAACCGTCAGATCAAGCTGCATGAATCTTGACGCTGGAGATGATAAATAGTAACCGTGGTGGAATTTCCACTTTTACCTCATTCTCCTCGCATCGTCTTCTTCCTCCAGCGCATGCCTCCTCGAGCTCTCCGCAAAAACTCTCAAAAAACCCTAGCCCTAATCCGCACCAGTGACCTCCGTACTCACTCCATGGCCAGAAGCAGCACTTCCCCTTCCATGGCGGCGCCGAGCGAAGCCGCGGCGAAGCCGACAATCTCCGTCGTCGTGCCCCCAGAGGGTTTGGTCATCCCCGTCTCGGCGGTGGTCGAATCCACCGGCGGTGACCATAATCTAGCAGCGCTGGAGCCGTTGGACGAGGAACTGGACTCGCATAAGGGCGACTGGCGCGACTCAGACATCACTGACCGTGATATCCAAGAGCTGATCGCTGAAGGCTACCTCCCTACGACGGAGGGGCTCGCCTGGTAGGCGGCGCCGACCGGCGAGGTGACACCTTCTCCCCAAGCCGGAGAAAAGGTGTACCTCAAAGCCCAACTGGTACATGGTGTTTCCCTTCCCATCTCCAACTTC
The DNA here is from genome assembly GCA_030063025.1 of Avena longiglumis. Taxonomy (NCBI): domain Eukaryota; kingdom Viridiplantae; phylum Streptophyta; class Magnoliopsida; order Poales; family Poaceae; genus Avena; species Avena longiglumis. The sequence goes on along the minus strand of CP125978.1, from coordinate 142,789,082 downwards.
TTCCTCTCCGTCTTAAACCACTACGGAGGCCAGCCCCAGAATCTTTCTCCCAATAGTATCTTAGTGCTTATCAACTACGCGGCGCTCTGCGACGGATACTTAGGGATAAAGCCTAGGCTAGACCTCTTCGTGTACTTCTTCACCGTCAAACGTGAAGCCGGAGCTAGTAAGGAAAAACTTAGGAACTGTGGCACCATAAGCTTTAAGATTCGACCTGGCCGGCGGTTCCCCGACATCGTCGGCCACGAGTCCTGCAAAAATTGGCAACGTACGTACTTCTACGGCCCAGACATTCCTCCAGCTGGCCGACAAGTAACGTACCCGGTCTTCGTTGACGGAGCCGCCGCTGAAGCCTCGTCATGGAGATCCCAGGCCTCCCTTCCCTCCGACCTCGATGCTTCCCGCGCCATAAGGCAGATATAATGGTTCGTAAAGACGGGTTTGACTGGCTTGGACCTAGCCATGTGCTGGTTCATCAGGCGAATCCAACCTCTGCAGCACCGCGTGAAGCTCATGCACGAGTACACCAGCGATAGAAGGGACTTCTCGAGCGACTCCGTCAAGCTCCGCCTTAAGGACATCGTCAAGGTGAAGGACAAGAAGCGTGGCTTCACCATCACCTACGACATGTTCGTAGACAGCAAGTGACCAAAGGTAGGTATTTGTTTTCCGTGTACGACATATAATCCAGTTCTTCCATCTTGCAAATGTCCTTTCATCTAACACGGTGACTTCTCACTTAACAGCTTAGCGATCTAGAGGAGGACATCCTGGCTGCCCAAATCTACGATTCGAAGATGAAGGAAGTCACGGTCGTGTCCGACGACGAGGCTCCGTTGGTGCGAAAGCGGAAGAGCTCCACCTCTGACGCTGCCGACGGAGGCAAGAAGAAGAAAATGGAGGGTGGAGCCTCCAACAAGACTACTGCCGCCCTGGAGGTGGAAAAGAGAAAAGTTACTGGGATCCCCTTTGCCAAAGCACCCCCACTTGTGTAAGCTTCTCTTCTCCGACATTGTCTATTTATCTGTCTTGCTCTTGTACTTATGCATTTTGCACGTTTTAGGAAGAAAGCCACGACCAGCCTCAAGAAGACCTCCAAACAGGGGGCTTCTAGAACTATCAAGGATATGCTGCATCGCGACGCATCTCCCGCCATTGCCCCTACCACTCCCTCCGTCAAGCCTTCGTCAGCCCCGACAAGCTCACAAGCTAAGGAGGCATCTGGCCGTTCCGCCATGGAAGTGGACTCAGGCGCCTCTACCGAGGTTGCTGTTGTCGGTGAGCAGGCGACGCAGGAGAGTTCCGCCCACCAAATGGCTGAAGCTCCGGCTAAGGATGCCATCGGTGGCGGTAAGGCGGTGGTGGAAGCAGGTACCTCTGTCGTTGGCGGCGCCCCTGCACCCAAGAAAACCATAGCTTATCCAAAGGTAGTCTATCCGGTACTTACACCGGGTAGCACTGCTTTGGTCCCTGGTGCGCCACCGTACCGACATCTCCGACGTGCGGTTTAGAGGAGCTCCACCGGCAAGCAGAAATCTTACAAGGAAACAGCGAATCCTTTGCCAAGCTGCTGGCCGAGAGTGCTACAAACCTCAAGATCAACGCACTTGTAAGTTTTATTTGCCTTTTGCATTTCATATGAGTATCCCACTATAGCCCCCGAGGATGTAGACGGAAAAACCATAGGTTTTTGCATCTATATGCTCTAAGAGTGACTAAGTTAGAAAACCTCTCACTGTAGCCCCCAAGCATGTCGTTGGAATGAAATGTTCCGACTAGATGCTTTAAGAGTAGAATACACAATGTTTATAAATTTCCATACTGTAGCCCCCAAACCTCTAGTTGTAACTGAAATAGTTCCGACTAGATGCTTAAAGGAAATCTAAGCATATATTTGAGTTAAAAACTTTATAATGTAGCCCCCAAGCTTCTAATCGAGAACTGAATTAGCTTCGACTAGATGCTTAAAGAAAAGCTAAGCATGTTACTAAGTCAAAAATTCTCGCTGTAGCCCCGGAGCGTCTAGGTGGAAAATTTCTGGCTAGATGCTCCAAGCAGACCAAACAACGTTTTAACTTTGAACTTTTGTCCACAAAACGAGAGTGCTCGTAGGGGCGTGGCCAATGACAAGTACCAGAAGATGCGCGTAGACCTGGAAGCTGAAAAGGGTAAAACTGCCTTCTTGAAGGAACAGATCACCAAGATCAAGCGTCTATTTTCTTTTTCGCACTCCGCCTTGGTATTGCGTCCATATTCTCTGAGTACTCACTGTGTACTTTGCTTTCTCCAACTTGCAGAAACCATCGCCAAGGCCAAGAATATTGTCGAGCAATCCAAGCACATTCAAGAGCTGGATAGCGAAAACAAAATTCTTAAGCAGGAGAGGAAGGACATGCTGAAAATGCATGATGAGTCGATGAAGGTCCTGCAGGACTCCGCCACCAAGGAAATCAATCGCTTGAAGGAGGATATTGCAATCTTAAAAGATCAGAAGCAAGCTACCGATGAGAAAAATCAACGCCATAGCAAGGCGTATAAGCTCCTCCAACAAGAGAAAGAATCCTTGGCGGACACCCTCTGGCAAGCTGAGGCCAGCATCTTCAGTAAGTTTTCTCTGTCTTGGATTTTTGTAGTCTGGGTACTTTGAATTGCTGAACTCATGCGCTCCTTGTCGAAATTTGCAGCTCCTATGGGTTTAACCCGATCGCCTCCTCCAGCCAAGGAATGCATGGTTCTTGCCGGCAACTTCATCAACACCACACATCACGCAAGGCAAGGAGATCGCCAAACCCCTCCAAATAAATATCAAGGCATCAGACTCCGTGGTGAAGTACTCGGAGATTCTGCGCCGAGCCCCCGAGCATATCACAAGCTGGAAAGCTTCATGTGCACGGGCTGGCGCAAGGATGGCACTGTCAATGGTGAAGGCACACTATGAATATGCCGACATCGACACGGTGACCTCTGGCATTCCCGACATAGACGATGATGGAAAAGAGATTAACCATGCATCCATATTGTTGTCGCTCGCGGGCTATGACACCAGAGTTGCCGAGTTGGTAGACGTCAACATCTTTGTGCCAATGAACACCATCGACAGCGGCAACCAAGATTCTTCTGAGTCCCACCACAGCGCCGATTTCGAGGGTGGTTCTCCGGCTGGTGATGATGTTGCTTCCAAGTCACCTGCGCCAAAGGAATGAAGAACAACTTTGTAATATTTGTTTCACCTTTGGTGCATATGCGCAAAATTTTTTTTATGTAACTTAAGGCGGAAAACAATGGTTGTTATTTCCTGCTGCTCAAGAACTAGTTTCCAACATGTATATATTTTTAAGCAAGTGTTGGCTTATCCATTACTTTGGTTCTTATGCTTGACTTTTCGTGAGTCGAAGACTCATTGTCGGAACCATGCACTCAGGTGATGATGCCCAATGGCACCGTCAATAACCTAAGCACAAAATCGCCGACAATAAGTGCCAAAAGTCACTACTCTAGAATCCACATAAAAACAACAAAGAACATGTAGACCAGAAAACTTAAGCTAACGCCCGTAGGCGGAATTTTCACAAGTGCAATCGCAAAGCTTGTGCGTAAAAGGTTTTACATGATCCAAAAATGAACACTAAAGGAGGTAAAAGACTCGGAAATATGAGTGAACCAAAGAGCTTTGTTTCATTGATCATATAAGAGGTACACAATTAGATAAAAAATGCTAAGTGTAAAAAGGACATAGCTGTGCTATGTTCCATGGCCGATCAAGCTCCGAGTAGTCATCATCCGGGTCACGTCGCTTACTCTTATGATCCTCGTTGGGTCTATCCTTCAGTTCACGATTGTCAACAAGGTAGTAAGACCCATTGAGTAGCGCCTTGCTTATGATGAACGGTCCTTCCCATGGCGGGGATAATTTGTGTGACTTCTTCTGCTTAAGTCGGAGCACCAAATCCCCCTCTTTAAACGAGCGATGCCGAACGCGGCGACTATGGTAGATGCATAGCTTCTGCTGGTAGATGGCGGATCATTGGCATGCCAAAACGCGCTCCTCCTCGAGAAGGTCCACATCTAGGCATCTGGATTCTTCAGCGTCATCTTCGTCGTAGGCGGCAACTCTTGGTGCATCGTGGAGGATGTCGAAAGGTAGGATGGCTTTTGCTCCATATACCATGAAGTAAGGGGTGTAGCCGGTGGATCTATTGGGTGTAGTTCGTAAACTCCACAAAACAGATGGCAATTCTTCCGCCCAGGCTCTAGCTGCTCTATGTAGCGGTGCCTCAAGATGTGGCTTGATTCCCTGCAGAATTAATCCATTGGCTCGCTCAACCTGACCATTGGATTGTGGGTGTGCCACAGATGCAAGGTCAAGTCGGATGCCTTTCTCCCAACAATAAGCCTCCACTTCTCCGAGTGACAAGTTACTGCCGTTGTCGGTGATAATGCTATGTGGGAGACCAAATCTCACCACAAAATCCCGGACAAACCCAAGGGCAGTTGCCCCGTCAAGATTTCTAATGGGTTTAGATTCTATCCATTTAGTGAATTTATCAACTGCTACGAGCAGATGCGTAAACCCACAAGGTGCCGTCTGTAATGGTCCCACCATGTCTAGCCCCCAGAATGCAAACGACCAAGTTATTGGTATTGTTTGCAATTCTTTAGCAGGAACATGTGGTTGTTGGGCATAATACTGGCATCCAATACATGTCTCAACGATCGAGGAGCGGCGTGATGCCCGCAATCTCCAAGATGGATTTCGCGTAGGATTTCCATACCTTCTAGCTGGGAAACACACTTTAGGTATACACCAGTAGTGCTCCTTTTGTAGAGTTGCCCATTGATTATGGTATAACCCTTTGTTCGTCGTACTATTTGTCGTCTTTCGACCTTGTCGTCGGGCAAAGTTCTGTGTTCGAGATATTCCATGAACGGTTTTGTCCAAGCCGGAGGGACCTTGGTCACCATGTTGACGAAAGAGTCAGCTCTATTCGGGCTGTCGATGTCGTCTCCCTTCACAGATGGTGTGCGCAGATGCTCTAGGAAAACTCCTGGTGGAGTTTTCTTGCGCCCTGATCCAAGCTTAGACAGCAGATCAACCGCCTCATTTTGTTCCCTAGGCACATACTTGACTTTGTAGCCCAAGAAGCACTTGGCTATCTCGTCCACTTCGTCTCTATATGCCGCCATCATAGGGTTTCGCACATTCCAGGTGCCAGCCACCTTCTGGGCAACCAAGTCGGAATATCCACAACAAACTATGCGCTTGATGCCAATATACTTGGCTACACATAGTCCGTGAATGAGTGCTTCATACTCTGCCATGTTGTTTATAGCCTCGAAGTGGATCTGCAGAATATAGTGTAGCTTGTCTTCTGTTGGTGACTGTAGCAATACACCAGCCCCTAAGCCGTTGAGCAACTTTGATCCGTCAAAGTGCATCACCCAGTACTCTGGTTCCGGCAAGGGAGTAGCATCTGGCATCTCCGTCCAATCTGCAACAAAATCCACCAAGGCTTGTGATTTGATAGCGTCGCGTCTCTTGTAAGTGATCTTGAAGGCGGCAAGTTCAATGCCCCACTTCACGATCCTTCCTGTAGCATCGTTGTTGTTGATTATGTCGGACAGTGGTGTCTTGCTCACCACTGTGATTGGGTGCTCCTGAAAGTAATGCCTCAGCTTCCGAGAATCAAGGAATACTCCATAAGCTATTTTCTGGTAGTGCGGCTAATGCTGCTTGGACTCCGTCAAGACCGTGCTCACATAGTAAACTGGTCGTTGAACTCCATGCTCATATCCTGGTTCCTTCCGCTCTACTACGACGATGATGCTGATTACCCGGTTGGTTGCCGCCATGTAGATTAACAGGGGCTCTCCAGGCTCGGGTGCTGGAAGGATGGGCGCTGAGGAAAGAATCTCCTTGAGCTGCTTCAATGCTGCATCTGCCTCGTCCGTCCACGTGAATTTGTCCGCCTTCTTCAGCAACTTGTATAGCGGCAGAGCCTTCTCTCCAAGTCGGCTAACGAACCGACTAACTGTTGCAACACAACCTGTTAGTCGTTGAATGTCCTTTAGGCATGTCGGACGGTTTATGTTTAAGATGGCCTTGATTTTCTCCGGGTTGACCTCGATTCCGCGATGGGAAACGATGAAACCCAACAATTTGTCGGCTGGTACCCCGAAGACGCACTTCTTAGGGTTAAGCATCATGTTGTATTTCTGGAGATTATCAAAGGTTTTTTTAAGTCGGATATTAAGTCATTGGACTTTTTAGACATCACCGCTATATCGTCCACATAGGCGTGAACGTTCCAACCAATTTGGTCATGAAGGAAACGTTGCATTGTCCGCTGGTACGTAGCACCTGCGTTTTTTAACCCAAAGGGCATCGTGCCATAGCAAAACGTGCCCTATGTGGTAGTGAACGAAGTGGCCAATTGGCCCGACTTCCTCATCTTGATCTGGTGGTATCCTGAGTATGCATCGAGAAAACACAAAAATTCCGAGCCAGCCATCGAGTCAATGAATTGGTCAATGCGAGGCAAAGCAAACGGATCTTTGGGACACGCTTTGTTCAAGCCGGTGTAATCAACGCACATTCTTAATTCATTGGTTCCCTTTTTGGGGACAAGTACAGGATTGGCCACCCATTGGGTGTGAAGGACTTCTCGGATAAATCTAGCCTTAAGTAACCTAGCTATCTCTTTGCCAATGGCATGTATCTTCTCATATCCAAAGCGTCATAGAGGTTGTTTCACTGGTTTGGATTTTGGATCAATGTTTAGGCTTTGCTCGGCAAGTTCCCTAGGTACACCTTTCATGTCGGCAGGTTGCCATGCAAAGATGTCCCTATTCTCACGGAGGAACTCGATGAGCGCGCTTTCCTATTTGGGATCCAGGTTCGTTCCAATGGCGGTGAACTTGGAGGCATCGCCTACCACAAGTTCCACCGGCTTGGTCTCGATGGCGGCCTTGAACGCATGAGCGGAGTCGGAGATCTGCTTCTTCGACGCGGGCATCTCTGAGTCATCGACCTTGCTCTGGATCTCTTTGAATTCTTCGCTGTAGAGGACAGCTTCTACAACGGCTGCTTCATTGATCTCGCAGTCCTTTTCTTTGTTAAAGCTTCCGAATACGGTGATGACACCATTTGGTCCGGGTATCTTGAGTTTGTTGTAGACGAATCATGGCTTGGCCATGAACGTGTGGAATATGTCGCGGCCGAATATGATGTGGTACACGCTCTTGAAGGGGACCACCTCAAAGGTCATGCGCTCTTGGCGGTAATTGTTAACATCGCCAAAGGCAACCTGAAGTGTAATGCACCCAAGGGACCGAGCCTCCCGACCAGGAACTACGCCGTGGAAGATGGTGTTGGTCCACCTTAGGTTTTCCTCCATCAAGTTCATCTTCTGCAGTGTATCCAGGTACATGATGTTGATGCTGCTTCCACTATCCACCATACACTTGGTGAACTCCACGCTGTCAATCAAGGGGTTGATGACCATGGCGTACTGGTTCTCCGTAGGTATAAGGTCTGGGTGGTCCGTCCTGTCCCAAGTGATTGGAACCTCCGACCAGCGTAGGTACTGGGGAACTAGGGGGAGAGTAGCCATCAGGATCCTCAGAGAGGTCTTCTATTGTCGGACGATGGGGGTGCCAAGGAAAGTGTGCTAGACTGGAGCCTTCTTCACGAAGGGGTTCTTGCCCTTGTCGTCGCTCTTAGCGGCGTGCTTGGGGGCAACGTCCTCGTACATGTCACTTGAATCCTTGGACTCCTCCTCCTTCTTCTTCCCCTTGCCCTTGCCTCGCGGTCTATTCTTCCAACTTCGCTTGTAGCCGGACTCCGGGTCTTCCTTGAGGTCGTTGACGAACTTGCAGTGTCGATTGGTATGGGTGGCTTTGCCGTTGACGTCGAGGTGTACGAGGCACGGCATATCGTGGTACTCCTCGTATGTTTGGGGAACACGGAGCGGCGCCGAGGTAGTTTCGCTTCCTCGCTGCTGCCCACGACCAGCTCCCCTTCCTCGGCCACGCTGTCTGCCATCGCCTCGTCCTGCAAAAGTCATAGCGACCATGTCGGTAGATTGCTTTTCTTCTGGAGCGGTTTTCCGCTTTGTACTGCTGTTCCTCCGAGCTTGATTTGGAACGGCCGTTGCCGGCAAGGAGCCGCGAGCATCGTCGTCGGCAGCTGCGAACTCACCGCCAACCGATCATCTCAAGATTCAAGCTGGTGATTGTCCTGCAAGCGCTTCAGCTTATGTCGGAGCAACGTGCCCCTTTCCAACCCATCGATGAAGGCGGCCATGGCGGTCTGAGCGTGCACTCCTGCGCAGGAATTTTTCATGTCCAGCCAGCGGGAGAGGTAGGCGCGAGATGTCTCGTCTTTCTCTTGCACACACCGCTGTAGATCGCCCACAGTGCATGGACGTTTGTATGTGCCCTCAAAGTTCTTGGTGAATACTTCTTGCATGTCCAACCAGTTGTAGATAGATTTCTCCGGCAAGTCGTTGATCCATTGACGGGCCGTGCCCGCCAACATTTATGGGAGGTACTTGACGGCGACGTTGGGGTTGCCTCCGGCAATCTACACCGCGTTGCGTAGTCTTGCAAACCATGTGGCTGGCTTGGCGGTTCCGTCATAGGTCTTGATGGTCTTGTCATTCCGGAATCCTTTGGGGTAAGTTGCGGACCGTATTGCAGGTCCAAAGCAACGTGGTCCCAGGTATGGTCCTTCCCGGGCCTCGTGGATCTTATTGATCCGCGAAAGTGCATCGTACGGCTCCGGGTTCTTCTTCTTGTCAACAGGGGATGGGCTGCGTGAACGACACGGGCCTCCTCCGCCATGGTGACCGCTTGGTGGTGACGGAGGCGGAGGTGGCGGTGGGTTAGCCTTCTTGATGTTACCCTCCTGCGACGCCTCACGCCTGTCACGGTTGCTTGTCGGACGCGAAGGGTCATGGTGTGACCTGCTCCTGTGTCCTTGGTTGCGCTCTCCGTCATGACGGGCCTGCTCCGTGTTGTCGCGGATGACGATGCCGCACTGCTTTGGTGGGGGAATATTCGCACGATGGTGAGCCTTGTAATCTTCGAGATGTTGGGGGGACTGGGGCGGTGGCGATGGGAGACGAGGTTGGGCCTTTTCTCCGTGGTCGGAGGATATGGGGATGGCATCCTTCCTGTTGCGTGCATCCCTCCGTCTTCGTTCTGATGAACCCGTCTAGGACCCAACATCAGGAGGATATCTGTCCCTTGGCGTTTTATACTGGCTAGACTGGCAAAGTGCTGGGTCGGACTCAAGCCTCTAAGAGGTAGCCTTTTCCTGTTGCTTCACCGCCTTGGCCACTAGGTCATAGACCTGTTCCACTGCCTCGGGCGATCTATCCTGCTCCAGAAGGGTCTTGGCGACGGCGAGGTTAAGGAGTGTGGTGGGCATCACCTGCTTGCCTTCACTGTCAATGTATGGCTTGGCTTGTGACGGCTTCGAGGGATCCCATCCTAGGTTGCGCCATACACCAGGATCATTGATGACGCGAGCCGGAGCTTTCTTGGCCTTCTGCTGCTGTAGCAAAGTCTTGTACTCGGCCTCCATTGCTATAGCTTTCTCTATGGACTTCTGCGCGTTGACCAGATCTCGATCTAGCTTAGCACCTTGCTCCGCGATGGCCTGCACTTCTTCTAGTAGCTGCTGGCGCTTCTCGTCAAGCTGGGTCACATTCCAGATATGAGAAACGGTCAGTGGCTCGATGAGGAGATTGCCGTACATTACTCTATCAGCTGGAGTAACTTGGGCTGCTGCAGACGTAGATGCTGGAGGCGGCAAGTTTGCGGTGTTGTTGTTGCTCGGGCCGGTGCCGAGTTCATGCGACTGCTGCACTGGGTTAGGCGGAGGAGGCATGACCTTTGCGTGATCATCGTCAGTAGAAATAAGTGGCCCCTTCCCCTTTTCCAGCGCTGTAGGCGGAGCTCGTCCGGGTTGATCTTCATCCATCGCCGTCCCAATGGTGATGAACACCCCTCGAGACGTGACGACATTGTTGGCTTGTTCATCGCGCGTGTACTCCTCCTCCATTTCCTGCATAGCGGAGTCTAGCTCTTCTGGACTAAAATCTATCTCCTCTGAATCTACACTAAAGTCAGCGTAAAGCGCGTCAATGATAGAGTCGAAGGTTGCCAGGACTTCCTCGATGACGGGCGGTGGAGGTGCAATAGCAGCGACGATGATTGGAGGTGGCGGTGCGGCTGCGATGATGGCGGCCGAAGGCGGTGGTGGTAGTGGCTGAATCGGAGGTTCTCCGTCAATGAGCGCAAGCGCTTTCTGGGCTTTTGCGTCAGCCTCCACGTAGTTGTTGACGGTGATCACCATCTGTTCAAGGGTAAGGCGTCCTGTTGCCTGCTGCCGTCTTAAAGAATGTCAGAGAAGTGTACCACGGTCCAGTCCTTCCATGAAGTGATACAAAGCGTTATCATCGGGGTAGTGGGCCAGATCGGCTCGTATACGGAGCCACGTGGCCAGGTAATCGCGGGGGTTTTCACCTCCTCTCTGAACGCAGCGCGCCAGATCGAAGATGGTAACCACTTCGACGAACTTGGATCTCTGTTTCCAGACACACGGGCGAAGCCGACGGATCTGCAGTGATCTTCCACCTTTATATCATGCACTGGGGCGGTTTGGGTGGGCCTTGAATTTTTCCGATCTTTGCCGGCAAACTCCAAAGAGAGATCCGACATCGATCCTTCTGCGAACGTATCCTGCCCGTAGGCGGTCCGTGCCGGCCTTGATGCTCCTCCGACTCCCAGGGAACTAGTGCCCGAGTTGGTTTCGCCGATGAAGAGGTGGATGTCTCCGATAGGAACGATCGAACACGACGTAGGGTTCGTCTTCGCCGGGATCCACAACTCATCGGGAGTGACGATCGGAACGTTTCCGGAGAAGAGAACATGACCGATGGCTACGGTTTTGCCGATTCCCGCGAAGATCTTGGTCCTCGCCCGCTGAAGAGCCAAAAGCGCATCTTTCCCCATGGTGGGCGCCAACTGTCGTGGTATTGCCGACGAGTACACCATGGAGGGGTCCTCTCAGTGCGTGTTTAGAGATATGGGGGAAGGCGGACGGTTGACGTGTACGATTTAACATAGCTTACCCAGGTTCAGATCCCACGATGGTGGCGGAATTCTATTCTTGCTATAAATCACTATAAGGGCAATACGCCGAGTTACAGAGATAGGTTCGCTGTGCGAGGTTGTCTGAAGTTGTGCCCTAAAGGCTCCCATAGGCACGACTTATATAGTCGCCAGGTCCTAGGGTTATAGGGAAAAGTCCTAGCCGGACAGGTTACAGAGTCCTACACCGTCTATTACTAGTCTTGTGTATCTTGCACTCCAAGGCTCCGGGTACGTCGGTGACTCCAACTACAGCCTTCCTTTATCCGGCATGGGCCTCCCTTCTGGATCCATCTAACTGGGCCGCCCAGCAGGCCATGGGCCATGCTACCAACTGTGGGCCACCCGGGTTATCCGGATAAGAGACATGCTATGAGGATACCCATATAGCATATCCCCAACAGCAGGTTACTCTAATGAGGATTAGGGTTATGAGTCTACACTCAACATGCTTGCCTGTGGCACATGAAGATGAAGACTTTTATTTATATTTTAAGTTAAACTCTTGTACTAGCCTATGGCTATGGAGTTGTAAAAGACTATGTTATCTCTGGAATGACGATGTAATAATGACCTTTGTTTCTGTGTACTTCATCTTAAACTGTGGATGCTATCAATTGATCTAGGGACTAGCATTGCAATCACAGGGACCTTTACCTTTATAAAGGTGGGGTCTTACAGATGGTATCAGAGCACTGGGTTGCCTATAGGATTATGACCCTAGGATTGGATTAGACTAAGAAACCACTAAGGAAAATTTCAACACTTTGAAAAATTTCCACACTTGTCTTTTTCTTCTCGTAAACTTTTCTAATATTCTTTCTCATCTATCTTTGTAGATGAACTCCATCAACGAAGCCATAAGGAAGGGACCACTCATGACCATGACCTTGGAGTGTGAGACTGAATTTCCCAATGCACTCAAGAACCTTATGGTTACCATGGGGATACATGGTGCAACTGTGTACACGGGATTCCCTGTGATGGATGAAGGAGAAGAGTATTGGTGGGTGCAACTTCACTTGTACAAAAACAAGGAAGACAACCACAAGGAGTCGGGATTTTGCATGGTCACCAACTCTGAAATGCACACAACATTCTTTGACTCTGCAAGAAATGCAGCTTGGAATGCCATCAAGGAGCTTGGTGATTGACTCAAGTGCAGAATGCTCAACACCCAAAATGACCTTAGAGAAGAAAAGAAGCATACCCAAGAATTAGAGACCACCAACCAACAACTAAGGAGAGACATCATAAACTTAATATGGGAGTCTTGTGAACAAGATAGACAGATGGCCACTAAGGATGCCCTGATAGCTATTTTGTCTAGTGAGTGAGAGTTGTAACGTACTTCGTTAGTTGGACCACCACACTTATCGTTTTTACTTCCAAAAATTTGTGTAAGTTATGTTGAACCTTTGATGTTGTAATGGATTTGTGTATGCCATGACTTGTGTGTTTGTTGCTAAAGATGTGCTTGTGATATTTTGTCTTGTGATTTTTCTCTACTTGTGTTGATTCTAACTTTTCTCTACCTTATAAAAAAATAGATGCCTAATGTTGTTATCAACACGACCGAGGAGTTCAAGGGAACTCGTTTTGGTACTTGTCTCATTGAGCTCACTAGTGTGCTCAACCTTCCAATTCCTAGCATCATGACACTTCAGCTCACCAAGTTTGAGAGGAAGGACCTATGGGGCTTCAGAGTCACACAACCGGGACGCCAGACAGAGCCAACCATGGAGGCCATCACTTTCAAACTGATGCATGACAACAAGGAGAAAGGCTTAGATGTAGTCATGCAGGAGTTACTTGGGCGCCTGGTAGGGAGGCACTCCACCGAGCTTAGAGGTCTTTACTTTCACCCCTTCGGGAGACACAACGAGGAGGGTGAGGCTATAGAGTACGAGGATGTTGCTAGAGAGACGATGGAGCCGATTCGTCTGTACCTTCAGGACCGAGAGGGTCTTATTAGACACCTTGATACTGATAGGACCAACGTCATGCTTAGCAATGACGAGCTCCAGGTTCAGCTTAGAGAGAAGGATAAGCTCTTCGCGGAGCAAGAAGAGATCGTCAAGTAAATGGAGGCCAAGTTTTAAAACCAGGACAAGAAGTTCAAGAGCTAGGAGAAAAGAGTCCAAGACAGGAAAAATAAGATCTGGGAGATGAAGGAAGAGTTAGAGGCCAAGGACTTCGATCTTGAGCATCAGCAGGGAGTGATCGAGAGGCTTCACTCACAAAAGATGGCTCTTAGGGCAAAGATTGAGGCCTTGACTACTAGTGTTGAGGAGTACAAGACCTCCATGGAGAATGCAGGTCTTACCCTCGTTTATGTGGAGATTGATGCGGAGGAGTAGTGTAGACTACTCGATTATCTTTCATCTACCATACTTTGATTATTGAGTCGCAATGACCATCCAACATGTGGATGGCTTGCTATGGTGTGTTTGTGTTTTCAAAACTTGTTGTTTATATCGTTCAAACTCTATGTTATTTTGATGCTTGGTTATTGTGATTGTTCTATGTGATGTATTGTGCATGTTAAGCATCTATGGGTATATCATTCTTATCCTTATTAAAACCACAGATGCCTCCTCGACGTGCCAACCCCAACCAAAACAACAACAACAATGTCACTCCAGAGATGCAACAGTTGATGACAACACGAGATCAAATGATGCAGATGATGACAACCTTCATGCAGAACCAGAACCAGAATAACAACAACAACAATAACAACAACAATAACCAGAATAATCCGCCAGGATTTGACATGCTCACTAGATTTCTAAGACTGAGGCCTGCAAAGTTCTCAGGAACCACTGATCCAATGGTAGCCAATGACTGGTTATGTTCAGTGAACAAGGACTTAGTGACTGTTGGCTGCACCGACGAAGAAAAAGTCAGGTTTGCAGCACATCTGCTTGAAGGACCAGCAACAACTTTGTGGGACAATTTTCAGATCACCCTCCCATTGAGGATGTGACTTGGGATATCTTTGAAGATGGATTCCGTATAGCTCACATATCATCCGGAGTGATGAATTTGAAGAAAAAGTAGTTTCACAATATGAAGCAGCGTCACTGCAGTGTGGCCGAATACATCGAGGAATTCAACAATCTGGCGCGTTATGCACCGTATGAAGTTGATACAGATGCCAAGAGGAAGGAGAAATTCCTCGAAGGACTGAATGATGAGTTGAACCTGCAGCTGTCTGTTTCTTATGTCCCAACCTACCAATCACTTTGTGACAAGGCTACCATCTTGGAGAACAAGATGAAATAGGTTGAGAGCAGGAAAAGGAAGCATAGCTTTGACAAGCACAGCTCGGGATCGTCTCACAAGCGTTCCCATCATGATGATAGTGGGAGTTCTGGATCCCACAAACATGGAAAGTACAACAACCACCACAACCGTCATCATGACAACAAGCATCACCACAGTCATGATAATGACAAGTATAAGAACCACAAGAGTGAACACAAGAGCCACCACAGTGGAGGTGGAAGTGGAAGTCAGCCTGTAAAGAAAGATCTCAGTCAGGTTGAATGCTTCAAGTGTAAGAAGATGGGGCACTATGCTAATGAGTGCCCAGAAAAGAAAGTTGATGGTGCCAACAAGCCCAATCCCTTCCAAAAGGGACAAGTGAACCACATCAATGTGGAAGAAATATATGACGAATCTGATGTTGTGGCTGGTAAGTTCAAACTCAATTCTATTCCAGCACTTGTTTTTTTTATACTGGCGCATCACATTCATTCATATCAAGAGCATTTGTTGATAGAAATGGATTTCCAACTGAAAATATTGGGTGTCCTATAAAAGTAAGTTCTCCCGGTGGAGATATGGTAGTAAGTCTTGGATGTCGTGATCTAGTAATAGAATTTGGAAAGCATAAGTTTCCAGTTAGTTTGATAATCCTAGATTCCCAAGGATTGGATGTCATTTTGGGAATGGATTGGATGACCAAGTATGAAGGAGTACTAGATTGTGCCAATCGTACTGTCACACTCACAACCCCAGATAAGAAACGTATTAGATTCAAGTCTAACTTTGAATCAAAAGGGAGTAAGCTAAATTCTCTTAAGGGGGTTAGCATAGGTAGTGTGCTAATTGTGAGAAAATATCCGGATGTGTTGAGTTTCTGATTGACTTGCTGCCAGGATCAGGACCAATAGCAAAGAGACCTTACAAGATGTCAGTTGATGAGTTGAAAGAACTCAATAAACAACTTGGAGAACAGTTGCAGAAAGGATTTATTCAACCAAGTTCTTCATCTTGGGGATCACCAGTCTTGTTTGTTGAAAAGAAAGATAGAAGTCAAAGGTTATGCATAGATTACCATTCACTCAATGAGGTGACTATCAAGAACAAGTATCCTTTACCCAGAATCAATGACTTGTTTGATCAGTTTGAAGGAGCCCGTGTGTTCTCAAAGATTGATCTTTGATCAGGCTATTTTCAGCTAAAGATAAGGGAACAAGACATACCTAAGACTTCTTTCACCACTAGGTATGGATTGTATGAGTACACCGTGATGCCATTTGGTTTGACAAATGCACCAGCCTACTTCATGAATATGATGAACAAGGTGTTCATGGAATTTCTTGACAAATTTGTTATCGTTTTCATCGATGACATTTTGATCTACTCCAAGAGCAATGAAGATCATGAAGAACATTTGTGATTGATACTTGAGAAGCTTAGAGAGCATAAGCTGTATGCCAAATCCAGCAAGTGTGAATTCTTGTTGAATGAAGTCGGATTTCTTGGACATATTGTGTTAGGAGATGGTGTAGCAGTTGATCCCGCAAAAGTGTCAGCTGTAACTGAATGGGAATCTCCTAAGTCAGTGAAAGAAGTTCGTAGTTTTCTTGGCTTGGCAGGATACTATAGAAGATTCATTGAGAATTTCTCAAAGGTAGCTAAGCCAATGACGGAGTTACTTAAGAAAGACAAGAAATTTGGTTGGACTGAAGGATGTTAACTCAATTTCCAAGAATTGAAGAAGAGACTAGTGACAGCACGAGTCTAATGTCTGCCAGATTTGGAGAAGGATTTCCAAGTTTATTGTGATGCATGTCACCAAGGTTTAGGTGCAGTTTTGATGCAAGAAGGGAAAGTTGTGGCTTATGCCTCGAGACAACTCAAAACTCTTGAAGTGAATTACCCTACTCATGATTTGGAGTTAGCCTCTGTTGTCCATGCACTCAAAACATGGAGACATTATCTTTTGGGAAAGCAATGTGAAGTGTTCACAGGTCACAAAAGTTTGAAGTATATCTTCACTCAGAAAGAATTCAACATGAGACAAAGAAGATGGCTAGAACTCATCAAGGACTATGACTTGAGTTTGCAATACCACACCGGTAAAGCAAATGTTATAGCGGATGCATTAAGCCATAAGGTTTATGTGAATGTCCTTACTAAGGGAGAATTGCTAGATAATTTGTGTGCCTAATTCAAAGATCTTAGATTGGAGATAGTGCCTGAGGACATCTCATGTCATTGGATGTTCAACCCACATTGTTGGACAAAATCAAGGAATCCCAAAAGATGGAAAAGGAAATTGAAGAGATTAAGGAAAAGATTGGCAAGGGAAAATCCAAAGGATTCCATGAATACGAACAAGGTACTTTATGGTATGGAAAACGTATCTGCATTCCGCAAGATCCGGAGCTTCAGAAACTGATTTTACAGGAAGCACACAACTCACCATATTCCATTAATCCGGGTAACACCAAAATGTACATGGATGTGAAGGAAAGATTTTGGTGGAATAATCTCAAGAAAGACATCGCCGAACATATTGCTTTGTGTGATGTATGTAGCAGAGTGAAAGCGGAACATCAAAAACCAGCAGGATTGTTACAACCACTACCTATTCCTGATTGGAAGTGGGAAAAGATTGGCATGGATTTCATCACTGGACCGCCAAGGACTAGATCACGATATGATTCTATTTGGGTCGTAGTAGATCGCCTATCTAAAGTGGCTCATTTCATACCCGTGAAGACAACCTATACAAGTGCTAAATTAGCCAAGATTTATATGAATAGGATTGTGTGTCTGCATGGAGTACCCAAGAGTATTGGGTCTAATAGGGGAACTCAATTCACTTCCCATTTTTGGAGGCAACTGCATGAGTCATTGGGAACGAGATTGGAATTCAGCACTGATTTTCATCCCCAGACTGATGGACAGACAGAAAGGACCAACCAGATCCTAGAGGATATGTTGAGGGCATGTGCCCTAGATTATGGAGCTAGTTGGGATGAAAGTCTGCCTTACGCAAAATTCTCGTACAAAAATAGCTATCAAGTCAGTATTGAGATGGCACCGTTTGAATTTATCTATGGGAGAAAGTGTACTACACCATTGCTTCGGAATGGTGTTGGAGAAAGAAACTTGTTCGGGCAAGAACTAATCAAGGAATCTGAAGAGAAAGTCAAGTTGGTAAAGGACAGATTGAAGATAGCACAGTCCTGACAAAATATCTATGCAGATCCAAAGCGTAGAGCAGTCACCTATGAGGTGGGTGATAGAGCTTATCTTAGAGTATCACCACTTCGTGTAGTGAAGAGGTTTGGAGTCAAAGGAAAATTGGCACCAAGATATGTTGGACCATTCAAGATTCTGAGCCGTAAAGGAGAAGTAGCATATGAGATTGAATTGCCTGAATCATTGTCTGCCGTTCACAATGTATTTCACGTAATCCAACTAAAGAAATGACATCCGGAGATGGAAGAGACTTATTTGAAGGATAATATACCTTTGGAAGAGGTCCAATTGGAAAGTGATCTCACTTATGAGGAGAAACCCATAAAGATTCTTGAGACTGCGGAAAGAGTTACTCGGACAAAGACTATCAAATTCTACAAAGTTCAGTGGAACCATCATTCCGAGGAATAAGCAACATGGAAAGAGAAGATGATCTTCGGAAAGACCACCCTCACCTATTTGCTAGCCAATACGAATCTCGAGGGCGAGATTCACCTTAAGGGGGTTAGATTTGTAACATCCCAAAAATCATGATTTATAAAGTTTGCATATCATTCATGAATTCATAAGCATTTGGATCATTTTCAAATAAGATTTCAAAACAGAAGCAATTTGTTACCTATTATTTTATGTAGGAAAGGCAATAGCTTTATTTTTCACTCTCAAATTATGATAATACTTTGTTTCAACCAGAAAGGTTTGAATGTTGATTTCAAAGCTTGCTCAAATTTTCAAGACAAGATTCTAAATTAAAACCAATTTCAATGCCTAATATAAATAAATAATTAAGGCATGGTTTTATTTGAATTTCAATGGGCCAATGTATTTTTGAGTGAACAATAATGATTTATACTCAAATATGTGCATGGTTCACTTTACAAAAATCCAGAGAAATTTTGAATTCAAACTCATTTGAATAACATTTGAAAATGATTTATGAAAATCAAAATAGAAATAGAAAAGGAGAAAAGAAAACAGAAAAGGCCAGCGTTGCCAATCCGGCCCAGCACTGGATCCAGCCCACTAAGCCCACCCGGGAAAACCCTCCCCTCTATGTTTCTCACCTAACCGCGCACACCCCTCTCGCTGACGGGCAGGCCGCACTGCCACATCGACCCCGTCATCAATCTCGCGCCGCAGACCCGATCGCTGCTGCCGTTTCTTCGCCGATTGATTTCGAATCAATTGGATTGATTGAAGGTGTAATTTCCTCCCCTGAACCTGCCTACTTAAACCTCTCTCTGCCCCGCATCTTTCCCCTCACTCGCCACTGCCTAAGCGCCACCAGGCTGCCCATACTTTAGCTCACACCTCCGCGGCACCGTACGTCTCCAGCGACTAATTCCGTTGAGCCTCGAGCGCCCCCTGTCCCCCCGTTCATACGACGATGTTTCTCTGGTCTTTGTGCTTCCTCTGACACCCCTAGTTCGTCTTGTACCGGTCCAGGTTGTCAACTCCGTCAAGCGTTGCGAGCACCCGAGGAAACCATCAACTCTAGCGAGCAATCCTGGTATGTATCGCCCGCCCCTTGGCCTCTGGTTCAAACCAACCTTTGCGCCTAGTCTCTACGCATGTAATGATGCAGTTTGTTTGCACTTGGATGATCCAGGCCGTCACCCCCACCGTTGACAGTGAGCACCCGACGCTCAGCGCAACTCCAACGAGATCTAGCCACTGCTACAGCACGCCCCCGCCCCAACCGCGACCATGTTGAGCTCCACTGCATCTTCGCGACCTCAGTAAGACCCAGCACCCCCTCTCTTGACCCTAGCCCCGCCGAACCATCGTCGGCAGAACCGTCGCCGCCGCTGTGGCCATGAGCGCCGCCAGTTTAGGGTCGAGTCGATTAGATCCACTGGATCTAGATCCAGTGGTCTAGATTAGACGCCAGCCCGAAAGGGTATGGGCAGATCTGAGCCGCTAGATCTCATTTAGATCTGACGGTGCACGTGCGTGATCCGCGCAAAATGGTATCGTCCAATCAGGAAGCGTCGCGTGTCACTAGAATAGATTTAAAATCTGAATTTAGATCTATTAGTTATTCAAATTTGAAAAATTCATAACTTTTGTTCTGTTTATCCAAAAAATGCAAATAATATATGAATGGATTCATAAAAATAAATCCTACACATCTGTAGGCTTGGTTTTGTAACTTTTGATCTATTTTGTGTATAAAAATTATTTGAAAATGTTTTAAAAGCCAAATTAAGTTTATTTGGTGTATAAATGTTTATTTTATTGTTTAGTACTGTTTTACTTGTCTTGTTTGGTTTAGAAAAATCATCACATGGCATTTGCATGCATTCATATATTTTTTCTTGATTATTTGAAATATGAATTTTGGTGCTATCATTTTATGTGTAGATTTTGGTGCTAGTGGTGATTGTGACTATGAGGATTGTTGTTACTCCCCCAACTACCAAGGCAAGTGGTGCTTCATATTTTTGTTCCAATTTTTTGACTATGCATTAGAAATATTTTGAATAGGGATAGCATGATAATTTTTGCTAAGTATCTATATGCTATGCTTGGGAAATCCTAGTAGTTGTAGAATTGTTAGAATTTTTTCTAAGTTAAGATACTTGCTATTGCCATGCTTAGCCTAGATAGTAGCAACCAAGGGTGGATTATATACATATTCTATGGAAAAATTATTGCTAAGTCTTTGACTTGTGTTTTGCTTAATAAAACAACTAAGTGAATGAAACACCTGGGTGGTATGGTTGTTTGGGTTATGTTGAGTGGTTACACAAGGCCCATATCTATGGACTACCTTGTGGAAATCCACCCAGGAACAAAGGGATTTGAGATGCCATATGTTAAGAAGCTTCTAGTGCAGCCACATGGCATTATGGGCTCTGCCTGGATCATAGAGGTTGCAATAACTTAGCCAAATGGACAGTTGGTGGTACGGGGTGATAGGTTTGGAGCGCGTCCATTTTGTTCTAAGGGAATGCTTCTCAAAGGTCCTGTCTTGATGAAATTCAAGCCTTGTGGGGAAAGTGCACCACCTCTGCAGAAGGAAGAATCTAAGTACTTAGCCGTGTCCCCGGAAATGGACAATTTGAGCATCAAGACATGGAAGCTATCAAGAATCTCCTCATCCCAATTTCTAAGTTAAAAACTTGTGGTTGAACAAGGGTAAAGGTTCACCAATGTCTATTGGTGGTTCCTTGGGAGTTTTTGCCAAACAAAAACTTAGTGTTTTTCAACTGATAGGTAAAACCTATTTTGAGCAAAGCAAGCCTAAGCTACACTTAGCCAAATTCATGTAGAAGCTAGATACTATTATTCTACTAAGGTATCACTTGTCAATACTATTCCAATGTATTGACCCACTATGGCTGTAACTTGTGATGTTGCAGGTTACTCTGATGAGGATTAGGGTTATGAGTCTACTTATTTATATTAGTAAGTTAAACTCTTGTACTAGCCTATGGCTATGGAGTTGTAAAAGACCATGTTATCTCTGGAATGATGATGTAATAATGACCTTTGTTTCTGTGTACTTCATATTAAACTGTGGATGCTAGCAATTGATCCAGGGACTAGCATTGCAATCACAGGGACCTTTAACTTTATAAAGGTGGGGTATTACATTAGGTGTTATGCTAAACTTGTAACTCAAATATCTTCCTTTATGATCCTATCATAAATTCTTTATTTTCTTGTTACATTGATTTTGCACTTCATCTTGAAAGTATTTGAACTTTTCAAATGTTTCACACTTCATCCTTATTAAGTAAATATTCATATATTCACTCAAATTTTTGTATAAAGCATATGAAGTTGAAATCCATCGCTCTTGACTACACGAAATGGACTTCATACATCAAATATGTACAAATTCCAACAATCTAGTCATTCGTTCCCTTTTGGCCGATGAACGGAGTTTTAATTATCTCTAGGAAAGTTTCACAAGCGTCATTTGATCAAAAATCAAAAGACTCCAAAATTCCATCCACATGGAGTTTCTTCATGTTTTCTTTCTAATATAATTTAAATGGCGATGTCACTTCCTAAGTGATCTTTCAATCAATTTTTCTTTCGACATTTTTAGCACTAGTTTTATTGATGTGATTTCTCCAACGATATTTGTATATCATCCATCTTTTATGGATTACGGCAATTACTTGAACAACCCTTTTGTTCTCATAATACCGGATAAAACAAATCTTGAAGGCAAGCTTTGATGTTAACGAGCAACACAACAACCCTTTATTTGTTCTCGATGAACATCATCACATATTATTTTGCTAGTTACCTAAGCCATTGTAGTTCATGAATTGTGTTATTTTGTATGACGATTCACACCAACAAATTCAGTATCCAATACTTAAGAACCACATTGTTTAATAAGCAAAGAATATAGCCATAACATGTATATCCTCTATATACCCAAGCTGAACAATTCTAGTCTTTTTTTTCTGCCATATATTTCTGGGATTCTCTTTCAGTATTTCCTTTTCTGTTTGAAAGAATCTATCAACATCAATAGTGGATCCATACAGAAGACACATAGTCAAAAGCATGTATAGTTAAATACCATTGTCTTTGGACTTGCACTTTGAAGTAGATCACCATCATCAAATGTTTGGCGTCCTTTCAAATTCCATTCTTTAGTAACCTTTTATTGTAGTAAACATTTTACCTACATCAAATATTCATCCTTATCATGGAACTATTCATGATCAAGCTACTTTAGCTTATAAGGGTGAATTGCGAGTATAATATTGCTCTCCAAAACCTTTTGGAGGACTAGGACGACTAGCGTCTCCAACCTTTTGAAAATTCCCATCGAATATGAGAACATAAACTTTGCCATATTATACTCTTATCATGTTATAATCAAAAACATCGTTTCAGATATCGCAATATCTTCCATTTATGATGTTCCTAGATAACCTTGATATTAAAACAATCTTTTGAATATCAAGAATCATGGAGATAAACATGATACTTATATACTAACACTGGAATTGTTACTCTTGATTTAATACCAATTATTAAACTTCATGGAGTAACCGAAACTTACTGAAAGTTTGCAATAGGACTTTTAAACTTTAGATTAACACTTCAAAACAATACGATAGCAGTTCATAAAGTAACTAACCAGAATTCTATAGTTGTATTATCTCAATTATAACTAAGCGCAAGGTGGTAAACAGATGCCAATGACTACAAAAACTATGCAAATTCAATTTGATTTAATTTATGATAAATAGTGTTCAACTTTTAATCATATTTGCGGTGACCCAGCATACCACTTCATGATGTAACATATAGTCGTTGACATAACACCAATGAAACACCATTCACTAGTATTACATCCCTCAGAATGGCACAACAGAAACACAGCGGGTCCAATACATGGCTAAAGGTTACAATTCACTCTTTACACGAGATCCAGAGAATACTCTAGGTTAAAGAGAGAGAAAGAACTTCTTACAAAGGCGAATCAAATATAAACAACACAAGAACTATTATACTATTAAGACTAGTATTTTAACTAAGGGGTTGGCATTGCTGCTATTGCAATACACTATAGAATTAGGTTCTTGGCTAGAGGGTATATTCCTACCCAATGGTAAACAAATCGGTAATCGTTAACTGCTCGGTTGGCTTGGGAGTAGCAACTAATCGGAATTCGGATGATTAACTGATTTAATCAGTCGGATATTAATCGGTGCAGCCTACAAAAATTAGCACCTAAAACACGTATGAATCCTCTTGCACCTCAACCATCTACCCTTTTAAAGACAACCTTAAGCTCCCGGATGAGATCCTCAAGGCGCTCGAGATCTTGTATCCGAGGTCTGGTCGGCAACTACGAGGAACTGGTCAACAATGACAAGGAACTGGTTGGTGATGGCGGAAATCAAGCTCCCGGAGGCAGGGATCGAGCGGGAGCTTCGCAAAACCTACTTCATTAGGGCGGGCTAGCGGATGGATGGGTGATATGTGCTGATAATTTTGCACCTTTTTTGACCAAGTGTAGTGGTTAATCAGGAAGATACCTGGTAATCGGAGTGTCAGACCTATTAATCGGGCTAAACGATTAATACAAACAATTAGTGGTAATCAACACGGTCAGGTCCATAGTAGCGATTAATCGGCCTATTAATCGCTGATTCGGCCTATTTTTTGAACAGTGTTCCTACCTAACCAGTAACTCTGTCTTCACTTGATTTGATGTATATGTTGACTTTCTTGTCTCCATTGAAGATCTTTAGCTTTGTACAATGAGTCCTGGAGCATAACTTGATGTAGATGTTGTCTATACCGGCTTCAAAATCTAGCAAGGGTTAAGAAGATACGTTGAGTACGAGCGTACTCAGCAAGTTTCACCAGAAAAGGAGTGTTTGATGCACTATATCTACAGCCACAGACCACAAGTCGTAGGCAATGCAAGATTTCATAAAACATTTCTTCAAAGGTTGCTTTTATTCTGAAAAGCTATGTCCGTCAGCCTTCACGGGTTTACCAGAACTTTCATGGAGTTCTTTCAAGCCGCTTTCGCAGCTCCTTCTCGGAACAGGGAGTAACAAGTTACAGTTCTTACACTCTGCCGAGGTGTGTTACTTTACCCATGAGAGATCAACTCTTTGTTGCACAACCGGGCAGCTTATTCCCATCCACAATTCCATGATGTGGGGCCCAGAAGATGATCCAAGCCAATCACTGCCCCCTTCGCGACCTCGCATGCCTCCTTGGTGTACACCATGCCCACATATTGGATTACGACAATGGTTTGTATAGACCGTTAGATGCCAGAACTATCGTGGGATGTTGAGGGTTCTGTCACATCCCAAGATTTTCCAAATCTTGTAATGTGAAAATAAATAAACAAAATAAAATTTTTGTTGAAAATCAGGGTGAAAAGAAAGTTTTGTTTCTAAATGAAAACTTAAAATCCCATATTTAACAAACTTTAAATAAAGTTTGAATCCAACTAAATTCAAATCAAGTGGAATGCATTCCTCATAAATGTATCTGGAAATTTAAAACACTTGGAAATTAAACCAAAATCCTAGAACCCAAATGGAAGAGAGTCATTTCCAAGTTATCTCCAAGCCTATGGATTTGATCCATATAATTTTTTTTCAACAAATATTTACAAATGATCAAGAAAGACAAATGGAAATATTATAAAACCATAGAAATTGATTTCACTTAATTTGGAGCCTTAGATAAAATCTTATGAATAAAATAAGATAAGGAAATTAAATTTCCAAAGCTAATAAAGAACCTATCTATAAATCCATACCAAATGGTGAGCAAATAATCCTAAAGATATTTAAAAGGATAAATAAATCTCAAATAAGATTTTACAAATTGGAATCACCAAGTTTGGATCTCTCAATAAAAAGATATGGATTTTATAAGATGAAGAAAGAAATATTAAATAAAGAGTATTTAAAGACCAAATAAAATCTTGGAAAAATCCATAAGCAAATGGAATGAATTGTGATCCCAATCCAAATAAAATAAAATGATAAAGAATTTCGAAAATAAAATAAAATGGCATTAAACCATACAATCCCTATCTTATTAAAGACAAATCTCTAATGAGAATGATCATTTAAATCATGAGAAAATGGTATTTTGGAAATAACCCAAGTGAAATAAAAAGTTGTTTAATAAACTTAAATAAAATAAACCTTCCAAATAAACTTTAGGGAATTAAAACCATATTAAATTCCATTGGAATTAAAAACAAATACCCAATCTTAAATGTTTAATAAATCTTATTAAAAACTTTTCGAAATAATTCAAGATGAATTATTTGACACCCTTTTAAGTAAACAAAACTTACTGAAAGGTTTTGGAAGAATTTAGAAGTCAAATGGAAATTGAAGACATTATTAAATCCTATTTTGATTTAAAACAAGGGCCCTTTTTATTAATTAAAAAGACCCCAAAAGGAATAAAATAAATTTCCAAAATTAACTTCAGAATGTTCTACCAATCAATATTTAAACCTACCCAAATTTTGGCAAAGGTTTGAATTCAAATAAGTGTTTGAATTGGTTGATCAAAATCCAAACAGAATAAAGGAAAAGGAAAAAGAAAAACAAACAGAATAAAAAAAATGTGAAAGGACCCAGCCCAGCCTAACTAGCCCATTAAGCCCAACCGCAGCCCACTCCCTCTCTCTCGCAGCGCGAAGCGTTTTCTACTCAAACTCTCAACCGTAGCGACGCTGACAGACGGACCCCCACCTCCCCTATCTCCCTTCGCTGACGAAACGGCCCCACCGCCAGCTCCTTCTTCCTCACCCGCCGCTGACCTCGCCCTCTACTGTTTCTGCCGGCGTTGATTGCGAATGAATTGGCATAAACGCGCCAGTAATTCCTCCCCGCGATTACTCCCACTTAACTGCCTCCCTCCCCTCCTTCATTCCCCTCGAGCATCACATGACCAGAGCCATTAGGCCGTCCTAGATTTTCTCTACAACCTCGCGGCCCCGACGAGCTTTCTTCCTCGATTCCGACCAAGCCGTACCACCCCTCTGCCTCTAACCCCCACGAGCATGACCCCCTCTCTCTTGCGCATCTGCCAATAGCTCTAGATCATCCGCGCGTGCCCCTTATGCTCGGCAACAACCACGCCTGAGCGTCGCCGCCGCCTGCTACCTCTCCGGCGAGCTACTGACGCCCAACCCGTGCGCCCCTTGCTCACTGGTGGTATTCTCGCGATCCTTGAACTCATGCGCACCTTTCTGATGCATTATTTTTCTCGTTTGCGTTCCAGAGACTCGCCCCCGTCGACGTCTGACCGCACCCGAGGCACGGCTCAACTCCGACGAGGAATTCCTGCAACCCAGTGCGCCCCTTGACCAACCGCGAGTACCTTGAGCATCCCCACGACCCAGCGAAATCGGTGAGCTTATTCCCCATCCCCCTTGCTTCCTGTATTAGCCGGAGCGCCACCGCCTGAACGCATCGCCGCCGCTCACCGTTGCTAGCGCCGCCGAACCATGACCAGACGCTTAGAGCCGTTAGATGCAGATCCAAAGGACAGGATAGAAACTAGACGAAGAGGTAAGTAGCGCCTCTGTGCCGCACGATCTAACTTAGATCCAACACCTCTCAGTGCTTGATCCAACTGAAGCGGTACCGGCGAATTAAAACACGCAACGTGTCTCGTCTAGTTTGAATTAAAACAAATTTGATCTATTAGTTGTTCCATTTTGTAAAATCTATAACTTTTAATCTACACGTACAAATTTTGCAAACTTTATATCAATGGATTCAGCAAGACAAGCCCTAGCAAAACATGCACTTTGTTTAGAAAATAGCTTCTGTTAAATTGTTTGTTTTTACATAAACTTATGTATGCATGTTTAGATTATAGAAATTGTTCTAAAATGATTTTGAGGATAAAATCTTTGGAAAATGGTGTTTTTTGAACCTACTGACCATAGGAATCACTTTTTGGTTTCAAAAATGTATTTGGTGAAGCAAAAGAATACATCTTTAATTTAAACCATTTCTAGTCAAATAAAAATATGGTTTAATTATTAAAAATTGTTTTGGAAGAAAACCTTTGAGAAATGTTTTGGAAATAAACTCTCTGACCCTAAACACAAGGTTATATGGTTTGAAAACATATTTTGTGAAACCTATAAAATTTTTCCTTATTAAAAGCATTTCTACACCACATAAAATAATGACTTGATCTAAAAATGAGTTATGAAGTAAAATCTTATACAAATGATTTTATCACTTTATAAAATGACCATTAGGTGTTTTCAAATGTTTATGAACCATTAGAAACCACTTTTACAAATAAAACAATTTTTAGCATGCTTGCTTGCATTGTTTTGTTACTATGATTTTATGTGTTGAATTGCTTGAATGGTAGATTGAAATATTATTTGCTTGATTGAATTGTAGTGACTTGAAGTGTGTGAACATTGCAAAGATCAAGAAGTGAACCTATACTCTACCAAAAAGGCAAGTGATGCTTCATACTTTGTCCCATTATTTTCACTATGCATTAGTGATATTTCTAAGTAGGACTTGCATGGAATTTTGCTAAGAGTAAACTATGCTATGGGAAATCCTAGTAGATGAAACCTTAGTAGAAAATTTTCCTAAGTTAATATTCCTACTACTATCATGCTTAGATTAGCTAATAGAAAACAAGGGTGGAATATATATTCACACTATGGAAAAATTTCTAAGTCTGAGGACTTGTGTTTTGTTTAATAAAACAACTAAGTGAATGAATCACCTGGGTGGAATGGAAGGAATGGTTTGTGTTGAGTGGTCATGCAAGTCCAGTATGCTGGGGAAAACTTGGTGTATCACTTGTGGATGGCCACCCAGGAACAAAGAGATTTGAGATGTCAAATGTTGAGAAGCTTCAAGTGCAGCCACTTGGCAATATGGGCTCTGCCTGGATCATATAGGTTGCAATAACTTAGACAAATGGACAGTTGGTGGTAGGGGAATGATAGGTTGGAACGCGTCCATTCTGGTCTAAGGGAAGGCTTCTGAAAGATCTTGTCTTGGTGAAACCAAGTCATGTGGGGAATGTGCACCACCTCTGCAGAGTGTAAAATGTAAGTACTTAGCCATGTCCCTGGCAAAGGACAATTTGAGCATCAAGACATGGAAGCTATCAAGAATCTCATCATCCAAATTTCTAAGTTAAAAACTTGTGGTTGAACAAGGGTTTAAGGTTCACCAATTTCTATTGGTGGTTCCTTGGGTGGTTTTTGACAAGCAAAAACTTAGTGTTTTCAAATGATAATGAAAATCTATTTTGAGCAAAGCAATCCGCTCCACTTAGCCAAATGCATATAGATGATAGACTCCACTATACTACCATAGTATCACTTGCCAATACAATTCAAATGTATTGACCCTTGTGGCTGTAACTTGTTATGTTGCAGGTTTTGTTTAATATTAGTGAAGTTTAATGATTAGGATTACAAGTCTACAACCAACATGTCTGCCCGTGGCACTTTGATGATGAAGGACCCCATGCTTATAGATATTCTGCTGCAATGTAATGTAATATCCAAGTGAGTTATGTAAGATGTAATAAATTATGTTATTCCTGGTTATAAAGTTGTATTATGACCTTTGTTTCTTGATATTACATCTTAACTGTGGATGCTAGCTATTGATCCAGGGACTAGCATTGTAAACACAGGGATCTCTACCTTATTAAAGGTTGGGAACCTTATAGGTTCCCACCCATATGTTGCATATCCTCTATGAATTACCAATTAATATGCACGCTACGAGGATAACAGCCACGACCTTCACATTCGGCTTCATGCGAGAGGAAGAAGATACATCTTACTTCTCCGTCCCATTCCAAATCTCATGGTTAACGCGTGAAATACGACGCAAGAATCACTGGCGACATTGGTTGTTAAGTCCTAGATAATATGTTCCTTTACCACCGGAACTTTTCATAGTAGGTTATTACCTCATGGTAAATAACCAATAATCATATTATTATGAAAATAGTGTTTTCAGATCTTTTTCAAATGCAGTTGATGTCCACATTGGATTTGTAAAATACTTTATAGAAAATAACCAAAGTACATGAGCAAGTGTGAACTTGTCTTTTGTGATTGCAAGATTATGCACTCACGGTCTTCGAGTCAGTATAAGATCCAAAATCTGAAATCAGCATCATTGGTCCGGTAAGGACTAATGTTTAAAAAGCAATATGCTCTTATGCATAAGTAATGTGATGCACTTTTATAAATGCAAATCCCGGGGATAACTTTGTTCTAGGTTTTGGATACTAGAAATGATGTCTTTGAAATGTGTTGTACTTTTAGATGAGTTTTACACTTGTGCTTCTTATTATGCTTATGAGTGTCTGTGAAATAATATGTGGTTACACGATCATAAAATAATAAGACACACATAGTTGTGAAATGCTACTTAAGATTGCTTATATAAGAGTTGTTGTATTGAACTGGCAAAAAGAATAACAGTTGAAGAAAATATTCCTTTTCTAAGGTGTAAACAATATTTATTGTTAATAGGATGTGTTCAATGTCTTTTGGTGTGTGATTGATTGGTTTGGACTTGATATGCCTTATGTTTTAATTGGGATAGACCAAAGTTAACTATAAAAACATATGTAGTTTATTAGACATAATGTTTATAAGTCTTGAGACTAAAGTTAACTTTTAAAAACAGGGATGGTTTTGGAAGTGTAATGCTTCCGATATTTGTACCTTGTATGCCTGGTAATGTTTCTTTAATATTACTTAAGAATGGTTTTGTTGTTACTTGGTGTAGTGGTTTCTTGATTTTATAATGGAATAATATCATTTACCTTTTTATAGATGAGTGGTTGTAGTTTATGAACAAAGAAGTAATATTACTTTAACTACTTATGGACTTACTATAGTGTGGTGATAGTTTTGTAATCTGGTGGTTGAAGTATATGGAAAAGATTGGATTTAATCACAATTATTCTTGGGGAATTTATATTGGATAAGGATCCCTTTGGAAAATAGTCTACTCTTATGGTTGAATGATAATTCAATAAAATTGTAATTAAAATGTGTTAAACCATTTTGACTTCATATTATTAATGTTGAAGACTAATACTATTTATTAGATTCAATTGATGAATTTTAGAAATATCTGCAATTTTTATTTACTCTTATATGAATTATCAATTAAGTAAATAAGTTTAAATTTGAGTTATTAAACTATTTGAATTTTTATTTAGTTCAAAAGTGGAATATTATATTTTTATCATGTAGGTATTATTTTTGTGATCATTTTGGTATATTACATTTATTTTTGTGATTTATAAATAATAAGATATGATTTTAACAATTATTATTACTTTATAATTACTTAATACATAATAAATTTTTAATTAAGTGAAATGATAATACGTGATTATAGTTTTTAAAATATTGTTTTTATTTTTCCAAGATTTTTTATATTTATTTGTATTCTTAACATTTACCATTATTAAAATAGGAATTATCAAAGTTTTATTACTTTTAAAATCTTTATTAATTAATAATTATTTAAATTGTTAACATAATAATGTTTAATAATAGTTTTAAGTTATATATTTTATTTTTCTAAACATTTTCATATATTATACATATTTTTCTGAACTATAAAACAAAAGTTATATATTTAACAAGTTTTAATCATTTTATTTAATTTTTGGAATATGTATATTTGGATTTATATCTTTTATTCTTTATTAAACATGAAATAACTTTTATACCGCACCCACACCTAGCCCTAGTCACTGACCCGTGGTCCAGAGGTGTAGCACCCCGGGTAAAGCCACTACTAGAAAATCGCCTGTTGTTTATATTTTGTGCATCATCATGACATCATGCATATATTTTGCATAAAAACTATTTTCGTAAAAGCCTAAGTTGTTTTCTAATTAGCCCTCTCCTTTAATCTCAAACTAAAACCTCGGTCTGTTCAGATCTTTTATTTGTCTAAAAAGTATTTACAAAATATTTTAAAAATAAAATAAATAATGAAAAATGTTTTGTCCGGGGAGGCAGTCCGATCGGTCAGGCCAGTGGCCCAACCTGACCAGACTACCTACCACCCGACCCATCTAAAGAAAACCCTAAACCTACCCCTCATACCCTAACCCTAATACCTAGACCACACCCAGCCTCCACTCCCCACCTGCCGCCGCCACACCCAGAACCCACACACGAGCGCACCCTGCAGTGATGCAGCACACACACCACCCTGCCCGACCCTCCCCTGGCCGACACCCGCCCACGCGTGCCCCACCTTCTCACCTCCCGCCTCCTCACGGATTCTCAACCCCGGTCAAGCGCCCTGGACCGATCCTCGCCAGACCCTCGCCCGCTCGTCCCTCCTCCACCTCCGCCCTCCCCTTCCTCCTCTCTCTCTCCCGTAGCCGCGCGCGTCCACGAGCAGCACCGCACCTCGCCTCCTCCTGCAGAGACCCTCCAAGATCCGCCACGCTGGCGCCACCCCGCTGCTCGATAAAGAACCTTGCCGCCCGCCTCTCCTCGTCGAGCTCTGCACCGCCTCCGGCCTGCCTCTCCGTTGGCCTCCGGCGCCGCCGGCTGTCGCCTTCCTTGGCGAGCTCCTCTGCCCTGCCCTAGACCTCCTCCGCCCTCCCTCCTCGATGACCTCCCCTGCGATCCCGAGCTCCCCTTGGAGCCTCGCCTCCACCTCGTCGGTCCCGAGCTGCGCCGCCGCCCTTCCCCTCTGTGGGCTCGCCGCCCCGGTGCCGCTATGAGCACGAGGGCTCCGCCTCGCTTCCACATCGTGCCCAGCGCCATCCCGTCGACCCTGCGACGCCCCAGCTTCTCGCGCGCCGTCGCGCCCTCCCCGCTCGCCGGCGAGGCCCACTGCCTCGACCTTGATGTTCCCGCACCAGGCCGCAGCTTCCTGTCGCCACCCTCCAGCTCTCTGTTTCCATTCGTTGTTTTCCCCCACAGTAGCGCAGCGTTACGAAAGGGTGCGAGTTGCTGCAACGATGAGGTGTTGTTGACGAGGTGGTACTTTGAGTTGGTGAAGAAATCCTCCTGCGAAGTGTCAAGAAGTGGCACTGTTGTTTTTGGTGATGCTTGTGCTGTGGAGGTGTTGCCTCGGTGGACATGCCTAGGTACTTTGGCAGCTCAGAGTCCACCGTCAAGATCTTCTTCTCGGAGCACCGAGGACTCCTTCCTGGAACCGAAGGCCTATCCTGCCGACACCTAGAGCTGCCACGACCCCCACCGTCAAGTCAAGATGGACCGCCGACAAGACCGTCAACAAACCCGAAGATCGAACCCTGGCACGCCAAGTTCTTCGACCCCGAGGACCGATCCACGGATGCGACGAGATCTTCTCCCCGGATACGCCAAGTACTTCCTCGCAGACGCCAAGACCGATCCGGTACACACACCCGACAAGATCTTCGTGACGACAAGATCGGCACCGACCAGGGCGGATCCGATGTGCCCCCGACGCCAACCAAGTTCTTCTTCTCGAATGCGACAATATCGACTTCCGTTGTCCGAGACCGATCTCGTCGAGCCGTTCTCCCGTCGAACCCTGAGACCGACCCCGAACCCCTCGGAGCCCAAGTTCGCCGAACCCTAATGTGATTCCCTATCCGAGACCCCATTATTTTTATAATATGACATTATCAACTGATGCATATTAAATTGCCATGCTTGCATACATATTGTCATGTGGTTTGGGGGCCTTATGCCGATTCACCATATAATTAAATATGGAGTCTATATGCGGGATATCTTTGTCTTATTCCGGACTTCATTTAAATTGGCATAGCGAACCGAAGCCATGTTTGGTCTTGCTAACCCAACATTTAATTTGCGGGGTAGATAAATAACTCGAACCTAATAATAAATGTCGGGACCCCGGTTTCCGCTTAATATTGCCTTAATGCATCGCACCTTTGCCATGTCATACATCATACATGCATCATGCTCGATTTTCTACCGCAGTATTAAATAGTCCATCCGGTGTTTCTTCTAGTGCTTTGCTTCTTCACGGATTAGGCCGATGAGATGATGTGAGTGTCGACCCGATCTTCGGATGAACCTTCGGTAATGTTTTCAGGCGAGCATCTCCCCCTTTCTACCTATCTTACTTTTATAGTATTTATTCCCTCCTGTTGATCTATTGCTATCTGTGTTGCGGATGCTCTAGTTTTCGTACCCATGATATCCCTTGCAGCCTTATATTGCCTTGGACACGTCCTATTACCTGTTGTTTGGTAGATAGTTGGACTTGCGCGTCGTAGTCGCTTGCTCAAGTGTTGTTATGCGTCGTCCAAGACTACAGCTTGTTGGAGTATTTCCGCATGTTTAATGTTGGAGATGATCAAGACTTTAATTCTTGTTTAATAACTAAAATTGAAGTAGGTAAATGCAGAGGCACCGGTGGGTAATAGACAATATTTGGTTTTTAATCACACTGGTGTCCTGTGGGACCCGAGTTCTTGACACTGCTCCGAGATCGAGCGCTAACCACGTGTGGTGTGTGGGCACCCCATCGATTTAGTACCGATTCAAGTCTTGTCATCAGGGCCATAAGTAGTTTGGGGCTTTATTACTATCCTGTACTTATGCCATGCTTTACTGCTTTATTTACGATTGTGCAAGGAGCACCTGTACTGTTTAGGACCATGACACGTTTTCGCTGTATCGACAAGCCCAGTCACACTTTCGGGTTCCCAGTCGTTTACAGCCATCTACACAAACCCTGAGTCCGTCTCAGAGACTAGCCCACTTTGTTGCGGGTAGCTTAGTGGGGTGGCCCCCCGTGCTTGCTTTGGGTCTGGGAAACGTCGTGTCCGAAACCCCGTCGACATACCGTTGGGTGTATGTTTTGTGATCTTGTACCTACCTGATCTGACAACAAGGGTGTAGGTGCGTGTGGAAACTTTGGTGCACCCCTGCAGGGTTAAATCTTTTCGAGAAGCCGTGCCCACGGTTATGGACGACTCGGAGCACAGTTCTCGATCATAGACAACTATAACTAAAGTTTACTGCTATAATTTGACTTGTATCCGATATGACTAGTAATCAGCTTCACTGCAACGGAATGGCTAAATAAAAGTACCAACAACTGCTGGGTTTGGGGATATCTCATGCTATTTGTATCTGACTAGTAAGTGTTGAAACTACAACGGAATGGTTAACTAAAAGTGCCCACTGCTTATTATATCAGGATGACTATCTATACCTGACTAGTAATTGCTGCAACGATAACTGAATAAATAAAACTGCCAACGGTGTGAGTTCCTCGGTTGACTTCCTCGTTTGGTCTCGAGGGGGAAATACCAGGATGGGTATGTTTGGTGGTAGTATCAGGTTGGTTCCGAATAGGTATTTCTTATCCCTTTCTGATAGCCGACAGTTATATCGAGTCTCTATAGGGTGTTTAGTGCATGCTGCGCTGCCGATTCAGTCCACCATACCTATGTAGGCGAGGACCGCCGAATTCTAGCCTCGCCGTGTACTGGCCTCAGTACTGACCGCTCTCTCTTTTTCCTTTGCCCTTTGTCGGCACCCCTTTTGTTTAAGCAGGTTTTGAGATCGACGTTAGCGTGGTTACCCTTCCGGCTTGGCTCTGGGTGGTTATGGACGCCATTGGTTATTCTTCAGGGCTCTTAGCTCAATTTGCATCTTGTCCGTACTCGGACGCTATATCGTTTTAAAGGTGATTTGGATCTTTGTATTGTACATCTGTATTCTTGACTCTTTGAGTCGTTGTTGTATATATGTTTTGTGGGTTCCATCGAGGACTATTGTGTAATGATATTACTTCGTTTTCCACCCGCACGAAAGTGCCTGGTGGGCACCTTTGAATCGTTTCTATGCGGGTTTGGCGGGAAGCGCTAAAACTTGCATAGGGCCGATTATGAGGGTGTTACAGAGTGGTATCAGAGCTCGTGATTGCGATACCCCACAAGTCCAGCCTGTAGGATAACCTAGCTAACGGCCGAAGTAGAGTGTCAAAACTATTTTTGCAAAATCGGTTGGATAGTTCTGATTAGGTCTGATTTTACTCCTTACCCCTCTGCTTCTCTCCTCTCACCTCTGCGTGTTTTGAATCCGCTCTCTTCTCTCTCTTCGAGTCCAGGATTTCTCGTGGTTGGGTTCCATCGTACCTTCAGGGTTTCGCTTCCTCCTTTGGGAACGGTGTTGCTACATCTGGTCTTCATGCTATCCGAGGAATCCTTCGACTGGTGGACTTCTCTTTGTTCCTTCTCGTGCCTTCCGGTGTTTTCCGACGCGACGACATCACCTACACCAGATCCGGTGCAGGGCATGCATCACTCCTTTGTTTCGACCCTCGTTTGTCGAGATCTTCAGTCTAATTCTGAGAGTTGGTTGCATAATTCGCCTATTCGTGTGGAGAGTAATGGTTTGGGTGCGCGATGGACTGATCACCATCCGACTACTCTTATCATTCGCTCTTGTACATCGAATCAGTGGATCCAGCAATTTTACTCCATCCACGGAAGCTAGAGGTGGCTTTATTGGTTGATACCTCTACCTTCGCCTTTGTTTCCCGGAGTGTTCTCTCGACAAACACGGACAAGGACCTCTTGTTAGTGGTGTCGTGAGGATCGACACGATGCGAGAAGATTCAGATCGCCGCCCTTCTTCCCGGTACCATGAGGCGGATCTCGAGGGCGAGATCCGTTGTTAGTGGTGTCGAATTGTAGCACCCCGGGTAAAGCCACTACTAGAAAATCGCCTGTTGTTTATATTTTGTGCATCATCATGACATCATGCATATATTTTGCATAAAAACTATTTTTGTAAAAGCCTAAGTTGTTTTCTAATTAGCCCTCTCCTTTAATCTCAAACTAAAACCTCGGTCTGTTCAGATCTTTTATTTGTCTAAAAAGTATTTACAAAATATTTTAAAAATAAAATAAATAATGAAAAATGTTTTGTCAGGAGGTAGTCCGGTCAGTCGTGCGAGGCCCAACCCACTGAATACCTACCACCCGACCCATCTAAAGAAAACCCTAAACCTGCCCCTCATACCCTAACCCTGATACCTAGACCACACCCAGCCTTCACTCCCCACCTGCCGCCGCCACACCCAGAACCCACACACGAGCGCACCCTGCAGCGATGCAGCACACACACCACCCTGCCCGACCCTCCCTGGCTGACACACCCACCCCACACGAGCGTGGCCCCACCTTCTCACCTCCCGCTCCCCTCACGGGATTCTCAACCCCGGGTCAAGCGCCGCCCCCTGGACCGATCCCCGCCGCCAGGACCCCCCTCGCCCCGCTCGTCCCTCCTCCACCTCCGCCCTCCCCTTCCTCCTCTCTCTCTCCCGTAGCCGCGCGCGTCCACGAGCAGCACCGCACCTCGCCTCCTCCTGCAGAGACCCTCCAAGATCCGGCCACGCTGGCGCTCACCCCGTTACTGCAAAGAACCTTCGCCGCTCCCGGCCTCTCCTCGTCGAGCTCTGCACCGCCTCCGGCCTGCCTCTCCGTTGGCCTCCGGCGCCGCCGGCTGTCGCCTTCCTTGGCGAGCTCCTCTGCCCTGCCCTAGACCTCCTCCGTTGCGGTCGCCCTCTCCCTCCTCGATGACCTCCCCTGCGATCCCGAGCTCCCCTTGGAGCCTCGCCTCCACCTCGTCGGTCCCGAGCTGCGCCGCCGCCCTTCCCCTTTGTGGGCTCGCCGCCCCGGTGCCGCTATGAGCACGAGGGCTCCGCCTCGCTTCCACATCGTGCCCAGCGCCATCCCGTCGACCCTGCGACGCCCAGCGCCGTCGCCTCCTCGCCGCGAGGCCTTGCCTCGACCTTGATATTCCCAAGCAGTCGCAGCTTCCTGTCGCCACCCTCCAGCTCTGCTTCCATTCGTTGTTTTCCCCACGGAGCGCAGCGTTCTGAAAGGTGCGTTCTTTAACGATGAGGTGTTGTTGACGAGGTGGTACTTTGAGTTGGTGAAGAAATCCTCCTGCGAAGTGTCAAGAAGTGGCACTGTTGTTTTTGGTGATGCTTGTGCTGTGGAGGTGTTGCCTCGGTGGACATGCCTAGGTACTTTGGCAGCTCAGAGTCCACCGTCAAGATCTTCTTCTCGGAGCACCGAGGACTCCTTCCTGGAACCGAAGGCCTATCCTGCCGACACCTAGAGCTGCCACGACCCCCACCGTCAAGTCAAGATGGACCGCCGACAAGACCGTCAACAGACCCGAAGATCGAACCCTGGCACGCCAAGTTCTTCGACCCCGAGGACCGATCCACGGATGCGACGAGATCTTCTCCCCGGATACGCCAAGTACTTCCTCGCAAACGCCAAGACCGATCCGGTACACACACCCGACAAGATCTTCGTGACGACAAGATCGGCACCGACCAGGGCGGATCCGATGTGCCCCCGACGCCAACCAAGTTCTTCTTCTCGGATGCGACAATATCGACTTCCGTTGTCCGAGACCGATCTCGTCGAGCCGTTCTCCCGTCGAACCCTGAGACCGACCCCGAACCCCTCGGAGCCCAAGTTCGCCGAACCCTAATGTGATTCCCTATCCGAGACCCCATTATTTTTATAATATGACATTATCAACTGATGCATATTAAATTGCCATGCTTGCATACATATTGTCATGTGGTTTGGGGGCCTTATGCCGATTCACCATATAATTAAATATGGAGTCTATATGCGGGATATCTTTGTCTTATTCCGGACTTCATTTAAATTGGCATAGCGAACCGAAGCCATGTTTGGTCTTGCTAACCCTACATTTAATTTGCGGGGTAGATAAATAACTCGAACCTAATAATAAATGTCGGGACCCCGGTTTCCGCTTAATATTGCCTTAATGCATCGCACCTTTGCCATGTCATACATCATACATGCATCATGCCCGATTTTCTACCGCAGTATTAAATAGTCCATCCGGTGTTTCTTCTAGTGCTTTGCTTCTTCACGGATTAGGCCGATGAGATGATGTGAGTGTCGACCCGATCTTCGGATGAACCTTCGGCAATGTTTTCAGGCGAGCATCTCCCCCTTTCTACCTATCTTACTTTTATAGTATTTATTCCCTCCTGTTGATCTATTGCTATCTGTGTTGCGATGCTCTAGTTTTCGTACCCATGATATCCCTTGCAGCCTTATATTGCCTTGGACACGTCCTATTACCTGTTGTTTGGTAGATAGTTGGACTTGCGCGTCGTAGTCGCTTGCTCAAGTGCTGTTGCGTGTCGTCCAGTACCACAGTTGTTGGAGTATTTCCGCATGTTTAATGTTGGAGATGATCAAGACTTTAATTCTTGTTTAATAACTAAAAATGAAGTAGGTAAATGCAGAGGCACCGGTGGGTAATAGACAATATTTGGTTTTTAACCGCTCACTGGTGTCCCATAGGACCCGAGTTCTTGACACTGTTAGAGATCGAGCGCTAACCACGGTGGGGTGTGTGGGCACCCCATCGATTTAGTACCGATTCCAAGTATCAGTCTTTGGGCCACAAGTGGTTTGGGGCTTTATTACTATCCTGTACTTATGCCATGCTTTCTTGCTTTATTTACGATTGTGCGAGGAGCACCTCTTTTAGGACCGTGACACGTTTTAGACGACAAGCCAGTCACACTTCGGGTTCCCATCGTTGACCATCTACACAAACCCCGAGTCTGTCTGAGACCGGCCGACTTCATGCTAGGGTAGCTTAGTGGGGTGGCCCCCGTGCTTGCTTTGGGTGCAGGAAGCGTCGTGTCCGAAACCCGTCGACATACCGTTGGGTGTATGTTTTGTGATCTTGTACCTACGATCGACAACAAGGGTGTAGGTGCGTGTGGAAACTTTGGTGCACCCTCTGAGGTTAAATCTTTTTAGAAGCCGTGTCCACGGTTATGGACGACTTGGAGCACAGTTCTCGATCATAGACAACTATAACTAAAGTTTCTGCTATAATTTGACTTGTATCCGATATGACTAGTAATTAGCTTCACCGCAACGGAATGGCTAAATAAAAGTACCAACAAGCTTTGGGTTTGGGGATATCTCATGCTATTTGTATCGACTAGTAAGTGTTGCAACTAACGGAATGGTTAACTAAAAGTGCCATCGCTTATTATATCGGGATGACTATCTATACGACTAGTAATTGCTGCAACGATAATCGAATAAATAAACGCCAACGGTGTGAGTTCCTCGGTTGACTTCCTCGTTTGGTCTCGAGGGGAAATACCAGATGGGTATGTTTGGTGGTAATATCGTGTTGGTTCGAATAGGTATTTCTTATCCCTTCGATAGCCGGCGGTTATATCGAGTCTCTATAGGGTGTTTAGTGCATGCTGCCGATTCATCCACCATACCTATGTAGGCGAGGACGCCAATTCTAGCCTCGCTGCATCTTGGCCTCAAGATCGACCGCTCTCTCTTTTCCTTTGCCCTTTGTCGGCACCCTTTGTTTAAGCGGGTTTTGAGATCGACGTCGTTAGCGTGGTTACCCTTCCGGCTTGGCAGGGTTATGGACGCCATTGGTTATTCTTCAGGGCTCTTAGCTCAATTTGCATCTTGTCCGTACTCGGACGCTATATCGTTTTAAAGGTGATTTGGATCTTTGTATTGTACATCTGTATTCTTGACTCTTTGAGTCGTTGTTGTATATATGTTTTGTGGGTTCCATCGAGGACTATTGTGTAATGATATTACTTCGTTTTCCACCCGCACGAAAGTGCCTGGT
The DNA here is from genome assembly GCA_030063025.1 of Avena longiglumis. Lineage (NCBI taxonomy): Eukaryota > Viridiplantae > Streptophyta > Magnoliopsida > Poales > Poaceae > Avena > Avena longiglumis. The sequence continues at coordinate 142,749,232 of CP125978.1, read as the reverse complement.
GGGCACCTTTGAATCGTTTCTATGCGGGTTTGGCGGGAAGCGCTAAAACTTGCATAGGGCCGATTATGAGGGTGTTACAAGAGGCCACCTCAGCTTTCAGGTTATTTAAATGTCTTTGTTACTGACCTTATTTCTACTCCCACACATGACATATGGGCCCCAGGCCATGTCACTTGCCACGTGAGACAAAGACCAGGTCAAACAGTGAACTGGGTCCAGGGTGGCGTCGGCATGACGTCGCTATGGCGTCAGCACCACCACCGCCGTCAGTGGGTGGTCGCAGGCGACGATCCACGACGCCCTAGCAAACGAAACTAACCTAGTTCGAATCAGCGCAACACGCTGAACCCTAAAGTGGCAGAGCCGCTTGGAAATGGTCACCGGAGCCTGGGCTCCGACGAGCTCTGACGGTTGCCGATGATGGATCAAGGTGAGACGGCGATTTACATCGAGATAAGGCGATTTAAGGATACTGGAAGGTTCAGGAACTCACCCTGATGATAGAGAGGTCGGCAAGGACAGGCGTGGTTGGAGGCGAGCTCTCCGACAAGATTTTCGACGAACTACCGCAAAGAGGAACGACAAAATTCGCCCTCTCCAGTGCTCCCTTTGCTGCAAGATTTCACCCAGAGGATCTACGGAGGACGGAGCATCTCCATGGCTACTTAGAAGAGTGTGGGGAGGTGTGTCTTGACGGCGAGGCGTGGCTCCGGTGAGCTAGGGTTTCGGCCCATTCGAATCAGAGAGGATAAGGAGGGAATGTGGATAGGGATTGAGGCAAGGCGTCGCGGTAGCCTTCTTATCCCTCTCTGGAATGACGGCGAGCATCTTGACGCACGGCTGACGACGACGGCATCAGGCGGCGGTGGAATCCTCCAGCGAGCTGCCTGTGTGCGTGAGGATGACGACGACGTTACTTATGCGGAAAACCCCCTAGCGATTCTTTCAGCTTAACCCACGGTCCTTCTTTGGTCCCACCTGTCAGCCAGAGAAGAGGACAGACTGGGCTGGCGGTTGGGCTTTTGTGGGCTGCACATGGGCAACAGATAAGAAGAGAGGAGTTGGGCCACGACCAGGAAATGTTTTTATTTGTTTTCCTTTTTCTATTTTCTGTTTTACTTTCAGATTTGAATTTTTTACTTATTTGATTTGAATTCTCTTTATATAATTGATTTGCTGAGTGATTGCAGCATTAATAAAGTATATTAAGGTTCTTTTATGAGTTTGTCATATAGTGGTATTATTTCTTTATTTATTTTCTATCAGAACCCCTTTTATATTATGTAGAAACCCTTATTATTAATTTTCTTTCTATACTAAACCATGGCTTTATTATATGATATTTTCTTATTTATTTATAAAACTTAACTCTAGTTGGCTCATAGTTTGAATAGAAATTTTTATATGTATAATGATCCTATATCATTATTTGATGCATGAAATATAAAGGAAGTTAATATGGTTAATACTACTTCTATTAACTTATAAAATGGCAATGTATATATTCTATTATGATAAACATAGAATTTTAGGGTTTGAATTGTAAATTTTTACCCAAGGTTTTGGGGTTCTTAATTTACTTATATTCTTTTGTTGCTGTGAGTAAAGATTTAATAACTAAGCATATTGTTTTCTGTTTGTGATCTATAATGATATCACCCTTTTAAAATAGAAAGTAAATAATGTCCTATGGAAGAGAATTGATCAAAATATCTCTTAAACACATATGATTAAGATAACGGGAAATGATAAAGATGTGCTTATGTGATTTGCTATAGGAAAATATTCCTATAAAGTGATATGGAGATAAGATAATGGATCAATAACATGAAATGGATATTATGTTTGGTTTGATATTTAGAGTTGGGTGTTTACCAAGAACTCCTACCTTCCATAATTCATAATTTTGGACTTCTAATTAAGGAATTCCTTTCCTAGATATACTACTTTTTCCTATCTGTCATCATGGTTAACATGATGAGCTTTACTTCACAGGAATAATCTTATTCACCTTTTATTCTTTTGAACTCATTGATGGATCCAATGAGTTTGACACTAAAGCATTTCATGATCTTCATCTATCCAGACTTGGTTATATTAACGACTCTTTTGTTGATAACCTTCAATCAAACAAGTAGCTATTTCTAGCTCTACTCCTATATTAGCTTTAATTTAATCATACTATCTTACATTTACTTTACTCTAATGATTCATACTCCAACCTCACATTATATTAATGTGGTTTGTCATGACTACTCTATGATAACTTATCCATTCTAGGGTTTCAATCATTTTCTACCCACCAATATCACTTATACTTGATATAACTATTCAATCTTGGTGAGCAGGGCATGATCATTATAATCCTTTAATCATTTATAGCTTAGGTTTCTAATTGGCTAATCAAGACTTCATCAATACAACCTTACAATTGTATTTGAATTATCTTCTCAATATCTCTAATTGGATTAAGGCTGTTATTCATGGACTATGCCCACTTGGTTTAATAGAATTACTACTGGTAACTATCTTCAGGGTTCATCCTAGTAATTGTCTTTACTACTATATAATTATATGTTATAAATTACTCTTCTATTCATTCAGGAGTGATTTAACTCCACCAATAATCCTGTTGATCTAATTTACTTCCAACACTCCCATCCTATAGATGATATTTGAATCTAGCATTACCATATACCTTTCCTTATCTCCCTCTTTAAAAGATTTAAGTAGATGCTATGATAAGATCAAAAAGTAGTAGAGCAAGTATTGATAGTTAAAGAATTTATGAAGCAATGGTTGATTACTCAACATTGATGAACAACAGATATTAAGATACGTTCCATAAAGATTGATATGGAAACAAAGATATATGGTGAATGATCTTGACTTAGTTTCTTTCCTACTCAAACTTATTAAAGAGTTAAAGTTAGGTATTACTATGATACTCATGGTAAGAATAGATAAGAATAAGGTAAGTCAGGATTAGTCATTACATTCTTATTACTTAAGTTGTAATCTTAACTTGGCATTTATGAGTTATGGTGCTGAATATTATGATATGATCCCTCAAGGATCAGATATTAATCATTTAAGCAATGCATTATGAGTAACATTTTATTATATTTGATATACCCTTATATCAAATCATGTTTACCAAAATAAGGTTTTAGCAAAGGTCATATTGGAACTTATCACAGTCAACTTGATGATCTACTTCAATTCCCTAAAGTTGAGAGAAGCTTCAATCACTTTGACAAGTTTTGTTTAAAAGCGCGAAAATTATTCGGATTTTCTATGCATGAATGCAATGCACACATCTGGGTTCAGCCTATTTCTAAGCTCTAATGATGGGATGTTACAATATTGCTGTTGAACTCCCACTCAAAACAATATCCCTCACATTGTTTTAGTGATCACACGAACCAAATTCACTACACCAAGTATGATCATCACGTGACATGATATAGTTTCAAAGGCGAACAATCATCATGTTCATCATATCATCTATATGACTCATGCTTTACCTTTTGGTATTCCGTGTTCCGATACCATGTTTGTACATGCTAGACTCATCAAGATCAAACCTTAGCTTCCGCATGAGAAAATATGGCTTGCTCCCATTGTATACACTCGTAGAATCTAACACACCCGATCATCACGTGGTTCTTCGAAACAACAGCTTTATCAATGGTGCCTACTAAGGATGAACACTCTATAACTTGATATTTTGCGAGAGGGGTCATCTTATAATGCTACCGTCGTGATCTAAGCAATACAAGATGCATAAAAGGATTAACATCACATGCAATTCATAATATGTGATATGATATGGCCTTTCTTCTTGTGCTTCCGATCTCCATCTTCAAGCACGAACATGATCTCCATCATCACCGGCGTGGCGTCAAGGTCAATGGCAACGTTCCATGGTTGTCGTCCACCAGCATCAACTATTACAACTACTTTGAATAATATACACGCATGTCTTAACGAAATTAAAAGACAACCATATGGCTCCTGCCAGTTGCCGACTTACAATAAGGAACATTGCATACATCATATATAATCACAATCATGGCCATATCACATCACAACACACCCCTGCAAAACAAAGTTAGACGCCTCTAATTTTCTTTGCATGTTTTATGTGGTTTGGGGCTTTCATCAAGTGTCGTTCTAACTTACAAACAAGAACCACAACTCTGGCCGGGCGTTCGGTCTGTTCGGTCCGGTCTATTCGGTCATTGCAAATTTCTGTCATCCAAAAATGCTACCCGAATTACCTTCGGTCTTTTCGGTCTTTATGTATTCGGTCTTCGGTATTTTCGGTCCGGTCTTCGGTCATGACCATATTACCCAAATAGATAAAGCTTGGCAACAATTTTATAGTTCTAAGCAAATAACAACTTACAATTAACAACTCGCTGGACGTTCACATTTTGTTCAGGACCATATTACCCAAATATATGCGGCACTGCCAACTGAACTTGACAAATAACGGTCTCACAACTCACAAGTCACAACTATAGAGTCTCACAAAAAACAAGCACACAAGTCTGGATGAAGACACAAACAAACAGAAGTACACAATTAGAGTCACAAATCACAAGCACACATGTCTGGACAGAGACATAGTATAGATTCTGGACATGCTGTAGAGTGTAGACCATGCTGAACGTTCACATCCTCAAGAACATACTGTCTGTGCCCATCCTCAAATTCTGAATCCATCTACAAAAAAACAGCAAAAATATCCATTCATCACTGGACAAGTACATCCCCATCTATACAAAATAAATCTACAGCACCCATTATAGCACCCAAATAGCCCTTATTTACTACTAACAAGTTAAAAAAGCTGGCAAATAACCATTATTTACAACCTAGAAGATCAAATGTTTGCCCCAAATCCCCTTATGTACAAGTTACAACTAGCAGATCAAATCACTATCCAAATCACAGAACGTAAGAGGAGGAAGGGAGGGTTTCTTACTGCAAGTTGATGTGCTAGGAGCCTGGGACCTGGCAGGGCAGTGGCGGCGTTCGTCGGGATTTGGTGGGTCGTGCCCGTGGCCACCGAGATGGAGAAGAGCGGCAGGCTGATGACGGGGTGGTGTGGCTGGTGAGTAGCGACAGGGTGGTGCGGCCCTTGCTACTTCCGGCGAGGCGGCCACCAAGATGGAGAAGAGCGGCGGCGAGGAGGCCATCGGCGGCGAGGAGGTGGCCACCAGGATGGAGAAGAGCGGCGACGGGCACAGCGCTAGGGCATGGCCGCTCTCCCCTGGCTGTCCTGGACTCGTGGCGGCTAGGTCAGGAAGAAGTTAGGCACTGAGGAGGGGAATAGGGAAAAGAAGTGAGGATAAGGGGCTTGCGTGCGAGATCCTGCCTGGCGCGATGGGAAGAAGATCGGTCCGTTCGGTCGCTCAGTCTTCCGCCAACTATACCCGAGCAGCCCGAAATAATTTCGGTCTTCTCATGTGCAAGACCGATTTACTAACCGAAGACCGAATTGTCGGTTATTTCGGGTTCGGTCCTGGTTATTTCGGGTTCGGGCTTCAGGTTCGGTTTTTTGTGCCCGGCCATAACCACAACGTTGATACTAGTATTTTCAATCACCCTTTGTAAATTGAATCTTCACTATGTTGGGAGAAACAGGCACCCGCAAAGCCACTTATGCAATACAAGTTGCATGTCAAGCGTGGAGCAAGTCTCATAAATGATGTCATGTAAGGTTAGCCTGGGCCGCTTCATCCCACCATCCCGCAAGATGCAAAGTACACAAGAAGCAATCGACAACAAAAGCATCAATGCACATAATGACCATTGTGTTATACTCGTGCAACAGATCTATATATAGACACGACTCTGATACCACTATAGGGGTTCGTAGCATGGAAAGCAAAAAAATTCTATCACATGAACACACACAAGCCAAGATCTATCTACTAGATTGTAGCAACGAGTCAATAGAGTACTAACTTTCGAAGATACAAAGCAGTTAACGAGAGCAGATTCTCGTGGGTGATGTAGTCATTCACTTGCCGATCTCAAGATCGTGTAGATGATCCTTCCGACGCCATGTTCTGGCAGCGCTCCCGCAGTCGGTCACACGTACGATACTCGATGAAGACCTTCCTCTTGTAGGGGTTCGTAGCATGGAAAACAAAAAAATTCTACCTCATGAACACACAATCAAGATCTAATCTATGATCAAGCCAAGATCTATCTACTAGATCGGTGCAACAAGTTGATAGAGTACTAACCCTCGAAGATCCAAAGCAGTTAACGAGAGCAGATTCTCGTGGGTGATGTAGTCGTTCACTTGCTGATCTCAAGATCGCGTAGACGATCCTTCCGACGCTGCGTTCCGACAGCGCTCCCGTAGTCGGTCACACGTATGGTTCTCGATGAAGACCTTCCTCTCCCTTCTTCCAGCAGGCAGCGGAGGTTGTAGTTCTCTCCTCGCGATTCTGGCAGCACGACGGCGTGGTGTTAGAAGTAGAGGGGAGATCCCGCAGGGCTTCGCCTAAGCCGAAGCGGGTATGGTGGAGTAGAGGGAGCCCCGGCGATCTAGGGTTTAGAGTCCTAGGTTTAGAGGTAGCTAGCAATTAGGGTTTAGCTAGTTGGTAGCGGTTTAGAGGAGATCTAGATTGGCCGCAACTAGAGAGGGGGCGGCAGCCAACCTAGGTTTTCTTGTGTGTTCAAGGGGGGCACCCTACCCCTCCTTTTATAGGTGGGGAGGCGCCAAGGGGGAGGGAGTCCTCCCCCAACTCCACTTCATGTGGCCGGCCCAAGGGAGAGGGAGGATTCCTTCCCTAGGTAAGAATCCTTCTCTCCCTCCACTTGGAAATATTGTCCCAGTTTGACTTTTTCAAACTGCCCTTTTGAATTTCAAATTAGAGTTTGATTTCTCTCTTCCAAGTGACCTAGGACATGATGCAACCATTCCAATTTTTCATGACACATCCATGTACCCTTCCCCTTCTAGATCGGTGAACCTTCTAGACCCTTCTAGAACATTCCGGTGAAAACAACGGAACCATTCCTGAACTCCAGAATTGGACTTTCCTTATATGAATCTTATTCTTCGGACCATTCCGGATCTCCTCATGATATCCCGGATCCCATCCGAGACTCCGAACAACATTCGGTCTCTTTACTCACATTCCATATGTACTAAACAACATCGAATCCTTAAGTGTGTCTCCCTACGGTTCGTGAATTATGCAGACATGATCGAGACTCTTCTCCGATCAATAGACAATAGAGGAATCTAGAAATTCATATGGCTCCCACATATTTCTACGATTACTTCGTGATTGAATGAACCATTTACATATGATACCAATTTCCCTTTGTCTCGCGATAGTTTACTTATCCGAGGTCTGATCGTCGGTATCTCTGCATACCTAGTTCAACCTCGTTATCGATAAGTACTCTTTTATCGTTCCCGTGATATGTGATCCCTTGTGATCCAGTCACATGCTTGCAAGATAATTGGATGACATTCCACCGAGAGGGCCCAAAGTATATCTATCCTTCATATGGATGGACAAATCCCACTCTTGATCCATGTTCCTCAACACATACTTTCCGAACACTCAATGCCGGCTTTATAGCCACCCAGTTACGGTGTGGTGTTTGATGTCATCAAAGCATCCTTCCGGTGATGGTGATTAGCATGATCTCATGGTCGAAGGAATTAGGTTACTATGTATCAAAAAGCTTATAGCAAATGAACTATATTAAATGACTTGATCTTTATGCTATGCTTAACTATAGGAGTATGTCCATCACATCATTCTCCTAATGATATGACCTTATTGTTAATAACATCTCTATGTTCATGATCAGGAAACCATGATCATACATTAACCAACAAGCTAGTTTAACAAGAGGCTTTACTAGGGACTCTTTTATGTTTACAAATCACACAAGTATTAATGTTTCCGGTTAATAATTATAGCATGGTATGTAAACATTTATCACAAGCATGAAGATATGATAATAACCACTTTATTATTGCCTCTTGGGCATATCTCCAACAGTCTCCCACTTGCACTAGAGTCAATAATCTAGTTTCAAACCTTTGTGCATTCAACACCTATGTCTTTCCGGTGTTGTATGTACACGATTGCTAGTGGTCAACTGATCTTTGGATCCGACACTTTCAGGTCCGTGTGTAATTGCATGTCTTTGCATCTCTACGCATCACTCATTCTCTCTAATGAGATGGCTTTGTATAAATTTGGTCCTTTGGTGAGACCTTTAGTTCCTTGGGGTTAAAACATGTTGATAATATTGTCGTACAATATATCTTCATATTATTATCTAGCTGTGAACTACACCTAGTTTCATAACAAAATACTTGACACAAATGCCCTCTTTTGCTGCTATAATAGCAGTTATATACCTAGCCTTTTGTTGTAGTATCTGTCAGAATGTCTTAATTTTGGAACTCATCTAAATCCATTATGGAAACTCACTTTGCATTATATTGTGCCACCCTTAGTTTAGATTGAGATAAACTTAATTTGTACATTGTGACAAAACTAGTATCAATGTAGTACTTTTACAATGAACTAATCATCTATTTTTCATCTCTACAAAATAATATATTCTTAGTTCTTCCAAGAGATCATAAGAATATCCTTACTATCGTCCAATGATCATCTTATGAATTATTCTGGTATAGGCTCATAACATTTAGAGCATAAGACATATATGGATTTGTACATATCACAGTATGATTGATTTAAATACTCTTTTTGATTTCATACATCAAGTATCAATCTATACTTGAATCTTTGTTTCACTTACCAAGTGTCGACACACTTGAATTTTGATTTAATACTTTCTGTGTGGCAAGAACCTTTCTTGTCATTTCCATATTGAACTCATTTAATATCTCATTTATGTACATTTGGCACAACCATATTAGCGTCTCAATATATCTATATAGATATTGATGCCAAATATTCAGGTTTTTCCTAAGTCTTTCATCGAGATGAAATTCTTAACATGTGTTAATAACAGATACATCATTTCCAATCAACAATATGTATTTCAAATAATGTATTAGAAATATGTCTTAGCTCTCCCACTTAATTTCTTGCAAATGCAAGCATCTTCATCGTCTCTGGTGAATTTAAACTCTTTTAACAGTTTCATCATGGTGAAGATTCCAACTCCGCAATGCTCACTTCAACCATTGTAGTATGCACACGCTTTTAGCATCCTTTGAATTAATAAAACCCTATGTACCGTGTTATCCACACGTCCTAGGTAACAATTCTATTAGAAGAACTTGTTTTGTTTATTCAACTACCACATAACAAAATTATATGTAGTGGTTGCTACATTAATCCGTCTAGACTAAATATCACTATGAAAGATCAAATCTTGTCATAGTCAACCTTTGAACATTGTTGTGAACTTTTTCCCAACATGTCGACTATTTCATAGATGTGAAACACCCATATCTATTTCTTTATGGATCCAAACATGACTGTAAGGTCTTACACCTTTCCAGAGGGTCTTTCAAGTTCAAAGCTTGATTTCTCGTGTATGGAACTATCTTGGATTTTATGGCTTCAAGCCATTTGACGGAGTCAGGGCCCATCATTGCTTCTTTGCATGTAGTCAGTTCATTATTGTGAAATAATGATTCAACTCTCAAATCTTGGTATCTGATTGTTTACCCGACCTACTTGGTTCAATAGGAACTTTGACCTCCGTGACCACAACCTTTGAGACACGTGAGCCATGAGCATTGTTGCTGTCTCCGGAACACTTTTTGGTGCTGCGCAACTTTGCACATATAGCTAAGGTTCTTTTAACCTTATCAAAGTTCTATTGTCCTCCCACTTAAATTTTTATGAAAAATTCCTTCTCAAAGAAACTTGACGTTCTAAGCGACACTTTTTTGTCTTTGGTGTTATGGAGGAATACTCAACGATTATTCAAAATAACATACAAAGATATGTTCATCTGATTTTGGTTGCAAACATATTTCTTATGCATAGCATACCAATGTTTAAGAAAGGACAACTTGGGTTTCATCCCAAACCATAACTTTATATGGTGTCATTTCAACGGATCATGATGGAGCTGTTTTTAGTGAAAAAATGGTAGTCTCTAAAGCTTTTAATCTTTAAAATATAATGGCAGTTTTATAAATGACACCTTTGATCTTACCATGTCAAACAAGATTTCATTACATATCTCGAACACTCCATACTCTTATGATGTTTCGGAAAATGCAAATCCATGGAACGTTTCCTTAAATCTTAGGTGTTATGCTAAACTTGTAACTCAAATATCTTCCTTTATGATCTTATCATAAACTATTTATATTCTTGTTACAATGATTTTGCACTTCATCTTGAAAGTCTTTGAACTTTTCAAATGTTTCACACTTCATCCTTATTAAGTAAATATTCATATATTCACTCAAATTTTCGGAGAAAGCATATGAAGTTGAAATTCATCGCTCTTGACTACACATAATGGACTTCATACAACAATATGTACAAGTTCCAATAAGCTAGTCATTCGTTCCCTTTTGGCCTATGAACGAAGTTTTAATTATCTCTAGGAAAGTTTCATAAGCGTCATTTGATCAAAAATCAAAAGACTCCAAAATTCCATCCACATGGAGTTTCTTCATGTTTTCTTTCCAATATAATTTAAAAGGCGATGTCACTTCCTAAGTGATCTTTCTTATCAATTATCTTTCGACATTTTTTAGCAATAGTTTTATGGATGTGATTTATCCAACAAGATTTGTAAATCATCCATCTTTTATGGATTACGGCAATTATTTGAACAACCCTTTTTGTTCTCATAATACCTGATAAAACAAATCTTGAAGGCAAGCTTTGATGTTAACGAGCCACACAACAACCCTTTATTTGTTCTCGATGAACATCATCACATATTCTTTTGCTAGTTACTTAGGCCATTATAGTTCATGAATTGTGTTGTTTCGTATGACGATTCATACCAAAAAATTCAGTATACATTACTTAAGAACCACATTATTTAACAAGCAAAGAATATAGCCATAACTCGTATATCCTTTATATACCTAAGCTGAACAATTCTAGTATTTTCTTTTTTGCCATATACTTATGATATTATCTTTTAGTATTTCCTTTCTGTTTGAAAGAATCTATCAATAGTGGAGTCATACACATGACACACAGTCCAAAACATGTATACTTAAATACCAATGTCTTTGGACTTGAACTTTGAAGAAGATCACCACCATCAAATGTTTGGTGTTCTTTCAAATTCCATTCTTTAGTAATATTTAAGTGCCGTAAACATTTTACTTACATTAAATATTCATCCTTATCATGGAACTATTCATGATCAAGCTACTTTAGCTTATAACGGTGAATCGCGAGTATAATGTTGCTCTCCAAAACCTTTTGGAGGATTAGGACGACTAGCGTCTCCAACCTTTTGTAAATTCTCATCAAATATGAGAACATAAACTTTGCCATATTATACTTCTATCATGTTGTAAACAAAACATTGTTTCAGATATCGCAATATCTTCCGCATATGATGGTTTCTGAAACAATTCTTTCAGCTCCTAGATAACCTTGATATTAAACCAATCTTTTGAATATCAAGAATCATGGAGATAAACATGATACTTATATACTAACATTGGAATTGTTACTCTTGATTTAATACCAATTATTAAACTTCACGGAGTAACCGAAACTTACTGAAAGTTTGTAATAGGACTTTTAAACTTTAGATTAACACTTCAAAAACAATACGATACCAGTTCGTAAAGTAACTAACCAGAATTCTATAGTTTTATTATCTCAATTATAACTAAGCGCATGGTAGTAAACGGATGCCAATGACTACAACAACTATGCAAATTCACTTTGATTTAATTTATGATAAATAGTGTTCAACTTTTAATCATATTGCTGTTGAACTCCCACTCAAAACAATATTCCTCACATTGTTTTAGTGATTACATGAACCAAATCCACCACATCAAAACCGATCATCACGACAGATGATGTAGCTTCAAAGGCGAACAATCAACATGTTCATCATATCTACTATATGACTCATGCTTTACCTTTCGGTGATCCGTGTTTCGAGACCATGTCTATACATGCTAGGCTCGTCAAGATCAAACCTTAGCTTCCGCATGAGCAAATCTAGCTTTCTCCCGTTGTATACACTCGCGTAATCTAACACACCCGATCATCACTTGGTGCTTCGAAACAATGAGCTTTGGCAACGATGCTTACTAAGGATGAACACTTTATAACTTGAAATTTTGTGAGAGGGATCATCTTATAATGCTATCGTCGTGAACTAAGCAATACAAGATGCATAAAAGGATTAACATCACATGCAATTCATAATATGTGATATGATATGGCCTTTCTACTTGTGCTTCCGATCTCCATCTTCAAGCACGAACATGATCTCCATCATCACCGGCATGGCGTCAAGGTCAATGGCGCCGCTCCATGGTTGTCTTCCACCAGCATCAACTATTACAACTATGAATAATAGACACACAGGTCTTAACGGAAATTAAAAGACAACCATATGGCTCCTGCCGGTTGCTGACTTACAATAACGAACATTGCATACATCACATATAATCACAATCATGGCCATATCACATCACAACACACCCCTGCAAAACAAAGTTAGACGCCTCTAATTTTATTTGCATGTTTTACGTGGTTTAGGGATTTCAAAAGGTGTCATACTAACTTACGAACAAGAACCACAATGTTGATACTAGTATTGTCAATTACCCGTTGTAAATTGAATCTTCACTATGTTGGGAGAAACAGACACCCGCAAAGCCACTTATGCAATACAAGTTGCATGTCAAGCGTGGAGCAAGTCTCATGAACGATGTCATGTAAGGTTAGCCCAGGCCGCTTCATCCCACCATCCCGCAAGATGCAAAGTACACAAGAAGCAATCGACAACAAAAGCATCAACGCCCACAATGACCATTGTGTTCTACTCGTGCAACAGATCTACATATAGACACGACTCTGATACCACTGTAGGGGTTTTGTCCAATCCTAGGGTTACAATCCTACAGGCAACACAGTGCTCTGATACCATCTATAAGGTTCCCAACCTTTAATAAGGTAGATATCCCTGTGTTTACAATGCTAGTCCTTGGATCAATAGCTAGCATCCACAGTTAAGATGTAATATCAAGAAACAAAGGTCATATTTCAACTTTATAACCAGGAATAAAATAATTCATTACATCTTACATAGCTCATTTGGCTATCACATCACAATGCAATAGAATATCTAATAAGCATGGAGTCCTTCTTCTTCAAAGTGCCACAGGCAGTCATGTTGGTTGTAGACTTGTAATCCTAATCAATAAACTTCACTAACATCAAACAAACCTGCAACATAATAAGTTGCAGCCACAAGGGTCAATACATTTGAATTGTATTGGCAAGTTTCACTACTATGTAGAATTAATTGAATCCTATCATTACATGCATATTTGGCTAAGTAGGGTTTAGGCTCATTTGCAGAAAGCAATATAGTTTTATCCTATCCTTTCAAAATAGTTTTGATCTTTTGTCAAATCTTTCTGAACTTCTTGGAAAACTCCAAGTGCTTCAAATCCCTTGTTGTCACCATCAAATTTTACTTTGAGAAATTGGAATGTCGAGATCTTCCATAGCTTCAGGCCTTAGATTTCTCAGTATTGTCCATAACCGGGGACACGACTAAGTACTTAGAATTTGATCTTCTGCAGAAGTTGTACACTTTACCCACATGACACAATCTCGTCTTGACACCACCAGTGGCCGCTGGATAAGTACTCACCAAATGGAGTACCGACAGATCGAGAGTGTGACAAAGTCTTTCCATAGAAGTCCTCCCAATACACAATGCTAGCTTGTCTACCAGGCACCAATGTAGGGATATATTTCCATACACAATTCTAGTTAACCCGAAGATGCCAATGCATGGGTCTTCCACTATGTAGTTGACTAAGCCAGAGCCCATTTAGCATGAGGCTGTACACGGAAGCCACTGTACGAGAAACATGTTCAATCTCTAAGTCCCTGGGTGGTTTTCTTCTATTGCACATACAAAAAGAGATAGCCATATAAACATGGTTCCTTTTGTTGCCACCTTGTCCAATCTTGAGTATCCTTGTCCACCTAGGTGGTTCATTGAGTACTTGTCTTATTATATAAAACTTATATCTTTTCAACTCTTCATATAATCATAACATGTATCCCATCCCAAATATATAGCAGGGCTAAGCATACTACAACTACAATGTTTTCACTAAGGAATATATAAGGGTATCCTATTAGGATTTAGCATAGCATAAATATAGTAGTCCTTATCATGCATGTTTCAAAAATCCACTGAGTGTAATGAAAATAGTAGGACTTGGATGATAGTGTCACTTGCCTTTTTAGTAGAGAATGTTGCTTCACTTCTTGATCTTGCAAATATCACACTCTTCTAACTTCACTACAATTCAATCAAACAAACACAATTTCAACTAGCATTCAAACCATTTCTCACACATAAAATAACAAAAACAAGGTCATGCATGCAAAAGATAGTTTTATTTGCAAAAGTGGTTTCCACTAGGCTCTAAATATTCTAAAGTTCAAAGTGGTCATTTACTAAAGTGGTAAAAACCATTTGCAAAAGGTTTCATCTCATAAACCAAATATTATGATAAGGTGATATTTTATGTAGTTGAAAATATCTTTTAGCAAAGTAATGATTTTATATGGTTCATCAAATAAGTTGTAAATTCACAAAACTTAGTGTTTAGGGTCATAAGGTTTGAATCAAATCATTTCCCAAAGGTTTCACTCAAAAATCATTTCTAAATCATAATCAATATTTTTATTTGACTAGAAATGAGCTAATTCAAATATTTATTCCTTATCTTCACAAAATACATTTTTAAATCCATAAGTTGGTTCCTATGGTCAGTAGGTTCAAAACAAACCATTTTGCAAAGATTTCACCTTAAAATTATATCTAGAACAATTTTTATATTCAAAATAAGCTTACACAAGTTTCTGCAAATTCAACCAATTTTCCAGAAGCAAAACATTAAAAAAAAGCATGGTTGCAAAGTACTTGTTCTGCTGATTCCATTGATATAAAATTGCATATCTAATAGATTCTATTTTCTGTTTTTATAAAATTGCGAAGTACTTGTTATGGATTTTACAAGATTGCATATCTAATAGATTCTATTTTCTGTTTTTAAACCAAACCATGTCCACGTGGCATGTTTCTAGTGGACGGTACCGCTTCGTGCGGATCAGCCTCTCTGGACCGCAGGATTTCACTTAAATTGCACGACGCAGATCGAGTGATACCCCTTTGTCTAGATCTAATCTTAGCCAGACGATCGAGATCCAACCGCAGCCTGAGGCGTTGGACCAGGCTGGCGCTAGCGGGCGGCGGCGCAGACGCCTGCTACGGCGGAGCCGGCGATACAGGACACAACGGAGACAGGGGAGTAGCTTACAGTGTTCGCGTGGTCGAGGTGAAGCTCGAGGTGCTGTCTGCTAGTCGAGGGGCGCACCGGAGAGGCGGCGATTGCTCGCCGGAGTTGCTGCGGCGTCAGACGGCTCTGTTTGACATTGGGGGCGAGGTTGCAGGTCGTGCCGAGGCAAAATAAAGGCACGGTTAGACGCGGGCGAGAGTGGGAGTACATGAGCATCATCAGGAGGGCTCGGGGCGGTCGGAGCTTACCGGTGGAGCTCGACGGAGACGAGACAGACGGCGGTGGCGCTCGGGTGATGACGAAGTCGAAGCTGCGGGGCACGCGCGGGCGAGTGCGATGCACTAGCAGGTGCGCCTGGTGCTGGCGAGCAAGGATGCGTGTAGTGGGAGGTGAGGGGCGGCTGGTCGGCGCCGGAATTGCTCGGAGACGTCGTCGGAGACAGAGGTGGTGTGGGGACAAATTGGAGCAGCCTAGGGGCAGGGAGGAGATGCTGCTTGGGGGAATGAGAGAGGGGAGAGGGGCGTTGATGTATGCGTGGTCACGGCGAGGAATAACTCAGGCAATAATGCGAATTTAACGCCATTGATTCGCGGCAGAAAACGGCGAGGGGACGTGGTCGCGAGGGAGACGATGATGAGGTGGCGTGGGGTCCAACGGTCAGCGAGAGAGAGAGAGAGGGGCGGGGTCCACTTGTCTGTGACTGCGCGGGTGTGTTTTCAGTGAAAACGGTTCACTGCGGGTGAGAGCTGGTGGGTTGCGCTCCTGGGCTGGCCAGATGGGCTGCTCGTTTCTCTCTTTTTTATACAGATTGCCTTTTCTTTTTCTATTTGGAATTTCTGTTTTCATTTTCAACAAATAATTCAAACTCCAATTCAAATCAAACCACCACTAAACTTTGTGTTGATTTTAATTCTGTTTAACATCATATTCCAATGTCCAAAAATAAAATAATACTTTTATTCTTTTAGGATCTATTAATAATTAAATAAATAGACCTTAGTCTTTATTTCAAATAGGGTTTAATTTATTTTTAAAACTCTATTTGAAATCTAAACCAAAAGAAAACCTTTTCAGTAGGTTTCATTTGAAAAAACAAAAACACTTGGAAATCTTATTTAAAATAAATTAACAAGTTTTAGTGTTTATTTAAAATGGAAAAGCCTTTACTTTAATAAAATTGGATATTAATAAATCCTCATTATTTTATTTAAATAAACCTTTACTCTTTTATCAAATAGAAATATTTTATTTCAAAAGCTTGGCCAAGATACCATTTGGCTCCATAAAATAATCCTTATTTATATTTCTACCTTTGCTTTATAAAAACCATATCTTTTTATTTAAAGATCCAAAAATAGTGATTCCAACTATTATAACTTTATCTATTAATTGTTTATCTTTTAAAATCCCTTTAGGATTTTATTTGATCAAAATAGGTTTTGATGTTTCCAATTGGATTCAAAAAGTTTCTTCTCACCCTAAATTTCAACAAAATTTTATTTTGTTTATTTATTTTTCACATTTCAAAATTTGGAAAATTTTGGGATGTGACAATATCACCCATGCATGCATATTCATTTAGGGTTCAATTTCAAACTCATTTGAAAGAAACAGAAGCTTTGAGTGCTATTATTTTATGTAGACAAGCATTGTTCAGAATGCCACTCTCAAGTGAGAGAATATTTGTTTTAAACCAAGTTGTGTTGGCTCATAAGCTGGTTTGGTTGAATTTCAAAGATTGGATAAAATTTCCCAAAACAAATATGTAAACCATTTTCAAATCCTTATCAAATCATGTGCTAAGGCACTGTTTATGTTTGAATTTTCAAAAAGACCAAGCAAGTATAATGAGACAACATGGTTTTATGCCCAAAAATATGAAGGTTACACTTTACAAAAGTCCAGAAAAGTTTGGAATTCAAATGCTTTTGATTTCATTTGAAAAGGATTCCTGAAAATCAATTTAGAAAAAGAAAAGAGATTAGAAAACAGTACTGGGCCTGGCGCCACTTATTCAGCCCAACAGCCAAAGCAGCCCACCCAGGCCACTCCTCTCTCTGCCTTTCCCCACCCGCGCAGAACCTACCCCCAGTCACTGATCGATGGGCCCCGTCCACGTCACCGTCGTCATCCCCAAATCCTGCGCAAGAACACGTCGCCGCTGTCGTTGCTGCCGTTGATAGCGTGGCGTAATTGCCATTGATTCAGCAGGCGTTTCCTGCCGAGCCTCTCCCTACTTAAACCTCTCCGCACTGCGAGTCTTTCCCCTCACTCAGCACCCCCACTCCGCCACCAGGCTGCCGGCAATTTGAGCTGCAACACCGCTGCCCGACGCTCTCCGGCGACCTATTCTGGTGAACCCCGTGCTCCTCTTCGCCTCTCATTCTTACGACCTTGCTTGTCATGCTCGTGCGCATCTTCTCACACCTTTGGTTTGCTCTAAAACGCCCCAGGTTGTCGTCTCCGTCGAGCCCCGTGAACGACCGAAGCGCTGCCCGACTCCGGCGAACAATCACGGTAAATCCAGATCGCCCCTTGACCCCTAGTTCATACTACTGTGTTCGCCTCGCCTCTGTGCATATCCTAATGCTTTTCGTTCATCTTATTGCGCCGTAGAACGTCGCCTTCGTGTCCGGCAGTGAACACCCGACGTGAAAGCAAACTCCGACGAGGATTTTCGGCCGTGCCAGTGCGCCCCTATCCAAGCCAAGACCACGTTGACCTTCGCCATTGTCACACGAGCTTGGTAAGCACCTGCATGTCCCCCCTAACCCCCTAGACTCGCCGGAACGCCACCGCCAGTAGGTCCACCGCCGTTGTAGACTCGCGCGCCGCGAGATCTTGGTCAGAGCATTGTGAGCCATCGGATCTAGATCCTATGGCCACCAATAGATCACTTAACGAAGCGTTTTCTTTAGATCTGAGCCGCCCAGCATCACTTAAATCCTACGGCTCTGGATGATTGATCCAACCGAAACAGTATCAGCCAATCAGAAGCTGCCGCGTGGCTAGGGTTTAGATGTAAAACAGAATTTAGATCTATTAGTGATTCAAACTTATAAAATTCATAACTTTTGATCCCCACGTTCAAATTTTGCAAATTTTATATCATTGGAACCAGGAGAGAAAATCCTATCTGTTTATGCAATGTGTTTAATGTTTTGCCTCTGTAAAAATGGTTGTTTTTGCAGAAACTTGTGTAGGATTATTTTGGATATAGAAATGTTTTGAAAAATGTTTTAAAGAACAAATAAAGTCTATTTTGGGTATCTTGTACTTGTTTATGTTTTAGTACTGTTTACTTGTTTTGTTTGGTGTATAAAAATCATCACATGGAATTTGCTTGCATTCATATATTTTTGTTTGTATATTTTGTTATGTGATTTTGGTGCCATTATTTTATGTGTAGATTTTGGTGCAAATAGTTATTGTGGTTGTGAAGATTGTTGCTACGCCCCAAACTACCAAGGCAAGTGGTGATTCATGATTTTATTCCTATAATTTTCACCTATGCATTAGAAATATTTTGTATAGAACTTGCATGAGTATTTTGCTAAGTATCTTATTGCTATGCTTGGGAAATCCTAGTAGTTGTAGAATTGTTAGAATTTCCTCTAAGTTAAGATGCTTACCATTACCATGCTTAGCCTAGCTAGTAGCAACCAAGGGTGGTTTATATATTCATGCTATGTGAAATATTTCTAAGTCCTTGACTTGTTTTTGCTAATAAAACAACTAAGTGAATGAAACACCTGGGTGGAATGGAAAGAATGGTTTGTGTTGAGTGGTTACACAAGGCCCATTTCTATGGTTTACCTTGTGTGTCTCACTTGTGGAAAGCCACCCAGGAACAAAGGGATTTGAGATGCCAAATGTTAAGAAGCTTCTAGTGCAGCCACATGGCAATATGGGCTCTGCCTGGATCACATAGGTTGCAATAACTTAGCCATTTGGACAATTGCTGGTAGTGGGATGATAGGTTGGAACACGTACATTTGGTCTAAGGGAAGGCTTCTGAAAGGTCCTGTCTTGGTGAAAATCAAGTCTTGTGGGGAAAGTGCACAACCTCTGTAGATGGAAGAATCTAAGTACTTAGCCATGTCCCTGGTATTGGACAACTTGAGCATCAAGACATGGAAGCTATCAAGAATCTCCTCATCCCAATTTCTAAGTTAAAACTTGTGGTTGAACAAGGGTGAAGGTTC
This sequence comes from Avena longiglumis, assembly GCA_030063025.1. NCBI lineage: Eukaryota > Viridiplantae > Streptophyta > Magnoliopsida > Poales > Poaceae > Avena > Avena longiglumis. The sequence goes on along the minus strand of CP125978.1, from coordinate 142,729,498 downwards.
ACCAATAACTATTGGTGATTCCTTGGGAAAGTTTTGTTAAAGAAAAACTTAGTGTTTTCAACTGATAGGTAAAACCTATTTTGAGCAAAGCAAGCCTAAGCTACACTTAGCCAAATGCATGTAGTATCTAGATGCTAATATTCTACTAAGATATCACTTGCCAATACTATTCCAATGTATTGACCCATTGTGGCTGTAACTTGTGATGTTGCAGGTTATTCTGATGATGATTAGGGGTTATGAGTCTACACTCAACATGCTTGCCTGTGGCACATGAAGATGAAGACTTATTTATCTTATTTATAATTGAACTCTTATATTAGGCCTGTGGCCATGGATTTGTAAAGGACTATTTTGTCACTGGAATGATATGTAATAATGACCTTTATATCAATGTACTTCATCTTAAACTGTGGATGCTAGCATTGATCTAGGGACTAGCATTGCAATCATAGGGATCTTTACCTTTATAAAGGTGGGATCTTACAGATGGTATCAGAGCACTGTGTTGCCTGTAGGATTATGACCCTAGGATTGGATTAGAAACCACTAACGAATTTTTTTCAAAAACATCCACACTTGTCTTTTTCTTCTCGTAAGCTTTTCTAATCTTCTTTCTCATCTCTATTTGTAGATGAACTCCATCAACGAAGCCGTGAGGAAGGGACCACTCATGACTATGACTTTGGAGTGTGAGACAGAATTCCCCAAGGCTCTCAAGGACCTCATGGTTGCCATGGGAATACATGGTGCAGCTGTGTACAAAGGTTTCCCCGTGATGGATGAAGGAGTGGAGTACTGGTGGGTGCAACTTCACTTGTATAAAAACAAGGAAGACAACCACAAGGAATCAGGATTCTGCATGGTCACCAACTCAGTGATGCACACCACATTCTTTGACTCTGCAAGAGATGCAGCTTGGAAGGCCATCAAGGAGCTTGGTGATAGACTCAAGTGCAGAATGCTCAACACCCAGAATGACCTTAGAGAAGTAAAGAAACATACCCAAGAGTTAGAGGCTACCAACCAACATTTAAGAGAGGACATCATAGACTTAGCAATGGAGTCATGTGATCTGGATCGACAGATTTCCTCTAGGGATGCCCTGTTAGCTAACTTGGCAAGCGAGATGGGATTGTAACGTACTTCGTTAGTTGGACCACCACACTTATCATTTCCTTTCCAATTTTTTTGTCTAAGTTATGTTGAACCTTGGATGCTTGTAATGAATTTATGTATGCCATGAATTGTGTGTTTGATTTCCAAAATATGCTTGTGATGCTTCATCTTATGATTTTCTCTATCTATGTTGATTCTAACCTTTTCTATCTTATAAAATAGATGCCTAATGTTACTATCAGCACGGCTGAAGAGTTCAAGGGAAATCGTTTTGGCACTCGTCTTATTGAGCTCACTAGTGTGCTCAATCTTTCGCTTCCTAGCATCATGATGCTTCCCCTCACCAAGTTCGAGAGGAAGGACCTTTGGGGCTTCAAGGTTAGTCAGCCAGGACATCAGACTAAGCCAGCCACGGAGGCTATCACCTTCAAACTTATGCATGATGACAAGGAGAGAGGCCTAGAGGTAGTCATGCAGGATTTGCATGGACGCTTGTTAGGGAGAAACTCTCGGGAGATTAGAGGTACTCACTTCCAAGCCTTCGGTAGACGTGACGAGGATGGTGAGGCCATTGACTTCGAGGATACTGCTAGAGAGACGGCAGAGCCGATTCGTCTATACCTCTAGGACTTAGAGGTTCTTCTTAGGCACCTAGATACTGATAGGACCAACGTCATGCTTAGCAATGACGAACTCCAGGTGCAGCTTCGTGAGAAGGACAAGCTCTTCATGGAGCAAGATGAGATAGTCAAGGAAATGGAGGCCAAGTTTGAGAGTCAGGATAGAAAGTTCAAGAGTCAAGGGAAAAGAGTCCAAGATAGGAACAATAGGATTCGAGAGATGACTGCAGAACTAGAGGCCAAGGACTTCCAGCTCGAGCATCAGCAGGTGGTGATTGAGAGACTTCGTTCACATAAGAGGGCTCTCAAAGCCAAAGTAGAGGCCTTGACTACCAATGTCAAGGAATACAAGACCGCTATGGAGAATGCAAGTATTACACTTGTTGATGAGGAGGTTGATGCAGAGGATTAGTGATGACTACTCATTTACCTTCATTTACCATGCTTTTGATTATTGAGTCGCAATGACCATCCAACATGTGGATGGCTTGCTATTAGTGTGTTTACTTTTCAAAAATTGTTGTCTATGTTGTTGAACTTTTGTTATTTTGATGCTTGTTTGTGTTTGACTATGAATTGTATTGTGCATGTTAAGCATCTACGGGTATCTTATTCTTATCCCTACTAAAAACCACAGATGCCTCCTCGACGTGCCAACCCCAACCCAAACAACAACAATGTCACCCCAGAGATGCAGCAGCTGATGACAGCTCAGACACAGCTGATGCAGATGATGACCACCTTTATGCAGAATCAGAACAACAACAATAACAACAACAACTAGAACAATCCACCAGGTTTTGACATGCTTACCAGATTCTTAAGACTGAGGCCTGCTAAGTTCTCAGAGACTACTGATCCCATGGTGGCCAATGATTGGCTATGCTCAGTGAACAAGGATTTGGTAACTGTTGGCTGTACTGATGAGGAGAAAGTCAGTTTTGCAGCACACTTGTTGGAAGGACCAGCAGCTACATGGTGGGATAACTTCCAGATCACCACTCCCATTGAGGATGTGACATGGGATATCTTTGAAGATGGTTTCCGTACAACTCACATCTCATCCAGAGTGATGAGTTTGAAGAAGAAGGAGTTCCATAACTTGAATCAGCGCCACCGCAGCGTGGCAGAGTATATTGAGGAGTTCAACAATCTGGCGTGTTATGCACCGGATGAAGTTGACACTGATGATAAGAGGAAAGAGAAGTTCCTCGAAGGATTAAATGATGAACTGAATCTGCAATTATCCATGGCCTATGTCCCCACTTATCAATCTCTTTGTGACAAGGCTGCCATCTTGGAGAGCAAGATGAAACAGGTTGAAAGCAGGAAGAGAAAACACTCTGACAAACACAGCTCAGGATCGTCTCACAAGCGTTCCCATTATGATGATAGTGGGAGTTCTGGATCCCACAAGCATGGAAAGTACAACAGCCACCACAACCACAATCGTCATCATGACAACAAACATCACCGTGGTCATGACAATGACAAGTACAAAAATCACAAGAGTGGACACAAGAGCCACCACAATGGAAGTGGAAGTGGTAGTGGAAGCCAGCCTGTCAAGAAGGATCTTAGTCAGGTTGAATGTTTAAAGTGCAAGAAGATGGGGAATTATGCAAATGAATGCCCAGAAAATAAAGTTGAAGGACCCAACAAGCCCAACCCTTTCCAGAAGGGACAAGTGAACCACGTCAATGTGGAAGAGATCTATGAGGAACCTGATGCTGTTGCTGGTAAGTTCAAACTCAATTCTATTCCAGCATTTGTTCTCTTTGATACTGGTGCATCTCATTCATTCATATCAAGAGCATTTGTTGAAAGAAATGAACTACCGGTAGAAACTATTGGGTGTACTATAAAAGTAAGTTCTCCCGGCGGAGAAATGATAGTGAACTCGGGATGTCATGGTCTAGTCATAGAGTTTGGGAAGTATAAGTTTCCCGTTAATCTGATAATCCTAAATTCCCAAGGATTAGATGTCATATTGGGAATGGACTGGATGACCAAGCACAAAGGAGTGCTAGATTGTGCCAACCATACTGTCACACTCACAACTCCAGAAAACAAAAGGATTAGATTCAAGACTAACTTTGAATCAAAAATAGGTAAGCTAAATTCTCTTAAGGGGGTTAGCATATACGGTGTGCCAATTTTGAATGAATATCCGGATGTGTTTCCGGAAGAATTGCCGGGAATGCCACCAGATAGAGATGTGGAGTTTCTTATTGACTTGCTACCAGGATCAGGACCAATAGCAAAGAGACCTTACAATATGTCAGTTGATGAGTTGAAAGAACTCAAGAAACAACTTGGAGAACAGTTGCAGAAAGGATTTATTCAACTAAGTTCTTCATCTTGGGGAGCACCAATTTTGTTTGTGGAAAAGAAAGATAGAAGTCAAAGGTTATGCATAGATTACCGTTCACTCAAAGAGGTAACTATTAAGAACAAATACCCTTTGCCTAGAATCAATGACTTGTTTGATCAGTTAGAAGGAGCCTGTGTGTTCTCAAAGATTGATCTCCGGTCAGGTTATTTCCAGCTCAAGATAAGAGAACAAGACATACCTAAGACAACTTTCACCACTAGGTATGCATTGTATGAGTACACCGTAATGCCATTTGGTTTGACCAATGCACCAGCTTACTTCATGAATATGATGAACAAGGTGTTCATGGAGTTCCTTGATAAGTTTGTTGTCGTATTCATCGATGACATTCTGATCTACTCCAAGAGCAAAGAAGAGCATGAAGGACATTTGCGCTTGATCCTTGAGAAGCTTAGAGAGCATAAGTTGTATGCTAAATTCAGCAAGTGTGAATTTTGGTTAAATGAAGTTGGATTTCTTGGACACGTTGTGTCAGGAGATGGTGTAGCAGTTGATCCTGCTAAAGTGTCAGCTGTAACTGAATGGGACAGTAAAAGAGGTTCGTAGTTTCCTTGTCTTGGCAGGATACTACAGAAGATTTATTGAGAATTTCTCCAAAGTAGCTAAACCAATGACAGAGTTACTAAAGAAAGACAAGAAATTTGCTTGGTCTGAAGGATGTGAACTTAGTTTCCAAGAATTGAACAAGAGACTAGTGACATCACCAGTCTTATGTCTGCCAGATTTGGAGAAAGATTTCCAAGTGTATTGTGATGCATCTCATCATGGATTAGGTGCAGTGCTAATGCAAGAAGGGAAACTTGTGGATTATGCCTTGACACAACTCAAAACTCATGAGGTAAATTATCCTACTCATGACTTAGAGTTAGCCTCTGTTGTCCATGCACTGAAAACATGGAGACATTATCTTTTGGGAAAACGATGTGAAGTGTTCAAAGATCACAAAAGTTTGAAGTATATCTTCACCCAGAAAGAAATCAACACGAGACAAAGAAGATGGCTAGAACTCATCAAGGACTATGACTTGAGTTTGCAATACCATCCCAGTAAAGCAAATGTTGTAGCAGATGCTCTAAGCCGTAAGGTTTTTGTGAATGGCCTTACTAAGGGAGAGTTGCCATATGATCTATGTGCCCAATTTAGAGATCTCAGATTGGAAATTATGCCTGAGGGACATCTCATGTCATTGGATGTTCAACCCACTTTGTTGGACAAAATCAAATAAGCCCAAAAGACAGATAAGGAAATTGAAGAAATTAAGGAAAAGATTGGCAAAGGAAAAGCTAAAGGATTCCACGAAGACGAACATGGTACTTTATGGTATGGAAAACGTATCTGTGTTCCACAAGATCCGGAGCTTCAGAAACTGATTTTACAGGAAGCACATAACTCACCATATTCTATTCATCCGGGTAACACCAAAATGTACATGGATATGAAGGAAAGATTTTGGTGGAATAATCTCAAGAAAGACATCGCCGAACATATTGCTTTGTGTGAAGTATGTAGTAGAGTGAAAGCAGAACATCAGAAACCAGTAGGATTGCTACAACCACTACCTATTCCTGATTGGAAGTGGGACAAGATTGGCATGGATTTCATCACCGGGTTGCCAAGGACCAGGTCAGGATATGATTCTATTTGGGTAGTAGTGGATCGCCTAACTAAAGTGGCTCATTTCATACCCGTGAAGACAACCTATACAAGTGCTAAGTTAGCCAAGATCTATATAAGTAGAATTGTATGTCTACATGGAGTACCCAAGAGTATTGTTTCTGATAGGGGAAATCAATTCACTTCTCATTTTTGGAGGCAACTACACAAGTCATTGGGAACGAGGTTGGAATTCAGCACTGCTTTTCATCCTCAGACTCATGGACAAACAGAAAGGACCAACCAAATACTTGAAGATATGTTGAGGGCATGTGCCCTAGACTATGGAGCCAGTTGGGATGAAAGTCTGACTTACGCAGAATTCTCTTACAATAACATCTATCAAGCCAGTATTGAGATGGCACCATTTGAATTTCTCTATGGGATAAAGTGTACCACCCCATTGTTATGGAATGGTGTGGGAGAAAGGAATCTGTTCGGACCAGAACTAATCAAAGAGGCTGAAGAGAAGGTCAAGCTAGTTAAGGACAGATTAAAGATAGCACAGTCCCGACAGAAGAGCTACGCGGATCCTTAGCGTAGAGAAGTCACCTATGAAGTGGGTGATAGATCTTATCTTAGAGTGTCACCACTTTGTGGAGTGAAGATATTTGGAGTCAAAGGAAAATTGGCCCCAAGATATGTTGGACCATTCAAGATTCTGAGTCGTAAAGGAGAAGTTGCTTATGAGATTGAATTACCAGAATCATTGTCTGCCATTCACAATGTGTTTTATGTGAGTCAGCTAAAGAAATGCCATCTGAAGATGGAAGAGACTTATTTAAAGGATATTATACCTTTGGAGGAGGTTCAGTTGTAAAGTGATCTCACTTATGAGGAAAAACCTATCAAGATTCTTGAGACTGCAGAAAGAGTTACTCGAACTAAGACTATCGAATTCTGCAAGGTTCAATGGAACCATCATTCCGAAGAAGAAGCAACATGGGAAAGAGAAGATGATCTTCGGAAAGACCACCCTCGCCTATTTGCTAGCCAATCCGAATCTCGAGGGCGAGATTCACCTTAAGGGGGTTAGATTTGTAATATACCTAAAATCATGTTTTCAAAGCTTTGCATATCATCCATGCATGCATATTCATTTAGGGTTCAATTTCAAACTCATTTGAAAGAAACAGAAGCTTTGAGTGCTATTATTTTATGTAGACAAGCATTGTTCAGAATGCCACTCTCAAGTGAGAGAATATTTGTTTTAAACCAAGTTGTGTTGGCTCATAAGCTGGTTTGGTTGAATTTCAAAGCTTGGATAAATTTCCCAAAACAAATATGGTTTTAAACCATTTTCAAATCCTTATCAAATCATGTGCTAAGGCACTGTTTATTTTTGAATTTTCAAAAAGACCAACCAAGTATAATGAGACAGCATGGTTTTATGCCCAAAAATATGAAGGTTACACTTTACAAAAGTCCAGAAAAGTTTGGAATTCAAATGCTTTTGATTTCATTTGCAAAGGATTCCTGAAAATCAATTTAGAAAAATAAAAGAGATTAGAAAATAGTACTGGGCCTGGCGCCACTTATTCCGCCCAACAGCCAAAGCAGCCCACCCGGGCCACTCCTCTCTCTGCTTTTCCCCACCCGCGCAGAACCTACCCCCAGTCACTGATCGATGGGCCCCGTCCACGTCACCGTCGTCTTCCCCAAATCCCGCACAAGAACACGTCGCCGCTGCCGTTGCTGCCGTTGATAGCGCGGCGTAATTGCCATTGATTCAGCAGGCGTTTCCTGCCGAGCCTCTGCCTACTTAAACCTCTCCGCACCGTGAGTCTTTCCCCTCACTCAGCACCCGCACTCCGCCACCAGGATGCCGGCAATTCGAGCTTTAACGCCGCTGCCCGACGCTCTCTGGCGACCTATTCCGGTGAACCCCGTGCTCATCTTCGCCTCTCATTCTTACGAGCTTGATTGTCATGCCCGTGCGCATCTTCTCACACCTTTGGTTTGCACTAAAACTCCCCAGGTCGTTGTCTCCATCGAGCCCCGCGAACGACCGAAGCGCCGCCCGACTCCGGCGATCAATCACGGTAAATCCAGACCACCCCTTGACCCCTAGTTCATACGACTGTATTCGCCTCGCCTCTGTGCATTTCCTAATGATTTTCGCTCATCTTATTGCGCCGTAGAACGTCGCCTCCGTCTCCGGCAGTGAACACCCGACGCGAAAGCAAACTCCGACGAGGATTTTCGGCCGTGCCAGTGCGCCCCTGTCGAAGCCAAGACCACGTTGAGCTTCGCCATCGTCACGCGAGCTCGGTAAGCACCTTCATGTCCCCCTAACCCCCTAGACTCATCAGAACGCCACCGCCAGTTGGTCCGCCGCCGCTGTAGCCTCGCGCGCCGCCAGATCTTGGTCAGAGCATTGTGAGCCATCAGATCTAGATCCTGTGGCCACCAATAGATCACTTAACAAAGCGTTTTCTTTAGATTTGAGCCGCCCAGCGTCACTTAAATCCTACGGCTCTGATGATTGATCCAACCGAAACGGTATCAGCCAATCAGAAGCTGCCGCGTGGCTTGGGTTTAGATTTAAAACAGAATTTAGATCTATTAGTGATTCAAACTTGTAAAATTCATAACTTTTGATCCCCACGTTCAAATTTTGCAAATTTTATATCATTGGAATCAGGAGAGAAAATCCTATCTGTTTATGCAATGTGTTTAATGTTTTGCCTCTGTAAAAATGGTTGTTTTTGCAGAAACTTGTGTAGGCTTATTTTGAATATAGAAATGTTTTGAAAAATGTTTTAAAGAACAAATAAAGTATATTTTGGGTATCTTGTACTTGTTTATGTTTTGGTACTGTTTACTTGTCTTGTTTGGTGTAGAAAAATCATCACATGGCATTTGCATGCATTCATATATTTTTGTTTGTATATTTTGTTATGTGATTTTGGTGCCATTATTTTATGTGTAGATTTTGGTGCAAATAGTGATTGTGGTTGTGAAGATTGTTGCTACTCCCCAAACTACCAAGGCAAGTGGTGCTTCATGATTTTATTCCTATAATTTTCACCTATGCATTAGAAATATTTTGTATAGAACTTGCATGAGTATTTTGCTAAGTATCATATTGCTATGCTTGGGAAATCCTAGTAGTTGTAGAATTGTTAGAATTTCCTCTAAGTTAAGATTCTTACCATTACCATGCTTAGCCTAGCTAGTAGCAACCAAGGGTGGTTTATATATTCATGCTATGTGAAATATTTCTAAGTCCTTGACTTGTTTTTGCTAATAAAACAACTAAGTGAATGAAACACCTGGGTGGAATGGAAAGAATGGTTTGTGTTGAGTGGTTACACAAGGCCCATTTCTATGGTTAACCTTGTGTATCTCACTTGTGGAAAGCCACCCAGGAACAAAGGGATTTGATATGCCAAATGTTAAGAAGCTTCTAGTGCAGCCACATGGCAATATGGGCTCTGCCTAGATCACATAGGTTGCAATAACTTAGCCATTTGGACAGTTGGTGGTAGTGGGATGATAGGTTGGAACGCGTCCATTTGGTCTAAGGGAAGGCTTCTGAAAGATCCTGTCTTGGTGAAAATCAAGTCTTGTGGGGAAAGTGCACAACCTCTGTAGATGGAAGAATCTAAGTACTTAGCCATGTCCCTGGTATTGGACAACTTGAGCATCAAGACATGGAAGCTATCAAGAATCTCCTCATCCCAATTTCTAAGTTAAAACTTGTGGTTGAACAAGGGTGAAGGTTCACCAATGACTATTGGTGATTCCTTGGGAAAGTTTTGTCAAAGAAAAACTTAGTTTTTTCAACTGATAGGTAAAACCTATTTTGAGCAAAGCAAGCCTAAGCTACACTTAGCCAAATGCATGTAGTATCTAGATGCTAATATTCTACTAAGGTATTACTTGCTAATACTATTCCAATGTATTGACCCATTGTGGCTGTAACTTGTGATGTTGCAGGTTATTCTAATGATGATTAGGGGTTATGAGTCTACACTCAACATGCTTGCCTGTGGCACATGAAGATGAAGACTTATTTATCTTATTTATAATTGAACTCTTATATTAGGCATATGGCCATGGAGTTGTAAAGGACTATTTTGTCTCTGGAATGATATGTAATAATGACCTTTGTATCTGTGTACTTCATCTTAAACTGTGGATTCTAGCATTGATCCAGGGACTAGCATTGCAATCACAGGGATCTTTACCTTTATAAAGGTGGGATCTTACAGTTAGCGTGCAACCAAGTGATTTGATCACTAGAATGTTATATCACGGGAACGAGAAAAGTGTGCACGTTAGTAACGAGATCAAACTAGGTATGGAGATACCGATGATCGAATCTCAGACATGTAATATATCGTGAAACAAAGGGATTAAGATACAAGCGTAAAAGGTTCCGACGATCACAGGAAAGTCATTGTTGAATGTGTGGGAGTCAGTATGGATCTCCAGGTCCCGGTACTGATTATTGATCGGAGAAGGGTCTCGATCATGTCCGCATTATTCGCGAACCGTAGGGTGACACACTTAAGGGACACTGACATCTAGTTGGAGCAAATGTTTCATGCCGGAAAGAATAATAAGCGCATAATTTATTTCACTAGATACCGAAATAGGTTTTAGGGTGAAATTGCATAAAGTGGTTTTGCATGTGAAATAGAATTCTAGCAAGGGGTTATATGTGAATGTTTGTCATTAAATTAATTGACAAAATTCTGAATAAATAAAAGAGTTTTATTTAATGAGAGTTTGCATTAAATTTGGTGGAAATTTAATAGCAATTTTGAGTGGGATTTTGAGTTTAGGGAAATGAAGAGGTTTTTGTGAGTGGAGTGTTCACCCACATGAATGAAGGAGGGGAGGTGTGGAGTTCCCATCCTTTAATAAGGTAGAGTCCCCTGTGTTTAAAATGCTAGTCCCTGGATCAATAGCTAGCATCCACAGTTAAGATGTAATACCAAGAAACAAAGGTCATAATACAACTTTATAACCAGGAATAACATAATTTTATTACATCTTACATAGCTCATTTGGCTATTACATTACATTGCAGCAGAAAATCTATAAGCATGGGGTCCTTCATCTTCAAAGTGCCACAGGCAAACATGTTGGTTGTAGACTTGTAATCCTAATCAATCAACTTCACTTATATCAATCAAACCTGCAACATAACAAGTTGCAGCCACAAGGGTCAATACATTTGAATTGTATTGGCAAGTTTCACTACTATGTAGAATATAAGTGGATCCTATCAATACATGCATATTTGGCTAAGTAGGGTTTTAGGCTCAATTGCAGAAAGCAATAATTTTATCCTATCTTTTCAAAATAGTTTTGATCTTTTGTCAAATCTTTCTGAACTCCTTGGTAAATCCCCAAGTGTTTCAAGTCTTTGTCAAAATCTCTTGAGATCCTTGGTAAATCCCCAAGTGCTTCAAGTCTTTGTCGAAATCTCTTGATCTCCTTGGTAAATACCCAAGTGCTTCAAGTCTTTTGTTGTCACTTAAAAGTTTTTCTTTTAGAAATTGGAATGTCGAGATTTCCCATAGCTTCAGGCCTTTAGTTGCTCAGTATTGTCCATAACCGGGGACACGGCTAAGTACTTAGATTTTTATTATCTTCTGTAGAAGTTGTACACTTTACCCACATGACACACTCTCATCTTGTTGCCACCAGTGGCCGCTGGATTAGTACTCACCAAGATGGAGTACTGGCAGATTGAGAATGTGACGAAGTCTTTCCATAGGGTCCTCCAATAAATCATGCTAGCTTGTCTTGTGCACCCATGTAGGGTTCGAGTTCCCTCATTTTCAGTTAACACGAAGACCAATGCATGGGTCTTCCCAATGTAGTTGACTAAGCCGAGCCATAATAGCATGTGGTCAGACACGAAGCTTGTTGGAGAAACATGTTCAATCTCTAAGTCCCTGGGTGGTTTTCATCTAGTGCACAACAAAAAGAGATTGCCATATAAACATGGTTCCTCTTGTTGTCACCTTGTCCAAAACTTGAGTATCCTTGTCCACCCAGGTGGTTCATTGAGTACTTGTTTTATTATATAAAAACACAAGTCTTTTCTCAACTTCATAAAATCTCAACATGTATCTCTTCTCAAAAATATGTAGCATGGCTAAGCATTTTACAACTACATTGTTTTCACTAAGGAATGTATAAGGGTATCCTATTAGGATTTAGCATAGCATAAGTATAGAAATCCTTTTCATGCATGTTTAAAAAAATCCACTAAGTATAATGAAAATAGTAGGACTTTGGATGATAGTGTAACTTGCCTTTTGGTAGGGAATGTTGGTTCACTTCTTGATCTTGCTAATATCACACTCTTCTAACTTCACTACAAGTCAATCAAGCAAACACAACTTAACTAGTATTCCAAACAATAATCAAACAATTCAACACACATAAAATAATAGAAACTAAGTCATGCATGCAAGCATGCAAAAGATAGTTTTATTTGCAAAAGTGGTTTCTACTAGGCTCTAAACTTTGTAAGGTTCACAGTGTTCATTGTCTAAAGTGGAAAAGTCATTTGCAAAAGGGTTTTATCTATAAACCATTTTTAAATCCATTCATTATTTTATGTGGTGGAAAATGTTTTTATCAAAGCAATAATATTTTATTGTTCACCAAATAAGTTGTTAATTCACAAAACTTGGTGTTTTGGGTCAGTAGGTTTGAATCAAAACATTTTCTAAAGGTTTATCTTAAAAATCATTTCCATAACAAAATCAATACTTTTATTTGACTAGAAATGGGCTAAATCAAGTTTTTATTCCTGAACTCCACAAAATACATTTTTAAATCCATAAGTTGGTTCCTAAGGTCAGTAGGTTCACAACAAACCAATTTGCAAAGATTTCATGCTAAAAATCATTTTGGAATATTTTTTATAACCTAAACAAGCATACAAATGTTTCTGCAAAAACAAACAATTTACCAGAAGCTTTTTACTAAACAAATTTCATGGTTGGCTAGGGCTTGTTCCACTGATTCCATTGATATAAAGTTTGTAATTTTTGGACGTGTGGATCAAAAGATACAAGGTTTACAAATTTGCTAACAAATCTGATTTCAAATTCTGTTTTAAACCAAAGGTTGGCCACGCGGCACGTTTCTACTGGTCGATACCGGTTCGGGTAGATCGGCCTCTGTGGGGCATTGGATCTAAACAGATCGCACGGCTCAAGTGTGCTCATACCCTTTCGCTCAGGTTCTAATTCTAGCATCAGGATCAAGATCTAACGGTGTAAATCGTATTGACCATACTCGAGCGGCGCTGACGGCGGTGAGCGGCGGTGCGCGGTTGGACGATGTGCTAGTGGCGGCTACATGAAGCAAGGAAGAGGTTGGGGAGGCTTACCAGACTCGTAGAGGCTTGCTGAATCTCGAGGTGGTACTGGCTGGCGAAGGACCTTTGGAGTGGAAATGTCCTTCGCCGGAGATGTCGCTTCAGACGGCTCTGCTCGTTGTCGGGGGCGACGTTGCAGTCCACCCTAAGACAAGATAGGGGCAGGATTAGATGCGGGGGAGTGTGGGATTCACGTGAGCGTGATCGAGAGGGTTCGGGGCGGTTGGATGTTTACCAGGAAACTTCGCCGGAGTAAGAAGCAGACATGGTGGCGCTCAGTCGAGGTGGTTGCCAACGTTCTGGGTCACCAGAGGAAGTGTGGCTGGGGTCAGTGGATGAGCAAAGTGATGGAGATCCAGTGAGCGTGAACTAGAGAGGAGGAGGCGGCGTGTACTCACCTGAATTGTTCGTGGAACTCGCCGGAGACAACGGTAGTGCAACAAAAAATGGGAGCAGCCTGGTGGCTCCGGTGGTGCGGGGTCTGGGGGAAAGAGAGGTAAGACGCGGGCGGTTAAATGGGCATGGTCACGGGGTGGAGTAATGCGGTCTTTAACGCGAATTGATCGCCGGCGTTACTCACTGCAACGGCAGGGCGACGTCTGCGCGAGGAAGAAGAGAGTGAGCTGGCGGTGGGGTCGTCTCGTCAGCGAGAGAGGAAAAGGTGCGGTGGGGTCCAACTGTCTGCGACGCTGCGGGTGAGTGTTTGAGTGAGAAAACGTTTCGCGAGAGAGAGAGTGGGGTGGGCTTGCTGTTGGTCTTGTTGGGCTGGCCGACTGGGCTGTGTCCTTTGCATATTTTTTTGGTTCTGAATCTTTTCTCTTTTTCTGTTTGAATTTCCTGATTGAAATTCAACAAACAAATCAAACATTCAAAACAATCCAAACTTCCACCACACTTTGCAATTGAATTTGGTTCTGTTTAACCACAATATTCCAAGTCCCAAAATAAAATAATTTTATTCTTTTTAGGACCCATTAATAATTAAATAAATGGACCATAGTTATTAAATCAAACGGGTTTTGATTTATTTAAAATCTCCATTTGAAATCTAAATAAAACCAAAAACACATCAGTAGGTTTTATTTGAGAATATAAAATATTTGGAAAACTTGTTTAAAATAAATTAATAAGTTTTGATGTTTAATTAAAATAGACAAACCTTTATTTTTATTAAACTTGGATATTAAATCCTTATTATTTTATTTAAATAAACCTTTACTATTTTTGTCAAATAGAAATATTTTATTTCAAAGGCTTGGCCAAGGTTTAATTTGGCTCTATAAAATAATCTTTATTTATACTTTTACTTTTTTATTTGAAACCAAATCTTTTTATTTTAAAAGATCCAAAAATAGTAATTCCAAATATTTTAACTTTATTGTTTAATTATATTTTTAAATCCCCTTAGGATTTTATTTGACCCAAATAGGTTCTGAAAGTTTCCAATTGGATTCAAAAAGTTTCTTCTCACCCTGAAAATCAACAAAGTTTTATTTTATTCATTTATTTTTCACATTACAAGATTTGGAAAATCTTGGGATGTGACAGGCTACCACCCTTAAAATAAATCTCGTCCCGAGATTTGGGAAGGCTAGGGTTACAAGTAGGCTCAAAGCATCTAGGGTACTACCACCCTTAAAAATTTTCCAACTAAATTACATATTGGCCTTCTTGGGATCTTGGGGAAACTTCTCTGGGCAAACATCTGTATGGTGTCCTTTGTTTCCACACTTGACACATGTGACAAGGCTGAGATCCTTCATAGGCTTGTTTATCTTGTTCTTCATCTTTTCTGGACAATTGCTTGCATAATGTCCTGGTTCTTTGCAATTGAAACATGTGATAAGTTTGAGTTCTTCATGTGTCTCTTGTGGACAAGTTGCTGCATAATGGCCTAGCTCTTTGCAGTTGTTGCACCATACTTGACCAATCTCCTTATATTTCTGCTTCTCTGGAAATTCAATGGAATAGTGTCCCATTTCTTTACAATGATGACATTGCACATGGCTTTTGTCCTTCTTTTTCTTGGGTTTCTCCAAAGCTAGGAGTGCATCTAGTTCATGTTGTTCATATGTTATCTTGTAGGTAGGAATGTCTACTTGTTTCTTGGACCTTCTATTGCTCCTTGGATAATTCATATGCCTCTTCTTTGGTCCTTTGAATTGGGTTGTATTGCATGGAGGTATAAGTGGAGCTTTTCCTTTGTCCTCATTCTTCTTGGTAGACTTGGATCCTTCTTGATAGTTTGAAATCATTTGTTGCACTCCACCTTGTTTCCTTTGTTCAACTATGGAATAGATGGGGCATTGGATAGGGACATGGTTATTTCCTTCACATAGGTAGCAAGTAGCTTGAGAGGTGGGACATTGTCCAATTGGATGTTTCTCTTCACAGTTGGGGCATTGATCTCCATTCTCCTTGGAAGTGTGATCCTTGTCTCCACAAATATTGCAAGCTTTGGTTCCTTTTAGAATAACATCCTTGTCTCCTTTGGAAAAGTTGCATTCCATGTTGAGCATTTGGTCTGTCACCTTATGCAACATTTGGGCTTGGTCTTCCAAAAACTTTTGCAGGGTTGGATCTTCCCCACTGGTGTTGGCTATGAATTGAGTTGTCATTTAGTTCAACTGGTTTTGGGTTGATATGAGTTCTCTCATGTTGTCCTCTTGGTTGGTTTTGTTGTCATCAACCTTGATGTTGGAGTCTCTTGGAGTAGTCATCTGTTTGGGTTGAATTGAGATTAGAATAGGCAAAAAGATTTCTAAGGGAATAATTCTAATCACACACATCACAATTCATTCAAGCAATGTGCAAGCAAACACAAACAAACACTTCACTCAAACAACAAAGTTCAAGCACATTTTTAGGCAACCAAAAATATTTTTGTTA
This sequence comes from Avena longiglumis, assembly GCA_030063025.1. Classification (NCBI taxonomy): domain Eukaryota; kingdom Viridiplantae; phylum Streptophyta; class Magnoliopsida; order Poales; family Poaceae; genus Avena; species Avena longiglumis. The sequence continues at coordinate 142,713,468 of CP125978.1, read as the reverse complement.
CACCACATAAGTTGGTGTGTTTGACTTAGATAAATATGGTGGTCCATATATATGGTTCACTTGTGATCTTTCCATCCTTCTTGGTTGATTCTTCTTGCATGAGATCGTGGTTTCCTTAGGAAAAATTCTTGGTCACAAAACTTTAAAAGTGAGGATGGCTCCTTCTAACTTGTGTTTCCTTACTCTCCAAATCTTGAATACGATTTCTTGTCTCACTTGTCCTTAGTGATAACCATGGTTGAAGTCCTTGGTGAATATGCTGAAGGTGTTGAAGTCATTAGAGTTGAAGAAGTTGAAGTCATTAGAGTTGAAGAAGTCATTAGAGTTTATGGAGTCCATTGCACATGGTGAAGTCTTTGGTCATGGGGTAGGTTTTTCCATCAAGTTGAAATAGAAGAGAGGTAGAGTCAAAAACCAAAATGGTTGAGGAAAGAGTTTACAAGATTGTTTGTAAATAAGTTTTGGAACAACTCCTATTTTTCTAAGGGTTTTTGTCCAATCCTAGGTTTACAAATCCTACAGGCAACACAATGCTCTGATACCATCTGTGGAGTTCCCAACCTTTAATAAGGTAGAGTCCCCTGTGTTTACAATGCTAGTCCCTGGATCAATAGCTAGCATCCACAGTTAAGATGTAATACCAAGAAACAAAGGTCATAATACAACTTTATAACCAGGAATAACATAATTTTATTACATCTTACATAGCTCATTTGGCTATTACATTACATTGCAGCAGAAAATCTATAAGCATGGGGTCCTTCATCTTCAAAGTGCCATAGACAAACATGTTGGTTGTAGACTTGTAATCCTAATCAATCAACTTCACTTATATCAATCAAACCTGCAACATAACAAGTTGCAGCCACAAGGGTCAATACATTTGAATTGTATTGGCAAGTTTCACTACTATGTAGAATATAAGTGGATCCTATCAATACATGCATATTTGGCTAAGTAGGGTTTTAGGCTCAATTGCAGAAAGCAATAATTTTATCCTATCTTTTCAAAATAGTTTTGATCTTTTGTCAAATCTTTCTGAACTCCTTGCTAAATCCCCAAGTGTTTCAAGTCTTTGTCAAAATCTCTTGAGCTCCTTGGTAAATCCCCAAGTGCTTCAAGTCTTTGTCTAAATCTCTTGAGCTCCTTGGTAAATCCCCAAGTGCTTCAAGTCTTTTGTTGTCACTTAAAAGTTTTTCTTTTAGAAATTGGAATGTCGAGATTTCCCATAGCTTCAGGCCTTTAGTTGCTCAGTATTGTCCATAACCGGGGACACGGCTAAGTACTTAGATTTTTATTATCTTCTGCAGAAGTTGTACACTTTACCCACATGACACACTCTCATCTTGTTGCCACCAGTGGCCGCTGGATTAGTACTCACCAAGATGGAGTACTGGCAGATTGAGAATGTGACGAAGTCTTTCCATAGGGTCCTCCCATAAATCATGCTAGCTTGTCTTCAGGCACCCATGTAGGGTTCCGAGTTCCCTCATTTTCAGTTAACCTCAAGACCAATGCATGGGTCTTCCCAATGTAGTTGACTAAGCCAGAGCCATAATAGCATGTGGCTGTACACGGAAGCCACTGTTGGAGAAACATGTTCAATCTAAGTCCTTGGGTGGTTTTCATCTAGTGCACAACAAAAAGAGATTGCCATATAAACATGGTTCCTCTTGTTGTCACCTTGTACAAAACTTGAGTATCCTTGTCCACCCAAGTGGTTCATTGAGTACTTGTTTTATTATATAAAAACACAAGTCTTTTCTCAACTTCATAAAATCTCAACATGTATCTCTTCTAAAAAATATGTAGCATGGATAAGCATTTTACAACTACATTGTTTTCACTAAGGAATGTATAAGGGTATCCTATTAGGATTTAGCATAGCATAAGTATAGAAATCCTTTTCATGCATGTTTCAAAAAATCCACTAAGTATAATGAAAATAGTAGGACTTTGGATGATAGTGTAACTTGACTTTTGGTAGGGAATGTTGGTTCACTTCTTGATCTTGCTAATCTCACACTCTTCTAACTTCACTACAAGTCAATCAAGCAAACACAACTTAACTAGTATTCCAAACAATAATCAAACAATTCAACACACATAAAATAATAGAAACTAAGTCATGCATGCAAGCATGCAAAAGATAGTTTTATTTGCAAAAGTGGTTTCTACTAGGCTCTAAAATTTGTAAGGTTCACAGTGGTCATTTTCTAGAGTGGCAAAGTCATTTGCAAAAGGGATTTATCTATAAACCATTTTTAAATCCATTCATTATTTTATGTGGTGGAAAATGTTTTTATCAAAGCAATAATTTTATATTGTTCACCAAATAAGTTTTTAATTCACAAAACTTGGTGTTTTGGGTCAGTAGGTTTGAATCAAAACATTTTCTAAAGGTTTTGCTCAAAAATCATTTCCATAGGAAAATCAATACTTTTATTTGACTAGAAATGGGCTAAATCAAGTTTTTATTCCTAAACTCCAAAAAATACATTTTTAAATCCATAAGTTGGTTCCTAAGGTCAGTAGGTTCACAACAAACCAATTTTCAAATATTTCATGCTAAAAATCATTTTGGAATAATTTTTATAACCTAAACAAGCATACAAATGTTTCTGCAAAAACAAACAATTTACCAGAAGCTTTTTAATAAACAAATTGCATGGTTGGCTAGGGCTTGTTCCACTTATTCCATTGATATAAAGTTTGTAATTTTTGGACGTGTGGATCAAAAGTTACAAGGTTTACAAATTTGCAAACAAATCTGATTTCAAATTCTGTTTTAAACCAAAGGTTGGCCACGCGGCACGTTTCTACTGGTCGATATCGGTTCGGGTAGATCGGCCTCTATGGGGCGTTGGATCTAAACAGATCGCACGGCTCAAGTGTGCTCATACCCTTTCGGTCAGGTTCTAATTCTAACCTCAGGATCAAGATCTAACGGTTTAAATTGTATTGACCATACTCGAGCGGCGCTGACGGCGGTGAGCGGCGGCGCGCGGTCGGATGATGTGCTAGCGGCGGCTACAGGAAGCAAGGAAGAGGTTGGTGAGGCTTATCGGACTGTTAGAGGCTTGCTGAAGCTCGAGGTGGTACTGGCTGGCGAAGGGGCGCAATGGAGTGGAAGTAATCGCTCGCCGGAGACGTCGTCGGCGTCAGACGGCTCTGCTCGTTGTCGGGGGCGACGTTGCAGTCCACCCTAAGAAAAGATAGGGGCAGGGTTAGATGCGGGGGAGTGTGGGATTCACGTGAGCGTGATCGAGAGGGCTCGGGGCCGTTGGATGTTTACCAGGAAACTTCGGTGGTAAGAAGCGTTACGGGTCACCAGAGGAAGTGTGGCTGGGGTCAGTGGATGCGCAAAGTGATGGAGATCCAGTGAGCGTGAACTAGAGAGGAGGAGGCGGCGTGTACTCACCGGAATTGTTCGCAGAACTCGCCGAAGACAGCGGTAGTGCAACGAAAAATGGGAGCAGCCTGGTTGCTCCGGTGGTGCGGGGTCTGGGGGGAAAGAGAGGTAAGACGCGGGCGCTTAAATGGGCATGGTCGCGGGGTGGAGTAATGCGGTCTTTAACGCGAATTGATCCCCGAAGTTACTCACTGCAACGGCAGGGCGACATCTGCGCGAGGAAGAAGAGAGTGAGCTGGCGGTGGGGTCGTCTCGTCAGCGAGAGAGGAAAAGGTGCGGTGGGGTCCAACTATCTGCGACGCTGCGGGTGAGTGTTTGAGTGAGAAAATGTTTCGCGAGAGAGAGTGGGGTGGGCTTGCTGTTGGGCTGGCCGGCTGGGCTGTGTCCTTTGCATATTTTTTTGTTCTGAATCTTTTATCTTTTTTCTGTTTGAATTTCCTGATTGAATTTCAACAAAAAAATCAAACATTCAAAACAATCCATACTTCCACCACACTTTGCAATTGAATTTGGTTCTGTTTAACCACAATATTCTAAGTCCCAAAATAAAATAATTTTATTCTTTTTAGGACCCATTAATAATTAAATAAATGGACCTTAGTTATTAAATCAAACGGGTTTTGATTTATTTAAAATCTCCATTTGAAATCTAAATAAAACCAAAAACACATCAGTAGGTTTTATTTGAGAATATAAAATATTTGGAAAACTTGTTTAAAATAAATTAATAAGTTTTGATGTTTAATTAAAATAGGCAAACCTTTATTTTTATTAAACTTGGATATTAAATCCTTATTATTTTATTTAAATAAACCTTTACTATTTTTGTCAAATAGAAATATTTTATTTCAAAGGCTTGGCCAAGGTTTAATTTGGATCTATAAAATAATCTTTATTTATACTTTTACTTATTCATTTGAAACCAAATCTTTTTATTTTAAAAGATCCAAAAATAGTAATTCCAAATATTTTAACTTTATTGTTTAATTATCTTTTTAAATCCCCTTAGGATTTTATTTGACCCAAATAGGTTTTGAAAGTTTCCAATTGGATTCAAAAAGTTTCTTCTCACCCTGAAAATCAACAAAGTTTTATTTTATTCATTTATTTTTCACACTACAAGATTTGGAAAATCTTGGGATGTGATAGGAGGGGGCAGCACCCATGGCCGGCGGCCAGTCCCTTGGGTGCCCCCTCCTCCTATAAAAGGCACCCCTCTCCCTCTCTCTCACTCACACCTCCTCGTGAAGGATCTCTCTCCCCCTCTAGAATTTATCCCCCATGGTCTCGGACTAGCGAGATACATGTTCCCGGTGGCTATTTGGAAAGAAAGGGTTGTGCTTCCGCTGCATCACTGGAGCGAGTAGGTGGAGGTTGCTTGGTGTCTTATACGTGTGTGCGAGCACGGATGCGCTGCTGCTTTGCGGCGCTAGGACTTCCTCTCGATCTTGAGATCGGCAAGAGATCGTCTACATCAACCACAAGTTGAACTCGTTAAGCTTTGTCGATCTTCAAGGGTATGTTCTCTACCGATATACATCCGTGACTTATTTGTATCTAGTAGATAGATCTTGGTACATAGTTCCCATCGTAGGAAATTTTTTGTTTTCTATGCTGCGAACCCTACAAAATCCCACTCTTGATCCATGTGCCTCAACACATACTTTCCGAACACTCAATGCCACCTTTATAGCCACCCAGTTATGGTGTGGTGTTTGATGTCATCAAAGCATCCTTCCGGTGATGGTGATTAGCATGATCTCATGGTCAAAGGAATTAGGTTACTATGTATCAGAAAGCTTATAGCAAGTGAACTATTTGAATGACTTGATCGTATGCTACGCTTAACTATAGGAGTATGTCCATCACATCATTCTCCTAATGATATGACCTTATTGTTAATAACATCTCAATGTTCATGATCAGGAAACCATGATCATATATTAACCAACAAGCTAGTTTAACAAGAGGCTTTACTAGGGACTCTTTTATGTTTACAAACCACACAAGTATTAATGTTTCCGATTAATACAATTATAGCGTGGTATGTAAACATTTATCATAAGTATGAAGATATGATAATAACCACTTTATTATTGGCTCTTGGGCATATCTCCAACAGGAACTACTCACGCATCATACCGGAGAGAAGGCCTTCGGGATGATCTCCCCTCCGGCAGGGTGCCAGGAAGAACTTCAGATCCCCCCGATCTAGGGATGACGATGGCGGGGGATACAGAAGGTTTCGTGGAATATTGATCGAGTTATTAGGGTTTAGGCATCGGGGTATTCTTATAAGCGAAGGGGGAGGCCGAGGAAGTGGCCAGGGGCCAACACCCTGCCTAGGCGCGGGCCCACCCCTGACCGCGCCTAGGGGGTGTGGCCGCCCTAGCACACCTCTCCGTCTCCCCTCTGGAATTCTTGGTCCCCACGGAAAGTTATTGACTTTGACGTTTGTCCCGTCCAATTCCGATAATATTTCCTTACTAGCTTTTCTGGAACCAAAAATAACAGAAAACAGGCAACTGGCACTGCGGCAACTTGTTAATAGGTTAGTACCAGAAAACATGTAAAAAGCACCTCAAAGTATAGACAAAGCAAAGAAAAGTAGATACTAAACAAACATGGAACATAAAAAATTATAGATACGTTTCCGACGTATCAGTGGGGAGTGGAATGGTGTGAAGAAATCGAACGGGGGAGGCCTCTATTTATAGTGCGATGAGGGAACCGAAGGGTGCGGGCTGAGCTTGTCGGGGTTGGCGTTACAGTGAGCTAACGGCATGGCTGCCGGTAGGGGCGGTGCGTAGTCTCCTGGCGATGCTCAATGTCTTGATGGCGAGGAATTGGGCGGTGCGGTTTGGTCAGAACGCGTCGACGCTCTGAGCGGCACCGACGGCAATATTGATGGCGCACAGTGGCTACGGGTCGTGCGGCGGCGAACGGGGTTATCTGGGACGTTCCTAGGACGGTGGTGATTACATACACGAGCGGCGAAGGCGGGTCACGGTCTATGCGAGCGTGTCGAGCGCGGGGCTCTGGCGCGCTCTAGACATGGTCGCAGAGAAATGGGCGTGTGCGTTCTCTATGGTCCAGTGCCTAGCAGGGGTCGAGGGCTGGACAGGGGTGGCAGTGGACGGTGGCGTGCATCCCAGACATGGTGGCTAGGCGCGGCGCTTGCTCTGGCTAGCTAGCCATGGTTGGCTAGCAAGGGTGCTCTCGGGTGGGCAAGGCATGGTGCAATGGTAGGGGTCTAGGTTAGTTCAATGTGTTGGTTGGCACTAGGGGAGACAAGGGTGATCAATGGTGAACAATTCTTGCAAAGATTACTGCTCAAAACAGTGAAGTTTGGCCAATTTGATTTTTTTGTCTCCAAGTGTTTGATGAAATGGCCGAAAGAAATTCAAATTTGAATTTTTGGTTGAAACTTGGTGGATGCAATGGTCACATACTAGGTAGTCTCTGGTTGATTGGATTTTCCAAGGTGCATTGGTTTGGTTGGGTTTTGAGAAATGGTGATCTTCCCATATGAACTAGATTCAATTTTGAATTGTCATTTGAATAGGGTTGCCAAATGTTTCTGTAGGTTTGCAAGGTGGGATCAGGTTCACTTTTACTTGGTCTAGCAAGGGGTGAAAATAAATGGATTTGTTTCTGTTTGAAATCTTGGACTAGAAACACTCAAAGTGGTCTAGTGAGCAAGATTGGCAAAAATGACCATTTGCTTATTTTGTTTGTTTTTGAATTTTCCTTTGATTTGATTTCATTTGGAAAAGATTTAGATGTTGTTGTTTTCATCTTTAAACCATTCCTTGCTATTCACAACAATCACACAAGTCCATACAAGCATTCATGAAATCACCACATACACACATGTATTCATATGGATTTTAATTAACAAAGTTTTTTTGTTAACCCAATTTTGGGTGATTGGAATTGATAACCTTGTTAATATTTTTGGGATGTTAGAAACCTTCCCTCCTTAAACAAAATCTCATCCCGAGATTTGAGAAAAAGAGAAAACTAGGATTTAAAGAGATCTGGAAACTCCATCCTAATGTAGTCTTCTCGCTCCCATGTAGCTTCTTCTTCAGTGTGGTTACTCCACTGGATCTTGAGAAACTTGATACTCCGGGTCCTGGTGGTTCTGAAAGCTTCCTACGAAATATGAATGGATACTTCGGGATACGTCAGGTCATCGTTGATCTCTATGGTTTGGTGATCAATATTCTTGAATACTCTGGTCTTCTCCAGGACGTCTAGGCATTTGCGACGTAACGAGATATGGAACACATTATGTACGGCTGACATCTCCTCTGGCAGTTCCTCCTCGATGATTCAGAATCTTGAAGGGTCTGATATATCTAGGGGCTAACTTTCCTTTGAGCTGGAGACGTTGCATTCCTTTCAAGGGTGACACTTTCAGATACACAAAATCTCCGATATTGAAGGCGAGGTCTTGATGTCTCTTGTCGGCATAACTCTTCTGTCTGGATTGGGCGGTCTTGAGGTGCTCACGGATCTTGTGAACTTTCTCTTATGCTTCTCATAGGATGCCGGGTCCGAAAATCTGACTCTCTCCTACTTCCGACAAATTCAAAGGGGTACGACACTTCCTTCCATACATGAATTCAAATGGGGCCGTTTGCAAACTAGCTTGATAACTGGTGTTGTATGAAAATTTACTCATTCGAGCACACAGGCTCTCAACATATCTTTGAGTATTTGATTTACTCACTCCGTTTGTCCATCAGTCTGAGGGTGATAAGCGGTGCTGAAATCCAGCCGGGTTCCTAATCCTTCTTGGACTTTCTTCCAAAATCTCGAGGTAAACTGAGTTCCTCGATCTGACACAATGTCCTTGGGGACTCCGTGCAAACTGACGATTCTAGCAATGTACAACTCTACTAGCTTCGATCTTTGGTAAGTGGTCTTGACGGGTAAGAAATGGGAGACTTTGGACAGTCTATCTACTATGACCCAAATAGAGTCATTTTCCCTACTAGATGTAGGCAAACCGGTGATAAAATCCATTCCAACTGAATCCCATTTCCATTCCGGAATCTGCAATGGTTGCAATAGTCCTGCTGGTCTCTGATGTCCCGCCTTGACTCTCTGACAAATATCACACTTGGCTATGTAGCTTCCGATTTCTCTCTTCATATTATGCCACCAAAATTGCTCCTTCAAATCCTGATACATCTTCGTTCCTCCGGGGTGGATAGAATAAAGGGTATCATGGGCTTCTTTTAAAATAGCTTGCTTCAATTTTGAATCTGCTGGCACACAGATACGTCCTTTGTACCGATACGATGTTTGATTCCATCGATACTAGCATTTCCTTTCCGCACCTCCTTGATCTGACTGATCAAAGTGGGTTAAAGTTCTATGCTAGACAAAAATCCTTCACTTACTAGCTCCATTCTGAAATCTTCCAACTCATTGTGCAAACTTGGTTGCTCCTTCAGAATCACGGAGTTCAATCGACACGGCAATCTACTAAGGGCATCTGCTACCACATTGGCTTTACCGGGGTGATAGTGGATGTCCAGATCATAGTCATTGATTAGCTCTATCCATCTCATTTGCCTCATATTCAGCTCCTTCTGAGTGAAAATATACTTCAGGCTCTTGTGATCCGAATAAATTTCACAACGGTTACCCATAAGGTAATGCCGACATGTCTTCAAGGCTAGAACTACGGCTGCTAGTTCAAAGTCATGGGTAGGGTAATTTTGCTCATGTTGCTTCAGTTGTCGGGATTGATAAGATATGACTTTGCCTTCTTGCATCAACACACATCCGAGACCGATCTTGGATGCGTCACAATAAACATCAATAGGCTTTGTGATATCCGGCATGATCAAGATTGGGGCTGAGATCAATCTCTTCTTAAGTTCTTGAAAACTTGCTTCACATTTGTCTGTCCATTCAAACTTCTTATATTTCTTCAACAATTGGGTCATGGGTCTTGCGATGCTCGAGAATCCTTCTACAAACTTGCGGTAATATCCCGATAATCTGATAAATGCACGAACTTGGGTTTGAGTGGTTGGGGCTTGCCATTCTTCAACATCCTTAACCTTTGCAGGGTCAACGGCAATTCCTCCAGCTGATATGATATGTACGAGGAATCCTACTTCCTGTAACCAGAATTCACATTTGCTAAACTTGGCATACAACTAATGCTCCCTAAGGGTTCCAAGGATGGTCCTCAGGTGTAGCTCATGTTCTTCTTATGATTTGGAATATATCAGAATGTCATCGATGAAAATAATGACAAACTTATCCAGGAAGTCCATAAAAATCTTATTCACAAGGTTCATGAAATAATAGGGGGCATTGGTTAGTCCAAAGGACATGACAGTGTACTCATACAATCCATATCGGGTGGTAAAGGCAGTCTTTGAAATATCCTCTACATGAATCTTGAGTTGATGATAAATAGTTCTAAGATCAATCTTAGAAAACACTTTGGCACCGGTTTATGGCACCCAACACTTGTCGTGGGACGCTTCGTTGGAAACCCCAAGAGGAAGGTGTGATGAGCACAACATCAAGTTTTCCCTCAATAAGAAACTGAGGTTATCGAACCAGTAGGAAGACAAACTCAAGACTTCGCCCCAACGAACAGTGAGGTTGTCAAGCTCACCAATTTGCTGTAAAAAAGGATTAAACGTATGGTGTGGAAGGTGATGATGGTTTGCAGCAAGTAAACAAGTAACAGTGGAAGATGTATCAATGGTAAAGATTGTACCGGGGTCCATAGTTCACTAGAGGTGCTCTCCTTAGATAAACAACATGGCATGAAGGGTAAACAAATTACAGCAGGGCAATTGACAGGAACTGAGCAAGGCATAACAATGCAATACCAGACAAAAACATCCTATGAGATTCGATTGGGCAATACAACAATATACATAGACCGCCATCCAACTTCATCTATGACTAGAAGTCCACCTTCAGGTTATCATCCGCCCCCTCCAGTATTAAGTTGCAAGCAACAGACACTACTTTAAGCAAGGTGTGTAAGGTAAAAAATCCACTTGTTCCATAAACAAGAGACCGTTTTTTTTCACCCTAGTGGCAACAACACATCTACAACCGAAGAGATTTCTTTCACTTCCCTTGGAAACTAGAGGCATGAACCCACTATCGAGCATAAATACCCCCTCTTGGAGTCACTAGCAACTACTTGGCCAAGATAGCTACTAACAACAGAGAGCATGCAAGATCACAAACAACATAGACATGATAGAATCAATAAGACAAAACCATTAATCAATCTGACATAATAATCTCAATATCCATCGGATCCCCGCAAACACAACATGCATGATTACAAATAGATTAGATCTTGATCATGAACGAAGCTCACAAGATCTATACATGAAAGCACAAGGAGGAGGTACAATCATCTAGCTACTACATGGACCCGTAGTCCAAGGTGGAACTACTCATGCTTCATACCATAGAAGAAGGCCTCTGGGATGATCTCCCCTCCGGCAGGGTGCCGGGAAGAGCTTCAGATCCCCCCAATCTAGGGACGATGGTGGCGGTGGCAATAGAAGGTTTCATGGATTTTTGATTGGGTGCCTAGGGTTTCTGCCTCGAGGGATTCTTATAGGCGAAGAGGAGAGGCATGGGGCCGCCAGGGGGACACACCCTGCCCAGGCGCGGGCTGGGCCCACCCGCGCCTAGGGGGTCTGGCTGCCCTGTGGAGCCCCTCCGTCTCGTCTTCTGGCTTCGTGTCGCCCACGGTAAAATATTGAATTTGGCTTTTGTCCCGTCCAATTCCGAGAATATTGATTTTCTGCCTTTATGGAACCAAAAACAGAAGAAAACATGCAACTGGCACTGTGGCAACTTGTTAATAGGTTAGTTCCAGAAAAGATATAAAAACACCTCAAAGTGTAGACAAAGCAAAGCAAAGTAGATACTAAACAAGCATGGAGCATCAAAAATTATAGATACGTTTCCGACGTATCAAGCATCCCCAAGCTTAACTCCTGCTCGTTCTTGAGTAGGTAAGTGATAAAAGAATAATTTTTGAGGTGACATGCACCATCAAAACCAAGATCAAACCATTTGCAAGCATTGAAAAGTTGGGATCAAAGAACTCTAAACATGTGCACAAAAGATGGAGTTCTAACAATACGTCAAAGTAACTATGCATGCATAATCAAAGGCTATAAACAAAGATCATGAATAACATGCATTGAAAAACGTTTGTTTGTTTCACATATAGAAAACATGGCATAGTGGCAATCAGTTTGTCCCTCATAGAGTAGCTGAAAGAACATGTGGGCCCCCATGTGTGGTTTTGGTAATTAATGACAATCTCTATGGACTAATGCTTGTATCGAGTTGTACTTGTAGGAAATGTCCATGGGAAATGCTTGAACCATATGTTGGCTTCAAGGTTTGGATAAGAAGTGAAGAGGATCATGTGGTGACCAAGGTGCTCAAAGAATGGTCCACAGATTGGTCATATGAGAGTTAAAGCTATGGCAAGTATGTCTTGAAGAATAAGATGGAGTAATATCGCTGGTGTACCTTCAAGGCATCAACATAATGAAGAAAAGAAGAAATGATGTGCAAGCTAAAGATGTGCCATATCTAGAAGATATCATGCTTGAAGCTTGCCATCCTCGGTGATCATGGATCCATGGAGACAAGGTTAAAGTAAAGGTTTCTCCATGTCGTATGGGGGAGCAACTTGCAAGTCTTCATCAAGCGAGTGCGTGCAAGAGCAATCTAGAAAGGGGTTCCATCTTGAGAAGGACAAGATCGCATACATCAAGATCAAGTGGAATATGCGCAAGGCAAAGGTATGATCTTGATAGGGTTTATTTCTTATCGGTCTCGTGGTGTTAGTTGGGGAGACCAGTTTATAGGATAGACAACCGTACTATCAAGAGGGGTTCTCAAGTGAGTAACTCGATCATATCTTTCAGAGAGAGCTCAAACCTTTGCATTCTTTGCATCATCCTTTCTTGGTTGTTATTTGGATCTTATCCATGTGAGGTTCTAGAGCTTGTGGTAATATTCATAACAATCTCTAGTTCATCAAAAACGGATTTCCCTTTTATACCATATTGCGTTTTTGATCTTTGAGGTTTTCCGGTTTCTCACCAAGAGAGGTATCTCACATTATAATACATGAAATGTTCTCTCTTGGTGGTATCCAATATTTTAAACAAAATTGGTTTCGGGTCAATCGGAGTTTCCAAACTCTAGATATCAACATTTGAAGTTTGCCTCTTATTTTGGTCCAGACCAGAGTCTCCGGTCTGCATGGACCGGAGTCTCCGGTGTGGTTCGGAGTGTCCCCTAGAGTCCCCGAAGGGGGCTCCCGAATTCAGCATGGGACAGTCTGATGGGTGGTCTGGAGATTGTCTGGAGTCTCCCGTCCATGCCTCAGACCGGAGTCTCCAGTGTGGCTAGACCGGAGTCTCCGATCCACTTGGTTCCCAGATGCGCTGGGACAGTCTGATAGGTGGTCCGGAGGCTAGTCCGGAGGATGGGCCAGAATCTCCGGTGTAGACCAGAGTCTCCGGTCTGACTTTTCCCAACGGGCAGAAAACGGTCAAAAATCTATGGGCCTATAAAAAGGGGCCCTTCTTCCCCAATGTCAAAGCTCGAGTTTTCACAGGCTTTCTCCTCCATTCTTGACCCTCTTGAGCTTGTTTCCACTTCAATCCCTCCCTTGATTCTTGCATATACTTTAGGGATTTGAAAGAGGAGATCTAGATCTATAATCCCACCAATATATCTCTCCTCTAAGTGAGGGGAACATATTGGGATCTAGATCTTGGAGTCTTTTGTGGATTTCCTCCATTGTTCTTCCTCTCTTATTCCCCCACAAGCTTTTGTAGCTTTGGTGGAATTTGGGAGAGAAGGATCTGAGCACTACTTGTGTTCTTGCCATTGAATTTGGTGCATCGGTTTGAGTTCTCCCTGGAGGATTTGGTGAGTGAAAGTTGAGAAACTTTTTACTCTTGGGTTCTTGCAACCCTAGACGGTTTGTTGGTGTTGCAGGTTGTGGCCTTTGTGGCGTTTGTTGGGAGCCTCCAATTAAGTTGTGGAGAAGTGCCCCAACCTTGTGAGAGGTTCCGGTTTGCCACCTACAAGTGCACCGATAGTGTAAGTGTGGATCGATCCCGTTGGGGTAAGATTCACCGGAGAATAAGGGAGGCCTTTTGTGGTGTAGGTGGTTAGATACCACCCCCTCTCCAAACGAGACGTACTCCATGTTGGGAGGAGCTCGGTAAAATATCGTCGTCCCCGCGTGCCTCGGTTATCTCTATACCCGAGCTCTTACTTATGCACTTTACTTTGTGATAGCCTTCGTGCTTGAAGTATATATATTGATATCACATAGTTGTTTTAAATGCTTAGCATAAGTTGTTGGTGCACATAGGTGAACCCTAGATAGTTCTAGGTTTTGTTCTTAACAAAGTAAACGCTAGTTTAATTCCACCTTTGTTGAGCCACTCTCGGAAAAGTTTTAACCGCCTATTCACCCCCCTCTAGGCGGCATTTGTATCCTTTCAGTAGCAAATAGATGCATAGGACACCTTCAAAGTTCATAAGAGTGACTAGATACAAATATCACAAGAACAAGTAATATCACAATATGCATCAATCAATAATTTTTGGGACACTGCACACAGAATGGAAACTATGCTCTCTTAATGGTGCCTAAAGGTAGAAGGTGGAGACTCAATATAATAGTGGAAGAAAGGCCCTTCATAAAGGGAAGCAGGGGTTTCAAGTTTCAAAAAGAGCTTCCAAAAATTATGGTACTTGTTAGCTTCCAGCCCTCATTTCCCCTATCATAAGCATCGTGAAGTGATTAAGGTTAAAGTGAACAAACTATGGAGTATATGATTGACAAAGTATAAGTTGGCAATCTCAAGTCCCTTGAATACGAGGGCCACACCTCATGCTACTCAACTTCAGTCACCTGTAAGTTCTTGTCATAGTAAGTACATGTGTATCATAGAGAACCGCCAACGGGGTTGACACGTTGGAAACGTATCTATAATTTTTGATGCTCCATGCTTGTTTAGTATCTACTTTGCTTTACTTGTATACACTTTGAGGTGCTTTTTACATGTTTTCTGGTACTAACCTATTAACAAGTTGCAACAGTGCCAGATGCCTATTTTCTGCTGTTTTTGGTTTCAGAAAAGTTAGTAAAGAAATATTCTCGGAATTGGAAGTCTAGAGGAGAGCCGGAGAGGCTGGCCAGGGGGGCCAGACCCACCCCAGGCGCGGGGGCAGGTGGGCCACGCTGCTGGTTGGCGACCTGGTCGCCTCCCCTGAACTCGCCTTTGCCTATAAGAAATCCACAAAACTCTCGGTCAGCCGTCACCATCGTCCCTAGATCGGGGGGATCTGAAGTTCTTCCCGGCACCCTGCCGGAGGGGAGATCATCCCGGAGGCCTTCTCTCCGGTATGATTCGTGAGTAGTTCCACCTTGGACTATGGGTCCATGTAGTAGCTAGATGGTTGTATCTCCTCCTTTGTGCTTTCATGTATAGATCTTGTGATCTCCATTCATGATCAAGATCTAATCTATTTGTAATCATGCATGGTGTGTTTGCGGGGATCCGATGGATATTGAGATTATTATGTTGGTTTGATTAATGGTTTTACTATGATTCTATCGTGTCTGTGGTGTTTGTGATCTTGCATGCTCTTCGTTGCTAGTGGTTATCTTGGCCAAGTAGTTGCTAGTGACTCCAAGAGGGAGTATTTATGCTCGATAGTGGGTTCATGCCTCTAGTTTCCAAGGGAAGTGACAATAATCTCTTCGGTTGTAGATGTGCTATTGCTACTAGGGAGAAAACAATGGTCTCTTGTTCATGGAACATGTGGACTGTTTACCTTACACACTTTGCTTAAAGCGGTTATGCATTGCACGCAACTTATCTTTGGAGGGGTTCGGATGATAACCTGAAGGTGGAATTCTAGTCATAGATGCAGTTGGATTACGGTCTATGTATATTGTTGTATTTCCCAATCAACCTCATAAGGATCTTTCTGGCTATTAATTGCATTGTTATGCCTTGCTCAGTTCCTGTCAATTGCCCCGTTGTAATTTTTTTACCCTTCATGCCATGTTGTTTATCTAAGGAGAGCACCTCTAGTGAACTATGGACCCCGGTCCAATCTTTACCACTGATACACCTTCCACTGTTACTTGTTTACTTGCTGCAAACCATTACCTTCCACGCCATACATTTAATCCTTTGTTACAGCAAACCGGTGAGCTTGACAACCTCACTGATTCGATGGGGCAAAGTCTTGAGTTTGTGTTGTGCAAGTCTCCACGTTGCCAGAAACACCTGTGTGACATTTCCTTCCTACTACTGGTTCGATAACCTCGGTTTCTTACTGAGGGAAACTTGTTGCTGTGCTTCTTCATATCTTGCTCTTGGGGTTTCCAACGAAGCGTTCCACGACAAGTATTGGGCGCCATCAAGCTAATTTCTGGCGCCGTTGTCGGGGAGGCTAAGGACGTCTTCACTACGGGAGTCCTTCACTTCCTTTCTCTTTACTTTGTTTTTAGTTTGCTTTGTTTCTTTTGCTTGGTTTTGTTTGCCTCTTTTCAAAAAATCCAAAAAATTTATTCTAGCTTGGTTTTCTTGCCTTTTTCAAAAACACAAAAAAAAATTAGTTCCTGCTCTAGCTGCTGCTGCTGTTTTTTGGCTTGCCCACCTTTGCCAAAATGAACTCTACTTAGAACACTAAGTTGTGTGACTTCACTAGCACCAACAACAATGATTTCCTAAGAACACCTATTGCTCCACCTGCTCCTGATGCTACCTTTTATGAAATTAAGCCTGCTTTGTTGAATCTTGTGATGAGAGAGCAATTTTCTGGTGCTGGTTCTGATGATCCTGCTGCCCATCTTAATAGCTTTGTTGAACTTTATGAGATGCAGAAGTATAAGGACGTATGTTAGGTTTCTCAACCTAATAAGGTAGATTCCTCCTGTGTTTACAATGCTAGTCCCTGGATCAATAGCTAGCATCCACAGTTTAAGATGAAATATCAAGATACAAAGGTCATAACATAACTTTATAACCAGGAATAACATAATTTTATTACATCATACATAGCTCATTTGGCTATTACATTACATTGCAGCGGAATAACTATAGTCATGGGTCCTTCATCTTCAAAGTGCCACAGGCAAATGCTAGTTGTAGACTTTGTAATCCTAGTGAATCAAACTTCACTAAAATCAATCAAACCTGCAACATTACAAGTTATAGCCACAAGGGTCAATACATTTGAATTGTATTGGCAAGTTTCACTGTTATGTATAATATAAGTGGATCCTATCATTACATGCCAATTTGGCTAAGTAGAGTTTTAGGCTCATTTGCATAAAGCAATATTTTATCCTATCTTTTCAAAAGGGTTTTGGTCCTTTGTCAAATCTCTTTTCCAAGTTCCTTGAACTCCTTGGTAAAAACTCAAGTGTTCAAGTCCTTGTCAAAATTCCTTGAGCACCTTGGTAACCGCAAGTGCAACAAGTCTTATCAAAATCTCATGAGTTCCTTGGTAACCCCAAGTACATCAAGTGTTAAGAAAAATCTCTTGAGCACCTTGGTAACCCCAAGTGCATCAAGCTTAACAAAATCTCTTTGAATTCCTTGGTAGACACACAAGGGCATCAAGTTTTTATTTTAGAAGTTGGAATGTCGAGATCTCCCATAGTTCAAACTTTAGTTGCTCAGTATTGTCCATAACCGGGGACACGGCTAAGAACTTAGATTTTATTATCTTCTGCAGAAGGAGTACACTTTACCCACATGTCACAATCCCATCCTTTTGCCACCAGTGGCCTACTGGATTAGTGCTCACCAAGTTGGAGTACTGGCAGATTGAGAATGTGACGAAGTCTTTCCAAAAGGTCCTCCCATACACCATTGCTAGCTTGCCTTCAGCACCCATGAAGCATTCCAGATCCCCATGTCCAGTTAACTGAATACAGTGCATGGGTCTTCCCAATGTAGTTGACTAAGCCAGAGCCATAATAGCATGTGGTTGCACACGAAAGCCACAATTGGAGAAGCATGTTCAATCTCTAAGTTTCCTAGGTGGTTTTCATTTGGAGCACAACACAAAGTTATTGCCATAGACATGGTTCCTTTTGTTGCCACCTTCTCCAAAACTTAAAGTATCCTCCACCTAGGTGGTTCATTGAGTCCTTGTTTTATTATGTAAAACACAAGTCCTTTTCTCAACATTTGTAAAATCTCAACATGTATCTCTTTTCAAAATATAGCATGGCTAAGCATGTAACAACTACAATATTTTCACTAAGGAGTGTATAGGGAATCCTATTAGGATTTAGCATAGCATAAGTATAGAAATATCTTTCCATGCATGTTTCCAAAATCGACTAAGTATAATGAAAATAGTAGGACTTTTGTATGATAGTGTAACTTGCCTTTTTGGTAGGGAATGAAGTTTCAGTCCTTGATCTTGATAGTCTTACACTTTGCTAATTTCACTACAAACAATCAAACAAGCATAGTATCAAGTAGCATTCTAAACCAATATTCAAACAACATTTCTCACACACAAGGCAATGGATTCTAAGTCATGCTTAATTATCAAAGGATGGTTCTATTGCAAGGATGGTCTCCACTAAGTTTCTAAACTTTGTAGGGTCCAAATTGGTCATTTACCAAAATGGCAAAGTCATTAGTTAGAGGGTTTTGCCCAGAAACTATTTTAAAATCCATTCAACATTGTATATGGTGGAAAATGGTTTTATCAAATCAAAAATCCTTAAGTTTCTCATCAAAAGTTTCTATCTCTCAAGACTTGGTGTTTTGGGTCAGTAGCTTTGAATCAAAAACATTTTCTCAAAGTTTTTATTCCAAAAATCCTTTTTCAATATAAAACCATTATCTTTACTTAGCTAGAAATAGACTAATTAAATTAATCCATTTTAAATTCCTTTAATTTCATTTTCAAACCATGGGTTGGTTCCTAGGGTCAGTAAGGTCACAACAAACCATTTTGCAGAAGTTTTAACCCTAAATTCAATTTTAAACAATTTTTCTACTCTAGACAAGCTCACAAAAGAATCTGCAAAATCAAGTAAGTTAACAGATACTATTTTCTAAACTAAGGCCATGGTTGGTTAGGTCTTGCTCTCCTGAATCCAACGACATAAAATTTGTAATTTTTGGACGTGTGGATCCAAAGTTACAAGGGTTTGAAGTTTGCAAATAAATCTGATTCAAATCTGTTTTTTTTAGATTTAATACTGGCCACGCGTCGCTGTTTCATTGGTCGATACCGGTTCGGCCGGATCGGCTCTGTGGAACGTTAGATCTAAATGAATCGTGTGGCTCAGAAGGCGTAACCCTTCGCGGTTTAAGTGATCTATCGTAATCGTTCGATCCAGATCCTATGGCTATCATCGTGGTGACCAAATGTGAGCGGCGCCGATGGCTGCGCGCGGCGGCGACAGCCAGGCAGTGGCGGTGCCAGCGGTACAAGACGCAAGGAGGGAAGTGAAGGGGCTCACTAGGTGCAGGAGGTCGCGGTGATACTCGAGGAGGTGTTGGTCGGGCGAGGGGCGCACGAGGTTTGCTGCAATTCCTCACCGGAGCTTGCAACGACGTCTGGCGGCTCTGGTCGACGATGGGGAGATGCTGCAATTCACCTCAGAGCAAATGAACGGCACGGTTAGACGCGGACGGAGATGGAGATGATGTGAGCATCCATGGAAAAGCTAGGGGCGGTCAAGGCTTACCGGGGAAGTTCGACGGAGACGAGACAGACGGCGGCGCTGTCAGAGCTTGTCAAAGCCGACGCTCTGGGACGCCCGCGGTCGAGTGGGTGATACTGGGAGATACGTCTGGGAGTGGGGAAGCTGCTAGGTTGTTCAGGGATGCAAGGGGCGGTGATACTTGGCCGGAATCGTCACCGTACCTCGTCGGAGCAGAGGGTGCTCGGGGAGGAAATTGGGGTGGTCTAAGGCGTGCGAGTGCGAGGTGTCAGAGGGGAAATATAGAGGAGGCATGGGCGTTTCAACCTGCGTGATCAACTCGAGTAACGGTGGTCGCGTTAAGGCAAATTAAGTCTGCGAAATCATCGGCATGAAACAGCGTCGAGGGGAAAGAACTGGTCGCGCGGGTGAGAGAGAAGAACAGTGGAAAGAGGGCCTACCGGTCAGTGGGGAAGAAACGAGGGAGAGGGTCCACTGGTCATACTCAGTGCGGGTCAGAAACACGGTGCAAATCATTTTCTTTCGGGGAGAGGGGAGCTGTGCTGCTTCTGGGCTTTAGTGGGCTGTTGGGTTGGGGTCTGGTCCAATCCATTTTTTTTATTCTGCAACTTTTCTTTTTCTGATTCTAATTTCTGTTTTGAATTTCAAACAACCAAACAACAATCAAATTGATTCAAACAATCCTTAGATTTCACAACTTTGAACTTGGTTCTGTTTATCAACACACACCAAGTTCCAAAATAAAGTAATAATTTTATTCTTTTTAGGATCCATTCTTTAATTAAATAGAATGGGTCTTTAGTTATTTAATAAAATAGGGTTTGATTTAATTAATAAAATCTCCATTTTAAAATCCAGATAATTTCAAAACCATATCAGTAGGTTTTATTTGGGAATATAAAATACTTGTAAAACTTACTTTAAATAATTAAATAAGTTTTGATGTTTTGTAAATAATAAAACCTTTATTAATAAAACTTGGATATTAAATCATTTTTGTTTTATGTTAAATAAACCTCTATTATTTTAATCAAAGTAAAATCCTTTTGTTTCAAAGTCCTGGCTAAGGTTTAAATGGGCTTTTATAAAATAATCTTTATTTATAAATCTACTCTTTTCCTTTGGGAAATCACAACTCTTTGTTTAAAGATTCAAAATAGTATTTCCAAAATATTTTGTTTTCCTTTATTTAAAATGTTTATCTTTTTAAATCCCTTTAGGATTTTATTTAATTCAAATGGGTTTGAATTCCAATTGAATTCAAAAAGTTTCTTCTGGCTCTGGAAGTCAAACAAAGTTTTATTTTATTCATTTATTTTCACATTACAAGATTTGGAAAATCTTGGGATGTGACAACGTAGATGGAGATATTACTAAGCTCAGCCTTTTTCCTTTATCCTTGAGGGGGAAATCTAAAGAATGGTTACTTTCTTTGCCTAAAAATAGTATTGATTCTTGGACTAAGTGCAAAGATGATTTTATTGGAAAGTACTACCCTCCTGCTAAGATTATTGCTATGAGAAGTGATATTATGAAATTTAAACATCTTGATAGTGAACATGTTGCTCCTGCTTGGGAAAGAATGAAATATTTGGTTAAAAATTGCCATACTCATGGACTCACTGCTTGGATGATTATCCAAACTTTTTATGTAGGTTTGAACTTCTCCTCAAGAAACCTGCTGGATTCTGCTGCTGGAGGTACTTTTATGGGACTCACCTTGGGTGCTGCAACAAGGCTCCTTGATAATATTATGGCCAACTACTCTGAATGTCATATTGAGAGAGCTCCACATGGTAAGAAGGTAAATTCATTGAGGAAACTTCCTCTTTGAGTGAAAAGATTGATGTTATTATGGCTATGCTTGTTAATGGGAAAGCTCCTCTAGATCCTAATAGTGTTCCCTTAGCCTCTTTGGTTGCTCAAGAAGAGCAAGTTGATGTGAACTTCATTAGAAACAACAATTTCAACAACAATGCCTATAGGAATAATTTTGGTAGCAACAACAATTATAGGCCTTATCCTCTTAATAATGGCAATTCCTATGGAAGTTCTTACAATAATGCTAGAAGTGCCCCCTCTGAACTTGAAGTCACGCTCAAGGACTTTATTAGTAAACAAACTACTTTCAATAAGACTATAGAGGAAAAGCTTTTAACCGTTGAGAAAATATATCCTCTTTATCTGAAGCTTAAACTTCCTTGGTTAATAAAATGGCTGCTAAACCTGAAACTATGGAAAACACCTTTGCTACTGCTCATGCCATACAAGTTACTATTGATGAAAAAGTTAGGTTGTTAGCTCAACTTCATGCTAGGTGGGAAAGGGAAGCTGAAATTGATAGAAACAATAGTGTGTGCAATATCACCACTAAACCACAAGTAGCCCCTATTCCTCCTCCTACTATGCCTAAGCCTATTGATCCTACTACTAGTGATGCTAAGTTTGATTTTGATATTGATCGTTGCAATATTTCTGAAGTGATTATGTTCTTACAAAAGCTTGGTAGAAGTCCTGATGCTAGTGATATACATGTTGCCTTTACTAAACACATTACATATGCTATTGCTAAGATTAAGGAGGAGAAGCTAAAACACAAAGCTTCTATTCCTAGGAAAGTAGAAGATGGTTGGGAACCCATTATTAATATGCAAGTTTCTTTGAAGGATACTATACCTTTGGAGGGGGTCCAATTGGAAAGTGACCTCACTTATGAAGAGAAACCTATCAAGATTCTTGAGACTGCAGAAAGAGTCACACGGACTAAGACTATCAAGTTTTGCAAAGTTCAGTGGAACCATCATTCCGAAGAGGAAGTAACATGGGAAAGAGAAGATGATCTTCGGAAAGACCACCCTCACCTATTTGCTAGCCAATCCGAATATCGAGGGCGAGATTCACCTTAAGGGGTTTAGATTTGTAACATCCCTAAAATCATGATTCCAAAGATTGCATATCATACATGCATGCATATAATTTAGGGATCATTTTCCAACTCATTTCAAGAAAACAGAAGCACTTAGTGCAATTATTTTATGTGAGCAAACATTAATCAATTCTACTCTCAAATGAGAGCATAAGTGTTTTAACCAAGTCTTGTTTGCTTCCTTGCTGTTTAGATTGAATGTAGAGTTTGGACAAAAATTTACAAAACAAATATGGTTTCAAAACCATCTTCAAAACATTTCCAAATCAAGTGCTATAGCACTGTTTATTTTGTTTGTTCAAAGGGACCAAGCAAGTACAGAGAGATCACATGTTTTATGCCCAAAAGTATGATGGTTACACTTTACAAAAAATCCAGAAAAGGTTTGAAATTCAAATGCTTTTGAATTTGATTGAAAATCATTCCAGAAAATCGATTTAGAAAAAGAAAAAGAGATAAGAAAGAGAAAAGGGCCGGCGCCAGCAATTGAGCCCAGCAACAGACGCAGCCCACTAAGCCCACCCGGGTTCCCCCTCTCTCCTTCTCACTCGCAGACGAACCCGCTGAGAGACTGACGCCAGGACCCCACCCCCTCTCTGTTTTATTCGCTGACAGGTAGGCCCACTGCCACGTCTAGCTCGTCGTCAATCTCGCGCTGGAGACCTGCTCGCCGTGGCCGTTTCTTCCCCCGACGCAAATGCGCTTAATTGGCGTTGATTGCTCGCCCCGCCTGGCCTACTTAAACCCCCTCTGCCCCCTCTCCATTTCCCCCCAAACTCTGAGCACAAAGCGCCCCCAGGCTGCCCGCATTCATCCTCGCACCGCCGCAGACAGAGAGCACTCCGGCGACCGATTCCGGTGAGCCCCGTGTGCCCCTCTCCCTCTGGTTCTTGCAGACAGCCTCGCCACTTCCTTCCACATCTACTGACATCGTTGGTTCCTTCTGTACCGCCCCAAGACGTCGTCTTGGACAAGCACAGCAAGCCCCCGATGACATCCTCAACTCCGGCGGTCAAATTCGGTGAGCCCCTTGTTCCCCTCTACCTCTGATGCACACGATCTTGCTTGCCATAGTCTTGCGCATCTCCTGATGCTATTTGTGCATGCTAGGGTGACCAGGAGCCTCGCCAACGTCGTCGTCCACCCAAGCCCGACGCCGCCAGCAACTCCGACGAGCTCCCTCGGCCACTCCAGAGCGGCCCTTGCCAAGCCGTCGCCAGGTTGAGCATCAGTGCATCGCCGCGGTTCTTGTAAGCGCCCCCGACGACCCTAGAACCACCTGTAGCGCCGCTGGCCGTAGAGGCGAGCTTCGCCGCCAGCCGGCTTTGGTCGTTTGATCCAGGCCGTTGGATCTGGATCCAAAGCGAGATTAGATCACTTAACGAAGCGGTATAATTAGATCTGGGCCATGCAGATTATGTTGATCTAACGGCTCACAGACGCGATCCTGAGCGAAGCGGTACGGGCCAATTAGATTAAGACGCGTGGCAGCTGTTTGGATTAAAAAACAGGATTTGAATCTATTAGAAGTTTGATTTTGTTTTGGCTATAACTTTTGATCCCCACGTTAGAATTTGACAAATTTTATATCAATGGAATCACGAGAACAAGCCCTTTCCAAATATGCAATATGTTTAATGTTTTGCTTCTGTTAAAATAGTTTTATTTGCAGAAACTTGTGTAGGGCTAATTTTAGTATATGAATTGTTTACGAAATGTTTTAAGGTTTAAATAAATGTTGTTTGGCAAGTTTTTAACTTGTTTATGAACCAGTACTGTACACTTGCTTTGTTGTGTTTTAAAAATCATCACATATCATATTGCACGCATTCATATATTTTTGTTTGTATATGTTTTGTATGTGATTTGTGGCTATGATTTCTTGTGTAGATTTTGGCGCTAGTGATTGTGATTGTGAGGAGTGTAGCTACTCTCCAAACTACCAAGGCAAGTGGTGCTTCATGAATATTTTTATCCCTATGTTTTCTACTAAGCGTTAGAAATATTTTGCTAGTCTTGCATGCTATATTTTGCTTATATGCCATGTTGGGAAATCCTAGTAGTTGTAGAATTGCTAGAAAATTTCTAAGTTAAGATGCTTATCTATGCCATGCTTAGCCTAGCTAGTAGCAACCAAGGGTTGGTGAAATATACATGCTATGATGAAAATATTTCTAAGTCTTTGGACTTGTGTTTTGCCTAATAAAACAACTAAGTAAATGAAACACCTGGGTGGAATGGAAGGAATGGTTTATGTTGAGTGGTTACACAAGGCCCATTTC
The DNA here is from genome assembly GCA_030063025.1 of Avena longiglumis. Classification (NCBI taxonomy): domain Eukaryota; kingdom Viridiplantae; phylum Streptophyta; class Magnoliopsida; order Poales; family Poaceae; genus Avena; species Avena longiglumis. Next base: position 142,689,079 of record CP125978.1, on the reverse strand, counting down.
TATGGTTTACCTTGTGTATCTCACTTGTGGAAAGCCACCCAGGAACAAAGAGATTTTAGAGGCCAAGTGTTAAGAAGCTTCTAGTGCAGCCACTTGGCAATATGGGCTCTGCCTGGATCACATAGGTTGCTAGAACTTAGCCATTTGGACAGTTGGTGGTAGTGGGAATGATAGGTTGGAGCGCGTCCATTTGGTCTAAGGGAAGGCTTCTGAAAGGTCCTGTATTGGTGAAAATCAAGTCTAGTGGGGAAAGTGCACAACCTTTGCAGATGGAAGAATCTAAGTACTTAGCCATGTCCCTGGAAAAGGACAACTTGAGCATCAAGACATGGAAGCTATCAAGAATCTCCTCATCCCAATTTCTAAGTAAAAACTTGTGGGTGAACAAGGGTGAAGGACCTCAATGTCTATTGGTGGTTCCTTGGGAAAAGTTTTGACAAATAAAAAATTAGTGATTTCAACTAATAGGCAAAACCTATTTTTAGAAAAGCAAGCCAAGCTACAATTAGCCAAATTGCATATAGTATCTAGTCCACCTAAATTATACTAAGGTATCACTTGCCAATACTATTCCAATGTATTGACCCACTGTGGATGTAACTTGTGATGTTGCAGGTTACTCTGATGAGGATTAGGAGTCATGAATCTACACTCAACATGTTTGCCTATGGCACATGAAGATGAAGACTTTTATTTATTTACTTATTCAAACTCTTGTACTAGGCCTGTGGCCTTGGAGTTGTAAAGACTATGTTGTCTCTGGAATGACTGTAATAATGACCTTCGTTTCTGTGTACTTCATCTTAAACTGTGGATGCTAGCATTGATCCAGGGACTAGCATTGCAATCACAGGGATCCTTTTCCTTTATAAAGGAGGGATCTTACAGATGGTATCAGAGCACTGTGTTGCCTGTAGGATTATGACCCTAGGATTGGAAACCACTAAGGAATTTTTTTCAACAACTTCTACACTTGTCTATTCTTCTCGTAAACTTTTCTAATCTTCTTTCTCATCTCTAATTGTAGATGAACTCCATCAACGAAGCCGTGAGGAAAGGACCACTCATGACAATGACTTTGGAGTGTGAGACAGAATTCCCCAAGGCTCTCAAGGACCTCATGGTTGCAATGGAAATACATGGTGCAACTGTGTACAAAGGTTTTCCTGTGATGGATGAAGGAGTTGAGTACTGGTGGGTGCAACTTCACTTGTATAAAAACAAGGAAGACAACCACAAGGACTCAGGATTCTGCATGTTCACCAATTCAGTGATGCACCCTACATTCTTTGACTCAGCAAGGGATGCAGCTTGGAAGACCATCAAAGAACTTGGTGAAAGAGTCAAGTGCAGAATGTTCAACATCCAAAATAGCCTAAAAGAAGAGAAGAAACATACCCAAGAGTTGGAGGCTACCAACCAAACCTTAAGAGGAGACATTATAGACTTAGTGATGGAGTCATGTGAGCAAGATAGACTGATTGCTTCTAGAAACATTATGTTAGCCAACAGATCCAGTTGGATAGGATTGTAAACGTACTTCGTTAGTTGGACCACCACTTATCACCTTATTTTCCAAATGTTGCTTAAAATAAGTTGAACCTTGGTTGTTGTAATGGATCCATGTATTCCATGACTTGTGTGTTTGGATTACCAAGGATATGTATGTGATGTTTTGCCTTGTGTTTTTATCTTAAATTGTGTTGATTCTAACTTTTTCTATCTTATAAATAGATGCCTAATGTTACCATCAGCACTGTTGAGGAGTTCTAGGGAACTCGCTTTGGTCCTCGTATTGTTGAACTTACTACTTTGCTCAATCTCCCTGTTCCTACCATCATGGTGCTTCCCCTCACCAAGTTTGAGAGGAAAGACCTCTGGGGTTTCAAGGTCAACCAGCCCGGACGCCAGAGTGAGCCTACCACGGAGGCCATCGTCTTTAAGCTCATGCACGATGACAAGGAGAGAGGCCTTGAGGTAGTCATGCAGGATCTGATAGGACGTCTGCTAGGGAGACACTCTCGACAGGTTAGAGGTTCTCACTTTCACGTCTTCGGTAGACGTGATGAGGATGGAGAGTCCATCGACTTCGAGGACACTTCAAGGGAGACAGCGGAGCCGATTCGCCTATACCTCCAGGACTTAGAGGCTCTCATTAGGCACATGGACTCTGATAGGACCAACGTCATGCTCAACAATGACGAACTCCAGGTGCAGCTTCGCGAGAAGGACAAGCTCTTCGCGGAGCAAGATGAGATAGTCAAAGATATGGAGGCAAAGTTCGAGAGCCAGGACAAAAAGTTCAAGAGTCAGGAGAAGCGAATCCAGGATAGGAACAAGAGGATTCGGGACATGACTGAAGAACTGCAGGCCAAGGACTTCGAGCTCGAGCATCAGCAGACGGTGATTGAGAGGCTTCGTTCCCAGAAGAGGGCTCTCAAAGCCAAAATAGATACCTTGACCACCAGTGTTGAGGAATACAAGACCGTGATGGAGAATGCAGGTCTTACCTTTGTCGAGGAGGAGGTTGATGCCGAGGAGTAGATTTGACTACTCATTTATCATCTATTATCATACCTGTTGTTGGGAACTTGTTATTTGACCATCCAACATGTGGATGGCTTGTTATTTGTGTGTGTTTTACTTTGCAAACTTGTTATCTGGTCGTTGAACCTTTATAATTTTGTTGCATGCTTTGTGATTGTTTATGTGATGTATTGTGCATGAAAGCATCTATGGGTATCTCATTCTTATCTCTATTGAACAAACCACAGATGCCTCCCCGTCGTGCAAATCCCAACCCCAACAACAACAACATCACTCCAGAAATGCAGCAAATGATGACATCTCAAACTCAGCTGATGCAAATGATGACGACGTTCATCTACAACCAAAACAACAATAACAACAACAACAACAACAATAACCCACCGGGTTTTGACATGCTTACCAGGTTCTTGAGATTGAGACCAGCAAAGTTCTCAGGAACAACTGATCCCATGGTGGCCAATGATTCGCTACGCTCTGTGAACAAGGACTTGGTAACTGTGGGTTGTACTGATGCAGAAAAGGTCAGATTTGCAGCACATTTGCTGGAAGGACCAGCCGCCACTTGGTGGGATAACTTCCAGATCACCACTCCCATAGAAGATGTGACATGGGCTATCTTTGAGGATGGCTTTCGTACTGCTCATATCTCATCTGGAGTGATGAGTCTGAAAAAGAAAGAGTTTCATAACCTGAAGCAGCGCCACCGCATCGTGGTTCGATATATTGAGGAGTTCAACAATCTGGCGCGTTACGCACCGGATGAAGTTGACACTGATGCTAAGAGGAAAGAAAAGTTCCTCGAAGGGTTGAACGATGAGCTGAACCTGCAGTTGGATGTGGCATATGTTCCCACATACCAGTCTCTTTGTGATAAGGCTGCTATTTTGAACAAAATGAAGCAAGTTGAAAGCAGGAAGAGAAAGCACTCGGACAAGCACAACTCGGGATCGTCTCACAAACGTTCCCATTATGATGACAGTGGAAGCTCAGGATCCCACAAGCAGGGGAAATTCAACAAGCACCACAACCACAACCGTCATGACAACAAGCATCACCGTAGTCATGACAATGACAAGTACAAGAACCACAAGGGTGGATATAAGAGCCACCACAGTGGTAGTGGAAGTGGCAGTGGAAACCAACCTGTCAATAAGGACATTAGTCAGGTTGAATGCTTCAAGTGCAAGAAGATGGGGCATTATGCAAATGAATGCCCAGAAAAGAAAGTTGAAGGACCCAACAAACCCAACCCTTTTCAAAAGGGACAAGTGAACCACATCAATGTGGACGAAATCTATGAAGAGCCCGATGTTGCCGTAAGTTCAGACTCAATTCTATTCCAGCATTTGTTCCTTTTGATACTGGAGCATCGCATTCATTCATATCAAAAGCATTTGTTGATAGAAATGGGTTTCTAACTGAAAATATTGGGTGTCCAATAAAAGTTAGTTCTCCAGGAGGAGATATGATAGTAAGTCTTGGATGCCGGGACCTAGTAATAGAATTTGGAAAGCATAAGTTTCCAGTGAGTCTGATAATCCTAGATTCCCAAGGACTGGATGTAATTTTAGGAACGGATTGGATGGCTAAGTATGAAGGAGTACTAGATTGTGCCAATCGTACTGTTGCACTCACAACCCCGGAAAGAAAACGGATTAAATTCAAGTCTAACTTTGAATCAAAAGGGAGTAAGCTAAATTCTCTTAAGGGGGTTAGCATAGACAGTGTGCCAATTGTGAGTGAATATCCGGATGTGTTTCCGTAAGAATTGCCGGGAATGCCACCAGATAGGGATGTGGAGTTCCTTATTGATTTGCTACCAGGATCTGGACCAATAGCAAAGATACCATACAAGATGTCAGTTGATGAACTGAAAGAACTTAAGAAACAACTTGGAGAGCAGTTGCAGAAAGGATTTATTCAACCAAGTTCTTCATCTTGGGGAGCACCAGTTTTGTTTGTGGAGAAGAAAGATAGGAGTCAAAGGTTATGCATAGATTACCGCTCACTCAATGAGGTAACTATCAAGAACAAATACCCTTTGCCTAGAATCAATGACTTGTTTGATCAGCTACAAGGATCTTGTGTGTTCTTGAAGATTGATCTCCGGTCAGGTTATTTCCAACTCAAGAAAAGGGAACAAGACATACCTAAGACAGCTTTCACCACAAGGTATGGATTGTATGAGTATACCGTGATGACATTTGGTTTGACCAATGCTCCAGCATACTTTATGAATATGATGAACAAGGTGTTCATGGAATTCCTTGATAAGTTTGTTGTCGTTTTCATCGATGACATTTTAATCTACTCCAAGAGCAAAGAAGAGCATGAAGGACATTTGCGTTTGATACTTGAGAAGCTTAGAGAGCATAAACTTTATGCCAAATTCAGCAAGTGTGAATTCTGGTTGAATGAAGTTGGATTTCTTGGACATGTTATGACAAGAGATGGTGTAGCAGTTGATCCTGCTAAAGTTTCAGCTGTAACTGAATGGGAATCTCCCAAGTCAGTGAAAGAAATTCATAGTTTCCTTGGCTTAGCAGGTTACTACAGAAGGTTCATTGAGAATTTCTCCAAGGTGGCAAAACCTATGACTGAATTGCTAAAAAAGACAAGAAATTTGCTTGGTCTGAAGGATGTGAACTCAATTTTCAGGAATTGAAGAAGAGACTTGTGACAGCACCAGTCTTGTGTTTGCCAGACTTGGAAAAAGATTTCCAAGTATATTGTGATGCATCCCATCACGGTTTGGGTGCAGTACTTATGCAAGAAGGAAAAGTTGTGGCTTATGCCTCGAGACAACTCAAAACTCATGAAGTGAACTATCCTACTCATGATTTGGAGTTAGCCTCTGTTGTCCATGCACTCAAAACATGGAGACACTATCTTTTGGGAAAGCGTTGTGAAGTGTTCACAGATCACAAGAGTTTGAAGTATATCTTCACCCAGAAGGAAATTAATATGAGACAAAGAAGATGGCTAGAACTCATCAAGGACTATGACTTAAGTTTGCAATACCACCCCGGTAAAGCAAATGTTGTAGCAGATGCTCTAAGTCGTAAGGTTTTTGTGAATGGCCTTACCAAAGGAGAATTGCCAGATGATTTGTGTGCCCAATTTAGAGATCTCAGATTGGAGATTGTGCCTGAAGGACATCTCATGTCTTTGGATGTTCAACCCACTTTGTTGGACAAGATCAAAGAAGCCCAGAAGTTTGATAAGGAAATTGAAGAAATTAAGGAAAAGATTGGCAAAGGAAAAGCCAAAGGGTTCCATGAAGACGAACAGGGAACTTTATGGCATGGGAAACATATCTGTGTTCCACAAGATCCGGAGCTTCGGAAACTGATTTTGCAAGAAGCACACAACTCTCCGTATTCCATTCATCTGGGTAACACCAAAATGTATATGCACATGAAGGAAATATTTTGGTGGAATAATCTCAAGAAGGACATCTCCGAACATATTGCTTTGTGTGATGTGTGTAGTAGAGTGAAAGCGGAACATCAGAAACCAGCAGGTTTACTTCAACCACTACCTATTCCTGATTGGAAGTGGGACAAGATTGGTATGGATTTCATTACCGGATTACCAAGGACCAGGTCAGGATATGATTCTATTTGGGTAGTAGTGGATCGCCTAACTAAAGTGGCTCATTTCATACCCGTGAAGACAACTTATACAAGTGCTAAGTTGGCCAAAATCTATATGAGTAGAATTGTATGTCTACATGGAGTGCCCAAGAGTATTGTGTCTGATAGGGGAACTCAATTCACTTCCCATTTTTGGAGACAGCTACATGAGTCATGAGGAACGAGGTTGGAATTCAAAGATCGCTTTTCATCCTCAAACCGATGGATGCATGTAAAGAACTAATCAGATTCTTGAAGACATGTTGAGGGCATGTGCCCTAGACTATGGAGCCAGTTGGGATGAAAGTCTGCCTTACGCAGAATTTTCTTATAACAACAGCTATCAAGCCAGCATTGAGATGGCACCATTTGAGTTTCTCTACGGGAGAAAGTGTACCACCCCATTGTTATGGAATGGTGTGGGAGAAAGAAGTTTGTTCGGACCAGAACTTATCAAAGAAGCCGAAGAGAAAGTCAAGTTGGTTAAGGACAGATTGAAGATAGCACAGTCCCGACAGAAAAGCTACGCAGATCCTAAGCGTAGAGAAGTCACCTACGAAGTTGGTGATAGAGGGTATCTTAGAGTGTCACCACTTCGTGGAGTGAAGAGGTTCGGAGTCAAAGGAAAGTTGGCCCCAAGATATGTTGCACCATTCAAGATTCTGAGTCGCAAAGGAGAAGTTGCTTATGAAATTGAATTGCCGGAGTCTTTGTCAGCTGTTCATAATGTGTTTCATGTGAGTCAGCTTAAGAAATGTCATCCAGAAATGGAAGAAACTTCTTTGAAGGATACTATACCTTTGGAGGGAGTCCAATTGGAAAGTGACTTCACTTATGAAGAGAAACCTATCAAGATTCTTGAGACTGCAGAAAGAGTCACACGGACTAAGACTATCAAGTTTTGCAAAGTTCAGTGGAACCATCATTCCGAAGAGGAAGCAACATGGGAAAAGAAGATGATTTTCGGAAAGACCACCCTCACCTATTTGCTAGCCAATCTGAATCTCGAGGGCGAGATTCACCTTAAGGGGGTTAGATTTTTAACATCCCTAAAATCATGATTCCAAAGATTGCATATCATACATGCATGCATATAATTTAGGGATCATTTTCCAACTCATTTCAAGAAAACAGAAGCACTTAGTGCTATTTTTTTATGTGAGCAAACATTAATCAATTCTACTCTCAAATGAGAGCATAAGTGTTTTAACCAAGTCTTGTTTGCTTCCTTGCTGTTTAGATTGAATGTAGAGTTTGGAAAAAAATTTACAAAACAAATATGGTTTCAAATCCATCTTCAAAACATTTCCAAATCAAGTGCGATAGCACTGTTTATTTTGTTTGTTCAAAGGGACCAAGCAAGTACAGAGAGACCACATGTTTTATGCCCAAAAGTATGATGATTACACTTTACAAAAAATCCAGAAAAGGTTTGAAATTCAAATGCCTTTGAATTTGATTGAAAATCATTCCAGAAAATCGATTTAGAATAAGAAAAAGAGATAAGAAAGAGAAAAGGGCTGACGCCAGCAATTGAGCCCAGCAACAGACGCAGCCCACTAAGCCCACCCGGGTTCCCCCTCTCTCCTTCTCACTTGCAGACGAACCCGCTGAGAGAGTGACTCCAGGACCCCACCCCCTCTCTGTTTTATTCGCTGACAGGTAGGCCCACTGCCACGTCTAGCTCGTCATCAATCTCGCGCTGGAGACCTGCTCGCCGTGGCCGTTTCTTCCCCGACGCAAATGCGCTTAATTGGCGTTGATTGCTCGCGAGATTCTCGCCCCCGCCTGGCCTACTTAAACCCCCACTGCCCCCTCTCCATTTCAGCCCAAACTCCGAGCACAAAGCGCCCCCAGGCTGCCCGCATTCATCCTTGCACCGCCGCAGACAGAGAGCACTCCGGCGACCGATTCCGGTGAGCCCTGTGCGCCCCTCTCCCTCTGGTTCTTGCAGACAGCCTCGCCACTTCCTTGCCCATCTACTGACACCGTTGGTTCCTTCTGTACTGCCCCAGGTCGTCGTCTTCAACAAGCACAGCAAGCCCCCGACGACATCCTCAACTCTGACGGTCAAATTCGGTGAGCCCCTTGTTCCCCTCTGCCTCTGATGCACACGATCTTGCTCGCCGTAGTCTTGCGCATCTCCTGATGCTGTTTATGCATGCTAGGGTGACCAGGAGCCTCGACAACGTCGTCGTCCACCCAAGCCCGACGCCGCCAGCAACTCCGACGAGCTCCCTCGGCCACTCCAGAGCGCCCCTTGCCAAGCCGTTGCCAGGTTGAGAATCAGTGCATCGCCGCGGTTCTGGTAAGCGCCCCCGACGACCCTAGAACCACATGTAGCGCCGCCAGAGCCGTAAGCTTCGCCGCCAAGATAGCCACCGCTCAGCTTTGGTCGTTTGATCCAGGGCCGTTGGATCTGGATCCAGCGCGCGAGATTAGATCACTTAACGAAGCGGTATAATTAGATATGGGCCGTGCAGATTATGTTGATCTAACGGCTCATAGACGCGATCTTGAGCGAAGCGGGACGGGCCAATTAGATTAAGACGCGTGGCAGCTGTTTGGATTTAAAAACAGGATTTGAATCTATTAGAAGTTTGATTTTGTTTTGGCTATAACTTTTGATCCCCACGTTAGAATTTGACAAATTTTATATCAATGGAATCAGGATAACAAGCCCTTTCCAAATATGCAATGTGTTTAATGTTTTCCTTCTGTTAAAATAGTTTATTTGCAGAAACTTGTGTAGGGATAATTTGAGTATATGAATTGTTTAAGAAATGTTTTAAGGTTTAAATAAATGTTGTTTGGCAAGTTTTTAACTTGTTTATGAACCAGTAATGTACACTTGCTTTGTTGAGTTTTAAAAATCATCACATATCATATTGCATGCATTCATATATTTTTGTTTGTATATGTTTTGTATGTCATTTGTGGCTATGATTTCTTGTGTAGATTTTGGTGCTAGTGATTATGATTTTGAGGAGTGTAGCTACTCTCCAAACTACCAAGACAAGTGGTGCTTCATGAATATTTTTATCCCTATGTTTTCTACTAAGCATTAGAAATATTTTGCTAGTCTTGCATGCTATATTTTGCTTATATGCCATGTTGGGAAATCCTAGTAGTTGTAGAATTGCTAGAAAATTTCTAAGTTAAGATGCTTATCTATGCCATGCTTAGCCTAGCTAGTAGCAACCAAGGGTTGGTGAAATATACATGCTATGATGAAAATATTTCTAAGTCTTTGGACTTGTGTTTTGCCTAATAAAACAACTAAGTAAATGAAACACCTGGGTGGAATGGAAGGAATGGTTTATGTTGAGTGGTTACACAAGGCCCATTTCTATGGTTTACCTTGTGTATCTCACTTGTGGAAAGCCACCCAGGAAAAAGAGATTTTAGAGGCCAAGTGTTAAGAAGCTTCTAGTGCAGCCACTTGGCAATATGGGCTCTGCCTGGATCACATAGGTTGCTAGAACTTAGCCATTTGGACAGTTGGTGGTAGTGGGAATGATAGGTTGGAGCGCGTCCATTTGGTCTAAGGGAAGGCTTCTGAAAGGTCCTGTATTGGTGAAAATCAAGTCTGGTGGGGAAAGTGCACAACCTTTGCAGATGGAAGAATCTAAGTACTTAGCCATGTCCCTGGAAAAGGACAACTTGAGCATCAAGACATGGAAGCTATCAAGAATCTCCTCATCCCAATTTCTAAGTAAAAACTTGTGGGTGAACAAGGGTGAAGGACCTCAATGTCTATTGGCGGTTCCTTGGGAAAAGTTTTGACAAATAAAAACTTAGTGATTTCAACTAATAGGCAAAACCTATTTTGAGAAAAGCAAGCCAAGCTACACTTAGCCAAATTGCATATAGTATCTAGTCCACCTAAATTATACTAAGGTATCACTTGCCAATACTATTCCAATGTATTGACCCACTGTGGCTGTAACTAGTGATGTTGCAGGTTACTCTGATGAGGATTAGGAGTCATGAGTCTACACTCAACATGTTTGCCTGTGGCACATGAAGATGAAGACTTTTATTTATTTACTTATTCAAACTCTTGTACTAGGCCTGTGGCCTTGGAGTTGTAAAGACTATGTTGTCTCTGGAATGACTGTAATAATGACCTTTGTTTCTGTGTACTTCATCTTAAACTGTGGATGCTAGCATTGATCCAGGGACTAGCATTGCAATCATAGGGATCCTTTTCCTTTATAAAGGAGGGATCATACAGATGGTATCAGAGCACTGTGTTGCCTGTAGGATTATGACCCTAGGATTGGAAACCACTAAGGAATTTTTTTTCAACAACTTCTACACTTGTCTATTCTTCTCGTAAACTTTTCTAATCTTATTTCTCATCTCTAATTGTAGATGAACTCCATCAACGAAGCCGCGAGGAAAGGACCACTCATGACAATGACTTTGGAGTGTGAGACAGAATTCCCCAATGCTCTCAAGGACCTCATGGTTGCAATGGAAATACATGGTGCAGCTGTGTACAAAGGTTTTCCTGTGATGGATGAAGGAGTTGAGTATTGGTGGGTGCAACTTCACTTGTATAAAAACAAGGAAGACAACCACAAGGACTTAGGATTCTGCATGTTCACCAATTCAGTGATGCACCCTACATTCTTTGACTCAGCAAGGGATGCAGCTTGGAAGACCATCAAAGAACTTGGTGAAAGAGTCAAGTGCAGAATGTTCAACATCCAAAATAGCCTAAAAGAAGAGAAGAAACATACCCAAGAGTTGGAGGCTACCAACCAAACCTTAAGAGGAGACATTATAGACTTAGTGATGGAGTCATGTGAGCAAGATAGACTGATTGCTTCTAGAAACATTATGTTAGCCAAAAGATCTAGTGAGATAGGATTGTAAACATACTTCGTTAGTTGGACCACCACTTATCACCTTATTTTCCAAATGTTGCTTAAAATAAGTTGAACCTTGGTTGTTGTAATGGATCCATGTATGCCATGACTTGTGTGTTTTGATTTCCAAGGATATGTATGTGATGTTTTGCCTTGTGTTTTTATCTTAAATTGTGTTGATTCTAACTTTTTCTATCTTATAAATAGATGCCTAATGTTACCATCAGCACTGTCGAGGAGTTCCAGGGAACTCGCTTTGGTCCTCGTATTGTTGAGCTTACTACTTTGCTCAATCTCCCTATTCCTACCATCATGGTGCTTCCCCTCACCAAGTTTTAGAGGAAAGACCTCTGGGTTTCAAGGTCAACCAGCCCGGACGCCAGACGGAGCCTACCACGGAGGCCATCGTCTTCAAGCTCATGCACGATGACAAGGAGAGAGGCCTTGAGGTAGTCATGCAGGATCTGATAGGACGTCTGCTAGGGAGACACTCTCGACAGGTTAGAGGTTCTCACTTTTACGTCTTCAGTAGACGTGATGAGGATGGAGAGTCCATCGACTTCGAGGACACTTCAAGGGAGACAGCGGAGCCGATTCGCCTATACCTCCAGGACTTAGAGGCTCTCATTAGGCACGTGGACTCTGATAGGACCAACGTCATGCTCAACAATGACGAACTCCAGGTGCAGCTTCGCGAGAAGGACAAGCTCTTCGCGGAGCAATATGAGATAGTCAAAGATATGGAGGAAAAGTTCGAGAGCCAGGACAGAAAGTTCAAGAGTCAGGAGAAGCGAGTCCAGGATAGGAACAAGAGGATTCGGTACATGACTGAAGAACTGCAGGCCAAGGACTTCGAGCTCGAGCATCAGCAGACGGTGATTGAGAGGCTTCGTTCCCAGAAGAGGGCTCTCAAAGCCAAAATAGATACCTTGACCACCAGTGTCGAGGAATACAAGACCGTGATGGAGAACGCAGGTCTTACCTTTGTCGAGGAGGAGGTTGATGCCGAGGAGTAGATTTGACTACTCATTTGTCATCTATTATCATACCTGTCGTTGGGAACTTGTTATTTGACCATCCAACATGTCGATGGCTTGTTATTTGTGTGTGTTTTACTTTGCAAACTTGTTATCTGGTTGTTGAACCTTTATCATTATGTTGCATGCTTTGTGATTGTTTATGTGATGTATTGTGCATGAAAGCATCTATGGGTATATCATTCTTATCTCTATTGAACAAACCACAGATGCCTCCCCGTCGTGCAAATCTCAACCCCAACAACAACAACATCACTCCAGAAATGCAGCAAATGATGAGAGCTCAAACTCAGCTGATGCAAATGATGACGACGTTCATCTACAACCAAAACAACAATAACAACAACAACAATAACCCACCGGGTTTTGACATGCTTACCAGGTTCTTGAGATTGAGACCAGCAAAGTTCTCAGGAACAACTGATCCCATGGTGGCCAATGATTGGCTACGCTCTATGAACAAGGACTTGGTAATCGTAACATCTTGATGCGTAAAAGGTCAGATTTGCAGAACATTTGCTGGAAGGACCAGCCGCCACTTGGTGGGATAACTTCCAGATCACCACTCCCATAGAAGATGTGACATGGGCTATCTTTGAGGATGGATTTCGTACTGCTCATATCTCATCTGGAGTGATGAGTCTGAAAAAGAAAGAGTTTCATAACCTGAAGCAGCGCCACCGCAGCGTGGTTGGATATATTGAGGAGTTCAACAATCTGGCGCGTTACGCACCGGATGAAGTTGACACTGATGCTAAGAGGAAAGAAAAGTTCCTCGAAGGGTTGAACGATGAGCTGAACCTGCAGTTGGCTGTGGCATATGTTCCCACATACCAGTCTCTTTGTGATAAGGCTGCTATTTTGGAGAACAAAATGAAGCAAGTTGAAAGCAGGAAGAGAAAGCACTCGGACAAGCACAACTCGGGATCGTCTCACAAACGTTCCCATTATGATGACAGTGGAAGCTCAGGATCCCACAAGCAGGGGAAATTCAACAAGCACCACAACCACAACCGTCATGACAACAAGCATCACCGTAGTCATGACAATGACAAGTACAAGAACCACAAGGGTGGATATAAGAGCCACCACAGTGGTAGTGGAAGTGGCAGTGGAAACCAACCTGTCAATAAGGACATTAGTCAGGTTGAATGCTTCAAGTGCAAGAAGATGGGGCATTATGCAAATGAATGCCCAGAAAAGAAAGTTGAAGGACCCAACAAACCCAACCCTTTTCAAAAGGGACAAGTGAACCACATCAATGTGGACGAAATCTATGAAGAGCCTGATGCTGTTGCTGGTAAGTTCAGACTCAATTCTATTCCAGCATTTGTTCCTTTTGATACTGGAGCATCGCATTCATTCATATCAAAAGCATTTGTTGATAGAAATGGGTTTCTAACTGAAAATATTGGGTGTCCAATAAAAGTTAGTTCTCCAGGAGGAGATATGATAGTAAGTCTTGGATGCCGGGACCTAGTAATAGAATTTGGAAAGCATAAGTTTCCAGTGAGTCTGATAATCCTAGATTCCCAAGGACTGGATGTAATTTTAGGAACGGATTGGATGGCTAAGTATGAAGGAGTACTAGATTGTGCTAATCGTACTGTTGCACTCACAACCCCGGAAAGAAAACGGATTAAATTCAAGTCTAACTTTGAATCAAAAGGGAGTAAGCTAAATTCTCTTAAGGGGTTAGCATAGCAAAGTTGCCAATTGTGAGTGAATATCCGGATGTGTTTCCGTAAGAATTGCCGGGAATGCCACCAGATAGGGATGTGGAGTTCCTTATTGATTTGCTACCAGGATCTGGACCAATAGCAAAGATACCATACAAGATGTCAGTTGATGAACTGAAAGAACTTAAGAAACAACTTGGAGAGCAGTTGCAGAAAGGATTTATTCAACCAAGTTCTTCATCTTGGGGAGCACCAGTTTTGTTTGTGGAGAAGAAAGATAGGAGTCAAAGGTTATGCATAGATTACCGCTCACTCAATGAGGTAACTATCAAGAACAAATACCCTTTGCCTAGAATCAATGACTTGTTTGATCAGCTACAAGGATCTTGTGTGTTCTTGAAGATTGATCTCCGGTCAGGTTCATTGATAATTTCTCCAAGGTGGCAAAACCTATGACTGAATTGCTAAAAAAGACAAGAAATTTGCTTGGTCTGAAGGATGTGAACTCAGTTTTCAGGAATTGAAGAAGAGACTTGTGACAGCAACAGTCTTGTGTTTGCCAGACTTGGAAAAAGATTTCCAAGTATATTGTGATGCATCCCATCACGGTTTGGGTGCAGTACTTATGCAAGAAGGAAAAGTTGTGGCTTATGCCTCGAGACAACTCAAAACTCATGAAGTGAACTATCCTACTCATGATTTGGAGTTAGCCTCTGTTGTCCATGCACTCAAAACATGGAGACACTATCTTTTGGGAAAGCGTTGTGAAGTGTTCACAGATCACAAGAGTTTGAAGTATATCTTCACCCAGAAGGAAATTAATATGAGACAAAGAAGATGGCTAGAACTCATCAAGGACTATGACTTAAGTTTGCAATACCACCCCGGTAAAGAGAATGTTGTAGCAGATGCTCTAAGTCGTAAGGTTTTTGTGAATGGCCTTACCAAAGGAGAATTGCCAGAATGTTTGTGTGCCCAATTTAGAGATCTCAGATTGGAGATTGTGCCTGAAGGACATCTCATGTCTTTGGATGTTCAACCCACTTTGTTGGACAAGATCAAAGAAGCCCAGAAGTTTGATAAGGAAATTGAAGAAATTAAGGAAAAGATTGGCAAAGGAAAAGCCAAAGGGTTCCATGAAGACGAACAGGGAACTTTATGGCATGGGAAACATATCTGTGTTCCACAAGATCCGGAGCTTCGGAAACTGATTTTGCAAGAAGCACACAACTCTCCGTATTCCATTCATCTGGGTAACACCAAAATGTATATGCACATGAAGGAAATATTTTGGTGGAATAATCTCAAGAAGGACATCTCCGAACATATTGCTTTGTGTGATGTGTGTAGTAGAGTGAAAGCGAACATCGAAACCAGGGTTTACTTCAACCACTACCTATTCCTGATTGGAAGTTGGACAAGATTGGTATGGATTTCATTACCGGATTACCAAGGACCAGGTCAGGATATGATTCTATTTGGGTAGTAGTGGATCGCCTAACTAAAGTGGCTCATTTCATACCCGTGAAGACAACTTATACAAGTGCTAAGTTGGCCAAAATCTATATGAGTAGAATTGTATGTCTACATGGAGTGCCCAAGAGTATTGTGTCTGATAGGGGAACTCAATTCACTTCCCATTTTTGGAGACAGCTACATGAGTCATTAGGACCGAGGTTGGAATTCAGCACTGCTTTTCATCCTCAAACTGATGGACAGACAGAAAGAACTAATCAGATTCTTGAAGACATGTTGAGGGCATGTGCCCTAGACTATGGAGCCAGTTGGGATGAAAGTCTGCCTTACGCAGAATTTTCTTATAACAACATCTATCAAGCCAGCATTGAGATGGCACCATTTGAGTTTCTCTACTGGAGAAAGTGTACCACCCCATTGTTATGGAATGGTGTGGGAGAAAGAAGTTTGTTCGGACCAGAACTTATCAAAGAAGCCGAAGAGAAAGTCAAGTTGGTTAAGGACAGATTGAAGATAGCACAGTCCCGACAGAAAAGCTACGCAGATCCTAAGCGTAGAGAAGTCACCTACGAAGTTGGTGATAGAGCTTATCTTAGAGTGTCACCACTTCGTGGAGTGAAGAGGTTCGGAGTCAAAGGAAAGTTGGCCCCAAGATATGTTGGACCATTCAAGATTCTGAGTCGCAAAGGAGAAGTTTCTTATGAAATTGAATTGCCGGAGTCTTTGTCAGCTGTTCATAATGTGTTTCATGTGAGTCAGCTTAAGAAATGTCATCCAGAAATGGAAGAAACTTCTTTGAAGGATACTATACCTTTGGAGGGGGTCCAATTGGAAAGTGACCTCACTTATGAAGAGAAACCTATCAAGATTCTTGAGACTGCAGAAAGAGTCACACGGACTAAGACTATCAAGTTTTGCAAAGTTTAGTGGAACCATCATTCCGAAGAGGAAGCAACATGGGAAAGAGAAGATGATCTTCGGAAAGACCACCCTCACCTATTTGCTAGCCAATCCGAATCTCGAGGGCGAGATTCACCTTAAGGGGGTTAGATTTGTAACATCCCTAAAATCATGATTCCAAAGGTTGCATATTATACATGCATGCATATAATTTAGGGATCATTTTCAACTCATTTCAAGAAAACAGAAGCACTTAGTGCTATTATTTTATGTGAGCAAACATTAATCAATTCTACTCTCAAATGAGAGCATAAGTGTTTTAACCAAGTCTTGTTTGCTTCCTTGCTGTTTAGGTTGAATGTAGAGTTTGGACAAAAATTTACAAAACAAATATGGTTTCAAAACCATCTTCAAAACATTTCCAAATCAAGTGCGATAGCACTGTTTATTTTGTTTGTTCAAAGGGATCAAGCAAGTACAGAGAGACCACATGTTTTATGCCCAAAAGTATGATGGTTACACTTTACAAAAAATCCAGAAAAGGTTTGAAATTCAAATGCCTTTGAATTTGATTGAAAATCATTCCAGAAAATCGATTTAGAAAAAGAAAAAGTGATAAGAAAGAGAAAAGGGCCGGCGCCAAAGAATTGAGCCAAATGCAGCGCCCACTAAGCCCACCCGGTTCCCTCTCTCCTTCTCACTGCAGACGAACCCGCCGAGATCGACGCCAGACCCCCCCTCTCGGTTTATTCACGATGTAGGTCAGAACTACCTCGGTGAACTACGCCCCTAGATACAAGCCCGGATGAGTGGTAGTGTTTGAAATAGTACGGTGGGGCCCCAAAAGCCACTCACGGTAGTCCTTTCAGACGTCCCAACCACTACCCTCTCAACGGGACCTCAGACGGGCGTGAGTCGGCGAAGGGATCAACTACGTACACAAGTGGGTATGTACGCAAGCCACCATACAAGAGTACATCAGAGCCATACCATCTATAAAGAAAGGAAAATATAGCAACGCCATACGGCAAGATTCAAATGACCTAGATAGATCTATATTTTAGGATACTTCCTCATACAACACACATCAGAGTATCATGCGGAAGCGGCAAACAAAATCCGAGTACGGATAAGAAGCAAATCGGCATAAGATGCCATAGAAATAAGCACATCCCAACTACAGGTCTCACGGATCCCCGTTCCCAGAATCTCTACGCCGAACGATCGTTGCCCACATCTTCGGCTTCTTCCACCCAAGATCCGGCCCCGTGAAGGTACCCATCGGTGAACCAAGAATTTATCGTGTGAGACCCTAAGGGTACTCAGCAAGACTTAATGCCTCTAAAGGGGACACAACCTGGGTGACGCAATTGCAGCGAAAGATAAACCCTAGCAGTTCTACAGATAACGCTAACCATTCGCCTAACCAATGATAGACGGATGTCCGTGAATTAAGAACAACAGTTATAATGGGAATCTCATCGATCCATCCTCCTCGCTACCAACAAGGAAGCGATTTAACAACCCCCATCCGCTGGCAATTTTATTAACCATTCCATGAGTATTGCACTATTTACTAGTCAAGTTACTTAGTCAAATTAAAGCGGTACTTTAGTTATGCTTGTCTATGATCGAAACTGTGCTCCAAGTCGTCCATATCCGCGACACGGCTTCGTAAAGTTTTACCCGGCGGGTGCACCAATAGCAACACACGCTCGATCAACCTCGAAAACCAAATCAAAACCCAACGAGGCTTTCACGATCGAACAATCACGGATTCAGAATATTTCAGGGGCCACCCATTGAGTAGACCAAGCAACGGTAAGCAAGCTCGAGACGGACTCAAGGTTTGCGTCAATGGTCAGAAGCGATCGGGAACCCGAAACTCGGGCGTCGATACACAGAATCACTCCGCTTACCTAACAAAGACAAAGGTGCTATCCGTCGCACAATTTAAATACGTAGGTAGCATGGCATAAGTACAGGATAGTAAATAAAACCTCAAACTAGTTTGTGGCCCCAAGAAATAAGACGGAATCAAGCTCTAGCCTGGGGGTCCCATATACCTCCGGATGTGGATAGCGATAAATCAAGGAACAGGAATCAAGTACTCGGGGTCTTACGGACACAAGTGAGCAGGAAACCAAATAGCAGATGTTGCTCACCGTGCCACTTTCTTTAGTTATCCCACTACTACTCATTAAGTTGTTTAGGTACCTCATTATACAACAGACTCACATACCCTACACATGTTGTTCTACGACTGCATGGCTCAAACAACTCCTATAGTAGTGGCTCATGGGATGGAGGAACAAGCTTGGGGTTTAAAAGTAAAGGCTATGCATACTTGGGATTCAATTTAATGCAATCGCGACTCAATGATGCAAGAATAAGATAGAGGCAATAGG
Organism: Avena longiglumis; assembly: GCA_030063025.1. Classification (NCBI taxonomy): domain Eukaryota; kingdom Viridiplantae; phylum Streptophyta; class Magnoliopsida; order Poales; family Poaceae; genus Avena; species Avena longiglumis. Next base: position 142,670,517 of record CP125978.1, on the reverse strand, counting down.
TATCGTATGTATGCAAGCATGTGGAAGTGCTTGCTCACAACTCGCTTGAAGCGAGGGACGGATCTGGTAGTGCTCCGGTTCTCTTGATATAACCCCGCCGGTTCTATCCGAGAAAACCAAACAAACAAGGCCAACATGAATATAGAGCACAAGCATATGAATAAGATGCTACAAACAATCATGCCATGATGAATGATGCACAATTTACATGGCAAACAGGTAGCATGGCATGGTGAGGTGTGGAAAACAAGTAGCAACATTTTAGTGGAGTTTTGGTTCTCATTTGTTGCCATAACAGTTGCTGTGCACTATATTTTTATATGATGCATGCTGCAATTGAAGTCATGGATAGCATAAACAGAAAGGTCTCGTCGAGCTGATCATTTTAGACATATCATTTGCTAAATTTGGAATTATAAAACAAAAGTTATTGATTATTTAAATTCTAGTGGCAATTAGTGTAATTTAAATAAACTTGGAATTTTAATTGTGCAAAAGGCAAATTGGATGCATATTTGAAATCCTCACATTTTTCTGATATCCAAACATATATTATTTGTCAAATCTGGATTTATATTTTGAAAGTTATTTGAAACAGATTTCATTTTGAATTTGAATTTATTTGAAAATATTTGAAATAAAAACAGATGAGCAGAGAACCTTTTGTACCCCTGAGCATCCAGCCGCACTCATCGACGGTGGGACCCGGCTGACTGGGCACCCACGTGGTCAGAAGGGGGGAGTGGTATCGCGGGTTGAGGGTGGAGAAGCTGGGGTGCCTTTCTGCAAAAAGACCACGGTCACTGACTGGTGGCCCTGGCAGGACTGCGGTTTGTGGGAGAGAAAAGGCAGGGGGGCATTCGCTAAAAGAACACGCGGGCGTGGGGAGGACTGCGGGTTGTTTCCAGGAAACCACGGGAGCCTTTTTAGAAAAAGGCCACCGTCGCTGACTGGTGGGGCTAACTGGACCACGGATTGGAAAACAAAAGAGGGCGGGGGTTTTGTGCAAAAGCGCTCACGGCCATCGCTTTTCCTCCGCCTGGCCGAAAAAAGATGAAGCAGCGCGACGGAGGGGATCGAACCCGCGACGGGCGCTATGACGCGGCAGCGGTGGCTTGGGGTTGGTGCTAGGAAGGGGCTAAGCGTCTAGGTGAGGCTTCCAGACGCGGCGACGAGGACGACGCGCCGCGACGCACTGAGCGCCGACGCAAGGTCCGGCGTGCACAGAGAGCTACGGCGAGGGCGGAGGTGTCAAGGTGGTTCGGGTGCTCACCGCGGGCTCGGCGGTGGGCTCGGATCTGGTCGGGCGCAGACGACGGGAGGCAGAGGGCCCAGCGTGCTAGGGTTCGGTGGCGTTCCGGCGTGCAGCGGCGGGGCAGGCCTTCTCCTCCTCGTTGGCGCGGTCCAGGGGCGTCGCAGAGGCTCCATGGGGCTTCCTCGACACCGCAGCACCACGCCACCGGCTAGATCGACGGGCAGGTGTGGTAGACCCAAGTGTGGCGAGGTGAGAAAGATGGCTAGGGAGGAAGGGGAAGAGGGCGCAGCAGATCCGGGAGGCGAGGGTGGTCTTGGGGGTAGATAAGGACGGAGAGGGGCTTATGGGGAGGGAAGTGTCCTCGGTGTCACCTTTTTGCACCTCCCTCACGTGCACGGCATGGGGGCCAGGGTGGCGCGGCAGAGCTGGGGAGGAGAGGGGGAGGCTGGCAGGTGGGGTAGAGGGAGGACAGAGAGGTGGTGGCTCGGGGTGGAGCTGCTGAGGCAGGGAGGAAAGAGGGGAGAAAAGGGGCTCGGGGTGGGAGCTAGGGTTAGATAGGAAGGGAGGGTAGCTCGGCAGGGAGGTGGTGGTTTGGTGGGGCCCTCATGCAGGGAGAGGGGAGGCCGAGGGAGATAGGGGCAGCTAGGGTAGGGCATGGGGTGATCAAGCTAGGAAACTAGAAAGTAGGAGGGGGGTACTTAGGGTTTGGGTTTAGGGGAGATGTAGTTTAGGGTTTTTGTTTAGCTAGGAAGGTTAGATGGCAAGGGTAGGTTTTAGGGTTTTGCTAAGGGGGAGGTATGGATAAAGGGAGATGGTGGTTTAGTTGATCATGCAAGCTTGGACAAGATCACACCAAAACAAAACAAGGACAAGGAAGAGATGTGGTGATGGGGCTATCCTTATGCTTGCACATGATCACATGTGTAGGCATGGAGATGGGGATAGGGGTTTAGCTAAGGGAGATAGAGATAGATGATATGGTGAAGAAAAACTACAAGCCAACTCAAGATTTAAGCAAAGGAAAGATGATCCACTTAGAATTCAAGTAAAAACCAAATACTAGAAAAGGTGGCACTTGCATGGCCCATGCAAAATAATTAATGCCAAATTTATCCTTGTGAAAACAATAATATTAACATGGCATTATTCATATGCATTCCCAAAAGGTGGGTAAGGCCAAGCAAAGATTATGGGTGGATTCCAACCAACCAACATGATCTAGAGATAACCCAAATTAAAATGCCAAGCTCATATTAATTGGATGGTGGAATAAAAGGTGGTGAAAGAAAAGGTGGTGGAGTCAATAAGAGAGATGCCCTCAACTCAACTTGGGCATTTAACAATATATTAAGAACCAAATACATTATCAAGAGGCAACTACAATTAATAATGCACATGAGATAAGAACCAAACAAGAAAAGGGTTTTGTATGATGCTCAAATGCAAGGTGGCATGATGATATGAACAGGATATGATGATGATGCAACAATTATATGTTGGAAGTGGCCCTTTTTATTATTATAACAAGTAGCATTACAGGTGTTAGACAACTGGGATGCTACAACTCTCCCCCACTAACAGGAATCTCGCCCCGAGATTCTAGGAAGAAGAAGAAGGAGACACAAAGAGAGAAGGATGGTTGGCACGTAGTTCATCTTCACGCTCCCATGTGGCTTCATCAACAGAATGGTGTGACCACTGCACCTTGCAGAACTTTATGGACTTGTTGCGAGTCCTTCGTTCTGCGGTCTCAAGGATTTTGGTGGGGTGTTCTTGATAAGACAGATCTTCTTGGAGGTCGATTAGCTCATGATCCACGGTCTTGCCGGGGTCTTTGAAGCACTTCTTGAGCTGAGAGATGTGGAAAACATCATGGACTTTGAGTTTTCTAAGCTCCAGTGCATAAGCAACTTCTCCTCTTCTACCACGTATCTTGAAAGGACCGATGTATCTAGGAGCCAACTTTCCTTTGATACCGAAGCGGTGTGTTCCTCTCATGGGAGTGACACGAAGGTAGACGAGATCACCAGGGGCATATACCATATCCGTGTGTTTCCTGTCATAGTTGCTCTTCCGACGACTCGAGCAATCTTGAGTTCTCGAATGATATGCACCTTCTCCTCTGCTGAGTTACAATGTCGTGGCCAAACCAGATTCTTTCTCCTTTTGACCAACCAATCGGAGTTCTGCACTTGCGTCCATAGAGAGCCTCGAATGGTGCCATCTTCAGACTCTTCTGGAAGCTGTTGTTGTAGGAGAATTCAGCATAAGGAAGACATTCTTCCCACTTCATGCCAAACGAGATGACGCAAGCCCGGAGCATATCCTCCTGAATCTGATTGATTCTTTCCACTTGTCCTTGCGACTGAGGGTGGTAAGCAGTGCTGAAGTTCAACTTTGTTCCCAAAGCTTTTTGGAAACTCTCCCAGAACTTTGAGGTGAAGATGCTTCCACGGTCTGAACTGATTTCAAGTGGAACCCCATACAGAGAGACAATTCGGTTGATATAGAGCTCAGCCAACTGAATTCCAGAAATTGTTTCTTTGACTGGGAAGAAATGAGCCACTTTAGAAAGCCTGTCGATGACAACAAAAATTGCATTGTTGCCCTTCTGCGACCTTGGAAAGCCAGTGATGAAGTCCATCTCTACTTTCTCCCATTTCCATTCCGGAGGTTTCAATGGCTGTAGAAGACCAAATGGTTTCTGATGGACAGCCTTGACTCATGCAGACATCACATTCGAGACATACTTGGCAATACCGTTTCAACCAGGCCACCAATTGTGTTTTCAAGTCCATGTACATCTTTGTGCTGCCAGGATGGATAGAAAGAACCGAATCATGTGCCTCCTTGAGAACTTGGTCTCTCAGACCCGGGTAGTTTGGAACAAACATCCGGTGTTCAAAGAAGAGCGTGCCTTGATCATCCACGTGGAAGGCCTCATACTTCGGAAGGTCAAGCTTAGAGATGAGCTTTTTGGTGTGCGGATCACCAAGCTGACGAGAGCGAATCTGTTCTTCCAAGAGAGGAGTAGCCAGAAGGTTCAGGAGATGCCCTTGTTCCACAATTTCTGTGTTTAGTCGCGGAATTCCTCGCACAAGAGGTTGTTGCTCTTCCACCATGAGGTTGTTGACATAAGCTTTACGGCTAAGCATCTCGCCATGACATTCGCTTTGCCGGGTGTAGTTGATGGTCACATCAAAGTCATTGATTGCTTCGATCCATCTCCTCCGCCAAGGTTGAGATCCGGTTGAGTGAAGATATACTTCAAACTCTTGTGGTCGAGAAGATCTCTAGCGGTTACCAAGCAAGTAGTGCCTCCATAGCTTCAAAGCAAAGACCATGCCGCTAGCTCAAGGTCATGTGTGGGATAGTTGATCTCATGCGTCTTCAATCGACGAGGCATAAGCAACCACCTGTTTCTCTTGCATAAGGACCGCACCCAATCCTTGCAAAGAGGCGTCACAGAATATCTGGAAAGGCTTAGATGTATCTGGAGGAACCAAGACTGGTGTGGAAGTGAGCTTCTCTTTGAGTGTCTCAAAACTTTCTTGGCAAGAAGGAGTTCACAGGTACTTCTTGCCTTTCTTGAGGAGATCGGTAAGAGGCTTTGCTATCTTCGAGAAGTTCTGAACAAAGCGACGGCAATAGCTAGCCAAGCCGAGAAAACTCCGCACTTCCTTGACATTAGCAGGAGGTAGCCATTCAACTATTGTCTTCACGGTTTCTGGATTGACTGCAATGCCCTTGGCAGAGATAACATGACCCAGGTATGTTACTTGAGCCAAAACTCACACTTAGAGAACTTTGCATACAAGCGGTTCTCACGAAGCTTGTTCAGACACACCGGTGTTCTTCATGCTCCTCCTTGGACTTGGAATAGACCAGAATGTCATCCAGATATACCACGACAAACTTATCAAGGTACTCCATGAAAACGGAGTTCATCAGCCTCGAGAAGGTAGCAGGTGCGTTGGTGAGACCGAAAGACATGACCGTGTACTCATACAGGCCATAGCGGGTGGTGAAAGCTGTCTTGGGCACATCTTCTTTGCGAATTTTGATTTGGTGATAACCACTTCTCAAGTCCAGCTTAGAGAACACCACAGCTCCTGCTAGCGTATCAAATAGATCATTTATCCGTGGAAGAGGATATTTGTTCTTGATGGTTTTAGCATTTAGAGCCGGTAGTCCACACATAGCCTATCGGTTACATCACGCTTCTTCACAAAGATTGTTGGACTACCCCAAGAAGAAGTGCTATGTTGAATGAAACCCAACTTCTCTTGTTCATCAAGTTGTCGTTTGAGTTCAGCCAACTCAGAAGGACCCATTTTATATGGCCTCTTGGAGATAGGAGTCGTTCCAGGTTCAAGCTCAATCACGAATTCAACTTCGCGATCCGGAGGCATACCTGGCAACTCTTCAGGAAAGACATCCGGGAACTCACAGACCACTGGTACCTTCTGAATAGCTTCCATAGCATCATCATTCAGAGCAGCCAAGGAATAGAGCTGGACAGCAGGAGTCAGACTTGGAGAAAATACTATATGGCCTTGAGGATCTTCGAGACACCGAAGCGTTCAAAGACAATCAATCACAGCTGCATTTCTTCAACCAATCCATGCCCAAGATGACATCAATGTCAGAGTTGCCCAGAATAATCAAAGAAGCCAAGAATGAAGAACCACCAATCTCAACTTGATTGCCATGACTGATTTTAGAAGCTGCCATTGTTGCTCCAGGAGAAAGAACCATTAACTTCTTTGGAAGAGGATCCATGACTAACTCATTCTCACTTGCAAACTTTATAGAGACAAAAGAATGCGATGCACCAGAATCAAAGAGAACTCGTGCAGGGACTGAGTTAACGGATAGCATACCCATTACAACTCCAAAGTGCGAGCTCGGCTTGAGGCGTTAGCGATTGGCCAACAACATGAACCCGGGCTTAGTGTTGATGTTGAGAGCGAGGCGGTGGTGCACGAACCGAAGAGAGCTTGTTGCGATCTTGGCGGGGTGGAGGAGAGCTTTGTTCTTCATTGGGCAGTTCGATGGGGATGTCCAGATCTCCACACGTGAAGCGTGCTCCATGGGCGTGGAGCGAGTAGCCAGGACTCCGCCAGCGCTCGAGGTAATGGTTGTTGTAGCCCCAGGAGCGCGATGGTGAAGTTTGGTGGCCTTGACGTGAAACTCGCGGTCTTGGTGGAGCCGGAGCGACGGTGGGGTGTTAGGAACCCGGACACGCCGCTTAGAAGGAGCTGCCATAGCTGCGAGCTTGATGCATCCCTGTTGTGTTTCTTGGACTCCTCAAACATTTGCCTGCTTGCCTCCTCTTGCAGTGCTGTGTGCTGTAGTTCCAGGAAGGTTGCCGGTCTTGCATGCGTGATTGCATACTTGATCGATGCATTGAGCCCTTGCCTGAACCTTTTCTGCTTCTTCTTGTCATCAGATACCTCATCACCACCATAACGGGACAGATTCATGAAGTTCCTGATATAGGTGTTGACGTTATCATTTCCCTGCTTCAGGTTGAGGAAAGCCTCCTTCATCCTTTCCATCACAATCTCTGAGAGAAACTGTTCTTTGAACGCTCCAGTGAACCTCTCCCAAGTAGGCTGGAACCCAGTGCAGCTTGCCTTCAAGTAGTTCTCCCACCAAAGAGCTGCATCTCCCTTGAGAAGGTGAGTAGCACACTTGACCCACTCCTGTTCCGGAACATCAGCAGTCTCGAGCAGCCTTGAGATCTCACGCAGCCAATCATCCGCATCCAGAGGTCGGTCAGACACATCAAACTGACGAGGGTTGAACTTGAGGAAGCTCTTGATGTCACCACGCTTGGGAGGTGGAGGAAGTGGAGCAAACTCATTCCTTCTGACGCTCTCCTCAAAGCGCTGCTGGTTCTCTTGCATTGCCGCCAAAGCATTAGCTATGTTTGACAATGTGAGCCCATTCGGAGGTATGTCCTCCTCGGTCCGGCGTGGGGAGCCATCCTCATTGATATAAAACTCAAGTCAGTACTATAATGGAGAATGATAATAATCCAAAATAGTACCAAGATGGAATTAACCAAGATTAAAGGATACAATTCTTGAGATGATATTAAAATATCAACAAAGTTCATAGCACCTAAATATATTAAGCATATCGCATTACGGTGAAAAGGTGTGGTACACAAATATATCAAAGAAAAATTTTCCACAAATTTCGCATTACAATACCAATAGATGCTAAAATTACTTAACGAATCAAGATTAGTGACTCTACCGATTCAATATACAAAAGCGAATGATAAAAGTAGTGGTATGGTCGCGACTCCATCCCGCACTCAAATCATTACTCCGCACATGAACAAGTGGAACACATATCCTAACCCCTTCTTCTCACGACGAAACCTAAAGATTGGTAACTACGGAAATGAACACCCCAAACAAGATAGCGTTGGATACCAAGAGGAAGATAGATTGCGTCGGTTTGCAAAAGCCTGTCGGTATGGAATGTACCAACAGTTGATAACCAAAGGCAGATAAGATAACAACTTGGATGCAACAGATAGACAAGGGATTACACACACACACACACACACACAACCTATGGTACTACGGAAACCCAGAACACGTGAATCCTAGTTTGAACTTTGAGAAGAGAATTGAAAACGTTGCACTTCCTTACCAGAAAAGGGTGGGTGGGAGGGTAAGAAGAAAAGTGGAAGCAGTCCTACTCTCGCGTTTTGTTTTTCCCTAATATACATAACTACCAAAATATTTGCTAGACTGACAACGACCGTTTGGCTGAAACCCTGAAGGTCGGGATGGCTCTGATACCAATTGTAACTACCTCGGTGAACTCTCCTAGATACAAGCCTGGATGAGTGGTAGTGGTTGAAATAATACGGTGGGGCCCCAAAAGCCACTCACGGTAGTCCTTTAGACGTCCCAACCACTACCCTCGCAGGACTGTCTGGTAGGCGTGGTCGGCGGCGAAGGGATCAACTACGTACACAAGTGGGTATGTACGCAAGCCACCATACAAGAGTACATCGAGCCATACCATCTATAAAGAAAGGAAAATATAACGCCATACGGCAAGATTCAAATGACCTAGATAGATCTATATTTTAGGATACTTCCTCATACAACACACATCGAGTATCATGCGGCGGCAAACAAAATCCGATGCGGATAAGAAGCAAATCGGCATAAGATGCCATAGAAATAAGCACATCCCAACTACAGGTCTCACGGATCCCCGTTCCGGAATCTCTACACCGAGCGATCGTTGCCCACATCTTGACTTCTTCCACCCAAGATATCATCTGTGAAGGTACTGTCCATTGAACCAAGAATTTATCGTGTGAGACCCTAAGGGTACTCGGAAGACTTAATGCCTCTAAAGGGACACAACTGGGTGACGCAATTGCAGCGAAAGATAAACCCTAGCAGTTCTACAGATAACGCTAACCATCCGCCTAACCAATGATGAGCGGATGTCCGTGAATTAAGAACAACAGTTATAATGGGAATCTCATCGATCCATCCTCCTCACCTTACCAACAAGGAAGCGGACGAACAACCCCATCCGTTGGCAATTTTATTAACCATTCCATGAGTATTGCACTATTTACTAGTCAAGTTACTTAGTCAAATTAAAGCGGTACTTTAGTTATGCTTGTCTATGATCGGAAACGTGCTCCAAGTCGTCCATATCCGCGGACACGGCTTTGAAAAGTTTTACCCGGCGGTGCACCAATAGCAACACGCTCGATCAACCTCGGAAAAACCAAATCAAAACCCAACGAGGCTTTCACGTGAACAATCACGGATTCAGAAATATTTCAGGCCACCCCATTGAGTAGAACCATAGCAAGTAAGCAAGCTTGAGACGGACTCAAGGTTTGTCAATGGTACATGGCGTGGGAACCCGAAAACTTCGGGGTGTCGACAGCGTAATCACTCCGCTTACCTAAACGAAGACAGTGTGCTATCGTCGCACAATTTAAATCTGAAGGTAGCATGGCATAAGTACGGGATAGTAAATAAAACCTCAAACTAGTTTGTGGCCCCAAGAAATAAGACGGAATCAAGCTCGGCGGGGGTCCCATATACCTCCGGATGTGGATAGCGCGATAAATCAAGGAACAAGAATCAAGTACTCGGGGTCTTCACGGGACACAAGTGAGCAGGAAAAACCAAATAGCGAGATGTTTCTCACCGGTGCCACTTTCTTTAGTTATCCCACTACTACTCGAGTTAAGTTGTTTAGGTACCTCATTATACAACAGAATCTCACATACCCTACACATCTGTTCTCACGACTGCATGGCTCAAACAACTCCTATAGTAGTGGCTCATGGGATGGAGGAACAAGCTTGGTGGGGTTTAAAAGTAAAGGCTATGCATACTTGGGATTCAATTTAATGCAATCGCGACTCAATGATGCAAGAATAAGATAGAGGCAATAGGTACTGTATGTATGCAAGCATGTGGAAGTGCTTGCCTGTCAACTCGATTGAAGCGAGGGCGGATCAGGTAGTGCTCCTGTTTCTCTTGATATAACCCCTGCTCAGTGTCTATCCGAGAAAAACCAAACAAACAAGGCCAACATGAATATAGAGCACAAGCATATGAATAAGATGCGTCAAGCAAACAATCATGCCATGATGAATGATGCACAATTTACATGGCAAACAGGTAGCATGGCATGGTGAGGTGTGGAAAACAAGTAGCAACATTTTAGTGGAGTTTTGGTTCACATTTGTTGCCATAACAGTTGTTGTGCACTATATTTTTATATGATGCATGCTGCAATTGAAGTCATGGATAGCATAAACAGAAAGGTCTCGTCGAGCTGATCATTTTAGACATATCATTTGCTAAATTTGGAATTATAAAACAAAAGTTATTGATTATTTAAATTCTAGTGGCAATTAGTGTAATTTAAATAAACTTGGAATTTTAATTGTGCAAAAGGCAAATTGGATGGCATATTTGAAATCCTCTCATTTTTCTGATATCCAAACATATATTATTTGTCAAATCTGGATTTATATTTTGAAAGTTATTTGAAACAGATTTCATTTTGAATTTGAATTTATTTGAAAAGATTTGAAATAAAAACAGATGAGCAGAGAACCTTTTGTACCCAGGCAGACCGCACTCAGCGACGGTGGGACCCGGCCCAGGCACCCACGTCGGAAGGGGAGTGGTATCGCGGGTTGAGGTGGAGAAGCTGGGGTGCCTTTTCGCAAAAGACCACGGTCATGGCCGGTATGGCAGACTGCGGTTTGTGGGAGAGAAAAGGCAGGGGGGCATTCGCTAAAAGAACACGCGGGCGTGGGGAGGACTGCGGGTTGTTTCCAGGAAACCACGGGAGCCTTTTTAGAAAAAGGCCACCGTCGCTGACTGGTGGGGCTAACTGGACCACGGATTGGAAAACAAAAGAGGGCGGGGGTTTTGTGCAAGCGGTGCCTGACCTTCATTTTCTTCCTGCTGGCGAAAAAGAGCGAGCGGCGGCCTTGACGGAGGGATCGAACCATGACCGGCGCTGCGGACGCGGAGCCGCTGCGGTGGCTTGGGGTTGGTGCTAGGAAGGGGCTAAGCGTCTAGGTGAGGCTTCCAGCGGCGCGACGAAGGGCCGCAGCGCTCGCGGCGCGCAGGCGCTTCGCGCAAGGTCCGGCGTGCCACAGAGCTACGGCGAGGCGGAGGTGTCGGTGGTTGGTGCTCACCGCGGGCTCGGCGGTGGGCTCGGATCTGGTCGGGGCGCAGCAGGACGACGGGGAGGCAGAGGCCCAGCGTGCTAGGGTTTTCGGTGGCGTTCCGGCGTGCAGCGGCGGGGCAGGCCTTCTCCTCCTCGTTGGCGCGGTCAGGTCGCGAGAGGCTCCACGGGAGCTTCCTCGACACCGCAGCACCGCCACCGGCTAGATCGGCAGGCGGTGGTAGGCTGGCGGTGTGTGAGTGAGAAAGATGGCTAGGAGGAAGGGGAAGAGGCGCCTGGCAGATCTGGGGAGGCGGGGAGGTCTTTGGGGGTAGATAAGGGCGGCCGGGAGGGGCTTGCGTGGGGAGGGAAGTGGCCTCGGTGTCACCTTTTGCACCTCCCTCACGTGCACGGCATGGGGCTGTGGTGGCGGGAGGAGGAGAGGGAGGCTGGCAGGTGGGGTAGAGGGGAGACAGAGGTGGTGGCTCGGGGTGGAGCTGCTGAGGCAGGGAGGAAAGAGGGGAGAAAAGGGGCTCGGGGTGGGAGCTAGGGTTAGATAGGAAGGGAGGGTAGCTCGGCAGGGAGGTGGTGGTTTGGTGGGGCCCTCATGCAGGGAGAGGGGAGGCCGAGGGAGATAGGGGCAGCTAGGGTAGGGCATGGGGTGATCAAGCTAGGAAACTAGAAAGTAGGAGGGGGTACTTAGGGTTTGGGTTTAGGGAAGATGTAGTTTAGGGTTTTTGTTTAGCTAGGAAGGTTAGATGGCAAGGGTAGGTTTTAGGGTTTTGCTAAGGGGGAGGTATGGATAAAGGGAGATGGTGGTTTAGTTGATCATGCAAGCTTGGACAAGATCACACCAAAACAAAACAAGGACAAGGAAGAGATGTGGTGATGGGGCTATCCTTATTCTTGCACATGATCACATGTGTAGGCATGGAGATGGGGATAGGGGTTTAGCTAAGGGAGATAGAGATAGATGATATGGTGAAGAAAAACTACAAGCCAACTCAAGATTTAAGCAAAGGAAAGATGATCCACTTAGAATTCAAGTAAAAACCAAATACTAGAAAAGGTGGCACTTGCATGGCCCATGCAAAATAATTAATGCCAAATTTATCCTTGTGAAAACAATAATATTAACATGGCATTATTCATATGCATTCCCAAAAGGTGGGTAAGGCCAAGCAAAGATTATGGGTGGATTCCAACCAACCAACATGAGCTAGAGATAACCCAAATTAAAATGCCAAGCTCATATTAATTGGATGGTGGAATAAAAGGTGGTGAAAGAAAAGGTGGTGGAGTCAATAAGAGAGATGCCCTCAACTCAACTTGGGCATTTAACAATATATTAAGAACCAAATACATTATCAAGAGGCAACTACAATTAATAATGCACATGAGATAAGAACCAAACAAGAAAAGGGTTTTGTATGATGCTCAAATGCAAGGTGGCATGATGATATGAACAGGATATGATGATGATGCAACAATTATATGTTGGAAGTGGCCCTTTTTATTATTATAACAAGTAGCATTACAGGTGTTAGACAACTGGGATGCTACATAGGCCCACTGCCACGTCTAGCTCGTCGTCAATCTCGCGCTGGAGACCTGCTCGCCGTGGCCGTTTCTTCCCCCGACGCAAATGCGCTTAATTGGCGTTGATTGCTCGCGAGATTATCGCCCCCGCCTGGACTACTTAAACCCCCTCTGCCCCCTCTCCATTTCCCCCAAACTCCGAGCACAAAGCGCCCCCAGTCTGCCCGCATTCATCCTCGCACCGCCGCAGACAGAGAGCACTCCGGCGACCGATTCCGGTGAGCCCCATGCGCCCCTCTCCCTCTGGTTCTTGGAGACAGCTTCGCCACTTCCTTGCACATCTAGTGACACTGTTGGTTCCTTCTGTACTTCCCCAGGTCGTCGTCTTCGACAAGCACAGCAAGCCCCCGACGACATCCTCAACTCCGGCGGTCAAATTCGGTGAGCCCCTTGTTCCCCTCTACCTCTGATGCACACGATCTTGCTCGCCGTAGTCTTGCGCATCTCCTGATGCTGTTTGTGCATGCTAGGGTGACCAGGAGCCTCGCCAACGTCGTTATCCACCCAAGCCCGACGCTGCCAGCAACTCCGACAAGCTCCCTCGGCCACTCCAGAGCGCCCCTTGCCAAGCCGTCGCCAGGTTGAGCATTAGTGCATCGTCGCGGTTCTGGTAAGCGCCCTCGACGACCCTAGAACCACCTGTAGCGCCGCGCCGCCGTAGGCAGAGCTCGCCGCCGCCAGTAGCCAACGCCAGCACCGCTCAGCTTTGGTCGTTTGATCCAGGGCCGTTGGATCTGGATCCAGCGCGCGAGATTAGATCACTTAACAAAGCGGTATAATTAGATCTGGGCCGTGCAGATTATGTTGATCTAACGGCTCACAGACGCGATCTGGCGGCAGCGATGTGAGCAATTAGATTAAGACGCGGAGCAGCTGTTTGGATTTAAAAACAGGATTTGAATCTATTAGAAGTTTGATTTTGTTTTGGCTATAACTTTTGATCCCCACGTTAGGATTTGACAATTTTATATCAATGGAATCAGGAGAACAAGCCCTTTCCAAATATGCAATGTGTTTAATGTTTTGCTTCTGTTAAAATAGTTTTATTTGCAGAAACTTGTGTAGGGCTAATTTGAGTATATGAATTGTTTAAGAAATGTTTTAAGGTTTAAATAAATGTTGTTTGGCAAGTTTTTAACTTGTTTATGAACCAGTACTGTACACTTGCTTTGTTGAGTTTTAAAAATCATCACATATCATATTGCATGCATTCATATATTTTTGTTTGTATATGTTTTGTATGTGATTTGTGGCTATGATTTCTTGTGTAGATTTTGGTGCTAGTGATTGTGATTGTGAGGAGTGTAGCTACTCTCCAAACTACCAAGGCAAGTAGTTCTTCATGAATATTTTTATCCCTATGTTTTCTACTAAGCATTAGAAATATTTTGCTAGTCTTGCATGCTATATTTTGCTTATATGCCATGTTGGGAAATCCTAGTAGTTGTAGAATTGCTAGAAAATTTCTAAGTTAAGATTCTTATCTATGCCATGGTTAGCCTAGCTAGTAGCAACAATGGGTTGGTGAAATATACATGCTATGATGAAAATATTTCTAAGTCTTTGGACTTGTGTTTTGCCTAATAAAACAACTAAGTAAATGAAACACCTGGGTGGAATGGAAGGAATGGTTTATGTTGAGTGGTTACACAAGGCCCATTTCTATGGTTTACCTTGTGTATCTCACTTGTGGAAAGCCACCCAGGAACAAAGAGATTTTAGAGGCCAAGTGTTAAGAAGCTTCTAGTGCAGCCACTTGGCAATATGGGCTGCACGGATCACATAGGTTGCTAGAACTTAGCCATTTGGACAGTTGGTGGTAGTGGGAATGATAGGTTGGAGCGCGTCCATTTGGTCTAAGGGAAGGCTTCTGAAAGGTCCTGTCTTGGTGAAAATCAAGTCTGGTGGGGAAAGTGCACAACCTTTGAAGATGGAAGAATCTAAGTACTTAGCCATGTCCCTGGAAAAGGACAACTTGAGCATCAAGACATGGAAGCTATCAAGAATCTCCTCATCCCAATTTCTAAGTAAAAACTTGTGGGTGAACAAGGGTGAAGGACCTCAATGTCTATTGGTGGTTCCTTGGGAAAAGTTTTGACAAATAAAAACTTAGTGATTTCAACTAATAGGCAAAACCTATTTTGAGAAAAGCAAGCCAAGCTACACTTAGCCAAATTGCATATAGTATCTAGTCCACCTAAATTATACTAAGGTATCACTTGTCAATACTATTCCAATGTATTGACCCACTGTGGCTGTAAGTTGTGATGTTGCAGGTTACTCTGATGAGGATTAGGAGTCATGAGTCTACACTCAACATGTTTTCCTGTGGAACATGAAGATGAAGACTTTTATTTATTACTTATTCAAACTCTTGTACTAGGCCTGTGGCCTTGGAGTTGTAAAGACTATGTTGTCTCTGGAATGACTGTAATAATGACCTTTGTTTCTGTGTACTTCATCTTAAACTGTGGATGCTAGCATTGATCTAGGGACTAGCATTGCAATCACAGGGATCCTTTTACTTTATAAAGGAGGGATCTTACACTAACTTTTGTTAGTTCAACACTTTTTTATTTGAGCAACAGAAGATGTTCGAAAAAAAATTCGTTTCTACCTGCTGGTCTGTTTTGACAGATTTCTGCCATTATTTGCATTTGCTTCTTATTGATTCCTTTTTGAGCTCTCTTCGAGTAAATTGAGTTTCTTTGAAGGAGTTACTTCAGTAGCTTGTGTTTTTAGTGAAAAGCCTTGCTGTTCCAAAGCTTTGCCAAGCGGTCTAATATCTTTTGAACAAGCTAATGTTGCTAATGAAGATTGTGTGAAGTTTTGTGTGAAGGAAAAATTTCAGGTGTAGAGAGAGAATGATGCAATGAGATGAAGAATGGACAAAAGCTCAAGCTTGGGGATGCCACCATGGTTTCACGCCAAAAAATATCCAAGAAGTACAAGCGTCAAAGCTTGGGGATGCCCAAGGCATCCCCTTCTTCATCAATAAAAAACCCAGGTCTGTCTAGACACTTCACTTTTATTGTTTCATCCATAGTTGTGTTGTTCTTGGAGCGTCTTAGTTTTCGTTTGCTTTGCTTAGTTTTTTTAGTTTGCTTGAATAAAGAAGTTTGGACCCCCGTTCTCGTTGTGTTATTTTGCAAATAAGTTTGCTTGGTGTTTGGAAAGGAGTAGTAAGTTCTTGCTTAAAGTGCAAGAGGAGCTTGCATTGACTATGACTTTGACTTTAGCATGACATGCTAGATGTTGTTTTAGCATTATGCTTAGTGATTATTGTTGTAGCATGTCTTTTTACAAACAATTGGGATTGCTTAGTGTGCCTTGAAGAAATTATGCGTTGTTTTAGCATGCAAAAGCATAGTATTATGGTATTCTCCTTTGATGTTTTGCTTGGGTTGACTTGGCACATGCTTACACCATGTTATGACTATGACAAGTCACCATTATCCTCTATGATCATTTAGTCCTTGACTTGTACTACCACTCTTTGCTTTGATTAGTTTGCTTTGTTGCATTGCATAATTATGGCCATTATTGCTCTCTTAGTTGGTTGCTCCCAGTCTTTTGCTAGCCTCCACTTGTATGAGTAAGTTCTACTCATCCTTCCAACTCCCAAGAAACCAAGTTATTCCAAAGTGTCCACTATAAATTCCTATGCATGGTGTGTTACACCATTCCAAGTATATTCTTGTTTCAACTATCTTCCAATTAAAAACTATTTGTTCTGTGAAAACTTAGTGATTAAAGCCCTCACGAACTTGATGGCACATTTTATTCTTTGCCCCTAATAAACTTGAACCATTGAGGCAAGTTTGTTGTATATGCTTGCACTTATAAGTTGGAATTACCAGAACCGTGCTGTCACGGGGAACGTTTTCAACATTGCACTTGTACTTTTTGTACTCCGTTGATATCATGATCTTTTGTCTATGGATGTTACCGGTGTGAAATGAAGTGGGGACTTGTAAGTCCATGGAGTTTGTATTCCGTGTTAGAGAAACTCCTGGGCCGCTATCCTAATCCATGGGCCCTCACGAGTTTGTATTTTGTGTTACCGTTTTCAACATTGCACTTGCACTTAGTCAACCCAAACAAAGCATCAAAGAAGAATACCACAATACTATGCTTTTGCATGCTAAAACAACGCATAATTACTGCAAGGCACACTAAGTAATCCCAATTGTTTGGAACAAGAAATGCTATAGCAATAATCACTAAGCATAAGGTCAAAACAACATCTAGCATGTCATGCTAAAGTTTAAGTCACAGTGAATGCAAGATCCTCTTGCACTTTCAAGCAGGAACTTCCTACTCCTTTCCAACACCAATCGACTTATTTGAAACAACATAGTGAGAACGGGGGTCCAAACTACTTTATTCAAGCAAACTAAACAAACTAAGCAAACCAAACAAAAACTAAGACGCTCCAAGAACAACACAACTGTGGCATCCCGCAAAACCGCTACTAGAAAATCGCGTTGTTTTTGTGCATTGCATCGTCATCATCATGCATTGTTTGTCTGCATTATTTGAAAAGCCCAATTTTGATTATACAAATACCCCTCTTTATTTTAAAAGGCAAAACCACGAGTGTATCGGATATTTTGTTTCACCTAAAAACTATTTGCAAAGTGGTTCTGTTTTAAATTAAAGAGAACCAAACAAACACAAAATTAAAACAGCCCTACCCTAAATCTATTCCCACCCAAATCCTATCTACCCACCAACCAAATCGTGCCACCTCCCCCTCTCACCCAAAACCTACCCACCTGCCACCTCACCGATCCACCACCTCTCTCTCTCTTTTACACCCAGTCCCCTCCTACCCTCTCCCTTACAATCTGGACCCACCCCAACCCGCTGCCACCTCAACCCCCTTTTTCTTCTCTCACAGGCAGGCTGCACCTCTCTCTTCCCCTAGACCCCGCACTCCCTCTCTCCTCCCGGCCTTTGGGTCCGCTCCTGACCCCACCGGACCGGTCAACCCCACCCCTGGACCCCACTGTCCCAGCCCACGTCGCTCCCCCACCAGTTCCACCTCCCCACCACCCTCTCCTCCCATGCGACACGCCACCCCGCCGCCCTGTTCATCTTCTTCCCTGCCCTGCACACCCCTCGCGGGGCCTTGCCGGCCCTTGACGGCCTCCTCTCACGACCAGCGGCCTTCCAGCCCTTCCCCTTGCCCTGCCCTCTCCCGGCTGGCCGCGCCGCTCCCAGCCCGCCTCCGCCCCTCCTCCCAGGCTCCTCGTCTCCTTGGTGCCCTCCCGCCCAGGCGCCCTGCCTCGAACCGCTCCCACCAAGCCCCTCGCGGCGACCCTCAGCTCGCCCATGACCCGGCCGCGCCCCGCCCGCTGCCTCACCTCGCCCGCGACCAAGGCCGCGCCGCACCGTCGACCCGCCCTCTCCGCGTCCCGGCCCCGCCCTCCATCTCCGTCCGCCGCACTGCCCGACCTCCACTCGGCCTCCTCCTCCTCCACTCCGGCGCCATCGCCTTCATCCGCTCTCCATCGCCGCGGCAGCGCGTGCCCCAGCGTCGTCAGGCCCCGCGTCGGCTGCCTTCCCGCCTCTGCAACCTCTGGAGCTTCGGAGCCACCACGCCGGCGACCGCCAGCGACCGGCACCTCCGCGCTCGCCAGCGACCGCGTCCACGACCGCCGCCGCCGCGCGTGGCCGTTCACTCCTCGTCGAGCTCTGCCGCTGCCGGCGTCTCCTCCCCGTCCGCTTCCCCTGCCTCGGTCCTTGTTCCCTACACGCGCACTTACGACCGGCCGAGCCACTCTGTTTTTCTTGTGCAACTGCAATCGGCAGCGGACAGTTTCCGTTTCCGTTCATGGCTGTTCCGTTCGCATGGTGTTCGATGCTATGTCTCTAAGGGACATGGACCTGCCGTAACATGTCACACCGACGCTAGCTCCCCGTGTAATCGTCTAGCTCCGAGGCTCCAAAACGACACCACAAGAACTTCCTCATCGACCAGGTCTTCGCGAAGCCGCCATTTGTTTGGCCAAGATGTTTGACCACGATCGACGCCGTGTCAAGTCCGTCATCGACATTGAAGCCCGAACGCTAAGGCCGCCATCACGGAAAAACCGAAACCCCGAAGTCCCAATCCGAAGACCGAACCCGAACCCGACGCGCCAAGTTCTTCCTCCCGGGTCCGAAGACGCCAAGACCCGGAACACCAAGATCTCCGCCGTGAAACGGAAAGGCTGACTCGATGACACGGAACGACATGATCTTCTCCTCGGACGCCAAGACCGTCTCGATGGCGCGGGCCCGACAAGACCCTCGCAACGGCAAGATCTAACCCCGATGTCCGAGAACGATCCCGTCAAGTTCGTCGAACCCTGAACCCCGAGATCTGATCCCCGTCGAACCCTGGACCCTGACCCCGAACCCCGGAAACCCCAAGATCATCGAGACCCCTAATGTGTGAACCTTCCCGAAACCCTATTTCATAACATAATAACAACTGTTGCATATTAATCATTCATCTTGCATGCATCTTGTCATGTGGTTAGGGGGCCTTCCACCGATTCACCTAATAATTAAATATGGGGCCCATATGCGGGCAAACCTAGCCTTATATTGGCCTCATTTAAACATGTGTAGCGAACCGGTTCCATCTGTTGCATTGCTAAACAACATATAATTTGCGGGGTAGATACATAACTTGAACCACCTAATAAGTGTCGGGACCCCGGTTCCGCTTAATATGACCTAATTGCATCGCCTCTTTGCCATGCCATGCATCATACATGCATCATGCCGATCTTCTGCCTTAGTATTAAATATTGCATCCGGTGTTATTCTAGTGTTTTGCTTCTTCGCGGATAAGGCCGTTGAGTTGATGTGAGCTTCGCCCCGAGCTTCGGTTGAACCCTTCGACAATGTTTTCAGGCGAGCATCTCCCCCTTTCTACCTATCTTACTTTTATAGTATTTATTCCTCCTGTTGATCTATTGCTATCTGTGTTGCGATGCTCTAGTTTCCCGTACCCTTGTTATCCCTTGCAGCCTTATATTGCCTTGGACACATCCTATTACCTGTGGTTTGGTAGATAGTTGGACTTGCGCATCGTAGTCGCTGGCTCAAGTGCTGTTGCGTGTCGTCAGATGCCACAGTTGTTGATGTATTGCCGCATGTTGATGATGGAGATGACCCTAGCTTTACTTATCGTTCACTTTAATTCCTGTTTAACAACTAAAATTGAAACAAGCAGAGGCATCGGTGGGTGATAGATAATATTTGGTTTCCGAACGCCCAATTGTGTCCCGTAAGACCCCGAGTACTTGATTCCTGTTCCTTGTTTTATCGCGCTATCCACATCCGGGAGGTATATGGGACCCCCCTGAGCCAGAGCTTGATTCAGTCTTATTTCTTGGGGCCACAAACTAGTTTGAGGTTTTATTTACTATCCTGTACTTATGCCATGCTACTTTCTGTATTTAAATTGTGCGAGGAGCACCTTTGCTGTTAGGATCGAGACACGTTACGCGTATCGACAAGCCCAGCCACACTTTCGGGTTCCCGTTTACGCCGTCCACCCAAACCTTGAGGCCGTCTCGAGTCACCGCTTCTATGGAATCTACTTAAGGGGTGGCCCCCTGAAATATTTCTGAATCCTGTGATTGTTCTGTCGTGAAAGCCTCGTTGGGTTTTGATTTGGTTTTTCCGAGGTTGATCGAGCGTGTGTTGCTATTGGTGCACCCCGGCCGGGTAAAACTTTCTGAAAGCCGTGTCCGCGGATATGGACGACTTGGAGCACAGTTTCTTGATCATAGACAAGCATAACTAAAGTTTATTGCTATAAATTTGACTTATAATGACTAGTAATCAGCTCCACTATAATGGAATGACTAAATAATACTGCCCACAACTGCTTGCGACCATTGTACCTGACTAGTAAGTACTGCAACTACAACGAAATGGCTGAATAAAAGTACCAACAACTGCTGGGTTATGGGTTTATCTCATGCTACATGTATCTGATTAGTAATTGACGCAACTATAACGGAATGGTTAATTAAAAGTGCCCACTGCTTACTTTATCAGGACGATTAATTAAATCTGACTAGTAATTGCTGCAACGATAACCGATTAAATAAAACTGCCAACGGTGTGAGTTCCTCGGTTGACTTCCTCGTTTGGTCTCGAGGGGGAAACACCAGGATGGGTTTGTTTGGTGTTAGCTTCAGGTTGGATCCGGTTAGGTCATTCTTACCCCCTCTGATAACCGCCCGTCGTATCGAGTCTCTATAGGGTGTTTAGTGCATGCTGCCGCTGCCGCTTCAGTCCACCATACCTTTGTAGGCGAGGACCGCCGAATTCTAGCCTCGCCGTGTACTGGCCTCAGTACTGACGCTCCTTCTTTTCCCTTTGCCCTTTTTCGGCACCCCTTTTGTTAAGCAGGTTTTGAGATCGACGCCGTTAGCAGGGTTACCCTTCCGGCTTGGCCTGGGCAGGGTTATGGACGCCATTGGTTATCCTTCAGGGCTCTTAGCCCCATTTGCATCTTATCCGTAGCTGGACGCTCTATCGTTTTCAAGGTGATTTGGATCTTTGTATATTATATTTGTATTCTTGACTCTTTGAGTTGTTGATATATCTGCATGGGTCCCATCGAGGACTGTGTAATGTTATTACCGTTTTCCACCCGCACGAAAGTGCTGGTGGCACCTTTGAATCGTTTCTATGCGGGTTTGGCGAATTTTGCTCAAACTTGCATAGGTCCGATTCGAGGGTGTTACAGTGGTATCGAGCTCGGCGAGCGATACCCACAAGTCCAACTGTAGGATAACCTAGCTAACGGCCGAAGTAGAGTGTCAAAACTATTTTGCAAAATCGGTTGGATAGTTCTGATTAGGTCTGATTTTACTCCTTACCCCTCTGCTGTTCTCCTCTTACCTCTACGTGTTTTGAATCCGCTGTCTTCCCTTTCTTCGAGTCCAGGAATTCTCGTGGTTGGGTTTCCGTCGTACCTTTAGGGTTTCGCTTCCTTCTTTGATAACGGTGTGCTACCATCCGGTGTTCAAGCTGCCTGATGAATCCGTCTACGGTGTTAGCATTCTTTGATCCTTGTTTGTGCTTTCCGGTGTTTTCCGACGCGACGACATCATCTACGCCAGATCCGATGCAGAGTCTGCATCACTCCGTTGTTCCGAACCTCGCTTGTCGAGATCTTCAGTCTGATTCCGAGAGTTGGTTGCATAATCCGCCTATTCGTGAGCAGAGTAATGGTTTGGGTGCGCGATGGACTGATCACCATCCGACTACTCTTATCATTCGCTCTTGTACATCGAATCAGTGGATCCAGCAGTTTTACTCCGTCCACGGAAGTTAGGGGTGGCTTTATTGTTGATACCTCTACCTTCGACCTTTTTGTTACCGGAGTGTTCTCCCGACGATCACGGACAACGACCTCTTGTTAGTGGTGTCGCGAGGATCTACACGAAGCGAGAAGATGCGGATCGCCGACCTTCCTTCCGGTACCATGAGGCGGATCTCGAGGGCGAGATCCATTGTTAGTGGTGTCGAATTGTGGCATCCCGCAAAACCGCTACTAGAAAATCGCGTTGTTTTTGTGCATTGCATCGTCATCATCATGCATTGTTTGTCTGCATTATTTGAAAAGCCCAATTTTGATTATACAAATACCCCTCTTTATTTTAAAAGGCAAAACCACGAGTGTATCGGATATTTTGTTTCACCTAAAAACTATTTGCAAAGTGGTTCTGTTTTAAATTAAAGAGAACCAAACAAACACAAAATTAAAACAGCCCTACCCTAAATCTATTCCCACCCAAATCCTATCTACCCACCAACCAAATCGTGCCACCTCCCTCTCACCCAAAACCTACCCACCGCCACCTCACCGATCCACCACCTCTCTCTCTCTTTTACACCCAGTCCCCTCCTACCCTCTCCCTTACAATCTGGACCCACCCCAACCCGCTGCCACCTCAACCCCCTTTTTCTTCTACTGAGCAGTGCACCCTCTCTCTTCCCCCTGGACCCCGCCACTCCCTCTCTCCTCCCTGCCGCCTGGGTCCCGCTCCCTTGACCCACCCCGGACCGGTCAACCCCACCCCTGGACCCCACTGTCCCAGCCCGCGTCGCCCCCCACTAGTTCCACCTCCCCCCACCAACCTCTCCTCCCACGCGACACGCCACCCCGCCGCCCTGTTCATCTTCTTCCGCCTGCTCGCCTGCACCCCCTCGACGCCTTGGCCCTAGCCCATGACGGCCTCCTCTGCCAGCCCAGCGACGCCCAGCCTTCCCCGCCTTGCCCTCTCCGGCAGCCTGTCGCCCGGCGCCGCTCCCGCGCACCGCCCGCCTCCTCCCAGGCTCCTCCCGCCGGTGCCCTCCCCGCCGCCTGCCTCACCTCGCCAACCCGCCGCTCCTGGCGACCCTCGCCCGCTGCCCGACCCGACCCGCCGCGCCTCGCTGCTCACCTCGCCGCCGCTGCCGCGCCTGGCCGCCGCACCCGTCGACCCCGCCCTCTCCGCGCGTCCCCGGCCCGCCCCTCCATCTCCGTCCGCCGCCTGCACCGGCCCCGACCTCCGCGCCTCCCGGCCCTCCTCCTCCTCCACTCCGGCGCCATCGCCTTCATCCGCTCTCCATCGCACGCGGCAGCGTCGTGCCCCTCGCGTGCGTCCAGGCCCCCTGCCGCGTCGGCTGCCTTCCCGTGCCTCTGCAACCTCTGGAGCTTCCGGGCCGAGCCCTGCCACGCTCGCCAGCGACCGCCAGCGACCGGCACCTCCGCGCTCGCCAGCGACCGCGTCCACGACCGCCGCCGCCTCGCGTGGCCGTTCACTCCTCGTCGAGCTCTGCCGCTGCCGGCGTCTCCTCCCCGTCCGCTTCCCCTGCCTCGGTCCTTGTTCCCTACACGCCACGACCGCCGAGCCACTCTGTTTTCTTGTGCAACCGCAATCGGCGTGAGCAGTTTCGTTCCGTTCATGGCTGTTCCGTTCGCATGGTGTTCGATGCTATGTCTCTAAGGGACATGGACCTGCCGTAACATGTCACACACGCTAGCTCCCGTGTAATCGTCTAGCTCCGAGGCTCCAAACGACACCACAAGAACTTCCTCATCGACCAGGTCTTGTGAAGCCGCCATTTGTTTGGCCAAGATGTTTGACCACGATCGACGCCGTGTCAAGTCCGTCATCGACATTGAAGCCCGAACGCTAAGGCCGCCATCACGGAAAAACCGAAACCCCGAAGTCCCAATCCGAAGACCGAACCCGAACCCGACGCGCCAAGTTCTTCCTCCCGGGTCCGAAGACGCCAAGACCCGGAACACCAAGATCTCCGCCGTGAAACGGCAAGGCTGACTCGATGACACGGAACGACATGATCTTCTCCTCGGACGCCAAGACCGTCTCGATGGCGCGGGCCCGACAAGACCCTCGCAACGGCAAGATCTACCCCCGATGTCCGAGAACGATCCCGTCAAGTTCGTCGAACCCTGAACCCCGAGATCTGATCCCCGTCGAACCCTGGACCCTGACCCCGAACCCCGGAAACCCCAAGATCATCAAGACCCCTAATGTGTGAACCTTCCCGAAACCCTATTTCATAACATAATAACAACTGTTGCATATTAATCATTCATCTTGCATGCATCTTGTCATGTGGTTAGGGGCCCTTCCGCCGATTCACCTAATAATTAAATATGGGGCCCATATGCGGGCAAACCTAGCCTTATATTGGCCTCATTTAAACATGTGTAGCGAACCGGTTCCATCTGTTGCATTGCTAAACAACATATAATTTGCGGGGTAGATACATAACTTGAACCACCTAATAAGTGTCGGGACCCCGGTTCCGCTTAATATGACCTAATTGCATCGCCTCTTTGCCATGCCATGCATCATACATGCATCATGCCGATCTTCTGCCTTAGTATTAAATATTGCATCCGGTGTTATTCTAGTGTTTTGCTTCTTCGCGGATAAGGCCGTTGAGTTGATGTGAGCTTCGCCCCGAGCTTCGGTTGAACCCTTCGACAATGTTTTCAGGCGAGCATCTCCCCCTTTCTACCTATCTTACTTTTATAGTATTTATTCCTCCTGTTGATCTATTGCTATCTGTGTTGCGATGCTCTAGTTTCCCGTACCCTTGTTATCCCTTGCAGCCTTATATTGCCTTGGACACATCCTATTACCTGTGGTTTGGTAGATAGTTGGACTTGCGCATCGTAGTCGCTGGCTCAAGTCTTTGTTAATGTCGTCGATGCCACGATTGTTGATGTATTGCCGCATGTTGATGATGGAGATGACCCTAGCTTTACTTATCGTTCACTTTAATTCCTGTTTAACAACTAAAATTGAAACAAGCGAGGCATCGGTGGGTGATAGATAATATTTGGTTTCAACCCACTTGTGTCCCGTAAGACCCCGAGTACTTGATTCTGTTCCTTGTTTTATCGCTATCCACATCCGGGAGGTATATGGGACCCCCGAGCGAGCTTGATTCATCTTATTTCTTGGGGCCACAAACTAGTTTGAGGTTTTATTTACTATCCTGTACTTATGCCATGCTACGTATTTAAATTGTGCGAGGAGCACCTTTGTCTTGTTAGGATCGGGACACGTTCTACGGTATCGACAAGCCCAGCCATACTTTCGGGTTCCCGTTTACATCGTCCACCCAAACCTTGAGGCCGTCTCGAGTCGGCTAGCTTCGCGGAATCTACTTAAGGGTGGCCTGAAATATTTCTGAATCCTGTGATTGTTCGATGTGAAAGCCTCGTTGGGTTTTGATTTGGTTTTTCCGAGGTTGATCGGCGTGTGTTGCTATTGGTGCACCCCGCCGGGTAAAACTTTCTCAAAGCCGTGTCATGGATATGGACGACTTGGAGCACAGTTTCTTGATCATAGACAAGCATAACTAAAGTTTATTGCTATAAATTTGACTTATAATGACTAGTAATCAGCTCCACTATAATGGAATGACTAAATAATACTGCCCACAACTGCTTGCGACCATTGTACCTGACTAGTAAGTACTGCAACTACAACGAAATGGCTGAATAAAAGTACCAACAACTGCTGGGTTATGGGTTTATCTCATGCTACCTGTATCTGATTAGTAATTGACGCAACTATAACGGAAAGGTTAATTAAAAGTGCCCACTGCTTACTTTATCAGGACGATTAATTAAATCTGACTAGTAATTGCTGCAACGATAACCGATTAAATAAAACTGCCAACGGTGTGAGTTCCTCGGTTGACTTCCTCGTTTGGTCTCGAGGGGGAAACACCAGGATGGGTTTGTTTGGTGTTAGCTTCAGGTTGGATCCGGTTAGGTCATTCTTACCCCCTCTGATAACCGCCCGTCGTATCGAGTCTCTATAGGGTGTTTAGTGCATGCTGCCTCTGCCGCTTCAGTCCACCATACCTTTGTAGGCGAGGACCGCCGAATTCTAGCCTCGCCGTGTACTGGCCTCAGTACTGACGCTCCTTCTTTTTCCTTTGCCCTTTGTTGGCACCCCTTTTGTTAAGCAGGTTTTGAGATCGACGCCGTTAGCAGGGTTACCCTTCCGGCTTGGCCTGGGCAGGGTTATGGACGCCATTGGTTATCCTTCAGGGCTCTTAGCCCCATTTGCATCTTATCCGTAGCTGGACGCTCTATCGTTTTCAAGGTGATTTGGATCTTTGTATATTATATTTGTATTCTTGACTCTTTGAGTCGTTGATATATATCTGTTCTGTGGGTCCCATCGAGGACTGTTGTGTAATGTTATTACTTCGTTTTCCACCCGCACGAAAGTGCCTGGTGGGCACCTTTGAATCGTTTCTATGCGGGTTTGGCGAATTTTGCTCAAACTTGCATAGGTCCGATTCTGAGGGTGTTACAACAACAGTGCATGAAACAATAAAAACGAAGTGTCTAGACAGGCCTGAGCTTTTTATTGATGAAGAAGGGGATGCCTTGGGCATCCCCAAGCTTTTACGCTTGTACCTCTTGGATATTTCTTGTGGTTACACCGGGGTGGCATTCTCTCTTTACACCTGAAATTTTTGTTCATACAAAACTTCACACAATCTTCATTAGCAACATTAGTGTATTGAAAAGATAATAGACCTTTGGGTTTAGCTTTGGAACAACAAAAAAATTCATTAAAAACAAAAGCTACTGTATCAACTCATTCAAAAATCTCAATTCCCCAAAAGAGGACTTAAAAAGGAATCAATAAGAAGCAAATGCAAATAATGGCAGAAATCTATCAAAACAGACCAGCAGGTAGAAACCGATTTGTTCGAAAATCTTCTGTTGCTCAAATGAAAAAGTTTTGAACTAACAAAAGTTAGATAAGATACTGGGGGATTTATTCATAAATTTTCAGCTCAATCTTACTTACATAAACTCCTCACGAATTTTTATGGTGGAGGATAGAAAACTGTTTGCGGACAGCAACTCCCCAAATCTTACTTCCCTCTTATTAGAGGTCATTCTTGGCACAAAAAGCAAACAAAAAGGATAAGGAGAGGTCATTAATGAAATAATAACTTCCAAGACTCAAGGAAACTCTTGGGTTATCTCCCAACAAGTACCTTTCTTTAATGCCTTTAGGCACAAGAAGCAAGAAATCAAGTATTTTCAAATGAGGAAGCATTAATATCAATACTTGCAAAGTCTTCAACTATGAAAGGTATCTCATCCAAGTGAGTTTTGGAGGATCCCTTCTCACCTCTCTTTGGTTTACTACTTTCATCAAAAGGATTTTCAGGAACAATCCAATCAAAATTCTTTTCAAAGGCCTCATGCATCCAATCAAGCTTAAATGGTATGGGTATCTTAAATTCCTCTCTAGACTTGGTTTTATCTAAAGTACCCACAACATATACACATGAGCCTGGCATATTGAAATTATCAAAGACCTTTTTCCTTCCTTAGCAACATCATGGAACTCTGTGAGTAAAGTTTCAAAAATAAATTCTCTCTTTTCAGCATTATTTTCTTCTTTTAGTTTTAGGAACAAAATTTGCATCATGTGGTTAAGGCTAACAAACCTAGCCAGCAATTTCATAATTAGGAGCAAGTTCTGCTATAGATTTATCCTCATGTTTGCTAACATGATTGAAGAATTCTTCAATATTATGTTTCCTAATTATGGAGCCACTGCCTATTGCAAGATCTTTCAGGGCAAACTTGGGGAACAACATGGTGAGCAAGGGCAAGGTGACAACTAGAGTAAGAACTATTTTTTTGTGTGTTTTTGAATAAAGAAAGCAAACCAAGCTAGACTATTTTTTTGGAGTTTTTGATAAAAAGAGGCAAACAAAACCGAGCAAAAGAAACTAAGAAAACCAAAAACAAAGTAAAGACAAAGGTTGAGGAGGACTCCCCTTGTGAAGACGTCCTTCGCCTCCCCGACAACGGCGCTAGAAAGAGCTTGATGGCGCCCAGCTCTTGTCGTGGGACGCTTCGTTGGAAACCCTAAGAGGAAGGTGTGATGAGCACAACAGCAAGTTTTCCCTCAGTAAGAAACCGAGGTTATCAAACCAGTAGGAAGAAGGAAACGTCTCAAAGGTGTTGCAAGCAACGTGGAAACCTGCACAACGCAAACTCAAGACTTTGGCCCCAACAAACAGTGCGGTTGTCAAGCTCACCGGTTTGCTGTAACAAAGGATTAAACGTATGGTGTGGAAGGTGATGATGGTTTGCAACAAGTAAATAAGTAACAGTGGAAGATGTATCAATGGTAAAGATTGGACCGGGGTCCATAGTTCACTAGAGCTGGTCTCCTTAAATAAACAACATGGCATGAAGGGTAAACAAATTACCGCAGGGCAATTGACAGGAACTGAGCAAGTCATAACAATGCAATACCAGACAAAAAGATCCTATGAGATTCGATTGGGCAATACAACAATATACATAGACCGCCATCCAACTGCATCTATGACTAGAAGTCCACCTTCAGGTTATCATCTGAACCCCCTCCAGTATTAAGTTGCAAGCAACAGACAACTGCTTTAAGCAAATTGTGTAAGGTAAACAATCCACTTGTTCCATGAACAAGAGACCATTGTTTTCTCTGTCACGGTATTGCCGACGAGTACGCCATGGAGGGGTCCTCATAGTGCGTGTTTAGAGACGTGGGGGAAGGCGAACGGTTGACGGGTACGAGGTAACATAGCTTACCTAGTTTTAGATCCCACAATGGTGGCGGAATCCTACTCCTGCTATAAATCACTATAAGGGCAATACGCCGAGTAACAAGGATTGGTTTGCTGTGCGAGGTGTATGCTAATTGATACTAGGTTGTCTGAGATTGTACCCTAAAGGCTCCCATAGGCCCGACTTATATAGTCGCTAGGTCCTAGGGTAACAGGCAAAGTCCTAGCCGGACAGGTTACGGAGTCCTACACGGCTTACAACTAGTCTAGCGTGTCTTGCACTCCAAGTCTCCGGGTACGTCGGTGACTCCTCCATAGCCTTCCTTTATCTGGCATGGGCCTCCCTTCTGGATCCATCTAACTGGGCCGCCCATCAGGCCATGGGCCATGCTACCAACTGTGGGCCACCCGGGTTATCCGGATAGGAGACATGCTATGAGGATACACATATAGCATATCCCCAACATTCTCTCTACTGGCAACAACACATCTACAATCGAAGAGATTTCTGTCACTTCCCTTGGAAACTAGAGGCATGAACCCACTATCGAGCATAAATACCCCCTTTTGGAGTCACTAGCAACTACTTGGTCAAGACAGCTACTAACAACGGAGAGCATGCAAGATCACAAACAACACAGACATGATAGAATCAATAAGACAAAACCATTAATCAATCTGACATAGAAATCTCAATATCCATCGGATCCCTGCAAACACAACATGCATGATTACAAATAGATTAGATCTTGATCATGAACAGAGCTCACAAGATCTATACATGAAAGCACAAGGAGGATATACAACCATCTAGCTACTACATGGACCCGTAGTCCAAGGTGGAACTAATCACATTTCATACCGGTGAAGAAGGACTCAGGGATGATCTCCCCTTCGGCAGGGTGCCGGGTAGAACTTTAGATCCCCCCAATCTTGGGATGATGGTGGCGGCGGCTACAGAAGGTTTCATGGAGTTTTGATCAGGTGCCTAGGGTTTCTGCCTCGGGGGCTTCTTATAGGCGAAGAGGCGAGGCAGGAGGGCCGCTAGGGGGGGCACACCCTGCCCAGGCGCGGGCTAGGCCCACCCGCGCCTAGGGGGGTCTGGTCCCCCTGTGGTGCCCCTCCGTCTCGTGTTCTGGCTTCGTGTCTCCCACGGTAAAATATTGACTTTGGCTTTTGTCCCGTCCAATTCCGAGAATATTGATTTTCTGCCTTTCTGGAATAAAAACAGAAGAAAACTGGAAACTGGCAACTTGTTAATAGGTTAGTTCCAGAAAAGATATAAAAATACCTCAAAGTGTAGACAAAGTAAAACAAAGTAGATACTAAACAAGCATGGAGCATCAAAAATTATAGATACGTTTCCGACGTATCACCGGTCAACTTGTCAAACTTGTCTTCTATCTTCGGCAGTGGGTACTTGTTCTTGATGGTGACATCATTTAGCTTCAGATAATACGTACACAAACGGTTATATCCATCTTTCTTGTCCACAAACAATACAGGTGATCTCCATGGCGACGCACTTGGTTGAATTAGTCCTATCTCCAGCATAGCATCCAGCTGCTTCTTCAGCTCCACTAATTCATATGGGTTCATGCTATAAGGTCTCTAGGCTATGGGTCCGGTTCTAGGGATTAGTTCAATGATAAATTCGATATCCCGATCTGGGGGTATACCGGGCAAAACATCTGGAAATATGTCAGGGTATTCACAAACTATTCTGACTTGGTCAATGGTTGGTTGGGCTAGACTCTTGTTGCACTTAAATTGACGGGGCAAGGTTTCAAATACATGCTCTACTGATATTCCGGTTGTACTAGTCATGGTTATGGCTTTCTTGGCATAGTCTATTAATCCTTTATGTTTCGACATCCAATCCATTCCTAGTACTACTTCCAAACCTTTGGTTCCAAGTACTATTAGGTTAGCATAAAAATCTATGTCATGGATTCTGATAGGTACGACCTTGCAAATTTGTCTAGCTTTGGTGGTTGAACCAGGTATTTGAACATAACATGCTTCAATTTTGTTGGTTGAATCTTACTAGTGCATGCAAATTCTTCTGTAACAAACAAGATCGATGCTCTAGAATCAAACAACATTCTTGCAAGTACTGAGTTGACAGAAAACATACCCAGCACGACATATGGCACTTCTTGGGCTTCTTCAGCATTCATGAGAAACAGACGGCCATTGCGGTTGAGCGAGTTCCATGGGGAAAATCTCCTTCCAGGCTGAACACGACGCTGCTGCTGAGCTGGGACATTCACATTGGGGCTGCTGCAATCTTCTTGGGGCGCTCATTGGAATAGTGACCCTTGGTTCCGCATTCATAACAAGTCACCTGAGACTTGTCCTTTCTTGCAACAGGCACAACATTGCCTCCAGTCCTTGGGGCAGTGTTGGTGTTGTTGGCGACATTGTTGTTGTTGAACTTGGGCAGTGCACGGTTGAAATTGTTGGGGTTGCCGGGGTTGTTGTTGTGGTTTCCTCCGGGCCTTGGGTTTCCTCCTCCACGGTTGGGGTAGGTTGGACGGTTCATCGTAGGTCTATTGTTTCTTGGGGAAAATCCTGCAGACGGGTTGGGCGATACTTTGGGGTATGGTGGGTTCCTGGTTGCTGCATCATGCGATGCTTGTGGTTCTCATTGGCATGATTGATCTTGCCTTCCATCTGAATGGCAGAATCCACTAAGGCTTCAATGTCAGCAAACGGAATGTTGGCTAACGACAGAAATTTGTCACGGTGCTCAACTACTGTCATCCTCCCTTGCTTCAGTTCTATGAATTCATCTCTCATCCTCTTGATCAAACCCGGTGGCACATGGGTTCTGCTGAACTTGAGTTTGAATTCATCCCAAGTCATCATTTGTCCTCCAGTCATGGCGTGAACGCTGTTCCACCAAGCTCTTGCATCTCCTGCCAGATAGTGGGTGGCAAACAGGACTTTCTCGTTGGCCTCCACTCCTACGACTTCTAAGTTGTTCTCCATAGTCTGCAGCCAATCATCGGCATCTAATGGATCTTCAGACTTACTAAAGACGGGTGGATTAGTGTTCTAAAATTTCTTGAGCTTGGATCCATGGTTGTCATGGTTTCCATGGCCTTGATTGTTGTTATCCATCTGAGCTATGTGTTGGAGGGTGGCTAAGTTGGCTTGACGTTCGACTCTTTCAGCTTCGTGGTCCGAAACCAACATTTGTAAGATTTGCAACATTGGGTCTGCGGATGAACTTCTTCCTCCGCGAGGCATCTGAAGATTGAGATACATCATGATAAAAGAGGGAAATATCTAAGGTTCAGGGGTTTGTTTTTGAAAAGTTTTTGAAGTTTGACTCGGATTTTTCTAACAACTTGCTTTTCATTCATTCATAGCACACAATACAAACACACACCATAATAAGGACAACAGATGGTTTTAAGAACCATTTTGTGAAACTACAATACAGTGGGACTGGATACAACTTCACTAACGCTAGTTCTCAAGTGCTACTACTCCTCAAAATCGGTGTCTTCAACATCATCATCTTCTTCATCATTGTCAACACCCGGATTTTTAATCCCAGATGCCTGTTATGCCATACATCGCAATCCCAGGATTACCATTTTTGCGAGACATAACAGAATTTGATACCATAGTACATCATCCATTACAAACGGTACATAAGTTCTTACACAAATAGGGATCTCATGATCCAGTTCTTAATACAACATCAAGCAGCGAAATACGTAATAATAACGGTAGCGTAGGCGAAGCTCCATCTTCGGGTCACGAGCAATGCTTTGATGGGAGATGATCCTAGTTGTCGAACTTTCACGGGTCCATCCTCCGGTACTCCTCTTCATAGTCCGCCATGGAATAGCCGGGGACAAAGCCATGAGTACTCTTTAAGTACTACATTTGTTGCCACGCGGAGATAAAATAAAATTTTCCTCTAACGTGGTGATCCCAAGATCTAGGCGAGGTAGAAGGCCAAGTTTACCACAGAGCAGCGGTTGCGGATTCTTGATGAAGCGCGTCGATTGATGCGATGCAGTCCTCACGATCCGATCGTCTGGTGCTGATCGCACAACACCTCGCTAGTATCCACACGCATAAGGAGGCCGTGGCGAATCGCTAGGTTCGTTACGGGCCGGACTGTGGAGCTAGGGTTTCCAACACATGGAATGACCTAACCGAACAACGATTAACCTTCGGGTTCTTGTGCTCCACTATATATAGGAGTGAACGTGGGCTCTTTCACGACCCATTCACTAAAGCCCATATAACACTAGTCACCGTGAGTCCAACTCATTAACTCAGTCCTAATCCGGTTTAGGTCCAACCCAACCAGATTATATGTTCAGATACAATCCGAACTTGCTCCCGCTCTTAAGTGTGTGACCCCACAAGCTCATGGCTACTTGGACACGATTGGAGTCCGACTCACAATCGATTAGTCGGTAGCGGCTCCTAGCAGAACGTGCCTACTCCCAAGTACCAAAGAGTCATGACGACTTGCCTTTCCAATGAGACTTACGTCCGAGTCCCTTTTTCCTCACGATATACCTTGTCAGACTATAGGCGAATATATGTCATCCCTTAAATAGCCCGACTCTCTTCTCGATCCGAGATAAGTGATTCACCCGACTAACTCTTAGTTGATCGCCTCAGTTAACACTTAACCGAGTCGTGCATGGCCATGCTTTCCAAATCATATCTCACGAGAGGGCCCAGACAATATCTCTCTGAGTGGAGGGGCAAAATCCCATCTTGGTTATTCACATCACGCAGCTTGATTCTCGATCGACCAACCTGCCTTTATAACGCCGCCACGGATCATCAGCGTTGATGTAACCTAAGTCGGTGATCCTCAACTCGGACTATGCAACAACCTCAGGTCTAAGGATTACATTGATTGAGATATACAAATGACAGCTTAGTTCGTTGTACCTCAATATGGGTCAATCCGACTCGCTAAACTCTTTAGCCTAGTCTGTAAGTTGGAATAGCATCTCCATGCCCATGACAAGTGGAACCGAGTCATCAAGCCAACTTTCACATTGGTCTAAGTTGTGTGTCCAGACAACCTCAATGACCAAGGATATTTAGTACAAACAACATGAATGCATAGTTCCACAACTGAATCACATATTCAATGATACACATCGATGTTTATACAAGGACTACTTAATAACTTTATGAATACAATGGAAATCTCATCATACATGATTGCCTGTAGGGCATATTCCCAACATCTCCCACTTGCACTAGAGTCAATCTTCCGACATCACATGTCTAAGCATCTAATGCCCATGTCTCAGTGCGCCTCATGCTTGCTGGGTAACCTTTGTCAACGGATCCGCAATATTTGCATCCGTGTGTACCTTGCATAACTTGATATCACCCTGATCCACGAACTGACGAATTAGGTGGTACCGCATGAGTATGTGCTTGTTCTTGTGGTGTTGTCTAGGTTCCTTGGCTTGTGCAATAGCACCATTGTTGTCACAATACACGTCCAACGGATTGGACGAGCCCTGAACCACACCAAGATCCATGAGGAAATTCCTCATCCAAACAGCTTCCTTTGTTGCCTCCGAGGCGGCAATATACTCAGCCTCTGTTGTAGACGCAGACACAGTCTCTTGCTTGGAACTTTTCCAGCTCACAGCACCTCCGTTTATAATAAACACGTATCCGTATTGCGAGCGAGAATCATCAGAGTCGATGAGATAACTCGCATCCGTGTAACCCTTTACACTAAGTTCATCTTCACCACCATAAACCAAGAACATATCCTTAGTCCTTCTCAAGTACTTTAGGATATTTTTAGCTTCATCGATGGATCTCTCGAGGATCAGCCTGGTATCGCTCACAACACTTAGAGCATAGGAAACATCCGGCCTAGTACAAATCATGGAATACATGATGGATCCGACTGTAGAAGCATATGGAATCGCACTCATCCGACTTCGCTCATCAGTTGTCGAAGGACACTGAGTCTTGCTAAGTTTTACACCATGGGACATCGGTAAGAACCCCTTCTTAGACGATTCCATGTTGAAATTTTTCAACACTTTGTCCAAATAAGTACTCTGACTCAATCCAATGATCCTCCTTGATCTATCTCTATAGATCCGGATTCCGAGGATGTATGTTGCCTCACCCAAGTCTTTCATTGAGAAACTCCTTTCCAATGATTCCTTGGTTTCTTGCAACATCTGGACATCATTTACAATCAGTAATATGTCATCCACATATAAGATTAGAAAATTTACTTTGTTCCCACTAAACTTCTTGTACAAACAAGAATCATGTTCACTCTTGATGAAGCCAAACGATTTGACTACCACATCAAAGCGAATATTCCAACTCCGAGATTCTTGCTTCAACCCATAAATGGATTTCTGAAGTTTGCATACCTTGTCAGCATTAGTCGGATCGACAAAACCCTCGGGCTGTATCATATACACGTCCTCGGTTAAATTTCCGTTAAGGAAAGCCGTTTTGACATCCATCTGCCATATCTCATAGTCAAAATAGGCCGCTATAGCTAACATGATCCGAACTGATTTAAGCATCGCTACGGGCGAGAAAGTCTCGTCGTAATCAACTCCTTGAACTTGTCGGAACCCCTTCGCGACAAGGCGTGCTTTATAGATTGAAACATTTCCATCCATATCAGTTTTCTTCTTAAAGACCCATTTGCACTTGACGGGTCTTGCACCGTCGCGATCAACCAAGTTCCAAACTTGATTTTCATCCATGGACTTTATCTCGGATCTCATGGCTCCAAGCCATGACTCGTAATCGATCCCACCATCGCTTGAATAATTTGACGGCTCATCACCGCCTAACAAGAAACATCACGAACACTTCGTAATCTTGCCGATCTTCGTAGTACAGTCTTGCGGCTCAGCCATTCACGACCGCTCAACCTTCAAGGTTTTTGCCGACTCGCTACTAGCCGGTTCCTCTCGAATTTCTTCGAGTTGCACTGTGCTCCCACTTACTCCCCGACTGAGAAACTCTTTCTCAAGGAAGACACCGTTCCGAGCGACAAACACTTTGCCCTCTTCTCGGTTGTAGAAGTAGTAACCCAAGGTTTCCCTCGGATACCCCACGAAAATACATTTATCCGACTTGGCCGTAAGCTTGTCCGACTGAAGTCGCTTAACAAAAGCTTCACAACCCCAAATCTTAAGAAAAGACAAACTTGGCTTTTTGCCTGTCCACATCTCATGCGGTGTCTTCTCTACCGACTTTGATGGTACTCTGTTTAGTGTAAACGCCGCTGTTTCTAGACAATAACCCCAAAATGATAAAGGCAGATCTGTCCGACTCATCATTGATCGTACCATGTCCAACAAGGTCCGATTCCGCCTTTCCGAAACACCATTCCTTTGTGGCGTTCCTGGCGGAGTAAGTTGAGGAACTATTCCACAACTTTCGATGGTCATCAAACTCATGGATCATGTACTCGCCTCCTCGGTACGACCGAAGAAACTTTATTTTCTTGCCGAGTTGATTCTATGCTTCATCCTGGAATTCTTTGAACTTTTCAAAGGCTTCTGACTTATGTTTCATCAAGTAGATATATCCATACCTACTCAAATCATCAGTGAAGGTAATGAAGTACTCATAACCACCCCTGACTGTCATGCTCATTGGTCCACATACATCACTATGTACTAGTCCCAACAAATCGGACGCCCTTTCGCAACTCTTTGCAAAAGGTGTCTTGGTTATTTTGCCGAGTAGGCAAGATTCGCATGTCTCGAACGACTCCAAGTTGAACGAAGTTAGGAGTCCATCATCATGGAGTTTCTTCATGTGTTTCCAACTTATATGACCAAGCCAGTGCAAAAGTAAGTCATATTCAGATCATTTGGTTTCAACCTTTTAACATTTATGTTATAAACCGACTCACCATCAAGATTCAAAATAAATAACCCGTCCTGGATGGGTGCAAAGCCGTGAAACATATCATTCAAATACAAAGAACAACCATTATTCTTGATATTCGACTCATAGCCTTGCCTCATCAAACATGAAGCAGAAATAATGTTTCGACTGAGCACTGGAACATAATAACAATTATTTAGTTCCATAATGAATCCGGAAGGTAAATGAAGTTGCATCGTGCCGACTTCCAACGCAGCAACTCTTGCTTTGTTGCCGACTCGAATATCAACCTCGCCTCTTGCTACGCTCCTAGTTCTTACCAGTCCCTGCAACGAGTTGCAGATGTGAATAACTGATCCGATATCATATACCCAAGAACTATTAGGTGCATCGGCAAGATATATGTCTATAACATTGCAAACAAGTGTACCTGAGTCGGAAGTCATACCTCCACTCTTGGCTTCGGCCAAGTACTTGCCGCATTTCCTTCCAGTGGCCATCCGCCTTGCGGTAGAAGCAAGTGGATCCGGTGAAGGAGATGGCTTAGTCCACGAGGAAGCGCTTGGGGGGTCCCGAGCCTGCTTCCTCCCGACTTAGCCTTCTTCTTAGTCCAAGAACTCTTCTTGAACTTAGCCTTATTCTCGCACCATCAACACTTGACCGGTGCCCTTCTTGAGATCCGCCTCTGCTTGAGCATCCCATGCAATTCAGTGAGCTTCTTATCCATACCATGCATGTGGTAGTTCGAAATGAACTGCCCATATGCACTAGGAAGAGAGTTCAGAATTATATCCGTAGCGAACTCTTCGCTAATGGGGTATCCAAGCCTCTCCAGAGACTGCATGTAACCAACCATTTTGATCACATGCGGACTCAGTGGATCACCATCCTTAAGCTTGCAACTCAGCAAAGCCTGAGAGACTTGATACCTCTCAGTCTTCTCCTGAGCCTGGAACATATTTTTGAGGCTTTCGATCATATTGTAGGCCTCAACATTCTCGAACTGCTTTTGCAAGTCCGGTTCCATGTGAGCAAGCATAAGACAGCTAATATCCGTGGACTCATCTTTAGCCCGACGGTAGGCATTGGTGGCTGCATACGATGCATTCTCATTCGGCTCATCCGAAGTGGGTTGTCTAGTACATGGTCCTTCTTTTCTTGTTTGAGAACGATTCTCGATTTCGATACCTTGGTAAAATTAGTGTCGTTCGGTTTATCTTTATCAAGAATGGTTCTCAACGCAAAACCGGATATCCGAGAGTGATTGCTACTTGGTGCCATGATCTACAATGTAAAATATGCAAAACACTTAAGACATGTATTCATAAAAGAGCAAGCATATTAAACATTTTAATATTTTATGCTCCCACTAGAACCAACACCCTCCGATGGTTACTTAGTGATTCAGATCCTAAATAAGCAAGTCGGCTAGTGAGCTTTAGCATCACCGCTAGCCGCCAAGTGATCTAGGTAGACAACTCCTTGTCAATCGCATCTCATGCGACTCCTGTTGGACGGGTGGCATCACATGCCCCGGCTCCCATCCGACTTTTCCCCGAGTCCCACAACCGTTGTGATAGACCCGTCTAGCTTACCGAGTTTTTCTGCAGTAAGAGTCCGACTCGAACCCACCTAGTCGGAAAGAATTGGCAGCACCTCAATTTTATGAGCCCACTACCAAAAATGTCCGACTTGTGATGGTGCAAACACTGGCGGGAAAACCGACTAGAACTTCTTTGAGGGATTAAACTTTACCGACTATCTAATAGAGGTAAAACTGAGACATAACAATAACACAAAATAAAGCAATTATAATGTGAAATGGTATGGCTCTCTTCATGACGATCTCCATCTCCACAAAGCCTGTAATTCGACTCGTGCCAACTCTTGTCACTTGTCGTCTTACTCCATGTCGCCGACATGTACAACGCTTTGCAAGCCTTCCGGGTTCTCCAAACAACTACACTAGCTTAGTAAAGTAAATTACATAGAGAATCCGACACGCAGGTCGTTATACAATAAAATGACAGCACCTAGGCTCCAGCCGGCTGACATAAACCGTGATTCGCAGATCACGTATGGATTACACACATACATCACATGCACATGAACCATACCATTCACAACTTCCTGCAAAAACAAGTTATGCATAGATACAATATCTACCGGCGTTGTGAAACTCGCAACGACATCTAAGGCGCTTCTGACGATGGGCCGGGCGGTCCCGCTAGCCGGATAGCGGGCAGGGATCGAAGGGGCCGCGCCCCTCGCGGGTGCGGGCAGCGCTCGAAGATTTTTCCGAAAATGTAGATCTCATCTACGATCCGGACATGGATTCCGACCATTGTTCCGATTCGATCAAACTCTTTGATCTTCGATCACCGCTTCTGGATTTACGTGTCACAGTCTACCCCGATGGCGGAAGCCGACCGGTAGGGGTATGTCGTTCCACGACCTCAGCAGTATGATCACGGAAATCAGATCTACCATTCCCCGAGTACAGTTGATCCAATCAACTTCATACAAAACCGATCTATCTCATAGATCGACCACCAAAACAGCACATAGATCTCATCTATAGCCTACCGCATATCACATATGCGAGATCTCGAGCCTAAAACCAGAAGCTATCGCTCTGATACCACTGTTGGGCCACGCGGAGATAAAATAAAATTTTCCTCTAACGTGGTGATCCCAAGATCTAGCTGAGGTAGAAGGCCACGAAGTTTACCACTAGACGCGTGGTTGCGGATTACTGATGAAGCGCGTCAGTTGATGCAGTGCAGTCCTCACGATCCGATCGTCCTGGTGCTGATCGCACAACACCTCTGCTGGTATCCACACGTACAAGGAGGAGCGCCGGTGGATAACTGCTAGGTTCGTTACGGCAGCTGGACTGTTGTGGAGCTAGGGTTTCCAACATATGGAATGACCTAACCGAACAACGATTAACCTTTCTAGGTTACTGTGCTCCACTATATATAGGGAGTGAACGTGGGCTCTGCTCGCGCGACCCATTCACTAAAGCCCGTATAACACTAGCCACCGTGAGTCCAACTCACTAACTCAGTCCTAATCCGGTTTAGGTCCAACCCAACCAGATTATATGTTCAGATCCAATCCGAACTTGCTCCCGCTCTTAAGTGTGTGACCCCACATGCTCATGGCTACTTGGACACGATTGGAGTCCGACTCACAATCGATCAGTCGGTAGCGGCTCCTAGCAGAACGTGCCGACTCCCAAGTACCAAAGAGTCATGACGACTTGCCTTTCCAATGCGACTTACGTCCGAGTCCCTTTTGCCTCACGATATACCTTGTCAGACTATAGGCGAATATATGTCATCCCTTAAATAGTCCGACTCTCTTCTCGATCCGAGATAAGTGATTCACCCGACTAACTCTTAGTCGATCGCCTCGGTTAACACTTAACCGAGTCGTTCATGGCCATGCTTTCCGAATCATATCTCACGAGAGGGCCCAGAGAATATCTCTCCGAGTGGAGGGGCAAAATCCCATCTTGGTTATTCACATCACGCAGCTTGATTCTCAGTCGATCTGAACCCTGCCTTTATAACTGCCCAGTTACGGATCAAAGTTTGACAGAACCTAAGTCGGTGATCCTCAACTCGGACTATGCAACAACCTCAGGTCTGAGGATTACATTGATTGAGATATACAAATGACATCTTAGTTCGTTGTACCTCAATATGGGTCAATCCGACTCGCTAAACTCTTTAGCCTAGTCTGTGTAAGTTGGAATAGCATCTCCATGCCCATGAAAAGTGGAACCGAGTCATCAAGCCAACTTTCACATTGGTCTAAGTTGTGTGTCCAGCACAACCTCAATGACCAAGGATATTTAGTACAAACAACATGAATGCATAGTTCCACAACTGAATCACATATTCAATGATACACATCAGATGTTTATACAAGGACTACTTAATAACTTTATGAATACAATGGGAAATCTCATCATACATGATTGCCTCTAGGGCATATTCCCAACACTCGCAAACTAATACTAACAGGTAAAGGGGTTTTTGATAATAGGACACTAGGCTCTAGGGTTCTTTTGCAAAAGCTAGATTTATCTCTACGAAGTTCCAAAGCTAATCACAAATGTTATAACTCCTAAGTGGGATCTTGTACTCATGTCACAACCCTGTTGTGGTCAAGTCAAAGTCTCAATTCATTTCACAAGTCATTTTGAAAAGTCTGACGGGGAAGATGGCCCTCCAACTATCCATAATCATGACGCGCTATTCGAATAGTTTGACACTCTGCAGAGATTGTACACTTTCACCACAACATTCGATACATCCGTCAGGAACAAATCCTGAATTCACCATACTCAGTATGCGGATAATCAATCCTAACTTTTAAATTACACGCCCTAGTATAAGCACCTCTCCTGTGAGTTTGGCCTCCCAACCATGACCAACTGTCATCTTGGGTACTGCACAGGTGGACAATCTTCAAAAGGTAGCCTCAGCTCAGGACTTGGCCGTGAGGGAACTAATACTAAGGTATATAAGTTTCTAGTCAAGCCCTACCCAATCTTCGGGTATTGTGGTTGTACGATTAAATTGGAATGGTATCGCATCCAGACAACCGTCAGTTTTATAAAGGGCTAAGGCTCATTCCTCAACATTTTCATCACCAAAATCATCAGGTGTTTGGAAACACATGTCCAAAACATTTCAATACAATGATCCATCATTCCAAGGTTTTCATAACCATTTTTCCACCAAGTATTCCCATCTAAAGTTGATCAAGTTTTATGCTTAGCACTAGCATCTACAAGTGGGGGTAAGCACTAATGAGGGGTGGTAAACTAGTGGAGTTCTAACTAAATTCAATCTCATGTCTTAGGATGACATAAAGATTATCTACCTTAGGCCAAATTTTATGCTCTTTATGCAACCTTCAAGTATCCTTCTAGTATCTACCATTTATTCCAATAAACATTAAGTAAGAGCTTTGATAAAGAAATAAAGTAAGAAGCTTGCAAGTAAAACTAGGATTGGTTTGTCAAGTGAGTATAGTCACATATGCTTAAGGCATATAGTGGTCAGAGTAACAAGTAGTGGTTTGTGGCATCAGTAGGGTATCTTGCAAGGGTTAGCTTGCATTGGTCCACTTAGTTAATAAAGCTTGCAAGTATTGGCTTGCACAATATGTATAAGCTTACCTTGTGTAGAGAAGTGGTTGAAGTTCTCCTCGGCTTCTTCTTCGTAGAATCCTCCTTCCTCCTCGTATCCTTGGTCGGTACTAGCGTCTATAAATAAATACGAGGTACACAATCACCAATACTTGCAATCATCGCACACAAGGGTCCTATAGATGATCTAACATCATCACTAATATTACAAAATTAAGTCTTGTTTAATTCCTTTTATTTTTAGAAAAGTAATTTCTACTCATTGAAAAACTACTTAAGATTTAATATTCCCCAAACCAAACATGGGATCATGTTGACACATGTCATCACCACATATTTTAGTCCATGGGAATATGATTTAAAGTGGTGTCACAATTTAATAAGGTTTTACCCTTTTATTTTAATTAATTAAAGTGACTAGAAATGACTATGTAGCATTCTTTTATTACTTGAACATTATTTCTGCAAGTAAACCTATATATTTTTATATATTCTGAAAGGTATGGTTAAATGTGATTTTTGAGAGTTGGAATCAACTCAAAAGCTATTATGGTTTAAATATGTTTGAATGCAGAAAATCTTCTGCCATGTTATTTTTACCATGGATGATCTATACATCCAAATGACTTGAATCCAACGGGCTTGGATTTAGCATTTCAAGATCTTATAACAAAATTAGTTTCATTAAATTTGGTGCACTGAATCGATCTGGGTTGATTTTTGAAACTGGGTACAGAAGTGTGTTTGAAATAAAATGGAAAAGGTTTAATTCAAATAATTGGGCTGCGCGGGAAAAGTTAACGGGCCGGCCTGCTAAGCGTAGCGCTTCCGCGGGCTGTTTAAGTGGGTGTCCCCACTCGTCAGTAAGACAGGGGGTGCAAAGCGGTACGGGGCAACGTGGTACGTTCGATCTGATTCTAATCCAACGGCTGAGAGTCATCGTCGACGTTGAGCAAGGCCGGCGAGATAGAAACCTAGCGCGGCCAGTGGGGGTTGCTGGGGGCTCACCGGGGTGCTGGCGAGGGTTGGCGAGGTGGGCGAACGACGAAGTCGACGACGGCAAACTCAGGGGTGGTCGCGGCAGCTCCTGGGGTGGACGAAATCAATGGCGCCCTTCTTCTCTAGAGGGGGCGGGCTCCGGTGAAATTCCGGCGATGCGCTGCTCGCCTTGCTCCGGGAATGGTGTGGCACGATCAGTGAGGAGAGGGGAGTAGAATGGTGTGAAGAAATCGACTGGGGGCGGCCTCTATTTATAGTCGAGCGAGGGGACCGACGGGGCGCACGGTGAGCTCGTCGGGGGCGATGGTACAGACGGCTATTGGCATGGGCGAAGGTAGGGGACGGTGCGGTGTTCCCTGGCGATGCTCAACGACATATTTTCGAGGCGTGGGGCGGTGCGGCTTGGTCTAGAACATGCGACGCTCTGCACGGCAGAGGCGGCGTCTTCGACGGCGAGCGGTGGCTGTGCGGCACGAGGAGGCTAACGAGGATGTCTGGCGGTCTCCTGGGTCGGTGGTGATCGTGTATGCACAAGGTGAGGGAGGCGCGCGGTGTGTGGGCTTCGGTCGATGGTGGCGCTCTAGCGCACGCTCGGCATGGTCGCTGGCGGTCTGGGCGCTGTTCGTGCATGTGGTCCAGGGGTTGGCAAGGTTCGAGCGGTGGACAGGGAGTGGCGGTGGATGGTGGGCTACCTCCCAGACATGTTGTCTAGGCTTGTTTCTCCTCCTAGCTTGCTGTCGACATGGGGGTGACAATGGTGCATTCGGCCTGCTCACCATTGATGTCATTGCCAAGCTTACAGTGGTGCTAGTGATTAGTTAAGGTTGTTAGATGATCTACTAAGTCTAGTGCTGCCCAGAGAGGAAACAAGTTAGGCTTCAATCACTGCTCACTATAGTGTTTAGATTTTGTATGATTTGGGTCTGCAACCTGTTTGATGAAATGGCCGCATGAAATCAAGTTTTGAATTTTGAAAAGATTTTTGGTGGGTGTGCTAGATTGGTGCTGGTGATTCTGCAGATGCTTGGGTTTTGAAAGTTGAGCTTGTTTGAGTGGTTTTTGAAAAAGTGGTATCTTCCCATATGATAAAGATTCAATTTTGAATTGTCATTTAAACTATGGATTTGAAAGTTTCTGGATGATCACAAAGTGGTCCTTGATACCTTGTTATGAGTTCATTCAAGGGGTGCAAAGATCCAGAAAAGTTTCTGTTAGGTTCTGAAAGTTTGAGACAGCCAAAGTAGGCATGGGAGTTAAATTGGTCAAAGTGACCATTCCTTTATTTTATTTGTTTTGATTTATTTGTCTTTAGGAAAGGTTTGGGAAATGTTTAGATGATGTTTATTTCACCTAAGCATCCATTTACAAGCAAGGAAACACATAAACAAGGTGGTTCAAAAGAATTTCAAATTCAATGCATACTCACATGCATGCTTCCATAATTTTATTTAGAAAAGTTTTTGTTAACCCTAATTTTGATGATTAGTGTTTGATGATTTAAGTTTAGTATTTTTGGGATGTTACAAACCTTCCCCCCTTAAAAAAATCTCGTCCCGATATTTGAAAAAGGACGAAAAGATTACCTAGGATTTGAAGAGATCGGGAAACTCCGTCCTGATGTGATCTTCGCGCTCCCAGGTAGCTTCCTCTTCTGTGTGGTTGCTCCACTGAATCTTGAGAAACTTGATG
Source organism: Avena longiglumis (assembly GCA_030063025.1). Lineage (NCBI taxonomy): Eukaryota > Viridiplantae > Streptophyta > Magnoliopsida > Poales > Poaceae > Avena > Avena longiglumis. The sequence goes on along the minus strand of CP125978.1, from coordinate 142,626,085 downwards.
CTTCGGGTTCGGGTGGTTCGAAAAGCTTCTTCCAAAATAAGGATGGGGTACTTCGGGATAGGTCAGGTCATTGTTGATCTCTATGGTCCGGTGATCGATATTTTTGAACACTTCGGTCTTCTCGGGGACTTCGAGACATTTGCGAAGTAATGAGATATGGAACACATTGTGCATGGCTGACATCTCTTCGGGTAGTTCCAATTGATACGATACTTATCCTCGACGGTTCAGAATCTTGAAAGGTCCGATATATCTGGGGGCTAACTTTCCTTTGAGTTGGAAACGCAGCATTCCCTTCAATGGTGACACTTTCAGATAAACAAAGTCTCCTACGTTGAAGGCGAGGTCTCTACGTCTCTTGTCGGCGTAACACTTCTGTCTGGATTGGGCGGTCTTGAGGTGCTCACGAATCTTGTGAACCTTCTCTTCTGCTTCTCGTAGGATGTCGGGTCTGAAAATCTGACTCTCTCCTACTTTCGACCAGTTCAAAGGGGTGCGACACTTCCTTCCGTACATGAATTCAAATGGGGCCATTTGCAAACTGGCTTGATAACTGTTATTGTATGAAAATTATGCAAACGGCAGACGGTCTTCCCACTTGGATCCATATTCTAACACACATGCTCTCAGCATATCTTCGAGTATTTGATTTACTCGCTCCGTTTGTCCATCGGTCTGAGGGTGATACGCTGTGCTGAAATCTAGACGGGTTCCTAAACCTTCTTGGACTTTCTTCCAGAATCTCGAGGTAAACTGAGTTCCTCGATCCGATACGATGTTCTTGGGGACTCCATGCAAACTAATGATTCTAGCGATGTATAACTCTTCTAGCTTCGAACTCTGATAGGTGGTCTTGACGGGCAAGAAATGGGAGAATTTGGACAATCTGTCCACTATGACCCAGATAGAGTCATTTCCCCTACTAGAAGTAGGCAGTTCAGTGATAAAGTCCATTCCTACAGAATCCCATTTCCATTCTGGAATCTGCAATGGTTGCAACAATCCAGCGGGTCTTTGATGTCCGGCCTTGACTCGCTGACATATATACCACTTGGCGATATAGCTTCCGATTTCTCTCTTCATCTTATGCCACCAAAATTGCTCTTTCAAATCTTGATACACCTTCGTTCCTCCGGGATGGATAGAATAAAGAGTATCATGAGCCTCCTTCAAGATAACTTCTTTCAACTCAGAATCTGCTGGTAAACAAAGGCGTCCTTTGTACCACAAAACTCCTTCTTCATCCTCGGTGTATCCAGGTACTTTGCCTATACGCTTGATTCCGTCAATACTAGAATTTCCCTTCTGCGCCTCTTTAATCTAACTGATCAAAGTGGGCTGGAGTTCTATGCTAGCCAACAATCCTTCACTTACTAATTCCATCCGAAAATCCTCCATCTCTTTGTGCAAACTTGGTTGCTCCTTCATAATCATGGAGTTCAAGCGGCACGACAATCTGCTAAGGGCATCGGCTACCACATTGGCTTGACTAGGGTGATAGTGAATGTCCAGATCGTAATCCTTGATTAGCTCAATCCATCTTCTCTGCCTCATATTCAGCTCCTTCTGAGTGAATATATACTTCAGGCTCTTGTGATCCGAATAAATCTCACAATGGTTTCCCATCAGGTAATGTCTCCATGTTTTTAGGGCTAAAACTATGGTTGCGAGTTCGAGGTCATGGGTTGGGTAATTTTGCTCATGTTGCTTCAGTTGTCGAGATAGATAAGATATAACTTTGCCTTCTTGCATTAGCACACATCCGAGACCGATCTTGGATGCGTCACAATACACATCGAAGGGCTTTGTGATATCCGGCATGATCAAGATTGGGGCTGAAATCAATCTCCTCTTGAGTTCTTGAAAACTCGCTTCACACTTGTCGGTCCATTCAAACTTCTTGTCCTTCTTCAACAATTGGGTCATGGGTCGGGCGATACTAGAGAATCCTTCTACGAATTTGCGGTAATATCTCGCCAATCCGAGAAATGCACGAACTTGGGTTTGAGTGGTTGGGGCTTGCCAATCTTCTACATCTTTCACTTTGGCAGGGTCAACGGCAATTCCTCCGACTGATACAATGTGACCGAGGAATCCTACCTCCTGTAACCAGAATTCACATTTGCTAAACTGTAACACCCTCAGAATCGGACCTATGCAAGTTTGAGCAAAATTCGCCAAACCCGCATAGAAACGATTCAAAGGTGCCCACCAGGCACTTTCGTGCGGGTGGAAAACGAAGTAATAACATTACACAACAGTCCTAGATGGGACCCACAGAACAGATATATATAACAACGACTCCATGAGTCAAGAATACGGATATAAGATACAAAGATCCAAATCACCTTGAAACGATAGAGCGTCCAGCTACGGACAAGATGCAAATGGGGCTAAGAGCCATGAAGAATAACCAATGGCGTCCATAACCCTGCCCAGGCCAAGCCGGAAGGGTAACCCTGCTAACGACGTCGATCTCAAACCTGCTTAAACAAAAGGGGTGCCGACAAAGGGCAAAGGAAAAAGAAGGAGCGTCGATCGAGGCCAAGACACTGCGAGGCTAGAATTGCCGGTCCTCGCCTACATAGGTATGGTGGATCAAGCGCGGCAAGATGCACTAAACAACCTATAGAGACTACACAACCGGCGGCAATCGAGAGGGGGAAGAAAGACCTGTCGAACCAACTCGATACTATCATCAAACAAACCCATCCTGGCGTTTCCCCTCGAGACCAACGAGGAAGTCAACCGAGGAACTCACACTTGGCGCTTTATTTATTCGATTATCGTTGCAGCGATTACTAGTCGATGTAGATAATCATCGATAAAGTAGCAGTGGACACTTTTAGTTAACCATTCCGTGATAGTTGCAACAATTACTAATCGTGCAGATAGCATAAGATAATCCCAAAACCCAAAGCTTGTTGGTACTTTTATTCAGCCATTCGCTAGAAGTTGCAATACTTACTAGTCAGTACAATGGTCGCATTACAAGTCAAACAAGCAATGGTGGGCAGTATTATTTAGCCATTCCATTATAGTGAAGATGATTACTAGTCATTATAAAGTCAAATTTATAACAATAAACTGTAGTTATGCTTGTCTATGATCGTGATACTGTGCTCCAAGTCGTCCATATCCGCGGACACGGCTTTCAGAAAGTTTTACCCGGCCGGGGTGCACCATTAGCAACACACGCCGATCAACCTCGAAAACCAAAACAAAACCCAACGAGGCTTTCACGATGAACAATCACAGGATTCGAAATATTTCAGGGCCACCCCATTGAGTAGATCCCGCACCAGTAAGCAAGCTCCGAGACGGACTCAAGGTTTGCGACAATGGTCAGAAACGATCGAACCCGAAAGTGTGGCTGGGCTTGTCGATACCGCGAAAACATTACGCTTACCTAAGCAGACAGGTGCTCCTCGCACAATTTAAATACGTAAAGTAGCATGGCATAAGTACAGGATCGTAAATAAAACCTCAAACTAGTTTGTGGCCCCAAGAAATAAGATGAATCAAGCTCGCTCGGGGTCCCATATACCTCCCGGATGTGGATAGCGCGATAAATCAAGGAACAGGTATCAAGTACTCGGGGTCTTACGGGACACAAGTGGGCGTTCGGAAACCAAATATTTTCTATCACCCACCGATGCCTCTGCTTATTTCAATTTTAGTTGTTAAACAGAAATTAAAGTGACGATAAGTAAAGCTAGAATCATCTCCAACAACAACATGCGGCAATACATCAACAACTGTGGCATTTGACAACACGCAACATCACTTGAGCAAGCGGCTACGGCGCGCAAGTCCAACTATCTACCAAACAACAGGCAATAGGAGGTGTCCAAGGCAATATAAGGCTGCAGGGGATATCACGGGTACGGAAACTAAGCATCGCAACACAGATAGCAATAGATCAACAGGAGGGAATAAATACTATAAAAGTAAGATAGGTAGAAAGGGGGAGATGCTCGCCTGAAAACATTGTCAAAGGTTCAACCGAAGATCGGGGCGAAGCTCACATCAACTCAACGGCCTTATCCACGAAGAAGCAAAGCACTAGAAGAAACACCGGATGCAATATTTAATACAACGGCAGAAGATCGACATGATGCATGTATGATGTATGGCATGGCGAAGGTGCAATGCAATTAGGTCATGTTAAGCGGAACCGGGGTCCCGACATTTAATTAGGTGGTTCATGTTATTTATTTACCCCGCAATTCAAATGTTGTTATAACAAGGCAAGATAAGATACCGGTTCGCTACGCAAGTTTAAATGAGGCCAATATGAAACTAGATTTGCCCGCATATGGGCCCCATATTTAATTATTAGGTGAATCGGCATAAGGCCCCCAAACCAATGATATGCATGCGAGATGAATGATTTGATGTGCAACAAGTTGTTATTATGTTATAAAATAGGGTTCTCGGATAAGGGTCACACTTTAGGGTTCTCGACGATCTTGGGGTTCCGGGGTTCGGGGTCCGACAGGGTCCAGGGTCTGGTCTCGGGGTCCAGGGTTCTGACGGGGTCGTTCTCGAACTCCGGGGTTAGGGCCTCGGATCGGGGTAGATCTTGTCGCGTCCGGGCGGCAGGACTTGGGTCGGTGCCGTTCTTGTCGTCGTGCCGATCTTGTCGGGTCCCACGGGGTCGGTCTTGCCATTGCTAGGGCCTTCTCGTTCGGAAAGCAGTACTTGGTGTTCGGAACGAAGCGCTTGTTGGACCGGTGGCGTTCTTGGCGGTCATCGGGTCCGGACTTCACCCCGGGAACGGGTCTTCAGGGTCTCGACGTCCGGGGTCTTCCGGGGGTTCCGTGTCGGAGGTCTCGGGGTTCGCCGTCGGTTCGGGTTCGGTTTGGGGATCGGTCTCCGGATTCCCGAGAAGTAGATCTTGAGGCCCGAGGAGAGGGTCATGTTGTCCCGTGACGGTCTTGCGGTGCCATCTTGTTTTGCCGGTGTCGGGATCGGGTTCCGCGCCGGGTTCGGTGAGGTCGTTCTTCGGGGTCTCGGCGTCCGTGATTTAAGGCCTTGAGGTACCTCGGCACCAAGGTTCGGGTTCGGTCTTGGCGTCCGTGGCGACGATCTTCGGGGTTCATGTCTCCTAAAATCTTCGGACGATCTTGTCGACATCAAAGGGTGCATCTACCCGAAAACTACAAGGACGCGTAGGACGGGGTCGGGGTCGGTTCTCATGGACGGCACCAAGACGACGCGAGCGGGGCACGCGGCAGTCAACCTAAGCGACGCCTGGGCGGCGGTGGCGCAGCGCGCCGCAGATGGGGAGGAGGCGGATGCGCCAGACGGCTGGAGCTCGCCACTGACTCGAGCTTCAGGCGCGCGCGCCCACGGCGGGACTGGGCGGCGGAGGCGGTTGGTGGCGGAGCTCGGCGCCGGGAGAAGCAGGCGGGCAGCGGGATGAGGGCGCGGCGCCGGAGGAGGCAGCCGGGGCCGGAGGGCTGGCGGCTCGCGACGGCGGGAAGGCGCAGAGGTCGCGGGCGGCAGCGAGGGCGGCCTTCAAGCGCCGGAGCGAGCGATGACGCTGGCGGGCGAGGGCGCGGGCGGAGGAGGGAGGCCGGGCGGGTTCGGCCGGGCGAGGGCGGCGGTGGTTGCGGGTCTGGCGGGCTGAGGGGACAAGCTCGGCGCCGGGAGGCAGTGCCGAGGCGGCGGTGGTGAGCGGAAGAGGAGGACGACAGCTGGCGGGCGCTCGCCGAGGTGAAGCGAGGCCAGCAGGGTGGTTGGAGGCGGAGAGAGCTCGAGAGAGAGGGGCGGACTTGGGGAGAGGAGGAGAGCGATAGGAGAGAGACGGGTGGGACGGGCGCAAGTGGGGCGGTTGGGCGCGTGCGTGCAGACGTGTGGGGACGGGGTAGGGCCCGCGGGGTGGGTCCCGGGCTCCAGGGAGAGGTGAGGACGAGTGGGTCGGGCGCGCGCTGTGTGCGTGTGGAGGCGCGTGGCCAGCGCGTGGACAGCGCGTGGGGGCGCGTGGCCAGCGCGTGGGGGCGCGTGGGCGCGGGCCCAGCGGCCAGGGAAAGGCGGGAGTGTGGGGGTCGAGCGGATAGGTGGGGCCAGGGGGGGTAGAAGGGATTGGGTGAGAAAGGAAAAGGAGGGGGCTGGACGCGGTGGGTCCTGGGTGGGCCACGCGGCCAGGTAGGGAGAGGCTGGCCGGTGGGACCCGCAGGGAGAGAGGAGAGATGAGAGAGGTGGGTCGGTTTGGGGAGGGAGTGGGGACTGTGGGGTGGGGTCCAGGTGCAGAGAGAGAGGGTGAGGGAGGCTGGGGTGAGAAAAAAGGAAGAGGAAAAAGAGGTGGATGGATGAGGTGGCAGGTGGGTAAGAGAAGGGTGAGAGGGTGAGGTGGCGGCCTGTGGTTGGTGGGTAGATAGGATTTGGGTGGGGATAGATTTAGGGTAGGGCTGTTTTAGTTTTGTGTTTGTTTAGTCCTATCTAATTTAAAACCAGACCATTTTTGCAAACAGTTTTTAGACAAATAAGATCTCCGATGCGATCGGGGTTTTGTGTTTGAAAAATAAGAGGGGCTTTTATACAATTCAAAACTAGGCTTTTCAAATAATGCAGTCAAACAATGCATGATGATGACGATGCTATGCACAAATTCAACGCGATTTTCTAGTAGTGGTTTTGCGGGATGCCACAATTCGACACCACTAACAATGGATCTCGCCCTCGAGATCCGCCTCATGGTACCGGAAGGAAGGTCGGCGGTCTGCGTCTCCTCGCCTTGCGTAGATCCTCGCGACACCACTAACAAGAGGTCGTTGTCCGTGATCGTCGAGAGAACACTCCGGAGACAAAAGGTCGAAGGTAGAGGTATCAACAAATAAAGCCACCTCTATCTCCAAGGGACGGAGTAAAACTGCTGGACCCACCGATTCGATGTACAAGAGCGAATGATAAGAGTAGTCGGATGGTGATCAGTCCATCGCGCACTCAAACCATTACTCTGCATACGAATAAGCGGATTAAGCATCCAACTCTCGGAATTAGACTGAAGATCTCGACAAGCGAGGTTCGGAAACAAAGGAGTGATGCAGACTCTGCATCGGATCTGGCGTAGAGGATGTCGTCGCGTCAGAAAACACCGGAAGGAACAAACAAGGAATAAAGAATGGTACCACAGCAGACGGATTCCTCAGATAGCATGAACACCGGATAGTAGCACACCGTTAACAGAGGAGGAAGCGAAACCCTGAAGGTACGACGGAAAACCCAACCACGAGAAGTCCTGGACTCGAAGAAAGAGAAGAGAGCGGATTCAAAACACGTAGAGGTAAGAGGAGAATAGCAGAGGGGTAAGGAGTAAAATCAGACCTAATCAGAACTATCCAACCGATTTGCAAAAATAGTTTTGACACTCTACTTCGGCCGTTAGCTAGGTTATCCTACAGGCTGGACTTGTGGGGTATCGCAATGGCCGAGCTCGATACTCTGTAACACCCTCGATCGGACCTATGCAAGTTTGAGCAAAATTCGCCAAACCCGCATAGAAACGATTCAAAGGTGCCCACCAGGCACTTTCGTGCGGGTGGAAAACGAAGTAATAACATTACACAACAGTCCTAGATGGGACCCACAGAACAGATATATATAACAACGACTCCATGAGTCAAGAATACGGATATAAGATACAAAGATCCAAATCACCTTGAAACGATAGAGCGTCCGACTACGGACAAGATGCAAATGGGGCTAAGAGCCCTGAAGAATAACCAATGGCGTCCATAACCCTGCCCAGGCCAAGCCGAAAGGGTAACCCTGCTAACGACGTCGATCTCAAACCTGCTTAAACAAAAGGGGTGCCGACAAAGGGCAAAGGAAAAAGAAGGAGCCAAGATCGAGGCCAAGACACGGCGAGGCTAGAATTGCGGTCCTCGCCACATAGGTATGGTGGATCAAGCGGCAAAGCATGCACTAAACAACCTATAGAGACTCGACAATCCGGCGGCAATCGAGAGGGGAAGAAAGACCTATTCGAACCAACTCGATACTATCATCAAACAAACCCATCCTGGCGTTTCCCTCGAGACCAACGAGGAAGTCAACCGAGGAACTCACAGTTGGCGTTTATTTATTCGCTTATCGTTGCAGCGATTACTAGTCAGATGTAGATAATCATCCTGATAAAGTAAGCAGTGGGCACTTTTAGTTAACCATTCCGTGATAGTTGCAACAATTACTAATCAGGTACAGATAGCATAAGATAATCTCAAAACCCAGCAGTTGGTACTTTTATTCAGCCATTCCGCTAGAAGTTGCAATACTTACTAGTCGTCAGTACAATGGTCGTGTTTACAATTCAAACAAGCAATGGTGGGCAGTATTATTTAGCCATTCCATTATAGTGAAGCTGATTACTAGTCATTATAAAGTCAAATTTATAACAATAAACTTTAGTTATGCTTGTCTATGATCGAGATACTGTGCTCCAAGTCGTCCATATCCGCGGACACGGCTTTCAGAAAGTTTTCCCCGGACGGGGTGCACCAATCGCAACAAACGATCGATCAACCTCGGAAAAACCAAAACAACACCCAACGAGGCTTTCACGACTGAACAATCACAGGATTCGAAATATTTTGGGGCCACCCCATTGAGTAGATCCCGCGAACGGAAGCAAGCTCCGAGACGGACTCAAGGTTTCACAATGGTCAAACGATCGGGAACCCGAAAGTGTGGTTGGGCTTGTCGACATCACGAAAACATTACGCTTACCTAAATAAGACAAAGTGTGCTCCTCGCACAATTTAAATACAGAAAGTAGCATGGCATAAGTACAGGATCGTAAATAAAACCTCAAACTACTTTGTGGCCCCAAGAAATAAGACCAATCAAGCTCGCTCAGGGGGTCCCATATACCTCCGGATGTGGATAGCGATAAATCAAGGAATGTATCAAGTACTCGGGGTCTTACGGACACAAGTGGGCGCTCGAAACCAAATATTTTCTATCACCCACCGATGCCTCTCGCTTATTTCAATTTTAGTTGTTAAACAGAAATTAAAGTGACGATAAGTAAAGCTAGAATCATCTCCAACAACAACATGCGGCAATACATCAACAACTGTGGCATTTGACAACACGCAACATCACTTGAGCAAGCGGCTACGGCGCGCAAGTCCAACTATCTACCAAACAACAGGCAATAGGAGGTGTCCAAGGCAATATAAGGCTGCAGGGGATATCACGGGTACGGAAACTAAGCATCGCAACACAGATAGCAATAGATCAACAGGAGGGAATAAATACTATAAAAGTAAGATAGGTAGAAAGGGGGAGATGCTCGCCTGAAAACATTGTCAAAGGTTCAACCGAAGATCGGGGCGAAGCTCACATCAACTCAACGGCCTTATCCACGAAGAAGCAAAGCACTAGAAGAAACACCGGATGCAATATTTAATACAACGGCAGAAGATCGACATGATGCATGTATGATGTATGGCATGGCGAAGGTGCAATGCAATTAGGTCATGTTAAGCGGAACCGGGGTCCCGACATTTAATTAGGTGGTTCATGTTATTTATTTACCCCGCAATTCAAATGTTGTTATAACAAGGCAAGATAAGATACCGGTTCGCTACGCAAGTTTAAATGAGGCCAATATGAAACTAGATTTGCCCGCATATGGGCCCCATATTTAATTATTAGGTGAATCGGCATAAGGCCCCCAAACTAATGATATGCATGCGAGATGAATGATTTGATGTGCAACAAGTTGTTATTATGTTATAAAATAGGGTTCTCGGATAAGGATCACACTTTAGGGTTCTCGACGATCTTGGGGTTCCGGGGTTCGGGGTCCGACAGGGTCCAGGGTCTGGTCTCGGGGTCCAGGGTTCTGACGGGGTCGTTCTCGAACTCCGGGGTTAGGGCCTCGGATCGGGGTAGATCTTGTCGAGTCCGGGCGGCAGGACTTGGGTCGGTGCCGTTCTTGTCGTTGTGCCGATCTTGTCGGGTCCCACGGGGTCGGTCTTGCCATTGCTAGGGCCTTCTCGTTCGGAAAGCAGTACTTGGTGTTCGGAACGAAGCGCTTGTTGGACCGGTGGCGTTCTTGGCGGTCATCGGGTCCGGACTTCACCCCGGGAACGGGTCTTCAGGGTCTCGACGTCCGGGGTCTTCCGGGGGTTCCGTGTCGGAGGTCTCGGGGTTCGCCTGTTGGTTCGGGTTCGGTTTGGGGATCGGTCTCCGGATTCCCGAGAAGTAGATCTTGAGGCCCGAGGAGAGGGTCATGTTGTCCCGTGACGGTCTTGCGGTGCCATCTTGTTTTGCCGGTGTCGGGATCGGGTTCCGCGCCGGGTTCGGTGAGGTCGTTCTTCGGGGTCTCGGCGTCCCGTGACGAAGGCCTTGAGGTACCTCGGCACCAAGGTTCGGGTTCGGTCTTGGCGTCCGTGGCGACGATCTTCGGGGTTCATGTCTCCTAAAATCTTCGGACGATCTTGTCGACATCAAAGGGTGCATCTACCCGAAAACTACAAGGACGCGTAGGACGGGGTCGGGGTCGGTTCTCGCGGGCTCGCTGACGGCAAGACGACGCGGAGCAGGGCCGCCGGCGGCAGTCAACCTAGGCGACGCTGTGGGCCCGGCGGTGGCGCCGCCGCGTGTGCTGCAGATGGGGGAGGAGGCGGATGCGCCGCACGGGCTGGCCAGGCTCCGGCCACTCGAGCTTGCAGGCGCGGCGCTCCGACGGCGGGACTCTGGGCGGCGGCGGAGGCGGTTGGTGGCGGAGCTCGGGTGCGCCGGGAGAAGCAGAGGCGGGGCCGGCGGGATGAGGGCGGCGGGCGGAGGAGGCCAAGCTGGCGGAGGCCAGTGGCTCGCGACGGGCGGGAAGGCGCAGGTCGCGGGCGGCGGCGAGGCGGACGCTGCGCGGCGCGGAGCGGGAGCGGCGACGCGCGGCGGGCGAGGGCGCGGCCGGGCGGAGGAGAGGGAGGAGCGCCGGGCGGGGTTCAGGCCGGGCGAGGGCGGTGGTTGCGGGTCCGCGGGCTGGGGGGACAAGCTCGGCGGCGCGCCGGGAGGCGGTGTGCTGAGGGGCGGCGGTGGTGAGCGGAAGAGGGAGGACGACGCGCGCGGCGGGCGCTCGCCGGACGCGGCGGCGAGGTGAAGCGCGGGGGCCGGCAGGGTGGTTGGAGGCGGGAGAGGAGCTCGACGAGAGAGAGAGGGGGCCGGACTTGGGGGAGAGGGAGGAGAGCGCGATAGGTAGAGAGACGGGACGGGCGCCAGGCGGTGGGCGGGCGGTTGGGCGCGTGCACGTGGGGACGGGGTAGGGCCCAGGGGTGGGTCCTGCTCGAGGAGAGGTGAGGACGAGTGGTCGGGCGCGTGGGAGGGCGGCGGGCTGGCGTGACAGCGTGGGGCTGTGGCGGCGTGGGCGCGGGGCCCAGCTGTGGAAAGGCGGGAGTGAGGGGTCGAGGATAGGTGGGGGGTAGAAGGGATTGGGTGAGAAAGGAAAAGGAGGGCTGACGCCGGTGGGTCTGGGGCCACGCGCAGGGGAGAGGCTGGCGTGGGACCCGAGGGAGAGAGGAGAGATGAGAGAGGTGGGTCGGTTTGGGAGGAGGGGACTGGGGTGGGGTCTAGGTGCAGAGAGAGAGGGTGAGGGAGGCTGGGGTGAGAAAAAAGGAAGAGGAAAAAGAGGTGGATGGATGAGGTGGCAGGTGGGTAAGAGAAGGGTGAGAGGGTGAGGTGGCTGTGGTTGGTGGGTAGATAGGATTTGGGTGGGGATAGATTTAGGGTAGGGCTGTTTTAGTTTTGTGTTTGTTTAGTCCTATCTAATTTAAAACCAGACCATTTTTGCAAACAGTTTTTAGACAAATAAGATCTCCGATGCGATCGGGGTTTTTTGTTTGAAAAATAAGAGGGGCTTTTATACAATTCAAAACTAGGCTTTTCAAATAATGCAGTCAAACAATGCATGATTATGACGATGCTATGCACAAATTCAACGCGATTTTCTAGTAGTGGTTTTGCGGGATGCCACATAAACTTTGCATACAACTGATGCTCTCTAAGGGTTCCAAGAATGGTCCTTAGGTGTAGCTCATGTTCTTCTTCTGATTTGGAATAAATCAGAATGTCATCGATGAAAACAACGACAAACTTATCCAGGAAGTCCATAAAAATCTTATTCATGAGATTCATGAAATAAGCGGGGGCATTGGTTAGTCCGAAAGACATAACTGTATACTCATACAATCCATATCTGGTGGTAAAGGCAGTCTTTGGAATATCCTCAGCACGAATTTTGAGTTGATAGCCAGTTCTAAGATCAATCTTAGAAAATACTTTGGCACCGGTCAACTGATCAAACAAATCTTCGATCTTGGGCAAGGGGTACTTGTTCTTGATGGTGACATCATTCAACTTCCGATAATCCGTACACAAACGGTTACCTCCATCCTTCTTGTCCACAAACAAGACAGATGATCTCCAAGGTGACGCACTGGGTTGAATCAATCCAATTTCCAGCATGGAATCCAGTTGCTTCTTTAGTTCTACGAGCTCTGACGGGTTCATACTATAGGTTCTCTGAGATATGGGTCCGGTTCCGGGGATTAGTTCGATGATAAACTCGATATCTCGATCTGGGGGCATACGGGGAAAAACTTCTGGAAATACATCGGGGTATTCACAGACTATCCTGACTTGGTCAATGGTAGGTTGGGCTATACTCTTGTTACACTTGAATTGGCGGGGTAAGGTTTCAGATATATGCTCGACAGATATTCCGGCTGTACTGGTCATAGTTATGGCTTTCTTGGCACAGTCAATCAATCCTTTATGTTTGGACATCCAATCCATTCCTAGTACTACTTCCAAACCTTTGGTTCCGAGTACTATCAGATTTGCATAAAAATCTATGCCATGGATTCGGATAGGGACGGCTTTGCAAATTTGTCTAGCCTTGGTGGTTGATCCGGGAATTTGAACAATCATAACATGCTTTAGTTTGGTTGGTTGAATTTTACTAGTGCATGCAAATTCTTCGGTGACAAATGAATGCGATGCACCAGAATCAAACAACACTCTTTCAAGTACTGAATTAACAGAAAACTTACCCAGCACGACGTCTGGCGCTTCCTGAGCTTCTTCAGCATGCATGAGAAAAAGACGGCCGTTGCGGTTGAGCGAATTCCCTGGGGCATATCTTCTTCCTGGATTAACACGACCCTGCTGCTGAGCTGGGACATTGGCATTGGGGGCTGTAGCATTCTTCTTGTTGGGGCACTCGTTGGAATAGTGGCCTTTATTTCCACATTCATAATAGGTCACTTGTGACTTGTCCTTGGCTGCGACAGGCACAACATTGCTTCCAGTCCTCGGGGCAGTGTTGGTGTTGGCGGTAGAATTGTTGTTGTTGAACTTGGGTGGGGCACGATTGAAATTGCTAGCGTTGCCGGGGTTGTTTTGATTTCCTCCGGGCCTAGGGTTTCCACGGTTGGGATAGGTCGGACGGTTCATCGGGGGTCTGTTGGTTCTTGGGGCAAATCCTGGAGATGGGTTGGGGCGATACTTTGGGGTCTGATGGGTTCATGGCTGATGCATCATGCGACACTTGCGGTTCTCATTGGCTTGGTTGATCTTTCCTTCCATCTAGATAGCAGAGTCGACAAGGGCTTCAATATCCGCAAAGGGTATATTGACTAACACCGTCTGAATCTCATCATGCAGACCATTCAGGAATCTTTCTTTCTTCTTGGCTTCAGTGTCGATCTCATCCGGGGCATACCTAGCTAATGACAAAAATTTGTCACGGTATTCCACTACAGTCATCCGTCCTTGCTTCAGTTCTCTGAAATCGTCTCTCATTCTCTTGATCAAACCCGGTGGCACATGGGTTCTGCTAAACTTGACCTTGAATTCCTCCCAGGTAATCATCTGCCCTCCAGTCATTGCGCGAACAATGTTCCACCATGCCCTGACATCTCTGGCTAGATAGTGGGTGGCGAACAGGACTTTCTCGTTGGCTTCCACTCAGGCTACTTCTAAGTTATTTTCCATGGTTTGCAGCCAATCATCGGCGTCTAGGGGCTCTTCTGACTTAGTGAAAACAGGTGGGTTGGTATTCTGGAAGTTCTTGAGATTAGATCCATGGTTGTCCTGATTTCCGTGGCCTTGGTTGTTGTGGGAAAGTTGGGCTATCTGCTGAAGGGTGGCTAGGTTGGCTTGACGTTCCGCTCTTTCATCTTCGCGGTCAGAAGTCAACATTTGCAGAATCTTCAACATCGGGTCCGGGGTTGAACCACTTCCTCCACGTGGCATCTGAAGATTGAGATAGATCATGAGAAAAGAGGGAATTTTCTAAAGTTTTGGGGTCTTTGAAAAGTTTTTAAAGTTTGACTCAGATTTTCTAGCAACTTGCTTTTTCATTCATTCATTCGTTCATTCATAGCACTTAGTACAACACACACCACAACAAAGAAAAACAGATGGTTTTAAGAACCATTCTGAGAACTACGATACAGTGGGACCGAATACTACTCACTACGCTAGTGCTCAAGTACTACTACTCCTCGGAATCTGTGGCCTCATCATCCTCATCATCATCGATGAAGGCGAAATCGTCCTCATCGGTGAAGAAATCCATAGCTTGATCCTCCAGAAAATCATCATCATCGCTGAGATAGGAGTAGGGGTCTCCACAAAGAACCTCTCCTGCATTCTCCCTTTCCTCCAACTGCATGTCTCTCTCGTGGATGGTCTCCTCCAGAGATGAGATGCGGTGGCGAAGACGGGCAATAATGCGCTCCTTCTTGTCGAGCTGACGGCGGTGAGACTTGCGATCCTTTGCTAGCATGGCGATGGTTTGGTCCTTCGTCTTGATGATGACAGACTTGTGGTTGCAGTAGTCTTGGCAGTTGTCCAACTCCTGCTGACGATCGTACATCATGAAGCTAAGGTGGTCCAATTGGGTCTTCAGCTCAGGGTGGTATGGGGCTTCCAGTGGTTGTCCATTAGCATCACGCCTTGGGAAAAACTCAAAGTGAGTACCCTTGATCTTATTGATGCTCTGCCCACACAGACGGGAAAGAGCTTCCTTCATGGCCCTGGCAAGTCCATCGAGCCAGTTGTTTTCTCTCAAGGTAAAATGAATTCCCTCAGCAGTGGGAGGTTCAATCTTTCCTCGGAGACTTGCAACAATTATCCACTGCAGATCTTCTCCTCCTTTATCATTGAGCTGAGCTCCGAAGAACTCGGGGTGCGGACGCTCCAGAAGTTCCGAAAGCTGGTCCAAATCCCTCTCAAAGATCAGGTCTCCTCCATTCCCAAGTTGGTAAAACTTGTTGTACTTCACGTCCATATATAAGAATATAGGATGAGTAAGTTAGTAGAGTGATTAAGTGTGTCAAAATTTTATGTATTTTGCAAGAGTTTTTGAGGAACATGAATTTTCATGAAAGAATCAAAGGGATAAGAATGAGAATAAGTTTTTGTAAATATTTGCTTTCTTTGGTTTTGAAACTAAGTTTTTCATTCAAACGTCCAGTCTAACTAGAGTCTCCTATGGTCAGGATGGCTCTGATACCAACTTGTCAACACCCAGATTTTTAATCCCAGATGCCTGTTATGCCATACATCGCAATCCCAGGATTACCATTTTGAGACATAATGAATTGGATACCATAGTACATCATCCATTACAAATGGTACATAAGTTCTTACACAAATAGGGATCTCATGATCCAGTTCTTAATACAACATCAAGAAGCGGAATACGTAATAATAACGGTAGCGTAGGAGAAGCTCCATCTTCGGAGTCACAGGCAATGCTGACGATGGGAGATGATCCTAGTTGTCGTAACCTTCCTGGGGTCCATCCTCCAGGTACTCCTCTTCATAGTCTGGCCATGGGAATATCCAGGGACAAAGCCATGAGTACTCTTTAAGTACTCGCAAACTAATACTAACAGGTAAAGGAGTTTTTGATAATAGGACACTAGGCTCTAGGGTTATTTTGCAAAAGCCAGATTTATCTCTACAAAGTTCCAAAGCTAATCACAAATTTTATAACTCCTAAGTGGGATCTTGTACTCATGTCACAACCCTGTTGTGGTCAAGTCAAAGTCTCAATTCATTTCACAAGTCATTTTGAAAAGTCTAACGGGGGAACAATATGGCCACTCCAACTGTCCATAACCGCGGACGCGGCTATTCGAATAGTTTGACACTCTGCAGAGATTGTACAGTTTCACCACAACATTCGATACATCCGTCAGGAACATATCCTGAATTCACCATACTCAGTATGCGGATAATCAATCCTAACCTTTCATTTACACGCCCTAGTATAAGCACCTCTCTTGTGAGTTTGGCCTCCCAACCATGACCAACTGTCATCTTGGGTACTGCACAGGTGGACAATCTTCAGAAGGTAGCCTCATCTCAGACCTTGGTCGTGAGGGAACTAATACTAAGGTATATAAGTTTCCAGTCAAGCCCTACCCAATCTTCGGGTATTGTGGTTGTCTGATAAAATTGGAATGGTATCGCATCCAGACAACCATCAGTTTTATAAAGGGTTAAGGCTCATGCCTCAACATTTTCATCACCAAAATCATTAGGTGTTTGGAAACACATGTCCAAAACATTTCAATAGAATGATCCATCATTCCAAGGTTTTCATAACCATTTTTCCACCAAGTATTCCCATTTAAAGTTGATCAAGTTTTATGCTTAGCACTAGCATCTACAAGTGGGGGTAAGCACTAATGAGGGGTGGTAAACTAGTGGAGTTCTAACTAAATTCAATCTCACGTCTTAGGATGACATAAAGATTATCTAGCTTATGCCAAATTTTATGGTCTTTATGCAACCTTCAAGTATCCTTCTAGTATCTACCATTTATTCCAATAAACTCTAAGTAAGAGCTTTGATAAAGAAATAAAGTAAGAAGCTTGCAAGTAAAACTAGGATTGGTTTGTCAAGTGAGTATAATCACATATGCTTAAGGCATATAGTGGTCAGAGTAACAAGTAGTGGTTTGTGGCATCAGTAGGGTATCTTGCAAGGGTTAGCTTGCATTGGTCCACTTAGTTAATAAAGGTTGCAAGTATTGGCTTGCACAATATCTGTATAACCTTGCCTTGTGCAGAGCAGTGGTTGAAGTTCTCCTCGGCTTCTTCTTCGTAGAATCCTCCTTCCTCCTCGTATCCTTGGTCGGTACTAGCGTCTATAAATAAATACGAGGTACACAATCACCAAACAATACTTAACTACTTTCAATCATCACACACAAGGTTCCTATAGATGATCTAACATCATCACTAATATTACAAAATTAAGGCTTGGTTTAATTCCTTTTATTTTTAGAAAAGTAATTTCTACTCATTGAAAAACTACTTAAGATTTAATATTCCCCAAACCAAACATGGGATCATGTTGACACATGTCATCACCACATATTTTAGTCCATGGGAATATGATTTAAAGTGGTGTCACAATTTAATAAGGTTTTACCCTTTTATTTTAATTAATTAAAGTGACTAGAAATGACTATGTAGCATTCTTTTATTACTTGAACATTATTTCTGCAAGTAAACCTATATATTTTTATATATTCTGAAAGGTATGGTTAAATGTGATTTTTGAGAGTTGAAATCAACTCAAAAGCTATTATGGTTTAAATTTGAAAAATGTTTGAATGCAGAAAAGCTTCTGCCTTGTTATTTTTACCATGGATGATCTATAGATCCAAATGACTTGAATCCAACGGGCTTGGATTCAGCATTTCAAGACCTTTCTAAAAAAATAGTTTCATTCAATTTGGTGCATTGAATCGATCTGGGTTGATTTTTGAAACTGGGTACAGAAGTGTGTTTGAAATAAAATGGAAAAGGTTTAATTCAAATAATTGGGCTGCGCGGGAAAAGTTAACGGGCCGGCCTGCTAAGCGTAGCCCTTCCGCGGGCTGCTTAAGTGGGTGTCCCCACTCGTCAGTGAGACAGGGGTGCGAAGCGGTATGGGGCAACGTGGTGCGTTCGATCTGATTCTAATCCAACGGCTGAGAGTCATTGTCGATGTTGAGCAAGGCCGGCGAGATAGAAACCTAGCGCGGCCAGTGGGGGTTGATGGGGGATCACCGGGGTGCTGGCGAGGGTCGGCGAGGTGGGCGAACGATGAAGTCGACGACGGCAAACTCAGGGGTGGTCGCGGCAGCTCCTGGGGTGGACGAAATCGATGGCGCCATTCTTCTCGAGAGGCGGCGGGCTCCGGTGAAATTCTGGCGATGCGCTGCTCGCCTTGCTCCGGGAATGGTGTGGCACGATCAGTGAGGAGAGGGGAGTAGAATGGTGTGAAGAAATCGACTTGGGTGGCCTCTATTTATAGTCGAGCGAGGGGACCGACGGGGCGCACGGTGAGCTCGTCGGGGGCGATGGTACAGACGGCTATTGGAATGGGCGAAGGTAGGGGACGGTGCGGTGTTCCCTGGCGATGCTCAACGACATGGTTTCGAGGCGTGGGGCGGTGCGTCTTGGTCTGGAACATGCGACGCTCTGTGCGGCAGAGGCGGCGTCTTCGATGGCGAGCGGTGGTTGTGCGGCACGGGGTGGCTAACGAGGATGTCTGGCAGTCTCCTGGGTCGGTGGTGATCGTGTATGCACGCGGTGAGGGTGGCGTGCGGTCTGTGGGCTTCGGTCGATGGTGGCACTCTAGCGCACGCTCGGCATGGCCGTTGGCGGTCTGGGCGCGGTCTGTGCGTGTGGTCCAGGGGTTAGCAAGGTTCGAGCAGTGGACAGGGAGTGGCGGTGGATGGTGGGCTGCCTCCCAGACATGTTGGCTAGGCTTGTTTCTCCTCCTAGCTTGCTGTCGACATGGGGGTGAAAATGGTGCATTCGGCCTGCTCACCATTGATGGCATTGCCAAGCTTACAGTGGTGCTAGTGATTAGTTAAGGTTGTTAGATGGTCTACTAAGTCTAGTGGTTCCCAGAGAGGGAACAAGTTAGGCTTTAATCACTGCTCACTATAGTGTTTAGATTTTGTATGATTTGGGTATGCAACCTGTTTGATGAAATGGCCGCATGAAATCAAGTTTTGAATTTTGAAAAGTTTTTTGCTGGGTGTGCTAGATTGGTGCTGGTGAGTCTGCAGATGCTTGGGTTTTGAAAGTTGAGCTTGTTTGAGTGGTTTTTGAAAAAGTAGGATCTTCCCATATGATAAAGATTCAATTTTGAATTGTCATTTAAACTATGCGTTTGAAAGTTTCTGGATGATCACAAAGTGGGCCTTTATACCTTGTTATGAGTACATTCAAGGGGTGCAAAGATCCAGAAAAGTTTCTGTTAGGTTCTGAAAGTTTGAGACGGCCAAAGTAGGCATGGGAGTTAAATTGGTCAAAGTGACCATTCCTTTATTTTATTTGTTTTGATTTATTTGTCTTTAGGAAAGGTTTGGGAAATGTTTAGATGATGTTTATTTCACCTAAGAATCCATTTACAAGCAAGGAAACACATAAACAAGGTGGTTCAAAAGAATTTCAAATTCAATGCATACTCACATGCATGCTTCCATAATTTTATTTAGAAAAGTTTTTGTTAACCCTAATTTTGATGATTAGTGTTTGATGATTTAAGTTTAGTATTTTTGGGATGTTACAATCATCATAATCATCAATGAAGGCGAAGTCATCCTCATCGGTGAAGAAGTCCATGGCTTGATCCTCCAAGAAGTCATCATCGTCAGTGAGGTAAGTGTAGGGGTCTCCATGGATATCTTCCCCTGCATTCTCCCTCTCCTCAAGCTACATGTCTCTCTCGTGGATGGTCTCCTCCAAGTGTGTCACCTTGTGACGAAGGCGAGCAATAATGCAATCCTTGTTGTGAAACTGACGACAACGAGACTGGCGATCCTTCACCAGCATGGCAATAGTCTGGTCTTTCTTGACGGCAATGGCGTAGTTGTGGTTAGCGTAGGAGCGGGCATTGCCCAACTCCTTCTGCCAGTCATACATCATGAAACTGAGGTGGTATGGTGCCTCCAGTGGTTGTCCCATAACATCACGCCTTGTATAGAACTCAAAGCGGGTGCCCTTGATCCGATTGATACTCTGCCCACACAGATGGGCAAGAGCTTCCTGCATGGCCATGGCAAGTCCATCTAGCCAGTTGTTCTCCCTTAAGGTGAAATGGACTCCCTCTAAGGTGGGGCCTTCAATCTTACCTCTGAGACTTGCAAAAATCAGCCATTGCAATTCTCCTCCTTCCTGATCGTTGAGCTGAGCTCCGAAGAACTCGGGATGCGGGCGCTCTAGAAATTCCGAAAGCTGGTCCAAGTCACGCTCAAAGATGAGATCTCCTCCATTTCCCATTGTTACTTGTCCATTGTTACTGCAAGTAAACCTATATGTTTTTATATATTCAGAAAGGTCTTATCAAATGTGATTTTTGAGAGTTGGAATCAACTCAAAAGCTTTTATGGTTGAATTTTGAAAAATGTTTGAATGCAGAAAAGTCTCCGCTTTGTTAATTTTTCCATAGGTGATCTATAATTCCAAATGATTTGAATCCAACGGGCTTGGTTTAATAATTTCCATACCTTTCTAACAAAATTGGTTTCTTGCAATTTGATCCAGTGAAAATCTCTAAAATGATTTTTGAATCTACTGCCAGAATTAGATTTGAAATTAAATAGCTAAATCAAATTTCAAACTACTAGGTCACGCGGGAGAGTTAACTGGTCCGGCCCACAGCGCACAGCGCGCGCGGGATGGTTAAGTGGTTGTCCCCACTCGTCAGTGAGACAGGGGGTGCGAAGGGGTAAGAGGCGATTATGACAGTAGGATTAGATGTAAGATCTACGACTGAGGGTCGTCGTCCTCATCGAACAGAACGCGACGAGTTCGAACCCTAGCGCGGCCAGTGGGGGTCAGTGGTAGCTCACCGAGACTCAGGCGATGGTCGGCGATGAGGGTGAATGACGAAGTCGACGATGGCGATTCTCCTGGTACCGGCGGCTCCTCCTGGGGTGGCTCTAATCGACGACGCCCTTCTCCCCCAGCAGCGGCAGGCTCTGGTGAAATTCTGGCGATGCTGCGCTCGCCTTACTCCGGGAAGAAGTGGGCACGATCAGTGAGAGGTGGGGAGTGGAATGGTGTGAAGAAATCGAACGAGGGAGGCCTCTATTTATAGTTCGACGAGGGAACCGAAGGGTGCGGGATGAGCTCGTCGGGTTTGGTGTTACAGTGAGCTATCGGCATGGCTGACGGTAGGGGCGGTGTGCGGCCTCCTGGAGATGCTCAACATCTTGATGGCGAGGCGTGGGGCGGTGCAGTTCGGTCGGAACGCGTCGAAGCTCTAAGCGGCACCGACGGCATTCTTGATGGAGCACAGTGGCTACGGGTCGCGCGGCGGCGAACGGGGTTGTCTAGGAGGTTCCTGGGATGGTGGTGATTACGTACACGGGCGGCGAAGGCGGGCACGGTCTATGCGAGCGTGTCAAGCGCGGTGCTCTGGCGCACTCTGGACATGGTCGTAGAGAAATGGGCGCATGCATTCTGTGTGGTCCAGTGCCTGGCAGGGATCGAGGGCTGGACAGGGGGTGGCGGTGGACGGTGGCGTGCGTCCCAGACACGGTGGCTAGGCGCGACACTTTCTCTGGCTAGCTATCCATGGTCGGCTGGCAAGGGTGCTCTCGGGTGGGCAAGGCATGGTGCAATGGTAGGGTTCTAGGTTAGTTCAATCTGTTGGTTGGAACTGGGGGAGACAAGGGTGATCACTGGTGAACAATGCTTGCAAAGATTACTGCTCAAAACAGTGAAGTTTGGCTAATTTGATTTTCTGTCTCCAAGTGTTTGATGAAATGGCCAAAAGAAATTCGAATTTAAATTTTTGGTTGAAACTTGGTGGATGCAATGGTCACATACTAGGTAGTCTCTGGTTGATTGGATTTTCCAAGGTGCACTGGTTTGGTTGGTTTTTGAGAAATGGTGATCTTCCCATATGAACTAGATTTAATTTTGAATTGTCGTTTGAATAGGGTTGCCAAATGTTTCTATAGGTTTGCAAGGTGGGCTTGGGTTCACTTTTACTTGGTCTAGAAAGGGGTGAAAAGAAATGGATTTGTTTCTGTTTGAAATCTTGTACTAGAAACATTCAAAGTGGTCTAGTGAGCAAGATTGGCAAAAATGACCATTTGCTTATTTTGTTTGTTTTTGAATTTTCCTTTGATTTGATTCTGCTTGGAAAATATTTAGATGCTGTTGTTTTCATCTTTAAACCATTCCTTGCTATTCACAGCAATCACACAAGTCCATACAAGCATTCATGCAATCACCACATACACACATGCATTTATATGGATTTTAATTAACAAAGTTTTTGTTAACCCTAATTTTGGGTGATTATAATTTATAACCTTGGTTAATATTTTTGGGATGTTACAATATTCAGAGCCGAGATCAGGGCACTAGCTTCAGCTTCCTCGGCGTCTTGGCAGATCTCCAGATTCCCATTCATGGACCATATGATTGCTCACTCGTGATCTCTTATGACTCCCCCCGTCATGGATTGTCCAGACACCTGGTTATACGTGGCATCCACATTTAGTTTGAGCATACCCTGTTTTGGAGCTTCTCAAGAAAACATGTAACATCCCTAAAATCATGATTTCAAAGATTGCATATCATTCATGCATGCATATAGTTTTGAGGCCAATTTCAAACTCATTTTAGAAAACAGAGTGCTATCATTTCATGTGAGCAAACTTAAATCAAATGGCCATCCCCATTTGAGAGTTTGAATGTTTTAAACTTAGATTGTTTGTCTCCCTTGTTGAATGGATTGAGTGTGGATTTTGAACCAAACTTTACAAAATGGAAATGGTTTCAAAAACCATTTTTCAAACATTTGCAATCAAGTGCAAAGTCCATGTTGTTTTGGTTCTCCAAAAATGACCAAGCCTTTTCAAAGTGGCCACATGGTTTTATGCCTAGAATTGAGACTGTTGCACACTGCAAAAATCCCAAATAGATTTGAATTCAAATGGAGTTTGAATTCATTTGAAAACCATTCCTGAAATTCATTCTGGAAAAAGAAAAGGATTAAAGAAAAGAAAAAGGCCAGGCGCCCCTATTCTAGCCCAACAGCACAACCGGCCCAGTTAGCCCACCCGGCCTCTCTCTCGCTCGCTCGCACGCACAGACGCACCCACACGGTCGTTGACACCCAGACCCCACTCCCCCTCTGCTTATTTCGCTGACGCGCGGGACCCGTCCACGTCATCGTCTTCTTCCCCAAAATCTCGCGCACGAACTCCGCCGCTTCCCGTTGCTGCTTTGATTCCGCGAGGTAAATGGCATTGAATCCATGTGCGTTTCTTGTCGAGCCTCTGGATATATAATCCCCACTCTCTCGCGACCATTTCCCCTCAACCAATTCCCCCTCCACGCCACCAGGCTGCCCACAACTCGCTCGACGCCGCCGCTGTTCCGACGACCGCGCCGACGAATTACGGTGAGCTCCGTGTTCCCCTCTGTCTCATGCTATCACGCGCTCAAGGCAACTCTTTTGCATCTCCGACACACCCCGTTTGTTCTCGCATGGTCTGTAGCTTCGGCAACAACTTCGACCGAGCGCCGCCGCTCTCTGCACGAACTCCGGCGACCTCTCCTCGTAAGTACCAACCGCCCCTTGCCCTCTGTCTGATACGATTAGGATCCCCATCGTCTTGCGTATCTAACGGTGCCTTCCTTTTGACTTAGCGCAACGCAGAACCTCGCCAACGTCGACAGCAGCCGCATCAGACGCATTCGCGAACTCCGGCGAGGAATTCCCGACGACCCCGTGCGCCCCTTGCCCAGCCTCCACCACGTTGAGCTTCGCCTCGACCTTGCGGTTCTGGTAAGCACATCCTTCCCTCCCCGAGCGACATAGAACGCCAACGCCGCTGCTGACAGAGTGCTCCGTCGCTCGTCGTCGCCGCGCGCCGCCAGAACATGGTCGCTTGATCGAGAGCCCTTGGATCTAGATCCAACGCGTGCGATAGAACCACTTAGCGAAGCGTTATGTTTAGATCTGAGCCGTGCATCGTCACTTAGATCCTACGGCTCGCGTGAGTGATCCGGTGCGAAGCGGTACGCGCTAGTAAGGTTAAGACACGTGGCTAGGGTTTGTGTTTAAAACAGAATTTAAAACAGATTTAGATTCAAATTTGATTAGGCTATAACTTTTGATTCCCACGTTAGATTTTTGCAAATTTTATACCGTTGGGATCAGGAAGACAAGCCCTTTCTGTTTATGCAATGTTTTTAGTGAAAAGTTTCTGTTAAAATGACTTTATTTGCAGAAACTTGTTTAAGGCTATTTTGAGTGTAGAAATTGTTTAGGAATTTGTTTTAGTGCTAAATAAACTTGGTTTGGCAAGATTTTGACTTGTTTATGGTTCAGTACTATGCACTTGCTTGGTGGAGTTTTAAAAATCATCACTTAGCATTTTTTTCATGCATGCATATATATTTTTGTTTGTATATGACTTGTATGTGATTGTGGTTATATTCTTTGTGTAGACTTTGGTGCTAGTGATTGTGATTGTGAAGAGTGCTACTCTCCCAACTACCAAGGCAAGTGGTACTTCATGAATATTTCCATCCCTATATTTTGTACAAACATTAGAAATATTTTGCTAAGTCTTGCATGTTACTATTTTTTGCCAAATGCCATGTTGGGAAATCCTAAGTAGATATAGAATTGCTAGGGAATTCCTAAGTTAAGTTACTATGCCATGCTTAGCCTAGCTAGTAGCAAACAAGGGTTGGTAAAGTATATACATGCTATGATGAAAAAATTTCTAAGTCTTTTGACTTATGTTTTTCTTAATAAAACAACTAAGTCAATGAATCACCTAGGTGGAATGGGACTTGAATGGTGGTTTTTGGTTGAGTGGTTACACAAGGCCATGGACATGGTTTACCTTGTGTATCTCACTTGTGGTATGCCACCCAGGCACAAAGGGATTTTAGAGGCCAAGTGTTGAGAAGCTTATAGTGCAGCCACTTGGCAATATGGTGTCACATCCCAAGATTTTCCCAATCTTGTAATGTGAAAATAAATGAATAAAATAAAACTTTGTTTAATTTTCAGAGCCAGAAGAAACTTTTTGAATTCAATTGGAACCTCAAACCCATTTGAATTAAATAAAATCCTAAAGGGATTCCTAAAGATGAACATTTAATAAAGGAAATTAAAATGTTTTGAAACTACTATTTTGGATCCTTTAATAAAAGATTTGGTTTTCAAAAGAAAAGGTGGATTTATAAATAAAGATTATTTTATAAAGCCAAATTAAACCTTGACCAAAACTTTGGGAATTAAAACATTTCATTTTAAATAAAATTAGCAAAGGTTTATTTAAATAAATTAATAAGGATTTAATATCCAACTTTATTTAAATAAAAGATTTTACCAATTTTAATTAAAACATCAAAACCTATTAAATTGTTTTAAATAGGTTTTCCAAGTATTTTATATTCTCTAATAAAACCTACTAAAGTGTTTTGGCTTTATTTTAGATTCAAAATAAATATCTCAAATAAAATAAATCCTATTTGAAATAATAATGAAAGTCTATTATATATAATTATTAATGGACCCTAAAGTAAAAGGTTATTTTGTTTTAAACAAGTTTTCCAAATATTCTTTATTTCCAAATAAACTACTGATTAGTTTTGAAAGTATTTGGATTTCAAATGAAGATTTTATTAAATAAACCAAACCCTATTTTATTAATAAACCATGGTCCAATTTATTTAATTATAAATGGAACCTTTAACAAAATTGGTATTTATTTTAAACAAAAGCCTAAATATACCTTATTTCAAATGCAACCCACTATTTTGGTTTTGGAAATTATATGGATTTAAATAGAGTTTGAAATAAATCAAATCCTAATTTGATTAATTAGCAATGGACAATTATTTAATTAATAATGGACTCTATTATTTAAAAATTATGGATTTTAGATTTAGGTTCAACTCTTGAGCAGAACCAAGTCAAACTTCCAAAGTTTTGGTGTTGGTTTGAATTGAATTGAAACTTGTTTGTTTGTTTGAAAACCAAAACAGGAAAAATAGAAATAGAAAAGAAAGGAATCGAAAAGCAGAAAAAAAATAAAAGTAAACCAACCCAACCTTGACCCACGAAGCCCATCGAAGCCCACCTGTTTCCATGCCCGAACGTTTTCCCTCACTCAGAACTTGCCTTGAGAGGATGACAAGTGGACCCTCCTTTCCTCTCCTTTTCTCATCGATCACGCCCCATTTACCCAGCCTCACCCTTCTTCCTCC
This sequence comes from Avena longiglumis, assembly GCA_030063025.1. NCBI lineage: Eukaryota > Viridiplantae > Streptophyta > Magnoliopsida > Poales > Poaceae > Avena > Avena longiglumis. Next base: position 142,599,803 of record CP125978.1, on the reverse strand, counting down.
TCGCGTTAACTTGCCACGTTGCTTTGCCATTTGATTCTCCGATTGAATACGCTTTATTGCAGCGATGTCTGTCGCCCTTGAGCATGTTGTCTTAATCGCCCGCCCTCCTCCTTTCCCCTCTGTTTCCTCCCCAAACACGCCTCAGGCCGTCCCAATTTCTCCTCGAACAGCTCCGTCTCGACGATCTTCCACTTAAGCGAATACGGCGAGCCACACCACCTCCGCCTCCCGAACACGAGCACGCTCACCGCATCCTGGCGCATCTTACTGCCTATCATTCATCCATGGTGCCATGTAACCTCGACTTGACGACGACCTGCCGCCGCTGCCTCCTTCTCCGCGAAGCTTCCGTAGTAATTGGCCACCCTTGTCCTTCCAATGATACGTCTGTGATCGGTACTCGCCCGCATCTAACCTACCACTCTCGCTTTACGGTGGACTACAGCCCGTCCCGTCGACAAGCGAAAGTCTGGCGCCAACCCTAACTCGGTGAGGAATTCCGCCCAACCCCGTGCGCCCCTTCATCAACCAGGGGCAGGTTGAGCATCCCCGTGCCACGGCGATCACAGTGAGCCCCCTCTCCTCCTTCCTCGCTTCCTGTAGCATCGACTTCGCCACCGTCTGGCCGCTCCTCCACAGACGCCGCCAGCGCCGCCCATCCCTGGCAAGCAAGCTGAGCACTGTCTGATCTTGATCCAGTGGCTAAGAAAGAAAGTAAGCGAAGGGGTATCGAACGATCTGAGCCGCGCGATGTCACTTAAATACAACGGCCAGCGTCGCCCGATCCCGGCGACGGTATCGTCCAACCGAGTGTCTTGTGTCACTTATTCATTTAAAAACAGATTTTAAAACAGAATTATTTGCAAACTTCAAACCTTTGTAAATTTCAAACCACATGTCCAAAAATTTCAAATTTTATATCAGTGGATTCAGGAGAGCAAGCCCTAGCCAGCCATGCCCTTAGTTTAGCAAATAGTATCTGTTAGCTTGTTTGAATTTGCAGAAACATTTGTGTACTTGTTTAGAGTATGAAAATTGTTTAAAAATGATTTTTAGGTTAAAACCTTTGCAAAATGAATTGTTGTGACCTTACTGACCCTAGGAACCAACCCTTGATGTTAAAAATGATTTTGGTAAGATTTAGGTTGGATTACTTGACTTAGTCATTTTCTAGCCAAATAAAAAGAATAGTTTTTGTTATAAAAATGTGTATGGAAAGAAAAACTTTAAGGAAATAGTTTGGACCAAACTTACTGACCCAAAAACACCAAGCTTTGCAATAGCAACTCATTTGGTGAACAACTTAAGAGTTTTGCCTTAATAAAAACATTTTTCACCACATAAAATGATGAATGGAATTAAAAATAGTTTTTGGACAAAACCCTCTTGCTAATGACTTTGCCACTTTGGTAAATGACCAATTTGGATCTTACAAAGTTTAGAAACCCCATAGAGACCCCTTTGCAAAATAAAACTATCTTGTGATGCTCCCATGCATGAATTGGTTTCCATTGTCTTGTGTGTGTGAAATTGTTTGAGTGATTATTGGTTTGGAATGTAAATTGAATTAGTGTTTGCTTGTTTGACTTGTAGTGAAGTGTGAGACTAGCAAGATCAAGGAGTGAACTACCATTCCCTTCCAAAAAGGAAAGTGATGCTTCATACTTTTTGTCCCATTACTTTCACTATGCATTAGTGTTTTTGATAAGTAAACCTGCATGGATTTTGCTAAGTATGGATCTTGCTATAGGAAAACCTAGTAGATGAATCCTTAGTAGGATTTTCCTAAGTTAAGATTCCTACTACTATCAAGCTTAGCCTAGCTATTAGAAAACATGGGTGGAATATATATTCACACTATGGAAAAATCTTTAAGACTAAGGACTTATGATTTGTTTAATAAAACAACTAAGTTAATGAATCACCTGGGTGGAATGGAAGGATTGGGTTATGTTGAGTGGTTCACAAGGCCATGGACTTGGATTGTGTATCTCACTTGTGGTATGCCACCCAGGAAACAAAGAGATTTGAGATGTCAAATGTTGAGAAGCTTCAAGTGCAACCACTTAGCAATATGGGCTCTGCCATGATCATATAGGTTGCAAGAACTTAGCCAAATGGACGGTGGGTGGTAGTGTTTGATAGGTTGATGCAGCGTCCATTTTGGTCTAAGGAAGGCTTCGAAAGATTTTGTCTTGGGAAACCAAGTCTTGTGGGTAAAGTGCACCACCTCTGCAGTGTAAAACCTAAGTACTTAGCCATGTCCTGGTAAAGGACAATTTGAGCATCAAGACATGGAAGCAATCAAGAATCTCATCATTCAAATTTCTAAGTTAAAACTTGTGGATTGAACAAGGGTTGTCTGAAATCTTAAATCTTTGATTGGTAGATGCCTTGGAAAGGATCTTCAGTCTTTGATTGAGAAAAAAAATGATTTTGACAAGCAAAAACTTAGTATTTTCAAATGTTAAGGAAAAATCTATTTTGAGCAATGCAAGCCTCAACTCCACTTAGCCAAATGCATAAAGTTGATAGACTCCACAATACTACCTTAGTATCACTTGCCAATACAATTCAAATGTATTGACCCTTTGTGGCTGTAACTTGTATGTTGCAGGTTTGATTGATCTTAGTGAAGATTGATTGTTTAGGATTACAAAGTCTACAACCAACATACACTGTGGCACTTTGAAGATGAAGGACCCATGACTATAGTTATTCCTGCAATGTAATGTAATAGCCAAATGAGCTATGTATGATGTAATAGAATTATGTTATTCCTGGTTATAAAGTTATAATATGACCTTTTATCTTGATATTACATCTTAAGCGTGGATGCTAGCTATTGATCCGAGGACTAGCATTGTAAAACACAGGAGGACTCTACCTTATTAGGTTGGGACCTCTACATATGGGCTCTGCACGGATCACATAAGTTGCTAGAACTTAGCCATTTGGACAGTTGGTGGTAGTGGGAATGATAGGTTGGAGAGAGTCCATTTGGTCTAAGGAAAGGCTTACGAAAGGTCCTGTCTTGGGAAACCAAGTGCAGTGGGGAAAGTGCACAACCTCTGCAGATGGAAAATCTAAGTACTTAGCCAAGTCCATGGCAATGGACAACTTGAGCATCAAGACATGGAAGCTATCAAGAATCTCATCACTCCAACTTCTAAGTAAAAACTTGTGGGTGAACAAGGGTGAAGGACCCCAATGTCTATTGGTGGTTTCTTGGGAAAAGTTTTGACAAAGAAAAACTTAGTGATTTCAACTAATAGGAAAAACCTATTTTGAGCAAAGCAAGCCAAGATACACTTAGCCAAAATGCATATAGTATTATAGTCCACTTAAAATTTACTAAGGTATCACTTGCCAATACTATTCCAAAGTATTGACCCACTGTGGCTATAACTTGTGATGTTGCGAGTTACTCGATGATGATTAGGTGTCATGAGTCTACACTCAACATGCTTGTGGCACATGAAGATGAAGACTTATGTTTATTTACTTATTCCAAACTCTTGTATTAGGCATGTGGCCTTGAGTTGTAAAAAGACTATGTTTTATCTCTGGAATGGATGTAATAAATGACCTTTGTATACATGTACTTCATCTTAAAGCATGGATGCTAGCAATGATCCGAGGACTAGCATTGCAATCACAGGGATCCTTTTCCTTTACAAAGGAGGATCTTCTGAGATGGTATCGAGCAACCTTGTGTTGCTGTGGGATTATGACCCTAGGATTGGAAACCACTAAGGAAAATTTTCAACTACTTCTACACTTGTCTACTCTTCTCGTAAAACTTTTCTAATCTTCTCTATCTCATCTCTATTTGTAGATGAAATCCATCAACGGCCGTAAGAAAGGACCACTCATGACCATGACCTTGGAGTGTGAGGCTGAGTTTCCCAAAATTCTCAAGAACCTCATGGTGGCAATGGAAATACATGGTGCATTTGTGTACAAAGGCTTTCCAGTGATGGGTGAAGGAGTTGAGTCTTGGTGGGTGCAACTTCACTTGTACAAAAACAAGGAAGACAACCACAAAGAGGATTCTGCATGTACACCAACACTGTGGTATACACCACATTCTTTGAGTCAGCAAGAGAAGCAGCTTGGAGGACTATCAAAGAACTTAGTGCTAGAGTCAAGTGCAGAATGCTCAACCTTCAAAAAGACTTGATGAAAGAGAAGGAACTTACCCAAGAGTTGGAAGCTACCAACCAAACCTTAAGAGGAGATATTATAGACTTAGTGATGGAATCATGTGAGCAAGATAGGCTGATTGCTTCTAGGAACATTGTGTTAGCCAACAGATCCAATGAGATAGGATTGTAAACGTACTTCGTTAGTTGGACCACCACCTATCACCTTATTTTCCAAAATGATACCTTAAAATAAGATTGGAACTTGGTTGATGTAATGGAATCATGTATGCATGACTTGTGTGATTTTGCTTTCCAAGGATATGTATGTGATGTTATGGCTTTTGTTTATCTTGATTTGTGTTGTTCTAACTTTTCTATCTTATAAATAGATGCCTATTACCATCAACACTTTGAGGAGTTCAGGTTACCGCTTTGGTCCTCGTATCGTTGAGCTTACCACTTTGCTCAATCTCCCTCTTCCCACCATCATGGTGCATCCACTCACCAAGTTCGAGAGGAAGGACCTCTGGGCTTCAAGGTGAACCAACCGGGGCCTTGAGGAGCCTACTACGGAGGCCATCGTCTTCAAGCTTATGCACGATGGCGGGAGAGGCATGGAGGTAGTTATGCAGGACTGATAGGGGCGTGCTGGGTCGACACTCCCGACAGGTTAGAGGCACCCACTTCACGTCTTGGGAAGGCGTGATGAGGACGGAGAGTCCATCGACTTGAGGACGACTCGAGGTCAGCGAGCCGATACGTCTGTATCTCCGGGACTTAGAGTCTCTCATTAGGCACGTGGACACGGACAAGACCAATGTCATGCTCGAGAATGACGAGCTCAGTGCAGCTTCGCGAGAAGGACAAGCTCTTCGCGCAGCAGGACGAGATAGTCAAGGAAATGGAGGCGAAGTTCGAGACCCAGGACAGGAAGTTCAAAAGTCAGGAGAAGCGTGTCCAGGATAGGAACAAGAAGATCCGGGACATGACTGAAGAACTGCAGTCCAAGGACTTCGAGCTAGAGCAGCAGCAGACGGTGATATAGAGACTTCGTTCCCAGAAGAGGACTCTCAAGGCCAAGATTGAGTCCTTGACCACTACTATTGAGGAGAACAAGGCCGTGATGGAGAACACAGGTCTTACCTTTGTCGTGGAGGAGATTGATGCCGATGAGTAGACTTGACTACTCGTTTGTCTTTTATCATCAAACTTGTTATTTGAGAACTTGTTATTGGACCATCCGACATGTGGATGGCTTGCTACTTGTGTGTTTTACTTTGTGAACTTGTTATCTTGTTGTTGAACTTTTTATCTTTGTGTTGCATGCTATGTGTTTGCTTATGTGATGTAATGTGCATGAAAGCATCTATGGGTATCTCATTCTTATCTCTATTTGAACAAACCACAGATGCTTCCTCGTCGCGCAAACCCCAACCCCAACAACAACAACAACAACATCACACCAGAAATGCAACAAATGATGACTGCTCAAACACAGCTGATGCAGATGATGACAACATTCATTCAGAACCAAAACAACAACAACAACCCCAATAACAACAACAATAACAACAACAACCCTCCGGGCTTTGATATGCTCACCAGATTTTTGCGATTGAGACTAGCTAAGTTCTCGGGGACGACTGATCCCATGGTGGCCAATGATTGGCTACGATCTGTAAACAAGGACTTAGTAACCGTAAATTGCCGGATCTTTGAAAAGGTCGATTCTGACACATCTGCTGGAAGGGCCAGCCGCCACTTGGTGGGACAACTTTTAGATCACTACTCCCATAGATGAGGTGACATGGGCTATATTTGAGGATGGCTTTCGCACTGCTCATATCTCAACAGGAATAATGAGCCTGAAAAAGAAAGAGTTTCAAAAAAAGCGGAGCGTACACATGATGGCTGAATACATTGAAGAGTTCAACAATCGGCATTATGCACGGATGAAGTTGACACGGATGCCAAGAGAAAGGAAAAATTTGGAAGGCTTGAATGATGAGTGAATCTGCAATTGGTTGTGGCATATGTTCCCACTTATCGATTGCTCTGTGACAAGGCTGCTATATTGGAGAACAAAATGAAGCAAGTCGAGAGTAGAAAGAGAAAGCACTCCGACAAGCACAACTCGTGATCGTCTCACAAACGATCTCACTATGATGACAGTGGAAGCTCAGGATCCCACAAGCATGGGAAATTCAACAAGCACCACAACCACAACCGTCATGACAACAAGCATCATCGCAGTTATGACAATGACAAGTACAAGAACCACAAGAGTGGACATAAGAACCACCACAGTGGTAATGGTAGTGGAAGTGGAAGTCAGCCTGTTAAGAGAGACATCAGTCAGGTTGAATGCTTCAAATGCAAAAAGATGGGACACTATGCAAATGAGTGCCCCGAAAAGAAAGTTGAAGGACCTGTCAAGCCCAATCCTTTCCAGAAAGGACAGGTGAACCACAGCAGTGTGGAGGAGGTCTATGAGGATCCTGACGATGTTGCTGGTAAGTTCAGACTCAATTCTATTCCAGCATTTGTTCTTTTTGATACTAGAGCATCGCATTCATTCATATCAAAAGCATTTGTTGATAGAAATGGGTTTCCAACTGAAAACATTGGGTGTCCAATAAAAGTTAGTTCTCCGGGTGGAGATATGATAGTAAGTCTTGGATGTCGGGATATAGTAATAGAGTTTGGAAAACATAAATTTCCAGTGAGTCTGATAATCCTAGATTCCCAAGGACTGGACGTAATATTGGGAATGGATTGGATGGCTAAGTATGAAGGAGTACTAGATTGTGTTAATCGTCTTTGCACTCACAACCGGAAAGAAAATGGATTAAGTTCAAGTCCAACTTTGAACCTAAGGAAGTAAGCTACATTCTCTTAAGGGGTTAGCATGGACGATGTACCAATTGTAAGTGAGTATCGGATGTGTTTCCGGAAGAATTGCCGAGAATGCCACCGGATAGAGATGTGGAGTTTCTGATAGATTTGGTACCAGGTTCTGGACCAATAGCAAAGAGACCATATAAAATGTCATTTGATGAACTGAAAGAGCTCAAGAAGCAACTTGGAGAACAGTTGCAGAAAGGATTTATTCAACCAAGTTCTTCATCTTGGGGAGCCCCGGTTTTGTTCGTAGAGAAGAAAGATAGAAGCCAAAGGTTATGCATAGATTACAGTTCACTCAATGAGGTAACTATCAAGAACAAATACCCTTTTCCTAGAATCAATGACTTGTTTGATCAGCTAGAAGGAGCATGTGTGTTCTCAAAGATTGATCTCCGGTCAGGCTATTTTCAACTCAAGATAAGAGAACAAGACATACCTAAAACAACATTCACCACAAGGTATGGATTGTATGAGTATACTGTGATGCCTTTTGGCTTGCCCAATGCTCCAGCATACTTCATGAATATGATGAACAAGGTGTTCATGGAATTTCTTGACAAGTTTGTTGTCGTTTTCATCGATGACATCTTAGTCTACTCCAAGAGCAAAGAAGAACATGAAGGACACTTGCGTTTGATACTTGAGAAGTTACGGGAGCATAAACTTTATGCCAAATTCAGCAAGTGTGAGTTCTGGTTGGAGGAAGTTGGTTTTCTTGGTCATGTTATGACAAAGGATGGTGTGTGATTGATCCTTCTAAAGCTTGATTGTATGAATGGGAATCTCCTTAGTCCGTGAAAGAAGTTCGTAGTTTCCTTGGCTTAGCGGGTTACTCTGAAGGTTTATTGAGAACTTCTCTAAGGTAGCTAAGCCCATGACTGAATTGTTAAAGAAAGACAAGAAGTTTCCTTGGTCTGAAGGTGGTGAAGTCAGCTTTCAGGAGTTGAAGAAAAGACTTGTGACACCGGTTTTATACATGATTTGGAAAAGGATTTCCAAGTTTATTGTGATGCATCTCATCAAGGTTTGGGTGCTTATGCAAAGACTAAAGTTGTAGCTTATGCCTCGAGACAACTCAAAACTCATGAAGTGAACTATCCTACTCATGACTTAGAGTTGGCCTCTGTCGTCCATGCACTCAAAACATGGAGACATTACCTTTTGGGAAAGCGTTGTGAAGTGTTCACGGATCACAAAAGTTTGAAGTATATCTTCACCCAGAAAGAAATTAATATGAGACAAAGAAGATGGCTAGAACTTATCAAAGACTATGACTTAAGTTTGCAATACCACCCCGGTAAAGCAAATGTTGTAGCAGATGCTCTAAGTCGTAAGGTATTTGTGAATGGCCTTACCAAAGGAGAATTGCCAGATGATTTGTGTACGCAATTCAGAAAACTCAGGTTGGATATTGTGCCTGAAGGACATCTCATGTCATTAGATGTTCAACCCACTTTGTTGGACAAGATCAGAGAAGCCCAGAAGACTGATAAGGAAATTGAAGAGATTAAGGAAAAGATTGGCCAAGGGAAAGCTAAAAGTTTCCATGAAGACGAACAAGGTACTTTATGGCATGGGAAACGTATCTGTGTTCCACAAGATACGGAGTTGCGGAAACTGATTTTGCAGGAAGATTTTGGTGGAATAATCTCAAGAGGGACATCGCCGAACATATTGCTTTGTGTGATGTGTATAGTAGAGTAAAAGCTGAGCATCATAAACCAGCAGGTTTGCTTCAACCACTACCTATTCCTGATTGGAAGTGGGACAAGATTGGTATGGATTTCATTATCGGAATACCAAGGACCAGGTCAGGGTATGATTCCATATGGGTAGTAGTGGATCGCCTAACTAAAGTGGCTCATTTCATACCCGTGAAGACAACCTATACGAGTGCTAAGTTAGCAAAAATCTACATGAGTTGAATTGTATGTCTACATGGTGTACCCAAGAGTATTGTGTCCGATAGGGAACTCAATTCACTTCCCATTTTGGAGACAACTACATGAGTCATTGGGAGCGAGGTTGGAATTCAACCTTTTCATCCTCAAACCGATGGACAACAGAAAGGACTAATCAAATTCTTGAAGACATGTTGAGGGCATGTGCCCTAGACTATGGAGCAAGTTGGGATGAAAGTCCGCTTACATAGAATTTTCTTATAACAACAATTTATCAAGCCCGATTGAGATGGCACCGTTTGAGTTTCTCTATGGAAGAAAGTGTACCACCCCATTATTATGGAATGGTGGGAGAAAGAAGTCTATTCGGGCCAGATCTTATCAAAGAAGCCGAAGAGAAGGTCAAGTTGGTTAAGGACAGGTTGAAGATAGCACAGTCACGATAGAAAAGCTACGCAGATCCTAAGCGTAGAGAAGTCACCTACAAAGTTGGTGATAGAGCTTATCTTAGAGTATCACCACTTCGTGGAGTGAAGAGATTCGGAGTCAAAGGAAAGTTGGCACCAAGATATGTTGGGCCATTCAAGATTCTAAGTCGCAAAGGAGAAGTTGCCTATGAAATTGAATTGCCAGAATCTCTGTCAGCTGTCCATAATGTGTTTCATGTGAGTCAGCTTAATAAATGTCACCTAGAAATGGAAGAAACTTCCTTGAAAGATACTATACCTTTGGAGGAAGTGCAACTAGAAAGTGATCTCACTTATGAAGAGAAACCTATCAAAATTCTTGAGACTGCAGAAAGATTCACAAGGACAAAGACTATCAAGTTTTGCAATGTGCAGAGGAATCATCATTCCGAAGAGGAAGCAACATGGGAAAGAGAAGATGATCTTCGGAAAGACCACCCTCACCTATTTGCTAGCCAATCTGAATCTCGAGGGCGAGATTCACCTTAATGGGGTTAGATTTGTAACATCCCTAAAATCATGATTTCAAAGATTGCATATCATTCATGCATGCATATAGTTTTGACGCCACTTTCAAACTCATTTCAGAAAACAGAGTGCTATCATTTCATGTGAGCAAACTTAAATCAAATGGCCATCCCCATTTGAGAGTTTGAATGTTTTAAACCTAGATTGTTTGTCTCCCTTGTTGAATGGATTGAGTGTGGATCTTGAACCAAACTTTAAAAAATGGAAATGGTTTCAAAAACCATTTTTCAAACATTTGCAATCAAGTGCAAAGTCCCTGTTGTTTTGGTTCTCCAAAAATGACCAAGCCTTTTCAAAGTGGCCACATGGTTTTATGCCTAGAATTGAGACTGTTGCACACTGCAAAAATCCCAAATAGATTTGAATTCAAATGGAGTTTGAATTCATTTGAAAACCATTCCTGAAATTCATTCTGGAAAAAGAAAAGGATTAAAGAAAAGAAAAAGGCCAGGCGCCCCTATTCTAGCCCAACAGCACAACCGGCCCAGTTAGCCCACCCGGCCTCTCTCTCGCTCGCTCGCACGCGCAGACGCACCCACGCGGTCGCTGACACCCAGACCCCACTCCCCCTCTGCTTATTTCGCTGACGCGCGGGCCCCGTCCACGTCATCGTCTTCTTCCCCAAAATCTCGCGCACGAACTCCGCCGCTGCCCGTTGCTGCTTTGATTCCGCGAGGTAAATGGCATTGAATCCCTGGGCGTTTCTTGTCGAGCCTCTGGCTATATAATCCCCACTCTCTCGCGACCATTTCCCCTCAACCAATTCCCCCTCCACGCCACCAGGCTGCCCACAACTCGCTCGACGCCGCCGCTGTTCCGACGACCGCGCCGACGAATTACGGTGAGCTCCGTGTTCCCCTCTGTCCCTGTCTCATGCTATCACGCTCAGCAACTCTTTGCGCATCTACTGACACACCCCGTTTGTTCTCGCATGGTCTGTAAGCCGCAACAACCGGCCGCCGCCGCTCTGCACGAACTCGCGACCTCTCTCGTAAGTACCGCCTTGCCCTCTCATCGTCTGATTAGGATCCCCATCGTCTTGCGTATCTAACGGTGCCTTCCTTTTGACTTAGCGCAACGAGAACCTCGCGTCGGCGACAGCATCGGGCGCATTCGCGAACTCGGCGAAATTCCGGCGACCCCGTCGCCTTGCCCAGCCTCCACCACGTTGAGCAGCCGCCTCGACCTTGCGGTTCTGGTAAGCACATCCTTCCCCGAGCGACATAGAACGCCAACGCCGTAATGTCGCTTGATCGAGAGCCCTTGGATCTAGATCCAACGCTTGGCGTGCATCGTCACTTAGATCCTACGGCTCGCGTGAGTGATCCGGTCTTGACGATGCAGCTAGTAAGGTTAAGACACGTGGCTAGGGTTTGTGTTTAAAAGCGAATTTAAAACAGATTTAGATTCAAATTTGATTAGGCTATAACTTTTGATTCCCACGTTAGATTTTTGCAAATTTTATACCGTTGGGATCAGGAAGACAAGCCCTTCTGTTTATGCAATGTTTTTAGTGAAAAGTTTCTGTTAAAATGACTTTATTTGCAGAAACTTGTTTAAACTATTTTGAGTGTAGAAATTGTTTAGGAATTTGTTTTAGTGCTAAATAAACTTGGTTTGGCAAGATTTTGACTTGTTTATGGTTCAGATTATGCACTTGCTTGGTGGAGTTTTAAAATCATCACTTAGCATTTTTTCATGCATGCATATATATTTTGTTTGTATATGACTTGTATGTGATTGTGGTTATATTCTTTGTGTAGACTTTGGTGCTAGTGATTGTGATTGTGAGTGCTACTCTCCCAACTACCAAGGCAAGTGGTACTTCATGAATATTTCCATCCCTATATTTTGTACAAACATTAGAAATATTTTGCTAAGTCTTGCATGTTACTATTTTTTGCCAAATGCCATGTTGGGAAATCCTAAGTAGATATAGAATTGCTAGGAATTCCTAAGTTAAGTTACTATGCCATGCTTAGCCTAGCTAGTAGCAAACAAGGGTTGGTAAAGTATATACATGCTATGATGAAAAAATTTCTAAGTCTTTTGACTTATGTTTTCTTAATAAAACAACTAAGTCAATGAATCACCTAGGTGGAATGGGACTTGAATGGTGGTTTTGGTTGAGTGGTTACACAAGGCCATGGACATGGTTTACCTTGTGTATCTCACTTGTGGTATGCCACCCAGGCACAAAGGGATTTTAGAGGCCAAGTGTTGAGAAGCTTATAGTGCACCACTTGGCAATATGGTGTCACATCCCAAGATTTTCCCAATCTTGTAATGTGAAAATAAATGAATAAAATAAAACTTTGTTTAATTTTGAGCCGAAGAAACTTTTGAATTCAATTGGAACCTCAAACCCATTTGAATTAAATAAAATCCTAAAGGGATTCCTAAAGATGAACATTTAATAAAGGAAATTAAAATGTTTTGAAACTACTATTTTGGATCCTTTAATAAAAGATTTGGTTTTCAAAAGAAAAGGTGGATTTATAAATAAAGATTATTTTATAAAGCCAAATTAAACCTTGACCAAAACTTTGGGAATTAAAACATTTCATTTTAAATAAAATTAGCAAAGGTTTATTTAAATAAATTAATAAGGATTTAATATCCAACTTTATTTAAATAAAAGATTTTACCAATTTTAATTAAAACATCAAAACCTATTAAATTGTTTTAAATAGGTTTTCCAAGTATTTTATATTCTCTAATAAAACCTACTAAAGTGTTTTGGCTTTATTTTAGATTCAAAATAAATATCTCAAATAAAATAAATCCTATTTGAAATAATAATGAAAGTCTATTATATATAATTATTAATGGACCCTAAAGTAAAAGGTTATTTTGTTTTAAACAAGTTTTCCAAATATTCTTTATTTCCAAATAAACTACTGATTAGTTTTGAAAGTATTTGGATTTCAAATGAAGATTTTATTAAATAAACCAAACCCTATTTTATTAATAAACCATGGTCCAATTTATTTAATTATAAATGGAACCTTTAACAAAATTGGTATTTATTTTAAACAAGCTGCCTAAATATACCTTATTTCAAATACAACCCACTATTTTGGTTTTGGAAATTATATGGATTTAAATAGAGTTTGAAATAAATCAAATCCTAATTTGATTAATTAGCAATGGACAATTATTTAATTAATAATGGACTCTATTATTTAAAAATTATGGATTTTAGATTTAGGTTCAAGCTCTTTGACAGAACCAAGTCAAACTTCCAAAGTTTTGGTGTTGGTTTGAATTGAATTGAAACTTGTTTGTTTGTTTGAAAACCAAAACAGGAAAAATAGAAATAGAAAAAGAAAAGGAATCGAAATGTAAAAAATAATAAAGAGTAAACCAACCCAACCCAGAATTTAAGCCCATCGAAGCCCACTGTTTCCATGCGAACGCTTCCCTCACTCAGAACTTGCCCGCAGAGGATGACAAGTGGACCTCCTTTCCTCTCCTTTTCACTGATCACCGCCCCACGCCCAGCTCACCCTTCTTCCTCGCGTTAACTCGCCACCGTTGCTGCCATTTGATTCTCGATTGAATACGCTTTATTGCAAGATGTCAGCCTTGAGCATGTTGTCTTAATCGCCCACGCTCCCTCCTCCTTTCCCCTCTGTTTCCTCCCCCAAACACGCCTCCAGGCCGTCCCAATTTCTCCTCGAACAGCTCCGTCTCCGACGATCTTCCACCGACGAATATGGCCGAAACACACCACCTCCTGCCTCCCCGAACACACGAGCACGCTCACCGCATCCTGGCGCATCTTACCGTGCCTATCATTCATCCGCGGGTGCCATGTAACCTCGACTTCGACGATGACCTGCAGCACCGCCGTCTGCCTCCTTCTCCGACGAAGCTTCCAGGTAGTAATTGGCCACCCCTTGTCCTTCCAATGATACGTCTGTGATCAGTACACTCGCCCGCATCTAACCCTACCACTCTCTCGCTTTCTGGTGGACTACTGCCGTCCCGTCGACAAAGAAAGTCTGGCGCCACCCTAACTCCGTGAGGAATTCCGCCCAACCCGTCGCCTTCATCAACGGGGCAGGTTGAGCATCCCGTGCCACGACGATCACGGTGAGCCCCTCTCCTCCTTCCTCGCTTCGTAGCATCGACTTACGCCACCGTCGCGCCTCCTCCACTGCACGCCGCCACGCCCATCCTCAGCAAGCCGAGCAATCGTCGATCTTGATCCGGGCTAAGAAAGAAAGTAAGCGAAGGGGTATCGAACGATCTGAGCCGCGCGATGTCAATTAAATCCAACGGCCAGCGTCGCCCGATCCGGCCGAACCGGTATCGTCCAACCAGAGTGTGCCGCGTGTCACTTATTCAGTTTAAAAACAGATTTTAAAACAGAATTATTTGCAAACTTCAAACCTTTGTAAATTTCAAACCACATGTCCAAAAATTTCAAATTTTATATCAGTGGATTCAGGAGAGCAAGCCCTAGCCAGCCATGCCCTTAGTTTAGCAAATAGTATCTGTTAGCTTGTTTGAATTTGCAGAAACATTTGTGTACTTGTTTAGAGTATGAAAATTGTTTAAAAATGATTTTTAGGTTAAAACCTTTGCAAAATGAATTGTTGTGACCTTACTGACCCTAGGAACCAACCCTTGATGTTAAAAATGATTTTGGTAAGATTTAGGTTGGATTACTTGACTTAGTCATTTTCTAGCCAAATAAAAAGAATAGTTTTGTTAAAAATGTGTATGGAAAGAAAAACTTTAAGGAAATAGTTTGGACCAAACTTACTGACCCAAAACACCAAGCTTTGCAATAGCAACTCATTTGGTGAACAACTTAAGAGTTTTGCCTTAATAAAAACATTTTTCACCACATAAAATGATGAATGGAATTAAAAATAGTTTTTGGACAAAACCCTCTTGCTAATGACTTTGCCACTTTGGTAAATGACCAATTTGGATCTTACAAAGTTTAGAAACCCCATAGAGACCCCTTTGCAAAATAAAACTATCTTGTGATGCTCCCATGCATGAATTGGTTTCCATTGTCTTGTGTGTGTGAAATTGTTTGAGTGATTATTGGTTTGGAATGTAAATTGAATTAGTGTTTGCTTGTTTGACTTGTAGTGAAGTGTGAGACTAGCAAGATCAAGGAGTGAACTACCATTCCCTTCCAAAAAGGAAAGTGATGCTTCATACTTTTTGTCCCATTACTTTCACTATGCATTAGTGTTTTTGCTAAGTAAACCTGCATGGATTTTGCTAAGTATGGATCTTGCTATAGGAAAACCTAGTAGATGAATCCTTAGTAGGATTTTCCTAAGTTAAGATTCCTACTACTATCAAGCTTAGCCTAGCTATTAGAAAACATGGGTGGAATATATATTCACACTATGGAAAAATCTTTAAGACTAAGGACTTATGATTTGTTTAATAAAACAACTAAGTTAATGAATCACCTGGGTGGAATGGAAGGATTGGGTTATGTTGAGTGGTTCACAAGGCCATGGACTTGGATTGTGTATCTCACTTGTGGTATGCCACCCAGGAAACAAAGAGATTTGAGATGTCAAATGTTGAGAAGCTTCAAGTGCAACCACTTCGCAATATGGGCTCTGCCATGATCATATAGGTTGCAAGAACTTAGCCAAATGGACAGTGGGTGGTAGTGTTTGATAGGTTGGTACGCGTCCATTTTGGTCTAAGGGAAGGCTTCTGAAAGATTTTGTCTTGGGAAACCAAGTCTTGTGGGTAAAGTGCACCACCTCTGCAGAGTGTAAAACCTAAGTACTTAGCCATGTCCCTGGTAAAGGACAATTTGAGCATCAAGACATGGAAGCAATCAAGAATCTCATCATTCAAATTTCTAAGTTAAAACTTGTGGATTGAACAAGGGTTGTGTGAAATCTTAAATCTTTGATTGGTAGATGCCTTGGAAAGGATCTTCAGTCTTTGATTGAGAAAAAAAATGATTTTGACAAGCAAAAACTTAGTATTTTCAAATGTTAAGGAAAAATCTATTTTGAGCAATGCAAGCCTCAACTCCACTTAGCCAAATGCATAAAGTTGATAGACTCCACAATACTACCTTAGTATCACTTGCCAATACAATTCAAATGTATTGACCCTTTGTATGTAACTTGTATGTTGCAGTTTGATTGATCTTAGTGAAGATTGATTGTTTAGGATTACAAAGTCTACAACCAACATGCTGTGGCACTTTGAAGATGAAGGACCCATGACTATAGTTATTCCGCTGCAATGTAATGTAATAGCCAAATGAGCTATGTATGATGTAATAGAATTATGTTATTCCTGGTTATAAAGTTATAATATGACCTTTTTATCTTGATATTACATCTTAACTGTGGATGCTAGCTATTGATCCAGGGACTAGCATTGTAAAACACAGGAGGACTCTACCTTATTAGGTTGGGACCTCTACATATGGGCTCTGCCTGGATCACATAAGTTGCTAGAACTTAGCCATTTGGACAGTTGGTGGTAGTGGGAATGATAGGTTGGAGAGAGTCCATTTGGTCTAAGGAAAGGCTTCTGAAAGGTCCTGTCTTGGGAAACCAAGTCTGGTGGGGAAAGTGCACAACCTCTGCAGATGGAAAATCTAAGTACTTAGCCAAGTCCATGGCAATGGACAACTTGAGCATCAAGACATGGAAGCTATCAAGAATCTCATCACTCCAACTTCTAAGTAAAAACTTGTGGGTGAACAAGGGTGAAGGACCCCAATGTCTATTGGTGGTTTCTTGGGAAAAGTTTTTGACAAAGAAAAACTTAGTGATTTCAACTAATAGGAAAAACCTATTTTGAGCAAAGCAAGCCAAGCTACACTTAGCCAAAATGCATATAGTATTATAGTCCACTTAAAATTTACTAAGGTATCACTTGCCAATACTATTCCAAAGTATTGACCCACTGTGGCTATAACTTGTGATGTTGCAGGTTACTCCGATGATGATTAGGTGTCATGAGTCTACACTCAACATGCTTGCTTGTGGCACATGAAGATGAAGACTTATGTTTATTTACTTATTCCAAACTCTTGTATTAGGCATGTGGCCTTGAGTTGTAAAAGACTATGTTTTATCTCTGGAATGGATGTAATAAATGACCTTTGTATCTGTGTACTTCATCTTAAACTGTGGATGCTAGCAATGATCCAGGGACTAGCATTGCAATCACAGGGATCCTTTTCCTTTACAAAGGAGGGATCTTACAGATGGTATCAGAGCACTGTGTTGCCTGTAGGATTATGACCCTAGGATTGGAAACCACTAAGGAAAATTTTCAACTACTTCTACACTTGTCTACTCTTCTCGTAAAACTTTTCTAATCTTCTCTATCTCATCTCTATTTGTAGATGAAATCCATCAACGAAGCCGTAAGGAAAGGACCACTCATGACCATGACCTTGGAGTGTGAGACTGAGTTTCCCAAAATTCTCAAGAACCTCATGGTGGCAATGGAAATACATGGTGCAGCTGTGTACAAAGGCTTTCCAGTGATGGGTGAAGGAGTTGAGTACTGGTGGGTGCAACTTCACTTGTACAAAAACAAGGAAGACAACCACAAAGAAACAGGATTCTGCATGTACACCAACACTGTGGTACACACCACATTCTTTGAGTCAGCAAGAGAAGCAGCTTGGAGGACTATCAAAGAACTTAGTGCTAGAGTCAAGTGCAGAATGCTCAACCTTCAAAAAGACTTGATGAAAGAGAAGGAACTTACCCAAGAGTTGGAAGCTACCAACCAAACCTTAAGAGGAGATATTATAGACTTAGTGATGGAATCATGTGAGCAAGATAGGCTGATTGCTTCTAGGAACATTGTGTTAGCCAACAGATCCAATGAGATAGGATTGTAAACGTACTTCGTTAGTTGGACCACCACCTATCACCTTATTTTCCAAAATGATACCTTAAAATAAGATTGGAACTTGGTTGATGTAATGGAATCATGTATGCATGACTTGTGTGATTTTGCTTTCCAAGGATATGTATGTGATGTTATGGCTTTTGTTTATCTTGATTTGTGTTGTTCTAACTTTTCTATCTTATAAATAGATGCCTATTACCATCAACACTGTTGAGGAGTTCCAGGTTACCCGCTTTGGTCCTCGTATCGTTGAGCTTACCACTTTGCTCAATCTCCCTCTTCCCACCATCATGGTGCATCCACTCACCAAGTTCGAGAGGAAGGACCTCTGGGCTTCAAGGTGAACCAACCCGGACGCCAGACAGAGCCTACTACGGAGGCCATCGTCTTCAAGCTTATGCGATGGCGGAGAGAGGCATGGAGGTAGTTATGCAGGACACGATGGGGCGTCTGCTAGGTCGACACTCCGACGAGTTAGAGGCACCCACTTCCACGTCTTCGAAGACGTGATGAGGACGGAGAGTCCATCGACTTGAGGACGACTCGAGGACGCAGCAGCCGATACGTCTGTATCTCCAGGACTTAGAGTCTCTCATTAGGCACGTGGACACGGACAAGACCAATGTCATGCTCAAGAATGACGAGCTCCAGTGCAGCGAGAAGGACAAGCTCTTGGCCAAGCAGACGAGATAGTCAAGGAAATGGAGGCGAAGTTCGAGACCAGGACAGGAAGTTCAAAAGTCGGAGAAGCGTGTCGGAGATAGGAACAAGAAGATCCGGGACATGATCAAGAACTGCGGATCAAGGACTTCGAGCTAGAGCAGCAGCAGACGGTGATATAGAGACTTCGTTCCCAGAAGAGGACTCTCAAGGCCAAGATTGAGTCCTTGACCACTACTATTGAGGAGAACAAGGCCGTGATGGAGAACACAGGTCTTACCTTTGTCGTGGAGGAGATTGATGCCGATGAGTAGACTTGACTACTCGTTTGTCTTTATCATCAAACTTGTTATTTGAGAACTTGTTATTGGACCATCCGACATGTGGATGGCTTGCTACTTGTGTGTTTTACTTTGTGAACTTGTTATCTTGTTGTTGAACTTTTATCTTTGTGTTGCATGCTATGTGTTTGCTTATGTGATGTAATGTGCATGAAAGCATCTATGGGTATCTCATTCTTATCTCTATTTGAACAAACCACGATGCTTCCTCGTCAGCAAAAACCCCAACAACAACAACAACAACAACATCACACCAGAAATGCAACAAATGATGACTGCTCAAACACAGTTGATGCAGATGATGACAACATTCATTCAGAACCAAAACAACAACCACAATAACAATAACAATAATAACAACAACCCTCCGCTTTGATATGCTCACCAGATTTTTGCGATTGAGACTAGCTAAGTTCTCGGGACGATCGATCCCATGGTGGCCAATGATTGGCTACGATCTAAACAAGGACTTAGTAACTGTAATTTGCGGATCTTTGAAAAGGTCGATTCGAAAGACATCTTGGAAGGGCCAGCCGCCACTTGGTGGGACAACTTTTAGATCACTACTCCCATAGATGAGGTGACATGGGCTATATTTGAGGATGGCTTTCGCACTGCTCATATCTCAACAGGAATAATGAGCCTGAAAAAGAAAGAGTTTCAAAATCTGAAGCAGCGCCACCGCAGCGTGGCTGAATACATTGAAGAGTTCAACAATCTGGCGCATTATGCACCAGATGAAGTTGACACGGATGCCAAGAGAAAGGAAAAATTTCTGGAAGGCTTGAATGATGAGCTGAATCTGCAATTGGTTGTGGCATATGTTCCCACTTATCAGTCGCTCTGTGACAAGGCTGCTATATTGGAGAACAAAATGAAGCAAGTCGAGAGTAGAAAGAGAAAGCACTCCGACAAGCACAACTCGTGATCGTCTCACAAACGATCTCACTATGATGACAGTGGAAGCTCAGGATCCCACAAGCATGGGAAATTCAACAAGCACCACAACCACAACCGTCATGACAACAAGCATCATCGCAGTTATGACAATGACAAGTACAAGAACCACAAGAGTGGACATAAGAACCACCACAGTGGTAATGGTAGTGGAAGTGGAAGTCAGCCTGTTAAGAGAGACATCAGTCAGGTTGAATGCTTCAAATGCAAAAAGATGGGACACTATGCAAATGAGTGCCCCGAAAAGAAAGTTGAAGGACTCAAGCCCAATCCTTTCCGGAAAGGACAGTGAACCACAAGGTGTGGAGGAGGGCTATGAGGATCCTGACGATGTTGCTGGTAAGTTCAGACTCAATTCTATTCCAGCATTTGTTCTTTTTGATACTAGAGCATCGCATTCATTCATATCAAAAGCATTTGTTGATAGAAATGGGTTTCCAACTGAAAACATTGGGTGTCCAATAAAAGTTAGTTCTCCGGGTGGAGATATGATAGTAAGTCTTGGATGTCGGGATATAGTAATAGAGTTTGGAAAACATAAATTTCCAGTGAGTCTGATAATCCTAGATTCCCAAGGACTGGACGTAATATTGGGAATGGATTGGATGGCTAAGTATGAAGGAGTACTAGATTGTGTTAATCGTACTGTTGCACTCACAACCCCGGAAAGAAAATGGATTAAGTTCAAGTCCAACTTTGAACCTAAGGGAAGTAAGCTACATTCTCTTAAGGGGTTAGCATGGACAGTGTACCAATTGTAAGTGAGTATCCGGATGTGTTTCCGGAAGAATTGCCAGGAATGCCACCGGATAGAGATGTGGAGTTTCTGATAGATTTGGTACCAGGTTCTGGACCAATAGCAAAGAGACCATATAAAATGTCATTTGATGAACTGAAAGAGCTCAAGAAGCAACTTGGAGAACAGTTGCAGAAAGGATTTATTCAACCAAGTTCTTCATCTTGGGGAGCCCCGGTTTTGTTCGTAGAGAAGAAAGATAGAAGCCAAAGGTTATGCATAGATTACAGTTCACTCAACGAGGTAACTATCAAGAACAAATACCCTTTTCCTAGAATCAATGACTTGTTTGATCAGCTAGAAGGAGCATGTGTGTTCTCAAAGATTGATCTCCGGTCAGGCTATTTTCAACTCAAGATAAGAGAACAAGACATACCTAAAACAACATTCACCACAAGGTATGGATTGTATGAGTATACTGTGATGCCTTTTGGCTTGCCCAATGCTCCAGCATACTTCATGAATATGATGAACAAGGTGTTCATGGAATTTCTTGACAAGTTTGTTGTCGTTTTCATCGATGACATCTTAGTCTACTCCAAGAGCAAAGAAGAACATGAAGGACACTTGCGTTTGATACTTGAGAAGTTACGGGAGCATAAACTTTATGCCAAATTCAGCAAGTGTGAGTTCTGGTTGGAGGAAGTTGGTTTTCTTGGTCATGTTATGACAAAGGATGGTGTAGCAGTTGATCCTTCTAAAGCTTCAGTTGTGACTGAATGGGAATCTCCTTAGTCCGTGAAAGAAGTTCGTAGTTTCCTTGGCTTAGCAGGTTACTACAGAAGGTTTATTGAGAACTTCTCTAAGGTAGCTAAGCCCATGACTGAATTGTTAAAGAAAGACAAGAAGTTTCCTTGGTCTGAAGGTTGTGAAGTCAGCTTTCAGGAGTTGAAGAAAAGACTTGTGACAGCACCAGTTTTATGTCTGCCAGATTTGGAAAAGGATTTCCAAGTTTATTGTGATGCATCTCATCAAGGTTTGGGTGCAGTGCTTATGCAAGACGGTAAAGTTGTAGCTTATGCCTCGAGACAACTCAAAACTCATGAAGTGAACTATCCTACTCATGACTTAGAGTTGGCCTCTGTCGTCCATGCACTCAAAACATGGAGACATTACCTTTTGGGAAAGCGTTGTGAAGTGTTCACGGATCACAAAAGTTTGAAGTATATCTTCACCCAGAAAGAAATTAATATGAGACAAAGAAGATGGCTAGAACTTATCAAAGACTATGACTTAAGTTTGCAATACCACCCCGGTAAAGCAAATGTTGTAGCAGATGCTCTAAGTCGTAAGGTATTTGTGAATGGCCTTACCAAAGGAGAATTGCCAGATGATTTGTGTACGCAATTCAGAAAACTCAGGTTGGATATTGTGCCTGAAGGACATCTCATGTCATTAGATGTTCAACCCACTTTGTTGGACAAGATCAGAGAAGCCCAGAAGACTGATAAGGAAATTGAAGAGATTAAGGAAAAGATTGGCCAAGGGAAAGCTAAAAGTTTCCATGAAGACGAACAAGGTACTTTATGGCATGGGAAACGTATCTGTGTTCCACAAGATACGGAGTTGCGGAAACTGATTTTGCAGGAAGATTTTGGTGGAATAATCTCAAGAGGGACATCGCCGAACATATTGCTTTGTGTGATGTGTATAGTAGAGTAAAAGCTGAGCATCATAAACCAGCAGGTTTGCTTCAACCACTACCTATTCCTGATTGGAAGTGGGACAAGATTGGTATGGATTTCATTATCGGAATACCAAGGACCAGGTCAGGGTATGATTCCATATGGGTAGTAGTGGATCGCCTAACTAAAGTGGCTCATTTCATACCCGTGAAGACAACCTATACGAGTGCTAAGTTAGCAAAAATCTACATGAGTTGAATTGTATGTCTACATGGTGTACCCAAGAGTATTGTGTCTGATAGGGGAACTCAATTCACTTCCCATTTTTGGAGACAACTACATGAGTCATTGGGAACGAGGTTGGAATTCAGCACTGCTTTTCATCCTCAAACCGATGGACAAACAGAAAGGACTAATCAAATTCTTGAAGACATGTTGAGGGCATGTGCCCTAGACTATGGAGCAAGTTGGGATGAAAGTCTGCCTTACGCAGAATTTTCTTATAACAACAGCTATCAAGCCAGCATTGAGATGGCACCGTTTGAGTTTCTCTATGGAAGAAAGTGTACCACCCCATTATTATGGAATGGTGTGGGAGAAAGAAGTCTATTCGGGCCAGATCTTATCAAAGAAGCCGAAGAGAAGGTCAAGTTGGTTAAGGACAGGTTGAAGATAGCACAGTCACGATAGAAAAGCTACGCAGATCCTAAGCGTAGAGAAGTCACCTACAAAGTTGGTGATAGAGCTTATCTTAGAGTATCACCACTTCGTGGAGTGAAGAGATTCGGAGTCAAAGGAAAGTTGGCACCAAGATATGTTGGGCCATTCAAGATTCTAAGTCGCAAAGGAGAAGTTGCCTATGAAATTGAATTGCGAATCTCATCATTTGTCCATAATGTGTTTCATGAGTCGACAATAAATGTCACCTAGAAATGGAAGAAACTTCCTTGAAAGATACTATACCTTTGGAGGAAGTGCAACTAGAAAGTGATCTCACTTATGAAGAGAAACCTATCAAAATTCTTGAGACTGCAGAAAGATTCACAAGGACAAAGACTATCAAGTTTTGCAATGTGCAGAGGAATCATCATTCCGAAGAGGAAGCAACATGGGAAAGAGAAGATGATCTTCGGAAAGACCACCCTCACCTATTTGCTAGCCAATCTGAATCTCGAGGGCGAGATTCACCTTAATGGGGTTAGATTTGTAACATCCCTAAAATCATGATTTCAAAGATTGCATATCATTCATGCATGCATATAGTTTTGAGGCCAATTTCAAACTCATTTTAGAAAACAGAGTGCTATCATTTCATGTGAGCAAACTTAAATCAAATGGCCATCCCCATTTGAGAGTTTGAATGTTTTAAACTTAGATTGTTTGTCTCCCTTGTTGAATGGATTGAGTGTGGATTTTGAACCAAACTTTACAAAATGGAAATGGTTTCAAAAACCATTTTTCAAACATTTGCAATCAAGTGCAAAGTCCATGTTGTTTTGGTTCTCCAAAAATGACCAAGCCTTTTCAAAGTGGCCACATGGTTTTATGCCTAGAATTGAGACTGTTGCACACTGCAAAAATCCCAAATATATTTGAATTCAAATGGAGTTTGAATTCATTTGAAAACTCATTCCTGAAATTCATTACGGAAAAGAAAAGGATTAAAGAAAAGAAAAGGCCAGCGCCTATTCTATCCCAAAGACAACCGGCCCAGTTAGCCCACCGGCCTCTCTCTCGCCTTGCTCGCAGACGCACCCACAGTCGTTGACACCCCCACTCCCTCTGCTTATTTCACGACGCTTGGACCCGTCCACGTCATCGTCTTCTTCCCCAAAATCTCGCACGAACTCCGCCGCTTCCGTTCGCTTTGATTCCGCGAGGTAAATGGCATTGAATCCATGCGTTTCTTGTCGAGCCTCTGGATATATAATCCCCACTCTCGCGACCATTTCCCTCAACCAATTCCCCTCCACGCCACCAGGCTGCCCACAACTCGCTTCGCCGCTGTTCCATGCGCACGACCACGGTGAGCTCCGTGTTCCCCTCTGTCCCTGTCTCATGCTATCACGCTCAGCAACTCTTTGCGCATCTACTGACACACCCCGTTTGTTCTCGCATGGTCTGTAGCTTCGGCAACAACTTCGACCGAGCGCTGCCGCTCTCTGCACGAACTCCGGCGACCTCTCCTCGTAAGTACCAACCGCCCCTTGCCCTCTGTCTGATACGATTAGGATCCCCATCGTCTTGCGTATCTAACGGTGCCTTCCTTTTGACTTAGCGCAACGCAGAACCTCGCCAACGTCGACAGCAGCCGCATCAGACGCATTCGCGAACTCCGGCGAGGAATTCCCGACGACCCCGTGCGCCCCTTGCCCAGCCTCCACCACGTTGAGCTTCGCCTCGACCTTGCGGTTCTGGTAAGCACATCCTTCCCTCCCCGAGCGACATAGAACGCCAACGCCGCTGCTGACAGAGTGCTCGCCGCCGTCGCCGCCACGTAACATGGTCGCTGATCGAGCCTTGGATCTAGATCCAACGCGTGCGATAGAACCACTTAGCGAAGCGTTATGTTTAGATCTGAGCCGTGCATCGTCACTTAGATCCTACGGCTCGCGTGAGTGATCCGGTGCGAAGCGGTACGCGCTAGTAAGGTTAAGACACGTGGCTAGGGTTTGTGTTTAAAACAGAATTTAAAACAGATTTAGATTCAAATTTGATTAGGCTATAACTTTTGATTCCCACGTTAGATTTTTGCAAATTTTATACCGTTGGGATCAGGAAGACAAGCCCTTTCTGTTTATGCAATGTTTTTAGTGAAAAGTTTCTGTTAAAATGACTTTATTTGCAGAAACTTGTTTAAGGCTATTTTGAGTGTAGAAATTGTTTAGGAATTTGTTTTAGTGCTAAATAAACTTGGTTTGGCAAGATTTTGACTTGTTTATGGTTCAGTACTATGCACTTGCTTGGTGGAGTTTTAAAAATCATCACTTAGCATTTTTTTCATGCATGCATATATATTTTTGTTTGTATATGACTTGTATGTGATTGTGGTTATATTCTTTGTGTAGACTTTGGTGCTAGTGATTGTGATTGTGAAGAGTGCTACTCTCCCAACTACCAAGGCAAGTGGTACTTCATGAATATTTCCATCCCTATATTTTGTACAAACATTAGAAATATTTTGCTAAGTCTTGCATGTTACTATTTTTTGCCAAATGCCATGTTGGGAAATCCTAAGTAGATATAGAATTGCTAGGGAATTCCTAAGTTAAGTTACTATGCCATGCTTAGCCTAGCTAGTAGCAAACAAGGGTTGGTAAAGTATATACATGCTATGATGAAAAAATTTCTAAGTCTTTTGACTTATGTTTTCTTAATAAAACAACTAAGTCAATGAATCACCTAGGTGGAATGGGACTTGAATGGTGGTTTTTGGTTGAGTGGTTACACAAGGCCATGGACATGGTTTACCTTGTGTATCTCACTTGTGGTATGCCACCCAGGCACAAAGGGATTTTAGAGGCCAAGTGTTGAGAAGCTTATAGTGCAGCCACTTGGCAATATGGTGTCACATCCCAAGATTTTCCCAATCTTGTAATGTGAAAATAAATGAATAAAATAAAACTTTGTTTAATTTTCAGAGCCAGAAGAAACTTTTTGAATTCAATTGGAACCTCAAACCCATTTGAATTAAATAAAATCCTAAAGGGATTCCTAAAGATGAACATTTAATAAAGGAAATTAAAATGTTTTGAAACTACTATTTTGGATCCTTTAATAAAAGATTTGGTTTTCAAAAGAAAAGGTGGATTTATAAATAAAGATTATTTTATAAAGCCAAATTAAACCTTGACCAAAACTTTGGGAATTAAAAACATTTCATTTTAAATAAAATTAGCAAAGGTTTATTTAAATAAATTAATAAGGATTTAATATCCAACTTTATTTAAATAAAAGATTTTACCAATTTTAATTAAAACATCAAAACCTATTAAATTGTTTTAAATAGGTTTTCCAAGTATTTTATATTCTCTAATAAAACCTACTAAAGTGTTTTGGCTTTATTTTAGATTCAAAATAAATATCTCAAATAAAATAAATCCTATTTGAAATAATAATGAAAGTCTATTATATATAATTATTAATGGACCCTAAAGTAAAAGGTTATTTTGTTTTAAACAAGTTTTCCAAATATTCTTTATTTCCAAATAAACTACTGATTAGTTTTGAAAGTATTTGGATTTCAAATGAAGATTTTATTAAATAAACCAAACCCTATTTTATTAATAAACCATGGTCCAATTTATTTAATTATAAATGGAACCTTTAACAAAATTGGTATTTATTTTAAACAAGCTGCCTAAATATACCTTATTTCAAATACAACCCACTATTTTGGTTTTGGAAATTATATGGATTTAAATAGAGTTTGAAATAAATCAAATCCTAATTTGATTAATTAGCAATGGACAATTATTTAATTAATAATGGACTCTATTATTTAAAAATTATGGATTTTAGATTTAGGTTCAGGCTACTGAACAGAACCAAGTCAAACTTCCAAAGTTTTGGTGTTGGTTTGAATTGAATTGAAACTTGTTTGTTTGTTTGAAAACCAAAACAGGAAAAATAGAAATAGAAAAAGAAAAGGAATCAGAAAACAGAAAAAAATAATAAAGAGTAAACCAACCCAACCCAGCAGCCCACGAAGCCCATCAGAAGCCCACCTGTTTCCATGCCCGAACCGTTTTCCCTCACTCAGGAACTTGCCCGCACAGAGGATGACAAGTGGACCCTCCTTTCCTCTCCTTTTCTCACTGATCGGCACGCATTGACTCACCCTTCTTCCTCCTCGTTAACTCGCCACCACCGTTCGCCATTTGATTCTCGATTGAATACGCTTTATTGCAGCGATGTCTGTCATGTGAGCATGTTGTCTTAATCGCCCACGCTCCCTCCTCCTTTCCCCTCTGTTTCCTCCCCCAAACACGCCTCCAGGCCGTCCCAATTTCTCCTCGAACAGCTCCGTCTCCGACGATCTTCCACCGACGAATACGGCCGAAACACACCACCTCCTGCCTCCCCGAACACACGAGCACGCTCACCGCATCCTGGCGCATCTTACCGTGCCTATCATTCATCCGCGGGTGCCATGTAACCTCGACTTCGACGATGACTGCGGCCGCCGTCTGCCTCCTTCTCCGAAGCTTCCGTAGTAATTGGCCACCCTTGTCCTTCCAATGATAAATACGATCGGTACACTCGCCCGCATCTAACCTACCACTCTCGCTTTACGGTGGACTACAGCCGTCCCGTCGACAAAGCGGAAAGTCTGGCGCCAGCCCTAACTCCGGTGAGGAATTCACCAACCCGTCGCCTTCATCAACCAGGGGCAGGTTGAGCATCCCGTGCCACGGCGATCACGGTGAGCCCCTCTCCTCCTTCCTCGCTTCTCAGAGCATCGACTTCGCCACCGTCTGGCGCTCCTCCACTGCCGCCCGCCGCCGCCCATCCACGGCAAGCAAAGTGAAACCTTGTCGATCTTGATCGATGGCTAAGAAAGAAAGTAAGCGAAGGGGTATCGAACGATCTGAGCAGCGATGTCAATTAAATCAACGCAGCGTCGCCCGATCCGGCGAACGGTATCGTCCAACCAGAGTGTGCCGCGTGTCACTTATTCAGTTTAAAAACAGATTTTAAAACAGAATTATTTGCAAACTTCAAACCTTTGTAAATTTCAAACCACATGTCCAAAAATTTCAAATTTTATATCAGTGGATTCAGGAGAGCAAGCCCTAGCCAGCCATGCCCTTAGTTTAGCAAATAGTATCTGTTAGCTTGTTTGAATTTGCAGAAACATTTGTGTACTTGTTTAGAGTATGAAAATTGTTTAAAAATGATTTTTAGGTTAAAACCTTTGCAAAATGAATTGTTGTGACCTTACTGACCCTAGGAACCAACCCTTGATGTTAAAAATGATTTTGGTAAGATTTAGGTTGGATTACTTGACTTAGTCATTTTCTAGCCAAATAAAAAGAATAGTTTTTGTTATAAAAATGTGTATGGAAAGAAAAACTTTAAGGAAATAGTTTGGACCAAACTTACTGACCCAAAAACACCAAGCTTTGCAATAGCAACTCATTTGGTGAACAACTTAAGAGTTTTGCCTTAATAAAAACATTTTTCACCACATAAAATGATGAATGGAATTAAAAATAGTTTTTGGACAAAACCCTCTTGCTAATGACTTTGCCACTTTGGTAAATGACCAATTTGGATCTTACAAAGTTTAGAAACCCCATAGAGACCCCTTTGCAAAATAAAACTATCTTGTGATGCTCCCATGCATGAATTGGTTTCCATTGTCTTGTGTGTGTGAAATTGTTTGAGTGATTATTGGTTTGGAATGTAAATTGAATTAGTGTTTGCTTGTTTGACTTGTAGTGAAGTGTGAGACTAGCAAGATCAAGGAGTGAACTACCATTCCCTTCCAAAAAGGAAAGTGATGCTTCATACTTTTTGTCCCATTACTTTCACTATGCATTAGTGTTTTTGCTAAGTAAACCTGCATGGATTTTGCTAAGTATGGATCTTGCTATAGGAAAACCTAGTAGATGAATCCTTAGTAGGATTTTCCTAAGTTAAGATTCCTACTACTATCAAGCTTAGCCTAGCTATTAGAAAACATGGGTGGAATATATATTCACACTATGGAAAAATCTTTAAGACTAAGGACTTATGATTTGTTTAATAAAACAACTAAGTTAATGAATCACCTGGGTGGAATGGAAGGATTGGGTTATGTTGAGTGGTTCACAAGGCCATGGACTTGGATTGTGTATCTCACTTGTGGTATGCCACCCAGGAAACAAAGAGATTTGAGATGTCAAATGTTGAGAAGCTTCAAGTGCAACCACTTCGCAATATGGGCTCTGCCATGATCATATAGGTTGCAAGAACTTAGCCAAATGGACAGTGGGTGGTAGTGTTTGATAGGTTGATGCAGCGTCCATTTTGGTCTAAGGAAGGCTTCGAAAGATTTTGTCTTGGGAAACCAAGTCTTGTGGGTAAAGTGCACCACCTCTGCAGAGTGTAAAACCTAAGTACTTAGCCATGTCCCTGGTAAAGGACAATTTGAGCATCAAGACATGGAAGCAATCAAGAATCTCATCATTCAAATTTCTAAGTTAAAACTTGTGGATTGAACAAGGGTTGTGTGAAATCTTAAATCTTTGATTGGTAGATGCCTTGGAAAGGATCTTCAGTCTTTGATTGAGAAAAAAAATGATTTTGACAAGCAAAAACTTAGTATTTTCAAATGTTAAGGAAAAATCTATTTTGAGCAATGCAAGCCTCAACTCCACTTAGCCAAATGCATAAAGTTGATAGACTCCACAATACTACCTTAGTATCACTTGCCAATACAATTCAAATGTATTGACCCTTTGTGGCTGTAACTTGTATGTTGCAGGTTTGATTGATCTTAGTGAAGATTGATTGTTTAGGATTACAAAGTCTACAACCAACATCTGCCTGTGGCACTTTGAAGATGAAGGACCCATGACTATAGTTATTCCGCTGCAATGTAATGTAATAGCCAAATGAGCTATGTATGATGTAATAGAATTATGTTATTCCTGGTTATAAAGTTATAATATGACCTTTTTATCTTGATATTACATCTTAACTGTGGATGCTAGCTATTGATCCAGGGACTAGCATTGTAAAACACAGGAGGACTCTACCTTATTAGGTTGGGACCTCTACATATGGGCTCTGCCTGGATCACATAAGTTGCTAGAACTTAGCCATTTGGACAGTTGGTGGTAGTGGGAATGATAGGTTGGAGAGAGTCCATTTGGTCTAAGGAAAGGCTTCTGAAAGGTCCTGTCTTGGGAAACCAAGTCTGGTGGGGAAAGTGCACAACCTCTGCAGATGGAAAATCTAAGTACTTAGCCAAGTCCATGGCAATGGACAACTTGAGCATCAAGACATGGAAGCTATCAAGAATCTCATCACTCCAACTTCTAAGTAAAAACTTGTGGGTGAACAAGGGTGAAGGACCCCAATGTCTATTGGTGGTTTCTTGGGAAAAGTTTTGACAAAGAAAAACTTAGTGATTTCAACTAATAGGAAAAACCTATTTTGAGCAAAGCAAGCCAAGCTACACTTAGCCAAAATGCATATAGTATTATAGTCCACTTAAAATTTACTAAGGTATCACTTGCCAATACTATTCCAAAGTATTGACCCACTGTGGCTGTAACTTGTGATGTTGCAGGTTACTCCGATGATGATTAGGTGTCATGAGTCTACACTCAACATGCTTGCCTGTGGCACATGAAGATGAAGACTTATGTTTATTTACTTATTCCAAACTCTTGTATTAGGCATGTGGCCTTGAGTTGTAAAAGACTATGTTTTATCTCTGGAATGGATGTAATAAATGAACTTTGTATATGTGTACTTCATCTTAAACTGTGGATGCTAGCAATGATCCAGGGACTAGCATTGCAATCACAGGGATCCTTTTCCTTTACAAAGGAGGGATCTTACAAAACAATTGGGTTATCTCCCAAGAAGTACTTTTCTTTAACGCCTTTAAGTTAGGCATGATAGTTTGAGAATATGCTCACATAAGAAATATGAATTGAAGTAAAAGAGAGCATCAAGAAGCAAATTCAAAACACATTTAAGTATAACCCACTACCTATGCATAGGAATCTTGTACGCAAATAAATTCACAAAGAACAAAGTGACAAGCATAGGAAGAGAAAACAAGAGTAACCTCAAAACTTTCAGCACAAAGAGAGGTGTGTCAGTACCATGAAAACTTTTACAACCATATTTTCCTCTCTCATAATAATTTTTAGTAGACTCATAAATAAACTCAACAATATAATATCACATAAAGCATGCTTTTCATGATCTACAAACACATAATTTTTATTAAGCTCACAAATAGTGGGATTAAAACCTTCAAACCCAATTTTAACAATTTTGTGACAAGATGACTGATCATTCAATATAGGACCATCATGTAGAGCTTTATCATAAACATTTTCTAAGAAAAACTCTTTAGTACCATGCATTTCGAAGTTAGGCACGAATAAAGGATCATCATAGATAACAAGAGCATAATTATTATCACAAATTTTACCCATAGTAGATATTTCAACATAATCCATAGGAACATAACATTCATCCTCCTTTGGTAAGCATGGGGGACAATCAAGTAATGTGAGGGATAAAGAGTTACTCTCATTAGAAGGTAGGCATGGGTGTAGGGTTCGCAGCATAGAAAACAAAATTTTTCCTACGATGTGAACTATATACCAAGATCTATCTACTAGATACAAACAACGGGCGGATGTATATCCGTAGAGAACATACCCTTGAAGACCGACAAAGCTTAACGAGTTCAACTCGTGGTTGATGTAGACGATCTCTTGCCGATCTCAAGATCGAGAGGAAGTCCTAAGCGCCGCAGCGCATCCGTTGCACACACACGTTCGAGGCACCGAGCAACCTCCGCCTCCTCACTCCAACGATGCAGCGGAAGCACAACTCTTTCTTGCCGAATAGCCACCGGGAACATGTATCTCGCTAATCCGAGACCATGGGGATAAATTCTAGAGGGGGAGAGAGATCCTTCACGAGGAGGTGTGAGAGACAAGTGAGGAGGGGCTCCTTTTATAGGAGGAGGGAACCCCAAGGGGTGGCGGCGCATGGGCCCCTTGCCTCCCTCTTCATGTGGGTGGACACTCCACTCACAAATCTCCTTTAAATTCCCTCCACTCAAAAGTCCACTCAAATTCCCATTAAATTTCCACCAAATTTAATGCAAACTCTCATTAAATAAAACTCTTTTATTTTATTCAGAATTTTGTCAATTACTTTAATGACAAACATTCACAAATAACCCCTTGCTAGAATTCTATTTCACATGCATAACCACTTTATGCAATTTCACCCGAAAACCTGTTTCGGTATCTAGTGAAATAAATTCCTGCGCTTGTTCATTCTTTCGGGATGAAACCTTTGCTCCAATTGAATGTCGGTGTATCTTAAGTGTGTCACCCTACGGTTCGTGAATAATGTGGACATGATCGAGACCCCTCTCGGATCAATAATCAGAAGCGAGATCTGGAGACCCATATTGAATCCCACACATTCAACGATGACTTTCTTGTGATCGTCGGAACCTTTTACGCTAGTATCTTAATCCCTTTGTTTCACGATATATTACATGTCCGAGATTCGATCATCGGTATCTCCATACCTAGTTTGATCTCGTTACCGACATGCACTCTTTTCTCGTTCCTGTGATATAACATTCTAGTGATCAAATCACTTGCTTGCAAGCTAATCAATGTGATATCACCGAGAGGGCCCAGAGTATATCTATCCGTCATCGGGATGAACAAATTCCACTCTCGATCCATGAGCCTCAACATAACACTTTATTAGTTTTGAATCCATCTTTATAATCACCCTGTTACGGTGTGATGTTTGATGTTATCAAGAAACTCTTCTGGTGTTAGTGATTGACATGATCTCATGGTCTAAGGATTAGGTCACTTCGTAAGTTGTTATAGCAATATAAAATCAATGACTTTGATCGTAATGCTATACTTCGGATGAATGTTCATCACACCATTACACTAATGTTGTGATCCCGTTATTAACAACATCCAATGTCCATGATCAGGAAACCTTGATCATCTTGTTAATCAACGAGCTAGTTTATGAGAGAGGCATAACTAGGAACTTTCTGTTTGTTTATTAAACACACATGTATTAACGTTTTCGTATCAATACAATTATATCATGCAAAATAAACATCTATCATATACTTGGAATACACATAATAAACACTTTATTATTGCCTCTCAGGGCATATTCCCTTCAGTCTCCCACTTGCACTAGAGACAATAATCTAGTTACATAGTGATAAATCTAACACCCATTGAGTTCTGGTGTTGATCATGTTTTGCTCTAGGAGAGTTTTAGTCAACGGATCGCTACATTGAGATCCGTATGTACTTCTAAATCTTTATATCTCCATCCTTGACATGCTCGCGGATGGAGTGAAACCGCTTAATATGCTTGGAATGCTTGTGAGACCTTGGCTCTTTGGCATTGGCAATGGCACCATTGTTGTCACAATAGATCACCATTGGGTCCAATGCGTTTTCCACCACTCCTAGTTCGGATATGAACTCCTTCATCAAAGCGCTTCTGAGCTTCAAGCGACAACATATTCGCCTCCGTTGTTGATCCGCTACCACAGGTTGTTTGGAGCTCCTCCAACTAACCGCTCCGCCATTCATGAGAAATACGTATCCGGATTGAGACTTAGAGTCATCCGGATCGGTGTCAAAGCTAGCGTCGACATAACACTTAGCGACGAGCTCTTCTTCACCTCCGTATACAAGAAACATATCCTTAGTTCTTCGTAAGTACTTAAGGATATTCTTGACCGCTATCCAGTGTTCCGAACCTGGATACGATTGGTACCTACTAGTCAAACTAATAGCATGTGCCACATCCGGTCTTGTACATAGCATGGCGTACATTATAGAGCCTATGGCTGAAGCATAGGGGACTTTGTCCATTATCTCTCTTTCTTCCGCCGAAGCCGGACTTTGAGTCTTACTCAATGTCTTTCCTTGCAACATAGGTAAGAACCCCTTCTTACTTCCGTCCATTTTGAACTTCTTTAAAATCTTATAAAGGTATGTACTTTGCGATAGCCCTATTAGGCGCCTAGATCTATCTCTATAGATCTTTATGCCTAATATGTATGACGCTTCACCTAGGTCCTTCATTGAAAATTTGCTATTTAGATAACTTTTAACACTATTTAAAAGATCTATTATCATTTCCGATCAATAATATGTCATCCACATATAATATCAGAAATGCCACATTGCTCCCACTCACTTTCTTTAAAATACAAGCTTCTCCATAAGTTTGGACAAATCCAAACTCTTTGATCACCTCATCAAAGCGGAGATTCCAGCTTCGTGATGCTTGCTTCAATCCATAGATGGATCGCTGAAGCTTGCACACCTTGTTAGCATCCTTAGGATCGAAAAAACCCTTTGGTTGTATCATATACAACTCTTCTTCAATATTACCATTGAGAAGCAATTGATAACATAATCCTAACTGACATTAGCATCGCTACGGGAGAGAAAGTCTCATCGTAGTCAACTCCTTGAATTTGTCGAAACCCCTTTGCGACAAGTCGAGCTTTATAGACGGTCACATTACCATCAGCATCAGTTTTCCTTTTGAAAATCCATTTGTTCTCCACGGCCTTTCGGTCATGAGGTAATTCCACCAAGTTCCAAAATTGATTTTCATACATGGATTCCATCTCGGATTTGTTGGAGATATGCCCTAGAGGCAATAATAAATGTAGTTATTATTATATCTTTGTGTTTATGATAAATGTTTATATTCATGCTATAATAGTATTAACAAGGAAACATTAATACTTGTGTGATTTGTAAACTTAATTTGAAGTCCCTAGTATAGCCTCTATACTTCACTAGCTTGTTGGTTGATTAAATGATTGTGGTTTCCATATCATGAACATTGAGATGTTATCAACAACAAGATCATATCGTTAGGAGAATTATATGGTGGACATACTCCTATTGATAAGCGTAGCATAAAGATCAAGTCATTTCAATAGTTCAATTGCTATATGCTTTCTGATACATAGTAACCTAATTCCTTCTACCATGAGATCATGCATATCACCTTTACCGGATGGATGCTTTGATGACCTCAAACACCACACCGTAACTGGGTGGCTATAAAGGTGGCATTAAGTGTTCGGAAAGTATTGGTTGAAACACATGGATCAAGAGTGGGATTTGTCCATCCACATGACGGATAGATATACTCTGGGCCCTCTCGGTGGAATGTCATCCAATTGGCTTGCAAGCATGTGACTTGGTCACAAGGGATCACATATCACGGGAACGAGAAAAGATTACTTATCTGTAACGAGGTTGAACTAGGTATGCGGAGATACCGACGATCATAACCTCGGATAAGTAAACTATCGTGAGACAAAGGGAAATTGGTATCGTATGTAAGTGGTTCATTCGATCGCAAAGTAATCGTAGAAATATTTGGGAGCCATAGGAATTTCCAGATTCCTCTATTGGTTATTGTTCGGAGAAGTGTCTCGATCATGTCCGCATAATTCACGAACCGTAGGGAGACACACTTAAGGATTCGACGTTGTTTTGAGTAGTTATGGTATTATGAGAAAGAGACGAATGTTGTTCGGAGTCTCGGATGGGATCCGGGATATCACGAGGTGATCCAGAATGGTCCGGAGAATAAGATTCATATAAGGAAAGTCCCGTTTCGGAGTTCGGGAATGATTACGGTGCTTTCATAGGGAATGTTCTAGAAGGTTCGGATTGTCCGGCACTCAGGGAGGTACATGAGTGTGTCATTGAATGATTGCATCATGTACTAAGTGTTCTTGCTGTTCCAAAACATGAAAGTCAAATTTCCAGT
Source organism: Avena longiglumis (assembly GCA_030063025.1). Taxonomy (NCBI): domain Eukaryota; kingdom Viridiplantae; phylum Streptophyta; class Magnoliopsida; order Poales; family Poaceae; genus Avena; species Avena longiglumis. The sequence goes on along the minus strand of CP125978.1, from coordinate 142,564,047 downwards.
TTGAAAGTCAAAGCGGCTAAAACAGAAAGCTGTGGGAAGCAGAAGCTGGGGAAACAAGCAAGAGGAGTTGGAACCAACTTGGTGGAGGTCCCACTCCTCAGCCGGCACCAGCCCTAGGGCGAGTTGGGGAGGGACTCCTCCCTCCTGGCGCCTAGCCCCTCCACCCATAAAAGGGCGGGGCTCCTCCTTGAGACACACAAGTTTCCACCTCTAATCTCGGTTTAGAGCCGTTTGGTTTAGAGCTTCTAATTGCTTTAGCCTGCGGTTTAGAGCCTTCTAATTGGTGTGTCTAATCTCTAGACCACTAATAGCCCTCTCTCATAATCCACCATACTCGCTCGGCTTAAGGCTGCCTGGGATTTCCCTCTACTTAGGTACCACGCCGTTGTCTTTTGGAATCGCGAGAGAGTGCTACAACCTGCTTTTCTTTGGAACAAGGAGAGGAAGGTCTTCGTCAGTACCGAGCGTGTGACCGATTGAGCGCTGCGGAGCATGGCCGGAAGGATCGTTTACGATCTTGAGATCGGAAGAATCGACTACATCACCCGAGAATCTGCTCTCGTTAAACACTTTGGAATCTTCGAGGGTAAGTTATTCCATCGACTCGTTGCTACAATCTAGTAGATAGATCTTGGCTTGTTTGTTTGTATGCGATAGAAAATTTTTGTTTTCCATGCTACGAACCCCTACAGTGGTATCAGAGCCGTGTCTATATGTAGATCTGTTGCATGAGTAGAACACAATGGTCATTGTGGGCGTTGATGCTTTTATTGTCGATTGCTTTTTGTGTACTTTGCATCTTGCGGTATGTTGGGATGAAGCGGCCCGGGCTAACCTTACATGACATCGTTCATGAGACTTGCTCCACGCTTGACATGCAACTTGTATTGCATAAGTGGCTTTGCGGGTGCCTGTTTCTCCTAGCATAGTTAAGATCCAATTTACAACAGGTAATCAACAATGCTAGTATCAATGTTGTGTTTGTTGTTCGTAAGTTAGAACGACACTTATTGAAAGCCCCAAACCACGTAAAATATGCAAAGAAAGTAGAAGCGTCTAACTTTGTTTTGCAGGGGTGTGCAGTGATGTGATATGGCCATGATTGTGATTATATTTGATGTATGCAATGTTCCTTATTGTAAGTTGGCAACGGCGAAATATATGGTTGTCTTTAATTTATGTTAAGACCAGCGTGTCTATTCAAAATAGTTGTAATAGTTGAAGCGGTGGGCGACAACCATGGTGAAGCGTCATTGACCTTGATGCAATGCGGTGATGATGGAGATCATGTTCGTGTTTGAAGATGGAGATCGTAAGCACAAAGAAGAAAGGCCATATCATATCACATATTATGAATTGCATGTGATGTTAATCCTTTATGCATCTTGTATTGCTTAGTAGACGACGGTAGCATTATAAGATGATCCCTCATGCACATGAATTTCAAATCATAAAGTGTTCGCCCTTAGTTAGCACCGTTGCTAAAGCTTGTTGTTTCGAAGCACCACGTGATGATCAGGTGTGTTAGATTCTGCAAGTGTATACAACGTGAGCAAGCCAGATTTGCTCATGCAGAAACTAAGGTTTGATCTTGACGAGCCTAGCATGTACAGACATGGTCTCGGAACATGGATTACCAAAAGGTAAAGCATGAATCGTATAGTAGATATGATGAACATGATGATTGTTCTCCATTGAAACTATATCAACTCTCGTGATGATCGGTGTTGATGTAGTGGATTTGGTTCGTGTGATCACTAAAACAATGTGAGGGATGTTGTTTTGAGTGGGAGTTCACCTAGTTTAATTTCATTAATTAATTTGAACTCAATTTGTCATAAACTTAGTCTAAACTATTGCAAATATATTTGTAGATCAATGGCAGCCTACCATCAATTTTAATGCGTTCCTAGAAAGAAAAGTTGAAAACAATGGAAGCAACTTGTGGATTGGTTCCGCAATTTGAGGATTGTCCTCACAGCTGGTAATTTGACCTATGTCTTTGGATGCACTTGGGTGACCCACCTGCAGCTGATGCTTCCGATGAAGTAAAGAATGTGTACCTCGCTCGGAAGAATCAGTACTCCATAGTTCAGTGTGCTATCTTGTATGGTTTAGAATCGGAGCTTCAGAAAAGGTTTGAAGAGTCAGACCCATATGATATTGTCGAGGATCTCAAATTGATTTTTGAGACTCATGCGGCAATTGAGAGCTATGAGGCTTCTGAAAAGTTCTTTAAGTGCAAGATGGAAGAGGCAGCTCAAGTCGGTGAGCATGTGCTTAAGATGTCCAGGCACGCAAACAAACTTCAAAGCTTGGGTATAGTGATTCCTAATGCTTTGGGGATTTACGCGTCCTCGATCACGCCACCAAGTTACAGAACTTTGTGATGAACTACAACATGCGAACATGAACAAAGAGTTGCAGAACTGTTTGCTATGTTAAAGTCTGCGAAGTGGAGATCAAGAAAGAGCACCAAGTGTTGATGGTCAATAAGACCACCAAACTCAAGAAAGGCAAGTCTAAGCAAAGGGACACTTCAAGAAGGGTGGTAAGAAAGTTACCGCCGACGAAGAAAACTAAGGCTGGACCAAAGCCCTGAAAGTGCTTTTCGCAAGGGAGAAGGTCCTTTGGAAGCGGAATTGCCCAAAGTACTTGGCGGATCTGAAGAACGGCAACATCAAGAAGAAAGGTATATCGATATACATGTTATTGATGTGTATCTCACTAGTACTCGTAGTAGTGCACAGGTATTTGATCTTGGTTCGGTTGCTCATATTTGTAACTCGAAGCAGGTCTTTGCGAATAAGCGGAAGCTAGCGAAGAACGAGGTGATGATGCGGCGTGGGAAGCGGATCAAAGGTTGATGTGATCGCGGTCGCACGCTACCTCTTCATCTACCATCGGGATTAGTTTTATACTTAAATAATTGTTATTTAGTGCTGCGTTGAGCATGAACATTATATCGGGATCTTGTTTATTGCGAGGCGGTTACTTGTTTAAGTCGAGAATAATGGTTGTTCGATTTATATGAGTAATATGTTTTACGCATGCACCTTTGATAGATGGTCTATTCTTATTGAATCTCGATAGTGGAAATACACATATCAACAATATTGAGGCTAAGCGTTTGAAATCAGCGATAATTCGACCTATATGTGGCTTTGTCGTCTTGGTCACATTGGAGTGAAGCGTATGAAGAAACTCCATTCGATGGACTTCTTGAATCACTTGATTTTGAATCACTTGAAATGCGAAGCATGTCGATGGGAAAAATGACTAAGACTCCATTTTACGGTATGATGGAGCGAGCTACGGACTTATTGGAAATCATACATACCGATGTGTGTGGTCCAATGAGTGTAGCATCGCTGATGGTTATCGTTATGTTCTTACCTTCACAGATGACTTGAGTAGATATGGGTATATCTATTTCATGAAACATAAGTCCGAAACTTTCGAGAAGTTTAAGGAGTTTCAAAGTGAGGTAGAGAATCAACGTAACAAGAAGATTAAATTTCTACGTTACGATCGTGGAGGTGAATATCTAAGTTACGAGTTTGGCGAGCATTTAAAGAAGTCGGAATACTTTCACAATTGACACCGCCGGGAACACCACAGTAATGGTGTGTCCGAACGTCGTGTCGAACTCTCTTAGATATGGTTCGTTCTATGATGTCACTTACAGATTTACCGCTATCATTTTGGGGTTATGCATTAGAAAGCCGCATTCACTTTAAATAGGGCACCGTCTAAATCCGTTGAAACGACACCGTATGAATTGTGGTTTGGCAAGAAACCTAAATTTTCGTTCCTTAAAGTTTGGGGATCTGAAGCCTATGTAAAGAAGTTCTGACGGACAAGCTTGAACCCAAAGCGGAAAATGCGTCCTCAGAGGATACCCGAAGGAAACTATTGGGTATACCTTCTATCATAGAGCCGAAGGCAAAATATTCGTTGCCAAGAATGGATCCTTTATAGAGAAGGAATTTCTCTCGAAAGAAGTGGTGGAAGGAAAGTAGAAATCGGAGTTTGTCGAACCTTCTCTCGAAATTGCGAGTAGCGCGACCGGAAGAAGTTCTGTGGTGCCTACACCAATTAGAGAGGAAGCTAATGATGATCATGAAACTTGGTTGAAGTTGCTCTGAGCCTCGGAGGTCAACGAGAACTCGTACCACTCCAGATTGGTATGATTCCGTTATGAGTGTCATGTTGGTGGATAACACCGATGACCCCGAGACATATGAGGAAGCGATGATGAGCCCAGATTCCAATAAATGGCAAGAAGCCATGAAATCCGAGATTGGATCCATGTACGAAAACCAAGTATGGACTGTGGTGGACTTACCGGATGGCCGGAAGGCTGTCGAGAACAAATGGATTTTCAAGAAGAAAGCAGATCTTGATGGTAATGTTCTTGTCTATAAAGCTCGACTTGTGGCAAAAGGGTTTCGACAAATTCAAGGAGTTGACTACGATAAGACTTTCTCACGATGGCAAGCTAAAGTCTATGAGGATTATGTTAGCAATCGCTGCATATTATGATTATGAGATATGGCAGATGGATGTCAAAACAGCATTCCTCAATGGATATATTGATGAAGAGTTGTATATGATGCAACCCAAAGGTTTTGTCGATCCTAAAGATGCTAACAAGGTATGCAAACTTCAACGGTCCATCTATGGATTGAAGCAAGCATCCCGAAGTTGGAATCAACGTTTTGATAAGGTAATCAAAAGTTTTGGTTTTATACAAACTTATGGAGAAGCTTGTATTTACAAGAAAGTGAGTGGGATCTCTATAGCATTCTTAATACTATATGTGGATGACATATTGTTGATTGGGAAAGATTTATAGAGATAGATCGAAACGCCAAATATCATTGTCACAGAGTACATATTTGGACAAAGTTCTAAAGAAGTTTGGAATGGAAGAAAGCAAGAAAGGGTTCTTGCCCATGTTGCCCAATACGACCTTGAGTAAAACTCAAAGTCCAACATCGGCGTAAGATAGAAAGGATGAGTAAGACTCCTATGCCTCAGCCATAGGATCTCTAATGTATGCCATGCTATGTACTAGACCCGACATTGCATATCTTTGTTAGTTTAACTAGCAGATATCAAAGTGATCGAGTGGATCATTGGACAATGATCAAAAACATCCTTAAGTACTTGAGAAGAACTAAGGATATGGTTCTTTCTTATGGAGGTGATGAGCTCGTTGTTAATGGTTACACCGATGCTAGTTGGAACACCGATCCGGATGATTCTAAATCACAATCTGGATCGTATTTATTTTGAATGGTGCGGCGATTTGGAGGAGTGCAAAGCAAAGCGTTGTGGCAAGATCTTCAACTGAATCGAATACATGGTCGCTTTGAGGCTTCACAAGAAGCGATATGGATGAAAGAGTTCATTACAGCTGGGTGTGGTTCCAAGTCGTTGGACCCAATGTCTATCTACTATGATAACATGGGCGCCATAGCCATGCGCAAGAACCAAGGTCACACAAGAAGTCAAGATATCAAGCTGCGTTTTCACGCTATTCAAGAACATATCCATGATGGGGATATAAAGATTTGCAAAGTACACAGATCTGAATGTGGCGGATCCGTTGACTAAACCTCTCCCGAGGGCAAAACATGACCAACACCAACTGCCATGGGTGTTCGATATTACCATGTAATCTAGATTAGATGACTCTAGTGCAAGTGGGAGACTGTTGGAGATATGCCCTAGAGGCAATAATAAATGTAGTTATTATTATATCTTTGTGTTTATGATAAATGTTTATATTCATGCTATAATAGTATTAACAAGGAAACATTAATACTTGTGTGATTTGTAAACTTAATTTGAAGTCCCTAGTATAGCCTCTATACTTCACTAGCTTGTTGGTTGATTAAATGATTGTGGTTTCCATATCATGAACATTGAGATGTTATCAACAACAAGATCATATCGTTAGGAGAATGATATGGTGGACATACTCCTATTGATAAGCGTAGCATAAAGATCAAGTCATTTCAATAGTTCAATTGCTATATGCTTTCTGATACATAGTAACCTAATTCCTTCGACCATGGGATCATGCATATCACCTTTACCGGATGGATGCTTTGATGACATCAAACACCACACCGTAACTGGGTGGCTATAAAGGTGACATTAAGTGTTCGGAAAGTATTGGTTGAAACACATGGATCAAGAGTGGGATTTGTCCATCCACATGACGGATAGATATACTCTGGGCCCTCTCGGTGGAATGTCATCCAATTGGCTTGCAAGCATGTGACTTGGTCACAAGGGATCACATATCACGGGAACGAGAAAAGAGTATTTATCTGTAACGAGGTTGAACTAGGTATGCGGAGATACCGACGATCATAACCTCGGATAAGTAAACTATCGTGAGACAAAGGGAAATTGGTATCGTATGTAAGTGGTTCATTCGATCGCAAAGTAATCATAGAAATATGTGGGAGCCATATGAATTTCCAGATTCCTCTATTGGTTATTGTTCGGAGAAGTGTCTCGATCATGTCCGCATAATTCATGAACCGTAGGGAGACACACTTAAGGATTCGACGTTGTTTTGAGTAGTTATGGTATTATGAGAAAGAGACCGAATGTTGTTCGGAGTCTCGGATGGGATCCGGGATATAACGAGGTGATCCGGAATGGTCCGGAGAATAAGATTCATATAAGGAAAGTCCCGTTTCGGAGTTCGGGAATGATTCCGGTGTTTTCATCGGGAATGTTCTAGAAGGTTCCGGATTGTCCGGCACTCCAGGGGGAAGGTACATGAGTGTGTCATTGAATGATTGCATCATGTACTAAGTGTTCTTGCTTTTCCAAAAACATGAAAGTCAAATTGCCAGTTTGAAAGTCAAACGGCTAAAACAGGAAACTGTGGGAAACAGGAAACTGTGGGAAACAAGCAAGAGGAGTTGGAACCAACTTGGAGGAGGAGTCCCACTCCGGGCCGCCCAGCCCTAGGCCGAGTTGGGGAGGGACTCCCTCCCCTGGCGCGCCTAGCCCCTCCACCCATAAAAGGAGGGGCAGGGCTCCTCCTTGAGACACACAAGTTTCCACCTCTAATCTCAAGTTTAGAGCCGTTTGGTTTAGAGCTTCTAATTGCTTTAGCCTGCGGTTTAGAGCCTTCTAATTGGTGTGTCTAATCTCTAGACCACTAATAGCCCTCTCTCATAATCCACCATACTCGCTCCGGCTTAAGGCGAAGCCTCTGGGATTTCCTCTACTTAGGTACCACGCAGTCTTGCCGGAATCGCGAGGAGAGTGCTACAACCTCCGCTTCCTGCTGGAACAAGGGAGAGCAAGGTCTTCGTCGAGTACCGAACGTGTGACCAAGCTGAAGCGCCGCTTTAACGCAGCCTGGAAGGATCGTCCACACGATCTTGAGATCGGAAAGAGTACATCACCCACGAGAATCCGCTCTCGTTAAACACTTTGGAATCTTCGAGGGTAAGTTATTCCATCGACTCGTTGCTACAATCTAGTAGATAGATCTTGGCTTGTTTGTTTGTATGCGATAGAAAATTTTTGTTTTCCATGCTACGAACCCCTACAGGATTTCACGGCTTCTAACCATTTATTGGAATCCGGGCTCATCATCGCTTATTCATACGTCGCAGGGTCTTCATTTTCATCAACCATGAAATTCATGACAGGATTTCCGTACAGCTCGGGAGCTGCACGCGTCCTGTTTGACCTGCGAGGTTTGGTAGTACTCTCTTTCGGAGTTTCATGATCATTATCATTAGTTCCCTCTTCAACAGGTGGAGCCAACTCCGAAACAACTTCCGCTTACTCGCCATACTTTGAAGAGAAGGTTCCACAACCTCTTGAGTTCTACCTTCCAACTACTCACACCTTTCGAGAAACTCTTTCTCTAGAAAGGATCCATTCTGGCAACAAAAACCTTGCCCTCGGATCGTGATAGAAGGAATACCCAATAGTTTCTTTAGGGTATCCTATGAAGACGCATTTTTCCGCTTTGGGTTCGAGTTTATCCGGTTGAAGTTTCTTCACATAAACATCGCATCCCCAAACTTTAAGAAATGACAGCTTAGGTTTGTTTCCAAACCACAATTCATACGGTGTCTTTTCAACGGATTTAGATGGTGCCCGATTTAAAGTGAATGCAGAAGTTTCTAGTGCATAACCCCAAAATGACAACGGCAAGTCCGTCAGAGACATCATAGATCGAACCATATCTAATAAAGTACGATTACGACGTTCCGACACACCATTTCGCTGTGGTGTTCCGGCAGGTGTGAGTTGTGAAACAATTTCACACTCTTTCATGTGAGTGCTAAACTCGTAACTTAGATACTCACCTCCACGGTCGGACCGTAGAAATTTGATCTTTCTATTACGATGATTTTCCACTTCATTCTGAAATTCCTTGAACTTTTCAAAGGTTTCAGACTTGTGTTTCATCAAGTAGATATAACCGTATCTAATCAAATCATCCGTGAAAGTAACAAAATAACGATGTCCACCTCGCGCCGACACAATCATTGGACCACATACATCAGAATGTATGATTTCCAATAAATCTGTCGCCCGTTCCATTGAACCGGAAAACGGCGTTCTAGTCATCTTGCCCATAAGGCATGGCTCACATGTATCAAATGATTCATAATCAAGTGATTCCAAAAGTCCATCCGGATGGAGCTTCTTCATGCGTTTAACGCCAATATGACCTAGACGGCAGTGCCACATATATGCGGATATATCATCATTAAGTTTAATCCTTTTAGCATCAACATTATGAATATGTGTAATATTATCATCGAGATCTAATAGAAATAAACCATTCATCATCGGTGCATGACCATAAAAGATTTCATTCATATAAATGGAACAACCATTGTTCTCGGATTTAAATGAATAACCACTTCGCATCAAACATGATCCAGATACAATGTTCATGCTCAGTGCAGGCACCAGATAACATTTATTCAAGTTTATAACTAATCCCGACGGCAAGTGGAGAGGCAGCGTTCTGACGGCGATCACATCAACGCTTGATCCATTGGCGACACGCATCTTGACCTCACCCCTTGCTAGAGGTCTCTTGTTTCGCAGCCCCTAATTCGAGTTACAAATATTAGCAACTGAACCGGTATCAAATACCCAGGTGCTACTGCGAGCACTAGTCAAGTACACATCAATAACATGTATATCATATATACCTTTGTTTTCCTTGCCGGCCTTCTTGTCTGCCAGATACTTGGGGCAGTTGCGCTTCCAGTGGCCAGTCCCCTTACAATAGTAGCACTCGGAATCAGACTTAGGTCCAACTCGGGGTTTCTTTTCAGGCGCGGCAACAGTCTTGCCGCCCTTACTTCCCTTCCGTTTTCCCTTCTTGTCTTTCTTGAAACCAGTGTTCCTATTGATCATCAACACTTGATGTTCCTTTTTGATCTCCACTTCTGCAGTTTTAAGCATTGTGAAGCTCGGGAGAGACTTCTTCATGCCTTGCATATTATAGTTCATCACGAAGCTCTTATAGCTAGGTGGCGTAGACCCGAACACGATGGATGCCTAAGTCAATGGGAATTGATATTCCAAGGACACAAGCTTATCGGCATAACCCGACATCTTGAGTACATGCTCACTAACGGAGTGTGCTCTTCCATCATGCACTAAAGAACTTTTACGAGCGTTGTAGCTCTCTCTGACATGTGTGTCGAAAATCATTTTCAACTCACCCATTGTATCAAATGCATTGCCGTTTTAAACGCTTTGAAGTTCCGCTCTAGCCCATACAATATGCCGCAATGAACTAAGTTGTGGTCCTCCGACGAGTCCGATAGACATTCTTCTCCTCGTCAGGCATCATCTAAAGGTGGGGGCCTAACGCGCTTCTAGCACATATTGCTTTTGTGCAGAGAGGAGAATCCTCAAATTCATGGCCCATTCGGTAAAGTTGCTACCGTTCGTTGCTAGTTTCTCTTTCTCCATGAACACATTGAAATTAAAAGCAGGTGGTGCCATCTACAACAGAATTTGTAAAGTTTAGACTAAGTGTATGATAGATTGAGTTCAAATAATACATATTATGAATGAACTCCCACTCAAAAACGACATCCCTCGTGCCTTTTTGGTGATTACATGAACCAAATCCACTATACCAAGTCCGATCATCACGTGAGTCGGTATAGCTTCAAAGGCGAGCATCAAATGGGCATCATATCAACTATATGACTCATGCTTAACCTTTCGGTCCGTGTTCCGAGGCCATGTCTGTACATGCTAGGCTCGCCAAGTTAGAACCTTAGTATTCGCGTGTGTAACTGTTTTACACCCGAAATATGGTCGTGGATCCAAGAACACCCGGTCATCACGTGATGTCTTGGAGCGATGAAAACATAATTGGTGCATACTAAAGGAAGAACACATTGTTATCTTGATATTTAAATGAGGGATCATCTTATTATGCTAACAAAGCGCTAAACAAGCAATATAAGATGCTATCAAACATCATATGTTTATTAGTGAAATGATATGGTTCCCGCAGATGATCTCTATCATGTGCATCGTGGTATGATCATTATCATACCTATATGTGTAAATCCAAGGTCTATGGATTTTACACGCTATGTGTGTTGTAAGAGTATCATCTCATACTTCTACTTACAACACTACCATATCATAACACTAGCCCAGCAACAATCTAAACTAGACGCCTCTAATTTATCCATTGCAAGTTTTACGTGGCTTAGGGCTTCCGAGATAGAACCGTTCTTACCTACGAACATGAACCACAACGAGGATAATCAAATTGTTGACAACTCGCTTGCAAAATAGATATTGACTATAGTAGAAGAGACAGACACCCGCTAGCCACTTATGCAAACTAGTTGCATGTCAAGCGTGGAACAGGTCTCATGTGCGAGGACATGTAAAGTTTGTCCGGGCCGCTTCATCCCACTATGCCACCAATATCCAAAATTACAACAAAGGAGCAACAGCATGATCATCATTGCCCACATACTCATATGTGTACTACCCGTGTAAAGTATCTACGCATAGATCCGGCTCTGATACCACTGTAGGGTTCGTAGCATAGAAAACAAAAATTTCCTACGATGTGAACTATATACCAAGATCTATCTACTAGATACAAACAACGGGCGGATGTATATCCGTAGAGAACATACCCTTGAAGACCGACAAAGCTTAACGAGTTCAACTCGTGGTTGATGTAGACGATCTCTTGCCGATCTCAAGATCGAGAGGAAGTCCTAGCACCGCAAATCAGCAGCGCATCCGTGCTCGCACACACGTTCGAGGCACCGAGCAACCTCCGCCTCCTCACTCTAGCGATGCAGTGGAAGCACAACTCTTTCTTGCCGAATAGCCATCGGGAACATGTATCTCTCTAGTCCGAGACCATGGGGATAAATTCTAGAGGGGGGGAGAGATCCTTCACGAGGAGGTGTGAGAGACAAGTGAGGAGGGGGGCTCCTTTTATAGGAGGAGGGGGGAACCCCAAGGGGGTGGCCGGCACATGGGGGCTGCCCCTTGCCCTCCCCTCTTCATGTGGGTGGACACTCCACTCACAAATCTCCTTTAAATTCCCTCCACTCAAAAGTCCACTCAAATTCCCATTAAATTTCCACCAAATTTAATGCAAACTCTCATTAAATAAATCTCTTTTATTTTATTCAGAATTTTGTCAATTAATTTAATGACAAACATTCACAAATAACCCCTTGCTAGAATTCTATTTCAAATGCATAACCACTTTATGCAATTTCACCCAAAAACCTGTTTCGGTATCTAGTGAAATAAATTCTCGCTTGTTCATTCTTTCGGCATGAAACATTTGCTCCAATTGAATGTCGGTGTATCTTAAGTGTGTCACCCTATGGTTCGTGAATAATGCGGACATGATCGAGACCCCTCTCAGATCAATAATCGAAGCGGATCTGAGACCCATCGACTCCCACACATTCAACGATGACTTTCTTGTGATCGTCGGAACCTTTTATGCTAGTATCTTAATCCCTTTGTTTCACGATATATTACATGTCCGAGATTCGATCATTGGTATCTCCATACCTAGTTTGATCTCGTTATCGACATGCACTCTTTTATCGTTCCTGTGATATAACATTCTAGTGATCAAATCACTTGCTTGCAAGCTAATCAATGTGATATCACCGAGAGGGCCCAGAGTATATCTATCCGTCATCGGGATGAACAAATTCCAGTCTCGATCCATGAGCCTCAACATAACACTTTATTAGTTCTGAATCCATCTTTATAATCACCCTGTTACGGTGTGATGTTTGATGTTATCAAGAAACTCTTCCGGTGTTAGTGATTGACATGATCTCATGGTCTAAGGATTAGGATCACTTCGTAAGTTGTTATAGCAATATAAACTCAATGACTTTGATCATAATGCTATACTTCGGATGAATGTTCATCACACCATGTCACATCCCAAGATTTTCCAAATCTTGTAATGTGAAAATAAATGAATAAAATAAAACTTTGTTAATTTTCAGAGCCAGAAGAAACTTTTTGAGTTTAAATAGAACCTCAAACCCATTTGAATTAAATAATCCTAGAGGAATTTAATGAGTTAAACATTTAATTAATGGAAATTAAAAAAAATTTGAAATTACTATTTTGGAATCATTTAATAAAAGATTTGGTATTCAAAAGGAAAGATTAATTTATAAAGAATATTTTGTAAAGCCAAATTAAAACCTTGGCCAAGCTTTTGAATTAAAACATTTTATTTAAATAAAATTAGCAAAGATTTGTTTAAATAAATTAATAAGGATTTAATATCCAACTTTATTTAAATAAAAGGTTTTACCAATTTAATTGAAACATCAAAAACTTATTAAATTATTTAAAATAATTTTTTTAAATATTTGATATTCACAAATAAAACCTACTGTTTTGGTATTGAAGGTGTTGGAATTCAAATGAATATTTTATTAAATAAATCAAACCATATTAAATAAATAAAGGACCCTTTTTAATAAATGGATCTTCAAATGTTATTTTTATTTGGTTTTGGTTCATGTTACTAAACAGAACTAATTTCAAAATACAAAGTTGAGTGGTTGTTTGAATCAAATTGAGTCTTGTTTGTTTGTTTGAAATTCAAAACAGAAATCAGAAATAGAAAAAGAAAAAGTTACAGAATAAAAAAATGGATTTGAACCCAGCCCAGCCGGCCAAGCCCAGGAAGCCCACCAACCAGCCCAGCTCCTTTCCCCAAAGAAAAACGATTCACACGCAGAATGTAATCTGCATTAGACCTGGTGGACCTCTCTCACTCTATTTTCCACCGACCACGGACCCCACTTCTCCAGCCGTCTCCTTCCTCGCGACGACCACGCCCGTTTTGCCGTTGATGCTGCGTTAATTCGCAGTAATGTCGCAGTGATTCAGCAGCGACCTCGCCCTCTTAGCGCCCACTCTCCTCTCCATTTCCCTCAAGCTTCTCCTCTCTGCCGAGGCTGCCCAATTTGACTCGAGACACTCCCATCCGACCATCGTCTCCGGCCGATTCCGGCCAAACCACATCACCCCGAACCTCCCTGAGCACGCTGACAGCTTCCCCACTCCCAGACGTTTCTTCCTGTGCCCTTCATTCGACCGCGGGCACCCCAGAATGTTGGCTACGTCAAGCTTCCGAACGCCGCCGCGTCTGTCTTCAATTCCGGCAAGCACTCAGGTAGATTCCGACCGCCCCGTACCTTCTCGTTCATGCACGTAACCTCTCCGTGACCTCCCGCACTTAACCATGCCCCTGTCTTGTCCTAGGACGATCTACAACGTCGCCTTCGACCGTGGACAGAACCACCCGACACCGTTCTTTACTCCGGCGAGGAATTACTGCACTCGAGCGTGACCAACCGATCGCGCCCCGAGCATCACCTCGTCCTCGCGATCACGGTGAGCCTTCTCACCTTGTACCTTGCTTCCTAGAACCGCCGATAGCCGCAGCCGGACCGTCGCTGCCGCGCGCCAGAATTTGGCAAGCGTGTTAGTGACCGTTAGATTTAGATCTGACGTTTAGGAAAGAAAGTAAGCGAAGGGGTATCGAGCAACCAGTGCCGTGCGATCCCACTTAGATCCAACGATCCAGAGAGATCAATCCGTCCGAACCGGTATCGGCCTATTAAAACATGACGCGTGGCCAGCCAGTGTTTAAAACAGAGTTTTGAATCAGATTTAATTACAAACTTCAAACCCTTGTAACTTTCAAACCACACGTCCAAAAATTACAAATTTTATATCAATGGATTCAGTGGAGCAAGCCCTAGCCAACTGTGGCCTTAGTTTAGAAAATAGTATATGTTAACTTGTTTGAATTTGCAGAAACATTTGTGTACTTGTTTAGAGTAGGAAAATTATTTAAAATTGATTTTAAGATTAAATCTTTTGCAAAATGGTTTGTAGTGACCTTACTGACCCCAGGAACCAACCCATGGTTTTGAAAATGAAATTGGAAAAATTTAGAATGGATTAATTGAATTAGCCTATTTCTAGCTAAATAAAGATAAAGGTTTTATTATGAAAAAGGATTTTGGAATAAAAAAAACCTTAGGAAAATATTTGGATTCAAAGCTACTAAACCAAAACACCAAGATTTGAGAGTTAGAAACTTTTGGTGAGAAACTTAAAGATTTTTGATTTATTGAATGGAATTTTAAAATAGTTTTTGGGCAAAACCCTCTAACTAATGACTTTGCCATTTTTGGTAAATGACCAATTTGGACCTTACAAAGTTATAAACCTAGTGGATACCATCCTTGCAATAGAACCATCCTTTGCATACTTATGCATGACTTAGTTTCCTTCTTGTCTTGTGTGTGTGATTTTGTTTGAGTAATGGTGGTTTGGAATGTTAGTTGATTTGGTGTTTGCTTGATTGACTTGTAGTGAAATTAGCAAAGTGTGAGACTAGCAAGATCGAGTGAACCCTCATTCCCTACCAAAAAGGCAAGTTACACTATCATACAAATGCCCTACTATTTTCATTATACTTAGTGGATTATGAAAACATGCATGAAAAAGGATTTCTTTATACTTATGCTATGCTAAATCCTAATAGGATTCCCTATACACTCCTTAATGAAAATATTGTAGTTGTACATGCTTAGCCATGCTTTATTTTGACAAGAGATACATGTTGAGATTTTACAAAGGATTGAGAAAAGGACTTATGTTTTACATAATAAAACAAGGACTCAATGAACCACCTAGGTGGTGGACACTTTAAGTTTTGGAGAGGGTGGCAACAAAAGGAACCATGTCTATGGGATTCACTTTGTGTTGTGCTCCAAAAAGAAAACCACCTAGGAAACTTAGAGATTGAACATGTTTCTCCAATTGTGGCTTTCGTGTGCAACCACATGCTATTATGGCTCTGGCTTAGTCAACTACATTAGGAAGACCCATACATTGTCTTTAGTTACCGGACATGGGGATCTGGAATGCTTCATGGGGGCTGAAGACAAGCTAGCAATGATGTATGGGAGGACCTTTTGGAAAGACTACGTCACACTCTCGGTCCGGTACTCCATCTTGGTGAGCACTAATCCAGAGGCCACCGGTGGCAACAAGATGGGATTGTGTCATGTGGGTAAAGTGTACTCCTTCCGAAGTTAACAAAATCTAAGTACTTAGCCGTGTCCCCGGTTATGGACAATACTGAGCAACTAAAGTTTGAACTATGGGAGATCTCGACATTCCAACTTCTAATATAAAAACTTGATGTACTTGGGGTACCAAGGAATTCAAAGAGATTTTGTTAATGCTTGTTGCACTTGGGGTTACCAAGGTGCTCAAGAGCATGATGTACTTGGGGTTACCAAGGAACTCATGGGATTTCATAAAAACTTGTTGCACTTGGGGTTACCAAGTGGCTCAAGAGATTTTGACAAGGACTTGAACACTTGAGTTTCTACCAAGGAGTTCAAGGGATTCTTGGAAAAGAGATTTGACAAAGGACTTAAAAACCTTTTTGAAAAGATAGGATAAAATATTGCTTTATGCAAATAAGCCTTAAACTCTACCTAGCCAAATATGCATATAATGATAGGATCCACTCTTAATATACATAGAAGTGAAGCTTGCCAATACAATTCAAAATGTATTGAACCTTGTGGATGTAACTTGTAATGTTGCAGGTTTGATTGATTTTGATAGAAGATTGTTTGATTGACTAGGATTACAAAGTCTACAACCAACATCTGCCTGTGGCACTTTGAAGATGAAGGACCCATGACTATAGTTATTCCGCTGCAATGTAATGTAATAGCCAAATGAGCTATGTTTGATGTAATAAACTTATGTTATTCCTGGTTATAAATTTATGTTATGACCCTTGTATCTTGATATTACATCTTAACTATGGATGCTAGCTAATGATCCAGGGACTAGCATTGTAAAACACAGGAGGAATCTACCTTATTAGGTTGGTACCTCTACACACCATTACACTAATGTTGTGATCCCGTTATTAACAACATCCAATGTCCATGATCAGGAAACCTTGATCATCTTGTTAATCAACGAGCTAGTTTATGAGAGAGGCATAACTAGGAACTTTCTGTTTGTTTATTAAACACACATGTATTAACGTTTCCGTATCAATACAATTATAGCATGCAAAATAAACATCTATCATATACTTGGAATACACATAATAAACACTTTACTATTGCCTCTCAGGGCATATTCCCTTCAATGGGTAGATCCATTCTTCCTCCTTTTGTTCATCACTCTCCACCTCTTTTTCATCTAATGAGCTTCCAGTTTAAACAATTTTTTCTTCCATAGGCTCCTGCAAGGCATTAGTCCCTTCCGTTTGTGGAAAGCATCTATTAAAATGTTCAAGAATATAGCCATTTTCTTCCTTGTAATTATCAAAGCAAAATTTAAGTATATCATAAACCTCATATTCATAGGGTGAATCATCGGTATTTTTAAGCAAACTAGCAAGTTCAAATGCACTCTTCCAAGCAATAAATTCTTAAATTTGTTCCACATCAAAAAATTCATAATTTCCTTTAACATGAGAAGATATGGTAACATTATAATTATACTCACATTGAAAAGGGAGGTGTTTATACCTCCTACAGCAACAAGCTTTATCAAAGCAATAAGTAACATTATAAGTAGAGTACACGTTTCTAGCAATGATATTCAATTTATCAATTTGTTCCCATAATTGTTTCCCTTTTTGTGACAAGCGGTGTTCCTTATAATAATACTTTTATTATTTCGTGAATCCACCTTGCCAATAAGAACTAGTTTCAAAGAAACCAACCATTGATAGAAAGCATGACAAACCAAGGCAACAAGAGACCAACAACTATAGTAGGAACAAATTTTTGTGTGTTTTTTATAAGAAAAATCAAACCAAACGAAACTATTTTTTTGGAGTTTTTGATAAAAAGAAGCAAGCAAAACAAGGAAAAAAATAAGCAAAACAAAAACAAAGTAAAGAGAAAGGTTGTGAAGGACTTCCCTCGTGAAGCCGTCCTTAGCCTCCCCGGCAACGGCGCCAGAAAACAGCTTGATGCAACTAAGATCACTGTAGAGCTTCATTAGGAAACCCCAAGAGGAAGGTATGATGAGCACATCAGCAAGTTTTCCCTCAGAAAGAAACCAAGGTTATCGAACCAGTAGGAGGAAGGAAACGACTCAAAGGTGTTGCTAGCAACTTGGAAACCTGCACAACACAAACTCAAGACTTTGCCCCAACGAACAGTGATGTTGTCAATCTCACCGGTTTGCTGAAAACAAAGGATTAAATGTATGGTGTGGAAGGTAATGGTGGTTTGCAGAAAGTAAACAGGAACAGTGGAAGATGTATCAATGGTAAAGATTGGACCGGGATCCATAGTTCACTAGAGGCGTTCTCCTTAAGATAAACAACATAACATGTTGCGTAAACAAATTACAGCGGGGCAATTGACAGGACAGAGCAAGGCATAACAATGCAATACTAGACATTCATGATCCTACGAGATTTCATTGGGCAATACAACAATATACATAAACCGCCATCCAACTGCATCTATGACTAGTAATCGACTTTCAGGTTATCATCCGAACCCCCTCTAGTATTAAGTTGCAAGAAACGGATAACTGCTTTAAGCAAAGTGTGTAAGTAAACAATCCACTTGTTCCATGAACAAGAGATCATTGTTTTTGCCCTAGTAGCAACAAAACATCTACAACCTTATAGATTTATGTCACTTCCCTAGATTAAATAGAGGCATGAACCCACTATCGAGCATAAATACTCCCTCTTGGAGTCACTAGCATCTACTTGGCCAAGATAGCTACTACAAACAGAGAGCATGCAAGATCTCAAACAACACAAACATGATAGAATTAATAAGATAGAATCATTAACCAATCGGACATACTAATCTCAATATCCATCGGATCCCCGCAAACACAACATGCATGATTACAAATAGATGATCTTGATCATGAACGGAGCTCACAAGATATAAACATGGTAGCACAAAGGAGGAGAAATAACCATCTAGCTACTACATGGACCAGTAGTCCAAGGTGGAACTACTCAAGCATCATACCGAAGGCTGGCATGGTGATGAAGAAGGCCTTCGGGATGATCTCTCCCCTTCGGAAGGGTGCCGGGAAGAGCTTCAGAACCCCCAGATCTAGGGACGATGGTGGCGGCGGCTACGATCTGTTTCGTGGAAGGTTGATCGGGTACTTAGGGTTTAGGTATCAGGGGCTTCTTATAGGCAAATAGGGAGGCCGAGGGGGTGCCCTAGGCGGCTGCACCCCCAGGCGCGGGCCAGGGTGCGTGGCCCCCTCGAGGCCCTCCTCCATCTCGTCTTCTTTCTCCGTGTTCCCCACGGTAAAATATTTACTTTGGCTTTTGTCCCGTCCAATTCCGAGAATATTCATTTTCTGACTTTTCTTAAACCAAAAATAGAAGAAAACAGGCAACTGGCACTATGGCATCTTGTTAATAGGTTAGTCCAAGAAAACATATAAAAATACCTCAAAGAGAAGACAAAGCAAATAAAAGTAGATACTAAATAAGCATGGAATATTAAAAATTATAGATATGTTTACGACGTATCACCCCCTCCAACCATCCAAAGTCCCCTATCTTTGGAGAATCGAAGGAGGAGTCCTTGATCTACAGCTTCACGAACAGAGATCTTCATTTCCCCCTCATTCACTTGAGGGCCCCTTGCTCTAGGGTTTCGTTGGAAACCCTAGGACTTGATTTGGTTCTTACAAGCTTGTCTTTGATTGTTGTGACAACTTGCTTGGATTCAGGAGCCTCTAATTCATTTGTGGATGTGTGCCTCAAACTTGTTGTAAAGGTGTCGGTTTCCACCTCGAAGGTAACCGATATAGTGGAAGAGTGAATCGATCGCTTGGGGTGAGGTTCACCGAAGAACAAGGGAGGCCTTTTGTGGCATTGGTAGTTTGAAACCACCCCTCTCCAAACGCAAAGATACTTCCCCTCAAAAGGAAGGAACTGCGGGAAATCATCCTTGTGTCTCCGCGTGCTTCATTTTGGTTACCTCTATCCTTTACCGCACTTCAATTATATCTTGCTCTTACTTAGTTAGTTGTGCTAGTGTGACATATAGGTAAATTCACATTAGTTGAATATATATAGAATTTACCTTTTGTGTCAAACCCTAAACTGAAAAAGAGAAAAAATTGAAGTAGCACCTATTCACCCCCCCCCCTCTAAGTGCCCATACGATCTTTTCACACTTCCTCCTCCCGTAGTGCTTCTCGAAGCTCTGTCGTTTCTCCAACATAAACCCACCACCACACCGTCGTGCTATCAAGATCGATCTCATCCACATCATCTTCCTGGATTAAGGAGAGGAGGCGACGTCAAGCCATATGTGTGCGCAACTCAGGGGGTACCGTTCGTGTGGTGATTTGACCGGATCGGATTGCGAAGAGTATGACTACATCATCCACGATCTCTAGATCGTTTCCACTCATATTCTACAATGGTATGTACATCCAAACCTTCTCGTTGCTAGTATCTCACAGATTGGATCTTGCTTTTATTCGCATGTCGTAAGAATTTATTGTTTTCCATGCTATAAATCTTATCAATCATCCGCATAGCTATGGATATCTTTTGGTACTAGCTAAAACCAACGAGATCCACTACTTTTCTACGATGAGTAAAAACGTCAATTGGCCCCACAAACTTCAACAATCTTAATGTACAACTCTCTATGCATTCGGTATCACCGACGGAAAATATGAGCTGGATAGATGGGTACCTCATCGAAATAATCGCGCATGAGCATGGCATACCCGAGCACGCAGTCGCGCGGGATGCAGACGACCGATGGTTAATGCTCGAAGAGCAAATCCTCAAGGCTGGAGTCGTTGAAGAAGAACTGCGTGAAAGGGCTCAAGGTGGTACTTATATGCACATACATCCGATGTCAAAGCTCCGAGACAACGCACATGAACTATCAAGGGGTTGATCGGGAATTTACCTTCGAATTGGAAGGAGGCAAGCATGATGTGGTCGCTCGAAGCTCCACGTGACGACGGAAGGGGGAGATAGGGGAAGATGTTGGAAATATGAGCAATTTACCAAGTGATTTATGCGAAATAAATAGCAGGTAAAACATGACTAGAACGATCGAAAATAAAC
Source organism: Avena longiglumis (assembly GCA_030063025.1). Lineage (NCBI taxonomy): Eukaryota > Viridiplantae > Streptophyta > Magnoliopsida > Poales > Poaceae > Avena > Avena longiglumis. The sequence goes on along the minus strand of CP125978.1, from coordinate 142,543,343 downwards.
TAGCAAAGTAATCTGACAGAAAGTGTGCAGAGAGTTGCAGATAGATAGAAATAATCTGAACAAGATGAAGAAAGAAAACATATAGAAGTGCGCTAGAGTTGGAGTTGTCACCCATGTCGTCGAGGAAGAGGTTCTCGATGGCAGGGAAGAAGTCGTCGTTGGGGAAGATGTCGTCGGTGTCGGTTAAGGAATCTGTGATGAAGCCAGTAGTCGCGCAGATAGCGCTCCCCAAAAACCTTATCGCCCTTCTCCCGTATAGGACTCGAAGAGGTGGGGTTCCGGAGGCCTACTGTCCCGGCTCGCGGTGCATGCCGCAAGACGGGATGGGGAAGAACTGGTGGAAACTCAGTGCTCTGGAACTTGGAGGCGATGGTTCTGATCGATGCCTGAGGAAAGGAGCGACCTTCCTCTCTTATAGGAACGGGTAGACAGGCGAACAAGCGACGTCGGAAGAGGAAACGAACAGGAAGCGACCGAAGCCAAACATCCTCCACTAAGTTTGAATTAAAACTCCATGTCGTATTTAAACCCATTAGCAGACTGTTCAAATTCTGCACACCCGTTCATATACCAGTCATGCGTGGCAAAAAAGAACTCGGCTCGGCGAGATTCCCGCAACCCGCACGTGCGCGCGCGTCGTGGTGTGGTGAGGCAAGGCGAGGCGTGGCGTGGCGTGGCGAGACGGTCGGCGGCGGAGGAGGAGCGCACGTGTGGAACTCTCTCCTTCTCCTTCTCCTTCTCCTTCTCCTTCTCCTTCTCATCCTTTTAGCAAGTGGTAGGAGAGCCTCCCTTATAAGCTGGTCCAAACCTCCTTCAACTAGCAATGTGGGACTAAACATTTGTCCCACCTCTTGCCAAGCATGAATGGGCCACATGGGCCTCTAGGATTTTCAGGAATTATTGGAATGGAAAAATGGGCTAGGCTATTTTGGGCCAAAATTCCAACAATCCCCCACCAGATCCCAGAGGCACATGTAATTTGCATTTGGTTCCAAAACACTGTTTATATACCGGTATTGTAGTGGAGACTGTTAAGTTGAACTTCCACCTAGATTTCTATGCTACACTAGGCTGCGACTTATACACTGAAATATGCCTTGAACTGCAAGTTTGCTGCAACCTAGCTTCACATGAAGCCTTGACCGATACTGGGCTACCATGGGACTTCCCCGCGGGTGGAGCTTATGCGTCATACTCCATGGCCTTTCATGAGTTTATTAGAGAGCACCAAAATCTCATAGACTGCGACTTTTGACAGTCATACTCATATAGGTGTGTTCTTCAAAAGATGTTCCGCAGGACAACATCTCTGCTTAAGATTAAGCCATTTAGAACACATTAAGATAAAAATCAACCTGCCGTGTAGAATAGGAAAGTATTGCATCTTCACGGAGTGGTGTTCACTAAAGTAGGGATACTTTCCTCTCCATCTACCAACATCTTGTCTCCCAATTCTAATTCACGGGATCTCCGATCACATAGGTTGGTTTGCCACAGTGGAAAACTCATAGTGTGGGTCTCATACCCATCTCCTTCAATGCATTTTCTATCACATTGCGTGATAGTCCCTTTTTTGAAACAAAACTGTAGGGGAGTACCCCACAGCGCAAATTTCAAAGAAATGGTGTCACACCCAGTATTAGAACCCTGGGTGGGAGCCCCCAGCCAGTGGCCTTTACCACTCCATCTGTAGTCCCTTTGTGAAGGGATCTGCCAGGTTCTTAGATGTTTGGATATAATCCAATGCAATAACTCTGGAGTTTCTCATTTTCCTGAAAGATTTTAGCCTCCTCTTCACATGTCTTGAGGACTTCATATTATCCTTAGAACCGTTCACCTTAATAATCTTAGTTTGATTATCACAATTCATTGGAATTGCGGGTATAGGTTTTTCAACCACGGGTAAGTCCATCAAGAGTTCATGAAGCCACTCTGCTTCAACAGTGGCTGTGTCTAGTGCTGTGAGTTCTACTTCCATAGCTGACCTCGTTAAGATGGTCTGCTTGCAAGACTTCCAAGAAACAGCGCTACTACCAAGTGTAAACACATATCCACTCATGGCCTTTATATCATCAGCATCATATATCCAATTTGAATCACTATAACCCTCCAGTACCCTCGGATACCCGGTATAGTGAATGCCATAGCTTACAATGCCTTTTAGATAGCGCATGACTCTTTCAAGAGCTTGCCAATGATCATCTCCAGGATTTGAAACAAATCGACTGAGTTTGCTAACAACAAACGCGATGTCAGGCCTTGTAGCGCTAGCCAAGTACATAAGCAAGCCAATTATTTGAGAGTATGTCAATTGATCTCTAACGGTGCCTCGATTCTTTCGAAGTATCACACTAGGATCATACGGTGTTGGAGAAGACTTGCAGCCGCTATACCCAAAGCGACTCAAAATCTTGTCCACATAGTGATACTGAAGCCGTGTGATCCCACTATCATCATCTCTCAACAGTTTGATGTTCAAGATAACATCAGCTACTCCTAGATCTTTAATCTCAAAAGACTGAGATAAGAAATCCTTGACCTCCTCAATTACAGTAAGGTTGGTCCCAAAGATCAGTATGTCATCAACATATAAACATAGAATAACTCCTTCGCCCCTACCATGGCGATAGTATACACACTTGTCAGCTTCATTTACAACAAAGCCTGCATCGGTTAAGGTTTTATCAAACTTTTCGTGCCACTGCTTAGGTGCTTGTTACAATGCAGCACCATCTAAAGACTTTAGCAGCTTGCACACTTTTCTTTCTTGACCATTTACTACAGAACCATCTGGTTGATCCATATAAATTTCCTCATCCAACTCTCCATTTACGAAAGCCGTCTTAACGTCCATTTGATGAACGAGAAGACCATGTGAGGCAGCCAGAGAAAGTAGTACTCGAATGGTGGTCAACCTTGCTACAGGTGAGTAAGTGTCAAAGAAGTATTCACCTTCCTTTTGGGTATAACCCTTGGCCACAAGCCTTGCCTTGTACTTCTCAATAGTACCATCAGGCCATAGTTTCTTCTTAAACACCCATTTACATCCTATAGGTTTGCACCCATAAGGACGATCAGTGATCTCCCATGTTTCAATAGCTAAAATGGATTCCATCTAACTACGGACGACTTCCTTCCAGTAGTCAGCATCAGGAGATGCATAGGCTTCTGAAATAGAAGTGGGAGTATCATCCACGAGGTATACAATGAAATCATCACCAAAAGACTTTGCAGTCCTCTGTCTCTTGCTCCTTTTAGGAATTTCGTTATTCTCCTCCTCGGGATTTTCTAGGTGTTCGACTGGAATGATTGGTTCAGAAATTGTATCTAATTCCTGACTTGATGAGTTAGGCATATCCTTCATGGGGTATATCCTCAAATAAAGTTGCATCATTCGTGTCACATCCCAAAATTTTCCAAATTTTGAAATGTGAAAAATAAATAAACAAAATAAATAATTGTTGAAATTTAGGGTGAAAAGAAACTTTTTGTTTCTAAATGGAAACATTAAAACCCATCTTGAACAAACTTTGAATAAAAGGGGAAACCAACAAAATTCAAATCAAGTGAAATGCATTATAAATGATCAAAAATAAACCAAAACCCAAAACCGTAATGGAAGAAAATCATTTTCAAGATATCTCAAAGACTATGGATGTGATCCATATAAAAATTTGTTAACAAACAATTATAAATGATCAAAAAGGGCAAATAAAATATCATAAAACCATAGAAATTGATTTCATTCAATTTGGAACCATGGATAAAAACTTATGAATATAATAAGATAAAAGGAAATAATTTTCAAAGCTAATAAAGCTCCTATCTAAAATCCATACCAAATTGTGAACAATGAATCCTCACGGGATTTAAAAAGATAAAGAAATATTAAATAAAAATATACAAATTGGAATCACCAATTTTAGATCTATAAATAAAAAATATGGATTCTATAAGATAAAGAAAGAAATAAATAAATAAATAAGGAATATTTAAAAGACAAATTAAATCTTGGCCAAATCCATAAGCAAATGAAATGAAGATAATCCAAATAAAATAAAGGGATAAATATTATTCCAATAAAATTAAATGGAATTAAACCATATTCTAATTATATATGGATAAAAATAAAATTCCTAATGTAAATGATTAATTAAATCATGAGAAAGTAATAAATGGAAATTTATCAAAGTGGATTAAAAAAAGTTATCAAATTAACTTAAAAGAATTATTTGAATAAATTTATATGGTATTAAAACCATAATTAAATTTTATTTAATTGAAGACAAATGCTCAATTTAAATGATTAATAAATAATATTAAAAATATTTCAAATAATTCAAAGTGAATTATTTGACACCCTAATAAATAAATAAAACCTACTAAAAAGGATTTGGTAAAATTTGGAATTTAAATAGAAGTTGGAAAACATAATTAAAAACCTATTTAAATAAAGACAAAAGGACCATTTTAAATAAATAATTAAACCATGTGGTAATAAAAGAAATATTCCAAAATGATCTTTAAAATACATGTTTGAATAGAATAGAAAATTATTGAAAGTTTGGTAAAGTTTTGAATTCAAATGGTTGTTGGAATTGTTTGAAGAAATTCAAAACAGAATAAAAGAAACAGAAAAGAAAAAATAAACAGAGAAGAAAAAATGGAAAGGACCCAGCCCAGCCTAACCAGCCCAGTCAAGCCCTTCTCGCAGCCCATCTTCTTTTCCTCCCCGAAACATTTTCTCACTCAAACACAAACCCACGCTTCCACTGACGATCGGACCCCACCTGAACCCTCTCTCTCTCTCTCTCGCTGACGACATGGCCCTACTCGTCAGTCGTCGTCTTCACCCCGCATACCAGTTCCTCCCCCCTTCTCGGTGTTTCTGCCACAAATTCCGCAAGTAAATTCGTCTTAATGTTGCAGCAATGACACCCCGCGATTACTCTCGTTAAATCGCATCGCTCCCCTCTACCTCCCCCCCCCAAACACCATCTTCTCTCCGCACCCAGGCCGCCTTGATTTCGTCTCGAAACTCTCTGGCTCCGGCGAACCTTTTTCTATGATTACGTCCAGACATCATCGCCCTTGCCTCCCAGATCCCACGAGCGCGCTCCCCATCATCCCCTGCATCTCCCAGTACCAACCACACAACCACGCGTGCCTCCTATTGTCATCAACGTCAACGTCCGAACGCCTTCGTCTTCTGTTTCGGCTTCGGCGAGCTACTTTCGCCGACTCCGCGCACCCCTTGCAACTTGGTGAGTTTTCCCGCACTCCTCGAACCCGCACGCACCTCACTGACACGTTGCCTTACTCGCTTGCGATCTAGGTACTTGTCTCCGTCAAGAACTGTGCGTGCCCGAGCTAGTGAGGATCTCCGGCGAGCAATCCACGTCGTCCCCGAGCGCCCCTTCGCCAACGAAAACCAGCTTTAGCATCAGAGACATCACGTGAACTCGGTGAGCTACTCCACTGCTTTCCTCACTTCATGTATCGTCGGCACCGTCCTCGTCTAAGCGCGCCGCCTCCAGCTGCCGTCGTAGCGCCGCCACTTTGTGGTCGATTAGATTAGGACCATTCAATCTAGATCTGACGCATAGAAACAGATGACTTAAATGAAGGGGTATGAGCGATCTGATCCGTGTGTTTCCCTTTAGATCCTATGGACAGTATTGCTTGATCCGTGCGAATAGGTATGGATCAATCAGAACACACCACGTGGCATGTAGTTTGATTTAAAAACAGAATCATTTCTATTAGATGTGTAAACTTGCAAAATTTATAACTTTTGATCCACACGTCCAAATTTTGCAAACTTTCTATCAATGGAATCATAAAAACAAATACTTTCCAACCATGCACTTTGTTTAGTGATTTGCTTCTGAAAAGTTAGTTGTTTTTGCAGAAACATGTGTAGGCATATTTTGTGTATAAAATTCATTCTAAAAATGTTTTTAGGGTAAAATCTTTTGTAAATGGATTGTTTTTGAACCTACTGACAATAGAAACCAACTTGTAGATTTAAAAGTGTATTTTGTGAAGCTAAAGAATAAATCTTTGAATTAAAGCATTTGTAGTTAAATAAAAATGTTGTTTATGTTTTAAAATGCTTTTTGAGTAAAACCTTTAGAAAATGATTTGATTTAAACTCTCTGACCCTAAACACGAAGTTTTAGGATTTAAAAATATATTTGGTGAATGCTATAAAATTATTACTTTGTTTAAAGGCATTTCCAACAAAATAAAATATTGCTTTGATTTAAAAATAGTTTATAAGTAAAACCTTTTGCAAATGGTTTTAATATTAAACACTGACCTTAAAACACTAACATTTGTGTTTAAAAATATATTTGGCTAACACTATAAATTATTATTTGAATAAAATCATTTCTAGCAAAACAAAATGAATTAAAGTGGCCATTTTCACTAACTTGACTTAAAATGGTTTTGCCACTTTTGTAAATGATCAATAGGTATTTTAGAATGTTTATAGCCTAATAGAAACCACTTTTCCAAATAAAACAATCTTTGGCATGCTTGCATGCATTGCTTTGTTTTTATTTTATATGTGATGAATTGCTTGAATGGTAGATTGAATTTGTGCCTTGATTGAATTGTAGTGAAATTTGAAGAGTGTGACTATTGCAAGATCAAGGAGTGAACTTATACTCTCTACCAAAAAGGCAAGTGGTGTTTCATACTTTTGTCCCATTATTTTCACTATGCATTAGTGATGTTTTGAGTAGGACTTGCATGGAATTTTCTAAGTATAAACTATGCCATGGGAAATCCTAGTAGATGAAACCTTAGTAGAATTTTTCTAAGTTAAGATTCCTACTACTATCATGCTTAGCCTAGCTAGTATAAAACCAGGGTGGATTATATTCATGCTATAGAATATTTCTAAGTCAAGGACTTATGTTTTGATTAATAAAACAACTAAGTGAATGAAACACCTGGGTAGAATGGTAATTGCTTGGTTGGATTTTTGTTGAGTGGTTACCAGGGCCCATTTTTCAATGGTTTACCCTGTGTATCTCACTTGTGTAATGCCACCCAGGAACAAAGAGATTTGAGATGTCAAATGTTGAGAAGCTTCAAGTGCAGCCACTTGGCATTATGGGCTCTGCCTGGATCATATAGGTTGCAATAACTTAGCCAAATGGACAGTTGGTGGTAGGGGATGATAGGTTTGGAGCACGTCCATTTTGGTCTAAGGGAAGGCTTCTGAAAGATCTTGTCTCGATGCATGTCGAGTCTTGTGGGGAAAGTGCACCACCTCTCGAGAGAGTAAAATCTAAGTACTTAATTGTGTCCTCGGAAATGGACAATTTGAGCATCAAGACATGGAAGCTATCAAGAATCTCCTCATCCAAATTTCTAAGTTAAAATCTTGTGGTTGAACAAGGGTTAAAGGATCTTCAATCAATGATTGGTAGATGCCTTGGGTGATTTTGACAAACAAAAACTTAGTGTTTTCAAATGATAAGGAAAATCTATTTTGAGCAAAGCAATCCGAAGATCCACTTAGCCAAATGCATGTAGATGATAGATACCACTACTCTACCATAGTATCACTTGCCAATACAATTCAAATGTATTGACCCTTGTGGATGTAACTTATTATGTTGAAGGTCTGTTTGATGTTAGTGAAGTGTGTTGATTAGGATTACAAGTCTACAACCAACATGATTGCTTATGGCACTTTGAAGATGAAGGACTCCATGCTATAGATATTTCTGCTGCATTGTAATGAGATAGCCAAATGAGCTATGTAAGATGTAATGAATTATTTTATTCCTGGTTATAAAGTTGTATATGACCTTTGTTTCTTGATATTACATCTTAACTGTGGATGCTTGCTATTGATCCAGGGACTAGCATTGTAAACGCAGGGATCTCTACCTTATTTAAGGTTGGGATATCTACAGATGGTATTAGAGCACTGTGTTGCCTGTAGGATTATAACCCTAGGATTGGACAAAACCCCTTAGAAAAATATGAGTTGTATTTGTTCCAAAACTTATTTACAAACAATCTTGTAAACTCTTTCCTCAACCTTTTTGGTTTGGATTCTACATCTTTTCCCTTTCAAACTAGATGGACAAAACTTCGACATGAGCAAAGACTTCAACATGAGCAAAGGACTTCACTAACTCAAATGACTTCAACTTCAACATTACCAATGACTTCAACTTTAGTTTCAACAAGGACTTCAACCTAGATATCACTAAGGACTACAAGTGAGACAAGAACAAATACTCAAGACTTGGAGACTAAAGAAACACAACTTAGAAGAAATCATCATCACCTTTGAAGTTTTGTGACCAAGATACAAGAATTTCTCCAAGGAAACAATGATATTGTTCAAGAAGAAACAACTAACAAGAATGGAATGATCCCAAGTGAACCATGTAGTTGGACCACCATACTAATGTTTAGTTTAGATCAAACACACCAACTTTTGTGGTGTAACAAAAATATTTTGTTGCCTAAAAATGTGCTTGAACTTGTTGTTTGAGTGGAATGTTTGTTTGTGATTGCTTGCACATTGCTTGCGTGATTTGTGATATGTGTGATTAGAATTCTACCTTTAGAAATATTTGTCTATTCTAATCCCAATCCAACCCAAACAGATGACTTCCCCAAGAGACTCCAACATCAAGAATGGTGACAACAACAACCAAGAGATGCACATGAGAGAGCAACTACTAGCAAACCAAACCCAGTTGAATCAGATGACAACTCAGTTTCTATCCAACAACAATGAGTTAGACCCAACCATGCAAATTTTTTTGGAAATCCAATCCCAATTGTTGCAAGGGATGACCATCAAATGATCAACATGAAAGACAACCTTTCCCAAGGAGTTTGTGACAACAATGATGTCAAGGATGATATTATAGAAGGAACTTAAGCTTTCAATATTTGTGGAGACATGGATCACACTTATAAAGAGCATGTGGACCAATGCCCTAATTGTGAAGAGAAACACCCAACTAAACAATTCTCCACATCTCAAGTGACTTGTTTCCTATGTGAAGGAAATAATCATGTGCCTATCCAATGCCCCATCTATCCTATTGTTCAACAAGTGAAACATGGTGGAATGAATCAAGAGTATGGAAAACCCCATGAGGAAACAACTTCTATCAAGAAGGATGAAGACAAGGGAAAACCCCAGATTGCACCTCCATACATTAGGAATCACCTTGATGGACAAAAGAGGAAACATAGGTATTATCCAAGGAATCGTTCAAGGAACCGAGGAGACTTTCCTACCTTTGAGGTGAGATATGAAGAGCATGAACTAGAAGAACTCCTAGCTTTGGAGAAACCCAAGAATAAGAAGAATAAGGAAATTAGCCAAGTGTGGTGCAACAACTGCAAAGAGCTAGGCCATTACATATCAACTTGTCGAGAGAAGATACGTGAACAACTCAACCTTGTCACATGTTATAAGTGTGGTGACCAAGGACATTATGCAAGCAATTGTCCAGAAAAGATGAAGTACAAGACAAGCAAGCCTATGAGGGATCTCAGCCTTGTCACATGTTTCAAGTGTGGAAACAAAGGACACTATGCAGATGTCTGCCCAGAGAAGTTTCATCAAGATCCCAAGTAAGCCAAGATGTAATCTAGTGGAAAAAAATTTAAGGGTGGTAGTACCCTAGTTGTTTTGAAGCCAACTTGTAACCTCTAGCCTCCGCAAATCTCGGGACGAGATTTCTTTTAAGGGTGGTAGCCTGTCACATCCCAAAATTTTCCAAATTTTGAAATGTGAAAAATAAATAAACAAAATAAATAATTGTTGAAATTTAGGGTGAAAAGAAACTTTTTGTTTCTAAATGGAAACATTAAAACCCATCTTGAACAAACTTTGAATAAAAGGGGAAACCAACAAAATTCAAATCAAGTGAAATGCATTCATCAATGAATGTATCTTAAAACTTAAACTTGGGAAAATAAACCAAAACCCAAAACCTTAATAGAAGAAAATCATTTTCAAGATATCTCAAAGACTATGGATGTGATCCCTATAAAAATTTGTCAACAAACAACTATAAATGATCAAAAATGACAAATAAAAATATTATAAAACCATAGAAATTGATTTCATTCAATTTGGAACCATGGATAAAAACTTATGAATATAATAAGATAAAAGGAAATAATTTTCAAAGCTAATAAAGCTCCTATCTAAAATCCATACCAAATTGTGAACAATGAATCCTAAAGGGATTTAAAAAGATAAAGATATATTAAATAAAAATATACAAATTGGAATCACCAATTTTGGATCTATAAATAAAAAGATATGGATTCTATAAGATAAAGAAAGAAAGAAATAAGGAATATTTAAAAGCCAAATTAAATCTTGGCCAAATCCATAAGGAAATGAAATGAAGATAATCCAAATAAAATAAAGGGATAAATATTATTCCAATAAAATTAAATGGCGTTAAACCATATTCTAATTATATATGGATAAAAATAAAATTCCTAATGGAAATGATTAATTAAATCATGAGAAAGTAATAAATGGAAATTTATCAAAGTGGATTAAAAAGTTATCAAATTAACTTAAAAGAATTATTTGAATAAAATTTATATGGTATTAAAACCATAATCAAATTTTATTTAATTGAAGACAAATGCTCAATTTAAATGATTAATAAATCATATTAAAAATATTTCAAATAATTCAAAGTGAATTATTTGACACCCTAATAAATAAATAAAACCTACTGAAAAGGATTTGGTAAAATTTGGAATTTAAATAGAAGTTGGAAAACATAATTAAAATCCTATTTAAATAAAGACAAAAGGACCATTTTAAATAAATAATTAAACCATGTGGGAATAAAAGAAATATTCCAAAATGATCTTTAAAATACATGTTTGAACAAAATAGAAAATTATTGAAAGTTTGGTAAAGTTTTGAATTCAAATGGTTGTTGGAATTGTTCGAAAAAATTCAAAACAGAATAAAAGAAACAGAAAAACAAAAATAAACGGAGAAGAAAAAAATGGAAAGGACCCAGCCCAGCCTAACCTGCCCAGTCAGGCCCAACTCGCAGCCCATCTTCTTTTCCTCCCCGAAACATTTTCTCACTCGAACACAAACCCGCGCTGCCACAGACGATCGGACCCCACCTGAACTCTCTCTCTCTCTCGCTGACGACACGGCCCTACTCATCAGTCGTCGTCTTCACACCGCATACCAGTTCTTCCCCCTCCTCGGCGTTTCTGCCACAAACTCCGCGAGTAAATTCGTCTTAATGTTGTAGCAATGACACCCCGCGATTACTCTCTTTAACTCGCCTCGCTCCCCTCTACCTTCCCCCCCCCCAAACACCATCTTCTCTCCGCACCCAGGCCGCCTCGTCTCGAAACACTCTGTCTCCGGCGAACCTTTTTCTCTGATTCCGTCCAGACATCGTCGCCCCTTGCCTCCCAGATCCCATGAGCGCGCTCCCCATCATCCCTGCATCTCCCAGTACCAACCGCGCATGCCTCCTATCGTCGACAACATCAACGCCCGAACGCCACCGTCTTCTGTTTCGGCTCCGGCGAGCTACTGTCGCTGACTCCGCGCACCCCTTGCAACCTGGTGAGTTTTCCCGCACTCCTCGAACCCGCACGCACCTCACTAACGTGCTGCCTTACTTGCTTGCAGTCTAGGTACTCTTCTCCGTTAAGAACCATGCGTGCCCAAGCCAGTGAGGATCTCCGGCGAGCAATCCACATCGTCCCCGAGCGCCCCTTCGCCAATGAAGACCACCTCGAGCATCAGCGACATCATGTGAACTCGTTGATATACTCCACTGCTTTCCTCGCTTCCTATATTGCCGGCACCATCCTCATCTGAGTGTGCCGCCGCAAGCTACCGTCGCAGCGCCGCCACTTTGTGGTCGATTAGATTAGGACCATTCGATCTAGATCTGACGCATAGAAACAGATGACTTAAACGAAGGGGTATGAGCGATATGATCCATGCGTTGCCCATTAGATCCTACGGCCAGTATCGCTTGATCCGTGCGAATCGGTATGGACCAATCAGAACACACCACGTGGCCTGTAGTTTGATTTAAAAACAGAATCATTTCTATTAGATGTGTAAACTTGAAAAATTCATAACTTTTGATCCACACGTCCAAATTTTGCAAACTTTATATCAATGGAATCATAAAAACAAATACTTTCCAGCCATGTACTTTTTTTAGTGATTTGCTTCTGAAAAGTTAGTTGTTTTTGCAGAAACATGTGTAGGCATATTTTGTGTATAAAATTCATTCCAAAAATGTTTTTAGGGTAAAATCTTTTGTAAATGGATTTTTTTGAACCCACTAACCATATAAAACAACTTGTAGATTTAAAAGTGTATTTTGTGAAGCTAAAGAATTAATCTTTGAATTAAAGCATTTGTAGTTAAATAAAAATGTTGTTTATGTTTTAAAAATGCTTTTTGAGTAAAACCTTTGGAAAATGATTTGATTTAAACTCTCTGACCCTAAACATGAAGTTTTAGGATTTAAAAATATATTTGGTGAACCCTATAAGATTATTACTTTGTTTAAAGGCATTTCCAACAAAATAAAATATTGCTTTGATTTAAAAATAGTTTAGAAGTAAAACCTTTTGCAGATGGTTTTAATATTAAACACTGACCTTAAAACACTAACATTTGTGTTTAAAAATATATTTGGATAACACTAGAAATTATTATTTGAATAAAATCATTTCTAGCAAAACAAAATGAATTAAAGTGGCCATTTTCACTAACTTGACTTAAAATAGTTTTGCCACTTTTGTAAATGATCAATAGGTGTTTTAGAATGTTTATAGCCTAATAGAAACCACTTTTCCAAATAAAACAATCTTTGGCATGCTTTCATGCATTGCTTTGTTTTTATTTTCTATGTGATGAATTGCTTGAATGGTAGATTGAATTTGTGCCTTGATTGAATTGTAGTAAAATTTGAAGAGTGTGACTATTGCAAGATCAAGGAGTGAACTTATACGCTCTACCAAAAAGGCAAGTGGTGCTTCATACTTTTGTCCCATTATTTTCATTATGCATTAGTGATGTTTTGAGTAGGACTTGCATGGAATTTTCTAAGTATAAACTATGCCATGGGAAATCCTAGTAGATGAAACCTTAGTAGAATTTTTCTAAGTTAAGATTCCTACTACTATCATGATTAGCCTAGCTAGTAGAAAATCAGGGTGGATTATATTCATGCTATGGAATATTTCTAAGTCAAGGACTTATGTTTTGATTAATAAAACAACTAAGTGAATGAAACACCTGGGTGGAATGGTAATTTCTTGGTTGGATTTTTGTTGAGTGGTTACCAGGGCCCATTTTTTAATGGTTTACCCTGTGTATGTCACTTGTGGAATGCCACCCAGGAACAAAAATATTTGAGATGTCAAATGTTGAGAAGCTTCAAGTGCAGCCACTTGGCATTATGGGCTTTGCTTGGATCATATAGGTTGCAATAACTTAGCCAAATGGACAGTTGGTGGTAGGGGATGATAGGTTTGGAGCACGTCCATTTTGGTCTAAGGGAAGGCTTCTGAAAGATCTTGTCTCGATGCATGTCGAGTCTTCTAGGGAAAGTGCGCCACCTCTCGGGAGAGTAAAATCTAAGTACTTAGTCGTGTCCCCGGAAATGGACAATTTGAGCATCAAGACATGGAAGCTATCAAGAATCTCCTCATCCCAATTTCTATGTTAAAATCTTGTGGTTGAACAAGGGTTAAAGGATCTTCAATCAATGATTGGTATATGCTTTTGGTGATTTTGACAAACAAAAACTTAGTGTTTTCAAATGATAAGGAAAATCTATTTTGAGCAAAGCAAGCCTAAGCTCCACTTAGCAAAATGCATGTAGATGATAGATACCACTACTCTACCATAGTATCACTTGCCAATACAATTCAAATGTATTGACCCTTGTGGTTGTAACTTATTATGTTGCAGGTTTGTTTGATGTTAGTGAAGTGTGTTGATTAGGATTACAAGTCTACAACCAACATGATTGCCTGTGGCACTTTGAAGATGAAGGACTCCATGCTATAGATATTTCTGCTGCATTGTAATGAGATAGCCAAATGAGCTATGTAAGATGTAATGAATTATTTTATTCCTGGTTATAAAGTTGTATATGACCTTTGTTTCTTGATATTACATCTTAACTATGGATGCTAGCTATTGATCCGGGGACTAGCATTGTAAACACAGGGATCTCTACCTTATTTAAGGTTGGGACCTCTACAATTCGACTCCGTGATTTTACCAACATGCATGTGTGGCACTCTGGATTTTACTACCAAGAATCGATAGCCAATGCTACAAAAAGCATATCCCAGAAATACACAGTCCATAGTTTTTCGTCTAAGCTTGCGCTTCTTGGGGACTGGCACATGAACTTTTTCCAAACAACCCCAAGTTCGTAGATAAGAGAGATTTAACTTTTTCTTCCCCCATTCTTCAAATGGAGTAATTTCTTTGTTCTTTGTGGGAACTCGGTTTAGGACATGACATGCGGTCAGTAATGCCTCCCCCCACCATTCCTCGGAGAGACCCGATGTGTCTAACATGGCGTTAACCAAATCTGTTAGAGTGCGGTTCTTTCTTTCGGCTACCCCGTTTGACTGGGGTGAGTAGGGTGGCATACTCTCATTGATTATACCATGTTCCACAGAAAAGGAGTCAAACTCATTGGAAAAATACTCTCCACCACGATCAGACCTAAGCCTCTTAATCTTTTGATCAAGTTGGTTTTTTGCTTCAGCTTTATAGACTTTGAAGAAACTCAAAGCCTCATCTTTTGTTTTTAGAAGATGCACATGGTAGTATCTCGTAGAGTCATCGATCAACGTCATAAAATATTTCTTTCCACCTTTTGTCAATGCACCATTCATCTCACAAAGATCAGAATGTATGAGTTCTAGTGGTGCCAAATTTTTCACCTCTGCAGTCGTATGTGACTTACGAGGTTGTTTTGCTTGCACACAGGCTAGGCACTTAGATCCTTTGACAGTAGTGAAATTTGGGATCAAATTCATTTTAGATAACCGCGTCATGCAACCAAAATTAACATGACAAAGACGAGAATGCCAAAAATTTGTTATAAGATCAGATGAAACATGATTCACAACTTTATTACAAACATCTGATAATGATAGGCGGAATAGACCTACACACTCATATCCTTTACCAATAAAAGTACCAAACTTAGATAGTACAAACTTATTGGACTCGAAAACAATCTTGTAGCCATCGCGACATAGAAGAGATCCGCTAACAAGATTCTTATTTATTGAGGGAACATGGTGCACGTTCTTCACGCGTACGGTCTTTCCCGAAGTGAACTTCAGATCGACCATACCAACACCATGAACAGAAGAATGCGAGCCGTTCCCCATTAGCACAGACTGAGTCCCTCTGACCTAATATGAAGAAAACATGGAAATATCAGAACAAACATGTACATTAGCGCCCGTGACAGTACACCAATCAGGAGAATGACATAATGAAAGAACAGTAGGTAATATACCATACCCAACATACCTCATCTCAACGTTGCCCATGACAATATTAGTGGTCTTGCTGCTCTTCCCATGCTGGCGCCTGTCATAGCGTTTGGGGTAGCTAGGAGCCCAGTGATCAGGATCACCGCACACATAACAGGAACCTTTCTTCTTATTAGTCTTCTTCTTGAAATTGGTAGACTGTGAGGGCTTGTTCTTCCCATCGAACTTGCCCTTTCCATCAAACTTGCTCTTGTTCTAGAACTTGTGGGACTGGAAGTTCTTTTTCTGTACCAAGTTGGCACTTGAACCTCCCTCAACAACTCGAGCACGTGTGTATTTTTCTCTCGCCTTCTCTTCCACATCAAGAGTCCCAAAGATATCCGATACGGAAAACTCCTGTCTCTTGTGCTTTAGAGAAGTAGCAAAGTTCCTCCATGAATGGGGAAGTTTGGCAATAATGCCCCCGGCAACGAATTTGTCCGGTAACACACAGGAGAAGTACTCAAGCTCTTTGGCCAGTGCCTGTATCTCATGAGCCTGCTCAACGACGGAGCGATCATCAGACATCTTGAAGTCATAGAATTGCTCCATGATATACAATTCACTGCCAGCGTCCGAGAACCCAAACTTGGCCTCAAGAGCAGCCCACATGTCCTTGCCATTAGCAAATGACATATAGGGTTCAACAATGTTCTCCCCAAGCACAGACAACAGAGCAGCCCTGAAAAGCTTGTCAGATTTCTGGAAAACTTGCTCCTGGGCAGGAGTAAGCTCTCCCACAGGATTGCCAAGAGTGGCGTCATAGCAGTTCATGTTCTCAAATCAGAGAACTGCTCTCACACGCCATCTCTTATAGTGTGTACCCTCAAAAACAGGTGGCTTCACAGATGCCACGAAACCACTTGGAGTAAATTGCCTATAATAAGGCTTTTGGATTGTTGGAAATATGAGCAATTTACCAAGTGATTTATGCGAAATAAATAGCATGTAAAACATGACTAGAACGATCAAAAATAAACTAGCCAAGTAATCTGACCGAAAGTGTGCAGAGATGTATAGGTCCCAACCTTTAATAAGGTAGAGATCCTTGTGTTTACAATGCTAGTCCCTGGATAACATCCACATTTAATATGTAATATCAAGAAACAAAGGTCATAATACAACTTTATAACCAGGAATAAAATAATTCATTACATCTTACATAGCTCATTTGGCAATTTCATTACAATGCAGCAGAAATAACTATATAGCTGGAGTCCTTCATCTTCAAAGTGCCACAGGAAATCATGTTGGTTGTAGACTTGTAATCCTAATCAACACACTTCACTAACATCAAACAAACTTCAACATAATAAGTTACATCCACAAGGGTCAATACATTTGAATTGTATTGGCAAGTGATACTATGGTAGTATAGTGGTATATATCATCTATATGCATTTGTCTAAGTGGAGCTTAGGCTTGCTTTGCTCAAAATAGATTTTCCTTATCATGTGAAAACAGTAAGTTTTTATTTGTCAAAATCACCCAAGGCATGTACCAATAGAAATTGGTGATCCTTTAACCCTTGTTCAACCACAAGTTTTTAACTTAGAAATTGGGATGAGGATATTCTTGATAGCTTCCATGTCTTGATGCTCAAATTGTCCATTGTCGGGGACACGGCTAAGTACTTAGATTTTACTCTCTCGAGAGGTGGTGCGCTTTCCCCACAAGACTCGACATGCATTGAGACAAGATATTTCAGAAGCCTCCCCTTAGACCAAAATGGACGCGTTCCCAAACCTATCACCCCCTACAACCAACTGTCCATCTGTCTAAGTTATTGCAACCTATATGATCCAGGCAGAGCCCATAATGCCATGTGGCTGCACTTGAAGCTTCTTAACATTTGACATCTCAAATCTCTTTGTTCCTGGGTGGCTTTCCACAAGTGAGATACACTAGGGTAGGCCATAGATATTGGGCCCTATGTAACCACTTAACATAACCCATTCACACCATTCCACCCAGGTTATTCATTAACATAGTTGTTTTATTAAACAAAACATAAGTCATTGACTTAGAAATATTTCATAGCATGAACATAATCCACCCTTGTTTTCTTATAGCTAGGCTAAGCATGATAGTAATAGGAATCTTAACTTAGGGAAAATTTTACTAAGGCTTCATCTACTAGGATTTCCCATGGCATAGTTAACACATAGAAAATTCCAGGCAAGTCCTACTTAGAAATATCACTAATGCATACAAAAAATAATGGGACAAAAGTATGAAGCACCACTTGCCTTTTTGGTAGAGTATATAAGTTAAATCATTTATCTTGAAATAGTCACACTCTTCAAATTTCACTACAATTCAATCAAGGCACAAATTCAATCTAGCATTCAAACAATTCATCACATACAATAAAGAAAACAAAACAATGCATGCAAGCATGCAAAAGATTGTTTTATTTGGGAAAGTGATTTATAATAGGTTACAAACATTTTAAAACACCTATTGGTCATTTATAAAAGTGGTAAAACCATTTGATATTAAATTAGTGAAAATGGCCACTTTAAATCATTTTTGTTTTGCTAGAAATGATTTAAATCAAAGGAATAATTTATAATGTTAGCCAAAAAAATTTTAAACACAAATATTAATGTTTATGGTCAAAGTGTTTTAAAACAAATCCATTTGCAAAAGGTTTCATCCAAAATCCATTTTTGAATCAAAGCAACACTTTATTTTTCTAGAAATGCCTTTAATCAAAGTAATAATTATCTAGGGTTTAATCAAATACATTTTTAAATTGAGAACTTAGTGTTTAGGGTCAGAGAGTTTTAAATCAAATCATTTTCCAAATGTTTTACTCAAAAAGCATTTTTAAACCATAATCAATATTTTATTTAACTAGAATTGCTTTTATTCAAAGATTTATTCCTTAGCATCACAAGATATACTTTTAAATCTACAAGTTGGTTTTTATGGTCAGTAGGTTCAAAACAATCCATTTACAAAATATTTTACCCTAAAATCATTTCTTGAATAATTTTTATATTCAAAATAAGCCTAAACAAGTTTCTGCAAAAACAAATAATTTTACAGAAGCAAAACACTAAACAAAGGGCATGGTTGGAAATTATTCTTTTTGCTGATTCCATTGATATAAAGTTTGCAAAATTTGGACATGTAGATTTAAAGTTATGAGTTTTGCAAGTTTAAACATCTAATAGAAATGTTTCTATCTATTTAAAACAAAAGCCGGCCACGTGGTGCGCTCCTATTTGATAATAACGGTTCGTACGGATCGTGTGTTGTGGATCGTTAGATTATAAGTGATCTGTGTGGCTCAGATTGGTCGTACCGACTCGCTTAAGTGATATGTTCCTAGCCAACAAATCAACATCCTACGGTCCAGTACGTATCGACCATAGATGGGCGGCGCAGCGACGGTGGACAGCGGTGGCGCGCTTGGGCGGTGAGGTTGCCGGTGATACATGAAGCGAGAGAGAGGGGGAGGGATCACCGAGTTCGCCGTGGAGAGCTGATGCTCAACTTGCTCGTGGGGAAGCAGGGGGCGCTCGGAGTCACTGGCGATTCCTCGCCGGAGATGGTCCTGACGGCGGCACGTTCTTTTGTTTGTTGGAGTCGAGCTTGTAGGCCACGCGCGGATTATTAGAGAGCACCGGAGTTGCAGCAGAGGACGGTGACGTTCGGCCTTGGTAGTTGCTGATGTTCTGGGGCACGCACGGGAGAGAGGGAGGAACTGGCAGACGCGCCTGACGATTGGGAACACGCTGGTGGGTGCCAGGGAGCAAGGGGAGGCGTGGGCTAGCCGGAATCATGACCGGAGTGCCGTCGGGGTTAGTAGAGTGCAACAAGGAATTGGCGCAGCCTGGGGGCGATTGTGTGTGGGAGAATGGGGGTAAACAGAGAGGGGGTGTGGGCGATTATGAGGGCGTCGATGCTGGGCATAATTAGCACGATACTGATGCTAATTTCAAGCGCGCATTCAATCGGTAGAAACAGCAGCGAGGGGGGAAGAATGGGTCGCGCGGGTGGAAGGGATGATGACTAAGCAGCTGACGTGGCGTGGGGTTCGCGGGTTAGTGAGAGAGGAGGGTAGGTGCGTGGGTGAGAAAATAATGGCTCGGGGAGAGAGAGGAGCCGGGTGGGCTAGTTACTGGACCTGGGGCTTGTTGGGCTGGCTGGGCTGCTTCTTTTTATTTTTTCTTCTTCTGTTTTCTTTTTCTTTTTCCATTTTGATTTTCTGTTTTGAATTCAAACTACCATTTGAATTCAGATTCCTTTTTCAACACTTTTCCAAATATCCAGTATGTTTCTATACTGTTTTAAATATGTATTTAAAGTCCATTTTAGAATAATTATTTTATTCATTTATGGTTTATTATTTATTTAAAATAGGCACTTGCCTTTATTTAAATAAGATTTTAATTATATTTTCAAACTCTTATTTAAATTCTAATTTTCACCAAACCTTTTTCAATAGGTTTTATTTATTCATTAGTGTAAATAATTCACTTTGAATTATTTAAAATATTTTAATATGATTTATTAATCATTTAAATTAGGCAATGTGTATTTATTCAAACAAAATCAAATATGATTTTAATTCCATATAAATTTTATTCAAATGGTTCTTTTATTCCATTTAAGTTAATTAAATAACTTTTATTTCACTTGGGAAAATTCCAATTTATTATTTTCTCATGATTTAATTAATCATTTCTATTTGGGAATTCTGTCTTTATTAAATATAATTTTGAATATGGTTTAATCCCATATACTTTTATTTGTTTATTCTTTATACCTTTATTTCATTTGTATTTGGATTATCTTTGTTCCATTTTCTTATGGATTTAATTCAAGGTTTAAATTGCCTCCTAAATAATTTTCTTTGGGATTTATTATCTAGTTTAGGCAATTTGTCTTTATTTAAATAAAATTTGATATTATTCAATCCTTATGATTTTATTTAAATAATAATTCATTTGCTTATGTATTTGGACAATATTTAAGTTGGCTTTTAAATATTCCTTATCTATTTATTTATTTCTTTGTCTTATAAATCCATATCTTTTTATTTATAGTTCCAAAATTGGTGATTCCAATTTGTATAATTTTATTTAGAATTTGTTTATCCTTTTAAATATCTTTAGGATTATTTTTCTCATGGTTTGGTATGGATTTTAGATAGGAGCTTTATTAGCTTTGGAAATTATTTCCTTTTATCTTAATAAATTCATAAGTTTTTATCCATGGTTCCAAATTAAGTGAAACCAATTTCTATGGTTTTATAATATTTTTATTTATCATTTTTGATCATTTATAAGTGTTTGTTGATAGATTTTTATATGGATCAAATCCGTAGTCTTAGGGATATCTTGGAAATGATTTATTCCAATCGGGTTTTAGGGTTTTGGTTTATTTTCCCAAGTGTTTAAATTTCAAGATACATTCATTGATGAATGCATTTCACTTGATTGAAATTTGTTGGATTCCTTTTTATTCAAATTTTATTCAGGAAGGGTTTTGATGTTTACAATTTGAAACAAAAAGTTTCTTTTCACCCTAAATTTCATCAATTATTTTTTTTGTTTATTTTTTTTGTTTATTTTTTTTCACATTTCAAAATTTGGAAATTTTTGGGATGTGACAGGCTACCACCCTTAAAAGAAATCTCATCCCGAGATTTGGGAAGGCTAGAGGTTACAAGTTGGCTTCAAGACAACTAGGGTGCTACCACCCTTAAAAAGGTTTTCAACTAGATTACATCTTGGCTTACTTAGGATCTTGATGTATCTTCTCTGGATAGTTGCTTGCATAATGTCCTAGATCTTTGCATTTGAAACACATCACTTGGCTAATATCCTTCTTTTCCTTTGGTATCATTGCCTCTTGTTTGTTTCCTTGGTTCTTCTTCTTTTATGGGCAATCACTGGCATAGTGTCACATCTCTTTGCAATTGTAACATTGCACTTGGCTTTTGTCCCTATTCTTCTTTTTAGGTCTCTCCAAAGCTAGGAGTTCTTCTAATTCATACTCTTCATATCTCACCTCAAAGGTGGGAAATCGTTCTCTCTTGTTGGGGCAGTTACTAGAGATATGACCTTCTTCTCCACAAGAGTAGCAACACGTTGTGGTCACTTTGGGTATGACTCTATGAGGCATGGTTCTGACTTTGCCTTCATCCTTCTTGGTAGAAGTTGTTACCTTATGGAGGTTTCCAAACATTTGATGCATTCCATCTTGCTTCATTTGTTGAACTATATGATAGATGGGGCACTAGATAGGGACATGATCATTTCCTTCACATAGGAAACAAGTCACTTGAGATGTGGGGCATTGTTTGGTTGGATGTTTCTCTTCACAATTAGGGCATTGGTCCACATGCTCCTTAGAAGTGTGTTCTATGTCTCCACAAATATTGCAAGCTTGAGTTCCTTCTATAATATCATTCTTGATATCCTTGTTGCCACAATCACTTTGGGAATGGGTGTCTATCATGTTGACCATTTGATTGGTCATCCTTTGCAACAATTGGGATTGTATTTCCAAAAACTTTTGCACAGTTGGATCTAACTCATTGTTGTTGGGTAAAAACTGAGTTGTCACTTGATTCAACTGGGCTTGGGTTGCTAGAAGTTGTTCTCTCATGTGCATCTCTTGGTTGTTGTTGTCACCATTCTTGATGTTGGAGTTTCTTGGAGAAGACATATGTTTGGGTTGGATTCGGATTAGATAGGAAAAAGATTCTAGAGGAAGAATTCTAATCACACAACAAATCACACAAACAATGTGCAAGCAATCACAAACAAACATTCCACTCAAACAACAAAGTTCAAGCACATTTTTAAGCAACAAAATATTTTTATTACACCACATAAGTTGGTGTATTTGATCTAAACTAAACATTAGTATGGTGGTCCAACTATATGGTTTTCTTGAAATCATTCCATTCTTCTTAGTTGTTTCTTCTTGAACAAGATCATTGTATCCTTGGAAAAATTCTTGTATCTTGGTCACAAAACTTCAAAGGTGATGATGGTTCCTTCTAAGTTGTGTTTCCATAATATTCAAGTCTTGAGTATTGTTCTTGTCTCACTTGTAGTCCTTAGTGATGTCTAAGTTGAAGTCCTTGATGAAACTAAAGTTGAAGTCCTTGATGAAACTAAAGTTGAAGTCATTGGTGATGTTGAAGTCTTTTGCTCAAGTTGAAGTCTTTGCTCATGTTGAAGTCTTTGCTCATGTTGAGGTCTTTGCTCATGTTGAAGTCTTGTCCATCAAGTTTTCAAAAGGGAGAGATGTAGAATCAAAACCAAAAAGGTTGAGGAAAGATTTTACAAGATTGTTTGTAAATAAGTTTTGGAACAAATACAACTCCTATTTTTCTAAGGTTTTTTTTCCAATCCTAGGGTTACAATCCTACAGGCAACACAGTGCTCTGATACCATCTGTAGAGGTCCCAACCTTTAATAAGTTAGAGATCCATGTGTTTACAATGCTAGTCCCTGGATCAATAGCTAGCATCCACGGTTAAGATGTAATATCAAGAAACAAAGGTCATAATACAACTTTATAACCAGGAATAAAATAATTCATTACATCTTACATAGCTCATTTGGCTATTTCATTACAATGCAGCAGAAATAACTATATAGCATGGAGTCCTTCATCTTCAAAGTGCCACAGGCAATAATGTTGGTTGTAGACTTGTAATCCTAATCAACACACTTCACTAACATCAAACAAACCTGCAACATAATAAGTTACATCCACAAGGTTCAATACATTTGAATTGTATTGGCAAGTGATACTATGGTAGTATAGTGGTATCTATCAACTATATGCATTTGGCTAAGTGGATCTTAGGCTTGCTTTGCTCAAAATAGATTTTCCTTATCATTTGAAAACACTAAGTTTTTATTTGTCAAAATCACCCAAGGCATCTACCAATAGAAATTGGTGATCCTTTAACCCTTGTTCAACCACAAGTTTTTAACTTAGAAATTGGGATGAGGAGATTCTTGATAGCTTCCATGTCTTGATGCTCAAATTGTCCATTGCCGGGGACACGACTAAGTACTTAGATTTTACTCTCTCGAGAGGTGGTGAGCTTTCCCCACAAGTCTCGACATGAATTGAGACAAGATATTTTAGAAGCCTTCCCTTAGACAAAAATGGACGCGTTCCCAAACCTATCACCCCTACCACCAACTGTCCATCTGGCTAAGTTATTGCAACCTATATGATCCAGGCAGATCCCATAATGCCATGTGGCTGCACTTGAAGCTTCTAAACATTTGACATCTCAAATCTCTTTGTTCCGGGGTGGATTTCCACAAGTGAGATACACTAGGGTAGGCCATAGATATGGGGCCCTGTGTAACCACTCAACATAACCCATTCACACCATTCCACCCAGGTGATTCATTCACATAGTTGTTTTATTAATGTAACATCCCAAAAATATTAAACATGGATCAACCAACTCTAATCATCAAATTTAGGGTTAACAAAAACTTTCCCATCTCAAAATAAGAAAGCATTCATATGTATGTGTATTTAAATTAGGAGTTCTTTTGGAATTGCCATGGTTCTGTGATTTATTGCTTGTAAAATGATTCTTAGGTGAAATAAACATGATATAAATCATGCCCAAACTTTTCCCAAAGAAAAACAACTCAAAATGAATAAATGAAGTGAATGGTCATTTTTGCCAGATTAAATATCATGCCTACTTTGGCTATTCCTAGCACTCAAAACTTAACAGAAACAATTGTGGATCTTTGCACCCCTTGTTAGTACACATAATAAGGTACCAAGGCCCACTTTGTGATCTTCCAAAAACATTCAAATGCTAAGTTTAAATGACTGTTTAAAATTGAATCTATCTCATATGGGAAGATCCCACTATTTCAAAAACCACTCAAACAAGCTCAATTTTCAAAACCCAAGCACCCATAGAATCTCAATCTCATGCCTAGCACACCCACCAAAAAAATCTTTTAAAATTCAAAAAGAAGTTTCTTGCGGCCATTTCATCAAACACTTGGCAGACAGAATTTAAACCAAATCAATTTCACAATTTCAAATAGTATTCTGGCCAAACTTGTCTCCCATTTGAAATTCATCTGATCATCTTGTCCCCTGGATCAAACCAAGACCTAACTAACCCACCCCCTACCTCCTAGTAGCATGGCCATTGCCAAGCCGAGCCCACCTCGCCGGCCAACTTGGTCGCCGCCGCAGCAGACCACCTCCCCCTCTCTCGCCATGTCTGGGAGTTAGCCAGCACCTCACCGCCACCCATTGTCCCCTCCCCGAGCCAAGCCCAGCCATGGACCACCGAGAACGCCCCACGCCCAGTGCCACAACGACATGCCGAGCACGCGCCAGAGCGCCGCACCCGGCACGCGTGCACACGCCGCCCCTCGACCACAACTCGTGCCCACCGCGTCGCCATGACCCAGGGAGCATGCCAGACATCCCCGTTCGCCGTCCAACGCCTCACAGCCACCACCTCCGCCGCTCAGAGCGCCATCCTCGCCCGACTGTTTACCACTGCCCCTAAGACCGCATTGAATTCCTAGAGCATCGCCAGGACACCGCGCGTCGATCACCACCCCAGTCATGCCTCTAGCAGCCCGTGGCCATGTCTCCACCGTCGCCTGCCCATCCCTCTCGGTCTCACCGTCGAGCCTATAAAAGGAGGCCACCCCCAGCCGTTTGCAGCACACCATTCCAATCTCCTCACCTCACTGATCGTCCCACACCTCTAGCCAGATCACGGGGAGCAGCAACTCGCCGGAATTGTACCAGAGCAGGCCACCTCTGGAGGAGAAGGGCGTCGCTGATTGCGACCACCCCCGGAGCTGCCTCGACCGTCCCTGAGCTCGTCGTCGACCACCCGTTCGTTTTCCCGCCTCGTTGTCGTCGTTGGAGCCCTGGTATGCCCCCTATGGACCCCCACTGAGCCGCTATGGTTAGAGCTCGTCGGCGATAGGTCTGTCATCGACGACGATCCCCAGCCGTCGATCCCCACTCTAGTCCAACGACCCACACAGCCCCGTACCGCTTCGCGCGTTATGAGCCACTGACTGGTGGATCCCCCTGTCAGCTGAGCCCCGCGCTGCGGAGTGACACTGGGCCGGACCATTAGCGTATTCCGCGCAACCTAGCAGTTTGAATTTAGATTTTTCCATTTTAATTCAAACACAGTTCTGTACATATATTCAAAAATCAACCCAGCTTGATTGAATGAACCAAATTGCATGAAACCAAATTTGTTAGAAAGGTACTGAAATGCTTAAGCCAAGCCCGTTGGATTCAAATCATTTGGATCTGTAGATCAACCTTGGTAAAAATAACAATTTAGAAGCTTTTCTGCATTCAAACATTTTTCAAAATTCAACCATAAGAACTTTTGAGTTGATTCCAACTCTCAAAAATCATATTTGTTCATACCTTTCAGAATATATAAAAACATATGGGTTTACTTACAGAAATAATGTTCAAGTAATAAAAGAATGTCACATAGGCATTTCTAGTCATTTTATTGATTTAAAATAAAAAGGTTAAACCTTATTAAATTGTGACACCACTTTAAATCACATTCCCATGTACTGAAATATGTGGTGATGACATGTGTCAACATGATCCCATGTTTGACTTGGAGAATATTAAATCTTAAGTAGTTTTTCAATGAGTAGAAATTACTTTTCTCAAATTAAAATAAATAAGACAAATGCTTTAATCTTATAATGTTAGTGATGATGCTAGATCATCTATAGCACACCTTTGTGTGATGATTGAAAATAGTTAAGTATTGTTTGGTGATTGTGTACCTCATATTTATTTATAGACGCTAGTACCGACCAAGGATACGAGAAGGAAGGAGGATACTACGAGGAAGAAGCCGAGGAGAACTTCAACCACTGCTCTGCTCAAGGCAAGCTTATATTGATACTTATGCAAGCCAATACTTGAAACCTTGCAAGCTAACACTTGCAACTATGAAAGTTAGATAACCTAGGCAATGCATTAAGCATGCTTAGTTAGACACATTTGATGATACCCAATCCTAGTTTTACTTACAAGCTCTATTTTTTATTTCTTTATCAAAGCTTTCTCTTAGAGTTTACATAGTAAATTGTAGATACTAGAAGGATATTGGAAGGTAGCATAAAGAGCATTAAATTTGGCCTAAGTTAGATAATCTTGATGTCATCCTAAGGCATGAGATTAAACTTAATTAATCTCCACACTTTACCCCTCATTAGTACTTACCCCCACTTGTAGATGCTAGTGCTAAGCATAAAACTTGATCAACTTTAGATGGGAATACTTGGTGAAAATGGTTATGAAAACCTTAGAATGATGAGTCATTCTACTGAAATGTTTTAACACGTGTTCTTGAACACAAGATGATTTTGATGATGAAAATGTTGAGGCATGAGCCTTAGCCCTTGATAAAACTGATGATTTTCTGGATGCGATACCATTCCAATTTTACTGTACAACCACAATACCCTAAAATTGGGTAGGGCTTGACTGGAAACTTATATACCTTAGTATGGGTTCCCTCGCAGCCAAGGTCTGAGTCGAGGCTACCTTGTGAAGATTGTCCACCTGTGTAGTACCCAAGATGACAATTGGTCATGGTTGGGAGGCCAAACTCACAGGAGAGGTGCCTATACTAGGGCGTGTAATTGAAAGGTTAGGATTGATTATCCGCATACTGAGTATGGTGAATTCAATATTGTTCCTAACGGATGTATCGATTGTTGTGGTGAAAGTGTACAATCTCTGCAGAGTTTCAAACTATTCGAATAGCCCCGTCCGCGGTTATGGATAGTTGGAGTGGTCATACTGTTCCCTCGTCAGATGTTTTCAAAATGACTTGTGAAATGAATTATGACTTTGACTTGACCACAACAGAGTTGTGATATGAAATTCAAGTTCCCACTTAGGTGTTATAAAACTTCAACTAGCTTTCTTTGCCTCTGAACTGAGTAGAGGTAAATCTGGCTTTTTGCAAAATAACCCTAGAGCTTAGTGTCCTACTACAAAAAACCCCTTAACTTGTTAGTATTAGTTTGCGAGTACTTAAAGAGTACTCATGGCTTTGTCCTTGGCTATTCCCATGGCCAGACTACGAAGAGGAGTACCAGGATGATGGACCTCAGGAAGGTTACGACAACTAGGATCATCTCCCATCGTCAGCATTGCCTGTGACCCCGAAGATGGAGCTTCGCTGTGGCATCCCGCAAAACCACTACTAGAAAATCGCGTTGTTTTTGTGCATTGCATCATCATGACCGCATGCTCATGTCATCATGCCGCATTGCATTTGAGCATCGTCATCATCTTGCATCTGTTCGCATAAAACTATTTTCGGAAAACCCAAATTGTTTTCTAAAACGCCCTGTCTTTAATTCAAAACCAAACCCGGGTCTCCGGATTATTTTGTTGTCTACTATCGGTTTGCAAACGGTGCATTTAAAATCAAATAAAAATTATATTATTTTAGTGGGGCAGTCGAACGGGCCGAATGACCCGAACGACCACCCCAGAAAAATACAAAACGGTCCACCTAACCCGCCCTTCTAAATCCTACAGCTACCAACCTATCTACCCACACCCCCCTCCACATCACCCCACCCAATCCCTGAACGCCACCTCACCTCTCCCCAAATCTCCACCTCTCACACGCTGCCACCTCACCACAGACCCTCTCTCTCTCACCCACCACACAACACACCCCACGCACACGGTCCCTTCCCCCACAACCGCTGCCAGCCCTGGCCCACCCACCTGCCCTGCGGGCTCTCTCTCTCTCCCTTCTCTCTCTCCCCCGTGTTCCCTTCCTTCTCCCCATCGCGCGGCACCCATGCTGACCCCAGCCCTTCCTCCTCCAGCCCATGACCACCCGGCCCGCCTCCGGCCGCCCCCTGCCCTCTCCCCTCCCCATCGGCACCCGCCTCTGCGCTCTCCACCCGCCTCCCTCCCTTGCCCCGCCCGGCTCCGCCGGCCTGCTCGCGTCACGCCGCTCGCCGCCCGCGCGTCCTCCCGTCTCGTCACTGCGTTCGCGCCGCCTGCGCCCGCATCTCCCTCAGCTCCTCCGCGCCTCACCTCGCCCCACCTCTCTCGAGCCCGTCGTCCTCCCTCCTCTCCCTTCCGAAGGCCATGCGCCCGCCAGCTGCAAGCCCCGCTGCCACTCCTATCTCCTCCCGGCCTCCCGCCTTCACGCCTCGGGCCGAGCCCGCCACCGGCCAGCGAGCTCCTCGTCGCCCCGCGCAGCCCTCCTCGCCCGCCACCTGTCTCCGCCCGGCCTCGTTCCGCCTCCGTCCTCGCCCACAGGCCCCTTGGTGTGCTCGCGTCGGCCGCCTCCAGCGCCGCTTTGGATCTTCTCTCCGTCGGCCACGACGAGTCTGCCTCCGCCCGTGTCGGTTCCTGTGCAGTACCAAGTTGCTGCCGTGTTGTGTTTTCTGTTTGTAACCTCTTAGAAGTTGTAGCAGCGCAGTGACCAGATCCTGTCGTGCAGGCTTTTGTTCTGCTCAACCAAGTGGGTTCCAGTTCGAGTTGCTGTACCCAATAGGTGCTCCACTTGATGTTTTCTCCAAGTCCAAGGTCTCCCGAGCGGCAGGGTCCCCCTGATCTACAAGGATGCGACCCCCCTCTTCATCGACATGACCATCGGTCAAGTTTACCACCGACAAAAGACGGACGACAAAACTCCAACCGAAGAGCGGATGTGATGGTGTCGAAACGACAAGTTCTACTTCACGGGCACCGAGCGTCAAGATCGCCTTCACGGGAAAACCGCAAGACATCCTTCCCAGGATATGAAGACCGATCCCCGAAACCTTGAGTGCGCTGACGACCAGATCTCCACGGTGTAACGACAAGACCGACTCGATGACACGGATCCGACAAGATCTTCGTGACGACAAGAACGACACCGACCCAGAAGATCCGATGCGCCCCGGCGCCAACCAAGTCCTGCTTCCCGGACGCGACAAGAACTACCCCCGATATCCGAGAACGATCCCGGAGTCCGAGAACGCTTCCGTCGAACCCTGGACCTTGAGACCGACCCCGAACCCCGGAACCCCAAGATCGCCGAACCCTAATGTGTGAACCCCTTTCCGAAAACCCTATTTTATAATATAATAACAACTTGTTGCATATTGAATTGTCATACTCGCATGCATATTTGTGTGGTTTGGGGGGCCTTATGCCGATTCACCTTATAATTAAATATGGGGCCCATATGCGGGCAAATCTAGTCTTATATTGGCCTCATTTAAATTTGGGTAGCGAACCGGTGCCATCTTTTGTCTGGCTAATGCAACATTTAAATTGCGGGGGTTTCTAAATAACTTGAACCGTTTAACTAATTGTCGGGACCCCGGTTCCGCTTAATATGACCTAATTGCATCGCACCTTGCCATGTCATACATCATACATGCATCATGCCCGATTTTCTACCGTAGTATTAAATAGTGTATCCGGTGTTTCTTCTATTGTTTTGCTTCTTCGCGGATAAGGCCGTTGAGTTGACGCGAGTGTCGACCCGATCTTCGGTTGAACCTTCGACAATGTTTTTCAGGCGAGCATCTCCCCCTTTCTACCTATCTTACTTTCATAGTATTTATTCCCTCCTGTTGATCTATTGCTATCTGTGTTGCGATGCTTTAGTTTCCGTACCTGTGATATACCGTGCAGCCCTATATTGCCTTGGACACATCCTATTACCTGTTGTTTTGTAGATAGTTGGACTTGCGGCGTCGTGATGCTTGCTCAAGTCTTTATGCGGTCGCCATGTTCCACAGTTGTTGGAGTAATGCCGTGTTTGATGTTGGAGATGATCTTAGTTTTACTTATCGTTCACTTTAATTCCTGTTTAACAACTAAAATTAAAGTAAGCGAGGCATCGGTGGGTGATAGAAAATATTTGGTTTCCGAGCCCACTTGTGTCCGTAGGACCCCGAGTACTTGATACTGTTCCTTGATTTATCGCGCTATCCACATCCGGAGGTATATGGGACCCCCGAGCCGAGCTTGATTCATCTTATTTCTTGGGGCCACAAACTAGTTTGAGGTTTTGTTTACGATCTGTACTTATGCCATGCTTTATCGCTTTATTTAAATTGTGCGACAGATAGCACCTGTACTGTTTAGGATCGGGACACGATTCCGCGGTGTCGACAAGCCCAGTTTTGGGTTCCCAGTCGTTCACAACCGTCTACCCAAACCTTGAGTCCGTATCGGAGTCAGCTGGCTTCGTTGCGGGTCTACTCAATGGGGTGGCCCCCTGAAATAATTCTGAATCCTGTGATTGCTTTGTCGTGAAGGCCTCGTTGGGTTTTGATTTGGTTTTCGAGGTTGATCGGCGTGTGTTGCTATTGGTGCACCCGGCGGGTAAAACTTTCTCAAGCCGTGTCATGGTTATGGACGACTTGGAGCACAGTATCTCGACCATAGACAAGCATAACTAAAGTTTATTGCTATAAATTTGACTTTATAATGACTAGTAATCAGCTTCACTATAACGAAATGGCTAATTAATACTGCCCACAATTGCTTGTTTGGAGTGTCTCTTGCGACCATTGTACCTGACTAGTAAGTATTGCAACTACAACGGAATGGCTGAATAAAAGTACCAACAACTGCTGGGTTTTGGGTTATCTCATGTTATTTGTATCTGACTAGTAAGTGTTGCAACTACAATGGAATGGTTAACTAAAAGGGCCCACTGCTTCTTTTATCAGGATGATTATCTACACCTGACTAGTAATTGCTGCAACGATAACTGAATAATGAAAACTGCCAACTGTGTGAGTTCCTCGGTTGACTTCCTCGTTTGGTCTAGAGGGGGAAACACCAGGATGGGTATGTTTGGTGTTAGTTTCAGACTGGATCCGGATAGGTCATTCTTACCCCTCTCTGATAACCGCCAGTTGAATCGAGTCTCTATAGGTTGTTCAGTGCAGGCTGCCGCTGCCGCTCAGTCCACCATACCTATGTAGGCGAGGACCGCCGAATTCTAGCCTCGCCGTGTACTGGCCTCAGTACTGACGCTCCTCCTTTTCCTTTGCCCTTTGTCGGCACCCCTTTTGTTTAAGCAGGTTTTGAGATCGACATCGTTAGCAGGGTTACCCTTCCGGCTTGTCTGGGCAGGTTATGGACGCCATTGGTTATTCTTCGTGGCTCTTAGCCCCATTTGCATCTTGTCCGTAGTCGGACTGTATCGTTCTGGTGATTTGGATCTTTGTACCGTATATACGTATTCTTGACTCATGGAGTCGTTATATATATATGTTCGTGGGTCCCATCGAGGACTGTTGTGTAATGTTATTACCGTTTTCCACCGCACAAAAGTGCACGGTGGGCACCTTTGAATCGTTTCTATGGGTTTGGCGGGTTTCGCTAAAACTTCCATAGGCCCGATTTTGAGGGTGTTCTGAGTGGTATCGAGCTCGTGATTGCGATACCCCACAAGTCCAGCCTGTAGGATAACCTAGCTAACGGCCGAAGTAGAGTGTCAAAACTATTTTTTTTGCAAAACCGGTTGGATAGTTCTGATTAGGTCTGATTTTACTCCTTACCCCTCTGCTATTCTCCTCTTATCTCGACGTGTTTTGAATCTGCTCTCTTATCTTTTCTCCGAGTCCAGGATTTCTCGTGGTTGGGTTCCTTCGTACCTTTAGGGTTTCGCTTCCTTCTTTGATAACGGTGTTCTACCATCCGGTGTTCATGCTGCTTGAGGAATCCGTCTGCTGTGGCACCATTCTTTATAACTTGTTTGTGTCTTCCGGTGTTTCCCGATGTGATGACATCATCTACGCCAGATCCGATGCGGAGTCCGCGTCACTTCTTTGTTTCCGAACCTCGCTTGTCGAGACCTTCAGTCTGATTCCGAGAGTTGGTTGCATAATCCGCCTATTCGTGTGCAGAGTAATGGTTTGAGTGCGGGATGGAGTAGCTACCATACCACTACTCTTATCATTCGCTCTTGTACATTGAATCAGTGGATCCAGCGATCTTACTCCGTTCACGGAAGTTAGGGGTGGCTTTATTTGTTGATGCCTCTACCTTCGATCTTTTGTTCCGGAGTGTTCTCTCGACGATCAGGATCAACGACCCTTTGTTGGTGGTGTCGCCGCTTTCAAGATGGAGGATGGACCTTTGTTAGTGGTGTCGCGAGGATCTACACGAAGCGAGAAGACGCAGATCGCCGATCTTCCTTCCGGTACCATGAGGCTGATCTCGAGGGCGAGATCCATTGTTAGTGGTGTCGAATTGTGGCATCCCGCAAAACCACTACTAGAAAATCGCGTTGTTTTTGTGCATTGCATCATCATGACCGCATGCTCATGTCATCATGCCGCATTGCATTTGAGCATCGTCATCATCTTGCATCTGTTCGCATAAAACTATTTTCGGAAAACCCAAATTGTTTTCTAAAACGCCCCGTCTTTAATTCAAAACCAAACCCGGGTCTCCGGATTATTTTGTTGTCTACTATCGGTTTGCAAACGGTGCATTTAAAATCAAATAAAAATTATATTATTTTAGTGGGGCAGTCGAACGGGCCGAATGACCCGAACGACCACCCCAGAAAAATACAAAACGGTCCACCTAATCGGTCCACCTAACCCGCCCTTCTAAATCCTACAGCTACCAACCTATCTACCCACACCCCCCTCCACATCACCCCACCCAATCCCTGAACGCCACCTCACCTCTCCCCAAATCTCCACCTCTCACACGCTGCCACCTCACCTCAGACCCTCTCTCTCTCACCCACCACACAACACACCCCACGCACACGGTCCCTTCCCCACAACAGCCGGCCACAGCCCACCACGCCTGCAGTCTCTCTCTCTCCCTTCTCTCTCTCCCCCGTGTTCCCTTCCTTCTCCCCATCGCGCGGTGCAGCACCCATGACCCGAACCCTTCCTCCTCCAGGCCCATGACCAGCACCGCCGCCTCGGCAGTCCCATGCCCGCCTGCCTCCTCCTCTCCCCATCCGGCACCCCGCCTCTGCGCTCTCCAACCTCCCTCCTTGCGCCTCCTCCTCGCCTCTCCCAGGCTCACTTGACCGCCCGTCTGCCGGCTCGCGCCTCATGGCCACTGCGTCGCGCTCGCGCCCACGCGTCCTCCCGTCGGCGTCCGCGTTCGCCGCCGCCGCACAGCCGCATATCCCCAGCTCCTCCGCGCCGCTCACCTCGCCCCCACCTCTCTCGAGCCGCAGGCCTCCCTCCTCTCCTTCCGTGGCCGCTGCGCCCTGGCTGCAAGCCAAGCCACTCCTATCTCCTCCCGGCCTCCATCGCCTTCACCGCCGGGTCGAGCCCGCCATCGGCGCCAGCGAGCCTCCGTCGCCCCGCACCAGGCCCCTCCCCGCCGGCCACCCGTCTCCGCCGGCCTCGCGTTCCCGCCTCCGTCCTCGCCCCTGAGCCCCTTGCCGTGGTCGCCGACGTCGGCCGCCTCCAGCGCCGCTTTGGATCTTCTCTCCGTCGGCCACGACGAGTCTGCCTTCGCCCGTGTCGGTTCCTGTGCAGTACCAAGTTGCTGCCGTGTTGTGTTTTCTGTTTGTAACCTCTTAGAAGTTGTAGCAGCGCAGTGACCAGATCCTGTCGTGCAGGCTTTTGTTCTGCTCAACCAAGTGGGTTCGATTAAGTTCTTTGTCCAATAGGTGCTCCACTTGATGTTTTCTCCAAGTCCAAGGTCTCCCGAGCGGCAGGGTCCCCCTGATCTACAAGGATGCGACCCCCCTCTTCATCGACATGACCATCGGTCAAGTTTACCACCGACAAAAGACGGACGACAAAACTCCAACCGAAGAGCGAATGTGATGGTGTCGAAACGACAAGTTCTACTTCACGGGCACCGAGCGTCAAGATCGCCTTCACGGGAAAACCGCAAGACATCCTTCCCAGGATATGAAGACCGATCCCCGAAACCTTGAGTGCACCGACGACCAGATCTCCACGGTGTAACGACAAGACCGACTCGATGACACGGATCCGACAAGATCTTCGTGACGACAAGAACGACACCGACCCAGAAGATCCGATGCACCCCGGCGCCAACCAAGTCCTGCTTCCCGGACGCGACAAGAACTACCCCCGATATCCGAGAACGATCCCGGAGTCCGAGAACGCTTCCGTCGAACCACGGACCACGACCGAACCGGAACCCCAAGATCGCCGAACCCTAATGTGTGAACCCCTTTCCAAAAACCCTATTTTATAATATAATAACAACTTGTTGCATATTGAATTGTCATACTCGCATGCATATTTGTGTGGTTTGGGGGGCCTTATGCCGATTCACCTTATAATTAAATATGGGGCCCATATGCGGGCAAATCTAGTCTTATATTGGCCTCATTTAAATTTGGATAGAGAACCGGTGCCATCTTTTGTCTGGCTAATGCAACATTTAAATTGCGGGGGTTTCTAAATAACTTGAACCGTTTAATTAATTGTCGGGACCCCGGTTCCGCTTAATATGACCTAATTGCATCGCACCTTGCCATGTCATACATCATACATGCATCATGCCCGATTTTCTACCGTAGTATTAAATAGTGTATCCGGTGTTTCTTCTAGTGTTTTGCTTCTTCACGGATAAGGCCGTTGAGTTGGCCTTGATGTCGACCCGATCTTGATTGAACCTTCGACAATGTTTTTCAGGCGAGCATCTCCCCCTTTCTACCTATCTTACTTTCATAGTATTTATTCCCTCCTGTTGATCTATTGCTATCTGTGTTGCGATGCTTTAGTTTCCGTACCTGTGATATACCGTGCAGCCCTATATTGCCTTGGACACATCCTATTACCTGTTGTTTGGTAGATAGTTGGACTTGCGCGTCGTAGTCGCTTGCTCAAGTGTTGTTGCGTGTCGCCATGTTCCACAGTTGTTGGAGTAATGCCGCATGTTTGATGTTGGAGATGATCTTAGTTTTACTTATCGTTCACTTTAATTCCTGTTTAACAACTAAAATTAAAGTAAGCAGAGGCATCGGTGGGTGATAGAAAATATTTGGTTTCCGAACGCCCACTTGTGTCCCGTAGGACCCCGAGTACTTGATACCTGTTCCTTGATTTATCGCGCTATCCACATCCGGGAGGTATATGGGACCCCACAGGCGAGCTTGATTCATCTTATTTCTTGGGGCCACAAACTAGTTTGAGGTTTTATTTACGATTGTACTTATGCCATGATTTCTGCTTTATTTAAATTGCGACGGATACTTTGTCTTGTTAGGATCGGGACACGATTCCGCGGTGTTGACAAGCCCAGTTTTGGGTTCCCAGTGGTTCACAGCCGTATACCCAAACCTTGAGACCGTCTCGGAGCTTGCTTACTTCGTTGCGGTTCTACTCAATGGGGTGGCCCCCTGAAATATTTCTGAATCATGTGATTGCTTTGTCGTGAAGGCCTCGTTGGGTTTTGATTTGGTTTTTCCGAGGTTGATCGAGCGTGTGTTGCTATTGGTGCACCCCGGCCGGGTAAAACTTTCTGAAAGCCGTGTCCGCGGTTATGGACGACTTGGAGCACAGTATCTCGACCATAGACAAGCATAACTAAAGTTTATTGCTATAAATTTGACTTTATAATGACTAGTAATCAGCTTCATTATAATGGAATGGCTAATTAATACTGCCCACAATTGCTTGTTTGGAGTGTCTCTTGCGACCATTGTACCTGACTAGTAAGTATTGCAACTTCTAGCGGAATGGTGAATAAAAGTACCAACAAGCTTTGGGTTTTGGGTTATCTCATGTTATTTGTATCTGACTAGTAAGTGTTGCAACTACAATGGAATGGTTAACTAAAAGGGCCCACTGCTTCTTTTATCAGGATGATTATCTACACCTGACTAGTAATTGCTGCAACGATAACTGAATAATTAAAACTGCCAACTGTGTGAGTTCCTCGGTTGACTTCCTCGTTTGGTCTCGAGGGGGAAACACCAGGATGGGTATGTTTGGTGTTAGTTTCAGATTGGATCCGGATAGGTCATTCTTACCCTCTCGATAACCGCCATTGAATCGAGTCTCTATAGGTTGTTCACAGGTCGCCATTGCCGCTCGATCCACCATACCTATGTAGGCGAGGACCGCCAATTCTAGCCTTGCTGTCTTGGCCTCGTCTTGGCGCTCCTCTTTTCCTTTGCCCTTTGTCACCCTTTTGTTTAAGCGAGGTTTTGAGATCGGCGTCGTTAGCGAGGTTACCCTTCCGCTTGGGCAGGGTTATGGACGCCATTGGTTATTCTTCAGGGCTCTTAGCCCCATTTGCATCTTGTCCGTAGTCGGACGCTGTATCGTTTTACAGGTGATTTGGATCTTTGTACCGTATATCTGTATTCTTGACTCATGGAGTCGCTGTTATATATATGTTCTGTGGGTCCCATCGAGGACTGTTGTGTAATGTTATTACTTCGTTTTCCACCCGCACGAAAGTGCCTGGTGGGCACCTTTGAATCGTTTCTATGCGGGTTTGGCGAGTTTCGCTAAAACTTGCATAGGTACGATTTTGAGGGTGTTACATTCGCCTACGCTATCTTTACTATTACGTTATTCCGCTGCTTGAGTTGTATTAAGAACTGGATCATGAGATCCTTATTTGTGTAAGACCTTATGTATGGTTTGTAATGGATGATGTACTGTGATATCCAAATCTGTTATTTCTCGCAAAAATGGTAATCCTGGGATTGTGATGTATGGCATTACAGGCATCTGGGATTAAAAATCCAGGTGTTGACAATTAAACAAAACACAAGTCATTGACTTAGAAATATTTCATAGCATGAATATAATCCACCCTTGTCTTCTTCTAGCTAGGCTAAGCATGATAGTAATAGGAATCTTAACTTAGGTAAAATTCTACTAAGGCTTCATCTACTAGGATTTCCCATGGCATAGTTAACACATAGAAAATTCCATGCAAGTCCTACTTAGAAATATCACTAATGCATAGTGAAAATAATGGGACAAAAGTATGAAGCACCACTTGCCTTTTTGGTAGAGAATATAATTTCACTCCTTGATCTTGCAATAGTCACACTCTTCAAATTTCACTACAATTCAATCAAGGCACAAATTCAATCTAGCATTCAAACAATTCACCACATACAATAAAGAAAAGAAAACAATGCATGCAAGCATGCAAAAGATTGTTTTATTTGGAAAAGTGATTTCTAATAGGTTACAAACATTTTAAAACACCTATTTGTCATTTATAAAAGTGGTAAAACCATTTGATATTAAGTTAGTGAAAATGGCCACTTTAAATCATTTTTGTTTTGCTAGAAATGATTTAAATCAAAGGAATAATTTCTAATGTTAGCCAAAATGTTTTTAAAAATAAATATTAATGTTTTGGTCAAAGTGTTTTAAAACAAATCCATTTGCAAAAGGTTTCATCCAAAATCCATTTTTGAATCAAAGCAACACTTTATTTTTCTAGAAATGCCTTTAATCAAAGTAATAATTCTGTAGGGTTTGATCAATACATTTTTAAATCTAAAACTTAGTGTTTAGGGTCAGAGAGTTTTAAGTCAAATCATTTTCCAAAGGTTTTACTCAAAAAACATTTTTAAACCATAATCAATATTTTTATTTAACTAGAATTGCTTTTATTCAAAGATTTATTCCTTAGCATCACAAGATATACTTTTAAATCTACAAGTTGGTTTTTATGGTAAGTAGGTTCAAAACAATCCATTTACAAAAGATCTTACCCTAAAATCATTTCTTGAATAATTTTTATATTCAAAATATGCCTAAACAAGTTTCTGCAAAAACAACTAATTTTACAGAATCAAAACACTAAACAAAGGGCATGGTTGGAAATTATTCTTTTTTCTGATTCCATTGATATAAAGATTGCAAAATTTGGACGTGTAGATTTAAAGTTATGAATTTTTTAAGTTTAAACATCTAATAGAAATGTTTCTGTCTATTTAAAACAAAAGCTGTCCAGGTGGTGCGCTCCTATTGGACAATAACGGTTCGTGCGGATCGCGTGCTGTGGATCGTTAGATTTCAAGTGATCTGTGTGGCTCAGATTGGTCGTACCGATTCGCTTAAGTGATATGTTCCTAGCCAACATATCAACATCCTACGGTCCAGAACGTATCGACCATAGATGGGCGGCGTAGCGATGGTGGACAGCGGAGGCGCGCTCGGGCGGTGAGGTTGCCGGCGATACATGAAGCGAGAGAGGGGGAGGGATCACCAAGTTCGCCGTGGAGTGCTGATGATCAACGTGCTCGTGGGGAAGCAGGGGGCGCTCGGAGTCACTGGCGATTCCTCGCCGGAGATGGTCCTGACGGCGGCACATTCTGTTGTTTGTCGGAGTCGAGCTTGTAGACCACGTGCAGATTACTGGAGAGCATCGGAGTTGCGGCAGACGATAATGACGTTTGGCCTTGGTCGTTGCCGACGTTCTGGGGCACGCACAGGCGAGAGGGAGGAACTGGCAGACGCGCCTGACGATGGGGAACACGCTGGTGGGTGCCAGGGAGCAAGGGGAGGCGTGGGCTGGCCGGAATCGTGGCTGGAGTGCCGTCGGGGTTAGTGGAGTGCAACAAGGAATTGGCGCAACCTGGGGGCGATTGTGTGCGGGAGAATGGGGGAAACTGAGAGGGGGTGTGGGCGATTATGAGGGCGTCAATGTTGGGCGTAATTAGCGCGGCATTGATGCTGATTTCAAGCACGCATTCAATCGGTAGAAACAACAGCGAGGGGGAAGAATGAGTCGCGCGGGTGGAAGGGATGATGACTAAGTAGTTGACGTGGCGTGGGGTTCGCGGGTCAGTGAGAGAGGAGGGTAGGTGCGCGGGTAAGAAAAGAATGGCTCGGGGAGAGAGGAGCCGTGGGATGGTTCTTGGACACAGGGCTTGTTGGGTCAATGCTTCTTTT
Organism: Avena longiglumis; assembly: GCA_030063025.1. NCBI lineage: Eukaryota > Viridiplantae > Streptophyta > Magnoliopsida > Poales > Poaceae > Avena > Avena longiglumis. Next base: position 142,503,840 of record CP125978.1, on the reverse strand, counting down.
TATTTTTTCTTCTATTTTCTTTTTCTTTTTTCCATTTTGATTTTCTGTTTTGAATTCAAACTACCATTTGAATTCAGATCCCCTTTTCAAAACTTTTCCAAATATTCAGTATGTTTCTATACTATTTTAAATATGTATTTAAAGTCCATTTTAGAATAATTATTTTATTCATTTATGGTTTATTATTTATTTAAAATAGGCACTTGCCTTTATTCAAATAAGATTTTAATTATATTTTCAAACTCTTATTTAAATTTTAATTTTCACCAAACCTTTTTCAGTAGGTTTTATTTATTCATTAGTGTAAATAATTCACTTTGAATTATTTAAAATATTACAATATGATTTATTAATCATTTAAATTAGGCAATTGTCTTTATTCAAACAAAATCAAATATGGTTTTAATTCCATATAAATTTTATTCAAATGGTTCTTTTATTCCATTTAAGTTAATTAAATAACTTTTATTTCATTTGGGCAAATTCTAATTTATTATTTTCTCATGATTTAATTAATCATTTCTATTAGGGAATTTTGTCTTTATTAAATATAATTTTGAATATGGTTTAATCCCATATACTTTTATTTGTTTATTCTTTATCCCTTTATTTCATTTGTATTTGGATTATCTTTGTTCCATTTGCTTATGGATTTAATTCGAGGTTTAAATTGCCTCCTAAATAATTTCCTTTGGGATTTATTATCTAGTTTAGGCAATTTGTCTTTATTTAAATAAAATTTGATATTATTCAATCCTTATGATTTTAGTTAAATAATCATTCATTTGTTTATGGATTTGGCCAATATTTAAGTTGGCTTTTAAATATTCCTTATCTATTTCTTTCTTTCTTTGTCTTATAAATCCATATCTTTTTATTTATAGTTTCAAATTTTTTGATTCCAATTTGTATAATTTTATTTAACATTTGTTTATCCTTTTAAATATCTTTAGGATTATTTTGCTCATGGTTTGGTATGGATTTGAGATAGGAGCTTTATTGGCTTTGGAAATTATTTCCTTTTATCTTAATAAATTCATAAGTTTTTATCCATGGTTCCAAATTAAGTGACACCAATTTCTATGGTTTTATAATATTTTTATTTATCATTTATAAGTGTTTGTTGATAGATTTTTATATGGATAAAATCCATAGTCTTAGGGATATCTTAAAAATGATTTATTTCATTAGGGTTTTAGGGTTTTGGTTTATTTTCCCAAGTGTTTAAATTTCAAGATACATTCATTGATGAATGCATTTCACTTGATTGAAATTTGTTGGATTCCTTTTTATTCAAATTTTATTCAGGAAGGGTTTTGATGTTTCCAATTTGAAACAAAAAGTTTCTTTTCACTCTAAATTTCATCAATTATTTTTTTTTCACATTGCAAAATTTGGAAAATTTTGGCATGTGACAAGAGAGTTGTAGATAGATAGAAATAATCTGAAAAATATGAAGAAAGAAAACATACAACAGTGCGCCAGAGTTGGAGTTGTCACCCATGTCGTCGAGAAAGAGGTTCTCGATGGCAGGGAAGAAGTCGTCGTTGGGGAAGATGTCATCAGCATCGGTGAAGGAATATGTGATGAAGCCAGTAGTCGCGCAGATAGCGCTCCCCAAAAACCTTATTGCCCTTCTCCCGTACATGACTCGAAGAGGCGGGGTTAGAGGCCCTCTTGTCACTCGCGGTATCTGTATAAAGCAGGATGGGGAAGAACTGGTGGCAACTCAGTGCTCTGGAACTTGGAGGCGATGGTTCTGATCGATGCCCGAGGAAAGGAGCGATCTTCCGCTCTTATAGACACGGGTAGACAGGTGAACATGCGACGTCGAAAGAGGAAACAAACAGGCAACGACCGAAGCCAAACAGCCTCCATTAAGTTCGAATTAAACCTCCACGTCGTATTTAAACCCATTAGCAGACTGTTCAAATTCTGCACACCCGTTCATATACAAGTCATGCGTGACAAAAAAGAACTTGGCTCGGAGAGATTCCCGCAACCCGCGCGCTCGCGCGTCGTGGCGTGGCGTGGTGAGGCGGGCGGCGGAGGAGGAGGACGAGCGCACATGTGGAACTCTCTCCTTCTCCTTCTCATCCTTTTACCAAGTGATAGGAGAGCCCCCCTTATAAGCTGGTCCAAACCTCTTTCAACTAGCAATATGAGACTAAACATGTCCCGGACATTTAGGATTTTCAGGAATTATAGGAATGGAAAAATGGGTTGGGCTATTTTGGGCCAAAATTCCAATAGAAGAAAGGGTTGGCGGCCACAGAACAACCTCGTGGCGACGAGAAGTTAGAGGTGGCAGTCGAAATCGCAAGAGAGATGCGGCGAGGCGGGGTGGGGGCGAGGGGGGGGGTGTTGATGGAAGGAGGGAGGGAGCGACTTGAAACTTCAGCGTGGCAAGGGTTCCGTTTGTATAGAGGTACCGTAGGTTCGCTCAATTGGAGATACACCGCTTACGCGACCAAATCCACGTGGCACCATTTTTTTTACTGCTAGGGCGTTTTAGACTCTATTTTCACCATGGAAATCATAAAAAGTTTATTATATTGTTTTAGTCATTATATATATTTTTTAAAACGAAGGCAAAAGCTTTGCCCTTTTCAATTAATTAAGCAAAGAGAGTACAAAGCAAATAGAAATTTACAAGTACAACAACTGACTACTCTCGTGGCATCAAATTACTCATGCGCTTAGCGCCCGCAAGCACCCATAAATGTGCCTCTAGCTTAACCTTGTCTAAAAGGATCGGTGGCGGAGCGTGCTTGTTTTTGAAGACTCGGGCATTTTGCTCGTTCCATAGTTCCCATGACACAAGAAGGGTTAGCGAAGCCATGTCCTTACGCTTCGTCATGGTAGCCCACCAAGAGTGAATAGATTGTGCTTGCCAAGCGTCAGGATCGATGAAGTAGAGGCCGAGCCAAGCCTTGACGGAGGTCCAAAGCCTAATGGTGTACCGACAATGAATAAAAAGGTGATCCACCGAATCCGGCTCACTTTTGCAAAGGGGGCAAGCCCCACAGTTCGACCACCCTCTTCTCTCAAGTCGGTCAGCGGTCCAAAGCCTATTTTGAATGGCAGGCCAGGCGAAGAACTTAACCTTAGGGGGAAATTTTTCAAACCGAAAAGCTTATGGAAGCGCTAGTGGCCCGAAAAACTGAGCGTTGTATATATGGGATCTATTAGAGTTGCTCGTTCGATCAGCCGGCGAAGTCAAGATTCTTCCTCGTGAGCATGCTGATTCTGTGATAGTGGAGCACATGAAAAAATTCATCGATGCAATGGGCTTTTCACTCCCTCCCGGTCGTCCTTTCTTGATTGCCGAGTCAATGTAAGTTTGTGGAGTAACCTTTTCTTTTCTGGACAGTCGAATAATAATGTTTGGGTAATAGCGACCATTACAGCTACACAGGGCGTGCCATTTTCTGTTCCCGCAGCTGTGTATCCGAACATGCCGGAGCGGAGCCGAATTCGCACAAACACCGCGGGAGCAGGCAAAATGTTTCGAGCTGGCGCTGCACGCGAAGAAATTTCAGACCCACCCCCGCGCCCCGCCCAAGTCTTCCGCCAGGTCATCGATCCGAGACACCCCTCCGCGGATCGCCATCTCATCCGTCCATTCCGTCCGCATCGAACGGCAGGCACCACCCTCCTCCCACCTCGCATCCTTTTTAAACCCGTCCGCCCCGTCCCCGGAATTCACCCGCTCCAGACCGCAACCCGCCGCCGCTCCTCGAGTTCCATCCTCCCGCAGCAAGACAGATCGTCAGCCATGTCCGGTCGCGGCAAGGGAGGCAAGGGGCTCGGCAAGGGTGGCGCCAAGCGCCACAGGAAGGTGCTGCGCGACAACATCCAGGGCATCACCAAGCCGGCGATCCGGCGCCTGGCTAGGAGGGGCGGCGTGAAGCGCATCTCGGGGCTCATCTACGAGGAGACCCGTGGCGTGCTCAAGATCTTCCTCGAGAACGTCATCCGCGACGCCGTCACCTACACCGAGCACGCCCGCCGCAAGACCGTCACCGCCATGGACGTCGTCTACGCGCTCAAGCGCCAGGGCCGCACCCTCTACGGCTTCGGAGGATGAGCACGTCTTTAGCTGGGTCGGCCTGTTGCTTATATCTGTTAGGGTTTGGATTGGTTGCGTGCTTGTAATCTGTAATGGAGCCTGTTGCCTATGCTATGGATGGATGAATGAACGGATTGGAGTCCTGTTTATGCAAAAAAAAGTCTGTTGCTATTGTGTTTCTGTGAGAACGAATTTTGTTTTCAGTCCTCATGATCTTTACTACTTCTTTGGTCCTAAAATAGATGTTTTAGATTTGTCAAAATTTAAATAAATTTAGATATTATTTACTACATAGATTCATTCAAATTGTGACAAATCTAAGACATCTATTTTGGGACTGAGGGAGTAGATCTTTTCTTTGTCGATTGTTATCTAAATCATAGTGAACTTTGTCCGTCCCAATCTGTAATTTGTGTAATCACCAGTTTGAAGCTAGCGTAGACATCAACTACGATGCTAAATCTTTACAATGATCTGCCTCGGTCAGTGTTAAAACTGTCTGCGCTTAACAGATTCAGTTCAATTGCTATGCCACTAGCGTTATGCGTTCTAACTGAACATGTTCGGAAATTGTAACTTGCGCTTTGTTTAACTGCCGTCGTTGCATCTTACATGTCAGAACCAGAGTACGCAAGAGAGATGGTATGCAACACTGCTTGTATTCATTATCGAGTGATACACTTATATAGTGAGGTACATGAGGTAACAAACTCACACCCAGTTAGCCTAGAGACTCGGTCCTAGCATGTACAGTTACAAAGCCACTAGGAGCACTACTTATACAACCATGAACACACGTTCACTGACACCCCGCCGCAGTCGAATTTTCTGCTCTTGGCATAACGCACAGACTGGACCTGAACATCTGAAAGGCAGAGGTTGGTAAACCTTTGGTCATGATATCTGCAAGCTGATGGGTTGTTGGTACATGAACTACTCGAAGATCACCGAGTGCCACCTTTTCATGGAGAAATGAATGTCCAACTCAATATGTTTCGTCCTCCGATGATGAACTGGATTGGTGGACAGGTAAACATCTGAGATGTTGTCGCAGAAAACAACGGTGGCTTTTGGTGGAGGGCAGCCGAGTTCACCGAGGAGCCGTCGAAGCCAGACACAATCAGCTACGGCATTGGCGACAGCGCGGTACTCCGCTTCAGCACTGGAGCGAGAAACAGTGGGTTGGCGTTTGGACGACCAACCGACGAGAGCGCCCCCGAGATAGACACAGTACCCAGAGGTTGATCGACGCGTATCGGGACAGCCGACCCAATCCGCGTCTGAATATGCCACAATGTCAGAGTTGGGTGCGGTTGGCAAGAAGAGCCCGGAGTTGGAGGTGCCACGAACATACCGCAAGATCCTTTTGAGAATGGCGAGATGACAATCGCGAGGATCATGCATATGTAAGCAGGCCTGCTGGACAGCGTAGGCCAAATCCGACCGTGTCATCGTCAGATATTGTAGGCCTCCGGCGCGACTGCGATAGTCAGACGGATCGGACACGGGACTGCCAGCATCAGCGGCGACCTTCGATGCAGTATCCACTGGAGTGGACACGGGCTGGCATTCAGACATGCCAGCGCATTGGAGCAGCTCGTCGGCGTACTGGCTTTGGTCGAGGAAGAAGCCACGGGGTGTGCGCTCCACACGGATGCCGAGGAAGAAGTGTAGGGCGCCCATGTCGGTCATCGCGAACTCGTGCTGCAGCTGCTTGACGATGTGCTGAAGGAGAGCTATGGAAGAGGCAACAAACACGATGTCATCGACGTACATCAGTAGGTAAGCCATGTCGGTGCCGCATCAGAGAAGGAACAACGACACGTCAGACCGAGAGGGCGCAAACCCGATGGTGGCGGCAAAGCGAGTGAACCAGGCGCGCGACGCCTGTTTCAAGCCGTACAACGACTTGGAGAGGCGGCAGACGTGGTCACGACGAGTGTCGTCGATGAAGCCGGCAGGCTGGTAGCAGAACACGCGTTCCTCCAGGACGCCGTGGAGGAAGGCGTTCTTGACATCCAGCTGGTGCACCGACCTGCCGCTCGAGCAGGCGAGCGCGAGGACGGTGCAAATCGTCGCCGGTTTGATGACAGGGGAGAAGGTTTCGCTGAAGTCGATCCCCGGTCGCTGAGCGAAGCCACGGACGACCCATCTCGCTTTGTAGTGCTCCAAGGAACCGTCTGCACGAAATTTGTGACGGAAAACCCACTTTCCAGTGACAACATGAGTGTTAGGGGGACGGGGAACGAGCTCCCAGGTGGATTTTGCCATGATGGCATCGTATTCCAGCTGCATCGTCGCGCGCCACTAGGGATCGCGGAGGGCGGCGCGGACGGACGAGGGCAATGGAGAGATGGGCGAGGTCGTGAGATATGCATAGCGGGGATTAGGTTTAGAAATCCCGTGGCTAGCTCGAGTGATCATGGTATGCCTAGGAGCTATGGGCGGCGATCCAGGAGGCGATGATGATGATGGGCTAGAGGATGGCCCAGGAGTGGAAGACGCCGAGTTGGGCCCTACAGAAGGTGGGGTGGATGGGGGGGGATGGTGGCGCAGGGTTTGGCGGAGAGCCAGGTGGCATAGGGTTTTGCGAATGCATGGCATGATCGACGTGATCCGGAGGAGGTGGATCGGGGACGGGGTCTGGTGGAGAGAACGACGGATCCGGAACGGTTTTGAACGGGAAAACTGTTTCCACGAACGTAACGTGCCGGGAGAAGATGATTTTCCGAGATTCCGGGTCATAGCATCGATATCCTTTCCGCTCATCGGGGTAGCCGAGAAACACACATGCAACAGATCGTGCAGAAAGTTTGTTCGGTGTGGTGGCGAGGAGGTTTGGGTAGCAGAGACAACCAAATACACGTAAGAGGTGGAAATCGGGAACACGGCCAAAAAGAAGCTCGAACGATGTGGTGAGGAGGTTGGGTTTGTAGGGGCGGCGATTGAGAAGGTAAGTAGAGGTGGCTAAGGCCTCTGACCACCATCGGGGAGGCATGGAAGCATGGAGAAGTAGAGTCCGGATACCATCATTGATAGTTCGAAGGACTCGCTCGGCCTTCCTGTTTTGCTGCGACGTGTAGGGGCATGTAAGGCGCAGCAAGGTGCCGTGGGACTCAAAGAGTGTGCGATTGGCTAGGTTGTCGAATTATTTTCGGTTATCTGTGAGCCGGCGAGCCGTCGACGTGGTCGGTGAGGCCGAACTTGGCGAGGGCGTCGAGCATCTGGCGGCACCAGAGGCCATAGTTCTCCTTCTCATAGTCGAGAACGGCCAGGACGTGGTCGCAGATGCGGAGGCCCTGCAGTTGGGGGGTGGGGAGAGGCTGTGTTGCGACCGGCCGGCCAAAATCCTCATCAGAGGAGGAGTCATCGGCCGAGGAGTGGGAGGAGGAAGATGAGCTCATGGTCGTGGGGGAGAGGGGCAGCGGAAGAAGTGGATCAGAAATCTGATACCATGTCAGAACCAGAGCACGCAAGAGAGATGATGTGCAACACTGCTTGTATTCATTATCGAGTGATACACTTATATAGTGAGGTACATGAGGTAACAAACTCACACCCAGCTAGCCTAGAAACTCGATCCTAGCATGTACAGTTACAGAGCGACTAGGAGCACTACTTATACAACCATGAACACACGTTCACTGACATTACAGCCATATTATAACTTGTGAAGCCTAGTTTAAATATGTTTCCACGGCATCAAATTGGTATCTCACCTCTTCTACAGTAGGGCGAAGATTATGCTTATCTCAGAGTAAGTTATAAAATATGGGAACAGAAAATACAGTCTAGAGCCCTATGCCTATTTTGATGCTGTAAAAGGAACTCCAACAGCTTACCCATTTATGAATAAGCAAAAATCCTTTGGGTAAGAGAAAAGAGAAGATATGAGTAAGTCAAATGTTGTTTGCTTTAACAGCTTACCCATTATTTGACTAGGCAAAATATAATCGGGTTCTAAAAAATAAATAAATTACGCCAGAGTATTTTTTTTTACACTAAGCACCTTGGATGGAAAAGAAAAAAAGCAATCAAGTCCACATGTGGATCTGGCGAGCAGCATGGACTCCACACACACGGCCAACTCAGTGCAGAGCTCCGGCGAGCAGGGCAACCTCCACAAGCGGACAAGTTAGTGGGAAGGGCAGCGGGCGCCTCCACGCGCGAAGGGCAGCGGCCGCGCGCGGCCTCCATGCGCGATGGGTAGCGGGCGCGGCTTCCAGACGCGTCTTGGCCAGGGGCGGCGGCGGGTTGACCGGGGAAGAGGGGAGGACAACAAGGTCCTAGGAGACCAACAAAGGAGAGAGGTGCAGTGCTGGGCTCGACAAGTTCATGCGCGCCGGCGTCGGGGCGCAACGGGCGGCGATCCATACGCGGAAAGGCAGTAAGGGTGCAGACGGGGGCGAGGCATTCATAGGAGGGGCGGGCGAAGGTGGCGGCGGATTTGGGCCGGAGCTGGCCGATGATGGGAAGGGCGCCAGAGGTGGCGAGGACGATGGTGGTCGCGCCTGAAATTTCCCAGCGGGGGCGGTTGGTCAGCTCCCACCTCCGTTTTGCTGACATGGCAATATATGGGTAGGAGTTGGCTCTTACCATATTTTGCATCCATCTACCTATATATGGGTAGGAGGGGCCAAAAATGGGTGATCATTCATTTTTTTTGGTAGGGGATCACTTATGGGTAAGCTTTTGGAACTGTTATTTGTCCATCTTATCCATAAAATCGTTTTTATATAGGATAAGCTGTTGGAGTCGCTGTAACCCATGTACAGTAGTGTCTACTCAACTGCCTCTAACCTAGCCCACACAACTGCAAACGACAGCTCTTTTTTTAACATGAACAACAACCTTTTTTATTTCAGTGATCACCATTACATCTTTAACCAGGTAGGGTAAGAGAGTCCCTCAAAAAAAAGAGAAGGTAGGGTAACAGAGAATCTGGTGGGCGACTCATCAAACCAGGAGCTCGTCAGCGTGTATAACGTGCCCTCCTCGCGAGTTCATCAGCACCACAGGTTGCCTCGCTAGATCCCGAGCCAGACCATTACCTTCATCATAAACAGCAGCAACTTGATCATCACAGTTCACAAGTTGTTTCGAAAGGTTGCACTCTCGCGGCATATTCTTCACTTCACCCTGCACAAGGTTATGAGATAATACGGCAGTTATCGTTAGAGTAACTAGGTGCAGGTTCCCTCACTGTAACCTCCACTCTTGCCTTTTTCACACATTTCTACAGTATTATTTCTCAAAGTATTCTTTCTCCATTTTTTTTGAACTTGCAGCGGGCTATAGTTGTGAAGACATACTTTCTCCACGCAGCAGTATCTACCGCTAACCGGGGAGAAATTCATCTCACGCTAACAACCGAGAGCAACTCCAGCTGACGCCGTAACCCCGCGCGCGTCCGAAAAAACGTCATTCTTCTGCGCGAGCTCACATGGCAGCAGCATTCTTGTACCTTCGCCTTCGGGCTGCGCCACCGGCGTTCGTTAAATCTTGTGTTCTGCGTGAAACTAACCCGCCCGCTTCGGTAGCGTCTGAAACTTCCTCCTCTTTCCGCCGTTATCCTCTTCTTCTTCCCACCGCTTTGCTGCCGACGCGCCCGCGCCATGCCGCCACGCCACGGAAGCTCCGGGTACCGCGGCGTACGCGCGCACCCTACGGGGAACTTCTACGCCGAGATCCGGTCCGGCGACGAGCGCATCGTCCTCGGTACCTTCGAGACCACACACGTGGCCGCACGCGCCTACGACGCCGTCGCGTGGTGGCTTGGGCGTCCGCGCCCCTCCACGAACTTCCATGACATGTGGATGCGCGAGCAGGCCGAGGCGTTCGTGCCGCCGCCTCGCCTCGTCATGGAGGAGGAGCGCTGCCGCAGGCGCGACGCGGAGCGCCGCCTGCTCATTTTCGAGCGTGATGAGTGCCTGCGCCGGGAGTGGAAGGCGCGTTTCCCCGAGGACGTCGCAACGCATCGCATGCACGACGCCGAGCGGGTGGCGAAACACCAGAACCGCCTCGCGTGCCGGGTGGACAAGGCGGAGAGGCGCACCTTCATCGACACGCATATTGCCGGGCCGGTGACCATCGACGGGAACGATCCTCGTTGGATGGACGCGTTTTCGTCAACGCCGGTGTCCGAGACGACACTGGTCTCCTCCGGCGATGACTATATCTCCGTCTCCTCGTCGGACTACAATAGTAGTTTCTAGTAATTGCCCGTAGTCTAGTAGTAGTTTCTAGTATTTTCCTTGCACCGATGAATTATGTAATTTTTTTATGTTTTATGGGGTAATATATTTTCGCTTTTTCTTTATTACAAATCGTGTTTCGCGCGCACCACTTTAGCGCTCCTGTTGGAGGGTTGGTGATGTAAATTTAGCGTGCACGAAATAGCGCCTTTGCCGGAGGAGATTCGTACGTGGCACGCTAAACACTATCGCGCGCGCTCCATACGCGTTTTCGTGCGCCGAAATTTATAGAAACCGCCGGAATGGCTCTAAGAAAACATATATGTGTGGCCAAGACAACATGATAGAAACAGTACTACTGAACTGCTAGCATTCATTTGTAGAAGAAAATACGCAGCAAAATGCCTTAATTATCTCAAACCCCTAGCTAGGTACAATTCCAAAAGCGAAAACATTTCGCCCGAAAAAGAACTGAGCTCCTTCGCCCCCCCCCCCAAAAGAAGAAGAGTTGAACTCTATTCTCCCACCCACCCCAAGTGCAATATTTCAGCAAAACGAAACCTATAATAGAATCCTGAATCCTGAATTACCTCAGACTTGCACAAAAAGAGAATAGATGAGAAATAATTGGATCATAAGGGATCTAGAAAAGAGCTTTTACCCTAAACACCCAGATCTTTTTAAGGGATCTCCATAACGAGTTATGGGGGATATGTTGCTCGAAGAAGAGGAATTTTCAAGAACCAAGAGCATCTCTACCGGCGGCCCCAATTGAAGGAAATATGCCCTAGAGGCAATCATAGAGATGATTATATTTCATATGTATCCATGAGTTATTGTAATGTTCCTTAAATATTCATATCAGACAACTTGTATTGATTGACAATTATGTGAATTGTTTGCGAAACTCTTTACTTGTATGGTTATTTAATAGTTGTCCCTAGTCGGAGTTCATGTAAGGACACACATAAATAATAGACTAGCACATCGATTGGTTGATGACTATGTTTCGCAAGTCATAGATATGGAGATGTCAAACCAATGATGTGGACACATGTTATGAACATGGGATTGGACTGGCCCAACTTGAGACTGGCAATTAGACTTGCAACTCTCTCTACACATCATGTACATTTTATCCTTAGATCTGAGATTGTCGCATGCACTTGAGATGTGAATCAACCTACTTTGGGGCTATCAAACGCTGCTCCGTAACCGAGTAGTTATAAAGGTAGCTTTCGGGTCTGTCCTAAAGCATGCTGCAAGACATTGGTCAATCAAGATGAGTTTTGCCCGTCTCTACTTGAGAGAGATATCTCTGGGCCCCTCGAGTGATCGGATCCAGAAATGCATGGCCGTGCTACATATGGTTAAGAGTTAACCTAGTAAAGGGATTCCGAATCACAATATCGAGAAAGAGAGGTCAGATTGGAGCTAGACCAAATATCGTGAGGCAAAGGGAAAGTCATGTACTTAACCTTGTGGTGGTTCGTCCGAATGATATTTGTATTCGTTTAGGAGTTGACACGTTTTTCTAGAGGCCGTTACTAACAATTGACAGAATAAGTGTATTCATGTCATGTCTATACGTATATGAACCTATAGGGTCACACACTTAAGGGGCTGGAAGTCTAATGAGGATTGGATCCGAATTAGACCAGGCTTAGGCTACGAATGGCTGCTAATGTAGAAGCCCACAAGGGATGCCTATATATGAGAAGGTGGGGCGAGCTGACAAGGGTAGAGCATTCCACCCAGCCGCCACTCCTCACACCTGTGTTGCACGCGCGGACCTAGCAGTCCGGTGTCCGACGCTTCCACCCCGCATGTGTGGACACCTCGGAGGCGCTGCATCTGTGGCACTTGGACGAGCCACGCAAGGGGAGCTGCTCGTGGGACAAGGATGAGGAGGAGATGTAGAACATCTACACTGCCTCGACGCGCTTCATCAAGTGCGTAATCGCGCATCTAGTGGTAATCCCATGATCTATGACAACAATAATCCTGATTTACGCGGTAGATTTTTTTTTATTTGCGCTAGTGTAGCCTACCCGTATCCCTTTAGTGGTATCAGAGCCGATGCTGTTCAGTTATAGGTTCGGGATATTTGCATATGGTGATATGCAGATTGATATGAATGATCTGATCGTTTGTATTGCGGTGGTTCAGGATTGATCTATGATCTTGCTTTCCATGATCGTGATTCTGAGGTCGTCGAACCACTTACCCCTGTCGGTCGGTTTCCGCCATCGGGGCAGACAGTGACACATAAATCTTGTTGAATTACGCAAAGATCAATATGATTGATCGAATCGGAACCTAGATCTAAAATCGATGTACCGTGATCAAAGGAGTTTGGTCGAATCGGAATAATAGACGGTTTATGATAAATTTGATTTGCCGATCAAAATCCTTAAAGAAAATTGTATAGATTCGATCTATAATTTTTCATAGTTTTGCAAGGGGCGCTGCCCCTTCGAACCCCGCAAGGGGAGACCCCATAGAACCCCCTTAGTCGTATCCCCTATCGTATCTTGTTAAAGTAACTAGGTGTTGTGATGTCACATGATCCGGTAGAATGCGATTCTATGCATAACTTGTCTTTGCAGGATGTATGTGATCAGTATGGCCCATATATGTTTGTGATGCATGTACGAAAAATTTCATGACCTGCGTGTCATGATCACAGCAACACGGCTGGAGCCAAATGTGTTGTCATTTATTGTAATGGCCTGCGTGCCAACTTGTGATGATCCCAATACTATGTAATTTTGATTACTAGCTGTTTGGAGTAACATCTTGTATTAGTTCTTGGAGGGCTCGTCACTTGGAGGATGGCTCACATGGAACATGAAGATGGAGATCATCATGGTGGATAAGTTCTATGTCGATGGAGATCACCATGAGAAAATGGGCCATACTGTGTCACATATATCTGAATACTATTCTTATGCGTTTTACTACTATGCATTGCTTAGATGATAGAAGTAGAACGGTCCTCACAAAGTTTAAGTTAAACCATGCCCTCCCAACCAAACCTTGCACCATCATATGCCCTATAAAATCATATAGATATTTTCCATGTTGTACTATGATGTTTCTTTGAATAATCTTATAGATATTTTCGTTCTCTTCAAAACGAGCCCAAGATCATAAAAAACGGAGTCCGGAATCAAAAGTTATTAAACTTTTCGTGCAATGCTATCCTGTGTTTTTGCTTGAGCGGAAGTTCCAGCCCAAGTTCCGGTCAGGTTCAGTAACTTGTGTTTTGATTTGCCAGAAGTTCCGGTGGAGCACCGGAAGTTCCGGTGGTGTGTGAATCTGGCCCAAACGGGCAGATTTCTCTTGCCCTTTTTAAGGCCCCCCTCTTCCCTATTGTTTTCCCATCTTTTGAGGCCATCTTTGCTAGCTCTTCCACTCTCTCTCCTCCATTGTTGACCTTCAAAATCTTGCCCTCTCCCCTTCTCCCTCCCATGATTCTCGCATCACTTTGAGGGATTTGAGAGAGGATATCTAGATCTACAATCCCACCAAACCAAATCCCTTCTTTGTGAAGAAATCCTTGGGATCTAGATCTTGGAGAGTTTTGTGTTCTCCTCTTGTGTTCTTCCTCCCTTATTCCCCTAATATCTTTTATAGCTTTGTTGGAATTTGGGAGTGAAGGACTTGTCCTTGCATTTGTTGCATAGTTTTGAGTTCTCCACGGAGATTCGGTGAGTATAAGCTTGTGGGCTTGTTTCTCTTGGGTTCTTGGAACCCTAGACAGTTGGTGTGTTGATTCTTTGTGGCCTTTTGTGGCCTTGTGACCTTTTGTGGTCTTGTAGCCTTTTGTGGCATCGTAGCCTTTTGTGGCTTTGTTGTTGGGAGCCTCCAATTGAGTTGTGGAGATAGCCCCAATCTTGTACGGGTTTTGGTGACCGCCCTCAAGTGTCCCTTAGTGGATCGTGAGTAGGCCTTTGTGGCGAGCTCACAGGATAATAGGGTGAGCCTTTTGTGGCTCCGGTGAGTTGCGTGCCTTCGCATCCGGGGTGAGGCCTTGTGTGGTGTTGGGTGAGCATCGAGCCACCACACCTTGAGGTGAGCCATTTGTGGTGTTTAGAGAGCATTGCGCCATCGCACCTCTCCAACAGAGACGTAGCTTCTTTGGAAGTGAACTTCAGGATAAAAATCTTCGTCTCCGCGTCCATCGGTTATCTCTCAACCAAGACCTTTACTTATGAACTTTACTTTGTGATAGTCATTGTGCTTGAAGTACTTATATCTTATTATCACCTTGTTGCTTCTATTGCTTATCATAGGCTGTTGGTGCACTTAGGTGAACCTAGTGGTTAGGTTTTGTGCTCATTAAATTAAACGTTAGTTTTGTTCCGCATTTATTTGAGCCTGAACCGTAATAATTTTAAAAGTCTATTCACCCCCTCTAGGCGACGTCCATTGCACTTTCAGGGCTCCTATTGCTAGCCATTTTATAGACCCAATATAACAACTGTCAATCCCTACCCGGCCTGGATCCACAGAGATCGGGGCAGGGGCGCTGACACCTCGCGCCACATTGGATTTTCCCTTGGGACCTAGTTGGCAGCCACACAAATCCAAACTCTATGCCTTTTATAAATTTCCCAACACCCCCACTCCACCAATTCCATCCCCACATGTCGTCATTGTTGTTCACGCCCAAAGATCACATCCTTGCCTCGCCTCGCCGCTGCGCCCCGATGCGTGTCACCAGGAAGGAGCAGTGGAAGAAGAGGGTCACCGAGAAGACGTGCAGGATGTAGGACGCCACTTGGGTGTTGGAGCTCGCCCACCACAAGTACGTGACTACTGACCGACATTCACGCTGCAAAGTTGGAGCCACCACGACAGCGAGGAAGGCGGTGTCAACGATGGTGGAGTTGGCCGCCAGCCAATTCGAAGGAGGAGGATGCTTCTACAGCTATGGAGGGCAAAGCACCGATGACACAAGAGGAAGTCAAGGAGTGTTGGGAATATGCCCTAGAGGCAATCATGTATGATGAGATTTCCCATTGTATTCATAAAGTTATTAAGTAGTCCTTGTATAAACATCTGATGTGTATCATTGAATATGTGATTCAGTTGTGGAACTATGCATTCATGTTGTTTGTACTAAATATCCTTGGTCATTGAGGTTGTGCTGGACACACAACTTAGACCAATGTGAAAGTTGGCTTGATGACTCGGTTCCACTTGTCATGGGCATGGAGATGCTATTCCAACTTACACAGACTAGGCTAAAGAGTTTAGCGAGTCGGATTGACCCATATTGAGGTACAACGAACTAAGTTGTCATTTGTATATCTCAATCAATGTAATCCTTAGACCTGAGGTTGTTGCATAGTCCGAGTTGAGGATCACCGACTTAGGTTCTGTCAAAAGCTGATCCGTGAATCGGGCGCTTATAAAGGCGAGGTTCGGTTGAGAATCAAGTTGCGTGATGTGAATAACTAAGATGGGATTTTGCCTCCACTCGGAGAGATATTCTCTGGCCCCGTCGTGAGATATGATTCGAAAGCATGGCCATGCACGACTCGGTTAAGTGTTAACTGAGGCGATCGACTAAGAGTTAGTCGGGTGAATCACTTATCTCGGATCGAGAAGAGAGTCGGAATATTTAAGGGATGACATATATTCGCCTATAGTCTGACAAGGTATATCGTGAGGCAAAAGGGACTCAGACGTAAGTCGCATTGGAAAGGCAAGTCGTCATGACTCTTTGGTACTTGGGAATCGGCACGTTCTGCTAGGAGCCGATGCCGATTGATCGATTGTGAGTCGGACTCTAATCGTGTCCAAGTAACCATGAGCCTGAGGTCACACACTTAAGAGCGGGGAGCAGGTTCGGATTGGATCCGAATCATATAATCTGGTTGGGTTGGACCTAAACCAGATTAGGACCGAGTTAGTGAGTTGGACTCACGGTGACTAATGTTATATGGGCTTTAGTGAATGGGTCGCGTGAGCAAAGCCCACGTTCACTCCCTATATATAGTGGAGCACAAGAACCCGTAAAGGTTAATCGTTGTTCGGTTAGGTCATTCCATGTGTTGGAAACCCTAGCTCCACGGCAGTCAAATAACGAACCTAGCGATTCGCCGGTGCTCCTCCTTATGCGTGTGGATACAGCGGAGGTGTCTTTGTACGATCAGCACCAGGACGATCGGATCGTGAGGACTGCACTGCATCAACTGACGCGCTTCATCAGTAATCCGCAACCGCGCGTCTAGTGGTAAACCTCGTGGCCTTCTACCTCAGCTAGGTCTTGGGATCACCATGTTAGAGGAAAAGTTTTGTTTTATCTCTGCGTGGCCCAACAGTGGTATCAGAGCGATAGCTTCTGGTTTTAGGCTCGAGATCTCGCATATGTGATATGCGGTAGGCTATAGATGAGATCTATGTGCTGTTTTGGTGGTCGATCTATGAGATAGATCGGTTTTGTATGAAGTTGATTGGATCAATCGTACTCGGGAATGGTAGATCGATTTCCGTGATCATACTTGAGGTCGTGGAACGACATACCCTACGGTCGGCTTCCGCCATCGGGGTAGACTGTGACACGTAAATCCAGAAGCGGTGATCGAAGTTCAAAAAGTTTGATCGAATCGGAACGATGGTCGGAATCCATGTTCGGATTGTAGATGAGATCTACGATTTCGGAAAAATCGTCGGGCGCACCACAGCGAGCCTCCCGATCCCCGCCCGCTATCCGGCTAAGCGGACCGCCGGCCATACTGTCGTAGCACCTTAGATGTCGCTATAGTTTCACAACACCGGTAGATATTGTATCTATGCATAACTTGTTTTTGCAGGAAGTTGTGAATGGTATGGTTCATGTGCATGTGATGTATGTGTGTAATCCATACGTGATCTGCGAATCACGGTTTTTGTCAGCCGGCTGGAGCCTAGGTGCTGTCATTTTATTGTATAACGACCTGCGTGTCGGATTCTCTATGTAATTTACTTTACTAAGCTAGTGTAGCTGTTTGAGAACCCGGAAGGCATGCAAGGCGTTGTACATGTCGGCGACATGGAGTAAGACGGCAAGTGACAAGAGTTGGCACGAGTCGGATTACAGGCTTTGTGGAGATGGAGATCGCCATGAAGAGAGCCATACCATTTCACATTATAATTGCTTTATTTTGTGTTATTGTTATGTCTCAGTTTTACCTCTATTAGATAGTCGGTAAATTTTAATCCCTCAAAGAAGGTCTAGTCGGTTTTCCTGCCAGTGTTTGCACCATCACAAGTCAGACATTTTTGGTAGTGGGCTCATAAAATTGAGGTGCTGCCAATTCTTTTCGACTAGGTGGGTTCGAGTCGGACTCTTACTGCAGAAACACTTGGTAAGCTAGACGGGTCTATCACAACGGTTGTGGGACTCGGGGAAAAGTCGGATGGGGGAGGGGCATGTGATGCCACCCGTCCAATAGGAGTCGCATGAGATGCGATTGGCAAGGAGTTGTCTACCTAGATCACTTGGCGGCTAGCGGTGATGCTAAAGCTCACTAGCCGACTTGCTTATTTAGGATCCTGAATCACTAAGTAACCATCGGAGGGGTGTTGGTTCTAGTGGGAGCATAAAATATTAAAATGTTTAATATGCTTGCTCTTTTATGAATACATATCTTAAGTGTTTTGCATATTTTCTGTTGTAGATCATGGCACCAAGTAGCAGTCACTCTCAGATATCCGGTTTTGCATTGAGAACCATTCTCGAGAAAGATAAACTGAACGACACTAATTTTACCAACTGGTATCGAAATCTGAGAATTGTTCTCAAACAAGAAAAGACGGACCATGTCCTAGACAACCCACTTCGGATGAGCCGAATGAGAATGCGATTTCAGCCACCAATGCCTACCGTCGGGCTAAAGATGAGTCCACGGATATTAGTGTCTTATGCTTGCTCACATGGAACCGGACTTGCAAAAGCAGTTCGAGCATGTTGAGGCCTACGATATGATCGAAAGCCTCAAAAGTATGTTCGAGCTCAAAGAAGGCGAGAGGTATCAAGTCTCTCGTGCTTTGAGTTGCAAGCTTAAGGATGGTGATCCTCGAGTCGCATGTGATCAAAATGGTTGGTTACGTGCGGTCTCGGAAAAGGCTACCCCATAAGCGAAGAGTTCGCTCTGAATATAATTCTGAACTCTCTTCCTAGTGCATATGGGCAGTTCATTTGAACTACCACATGCATGGTATGGATAAGAAGCTCACTGAATTGCATGGGATGCTCAAGCGGCGAGGCGGATCTCAAGAAGGGCACCATCAAGTGTTGATGGTGCGAGAATAAGGCTAAGTTCAAGAAGAGTTCTTGGACTAAGAAGAAGGCTAAGTCGGGAGGAAAGCGTGCTCGGGACCCTCCCAAGCGCTTCCTCGGGGACTAAACCATCTCCTTCACCGGATCCACTTGCTTCTGCAAGGCGGATGGCCATGGAAGAGGAACTGCGGCAAGTACTTGGCCGACAAAGCCAAGAGTGGAGGTATGACTTCGACTCAGGTACACTTGTTTGCAATGTTATAGACATATATCTTGGCGATGCACCTAATAGTTCTTGGGTATATGATACCGGATCATTATTCACATCTGCAACTCGTTGCGGACCGGTAAGAACTAGGAGCGTAGCAGAGGCGAGGTTGATATTCGAGTCGGCAACAAAGCAAGAGTTGCTGCGTTGGAAGTCGGCACGATGCAACTTCATTTACCTTCGGATTCATTATGGAACTAAATAATTGTTATTATGTTCCGATGCTCATCGAAACATTATTTCGCTTCATGTTTGATGAGGCAAGGCTATGAGTCGAATATCAAGAATAATGGTTGTTCTTTGTATTTGAATGATATGTTTCATGCTTTGCACCCGTCCAGGATAGGTTATTTATTTGAATCTTGATGGTGAGTCGGTTTATAACAAAAATGTTAAAAGGTTGAAACCAAATGATCTGAATATGACTTACTTTTGGCACTGTCGGCTTGGTCATATAAGTTGGAAACGCATGAAGAAGCTCCATGATGATGGACTCCTAACCTCGTTCGACTTAGAGTCGTTCGAGACATCGAATCTTGCCTACTCGGCAAAATGACCAAGACACCTTTTGCAAAGAGTTGTGAAAGGGCGTCCGACTTGTTGGGACTAGTACATAGTGATGTATGTGTACCAATGAGTACGACAGCCAGGGGTGGTTATGAGTACTTCATTACCTTCACTGATGATTTGAGTCGGTATGGATATATCTACTTGATGAAACATAATTCGGAAGCATTTGAAAAGTTCAAAGAATTCCGAATGAAGCATAGAATCAACTCGGCAAGAAAATAAAGTTTCTTGATTCGGACCGAGGAGGCGAGTACATGAGCCATGAGTTTGATGACCATCTGAAAAGTTGTGGAATAGTTCCTCAACTTACTCCAGAACGCCACAAAGGAATGGTGTTTGGAAAGGCGGAATCGGACCTTGTTGGACATGTACGATCAATGATGAGTCAGACAGATCTGCCTTTATCATTTTGGGGTTATTGTCTAGAAAGCAATGGCGTTCACACTAAACAAAGTACCATCAAAATCGGTAGAGAAGACACCGCATGAGATGTGGACAAGAAGCCGAGTTTGTCTTTTCTTAAGATTTGGGGTTGTGAAGCTTTTGTCAAGCGACTTGATCGGACAAGCTTACGGCCAAGTCGGATAAATGTATTTTCGTAGGGTATCCGAGGAAACCTTGGGTTACTACTTCTACAACCGAGAAGAGGGCAAAGTGTTTGTCGCTCGGGCGGTGTCTTCCTTGAGAAAGAGTTTCTCGTCGGGGTAAGTGGGAGCGGTGCAACTCGAAGAAATTCGAGAGGAATCGGCTAATAGCGAATCGGCAAAAACCTTGGAGGTTGAGCCGACCGTGGTAGCAATGACACTGTACTACGAAGATCGGCAAGATTACGAAGTGTTCGTGATGTGTTCTTAGGCGATGATGGTGACAAATTATTGAGCGATGGTGGGATCGATTCGAGTCATGGCTTGGAGCCATGAGATCCGAGATAAAGTCCATGGATGAAAATCAAGTTTGGAACTTGGTTGATCGCAGACGGTGCAAGACCCGTCGAGTGCAAATGGGTCTTTAAGAAGAAAACTGATATGGATGGAAATGTTTCAATCTATAAAGCACGCCTTGTCGCCAAGGGGTTCCAACAAGTTCAAGGAGTTGATTACGACGAGACTTTCTGCCGTAGCGATGCTTAAATCAGTTCGGATCATGTTAGCTATAGCGGCCTATTTCGACTATGAGATATGGCAAATGGATGTCAAAACGGCTTTCCTTAACGGAAATTTAACCGAGGGCGTGTATATGATACAGCGAGGGTTTTGTCGATCCAGCTAATGCCGACAAGGTATGCAAACTTCAAATCCATTTATGGGTTGAAGCAAGCATCTCGGAGTTGGAATATTCGCTTTGATGAGGTAGTCAAATCGTTTGGCTTCATCAAGAGTGATCATGATTCTTGTTTGTACAAAAAGTTTAGTGGGAACAAAGTAAATTTTCTAATCTTATATGTGGATGACATATTACTGATTGGAAATGATGTCCAGATGTTGCAAGAAACCAAGGAATCATTGGAAAGGAGTTTCTCAATGAAAGACTTGGGTGAGGCAACATACATCCTCGGAATCCGGATCTATAGAGATAGATCAAGGAGGCTCATTGAGTCAGAGTACTTATTTGGACAAAGTGTTGAAAAAGTTCAACATGGAATCGTCTAAGAAGGGTTTCTTACCGATGTCCCATGGTGTAAAACTTAGCAAGACTCAGTGTCCTTCGACAACTGATGAGCGAAGTCGGATGAGTGCGATTCCATATGCTTCTGCAGTTGGATCCATCATGTACGCCATGATTTGTACTAGGCCGGATGTTTCCTATGCTCTAAGTGTTGTGTGGCGGATACAGGCTGATCTGGAGATCCATCAGACGGACTAAAAATATCCTAAAGTACTTGAGAAGGACTAAGGATATGTTCTTGGTTTATGGTGGTGAAGATGAACTCGGTGTAAAGGGTTACGGATGCGAGTTATCTCACCGACTCGATGATTCTCGTTCGCAATCCGGATCGTGTTTATTATAAATGGAGGTCCGTGAGCTGGAAAAGTTCCAAGCAAGAGGCGTATGTCTGCGTCTACAGAAGTTCGAGTATATTGCCGCCTCGGAGGCAAAGAAAAGCTGTTTGGATGAGGAATTTCGTCATGGATCTTGGTGTGGTTCGGGCTCGTCCAATCCGTTGGGACGTGTATTGTGACAACAATGGTGCCATTGCACAAGCCAAGGAACCTAGACAACACCGGAAGAACAAGCACATACTCATGCGGTACCACGATTCGCTAGTTCGTGGATCGTGGTGATATCAAGTTATGCAAGGTACACGGATGCAAATATTGCGGATCCGTTGACAAAACCGTTACCCCAGTCAAGCATGAGGCGCACACGAGCCATGGGCATTAGATGCTTAGACATGTGATGTCGGATGATTGACTCTAGTGCAAGTGGGAGACTGTTGGGAATATGCCCTAGAGGCAATCATGTATGCTGAGATTTCCCATTGTATTCATAAAGTTATTAAGTAGTCCTTGTATAAAAATCTGATGTGTATCATTGAATATGTGATTCAGTTGTGGAACTATGCATTCATGTTGTTTGTACTAAATATCCTTGGTCATTGAGGTTGTGCTGGACACACAACTTAGACCAATGTGAAAGTTGGCTTGATGACTCGGTTCCACTTGTCATGGGCATGGAAATGCTATTCCAACTTACACAGACTAGGCTAAAGAGTTTAGCGAGTCGGATTGACCCATATTGAGGTACAACGAACTAAGTTGTCATTTGTATATCTCAATCAATGTAATCCTTAGACCTGAGGTTGTTGCATAGTCCGAGTTGAGGATCACCGACTTAGGTTACATCAACGCTGATCCGTGAATCGGCGTTATAAAGGCGGGGGTTGGTCGAGAATCAAGCTGCGTGATGTGAATAACTAAGATGGGATTTTGCCCTCCACTCGGAGAGATATTCTCTGGGCCTCTCGTGAGATATGATTGAAAGCATGGCCATGCACGACTCGGTTAAGTGTTAACGAGGCGATCGACTAAGTTAGTCGGGTGAATCACTTATCTCGGATCGAGAGAAGTCGAGACTATTTAAGGGATGACATATATTCGCCTATAGTCTGACAAGGTATATCGTGAGGCAAAAGGGACTCGGACGTAAGTCGCATTGGAAAGGAAAGTCGTCATGACTCTTTGGTACTTGGGAATCGGCACGTTCTGCTAGGAGCCGATGCCGATTGATCGATTGTGAGTCGGACTCTAATCGTGTCCAAGTAACCATGAGCCTGCGGGGTCACACACTTAAGAGCGGGAGCAGGTTCGGATTGGATCCGAATCATATAATCTGGTTGGGTTGGACCTAAACCAGATTAGGACTGAGTTAGTGAGTTGGACTCACGGTGACTAATGTTATATGGGCTTTAGTGAATGGGTCGCGCGAGCAGAGCCCACATTCACTCCCTATATATAGTGGAGCACAGTAACCTAGAAAGGTTAATCGTTGTTCGGTTAGGTCATTCCATGTGTTGGAAACCCTAGCTCCACAGCAGTCCAGCCGCCGTAACGAACCTAGCAGTTCGCCGCCGGCGCTCCTCCTTGTACGTGTGGATACCAGCAGAGGTGCTGTGCGATCAGCACCAGGACGATCGGATCGTGAGGACTGCACTGCATCAACTGACGCGCTTCATCAGTAATCCGCAATCGCGCGTCTAGTGGTAAACCTCGTGGCCTTCTACCTCAGCTAGGTCTTGGGATCACCACATTAGAGGAAAAGTTTTGTTTTATCTCTGTGTGGCCCAACAAGGAGTACCACCACCTACTCTTCAAAGAGCACCTCCCCGTCATCGCTGCCTTTCTTCAAGGAGAGCTACGAGAAAATGTTGTGATCGCAGTCATGGTTCTCTCTAGAGACCAGTGGGAGTGAGTCCCCCAACCAACTACAATGCCGTATTTCCCCCATCAGGACCGACAGGCAATGAGGCAACACCCTTAGCCTCAATGCCACCATCTGTGATGTGTCACCTCTTCTATGACGAGGGCCACTAAGTATGAGCGGAATGAACATCTTCCATGTGAGCAACGAATTTCTAGGCAGACTATGCATGACACTTGGCCGCACACTATTCGGTGGTGCCGCCGCCCACCATGTGGTCGACGTGCATGGCGATGCTAATGAGGTGCACATTCTCTACCCTGTTCATTACATATGTTTTTGATTAGTGCACATTTAAGTATTTGCATTTCTATGCATGAGCTATGAGCGCGAGTGTCATGTCGGTCATGGTCAATGGTGGTGTCCGTGGTGCTGAGGACGTCGCTGCTCATGAAGATGACGAGGATGACACAGAGGAAGAGGGGAGACCATTTATGTGGTTAACGTTGACACTGATGCCACCACCGGCAAGAAGAGGAGGAAGAGTAGTGGTAACCATGTTGGGTCACGTAGAGATGATGCTATCACGAACAAAAACTTTTCTATGAATCTCATAAGATCTTAGTCGAGGGCTTAGGCCACAAATATTACCACTAGACACACAAATGTAGAATATAGTGAAGCGTGTCCATCGAGGCAATGCAGATTACGATTTGATCCATACAACAAACAACGTGTCCTAGTAATGATGATGCAACAGCTCTACTGGTATCAACACATATGAGGTAGAGAGCCGACGGAGGACTTCTAAGTCCGATGCATTGGCTGTGAGACTTGTGGAAGTGGTGGCTAGTGTTTCCAACACATGGAATGCTTCAACTGTGCCCCTTTGGAAGCCACCAACCCACTATATATAGGGAGTAAGTGTGGGTTCCATGATACTTGTGGCCCAATTACTAAAACCCTAATATCTAGCCACACGAGTTCAAGTTGTTGGCCCAGTATCCATATGGCTTAGATCCAACCTAGACGGCTCACTGTTAGTCAAATTTCATCGGGCTAGCTCCACACTCTTAAGTGTGTGTGACCCTACATGCTCATCATAACTCATACACGATTGGAGTTTGATTCGTAATCAATCAGCTGACAACGTCTCCTAGAAGAATACGTCGACTCCTAAGTACCATAGAGTCATGATGACAAACCTTGCAATGTGACTTTCGTTCAGGTCCCTTTTGCCTCGCGATATACCCTGTGAAGATATAGGCGAGTTATTGCCATACCTTTAATTACTCAACTCTCTTCTCATCCGCGACTAATGATTTTTTCACCTAATACTTAGGAGGATTACTCTCTGGCTAACACCTAGCCGTATGGCACATGGCCATGCTTTTTGAATCAAATCACTAAGAGGGTCCTGATAATATCTCTCCAAGTAGGAGGGGAAAATGCCTGGTTTGGTATTCCACGTCACACAACTTGCTTCATAGCTAACCTGAACTCTACCTTTATTACTGCCCTATTATGAAACAATGTTTGCAAAACCTAAACCGGACGATCCACAACTCGGATCATGCGATTACGTCAGGTCCAAGGATTCTATTGATTGAGACATACATATGAAAACTTGCTCAATGTATCTCAAAATGGGTTTTTCTGTCTTGCCAAACACTTTAGCCAAGGTAGTGTAAGTCGGATTGGCATCACCATGCCCATGACAAGTGCAACCGGGTCATCAGCTAACTTGCACATTAATTTAAGTTATGTGTCTAGCACAACTTTCTGACTAAGGACAATTTTGTATGAACAATATGCATACTTAATTCCACAACAAAATCACATATTCGAGGATACATATAAATGTTCAAGGACATATTTAACTTATGAATACACTTAGGTAATATATCATACATGATTTTCTCTAGGGCATATTTTCAACAAACCAAGTGCGGAAGTGGAAATCATTGGAGGATGAGTGTCTTATCGATGCTTGGAAGTTGTGTGATCCTTTATCCCATTACCAGACCCAACAAAAATAACGAGAAGTACTACATGAGGATCTTCGACCAATTAAATGAACATAAGCGCTTTAGAGAGTATGCGGTGATACACATGATCCGCGATGAGAATGCGATGTCGCATAGGTGGAGAATCATCCAAGTGACTTGTTGCAAGTTCCACGACCATATTGATACCATCAAGTGGAGGAAGCCGAGTGGCATGAACATGCAATATTATGTAAGCTGCTCATCTCCAACTTTGATCTATTCAAGATATGTCATGTCAAGTTGATGTGGTTTCTTCTTTGATAGTTGTTTCATGCACTCCTGTTGCACAAGGACGACAACCATGACAAGGACTTCACCTTCAAGGAATTGATTCTAAATTTCCAATGTTTCAAGAAGTGGGATTTGGCGGCTACCAAAAAATCGATGTTGATGTAGTCAGAGATGCACCGTTTCCCTTGAAAGGGGCCTCAATAGGACGCCCAACCGAAAATAAGAAGGCCAAGGACAAGAAATAAGGGGCAGGGGCTGAGGTCCCCTCCAACATAGAAGAGATGGAGGATAAGACCGAATCAAGGTGGAAGGTGCTCATACAGAAGCAAGATTTGATCCATGAGCTTAAGAAGCAAAATTTTCAAGGCATGAAGGCTCAAGTCAATGTGACCATGATGAATGCAATGAATGAGGCGTTGCATTGGAAAAATGAAGGATGACGCCAATATATTGACCAAGGAATTGACGGGCAAGGATGATTTGACAAGGAGGCGATACTTGATGAAGAGAGAGGATATTGGCAACAAGATGATGGGAGCCCAAAATTGTGTGACACCGACACCTACACCGCCGGTGACCGAGGAGCATGATATTGTCCGAGGATGCCAAGGTTGTGACCTAGGAGCCAACGGAGGTGATGGATGAGAAGGAGGCGACCACGAAGGTGACCGACGAGATGCCGATAACTTTGTCTTCATTGGGGCCTTATGTTTTGGTAGCCGTAGTTTGTTGGCGATAGTCAAAGTGGCCGAGAACTTATGTGGTGGACGGACGTGGTGGCCGAGACTTTAATTTCTCTATGTGGAGAATTTAAATTCAATTCTCATGTGCAATAAACTTTGAATTTCTATTTCTATGTGTGATGATTTTGAATTCTATTCATATGAGTTTAATTTATTTTTGGACCAAATATCTACTAGGATTGCCATATTGGGAGAGCTAGTATGACCAAATATCTACTATTTTTGGACCAAATTTCTATTTCTGTGCCGGCGATTCCAATTTCTCCTTGACGGCAATGTTGCCTACTACGTATTAGGAGCTCGAGCATCTCCACTTGGACCCCTAGGAACCTCCTAGGAGGCCTTTTTGGCCGCCGGATGGAAGAAATTCCCCTAAGTCATGACTCATGAGCCTGTTTTTCACCGGATTGGGCCGAAAATCCATCCGACGAACACATGTTGAACTCAACACGCCGGGGTTCACATGGGTGCACCAGACAAAGCGAATAGGCGAGTGGGCCAACAATGTCAATGACAAAAGCACAAATTCACCCTCTCGCGCTCCGAGACCCCTTCTCCCCATTGCTGTCCTTTCGCCGGTGGCACCACCCCTCTCCGCTCTGCCGCACCACACCTCGAGAGAAACCAACCACCCTTCATATATCATCGACGCCACATTTTTGAGCCGTGGTTCGGCATTGCCGGCATCTCCACGGCCAGCTGCGCGTCTGTCAACACCCGGATTTTTAATCCCAGATGCCTGTTATGCCATACATCGCAATCCTAGGATTACAATTTTTGCGAGACATAACAGAATTGGATACCATAGTACATCATCCATTACAAACGGTACATAAGTTCTTACACAAATAAGGATCTCACGATCCAGTTCTTAATACAACATCAAGCAGCGGAATACGTAATAATAACGGTAGCGTAGGCGAAGCTCCATCTTCGGGGTCACATGCAATGCTGACGATGGGAGATGATCCTAGTTGTCGTAACCTTCCTGGGGTCCATCCTCCATGTGGCATCCCGCAAAACCACTACTAGAAAATCGCGTTGATTTTGTGCATTGCATCATCATGACCGCATGCTCATGTCATCATGCCACATTGCATTTGAGCATCGCCATCATCTTGCATTTGTTCGCATAAAACTACTTTCGAAAAGACTGATTTTGTTTTCTAAACACCCCGTCTTTATTTCAAATCCAAAACCTGGGTCTCCGGAATATTTCGTTTTGTCTACCCACGGTTTGCAAAAGCCCCGTTTTAAATAAATAAAATGTTTAATTATTTTTAGGGGGCAGCCGTACCGGGCCGATCCGACCCAGTCGGCCACCTCCAGTACAAAACCAGCCTGTCCTAAACCACTTTTCCTACCTAACCCTAACCTATCCAGCCCCCCTACACATCACCCCGGCCAACCCCGTCTCGCCACCTCACCTCTCCCTTCCTCTATCCAATCCCATGCCGCCACATCAGCCCCTGGCCCACTCTCCAGGTCCACCTCCTGCCCCAACACCACCCCGCTGACCCTCTGACCACACTCCCCGACACCCTGGCCCCACCTCGGCCCCACTATCCCCGCTCCTCTCTCCCCCTCGCGACCCCCTCGTCTCGACCCCCTCTCTCTTTCCCCAGACCCGAGTGCCACCGCCGGCCTCCCTCTGTGCCGCCGCCCCTCCTCGCGGCCTCGCTTCTCCCTCCCCCGTCTCGCAAGGCCGCCCCGTCTCTCCCTCGCAAGCTCCCAAGCCGCGCCGCCCCTGTGCCTCGCCTCCGAGCGCCGCCGGTCGCCTTCTCCATCTCCGCCTCGCCATGACCCTCCGCCGTGTCGAGGCCGCGTCTCCCCCTGGCCCCTCTCGCCTCACTCTCAGGCGCTCGCCTCTTCCGCCAGGAGCCCCTGCCGCCGTTGCCGGTCGGTCTCCCTGTCGCCAAGATCTTCCTCGCCCAGCAAGCCGTCGCCGGTGGCCTCGTCTTTCTCCCCTCGCCGCTGTTCGCTGGCCTGCGACACCGCCAACCGCTCGAGCTCCGCCGTCGGAGCCTCGGCCCCGCCTCGGCACCTCGCCCCTTGTCGCCTTGGAGCTCCACCGCCGCCTTGCTGACAAGCTCGAGCCCTAGCTCGGCACCGCCCTCATCCGCCTTCGGCCGCCCGTACGACCAGGGGCTCCCCGGCGATGGTCCTCCCGCGACCCCCCTCCTCTGCACCGCCGCCACGGGAGGCCCCCGACCCGGCCTCGCCTCCTTCCTCTGGACGATCCCCGGCCGACCTCGTTCCTCAGCATCCTCCCGTGCCCGGCCCTGCTCGCCGAGTAGCGCGAGCCGCCTCAGGCCCTCTCAGACGACCCAGCGCCCGCCTCCTCCTCGCCAAGCTCTGCCCCGAGCCGACGACGCCCCTGCGGCTGCGCGACGCCGTCCCCGCGGCCCCGAGCACTTCCCCCCGCCGTCTTGCGTCCTCTCACCGGGCCTCCTCCTTCCCTTGACCGACTGCCGTCGCTGCTTCCCCTTGTCGCTGGCTCGACACCGGAAGGTCCTGCACCCTCCGTCCTCATCGGCCAGCGCGCCATGGCCATCGGCATGGTCCGCCGTGCAGCGGCCGCCCTCCTGCGCCCTCGGCCTCCCTTGCCTGACGCTTTGGCCGCCCTGTGCTTGTCCCGTATCGGCTTGCTGTTGGCAGGTACGGTAGCCGTTGTACCAGGGCATCCCGAAGTTCTGTCTAATCTTGTTACCTGTATGTTGTTTGGTCCCCGGTGGTCTGCTGCCTGTTGTAAAAGTGAGAAACTTGTGGTAGTGAAGATGTATGTGTCGAGGTGACGACATTATTCTCCCGACAAGAATAGTCCGATGTCAAGATCCCCATCATGGAACTCGAAGAGCCGCGACACCGGATTTGAAGACCATACAAGAAGGTCTCCTTCCTGGAACATCAAGTTCTCCGCTATGAAATACGAAGACCCCGATCCACGGATCCAAAGCCGATCCTACCAAGGCCGAACCTCGGCCCGCCAAGTTTGCCTTCCTGGACGACATGATCTTCCTCATGGGTGCCGAGACCCCGATGCGACAAGTACTCCTTCCCGGACGCCGAGCTAGCCGAGAACCCGGATGCCAAGGTCACCGACACGGAACGGCAATACCTCCTTCCCGCACCGATGCCGACGACGTCGCACGCCAAGTTCTTCTTCCCGAACGCCAAGACCGACCCGATACGATGACCCGACAAGACCTTCGTGACGACAAGATCGGCACCGACCAGGGCGGATCCGATGTGCCCCCGACGCCACACCAAGTCCTTCTTCCCGGAACGCCAAGCTCTTCATCTTGCAACCGACCTTCGAAGACCGATCCCGTCGAACCCTGAACCCTGAGACCGAACCCCGCACCCCCGGAACCCCAAGATCGTCGGACCCATGTGTGACCCCTTTCTCGAGCCCTATTTTATAAATGTAATATCAAATTGTTGCATATTAAATTGTTCATGCATGCATACTTGTCTGTGGTTTGGGGGCATTATGCCGATTCACCTCATAATTAAATATGGAGTGTTTATGCGGGATATACTTGTATTATACCGCCTCCATTTAAATTGGCATAGCGAACCGAAGCCATGTTTGGTCTTGCTAATCCAACATTTAATAGGAGGGTATCTAAATAACTTGAACCGTTTAATTAAATGTCGGGACCCCGGTTCCGCTTAATATGGCCTAATTGCATCGCATCCTTTGCCATGTCATACATCATACATGCATCATGCCCGATCTTTTGCCATAGTATTAAATAGTGCATCCGGTGTTTCTTCTAGTGCTTTGCTTCTTCACGGATTAGGCCGATGAGTTGATGCGAGTGTCAACCCGATCTTCGGATGAACCTTCGGCAATGCTTTTCAGGCGAGCACCTCCCCCCTTCTACCTATCTTACTTTTATAGTATTTATTCCCTCCTGTTGATCTATTGCTATCTGTGTTGCGATGCTATAGTTTTCGTACCCGTGGTATCCCTTGCAGCCTTATATTGCCTTGGACACATCCTATTACCTGTTGATTGGTAGATAGTTGGACTCGCGCATCGTAGTCGCTTGCTCAAGTGCTGTTGCGTGTCGTCAAGTACCACAGTTGTTGGAGTTTTGCCGCATGTTTAATGTTGGATATGATCATGGCTCTAATTATCGTTTAATAACTAAAATTGAAGTAGGTAATGCAGAGGCACAGGTGGGAAATAGATGTTATTTGGTTGTTAACCGTCCACTTGTGTCCCGTAGGACCCCGAGTTCTTGACACCTGTTCCGAGATCGAGCGCGCTAACCACATGTGGGATGTATGGGCACCCCATCGATTTAGTACCTGATTTCAAAGTACTGTACTGGGGGCCACAAGTAGTTTGGGACTTTATTACTATTCTGTACTTATGCCATGCTTTACTGCTTAATTTAAATTGTGCGATGTCTTTTTGTCTTTATTTAGGATCGTGACCGTTTTTTTGTATCGATAATCCCCTCATTTTCGGGTTCCCGATGTTCTGATGGCTCCACAACCCCTGAGTCCGTCTCGTAGACCGGCCGACTTCGTTGTGGGTAGACTTGGTGGGGTGGCCCCCATGTACTTACTTTGGGTCTGGGAAACGTCATGACTTAGGCCCCGCCGACATACCGATGGGTGTATGTTAATTGATCTGGCAAAAAGGGTCGAAGTGCGTGTGGATACTTTGGTGCACCCCTGCAGGGTTAAATCTTTTCAAAAGCCGTGTCATGGTTATGGACGACTTGGAGCACAGTTCTCGATCATAGACAACTATAACTAAAGTTTACTGTTATAATTTGACTTGTATCCGATATGACTAGTAATCAGCTTCACTACAATGGAATGACTAAATAAAAGTACCAACAACTGCTGGGTTTGGGGATATCTCATGCTAATTGTATCTGACTAGTAAGTGTTGCAACTACAACGGAATGGTTAACTAAAAGTGCCCACTGCTTATTCTATCAGGATGACTATCTATACCTGACTAGTAATTGCTGCAATGATAACTGAATAAATAAAACTGCCAACAATGTGAGTTCCTCGGTTGACTTCCTCGTTTGGTCTCGAGGGGGGAAATACCAGGATGGGTATGTTTGGTGGTAGTATCAGGTTGGTTCCGGATAGGTCTTTCTTACCCCTCTCTGATAGCCGTCAGTTATATCGAGTCTCTATAGGTTGTTTAGTGCATGCTGCGCTGCCGCTTCAGTCCACCATACCTATGTAGGCGAGGACCGCCGAATTCTAGCCTCGCCGTGTACTGGCCTCAGTACTGACCGCTCTCTCTTTTTTCCTTTGCCCTTCGTCGGCACCCCTTTTGTTTAAGCAGGTTTTGAGATCGACGTCGTTAGCAGGGTTACCCTTCCGGCTTGGCCTGGGCAGGGTTATGGACGCCATTGGTTATTCTTCAGGGCTCTTAGCCCCATTTGCATCTTGTCCGTAGCTGGACGCTCTATCGTTTTCAAGGTGATTTGGATCTTTGTTCTGTATATCTGTATTCTTGACTCATGGAGTCGTGTTGTATATATATCTGTTCTGTGGGTCCCATCGAGGACTGTTGTGTAATGTTATTACTTCGTTTTCCACCCGCACGCAAGTGCCTGGTGGGCACCTTTGAATCGTTTCTATGCGGGTTTGGCGGGAAGCGCTGAAACTTGCATAGGGCCGATTCTGAGGGTGTTACACTCCAAGTACTCCTCGTCATAGTCTGGCCATGGGAATAGCCAGGGACAAAGCCATGAGTACTCTTTAAGTACTCGCAAACTAATACTTACAAGTGAAAGGGGTTTTTGATAATAGGACACTAGGCTCTAGGGTTGTTTTGCAAAAGCCAGATTTATCTCTACTAAGTTCAGAAGCAACAAATGCTAGTTGAAGTTTTATAACACCTAAATGGGAACTTGTATTTCATATCACAACCCTGTTGTGGTCAAGTCAAAATCTCAATTCATTTCACAGGTCATTTTGAAAAGTCTGACGGGGGAACACTATGGCCACTCCAACTGTCCATAACCGCGAACGCGACTATTCGAATAGTTTCACACTCTGCAGAGATTGTACACTTTCACCACAACATTCGATACATCCGTCAGGAACAAATCCGGAATTCACCATACTCAGTATGCGGATAATCAATCCTAACCTTTCAATTACACGCCCTAGTATAAGTACCTCTCCTGTGAGTTTGGCCTCCCAACCATGACCAACTGCCATCTTGGGTACTGCACAGGTGGACAATCTTCACAAGGTAGCCTCAGCTCAGACCTTGGCCGCGAGGGAACTAATACTAAGGTATATAAGTTTCCAGTCAAGCCCTACCCAATTCTCGGGTATTGTGGTTGTACGATAAAATTGGAATGGTATCGCATCCAGACAACCATCAGTTTTATAAAGGGCTAAGGCTCATTCCTCAACATTTTCATCACCAAAATCATCAGGTGTTCGGAAACACATGTCCAAAACATTTCAATAGAATGATCCATCATTCCAAGGTTTTAATAACCATTTTTCCACCAAGTATTCCCATCTAAAGTTGATCAAGTTTTATGCTTAGCACTAGCATCTACAAGTGGGGGTAAGCAATTTAATGAGGGGTGGTAAACTAGTGGAGTTCTAACTAAGTTCAATCTCATGCCTTAAGATGACATCAAGACTATCTAGCTTAGGCCAAATTTTATGCTCTTTATGCAACCTTCACATATCTTTCCAGTATCTACCATTCATTTAGGTAAAATCTAAGTAAGAGCTTTGATAAAGAAATAAAGTATAAAGCTTGTACGTAAAACTAGGAATGGTGTATCAAGTGGTTATGATCATATATGCTTAAGGCATATAGTGGTCATGGTAACAAGCAAGTATTAGCTTGCATAAGTATCGGTATAAGCTTGCATTAGTAGGGTATCTTGCAAGTGTTAGCTTGCACATTCAACTAGTAGTATTAGTCTTGCCTTGTGCAGAGCAGTGGTTGAAGTTATCCTCGGCTTCTTCTTCGTAGAATCATCCTTCCTCCTCGTATCCTTGGTCGGTACTAGCGTCTATAAATAAATACGATGTACACAATCACCAAACAATACTTAACTACTTGCAATCATCACACACAAGGGTCCTATAGATGATCTAACATCATCTCTAATCATTACAAGATTAAGGCTTGGTTTAATTCCTTTTATTTTTAGAAAAGTAATTTCTACTCATTGAAAAACTACTTAAGATTTAATATTATCCAAACCAAACATGGGATCATGTTGACACATGTCATCACCACATATTTTAGTCCATGGAATGTGATTTAAAGTGGTGTCACAATTTAATAAGGTTTTACCCTTTTATTTTAATTAATTAAAGTGGCTAGAAATTCCTATGGGGCATTCTTTTATTACTTGAACATTATTTCTGCAAGTAAACCTATATATTTTTATATATTCTGAAAGGTATGGTTACATATGATTTTTGAGAGTTGGAATCAAATCAAAATATATTATGGTTTAAATTTGAAAAATGTTTGAATGCAGAAAAACTTCTGCCTTGTTATTTTTACCAGGGGCGATCTATAGATCCAAATGACTTGAATCCAACGGGCTTGGATTCAGAATTCCCAGACCTTTCTAACAAATTGGTTTCATTCAATTTGGTGCGCTGAATCGATTTGGGTTGATTTTCGAAGTTGGGTACATAAGTGAGTTTGAAATAAAATAGAAAAGGTTTAATTCAAATAACTGGGCTGCGCGGGAAAGGTTAACGGGCCGGCCTGCTAAGCGTAGCGCATCCGCGGGCTGTTTAAGTGGGTGTCCCCACTCGTCAGTGAGACAGGGGGTGCGAAGCGGTACGGGGCAACGTGGGACGTTCGATCTGGTTCTAATCCAATGACTGGGAGTTATCGTCAATGTTGAGCAACGCCATGCGAGATGAAACCTAGCGCGGTGGGGTTCTTTGGGGGCTCACCGGTGCAAAGTAGGGTCGGCGAGGCGGGCGAACGACGAAGTCGACAACGGCGAACTCAGGGGTGGTCGCGGCAGCTCCTGGGGTGGATGAAATCAATGGCGCCCTTCTTCTCCAGAGGCGGCGGGCTCCAGTGAAATTCTGGCGAAGTGTTGCTCGCCTTGCTCCAGGAATGGTGTGGCACGATCAGTGATGGGAGGGGAGTAGAATGGTGTGAAGAATTCGAGCGGGGGTGGCCTCTATTTATAGTCGAGCGAGGGGACCGACAGGGCGCACGGTGAGCGCATCGGGGGCGATGGTACATGCGGCTATTAGCATGGGCGAAGGTAGGGGCGGTGCGATGTTCCCTGGCGATGCTCAATGACATGGTTTCGAGGCGTGGGACGGTGCGGCTTGGTCTGGAACACGCAATGCTCTGCGCGGCAGAGGCGGCGTCTTCGACGGCGAGCGGTGGCTGTGAGGCATGGGGCGGCGAACGGGGATGTCTGGCGGTCTCCTGGGTCGGTGGTGATCGTATATGCACGCGGCGAGGGCGGCGCGCGGTCTGTGGGCTTCGGTCGAGGGTGGCGCTCTGGCGCACGCTCGGCATGGTTGCTGGCGGTCTGGGCGCGGTCCGTGCGTGTGGTCCAGGGGTTGGCAAGGTTCGAGCGGTGGACAGGGAGTGGCGGTGGACGGTGGGCTGCTTCCCAGACAAGGTTGGCACGAATTAATCTTCTCCTAGCTTGCTGTCTCCACTGGGGTGGCATGGGTGTGCTCGGCTGTTCATCATTGATGGCAATGCCAAGCTTACAGTGGGGCTAGTGCTTGGTTTAACTTGCTAGATGATCTACTGAGATGGTTGTGAGCTAGAGAGGGAACAAGTTAGGCTTCAATCAGTGCACACTATAGTGTTTAGATTTTGTATGATTTGTGTCTACAACCTGTGTGATGAAATGGCCGCATGAATTCAAGTTTTGAATTTTGAAAATATTTTTGGTGGGTGTGCTAGATTGGTGCTGGTGAGTCTGCAGATGCTTGGGTTTTGAAAGTTGAGCTTGTTTGAGTAGTTTTTGAAAAAGTGGGATCTTCCCATATGATAAAGATTCAATTTTGAATTGTCATTTAAACTGTGCATTTGAAAGTTTCTGGATGATCACAAAGTGGGCCTTGATACTTTGTTATGAGTATAATCAAGGGGTGCAAAGATCCAGAAAAGTTTCTGTTAGGTTCTGAAAGTTTGAGACAGCTAAAGTAGGCATGGGAGTTAAATTGGTCAAAGTGACCATTCCTTTATTTTATTTGTTTTGATTTATTTGTCTTTAGGAAAAGTTTGGGAAATGTTTTAGATGATGTTTATTTCACTTAAGAAACATTTTACAAGCAAAGGAACACACAAACAAGTGGGTTCAAAAGAATTTCAAATTAAATGCATACACTTATGCATGCCTTCATAATTTTATTTAGAAAAGTATTTTGTTAACCCTAATTTTGATGATTAGAGTTTAATGATTTAAGTTTAGTATTTTGGGATGTTACAAACCTTCCCCCCTTAAACAAAATCTCATCCCGAGATTTGAAAAAGGACGAAAAGATTACCTAGGATTTGAAGAGATCGGGAAACTCCGTCCTGATGTGATCTTCGTGCTCCCAGGTAGCTTCCTATTCTATGTGGTTGCTCCACTGAATCTTGAGAAACTTGATGCTTCGGGTTCGGGTAGTTCGAAAAGCTTCTTCCAAAAGACGGATGGGTACTTCGGGATAGGTCAGGTCATCGTTGATCTCTATGGTCCGATGGTCGATATTTTTGAACACTTCGGTCTTCTCGGGGACTTCGAGACACTTGCGAAGTAATGAGATATGGAACACATTGTGTACGGCTGACATCTCTTCAGGTAGTTCCAATTGATACGATACTTCTCCTTGATGGTCCAGAATCCTGAAAGGTCCAATATATCTGGGGGCTAACTTTCCTTTGAGTTGGAAACGCTGCATTCCCTTCAATGGCGACACTTTCAGATAAACAAAATCTCCTATGTTGAAGGCGAGGTCTCGACGTCTCTTGTCGGCGTAACTCTTTTGTCGGGATTGGGCGGTCTTGAGGTGCTCACGAATCTTGTGAACCTTCTCTTCTGCTTCTCGCAAGATGTCGGGTCCAAAAATCCGACTCTCTCCTACTTCCGACCAGTTCAAAGGGGTGCGACACTTCCTTTCGTACATAAATTCAAATGGGTCCATTTGCAAACTGGCTTGATAACTGTTGTTGTATGAGAATTATGCAAACGGCAGACCGTCTTCCCACTTGGCTCCATATTATAACACACATGCTCTCAGCATATCCTCGAGTATTTGGTTTACTCGCTCTGTTTGTCCGTCGGTCTGAGGGTGATACGCGGTGCTGAAATCTAGGCGGGTTCCTAAACCTTCTTGAACTTTCTTCCAGAATCTTGAGGTAAACTGAGTTCCTCGATCCGATACGATGTTCTTGGGAACTTCATGCAAACTGACGATTCTAGCGATGTACAAATCTGCTAGCTTCGAACTCTGATATGTGGTCTTGACGGGTAAGAAATGGGCGACTTTGGACAATCTGTCCACTATGACCCAGATAGAGTCATTTCCCCTACTAGAAGTAGGCAGTCCAGTGATAAAGTCCATTCCAACGGAATCCCATTTCCATTCCGAAATCTGCAATGGTTGCAACAATCTAGCGGGTCTTTGATGTCCTGCCTTGACTCGCTGACATATATCACACTTGGCGATATAGCTTCCGATTTCTCTCTTCATCTTATGCCACCAAAATTGCTCTTTCAAATCTTGATACATCTTAGTTCCTCCGGGATGGATAGAATAAAGAGTATCATGAGCCTCCTTCAAAATGACTTCTTTCAACTCAGAATCTGCTGGTACACAAAGGCGTCTTTTGTACCACAAAACTCCCTCTTCGTTTTTGGTGAATCCGGGTACTTTGCCTGTACCGATACAACGCTTGATTCCATCAATACTAGCATTTCCCTTCTGCGCCTCTTTAATCTGACTGATCAAAGTGGGCTGGAGTTCTATGCTAGCCAAAAATCCTTCACTTACTAATTCTATTCGAAAATCTTCCATCTCTTTGTGCAGACTTGGTTGCTCCTTAAAAATCATGGAGTTCAAGCGGCACGGCAATCTGCTAAGGGCATCGGCTACCACGTTGGCTTTACCAGGGTGATAGTGAATGTCCAGGTCGTCATCCTTGATTATCTCAATCCATCTTCTCTGCCTCATATTCAGCTCCTTCTGAGTGAATATATACTTTAGGCTCTTGTGATCCGAATAAATTTCACAACGGTTTCCCATTAGGTCATGTCTCCATGTTTTCAGGGCTAGAACTACGACTACGAGTTCGAGGTCATGAGTTGGGTAGTTTTGCTCATGTTGCTTCAGTTGTCGGGATAGATAAGATATAACTTTGCCTTCTTGCATTAGCACACATCCGAGACCGATCTTGGATGCGTCATAATAAACATCGAAGGGCTTCGTGATATCTCGCATGATCAAGATTGGGGCTGAAATCAATCTCCTCTTGAGTTCTTGAAAACCTGCTTCACATTTGTCGGTCCATTCAAACTTCTTGTCCTTCTTCAGCAATTGGGTCATGGGTCTGGCGATACTAGAGAATCCTTCTACGAATTTGTGGTAATATCCCGCCAATCCGAGAAATGCACGAACTTGGGTTTGAGTGGTTGGGGTTTGCCAATCTTCTACATGTTTCACTTTTGCAGGGTCAACGGCAATTCCTCCGGCTGATACAATGTGACCGAGGAATCCTACCTCCTGTAACCAGAATTCACATTTGCTAAACTTTTCATACAGCTGATGCTCTCTAAGGGTTCCAAGAATGGTCCTTAGGTGTAGCTCATGTTCTTCTTCTGATTTGGAATAAATCAGAATGTCATCGATGAAAACAATGACAAATTTATCCAGGAAGTCCATAAAAATCTTATTCATGAGATTCATGAAATAAGCGGGGGCATTGGTTAATCCGAAAGACATGACTGTATACTTGTACAATCCGTATCTGGTGGTAAAGGCAGTCTTTGGAATATCCTCTGCACGAATTTTGAGTTGATGATAGCCAGTTCTAAGATCAATCTAAGAAAAAACCTTGGCACCGGTCAACTGATCAAACAAATCTTCTATCTTGGTCAAGGGGTACTTGTTCTTGATAGTGACATCATTCAATTTCCGATAATCCTTACACAAACGGTTACCTCCATCCTTCTTGTCCACAAACAAGACAGGTGACCTCTAAGGTGACGCACTTGGTTGAATCAATCCAATTTCCAGCATGGAATCCAATTGCCTCTTCAGTTCTGCGAGCTCTGACGGGTTCATACTATATGGTCTCTGGGCTATGGGTCCGGTTCCAGGAATTAGTTCGATGATAAACTCGATATCCCGATCTGGGGGCATACCGGGCAAAACATTTGGAAATACATCGGGGTATTCACAGACTATCCGGACTTGGTCAATGGTAGGTTGGGCTATACTCTTGTTGCATTTGAATTGGCGAGGTAAGGTTTCAGATATATGCTCGACTGATATTCCGACAGTACTGGTCATGGTTATGGCTTTCTTGGCACAGTCAATCAATCCTTTATGTTTGGACATCCAATCCATTCCTAGTACTACTTCCAAACCTTTAGTTCCGAGTACTATCAGGTTTGCATAAAAATCTATGCCATGGATTCGGATAGGGACGGCTTTGCAAATTTTCCTAGCCTTGGTGGTTGGTTCGGGGATTTGAACAATCATAACATGCTTCAGTTTGGTTGGTTGAATTTTACTAGTGCATGCAAATTATTCGGTGACAAATGAAGGCGATGCACCCAAATCAAACAACACTCTTGCAAGTACTTAATTAACAGAAAACATACCCAGCACGACGTCTGGCGCTTCCTGAGCTTCTTCAGCATGCATGAGAAAAAGACGGCCGTTGCGGTTGAGTGAATTCCCTGGGGCAAATCTCCTTCCTGGCTGAACACGACGCTGCTGCTGAGATGGGACATTGGCATTGGGGGCTGTAGCATTCTTCTTGTTGGGGCACTCGTTGGAATAGTGGCCTTTATTTCCACATTCATAACAAGTCACTTGCGACTTGTCCTTGGCTGCGACAGGCACAACATTGCTTCCAGTCCTAGGGGCAGTGTTGGTGTTGGCGGTAGCATTGTTGTTGTTGAACTTGGGTGGGGCACGATTGAAATTGCTAGCGTTGTCGGGGTTGTTGTGATTTCCTCCGGGTCTAGGGTTTCCACGGTTGGGATAGGTCGGACGGTTCATCGGGGGTATGTTGGTTCTTGGGGCAAATCCTGGAGATGGGTTGGGGCGATACTTTGGGGTCTGATGGGTTCCTGGTTGATACATCATGCGACGCTTGCGGTTCTCATTGGCTTGGTTGATATTTCCTTCCATCTGGATAGCAGAGTCGACAAGGGCTTCAATATCAGCAAAGGGGATATTGACTAACACTGTCTGCATCTCATCATGTAGACCATTCATGAATATTTCTTTCTTCTAGGCTTCTGTGTCAATCTTCTAAACTACGGTCATCCTTCCTTGCTTCACCTCTCTGAACTCGTCTCTCATTCTCTTGATCAAACCCGGTGGCACATGGGTTCTGCTAAACTTGACCTTGAATTCCTCCCAGGTCATGATCTGGCCTCCGGTCATTGCGCGAACACTGTTCCACCATGCCCTGGCATCTCCGGCTAGATAGTAGGTGGCGAACAGGACTTTCTCGTTGGCTTCCACTCCGGCGACTTCTAGGTTATTTTCCATGGTTTGCAGCCAATCATCAGCGTCTAGGGGTTCTTCTGACTTAGTGAAAATAGGTGGGTTGGTATTCTAGAAATTCTTGAGCTTAGATCCATGGTTGTCCTGATTTCCATGGCCTTGGTTGTTGTGGGCTAGCTGGGCTATCTGCTGAAGTGTGGCTAGGTTGGCTTGACGTTTGGCTCTTTCAGCTTCGCGGTCAGAAGTCAACATTTGCAGTATCTGCAACATCGGGTCCGGGGCTGAACCACTTCCTCCACGTGGCATCTGAAGATTGAGATAGATCATGAGAAAAGAGGGAAATTTATAAAGTTTTGGGTCTTTGAATTTTTTTAAAGGTTGACTCAGATTTTCTAGCACCTTGATTTTTCATTCATTCATTCATTCATTCATTCATTCATTCATTCATTCATTCATTCATTCATTCATTCATTCATTAATTCATTAATTCATTCATTCATTCATTCATTCATTCATTCATTCATTCATTCATTCATTCATTCATTCATAGCACACAGTACAACACACACCACAACAAGGAAAAGCAGATGGTTTTAAGAACCATTCTGGAAACTACGATACAGTGGGACCGAATACCACTCACTACGCTAGTGTTCAAGTGCTACTACTCCTCGGAATCTGTGGCTTCGTCATCTTCATCATCATCTATGAAGGCGAAATCGTCCTCATCGGTGAAGAAATCCATAGCCTGATCCTCCAGAAAATCATCATCATCACTGAGATAGGAGTAGGGGTCTCCACGAAGATTCTCTCCGACATTCTCCCTTTCCTCCAACTGCATGTATCTCTCGTGGATGGTCTCCTTCAAAGATGAGATGCGGTGGCGAAGACGGGCAATAATGTGCTCCTTCTTGTCGATCTGACGGCGGCGAGACTTGCGATCCTTTGCTAGCATGGCGATGGTTTGATCCTTCGTCTTGATGATGGCAGACTTGTGGTTGGAGTAATCACAACAGTTGTCCAACTCCTGCTGACGATCGTACATCATGAAGCTAAGGTGGTCCAATTGAGTCTTCAGCTCGGGGTGGTATGGGGCTTCCAGTGGTTGTCCATTTGCATCACTCCTTGGGCAAAACTCAAAGCGAGTTCCCTTAATCTGATTGATGCTCTGCCCACACAGACGAGAAAGAGCTTCCTGCATTGCTCTGGCAAGTACATCGAGCCAGTTGTTTTCCCTCAAGGTAAACTGAATTCCTTC
Source organism: Avena longiglumis (assembly GCA_030063025.1). Taxonomy (NCBI): domain Eukaryota; kingdom Viridiplantae; phylum Streptophyta; class Magnoliopsida; order Poales; family Poaceae; genus Avena; species Avena longiglumis. Next base: position 142,462,637 of record CP125978.1, on the reverse strand, counting down.
CGCAGTGGGAGGTTCAATCTTTTCTCGGAGACTTGCAACAATTATCCACTGCAGGTCTTCTCATCCTTGATCATTGAGCTGAGCTCCGAAGAACTCGGGGTGCGGACGCTCCAGAAGCTCCGAAAGCTGGTCCAAATCCCTCTCAAAGATAAGGTCTCCTCCATTCCCCAACTGATAAAACTTGCTGTACTTCACGTCCATCTATAAGAATATAGGATGAGTAAGTTAGTAGAGTGATCAAGTGTGTCAACATTTTATGTATTTATAAGAGTTTTTGAGGAACATGAATTTTCATGAAAGAATCAAAGGGATAAGAATGAGAATAAGTTTTTGTAAATATTTGTTTTCTTTGGTTTTGGAAACTAAGTTTTTGATTCAAACGTCCAATCTAACTAGGGTCTCCTACGGTCAGGATGGCTCTGATACCAACTTGTCAACACCCGGATTTTTAATCCCAGATGCCTGTTATGCCATACATCGCAATCCCAGGATTACCATTTTTGCGAGACATAACATAATTGGATACCATAATACATCACCCATTACAAATGGTACATAAGTTCTTACACAAATAGGGATCTCATGATCAAGTTCTTAATACAACATCAAGCAGCGGAATACGTAATAATAACGGTAGCGTGAGCTCCATCTTGAGGTCACGAGCAATCTTGTGATGGGAGATGATCCTAGTTGTCGTAACCTTCCTGGGGTCCATCCTCCAAGTACTCCTCTTCATAGTCTGGCCATGGGAATAGCCAGGGACAAAGCCATGAGTACTCTTTAAGTACTCGCAAACTAATACTAACAAGTGAAATGGGTTTTTGATAATAGGACACTAGGCTCTAGGGTTGTTTTGCAAAAGCCAGATTTATCTCTACTAAGTTCAGAAGCAACAAATGCTAGTTGAAGTTTTATAACACCTAAATGGGAACTTGTATTTCATATCACAACCCTGTTGTGGTCAAGTCAAAATCTCAATTCATTTCACAGGTCATTTTGAAAAGTCCGACGGGGGAACAGTATGGCCACTCCAACTTTCCATAACCGCGGATGCGGCTATTCGAATAGTTTGACACTCTGCAGAGATTTTACACTTTCACGACAACATTCGATACATCCGTCAGGAACAAATCCTGAATTCACCATACTCAGTATGCGGATAATCAATCCTAACCTTTCAATTGCACGCCCTAGTATAAGTACATCTCCTGTGAGTTTGGCCTCCCAACCATGACCAACCGTCATCTTGGGTACTGCACAGGTGGACAATCTTCACAAGGTAGCCTCAGCTCAGACCTTGGCCGTGAGGGAACTAATACTAAGGTATATAAGTTTCCAGTCAAGCCCTACCCAATTCTCGGGTATTGTGGTTGTACGATAAAATTGGAATGGTATCGCATCCAGACAACCATCAGTTTTATAAAGGGCTAAGGCTCATGCCTCAAAATTTTCATCACCAAAATCATCAGGTGTTCGGAAACACATGTCCAAAACATTTCAATAGAATGATCCATCATTCCAAGGTTTTCATAACCATTTTTCCACCAAGTATTCCCATCTAAAGTTGATCATGTTTTATGCTTAGCACTAGCATCTACAAGTGCGGGTAAGCAATTTAATGAGGGGTGGTAAACTAGTGGAGTTCTAACTAAGTTCAGTCTCATTCCTTAAGATGACATCAAGACTATCTAGCTTAGGCCAAATTTTATGCTCTTTATGCAACCTTCACATATCTTTCCAGTATCTACCATTCATTTAGGTAAAATCTAAGTAAGAGCTTTGATAAAGAAATAAAGTATAAAGCTTGTAGGTAAAACTAGGAATGGTGTATCAAGTGGTTATGATCATATATGCTTAAGGCATATAGTGGTCATGGTAACAAGCAAGTATTAGCTTGCATAAGTATGAGTATAAGCTTTCATTAGTAGGGTATCTTGCAAGTGTTAGATTACACATTCAATTAGTAGTATTAGGCTTGCCTTGTGCAGAGCAGTGGTTGAAGTTCTCCTCGGCTTCTTCTTCGTAGAATCCTCCTTCCTCCTCGTATCCTTGGTCGGTACTAGCGTCTATAAATATATACGATGTACACAATCACCAAAAAATACTTAACTACTTGCAATCATCACACACAAGGGTCCTATAGATGATCTAACATCATCTCTAATCATTACAAGATTAAGGCTTGGTTTAATTCCTTTTATTTTTAGAAAAGTAATTTCTACTCATTGAAAAACTACTTAAGATTTAATATTCTCCAAACCAAACATGGGATCATGTTGACACATGTCATAACCACATATTTTAGTCCATGGGAATGTGATTTAAAGTGGTGTCACAATTTAATAAGGTTTTACCCTTTTATTTTAATTAATTAAAGTGGCTAGAAATGCCTATGGGGCATTCTTTTATTACTTCAACATTATTTCTGCAAGTAAACCTATATATTTTTATATATTCTGAAAGGTATGGTTAAATGTGATTTTTGAGAGTTGGAATCAACTCAAAAGCTATTATGGTTTAAATTTGAAAAATGTTTGAATGCAGAAAAGCTTCTGCCTTGTTATTTTTACCAGGGGCGATCTATAGATCCAAATGACTTGAATCTAACGGGCTTGGATTCATAATTCCTAGGCCTTCCTAACAAAATTGGTTTCATTCAATTTGGTGCACCGAATCGATCTGGGTTGATTTTTGAAGTTGGGTACAGAAGTGAGTTTGAAATAAAATAGAAAAGGTTTAATTCAAATAACTGGGCTGCGCGGGAAAGGTTAACGGGCTGGCCTGCTAAGAGTAGCGCTTACGAGGGCTGTTTAAGTGGGTGTCCCCACTCGTCAGTGAGACAGGGGGGTGCGAAGAGATACGGGGCAACGTGGGACGTTCGATCTGGTTCTAATCCAACAGCTGGGAGTCATCGTCGACGTTGAGCAACGCCGGCGAGACAGAAACCTAGCGCGGCTAGTGGGGGTTGCTGGGGGCTCAAAGGGGTGTAGGCGAGGGTCGGCGAGGCGGGCGAATGACGAATTCGACGACGGCGAACTCAGGGGTGGTCGCGATAGCTCCTGGGGTGGACGAAATCAATGGCGCCCTTCTTCTCCAGAGGCGGCGGGCTCCGGTGAAATTCCAGCGAAGTGTTGCTCGCCTTGCTCCGGGAATGGTGTGGCACGATCAGTGATGGGAGGAGAGTAGAATGGTGTGAAGAATTCAAGCAGGGGTGGCCTCTATTTATAGTCGAGCGAGGGGACCGACGGGGCGCACGGTGAGCTCGTCGGGGGCGATGGTACAGGCGTCTATTGGCATGGGCGAAGGTAGGGGGCGGTGCAGTGTTCCCTGGCGATGCTCAACGGCATGGTTTCGAGGCGTGGGGCGGTGCGGCTTGGTCTGGAACACGCGACGCTCTGCGCGGCAGAGGCGGCGTCTTCGACGGCGAGCGGTGGCTGTGAGGCATGAGGCGGCGAACGGGGATGTCTGGCGGTCTCCTGGGTCGGTGGTGATCGTATATTCACACGGCGTGGGCGATACGTGGGCTTTGGTCGGTGTGGCGCTGGCGCGCGCGCTCGGCATAATCATTGCGGTCTGGGCGCGGTCCGTGCGTGTGGTCCAGGCGTTGGCAAGGTTCGAGCGGTGGACAGGGAGTGGCGGTGGACGGTGGGCTGCCTCCCAGACAAGGTTGGCACGGCTTAATCTTCTCCTAGCTTGCTGTCTCCACTGGGGTGGCATGGGTGTGCTCGGCTGTTCACCATTGATGGAAATGCCAAGCTTACAGTGGGGCTAGTGCTTGGTTTAACTTGCTAGATGATGTACTGAGATGGTTGTGAGCTAGAGAGGGAACAAGTTAGGCTTCAATCACTGCTCACTATAGTGTTTAGATTTTGTATGGTTTGTGTCTGCAACCTGTTTGATGAAATGGCCGCATGAATTCAAGTTTTGAATTTTGAAAAGATTTTTTGGTGGGTGTGCTAGATTGGTGCTGGTGAGTCTGCAGATGCTTGGGTTTTGAAAGTTGAGCTTGTTTGAGTGGTTTTTGAAAAAAGTGGGATCTTCCCATATGATAAAGATTCAATTTTGAATTGTCATTTAAACTGTGCATTTGAAAGTTTCTGGATGATCACAAAGTGGGCCTTGATACTTTGTTATGAGTACAATCAAGGGGTGCAAAGATCCAGAAAAGTTTCTGTTAGGTTCTGAAAGTTTGAGACAGCTAAAGTAGGCATGGGAGTTAAATTGGTCAAAGTGACCATTCCTTTATTTTATTTGTTTTGATTTATTTGTCTTTAGGAAAAGTTTGGGAAATGTTTTAGATGATGTTTATTTCACCTAAGAAACATTTTACAAGCAAAGGAACACACAAACAAGTGGGTTCAAAAGAATTTCAAATTAAATGCATACACATATGTATGCCTTCATAATTTTATTTAGAAAAGTTTTTTGTTAACCCTAATTTTGATGATTAGAGTTTGATGATTTAAGTTTAGTATTTTTGGGATGTTACAGCGTCCAACATGCCCACTAGGTGTTCGGCATTTTTCCTACTCGGCCATCGACTCTGACGATGATGAGCAGATGTTCGCCGTGCTGATGGAGGAAGAAAATTCCATAATCGCCGATGATGAAGAGCTCATGATGACCCTTGCCTGCTTGGCCGGCATGTAAGCGCGGGATGCATAGCCACAACATGGTGGCTCAGCGCGAGGACGCCGGGAAGGCAAGATGAGGCAACGGATGGAGGGATACTGCATGTTGTATACCGACTACTTCACCGACGATCCATTGCATGGTGATGCCATGTTTCTGTGCCATTTTAGGATGGGACAAAAGCTCTTCCTCAAAATTGTGTATGCCCTCCGGAACTTTGACACCTACTTAGGATGCAAGAAGGATTGCACCGGCATGATGGGATTTCCTCGCTCCAGAAGTGCATGGTGGCTATGAGGATGCTCGCATACGGAGCTTCTAGTGACACACAAGATGAATATCTACGCATGGATGAGTCCACCCCGACCGAGTGTTTCTACAGGTTCTGCAGGGGCAATGATTGCAGTGTTGGACCATTATACTGTTAAAGTAGGTATAGTACATATATTATTTGTCATGTATTTGTACCGTATTTGTACACTGTGACATTGTGCTGATAATTATATAAGGAAGAGACGTGGTGAGGCATTGCCCCATGGAAACCCTAAACACTCTTCTTAACTTGGTATAAGAGCCTCGCGCTCCTTTCGTCGCACCGCTAGAAACCCTAGTGTGCGCCTTATTACACCGCCGCCGTATGACTACCTCCTTAGTGCTCATGTTGTCCACTGCTTCCAGCTCTTCCACCACTATTTCTGTCCCCGTCATCAAGCCACCATCTTCGACCTCCACCACCCTCGTGATCCCCATCATCGTAGTTCGTTTGAACAGAAGAAACTTCATGCTTTGAAAGGCTCTGTTTGTTCCCAACTTTGCCGACGTTCGTCTTCATGGCTTCCTTGACGGATCAACGAAGGTGCCGGCCAAGACCATGATGCAGGGTACCGAAGACGCCGTGACGATAAAGACCAACCCCGCCTATGCGCAGTGGTGGACTTTGGACCAAAATTTCCTCGTCCACCTCCTCTCGTCCATGACCAAGGAGATATCGGCCTAGCTCATTGGCTGCACCTCGGCCACTGCAGCCTGGGAACCTGTTGACGCCATGTTCGCCATCGAGAATCATGTAGGCGTTAGGCATATCAAGCGTCAGATCCAGGCTCTTCAGAAGGGTGACAAGCCTGCTGCTGCATGCAGATAGCAGGTGAAGTCTCTCGCAGACGCCATGGCGGCTGCTAGTTCTCCTCTGAGCGATGATGACATCATAGATTACATGCTGATCGGGCTCGACCCGACCTTTAATCCAATTGCTTCCTCCATGAATTTTGTGGGTGTTCCTGTCTCCCTCGCTATGTTTTACTCTAATGTTATTATCTATGAAGCACTTGAGAGGCAGCAAGCAAAACCCGAGGATTGGTCATCCTTGGTAAAAAACGCGTCCCAGCCGGTCTACCACAACACTCTCGACCATGCATATGATGTCGGTAGCCCTAGTGGCGGTTGCGCCACGATTGGTGCCCCGCAGGGGCACGACGACCAACGCAACTACGACCAGCCCAATTAGCACAACCAAGACCTTCGTTGTAACGATGGTAACAACGAAAACAACCGCAACGATGGCGGCAACGAGCACAACTAGCACAACCGCCCCTAGTGCCAGATCTGCAAGAACTGAGGGCATGAGGCGACAGACTGCCGCAAGCACTACGACTACGACTAGCGCGAGCATGTTGGCAATGCTGCATCGACCTCCTCCCACGAGCCTCACCGGATCATGGATTTTGGTGCTACCAATCATCTGAAGAGTGATCTCAAGCGTCTTCATGTTCACGAGAGCTATGGCGGGAAGGAGCAAGGTCAAGTGGCCAATGTTCCAGTTTTTCTATTTTGCATATTGGTAACTCGCTTTTATCCGGTTCATCTCTCCACTTGAATAATATCCTTCATGTTCTGCATATTAGCAAGTACCTTCTCTTCGTTTATCATCTTGTGTCCGACAAAAATGTTTTTGTCGAATTTCATCATCTCTTTTTCCTTGTTAAGTGAAAGGCCACAAGGAGGGTTCTTCTTCATGGTAGAAGTCACAGCGGTCTCTACCCCATACCGTTCGTGTGTCATCCTCGTCACCACGCCAGGCGTCATCGAGCGTCAAAACCACCTCCTCCCAGTGGCATCATCGTCTCGGCCATCCCACAAATAATGTCATTCAAACCATTGTTAGGAAAAATGATTTAGTGCGTTCTTCTGATATTCAGAATTCTAGTTGTGATGCTTGTCAATGTGCTAAGAGTCAACAATTACCTTATAATGCTTCTCATCGTGTTTCGACCACGCCTCTTGATTTAATTCATTCCGATGCTTGGGGTCCTGCCATTGCATCCTTGGGCGGGTACAAGTATTATGTTAGTTTTGTCGATGATTACTCTCGTTTTACATGGATTTATCTCCTGAAGCATAAGTCTGATGTTGAGCATGTCTTTATGCATTCCAAACTCATGTTGAGCGTCTCTTAAACACTAAAATCAAAGCCTTTAAATCAGATCGAGTATCATAGGATGCATCACTATTTTTAGCGTATAGGCATCTCTCATCGTGTTTCGTGTCCTCACACATTGCAAAAAAGGGGTCACCAAATGCAAGCATCGTCACTTGGTCGAAACCAGCCTTACTCTTATGGTGGAATCTTCTCTCCCATTGAGATTTTGGGATAAGGATTTTCTCATGGCATGCTATCTCATCAAACACATGCCCACCCCTGTTTTACAACAGGACACACCCGTTCATTGGCTCCTCCAGGTCCAACCCGACTATTCCTTCCTCCGTACATTTGGCTGTGCCTGCTGGCGTAGCTTGCGCAAGTATAACACATAAGCTTTCTTTTCGCTCCACTATCTGTGTCTTCTTAGGTGTATCACCCCGGTTAAACCTAGTACCAGAAAATCTCCTGTGATTCCTACTTTGTGCATCATCATGACATCATCATACATCTATTCGCCTAAAACTATTTGCTAAAAGCCATATTTTGTTTTGTACAAATAGCCCCTCTTTATTTCAAATGTTAACCCCTGGTCTTTCCGTATATTTTATTGCCTATAAACTTGTTGCAAAAGGTTTTATAAAATAAAAAAATAAAACCCTATTTGATAATCCCTAGGGGAGGCCGTCGCCGGCCAAGCCCAAAGGCCCAACTAGCAGCTGCCTACTATCCCAAAGTAAACCCTAACCCTAAGATGTAACCCTAGCCGCCACCTAACCAAACCCTAGCACACACACCACACCCAACCACCCTATCACCACTCTTATGAACCGAACTACACCACGCACTGCACGTCATAGGCACGCATGCCAGCATCACGCACACCCCGCCACACAGCCGCCACTTTGACCCAACCCACACCAACGACCCCACTGAAACCCACCTACCCCATCCCGACATGAACCCCGCTCTCTTTCCTCCCCACCCCGCTCGTTTCCGTCTGCCACTGTGCGAACATCCCCCTCTGCGTTGGATGCCGCCTGCCCATCGCCCCCGCTCCCCTGTTCCCTTCGCTCCCCGACCAAACCCCTGTTCGTCCCTCCTTCCTCGATCTTAGGTGCTGCCATCATGCAAGCTCCACTAGCCGCCTTCCGCCGTCCCCGAGTTTCTGCGGCGCCGCCTCTCTCTGGCCGCTCGACCCCCGCCGCATCCTCCCCTGCATCCTCCTCCGCAGCGACGTTCTCTATCGCCACCACGTTATTGTCCTCCAGGGCTCCACCTCTCCTCCACCTCGTCGGTCCCGAGCTGCACCACCGCCCTTCCCATCTGCAGGCTCGCCTCCCCGGCGCTCCTGCGAGCACGAGGGCTCCGCCTTGACTCTACATCTTGCCCAGCACCATCTCGTTGACCCCATGACACCCCGACTTCTTGCGCGCCATCACGCCCTCCCCACTCGTCAGCCGTCGCATGCAGGCACCAGAAACTGGTCGACCAAGGACTGCCGCCCTGTCCCGCTCTTGCTCCAACATGCACGTTCCAAGCGTATCTCGCCATACAACATCTCAGCGACCGTGGCCTCGCTTGCCATGCAGGTTCTTGTCTCTGTGTCCAACTACCAAGACTTCTCACGTGCACAGGGTGTTTGGGTAAATTCCTGGACCATGTCGCTCGCGTATTCATACGACAATGAAGCTAGTACTGTTTGTTGCATCCTGGCATGGTGTGCATAGACTTTGAGCAAGTGATAGTGAAAATTCTAGCTAATTTGTCTAGCCTCAGGCTGGCTACAGTTGTCTCTGAGTATGCCTATTCGTCGGCCACTTCTTTAGTCCTTCACTGTGGCCACTTCTACCATGTCCGTTGTTGTCTCCGACCATGCACATGTGCCCCCACAACACCGCCACCCCGATCCGTTGGCATGCAAGCTATTGGCATGGCCGGTGTCTATTTCTTGCCATCGACAACAAAGCTGGGACCTCAAGATCTTCTTCCTGTATTCGAAGACCTTCTTCACGGAATACTTAAGACCAATCCTCGATCCGAAGACCGAGGCCGATCTACAAGACCACATGTCCTCAAACCCAAGATCTCCGACTCGACATGTGTGATCCCTATCCGAGACCTCTATTTTTTTCTAATATATAACATATATATTGTTTCATTTAAATTGGTCATGTCGCATACATATTCCATGGTTTTGGGGGACTTATGCCGATTAACTTCATAATTAAATATGAAGACCATATGTAGGCTAATCTATGTTTATATTGGATCCATTTAAATTTGTGTACCGAACCAATGACATATTTTGCCTTGTTAATACAACATTTAAATTGCAGGGTATCTAAATGACATGAATCATCGAATTAAATATCGGGACCCTGGTTCCGCTTAATATTGCCTAATTGCACTGTCATTGCCATGACATACATCATACATGAATCATGCCCGATCTTCTACCATAGTATTAAATAGTGCATCTGGTGTCTCTTGTAGTGTTTTGCTTCTTCCCGAATAAGGCCATTGAGTTGATGTGAGGTTCGTCTCGATCTTTGGATGAACCTTTGGCAGTTTTCAGGCGAGCATTCTCCCCCTTTCTACCTATTTTATCTTTATAGTCTTTATTTCCTCCTGTTGATCTATTGCTATATGTGTTGCGATGCTATAGATTCCGTAACCCTTTATTTTTCCCTGCAGCCCCTATATTGCCATGGACACCTCCTATTACCTGTTGTTTGGTAGATAGTCGGCCTTGCGAGTCATAGTTGCTTGCGCAGGTGTTGCTTTGTGCCGTCGATGTTCCATAGTTGTTGAAGAAATGCCTCATGCTTAATGTTGGAGATGATCATGGCTTTAATTATAGTTTAATAACTAATATTGAAGGTAGGTAAATAATGCAGAGACACTAGTGGGCAATAGATGTTATTTGGTTTTTAACCTCCCACTTGTGTCCCATAGGACCCCGAGTACTTGATACCTGCTCCTTGACTATTCACACTATCCGCGTGTGGGACCATGAATCCCCTTAGAGAGAGCTTGAATCATATCTTATTTCTTGGGGCCACAAAGTAGTTTGGGGCTTTATTACTATCCTGTACTTATGCCATGCTACTGCTTTATGTACTACTGTTGCTCGTGGAGAGCGTTTACTACTGTACTATTTTTGAACCCCGTGCCACCTTTTCGTGGTATCGACAAGCCCAGTCACACTTTCGGGTTCCTAGTCGTTTATAGCCGTCATCACAAACCTCTGGGTCCGTATCGGAGCTGGCCAACTTCGTAGCGGGTAGCTTAGTGGGGTGGCCCCCTAAAATATTATATGAATCTTGTGATTGCTTTGTCGTGATGCCTCGTTGGGTTTTCATTTGGTTTTTACGAGGTTGATCATGCGTGTGTTGCTATTTGTGCCCCCTGTAGGGTAAAACTTTCTGAAAGCCATGTCAGCGGTTATGGATGACTTGGAGCATAGTATCTCGATAATAGACAACTATAACTAAAGTAGTGCTATAAATTTGAATTTGAAATGACTAGTAATCAACTTCACTACAACGGAATGGCTAAATAAAAGTACCAACAACTGCTGGATTTGGGATGTCTCATGATATTTGTATCTGACTAGTAAGTATTGCAACTACAATGGAATGGTTAACTAAAACTGTACACTGCTTATGATATCAGGATGACTCATGCTATCTATATCTGACTAGTAATTGCTGCAACTATAATGGAATGAATAAAATTGTCAACTGTGTGAGTGTCCTCTGTATGACTTTTTCGTTTGGTCTCGAAGGGGAATACCAGGATGGGTATGTTTGGTGGTAGTTTCAGGTTGGATCTGAATAGGCCCTTCTTATCTCTCTCTGAAAGTCACCAGTTATATCGAGTATCTATAGGTTGTTTAGCGCATGCTGCGCTTCCGCTATAGTCCACCATACCTATGTAGGCGAGGACCGCCGAATTCTACGACTCACCGTGTACTAGCCTCATGTTGGGCCACACAGAGATAAAACAAAACCTTTTCCCTCTAACGTGGTGATCCCAAGATCTAGCTGAGGTAGAAATCCACGAGGTTTACCACTAGACGCGCAGTTGCGGATTACTGATGTTGTACGTTTGTTGATGAAGTGTAGTCCTTACGATCCGATCATCCTGGTGCTGATCATACATCACCTCTACTGGTATCCTCACGTACAAGGAGGAGCACCGGCGGCGAACTGCTAGGTTCGTTATGATGGCAGGACTGTTGTGGAGATAGGGTTTCCAACACATGGAATGACCTAACCGATCAACAATTAACCCTTCTGGGTTACTGTGCTCCACTATATATAGGAAGTGAACGTGGGATCCACTCTCGTGGCCCATTCACTAAATCCCATATAATTCACCGTGGGTCCGACTCACCGACTCAGACCAAATCCGGCTCTGGTCCAACCCAACCAGATTTCCGGTTCAGATCCAATCCGAACTTGCCCCCGCTCTTAACTGTGTGACCCCTGCGGTGACCCAGCATACCACTGCATGTGTAGTACACTATAGTCGTTGACATGACATCCACAGAACATCGTTCCATAAATATCACATACCTCAGAGTGGTACAATAGAAACATTGCGGGTCCATATTACAAACTTACACACATTATTATTATTACAATACCGAAGTTCAAGACTTCCAAAAGATTCAACTTACAAACCAAAATATAAGTGTTTTAGCAGAAGTTTCAAATTTAAAACTTAAACTCCAAATTGAGCTCAACAACTTATTGCTATATATTGTTCATGTTGCTCGGCTCAAGTGGCTATTAGAACTATACTAATTATTCGGACTCTTGGAACTCTCCTCCGTAGAGGATGTCGTAGTACTCCCCTTCTACGGCTCCATACATGTTGGGCTCTTCATAGAAGACCTCCTCTTGGCTCTCAGTTGCATACATTGGTGTATCTTCGGGATTCTCAGAGTCTAAGCAAGGGTTCAAAGGAAAGGATGAGTAACAGCGTTACCCAACAAGTTCATTATATACAAGGTAGGAATTTTGATGCTCTATCTACCACCTCAGACTAGCAGTCCTTGGCACTATGAAATTTTCGTAAATCTTTCTTCAAAGATTGATTTTATTATGAAAATCTATGACCATCATCCTTCACAGGTTGACCAGAACTTTCATGGACTTCCTTTCCTGCCGCGTTCGTAGCTCCTTCTCGGAACAGGGAGTAACAAGTTATAGTTCTTACACTCTGCAGAGGTGCGTTACTTTACCCATGAGAGATCAACTCCTTGTTGCACAACCGGGCGTACTTTCTCGTCCACAATTCCATGATGTGGGGCCCAGTAGTTGGTCCAAGCCAATCACTTCCCTCTCCGCGACCTCATATGCCTGCACGATCCTTCGGGGCTGGCTCACCTCCGTTAAGCCCCCTTTTGGGCAGGCTAAAACCCTGATGAGTTCTCGAAGACTCTATGACTTGGTGATGCCCGGACGAGTACCATTTGAATGGACCATATCCCTAAACACCCTTCACAGATAATCTAGACACCAAAAGTGTGGGGCGTAAGGGTGCCCACCCATATGTTGGATCCGCACAAGGAATCACAACGTCACGTTAAGGTCGTCTTGCCTCCATACAAGAGGAAAAGGATACATCTGACTTCTCTGTCCCATTCAAAATCTCATGGCTAACGCGTAATATACGGCGCTAGAATCACTAATGTCATGGGTTATTAATCCCTAATGGTTCATCATTATTGCAAATAGAAACCTAAGTTCTATTGCCCCATCATACCATCACTTACGATGATATCTAAGATTTATTTATTTTGGGAATTTTTTCTAGAATATAAATGATAACACACAATTTATAAATACTTGATAAAGACTCTTCAAAGGATATGAGAAAGTGATGAACTTGCCTTGTGATTGCAAGGTAGTGAAGTCGGATTCTTGCAGTGGACCTTGAGCTTCTATATCTACAAAATCATCATTATTGCCCGGTAAGGACAATATTTAAAGAAGCAAAATGATTATGCAAAGTAATGTAATGCATTATTTAGCTTTGTGTGTAATATCCCCCATTATTATAAAAATTCTTTTAATAATACATAATTTATAAATATTAATTTTTAATATTTATTGAATATTGTATTCATTTATTTTATTTCATTTTATTTGCATTTTATTTATTTAATAATTATTTTAAGAATTAAATATAAAAAATTGATATCAAATATTTGTTTTGTATTTTTCTAAAATACTACAATATTAATATACAATGAAAGTGATTTTTACTATTTTTATCATCTTTCAATAATTTTATAAAATTCCAAAGGAATATATATATTACAAAATTCTTAATAAAATTTATATGTCTAAAATTTTATTTCTTAATTTATTTGGTTAGTTTTGAATCCAAAAATGTTTTATTTATAATTTTTGGATTTTTATTTTATTTTCTAGAATTTATTTAAATTTAGGGGCATTTTGGTCTTTTCTCATTTAAAAACTGGCTATAAGTAATTTGGGCTGACTGTGTTGGTCTTATTGGGCCCTTGTGGCCCAATAGGGCAGAACAAAAACGATACCCGAAGGGGTCCTGGCCCAATCTAGCCCACTCCCTCTATCACTCTCTCGACCTCATCTCTCTCTTCTCCTCCTCGACCCCGTGGTCGATGGTGCCGCCGCCGTGCGTTGCTCGTCGCTGTGGTCCTCCCTAGCTGCTACCGTGGTGCAGGGCAAGGTTGTCGACCATGATCTACCCTTCTGTCAATTCGATTTGGATCTGGAGCTTCCCCGTGGCCAGACTAGCTCCATCCCAAACCCTAGGGTTTGGGGTGGTGCTGGTGCTGCCGTGTGCTGTGGTGGTGTTATTCACCATCAGGCGTGGCTATGGTCGTCGCTGCGGCGTGGTGTGGGTTGCAGCGCCCCCTTGGGGTGCTCCCTGTGCCGCCGTGCTCGTCGGCCTCCTCTGCTTCCTCTTCTATTCTACAACAAGGACCATAGGTGAGTTGGTTCTTGGTTATAACCCATGCCTCTACCTCCTCTGAGTTCATACGTGTGTAACTAGTGGCCATCCCTCATTAGGGTTCATATTTGTTCTAGGGTTCTTCCCTGGTTCTAGGATTCAACCATCTTTGTTCTTGTAAGATGATGATTTGATCTGGTAGTGATGCCTAGTGAAGATTGTGCTCACTACACTTCAGTGCTTCCTGTCATGTTTTGATTATCTGATGATATTCTTGATCTGATGCTAGTGGTTTAGTAGTGTTGCCTCTAACTGGTGATAAAGCTTGGTTAAGCTGATGGTATCATTGTAAAACCTGGTTGGTTAGGTTGAAGCTTAGTGTGTTTCTCTACTATTAGTACCCCAGTACTGATAGTAGCACTGTCAGTGGTGATTCACTGCATCAGTAAAGATTTTCTTGTGGATTCATGTGCAGATTGAGGTTACTTAGTTTCTTACAGTAACACTTTGCACATATAAACCTGATCCTGATTCCTGGTTATAATTTCTAGGAAAATGATAGTTATTGTCTTACTGGTTTATTTATGAAAGCTAAGTGATTGTTTGGCTTGGTTTTAGAATTTGTTCTTGTGACACCATCCTAGAATGGCACACAAGTGGTGATTCTACTACTGGGCTTTACTATGGTCAGTGCTTAAGATTGAATATCTGTTAAAGATAGATTGTAAGCTTCTTTCTTTAAAGATTAATGCCTATGATGCTGGTCTGAGGCTTAGGAATTAAATTCCTATCCTGCTGTCCCTCATAGATATGCTTAAGTATCAAGGTTGTTCACTAGACCTTGGATCCTGGTTGGCTAAAATGATTGATTTGCTTATAGCTTAATGTTGGTCCATATAGTTCATGAAATCTGAGGTGCTACTCCATTATGAGATAGGCCCAAATTTTATAAGCTATTTGAGAACATATTGGAACATATGAGTTGTTTATGATCACCAGGATCTATGATGCTGGTCTGAGATCCCGGTGGATTTGGTAGAGTTTACTACTGGCCTTTATATTTAAAATTTACTCTATGATAGGTTCACCCCACTTGGACGATCACTAAGAGATTTAACTTGTAACACAACACATGCTTTTCTGTTTGAATATGATGAACAAAATATGTGGATGTTTTATGCTGCTCACCACACTTGGGTGTTGTTGGGGTTGCAAGTTGTTGATCTTGTGGCTAGCTTGATTTGGTGCTCCTCCTGATACTTCCAACTCCTGGACTTGTCCTTGATCTAACTCTCCACCTCCTGGCCCTGGTGGCTTGATCTTGTTCTTGCTATCCACCTGCTCTACCCCCTCCTTATGTCACCATCTTGGTGAGATGATCAAGATTTTGGTTGGTGTGATCTAGTTTGGCTTTGATTTGGTTTAGCTGGGCTGCTGTGCTTGGTGTGTATGAACCAGAGAATGGTGTTGGAGATGCCTCCCACGGCTGTGCTGAGTAGTTTTGTGTGTGTGGCCTGTTGATGCTGTGCTGACAGCACCACTACTAGGAAAATGGTCGTCTGTGGCGCACCTAAAAGGCCCATCCGTGGCGCACCTGTAGTGCGCCACGGGCCTTGCTTCTGACTATCTCGGCCGTGGCGCCTTGCCTAGTGCACCACGGTTGTGTAGAGATAGGCGTGGCGCACCTCCTAGTGCGCCTGAAGTTTGGCGGTGCGCTACCCTTGGATCTTCATGGCGCTACCTAGTGCGCCACTAAACATCCATGGTGCGCTTTAGGTGTAGTGCGCCACAGAAGGTAGACCATGTGCGCCACAGATGTATTTTTTGTTTTTTTTAATTTCCAAGCCAGATTATATGCAATACAGATTATATACAATATTACAACAGATATACACACACAGATACAAGATATACAATTATATATATAAATACTCGTTATGAAAAACAAGATTGAAACAAATACATATAGATAAGTCTCATACATGAATACATAGTCCAAGTTACATTGTTTTGATCATGTTACAAAGTAGTAGTTGGTGACATGCGAATACATGTGTCGATCGAACAAGTTAGAGCTCGGAAGCTCGCCTAGACATCTAAACTAGCTAGCTAGACACAAACGTGGGATAAATAACCAAAGAAGATAAGCATGATCACCGCCGCGACGAAGGTGTAGGTCTTCATCCGGTTCCTTGTCCTAACTCCCGCTAGATAGCGCGTGTATCTATCTTCCGCCTCCACCATAGTGTTGTACCCTTTGTAGCTATTGCCGCTGAAATGGTGCACCTGTCTCCGGCAGTCTTCCCAATCATCGTGAACTCGAACCCGTCCCCTTGTACACGACGTACCACGTCATCTACAAGTTGACAATAATAACTAACCGGTGATTGAAAAAACATGTATAATTAAAGTCGCATATGAAGATACACTTATAGAAAGTACTCTTAAATCAAAAATAGCAAACTCAAAAAGCATGCCTCATATATAACTAGCTAGGTCGTTGGACACTGGAATATGCTTATGACGGGACTGTTAGCCAAATAGGATGCACAATTCCTGGACTTGTGCATATCACAAGGCTAACAATCCCGTCATAGCACATTCACATATATATTGTGCCACGACATTTCAATCATCGGCATATTCTCGAAAAAGACAAAAATAACTCGAAAAGAATGCCTCATATATAACTAGCTAGGTCGTTGGACACAGGAATATGCTTATGGCGGACCATTAGCCAAGTAGCCTGCACAACTCCCGGACTAGTGCATATCACAAGGCTAACAATCCCGTCATAGCACATTCACATATATATTGTGCCACGACATTTCAATCATCGGCATATTCTCTAAAAAGACAAAAATAACTCGAAAAGCATGCCTCATATATAACTAGCTAGGTCGTTGGACACATGAATTGCTTATGACGGACCATTAGCCAAGTAGGATGCACACCACGGACTTGTGCATATCACAAGGCTAACAATCCCGTCATAGCACATTCACATATATTTTGCCACGACATTTCAATCATCGGCATATTCTCGAAAAAGACAAAAATAACTCGAAAAGCATGCCTCACATATAACTAGCTAGGTCGTTGGACACAGGAATTGCTTATGACGGGACTGTTAGCCAAGTAGGATGCACAATTCCTGGACTTGTGCATATCACAAGGCTAACAATCCCGTCATAGCACATTCACATATATATTGTGCCACGACATTTCAATCATCAGCATATTCTCGAAAAAGACAAAAACAACTCACACTTGTCGTCCGAGAACCAAAGAGTAAGCAAAAAAACCAAAGAGTAAGCAAAAAAACCAAGCATTGATTGATATATAATAATAATAAGCAAAATAAGTAAGCGGTGATTCATAAACCTAATAAGATAAGTACACTTGTCGTCCACACACACACAAAGGTCATCTATAGTTTGCAACTACAACTAGGCCAACATCAAGCCTTCTGGCTCGGCTTAGGGAACGGGAGGACGCCCTGCCTCGTTATGAACTTCCTATAGTCACCCTGCATCTCTAGGCGATCTTCTATGTCACGGTTATTCGGGATATTTCCTCCGTAGAAGATCCCCCCCGAAGTTATGACATCACGAAAGATGATTGCCCCAAACTTCTGCTGGATGCGATACATCTCTTGTCTAATATCCGAATCATTGATCTTGGCCTTTGCTTCGCCCATTTGAGATGATCCGCGCGTAAATTCTGCTGGTCAAGTAGGGCAGCCCTCATGTGATGGAGTGCGTAGTAGGCTTCCTTCTTCTTGTTTTCCGGCTGCTTCACGGGGAACTCTGTTCGTGGTTGAAGGCGTGCTGCGAACTTGACCTTCTTACGCCTGGTGGTGCCTTCCGTCGAGGCAAAGCTAGTGAGCATCATCGAACTTCCTTGATCTTGTCGTAGTTTTCTTCTTTTCTAGACTCCCGGTGAAATACGTGGCGTGGGAATGCTTGGCGATAAGGAGATGGCGTGCAGTGTTCATCTCTGCGCAAAAAATCAAATGGAATGTGTTGAAAAAGAATGATGATGATCTAATAAAGCCAATCGGCGGTGGCGGCGAATAACGACTTACTCGGGAAAGTAAGGCACGAGAATGTATTCCTTTGTCTTGTTCGCCACGAGGATTCTTTTTAGGTGCGAGGCCACGATCGTCGTTCGTGGGAACCAAGCGGATCACGCATGTAGTAGGGGTCCACTATAGCGATGCCGGTGTGTTCTCTCTAATGATCTGCATGGCGGTGAGAGAAAAGAGCGGACCATGGTATAGTGCAGCGGGTATAGGTGGAACATATTGAAGATGTCCTCGAACCGCGGGAAGAACAGATCCGCGAGGCGGTGTCGGCAAGCCCAAGCCTGGTGGCACCTTAACCACGAATACGGGTGCGAGGATCTTTCTCCGATAGAAGGCGTCTCTCTATCGTCGACGCGTCATGCACACTCTGCGATTCGATGGCGAGCTTCAAATTCTTAGGTAGCATGGGCTCACCGCCACATGAATCCTCCACATAATACCCTCGGGTCTTGGTGGCCCGTCCGAAACCTGATCGGATTCGCGGTTGTTGGCGCCACCGGCTGGCTCGAGCTGCTAGATTTTCTTTTCCTGCCCTTTTTCCTTTTGGAGAGCGGGCAGGCACATATCGAGCACCGGCCCCTATGTAGTGTGTCGGGCTTAGAATAAAGGCGGTTGGTTGTATCAGGTGGCTCTGTAAAGGCGCAAGCTGGGCGTCTCACGAGAACCAAGCAGGCGCTTGGTGATAGTGGCTTTCTGTGGGGCCACCAGCTAGGTCTTCTTCGTTGCCAACCGAGTCTTTGAAGAAGTGATCATTCCATCTTGAAGTCCTCGGTGGATCCTGCACCATGTGCATATCATCAACATGATCATCCGACCCACAGCGTGGAGGTGACCGCGAGGGCGGTAAGGGGGCCTTGCCACCGCTTGTCGCTGGCACGACAGGCGGTGCTATTTTCTGTGGCATGATGGCCCCCGCCGTCCCCAAACGGATCATGCTCTTTGGCCATACCAAGAACAAGCGAAGCAACTTCGAGGACATACGGCTCTTCTTCATCCGCTCACAGGGGTTGAATGGGAGGTTCGGTCGTCGCCCCTTAGCACCGACTAATTTTAACCACATGCGCTTTACGGCATCGGCTTTGAGTGGAACGTCGCTGCAAGGGTTGAGCGATGGTACCCTTGGCAACATCCCTCATTTCGTTGTTCACGTAGCATAAGAGAGTGCAAGGAACATCCTTCTGCGGAAAACATGTCTGGCGTCGTCGGGCGAGATGCCACAAGAGTAATATATAGATGGCATGAAAGGAGGTAATTAAAGCATTTTCTTTACCGTGATGGCGTCGAGATCGGCTAATGTCGATGCACCGCATCTGGCAGGCGTGCAAGAGGCGGAAGGGCTGCTTGATGGCGGTGCTGGCGCGGTGTATTCTCCCTACCGACGGGTGCTTGGAGCTCCGGTGCCGCGCGGCGATGGCGGGGGCACCAACATGTACTCCGGCCGCGGTGATGGCGAAGTCACCAACACTTGCGGCGCCCAGCGGTGCTGGCGGTAGTCACGAACACGTGGAGTTCGCTGATTAAATCGCGCCCGCGTTGTTCGGTGGCTTGACCATGCTTGGAATCGAACGCGGCCCTACGACCACCGCACTCCGATTCGCTATTGACTCCACCAAGGTAGGCGGGAAGGGCGTAAGGGTGATTGCCGGTTGTCTTGGGCGATCTGCGGGATCCGCGCCACTTGTGCCTTAAGTTCTTGAACCTCTCTGTTTTCCTCCTCGCTCCTTCAGCGGCGCCACATGCGTCCTCGGCGGTGGACCAAAATGATCCACCCAATTCTTACCCCGAGGCGGCGACGGCTAGCCGGCAACGGCTTCTTCGTAATCGGCTCTATTTTCTTGGCCGGTTCATCACCTGTTAAAGGTTATCCCACCGAGTGGCCGTCGACCACAGGATGAGGAACCACAGGATCCATGACTAGCAACAATTTCCTCCTCTGCGGAAGAAGTAATGAATCATTTAGATCATCGATTAGATTGCAATCGTGTTGATCACGGTAATTAGATTATACTTACCACAATTTCCTCGAATTCCTTCACCGCAGGATCGCGGTGAGTTGTTTGTTTGGGTCCACATGGTAGCAGGCCTGATGAAGTTCGAACCTGCGGGTTCGAATTTGCAAAGGGTTTTCTATCCCTTGGATCTATACTCTTCGTCCTCCTTATTCCATTTGGCTTCCGGTTCTGTATCCACGGATCCGAGATGGTGATGACCTATATTCATCGCCTGCAGCGCCTTTCCCAATTACTATTGGCGGGCTCTTCGGATTCACACCTCTCCTCGAACTACGGAACTGATCTTGGTGATCTGGGTCAATCTTCTACGGATCTCCTCGAGACTTTTGCCTTCTTTATAGATCTTCTTCTTTATCCGGGTTCTCCGGTGGCCAGGCGGTGCTCATCTTTGTGAGGGCGGATTTGTTTACCGTTCCCATGATAATTTGTGTTACGATACTTAGCGGGAACTTGTATCTTGCGTCGACTTCTCGAAGAGGAGTGTCGCAAGTGGCCATTATCTTTATCTGCGGAGATTCTCGGTGTTGATCGAGATGGTTGTCCGGGTGATCGCCATCACTTGCCCGTACCGCACTTTGGCGACAGGCGGGCTCCAAAGGAACCCCTGATGGGCTCACTTTGGTAATTTCCTCCCTGACCCGGCCGTGTTGAGCGCCGGTCCTCGGCTTCTTCTTCTTAGGAGGTTGCTACCACCACTCCTGTGCCCTCGCCGCCATCGGTGGTTTCATCGTCGCCGTTCCTTGACTTCTTCCTCCGTATTCCATCTCATCATCCTCGCTCTGAAGGATGGTATTCTTCATCGTCTTCTAGGCGCTGGTCGCCTCGAATGTCAATTGTTTATTGAGGTCTGAGGTTCTCCTTCAGCGCTGATGCGCTTAGAACATCGACCTCGTCGTTGTCACACATCTTTGCACTAATAAAAACAAATAATTGGTTAAATGCGGAAAAATCCGGCATGACCTTTGCTAATTTTCTTAAACTAGAGTGCCCGATTTACGAAGCGGAAGTTAATCAACATTCCGCAAAAATCGGGAATCATTTCATACAAGAACCTGCATACACACATAATTAAGTGCTTCATATACAAGCACAAGCACAATTTCAAAGGTCTTGTTGTCCGGCAGATAGTAGTAGAAGCACATGAGTAGCACCACAAATAGTAGTAGCAGGAGCAACACTAGGATGGATATAAGGAATAGATAGTAATAGCAACCGGATAATAGAAGTAGTAGCGACTCAAGTAGCATAGAGCGACAAGCACAACCACGACAAGCTCATATGCTTTTTTTACGGAAAGTGGTTTAGAGTACTAACTTCCCAATATGCATTTTTACAAAACACCGCACAAACTCTTGCTTGAACTTTTGCTATGAATACATACGAAACTAGCTAAGCTAGTAATTAAGGCAAGATTTTTCAAGAGTTTAGTACTCAGATTTTTTTACAACTTGAATCTTGCTACTTGCTTAAGTATAAAAATCTTTGAAGCGTGACACCCTAACACTACTTTCTAAACCTACTACTACCAATAACACACCATCCATTTCTAGCAAAGCTACTACTACACCGGACACAACCAGTGAAGCGGTATCAAGTGACGCCAATGACCTCCTTTTACTGTTTTTCATTAACTAACATGCTAACAGTTGGTGTATGCCACACATGCATAATGTCCATCTTAGAAGCATCCACACAGGCAAGCATACAATCATGAAATAAAATTCAGAATAATGTTCATCTCGAATAATTTATCTAGGGGCTAAGACAACTAGGAAAGGAAGTTGCTTGCTTTGTAATCCATGAACCATGAAGACAAAAACCCTTTATTATGATTTCATACTACCTAAGAACATTTCCTAACTCTGAATCCTAATTCTGAACCACTACTCTAAATTTCCTACTCTAAATTTCCTACTCCAAATCTGAATTTCCTACTCTAAATTTCCTAACTCCAAATCTGAATCCTAACTCCAAATCTGAATTTCCTACTCTAAATTTCCTAATCTGAATTTCCTAATTGATTAACATTTCCTAATCTGAATTTCCTAATCTACACATTTCCTAACTGAATTTCCTAAGAACATTTCCTACTCTGAGCATTTCCTAACTGAACCCTATTCAATCCTAAGAAAATCAACATTTCCTACTCGAATCCTAAGAACCCTAATGAACCCTAACTTTGAACCCTTACTCTGAATCCTACTCAATCCCTAAGTGAATGGATGCAAGAGGAGAGAGAGGGGAGAGGGAGGTGATTCTCACCTCGAGACAAGGACGACAGCGAGCATGCAGACGATGAGGGCCTTCTCCTTCACGGACGGGCAGCGCGACCTGCTCCTCCACGAAGCAGCGCGGCCCCTCCTCTTGGCGTGGCGCGACCTCCTCCTCCCGGGATGCGGTGGCGGGCAGGCGGGCGGGACGATGATGGCGGGCCTCCTCCTCGGCGGCGGGCCTCCTCCTGCTCCACGGCCTCCTCGAGGCGGCGTATGGCGAGACAGTGGATGGAGAGAGGCGGCGGGGCTCGGGATCGGGATCGACAGCGGGCGGTGGCGCGGTTGAGAATGGGGATGAGGCCGACGTGTGCCTGCGTGAAAGTGGATAAGGCATGTGCACAGTGGCGCACTCTCAGCATAGGCGCCATGGATATCCGTGGCGCACTATGCGGTGCGCCACGCCTATCTCCCCAAGAATTGTATAAGAAAGGGCGTCCACTATCTATAATCACTATCCTATCCCATTGGTTACATCGCCTATTCTAAACTTGAGCACCTGGTTGAATCTCGTGCCCCTTTTTTGTTTTGATTTTAAAAACACTTTTAAATATTCCAAAATGCCCAAAAGTGGTGATATATGCCATATTTGTTTTATTTTATTTTATAAATACTTTTAAATATTCCAAAATGCCCAAAAGTAATAATATATGTCCAAAATGTACAAAAATATGATTTAAAGTATAACTAAATTTCATAATAATTTGTCCATGAATATTACAATTTTTTTTGACCACGCGTTTACAATATTTTTTGAGCTAGCGTTTTACAATCTTTTTTCCCTTCTTTGTCGCGGTTGAATAATTTAGCCCCGACACTTTAATGTTTCTTCTTTCAAAGGGCTACCTTTTTGGGTAGGGTTGTCCTTTTCTTCTTGTGATGTATGTTGCGCATCGTAGTCGCCGCCATCTTCAATCTTTGGATCGCCATCGGTCAAGTCTTGCTCGTTGGCGACTCCATCCATTCCGATGATGTTTCTTTTCCTCTCCTCACGACAACACGGCTAGGCTTTGTCGGGTCGGTAATGAAAAACATTGGTCCACTTTGGTAGCCAGTACCACGGTTCATTTTTCGCCACGCTTTGCACCGTGGCCTTAGATTTGGCTGCCGGGTATAACCATGGTTGTGAAATACCGGTCTTCTCTTTCGACGCTCTTTGCCCATCGACACGGAATATCGCACCTTTTCTCCACGAGTCGAGCTCCCAGATCTCCTCGATTCTTCCATAGAATCTTTCCTTCACGTTGTCATCGGTGTAGAATTCCGGCGTTACGC
Organism: Avena longiglumis; assembly: GCA_030063025.1. Classification (NCBI taxonomy): domain Eukaryota; kingdom Viridiplantae; phylum Streptophyta; class Magnoliopsida; order Poales; family Poaceae; genus Avena; species Avena longiglumis. The sequence goes on along the minus strand of CP125978.1, from coordinate 142,438,991 downwards.
TGAGTTCGATAATCACACTTGTTGTCCTTTTCCTCCGTGTAGAATGTGTAGCCGCTGATATCATCGCGATAGGTCACCAGGTTTTGCATCGGTCCTTGCGACAAGGTGAATATGATCTTTTCCGTGTCGGAAGAATGCGGCGCTGGGATTATCAAGGAGTCTGCCTAAACCAACGCGTGAAATCTGAAGTTGTGCTCTTTGATTATTTCTCCCTGCGTCCTTTGTATGCCCCGATCACTGTACTTCTTCTCGATTAACCTTTTGTGCTTCTGTACCCAAGGATCGACCAGTTCTAAATGCTGTAGCGCGACGAGGTTTGCTCGATCAAAGTCTACGTGTCGAAAATCGAAGTCTGCATGCAGTATGCGACGACCCTCTCGGTGACCAGATCCGTCGAGCTTGCCAAGGTGTCTGTTGACGGGAAGACCGACAGGGTTCTCGATGTCTAGATAATTCGTGCGAAGAGATGCACTCTTTGGCGAAAGCCCTTGGCTATGCTTCCATCTGGACGGGACTGTTGCGACGTATCCTTTGATGTGTCCGCTCATCCTTTCAACGCCATCATGCCGCGGAGGAACATCGGCCCAGTTATGCGATGTCCTCCACGACATGGACCAGCGGATGCACCATAATGTCGAAGAATGCGGGTGGGAAGTAGACCTCAAGCTCACATAGTATCACCACGATCTCCTCCTCGTAGCCTTCCGAGCTGATTCAAGCCAATCGACTTCCTAGAGATGACGCCGAAAAACTTGCATAGGCCAAATAACGTTTCACGGACGTGCTCGCCCATTATCCCTCTTAGTGCGACCGGAAGTACTGCGTCATTAGCACGGCACATCGTGAGACTTCATGCCATGAACCTCCTTCTCGCCTAGGTATCTCGCTTATCTTGCCAGCGTGGCCGTAAGGAAATTTGACTCCTAGAAGGCACTTGAAAAACTGTTTGATCTCATCCGGCTTAGAGTGAAGCAAGAAGGAGGGTAATATTCGCTCTTCTTGAACTTTTTACCCTTCCGACGACCTTGTGTCGTCTCCTCATGATCATCGTCATCTTCACGATCATCGGGGAGTAGTCGTCCTCGTGAAGCTCCTTCCGGATACCCAAGCATATCGGTCATGCCTTGCTTTGACCATCTTTCGTCCTATCGGCATGATGATTATGGTGGCGACCAGACTCGCACACGTTTTTCGTGATATGCATGATGTCGAGGCTATGAGGCGTCGGAGAAACTTCAAGATGGCAACTCCCGTAAACAGACCTTGTTTTCCATACCTTCATCGGCTTGTCTTGTTGCTGCCTCTTTCGCTTCTTTCGTGCTTAGGACAATCTTTCTAGTTTTTAGCAACTCTTCCACTTCTTCGCTGCTCCTACGCTCTGGGATTCCTCGGGTCTCGATTTGCCATCGAACAGGTCTCCACGCTTTCTCCATGGATGATTCTTGCGAGCCACCTCCGGTGCACCATGAACACGGTTTTCGATGACCCTGGATCTTTCTCTAGTTGGAGATAGCTTGTGTTATCCATGCACCTAACGCATGCGCAGAATCCTTGGATAACCTGCCCCGAGATATACACACAACCTGGATAGTCTTGCACCGTAGTGACCAACACGGCTCTCATAGTGAAATAATCTTGTGCGATGGCGTCGTAAGTATTGGCTCCAGATTCCCATAACGTGGCTAGCTCCTCTTTCAACAGCCCGAGATACAGATTGATGTCGGTACCAGGTTGTTTCGGCCCTTGAATTAGCATACTCATTTGTATGTACTTCTTCTTCATGCACAACCATGGAGGGAGGTTGTACATCCATACAAACATGGGCCAAGTGCTGTGCGTGCTGCTCTGGCTACCGAACGGATTGAGTCCATCGGTGCTCGCACCAAGCCTGATGTTCCTCGAATCTCCACCGAATTCTGGGAATTCGAGGTCCAATGCTTTCCAGCTAGCATCGAAGGGTGCGTCGGAGCTCATCCTTTTCGGGTCATCATCATCTCCACGCTTCTTCCTTTCCGCATGCCATCGCATGAGCTTCGCTTCCTTAGGGTCGCGAAATAGCGCAGACGAGGGGTGATAGGAAAGTACCATACCACTTTTCGAGGTGCTTTCTTCCCTTTCTTGTATCTACTCACGCCGCACACCGGACATGTGGTTTTCTCCGCGTCCTCACCCCGATAAATGATGCAATCGTTGATGCATACGTGATATATAACGTGCGGTAGATCGAGAGGATGTACGATTTTCTTGGCATCCTCGATACTAGTTGGACATGTGTTCCCCTCCGGAGACGATCGTGCTGAATGCCATCATATCGTCGAAGCTTGCGTCGCTCAATTTGTGCTTTGCCTTCATCTCCATAGCCTTGAGCGTTACATTCAACCGGGTATCATCGGGCCTGCATCCTTCATACAATGGAGTAACCGCGTCTTTCTCAAGTTGCGCAAGCTTGGCTTTCTCTCTAGCGGCAGCCTGGCGTTACTAAATGCTTGAGAAGCAGCTCTTGCACATAAGGGTCCCGACCCCACCGACGTTGTTCCATCGTCCCGCTCCTCCCATCTAGATCATCATCATCCGATGCCTTGCACCTTCACCATCTCCAGGAGACTCTTCATCATCTCGCCCGTTCTCCTCGTGATGATGATCATCGTCATGTTGGCCACCTTCTTCACCGTATCCATCATCTACGCCATCGCTTATCCAACGAGTGTATCCATCCATGAAACCATGGCGGAGCAAGTGCGCCTGCAGATTCCTGGAATCTGGGTCGATCACCCAGTTGAGTTTGCATCTTCTACACGGACATCTTATATCTGTCTTGTTATTTCGTATCATGTCGGCCGTCGCACATTTCAAAAATCTAGCCACAATGCCTTCGCTCATTATGCGGACCATTTTGCTCGCACGATGTACGGTACAATTTTGAAGTCTATTAGAACCACATAATGAATGCATGCATGCAATGGTCGATAGAAAATTTCGGCATGACCTATCCTAAAATTAGGACCTTTGCGAGTCTTGACAAAATGGAAATGAATCAACATTTTGGCAAAACAAATGGCAACTTGTTCACATACAAACACAAGAGAGAGAGAGACCGATCCATACACACATGAACATATCATTATCCTCTCCATACACACATGCATGAGCATCATCGATACTCTCCATATACACACACATATGACCATCGATCCTCTCCACACATACACACATCATGAGCATCGATCATCTACATACATATGAGCACATGCATCATCCATATACACATGAACACATCCTTACATGGACAACTTACCGAGATGAGAGACCGATCATGAGAAAGATGGAAAGGAGAGGTGCGCGTCGACTGAGACGGATAGATGAGAGACCGGAGACCTCCTCTACTTATGTAACATCCAAAGCAAGTTTTACATGCTAAAAATGGTGAATGTATGGAGAAATTGAGGTGGGAAGGAGAAGATCCCGACTAGATCTAAGGAGGAAGAAGAAGGGAAAGTGAAGTGTGGGTGGTGGATGTGTGGCACACATGTGCACATAAAGTGCTGTCCTAAAAGAATCGACACATCCGTGGCGCACGCCCTAGTGCGCCAGGGAGTACAAACTTGTGGCACACTAGGCCGAGTGCCCACAGATGCTCCTAGTCCATGTGGCGCACTAGGCGGAGTGCGCCACAGAAGTTTGTGGCCGTTTCAGAGCAGAGGGGGGCATGCGCTTAGGCGTAGCGCACCAGGCACACGTGCACCACATATGACCCTAACAACCATGGCGCACATGACTATAGTGCGCTACAGATGTTTGGCGTGTGGCCAACAGGGCCCTGGCCCACACACATATGTGGCGCACTATAGTCATGTGCGCCACGGTTGTTATAGTTATTAGTAGGTCACTGCCCACAGGTGAGCCACGCCTGTTTTAGCCGTGGGGCACTTCAACCATGTGAGCCACGGATGTGCTGATTACCTATAGCCGTTTTCCTAGTAGTGTTGCGTCTGCATGCTCTAAGAGTGACTAAAGTAGAAAACTTCTCACTGTAGCCCCCAAGCATGTAGTTTGAATGAATTATTCTGACTAGATGCTTTAAGAGTAGCATACACAGTGTTTATAAATTTCAATACTGTAGCCCCCAAGCCTCTAGTTGTAACTGAATTAGTTCCGACTAGATGCTTTAAGAAAATCTAAGCATACATCCGAGTTAAAAAATTTATAATGTAGCCCCCAAGCTTCTAATCTAGAACTTAATTAGTTCCGACTAGATGCTTAAAGAAAGACTAAGCATATTGCTAAGTTAAAAACTCTCGCTGTAGCCCCCGAGCGTCTAGGTGGAAAATTTCTGGCTAGATTCTCTGAGCAGACCAAACAAGGTTTAATTTTTTTCCTTTTTTCCATAGAACGAGAATGCTCGGAGGGGCATGGCCAACGAAAAGTACCAGAAGATGCGCACGGACTTGGAAGCCGAAAAGGGTAAAACTACCTTCTTGAAGGAACAGATCATCAAGATCAAGCGTCTGTTTTCTTTTTCGCATTCCGACTTGGTTTTGTGCCCACATTCTCTGAGTACTCACTGTGTACTTTGCTTTCTCCGACTTCCAGAAACCATTGCCAAGGCTAAGGATATTTTCGAGCAAACCAAGCACATTCAGGAGCTGGATAGCGAGAACAAGATCCTTAAGCAGGAGAGGAAGGACATGCTGAAAATGCATGAATAATCCATGAAAGTCCTGCAGGACTCCGCCACCGAGGAGATGAACAGATCTCGATCTTAAGAGATCAGAAGAAAGCTGCCGATGAGCAGAATCAACGCCACCATGAGGCGTACAAGCTCCTCCAACAAGAACGGGACTCCTTGGCGGATACCCTCTGGCAGGCTGAGGCTAGCATCTTCAGTAAGTGATTCTCCGTCTTGGATTTCTGTAGTCTAGATACTCTGAATTTTTGAACTCATGTGCTCCTTGTCTGAATTTGCAGCTCCTATGGGTTTAACCCGGTCGCCTCCTCCAGCAAAGGAATGCATGGTTCTTGCCGGCAACTTCATCAACACCACCATCGCGCAAGCCAAAGAGATTGCCAAGCCCCTCAAGATAAATATCAAGGAATCAGACTCTGTGGCGAAGTACTCGGAGATCCTGCGCCGAGCCCCCGAGCGTATCAGAAGCTGGAAAGCTTCATGTGCACGGGCCGATGCAAGGATGGTGGTGTCAATTGTGAAGGTACATTACAAAGATGCCGACATCGACATGGTGACCTCTGGCATTACCGACGTAGATGATGATGGCAAAGCGATTAATCATGAATCCATCTTGTTGTCACTCGCGGGCTATGATACCAGAGATGCCGAGTTAGTCGACGTCAACGTATTCATGCAGATGAACACCATCGATGGCGACAACCAAAGCTCCTCCGAGTCCCTTCACACGGCCGACTTCGAGGGTGATTCTCCTGCTGCCGATGACGCTGCTTCCAAGTCGCCTGCGCCAAAGGAATGAAAAACAACTTGTAATATTTGTTTCACCTTTGATGCGTATGCGGAAAAAACTATGTATTTAACTTAAGGCGGAAAACAATGTTGTATGTCCTGCTACTTAAGAACCAGTTTCCAACATGTATATATTTTTAAGCAAGCGCTGGGTTATCCGTTACTTTGGTTCTTATGCTTGACTTTTCGTGAGTCGGAAGACTCGTTGTCGGAACCATGCGCTCAGGTGATGATGCCTAATGGCACCATCAATAATCTAAGCACAAAATAGCCGACGATAAGTGCCGAAAGTGTAACATCCCAACAATATTAAACTTGGATCATCAAACTCTAATCATCAAAATTAGGGTTAACAAAAACTTTTCAAACTAAAAATATGAAAGCATTCATATGTGTGTGTATTAAAATTTGGATTCTTTTGAATTGCCATGGTTCTGTGTTTCTTTGCTCGTAAAAGGATTCTTAGGTGAAATAAACATCATCTAAACAACTCAAAATAAACAAATGAAGTGAATGGTCACTTTGGCCAAATTAACTCTCATGCCTACTTTGGCTATCTCTAGTTTTCAAAACTCAACAGAAACAATTGTGGATATTTGCACCCCTTGTTAGTACTCATAATAAGGTACCAAGGCCCACCTTGTGATCTTCCAAAAACATTCAAATGCTAGGTTTAAATGACAATTTAAATTTGAATCTATCTCATATGGGAAGATCCCACTATTTCAAAAACCACTCAAACAAACTCAATTTTCAAAACCCAAGCACCCACAGAATCCTCAGTACATGCCTAGCACACCCACCAAAAATCTTTTCAAAATTCAAAAGTAAGTTTCTTGCGGCCATTTCATCAAACAACTTGCAGATTCAAATCAAACAAATCACAAACACTATAGTGTGCAGTGAATTTGGCCTAACTGGTTCCCTCTCTGGTTGCAACTAGTCCTTAGTAGATCATCTAGCTCCTTTAACTATCCTTAGCATCACTGTAAGAAACCCTAGCCATCAATGGTGAGCAGGCCGAGAGCAAACTTGCCACCCCGTTGTCGCCGGCGAGCTAGAGGCCACACTAGCCTTGCCAACCTTGTCTAGGAGCTAGCCAACACCCCACCGCCACTCCCTGTCCCAGCCTCGAGCAATGCCAACCATTGGACGACACGCCACGCTCATACCAAACCTCTCTACGACCATGCCGAGAGCGCGCCCGTGCGCCACGCTCGACCAGCACCCCCAAACCGCGCGCCGCCCTCGCCGCGTGCGTAAGTGATCGCCAGCACCCCAGCACCCTGGCAGACATGCCCGTTCGCCGCCGCGCGGACCATGCTCGCTGTGTGCCATCAAAACCCCCGTCGGACCCGCCCAGAGCGTCGAAGCGTTCTGACTGATCAGCACCGCCCCACGCCTCGCCACCACGCCGTTGAGCTTCGCCAGGGAACATAGAACCGCCCCTACCGTCGCCCACGCCGATAGCTTCCTGTGCCATCGACCACAACGAGCTCAGCCCGCGCTCGTAGGTCCCCTCTCGCCACTATAAATAGAGGCCTCCCCCGCTTGATTGATTCACACCAATTCGCTCCCCACCTCTCACTGATCACACCCACTCACCCCTAGAGCAAGGCGAGCACCAGGTGGCCGGAATTGCACCGGAGTTCGCCGCTGCAGAGGAGGACAGGCGCCGTTGATTGGAGCCGCCCTAGGAGGAGCTGCCGGTGCCAGGAGAATCGCCGTCGTTGACTTCATTGTTCGCCCCCATCGCCGACCCTCGCCTGAGCCCCGGTGAGCCTCCCACGACCCCCACCTGCTGCTTTAGGCTTCTGTCTCGCCAGTGACGCCCGACGTAGACGATGAGCCATAGCCGTTCGATTAGATTTAGATCGTGCGGCCGAGATTGCCTGCATTGGCGTTATGAGCCGACTGGTGGTACCTCGTCACCGAGCTCAAGGCCGGAGTGACACTGGGCAGGCCCATTAACCTTTCCCGCGTAGCCCAACCATTTGAATTTAGATTTTTCTATTTTAATTCAAACTCAGTTCTGTACCTAGTTTCAAAAATCAACCTAGCTCGATTTAGTGAACCAAATCGCATGAAACAATTTTTTTAGAAAGGTACTGGAATGCTTAATCCAAGCCCGTTGGATTCAAATCATTTGGATCTGTAGATCACACTTGGTAAAAATAACAAGTCAGAAGCTTTTCAGCATTCAAACATTTTTCAAAATTCAACCATAATAGGTTTTGAGTTGATTCCAACTCTCAAAAATCACATTTGATCATACCTTTCAGAATATATAAAAACATAGGGGTTTACTTATAGAAATAATGTTCAAGTAATAAAAGAATGCCACATAGGCATTTCAGTCACTTTAATTATTTAAAATAAAAAGGTTAAACCTTATTAAATTGTGACACCACTTTAAATCACATTCCCATGTACTGAAATATGTGGTGATGACATGTGTCAACATGATCCCATGTTTGAGTTGGAGAATATTAAATATTATGTGGTTTTTCAATGAGTAGAAATTACTTTTCGCAAATTAAAATAAATAAGACAAATGCTTTAATCTTGTAATGATAGGTGATGATCATCTATAGTACACCTTTGTGTGATGATTGAAAATAGTTAAGTATTGTTTGGTGATTTTGTACCTCGTATTTATTTATGGACGCTAGTACCGACCAAGGATACGAGGAGGAAGGAGGATACTACGAGGAAGAAGCCGAGGAGAACTTCAACCTCTGCTCTGCTCAAGGCAAGCTTATGTTGATACTTATGCAAGCCTAATACCACTGGTTGAATTAGCAAGCTAACACTTGCAACTTAGCAAGTTTATACCACTATCTTAGCAAGCCAAACCATGCAAGTTTTACTTGCAAGCTTATACCACTTGATAAACCATCCTAGTTTTTCTTGCAAGCTTTATACTTTATTTCTTTATCAAAGCTTTCTCTTAGAGTTTACTTAAGTAACTTGTAGATTCTAGGAAGATAATTGAAGGTTGCATAAAGAGCATTAAATTTGGCCTAAGCTAGATAATCTTGATGTCATCCTAAGGCATGAGATTGAACTTAATTAATCTCCACTTGTTTACCACCCCTCATTAGTACTTACCCCACTTGTAGATTCTAGTGCTAAGCATAAAACTTGATCAACTTTAGATGGGAATACTTGGTGAAAATGGTTATTAAAACCTTGGAATGATGAGTCATTCTACTAAAATGTTTTGACATGTGTTTCCGAACACCAGATGATTTTGATGATGAAAATGTTGAGGCAGGAGCCTTAGCCCCTTATAAAAATGATGGTTGTCTGGATGCGATACCATTCCAATTTTACCGTACAACCATAATACCCGAAAATTGGGTAGGGCTTGACTGGAAACTTATATACCTTAGTATGGGTTCCCTCACGGCCAAGGTCTGAGCTGAGGCTACCTTGTGAAGATTGTCCACCGCAAGACTCCAAGATGATAGTTGGTCATGGTTGGGAGGCGAAACTCACAGGAGAGGTGCCTATACTAGGGCGTGTAATTGAAAGGTTAGGATTGATAATCCGCATACTGAGTATGGTGAATTCAGGATTTGTCCTGACGGATGTATCGAATGTTGTGGTGAAAGTGTACAATTTCTGCAGAGTGTCAAACTATTCGAATAGCCGCGTCCGCGGTTATGGACAGTTGGAGTGTCCATACTGTTCCCCCGTCAGAATCTTTCAAAATGACTTGAGAAATGAATTGAGACTTTGACTTGACCATAACAGGGTTGTGATATGAAATACAAGTTCCCACTTAGGTGTTATAAAATTACAACTAGTTTCTTGCTTCTGAACTTAGTAGAGGTAAATCTCGCTTTTTGAAAAATAACCCTAGAGCTTAGTGTCCTACTACAAAACCCCCCTTAACTTGTTAGTATTAGTTTTCGAGTACTTAAAGAGTACTCATGGCTTTGTCCCTGGCTATTCCCGTGGCCAGACTATGAAGAGGAGTACCAGGATGATGGACCGCACCGCAGGAAGGTTACGACAACTAGGACCATCTCCCATCATCAGCATTGCCTATGACCCCGAAGATGGAGTTTCGCCTATGCTACCTTTATTATTACATTATTCCGCTGCTTGAGTTGTATTTAGAACTGGATCATGAGATCCTTATTTGTGTAAGACCTTATGTATGGTTTGTAATGGATGATGTAGTGTGATATCCAAATCTATTATGTCTCGCAAAAATGGTAATCCTGGGATTGCGATGTATGGCATAACAGCCATCTGGGATTAAAATCCGGGTGTTGACAAGTTGGTATCAGAGCCATCCTGACCATAGGAGACCTCATCTTTGAGCGGGATTTGGACCAGCTTTCAGAACTTCTGGAGCGTTCGCACCCCGAGTTCTTCGGAGCTCAGCTCAATGATCAAGGAGGAGAAGATCTGCAGTGGCTAGTTGTTGCAAGCCTCCGAGGAAAGATTGAACGACCCAATACCGAGGGAATTCAGTTCACCTTAAGAGAGAACAACTGGCTCGATGGACTTGCTAGGGCCATGCAGGAAGCTCTTGCCCGTCTATGTGGGCAGAGTATCAATCAGAACAAGGGTACCCGCTTTGAGTTTTGTCCAAGGCGTGATGCTATGGGACAGCCATTGGAAGCCCCATACCACCACGAGCTGAAGACTCAGTTGGACCACCTCAGCTTCATGATGTATGATCGTCAACAAGAACTGGACAATGCCCATGACTACTCCAACCACAAGTCCGCCATCATCAAGACGAAGGATCAGACCATCGCCATGCTAGCGAAGGACCGCAAGTCTCGTCGCCGTCAGCTTGACAAGAAGGAGCGCATCATTGCCCGTCTTTGCCATCGTATCTCGGATTTGGAGGAGACCATCCACGAGAGACACATGCAGTTAGAGGAAAGGGAGAATGCCGGACAAGACCTTCGTGGAGACCCCTACTCCTATCTCAGTGATGATGATGATTTTTGTGAGGACCAGGCCATGGACTTCTTCACCGATGAGCAGGATTTCGCCTTCATCGATGACGATGAGGATGATGAGGATGATGATTACACTAACTCCGAGGAGTAGTAGCACTTGAGCACTAGCGTAGTGAGCTTTATTCGGTCCCACTGTATCGTAGTTTCTAGAATGGTTCTTACAACTATCTGTTTTCCTTTGTTGTGGTGTGTGTTGTATCGTGTGCTATGAATGAATGAATGAAAAGCAAGTTACTAGAAAATCCGAGTCAAACTTTAAAAACTTTTCAAAGTCCCGGAACCTTAGAAATTTCCCTCTTTTCTCATGATCTATCTCAATCTCTAGATGCCTCGCGGAGCAAGTGGTTCATCCCCGGACCAGATGTTGCAGATCCTGCAAATGTTGGTTTCTGACCGCGAAGCTAAAAGAGCAGAACGTCAAGTCAACCTAGTCACCCTTCAGCAGATAGCTCAGCTGGCTCACAACAATCAAGGCCAAGGAAATCAGGTTAACCATGGATCTAAGCTAAAATTTTTCCAGAACACCAACCCACCTATTTTCACTAAGTCATAAGAGCCCCTAGATGCAGATGATTGGCTGCAAACCATGGAAAACAACCTGGAAGTCTCTGGAGTGGAAGCTAACGAGAAAGTTATGTTCGCCACCCAGTATCTAGCCAGAGATGCAAGAGCATGGTGGAACATCGTTCGTGCAATGACCGGAGGGCAGATGATGACCTGGGAGGAATTCAAGGTCAAGTTCGGCAGAACCCATGTGCCACCGGGTTTGATCAAGAGAATGCGAGATGAATTCAGAGAACTAAATCAAGGAAGGATGACCGTAGTGGAATACCATGACAAATTCTTGTCATTAGCTAGGTATGCCCCGGATGAGATTGACACCAAAGCCAAGAAGAAAGAAAGATTCCTGAATGGTATGCACGATGAGATGCAGACGGTGTTGGTCAATATCCCCTTTGCTGATATTGAAGCCCTTGTAGACTATGCCATCCAGATGGAAGGAAAGATCAACCAGGCCAATGAGAACCGCAAGCCCCGCATGATGCATCAGCTAGGAACCCATCATACCCCAAAGTATCGCCCCAACCCATCTCTAGGATTTGCCACGAGAAACAAAAGACCCCTGATGAACCGTCCGACCTATCCCAACCATGGAAACCCAAGGCCCGGAGGAAATCACAACAACCCCGACAACTCTGGCAATTTCAACCGTGCACCATCCAAGTTCAACAACAACAACAATGCTACCGCCAACACCAACACTGTCCCGTGGACTGGAAGCAATGTTGTGCCTGTTGCAACAAAAGACAAGTCGCAAGTGACTTGTTATGCCTGGGGAAATAAGGGTCACTACTCCAACGAGTGCCCCAAGAAGAATGCCGCAGCCCCCAATGCAAATGCCCCAGCTCAGCAGCAGCGTCGTGTTCAACCCGGAAGAAGGTTTGCTCCAGGGAATTCGCTCAACCGCAACGGCCGCGTTTTTCTCATGCATGCTGAAGAAGCCCAGGAAGCGCCAGACGTCGTGCTGGGTATGTTTTCTATTAATTCAGTACTTGCTAGAGTGTTGTTTGATTCTGGTGCATCGCACTCATTTGTCACCGAAGAATTTGCATGCACTAGTAAGATTCAACCAACCAAACTGAAGCATGTTATGATTGTTCAAATCCCCGGTTCAACCACCAAAGCTAGGCAGATTTGCAAAGCCGTCCCTATCCGAATCCATGGCATAGACTTTTATGCTAATCTGATAGTACTCGGAACAAAAGGTTTGGAAGTAGTACTCGGAATGGATTGGATGTCCAAACATAAAGGATTAATTGACTGTGCCAAGAAAGCCATAACCATTACCAGTACAGCCGGAATATCAGTCGAGCATGTATCTGAAACCTTACCTCGTCAATTCAAGTGCAACAAGAGTATAGCCCAACCTAACATTGACCAAGTCCGGATAGTCTGTGAATACCCCGATGTATTTCCAGATGTTTTTCCCGGTATGCCCCCAGATAGGGATATCGAGTTTATCATTGAACTAATCCCCGGAACAAGACCCATAGCCCAGAGACCATATAGTATGAACCCGTCTGAACTAGCAGAACTGAAGAAGCAACTGGATGCCATGCTGGAAATTGGATTGATTCAACCAAGTGCGTCACCATGGAGATCACTGGTTTTGTTCGTGGACAAGAAAGATGGAGGTAACCGTTTGTGTACATATTATAGAAATTTGAATGATGTCACTATCAAGAACAAGTACCCATTTCCCAAGATAGAAGATTTGTTTGACCAGTTAACCGGTGCCAAAGTGTTTTCTAAGATTGATCTTAGAACTGGCTATCATCAAATCAAGATTCGCGCAGAGGATATTCCCAAGACTGCCTTTACCACCAGATATGGATTATACGAGTATACTGTCATGTCTTTTGGATTAACCAATGCCCCCGCTTATTTCATGAATCTCATGAATAAGATTTTTATGGACTTCCTGGATAAGTTTGTTGTGGTTTTCATCGATGACATTCTCTTTTATTCCAAATTAGAAGAAGAACATGAGCTACACCTAAGGACCATTCTTGGAACCCTTAGAGAGCATCAATTGTATGCCAAGTTTAGAAAATGTGAATTCTGGTTACAGGAGGTAGGATTTCTCGGACATATCGTATCAGCCGGAGGAATTGCCTTTGACCCATGACCCAATTGCTGAAGATTGGCAAGCCCCAACCACTCAAACCCAAGTTCGTGCATTTCTCGGATTAGCAGGATATTACCGCAAGTTCGTAGAAGGATTCTTGAGTATCGCCAGACCCATGACCCAATTGCTGAAGAAGGACAAGAAGTTTGAATGGACGGACAAATGTGATGCGAGTTTCCAGGAACTCAAGAGAACATTGATTTCAGCCCCCATCTTGATCATGCCGGATATCATGAAGCCCTTTGACGTGTATTGTGATGCATCCAAGATCGACCTCGGATGTGTGCTAATGCAAGAAGGAAAAGTTATATCTTATCTACCCCGACAACTGAAGCAGCATGAACAGAATTACCCAACCCATGACCTCGAGCTCGCAGCCGTAGTTCTAGCCCTGAAGACATGGAGACATTATCTCATGGGAAACCATTGTGAGATTTATTCGGATCACAAGAGCCTGAAGTATATATTCACTAAGAAGGAGCTGAATATGAAGCAAAGAAGATGGATTGAGCTAATCAAGGATTACGACCTGGACATTCACTATCACCCTGGTAAAGCCAATGTGGTAGCAGATTCCCTTAGCAGATTGCCGTGCTGCTTGAACTCCATGATTTTGAAGGAGCAACCAAGTTTGCACAGGGAGATGGAAGATTTCTGAATGGAATTAGTGAGTGAAGGATTTTTGGCTAGCATAGAACTTCAACCCACTTTGATCAGCCAGATCAAGGAGGCGCAGAAAGGAAATGCTAGCATCGACGGAATCAAGCATCGTATCGGTACAGGAAAAGTACCCAGATTTACCAAATACGAAGAAGGAGTTTTGTGGTACAAAGGACGTCTTTGTGTACCAGCATATTCAGATTTGAAAGAAGTTATTCTGAAGGAATCTCATGATACTCTTTATTCTATCCACCCCGGAGGAACGAAGATGTATCAAGATTTGAAAGAGCAATTTTCGTGGCATAAGATGAAGAGATAAATCGGAAGCTATATCGCCAAGTGTGATATATGTCAGAGTGTCAAGGCGGGACATCAAATACCCGCTGGATTTTTGCAACCTCTATAGATTCTGGAATGGAAATGGGATTCAGTTGGAATGGACTTGATCACCGGATTGCCTACTTCTAGTAGGGGAAATGACTCTATCTGGGTCATAGCGGATAGATTGTCCAAAGTCGCCCATTTCTTACGAGTCAAGACCACATATCAGAGTTCAAAGCTAGCAGAGTTATACATTGCTAGAATCGTTAGTTTGCATGGAGTCCCCAAGAACATCGTATCGGATCGAGGAACTCAGTTTACCTCGAGATTCTGGAAGAAAGTCCAAGAAGGTTTAGGAACCCGACTAGATTTTAGCGCAGCTTATCACCCTCAGACCGACAGACAAACGGAGCGAGTAAATCAAATACCCGAAGACATGTTGAGAGCATGTGTGTTAGAGTATGGATCTAAATGGGAAGACTGTCTGCCATTTGCAGAATTTTCATACAACAACAGTTATCAAGCTAGTTTGCAAATGGCCCCATTTGAGTTCATATATGGAAGGAAGTGTCGCACCCCTTTGAACTGGTCGGAAGTACGAGAGACCAGATTTTCGGACCCGACATCCTACGAGAAGCAGAAGAGAAGGTTCACAAAATTCGTGAGCACCTCAAGACAGCCCAATCAAGACAGAAGAGTTACGCCGACAAGAGACGTGAGACCTCACTTTTAACATCGGAGATTTTGTGTACCTGAAAGTGTCGCCATTGAAGGTAATGCAACGTTTCCAGTTGAAAGGAAAGTTAGCCCCCAGATATATCGACCCCTTCAAGATTCTGAACCGTCGAGGAGAAGTACCATATCTATTGGAACTGCCCGAAGAGATGTTAGCCGTGCACAATGTGTTCCATATCTCATTACTTCGCAAGTGCCTCGAAGTTCCGGAGAAGACTGAAGTGTTCAAGAATATTGATCACCGGACCATAGAGATCAATGATGACCTGACATATCCCGAAGTACCCATCCGTATTTTGGAAGAAGCTTTTAGAACTACCAGAACCCGAAGCATCAAGTTTCTCAAGATTTAATGTAGCAACCACACAGAAGAAGAAGCTACCTGGGAGCGCAAGGATCACATCAGGACGGAGTTTCCCGATCTCTTCAAATCCTAGGTAATCTTCTTTGTCCTTTTTCAAATCTCGGGACAAGATTTTGTTTATGGGGGGAAGGTTTGTAAACTCCCAAAAATATTAAACTTGGATCATCAAACTCTAATCATCAAAATTAGGGTTAACAAAAACTTTTCCAACTAAAAATATGAAAGCATTCATATGTGTGTGTATTAAAATTTGGATTCTTTTGAATTGCCATGGTTCTGTGTTTCTTTGCTTGTTAAAGGATTCTTAGGTGAAATAAACATCATTTAAACAATTCCCAAACTTTTCCCAAAGACAAACAACTCAAAATAAACAAATGAAGTGAATGGTCACTTTGGCCAAATTAACTCTCATGCCTACTTTGGCTATCTCTAGTTTTCAAAACTCAACAGAAACAATTGTGGATCTTTGCACCCCTTGTTAGTACTCATAATAAGGCACCAAGGACCACCTTGTGATCTTCCAAAAACAATCAAATGCTATGTTTAAATGACAGTTTAAATTTGAATCTATCTCATATAAACCACTCAAACAAACTCAATTTTCAAAACCGAAGCACCCACAGAATACCTAGTACATGCCTAGCACACCCACCAAAAATCTTTTCAAAATTCAAAAGTAAGTTTCTTGCGGCCATTTCATCAAACAACTTGCAGATTCAAATCAAACAAATCACAAACACTATAGTGTGCAGTGATTTGGCCTAACTGGTTCCCTCTCTGGTTGCAACTAGTCCTTAGTAGATCATCTAGCTCCTTTAACTATCCTTAGCATCACTGTAAGCAAGCCTAGCCATCAATGGTGAGCATGCCGAGAGCAAACTTGCCACCCCGTTGTCGCCGGCGAGCTAGAGGCCACACTAGCCTCGCCAACCTTGTCTGGGAGCTAGCCAGCACCCCACCGCCACTCCCTATCCCAGCCTCGAGCAATGCCAGCCACTAGACCACACGCCATGCTCATGCCAAACCTCTCTGCGACCATGCCGAGAGAGCGCCCGTGCACCACACTCGAAAGACAAACCCCAAACGCCGCCTCGCCAGGCGTAAGTGATCGCCAGACCCAAAGACCGCCATACATGCCTGTCACGCCGCAGACCACGCCACAGGCGCCATCAAAACCCCACGGACCCGCCAGGGCCAAAGCGTTCGACCAACAGACCGCCCACGCCGCCACCACGCCATTGAGCTTCACCAGGGAACATAGAACCGCCCCTACCGTGGCCCACGCCGATAGCTGCCTGTGCCGTCGACCACAACAAGCTCAGCCCGCGCTCGTCGGTCCCCTCTCGCCACTATAAATAGAGGCCTCCCCCACTCGATTTCTTCACACCAGTTCGCTCCCCACCTCTCACTGATCACACCCACTCACCCCAAGAGCAAGGCGAGCACCAGGTGGCCGGAATTGCACCGGAGTTCGCCGCTGCAGAGGAGGAGAGGCACCATCGATTGGAGCCGCCCCAGGAGGAGCTGCCGGTGCCAGGAGAATCGCCATCGTCGACTTCGTCGTTCGCCCCCATCGACGACCCTCGCCTGAGCCCCGGTGAGCCTCCCACGACCCCCACCTTCCGCTTTAGGGTTCTGTCTCACCGGCGCTTCCCGACGTGGACGATGAGCCATAGCCGTTCGATTAGATTTAGATCGTGCAGCCGAGATCGCCTGCACTGGCCGGCGTTATGAGCCGATCGTGGAACCCCTGTCACCGAGTCTCAACATGGAGTGACACTGGGCGGGCCCATTAACCTTTCCCGCGCAGCCCAACCATTTGAATTTAGATTTTTCTATTTTAATTCAAACTCAGTTCTGTACCTAGTTTCAAAAATCAACCCAGCTCGATTCAGTGAACCAAATCGCATGAAACCAATTTTTTTAGAAAGGTACTGAAATGCTTAATCCAAGCCTGTTGGATTCAAATCATTTGGATCTGTAGATCACCCTTGGTAAAAATAACAAGTCAGAAGCTTTTCAGCATTCAAACATTTTTCAAAATTCAACCATAATAGGTTTTGAGTTGATTCCAACTCTCAAAAATCACGTTTGATCATACCTTTCAGAATATATAAAAACATAGGGGTTTACTTACAGAAATAATGTTCACGTAATAAAAGAATGCCACATAGGCATTTCTAGTCACTTTAATTATTTAAAATAAAAAGGTTAAACCTTATTAAATTGTGACATATCTTTAAATCACATTGCCATGTACTGAAATATGTGGTGATGACATGTGTCAACATGATCCCATGTTTGAGTTGGAGAATATTAAATATTAAGTGGTTTTTTAATGAGTAGAAATTACTTTTCTCAAATTAAAATAAATAAGACAAATGCTTTAATCTTGTAATGATAGGGTATAACCCTTTGCTTGTTTATGGTATAACCCTTTGCTTGTTGTACTTTGTAGAGTTGTCCATTGATTATGGTATAACCCTTTGCTTGTTGTACTATTTGCCGTCTTTCGACCTCGTCGTCGGGCAAAGTTCCGTGTTCGAGATATTCCATGAACGGTCTTTTCCAAGCCGTAGGGACCTTTGCCACCATGTTGACGAAAGACTAATCTCTATCCGGGTTGTCGATGTCGGCTCCCTTCACGGATGGTGTGCGCAGATGCTCTAGGAAAACTCCTGGTAGAATTCGTTTGCGCCCTGATCCAAGCTTAGACAGCAGATCAGCTGCCTCGTTTTGCTCCCTAGGCACATACTTGACTTTGTAGCCCAAGAAGCTCTTGGCTATCTCGTCCACTTCGTCTCGATATGCCGGCATCATAGGGTTCCGCGCATTCCAGGTGCCATCCACCTGCTGGGCAACCAAGTCGGAATCTCCACAGCAAACTATGCGCTTGATGCCAATATCCTTGGCTACACGTAGTCCGTGAATGAGTGCTTCATACTCCACCATGTTGTTCGTAGCCTCGAAGTGGATCTGCAGAACGTAGTGTAGCTTGTCTCCTGTTGGTGACTGTAGCAATACACCAGCCCCCGAGCCGTTGAGCAGCTTTTATCCGTCAAAGTGCATCACCCCGTACTCTGGTTCCGGCAACGGAGTAGCATCTGGCATCTCCGTCCAATCTGCGATAAAATCCGCCAAGGCTTGTGACTTGATAGCATCGCGTCTCTTGTAGGTGATCTCGAAGGCAGCAAGTTTAATGCCCCACTTCGCGACTCTCCCCGTGGCATCGCTGTGATTGATAATGTCGGACAATGGAGTCTTTCTCACCACTGTTATTGGGTGCTCCTGAAAGTAATGCCTCAGCTTCCGAGAAGCAAGGAATACTCCATAATCTATCTTCTGGTAGTGCGGGAAACGCTGCTTGGACTCCGTCAAGACCTCGCTCACATAGTAAACTGGTCGTTGAACTCCGTGATCATAGCCTGGTTCCTACTGCTCTACCACGACGACGATGCTGATTACCCGGTTGGTTGCCGCCATGTAGATTAACAGGGGCTCTCCAGGCTCGGTGTAACACCCTCAGAATCGGACCTATGCAAGTTTTAGCGAAACCCGCCAAACCCGCATAGAAACGATTCAAAGGTGCCCACCAGGCACTTTCGTGCGGGTGGAAAACAAAGTAATAACATTACACAACAGTCCTCGATGGGACCCACAGAACAGATATATATACAACAGCGACTCAGAGAGTCAAGAATACAGATATAAGGTACAAGGATCCAAATCACCTTGAGAACG
This sequence comes from Avena longiglumis, assembly GCA_030063025.1. Lineage (NCBI taxonomy): Eukaryota > Viridiplantae > Streptophyta > Magnoliopsida > Poales > Poaceae > Avena > Avena longiglumis. The sequence goes on along the minus strand of CP125978.1, from coordinate 142,420,020 downwards.
ATATAGAGTCCAGCTACGGACAAGATGCAAATGGGGCTAAGAGCCCTGAAGTATAACCAATGGCGTCCATAACCTGCCTGTGCCAAGCGGAAGGGTAACCGCTAACGACGCCGATCTCAAAACCTGCTTAACAAAAAAGGTGCCGACAAAGGCAAAGGAAAAAGAGGAGCCAAGATCGAGGCCAAGACACGGCGAGGCTAGAATTCGGGTCCTCGCCACATAGGTATGGTGGATCAGCGGCAAAGATGCACTGAACAACCTATAGAGACTCGATACAACTGGCGGTTATCAGAAAGGGGTAAGAATGACCTATCCGGATCCAACCTGAAGCTAACACCAAACACACCCATCCTGGTGTTTCCCCCTCGAGACCAAACGAGGAAGTCAACCGAGGAACTCACACAGTTGGCAGTTTTATTTATTCAGTTTTCGTTGCAACAATTACTAGTCAGGTATAGATTATCATCCTGATAAAGTAAGCAGTGGGCACTTTTAGTTAACCATTCCGTTATAGTGGCATCACTTACTAGTCAGATACATTTAGCATGAGATAACCCAAAACCCAGCAGTTGTTGGTACTTTTATTCAGCCATTCCGTTGTAGTTGCAATACTTACTAGTCAGGTACAATGGTCGCAAGCGACAACCCAAACAAGCAATTGTGGGCAGTATTATTTAGTCATTCTGTTATAGTGAAGCTGATTACTAGTCATTATAAAGTCAAATTTATAGCAATAAACTTTAGTTATGCTTGTCTATGGTCGAGATACTGTGCTCCAAGTCGTCCATATCCGCGGACACGGCTTTCAGAAAGTTTTACCCGGCCGGGGTGCACCAATAGCAACACACGCTCGATCAACCTCGGAAAAACCAAATCAAAACCCAACGAGGCTTTCACGACTAAGCAATCACAGGATTCAGAAATATTTCAGGGGGCCACCCCATTGAGTAGACCATAGAACGGCAAGCAAGCTCGAGACGGACTCAAGGTTTGCGTCAATGGTCAGAAACGATCGAACCCGAAAGTGTGGCTGGGCTTGTCGATACCGCGAAAACATTCCGCTTACCTAAACAGTACAGTGTGCTCCTCGCACAATTGTAAATACAGAAGTAGCATGGCATAAGTACAGGATAGTAAATAAAACCTCAAACTAGTTTGTGGCCCCAAGAAATAAGACTGAATCAAGCTCTGGCTCAGGGGGGTCCCATATACCTCCCGGATGTGGATAGCGCGATAAATCAAGGAACAGGTATCAAGTACTCGGGGTCCTACGGGACACAAGTGGGCGTTCGGAAACCAAATATTATCTATCACCCACCGATGCCTCTGCTTACTTCAATTTTAGTTGTTTAAACAGAAACTAAAGTGAACGATAAGTAAAACTAGGATCATCTCCAACAACAACATGCGACAATACATCAACAACTGTGGCACTGGACGACACGCAACAACACTTGAGCAAGCGACTACGACGCGCAAGTCCAACTATCTACCAAACAACAGGTAATAGGATGTGTCCAAGGCAATATGAGGCTGCAGGGAATATCTAGGGAACGAAGCTAGAGCATCGCAACACAGATAGCAATAGATCAACAGGAGGGAATAAATACTATAAAGTAAGATAGGTAGAAAGGGGGAGATGCTCGCCTGAAAACATTGTCGAAGGTTCAACCGAAGATCAGGGCGAAGCTCACATCAACTCAACGACCTTATCCGCGAAGAAGCAAAACACTAGAAGAAACACCGGATGCACTATTTAATACAACGGCAGAAGATCGGCATGATGCATGTATGATGTATGACATGGCAGAAGTGCGATGCAATTAGGTCATATTAAGCGGAACCGGGGTCCCGACATTACTTAGATGGTTCAAGTTGTTTAGCTACCCCGCAATTTAAATGTTGTTTTAACATGGCAAAATAGGGTACCGGTTCGCTACACAAATTTAAATGAGGCCAATATGAGACTAGATTTGCCCGCATATGGGCCCCATATTTAATTATAAGGTGAATCGGCATAAGGCCCCCAAACCAATGATATGCATGCGAAATGACAATTAAATATGCAACAATTCATATAGTTGACCATTTATAAAATAGGGTTCTCGGAAAGGGGTTCACACATTGAGGGGTCTCGACGGTCTTGGGTTCCGGGGTTCGGGGTCGGCCTCGGGGTTCAGGGTTCGACGGGATCGTTCTCGGAATCCGAGATCGTTCTCAGATAACGGGGTAGATCTTGGCGTTCCGGAAGAAGGACTTGGGTCGGTGTCGGGGCATCGGACTCGCCCTGGTCGGTGTCGATCTTGTCATCACGAAGGTCTTGTCGGGACGTCGTATCGGGGCGGTCTTGGCGTCCGGGAAGAAGTACTTGTCGCACCGGGGTCTCGGTGTCCGGGGTGAAGTACTCGACGTCCTCGAGGGGGTACTTGTCGTTCCGGGGATCTGTTTCGGGGTCTCGGACAACAGCCTTCGGCCTCCGTGAAGAAGAGCTTGGCGTGTCAGGGTTCGGACTTCGCCTCCGGGAACGAGGTCTTCAACGTCTCGGCCATCGGGTACGGTACGGTCTACGGAGCACGCGGATGCTTGACGTGGTTCATCGGCCCGGAGATCTTGTCGCATCCTCGGGTGCAATTGTCGATGTCGAACTTGGACTTAGCAGTGCGTGTTCGGGTGGTTTTAATGGGGTACTAGTCCGGCTTGCAGCTCTTGTTCACCGGAAGGTTTGTGTGCCCATTTACCAACTTGCAGTACCATGTATGCAGCACACGACACCAACTCGAACAACGTAGCAGCAGCTACACAGGGATGGCCTCACGCGCGACGCGGCCGGCTCGGGACGACGGCGGAGCGGGACCACCGGTGATGGGACGCGGGGGGTTCAGCTCGAGGACGGGGCCGGCTAGCAGCGGCGACGTCGATGGCTGGAGGAAGCAGGCGAGGGCGCGGGACATCGGAGGTCGGCGAGGCTCGCTGCTTGCGGAAGACGCGGGCCGGGGCGGCGTCGGCGCGGAACGGCGGGCGGCTCGCCGGAGGGACAAGGCCGGCGGGATGAGACCCAGCGGCGACGGTGGCCGAGGTCGGGTCGGCCAGAGGGAGCGGTGAGGGAGCCGCGGCCGGTCGGGCGAAGGCTGGGAGGCGGCCTGGGCGGCGACGTCATGCGGAGGGCGCGCGGGCGAGGAGAGGACGGCGGTGGAGGCTCATGGGCTCGGCGAGCTCGAGCAGCGGAGGCGGGTCCGAGGTTGCTGCGCGGGCGGGCACGACGAGGGGCGGCGGAGGTTGTGCGGGGCTCGGAGGACGCTGGGCGCCGGCAGCGGCGCTGGGTTGGCGCGGGCGCGCCAGGGGAAGCGGGAGGGAGCCGGAGGCGGGCGAGGAGAGGACCGGCGGCGAGGGGGGCCGCGGCTCGGGGACGCGTGGCCGAGCGCGGAGGCGGTATGAGGGGAGGAGGTGCCGGCGGCGTGTGGTCGCCGGGATGGAGGAAAGAGGAGAGGAGGGAGGCGTCGGTGGCGTGAGGGAGGCGCGTCAGGGAGAGCCAGGGAGGGAGAGGGAGGAACGGCGCGTGGTGGGGCGTGCGTTGGGGAAGGTGGGGCCCAGGGGAAAGGAGTGGGCCAGGGGTGGGGATCGGCTGTGGGGGAAGGTGGGGGCGCGGTGTGCTGTGTGGCCTGCGTGTGTGAGTGTGTGTGGTGTGGGTTGTGTGTGTCCCAGGTGGAGGGGAGGTGAGGGAGTGGGGGTAGGTGGCAGCGTCTGGTTGGTTGGGGGATAGGGAGAGGGCGAGGTGGCACATGGTGATTGGCCAGGGTGAGGTGGAGGAGGGGTGGGTAGAATAGGTTGGGTAGTTTTAGGATTTAGAAGGGCGGGTTAGGTGGACCGATTAATTTCTAGGGGTGGTCGTTCGGGTCGGTTCGGCCCGTTCGACTGCCCCTAAAATAATTCAAACTTTTATTTATTTTGCAGTACATTTTTGTAAATAGTTTTTGAGGCAAACAAAATATCCGGAAGCATCCGGGGGTTTAATTCGAAATAGAAGGAGGGTAAATTTTAGAAAACGATTGTCTTTCGCAAATAGTTTTTAGGCAAATTAATATGCATGATGATGACGATACTCAAATGCAATGTGGCATGATGACATGAGCATGCGGTCATGATGATGCAATGCACAAAAACAACGCGATTTTCTAGTAGTGGTTTTTGCGGGATGCCACAATTCGACACCACTAACAAAGGATCTCGCCCTCGAGATCCGCCTCATGGTACCGGAAGGAAGGTCGGCGATCTGCATCTTCTCGATTCATGTAGATCCTCGCGACACCACTAACAAGAGGTCATTGTCCGTGATCGTCGAGAGAACACTCCGGGAACAAAAGGTCGAAGGTAGAGGTATCAACAAATAAAGCCACCTCTAGCTTCCGTTGACGGAGTAAACTGCGGGATCCACTGATTCGACGTACAAGAGCGAATGATAAGAGTAGTCGGATGGTGATCAGTCCATCGCGCACCCAAACCATTACTCTGCACACGGATAGGCGGATTATGCAACCAACTCTCGGAAGTAGACTGAAGATCTCGACAAGCGAGGTTCGGAAGAACGGAGTGATGCAGACTCTGCATCGGATCTGACGTAGATGATGTCGTCGCGTCGGAAAACACCGGAAGGCACAAACAAGGAACAAAGAATGGTACCACAGTAGACGGATTCATCAGGCATCTTGAACACCGGATGGTAGAACACCGTTATCAAAGAAGGAAGCGAAACCCTGAAGGTACGACGGAACCCAACCACGAGAATTCCTGGACTCGAAGAAAGGGACAAGAGCGGATTCAAAACACGTAGAGGTAAGAGGAGAATAGCAGAGGGTAAGGAGTAAAATCAGACCTAATCAGAACTATCCAACCGATTTTGCAAAAATAGTTTTGACACTCTACCTCGGCCGTTAGCTAGGTTATCCTACAGGCTGGACTTGTGGGGTATCGCAACTGCTGAGCTCTGATACCACTCTGTAACACCCTCAGAATCGGACCTATGCAAGTTTTAGCGAAACCCGCCAAACCCGCATAGAAACGATTCAAAGGTGCCCACCAGGCACTTTCGTGCGGGTGGAAAACGAAGTAATAACATTACACAACAGTCCTCGATGGGACCCACAGAACAGATATATATATATATATACAACAGCGACTCAGAGAGTCAAGAATACAGATATAAGGTACAAGGATCCAAATCACCTTGAGAACGATATAGCGTCCAGCTACGGACAAGATGCAAATGGGGCTAAGAGCCCTGAAGTATAACCAATGGCGTCCATAACCCTGCCCAGGCCAAGCCGGAAGGGTAACCCTGCTAACGACGTCGATCTCAAAACCTGCTTAAACAAAAGGGGTGCCGACAAAGGCAAAGGAAAAAGAGGAGCCAAGATCGAGGCCAAGACACGGCGAGGCTAGAATTCGTGGTCCTCGCCACATAGGTATGGTGGATCAAGCGGCAAGATGCAATCGAACAACCTATAGAGACTCGATACAACCGGGCGGTTATCGAAGGGGTAAGAATGACCTATCCGGATCCAACTCGCTAACACCAAACACCCATCCTGGTGTTTCTCGAGACCAAACGAGAAGTCAACCGAGGAACTCACACGTTGGCGCTTATTTATTCAGTTTTCGTTGCAGCAATTACTAGTCAGGTATAGATTATCATCCTGATAAAGTAAGCAGTGGGCACTTTTAGTTAACCATTCCGTTATAGTGGCATCACTTACTAGTCAGATACATTTAGCATGAGATAACCCAAAACCCAGCAGTTGTTGGTACTTTTATTCAGCCATTCCGTTGTAGTTGCAATACTTACTAGTCAGGTACAATGGTCGCAAGCGACAACCCAAACAAGCAATTGTGGGCAGTATTATTTAGTCATTCCGTTATAGTGAAGCTGATTACTAGTCATTATAAAGTCAAATTTATAGCAATAAACTTTAGTTATGCTTGTCTATGGTCGAGATACTGTGCTCCAAGTCGTCCATATCCGCGGACACGGCTTTCAGATAGTTTTACCCGGCCGGGGTGCACCAATAGCAACACACGCTCGATCAACCTCGGAAAAACCAAATCAAAACCCAACGAGGCTTTCACGACTAAGCAATCACAGGATTCAGAAATATTTCAGGGGCCACCCCATTGAGTAGACCCGCAGCGAAGTAAGCAAGCTTCGAGACGGACTCAAGGTTTGCGTCAATGGATGTAAGCGACTGGGAACCCAAAGTGTGGCTAGGTTTGTCGATACCGCAAAACATTCCGCTTACCTAAACGACAAGGTGTGCTCGCACAATCGTAAATACAGAGTAGCATGGCATAAGTACAGGATAGTAAATAAAACCTCAAACTAGTTTGTGGCCCCAAGAAATAAGACTGAATCAAGCTCGCTCGGGGTCCCATATACCTCCGGATGTGGATAGCGCGATAAATCAAGGAACATGTATCAAGTACTCGGGTCCTACGGGACACAAGTGGGCGCTCGAAACCAAATATTATCTATCACCCACCGATACCTCTGCTTACTTCAATTTTAGTTGTTTAAACAGAAACTAAAGTGAACGATAAGTAAAACTAGGATCATCTCCAACAACAACATGCGGCAATACATCAACAATCGTGGCCTTCGCGACACGCAACAACACTTGAGCAAGCGACTACGACGCAAGTCCAACTATCTACCAAACAATGTAATAGGATGTGTCCAAGGCAATATGAGGCTGCAGGAATATCCGGAACGAAGCTAGAGCATCGCAACACGTATAGCAATAGATCAACAGAGGGAATAAATACTATAAAGTAAGATAGGTAGAAAGGGGAGATGCTCGAAAACATTGTCGAAGGTTCAACCAAGATCGGTAAGCTCACATCAACTCAACGACCTTATCCGCGAAGAAGCAAAACACTAGAAGAAACACCGGATGCACTATTTAATACAACGGCAGAAGATCGGCATGATGCATGTATGATGTATGACATGGCAGAAGTGCGATGCAATTAGGTCATATTAAGCGGAACCGGGGTCCCGACATTACTTAGATGGTTCAAGTTGTTTAGCTACCCCGCAATTTAAATGTTGTTTTAACATGGCAAAATAGGGTACCGGTTCGCTACACAAATTTAAATGAGGCCAATATGAGACTAGATTTGCCCGCATATGGGCCCCATATTTAATTATAAGGTGAATCGGCATAAGGCCCCCAAACCAATGATATGCATGCGAAATGACAATTAAATATGCAACAATTCATATAGTTGACCATTTATAAAATAGGGTTCTCGGAAAGGGGTTCACACATTGAGGGGTCTCGACGGTCTTGGGTTCCGGGGTTCGGGGTCGGCCTCGGGGTTCAGGGTTCGACGGGATCGTTCTCGGACTCCGAGATCGTTCTCAGATAACGGGGTAGATCTTGGCGTTCCGGGAAGAAGGACTTGGGTCGGTGTCGGGGCATCGGACTCGCCCTGGTCGGTGTCGATCTTGTCATCACGAAGGTCTTGTCGGGACGTCGTATCGGGGCGGTCTTGGCGTCCGGGAAGAAGTACTTGTCGCACCGGGGTCTCGGTGTCCGGGGTGAAGTACTCGACGTCCTCGAGGGGGTACTTGTCGTTCCGGGGATCTGTTTCGGGGTCTCGGACAACAGCCTTCGGCCTCCGTGAAGAAGAGCTTGGCGTGTCAGGGTTCGGACTTCGCCTCCGGGAACGGGGTCTTCAACGTCTCGGCCATCGGGTACGGTACGGTCTACGGAGCACGCGGATGCTTGACGTGGTTCATCGGCCCGGAGATCTTGTCGCATCCTCGGGTGCAATTGTCGATGTCGAACTTGGACTTAGCAGCGCGTGTTCGGGTGGTTTTAACGGGGTACTAGTCCGGCTTGCAGCTCTTGTTCACCGGAAGGTTTGTGTGCCGATTTACCAACTTGCAGTACCATGTATGCAGCACACGACACCAACTCGAACAACGGAGCAGCAGCTACACAGGGACGGCCTCACGCGCGACGCGGCCGGCTCGGGACGACGGCGCAGCGGGACCACCGGTGATGGGACGCGGGGGGTTCAGCTCGAGGACGGGGCCGGCCAGCAGCGGCGACGTCGATGGCTGGAGGAAGCAGGCGAGGGCGCGGGACAGCGGAGGTCGGCGAGGCTCGCTGCTTGCGGAAGACGCGGGCCGGGGCGGCGTCGGCGCGGAACGGCGGGCGGCTCGCCGGAGGGACGAGGCCGGCGGGGAGGAGACCCAGGCGGCGACGGGGAGCCGGGCGCTGGGAAGGCAGATGGGCGGGCGGCTCAGCGGGCGACGGGCCGAGGTCGGGTCGGCGCGAGGGAGCGGGAGGAGCGGCGGCGGGCGAAGGCTGGGGGAGGCGGCTCGGGCGGCGATCGCGGGGCGAGGGCGCGGGCGAGGAGAGAGGGCGGCGGTGGAGGCTCGCGCTGGGCGGAGCGAGCGCGGCGGAGGCGGGTCCGGAGGTTGCTGCGCGGCGGCACCACGAGGGGGCGGCCGGAGGTTGTGCGGCTCCGGAAGCGGGAGGACGCGCGGCCGGGCGGCGGGTTGGCGGGCGACGTCGGCGCCAGGGTGGAAGCGGGGAGGGAGCCGGAGGCGGGCGAGGAGAGGACCGACGGCAAGGGGGGCCGCGGCTCGGGGACGCGTGGCCGAGCGCCGAGGCGGGATGAGGGGAGGAGGCGCCGGCGGCGTGTGGTCGCCGGGGTGGAGGAAGGAGGAGAGGAGGGAGGCGTCGGTGGCGTGAGGGAGGCGCGTCGAGGAGAGCCAGGGAGGGAGAGGGAGGAACGGCGCGTGGTGGGGCATGTGTTGGGGAAGGTGGGGCCCAGGGGAAAGGAGTGGGCCAGGGGTGGGGATCGGCTGTGGGGGAAGGTGGGGGCGCGGTGTGCTGTGTGGCCTGCGTGTGTGAGTGTGTGTGGTGTGGGTTGTGTGTGTCCCAGGTGGAGTGGAGGTGAGGGAGTGGGGGTAGGTGGCGGCGTCTGGTTGGTTGGGGGATAGGGAGAGGGCGAGGTGGCACATGGTGATTGGCCAGGGTGAGGTGGAGGAGGGGTGGGTAGAATAGGTTGGGTAGTTTTAGGATTTAGAAGGGCGGGTTAGGTGGACCGATTAATTTATGGGGGTGGTCGTTCGGGTCGGTTCGGCCCGTTCGACTGCCCCCTAAAATAATTCAAACTTTTATTTATTTTGCAGTACATTTTTGTAAATAGTTTTTGAGGCAAACAAAATATCCGGAAGCATCCGGGGGTTTAATTCGAAATAGAAGGAGGTAAATTTTAGAAAATGATTGTCTTTCGCAAATAGTTTTTAGGCAAATTAATATGCATGATGATGACGATGCTCAAATGCAATGTGGCATGATGACATGAGCATGCGGTCATGATGATGCAATGCACAAAAACAACGCGATTTTCTAGTAGTGGTTTTTGCGGGATGCCACACTCGGGCGCTGCATGGATGGGCGCTGAGGAAAGAATCTCCTTGAGCTTCTTCAATGCTGCATCTGCTTCGTCCGTCCACGTGAATTTGTCTGCCTTCTTTAGCAACTTGTACAGTGGTAGAGCCTTTTCTCCAAGTCGGTTGACGAACCGACTAACTGCCGCAACACAACCTATTATTCGTTGAATGTCCTTTAGGCATGTCGGGCGGTTTATGTTTAAGATGGCCTTGATTTTCTCCGGGTTGACCTTGATTCCATGCTGGGAACCGATGAAACCCAACAATTTGCCGACTGGAACCCCGAAGACACACTTCTTAGGGTTAAGCATCATGTTGTATTTCCTGAGATTATCAAAGGTTTCTTTTAAGTCAGAGATTAAGTCATTTGACTTTTTAGACATCACCGTGATATCTTCCACATAGGCGTGAACATTCCAACCAATTTGGTCATGAAGGCAACGTTGCATTGTCCGCTGGTACGTAGAACCTGTGTTTTTCAGCCCAAAGGGCATCGTAACATAGCAAAACGTGCCGTATGGGGTAGCGAACGAAGTGGCCAATTGGTCCGACTTCCTCATCTTGATCTGGTGGTATCCTGAGTATGCATCAAGAAAACACAAAAGTTCCGAGCCAGCCGTCGAGTCAATGAATTGGTCAATGCGAGGCAAAGCAAACGGATCTTTGGGTCATGCTTTGTTCAAGCTGGTGTAATGAACGCACATTCTTAATTCTTTGGTTCCCTTTTTGGGGACAAGTACAGGATTGGCCACCCATCGGGTGTGAAGGACTTCTCGGATAAATCTATCTTTAAGTAACCTAGCTATCTCTTTGCCAATGGCGCATATCTTCTCGTCTTCGAAGCGTCGTAGAGGTTGTTTTACTGGTTTGCATTTTGGATCAATGTTCAAGCTGTGCTCGGCAAGTTCCCTAGGTACACCTTTCATGTCGGCAGGCTTCCTGGCAAAGATGTCCCTATTATCACGGAGGAACTTGACGAGCACGCTTTCCTATTTGGGATCCAGGTTCGTCCCAATGGCGGTGACCTTGGAGGCATCGCCTACCACAAGTTCCACCGGCTTCGTCTCGATGGAGGCCTTGAACGCATGAGCGGAGTCGGAGATCTGCTTCTTCGACGCAGGAATCTCTGAGTCATCGACCTTGCTCTGGATCTCTTTGAATTCTTCACTGTAGAGGACAGCTTCCGCGAAGGCTGCTTCATTAATCTAGCAGTCCCTTGCCTTGGTAAAGCTTCCGGATACGATAATGACACCGTTTGGTCCGGGTATCTTGAGTTTGTTGTAGATGAATCATGGCTTGGCCATGAACGTGTGGAATATGTCGCAGCCGAATATGGCATGGTACACGCTCTTGAAGAGGACCACCTCAAAGGTCATGCGCTCTTGGCGGTAATTATTAACATCGCCAAAGGCAACCTGAAGTGTGATGCACCCAAGGGACCGAGCCTGCCGACCAGGAACTACGTCGTGGAAGATGGTGTTGGTCTGCCTTAGGTTTGCCTACGTCAAGTTCATCTTCTGCAGTGTATCCAGGTACATGATGTTGATGCTGCTTCCACTGTCCACCATACATTTGGTGAACTCCACGCCGTCAATCAAAGGGCTGATGACCATGGCGTATTGGTTCTCCGTAGGAATAAGGTCTGGGTGGTCCGTCCTGTTCCAAGTAATTGGAACTTCCGACCAGCACATGTACTGGGGGACCGGGGGTAGATTAGCCATCAGGATCCTCATAGAGGTCTTCTGTTGTCGGAATGTGGGGGTGCCAAGGAAAGTGTGGTAGACCGGCGCCTTCTTCACGAAGGGGTTCTTGCCTTTGTCTTCGCTCTTGGTGGCGTGCTTGGGGTCAACATCCTCGTCCATGCCACTTGAATCCTTGGACTCCTCCTCCTTCTTCTTCCCTTGCCCTTGCCTCGCGGTCTGTTCTTCCGACTTTGCTTGTAGCCAGACTCCGGGTCTTCCTTGAGGTTGTTGACGAACTTGCAGTGTCGATTGGTATGAGTGGCTTTGCCGTTGACATCGAGGTGCACGAGGCACAACATATCGTGGTACTCTTTGTAGGTTTGGGGAACGTGGAGTGGCACCGAGGTAGTTTCACTTCCTCGTTGCTGCCCACGGCTAGCTCCCCGTCCTCGTCCATGCTGTCCGCCATCACCTCATCCTGCAAAAGTCATGGTGACCATGTCGGGAGATTGATTTTCTTCTGTAGCAGTTTTCCGCTTTGTGTTGCTATTCCTCCGAGCTTGAGTTGGAACGGCTGTTGCCAGCAGAGAGCCGCGAGCATCATCGTCGGCAGCTGCGAACTCACTAGCCAACTGAATCATCTGGTTCAAGTCAAGCTGGTGATTGTCCTGCAAGCTCTTCAACTTATGTCGGAGGAACGTGCCCCTTTCCAACCCATCGATGAAGGCGGCCATGGCGGTCTAAGCGTGCACTCCTGCGCAGGAATTTTTCATGTCCAGCCAGCGGGAGAGGTAGGCACGAGATGTCTCGTCTTTCTCTTGCACGCACCGCTATAGATCGCCCATAGTGCAGGGATGTTTGTACGTACCTTCGAAGTTCTTGGTGAACACCTCTTGCATGTCCAACCAATTGCAGATGGATTTCTCCGGCAAGTCGTCAATCCACTAACGGGCCGTGCCCGCCAACATTAACGGGAGGTAATTGACGGCGACATTGGGGTTGCCTCCGGCAATCTCCACCGCATTGCTATAGTCCTGCAACCATGTGGCTGGCTTGGTGGTGTCGTCATAGGGCTTGATGGTATTGTCAATCCGGAAACCTTTGGGGTAAGTTGCGGACCGTATTGCGGGTCCAAAGCAACGTGGTCCCAGGTATGGTCCTTCCCGGGCCTCGTGGATCTTATCGATCCGCGAACGTGCATCGTACGGCTCCAGGTTCTTCTTCTTCTTGTCAACAGGGGATGGGCTGCGTGAACGACGCGGGCCCCCTCCGCCATGGTGACTGTTAGGTGGTGATGGAGGCGTAGGTGGCGGTGGGTTAGCCTTCTTTCTATTACCCTCCTGCGACGCCTCACGCCTGTCGCGATTGCTTGTCGGAGGCGGAGGGTCATGGCGCGACCTGCTCTTATGTCCTTGGTCGCGTTCTCCATCATGACGGGTCTGCTCCGCGTTGTCGCGAATGATGATGCCGCACTGCTTTGGTGGGGGCATATCCGTATGATGGTGAGCCTTGGGATCTTCGTGATGTCGGGGAGAGTGGGGCGGTGGCGATGGGCGACGAGGTCGGGCCTTTTCTCCATGGTCGGAGGAAATGGGGATAGCATCCTTCCTGTTGCGTGCATCCCTCCATCTTCGTTCTGATGAACCCGTCTGAGACCCGACATCAAGAGGAGATCTGTCCCTTGGCGGCTTGTGCTGGCTAGAACGGCAAAACGCTGGGTTGGACAACAGCCTCTGAGAGGTGGCCTTTTCCTGCTGTTTCACCGCCTTAGCCACTAGGTCATAGACCTGTTTCACCGCCTCAGGCGATCTATCCTGCTCCAGAAGGGTCTTGGCGACGGCGAGGTTAAGGAGTGGGGTGGGCATCACCTGTTTTCCTTCACTGTCAATGTATGACTTGGCCTGTGCTGGCTTCGAGGGAGCCCATCCTAGGTTTCGCCGTACACCAGGATCGTTGATGACGCGAGCCGGAGCTTTCTTGGCCTTCTGCTGCTGCAGCAGAGTCTTGTACTCGGCCTCCATTGCTCTAGCTTTCTCTATGGACTTCTGCGCGTTGACTAGATCTCGATCCAGCTTAGCACCTTGCTTCGCGATGGCCCGCGCTTCCTCCAGCAGCTGCTGACGCTTCTCGTCAAGCTGAGTCACGTTCCTTATATGGGCTACGGTCAGTGGCTCAACGAGGAGATTGCCGTACATCACTCTATCAGCTGGAGTGACTTGGGCAGCAGTAGACGTAGATGCCAGAGGCGGCAAGTTTGCGGTGTTGTTGTTGCTCAGGCCGGTGCCGAGTTCCTGCGGCTGCTGCGCTGGGTTAGGCGGAGGAGGCATGGCCTTTGCGTGACCATCGTCAGTAGCAATAAGTGGCCCTTCCCCTTGTCCAGCGCTATAGGCGGATCTCGTCCGGGTTGATTTTCATCCATCGTCGTCCCAATGGTGACGAACACCTCTCGAGACGCGACGACGTTGTTGGCTTGCTCGTCGCTCGTGTATTCCTCCTCCATCTCCTGCATAGTGGAGTCTAGCTCTTCTGGACTGAAATCTATTTCCTCCGAATCTGCACTGAAGTCGGCATAGAGCGCGTCAATCACAGAGTCAGAGGGTGCCAGGACTTCCTTGATGATGGGGGGTGGAGGTGCAACAGCAGCGACAATCACTGTAGGTGGCAGCGCAGCTGGGACGATGGCGGCCGGAGGCAGTGGTGGTGGCTGAATCGGAGGGGCTCCGTCAATGAGCGCAAGCGCTGTCTGAGCTTCCGCTTCAGCCTCCGCGTAGTTGTTGACGGTGATCACCATGCCTTCGAATGTAAGGAGTCCTGACGCCTGCTGCCGTCTTAGAGAATGCCGGAGTAGCATGCCATGGTCCAGTCCTTCCACAAAGTGATACATAGTATCATCATTGGGGTAGTGGGCCAAATCGGCTCGTATACGGATCCACCTGGCCAGGTAATCGCGGGGGTTTTCACCCTCTCTCTGAATGCAATGCGCCATGTTGAAGATGGTAACCACGCCGACGAACTTGGATCTCTGTCCGTGACGCATCGACGAAGTCGGATTTGCAGTGATCTTCCACCTTTATATCCTGCACAGGGGCCGTTTGGGTGGGCCTTGAATTTTTCTGATCTTTGCCGGCAAACTCCTAAGAGAGATCCGACATCAATCCTTCCGCGAACGTGTCCTGCTCGTAGGAGGTCCGTGCGGGCCTTGATGCTCCTCCGACTCCCAGGGAACTAGTGCCCGAGTCGGTTTCGCCAATGAAGAGGTGGATGTCTCTGATAGGAACGATCGAACATCGCGTAGGGTTTTTCTTCGCCGGGATCCAGAATTCATCGGGAGGGACGATCAGAACGTTGCCGGAGAAGAGAACGCGACCGATGGCTACGGTTTCGCCGATTCCCACGAAGATCTTGGTCCTCGCCCGCTGAAGAGCCTAGAGCGCCTCTTTCCCCATGGTGGGCGCCAACTGTCATGGTATTGCCGACGAGTACGCCATGGAGAGGTCCTCAAAGTGCGTGTTTAGAGACGTGGGGGAAGGCGGACGGTTGGCGGGTACGAGGTAACACAACTTACCCAGGTTCAGATCCCACGACGGTGGCGGAATCCTACTCCTGCTATAAATCACTATAAGGGAAATACGCTGAGTTACAAGGATTGGTTCGCTGTGCGAGGTGATTGGAAAGTCTAAGTTATTATGCCCTAAAGGCTTCCATAGGCCCGACTTATATAGTCGCCAGGTCCTAGGGTTACAGGGAAAATTCCTAGCCGGACAGGTCACAGAGTCCTACACTGACTACGACTAGTCTAGCTTGTCTTGTACTCCAAGGCTCCGGGTACGCTGGTGACTCCACCGTAGCCTTCCTTTATCCGGAATGGGCCTCCTTCTGGATCCATCTAACTGGGCCGCCCAGTAGGCCATAGGCCATGCTACCAACTGTGGGCCACCCGGGTTATCCGGATAGGAGATATGCTATGAGGATACCCATATAGCATATCCCCAACATATGTACCTCAAAAATCTAATGCACAATCCGTTAACATGTCTTCTATTATCTGATTTGTTCTTTCTGTTTGACCCACTATCTCTGGATGATAAGATGTGCTGAACTCTAACTTCAAAACAAGTGCTTCATGCAATTGCTTCCAAAATGCTGAAGTAAACACTGATCCCCTATCAGTCACAATCTTTTTGGGCACTCCGTGCTTGCTTACTATTTCTTTGATGTAAAATTCTACTAACTTCTCGGCATTATCCTTCTGATTTACCCGAATAAAATGTGCACTTTTAGTGAGTGTATCCACAATTACCCATATCATATCCTTCCGTTTAGGTGTCATGGGCAATCCTGTGATGGAGTCCATACCTATTTCCTCCCACTTCCATTCAGGAATTTCCAAGGGTTGCAATGGTCCTGCTGGACTTTGATGTTCAGCCTTCACCCTTTGGCAAGTATGGCATTCTGATACATATTTAGCAATGTCTCTTTTCATGTTATTCCACCAAAATAATTCTTTCAGATCCATGTACATCTTGGTACTTCCTAGATGTATAGAATATGGTGTTTCATGTGCTTCTCTGAGTATGACATCTCGAATCTTAGTCCCACCTGGAACACAAAGACGATCTTGGAACCACAAAGATTCATAATAACCAAGGCGAAAAACTAGTTTTGTCCCTTGAGATATCCTCCGAATTTCCTTAGCAATGAAAGGATCTTTTGCTTGATGTCTAAAGATTTCGTGCTTAAGATCACTGTCCTGCTCTACAACTACCTGCATAGTAGCTAATCCTCCAAGAACCTTTGTTCTAATGAATTGAAGCTCTAATATTTCCATGTCCATTTGTAACTCTTTTGGTAGCTCCTGATTGATAGGCTGAATATCTGCACTCTTTTGACTTAAAGCATCTGCTACACCATTTGCTTTTCCTGGAGTATAGTTGATTGTTAAATCATAATCTTTGATTAGTTCCAACCAATGCTTCTGTCTCATATTCAACTCCTTTTGGGTGAATGAATATTTAAGACTTTTATGATCAGTGTATAACTCACATCTGGCTCCATAAAGAAAATGCCTCCATCCTTGCAGCGCAAAGACTACTGCTGTTAACTCTAAATCGTGAGTTGGATAGTGGAATTCATGTGGTTTCATTTGTCTTGAACCATAAGCAATCACTTTCCGATCTTGCATTAACACACAACCCAAACCTTCCTTAGAAGCATCACAATATACTGTAAAGTCTTTCCCTGTTTTTGGAACTGCTAAGATTGGAACTGTGGTTAACCTGGTCTTCAACTCCTGAAAACTTGCTTCACACTTCTCATCCCAATTGAGTGGTGTATTCTTTCTTAACAATTTGTTCATTGGTCTAGCTATTTTGGAGAAAACTTCAATGAATCTCCGATAATAACCAACCATCCCCAAGAAACCTCGAATTTGTTTCACATTTGTTGGTGCAGTCCATTCTAGTACTGATTGAACTTTAGATGGATTTACGGCAATTCCATCTTTACTGATCACATGGCCGAGGAATTCTACCTTATCTAGCCAAAATTCACATTTATTGAACTTAGCATAAAGTTTATGTTCCCTTAGAGTCTGTAATGCTATTGTCAAATGATCAGCATGCTCTTCCTCATCCTTGGAATATATCAGAATATCATCAATGAATACTATGACGAACTTATCCAAATATGTCATGAAGATTTTGTTCATCAAATTCATGAATATTGCTGGTGCATTGGTCAAACCAAATGGTACTACCAGATACTCATGGTGTCCATATCTTGAGACAAATGTTGTCTTTGGAACATCCTCAGGCTTGATTTTTATTTGATGATATCCAGATCTTAGATCGATCTTAGAAAACACTCCGGCTCCTTTCACTTGATCAAACAAATCTTGAATCCTTCGTAAAGGATACTTATTCTTGATGGTAACGTTGTTCAGTTTTCTATAATCTCCACACATCCTTCTTCCACCATCCCTTTTATCCACAAAAATACTAGTGTTCCCCATGGGGATACACTTTCCTGGATAAACCCTTTTCTGGCTAACTCATCAATTTGCTCTTTGAGTTCTTTTAATTATTTTGGTCCCATCTTATATGGTGCTTGAGCTATTGGTGCTGTACCGGGAATTAGATCAATAGTGAACTCTATCTCCCGATCTGGTGGCATTCCAGGTAGCTCTGCTAGAAAAACATCTTGAAATTCATTTACTATAGGAATATCTTCCAATTTGACCTATTTCATCGAGTTCAACTACACATCCACCATGATATGGCTATGATTATCTGCTTGGTAAACTATCCTTGCTCCACTTGGAGTTTTGATTGAGTAAGTTTTCTCCTCACAATTTATCTGAGCCCCATGTTCCATCATCCAGTCCATCCCCAGCACTACTGCAATTCCCTTCAAAGGAATCACATAAATATCTGCAAAGTATGTACAACCATAGATCAGGATAACCTGATCTTGTTTAATGTGGCGTACAATCACATTTCCCCCTGCCGTAACTACAGTCATAGGGTTTTCTAACGTTGCCCTTCTAATTCTGAATTTATCACAGAATTCTTCAGAAATGAATGAAGTAGTTGCACCAGTATCAAATAGAACTTTGCCGGGATTGTTAAGGATATTGAGCGTACCTATCACTGCATGCTCCGAGTTATCCACCTCCTCTAGGGTTGCACAATTCAGCTTCCCGGTTGGTCTGTTCCTCTTGCCATTATTGTTCTTGACATTATTCCCTCCTTTATTGGACTGTCCATTTCCTCCATTGTCTTACATCTCTAACCGGCCAACCTCCTTGTGGTTTTCTTGGACAATTTGGCTTTATGTGACCTCTCTGACCACAAGCATGACACACAATTACTGGTTTCGGGCAATCCCTGCTTATATGCCCTAGAAGTTTGCAATTGTGGCATATAATATTCTTTGCGTTTGGATTTGCACTCCGATTGGAATTATTGCTGTTATATTACAGATTGGGCTTGGGTTTACTTGCTTGTATCCTCTTGGTTTCCTTCCAAGCTCTCTTCCTTCTATCCTCTTGGACATTCTTGTAGTCATCCTCGAAAGTAATAGCCGCATCCAACAACTGCTGATAAGTTTGCTTATTAGCCAACCTCAACTGCATCCTCACAAATGGATTTAATCCACGCATGAAATGCTTCTTCCTCTTTTCCTCCTTGTTAACTTCTTCCTCCGCATATCGAGATAGTTGACTAAACTCCCGGATATACTTCATGAAACTAGTATATCCCTGCTGAAGCTCCTCAAATTCTCTCCGCTTCAACTCCATAACACTCTCTGGAACATGATATTCACGGATCTCTGTTTAAACTCTTCCCAAGTGTACTCCCTTCCTGGCTGTTGCATGGCTAACTGATTCTCCCACCATGATGATGCGGGTCCAGCCAGAAGATGAGTTGCATACCCCAATTTCTCCTCATCATTGCAACCTACAGGCTTCAACTTTCTTTCTGTATCTGCTAGCCAATCTTCTGCATCCATTGGTTCAAGAGCTGATGCAAAAGGTAACAGCCTTGCATTCTGGAAGTCAGAAAGACTTAATCCTCCACCTTTAGGTGCTCTCTGATTTGCTCGTCCCAGCAACTCCTCCATGAACATGTTCTGGGTCTCTTGTATCATTTGCATACACTACATAAAGTTCTGCTCCATTAACGACCTCATTGGTGGTGGTAACGTTCCCTGATTTGCTGCATCTGCATCGGCCTTCTCCTTGGCCTTACGTTCCATCCGCTGCTGCTCAGATTCGGTCTCTACACCCATATTCATGACCCCCTAGTCCTACAACATAAAGCGAATACTCATAATCACATCATGCACATGTGTTCTGAGCTCGACTTTACGCATAGAACTAGTCACACAATGAAAATCCAAATAAAATCCAAATATGCATTTCACATATTATACATTATACTATATTAATAATACAAAGTCATTACAACATATACCATATAGGTATAATTACAACACTATTTTATTTCTTGGATTACAATACACAGTACTCGATACCTCTAAATAGTTGCCTACTTCTAGTAGTAACTACGCTCATCATACATGCCTGATGTCCAACCGTGATGAAGTGATGTTCGTCGCACAGTTTGTGGAACAAATGACCTTCCAAAAGGAACATACTCAGTATCTGAAGTGTCAGGACTTGAGTCATTACCCAACCTGAGCGCAATGACTCCCTCCATCTCAGCTGAAAAGTCTTTAGAAACATTTTCAACATTATCTCCCACTTGCATCTCCTGAGCTTCATTCCTTCAGTTACTACTAGGAAAACGGCTATAGGTAATCCAAACTTCCGTGGCTCACGTGGTTGAAGTGCCCCACGGGTAAAACATGCATGGCTCACCTGTGGGCAGTGCCCTACTAGTAACTACAACAACTATGGCGCACATGGTGATGGTGCGCCATAGATGTGTGTGGGCCAGGGCCCTGCTAGCCGCATGCCGCATATCTGTAGCGCACGTGGGGAAGGTGCGCTATGGATGTTATGGTTAACCATGTCACGTGGAGGGGGTGCGCTACGCCTAAGTAGAGGCCTCTCTGTTCTGTAAATGGCCAGACACATCCGTGGCGCACTAGGGCCATGTGCGCCACGGTTGTGTTTTGTTCCTATGGCGCACTAGGGACATGTGCGCCACGCTTGTGTCGACCAGTATTTTTTTGGTAGCTCCACTTTGTGCACATGTGTGATCATCTACCACCCCACACTTCACTTTCCCCTTCTTATTCCTCCTTAGATCTAGTCGGGATCCTTCTCCTTCCCACCTCAATTTCTCCACTAATTCACCATTTTTAGCATGTGGAACTTGCGTTGGATGTTACATACATAATAGAGGAAGCTCTTCGGTCTCTCGCATCTCCTTCTCCGGTCTCGCACGCACCTCTCCTTTCCATGTTCTCGCGATCTCGGTCTCTCATCTCGGTAAGTTTTCCATGTAAGGATGTGTTCATGTGTATATGGATGATATGCTCATATGTATGTAGATGATTGATGCTCATGATGTGTGTAGGGAGAGGATCGATGGTCATGTGTGTGTATATATATGGAGAGTATCGATGCTCATATGCATGTGTGTATGGAGAGGATAATGATATGTTCATGTGTGTATGGATCGGTCTCTCTCTCTTGTGTTTGTGTGTGAACAAGTTGTCATTTGTTTTGCCAAAATGTTGATTCATTTCCATTTTGGCAAGACTTTGGCATTTCTCAAAGGTCCTAATTTTAGGATAGGTCATGCCAAAATTTTCTATCGACCATTGCATGCATGCATTCATTATGTGGTTCTAATAGACTTCTAATTGTACCATGTACACCGTACAGGCAAAAATGGTCCGCATAATGAGCGAAGGCATTGTAGCTAGATTTTTGAAATGTGTGACGGCCGACATGATACGAAATAACAAGACGGATATACGATGTCCGTGCAGAATATGCAAACTCAACTGGGTGATCGACCCAGATTCCGGGAATCTGCATGCGCACCTGCTCCGCCATGGTTTCATGGATGGATACACTCGTTGGATAAGCGATGAAGAAGACGATGGAGACGGTGAAGGTGGGCAACATGACGATGATCATCACGGCAAGGACGGGCGAGATGATGAAGAGTCTGCTGGTGAAGGTGCGGAAGCATACCGGGATGATGATGATCTAGATGCCGGAGGAGCAGACGATGATGGAACAACGTCAGGGTGGGTGCGGGACCCTTATGTGCAAGAGCTGCTTCTCAAGCAGACGAGTAACGCCAGGGCTGCTGCTAGAGGGAAATCCAAGCTTGCGCAACTTGATAAAGACGCGGTTACTCCATTGTATGAAGGATGCAGGCCCGATGATACCCGGTTGAATGTAACGCTCATGGCTATGGAGATGAAGGAAAAACACAAATTGAGCGACGCAAGCTTCAACGATATGATGGCATTCTGGCACGATCGTCTCTCAGAGGGGAACACGTGTCCAACTAGTATCGAGGACGCCAAGAAAATTGTCTGTCCTCTCGATCTACCGCACGTTAGATATCACATATGCATCAACGATTGCATCATTTATCGGCGCGAGGACGCGGAGAAACCACATGTCCAGTGTGCGGCGTGAGTCGATACAAGAAAGGGAAGAAAGCACCTCGAAAAGTGGTATGGTACTTTCCTATCACTCCTTGTCTGCAGCGCTATTTCGTGGACCCTAAGGAAGCGAAGCTCATGCGATGGCATGCGGAAAGGAAGAAGCCAGGAGATGACGATGACCCCGAAAAGGATGAGCTGCTGATGCACCCTTCAGATGCTAGCCAGTGAAAAGCATTGGACCTCGAATTCCCATAATTCGGTGGAGATTCGAGGAACATCAAGCTTGGTGCGAGCACCGATGGACTCAATCCATTCGGTAGCCAGAGCAGCATGCACAACACTTGGCCCGTGTTTGTATGGATGTACAACCTCCCTCCATGGTTGTGCATGAAGAAGAAGTACATACAAATGAGTATGCTAATTCAAGGGCTGAAACAACCTGGTACCGACATCAATCTGTATCTCGGGCTGTTGAAAGAGGAGCTAGCCACGTTATGGGAATCTGGAGCCAATACTTACGACGCCGTCGCACAAGATTATTTCACTATGAGAGCCGCGTTGGTCACTACGGTGCAAGACTATCTAGGTTGCGGGTATATCTCGAGGCAGGTTATCCAAGGATTCTGCGCATGCATTAGGTGCATGGATAACACAAGCTATCTCCAACTAGAGAAAGATTCAGGGTCTTTGAAAACCGTGTTCATGGCGCACCGGAGGTGGCTCGGCAAGAATGATCCATGGAGAAAACGTGGAGACCTGTTCGATGGCAAATTCGAGACCCGAGGAATCCCAGAGCGTAGGAGCAGCGAAGAAGTGGAAGAGTTGCTGAAAAACTGGAAAGATTGTCCTAAGCCTGGAAAGAAGCGAAAGAGGCAGCAAGACAAGCCGCTGATGAAGGTATGGAAAACAAGGTCTGCTCGAGTTGCCATCGAAGTTTATCCGCACGCCTCATAGCCTCGACATCATGCATATCACGAAAAATGTGTGCGAGAGTCTGGTCGCCACCATAATCAACATGCCAGATATGACGAAAGATGGTCCGAAAGCAAGGCACGACCTGATATTCATGGGTATCAGGAAGGAGCTTCATGGAGGACGTACTACTCCTGCTGATCAGGAAGATGACGATGATCATGAGTCGGAGACGACACAAGGTCGTCAGAAGGGTAAAAAGTTCAAGTAGAACGAATATTACTGCCCTCCTTCTTGCTTCACTCTAAGCCAGGATGAGATCAAACAGTTTTCAAGTGCCTTCTAGGAGTCAAATTTCCTGACGGCTATGCGGGCAAGATAAGCAGATACCTAGACGAGGCGAAGCAGAGGTTCAGTGGCATGAAGTCTCATGACTATGCCATGCTAATGACCCAGGCACTTCTGGGTGCACTAAGAGGGATAATGGACGAGCACGTCCGTGAAATGTTATTTGGCCTCTGCAAGTTTTTCGACATCATCTCTAAGAAGTCGATTAGCGTGAATCAGCTCGGGAGGCTACAGGAGGAGATCGTGGTGATACTATGCGAGCTTGAGGTATACTTCCCACCTGCATTCTTCGACATTATGGTGCATCTACTAGTCCATGTCGTGGAGGACATCGTCCAACTCGGGCCGATGTTCCTCCGCAGCATGATGGTGTTCGAAAGGATGAACAGACACATCAAAGGATACGTTCGCAACAGGTCCTGATGGGGATATGCCTACCGGGGTATACCCAGCAGGAGGTTTCCGACTGGCCCACGACCTGGCGAGTGGGCCTACAAGACGGCGACTAGATCAAGACCTGGCGTGGATCCAAGCGACTGGAAGCTGAAGGCCCAGGAAAGTAGATAGGCCCAGTCGGATTAGGTTAAACGAGTATCGAAACCTTAACAGATTCGGTTGAGATTTGTAAACCCTAGGGAGGGTGAGTCTATATAAACCTCCCTACAGGGCGTGTAAACGTACGTTCCATCATCCACCCAAGCGACTCGCCGCCTAGCCGTCGAGCTCGCCCCATTGTATCTCCAACATAATACAATCTAGCAGGAGTAGGTCTTTACCCTCCGGGGGCCGAACCTGGGTAAAACCCTATGTCTCCGCCCTCATCTCGCACCGCAGATGGTTGGCCGCCCTTGCCCTTCGTTCTACTACTCGCTGCCGATTGCAGCATCTGCCGTGGTCATTCCCATGACAGTGGCGCCCACCGTGGGGCCTGGCCAGTCTGGCCGGTGTTCTGCGGCGAGAACCAATCTGCCCATCAACGAGTCGGTCACCACCAGCCGCATGATAGCAATCGACGAGATGCTCCAGATCTTGCCGAGCAGCTACGTCCCGGCGGCGCGACCCGTCAAGCACAGCATGATCTTGCCAGTTGGCACGATCAGCCTCTTCGTCGGTCTCACCGACGTCATCATCTCGGAGGACTCGGCTCGCATCCGCGAGTCGCCGCCACGCGACCGGCTCTCCGAGAGACAGGTCCGCATGATCCATCGCCTCGCCTCTGAGTACAACTCGGCCCACAACAACGTGGCCGAAAACTCCGCGGCCGCGGAAGACGCGGCCCTCAACGACGACGCCGACTCGGCGACCCCGGCGTCACTCGCCGGATCCATCACCGCGGCTTCGCCCGCAGGCTCCATCACCCAGGTCTCCAACGTGGGAGACTTTGAGGATCCCTCCATCCTAGGGATCTTCGACTTCGACTCCGGGTCGGAAAACTCTGCCGATCTCCGCGACGGGACCGGTCGCCACGCCGCGACCTACATGGCGACTGGCACCGATCCGCCGGAGGATCCCTTCTCCACCCCGATCCCTCCCAACGCCACGGCAACGGAGGTCGAGGAACTCCGCCTGAAGCTGGCGGAGGCAGTCCGCAAGGAGCAAGCCGAGCGCGAAAAATTTCGCCTCGAGCAGGTGACGGCGCAGGAGCTGTCGCGCTACCACCAACAGCGAATCAGGTCGCGCTTGAAACCCACCGTCCAGGGGCGCGCCCTGAACTTCGACGACGAGAACGACCCGGCCCGCGTGGCCGAGTGCGCGATCTGCGAGAATGCGCCGCCAGGAGGAAGCGCCCGGCCCCCACTAGGGTCGACGGCGAACGGCGCCCCACCTCCACCCAACCGCACACCTCCCAGGGATCAGCCGCGGATAGTGGTCTTCTCACGGGAGCGAGACGCGAACGGCCTACCACTGTTCTCAACCCCGATGGACAACCTCGTGGCAGGTCGAGCAGCGGCCGACAACATCACGGCCACCGGCGACGGCGCCCTACAGATCCAAGATGTCGTGGCCCTGCCGCAAAGGCGCCGAGCAAAGAAACGCAGGCGCCGACTCGCAGGGTCGGGTGTACTCGCGTTCTTCGGGCAGCAGAGCGGCCTCAAGCGGCCGCCCATTAGCGGCAAACACCCTCAATTGCCCGCCACCCGAACCGCTGCAGCTCCAACACCGACCCGCGAACGCGGCACTCTCCACCAACGACCCCAGGCCAGCGACCAACTTTGTCGCCGCCAACGGTCAGCCCGTCGACGCCCGCACCCACATCATCAACAACCAAAGCTGGCGCGCACGCCAGCCCGACGACCTGCGACACACCCTAACCAATCGCCGCGATGGCGAGCCAATGGGGTCGCTAAGCCGACTCGGGCCCCAGTGCTTCGAACCGATGATCGGAGGCGAAAAATAGCCGGCGAACTTCAAAGTGCCGAAGGAAATAGAGAAGTACGACCCCTCGTACGATCCCTCCGTGTGGCTGGACACCTACCTCATGGCAATGGGGATCGCTGGCCACACCGATTATAGCCGCCTGCTACCTCCCCGATGATGGAGGAACGCAGCAGTGGATTAAAACCCTTCCTCCGGATAGCATCGACTCCTGGGAAGAGATGCGAGATGCCTTCGTCAGGCACTTCGAGTGCTCCTACACGCGCGCCACAACAATCGAGGACCTGGAACGATGCGTCCAGGGACCCCGCGAGTCGACCCGCAACTGGGTACAGCGGTGGCAAGAACTATGGTACAACGCGGTCGGCATCCACCGGACACCGCAATCCACTGCTTCAATACCTCGTGCCGCTACGAGCCCCTGGTCGCCAAGCTCAAACAACACTCCCGCACACTCGACAACATACCGGATCTCCTCGAGATCGCCAAGAGATACACGGAGGAAGACCCAAACCAGGAAACCGACGACGAGTCGGGAGGACAACGCCGCACGGGCGACAACGACAACGGATGACGGTTCGACCTATGCTACAGCAACACTCGCCTCACCGGCAAGCGCCGCAGTGACAGGCGAGTCGACTTCGTCGCCAACGCCGGGCACGCGCAGCGCGAGCCCAAGAGCTTCCGCCGCGACGGAGGGCAACGCCGCGACGGCGGCAATTACAAGGCAAAACCAAGGTTCGACCCCGCGGCCCTCCTTAACCAACCTTGTGCATTTCACAGCAGGGAAGGGAAGCCCGCCACGCACACGACCGCCGACTCCCACTCTCTCAAGGAGATCGAGAAGGCACGAGCGGAGGACCCGACAATAACCCGCCAAACGGAAAATTCGCAGTGTGGCCGCTCGCCCACACCTTCACGGCTTCAACACGGCCGAGAAGAAGGTCATCGCCGCCCGCCGCCAACACGGTGGCCTGTGGACGCTCCCGCCTCAACTGGTCGGAGCAGCCCATCACCGAGTCGCCAGACCACTCGCCACGCATCGAGTACCCGGCCGAGTCGCCCGGTGGTCAAGCCCAAGGTGGGAGACTACCTCTCCCAAGACATTGATGGACGGCGGCAGCTCCATCAACATCCTGCACTGACACCTTCAGCGATCGGCTCCGCGTCGATGGTCGAAACGACCACACCACGCTCCACGGCATCGCCCCGCCGTAAGGCGATCCGATCGGCAAGGTCACGCTGCCGCCACCTTCGCACACCAGCAAACTTCCGCACAGAGCGGATCGCCTCGAGCTAGTACCCTTTGACAGCCCCTACCATCGCGTCTTGGGGCCGTGCTCGCCAAGTTCATGGCAGCGCCCCACTACGCGTACAACGCGATGAAGCTCCCCGGGCCGTGCGGCGTCATCACCGTCAACGGCGACCCCGACATGGCCGCCGAGTGCGAGGCCAAAGGATCCGAACTCGCCGACGCCGTCATCGCGGCAGAGACCAACCACGCCGACGAGCTCGCCAAATACGCGAGCGGGGTCAACAATGACGACCCCACCATACTCAAGAAGCCCAATTTGGAGGGCGCCAACACCTCAGCCTTCGAGGCAACAACGCACACCCGCACCGTCGAGCTGGTCCCAGCCGACTCCAGCCAGACGGTGACGATCGGGACGGGCATGAGCCCAGCCTAGGAAGGCGCACTCATCGAGTTCCTCCGTGAGAACAGGGATATCTTCGCATGGAAGCCCTCTGACATGCCTGGTGTCCCTAGGGAACTCGCTGAGCACAAACTAAACACCGACCCCAAAGTGCGACCCGTCAAGCAGTCGTTGCGGCCCTTCAATGAAGAGCGCCGCCGAGGAGGTGCAGCGTCTACTCGCTGTAGGCTTCATCCGGCCAATCAAATACTCCAAGTGGCTGGCAAAACCAGTCCTGGTCGAGAAGAAAAATGGGACCTAGAGGATGTGTATGGACTACACAAACTTAAACAGCGCCTGCCCGAAGGAGAAATTCGTTCTCCCGCGGATCGACCAAATAATCGACTCCACCGCGGGCTCGGAGTCGCTGTGTTTCCTCGACGCCTACTTTGGGTACAACCAGATCAAGATGGCCGTTGAGGACGAGGAGAAGACGGCATTCATCACGCCATTCGGAGCCTTCTGCTACACTGCCATGACCTTCGGCCTCAAGAACGCCGGGGCAACTTACCAGCGGTGCATGCAGGAATGCCTTGCAAGCCAAATAGGCCGCAACATCCACGTCTACATCGACGACGTGGTAGTAAAGTCCGCTCGTCAAGGCGATCTACTCGCCGACCTGGCGGAAACATTCGCCAACCTGCGGAAATACAAGATAAAGCTAAACCCAGGCAAATGCACCTTCGGTGTACCAACAGGGAAACTACTGGGGTACGTCGTCTCCAAGCGTGGGATCGAGGCGAACCCCACCAAGATCGACAAGATCGCTCGACTCGGCAAACCAGAGTGCCTGCGCGACGTCCAGAAGCTGGTCGGGCGAGTCGCGGCTCTCAGCCGCCTCATCCCCCGATTGGGCGAAAAGACGATGCCCCTATACCGCCTGATGCGAAAGAACCCCACCTTCTAGTGGGATAAGGAGGCGGACGACGCACTCCGCGACCTCAAGAAGGTGCTACTCGCAGCACCACTACTCGCCGCCCCCGTCGACAAAGAACCCATGCTGGTCTATGTCGCAGCTTCCGAGCGCGTCGTCAGCGCCGTCATGGTCGTCGAGCGGCCGGAGGAAGGAAAGGAGCACCCGGTACAGCGACCGGTGTACTACATCAGCGAGTTCCTCACCGAGCCGCGCCAGCGGTACCCGCAATACTAGAAACTGGTATACGCAGATCAGAGTAACAGCGGCGATCGCCGCACTACTGTGAGCATCCGATCATGGCGTCTTCTCAAGACCGCTGCAGGACATCATCCGCAACGTGAGGCGACCGGCGAAGTCGCCAAGTGGGCCATCGAAATCGGCGCCCACAACATCAAGTACGAGCCACGAGCGATCAAGTCGCAGGCTCGCGACTTCATCGCCGATCGAAAAGGCCCGAGCCGAAAAGCTGCCATACCTCCACTACTGGAGCCTGCACTTCGACGGCTCCAACAACGCGGACGGCGCAGGAGCAGGGATCATGTTGACTTCACCGAAGGGCGACAAGATCCGCTATGTCCTCTGCCTCGACTTCACCCCCTGCACCAACAACATGGCCGAGTACGAGGAACTACTCCACGGCATGCGAGCTGCCAAGGAAATGAACGTCAACTGCCTACGCTGCTACGGAGACTCCGACCTCGTCGCCGGGCAAGTCGCTGGCACCTGCGACACCGTCTCCCCCACCATGGCGGCGTACCGCCAAGCAGTGGACAAGCTGGGCAGACACTTCGCAGGCTACTCCGTCGAATGGATCGACCGGCGGAAGAACGAGGAGGCCGACGCACTCTCTCGCATCGGATCGGCTCGACTCGCACCACCTGCCGGCGTCTTCCTTGGCACGATCACGAAGCCGTCAGTCGCTCCCCCAAGGGAGATCGACATCGGAGTCCCGCTGCAGCGAGAGGCAGCCCTGGTCGCACTCATCGCCGAGCCAAACGACTGGACCAAGCCGTACATCGCCTACCTGGAGGCTGGCACCTTGCCGGCGGACGAGACAGACGCCCGGATGGTTGCACGACGATGCAAATCCTTCACCATCATCGACGGCGAGCTCCACAAGCGCAGCATGACCGGCGTGTTCCAACGCTGCGTCCAACCCGCCGAAGGACGCAAGATCCTCCACGATATCCACTCCGGCGACTGCGGCCACCATGCCGGAGCCTCCTCTCTGGTCGCAAAAGCTATGCGGCATGGCTTCTACTGGCCCACCGCACATGCCGACGCCGTCGACATCGTCCAGCGGTGCGCCCGGTGCCAGAAGTACGCCAACCAGACACACGTGCCGAGCTCAGCGCTAAAGACAATCCCCATCACCTAGCCATTCTCCGTGTGGGGTATGGACATGGTAGGCCCTTTCAAAAAGGCCCCCTCTGGCTTCACCCACCTCCTGGCCGCGGTCGACAAATTCACAAAGTGGGTGGAGGCCAAGCCAGTCCGGAAATGCGACGGGAAGACCGCTACCAAATTCCTACGCGAGATCATATATCGCTACGGGTTCCCAAACATCATCATCACGGACAACGACACCAACTTCCCCAAAGGAGCCATGGCCGAGTTCTGCGAGGAACACCACATCCGGCTCGACCTCGCGTCAGTCGCCCACCCAGAGTCCAACGTCCAGGCGGAATGGGCCAACCAGAGCATCCTCCACGGCCCGAAGCCGTGGCTCCAAGTTCCGCTCGAGCGCACCGCCGGGTGCTGGGTCGAGGAGCTACCCTCTGTCATCTGGGGTATCCGCACCTCGGTTAACAGGTCGACAGGGTTCACCCCCTTCTTCATGGTGTACGGCGCCGAAGCAGTCATGCCCACCGACCTCGAGCACGACTCGCCAAGGGTCGTCCAGTACACGGAGGCTGCGAACGAACTCGCACGTCAGGACGGAGTCGATCAACTCGACGAGGCACGCGACCTAGCTCGCTCTCGCACTGCCATCTACCAGCAAGGACTCCGCCGCTACCATAGCCGGCGGGTGAAAACTTGCACCTTCCAGGAAGGCGACCTGGTGCTACGACTCATCCAGGACAGGAAGGGCATGCACAAGCTCTCCCCCCCATGGGAGGGACCATTCACCATCGGGCGAGTACTCGACAACGACGCCTACTACCTCATCAACGTCCGCGGGGACGACAAACTCGACGTCAGGCGACCATGGAATATAAACCTCCTACGGAAGTTCTATTCCTAGAACTCCACATATGTATCCTCTAGTCGCTATGAAATAAAAATATTGGTTACCGCAAATTGCGTTTACTCTCCGTGTCTTGTGCCACTCGCACTCATAGTAACAGCACCAAGCTAACTGCAGGAGTCAACCTCTAGTACAGCAATCGGCACGGCCAAGTAGTGCGCTACAAAGGCATTGGGTTACCCCAAGTCTTGTAACGTCCACGAAAAACGCCTACCCGGAGCCCCATTGGAGTCTCATAGCTCGACTGGCTTAACGAGCCAAGACAACTTCCTTCGCTCCACACAGCAACCATGATCCTCCGCATCCTCGGCATAGCGACTCGAACGGCCAAGTACAACGCTCGGGGACTGACGACCAGTTCAGTGCGAGCGGCTAGGGAAAATGCCATGTATGAGAGCATGCCCAGGACTTGCCACGCGACTGACCCGCCGGGCCAGGCAGGAGTGATGCACCAACTCTAACGCGATCAGTCCTCACCCACCCTAGAGTTGCGCCTAGAACAACCAAGTACCACGCTCGGGGACTTGGCTACCCGACCTCGTTCGCACAAGGGAAAACAGTGAAGTACAGAGCACTCATGGGAGTCGCCTTGCGACTGGATTTCCAAGCTCGGGCGAGTCGACCTCATTAACAAAACGTTCAAAACCACAAACACATAAAAAACGAGGTGAACCCCATAAAAAGGGCGGACGCGCTCGGGGACTCTTTCAACCCTCAATTTCAAACACAAATCAAATCACAAAACAACACGATATCTCGTTATAGCATGTCAAAATTGTCACAAAATACAAAGTATGCCCAACGGCAGAACTGCTACTAACGCCCCAGGGCACAATGTTTCACTCCGCAGGCTTCGACGTCGACTCGCCGCCACCCTTGCGATTGCAAATGAAGGGAGTGTACGGGTTTGACGGGTACGTCGTTATCTCATCCGCCATCGCCGCACGGAAGGGCTACTCGATCTTGAAGTCCCGGTGCTGCGGCTCGGGGTCGTTGGGCGCAACGATCTTCTCTTGATAAGGAAGGAGATCGCCCATCGCCTAGACGCGATCGGAGTACACCGCGGCGCGGTCCGTCATCTTCAGCACCTCAGCGATCTCCACCGAGCCCGTCGAGGACGGGTAGCCACTCGTCATGTCGTCCAGA
This sequence comes from Avena longiglumis, assembly GCA_030063025.1. Classification (NCBI taxonomy): domain Eukaryota; kingdom Viridiplantae; phylum Streptophyta; class Magnoliopsida; order Poales; family Poaceae; genus Avena; species Avena longiglumis. The sequence goes on along the minus strand of CP125978.1, from coordinate 142,389,140 downwards.
TCGAAGTCTTCCGGGAAGTGGGCGAGCCCAAGGCTAACGCCGTCGCCGCCCCACGCCGGAACGCCGACCGCGTCATGAATTCGACGACCGATGGCGCCTTCTCCAAGTACCTCCACACTTCGACGAGGTCGCTTGGAATCACTTCCGTGGGCGACATCTCTTGAAGATACGCCCGAATACAAGTCGCGGACAGCGTGGCCGAGTCGACCAGAGTGGCCACACACTGTCGCGCGTCGAACGACTGCGCCTCTTCCGCGCTATCAATAATCCGACCTGTGGACAAGAGGGGTAGTGAGTACATCAAAGATTACACAATGGAAATGTTACAGGCAGAGGTGGGCACAATTACCAATCAACGGACGGGAGAGATCCGTGATGATGCTCTGAAGAGAGGAGTAGTCATCTTGAAGCCCAGCAACAAGGGCGTCGGAGACCTTACGCTCCTCAGCGGCGGCCGTAACAGCGGCCTTGTCTCGCTCATCCGCCGAGCTCGCCTCCTCCTTCGCGCCCTTAAGCTCGCGCTCAAGGTCGGAAATCCGCTTCTCGGCCAAACTCAGCGCAGATTGCGCCGCCGTCAGCTCACTCGCCGGGACAAGGCCCTGGCGAACCTCTTCTGCCTTCGCAGCAATCGCCTGGAGTCCCTTGTTTGCCTCTTGAATGGAGACAAGGTCCTTCTCCGCGTGACACTTCGTAGCAAGCCGGTCGGCTGATTCACGCTGCAAACCCTGTGCAAAAGTCAAACAGTTAACAAAAACGAAATCTTAAGTGCCCACCCGCTGAAATTCAGCGACTGGACACTCGGGGACTGGCGATCAAAAATCCTTAGTGCCCACCCGCTGAAATTCAGCGACTGGACACTCGGGGACTGGCGATCAAAAATCCTGAGTGCCCACCCGCTGAAATTCAGCGACTGGACACTCGGGGACTGGCGATCAAAAATCTTGAGCGCCGACCCGCTGAAATTCAGCGAATGCGCACTCGGGGACTGGACGCAAGAAAAAAAGCAAAGCACCAAAAGAATCTGACCACTGCAATTAAGTGGCCCGATCCTCGGGGACTGGACATACCTGGATGGCCGCGCCCAGCATGTCGTGAAGTTGTAGTGTGTCCATGGATGTAAGAAGAGACGGAGTATGCCGGCGACGCTGCTCGACCTCCGTCTCGGTGACCCCAGGTGCGCGGCTCGATGGCGTGGTACCACTCGTCGTGGCCGCTCTGGCCATGAAGCGGGGGAAGGTCGCGATGGATGCGTCGGCACCAAAAGAGACCGGCTCGGCCGTCCTAGGCGAGGAAGCACCCTCCTTGGTCGCCGAGGCCGCCCCTGCCACAGGATCACTCGGAGCAATCGTCGTGTCGTCAGACACCATGACGACTTCGTCGCTCTTGGCCTTCTTGGCACTGACCGTGGGGGCAGCAACCTCGCCAGCCTTCCTCTTCCGAGAAGGGTCCTCCTCGACGGCGACTGGCGGCACCTTGGCCACAGACAGGTGGCCTATCTTCTGAACCCCAGTCCTGCAAATCGATTACATGAGCAAAGTGGTTCGAGTACGAAGAAAAATAAAGCAGGTGAATAAAACTCACTTGGCGACTGGTATGAACTGCAGCCCTGTGCGGATGCTAGCCGGCTTTTCCAGTTCGGGGCCCAGCTGCCGACTGAGGCCCATCTCCAGGACATCATGCGCCCAAGACACGGACGACCTCTTTGTTGACGAGGCCGCGACAGGAGCCTCCGCAACATTTTCGGCAGGAGCTCTCCTGGGAGGCGAAGCTGCCATGGCTGGAGCGACCCCCGACCCAGAGACTGAGGCGACTGGGGGAGGCATTGAGGCCAGAGGCACCTCACTTAGGACGGCGGTGACATCCGGTGCTGCCATCATCCGTGGCGCTTCATCCTTAGCCAGGCTGGTGCCGTTAGAGCTGCTCGTCGAATGAGGCGGAGACGCCTGCCTCGCCGGCTTCGTCTTCCTCTTCGGAGGGGCCTTTACCTCCTCCTTCTTCTTCTTCTTCTTTGACGGAGTGGCCTCGCGACGCGAGGTGAGCTCGGGAAGATCATCGTCGTCATCATCATGAAGTTCTAGGCTTCTGCTCGCTTCGAGTTCACGCTGATGCGGTCCGCGAGTTTTGCGAACCAGCGGGGCGACCTCTTCCTCGGACTCGTCGTTGTCGCCGCTCCTGTCACTCTCAACGTCACCCCTTGAAGGAGGCGATTCGCCCCCCTCCTGGATGGACGAGCTCGAGTTCTCGTCGTCCGCTGGCGGAAGCCACCCTTCCACCACTTGAAATAACTGCAATAGGCATAAGAAAATATCAGTATAACCGCGACAGCATCAACTGTGACTGCGAATGATAGAAAGATGACTTACCGTCGGGGCTGGATGCTTTGCGGTATAGGGGGCGACCCCGGCCTTCGCATCCAGGTACACCGCCTGGGTGATCTTCTTCAACGCCAGGATGTAGTCTTCGACTTTCCACTCGGCGAGGCAGGATTTCGTCGAGTCCTCCCGGCCCGTGTACTCGTACATATAATGGTCACGGCGGGCCAGAGGAACGAGTCGCCGCCCGAGCCAGCAGTTGTACAAGTTGATGGTCTGAAGATCTTTCTTCTTCAGGCTGCGGATGGTCTGAAGCATCTCATCCACGACCATCCGGTGGTCTGTTGGAAGCTTGCTGACTTGGAGTCGGCGCGGTTCGGGCCGGTCGGCGGAGTATCTTGGAATCGCTACCTCGTTGTCTGGAGTCACCTCGATAACGTAAAACCAAGACTTCTTCCACTCGCTCGCCGCCTTGGCGGGTAGCATCAAATCAAAAAAGGAGGCCTTCGACTTCAATTGAAACGTCAAGCCACCCGCGACAAGCATTGGGCCGCCTGGTTCTTCGCGACTGATCCTCCCGTGGAACAGATGTTGCCACAGGGGGAAGTAGGGCCTGCAGCCCAGATAGCACTCGCAGAACTCCACGAAAATGGCGAGCTGCTCGATGCTGTGCGGGCCCAGGTCTGATGGCTGGATCCCGTAGAAGCCGCAGAAGCGCCGGAAGAAGAGAGATGTGGGGAATCCCAGCCCCGCCGGTGGCTGGTGAAGGACGAATTCTCCCTCGCTGGTCCGAGTCACCTCCGCCGCAGGATGCGCCACCTACCGGCGCGCAGGATCCCGGCCTCCTCGAAGGATGCCAGTAGCGCTCTCGTACACTTGGACCTGCCCCATGGTTCGGTGGAGGGGGCCATTGGCGGAGAGGTTCGTGGAGGTCGGAGGATTTTGGATCGGCTGGATCGCGATGCGGGAGAAATGGAGGTGCGCGCAATCGGAGAAAATGACGAGGAGATGGTTCTCCGATCGCCTACCATTCCCTTTATATAGCAGTTGTTACCCGCCAAATCAGGGAGCCGTTACTACGCAGTGATTACGCCAAAGTTACCGTTGGATTACCCCAGCGGCTAGTTTTGACTGCGTTTGACGATCCAACTTCAGCCACTCGGCTCACCGACCCGATCACTACAACAGTGACTAAGTATTTCACGACCCGTCACGAAGCACGACGAATGACTAGTTTTTTCCTTTATTCAGAGCCCGTCACCGATTCGACCGATTTCGCATTGGACCAGATTCGATCAAGAACCACCTGCGCCCAATCGACGATAGCCTCGGGGACTACTGATGGGGATATGCCTACCGGGGTATACCCAGCAGGACGTTTCCGACTGGCCCATGACCTGGCGAGTGGGCCTGCAAGACGGCGACTGGATCAAGACCTGGCGTGGATCCATGCGATTGGAAGCTGAAGGCCCAGGAAAGTAGATAGGCCCAGTCGGATTAGGTTAAACGAGTACCGAAACCTTAACAGATTCGGTTGAGATTTGTAAACCCTAGGGAGGGTGAGTCTATATAAACCTCCCTACAAGGCGTGTAAACGTACGTTCCATCATCCGCCCAAGCGACTCGCCGCCTAGCCGTCGAGCTCGCCCCATTGTATCTCCAACATAATATAATCTAGCAGGAGTAGGTCTTTACCCTTCGGGGTGCCGAACCTGGGTAAAACCCTGTGTCTCCACCCTCATCTCGCACCGCAGATGGCTGGCCGCCATTGCCCTTCATTCTACTACTCGCTACCGATTGCAGCATCTGCCGTGGTCATTCCCACGACAGGTCCTGTCCAGATGGAAGCATAGCCAAGGGCTTTCTGGCCGAAGAGTGCATCTCTTTCTGCACGAATAATCTAAACATCGAGAACCCTGTCGGTCTTCCCGTCAACATGCACCTTGGCAAGCTCGACGGATCTGGTCACCGAGAGGGTCGTCGCATACTGCATGCAGACTTCGATTTTCGACGCGCAGACTTTGATCGAGCAAACCTCGTCGCGCTACAACATTTAGAACTGGTCGATCCTTGGGTACAGAAGTACAAAGGTTAATCAAGAAGAAGTACAGTGACCGAGGAATACAGAGGACGCATGGAGAAATAATCAAAGAGCACAACTCAGATTTCACACGTTGGTTTAGGCAGACGCTCCTTGATAATCCCCCGCGATCGTATTCTTCTGACACGGAAAAGATCATATTCACCTTGTCGCAGGGACCGATGCAAAACATAGTGACCTATCAGGCGTATGATATCAACGGCTACACATTCTACACGGAGGAAAAGGACAACAAGTGTGATTATTAGAACTCAGGCGTAACGTCGGAATTCTACACCGATGACAACGTGAAGTAAAGTTTCTATAGAAGAATCGAGGAGATCTGGGATCTCGACTACTATGGAGAAAAGGTGCCGATGTTCCGTGCCAGATGGGCAAAGAGCGTCAAAAGAGAAGATCGGTATTTCACAACCATGGTTATACCGAAGCAGCCAAATCCAAGGCCGCTGATGCGAACGTGGCCGCGAAAAATGAACCGTCGGTACTAGCTACCAAAGTGGACCAATGTTTTTTCATTACCGACCCGACAAATCCTAGTCGTGTTGTCGTGAGGAGAGGAAAAATAAACATCATCGGAATGGATGGAGTCACCAACGAGCAAGACTTCGACCAGTACGGTGATCCAAAGATTGAAGATGACGACGACTACGATGCAGCAACATACATCACAAGAAGAAAAAGGACAACCCTACTCAAAAAAGGTAGCCCGTTCGAAAGAAGAAACATTAAAGTGCCAGGGCTAAATTATTCAACCGCGACAAAGAAGGGAAAAAAGATTGTAAAACGCTAGCTCAAAAAATATTGTAAAACGCGTGGTCGAAAAAGATTGTAATATTCATGGACAAATTATTATGACATATTTGTATCATGGACAAATTATTATGACATATTTGAATCATATTTGTACCACTTTTATGACATATATTATCACCTTTTTTCCAACACATATATTATCATGGACCCGAGTAAGTAGTTATTCACTCGCCACCGTCGATTGGCTTTATTAGATTATCATCATTCTTTTTCCAACACATTCCATTTGAATTTTTTGCGCATAGATGAACACTGCACGCTCATCTCCTTATTGCCGAAGCATTCCCACGCCACATATTTTGACTCGGGGAGTCTAGAAAATAAGAAAAACTACGACAAGATCAAGGAAGTTCTGGATGATGCTCTCACAGGCTATGCCTCGACGGAAGGCACCACCTTCGTAAGGAAGGTCAAGTTCGCAGCACGCCTTCAACCACGTAACGGAGTTCCCCCATGAAGCAGAAAATAGTAAGAAGGAAGCCTACTATGCACTCCATCACATGAGGGCTCCTACTTGACCAGCGTAATTCTACGCTGCCAGATCATCTCAAACAAAGGTCAAGCAAAGGCCAAGATCACTGATTTAGATATTAGACAAGAGATGTATCGCATCCAGCACCAGTTTGGGGCAATCATCTTTCGTGATGTCATGACTTCGGGGGGGATCTTCTACGGAGGAAATATCCCGAATAACCGTGACATAGAAGATCGCCTAGAGATGCAGGGTGACTATAGGAAGTTCATGACGAGACAAGGCGTCCTCCCGTTCCCTAAGCCGAGCCAGAAGGCTTGATGTTGTCCTAGTTGTAGTTACAAACTATAGATGACCTTTGTGTGTGTGTGTGTGTGGACAAGTGTACATGCTACTACTTATCTTATTAGGTTTATGAATCATCGCTTACTTCTTTTGCTTATTATTATTATATATCAATCAATGCTTGGTTTTTTTGCTTACTCTTTGGTCCTTTGGTCACTTTGGTCCTTCTTTTTTTTCCTTACTTTATTAGTCTTTTTTTGAGAATAATGCCAATGATTGAAATGTCGTGGCACACTATATATGTGAATGTGCTATGACGGGATTGTGAGCCTTGTGATATGCACAAGTCCAGGTGTTATGCATCCTACTTGGCTTACAGTTCCATCGTAGCATATTCCTGTGTCCAACGATCTATGTGTATATATATATATATATATATATATATATATATGAGGCATTCTTTTTGATTTACTTTGGTCTTTTTCGAGATGTCGTGGCACACTATATATGTGAATGTGCTACGATGGGATAGTTAGCCTTGTGATATGCACAAGTCCAGGTCTTGTGCATCCTACTTGGCTGACTGTTCCGTCGTAGCATATTACTGTGTCCAACGACCTAGCTAGTTATATATGAGGCATTCTTTTCGAGTTACTTTGGTCTTTTTCGAGAATAATGCCGATGATTGAAATGTCGTGGCACACTATATATGTGAATGTGCTGTGATGGGATTGTAAGCCTTGTGTTATGCACAAGTCCAGATGTTGTGCATCCTACTATGCTTACGGTTCCATCAGAGCATATTCCTGTGTCCAATGACCTAGCTAGTTATATATGAGGCATTCTTTTCGAGTTACTTTGGTCTTTTTCGAGAATGCCGATGATTGAAATGTCGTGGCACACTATATATGTGAATGTGCTGCGATGGGATTGTCCGCCTTGTGCTATGCACAGGTCCAGGTGTTGCGCATCCTACTTGGCGGACAGTTCCATCGTAGCATATTCCTGTGTCGAACAACCTAGTTATATATGAGGCATGCTTTTTGAGTTTGGTCTTTTTGATTTAGGAGTACTTTCTATAAGTGTATCTTCATATGCGACTTTAATTATACATGTTTTTTTCAATCACCGGTTAATTATTATTGTCAACTTGAAGATGACATGGTACGTCGTGTACAAGGGACGGGTTCCCGGCGTCTACGACGATTGGGAAGACTGCCGGAGACAGGTGCACCGTTTCAGCGACAATAGCTACGAAGGGTACAAACACTATGGCGGAGGCGGAAGCTAGATACATGCGCTATCTAGCGGGAGTTAGGACGAGGAACCGGATGAATACCTACACCTTCGTCGTGGTGATCATGCTTATCTTCTTTGGTTGTTTATCCCGCGTTTGTGTCTAGCTAGTTTAGATGTCTAGGAGAGCTTCTGAGCTCTAACTTGTTTGAGACACATGTATTCACATGTCACCAACTACTTTGTAACTTGATCAAAACAATGTATAACTTATGTATTCATGTATGAGACTTATCTATATGTATTTGTTTCAATATTGTTTTGTGAATTGTGTATTTATATATTTAACTGTATATCTTATATCTGTGTGTATATCTGCCTATAATATTGTATATAATCTGTATTGTATATCATATGGCCCTGAAATTAAAAAAAGACACCGGTGGCGCACATGTCCTAGCTTTTGTGGCGCACTAAAACTAAAGCGCACCTGCGTAGCTTAGTGGCGCACTGCAATGTGCGCCACAGAATATCCAAAGCGTAGCGCACCTGCCCACATAGCCGTGGCGCACTAGCAGGTGCGCTACGCCTATCTCGACATAACCGTGGCGCACCAGGAAGTGCGCCACGGCTAGGAGATAGCCGTAGCGCGAGGCCCGTGGTGCACCCCTAGTGCGCCACAGATGATGTTTATAGGTGCGCCACAAACGAACGTTTTCCTAGTAGTGATTTGTCAACATAATACAAAGATCCTGCTGATCCCCAGGTGCTCCTTTGGGAAATATAGTTAAACACCGGATAATGTATATTCCCTGGGTTTTGAGAAGATGTTGATGATTCAAACACTCTCTCCTCGGGATCTTATTCTTCATCCTGTTTATCTATGGACATGGCATTTCTACTACTGTTACTAGGGTTAATTCTTGCACCCATCCAACTAGATTGTCCAACATTTCTGTCAGAACCATCTATGGACATCTGGTGTTCATGAGATCCTTCATATGATCCCCTTCTTCAACCATCTGAATTATCAATAGGAAGTTCTAAATCAGAACCATCCTCTGAACCCTATGGTACAGCATACCTCGTATCCGTAGTAGGATCATATATAGGTTCATGACTTGGTGAATAAGGATATGGTGTAAAAGATTCAGGATCTATAGGTATATCCTTAAAGATAGGTGTTGCACTACTACTTGCTTCCTTCTTCAATTGGAATACTAACTGTTTCCTCCTTTCCAGATCAGTTAGATCCTCTAACATGTCCTTTTTAACTTCGACAATCACTTGATGTGTCTTATAAAAAGACACAACAAGTGTTCGGTATCTATCCATAAACTTGGAAGCTAACTTAGGATGCTTCTTAACCAAAGTAAGATGATCTGGTACAGTCTCCTAGTCTATAGAATCATGAGGTATCACATAAAATGTGCTACCTTCTAACTCCTTGTATTTATGCTCCTGGATATTAGCTATCGCCTCCATAATGGCAACATGATATGCTGCTAAGTGACTCCTACCTTCACCTATAGCTAGATCGTGATATAATCCAAGCTCCTCTAGGAGTTGAATACTCACATGATACTTGGATAACATCCGGCCATCATAATAGGTTATGGTATTCACTGGAATTTTAGTTGGACAGCTAAAAATCTTTAAGAGTTGACGAAGTTGGTCTGTAAATGATCCTTGGTAATCATCAAGAATCTCATCTTTCCTTACCAAAGTCTGTTTTGGAAACTTTGGTGCCATAACTCTGTATATAAGAAAAATATTTTATTAGTAACTAATAATATATTGCATCATAATAAAGAATTATCGCACTAAAACATATAACATAATATTCTCATTTGAATACCCATTATATTTATTTTAGAGAATTCTTTATCGTTGCTACATACTCCTACATGTAATACCCTTTACTAGGTTTACAACCTAAGGTCATAGCAATTTTCTCTGATACCAACTGCGGTGACCCAGCATACCACTGCATGTGTAGTACACTATAGTCGTTGACATGACATCCACAAAACATCATTCCGTAAATATCACATCCCTCAGAGTGGTACAACAGAAACATTGCGGGTCCATATTACAAACATACACACATTATTATTATTACAATACCGGAAGTTCAAGACTTCCAAAAGATTCAACTTACAAACCAAAATATAAGTGTTTTAGCGGAAGTTTCAAATTTAAAACATAAAATCCAAATTGAGCTCAACAACTTATTGCTATATATTGTTCATGTTGCTCGACTCAAGTGGCTATTAGAACTATAGTAATTATTCGGACTCTTGGAACTCTCCTTCATAGAAGATGTCGTAGTCCTCCCCTTCTACAGCTCCATACAGGTTGGGCTCTTCATAGAAGACCTCCTGTTAGCTCTTAGTTGCATACATTGGAGTATCTTCGGGATTCTCAGAGTCTAAGAAAGGGTTCAAAGGAAAGGATGAGTAACAGGGTTACCCAACAAGTTCATTATATCCAAGGTAGGAATTTTGATGCTCTATCTACCACCTTAGACTAGCAGTCCTTGGCACTATGAAATTTTCGTAAATCATTCTTCAAAGATTGATTTTATTATGAAAATCTATGACCATTAGCCTTCACAGGTTGACCATAACTTTCATGGAGTTCCTTTCCTACCGCGTTCGTAGCTCCTTCCCGGAATAGGGAGTAACAAGTTACAGTTCTTACACTCTGCAGAGGTGCGTTACTTTATCCATGAGAGATCAACTCCTTGTTACACAACCGGGCGTACTTTCCCATCCACAATTCCATGATATGGGGCCCAGTAGTTGGTCCAAGCCAATCACTACCCTCTCTGTGACCTCATATGTCTACATGATCCTTCGGGGCCGGCTCACCTCCGTTAAGCCCCCTTTTGGGCAGGCTAAAACCCTGATGAGTTCCCGAAGACTCTATGACCTGGTGATGCCCGGACAAGTACCATTTGAATGGATCATATCCCTAAACACCATTCATAGATAATCTAGACACTAAAAGTGTGGGCGTAAGGATGCCCACCCATATGTTGGATCCGCACAAGGAATCACAACGTCACGTTAAGGTCGTCTTGCCTCCATATAAGAGGAAAAGGATACAGCTGACTTCTCTGTCCCATTCCAAATCTCATGGCTAACGCGCAATATACGACGCTAGAATCACTGATGTCATGGGTTATTAATCCCTAATGGTTCATCATTATTATAAATAGAAACCTAAGTTCTATTGCCCCATCATATCATCACTTAGGATGATATCTAAGATTTATTTATTTTGGAATTTTTTTCTAGAATATAAATGATAACACACAATTTATAAATACTTGATAAAGACTCTTCAAAGGACATGAACAAGTGATGAACTTGCCTTGTGATTGCAAGGTAGTGAAGTCGGATGCTTGCATTGGACCTTGAGCTCCTATGTCTACAAAATCATCATTATTGCCCGGTAAGGACAATATTTAAAGAAGCAAAATGATTATGCAAAGTAATGTAATGCATTATTTAGATTTGTGTGTAATATCCCCCATTATTATAATTTTTTAATAATAAAGAATTTATAAATATTATTTTTTATATTTATTGAATATTGTATTCATTTATTTTATTTCATTTTATTTGCATTTTATTTATTTAATAATTCTTTTGAGAATTAAATATCAAATATTTGTTTAGTATTTTTCTAAAATACTAAAATATTAATATATAATGAAAGTGATTTTTATTTATTTTTATCATCTTTCAATAATTTTATAAAATTCCATAAGGAATCAAAATATTATAAAATTCTTAATAAAATTTATATGTCTAAAATTTTATTTCTTAATTTATTTGGTTAGTTTGGATTATTATAAATCCAAAAATATTTTATTTATAATTTTTGGATTTTTATTTTATTTTCTAGAATTTATTTAAATTCAGGGGCATTTTGGTCTTTTCTCATTTAAAAACAGGCTATAAGTAATTTGGGTTGACTGTGTTGGGCTTATTGGGCCCTTGTGGACCAATAGGGTAGAACCAAAACTATCACATCCCAAGATTTTCGAAATCTTGTTATGTGAAAAATAAATGAATAAAATAAAACTTTGTTGATTTTCAGAGTGAGAAGAAACTTTTGAATCCATTTGGAAACTTCCAAAACCTATTTGGATCAAATAAAATCTTAAAGGGATTTAAAAAGTTAAATAAATAATAAACTTCAAAATATTTAAAAATTACTATTTTGGATCATTTAATAAAAGATTTGGTTTTCAAAAGAAAAGATAGATTTATAAATAAAGATTATTTTATAGAGCCAAATTAAACCTTGGCCAAGTTTTTGAAACAAAAAGTTTTTGTTTTGATTAAAAGTATAAAGGTTTGTTTAAATAAAATAATAAGGATTTAACATCCAATTTTATTTAAATAAATGGTTTTACCATTTTAACATCAAAACTTATTAAATTATTTTAAATAAGTTTTCCAAGTATTTTATATTCTCAAATAAAACCTAGTGAAGTGTTTTTGGTTTTATTTTTCAAAATAAAGATTTTAATAAAACAAATCCTATTTGATTTAATAACTAAGGTCCATTTTATTTAATTATTATTGGACCCTAAAATAAAAATGTTATTTTATTTTAAACAAGATTTCCAAGTATCTTCTATTATAAAACCTACTGATTTGGTTTTGAAGATATTTAGATTTTAAATGAAGTTTTTAAATAAATTAAAACCCTTTTGATTTATTAACTATGTCCATTTTATTTAATTATAAATGGACTCTAAAATAAAAATAATATTTTATTTTGGGAATTGGTTTATGTTGTTAAACAGAACCAAATTCAATTGCAAGGTGTGTTGAATGTTTGAATTGTGAATGTTTGATTTGTTTGTTTGAATTTTCAAAACAGAAATTGATTTGGAAAAAGAAAAAGATTCAGAACTGGAAAAAAATGTGAACTGGACTCAACCCAACCCAACCTGGCCCATTAAGCCCAACAGCCCATTTCCCCTCCCCTATGCCGAAACGTTTTCTCACTCAGTCTCGCACCCGCACAGAAGCTGACCGGTGGAGCCTCCCCCTCACTTCTTTTCTCACTGACGAAACGACCCCACCCCTCCAGCTCACCGTCTTCAACCCCGCGACTAGTTCTTCTTCCGTCTTTGCCACTGATTTCGCGTCGTCAATTCGCATTAATGCCACGATTAAACCTCTCACTGATCACGCGTGATAAATCCCCTCTTACTCCTCTTTCATTCCCCCCAAACACCACGTCTCGAGAGCCACCAGGCTGTCTCAAATTTCTTCTGCACAGCCGCCGTCTCCGACGAGGTTCTCGGCCAATTCTGGCAGCACCGCATCGCCCCTTGCCTCCCCGACCAAGCTCACATACTCCCCAAGCCCTGGCGCATCTCTCTGCATCCCCAGCTCGCTCGCGTGTGCCTCACAGCGCCGGCAACGACCTCAACTTACAGCACTGCCGTCTGCAGACAACTCCAGTAAGCCACATCGCCTGAACCCGTGCGCGCCTTGACCAGAGCCTCACACCATTTTGTTCGCCTATGCCTTGTGATCGTCCAGGTGCTCATCAACTAGTTGCGCAGGACCCATAGCCTCGCCCCCGTCGACGTCTGACCGCACCGAGGCCCAGAGCAACTCCGGTGAGCAATTAAAGACGAACCCGCGCACCCCTCGACGAGCTGCCACAACATTGAGAATCAGCAGGCTTCGGCGATTCTGGTGAGCTACCCATCTGCCTCCCTTGCCTCCTAAATCACACCGCGTGACCTGCCGTCGAGCACCACCGCAACCGCCGCCAGCGCCGCCACTTTGTGGTCAAATAGATCAGGGCCATTCGTTTTAGATCGGACGCGTAGGAACAAGCGACTTAAACGAAAGGGTGAGAACTGATCTGAGCCGCACATGCCCCTTTTAATCCTGTGGTCTGTATCGCTCAATCCACACGAATCGGTACCGCCCAATAAGAAACAGCCACGTGGCCTGTAGTTGATTTAAAAGACAGATTTGATCTATTAGATTTCCAATTTTGTAATTTTCACAACTTTTAAACCACACATCCAAATTTTGCAAACTTTATATCATTGGAATCAGTGGAACAAGCCCTATCCAACCATGCCTTTTGTTTAGTAAAAAGCTTCTGGAAAAATGATTGTTTTTGCAGAAACATTTGTATGCTTGTGTAGATTGTAAAAATTGTTCAAAAATGATTTTGGGGATAAAATCTTTGGCAAATGATGTGATTTGAACCTACTGACCATAGGAAACACTTTTTGGTTTAAAAAATGTATCTGGTGAAAGAAAATAATGATTCTTTGATTTAAAACCATTTCTAGTCAAATAGAAATGTGGTTTATTTATTAAAAATGGTTTTGGAAGAAAACCTTTGGAAAATGTTTTGTTTTAAACTCTCTGACCCCAAACATCAAGTTTTGTGGTTTGAAAACTTATTTGGTGAACCCTATAGATTAATGCCTTAGTAAAAATATTTTACACCACATAAAATGATACTTTGTTTTGAAAATGGTTTTTGAAGTGAAACCTTTTGCAAATAACTTTGCCACTTTACAAAATGTCCATTATGAGTTTTCAAATGTTTATGACCCATTAGGAACCACTTTTCCAAATAAAACAAAGTTTGGCATGCTTGCATGCATTATCTTAGTTCTATGATTTTATGTGTTGTTTTGCTTGATTGGTAGATTGAACTTGTGCCTTGCTTGATTGAATTGTAGTGACTTGAAGAGTGTGATTGTAGCAAGGACAAGGAGTGAACCTATACTCTACCAAAAAGTCAAGTGATGCTTCATACTTTTTGTCCCATTACTTTCACTATGCACTAGTGATTTTCTCTAAGTAAAACTTGCATGGATTTTTGCTAAGTATAAATCTTGCTATAGGAAAACCTAGTAGATGAAACCTTAGTGGAAATCTTCCTAAGTTAAGATTCCTATTACTATCAAGCTTAGCCTAGCTAATAGAAAACAAGGGTGGAATATATATTCACACTATGAAAAATTTCTAAGTCTGAGGACTTGTGTTTTTGTTTAATAAAACAACTAAGTTAATGAATCACCTGGGTGGAATGGTAATTGCTTGGTGGATTTTGGTTGAGTGGTTCACAAGGCCCATGTCTATGGTTTACCTTGTGTATCTCACTTGTGGATGGCCATCCAGGAACAAAGAGATTTGAGATGTCAAATGTTGAGAAGCTTCAAGTGCAGCCACTTGGCATTATGGGCTCTGCCTAGATCATATAGGTTGCAAGAACTTAGCCATATGGACAGTGGGTGGTAGAGTTTGATAGGTTGGAGCGCGTCCATTTTGGTCTAAGGGAAGTCTTCTGAAAGATCTTGTCTTGGGAAACCAAGTCTTATGGGGAAAGTGCACCACCTTTGCAGAGTGTAAAATCTAAGTACTTAGCCATGTCCCTGGTAAAGGAAAATTTGAGCATCAAGACATGGAAACAATCAAGAATCTCATCATTCAAATTTCTAAGTTAAAAATTTGTGGTTGAACAAGGGCTAAAGGATCTTCAATCTTTGATTGGGAGAAATGTTTTGTCAAGCAAAAACTTAGTGTTTTAAAAATGATAAAAAAAATCTATTTTGAGCAATGCAAGCCTCAACTCCACTTAGCCAAATGCATATAGATGATAGACTCCACCATACTACCATAGTATCACTTGCCAATACAATTCAAATGTATTGACCCTTGTGGCTGTAACTTGTATGTTGTAGGTTTGATTGATTTAGTGAAGTTGATTGAATAGGATTACAAAGTCTACAACCAACATGTTTGCCTGTGGCACTTTGAAGATGAAGGACCCCATTCTATAGATATTCTGCTGCAATGTAATGTAATAGCCAAATGAGCTATGTAAGATGTAATAAAATTATGATATTCCTGGTTATAAAGTTGTATTATGACCTTTGTTTCTTGATATTACATCTTAACTGTGGATGCTAGCTATTGATCCAGGGACTAGCATTGTAAACACAGGGGACTCTACCTTATTAAAGGTTGGGACCCTTATAAAAACGATACCCCGAAGGGGTCCTGGCCCAATCCAGCCCACTCCCTCTGTCACTCTCTCGACCTCATCTCTCTCTTCTCCTCCTCGACCCCGTGGTCGATGGCGCCGCCGCCGTGCGCTGCTCGTAGCCGTGGACCTCCCTGGCCACTGCCGTGGTGCAGGGCGAGGTTGTCGACCATGCTCTACCCTTCTGTCCAATTCAATTTGGATCTGGAGCTTCCCCGTGGCCAGACTAGCTCCATCCCGAACCCTAGGGTTTGGGGTGGTGCTGGTGCTGTCACCGTCGCTGCTACCGTGTGCTGTGGTGGTGTTCTTCGCCATCAGGCGTGGCTGTGGTCGCCGCCGCGGTGTGGTGTGGGTCGCAGCGCCCCCTTGGGGTGCTCCCTGTGCCGCCGTGCTCATCGGCCTCCTCTGCTTCCTCTTGTATTCTACAGTGAGGACCATAGGTGAGTTGGTTCTTGGTTATAACCCGTGCCTCTACCTCCTATGAGTTCATACGTGTGTAACTAGTGGCCATCCCTCATTAGGGTTCATATTTGTTCTAGGGTTCTTCCCTGGTTCTAGGATTCAACCCACTTTGTGCTTGTAAGATGATGATTTGATCTGGTAGTGATGCCTAGTGAAGATTGTGCTCACTGCACTTCAGTGCTTCCTATCATGTTTTGATTATCTGATGATATTCTTGATCTGATGCTAGTGTTTTAGTAGTGTTGCCTCTAACTGGTGATAAAGCTTGGTTAAGCTGATGGTATCATTGTAAAACCTGGTTGGTTAGGTTGAAGCTTAGTGTGTTTCTCTACTGTTAGTACCCCAGTACTGATAGTAGCACTGTCAGTGGTGATTCACTTCATCGGTAAAGATTGGCTTGTGGATTCATGTGCAGATTGAGTCTACTTAGTTTCTTACAGTAACACTTTGCACATATAAACCTGATCCTGATTCCTGGTTATACTTTCCAGGAAAATGATAGTTATTGTCTTACTGGTTTATTTATGAAATCTAAGTAATTGTTTGGCCTGGTTTTAGAATTTGTTCTTGTGACACCATCCTAGAATGGCACACAAGTGGTGATTCTACTACTGGGCTTTACTATGGTCAGTGCTTAAGATTGAATATCTTTTAAAAATAAATTGTAAGCTTCTTTCTTTAAAGATCAATGCCTATGATGCTGGTCTGAGGCTTAGGAATTAAATTCCTATCCTACTGTCCCTCATAGATATGCTTAAGTATCAAGGTTGTTCACCGGACCTTGGATCCTGGTTGGCTAAAATGATTGATTTGCTTATAGCTTAATGTTGGTCCATATAGTTCATGAAATCTGAGGTGCTACTCAATTAGGAGATGTACCCAAATTTTATAAGCTATTTGAGAACATATTGGAATATATGAGTTGTTTATGATCACCAGGATCTATGATGATGGTCTGAGATCCTAGTGGATTTGGTAGAGTTTACTACTGGCCTTTATATCTAAAATTTCCTCTATGATAGGTTCATCCCACTTGGGTGATCACTGAGAGATTTAACTTGTAACACAACACATGTTTTTCTGTTTGAATATGATGAACAGAATATGTGGATGTTTTATGATGCTCACCACACTTGGGTGTTGTTGGGGTTGCAAGTTGTTGATCTTGTGGATAGCTTGATCTGGTGCTCCTCCTGATTCTTCCAACTCCTAGACTTGTCCTTGATCTAACTCTCCACCTCCTGGTCCTGGTGGCTTGATCTTGTTCTTGCTATCCACCTGATCTACCCCCTCCTTATGTCACCATCTTGGTGAGATGATCAAGAGTTTGGTTGGTGTGATCTTGTTTGGCTTTGGTTTGGTTTAGCTGGGCTGCTGTGCTAGGTGTGTATGCACCAGAGAATGGTGTTGGAGATACCTCCCACAGCTGTTATGAGTAGTTTTGTGTGTGTGGCATGTTGATGCTGTGCTGACAGCACACACCATGCACTTTGGTGTGTGTGCTGCTTGTGTGTCTGCTGCACCTTGTGGATATGCTCTAGATATGAAAGTTACTTTTATCTGGTTACACTTACTTGTCTGGTGAAACTTGTCCCTCCTTGTTGTTTGGAGTTATTTGACTTCTGGCTTAAATTATGAAAGATTCAGTTCTTTCATTTTGGTGAAACTTGCCCCTTTAAAGATTACTCAATGATGAATTGTTGCATAGTGCCACTCACTATCAATTCTGAGAGTAAAACATTTTTTTAATCCTTCACTTTCTTTCTTTTAGTTTGTGTTTGTTTTGCAGGTACAAGACTTGAAGATCAAGAATTTAGTTTAGGTTTTCTTTTTATTTATAGAATAGTCACATGTAATATTTCTTTTATTCTTTTGTAATTTTTATTTATTCTTTTGTAATAAAGATTGTAATATTACTCAATATATAAAGATTATTCTTTTATTTCATTATTATTGTAAATATTCTTGATCAATTCCATAAGTTATATTTTGTAAATTATTTATTGACTAAAATTATGGAATAAATATTCATTCTATTGATTAATTTATTTTATTTATAGTTTGAGTCATTAATTGTTAACTCTTGATTAAATCAAATCACTCAAACCTAATTCTAAATCCTTCTACATTATAAATCAAACACTCAAGTTTAAATTCAACTTTCATTTCCCAAAACACACTCATCCCCAAAGATCAAATGAAAGTCTATAACAATCATCCTCCAAGACTATACCTAATCTCAAAGCATGAAAGAAACTTTGATCACTTTAGGTTTTTATTTGGCAAAAAATTTACCCACATTTTTACAGATGAATGCATGCAATATCTCAAATTCATAAATCTACCCTTCATTGTTTCCTAAATGCTGGGATGTTACAACCCCGCAGGCTCATGGCTACTTGGACACGAATGGAGTCTGACTCTCAATCGATCAGTCGGTAGTGGCTCCTAGCAGAACGTGTCGACTCCCAAGTACCAAAGAGTCATGACGACTTACCTTTTCAATGCGACTTGCATCCGACTCCCTTTTTCCTCACGATATACCTTGTCAGACTATAGGCGAATATTTGTCATCCCTTAAATAGTCCGACTCTCTTCTCGATCCGAGATAAGTGATTCACCCGACTAAATCTTAGTCGATCGCCTCGGTTAACACTTAACCGAGTCATGCATGGCCATGCTTTCCAAATCATATCATCCGAGTGGGACCAGAGAATATCTCTCCAAGTGGAGGGGCAAAATCCCATCTTAGTTATTCACATCATGCAGCTTGATTCTCAGTCGACCCGAACTCTGCCTTTATAACTGCCTAGTTATGGATCAGCGTTTGACAGAACCTAAGTCGGTGATCCTCAACTCGGACTATGCAACAACCTTAGGTCTAAGGATTACATTGATTGAGATATACAAATGACAACTTGTTCGTTGTACCTCAATTTGGGTCAATCCAATTCTCTAAACTCTTTAGCCGAATCTTTGTAAGTCGGAATGGCATCTCCATGCCCATGACAAGTGGAACCGAGTCATCAAGCCGACTTTCACATTGGTCTAAGTTGTGTGTCCAGCACAACCTCGATGACCAAGGATATTTAGTACAAACAACATAAATGTATAGTTCCACAACCGAATCACATATTCAATTATATACATCAGATGTTTATACAAGGAGAACTTAATAACCTTATGAATAC
Source organism: Avena longiglumis (assembly GCA_030063025.1). Taxonomy (NCBI): domain Eukaryota; kingdom Viridiplantae; phylum Streptophyta; class Magnoliopsida; order Poales; family Poaceae; genus Avena; species Avena longiglumis. The sequence goes on along the minus strand of CP125978.1, from coordinate 142,370,216 downwards.
AATGGGAAATATCATCATACATGATTGCCTCTAGGGCATATTCCCAACAGTCTCCCACTTGCACTAGAGTCAATCTTCCGACATCACATGTCTAGGCATCTAATGCCGATGGCTCTCAGGTGAGCCTCATGCTTCGGCTGTGGCAATGGCTTTGTCAATGGATCCACAATATTTGCATCCGTGTGTACCTTGCATAACTTGATATCACCCTGATCCACGAACTGGCGAATCAGGTGGTACTGCATGAGTATGTGCTTGTTCTTCTGGTGTTGTCTAGGTTCCTTGGCTTGTGCAATAGCACCATTGTTGTCACAATACACATCTAACGGATTGGACGAGCCCTAAACCACACCAAGATCCATGAGGAAATTCCTCATCCAAACAACTTCCTTTGTTGCCTCTGAGGCGGCAATATGCTCATCCTCTATTGTAGATTCAGACACAGTCTCTTGCTTGGAACTCTTCCAGCTGTAACATCCCTAAAATCATGATTTCAAAGATTGCATATCATTCATGCATGCATATAGTTTTGAGATCAATTTCAAACCAATTCCAAGAAAACAGAAGCACATAGTGCTATCATTTTACGTGAGCAAACTTAAATCAAATGACCATCCCCATTTGAGAGCTTAAGTGTTTTAAAACCAAGTTTGTTTGTTTCCTTGTTGATTGGATTGAGTGTGGAGTTTGAACAAAATTATACAAAATAAAAATGGTTTCAAAACATTTGCAAATCAAGTGCTATGGCACTGTTTATTTTGTTTATTCAAAAGAACCAAGCTTGAACAGAGAGACCACACGATTCTATGCCCAGAAATATGAATGTTGCACCCTACAAAATCCTAGAAAAAGTTTGAATTCAAAAGCTTTTGAAATCATTTGAAAATCAATCCAGAAAATCAAAATAGAAAAAGAAAAGGAATAAAGAAAAGGAAAAGGGCCGGCGCTACTATTCTGGCCCAACAGCGAACCCAGCCCAGCTAGCCCACCCGGGTCCCCTCTCTCTCTCTCAGCGCAGAAGCACCCCCAGAGTCGCTGACACTCGGACCCCACTCCCTCTCTGTTCTATTCGCTGACAAGCGGGCCCTCTCCACGTCGACTCCTTCTTCCCCAAATCGCGCCCGCAGACCACGTCGCTGCTGCCGTTGATGCCGGTAATGGCGCGGCGTAATTAGCCTTGATACCGCGAGCGTTTCCTGTCGCGCTTCGGCCTATTTAAACCACACCCTGCCGCGGTCATTTCCCCCCACGCTGCACTCTCTTCTCGCCACCAGGTTGCCCCTAATTCGCGTTGCACCACCGCAGCCAGAGCTAACTCCGGCGAGATATTCCGGTAAGACCCCGTCGCCCCTTGCTGTCTAAATTTGCCAGAACAATCTCCACGACCTTGCGCACCTCCTGACCCCTCTAGTGCATGCTAGGATCATCCAGAGCCTCGGCAACGTCGGCGACCACACGCGTCAGATGACCCCATCAACTCCGACGAGCTCCCCCAGCCACTACAGCGCGCCCCTTGACCATCCGACACCACCTTGAGCATCAGCATCGCACGGCAAGCTCGGTAAGCCCCTTCCCCCTCCCCCGTGCGACCTAGAACGCCAGCGCCGCTCGACAGGCTCGCCGCGCTTGCGCCCGCCCGCACCTTGGTCGTTTGATCAAGAGCCGTTGGATCTAGATCCAACGCGTGTAATAGAATCACTTAAACGAAGCGGTACGTTAGATCTGAGCCGTGCACGTTCACTTAAATCCAACGATCTGCGTCGATCGATCCGCCCGAACCGGTACGGGCCAATAGGAAACAGACGCGTGGCAGTGAGTTAGATTTAAAACATATTTTGAATCAGATTATAGTTCAAATTTGTTTTGTTTCGAACTTTTGATTTCCACGTTAGATTTTGAAAAATTTATACCGTTGGAATCAGGAGAGCAAGCTCTTTCAAAATATGCAATGTGTTTAGTGTTTAGCTTCTGTTAAAAAGGCTTTATTTGCAGAAACTTGTTTAGGACTAATTTGAGTGTTTGAAATGTTTAGGAAATGCTTTAGGGTATAAATATTGGTTGTTTGGCAAGTTTTTGTCTTGTTAGTGAATCAGTACCTTGCACTTGCTTGGTTGAGTTTTGAAAATCATCACTTAGCATTTTGCATGCATGCATATATTTATGTTTGTATATGAATTGTGTGTAATTTTTTGCTACCATTCTTTGTGTAGACTTTGGTGCTAGTGATTGTGATTGTGAAGAGTGCTACTCTCCCAACTACCAAGGCAAGTGGTACTTCATGAATATTTCTATCCCTATATTTTATACTAAGCATTAGAAATATTTTTGCTAAGTCTTGCATGTTAATATTTTTCCTAAATGCCATGATGGGAAATCTTAAGTAGTTGTAGAATTGCTAGGAAATTTCTAAGTTAAGTTACTATCAATGCCATGCTTAGCCTAGCTAGTAGCAAACAAGGGTTGGTGAAATACACATGATATGATGGAAATATTTCTAAGTCTTTTGACTTTGTTTTGCTTAATAAAACAACTAAGTTAATGAATCACCTGGGTGGAAAGGGACTTGATTGGTGGATTTTGGTTGAGTGGTTACACAAGGCCCATGGCTATGGTTTACCTTGTGTATCTCACTTGTGGTAAGCCACCCAGGAACAAAGAGATTTTAGAGGCCAAGTGTTAAGAAGCTTATAGTACAGCCACTTGGCAATATGGGCTCTGCCTGAATCACATAAGTTGCTAGAACTTAGCCATTTGGACAGTTGGTGGTAGTGGGAATGATAGGTTGGAGCACGTCCATTTGGTCTAAGGGAAGGCTTCTGAAAGGTCCTGTCTGGCGAAACCAAGTCTGGTGGGGAAAGTGCACAACCTCTGCAGATGGAAAAATCTAAGTACTTAGCCAAGTCCATGGCAATGGACAACTTGAGCATCAAGGCATGGAAGCTATCAAGAATCTCCTCATCCCAATTTCTAAGTAAAAATTTGTGGGTGAACAAGGGTGAAGGACCTCAATGTCTATTGGTGGTTCCTTGGGAAAAGTTTTGACAAAGAAAAACTTAGTGATTTCAACTAATAGGAAAAAACTATTTTGAGCAAAGCAAGCCAAGCTACACTTAGCCAAAATGCATATAGTAATATAGTCCACCTAAATTTACTAAGGTATCACTTGCCAATACTATTCCAAAGTATTGACCCACTGTGGCTGTAACTTGTGATGTTGCAGGTTACTCCGATGAGGAGTAGGTGTCATGAGTCTACACTCAACATGTTTTCCTGTGGCACATGAAGATGAAGACTTACATTTATTTACTTATTCAAACTCTTGTATTAGGCCTGTGGTCTTGAGTTGTGAAGACCATGTTATCTCTGGAATGGATGTAATAAATGAACTTGGTATATGTGTACTTCATCTTAAACTGTGGATGCTAGCAATGATCCAGGGACTAGCATTGCAATCAAAGGGATCCTTTTCCTTTACAAAGGAGGGATCTTACAGATGGTATCAGAGCACTGTGTTGCCTGTAGGATTATGACCCTAGGATTGGAAACCACTAAGGAAATATTTTCAGCCACTTCTACACTTGTCTATTCTTCTCGTAAAACTTTTCTAATCTTCTCTCTCATCTCTATTTGTAGATGAACTCCATCAACGAAGCCGTGAGGAAAGGACCACTCATGACAATGACTTTGGAGTGTGAGACAGAATTCCCCAAGGCTCTCAAGGACCTCATGGTTGCATTAGACATACAAGGTGCAGCTGTGTACAAGGGCTTTCCTGTGATGCATGAAGGAGAGGAATACTGGTGGGTACAACTTCACTTGTATAAAAACAAGGAAGAGAACCATCAGGAAAAAGGATTCTGCATGTTCACCAATTTAGTGGTGCACACTACATTCTTTGAATCAGCAAAGGATGCTGCTTGGAAGACCATCAAAGAACTTGGTGATAGAGTCAAGTGCAGAATGCTCAACCTCCAAAATGATCTAAGGAAAGAGAAGGAACATACCCAAGAGTTGGAAGCTACCAACCAAACCTTAAGAGGACACATTATAGACTTAGTGATGGAGTCATGTGAGCAAGATAGGCTGATTGCTTCTAGAAACATTGTGTTAGCCAACAGATCCAGTGAGATAGGATTGTAAACGTACTTCGTTAGTTGGACCACCACCTATCACCTTATTTTCCAAAATGTTGCTTTAAAATAAGATTGAACCTTGGTTGTTGTAATGGTTTCATGTATGCATGACTTGTGTGTTTTGCTTCCCAAGGATATGTATGTGCTGTTTTGTCTTTTGTTTTATCATGATTTGTGTTGTTCTAACTTTTCTATCTTATAAATATATGCCTATTACCATCAGCACTGTTGAGGAGTTCCAGGTTACCCTCTTTGGTCCTCGTATCGTTGAGCTTACTACTTTGCTCAATATCCCTCTTCCCACCATCATGGTGCATCCCCTCACCAAGTTTGAGAGGAAGGACCTCTGGGGCTTCAAGGTCAACCAGCCCGGACGCCAGACGGAGCCTACCACGGAGGCCATTGTCTTCAAGCTCATGCACGATGACAGGGAGAGAGGCCTTGAGGTAGTGATGCAGGACCTGATAGGACGTCTGCTAGGACGACACTCCCGACAGGCTAGAGGTACCCACTTTCACTTCTTTGGAAGACGCGATGAGGATGGAGAGTCCATCGACTTCGAGGACGATTCGAGGGACGCAGCAGAGACGATACGCCTGTACCTCCAGGACTTAGAGTCTCTCATTAGGCATGTGGACACAGACATGACCAATGTCATGCTCAACAATGACGAGCTCCAGGTGCAGCTTCGTGAGAAGGACAAGCTCTTCGCGCAGCAAGACGAGATAGTCAAGGAAATGGAGGCAAAGTTCGAGACCCAGGACAGGAAGTTCAAGAGTCAGGAGAAGCGTGTCCAGGATAGGAACAAGAAGATCTGGGACATGACTGAAGAACTGCAGTCCAAGGACTTCGAGCTCGAGCAGCAGCAGACAGTGATAGAGAGGCTTCGCTCCCAGAAGAGGGCTCTCAAGGCCAAGATAGAGACCTTGACCACTAGCATCGAGGAAAACAAGACCACGATGCAGAACGCAGGTCTTACCTTTGTCGAGGAGGAGATTGATGCCGATGAGTAGGTTAACTACTCGTTTATCTTTTATTATCATACTTGTTGTTTGAGAACTTGTTATTTGACCATCCGACATGTGGATGTCCTGCTACTTGTGTGTTTTACTTTGTGAACTTGTTATCTTGTTGTTGAACCTTTATCTTCTGTTGCATACTTGTGTTTGCTTATGTGATGTAATGTGCATGAAAGCATCTATGGGTATCTCATCCTTATCTCTATTTGAACAAACCACAGATGCCTCCCCGTCGTGCAAACCCCAACCCCAACAACAACAACAACAATAACAACAATAACAACAACAACCCACCGGGTTTTGATATGCTCACCAGGTTCTTGAGATTGAGGCCAGCTAAGTTCTCGGGGACGACTGATCCCATGGTGGACAATGATTGGCTACGCTCAGTGAACAAGGACTTGGTAACCGTGGGCTGTACTGATGCTGAAAAGTTCAGATTTGCAGCACATCTGCTGGAAGGGCCAGTCGCCACTTGGTGGGACAACTTCCAGATCACCACTCTCATAGATGAAGTGACATGGGCTATCTTTGAGGATGGCTTTCGCACTGCTCATATCTCATCTGGAGTGATGAGTCTGAAAAAGAAAGAGTTCCAGAATCTGAAGCAGCGCCACCGTAGCGTGGCTTAATATATTGAGGAGTTCAACAATCTGGCGCGTTATGCACAGGATGAAGTTGACACCGATTCCAAGAGAAAGGAAAAATTTCTTGAGGGCTTGAATGATGAGCTGAATCTGCAGTTGGCTGTGGCATATGTTCCCACTTATCAGTCGCTCTGTGACAAGGCTGCAATATTGGAGAACAAAATGAAGCAAGTTGAGAGTAGAAAGAGGAAGCACTCCGACAAGCACAGCTCGGGATCGTCTCACAAATGATCTCATTATGATGACAGTGGAAGCTCAGGATCCCACAAGCATGGGAAATTCAACAAGCACCACAACCACAACCGTCATGACAACAAGCATCACCGTAGTCATGACAATGACAAGTACAAGAACCACAAGAGTGGACATAGGAGCCACCACAGTGGAAATGGAAGTGGAAGTGCAAGTCAGCCTGTTAAGAGAGACATAAGTCAGGTTGAATGCTTCAAATGCAAGAAGATGGGGCATTATGCAAATGAATGCCCAGAAAAGAAAGTTGAAGGACCCAACAAGCCTAATCCTTTCCAGAAGGGACAGGTGAACCACATCAGTGTGGAGGAGGTCTATGAGGAGCCTGATGCTGTTGCTGGTAAGTTCAGACTCAATTCTATTCCAGCATTTGTTCTTTTTGATACTGGAGCATCGCATTCATTCATATCAAAAGCATTTGTTGATAGAAATGGGTTTCCAACTGAAAACATTGGGTGTCCAATAAAAGTTAGTTCTCCGGGTGGAGATATGATAGTAAGTCTTGGATGCCGGGATCTAGTAATAGAGTTTGGAAAGCATAAATTTCCAGTGAGTCTGATAATCCTAGATTCCCAAGGACTGGACGTAATATTGGGAATGGATTGGATGGCTAAGTATGAAGGAGTACTAGATTGTGCTAATCGTACTGTTGCACTCACAACCCCGAAAAGAAAGAGGATTAAATTCAAGTCCAACTTTGAATCTAAAGGAAGTAAGCTAAATTCTCTTAAGGGGGTTAGCATGGACAGTGTGCCAATTGTGAGTGAGTATCCAGATGTGTTTCCGGAAGAATTTCCGGGAATGCCACCGGATAGAGATGTGGAGTTTCTGATAGATTTGGTACCAGGGTCTGGACCAATAGCAAAGAGACCTTATAAAATGTCAGTTCATGAACTAAAGGAACTCAAGAAACAACTTGGAGAATAGTTGCAGAAAGGATTTATTCAACCAAGTTCTTCATCTTGGGGAGCCCCAGTTTTGTTCGTGGAGAAGAAAGATAGAAGTCAAAGGTTATGCATAGATTACCGTTCACTCAACGAGGTCACTATCAAGAACAAATACCATTTGCCTAGAATCAATGACTTGTTTGATCAGCTAGAAGGAGCTTTTGTGTTCTCAAAGATTGATCTCCGGTCAGGCTAATTTCAACTCAAGATAAGAGAACAAGACATACCTAAGACAGCGTTCACTACAAGGTATGGATTGTATTAGTATACCGTAATGCCTTTTGGGTTGACCAATGCTCCAGCATACTTCATGAATATGATGAACAAGGTGTTCATGGAATTCCTTGATAAGTTTGTTGTCGTTTTCATCGATGACATCTTAGTCTACTCCAAGAGCAAAGAAGAGCATGAAGGAAACTTGCGTTTGATACTTGAGAAATTAAGAGAGCATAAAATTTATGCCAAATTCAACAAGTGTGAGTTCTGGTTGGATGAAGTTGGTTTTCTTGGTCATGTGATGTCAAAGGATGGTGTAGCAGTTGATCCTGCTAAAGTTTCAGCTGTGACTGAATGGGAATCTCCCAAGTCCGTGAAAGAAGTCCGTAGTTTCCTTGGCTTAGCAGGTTACTACAGAAGGTTCATTGAGAATTTCTATAAGGTAGCTAAGCCTATGACGGAATTGTTAAAGAAAGACAAGAAGTTTGCTTGGTCTGAAGGTTGTGAACTCAGCTTTCAGGAATTGAAGAAGAGACTTGTGATAGCACCAGTCTTGTGTCTGCCAGATTTGGAGAAAGATTTCCAAGTATATTGTGATGCATCTCATCAAGGTTTGGGTGAAGTACTTATGCAAGACAGTAAAGTTGTGGCTTATGCCTCGAGACAACTCAAAACTCATGAAGTGAACTATCCTACTCATGATTTAGAGTTAGCCTCTGTTGTGCATGCACTCAAAACATGGAGACATTATCTTTTGGGAAAGTGTTGTGAAGTGTTCACATATCACAAAAGTTTGAAGTATATCTTCACCCAAAAGGAAATTAATATGAGACAAAGAAGATGGCTAGAACTTATCAAAGACTATGACTTAAGTTTGCAATACCATCCCGGTAAAGCAAATGTTTTAGCAGATGCTCTAATCGTAAGGTTTTTGTGAATGGCCTTACCAAAGGAGAATTGCGAGATGATCTGTGTACCCAATTTAGAAAACTCAGATTGGAAATTGTGCCTGAAGGACATCTCATGTCTTTGGATGTTCAACCCACTTTGTTGGACAGGATCAGAGAAGCCCAGAAGACTGATAAGGAAATTGAAGAGATTAAGGAAAAGATTGGCAAAGGAAAAGCCAAATAATTCCATGAAGACGAACATGGTACTTTATGGCATGGGAAATGTATCTGTGTTCCACAAGACCCGGAGTTGCGGAAACTGATTTTAAAAGAAGCACACAACTCTCCGTATTCCATTCATCCGGGTAACACCAAAATGTACATGGACATGAAAGAAAGATTTTGGTGGAATAATCTCAAGAAGGACATCGCCGAACACATTGATTTGTGTGATGTGTGTAGTAGAGTAAAAGCGAAACATCAGAAACCAGCCGGTTTGCTTCAACCACTACCTATTCCTGATTGGAAGTGGGACAAGATTGGTATGGATTTCATTACCGGATTACCAAGGACCAGGTCAGGTTGCGACTCTATTTGGGTTGTAGTGGATCGCCTAACTAAAGTGGCTCATTTCATACCCGTGAAGACAACCTACACAAGTGCTAAGTTAGCCAGAATCTACATGAGTAGAATTGTGTGTCTACATGGAGTGCCCAAGAGTATTGTGTCTGATAGGGGAACTCAATTCACTTCCCATTTTTGGAGACAGTTACATGATTCATTGGGAACGAGGTTGGAATTCAGTACTGATTTTCATCCTCAAACTGATGGACAAACAGAAAGGACTAATCAGATTCTTGAAGACATGTTGAGGGCATGTGCCTTAGACTATGGAGCTAGTTGGGATGAAAGTCTGCCTTACGCAGAATTTTCTTATAACAAAAGCTATCAAGCCAGTATTGAGATGGCACCATTTGAGTTTCTCTACGGAAGAAAGTGTACCACCCCATTGCTATGGAATGGTGTGGGAGAAAGAAGTTTATTCGGGCCAGATCTTATCAAAGAAGCCGAAGAGAAGGTCAAGTTGGTTAAAGATAGGTTGAAGATAGCACAGTCCCGACAGAAAAGCTACGCAGATCCTAAGCGTAGAGAAGTCACCTACGAAGTTGGAGATAGAGCTTATCTTAGAGTGTCACCACTTCGTGGAGTGAAAAGGTTCGGAGTCAAAGGGAAATTGGCACCAAGATATGTTGGGCCATTCAAGATTCTGAGTCGCAAAGGAGAAGTTGTCTATGAAATAGAACTGCCAGAATCTCTATCAGCTGTCCATAATGTGTTTCATGTGAGTCAGCTTAAGAAATGTCATCCAGAAATGGAAGAAACTTCTTTGAAGGATACTATACCTTTGGAGGAGGTTCAATTGGAAAGTGATCTCACCTATGAAGAGAAACCTATCAAGATTCTTGAGACTGCAGAAAGATTCACAAGGACTAGGACTATCAAGTTTTGCAAAGTACAGTGGAATCATCATTCCGAAGAGGAAGCAACATGGGAAAGAGAAGATGATCTTCGGAAAGACCACCCTCATCTATTTGCTAGCCAAACCGAATCTCGAGGGCGAGATTCACCTTAAGGGGGTTAGATTTTTAACATCCCTAAAATCATGATTTCAAAGATTGCATATCATTCATGCATGCATATAGTTTTGAGATCAATTTCAAACCAATTCCAAGAAAACAGAAGCACATAGTGCTATCATTTTATGTGAGCAAACTTAAATCAAATGACCATCCCCATTTGAGAGCTTAAGTGTTTTAAAACCAAGTTTGTTTGTTTCCTTGTTGATTGGATTGAGTGTGGAGTTTGAACAAAATTATACAAAATAAAAATGGTTTCAAAACCATTTTCAAAACATTTGCAAATCAAGTGCTATGGCACTGTTTATTTTGTTTATTCAAAAGAACCAAGCTTGAACAGAGAGACCACACGATTCTATGCCCAGAAATATGAAGGAATAAAGAAAAGGTTTTAAAATCAAAAGCCTGGAAAAAGTTTGAATTCAAAAGCTTTTGAAATCATTTGAAAATCAATCCAGAAAATCAAAATAGAAAAAGAAAAGGAATAAAGAAAAGGAAAAGGGTCGGCGCTACTATTCTGGCCCAACAGGGAACCCAGCCCAGCTAGCCCACCCGGGTACCCTCTCTCTCTCACGCGCAGAAGCACCCCCAGAGTCGCTAACACTCGGACCCCACTCCCTCTGTGTTCTATTCGCTGACAAGCGGGCCCTCTCCACGTCAACTCCTTCTTCCCCAAATCGCGCCCGCAGACCACGTCTCCGCTGCCGTTGATGCCGGTAATGGCGCGGTGTAATTAGCCTTGATACCGCGAGCGTTTCCTATCGCGCTTCGGCCTATTTAAACCACACCCCGCCGCGGTCATTTCCCCCCACGCTGCACTCTCTTCTCGCCACCAGGCTGCCCCTAATTCGCGTTGCACCGCCGCAGCCAGAGCTAACTCCGGCGAGATATTCCGGTAAGACCCCGTCGCCCCTTGCTGTCTAAATTTGCCAGAACAATCTCCACGACCTTGCGCACCTCCTGACCCCTCTAGTGCATGTTAGGATCATCCAGACCTTCGGCAACGTCGGCGACCACACGCGTCAGACGACCCCATCAACTCCGACGAGCTCCCCCAGCCACTACAGCGCGCCCCTTGACCAGCTGACACCACCTTGAGCATCAGCATCGCACGGCGAGCTCGGTAAGCCCCTTCCCCCTCCCCCGTGCGACCTGGAACGCCAGCGCCGCCACTGACAGAGTGCTCCGCCGCTCGCCGCCGCGCTAGCGCCGCCAGACCTTGGTCGTTTGATCAAGAGCCGTTGGATCTAGATCCAACGCGTGTAATAGAATCACTTAAACGAAGCGGTACGTTAGATCTGAGCCGTGCACGTTCAATTAAATCCAACGATCTGCGTCGATCGATCCGCCCGAACCGGTACGGGCCAATAGGAAACAGACGCGTGGCAGTGAGTTAGATTTAAAACAGATTTTGAATCAGATTATAGTTCAAATTTGTTTTGTTTGTAACTTTTGATTTCCACGTTAGATTTTGACAAATTTTATACCGTTGGAATCAGGAGAGCAAGCTCTTTCAAAATATGCAATGTGTTTAGTGTTTAGCTTCTGTTAAAAAGGCTTTATTTGCAGAAACTTGTTTAGGACTAATTTGAGTGTTTGAAATGTTTAGGAAATGCTTTAGGGTATAAATATTGGTTGTTTGGCAAGTTTTTGTCTTGTTAGTGAATCAGTACCTTGCACTTGCTTGGTTGAGTTTTGAAAATCATCACTTAGCATTTTGCATGCATGCATATATTTATGTTTGTATATGAATTGTGTGTAATTTTGTGCTACCATTCTTTGTGTAGACTTTGGTGCTAGTGATTGTGATTGTGAAGAATGCTACTCTCCCAACTACCAAGGCAAGTGGTACTTCATGAATATTTCTATCCCTATATTTTATATTAAGCATTAGAAATATTTTTGCTAAGTCTTGCATGTTAATATTTTGCCTAAATGCTATGATGGGAAATCCTAAGTAGTTGTAGAATTGCTAGGAAATTTCTAAGTTAAGTTACTATCTATGCCATGCTTAGCCTAGCTAGTAGCAAACAAGGGTTGGTGAAATACACATGCTATGATGGAAATATTTCTAAGTCTTTTGACTTTGTTTTGCTTAATGAAACAACTAAGTTAACTAATCACCTGGGTCGAAAGGGACTTGATTGGTGGATTTTGGTTGAGTGGTTACACAAGGCCCATGGCTATGGTTTAAATTGTGTATCCCACTTGTGGTAAGCCACCCAGGAACAAAGAGATTTTAGAGGCCAAGTGTTAAGAAGCTTATAGTGCAGCCACTTGGCAATATGGGCTCTGCCTGGATCACATAAGTTGCTAGAACTTAGCCATTTGGACAGTTGGTGGTAGTGGGAATGATAGGTTGGAGCGCGTCCATTTGTCTAAGGGAAAGCTTCTGAAAGGTCCTGTCTTGGGAAACCAAGTCTGGTGGGGAAAGTGCACAACCTCTGCAGATGGAAAAATCTAAGTACTTAGCCAAGTCCATGGCAATGGACAACTTGAGCATCAAGGCATGGAAGCTATCAAGAATCTCCTCATCCCAATTTCTAAGTAAAAATTTGTGGGTGAACAAGGGTGAAGGACCTCAATGTCTATTGGTGGTTCCTTGGGAAAAGTTTTGACAAAGAAAAACTTAGTGATTTCAACTAATAGGAAAAACCTATTTTGAGCAAAGCAAGCCAAGCTACACTTAGCCAAAATGCATATAGTAATATAGTCCACCTAAATTTTACTAAGGTATCACTTGACAATACTATTCGAAAGTATTGACCCACTATGGCTGTAACTTGTGATGTTGCAGGTTACTCTGATGAGGATTAGGTGTCATGAGTCTACACTCAACATGTTTTCCTGTGGCACATGAAGATGAAGACTTACATTTATTTACTTATTCAAACTCTTGTATTAGGCCTGTGGCCTTGAGTTGTAAAGACTATGTTATCTCTGGAATGGATGTAATAAATGACCTTTGTATCTGTGTACTTCATCTTAAACTGTGGATGCTAGCAATGATCCAGGGACTAGCATTGCAATCACAGGGATCCTTTTCCTTTACAAAGGAGGGATCTTACACCAGCTCACAACACCTCCGTTTATTATAAACTCGTATCCGGATTGCGAACGAGAACCATTAGAGTCGGTAAGATAACTCGCATCCATGTAACCCTTTACACTGAGTTCATCTTCACCACCATAAACCCAAAACATATCCTTAGTCCTTCTCAAGTACTTTAGGATATTTTTAGCCGTTGTCCTGTGGATTTCTCCAGGATCAGCCTGGTATCTGCTCACAACACTTAGAGCATATGAAACATCCGACCTAGTACAAATCATGGCATACATTATGGATCCGACTACAGAAGCATACGGAATCACACTCATCCGACTTCGCTCATCAGTTGTCGAAGGACACCGAGTCTTGCTAAGTTTTACACCATGGGACATCGGTAAGAACCCCTTTTTAGACGATTCCATGTTGAACTTATTCAACACTTTGTCCAAATAAGTACTCTGACTCAATCCAATGATCCGTCTTGATCTATCTCTATAGATCCGGATTCCGAGGATGTATGTTGCCTCACCCAAGTCTTTCATTGAGAAACTCTTTTCAAATGATTCATTGGTTTCTTGCAACATCTGACATCATTTCCAATCAGTAATATGTCATCCACATATAAGATTAGAAAGTTTACTTTGCTCCCACTAAACTTCTTGTATAAACAAGAATCATCATTACTCTTGATGAAGCCAAACGATTTGACTACCTCATCAAAGCGAATATTCCAACTCTGAGATGCTTGCTTCAACCCATAAATGGATTTCTGAAGTTTGCAAACCTCGTCAGCATTAGCCGGATCGACAAAACCCTCGGGCTGTATCATATACATGTCTCCAGTTAAATTTCCGTTAAGGAAAGACGTTTTGACATCCATCTGCCATATCTCATAGTCGAAATAGGCGGCTATATCTAACATGATCCGAACTTATTTAAGCATCGCTACGGGAGAGAGAGTCTCGTCGTAATCAATTCCTTGAACTTGTCAGAACCCCTTCGCGACAATACGTGCTTTATAGACAGAAACATTTCCATCCATATCTGTTTTCTTCTTAAATACCCATTTGCACTCGACGGGTCTTGCACCATCTGGCAGATCAACCAAGTTCCAAACTTGATTTTCATCCATGGACTTTAACTTGGATCTCATGGTTCCAAGCCATGACTCGGAAACAGATCCCACCATCGCTTCCAAATAATTTGCCGGCTCACCACTATCTAACAGTAATACATCACGAACACTTCGTAAACTTGCCGATCTTCGTAGTACAGGTGATGTTGCCGGCTCAGCTACCATGACCGTCTCAACCTCCAAGGTTTTTCCCGACTTGCTACTATCTGGTTCCTCTCGAATTTCTTCGAGCTGCACTGTGCTCCCACTGACTCTCCTACTGAGAAACTCTTTCTCAAGGAAGACACCGTTCTGAGCGACAAACACTTTGCCCTCTTCTCGGTTGTAGAAGTAGTAACCCAAGGTCTCCCTCGGATACCCCACGAAAATACACTTATCCGACTTGGCTTTAAGCTTGTCAGACTGAAGTCGCTTGACAAAAGCTCCACATCCCCATATCTTAAGAAAAGACAAACTCGGCTTTTTGCCTGTCCACATCTCATGCGGTGTCTTCTCTACCGACTTTGATGGTACTCTGTTTAGTGTGTATGCCGCTATTTCTTGACAGTAACCAAAAAATGATAAAGGCAGATCTTTCCGAATCATCATTGATCGTACCATGTCCAACAAGGTCCGATTCCGCCTTTCCGAAACACCGTTCCTTTGCGGCGTTCCTGGCGGAGTAAGTTGAGGAACTATTCCGCAACTTTTCAGATGGTCATCAAACTCATGCCTCATGTATTCGCCTCCTCAGTCTGACTAAAGAAACTTTATTTTCTTGCTGAGTTGATTCTGTGCTTCATTCTGGAATTCTTTGAACTTTTCAAAGGCTTCTGACTTATGTTTCATCAAACAGATATATGCATACCTACTCAAATCATCAGTGAAGGTAATGAAGTACTCATAACCACCCCTAGATGTCGTGCTCATTGGTCCACATACATCACTATGTACTAGTCCCAATAAGTCAGATGCCCTTTCACAACTCTTTGCAAAAGGTGTCTTGGTCATTTTTCCGAGTAGGCAAGATTCGCATGTCTCGGACGACTCCAAGTCGAAAAAAGTTAGGAGTCCATCATCATGGAGCTTCTTCATGCGTTTCCAACTTATATGACCAAGCCGACAATGCCAAAAGTAAGTCATATTCAGATCATTTGGTTTCAACCTTTTAACATTTATGTTATAAACCGACTCACCATCAAGATTCAAAATAGATAAACCATCCTGGATGGGTGCAAAGCCGTGAAACATATCATTCAAATACAAAGAACAACCATTATTCTTGATATTCGACTCATAGCCTTGCCTCATCAAACATGAAGCAGAAATAATGTTTCGACTGAGCACTGGAACATAATAACAATTATGCAGTTCCATAATGAATCCGGAAGGTAAATGAAGCTGCATCGTGCCGACTTCCAACGCAACAAATCTTGCTTTGTTGCCAACTCGAATATCAACCTCGCCTCTTGCTACGGTCCTAGTTCTTACTAGTCCCTGCAACAAGTTGCATATGTGAATAACTGATCCGGTATCATATACCCAAGAACTATTAGGTGCATCAGCAACATAAATGTCTATAACATTGCAAACAAGTGTACCTAAGTCAGAAGTCATACCTCCACTCTTGGCTTTATCAGCCAAATACTTGCTGCATTTCCTCTTCCAGTGGCCATCCTCCTTGCAGTAGAAGCAAGTGGATCTGGCTGAAGGAGATGGCTTAGTCCCTGAGGAAGCGCTTGGGACCGGGTCATGAGCCTGCTTTCCTCCTGACTTAGCCTTATTCTTAGTCCAAGAACTCTTCTTGAACTTATCCTTATTCTGCACCATCAACACTTGACTGGCGCCCTTCTTGAGATCCGCCTCTGCCTGCTTGAGCATCCCATGTAATTCAGTGAGCTTCTTATCCATACCATGCATGTGGTAGTTCGAAATGAACTGCCCATATACACTAGGAAGAGAGTTCAAAATTATATCCGTAGCAAACTCTTCGCTAATGGGGTAGCCAACCTCTCCAGATACTGCACGTAACCAACCATTTTGATCACATGCAGACTCAGTGGATCACCATCCTTAAGCTTGCAACTCAGCAAAGCCTGAGAGACTTGATACCTCTCAGTCTTGGCCTGAGCCTGGAACATACTTTTGAGGCTTTCGATCATATCGTAGGCCTCAACATTCTCGAACTGCTTTTGCAAGTCCGGTTCCATGTGAGCAAGCATAAGACAGCTAATATCCGTGGACTCATCCTTATCCCGACGGTAGGCATTGGTGGCAACGACAGTCGCATTCTCATTCGGCTCATCTGGAAGTGCGTTGTCTAGGACATGGTCCTTCTTTTCTTGTTTAAGAACAATTCTCAGATTTCGATACCAGTTGGTAAAATTAGTGTCGTTCAGTTTATCTTTCTCAAGAATGGTTCTCAACACAAAATCGGATATCTGAGAGTGACTGTTACTTGGTGCCATGATCTACAACAGAAATATACAAAACACTTAATACATGTATTCATAAAAGAGCAAGCATATTAAACACTTTAATATTTTATGCTCCCACTAGAACCAACACCCCTCCGATGGTTACTTAGTGATTCAAGATCCGAAATAAGCAAGTCGGCTAGTGAGCTTTAACATCACCGCTAGCCGCCAAGTGATCTAGGTAGACAACTCCTTGTCAATCGCATCTCATATGACTCATGTTGGATGGGTGGCATCACATGCCCCGGCTGTCGTCCGACCTTTCCCCGAGGCCCACAACCATTGTGATAGACCCATCTAGCTTACCGAGTGTTTCCGCTGTAAGAGTCCGACTCGAACCCACCTAGCCGGAAATAATTGGCGGCACCTCAATTTTATGAGCCCACTACCAAAAATGTCCGACTTGTGATCGTGCAAACACTGGCGGGAAAACCGACTAGACCTTCTTTGAGGGATTAAATTTTACCAACTATCTAATAGAGGTAAAACAAAGAATATCAACAACACAAAATAAAGCAATTATATTGTGAAATGGTATGGCTCTCTTCATGGAGATCTCCATCTCCATAAAGCCTATAATCCGACTCGTGCCAACTCTTGTCACTTGCCGTCTTACTCCATGTAGTCGACATGTACATCGCCTTGCATGCCATCCGGGTTCTCCACACAGCTACACTAGATTAGTAAAGTAAATTACATGGAGAATCCGACACGTAAGTCGTTATAAAATAAAATGAAAACACCTAGGCTCCAGCCGGCTGACAAAAACCCGTGATTCCCAGATCACGTATGGATTACACACATACATCACATGCACATGAACCATACCATTCAACTTCCTGCAAAAACAAGTTATGCATAGATACACTATCTACCGGTATTGTGAAACTCGCAATGACGTATAATGCTCTACGATAGGGCAAAGCCGGCGGTTTTTTTGAAAACGTAGATCACATCTACGATCCGAACATGGATTTCGACCATTATTTTGACTCGATCGAACTCTTTGATCTTCGATCACCGCATCTAGATTTACGTGTCACAGTCTACCCTGATGGCAGAAACCGACTGGTAGGGGTATGATGTTCCACAACCTTAGCAACATGATCATGAAAATCAGATCTACCATTCCCCAAGTACACTTGATGTAATCAACCTCGTACAAAACCCATCTATCTCATAGATCGACCACCAAAACAGTATATAGATCTCATCTAAGCCAACCACATATCACATATGCGAGATATTGAGCCTAAAACCAGAAGCTATCACTCTGATACCACTATTGGGCCACGCAGAGATAAAACAAAACCTTTTCCCTCTAACGTGGTGATCCCAAGATCTAGCTGAGGTAGAAGGCCACGAGGTTTACCACTACATGCGCAGTTGCAAATTACTGATGTAGCACGTCTGTTGATGCAGTGCAGTCCTTATGATCCGATCGTCCTGGTGCTAATCATACACCACCTCTGCTGGTATCCACACGTACAAGGAGGAGCAACGGCGGCGAACTGCTAGGTTCGTTACGACAGCAGGACTGCTGTGGAGCTAGGGTTTCCAAAACATGGAATCACCAAACCGATCAACGATTAAACCTTCTGGGTTACTTTGCTCCACTATATATAGAGAGTGAACGTGGGCTCCACTCTTGTGGCCCATTTACTAAAGCCCATATTAGTCACCGTGAGTCTGACTCATTGACTCAGTCCAAATCTGGCTTGGGTCCAACCCAACCAGATTTCCGATTTAGATCCAATCCGAACTTACTCCCGCTCTCAAGTGTGTGACCCCACAGGCTCATGGCTACTTGGACACGATTGAAGTCCGACTCTCAATCGATCAGTCGGTAGTGGCTCCTAGTAGAACATGCCGACTCCCAAGTACCAAAGAGTCATGACGACTTGCCTTTTCAATGCGACTTGCATTTGAGTCCCTTTTGCCTCACGATATACCTTGTCAGACTATAGGCGGATATTTGTCATCCCTTAAATAGTCCGACTCTCTTCTCGATCCGAGATAAGTGATTCACCCGACTAACTCTTAGTCGATCGCCTCGGTTAACACTTAACCGAGTCGTGCATGGCCATGATTTCCGAATCATATCATCTGAGAGGGCCCAGAGAATATCTCTCCAAGTGGAAGGGCAAAATCCCATCTTCGTTATTCACATCACGCAACTTGATTCTCAGTTGACCCGAAATCTGCCTTTATAACTGCCCAGTTACAGATCAACGTTTTACAGAACCTAAGTCGGTGATCCTCAACTTGGACTATGCAACAACCTCAGGTCTAAGGATTACATTGATTGAGATATACAAATGACAACTTATTCGTTATACCTAAATTTGGGTCAATCCGATTCGCTAAACTCTATAGCCGAATCTGTGTAAGTCAGAATGGCATCCCCATTCCCATGACAAGTGGAACCGAGTCATCAAGCTGACCTTCACATTGTTCTAAGTTGTGTGTCCAGCACAACCTCGATGACCAAGGATATTTAGTACAAACAACATGAATGTATAGTTCCACAACTGAATCACATATTTAATGATATACATCAGATGTTTATACAAGGAAAACTTAATAACTTTATGAATACAATGGGAAATATCATTATACATGATTTCCTCTAGGGCATATTCTCAACACCTCAGTACTGACCGCTCTCTTTTTCCTTTGCCCTTTGTCGGCACTCCTTTTGTTGAAGCAGGTTTGAGATCGACGTTGTTAGCAGGGTTACCCTTTCGTCTTGGCCTGGGCAAGGTTATGGACGCCATTTTTATTATTCAGGGATCTTAGCCCCATTCGCATATTATCCGTACTTGGATGTTGTATCGTTTTCAAGGTGATTTGAATCTTTGTACTGTATATCTATATTCTTGACTTATGGAGTCGTTGTTGCATATATCTGTTCTATGGGTTCCATCGTGGACTAATGTGTAATGGTTTTACTTTGTTTTCCACCCGCACGAAAGTGCCTGGTGGGAACCTTTGAATCGTTTCTATGCGGGTTTTGCGGGAATCACTAAAACTTGCATAGGGTCGATCCAAGGGTGTTATAGAGTGGTATTAGAGCTCAGTAGTTATGATACCCCACTAGTATAGCCTGTAGGATAACCTAGCTAATAGACATTGCAGAGTGTCAAAACTACTTTGGAAAATCAGTTGGATAGATCTGTTTAGGTATGATTTTACTCGTTACCCCGCTGCTATTCTCCTCTTACCTTTGCGTGTTTTGAAACTAATCCCTTATCTTTTCTTCGAGTCTAGGAATTCTCATGGTTGGGTTTTCATCGTACCTTCAGGGTTTCACTTCCTCCTCTTGTAACGGTGCTTCGACATTCGACCTTCATGCTATCTGAGGAATATTTAATCTGTTGTACCTTTCAGTGGACCAAAAATTCACGAATTTTTTTTGTATCTTCCGGTGTTTTCAGACACTCATCTACATTTGATTCGATGAAGAGCCTGCATCACTGCTTTGTTTCCAAACATTGTTTGTGAATATATTCAGTCTGAAATCCGAGAGTTGGTTGCATAATTCTTCTATTCATGTATAGATTAATGTTTTGAGTATGGGATGGGGTCACGACCATACCACTACTCTTACCATTCGCTTTTGTATATTGAATGGTAGATCGATGCAATTCTTACTCCTTTCATGGAAGTTAGAGGTGGCCTTACCTATCGAGACCTCTACCTTCATCCTTTGTTTATCTGGAGTGTTCTCTCGACGAACATGAACAACGACCATTTGTTGGTGGTGTCGCCGATTTCAAGATGAATAAAGAATCTTTTTTAGTGGTGTTGCAATGATCTACATGAATCGAGAAGATTCAGAGTGTCGACCTTCTTCCCCGTACCATGAGGCAGATCTCGAGGGCGAGATCCATTGTTAGTGGTGTCGAATTGTAGCACCCCGAGTAAAACCAGTACCAGAAAATCGCCTGTGATTCCTAGTTGTGAATCATGCATCTATTTGCCTAAAACTATTTGCTAAAAGCCATATTTTGTTTTCTACGAATAGCCCCTCTTTATTTCAAATTTTAACCCCTGGTCTTTCCGGATATTTTATTGCCTATAAACTTTTTGCAAAAGGTTTTATAAAATAATATAAATAAAACCCTATTTTATAATCCCTGGGGGAGGCCACAGCCGGCCAGGCCCAAAGGGCCAACTAGCAGCAGCCTACTACCCCAAACTAAACCCTAACCCTAAGATGTAACCCTAGCCGCCACCTAACCAAACCCTAGCACACAGACACAACACCCAACCACCCCGCTGCCACTCTTCTGAACCCAGCTACACCACGCACTACACATCACATGAACACATTCCAGCATCACACACACCCCGCTGTGCACCCGCCGCTTTGACCCAGCCCACACCGCTCACACCGCCGGCCCCACCGAAACCCACCTACCCCATCCCGACGGGAATCCTGCTCTCTCTCCTCCCCACCCCGCTCGTTTCCGTCTGCCTCCGCGTGAACCTCCCTCCTCTGTGTCGGACGCCGCCTACCCATCGCCCCCGCTCCCCTGTTCCCTTTGCTCCCCTGACCGAACCCCTGTTCGTCCCTCCTGCCTTGATCTCAGGCGCTGCCGCCATCCAAGCTCCACCGGCCGCCTTTCGCCGTCCCCGGGTCGCGGCGGTGACGCCTCTCTCTTCTGCTCGACCCCCGCCGCCTCCTCCCCTGCATCCTCCGCCGCCGCGACGCCCTCTATCGCTGCCGCGTTGTTGTACTCCAGGGCGCCACCTCGCCTCGACCTCGTCGGTCCCGGGCTGCACCGTCGGCCTTCCCCTCTGCGGGCTCCCTTCCCCGGCGCCCCTGCGAGCACGAGGGCTCTGCCTCGCCTCTGCATCTTCCCCAGCGCCATCCCATCGACCCCGCGGTGTACCGGGTTCTCGCGTGCCGTCGCATGTAGGCACCAGAAACTGGTCGACCAAGGACTGCGGCCCTACCCTGCTGTTGCTCCTACATGCGCGTGCCAAGCGTATCTCGCCATCAAACCTGGCCAACGGGCCGTGCCTGGGCGGGCCAGCCTGTGGGCCCGCTTAAAAAGCCCGGTACAGGCATGGCCTGGCCCGTGGCGTGCCGGGCCGTCTTGCGGTGAGCACCGGGCCGTTCCGTGTCGCGCTGCGAGCACGCCGGACCCGGCCAAGACGTCCGTCAAGGCTGACGCCACCAGAAAATTTCAATTTTAATGAAAAAGAAGAGTGTGGGGATCGAACCTGAGACCTGCCCTTCAAATCCCCTCATCCTAACCAACAAAACAAGCAACCTTTTGTGATTTAGTATAGGTTAGAACCTTTTTGTAGGCATATTTCGATGGGCCACATGAAAAAAGGCCACGACCCGGCGTGCCTAACGTGCCGCGGGCCGGCCCATTGATCCCAGGTGCCGGGATCGAGCCGCCAGGCGGGGCACGTAGCACGGCACGACACGTGGCTTGGCGGGCCACGACGGGCCGTGCCGCGTGCCGGGCCTGGGCCGTGCCGGGCCGGCCCGTTGGCCAGATTTTCTCGCCATACAGCACTTCAGTGACCGCGTCCTTGCTCGCCACATAGATTCTTGTCTCTGTGTCCACCTGCCAAGACTTCGCATGTGCACAGAGTGTTTGGGTAAATTCCTAGACCATGTCGCGCGCGTCTGCATATGACAATGAAGCTAGTAGTGTCCTTTGCATCCCGACGTGGTGTGCATAGACTTTGAGAAAGTGATAGTGAAAATTCTAGCTACTTTGTCTAGCCTCAAGCAAGCTACAATTGTCTCTGAGTACGCCTGTTCGTCGGCCACTTCTTTAGTCCTTCGCAGTGGCCACTTCTACCATGTCCGTTGCCGTCTCCGACCGTGCACATGTGCCCGCACAACACTGCCACCCCGATCCGTTGGCATGCAAGCTATTGGTGTGGCTGGTGTCTATTTCCCGCCATCGACAACCTGTCCTCGAACCCAAGATCTCCGACTTGACATGTGTGATCCCTATCCGAGACCTCTATTTTTTCTAATATATAACATATATATTGTTGCATTTAAATTGGTCATGTCGTATACATATTCCATGGTTTTGGGGTACTTATGCCGATTCACCTCATAATTAAATATGAAGACCATATGCAGGCTAATCTATGTTTATATTGGATCCATTTAAATTTGTGTACTGAACCTATGACATATTTTTCTTTGTTAATATAATATTTAAATTGCAGGGTATCTAAACGACATGAATCATCGAATTAAATGTCGGGACCCCGGTTCCGCTTAATATTGCCTAATTGCACCGTCATTGCCATGGCATACATCATACATGAATCATGCCCGATCTTTTTTCGTAGTATTAAATAGTGCATCCAGTGTCTCTTCTAGTGTTTTGCTTCTTATCGGATAAGGCCATTGAGTTGATGTGAGCTTCGCCCCGATCTTCGGATGAACCTTCGACAGTTTTCAGGCGAGCATTCTCCCCCTTTCAACCTATTTTATCTTTATAGTCTTTATTTCCTCCTATTGATCTATTGCTATATGTGTTGCGATGCTATAGATTACGTACCCCTTTATTTTTTCCTCCAGCCCCTATATTGCCATGGACACCTTCTATTACCAGTTGTTTGGTAGATAGTCGGCCTTGCGAGTCATAGTTGCTTGCGCATGTGTTGCTTTGTGCCGTCGATGTTCCATAGTTGTTGAAGAAATGCCTCATGCTTAATGTTGGAGATGATCATAGCTTTAATTATAGTTTAATAGCTAATATTTAAGGTAGGTAAATAATGCAAAGACACTAGTGGGCAATAGATGTTATTTGGTTTTTAACCTCCCACTTGTGTCCCGTAGGACCCCGAGTACTTGATACCTGTTCCTTGAATATTCACACTATCCGCATGTGGGACCATGAATCCCCTTAGCGAGATCTTGAATAATATCTTATTTCTTGGGGCCATAAAGTAGTTTGGAGCTTTATTACTATCCTGTACTTATGCCATGTTACTGCTTTATTTACTACTGTTGCTCGTGGAGAGCTTTTACTACTGTTCTATTTTGGAACCCCGTGCCACATTTTCACGGTATCGACAAGCCCAGTCACACTTTCGGGTTCACAGTCATTTATAGCCATCGTCACAAACCTCTGGGTCCGTCTCGGAGCCGGCCAACGTCGTAGCGGGTAGCTTAGTGGGGTGCCCCCCTGAAATATTATATGAATCTTGTGATTGATTTGTCGTGATGCCTCATTGTGTTTTCATTCGTTTTTTTCGAGGTTGATCATGCGTGTGTTTCTATTTGTGCCCCTTATAGGGTAAAACTTTCTGAAAGCCATGTCCGTGGTTATGGACGTATTGGAGCATAGTATCTCGATCATAGACAACTATAACTAAATTAGTGCTATAAATTTGAATTTGGAATGACCAGTAATCAACTTCACTACAACGGAATGGCTAAATAAAAGTACCCACAACTGCTGGGTTTGGGATGTCTCATGCTATTTGTATCTTACTAGTAAGTATTGCAACTACAACGGAATGGCTAACTAAAACTGCCCACTGCATATGATATCAGGATGACTCATGCTATCTATATCTGAATAGTAAGTTCTGCAACTATAATGGAATGAATAAAATTGTCAACTATGTGAGTTTCCTCGGTATGACTTCTTAATTTGGTCTCGAAGGGGAATACCAGGATGGGTATGTTTGGTGGTAGTTTCAGGTTGGATCCGAATAGTCCCTTCTTATCACTCTCTGAAAGTCGCCAGTTGTATCGAGTCTCTATAGGTTATGTAGCACTTGCTGCGCTGCCGCTTTATTCCACAATACCTATGTAGGCGAGGACCACCGAATTCTAAGACTCGCCATGTACTGACCTTAGTATTGATCGTTCTCTTTTTCCTTTGCCCTTTGTCGGCACCCCTTTTGTTGAAGCAGGTTTGAGATCGATGTCGTTAGTAGGGTTACCCTTCCGGCTTGGCCTGGGCAGGGTTATCGACGCCATTGGTTATTCTTCAGGGATCTTAGCCCCATTTGCATCTTATCCGTACTCGGATGTTGTATCGTTTTATTTGGATCTTTGTACTCTATATCTGTATTCTTGACTCATGGAGTCATTGTTGTATATATCTGTTTTATGGGTTCCATCATGTACTAATGTGTAATTGTATTACTTTGTTTTCCACCCCAACGAAAGTGCCTGGTGGGAACCTTTGAATCGTTTCTATGTGGGTTTTGCGGGAATCGCTAAAACTTGCATAGGGTCGATCCGAGGGTGTTACATTAGGGTACAATCCCATGCACAAGGGGTACAAGTGCTTGGACCGATTCAGGAGCCTAATTTATATCTCCCGTTATGTCATCTTCAATGAATCCGTGTTTCCCTATGCGACTCCTGGTGCTAAGGTTGATGTTTCCACTCTCGAAGATGCGCTTTCGTTCCCCTCCGATGAACCAGTTACGAGTACCACTATGCGTAAATACAACTTGTACTATTTTCCACTAATGTGCCTGTTCCAGGAAGTTCTCCTTCTATTCTGCAGGAACTCGTTGCGGCTGTTGCCCCGCAACCCGCTGCGATCGATGCCCGCTCTAAGCCAACGATCGACATGCATCACTACAATAAATGTTCCTTCCGCAACGACTGGGCCCGTAGGTCGTCGTAGAAGGTGCCTCTTCTGCGACGAAAATATCGGCTCGACTATGGCCAATGCAAAACTTTTTTTTTCGGTTTCGTGCCCCTCTACTACGACAAAACCGCTAAAAACATGGAGGAATCTTGACGTGCGCATGGAAGAAGTAAGATTTCCACTTCCTCGCGAGATGTTGACTCGCCGAAGTATTTTTTTTGTGTGTGGATCCCAGACATCAGTGACTATAGCGGACCAAACTTTTCGATCACGCGTCCCTGATTTAAACTTGATAACGTTGTTCGATGCCTCTTCCTTTTAGTCAGGTTGCTAGGTCCCACATGTCTTCCTCACATTAGAGAAATCGTGTGTATGATGGAATTTTTTCCTTACCTGTTCCAAACTTGATAGCATCACTCCATGCATTTGTCGTTTAATCAGGCTGCTGGGTCCCACGTTTCATTCTCACACTAGAAGAAACATGTGCATGATGGATTTTTTCCTTGGCTCGTGCCTCCCTGATATGAACTCACCAACATTGCTCGATCAATTTGCAGTTAATCACGATGCTAGATCCCACATGCCAGCCTCTCATTACAAGAATCGTGTGTATGATGGAATTTTTTCCTTCGCTCCTGCTACCATGTTCCGAACTTGATAGTGCCGCTAGATGCATCTACAGTTTAATCACATAGCTGGGCCCCACATGTCATCCTCTCATCAGAAGAAACATGTGCATGATAAAAAAAATCCTTGGATCGTGCCTCCTGATTTGAACTCGATAACATTGCTCGAACTATCTGCCGTTAATCACGATGCTGGGTCCCATATGACAGCCTCTCATTAGAAGAATCGTGTTTATGATGGAATTTTTCCTTCGCTACCGCTATCCTGTTCCAAACATGATTGAACTGCCGTTTAATCACGCATCTGGACCCAGATGTCATCATCTCATTAGAAGAAATGTGTGTATGATGGATTTTTTGCCCTCGGTCGCGCTACCATGTTCCGAACTTGATAGCGCTGCCATATGCATAATCACACAGCTGGGACCCATGTGTCATACTCTCATTAGAAGAAACATGTGTATGATGGAATTTTTGCCTTTGGTCGGTCCTCCGTGTTAACTTAATAGCGTTGCTCGCTGCATCAGCCGTTTATACAGGCTGGTGTGTCCCATATGTCAGCCTCACATTAGAAGAATAGTGTGTATATGATGGAATGTTTTTATTCTCTAGCGCTACCCTGTTTCAAACTAGATAGCATTGCTTGACTAATCTGCCGCTTGGTCATGCTGCTGGGTCCCACATGTCAGCATCTCATTATAAGAATGTGTGCATGTTAGACTTTTTCCTTGCTCATGCCTACCTTATTCGAACTTGGCAACGCTGCTCGATGCATCACCTATAGAAGGTCTCTTTGGTGGGTCCCACATGTCAGCCTCTCTGTAAATGAAACGTGCTATGATGGACTTTTTTCGGCTGCCTCTGTTGTTCTGACTTTGGTCCGTAGCTGGGTCCCAGATGTCAGCAACCTCTGTGCAGGAAAGATATCTACACTGGGTCCCAGATATCAGCCTCTATTTGAAAAACGTGTGTATGTTGGACTATTTTTTGGGTTGAATCCGCCGTTATGACCTTGGCAACATTGGTGAATTTTTTTAAGGGGAAACATGTCTATGATGCAGCAGTTTACTTGGGCCCCAGATGCCAGCCTTATAGAGTACAAAAAATGTTAATCTACACTACGATTCTGGGTCCCACATGTTAGCCTCTTATGTACATGAAACGTGTCTATGCTGGGTCCCACATTGCAGCCCTCTCTGTGCAGGAAAAGTGTCTATGCTGGGTCCCACATGTCAGCCACTATTTGAATTAAATTTGTCCATGCTGGGTCCCACATGTCAATCTCTATTTGAATTAAACGTGTGTATATATGTTGGACTATTTTTTCCGGTCGAGTCCGCCGTCCTGACCTTGGCAACATTTCTAGATGCAGCAGGACATTATCTAGGTCCCACATGTCAGCCACTATTTGAATTAAATGTGTCCATGATGGGTCCCACATGTCAACCTCTATTTATATTAAACGTGTGTATATATGTTGGACTGTTTTCTCGGGTCGATTCCGCCGTCCTTACTTTGGCAACATTGCTAGATGCAGCATCTGTTTATCCGGGTCCCAGATGTCAGCCCGAGAGTACAAAAAAGTAACTCTATATTTTAACAGAAATTGCCTAGCATTCGAACTCGAGGCCTCAGTACCGGATGACTGGATGTCTTGCCACTACGACAGAATAGAATCATTAAGCTTTGAATAGCATCGTTAAGCTTTGCTGTTATAACTTATTGACTTGTCTCCTTAAAAAGACTCTTTTTGAACATTTTTATCTCCCATCAAATAATAAGGTGGCGCTCCTGGCAGCCAAACTAAAAACTGCAGGCTCCGTAAAAAAAATCTGTAGGCAGAGTTTTTTTTTTAAATATTGAGGTGGGGGGAAATGCCCAAAAGGCCGAATTAAAAAGAGTTTGGCTATTCTAAATGGGCTGATCTACATGAGCTATACTCCATAGGCTATTCTCAATGGGCTTATTTCTCAAATTTCCCTGGGCTCTGGTCAACAGTCCCCTTATACCCCTAAAAGGCTGAATTAAAATGTTCCAGGCTATAGAGCGGCCGAATGAGCTAGATTTCTTCTCCTGGTATATAAAAATTGCATTTTGCTATGGCTCGACCGGATTCGAAACAAAGATCTCAGAGAGGGAAGGAAAGAAATCAATAATTATTTTTGGTAGATATTTATATAAACTCTGCAGTAAAGAATAAGATAGAAAAATTATCGACAGATTCGTAGTTCACATTCAACAGGACTTGACCAATTCAGCAACATTTCAAAGTGAGTGATTCAGCAATACAGACACTGAAACATAATAGCAGTACATAGAGAACCAGTTCTTGTTTCAGCTCTTAAAACCTTGTCTCCCGATCAATTTGCCCTTTTCTCCAAACACACTCGATCATTGGAGCATGCAAAACTGAAAATCGAGTCTTCTTTGAGTACCTTCTTCTCACATCAATGCCTGTGTGACCCATTATGCAACCCAAAATTCCCAAGCCTCCTCAAGATTGTGACAAGGCCATGTTTCAAAAGAAAAGCTAGACTTTCGTTTGCCCTTGATTTAAACAAGTACTAGTACATCAGTATTAGTTCCACAAAATGCTTTAGTAATAGCAATGATAGAATATTTGAGAGATTCCGTAGCTTTCCTTCTTGAAATTCAATAGCAGTACAGAGAGAATAAGTTCTTGTTCCAGCTCAAAAACAATGGCGCACGATCAATTTTCCCTTTTCTCTGAACAGACTCGATCATTGGAGCAAGAAAAACAGAGGATCAAGTCTGCTTCTGTGCGAATACCACCTCATTTCGTCAATGCCTGTGTTAATCCCCATATGCAATTCAAAATGCCCAGGACTCATCTAGATAATTGTGATAATGCTAGGTTTCTAAAGGAAAGCAAGACAATCTGCTACACTTGATCTAAACAGGTAACAATACATCACTATTAGTTCAACAAAATACTTTGGTAATAGCAATCGACAGAAAAAAGGCAAAGCAAGACCATCTCCTGCCCTTGACCTAAACAAGTACTAGCAGTATATAGTACAAAATACTCGGAAGTACAAGAACTGGTACTATTCTAGTACTACTTCATGGCTAGACTCACTTTCTCTATGGCTAGCCTCACTTTCTTCCAATTCTTTGTCAATTGAGAATTCTACCCCTCGATTGATTCATATTGAGTAATGCACTCCCTGGATAATATAAGATGTTTTATGATACAACAACAGGGAATGATTTTTCTTCTGCATGATGGCCGGCATTGCCCTGATCCCAGGCCTGGAGGAACTGCAGATTATATCCCAAAACCCCAGCTTTACTGATGGGGTATAGATAGTGAGGTTCACATTGTACAAGGGCGACAAGCAAACGTCCTGCCTAACACACACGACGGATACGACGATGATGCCCGACTCGCGTATGTCAAATAGCACAGCAAACACCGTACCATCGTCCCCTGATCTGATCTTATCTACTCTCGATGAGCGCGGTGCCAATAGCGGTTGAGAGATGCACCTGGTGTTACTAAAGGAAGTAAGAATCGGTGGACTAAATTGAAGCATGCGAAATATTATAAGAAAAATGGTAAATTAAATATGAGTAACCTGACTTCAATAAAACATACGTAGTACTCTCTCCATTTCGGTGGACTAAATTGAAGCTTTTGTGAAGTGTATCTAGACCTCTATATAGCATGTGTTCACTCCGAACTACACACTATTAGATAGTCTAGATACACTTGTTTCACAAAAGCTAAAACATCTTAGGACCTGTTTGATTCAAAGGATTTTTAAAGGAATTATATATCCATAGGAATTTATCCTATAGAGTGTTTTTGTTTGAAAGGAATGAATCCTACAAAATTCCTATACATTGCTTTCCTACACTACAATCCTATAGAATTTCTAATAAGAGGTGAGACCACTTGGAAAAATTCCTATATGCCATGTACTTAAACCCTAAATTTACTATGTTTTTTATGCAGTGCAAGCAAACAACTAATTTTATTGATCCCTACAGTTTTTATTACAATAGGATATCAAGTGTCATGCCATTCTATTCCTGCATTTTCCCTATTCATGTGTTGCACAAATCCTTTGAATCTATTTTCAAACGGAGGGAGTACCTACGGACTACATGTGCAAGGTCATTCTTTCAAAGGAAAAGCTACTTGATCTTAGTAAGTAGTGCTAGCTCCGAGTACAGAGCCATGTTTGAAAGGAAATGCTAGATCATCTTCAGCGATTTGATCCAAACAAGTACTACCAGGTGCAAAATACAATAGCACAAGCAGAACTACAGAGGCATGTTTGAAAGGAAATGTTAGATCATCTCCAACGATTTGATTCAAACAAGTACTACCAGTACATACTGCAAAATACAATAGCACAAGCAGAACTAGCAACGATATACTCCCAATTACAAGAACTAGTATAATAGTACTATACTGTACTACTTTGTAGTCAAAATCCATATTTCTGACACACTGAAACCCCTCTGACTAGAATCAACATCAATACCTAATCCCAAATTTGAACGGCAGATCATCAGAATCAAGATGGTCATATTTGTCATCTACCACCTTGAGGATGCAAAATGAGTAATCCAAGATGAACCTATCATGTTTATTAATCAGAAAATTCCGTAAATATTTAGTCATCCTGGCGGCAGCCGGCGACGCGCTACTCTTCGAATGAAAAAATAGGCTATATTCGGAGAACTCTTCTAGGTCCCCTCCCATCATTGAAGGTTTATATAAGTACAACTCCACTATGTACTGCGGAAACTTGCACGCCGCTGACCTGATGCACTGGACGGATACAACGAGGCCAGAGTGGAGCATGTCAAAATCGTACGGCAAACTCTGTACCATCGTCCCCGGATATGATGGTCTCTACTCTCCATGAGTCAGGTGCCAGCAAAGGCTGAGAGATGTACCTGTGTTCCACACCATAGTGGAAACTATGCACTTCCATCAAGTGGGAATTTTTGAGGTGGGCGAGGAGCGCTTTGGCCGGGGCGGCAAACTCGCAACCAGGCTCAGGGCAGTAGCATGGGACGTGCGGGAACGCCATATTGTGGTTGAGGAAGTCATGGAAGGCGACCAATGTCCCGCATCTGTCGTTGGGGCATCTGCTACCTTTTCCGCTAGCGACTTGGCGGCGCAACTCCTTGGAGCATGGCGATTTCTCCGAAGGCGTCGTCCCCAAACTTGCTCCAGCCACCGTACCAAATCTTATGCATCGAATCCTCTATTGAGTATGGATGAACTGTGGGCGAGGGTGATGGCGGCCTGCAAGAACCGATTCTGCGGGAGAGAACGCAGTGCGCACTAGATGGAGAAGATGGGAGGCTCTTTGATCGAGGGGTGTTTGCGTGTTGTCTCATCGTTCTTCTGCAGTGCGCAGCTGTATCGAGGACGCCTACTGGACTAGCAAGCAGGCATGTCCTGGCTCAGTATTTTATTGTCTCATCACATAGACTAGCTATAAATAATATCATAAATAAGTTTTATTATGTTTTAGAAAAGGATGTGAACCCATATTTCTCGAGTAAATTACATTTATTATTATCACAATTGGGGCCAGGGTAACATGTTAGTGCCCTGTGATTTTTTACGGATACGTACCGCTTTTGGCGCGAGCTGTTACAAATAGGTAAATATTTTTTGGCTACTCGCGTTTTAACAGCTAAACTAACATGATGGGACCACAATTAAGCAATGACATGGACCTGGGGCCCACCTGTCATCCCTATCATTTTCTTCCCCTCTTCCCTCCCTCTCCCTCTCTCTCTCGTGTCTAGCAGGTTCTCTCTTCATCATTCATTGTTAATTTTTGCCCTTGTTTTTGCCCAATCTAGTAGCAAATCTAGAGAAGCAAATCTAACCAGCATATTCAGTAAACAAAGAATATATATGCAAAGCTAACATAGGATATGTAGTACAACACTAAACAAGGTTCGAAAATTAGGCTTCTCAGCACTAGCAACAAAGTTCAACACCAAAATACAAAATAAGCCGCTTGACAGCAGCAACAACACATAAGATCAGCGGCACCTCCTGGCATCCGCCTCCTCCCTCTGGCGCTTCCTCCATTTCTTGCTGCCCATTCCCTTGACCTTTTGCTCCTTGGGTTTGATCGGGGGCATGCAACCCTCTTCGATGGACACCTTTTGGAGTTTGCGGAGGTGAAAGCCGAGCGCCTTGTGCTTAGCTCTAAAGGCATGGATGTTCATGTTGTGGCCGCATGTGGTCACGTCCTCGGCATGCTTCACGAGGCAGTTGAAGTCGGTGGCATGGAGTCTCCTCCCGCAGAAGGGGCACCTGTAGACATCATCGGCGAAGTAGTGGTCGTACTGGCCGGACTTTAGCGTTCTCAGCACCTGACGAGTCTTGGTGTGCTTGGACTCGTCGTCACTGCAGATGTTGCTGCTATCCACCCATTGGAAAAAATAGTAGACATGATTGAGATACCTTTGGTTATTGGGATTGATTATTTGCATAAATGAACCGTTTGAGATCCCATGTCTATTTGCATAAGTGAAGCGGGTGGGTTAAATTCCCTAATCCCAAATCTCAAATAAAAACAAATACTGATCCCAACTACAGATCGACACTAGTACTAACTAGGGAATTCCTTAACTACAACTCGGAGGACAAATAAAATAGTATTGAAATACGAACATGGAGATTCATCGAAACACAAGAGAATTAGCTTATGTAAAAGATCTAGCATCCAACGATTGAAAATGCAAACTACCGAACCCTAATAATAAACGATCTAGCATCCAACAATGGGAATCAGGGAAGAACAAAGGGAAGGGGAGAAAACCTTAGTTATCTCCGACCATGGGTCGATGATGCTGGTGTCGTAGGGGTTCTCTGGGCGTATGTACTCCTTCACCTCATAGGTCCCAATCGATCGGGACCTTCCCGCGACCGGCGGGGGCCTCCACGATGGTGGCTATGTCGTTAGCAGGGACGGGGGCCAGGACGGGGATGGCGGCTGAAGGGGGACTGGATGAGGATGACGACCTCCCCACCGACGACTTTGGAGGCGATGATGGCCAACACACCTTTCTTCTCCATCGTTGGCGTGGTTGGGGTTTTCCTGGGGGTTTGTAGAAGGTGATGGGATAGTGGAGACGGTTACTGAGTGAGTGAGAGTGGGGAGGCGGAGAGGGAGAGGGCGTCTATAATAAAGGTGAAGGGAAGGGACATTTCATGGCACCACCATGCACCGTGTAACCTGCGAACGCTACTGCACCATGCACGGCCACGCGCGTCCGCTAATAATGCCCTGTGCACCGTGACACGCATACCCTGGTCACATTTTTTGAAGGGAATATGCCCTGAGAGGCAATAATAAAGTGTTTATTATGTGTATTCCAAGTATATGATAGATGTTTATTTTGCATGCTATAATTGTATTGATACGAAAACGTTAATACACGTGTGTTTAATAAACAAACAGAAAGTTCCTAGTTATGCCTCTCTCATAAACTAGCTCGTTGATTAACAAGATGATCAAGGTTTCCTGATCATGGACATTGGATGTTGTTAATAACGGGATCACAACATTAGTGTAATGGTGTGATGAACATTCATCTGAAGTATAGCATTACGATCAAAGTCATTGAGTTTATATTGCTATAACAACTTACGAAGTGAACCTAATCCTTAGACCATGAGATCATGTCAATCACTAACACCGGAAGAGTTTCTTGATAACATCAAACGTCACACCGTAACAGGGTGATTATAAAGATGGATTCAGAACTAATAAAGTGTTATGTTGAGGCTCATGGATCGAGAGTGGAATTTGTTCATACCGATGACGGATAGATATACTCTGGGCCCTCTCGGTGATATCACATTATTAGCTTGCAAGCAAGTGATTTGATCACTAGAATGTTATATCACAGGAACGAGAAAAGAGTGCATGTCGGTAACGAGATCAAAATAGGTATGGAGATACCGATGATCGAATCTCGGACCTGTAATATATCGTGAAACAAAGGGATTAAGATACTAGCGTAAAAGGTTCTGACGATCACAAGAAAGTCATTGTTGAATGTGTGGAGTCGATATGGGTCTCAGATCCGCTTCGATTATTGATCCGAGAGGGGTCTCGATCATGTCCGCATTATTCACGAACCGTAGGGTGACACACTTAAGAGACACCGACATCCAATTGGAGCAAATGTTTCATGCCGAAAGAATGAACAAGCGCGAATTTATTTCACTAGAATCAAAAGCAGGTTTTGGTGAAATTGCATAAAGTGGTTATGCATGTGAAATAGAATTATAGCAAGGGGTTATTTGTGAATGTTTTTCATTAAAGTAATTGACAAAATTCTGAATAAAATAAAAGAGTTTTATTTAATGAGAGTTTGCATTAAATTTGGTGGAAATTTAATGGGAATTTGATTGGACTTTTGAGTGGAGGGATTTTAAAGGGCATTTTGTGACTGGAGTGTCCACCCACATGAATGAAGGAGGGGAGGGGGAAGCCCCCATGGCCGGCGGCCACCCCCTTGGGTGCCCCCCCTCCTCCTATAAAAGGAGCCCCCCTCCTCACTTGTCTCTCACACCTCCTCGTGAAGGATCTCTCTCCCCCTCTAGAATTTATCCCCCATGGTCTCGGACTAGCGAGATACATGTTCCCGGTGTCTATTCGGCAAGAAAGAGTTGTTCTTCCGCTGCATCGCTGGAGCGAGGAGGCGGAGGTTGCTCGGTGCCTCGAACGTGTGTGCGAGCACGGATGCGCTGCTGATTTGCGGCGCTAGGACTTCCTCTCGATCTTGAGATCGGCAAGAGATCGTCTAGATCAACCACGAGTTGAACTCGTTAAGCTTTGTCGGTCTTCAAGGGTATGTTCTCTACGGATATACATCCGCCCGTTGTTTGTATCTAGTAGATAGATCTTGGTATATAGTTCACATCGTAGGAAATTTTTTGTTTTCTATGCTGCGAACCCTACAGATGTATCGAGCGGATCTATGCGTAGATACTTTACGGGTAGTACACATATGAGTATGTGGGCGATGATGATCATGTTGTTGCTCCTTTGTTGTAATTTTGGATATTGGTGGCATAGTGGGATAAAGCGGTCGGACAAACTTTACATGTCCTCGCACATGAGACTGTTCCACGCTTGACATGCAACTAGTTTGCATAAGTGGCTAGCGGTGTCTCTCTCCTACTATAGTCAATATCTATTTTGCAAGCGAGTTGTCAACAATTTGATTATCCTCGTTGTAGTTCATGTTCGTATGTAAGAACGGTTCTATCTCGAAAGCCCTAAGCCACGTAAAACTTGCAATGGATAAATTAGAGGCGTCTAGTTTAGATTGTTCTTTGGGCTAGTGTTATGATATGGTAGTGTTGTAAGTAGAAGTATGAGATGATACTCTTACACACACATAGCGTGTAAAATCCATAGACCTTGGATTTACACATATAGGTATGATAGTGATCATACCACGATGCACATGATAGAGATCATCTGCGGGAACCATATCATTTCACTAATAAACATATGATGTTTTGATAGCATCTTATATTGCTTGTTTAGCGCTTTGTTAGCATAATAAGATGATCCCTCATTTAAATATCAAGATAAGAATGTGTTCTTCCTTTAGTATGCACCTATTATGTTTTCGTCGCTCCAAGACATCACGTGATGATCGGGTGTTCTTGGATCCACGACCATATTTCGGGTGTAAAACAGTTACACACGCGAATACTTAGGTTCTAACTTGGCGAGCCTAGCATGTACAGACATGGCCTCGGAACACGGACCGAAAGGTTAAGCATCAGTCATATAGTTGATATGATGCCCATTTGATGCTCGCCTTTGAAGCTATACCGACTCACGTGATGATCGGACTTGGTGTAGTGGATTTGGTTCTTGTAATCATCAAAAAGTCACGAGGGATGTCGTTTTTGAGTGGGAGTTCATTCATAATATGGATTATTTGTACTCAATCTATCATACACTTAGTCTCAACTTTACAAATTCTGTTGTAGATGGCACCACCTGCTTTTAATTTCAATGTGTTCATGGAGAAAGAGAAACTAGAAACGAACGGTAGCAACTTTACCGAATGGGCCATGGATTTGAGGATTCTCCTCTCTGCTGCACAAAAGCAATATGTGCTAGAAGCGTCGTTAGGCCCCCCACCTTTTGATGATGCCCCTGACGAGGAGAAGAATGTCTATCAGACTCGTCAGGAGGACCACAACTTAGTTCATTGCGGTATATTGTATGGGCTAGAGCCAGAACTTCGAAAGCATTTCGAAAACAGCAATGCATTTGATACAATGGGTGAGTTGAAAATGATTTTCGACACACATGCTACTGTAGAGAGCTACAACGCTTCAGAAAAGTTCTTTAGCTGCATGATGGGAGAGCACAGCTCCGTTAGTGAGCATGTACTCAAGATGTCAGGTTACGCCGATAAGCTTGTGTCCTTGGGAATATCGATTCCCATTGACTTAGGCATCCATCGTGTTCTGCAGTCTCTGCCACCTAGCTATAAGAGCTTCGTGATGAACTATAATATGCAAGGCATGAATAAGTCTCTCCCAAGCTTACATCAATGCTTAAAACTGCGAAGTGGAGATCAAAAGGAACATCAAGTGTTGATGATCAATAGGAACACTGGTTTCAAGAAAGACAAGAAGGGAAAGCGGAAGGGAAGTAAGGCGGCAAGCTGTTGCGCTGAAAAGAAACCCGAGTTGGACCTAAGTCGATTCCGAGTGCTACTATTGTAAGGGGTAACCCTTTGGGCATAAGCGCCCCAAGTATCTGCGGAACAAGAAGGCCGGCAAGGCAAACAAAGGTATATATGATATACATGTTATTGATGTGTACTTGACTAGTGCTCGCGATATCACCAGGTATTTGATACCGGTTCAGTTGCTAATATTTGTAACTCGAATCAGGGGCTGCGGAACAAGCGACCGCTAGCAAGGGGTGAGGTCAAGATGCGTGTCGGCAATGGATCAAGCGTTGATGTGATCGCCGTCGGAACGCTACCTCTCCACTTGCCGTCGGGATTAGTTATAAACTTGAATAAATGTTATCTGGTTCCTGCACTGAGCATGAACATTGTATCTAGATCGTGTTTGATGCGAAATGGTTATTCATTTAAATCCGAGAACAATGGTTGTTCCATTTATATGAATGAAATATTTTATGGTCATGCACCGATGATGAATGGTTTATTTCTATTAGATCTTGATGATAATGTTACACATATTCATAATGTTGATGCTAAAAGGATTAAACTTAATGATGATATATCCGCATATATGTGGCACTGCCGTCTAGGTCATATTGGCGTTAAACGCATGAAGAAGCTCCATTCGGATGGACTTTTGGAATCACTTGATTATGAATCATTTGATACATGTGAGCCATGCCTTACGGGCAAGATGAGTAGAACGCCGTTTTCCGGTTCAATGGAACGGGCGACAGATTTATTGGAAATCATACATTCTGATGTATGTGGTCCAATGAGTGTGTCGGCACGAGGTGGATATCGTTATTTTGTTACTTTCACTGATGATTTGAGTAGATACGGTTATATCTACTTGATGAAACACAAGTCTGAAACCTTTGAAAAGTTCAAGGAATTTCAGAATGAAGTGGAAAATCATCGTAATAGAAAGATCAAATTTCTACGGTCCGACCGTGGAGGTGAGTATCTAAGTTATGAGTTTAGCACTCACATGAAAGAGTGTGGAATTGTTTCACAACTCACACCTGCTGGAACACCACAGCAAAATGGTGTGTCGGAACGTCGTAATCGTACTTTATTAGATATGGTTCGATCTATAATGTCTCTGACGGACTTGCCGTTGTCATTTTGGGGTTATGCACTAGAAACTGCTGCATTCACTT
Source organism: Avena longiglumis (assembly GCA_030063025.1). NCBI lineage: Eukaryota > Viridiplantae > Streptophyta > Magnoliopsida > Poales > Poaceae > Avena > Avena longiglumis. The sequence goes on along the minus strand of CP125978.1, from coordinate 142,332,700 downwards.
TAAATCGGGAACCATCTAAATCCGTTGAAAAGACACTGTATGAATTGTGGTTTGGAAACAAACCTAAGCTGTCATTTCTTAAAGTTTGGGGATGCGATGTTTATGTGAAGAAACTTCAACCGGATAAACTCGAACCCAAAGCGGAAAAATGCGTCTTCATAGGATACCCTAAAGAAACTATTGGGTATTCCTTCTATCACAGATCCGAGGGCAAGATTTTTGTTGCCAAGAATGGATCCTTTTTAGAGAAAGAGTTTCTCGCGAAAGGTGTGAGTAGTCGGAAGGTAGAACTCGAAGAGGTTGTGGAACCTTCTCTTCAAAGTATGGCGAGTAGCGCAGCGTCGGAAGTTGTTCCGGAGTTGGCTCCACCTGTTGAAGAGGGAACTAATGATAATGATCATGAAACTCCAAAAGAGAGTACTACCGAACCTCGTAGGTCAAACAGGACGCGTGCAGCTACCGAGCTGTACGGAAATCCTGTCATGAATTTCATGGTTGATGAAAATGATGACCCTGCGATGTATGAAGAAGCGATGATGAGCCCGGATTCCAACAAATGGTTAGAAGCCATGAAATCCGAGATGGAATCCATGTATGAAAATCAAGTTTGGAACTTGGTGGAATTACCTCACGACCGAAAGGCCGTGGAGAACAAATGGATTTTCAAAAGGAAAACTGATGCTGATGGTAATGTGACCGTCTATAAAGCTCGACTTGTCGCAAAGGGGTTTCGACAAATTCAAGGAGTTGACTACGATGAGACTTTCTCTCCTGTAGCGATGCTAAAGTCAGTTAGGATTAAGTTAGCAATTGCTGCATATTTTGATTATGAGATATGGCAGATGGATGTCAAAACCGCGTTTCTCAATGGTAATATTGAAGAAGAGTTGTATATGATACAACCAAAGGGTTTTGTCGATCCTAAGGATGCTAACAAGGTGTGCAAGCTTCAGCGATCCATCTATGGATTGAAGCAAGCATCACGAAGTTGGAATCTCCGCTTTGATGAGGTGATCAAAGAGTTTGGATTTGTCCAAACTTATCAGAAGCTTGTATTTACAAGAAAGTGAGTGGGAGCAATGTGGCATTTCTGATATTATATGTGGATGACATATTATTGATCGGAAATGATATAGATCTTTTAAACAGTGTTAAAAGTTATCTAAACAGCAAATTTTCAATGAAGGACCTAGGTGAAGCGTCATACATATTAGGCATAAAGATCTATATAGATCTAGGCGCCTAATAGGACTATCGCAAAGTACATACCTTGATAAGATTTTAAAGAAGTTTAAAATGGGCCGGAAAGAAGGGTTCTTACCTATGTTGCAAGGCAAGACATTGAGTAAGACTCAAAGTCCATCTTCGGCGGAAGAAAGAGAGATAATGGACAAAGTCCCCTATGCTTCATCCATAGGCTCTATAATGTACGCCATGCTATGTACAAGACCGGATGTGGCACATGCTATTAGTTTGACTAGTAGGTACCAATCGGATCCAGGTTCGGAACACTGGATAGCGGTCAAGAATATCCTTAAGTACTTACGAAGAACTAAGGATATGTTTCTTGTATACGGAGGTGAAGAAGAGCTCGTCGCTAAGTGTTATGTCGATGCTAGCTTTGACATCGATCCGGATGACTCTAAGTCTCAATCCGGATACGTATTTCTCATGAATGGTGGAGCGGTTAGTTGGAGGAGCTCCAAACAACCTGTGGTATTGGGATCAACAACGGAGGCCGAATATGTTGCTGCTTCAGAAGCGGCTCAGGAAGCAGTTTGGATGAAGGAGTTCATATCCGAACTAGGAGTGGTGGCAAACGCGTTGGACCCAATGGTGATCTATTGTGACAACAATGGTGCCATTGCCAATGCCAAAGAGCCAAGGTCTCACAAGCATTCCAAGCATATTAAGCGCCGGTTTCACTCCATCCGCGAGCATGTCAAGGATGGAGATATAAAGATTTGTAAAGTACATACGGATCTCAATGTAGCAGATCCTTTGACTAAAACTCTCCCTAGAGCAAAACATGATCAACACCAGAACTCAATGGGTGTTAGATTTATCACTATGTAACTAGATTATTGTCTCTAGTGCAAGTGGGAGACTGAAGGGAATATGCCCTGAGAGGCAATAATAAAGTGTTTATTATGTGTATTCTAAGTATATGATAGATGTTTATTTTGCATGCTATAATTGTATTGATACGGAAACGTTAATACACGTGTGTTTAATAAACAAACAGAAAGTTCCTAGTTATGCCTCTCTCATAAACTAGCTCGTTGATTAACAAGATGATCAAGGTTTCCTGATCATGGACATTGGATGTTGTTAATAACAGGATCACAACATTAGTGTAATGGTGTGATGAACATTCATCCGAAGTATAGCATTACGATCAAAGTCATTGAGTTTATATTGCTATAACAACTTACGAAGTGATCCTAATCCTTAGACCATGAGATCATGTCAATCACTAACACCGGAAGAGTTTCTTGATAACATCAAACGTCATACCGTACAGGGTGATTATAAAGATGGATTCAGAACTAATAAAGTGTTATGTTGAGGCTCATGGATCGAGAGTGGAATTTGTTCATCCGAGGGGCGGATAGATATACTATGGGCACTCTCGGTGATATCACATTGATTAGCTTGCAAGCAAGTGATTTGATCACTAGAATGTTATATCACAGGAACGAGAAAAAAGTGCATGTCGGTAACGAGATCAAACTAGGTATGGAGATACCGATGATCGAATCTCGGACATGTAATATATCGTGAAACAAAGGGATTAAGATACTAGCTTAAAAGGTTCCGACGATCACAAGAAAGTCATCGTTGAATGTGTGGGAGTCAGTATGGGTCTCCAGATCCCGCTTCTGATTATTGATCCGAGAGGGGTCTCGATCATGTCCGAATTATTCACGAACCGTAGGGTGACACACTTAAGAGACACCAGCATCCAATTGGAGCAAATGTTTCATGCCGAAAGAATGAACAAGCGCAGGAATTTATTTCACTAGATACCGAAACAGGTTTTCAGGTGAAATTGCATAAAGTGGTTATGCTTGTGAAATAGAATTCTAGCAAGGGGTTGTTTGTGAATGTTTGTCATTAAAGTAATTGAAAAAATTCTGAATAAAATAAAAGAGTTTTATTTAATGAGAGTTTGCATTAAATTTGGTGGAAATTTGATGGGAATTTGAGTGGACTTTTGAGTGGAGGGATTTTAAAGGGCATTTTGTGAGTGGAGTGTCCACCCACATGAATGAAGGAGGGGAGGGGGCAGCCCCATGGCGTGGCCACCCCTTGGGTGCCCCCCTCCTCCTATAAAAGCAGCCCCCTCCTCACTTGTCTCTCACACCTCCTCGTGAAGGATCTCTCTCCCCCTCTAGAATTTATCCCCCATGGTCTCGGACTAGCGAGATACATGTTCCCGGTGGCTATTCGTCAAGAAAGAGTTGTGCTTCCGCTGCATCGCTGGAGCGAGGAGGCGGAGGTTGCTCGGTGCCTCGAACGTGTGTGCGAGCACGGATGCGCTGCTGATTTGCGGCGCTAGGACTTCCTCTCGATCTTGAGATCGACAAGAGATCGTCTACATCAACCAAGAGTTGAACTCGTTAAGCTTTGTCGGTCTTCAAGGGTATGTTCTCTACGGATATACATCCGCCCGTTGTTTGTATCTAGTAGATAGATCTTGGTATATAGTTCACATCGCAGGAAATTTTTTGTTTTCTATGCTGCGAACCCTACATTTTTTTCCTCGTGTCTAAAACTATGGAGAGGTAGGTGTATTACTCGGTTATACCCTCAAGAGTAACACTGTCAATTTGGTTGTACTCATCTTTGCCCTCTAGTACTAACACTACCGCATGCAATATACTCAGTTTTACAATCCGGTGCCTGAGCCATGCTCTTCCTAGTACTACTAGTAAGTTGCATGTGCCTTGCACATGATACATGCATAATATACATAAGTATGACATATCATCACTATATTTAATTATAATAGGTAAATCTCAAAACATTTAATCCTTTCTATAAACTATGGGTGTATATTAGGTTCTTTGCACATTTATAAACCTTGGTCATTCCGTTTGAAACCCAATAGTGTCTATATATGGCAGAACAATACTGCGAAGCTGTTTTTTTTCAAAACTCGTCAAATCTCATGGTTAATGTTTTCATGACATGTAGCGCACACGACATGCATGATAGGGCGTGTCATGCGTACATCTTTTAATTTATTTTTTCTTTATTTCATGTGGTCATTTTCAAGAATGGTTCAAAATTTCCAAGATGCAAAACCTTAGCAAGAAGTCAAACCAGTCTTCAAAACTTCCGGTGGTTTCAGATATATTAATTGACTGCCCGATGTGGGTACCTCCAAACGCCATTTCATAAAACTCACGGAGCAGCCTACGATTTACTAGCAGTAGTCAAATTTGACCTAATTTCGATAAGTCGACATAAATTCATTCAAGTGGGCAGAGTTAGCTAGGAATTTTGAGAACTCATAAAACATGGGAAATCGTAAGTACAACATGTTGGTCCACTGTGTATGTCTGAAAACTTGGCTTGTCGTATTCAGATCCATGTTATTCAGACTTTCTTTATGGGAAAAAACAATCTCGTCATCACTCGGAAAATTGAGAATGTTCTTTCCTCATAGTTGGAAACCCACACCCACGGCATTGTTAAATACAATATATAAGATGTGCACCCAACAACCTCCTAAAAGACATTTAATTCAAGATCAATCTATCGCGCTTACTGGTAGCTCAAGTTTGACCTTATTTCGTTAAATTGTCAAGATGCAAAATCTTAGCAAGAAGTTGAATCCATCGTCAAAAATCTCGGTGGTTTGATATATTAATTATTCCTCGATGGTGGGTACCCCCAAAATCTTTTTCGTAAACTTTTGAAGCAACCTACAATTTACTTGTAATTTCAAATTTAACCTAATTTTGATAAATCGACATAAATTCATTCAAGCGGGCTTAGTTATCTAGGAAGTTTGAAAAGTCATAAAACATGGCAATCATAAGTACATCATGTTGGTCCAATATATATGTATGTAAACTTGGCTATGGCATCCAGATCCAATATTCTACGAACTTTTATTTTCGGAAAAGAACTATGTTCTCATCACTCAAAAAATTGAGAATTGAATGTTCTTTCCACATAGTTAGAAACTCACACCAATGACATTGTTTACTGCAAGAAAATGCACCCATTTACCTCTCAAAATACATTTAATTCAAGAGAAATCTATGCGCTTACTTGTGCAGCTCAAGTTTGACAAAATTTCATTAAATTGTCAAGAAGAAAAATCTTAGCAAGAAGTTGGACATGTCGTCTAAAATCTCGGTGGTTTATGATATATTAGTTGTGACTCCCTAGTGGGTACCTTCCAAAAGTTTTTTCTTAAACTTTCAAAGCAACCTTCAATTTACTTGAAGTTCAAAATTTTCACCTAATCTCTGTAAATACACATAAATTCATTCAAGTGGACAGAGTTAGCTAGGTCGAAGGTTGAAAACTCCTAAAACATGGGAATTAATAATAAGTACAAACATGTTGGTCCACTATATATGTCGAAAGCTTGGCTTGTGGCATCCAGATAAATATTCTTTAGACTTTTTTTCGGAAATGAACAATCGCGATCATCATCACTCAGAAAAATTGGAATGCTATTTCCTGATAGTTGGAAACTCATACCGATGGTATTGTTTACTACAAGAATATGCACCCATTTATCACTGTGAAATTACATTTAATTCGAGAGAAATCTATCGCGCCTACTTATAGCTCAAGTTTAGGACCTAATTTTGTTAAGTTGTCAAGATGAATAATCTTAGAAAGAATTTGAACCTATTGTCAAAACTCTTGGCGGTTTCTGATATATTAATTGACCCCCCGATGGTTACCTCAAAAATCTTTTTCGTAAAACTATCAAAGCAGCCTAAAATTTACTCGCTGTTCAAATTTGACCTAATTTCGATAAATCGTCATAAAGTCACTCAAGTGGGCATAGTTAGCTAGGGAGTTTGAAAACTCATAAAACATGGAAATCCCAATTACCGACAACATTTTGGTCCACTTAATATGTCTAGAAGCCTCATGGATTGTGTCATTCAGATCCATATTCTTCGGACTTTATTTCTTTATGGAAAAGAACAATCTCGTTACCACTCGGGAAATTAAGAATGTTCTTTCCAGGTAGTTTGAAACTCACACCGACAACATTGTTTGCTACAAGAAGACACACCCATCTACCTCTGAAATTACATTTAAATCAAGAGCAATTAATCTACCACGCTAACTTGTAGCTTGAGTTTGACCTAATTTCGTTGAATCGACAAAGAAGTAAGTGAAGTGTGAGAAGTTAGCTAGGAAGCTTGAAAAATGGAATTATATAAGAAACCGTGGTCCAATTTGTGTGATAATTGGGAAGTTTGCATTTTCTTCTAACTCTGGTAGGCCCCCAGGAGCAAGGTGCTTCAGTTAACATGGTCGGTGGAAGTACAAGTTACATCAAGGACCTCATAAAAAATGAATATCACATCCAAGTCCATGCATTTTGCACAAGGTCCCTGAAACTAAGCAATGAAGTGTGTTTTGAGGTTTATGCACAAAAGCGTTCAGTGTGCTAAAGACTATCAATATAATCTTCTAGATGCAAAGAATGGAAAAGAAAATCCAACGGTTAGCAATGTTTGGATTTGCCAGTCTTGATCCAACGGTCCACGTTCAAAGTTATCCGTCCACTATATAGTTTTTTGGACGAAAAAAATAAGATAAGAAGTACTATTGCGAATGGCCGGTCTTTTGAATAACCTTTCCCTCCCGATGTTTGGGAAGCAAGTGAAAATTTCGAAACCGGAAAAGTTTGAATCTTTTTGTCACCAAGGACCAAAGTTGTTTCCTTACTATGTACTCCGTACAGTACTACTCCACCAACGCGGCTGCCGAACACGCCAGAGAACAGAGCCGCCCTCTTTCTTAAGAAGAAAAAACAGAGCCGCTGTACCGAGGCACACATGCGCAGCGCCACGCCGTGGACGAGGGAGATATCACCCGGGTCGGTGCGCGAGAGGAGAGGGGTGGAGAGATCAGAGGCAGCGAAGGAGAGAGAAAACACACTTCCAATTTTTTTTGCGTGCATAGGTCCTGACATTTACTACTACTAGTAGAGTCAGGAGTACCTCGTGTCAGGAACCCATCATAAAATTTGCTTTGACATGGAACCGCCTTCAACTCTTCTTCTCTCTTCGCTGCTGCCCTCTTCCCCTGCCTACGTTTTATTCTCTCCGCAAGTACAACGCGTGGACAGGGGTTAGAGTATACTCCAGTACTTATATCTAAGCAACCGAAATACTACTACTGTACTTACAAATAATAAGCTCCACCAGTGTCTAAACGAGATGATTTGTGGGACCCATTAAACTGAAGAACTTTTGCATGGGAGTTTTATAGCTTGATCATACACTGCCAAGTGGGCCCATTATTTGCTTTTTCCTTAGGGCATCCGCAATGTGTAAAAAAAGCACACCTTAAGGCATATAGTAGTACATTGTGGAGAAAATACAGTTACCTCTAGCTTGTGGGTTGCCCATAGAGAATGGAAAAATCATTTCCCCTCCCTCCTCTCTCTTGCATGGAGGAATATGACCAAGCGATGTGGGTCCTACCTTGTGGCAAATGTTAACCTATACAATGTGGCAATTCTCATAAGCCTGGTGGGTCCTACATTACGGATGCCCTTAGACACTGGTGCTTTGTACTCCCATCTCCACCGCACTAGACTTAATTTTTTTGCGAAATTCATTTAACCGATGTAGTTAGATCAAGGTTTTGGATTTCGGTTTTGGTCTTTTACCCGGTCCGAGCGAAATGGCCTAAATTCGGTTATTTTGGTGAATTTTGGTCAAATATCAGATGAAATGAAAGAATCAAAATTTAAACTTTGAAACGAAATTTGGCTGAAATTAGACCAAAATTTAGAGTCTCAGATAAAATTCTACCAAATATAAAATATTTTAGATAATTCAACAAAAAAATCCAAAAATTTAGAAAGTTTTTGTTTAGTAAATTATCTTACCGGTCCTGGCCGAAATGGCTGAGTTTCGGTGAAATTTTGGTAATCTCGGCCGAAATTTGAAGCCTTGAGTTAGATAGGAAGCATGATCCACTATATGTCTGAAAACTCCCACGGTCAACAATGCTTACTACCCCAAGATGCACCCATCTACTACGGGAACTCCATCAGGTCATAAACTACAATGTTGATCGGTATGGCCTTGACAACCTTGGTCATTCCGTTTGAAACCCAATAGTGTATATACATGGCAGAATAATACCGCGAAGCTGTTTTATTTCCAAAACTCCACTACAAAAAATGTTTCCTTCCGCAACGACTGGGCCCGTCAGTCGTTGTAGAAGGCGCCTCTTCCGCGACAAAAATCTCGGCTCGACCGTGGACGATGCAAAACTTTTTTCCGGTTTTGCGCCCCTCTACTACGACGAAACCGCTAAAACATGGAGGAAGATCGTCGAGCACGTGGCAGAAGTAACATTTCCGCTTCCTCGCGAGATGTCGACTCGCTGAAGTATTTTTTTGCATGTGGGTCCCAGGCGTCAGTGACTCTAGCGGACCAAACTTTTCGGTCGCGCCTCCCTAATTTGAACTCGATAATATTGTTCGATGCCTCTTCCGTTTAGTCAGGCTGCTGGGTCCCGCATGTCTGCTTCATATTAGACGAATCGTGTGTATGATGGATTTTTTCCTTCCCTGTTCCGAACTTGATAGAGTCGCTCTATGCATCTGCCGTTTAATTAGGTTGCTGGGTCCCACGTGTCATTCTCACGCTAGAAGAAACGTATGCATGATGGATTTTTTCCTTGGCTCGTGCCTCCCTGATATGAACTCGATAACGTTGCTTGATCTATCAGCTATTAATCACGACGCTGGGTCCCATGTGCCAACCTATCATTACAAGAATCGTGTGTATGATGAATTTTTTTCCTTTGATCCCGCTATCCTATTCCGAACTTGATAGTGCTTCTAGATGCATCTACAGTTTAATCACGCAGGTGGGCCCAAATGTTATCCTCTCATCAGAAGAAACATGTGCATAATGATTTTTTCCTTGACTCGTGCCTCCTTGATTTGAACTCGATAATCTTGCTCGAACTATCTGCCGTTAATAGCGATGCTGGGTTCCACATGCCAGCCTCTCAATATAAGAATCGTGTGTATGATGGAATTTTTTCCTTTGCTCCCTCTACCCTGTTCCGAACTTGATTGCGCTGCCGTTTAATCACGCATCTGGACCCACATGTCATCCCTCATTAGAAGAAACGTGTGTATGATGGATTTTTTGTCCTCGGTCACACTACCCTGTTCCGAACTTGATAGCGCTTCCAGATGCATAATCACGTAGCTGGGCCCCACGTGTCGTACTCTTATTAGAAGAAACATGTGTATGATAGAATTTTTGCCCTTGGTCGCTCCTCCGTGTTAACTTGATAGCGTTGCTCGCTGCATCAGTCGTTTATACAGGCTGGTGGCTCCCATATGTCAGCCTCACATTAGAATAATAGTGTATATATAATGGAATTGTTTCTTCTCTAGCGCTACCCTGTTCCTCGGTCGTGCCTCCGTGTTAACTTGATAGCGTTTCTCGGCCAATCTGCCGTTTGGTCACGCAGCTGGTCGCACATGTCAGCATCTCATTAGAAGAAATGTCTGCATGTTGGACTTTTTTCTCGCTCGCGCCTCCCTTATTTGAACTGGAAAAGTTGCTCGATGCAGACCTGTAATAAGGTTTATCTGGTGGGCCCCACATGTCAGCCTCTCTATAAATGAAATGTGCTAGTATGATGGACTTTTTTCGGGCAGCTGTTCTGACCTTGGTCCGTTGCTGCATCCCAGATGTGAGCCTCCTCTGTGCAGGACACGTGTGTAGGGTGGGTTCCAGATGTCGGCCTCCATTTGAAATAAACGAGTGGATTATGTTGGACTATTTTTTCAGGTCGAGTCCGCCGTTCTGATCTTGGCAACTTTGCTAGATGCAACAACGGTTTATCTGGGTTCCAGGTATCAGTCTTTTTCTAAAAGTTAATCTATAGTCCGTTGCTGGGTCCCACATGTCAGCATTAGTATATAATAACAGAAATTATCACGGCCACTATTTTGACCTTGGTCCATTACTGGGTCCTAGATGTCAGCCTCCTCTATGCAGTGAACGTGTCTCTGTTGGGTCCCAGGTGTCAGCCTCTATTTGAAAGAAATGTGTATGTGTTGGACTATTTTTTTGGACCGAGTCCGCCGTTCTGACCATGGCAACATTTCTAGATGCAACAACAGTTTACCTGGGTCCCAGATGTTAGTCTTAGAGTACAAAAAGATGACCGCAAGGATTTTTTTGCCTATGATTCGAACTCAAGATGTTTAAAACGGTAAACAGGTTGCCTTGCCACTATGAAAGGAATAGTTTATATGAAATAAATGTTAAACGATTCCTTCTATAAGTTTAAAAGACTTTCTTTGACCATGTCTATCTCCCTTCAAATAATAAGGCGGTGCTCCTGGAAGCTAAACTAAAAACTGCTACATAATGCAGTAGTTTTTACATACAAAAATAGGTAGGCGGCGCTTTTTTATCATCAATGGGAAATATTCAATGGGCTCACTCCTAAACTGGATGGGCTATGATCGGCGGCTACAAGACCATGAAAAGGCCGAATTAGAAAAGTTTTCGGCTATGCTTGGGACTTATAGGCTAACTTCATGGCCTCAGTAATAAAAACTCCAAACATCAACAAGGAAGAAAAAAACAAGGGCGAAAAAAATTGGCAGATATTTTGTGTGAAAATTGTTTACAACCAGGACACACAACTCGCGCGCACCAAAACTTTCCTACTCGCGCATTCACACCAGCAGCCAACTACTATCTCTTTGCGCCATTCTTCTGGAGACGCACCACCGGTGAAAACCACATGCCGCGCTCCAAAAAATTTACCCTCTGTCTACGAGCACACAAGCCGGTGGCTTTCTTCTCTAGACGCACACAGGCCGGCGGTCAGCTGGTCGATCCCCACGATACGCTTATAATTTCATTAGTTCCCTAGAAGTGGTTTCGTACTCGATATGTTCATTTGACATTGTTCTGCACTTGATCTGTTTGTTTGAATTGGTTGACATTTTATTGCACTCGGTCGATCTATTCTCTCTAATATGTAACATAGTTCTGCATCCAATTTCTGAAATAGGATAAAATTACATGGCATTTATAGTTCTATATTCCATCAGTTTGCTCAGATATCTTGGCTTAATTAGATCTGTAATCTACCTGTTCCCTAAAATATCTTGAAAGATTCTGACCATCTGTATCCTCAACAGATGAAAAGATATTGGATATTGAACGGACAAAAAGCAACACCTTCATATTGGGAAGGTGTTAATGACTTCATGAAGTTTGTTAGACAACATAACGGTGACTCGGATGTGTCCATGTCAACAATGCCTTCATTATAAAAAGACGAGTCAGTGAACAGTTGTAGAGCATAAATTCAGTAATGGTATGCAATGCACATATATTAGTTGGACTAAACATGGTGAACCATATGATCAACCTGTTCTTGATCCTCTAGCTGATGTTGATCTAACCGAAGCTCATCAGATAGAGGATGAGGACCTTTCTGGTTTGTTAAGGGACATGTACCCCACTACAAGCAAAAAGGGCGGCCCTTCTCTTAAAAGAACACTTTTCTCTAAACTTATAGAAGATGCCAAGTGTTTAGTGGACCCTGGTTCTGGTATCTCAAGATTCAAACATCTAATGAAATTACTAAAGGAAAAGTCGTTCAACAAGGTTACCAACAAATCTTTTGATTCAGTGATTAAGGTGTACAACGAGTCAATCCCTAGGGAAGGACAACCAAAATCCTTTTATGAGATGAAAGAGTACATCAAGATACTAGGACTATCATATGAGAAGATCCATTTTTGTCCAAATAACTGTGTACTGTTCTGGGAGGATTATGAAAACCTCGATGAATGCCCAGTATGTAACGAATCAAGATGGAAAAATGTTGATGAAAAGAAGAAAGATCCTTGTAAGGTTCTAAGATATTTTTCAATTATAGATAGATAGAAAGATCCTTGTAAGGAAACAATATGGCATAAAGACATTCTCAAGCCAGACGATTACTTACTGATACATCCAGCTGATGGTGATGAATGGAAGAAATTTAACAAGGCTCATCCAGGATTTGCTGTGGATCCAAGGAACTTGAGACTTAGCCTAGCTACAGATGAATTTAACCCATTTAGCAACATGAGTACTCGTACAACATGTGGCCAGTACTTTCTACAAATTTACAACCTGCCTTCCTAGGCATACATGGATCAGTCGAACTGCTTGCTGACTTTACTCATCCCAAGTCCCAAATCACCTAGGATGGATTTTGATCTATTCATACAACCTCTTATACGAGACTTGCAGAAACTGTGAAAGGGTGTCATGACTCTTGATATCCTTGCAAGAAAACCTGAAGATGCCAAGTTCCCTCTGTGTGCTGCTATGTTGTTCTGCACCCATGATTTTCTAGCTCTTGGCACCATGTCAGGCAGAGTAACAGGAGGTTACAATGCATGTTCTCACTATGAGTCAAAACTGTTGGGTTCGCAGCATAGAAATTTTTTCCTACAATAGGAACAACTAAGTACCAAGATCTATCTACTAGATACAAGCAACGGGTGGATATACATCCATAGAATACATACCCTCGAAGACCAAAAAGCATTAACGAGGTTGTACTCATGGATGATGTAGTCGAATGCTTGCCGATCTCAAGATCAAGAAGAAGTCCATCCGGTCCAGCAGGTCCAGCACCATCAACTCCAGCACTGCAAAGCAGTGGTGCATCCTTGATCGCACATACGTTTGGGTATCCCGACAACCTCCGCGCCCTCGCTCCAATGAAGCAGCGGAAGCAACAAATCCTTCCAAAAAAAGCCATCGGGAACATGTATTTCGCTGATCCGAGACCATGGGGAAATTATAAAGGGGGGAGAGAGATCCTTCGTGAGGAGGTATGATGTGAGAGGAGGAGAGGGGGTGCTTTTATAGGGTGAGGGGGGCACCTAAGGGGCATGGCGCCACAGACATGGTGGCTTCCCCCACCTCTTCCACATTCATGTGGGTGGAGCTCCCACTCAAAATGAAAAGCCTCCACTCACATAAACATGCCTCCACTCAAAAATCCACTCGCATGCATTAAATTTCCACCAAATTTAATGCAAGCTCTCATTTAAATAAAACTATTTTATTTATTTATTCAGAATTTTGTTAATTACTTTAATTAAAAAACATTCACATAAAACCCCTTGCTAGTATTCAATTTCATATGCAGAACCAGTTTCAGCAATTTCAACCGAAACAATTTTGATGTCTAGTGAAATAAATTCCGGCGCTTTCTTTTTCTTTCTCTGGCATCTTATTTGCTCCAAAGGGTGTCGGTATGCCTTAAGTGTGTCACCCTACGGTTCACGAATAATGTAGAAATGATCGAGACCCCTCTCGATCAATAATCAGCAGCGGGACCTAGAGATCCGTACTGACTTCCACACATTCAACGACGACTTTTGTGATCGTGTGAACCTTATACGCATGTAACTAAATCCCTTTGTCTCGCGATATATTACATGTCTGAGATTCGATCATCGATATCTCCATACCTAGTTTGATCTCATTACCAACATGTAATCTTTTCTCGTTCCCGTGATATAACATTCTAGTGACCAAATCACTTGCTTGCAAGCTAACTAATGTGATATCACCGAGAGGGCCCAGAGTATATCTCTCCATCATCGGGATGGACAAATTCCACTCTTGATCCATGAGCCTCAACATAACACCTTCGTAGCACTGAACCCATATTTATAGTCACCCTGTTACGGTGTGATGTTATCAAGATACTCTTCCGGTGTTAGTGATTGACATGATCTCATGGTCTAAGGACTAAGATTACTTCATATGATGTTATAGCAATATAAAAAATGACCTTAATCGTAATGCTACAATTCAAATGAATGTTCATCACATCATTCCAACAATGTTCTGACCTCGTTATTAACAACATCCAATGTCCATGATCAGGAAACCTTTGATCATCTTGTTAATCAACGAGCTAGTTTATTAGAGAGGCATAACTAGTAACTTTATTTTTTTATTAAACACACATGTATTAATGTTTCCGTATTAATACAATTATAGTATGCAAAATAAACATTTATCATAAACAAGGAATAAGATAATAACCACTTTATTATCTCCTCTCGGGCATATTCCCTTCAGTCTACCACTTGCACTAGAGTCAATAATATAGTTTGAAAACTTTTGCGTATTGAACACCTATGGCTTTCTGGTGTTCCATATACGCGATTGCAAGTGGTTAACATAATATATGGATATGACGCTTTCAGGTCCGCGTGTATTTGCATTTCTTTGCGTCTTCACGCATGACTCATTCTCTAATGAGATGGCATTGTATAAATTTGGTCTTTTGGTGAGACCTTTAGTAACTTGGGGTTAAATCATGTCGATACTATTGTCATACACTATATATTTAGTGTTAGCCTGTTGCGAACCACACCTTAGTTTGATAACAAACTACTTGACACAAATGCCCTCCTTTGCTGCTACTATAGCAGTCATCTACTTAGCCTTTTGTTGTAGTATCCGTTACAATGTCTTAACTTTGGAATTCATCCAAATCCGTCATGGAAACTTCTTTCCATTTCATTGTGCCACCCATAGTTTAAATTGAGATAAACTTAATTTGTATCTGTGACAAAACTAGTATCATTTTTCAATGAACTATTTGTCTCTTCTACAAATAGAATATATTCTTAATTCCTCCAAAAGATTATAAGAATATTCTTACTGTCGTCCAATGATCATTTTATGATTCATTTTGGTATATGCTCATAACATTTAGAGCATAGGACATATCTGGATGTGTACATATCACGGTATGATTGATCAAAACATTATTGTGATTGCACTCATCAAGTGTCAAAGCACTTGAATCTTGTTTCACTTATCAAGTGTCAATACACTTGAATCTTGATTCAATTATTTTCCATGCGACAAGAACCTTTTATCGTCGTTTCCATATTGAACTCCTTCAATATCTCATATATGTACGTTTGGCACAACCATATTAGCATAACAACCTATCCATATAGACATTCATGCTAAATATTCAGGTTTTTCCTAAGTCTTTCATCGGAATGAAATTCTTAACCTTTGTCAATAAAAGATACATCATTTCCAATCAACAAGATGTCCTCCACATAATGTATTAGAAATATGTCTCAGCGCTCCCACTTAATTTCTTGCAAATGCAAGCATCTTCATCGTCTCCTGATGAAATTAAATTCTTTAACAGTTTCATCACAGTAAAGATTCCAAGTCCGCGATGCTTACTTCAACCATTGAAGTTTGCATGCCCTTTTTAGTATCCTTTGAATTAACAAAACCCTTTGGACTGTGTCATGTACACGTCCTAGGTAACCATTCTATTAGAAGACCTTTGTTTTGTTTGGTCAACTACCATATACCAAATTATATGTAGTGGTTGCTATATTAATCCGTCCAGACTAATATCGCTATGAAAGATCAAATCTTGTCATAGTCAACTCCTTGCATATTGTCGTAAAAACTTTACCGACATGTTGACTATTTCATCGATGTGAAACATCCATGTCTATTTATTTATAGATCCAAATTAGACAGATAGGTTTTTACGCCTTTCTGGAGGGTCTTCCAAGTTCAAAAAACTTGATTTCTCGTGTATGGAACTATCACGGATTTTATGGCTTCAAGCCATTTGACGAAGTCAGGGCCCATTGTAACATCCCAGCATTTAGGAACTAACGAAGGGTAGATTTAGGAATTGGTGCTTATGCATGCATTCATCTGCAAAATTGTGGGTAAATTTTTTGCCAAATAAAAACTTAAAGGGATCAAAGTTTCTTTCACTCTCTAGGTATAGGAATAGCTTTGGAGAGTGATCGTTATAAATTTTAACATGATCTTTATGAAACAATGTGTTTTGGGGATAATTTGAATTCAAATTTGAAATGTGAGTTCATATTTTAAAAAACTAGAATTAATATTTAATAATAATATGTAAATCAAGAAACAATAAATAATAAACAAAAACTCTAAATAAGACTTGTAATCAAACAAATGATTTATGTCGTGGGAATGGTCACGGCAGATGCTGCAATCGGCAGCGAGTAGTAGAACGAGGGGCAAGGGCGGCCAGCCATCTGCGGTGCGAGATGAGGGCGGAGACACAGGGTTTTACCCAGGTTCGGCCCCCGGAGGGTAAAGACCTACTCCTGCTAGATTGTATTATGATGGTAGTACAATGGGCGAACTCGGCGGCTAGGCAGCGAGTCGCTTGGGTGTATGATGGAACGTATCTCTACACGCCCTGTAGGGAGGTTTATATAGACTTACCTCCCCTAGGGTTTACATATCTCAACCGAATCAGTTAAGGCTTCGGTACTCGTTTAACCTAATCCGACTGGGCCTATCTACTCGCCTGGGCCTTCTACTTCCAGTCGCTTGGATCCACAACGGGCCTTGATCCAGTCGCCGTCTTGCAGGCCCACTCGCCAGTTCCTGGGCCAGTCGGAAACGTCCTGCCGGGTATACCCTGGTAGGCATATCCCCATCAGTAGTCCCCAAGGCCGTCGTCGATTGGGCGCAGGTGGTTGCTGGCAGTCGGAGTATTCAACTTTCATCGCGGGCATCCAGTCGAATCGGCGGCGGGCTCCTGAATAAAGGAGGAAACTAGTCATTCTAGTCGCAGCTTTGGCGACTGGGTCGGCGAAATATTTAGTCACTGTTTGCAGTGATCGGGTCGGCGAGCCGAGTGGCTGAAGTTGGACTGTCCAAACGGAGTCAAACTAGCCGTTGGGGTAATCCAACGGTAACTTTTGGTGTAATCACCGCGTAGTAACGGCTCCCTGATTTGGCGGGTAACAACCGCTATATAAAGGGGGATGGTAGGCGATCGGAGAACCACCTCCTCGTCATTTCCTCCGATTGCGCGCACCTTCGTTTTCCTCCGCATCGCGATCCAGACGACCCGAAATCCTCCGACCCCCACGAATCCTTCCGCCAATGGCCCCCTCCACCTAGCCTTGGGGTAGATCTAAGTGCACGAGGGCGTAACTGGCATCCTTCGAGGAGGCCGGGATCTTGCACGCCGGCAGGTGGCGAATCCCTGCGGCCAGAGAGGTGACCCCGGACCCGCGCGAGGGAGAGTTCATCTGCTTCACCAGCCACCTAGAGCGCGGGCTGGGATTCCCAACATCTCTTTTCTTCCGGCGCTTCTGTGCCTTCTACGGGTTCCAACCGTCGGACCTGGGCCCGCACAGCATCGAGCAGCTCGCCATTTTAGTGGCGTTCTGCGATTGCTACCTGGGCTGCAGGCCCTACTTCCCCCTGTGGCAAGATCTTTTCCACGGGCGGATCAGTCGCAAGGAAGCGGGCGGCCCGATGCTCGCCGCAGGCGGCCTGACGTTTTAGCTGAAATCGAAGGCTTCCTTCTTCGATCTGATGCTACCCGCCAAGGCAGCGAGCCAATGGAAGAATTCTTGGTTCTATGTCACCGAGGCGACTCCAGACGGCGAGGTGGCGATCCCAAGATACTCCGCCGACCGGCCTGAACCACGCCGACTTCAAGTCGGCAAACTTCCCACAGACCAGCGGATGGTCATGGACGAAATGCTCCAAACCATTCGCGGCCTGAAGAAAAGAGGTCTCCTGCCCATCAACTTGTACAACTCCTGGCTCGGGCGGCGACTCGTCCCCCTGGCCCGCCGCGACCACTACATGTATGAGTACGCGGGCCGGGAGGACTCGACGAAGTCCTTCCTCGACGAGTGGCAACTCGAGGATTACCTCCTGGCGCTGAAGAAGATCACCCAGGCGACGTACCTCGATGCGAAGGCCGGGGTCGCCCCCTACACCGCGAAGCATCCAGCCCCAACGGTAAGTCAACCTTTCGTCATTCGCAGTCGCAGTTAAATGCAGTCGCGATCGTACTTATGTTGTTTATGCTTATTGCAGCTATTTCAAGTTGTGGAAGGGTGGCTTCCGCCCGCGGACGACGAGAATTCGAGCTCGTCCGTCCAGGAGGTGGGCGAATCGCCTCCAGCGAGGGAAGGCGTCGAAAGTGACGGGAGCGGCGACGATGACGAATCCGAGGAAGAGGTCGCCCCGCTGGTCCGGAAAACGCGTGGACAGCGGCAGCATGAGCTCGAAGCGGGCAAAAGCCTCGAGCGTCATGACGATGACGACGATGAGCTCCCCGAGCACACCTCGCGTCATGAGGCCACTCCATCGAAGAAGAAGAATAAGAAGGAGGTGAAGGCCCCTCCAAAGAAGAAGGCGAAGCCAGCGAAACAGGCGTCTCCGCCTCATTCGCCGAGCAGCTCCGACGCCACCAGCCTGGCTGGGGGTGAGGCCCCACAGATGGCGACGGTGCCGGGTATCACCGCCGTCTTGAATGAGGTGCCTCTAGCCTCGATGCCTCCGCCGTTCGCCCCAGTCTCCGGGTCGGGGGCCGCTCCGGTCGCGGTAGCTTTGCCGCCCAAGGATGCTCCTGCCGAAAATGTTTCGGAAGCTCCGGCCGCAGCCTCGACAACGAAGAAACCGTCCGTGTCTTGGGCATGCGGCGTCCTGGAGATGGGCCTCAGTCACCGAATGGGCCCCGAACTGGAGAAGCCGGCCGGCATCCACACGGGGCTACGCTTCATTCCAGTCGCCAAGTGAGTTTTGCTCACCTACTTTTGTCTTTCATTGTACTCGGATTATCTTGCTCACGCGATCAATTTGTAGTACCGGAGCGAATAAGATAGGCCATCCGACCATGGCCAAGGTGCCACCCGTCGTCATCGAGGAGGATCCCTCCCGGAAAAATAAGGCGGACGAGGTCTTCGTCCCCGCAGATAGCGCCAAGAAGGCCAAGGGCGACGAAGTCGTCACGGTGTCTGACGACACGGCGATCGCGCCGAGTGAACCCGTAGAGGAGGCGGCCTTGCCCACCAAGGAGGGTGCTCCCTCGCCTGGGGCAGCCGAGCCGGCCTCCTTTGGTGTCGGTGCCTCCATCGCAACGTTCCCGCGCTTCATGGCCAAAGCGGCTACAGCGAGTGGTACCTCGCCCTCGAGCCATGCGCTTGGGGTCGCCGATACGGAGGTCGAGCAGCGTCGCGGGCACACGCCGGCCCTTCTCGCGTCCGTGGATGCGATACAACTTCATGGCATGCTTGGTGCAGCCATCCAGGTATGTCCATTCGCCGAGGATCAGGCCGGTGCGTTGCAGCGGTCTGATTCTTTTAATGTCTTGTTTTTATTTATCGCTTCCAGTCCCCGAGTGCTCACTCGTTGAATTTCAGCGGGTGGACACTTAGGATTTTTTGATTGCCAGTCCCCGAGTGCGCACTCGCTGAATTTCAGCGGGTGGGCACTTAGGATTTTTTGATTGCCAGTCCCTGAGTGCGCAGTCGCTGAATTTCAGCGGGTGGGCACTTAGGATTTTTTGATTGCCAGTCCTCGAGTGCGCACTCGCTGAATTTCAGCGGGTGGGCACTTTGAATTCCGGCTTTGTTAACTGTTTGAATTGTGTGCAGGGTTTGCAACGTGAGTCAGCTGGCCAAACTTCTTGCGACGCGGAGAAGGAACTGGCCACCGTCCAAGAGGCGAACAAGGGGCTTCAGGCAATTTCCGTGGAGGCAGAGGAGGCCCGCCAGGTACTTGTCCTAGCGAGTGAATTGGCAGCAGCTCAATCGGTGTTGAGCTCGGCTGAGAAGCAGATCGCCGACCTCGAGCGCGAGCTGAGGGAGGCGAAAGAGGAAGCGAGTTCGGCGGATGGTCGAGCCAAGGCCGCTGTTACAGCCGCCGCGGAAGAACGTAAGGTTTCTGACACCCTTGTTGCTGGGCTTCAGGATGATTACACTTCTCTTTAGAGCTTCATCACGGATCTCTCCCGTCCCTTGATTGGTGAGTGTGTCTGCTCCTGCCTGTTGCATGTGCCTTTTGTAATATCCGATGTACTCACTGTTATCTTCTATCCGCAGGTCGTATCCTTGATAGCGCGGGAGAGGCGAGCTCGTTCGACGCGCGATAATGTGTGGCCACGCTCGTCGACTCGGCGACGTTGTCGGCGACGTGCATCCGGGCCTACCTCCAGGAGATGTCGCCCACGGAAGTATTTGCCAGCGACCTCGTCGAGGTGTGGCGGTACTTGGAGAAGGCGTCGTCGATCGTTGAGTTTATGACGTGATCGGCATTCCAACGTGGAGCAGCAACGGCGCTTAGCCTTGGGCTCGCTCACTTCCCGGAGGACTTCGACCTGGACGACGTGACGAGTGGCTACCCGTCGTCGACTGGCTCGGTGGAGATCTCTGAGGTGCTCAAGTTGACGGACCGTGCCGCGGTGTACTCCGAGCGCGTCTGGGCGATGGGCGACCTCCTTCCTTACCAGGAGATGGTCGTCGCACCTAACGACCCCGAGCCGCAGAACCGGGACTTCAAGATCGAGAAACCCTTCTGTGCGGCGATGGCGGGTGAGCTGACGACGTACCCGTCAAACCCGTACACGCCCTTCATTCGCAATCGCAAGGGTGTTGGTGAGTCGACGTCGAAGCCTACGGAGTAGAATTGTTTTCCCTGGGGCGTTAGTAGTAGTTCTGCCGTTGGGCATACTTTGTATTTTGTGATGATTGCAACATGCTATTAATGAGATATCGTGTTGTTTTGTGAATTGTCGTGTGTTTTTCGATTGGGGGTTGAACGAGTCCCCAAGCGCGTCCGCCCTTTTTATGGGGTTTTACCTCGTTTGTTGTGTGTTTGCGGTTTTTGAATGTTTTGTTATTGTGGTCGACTCGCCCGGACTCGGAGATCCAGTCGCAAGGCGAATCCCTTGAGTGCTCTGTACTTCACCATTTTCCCTTGCGCGAATGAGGTCGGGTGGCTGAGTCCCCGAGCGTGGTACTTGGTTGTTCTAGGCGCGACTCGAGGGTGGGTGAGGACTTGGCGCGTTAGTTTGAGGGCATCACTCCTGCCTGGCCCGTTGGGTCAGTCGCATGGCGAGTCCTAGGCATGCTCTCATACTTGGCGTTTTCCTAACGCTCGCTGAACTGTCGTCGATCCCGAGCGTGGTATTTGGCCGTTCGAGTCGCTATGTCGAGGATGCGGAGGATCATGGTCGCTGTGAGAAGCGAAGGCAGTTGTCTTGGCTCGTAGATCCATTCGGGCTAGGCGACTCCGATGGGGCTCCGGGTAGGCGTTTTTCGTGGACGTTGCAAGACCTGAGGTGACCCAGTGCCCTTGTAACGCACTACTTGGCCGTGCCGATCGCTGTACCAAAGGTTGACTTCTGCAGTTAGCTTGACGCTGTTATTACGAGTGCGAGTGGCACAAGACATGGAGAGTAGGCGCAATTTGTTGTAACCAATTCTTTTTTATTTCATAGCGACTGGAGGGTACATATGTGGGGTTCTAGGAGTAGAACTTCCGTAGGAGGTTTACATTCCACGGTCGCTTGACGTCGAGTTTGCCGTCCCCGCGGACGTCGATGAGGTAGTAGGCGTCGTTGCCGAGTACGCGCCCGATGGCGAATGGTCCCTCCCACGGATGGGAAAGCTTGTGCATGCCCTTCTTGTCCTGGATGAGGCGCAGCACCAGGTCGCCTTCTTGGAAGGTGCGGGTTTTCACCCGCCGGCTGTGATAGTGGCGGAGTCCTTGCTGGTAGATGGCGGTGCGTGATCGAGCGAGGTCACGTGCCTCGTCGAGTTGATCGACTCCATCCTGACGGGCGAGTTCGTTCGCAGCCTCCGTGTAGTGGACGACCCGTGGCGAGTCGTGCTCGAGGTCGGTGGGCATGACTGCCTCGGCGCCGTACACCATGAAGAAGGGGGTGAACCCTGTCGACCTGTTGACCGAGGTGCGGATTCCCCAGATGATGGAGGGTAGCTCCTCGACCCAGCACCCGGCGGTGCACTCAAGTGGTACTTGGAGCCGCGGCTTTAGGCCATGGAGGATGCTCTAGTTGGCCCGTTCCGCCTGGCCGTTGGATTCTGGGTGGGCGACTGACGCGAGGTCTTGCCGGATGTGGTGTTCCTCGTAGAACTCGACCATGGCTCCTTTGGCGAAGTTAGTGCCGTTGTCCGTGATGATGCTGTTTGGGAACCCGTAGCGATATATGAGCTCGCGTAGGAATTTAGTGGCGGTCTTCCCGTCATATTTCCGGACTGGTTTGGCCTCTACCCACTTTGTGAATTTTTTGACCTCGACCAGGAGGTGGGTGTAGCCAGAGGGAGCCTTTTTGAAGGGGCCTACCATGTCCATACCCCACAAGGCGAATGGCCAGGTGATGGGGATTGTCTTGAGCGCTGAGCTCGGCACGTGCGTCTGGTTGGCGTGCCGGCGGCGCACGCTGGACAATGTCGGCAGCATCGGCGTGTGCGGTGGGCGATGAAGCCATGCCGCATAGCCTTGGCGACGAGAGCGGCGCGGCGTGGTGGCGCGATCGCGGAGTGGATGTCGTGGAGGATCTTGCGTCCTTCGGCGGGTTGGACGCAGCGTTGGAACACGCCGGTGACGCTGCGTTTGTGGAGCTCACCGTTGATGATGGTGAAGGATTTGCATCGGTGTGCGATCATCCGGGCGTCCGTCTCGTCTGCCGGCAAGGTGCCAGCCTCCAGGTAGGCGACGTAGGGATTGGTCCAGTCGTCTGGCTCGGTGACGAGTGCGACCAGGGCTGCCTCTGGCTACAGCGGGACTCCGATGTCGATCTCCCTTGGAGAGGCGATGGCAGTGATCGTGTTGAGGAAGACGCCGGCGGGTGGTGCGAGTCGAGCCGACCCAATGCGAGAGAGTGCGTCAGCCTCCTCATTCTTCCGCCTGTCAATCCACTCGACGGAGTAGCCTGCGAAGTGTCCACCTAGCTTCTCCACTGCTTGGCGGTATGCCGCCATGGTGGGAGAGACGGCGTCGCAGGTGCCAGCGACTTGCCCAGCGACGAGGTCGGAGTCTCCGTAGCAGCGTAGGCGGTTGACGTTCATCTCCTTGGCAGCTCGCATGCCGTGGAGTAGTGCCTCGTACTCGGCCATGTTGTTGGTGAAGGGGGTGAAGTCGAGGCAGAGGACGTAGCGGAGCTTGTCGCCCTTCGGTGAAGTCAGCACGATCCCTGCTCCTGCGCCGTCCGCGTTCTTGGAGCCTTCGAAGTGCAGGCTCCAGTAGTGGAGGTATGGCAGCTTTTCTGGCTGCTCGGGCTCTTCCCAGTCGGCGATGAAGTCCGCTAGAGCCTGCGACTTTGATCGCTTTTCGTGGCTCGTATTTGATGTTGTGGACGCCGATCTCAACGACCCACTTAGCGACTCGCCCGGTCACTTCGCAGTTGCGGATGGTGTCCTGCAACGGTGCTGAGGAGACGACCGTGATTGGGTGCTCCTGGAAGTAGTGCGGCAGGCGCCGTTGTGCTCTAAAGACCGCGTATACCAGTTTCTGGTACTGCGGGTATCGCCGGCGCGACTCAGTGAGGACCTCGCTGATGTAGTACACCGGTCACTGTACTGGGCGCTCCTTTTCTTCCTCCGGCCGTTCGACGACCATGACGGCGCTGACGACGCGCTCGGAAGCCGCGACGTAGACCAGCATGGGTTCTTTGTCAGCGGGGACGGCGAGGGTGCGGCGAGTAGCACCTTCTTGAGGTCGCGGAGCGCGTCGTCTGCCTCCTTGTCCCACTGGAAGGTGGGGTTCTTGCGCATCAGGCGGAATAGGGGCATCGCCTTTTCGCCCAGGCAGGGGATGAAGCGACTGAGAGCCGCTACTCGCCCGGCCAGCTTCTGGACATCGCGCAGGCACTCGGGTTTGACGAGTCGGGCGATCGTGTCGATCTTGGTGGGTTTCACCTCGATCCCGCGCTTGGAGACGACGTACCCCAGTAGTTGTCCTGCTGGTACACCGAAGGTGCATTTGCCTGGGTTAAGCTTTATCTTGTATTTCCGCAAGTTGGCGAATGTTTCCGCCAGGTCGGCGAGTAGATCACCCTGGCGGGCGGATTTTACGACCACGTCTTCGATGTAGACGTGGATGTTGCGGCCAATTTGGCTCACGAGGCACTCTTGCATGCACCGCTGGTAGGTCGCCCCGGCGTTCTTGAGGCCGAAGTTCATGGCGGTGTAGCAGAAGGCTCCGAATGGTGTGATGAACGCCGTCTTCTCCTCGTCCTCGACAGCCATTTTGATCTGGGTGTATCCAGAGTAGGCGTCGAGGAAACATAGCGACTCCGAGCCTGCGGTGGAGTCGATTATTTGGTCGATCCGCGGGAGGACGAACTGCTCCTTCGGGCAAGCGCTATTCAAGTTTGTGTAGTCGATACACATCCTCTAGGTCCCGTTCTTCTTCTCGACCAAGACTGGGTTTGCCAGCCACTTGGAGTATTTAATTGGCCGGATGAAGCCTGCAGCGAGTAGACGGTGCACCTCCTCGGCGATAGCTCGGCGGCGCTCTTCATTGAAGGCCGCAGCGACTGCTTGACAGGTCGCACTTTGGGGTCGGCGTTTAGTTTGTGCTTAGTGAACTCCCTAGGAACACCAGGCATGTCAGAGGGCTTCCATGCGAAGATGTCCCTATTCTCACGGAGGAACTCGATGAGCGCGCCTTCCTAGGCTAGGCTCATGCCCGTCCCGATCGTCACCGTCTGGATGGAGTCGCCTGGGACCAGTTCGATGGTGCGGGTGTGCGTCGTTGCCTCGAAGGCTGAGGTGTTTGCGCCCTTCGAATTGGGCTTCTTGAGTATGGTGGGGTCGTCGTTGTTGACCCCGCTCGCGTACTTGGCGAGCTCGTCGGCGTGGTTGGCCTCTGCCGCGATGACGGCGTCGGCGAGCTCGGCTCCTTTGGCCTCGCACTCGGCGGCCATGTCGTGGTCGCCTTTGATGGTGATGACGCCGCACGGCCTAGGGAGCTTCATCGCGTTGTACGCGTAGTGCGGCGCTGCCATGAACTTGGCGAACGCCTGGCGCCCCAGGACGCAGTGGTAGGGGCTATCGAGGGGTACTAGCTCGAAGACAATCCGCTCGGTGCGGAAGTTTGCTGGTGTGCCGAAGGTGACTGGCAGCGTGACCTTGCCGATCGGGTACGCCTTCCGACCGGGGACGATGCCGCGGAACGTGGTGTGGGTCGTCTCGATCATCGACTGCGGGAGCCGCAGCTGCCTGAAGGTGTCCAGGTAAAGGATGTTGATGGAGCTGCCGCCGTCCATCAATGTCTTGGGGAGCCAGTAGTCGCCCACCTTAGGCTTGACCACCAGGGCGACTCGGCCTGGGTACTCGATGCGTGGCGAGTGGTCCTAGCGGCTCCAGGTGATGGGCTGCTCCGACTAGTTGAGGAACTGGGGAACGTCCACCTGGGCCACCGCGTTGACGGCGACGGCGCGGGTGATGACCTTCTTCTCGCGCTTCATGTTGAAGCCTATGAAGGTATGGAGCGAGCCGGCCACGTTGCCGAATTTTCCGCCGTTTGGCGGGTTGTTGTCGGGGTCCTCCCGTGCTCGTCGTGCCTTCTCGATCTCCCTGAGAGTGTGGCAGTCGACGGTCGTGTGTGTAGCGGGCTTCCCTTCCCTGCTGTGAAACGCACAAGGTTGGTTAAGGAGGGCCGCGGGGTCGAACCTTGGTTTCGCCTTGTAATTTCCGCCATCGCGGCGGAAGCTCTTGGGCTCGCGCTGCGCGTGCCCGGCATTAGCGACGAAGTCGACTCGCCCGTCATTGGGGCGCTTGCCGGTGAGGTGAGTGTTGCTGTAGCGTAGGTCGGACCGTCGTCCGTTGTCGTTGCCGCTCGTGCAGCGTTGGCCTCCCGACTCGTCGTCGGTTTCCTGGTTTGGATCTTCCTCCGCGTACCGTTTGGCGATCTCGAGGAGATCTGGTATGTTGTCGAGTGTGCGAGAATGTCGCTTGAGCTTGGCGACCAAGGGCTCGTAGCGGCATGAGGTCTTGAAGCAATGGATCGCGGTGTCCGGGTGGATGCCGACCGCGTTGTACCATAGTTCTTGCCACCGCTGGACCCGATTCTTGGTCGACTCATGGGTCACTTTGACATCGCTCTAGGTCCTCGATGGTGGTGGCCCGGGTGTAAGAGCCCTCGAAGTGCCTGACGAAGGCGTCGCGCATCTCCTCCCAGGAGTCCATGCTATCCTGGGGGAGGGTGTTGATCCACTGCCTGCACGTCCCCTCCATCATCAAGGGGAGGTAACGGGCGGCTAGCAGGTCGGTGTGGCCCGCGATCCCCATCGCCATGTGGTATGTATCGACCCACACGGAGGGGTCGTACGAAGGGTCGTACTTTTCTATCTCCTTCGACGCCTTAAAGTTCGTCGGGTATTTCTCGCCTCAGATCATTGGTCCGAAGCACCTGGGCCCGAGTCGACTTAGCGACCCCATCGGCTCGCCGTCGCGGCGATTGGATAGGGTGTGTTGCAGGTCGTCGGGCTGGCGTGCGCGCCAGCTTTGGTTGTTGATGATGTGGGTGCGGGCGTCGATGGGTTGACCGTTGGCGGCGACGAAGTTGGTCGTTGGCCTGGGGTCATTGGTGGAGAGTGCCGCGTTCGCGGCTCGGTGTTGGAGCTGCAGTGGCTCTGGTGGCGGTCAGTTGAGGGTGTTTGCCGCCATTGGGCGGCCGCTTGAGGCCGCTCTGCTTCCCGAAGAATGCGAGTACACTCGACCCTGCGAGTCGGACCCTGCGTTTTGCTGCTCGACGGCCTTTGCGAGCAGGGCCCTGACATACTGGATCTGTAGGGCACCGTCGCCGGTGGCCGTGATGTTGTCAGCTGCTGCTCGGACCGCCACGAGGTTGTCCATCGGGGTGGAGAACAATGGGAGGCCGTTCGCGTCTCGCTCCCGTGAGGAGACTACTATCCGCGGCTGATCCCTGGGGGGTGTGCGGTTGGGTGGAGGTGGGGCGCCCATTGCCGTCGACCCTGGTGGGGGCCGGGCGCTTCCTCCTGGCGGCGCGTTCTCGCAGATCGCGCGCTCGGCCACGCGGGCCGGGTCGTTCTCGTCGTCGAAGTTCAGGGCGCGACCCTGGACGGTGGGGTTCAGGCGCGACCTGATTCGCTGCTGGTGGTAACGCGACAGCTCCTGTGCTGTCACCTGCTCGAGGCGAAATTTTTCGCGCTCGGCTTGCTCCTTGCGGACTGCCTCCGCCAGCTTTAGGCGGAGTTCCTCGACCTCCGTTGCCGTGGTGTTAGGAGGGATCGGGGTGGAGAAGGGATCCTCTGGCGATCGGTGCCGGTCGCCATGTAGGTCGCGGCGTCGTGACCGGTCCCGTCGCGTAGGTCAGCGGAATTTTCCGACCTAGAGTCGAAGTCGAAGATCCCAAGGATGGAGGGATCCTCGAAGTCTCCCATGTTGGAGACCTGGGTGATGGAGCCCGCGGGTGAAGCCGCGGTGATGGATCCGGCGAGTGACGCCGGGGTCGCCGAGTCGGCGTCGTCGTTGAGGGCCGCGTCTTCCGCGGCCGCGGAGTTTTCGGCCACGTTGATGTGGGCTGAGTTGTACTCGGAGGCGAGGCGATGGATCGTGCGGACCTGGCTCTCGGAGAGTCGATCGCGTGGCGGCGACTCGCAGATGCGAGCCGAATCCTCCGAGACGATGACGTCGGTGAGGCCGACGAAGAGGCTGATCGTGCCGACCGGCAGGATCATGCTGTGCGTGACGAGTCGCGCCGCCGGGACGTAGCTGCTCGGCAAGATCTGGAGCATCTCGCCGATCGCTATCGTGCGGCCGGTGGCGACCGTCTCGTTGATGGGCAGATTAGATCTCGCCGCAGAACACCGGGCAGACCGGCCAGGCCCCACGGTGGGCGCCACTGTCGTGGGAATGGTCACGGCAGATGCTGCAATCGGCAGTGAGTAGTAGAACGAGGGGCAAGGGCGGCCAGCCATCTGCGGTGCGAGATGAGGGCGGAGACACAGGGTTTTACCAGGTTGACCCCGGAGGGTAAAGACCTACTCCTGCTAGATTGTATTATGATGGTAGTACAATGGGCGAACTCGGAGGCTAGGCGGCGAGTCGCTTGGGTGTATGATGGAACGTATCTCTACACGCCCTGTAGGGAGGTTTATATAGACTTACCTCCCCTAGGGTTTATATATATCAACCGAATCAGTTAAGGCTTCGGTACTCGTTTAACCTAATCCGACTGGGCCTATCTACTCGACTGGGCCTTCTGCTTCCAGTCGCTTGGATCCACAACGAGCCTTGATCTAGTAGCCTCTTGCAGGCCCAATCGCCAGTTCCTGGGCCAGTCGGAAACGTCCTGCCGGGTATACCCCGGTAGGCATATCCCCATCAATTATTTATTCCATATATTCATTTCATCAATGAGTTACAAAATAGTAATATATTAAGACAATAAAGAATTCTTACAATAGTGAAATTACAAAAGGAGGAATATTTAAATATTGAGAATTATTACAATATTCCTTACAAAAGAATAAAATAAACATTACAAGGTTTGCATCTGTTTAAAGGAAATCTACACTAATCTTGAATCTTCAAATCCTGTACCTTCAAAACAAAGAACAAACTAAAAGAAAAATAAAGTTTAAGTTATTAATTTTTACTCTTAGTAGAGAACAGTGAGATGCACTGTTCCATTTTACATCATTGAGTAAATCTTTAGGGGTAAGTTTCACCAATATGAAAGAATTAAATCTTTCATAATAAATAAGCCACAAGGCAAATGATTCCAATCAGTAAGAGGGGCAAGTTTCACTAGGAAGATAAATGGTAACCAGATAAAAAGGTAGAACATTTCCCTGAGCATATCCACAAGAGTGTAGGAGGCACACAAGCAGCTCACACAACTAAATGCATGGATGTGCTGTCAACACAGCCACAACTGCCTACACAAGCAAAAGATCTCAACACAGCCGTGGGAAAGCACAAGTGCACCATTTCTTTTCTCATACCACATCAGAACTAGCAGATTAGCCATAGCCAAGCCAATCCAACCAGCCAAACCAAAGCACCACCAAAGATCAACAAAACATCACCAGATGGTCACATAAGGAGGGGGAAGAATCAGGTGGACAACAAGGCCAAGCCATAGGAGCTAGGAGGAGGCTAGATCAAGGCCAGACAAATGAACTCAGGGAAACAAGAACAACATCAGAGGTGAAGGACATGATCCAATCAGCAACATCAACATCACCACCAAACACAATAATCATCAGTTTTGTGGTGAGTATCATAAAACCATCACATGATCTATTCATATTATATAGAAAGAAGCATGTGTTGTTTTATGAAACAATCTCTCAATAATCACCCTGGTGAGGTGAATCTATCCTAGAGATTTTGAGTATAAAGATCAGAAATCAAACCTAGCCAAAAACACCAATTTCTCAGACTAGCCTCATAGAGTTTGGTGTTAACACATGCAACTTAAATAATCCATCACTTGTTCTTACCAGATCGGGGCACATATCCTAGAGGGAGTAGCACCTCTGATCTTATAAGCTACAAACAAACCATTTACTTAACCAACTAGGACCATTCTAAGGTTTCATAAGCACTGATCTTATCACTAAGATAACAAAATAGTCCAATCTTCACAAATCCACTATCAAATCATTTCCCTCAGACCAGACTCAGAGATCATATCATATTTATCTATTCATTTTCAAAGAATCTTTTGAATCTATTGAATAAAATTCAGACTAAGCATAAACAGGCAAGCCAACCAACACTAAGACAGTGAATCATCACTAACAGGGTTATTGTCAGTATCAAGATACTGCCAACAGATGAACACACTAAGCCACCATAGTATCAACCAGAGGCAATACTATGAAACCCTAGCATCTGATCCAGTATTAGCCTCAGACCAACAACATCACCACATAATCAAAGGATGACCACAAGAACTGAAGTGTAGAGCACACAAATTCTCACTAAGCATCATGACCAGACCATTGGATCATCTTACAAGCACCAAAGATGAACCCTAGTAGAAATACAAGCACAAAACTAAGATTGGCCACTAGATACACACAGAGGGACTCGAGGTAACAAGATGAACAAGAATCGATAGAGGCACAACTCACCCGGGGTCCTCGCTGAGGAATTGAAGAGGAAGTAGAAGGGCCAACGTGCTCGTGGCGACACGGGGAGCACCCAGAGGGCACTGCAACCCGCACCCTCCATGGCGGCGGCCATAGCAGCACAACAACACCTCACACCACCACAGGAGGGTCAACGGCGGCAGTAGCAGCACCATCCCCAAACCCTAGGGTTCGGGAACGGAGCTAGCATGGCCATAGGAGAGCTCCAAAGTCAAATAGAGGCAGAGGAGATGAACCAGCATAGTCGATAACCTCGCCCTGCACCACGGCAGTGGCCATGGAGGGCCACGGTGGTGAGCATCGCTCGGCGGCGGCGCCAGCACCCCATGGGGTCGAGGGAGAGAGGAGATGAGGACGAGAGAGGGAGACAGAGGGAGTGGGCTGAGAGGGCCAGGACCCTTTCGGTGAGCCTTGTGGTCATGGACACTTGGGCCAAAACAGCCCAATAAGCCCAACAGAGCCAGCCCAAAAACTTAAAAGAAGTTTTAATAATTAAGAAAAGACCAAAATACCCCTAAGCTTAAATAAATTCTAGAAAATAAAATAAAATCTCAAAATTATAAATAAAATATTTTTGGATTCATAATAATCCAATCTATCTAAATAAATTAAGAAATAAATTTTTATGCATATAATTTTTTATCAAATTTTTTATAATATATGTATTTCTTATGGAATTTTATAAAATTAAAGAAAGAAGATAAAAATAAATAAAAATCACATTTATTATCTATTAATATTTTAGTATTTTAGGAAAATACTAATTAAATGTTTAGTATCATCAAAAGAAATTATTTTATTTAAATGATAATCCTTAAAAGAATTATTAAATAAAATAAAATAAAATATAATATAATATTCAATAAATATTAATAATTAATATTTATAAATCCTTTACTACTTAAAGGAATTTCTGTAACTAAAATAATGGGTAGAACACACAAAATAAATAATGTATTACATTACTTTGCATAATCATTTTGCCTCTTTAAATATTGTCCTTACCGGGCAATAATGATGTTTTGTAGACATAGAAGCTCAAGGTCCAGTGCAAGCATCCGACTTCACTACCTTGCAATCACAAGGCAAGTTCCTCAGTTTCCCATGTCCTTTGAAGAGTTTTTATCAAAGTATTTGCAAATTGTGTGTTATCATCTATGTTCCAGAGAAAGAAAATATTATTTTCTCAAACAAATAAATCTTTGGTATCATCCTAAGTGATTATATAATGGAGAAATAGAACTTAGGTTTGTATTTGCAACAATGATGATCAATTAGGGACTTAATAACCCATGACATCAATGATTCTAGCCCCGTATATCACACGTTAACCATGAGATTTGGAATGGGACAAAGAAGTCAGCTGTATCTTCTTCCTCTCGCTTGTAGCCGGATGTGCAGGTCGTGGCTATTATCACTCGTAGCATGCATATTAATTGGTAATTCATAGAGGATATGCAACATATGGGTGGGAACCCTCATCGTCCCACGATAGTTCTGGCATCTAATGGTCTGTATAAACCATTGTCGTAATTTAATGGGTGGGCATGGTGTACACCAAGGAGGCATGCGAGGTCGCGAAGGGGTCAGTGATTGGCTTGGATCACCTACTGGGCCCCACATCATGGAATTGTGGACGGGAAAGTATGCCCTGTTGTGCAACAAGGAGTTGATCTTTCATGGGTAAAGTAACGCACCTCTGCAGAGTGTAAGAATTGTAACTTGTTACTCCCTGTTCCGGGAAGGAGCTACGGACGCGGCAGGAAAGGAACTCCATGAAAGTTCTGGTCAACCTGTGAAGGCTGATGGTCATAGATTTTCATAATAAAATCAATCTTTGAAGAAAGATTTACAAAAATTGCATAGTGCCAAGGACTTATAGTCCAAGGTGGTAGATAGAGCATCAAAATTCCCACCTTGCATATAATGAACCTGCTGGGTAACGCTGTTACTCACCCTTTCCTTTGATCCCTTGCTTAGACTCTGAAGATCCCGAAGATACTCCTATGTATGCAGTAGAATGCCAAGAAGATGTGTTCTACGAGGAGCCTGACCTGTCAGGAGGTGTTGAAGGAGTGGCTTACGAAATCCTCTATGGAGTAGATGGCAACGAGTCAACCTAGTTGCTCTAGTTTATAGTAACCAACGGAGCCGAGCAGCATGAACCATATAGAATAAGTTGTTGAGCTCAACTCTTAGTTGGGGTTGTTACTTTTAAATTCCGCTAAAAAACTTTATATTTTGGTTTGTAAGTTGAATCTTCTCGAAGTCTTGAACTTCTGGTATTTTAATAATAATAATGTGTGTATTTTTGTAATATGGACCCGCAATGTTTTTGTTGTACCACTCTGAGGGATGTGATATTTACGGAAAGGTGTTATGTGGATGTCATGTCAACCACTATAGTGTAATACATATGCAGTGGTATGCTGGGTCACCGTAGTTGGTATAAGAGCAAATTGCTTTGACCTTAGGTTGGAAACGTAGTAAAGGGTATTAAATGTAGGAGTGTATAGCAACAATAAAGAATTCTCTAAAAAAATATAATGAGTATTCGAATGAGAATATTCCGTTATATGTTTTAGTGCGATAATTCTTTGTTATGATCCAATATATTATTCGTTACTAATAAAAATATTTTTGACATACAGAGTTATGGCACAAAAGTTTCAAAAACAGACTTTGGTAAGGAAAGAGGAGACTCTCGATGATTACCAAGGATCATTCGCGGACCAGCTTCGACAACTTTTAAAGATTTTTAGTTGTCCAACTAGAATTCCGATGAATACCATGACCTATTATGATGGTCGAATGTTATCTAAGTATCGTGTGAGTATTCAACTCCCAGAGGAGCTTGGATTATATCACAATCTACCTATAGATGAAGGTAGGAGTCACTTGGCAGCATATCATGTTGTTGTTCTGGAGGCGATAGCCAATATCAGGGAGCATAAAGCCAAGGAGTTAGTAGGTAGCACATTTTCTGTGATTCCTCATGATTCTATAGACTTGGAGCCTGTACCGGATCATCTTACTTTGGTTAAGAAGCATCTTAAGTTAGCTTCCAAGTTTATGGATCGATATCGAATACTTGTTTCATCTTTTTATAAGACACATAAAGTTATTGTTGAAGATAAAAATGACATGTTAGAGGATCTAACTGATCCGAAAAGAAGGAAGCAGTTAGCATTCCAGTTGGAGAAGGAAGAAAGTAGTAGTACAAAACCAATCTTTAAGGATATACCGATAGATCCTGAATCTTTTACACCATATCCTTATTCACCGAAGCCTGAACCTATATATGATCCTACTTTAGATATGAGGTATGTAGTACCACAGGGTTCAGAGGAAGGTTCTGATTCAGAACTTCCTATTGAGAATTCTGATGGTTGGAGAATGGGATCATTTGAAGGATCCCAAGAAAACCAGATGTCCATAGATGGTTGTGACAGAAATGTTGGACAATCCAGTTGGATGGGTGCAAGAATTAATCCTAGTAATAGTAGTAGAAATACCATATTTATGGATGATCAGGATGAAGAAGAAGATCCTGAGGAGAGAGTGTTTGAATCATCAACATCTTCTCAAAACCCATAGAATATACATTATTCGGTGTTTAACTATCTTACCCAACAGAGCACCTGGGGAGCAGCAGAATCTACGTATTCTGTTGACAACTCAAGGTATGAAACTTAGGAGATGCAGTGGGTGATAATGTTGAACATGTTTCTGAAGAATTTTTAGCTGAGCTGGAGGGAGTCAATGCGCTCAGATTGAGTAATGACTCAAGTCCTGATACTTCAGATACTGAGTATATTCCTTCTTGAAGGCCATTTGTACCAAAAACTGTGTGACGAACATTACGTCATCACGGTTGGAAATCAGGCATGTATGATGAGCGTAGTAGTTACTAGAAGAAGGTGTCTTATTAGAAAGTATCGGGTACCACGTATTGTAATCCGAGAAAATGATGTAGCTAGATAAATAAGGTAGTGTTGTTAAGTTGTGATTGTACCTATATGTTACATGTTGTAATGACTTTGTATTATTAAGATGTTGTAGTGTATAATATGTGAAATGCATATTGGGATTTTATTTGGATTTTGATTTCCATTGTGTCACTAGTTCTGTGCGTAAAGTTGAGCTCAGAAAACATGTGCATGATGTAATTATGAGTAATCTCTTTACGTTTCAGGACTAGGGGGTCATGGAATTCGGGTGTGGAAAATGAATCAGAACAGCAATGCATGGAATGCTTAGCCAAGGAGAAGGAAGATGCCGATATGGCAAATCAGGGAACCTTATCACCACCACCAATGAGGCCATTAATGGAGCGGAACTTTATGCATTATATGCAAATGATGCAAGAAAACCAAAACAAGTTCATGGAAGAGCTGTTGGGACGAGCTGGGAATCAGAGAGCACCTGAAGGTGGAGGAGTGAGTCTTCCTGACTTCCAGAATTCACGACTGTTACCTTTTGCATCATCCCCTAAACCAATGGATGCAGAAGATTGGCTAGAAGATACAGAAAGGAAGCTGAAGACTGTAGGTTGTAATGATGAGGAAAAACTGAGGTATGCAACTCATCTTCTGACAGGACCTGTAGCATCATGGTGGGAAAATCAGTTAGCCATGGAACAACCAGGAAGAGAGTACACGTGGGTAGAGTTCAAGTAGAGGTTCCGTGAATATCATGTTCCGGAAAGTGTTATGGAGTTGAATAGGAGAGAATTTGAGGAGCTTCAGCAGGGATATACTAGGGTCATGAAGTATATTCGGGAGTTTAGCCAACTGTCTTGTTATGCTGAGGAAGAAGTCAATACTAAAGTAAAGAGGAAGAAACGTTTCCTGTGAGGGTTAAATCAATTTGTGAGGATGCAGTTAAGGTTGGATAATAGCAAACTTATCAGCAGTTGCTGGATGCAGCTATCACGTTCGAAGATGACTACAAGAATGTCCAAGAGGATAGGAGGAAGAGAGCCAAGAAGGAAATAAAGAGGATCCAGGCAAGTAAACCTAAATCCAATCTGGAGTCCAAACCTTGGAGAAAATCTACATCAACAATAACAATAACAAGGGAAATGGTGGAAATCACTCCAATCCCAGGAGGAATGTTATCTGTAACAATTGTGGAATTCCAGGCCATTTCCAGAGAGAATGCAAAAAACCAGTAGTTATCTATTACGGTTGTGGCCAGAAGGGTCATATCAAGCCTGACTCTCCGAGCAAACCACCAGGTGGTTGGCCTACCAAGGGTGGAGTACAAGCCAGTGGAGGGAATGGACAGCCCAATCAAGGAGGAAATAATGTCAAAAACAACAATGGCAAGAGGAACAGACCCATAGGGAAGCTGAACTGTGCAACCTTGGAGGAGGTGGACAACTCCGAGCATTCCATAATAGGTACGCTCAACATCCCTACCAATCCTGGAAAAGTTCTATTTGAGACTGGTGCAACTACTTCATTCATTTCTGAAGAATTCTGTGATAAATTCGGTATTAGAGGGCAACGTTAGAAAACCCTATGACCTTAGTTACGGCGGGGGAATTGTGATTGTACACCGCATTAAACAAGATCGGGTTATCTTGATCTGTGGTTGTACATACTTTGCGGACCTTTATGTGATTCCTTTGAAGGGAATTGCAGTAGTGCTGGGTATGGACTGGATGACTGAACATGGGGCTCAGATTAATTGTGAGGATAAAACTGTCTCAATCAAAACTCCAAGTGGAGCAAGGATGGTTTACCAAGCAGATAAGCATAGTCATATTGTGGTGGACCTTCAGTTGATCTCAATGAAGGAGGTCAAGTTGGAAGATATTCCTGTAGTAAATGAGTTTCAAGATGTTTTTCCAGCAGAGCTACCAGGAATGCCACCAGATCGGGAAATAGAGTTCACTATTGATCTAATTCCAGGTACATCACCAGTAGCTCAAGCACCATACAAGATGGGTCCAAAATAATTACAAGAACTCAAAGAGCAAATTTATGAGTTAGCCAGAAAAGGATTCATTCAGGAAAGTGTATCCCCACGGGGAACACCGGTGATCTTTGTGGATAAAAGGGATGGTGGAAGAAATATGTGTGGGGACTATATAAATCTGAACAATGTTACCATAAACAATAAGTATCCTTTACCAAGAATTCAAGATGTGTTTGATCAAGTGAAAGGAGCTGGAGTATTTTCAAAGATCGATCTAAGATCTGGATACCATCAAATAAAAATCAAACCAGAAGATGTTCCAAAGACAGCATTTGTCTAAGGTATGGATATCATGAGTATCTTGTCGTACCATTTGGTTTGACCAATGCGCCAGCAATATTCATGAACCTGATGAACAAAATCTTCATGCCATATTTGGACAAATTTTTCATAGTCTTCATTGATGATATTTTGATATATTCCAAGGATAAGGAAGAGCATGCTGATCATTTGAGAATAGCATTGCAGATCCTAAGAGAACATAAACTTTATGCTAAGTTCAGTAAATGTGAATTTTTGGTTAGATGAGGTAGAATTCCTCGGTCATGTGATCAGTAAAGATGGAATCGCTTTAAATCCATCCAAAGTTCAATCAGTATTAGAATGGACTACACCAACCTATGTGAAACAAATTCGTGGTTTCTTGGGAATGACTGGTTATTATCGAAGGTTCATTGAAGGTTTCTCCAAGATAGCTGGACCAATGACCAAATTGTTATGGAAGAATACACCATTCATCTAGGATGAAATGTGTGAAGGAAGTTTTCAGGAGTTAAAGACCAGATTAACTACCGCTCCAATCCTAGCAGTTCCAGAAACAGGGAAAGACTTTACAGTATACTGTGATGCATCTAAAGAAGGTTTGGGTTGTGTGTTAATTCAAGATCGGAAATTGATTGCTTATGGATCAAGACAACTGAAACCACATGAAGTCAATTATCCAACTCATGATTTGGAGTTAGCAGCAGTAGTCTTTGCTCTTAAAGGATGGAGGCATTTTCTTTATGGAGCCAGATGTGAGTATACACTGACCACAAGAGTCTCAAATATTTCTTCACCCAAAAGGAATTGAATATGAGACAAAAGCGTTGGTTGGAACTAATCAAAGATTATGATTTAACAATCAACTATACCCCGGGAAAATCAAATCTTGTAGCATATGCTTTAAGTCGTAAAAGTGCAGATATTCATCCTAGCAATCGGGAGCTACCAAAAGAGTTACAGATGGACTTGGAAAGATTTGAGATTCAATTTATTAGAACAAAGACTCTTGGAGGATTAGCTACTATGCAGGTAGTTGTAGAGCAGGATAGTGATCTTAAGCACGAAATTTTTAGACATCAAGCAGAAGATCCTTTCATTGCTAAAGAAATTCGGAGGATATCTCAAGGGCAAACATCATTTTTTCACCTAGGAGATTATGAGTCTTTATGGTTCCAAGATCGTCTTTGTGTTCCAGATGTGACTGAGATTCGTGAAGTAATTCTTCGAGAGGCACATGAGACACCATATTCCATTCATCCAGGAAGTACTAAGATGTACATGGACCTGAAAGAATTATTCTGGTGGAATAATATAAAAAGAGACATTGCAAAATATGTATCAGAATGCCATACTTGCCAAAGGGTGAAGGCTGAACATCAAATTCCAGCAGGACCATTGCAACCATTGGAAATTCCCGAATGGAAATGGGAGGAAATTGGTATGGATTTCATCACAGGATTGCCCATGAAACCTAAACGGAAGGATATGATATGGGTGATTGTTGATAGACTCACTAAAAGTGCACATTTTATTCCGGTAAATCAGAAGGATAATGCCAAGAAGTTAGTGTAAGTTTACATCAAGGAGATAGTAAGTAAGCATAGAGTGCCCATGAAGATCGTAACTGATAGGGGATCAGTGTTCACTTTGGCATTTTGGAAGCAACTACATGAAGCACTTGGTTCAAAGTTAGATTTTAGCACAGCTTATCATCTAGAGACAGGGGGTCAAATGGAAAGAACCAATCAAATACTAGAAGACATGCTAAGGGCTTGTGCATTAGATTTTGGAGGTTCGTGGGAAGATCATCTACCGTTGGCAGAATTTTCCTACAATAACAGCTATCAGAGTAGTCTGAAGGCAGCTCCATATCAAGTACTGTATGGAAGGAAATGTAGATCACCAATATGTTGGTATGAGCCTGGATGTAGCAAAGAATTTGCACCAGACTATATCAAAGAAAAACAAGATATCATTGACATAATCAAGGATAGATTGAAAATAACTCAAAGTAGGCAGAAAAGTTATGCTGATCAAAGTCGACGATCATGGCATAATGAAGTAGGAGACATGGTATATCTCAAAGTAAGTCCAATGAAAGGAGTTAAAAGGTTCGGAGTTAAAGTAAAATTGAGTCCAAGATATACAATACCATTCAAGATACTGAGTCAGAACAGGACCATAGCTTATTCTTTAGAGTTACTCTCAATATTGTCTCAAGTTCATAATGTTTTCCATGTGTCACAACTCTGGAAATGTCTTAAAGTTCCTGATGATGCAATCGCACATCAAGAGATAGAATTACAAGCAAACCTAACCTATGTTGAGACACCCTGTAAAATTTTGGAAGAAAACTGGAAAAGGATAGGGCAATCAAGTACTGCAAGGTATAGTGGGAACATCATCCCGAGAGAGAAGCCACATGGGAGAAAGAAGATGATTTAAGAAAAGCCTATCCTTAACTATTCAGGTACACTTCAACAAACTTTGGGACGAAGTTTAATTTAAGGGGGGAAGTCTGTAATATCCCATCATTTAGGAACTAACAAAGGGTAGATTTAGGAATTGGTGCATATGCATGCATTCATCTGCAAAATTGTGGGTAAATTTTTCGCC
The DNA here is from genome assembly GCA_030063025.1 of Avena longiglumis. Classification (NCBI taxonomy): domain Eukaryota; kingdom Viridiplantae; phylum Streptophyta; class Magnoliopsida; order Poales; family Poaceae; genus Avena; species Avena longiglumis. Next base: position 142,293,613 of record CP125978.1, on the reverse strand, counting down.
AAATAAAAACTTAAAGGGATCAAATTTCTTTCACTCTCTAGGTATAGGAATAGCTTTGGAGAGTGATCGTTATAAATTTTGACATGACCTTTATGAACCAATGTGTTTTGGGGAGAATTTGAATTAAAATTTGAAATGTGACTTCATATTTTTTTAAAACTTAGAATTAAGATTTAATAATAATATTTAAATCAAGAAACAATAAATAATAAACAGAAACTCTAAATAAGACTTGTCATCAAACAAATGATTATTTATTCCATATATTCATTTCATCAATAAGTTAGAAAACAGTAATATATTAAGACAATAAAGAATTCTTAGAATAGTGAAATTACAAAAGGAGGAATATTTACATATTTAGAATTATTACAATATTCCTTACAAAAGAATAAAATAAACATTACAAGGTTTACATCTGTCTAAAGGAAATCTACACTACTCTTGAATCTTCAAATCTTGTACCTGCAAAACAAAGAACAAACTAAAATAAAAAAAGGTTAAGTTATTAATTTTTACTCTCATTAGAGAACAGTGAGATGAGCATTGAGTAAATCTTTAGGGGCAAGTTTCACCAATATGAAAGAATTAAATCTTTCATAATAAATAAGCCACAAGTCAAATGATTCCAATAAGTAAGAGGGGCAAGTTTCATTAGCAGATAAATGGTAACCAGATAAAAAGGTAGAACATTTCCGTGAGCATATCCACAAGAGTGTAGAATGCACACAAGCAACTCACACAACTAAATGCATGGATGTGCTGTCAACACAGCCACAACTGCCTACACAAGCAAAAGATCTCAACACAGCCATGGGCAAGCACAAGTGCACCATTTCTTTGCTCCTACCACATCAAAACAAGAAGCTTAGCCATAGCCAAGCCAATCCAACCAGCCAAACCAAAGCACCACCAAAGATCAACCAAACATCACCAGATGGTGACATAAGGAGGGGGAAGAATCAGGTGGACACCAAGGCCAAGCCACATGAGCTAAGAGGAGGAGGGTAGATCAAGGACAAGCACATGAACTCAGGGAAACAATAACAGCATCAGAGGTGAAGGACATGATCCAATCAGCAACATCAACATCACCACCAAACACAACAATCATCAGTTTTGTGGTGAGTATCATAAAACCATCACATGATCTATTCATGTTATCTAGACATAACCATGTGTTGTTTTATGAAACAATCTCTCAATAATCACCGTGGTGAGGTGAATCTATCCTAGAGATTTTGAGTATAAAGATCAGAAATCAAACCTAGCCAAAAACACCAATTTCTCAGACCATCCTCATAGAGTTTGGTGTTAACACATGTAACTTAAATAATCCATCACTTGTTCTTACCAGATCAGGGCACATCTCCCAGAGGGAGTAGCACCTCTGATCTTATAAGCTACAAACAAACCATTTACTTAACCAACTAGGACCTAGATCCTAGAGCCTCATACCAGCATCATAGGCCTGATCAAACAATAAGCTTTCCAACTTATTTATTAGCATCTATCAGATTCCAGAAATGACCATAAGTAAAGTCAGCACCAAGATATACTTATGTACCATTCTAAGAAGGTTTCATAAGAACTTATCTTATTACTAAGACAACCAAATAGTCCAATCTTCACAAATCAACTATCAAATAATTTCCCTGAGACCAGACTCAGAGATCATATCATATTTATCTATTCATTTTGAAAGAATCATTTGATTCTATTGAATGAAATTCAGACTAAACATAAACAAGCAAGCCAACCAACACTAAGACAATGAATCATCACTGACAGGGTTATTATCAGTATCAAGATACTGACAACAGATGAACACACTAAGCCACCATAGTATCAACCAAAGGCAATACTATGAAACCCTAGCATCTGATCCAGTATTAGCCTCAGACCAACAACATCACCACATAATCAAAGGATGACCACAAGCACTGAAGTGCAGAGCACACATATTCTCACTAAGCATCATGACCAGACCATAGGATCATCTTACAAGCACCAAAGATGAACCCTAGTAGAAATACAAGCACAAAACTAAGATTGGCCACTAGATACACACAGAGGGACTCGAGGTAACAAGATGAACTAGAATCCAGAGAGGCACAACTCACTCGGGGTCCTCGTTGACGAATTGAAGAGGAAGCAGAAGGGCCGACGTGCTCGTGGCGGCATAGGGAGCACCCAGAGGGCACTGCAACCCGCACCAGCCACGACGGAGGCCATAGCAGCACAAGAACACCTCACACCACCACAGGAGGGTCAACTGTGGCAGTAGCAGCACCATCCCCAAACCCTAGGGTTCGGGAACGGAGCTAGCATGGCCACATGAGAGCTCCAAATTCAAATCAAGGCGGAGGATATGAACCAGCATAGTCGACAACCTCGCCCTGCACCACGACAGCAGCCATGGAGGGCCACGACGGCGAGCATCACTCGGCAACGGCGGGAGCATCCCACGGGGTCGAGGGAGAGATGAGACGAGGACGAGAGAGGAAGACAGAGGGAGTGGGCTGAGAGGGCTAGGACCCCTTTGAGGAGCCTTTTGGTCATGGCCACTTGGGCTAAAACGTCCCAATAAGCCCAACAGAGCCAGCCCAAAAACTTAAAAGAAGTTTTCATAATTAAGAAAAGACCAAAATACCCCTAAACTTAAACAAATTCTGGAAAATAAAATAAAAATCTAAAAATTATAAATAAAATATTTTTGAATTCATAATAATCCAATATATCTAAATAAATTAAGAAATAAATTTTTATGCATATAATTTTTGATCAAAAATTTTATAATATATGTATTCCTTATGGAATTTTATAAAATTAAAGAAAGAAGATAAAAATAAACAAAAATCACTTTTATTATCTATTAATATTGTAGTATTTTATAAAAATACTAAATAAATGTTTAGTATCATAAAAAGAAATTCTTTTATTTAAATAATAATCCTTAAAAGAATTATTAAATAAAATAAAATGAAAATATAATATTCAATAAATATTAATAATTAATATTTATAAACACTTTACTAATTAAAGGAATTTTTATAACTAAAATAATGGGTAGAACAGACAAAAATAAATAATGCATTACATTACTTTGCATAGTCATTTTGCCTCTTTAAATATTGTCCTTACCGAGCAATAATGATGTTTTGTAGACATAGAAGCTCAAGGTCCAGTGCAAGCATCCGACTTCACTACCTTGCAATCACAAGGCAAGTTCATCACTTGCCCATGTCCTTTGAAGAGTCTTTATCAAAGTATTTGCAAATTGTGTGTTATCATCTATGTTCCAGAGAAAGAAAATATTATTTTCTCAAGCAAATAAATCTTTGGTATCATCCTAAGTGATGATATAATGGAGAAATAGAACTTAGGTTTCTATTTGCAACAATTATGATCAATTAGGGACTTAATAACCCATGACATCAGTGATTCTAGCGCCGTATATCACGCGTTAACCATGAGATTTGGAATGGGACAGAGAAGTCAGTTGTATCTTCTTCCTCTCGCATGTAGACGGATGTGCAGGTCGTGGCTGTTATCACTCGTAGCATGCATATTAATTGTTAATTCATAGAGGATATGCAGCATATGGGTGGGAACCCTCATCGTCCCACGATAGTTATGGCATCTAACGGTCTGTATAAACCAGTGCCGTAATTCAATCTGTGGGCATGGTGTACACCAAGGAGGCATGCGAGGTCGCGAATGGGCAGTGATTGGCTTGGATCACCTACTAGGTCCCACATCATGGAATTGTGGATGGGAAAGTACGCCCGGTTGTGAACCAAGGATTTGATCTCTCATGGGTAAAGTAACGCACCTCTGCAGAGTGTAAGAATTGTAACTTGTTACTCCATGTTCCGGGAAGGAGCTACGGACGCGGCAGGAAAGGAACTCCATGAAAGTTTTGGTCAACCTGTGAAGGCTGATGGTCATAGATTTTAAAAATAAAGTCAATCTTTGAAGAAAGATTTACAAAAACTGCATAGTGCCAAGGACTTATAGTCCAAGGTGGTAGATAAAGCATCAAACTTCCCACCTTGCATATAATGAACCTGCTGGGTTACGCTGTTACTCACCCTTTCTTTTGATCCCCTTGCAAAGTGATACGTTGGAAACGTATCTATAATTTTTGATGCTCCATGCTTGTTTAGTATCTACTTTGCTTTACTTGTCCACACTTTGAGGTGCTTTTTACATGTTTTCTGGTACTAACCTAATAACAAGTTGCAACAGTGCCAGATGCTTGTTTTCCGCTTTTTTGGTTTCAGAAAAGTTAGTAAAGAAATATTCTCGGAATTGGACGTGACGAAGGACAAAGTCAATAACTTTCCGTGGGGAACAAGTAGTCCAGAGGAGATACGAGGAGGCGTGCAAGGGAGACTAAACCCCCCCTAGGCGTGGGTGGGCCCTAGCCCGCGCCTGGGTAGGGTTTGCCCCCTCTGGTCGCCGCCTCGGTCTCCCCCTTTGCCTATAATAAGCCCCCGATGCAGAAACTCTCAGTACCCGATCAGAAATCCACGAAAACATTTGTAGCCACCTCCACCATCGTCCCTGGATAGGGGTGATCTGAAGCTCTTCCCGACACCCTGCCGGAGGGGAGATCATCCCGGAGGTCTTCTCTCCGGTATGAAGCACCTTGGACTATGGGTCCATGTAGTAGCTATATGGTTGTATCTCCTCATTGTGCTTTCGTGTATAGATCTTGTGAGCTCCGTTCATGATCAAGATCTAATCTATTTGTAATCATGCATGTTGTGTTTGCGGGGATCCGATGGATATTGAGATTATTATGTTGGTTTGATTAATGGTTTTATGTTTATGATTCTATCATGTCTGTGTTGTTTGTGATCTTGCATGCTCTCAGTTGCTAGTGGTTATCTTGGCCAAGTAGTTGCTAGTGACTCCAAGAGGGAGTATTTATGCTCGATAGTGGGTTCATGCCTCTAGTTTCCAAGGGAAGTGACTATAATCTCTTCGATTGTAGATGTGTTGTTGCTACTAGGGAGAAAATAATGGTCTCTTGTTCATGGAACATGTGGACTATTTACCTTACACACTTTGCTTAAAGCAGTTGTGTGTTTCTTGCAACTTAATACTGGAGGGGGTTCGGATGATAACCTGAAGGTGGACTTCTAGTCATATATGTAGTTGGATGACAGTCTATGTATATTGTTGTATTGCCCAATCAACTTCATAGGATCTTTCTGGATAGTAATTGCATTGTTATGCCTTGCTCAGTTCCTGTCAATTGCCCCGCTGTAATTTGTTTAACCTTCATGCCATGTTGTTTATCTAAGGAGAGCACCTCTAGTGAACTATGGACCCCTGTCCAAGCTTTACCATTGATACATCTTCCACTGTTACTTGTTTACTTGTTGAAAACCATTACCTTCCACACCATACGTTTAATCCTTTGTTACAGCAAACCGGTGAGCTTGACAACCTCACTGATTCGTTGGGGAAAAATCTTGAGTTTCTGTTGTGCAGGTCTCCACGTTGCTTGCAACACCTTTGAGACGTTTCCTTCCTCCTTCAGGTTCGATAACCCCGGTCTCTACTGAGGGAAACTTGCTGTTGTGCTCATCACACCTTGCCCTTGGGGTTCCAACGAAGTGTCCCACGTCAACACTGGGTGCACGCATCAAAATTTCTAGGGTCGTTGCCGGGTAGGCTAAGGACGTATTCGCTTGGGGAGTACTTCACTTCCTTTCTCTTTACTTTCTTTTTAGTTTGCTTTGTTTCTTTTGCTTGGTTTTGTTTGCCTCTTTCCAAAAAACCCCAAAAAATTAGTCTAGCTTGGTTTGCTTGCCTTATTCAAAAACACAAAAAAAATTAGTTCCTATCTTAGTTGCTACCATGTCTGGTTTTGGTCCAATCTCTGTGACACCTATGGAAAAGATCTTTACTTTTAAGCAAAAAAGTGAAGAGAGTTTTAAAGAAGCTTGGTCTAGAATCTCTACTTTCCAAAGGAAAACTGAGCCTAAGATGAGTCTTAGCTTGGTTATTGATAGTTTCTACCGCGGTATTGCTCTTCGTTATAGATATTCTTTGGATGCTGTGGCTGAAAAATATTTTTTTGCTTTGTACTGAGGATGAAGCTTATGATGCTATAAGAAAATTAATCATGATCTATGGTACGCCTGGCAAGTCTGATTCCTCTTTCACAAGTATTTTTGCTAGGTTGAACCATCTTGAGACCAGTATTGCTGCCATGAATAGTTGCTATCACACTCTTAGGGCCTACCATGATTATGTTCCCATAAATTCTAAGCCTTCAAATTGGTTTCCCACAATTAAAATCTCAATAAACACTACACTTTTTTATGCTCGCTGTGATATCATGTCTGAATTTTGTCTCATGCCTAAAGATATTTTTGATTCCTTGAGTCTTTGGGGGCTTATTGAAGGAGGAGAGGAAATATCTCTTACCAACAATACCACTATATTTCCCATTGGAATAGCTGAAGGTGTGTTTACAAAAATCTCAGGGAAAATGGTGTCTACTGATTATCTTGTTATTGAATGTGTAGGCAAAGGACATATCACACTTGGAGGATCTCTACTGAAACACCTTGGGGAAGTAATAGACGTGAGAGAAGGCATCATGCACTTTACCCCCTCCCCCGGTAAACAACCATATCTTCCCTAAGAAGAAAAAGAAAGGTAAGAAAAGAAGGAACAAGAGGGGCAATTCTTCATTTGAAAATACTTGATTCTTCTTGCTTCTTGTGCCTAACTTAAAGGCGTTAAAGAAAAGTACTTGTTGGGAGATAACCCAAGAGTTTCCTTGAGTCTAGGAAGTTATTACTTCTGTAATGACCTCTCCTTGTCCTTTTTGTTTGCTTTTTTGTGCCAAGAATGACCTCTCACTACTAGAGAAAAGGCTATAGGAGACATGCTTATGCGAGGAACATTTAGACATATGCGCCTCCTATAAAAATAGGCGAGGCGCACTTTGCGATATGTTCCTCTAGTATAAAAATAGGCGAGGCGCATATGATAAGAACGCGCCTCCTATAATCCATGTACGAACAGAATCTAGCAGCCCCATATTATGCGAGGCGCATTCTAGTCATATGCGCCTCCTATATATTAGATAGCCGAGGCGCATATGGGCAGAATGCGCCTCGCATAATCTGTGTGGGCCCGCGTGTTGGTAGGTGCATGAATATGCGAGGCGCATATGGTTATATGCGCCTCCTATATTTGATAATATGCGAGGCGCATATGACCATATGCGCCTCAAGTAACTCCTGCGGGCCCGGGCGGAGGTAGGTGGCCGAATATGCGAGGCGCATATTGCTATATGCGCCTCCTATAGTTTGAATTATAGGAGGCGCATATTGTTCAATATGCGCCTCGCATAACCTGGCAGTAGCTTTCTTGTTAGTAGCCTCCCCTTCCCCTGGAAGTTGTGTTGCGTCTGCGTGGAAGCACCCCTGCTAGTTCCGAGCAGAGCCAGCGCCGCCACTCCAGGCCGATCACCGTCCCCGCCTCCTCGTCCCCAAGCCCGACCCTGACGCGCCTCCCACGATCCTGCTCACCCCCGAGCTCTATTGTCTATATATAACCGCCGATCGGATACCGGAACAAAAATATCTCACCATCACATCTCCCCTCCACCCCCATGGACGCCGACCTCGACCTGGACGCCCTCCTCGCCTCATTCGCCGGCGAATCCGCCGCCGTCTCCGACCTCCTCGTCCTGCCTCGCCTCCGCCTGATGCGAGGCGGGTCGCCGAGTCGGTGACCTCCCGTCGAGGCCGCCGACGGGAGGTCTTGTCGGAGATCGAGAGGTTTCGATGGAGGAGCAGGCGGAGGCGGATGCGGAAGGGTGGAAGGATCAGCGTGGAGGATTTCTTCGATCGTTGTTCGGAGGGAGGGGGGTGAGGAGGGCAAGGGGAGTGAGGGCAGACGGACGACGGGACTCGGGAGGGTGGAAGAGGAGGCAAGTGGTGACTCCCGAGACGGAGGTCGAGGTGGAGGTGGCGACACGGAGACATAGGTGGATGGGGATGATCCTATCAAGAAGAAGAAGAGGAGGTATCAGATATCCTCTGAAATTGGGGATTTTCTTTGATCTTATTTGTCTATACAACTTGCGAATCTGCATCTATTTATCTTAGGATGGTAACTAAGGTGCAATTGAATTAGTTATCTAGAGGTTAATTCTCATAGTTACCCTAAATGATAAGCAAAATTGTAGTAGCAGATTCTTCAGCTTTCAGATATGTTACTCTGTAAGGTGAATGTTACCCATATGAATAAATTTCATTACAGTGAAGTCAGAAAATTATTATAGTTGCATCACCTGTCATTTGTGTTGGAGTAAAAGGGCCACGTCTCTATACCTCTTGGTTAAACTGCAATTGTTTTCTTGTTGAAAGAAGCTCTTAAGTTTTAAATATTCTTCAGTTTCACCAGATGTGAAGTATCAATTATTCAATAGCTCTATTGTTTATGCAAGTGTAATTGCTGGAAACAGCGTCCATCGACCTCTCCAACGGGTGCAAGGATCAGTGTGGGGGTTGTGCTGACCAGAGCTGCGAAGGCTGTCGTGGTTATCCTGTTGGCGGTTATCAAAGTGTGCTTCTCAATAGTTTGTCCAATGCTGTCAAGTTGGAACTGAGAGATCAACCTAATGTGGTATATGCTTCCACTTGTGCTGTACCTTCTCTTGCTGCTTAGTACTTGCCATCTGCTGTGACATTCATATAAAAAATCTAGTTAAACAACTTTTTTCATTATCATAGTTGCCTTTCAGTGTCACTGATTTGTCATATACAATTTAGTTGGCTTATGATGATTCTGATGAATTGTTTGTGCTATGCGCATTATGCTCTTGCAATTTCTTACACTGTTCAAGTACACAAGTAGAAATGTTGGTAGCATCAGCCTCATTTGTCAATCTATCAACGTTTTAGATGCAGGAAAACTTGGACAGACATAATGGGTTATGTATACTTCTCATTGGATTGTTTAAGTCAAAAGTAATCTTTTAAGAGACTAATTATTATACTCTGTCCAATCAAGCCTATACACTGTTGATTTCTTGATGTGTGCCTTCAACTATTTATTTTTGTTGAAATGAACCCTTGGATCATTAAGTTTAATTATGTAGAGGCGTGTTAGACAATGAATAATTACAGGATTAAGGTGTAGTTCTGTGTTTTCCCTATTTATTAGTTTAAAATATCTACCCAAAGTTTCTACCAACCTCAATTATTTCGTTTCATAAGCTGCAAAACTTGAGTTTCTGATTTTCTTATACTTGTGCAATTTGTCCAGTACATCTACAAAAAGGATCTGGAATGTTACCCCACATTTGGCAGATTAAAGACTCTATTGCTTGAAATGTGGTGTAGGGCTATTGACCTACATGCACTAGTTCGCATTCTTCAGTTCTCGCCAGTTCTTGAAAATCTCACTCTTGACCGTAGTGACCGTGTAGATTTTACGGATCTATGATACCACCGTAGTCATGATTGGACCTTGTATATTCTATTGATCTTCTTTGGAGCATATGTATTCTGTTGATCTTAGAAAAGTGCCTTTTGTCCTGTAGAGGTTCTTATGTGCAGCCCGAGGTGAAAGAAAGCATGTTAAAATACATGAATCATTTGCATGTCTGCATCTTAATGAAGGCAGCATTGAATGTGAAGAGAAACTAAGGGTCAAGGATAAAGTCAATAAAATAGTGAAGATCTTGAGTAGAAATGGCATACTTACTGAGCAAATCAGTTTCAGGAAGATCCCAAGGCCAGAAGCTTGTAAGTTAATATTGATGTTCTTCATGCTTCATATGTCTCTTATCCAAAAAAAATATTGAACCATGTTCCAGCAAGTATATTCTAAGTTTTTATTAGTCATCATTTAGAGTTACAATAACAGCATCTATAATGGCATCTATATTCTTCTTTAGTACGAATTGATGGAGTTCAGAAGGGGTACATATCTCACCAGGATCTGGGTGCCACTAATAGTTGAAATACATTTCCATGGTGTATTGGTGCCTATAAATTTGTACCCTTGATGATTAATTTTTCTCGACATAAACAAGACTAGTAGTTTCCATCTTGCAATATAGTTTACCTCTACTGTATTTAATTTCATGTATTCTATCCTTCTAAGAACCACCAATTGGCGACCACCTAAAATAGCTACCAAGGCTATGAGAGTAGAGAGATGGCGGAAGAGAAGTGGAGGAGGCATGGAAGGAAGAAGTGGAGAAACTTCCTCGTGATCACCACCTTGTTGCTCTTCATGGTAGGTTATGTGTTCTACTTCATCTAGGTAGAGCTACGTCGTTGGAGTTGTAATGTGATTGTGAACTTGTACTCGAAGGTGTAATGTGATTGTGAACTTGTACTCGGAGGTGTGAACTTGTGGCACAAACACTTGATGTATGAACTTGTATGTCATGATTGATGTGTAATGTATTGTATTCATGTTGGTTCTATTATGCTTTGGCAAATTGCAAGTTTCTGAAAAATTCTGTGCTCTTTATACTGTATTCTGGACTATATTGTATATTTGAATATCTGTATATTATTATTTATAGTGGTCTGTAAAACTTGAATTTCGAAAATATTACCGGAGGCGCATATAGGATACTATAGGAGGCGCATATACTATAAATATCCGAGGCGCATTGTAAAACATATGCGAGGCGCATATGATATGCGCCTCCTATAATTCACATATGCGAGGCGCATATCGATATGCGCCTCGCATATGTGAATTATAGGAGGCGCATATCATATGCGCCTCGCATAAGAAATACCCGAGGCTTGAAGCTAGAGGCGCATATGATATGCGCCTCGGATAGGCTTTTAGGTGCGCCTCGAATAGGCTTTTCTCTAGTAGTGTCTAATGAGAGGGAAATAAGATTTGGGGAGTTGCTGTCCTTAAACAGATTTCTGTCCTCCACCAAAACAATTCGTGAGGAGGGTATGTAACTCGGATTGAGCTCACAGTTTACGAATAAATCCACCAGTATGTTGGCTAAATTTCGTTAGTTCAACACTTTTTGATTTGAGCAACATAAGATGTTCGAAAAAATTCATTTCTACCTGCTGGTCTGTTTTGACAGATTTCTGCCATTATTTGCATTTGCTTCTTATTGATTCCTTTTTTAGATCTCTTTAGGTAAATTGAGTTTCTTTGAAGGAGTTAATACAGTATCTTGTGTTTTTAGTGAAAATCCTTGTTGTTCCGAAGCTTTTCCAGGGGTCTAATATCTTTTGAATAAGCTAATGTTGCTAATGAAAATTGTGTGAAGTTTTGTATGAAGGAAAAATTTCAGGTGTAGAGAGAGAATGATGCAATGAGATGAAGAATGGACAAAAGCTCAAGCTTGGGGATGCCACCATGGTGTCACCCCAAGAAATATCCAAGAGGTACAAGCGTCAAAGCTTGGGGATGCCCAAGGCATCCCCTTCTTCATCAATAAAAAGCCCAGGTATGTCTAGACACTTCGTTTTTATTGTTTCATGCACAGTTGTGTTGTTCTTGGAGCGTCTTAGTTTTTGTTTGATTTGCTTAGTTTTTTTAGTTTGATTTAGTATCTTGGACCCCCGCTCTCACTGTGTTGTTTTGCAAATAAGTTTGCTTGGTGTTTGGAAAGGAGTAGTAAGTTCTTGCTTGAAGTGCAAGAGAAGCTTGCATTGACTGTGACTTAGACTTTAGCATGACATGCTAGGTGTTGTTTTAGCATTATGTTTAGTGATTATTGCTATAGCATGTCTTGTTCCAAACAATTGGGATTGCATTGTGTTCCTTGAAGAAATTATGCGTTGTTTTAGCATGCAAAAGCATAGTATTGTGGTATTATCCTTTGATGCTTTGCTTGGGTTGACTTGGAACATGCTCACACCATGTTATGACTATGACAAGTCACCATTAGACTCTATGATCATTTAGTCCTTGACTTGTAGTACCACTCTTTGCTTTGATTACTTTGTTTTGTTGCATTGCATAATTATGGCCATTACTGCTCTCTTACTTGATTGCTCCTAGTCTTTTGCTAGCCTCCACTTATATGAGTAAGCTGTACTCATGCCTCCAACTCCCAAGAAACCAAGTTATTCCAAAGTGTCCACTATAAACTCCTATGCATGGTGTGTTACACCATTCCAAAGTATATTCTTGTTTTCAGCTATCTTCCAATTAAAAACTATTTTGGTATGTGAAAACTTAGTGATTAAAGCCCTCACGAACTTGATGACACACTTTATTCTTTGCCCCTAATAAACTTGAACCATTGTGACAACTTTTGTTGTATATGCTTGCACTTATAAGTTGGAATTAGCAGAACCGTGCTGTCACGGGGAACGTTTTACACATTGCACTTGTACCTTGTTGTACTCAGTTGATATCATGTTCTTTTGTCTATGGATGTCACCGATGTGAAATAAAGAGGGAACTTGTAAGTCCATGGAGTTTTTATCCTGTGTTAGAGAAACGCCTGGGACGCTAGCCTAAGCCATGCCTAATCATGGTGAAAACTTGCAGCATCACCATAGTGACATCTATGAAGCATTCTTCTTATAAAAAAAGACACATTGAGAATAGAGGAAATAGAGAAAAAGCACCATATTCCCATGGTACATAAGAAGAACTGCTGGGATGCTCATTGTCTGCTTGCCTTGTCATTTTGGTTATGGGAAAGCTCATGTACCATGTGCAAGGGGTACCCCGTTGGCAGTTCTCAATGATATGAAAATATTTACAGTGACAAGAACTTACCTGGACCCAAAGTTGATTATGCATGAGGTGTGGCCCTCGTATTCAAGGGGCATGAGATTGTCAGCTTATACTTCGTCAAGCATATACTCCAGCTTTGCCACTTTAACTTTAACCACTTCAAGATGCTTATGATAGGGGCAATGAGGGCTGAAAGCTAACTAGTACCATAATTTTTGGAATCTCCTTTTGAAACTTGTAATCCCTGCTTCCTTTACAAAAAGGCCTTTATTCCACAATTATTTGAGTCTCCACCTTCTACCTTTAGGCACCGTTAAGAGAGCATAGTGGTCATTCTGTGTGTAGTGTTCCAAAGCTTATTAGTTGATGCATATTGTGTTATTACTTGTTCATGTGCTATTTGTTTCTAGTCACCCATGCGAACTTTGCAGGTGTCCTATGCATTATATTGCTACTCTATGAAGGACAAGCTGATCGCCACTATGCTATGTTTTCTGCATGTGAAACAAACAAATATTTTTCAATGCATATTATTCATGATCTTTGTTTGTAGCTTTCCATGTTGCATGCATAATTACTATGTTCTATTGTTAGAACTCCATCTTTCATGCACATGTTTAGAGTTCTTTGATCCCAGCTTTCAATGCTTGCAAATGGTTGGATCTTTATTGTGAGGGTGCATGTCACCTCAAAAATTATTCTTTTATCACTTACCTACTCGAGGACGAGCAAGAGTTAAGCTTGGGGATGTTGATACGTTGGAAACGTATCTATAATTTTTGATGCTTCATGCTTGTTTAGTATCTACTTTGCTTTACTTGTCCACACTTTGAGGTGCTTTTTACATGTTTTCTGGTACTAACCTATTAACAAGTTGCAACAGTGCCAGATGCCTGTTTTCTGCTTTTTTGGTTTCAGAAAAGTTAGTAAAGAAATATTCTCGGAATTGGACGTGACGAAGGACAAAGTCAATAACTTTCCGTGGGGAACAAGAAGTCCAGAGGAGATACGAGGAGGCGTTCCAGGGAGACTAAACCCCCCTAGGCGTGGGTGGGCCCTACCCCGCGCCTGGGTAGGGTTTGCCCCCTCTGGCCGCCACCTCGGTCTCCCCCTTTGCCTATAATAAGCCCCCGATGCAGAAACTCTCAGTACCCGATCAGAAATCCACGAAAACGTTTGTATCCGCCTCCACCATCGTCCCTGGATCGGGGGGATCTGAAGCTCTTCCCGACACCCTGCCGGAGGGGAGATCATCCCGGAGGTCTTCTCTCAAGTATGAAGCGTGAGTAGTTCCACCTTGGACTATGGGTCCATGTAGTAGCTAGATGGTTGTATCTCCTCATTGTTCTTTCGTGTATAGATCTTGTGAGCTCCATTCATGATCAAGATGTAATCTATTTGTATTCATGCATGTTGTGTTTTTGGGGATCCGATGGATATTGAGATTATTATGTTGGTTTGATTAATGGTTTTATGTTTATGATTATATCATGTCTGTTTTGTTTGTGATCTTGCATGCTCTCTGTTGCTAGTGGTTATCTTGGCCAAGTATTTGCTAGTGACTCCAAGAGGGAGTATTTATGCTCAATAGTGGGTTCATGCCTCTAGTTTCCAAGGGAAGTGACAATAATCTCTTCAGTTGTAGATGTGTTGTTTCTACTAGGGAGAAAACAACGGTCTCTTGTTCATGGAACATGTGGACTGTTTACCTTACACACTTTGCTTAAATCAGTTGTATGTTACTTGCAACTTAATATTGGAGGGGGTTCGGATGATTACCTGAAGGTGGACTTCTAGTCATATATGTAGTTGGATGACGGTCTATGTATATTGTTGTATTGCCCAATCAACCTCATAGGATCTTTCTGGCTAGTAATTGCATTGTTATGCCTTGCTCAGTTCCTGTCAATTGCCCCGCTGTAATTTCTTTACCCTTCATGCCATGTTGTTTATCTAAGGAGAGCACCTCTAGTGAACTATGGACACCAGTCCAATCTTTACCATTGATACATCTTCCACTGTTACTTGTTTACTTGCTGCAAACCATTACCTTCCACACCATACATTTAATCCTTTGTTACAGCAAACCGGTGATCTTGACAACCTCAATGATTCGTTGGGGCAAAGTCTTGAGTTAGGGTTGTGCAGGTCTCCACGTTGCTTGCAACACCTTTGAGACGTTTCCTTCCTCCTTCAGGTTCGATAACCTCGGTCTCTACTGAGGGAAACTTGCTGCTGTGCTCATCACACCTTTCTCTTAGGGTTCCAACGAAGTTTCCCACGTCAACACTGGGTGCACGCATCACTTATACTCTAAAGATCTCGAAGATACTCCTATGTATGCAGTAGAATGCCAAGAAGATGTGTTCTACGAGGAGCCTGACCTGTCAGGAGGTGTTGAAGGAGTGGATTATGAAATCCTTTATGGAGTTGATGGCAACGAGTCAACCTAGTTGCTCTAGTTTATAGTAACCGACAGAGCCAAGAAGCATGAACCATATAGAATAAGTTGTTGAGCTCAACTCTTAGTTGGGTTGTTACTTTTAAATTCCACTGGAAAACTTTATATTTTGGTTTGTAAGTTGAATCTTCTCGAAGTCTTGAACTTTTCGTATTGTAATAATAATAATGTGTGTATGTTTGTAATATGGACCCGCAATGTTTCTATTGTACCACTCTGAGGGATGTGATATTTACGAAATGATGTTCTCTGGATGTCATGTCAACGACTATAGTGTACTACACATGCAGTGGTATGCTAGGTCACCGCACCCATCATCGCTTCTTTGCATGTAGTCATTTCATCATTGTCAAACAACAATGATTTACACTCAAATATTAGCATTTGATTGTTTATCCGACCTACTTGATTCAATAGGAACTTAGACCTCCGTGACCGCAACCTTTGAAGCACATGAGCCATGAGCATTGTGGATGCCTCCGGAACATTTTCCGGCGCTGCGCAACTCAACACGTATAGCTAAGGTTCATTAACCTTATTAAAGTTCTATTGTCCTCCCACTTAACTATTGTGAAAAATTGCTTTTTCAAGAAACTTCACGTTTCAATCGATAAACTCTTTTGTCCTCGGTGTTATGGAGGAATAACCAATGGTTATTGGAAATAACCTACAAAGACATTCTCATCCGACTTTAGTTGTAAATATCTTACTTATTCTTAGCATACCAAAGTTTAAGAAAGGACAACTTGGGTTTACCCCAAACCATAACTTACATGGTGTCATTTCAACGGATCAAGATGGATCTCTTTCAGTGTAAAAGCAGTAATCTCTAAAGTTTTAATCTTTTAAAACATAATGGAAGTTTTATAAATAACACATTTGATCCAACCATGTCAAACAAGGTTTCATTACAAATCTCAAACAGTCCATATTCCTATGGTGTTTCGGGAGATGCAAATCTAGGTCTTTTGCTAAACTTGCAACTCAAAATAAATCCCTTTATGCAAATCATAAATTATTTATTTTCTTGTTACAATGATTTTCCACTTCATCTTGAAAGTCTTTGAACATTTTCAAATATTTCATACTTCTTTCTCATTAAGTGAATATTCACTCAAATTTCTGGAGAAAGGATATGAAGTTGAAATCCATCGCTTAAGACTACACATAATGGACTACATACATTGATATGTATAAATTCCAATAATTTAGTCGATTCTTCTTCTTTAGCCTTTGAAAGAAGTTTTAATTTTCCCAAGGAAAGTCTCACAAGCGTCATTTGATCAAATCAAATATTCCAAAAATCCATGAATATGGAGTTTCTTTATGTTTTATTTCCAATATAATTTAAACGGAGATGTCACTTCGTAAGTGATCTTTCAATCATTTGTCTTGCTACATTTTAGCATTAGATTTATGGATGTGATTTCTTCAACTATATTTTTAAATCATCCATCTTTTATGGAATACGATAATTATTTGAACAATCTTTGTTCTCATTATACCTGATTTAAATAAAAATTATTACAACAAATCTTGAAGGCAGGCTTTGATGTCAACGAGAAATACGAAAAACAGCTTGTTTGTTTTCGAGGAACATCATCACATATTCTCTTGCTAGTTACTTAGTCCATTATAGTTCATAAATTGCTTCGTTCTGTATGAAATTTCATATCAACCAATTCGGTATTCAATACCCAAGAACCACGTTGTTTAACAAGCAAAGAATACAGCCACAACATGTATATCATCTATATACCTAAACTGGATATTTCCAGTCTTTTCTTTTCTGCCAAATATATTTTATAGATTCTCTTTCAGCATTTCCTTTTCCTTCTAAAAGAATATATCAACATCAACAGTGGCGCCATATACATGACACATAGTCCAAAGCGTGTATATTCAAATACTAATACCTTTGGACAAGCACTTTGAAGTAGATCACCTTCATCAAATGATTGGCGTTCTTTCAAAATCCATTCTTTAGTAATCTTTTAGTGTGGTAAACACTTTACCTATATCTTCTATTCATCCTTATCATGATAACTTTCATGATCAAGCTAATGTATCTTATAAAGGCAAATTGTGAGTATAACATTACTTTCCAAAACCTTTTTGGATGATTAGGATGTCTAACATCTCCAACCTTTGAAAATTCTCATTCAATATGAGAACATATATTATACTCATCATATTGCAACCAAAAACATTGTTTCAGATATCGTTATATCTACCATACATGATGGTTTCTGAAACAATTCTTTTAGCTCCGAGATAACCTTGATATATAAAAACAATCAAGAATCATGGAGGCAAACATGATACTTTAGATACTAACACTGGAATTATTACTCTCTATTTAATACTAATTATTAAATTTCATGGAGTAAAGAGTGTTTGCTGAAATTTTGCAATAGGACTTTAAACTTTAGATTGACACTCAACACAATACGATACCAGTTTGTAAAGTAAATATCCAGAATTTTATAGTTCTATTATCTCAATTACAATTAATCATAAGGTGGTGAACGAATGCCAATGACTACAAAAAATTATGCAAATTCACTTTGATTTAATTTATGATAAATTGAGTTCGACTAATCCAAATTAGAAATGAACTCCCACTCAAAAACGACTTCCCTCGTGTCTTTTTGGTGATTACATGAACCAAATCCACTACACCAAGTCCGATCATCACGTGAGGTGGTGTACCTTCAAAGGCGAGCATCTATATGGTCATCATATCAAACATATGACTCATGCTTAACCTTTTGGTCCATGTTTCGAGGCCATGTATATACATGCTAGGCTTTCCAAGTAATAACCTTAGTATTCGCTTGTGAAAAATTGTCTTACACCCGAGATATGCTCGTGGATTCAAGTACACCCGATCATCACGTGATGTCTTGAAGCGGCAAAACATAGTCAATGCATACTTACGGAAGAACACATTTTCATCTTGATATCTAATTGAGGGATCATCTTATAATGCTAATAAAACGCCAAACAAGCAATATAAGATGCAAACAAACATCATATGCTATAGTGATATGATATGGTTCTTGCACTTGATCTCTATCTTGTGCATCGTGAAATGATATTTATCATTCCTATATGTGTAAGGCCAAGGTCTATCGAACTTACACTTTGACATATTATAATTTTCAATAGTATCAATCCATACTACAAATAATAAGACTACCATATCATAGTACTTGCTTGACAAAACCAAAAACTAGACGCCTCTAATTTATCTATTGCATTTTTACGTGCTGAGGGCTTTCGGAAATAGAACCGTTCTTACCGGCAAACATGGAACCACAACGATGATAATAAAATTATTGACAACTCATTGTAAATCAAATATTGACTATAGTAGGAGAGACAGACACCTGCAAGCCACTTATGCAAAACTAGTTGCATGTCAAGCATGGAATAGGTCTCATGTGCGAGGACATGTAAAGTTTGACCGGGCCTCTTCATCCCACTATGCCACTAATATCCAAAGTAGTAGGAAGAGCAATAACATGACCATCAGCGCCCACATACTCGTATGTGTACTACCCGTGCAAAGCATCTACGCATAGATCCGACTCTGATACCACTTTAGGATTCACAACATAGAAAACAAAAAATTTCCTACTATGGGAACAACTAAGTACCAAGATCTATCTACTAGATACAAGAAACGGGTGGATATACATCCATAGAATACATACCCTCAAAGACCAAAAAGCGTTAACGAGGTTGTACTCATGGATGATGTAGTTGAACGATTGCCAATCGCAAGCTCGAGAAGAAGTCCATCCGGTCCAGCAGGTCCAACACCATCAAGTCCAACACCGCAAAGCAGTGGTGTAACACCCCTAGTCCTATTAAAACTAATTAGGGTTTGTTTGTGCATTCATGAGCATCATCATTTAAAATGCATGCAAGAAATAATAACAAAACCCTAAACCCTAATCCCCTCCCTCTATTTGAAACATTCAAATGGTTTTGAAAATATTTAGAAAACAAAAAATGTATGGATCCCAATCAGTATCAAGGGCCCCTGAGTGCTTTTGATAAATTTTACAAAACCCTGGTATTTTGAAATTATTCAAAACAGAGTTGAATTTGAAATGTAATAGAAATCTTAAAACAGAATTGGAAAAATCCTTTTACAGAAAAAATAGAGCATCAGCAGCTATCAGGCCGGCCCAGCTTGCCCTCTCCCCCTCTCCTTTCTTTCTCTGGTGCCCAGCGCAACCCTTCCATGGCCCATGTGCAGCCCAGCTCGGCCCAGGCCCGAATACCCCTTTGTCTGTCGTCTTCCCCGGAGAGACAAGCACCTCGCTGTCATGCGCGCGGCCGCCCGATGCTCGTCGCCGTGATTCCCGCCGCCGTCGTGGTCACCTTGCGAGGATAAGATCTCCACGAGAACCACAGTGATCCACTCTCTCTTCTCATACCTATATCACTCCCCCTCGATCCCTCTTGTGTTTTCCCCTTTGGTCCCGAAACCCTAGCTACAGCCGCCGCTCGTCCCCGCCGTCTCCGGCCACCCCTCACCTAGACGATGATCCCAGGAGCTTCGCCGCGTCTCCCTCGTCCTCCCATGCTAAAGATTGCAAGACGAGAAGCTATCTGTGCGTCGAAATTGAGCTCGACACCGCGCCGGCCGCTGAAGTACTCGTCATTGATTCATCGCCGTCCAGCCTCCCCGAACCTCGCCGACTGTAAGATCCCTCCCTTATAAAGGTAAGGATCCCTGTGATTGCAATGCTAGTCACTGTATCAATTGCTAGCATCCACAGTTTAAGATGAAGTACACAGAAACAAAGGTCATTATTACAACGTCATTCCATAGATAACATAGTCTTTTACAACTCCATAGACATAGGCTAGTACAAGAGTTTAACTTAACAATATAAAATAGAAGTCTTCATCTTCATGTGCCATAGGCAAGCATGTTGAGTGTAGACTCATAACCCCTAATCATTATTAGAGTAACCTGCAACATCACAAGTTACAGCCACAGTGGGTTAATACATTGGAATAGTATTGGCAAGTGATACCTTAGTATAATATTAACATTTAGTTACTACATGAATTTGGCTAAGTGTAGCTCAGGCTTGCTTTGCTCAAAATAGGATTTACCTATTAGTTGAAAACACTAAGTTTTTCTTTGACAAAACTTTCCCAAGGAACCACCAATAGAAATTGGTGAACCTTCACCCTTGTTCAACCACAAGTTTTAACTTAGAAAATTGGGATGAGGAGATTCTTGATAGCTTTCATGTCTTGATGCTCAAATTGTCCAATACCAGGGACATGGCTAAGTACTTAGATTCTTCCATCTTCAGAGGTTGTGCACTTTCCCCACAAGACTTGATTTTCACCAAGATAGGACCCTTCATAAGCCTTCCCTTAGACCAAATGGACGCATTCCAACCTATCATCACACTACCACCAAATTTCCAAATGGCTAAATTATTGCAACCTATATGATCCAGGAAGAGACCATAATTCCATGTGGCTACACTAGAAGCTTCTTAACATTTGGCATCTCAAATCCCTTTGTTCCTGGGTGGCTTTCCACAAGTGAGATACACAAGGTAAACCATAGAAATGAGCCTTGTGTAACCACTCAACACAAACCATTCTTTCCATTCCACCCTGGTGTTTCATTCACTTAGTTGTTTTATTAAGCAAAACATAAGTCAAAGACTTAGAAATATTTCTCATAGCATGAATATATAATCCACCCTTGGTTGCTACTAGCTAGGCTAAGCATGTCAATAGCAAGTATCTTAACTTAGAGGAAATTCTAACAATTCTACAACTACTAGGATTTCCCAAGCATAGCATATTGATACTTAGCAAAATATTCATGCAAACCCTATACAAAATATTTCTAATGCATAGGCAAAATATTGGGACATAAATATGAAGCACCACTTGCCTTGGTAGTTGGGGGAGTAGCAACAATCTTCACAACCACAAACACTATTAGCACCAAAATCTACACATAAAATGATAGCACCAAATTCACATATAAAAAATATACAAGCAAAAATATATGAATGCATGCAAATTCCATGTGATGATTTTCTACACCAAACAAGACAAGTATATAGTACTGAATCATAAACAAGACAAAAACACTCTAAATAAACTTTATTTAGTATTTTAATCATTTTTCAAATAATTTCTATACTCAAAATAAGCCTATAAATGTCTCTGCAAAAATAATCAATTTTACAGAAGCAAAACATTAAATACATTGCATAAATGGATAGAATTTTTTCTCCTGATTCCAATGATATAAAATTTGCAAAATTTGAACGTGTGGATCAAAAGTTATGAATTTTGCAAGTTTGAATATCTAATAGATCTAAATTCTGTTTTTAAATCTAACACAGGCCACGCGGAAGCGTCTAATTTGTCGTTGGATCTAACGAACTGTGCACGGCCCAGATCTGCGCATACACCTTCGCGGTTTGATCTAATCGCATCCGCTGGATCCAGATCCAGCGGACCACGTTGCTTTGACCAACAACGGGCGGCCCAAATGGCTACCGCGGGCGGCTGCGCGTCTGCCGGTGACGTTCCGGCGAACCAGAGGGGCAGGGGGGTCGGGCATGTGCTTACCGAGACCGCGGGAACATGGGGATGCTCAACGTGTGGATTCGGCAGCGCGGCGACAAGAGCAGCGGGACCTCGGAGTTGCTGGCGGTGTCGGGTGCTTGCAAACGAGGTAGTTGTCGAGGCTCTGGATAACCCTAGCACGAATCAGCTGAGTCAGGAGGTGCGCAAGGTCATGGCGAACACGATAGCATCAGGGAGAAGGCAAGGGGCGGTCGGGCTTTACCTAGATTGCTCGTCGGAGTCGAGCGGTGGTTCTGTCGCTTGCGGGCGCGAACGGGGATGGCAACCTGGATCACCAGAGGACAAAAAAATGGCATTAGAAGGTGTGTGTGGACACGAGGGTCTCAATCGTTTGAACCAGAGGCAGAGGGGCGGTTGGATCTCACCGAAATCGCACGCCGGAGTTCGTCGGGCAGCGGCGGTTTGAGTTCGAATGCGAGCAGCCTGGTGGCAAGGAGAGGATGCTATGTGGGGGGGAATGACCGCGGTGGCGAGGTGTTTAAGTAGCCAGGAGCGGGGCGAGGATTATGTGCTGATTCAATGGGAATTAAGCGAGGTTTAATCGCGGCGCCACTGCACGGTGGTAATGGTAGAGCAATGGCTGCGAGACAGGGAAGACGATGCGACGTGGAGGGCCCGATGTCGGTCATGCGGTACGCAGCGGGTGAGAGAGGGTAGAGGGGGAACTAGCCCGGGTGGGCTTAGTGGGATGGGTTCTGTGCTGGGCCAAATTGGCAGCGCCGGCCTTTTCTGCTTTCTTTATTCTTTTTCTATTTCTATTTTGATTTTCAGGAAACATTTTTCAAATGAGTTTCAAATAAGTTTGAATTCAAACCACTTCTGGATTTTTATAAAGTGAAATTTGTACACATTTGGTTGCAGAACAATGTTGTACACTTTAAAATAACTTGGCACTTTGTAATTTTAAAATAAACAATGTTTTTACCAATTGCTTAATAAAGACATAAAAATGGTTTTAAATTTGTTTCTTTGTTTTGAAATATTTGTCCAAGCTTTGGAAATTATCAAACAAACTTAGGATCAAACATCTTTGGTTTAAAACAAGTAATCTCTTTACTAGAGAGTAGCATTGGGTCAATGCCTTGCTTACATAAAATAATAGGCATTTAAATGCTTCTGTTTTTGTAATGACTTTGAAAATGATCCTAAAATGATTATGAATGCATGGATGATATGCAAACTTTGAAATCATGATTTTAGGGATGTTACAAATCTAACCCCCTTAAGGTGAATCTCGCCCTCGAGATTCGGATTGGCTAGCAAATAGGTGAGGGTGGTCTTTCCGAAGGTCATCTTCTCTTTCCCATGTTGCTTCTTCGGTATGATGGTTCCACTGGACTTTGCAGAATTTGATAGTCTTTGTCCGAGTAACTCTTTCTGCAGTCTCAAGAATCTTGATAGGTTTTTCCTCATAAGTGAGATCACTTTCCAACTAGACCTCCTCCAAAGGTATAATATCCTTCAAAGAAGTCTCTTCCATCTCTAGATGACATTTCTTTAGCTGACTCACATGCAACACATTGTGAATGGCAGACAATGACTCTGGCAATTCAATCTCATAAGCTACTTATCCTTTACGACTCAGAATCTTGAATGGTCCAACATATCTTGGGGACAATTTTCCTTTGACTCCAAATCTCTTCACTCCACGAAGTGGTGACACTCTAAGATAAGCTCTATCACCCACTTCATAGGTGACTTCTCTACGCTTAGGATCTGCATAGCTCTTCTGTCGGGACTGTGCTATCTTCAATCTGTCCTTTACTAGCTTGACTTTCTCTTCTGCCTCTTTGATTAGTTCTGGTCCGAACAAATTTCTTTCTCCCACACCATTCCATAGCAATGGGGTAGTACACTTTCTCCCATAGAGAAACTCAAATGGTGCCATCTCAATACTGGCTTGATAGCTTCTATTGTAAGAGAATTCTGCGTAAGGCAGACTTTCATCCCAACTAGCTCCATAGTCTAGGGCACATGCCCTCAACATATCTTCTAGAATCTGGTTGGTCCTTTCTGTCTGTCCATTAGTCCGAGGATGAAAAGCAGTGCCGAATTCCAATCTCGTTCCCAATGACTCATGTAGTTGCCTCCAAAAATGAGAAGTGAACTGAGTTCCCTTATCAGACACAATACTCTTGGTTACTCCATGAAGACACACAATCCTATTCATATAGATCTTGGCCAACTTAGCACTTGTGTAGGTTGTCTTCACGGTTATGAAATGATCCACTTTAGTGAGGCGATCCACTACTACCCAAATAGAATCATATCCAGACCTGGTCCTTGGCAATCCGGTGATGAAATCCATGCCAATCTTGTCCCACTTCCAATCAGGAATAGGTAGTGGTTGTAGCAATCCTGCTGGTTTCTGATGTTCCGCTTTCACCCTACTACATACATCACACAAAGAAATATGTTCGGCGATGTCTTTCTTGAGATTATTCCACCAAAATCTTTCCTTCATATCCATGTACATTTTGGTGTTACCCAGATGAATGGAATATGGTGAGTTGTGTGCTTCTTGTAGAATCAGTTTTCGAAGCTCCGGATCCTGCGGAACGCAGATACGTTTTCCATACCATAAAGTACCCTGTTCGTCTTCCTTGAATCCTTTGGCTTTTCCTTTGCCAATCTTTTCTTTAATCTCATCAATTTCCTTGTCCGTCTTTTGGGCTTCCTTGATTCTGTCCAACAAAGTGGGTTGAACATCCAATGACATGAGATGTCCTTCAGGCACAATTTCCAACCTGAGGTCTCTAAATTGGGCACACAGATCATCTGGTAACTCTCCCTTAGTAAGGCCATTCAAAAATACCTCACGGCTTAGAGCATCTGCTACAACATTTGCTTTACCGGGGTGGTATTGCAAACTCAAGTCATAGTCCTTGATGAGTTCTAGCCATCTTCTTTGTCTCATGTTGATTTCTTTCTGAGTTAAGATATACTTCAAACTTTTCTGATCTATGAACACTTCACATCGCTTTCCCAAAAGATAATGTCTCCATGTTTTGAGTGCATGGACAACAGAGGCTAACTCCAAATCAGGAGTAGGGTAATTTACCTCATGAGTTTTGAGTTGTCTCGAGGCATAAGCCACAACTTTCCCTTCTTGCATTAAAACTGCACCTAATCCATGATGAGATGCATCACAATACACATGGAAATCTTTCTCCAAATCTGGCAGATATAGGACTGGTGCTGTCACTAGTATCTTCTTCAATTCTTGGAAACTAAGTTCACATCCTTCAGTCCAAGCAAATTTCTTGTCTTTCTTTAGTAACTCCGTCATTGGCTTAGCTACCTTGGAGAAATTCTCAATGAATCTTCTGTAGTATCCTGCCAAGCCAAGGAAACTTCGAACTTCCTTCACTGACTTAGGAGATTCCCATTCAGTTACAGCTGACACTTTTGCGGGGTCAACTTCTACACCATCTCCTGACACAACGTGTCCAAGAAATCCAACTTCATTCAACCAGAATTCACACTTGCTGAATTTGGCATACAGCTTATGCTCTCTAAGCTTCTCAAGTATCAAACGCAAATGTCCTTCATTCTCTTCTTTGCTCTTGGAGTAGATCAAAATTTCATCGATGAAAACGACAATAAACTTGTCAAGGAACTCCATGAACACCTTGTTCATCATATTCATGAAGTAAGCTGGTGCATTGGTTAAACCAAATGGCATCACGGTGTACTCATACAATCCATACCTAGTGGTGAAAGTTGTCTTAGGTATGTCTTGTTCCCTTATCTTAAGCTAAAAATAACCTGACCGGAGATCAATCTTTGAGAATACACAGGCTCCTTCTAACTGATCAAACAAGTCATTGATTCTGGGCAAAGGATATTTGTTCTTGATAGTTACCTCATTGAGTGAATGATAATCTATGCATAACCTTTGACTTCTATCTTTATTTTCCACAAACAAGATTGGTGCTCCCCAAGATGAAGAACTTGGTTGAATAAATCCTTTCTGCAACTGTTCTCCAAGTTGTTTCTTGAGTTCTTTCAACTCATCAACTGACATCTTGTATGGTCTCTTTGCTATTGGTCCTGATCCTGGTAGCAAGTCAATCAGAAATTCCACATCTCTATCTGGTCACATTCCCGGCAATTCTTCCGGAAACGCATCCGGATATTCTCTCACAATTGGCACACTGTCTATGCTAACCCCCTTAAGAGAATTCAGCTTACTCTCTTTTGATTCAAAGTTAGTCTTGAATCTAATCCTTTTATTTTCTGGGGTTGTGAGTGTGACAGTATGATTGGCACAATCTAGCACTCCCTTATACTTATTCATCCAGTCCACTCCCTTATACTAATCCTTGGGAGTTTAGGATTATCAAATTAACGGGAAACTTATACTTCCAAACTCTATGACTAGGTCATGACATCCTGAGTTCACTATCATTTCTCCACCAGGAGAACTTACTTTTATAGGACACCCAATAGTTTCAACTGGAAGTTCATGTCTTTAAACAAATGCTCTTGATATGAATGAATGTTATGCGCTAGTATCAAAAAGAACAAGTGCTGGAACAGAATTGAGTTTGAACTTACCAGCCACAACATCAGGTTCCTCATAGATCTCTTCCACATTGATGTGGTTCACCTGTCCCTTCTGGAAAGGTTTGGGCTTGTTGGCACCTTCAACCTTCTTTTCTGGGCACTCATTTTCATAATGCCCCATCTTCTTACACTTGAAGCATTCAACCTGACTGAGATCCTTCTTGACAGGATGGCTTCCACTACCACTTCCATTTCCATTGTGGTGGCTCTTGTATCCACCCTTGTGGTTCTTGTACTTGTCGTTATCATGACTACAATGATGCTTGTTGTCATGATGGCGGTTGTGGTTGTGGTGGTTGTTGTACTTTCCATGTTTGTGGGATCCAGAACTCCCACTATCATCATAATGGGAACACTTGTGAGATGATCCCGAGCTATGCTTGTTAGAGATGTTTTTCCTCTTTCTGCTTTCAACCTGTTTCATCTTGTTCTATAAGATGGTAGCCTTGTCACAAAGTGATTGGTAGGTGGGGACATAGGCCACAGATAACTGCAGATTCAGTTCATCATTCAGTCCTTCAAGGAACTTCTCTTTCCTCTTGGCATCGGTATCAACTTCATCCGGTGCATAACGCGCTAGATTGTTGAACTCCTCAATATATTCAGCCACGCTACGGTGACGCTGTCTCGGGTTATGGAACTCCTTCTTCTTCAAACTCATCACTCCGGATGAGATGTGATCTGTATGGAAATCATCTTCAAAGATAGCCCATGTCACATCCTCAATGGGAGTGGTGATCTGGAAGTTATCCCACCAAGTAGCTGCTGGTCCTTCCAACAGGTGTGCTGCAAACCTGACTTTCTCCTTGTCGGTGCAGCCTACAGTTACTAAATCCTTGTTCACCGAACATAGACAATCATTGGCCACCATGGGATCAGTGGTTCCTGAGAACTTTGCAGGACTCAGTCTTAGGAATCTGGTGAGCATGTCAAACCCTGGTGGATTGTTGTTGTTGTTGTTGTTGTTGTTCTGATTCTGCATAAAAGTGGTCATCATCTGCATCAGCTGTGCCTGTGCTGTCATTAGCTGCTGCATCTCGGGGGTGGCATTGTTGTTGTTTGGGTTGGGGTTGGCACGTCGAGGAGGCATCTGTAGTTTTCATAAGGATAAGAATGAGATACCAATAGATGCTTAACATGCACAATACATCACATAGACAATCACCAAAACAAACATCAAAATAACATAAAGTTCAACGTCATAAACAACAAGTTTGAAAAGCAAACACATCATAGCAAGCCATCCACATGTTGGATGGTCATTGCGACTCAATAATCATAAGCATGGTAAATGAAAGATAAATGAGTAGTCATCACTACTCCTCTGCATCAACCTCCTCATCAACAAGTGTAAGACCTGCATTCTCCATAGCGGTCTTGTATTCCTCGACATGTGTAGTCAAGGCCTCTATCTTGGCCTTAAGAGCCCTCTTCTGTGAACGAAGTCTCTCAATCACACCATGCTGATGCTCGAGCTCGAAGTCCTTGGCCTCTAGTTCTGCATTATCTCTCGAATCCTCTTGTTCCTGTCTTGGACTCTTTTCTCTTGGCTCTTGAACTTCGTGTCCTGGCTCTCAAACTTGGCCTCCATTTCCTTGACTATCTCGTCTTGCTCCGCGAAGAGCTTGTCCTTCTCACGAAGCTGCACCTGGAGCTCGTCATTGCTAAGCATGACGTTGGTCCTGTGTAGGTTTCCATGTTTCTTGCAACACCTTTGAGATGTTTCCTTCCTCCTACTGGTTCAATAACCTCGGTTTCTTACTGAAGGAATACTTGATGTTGTGCTCATCACACCTTGCTCTTGGGGTTTCCAACGAAGCGTCCCACGATAGTTCTGGGCGCCATCAAGAAACCACTCGCAGACCATGGCAGTCGGACCAACATCCAGGGCCGCGGGACCCATCCTAAAAGTCAAATCGCCTCCTATGAGACACATCGACCAAACCAACAATCTCGCTCAATGGAGACACAAGATTGTCACCCAAGTCATGCGAGCAACAAAACTTCTCTATGAAGTTATTGCCCACAATGGTTCCTGCGGCCACCGACTAGACATACCACAACCATTTGGGTATGTTGCCCCGATTTCCTCCTCTCATTACCATCGATCCATCATGCCCGGGGGGAAATAACCCATCGGACCGCAAGGCCAAAGTCTCCATGGTGATGCCCCAACAAGGTAATGGAACATCCATCACAATCGCTCACTCCAAAGGAGTTTAGGTTTTCACTTGGAGATCTTGGAACCACTTGTGTTAGTCAGGGTCGAAACTCCACGACAAGGTCAACAAGAGAAAAACGACACCCGGCCAAATTCCAAGGAGGGCTTTCAACCAGAGTTTGACCGGACCGCAGAGCTCTGGGAGTGGCAAGATGGTAGCATGACATTATAGTCCATCACCGAGCTCCTCACATGTTGCAACCATCACGACACCTCACATCGTGAGCATGCCGATCGAAGGAAGGAGATCACAAAGCACATATATCCCCACCAGCAACCCCTATCCCTGCACCTCTGCCCCAGAGCCTTCACGCCATCAAACACACGTCCCGAGCTACCCTATTCCTAGGGCCTCCTAGTGTTGGCAATTCTTGCGCCCTCGTGACTGCTCCACTATAGATCGATCACGCCCATGGCTGTCCCTCGTGACCTAGATCTGGCCCAGCCACAACCATGCCACCCCCTCGCCCTCCAATTTTCGACAACCCGACATGACCTCATGCACCATTGTCGCTCCGCATGTAGCCTCCAGTTGTCGGGCACACTCTTAGTGCACCATGATTTGTGCCTCCTGGGGAGCTCTCGGATCCAGCGGGAGGGGAAAAAGTGCCCCACCACCACCTTCCCTAGGGCGCACCCATGGTGTGATCTCTCTACCGAGGCTCGGGACATGGAAAAGTACTTATCCCCCGAGGCTAAGGGCTCTACCGGTAGCTATGTGCTCATCTCTCTCCCATGGTGTGATCTTTATGTGATCATGAGCTTTGTAATCTAGTTGAATAAGTAGATGCTACTCAAGTGCTTTTATTAATATGATCGCCAGAGACACCTTGTCCCACGTGTGTGAAGGTGACAGTGTGCACACCGTGTGTGTCTCTTAGGCTAAAGATTACAGAAATACTTATCATGAGTTATAATTTGAGTTGGATGTCTCTATGAAAGAGTGGTGTTTATTGGAACCATCTAGCGCTCAAGGTGACAGTGAGGGGTTACCTAGATGGGGAATGCAAACTTTAAGGAGTGCTTTGTAGCCCTACGCAATGGATTGGTGTTCGTTATCCAACCGGAGAGTAGTTCAGGGTAGCATAGTGCAGAAAATATATATTTATGTGTTCAACTATGTGATCATTGTTGAGAGTGTCCACTAGTGAAAGTATGATCCCTAGGCCTTGTTTCTAAGCATTGAAACACCATTTACAACCAGTCCAGTTACATGTTGTCACATCCCAAGATTTTCCAAATCTTGTAATGTGAAAATAAATGAATAAAATAAGACTTTGTTGGATTTTCAGAGCCAGAAGAAACCTTTTGAATTCAATTGGAACTTCAAACCCATCTGAATTAAATAAAACCTAAAGGGATTTAAAAAGATAAACATTTAATAAAAGGAAAAATAAAAACATTTGGAAATATTATTTTGAAACAATTAAATGAAAAGATTTGTTTTCAAATGAAATAGAAGTTTCATAAATAAAGATTATTTTATAAAGCCAAATTAAGCCTTGGCCAAGCTTTGGAATTAAAACATTTTGTTTTGAATAAAAATAGCAAAGGCTTTATTTAAATAAATTAATAAGGATTTAATATCCAACTTTATTTAAATAAAAGGTTTTACCATTTTAAAATTAAAACATCAAAACTTATTAAATTATTTTAAATAAGTTTCCAAGTATTCTATATTTCCCAAATAAAACCTACTGATTTGGTTTTGAAAATATTTAGGTTTCAAATAAAGATTTTATTAATAAAATCAAACTCTATTTGATTTAATAACTAAGGCCCATTTTATTTAATTATTAATGGACCCTAAAATAAAAGGTTATTTTGTTTTAAACAAGTTTTCCAAATATTCTTTATTTCCAAATAAAAACTACTGATTGGTTTTGAAAGTATTTGGAGTTCAAATGAAGATTTTATTAAATAAATCAAACCCTATTTTATTCATAAACCATGGACCATTTTACTTAATTAATAAATGGAACCTAAAAAGATTTAAAATATTATTTTATTTTGGAAGTTGGTTTATGCTACTAAACAGAACCAAATTCTTAGTGCAAGGTTTGGTGATTATTTGATTTTATTTGGACATTGTTTGTTTGTTTGAAAATTCAAAACAGAAATTAGATTCAGAAAAAGAAAAAGTCTACAGGAAGAAAAAAATATGGAAACGGACTGGCCCAGCTATCCTAGCCCAACTCAGCCCAACCGAGCCCACCTCTCCCTCTCAGCGAAGTGAATCGTTTTTCACCGCAAAACAAACCCACGTAGTGAATGACAACTGGAACCCACCTGAAACTTTCCTCACTCGCTGGCAAGCAGGCCCCACATCCCCAGCCATCATCTTCAACGAGACTCCGTCACCCTGACCGTTGCAGTGAGATTACTCCGGCGATTGATTGCACATGAAGGAGGCTTTGATTTCTCGTAATAACCATGCCCCTTTAAACGCCAGCACGTCCTCTCTCGTTCCCCTCTGACCCCTCCCTCAAGCACGCCTCCAGGCCGAGGAATTTTGCCCTACACTCCCTCTGTCTCCGACGACCCTCCTCACCGATTCCGGCCAACACACGCCCCCTCCTGCCTCCTCGAGCACGCAGCTGTGCTCAGCATTCCCCAGAGAACCTTTCTGCAGCCGCAGCTTACTTGCGCGTGCCTCCCAGCGTCGGCAACGTCGACGACCTGCAGCACCGCCGTCTGCCCTCTTCTCCGACGACGCCCACAGGTTGTACCAGACCGCCCCTCTCCCCCTCATTCACACACGCGTCATCCCCTCGACCATACGCATCTAACCGTGCCCTTTGTTTGCCTCCGCGTGATCTGCAATGTCGCCTTCGACCACAGACAGAGCCGCCAGGCGTTGCTCTCTACTCCGGCGAGCAATCGCAGCTGCCCCCTAGCGCCCCTCGACGAACAAGTACCACATTGAGCATCAGCGAGCGTCAGCGATTCCGGTGAGCATCTCCCCACCCTCCTTTGCTTCCTGTACCGCCGGCGCCGTCATCGACTGGCCGCTCCGCCGCTAGCCACCGTCGTCGCGCCGCCAGCTTTTGGCAAAGCACTAAGAGCCGTTCGATCTAGTTTGAACAAGCAGGATTAGATCACTTAATAGCAAATAGGTACGTACTCTGGACCACGCGATTTGACTTGATCCAACGCACCACGATGCCGATCCGGCCGAACCGGTATCAGCCAGTGAGATAGCGACGCGTGGCCAGTGTTTGAGTTAAAACAGATTTTTGAATCAGATTTATTTGCAAACTTCAAACCTTTGTAACTTTCAAACCACACGTCCAAAAATTATAAATTTTATATCAATGGATTCAGGAGAACAAGCCCTAGCCAACCATACCCTTGGTTTAGCCAATAGTATCTGTTAGTTTGCTTGTTTTTGTAGATTCTTTTGTGAGCTTGTTTAGAGTAGAAAAATTGTTTAAAATTGATTTTGGGGTCAAAACTTTTGCAAAATGGTTTGATGTGACCTTACTGACCCTAGGAACAAACCTTTGGTGTTAAAAATGATTTTGGTAAAATTTAGGTTGAATTATTTGACTTAGCCAATTTCTAGCCAAATGAAATTATTGATCTTATTATGAAAATGTTTATGGAAAGAAAACTTTGAGAAAATAGTTTGGACCAAACCTACTGACCCAAAAACACCAAGTTTTGCAATAGAAACTCATTTGGTGAAAAACTTAAAAAGTTTTTGTTATGATAAAGACATTTTTCACCACATAAAATGATGAATGGATTTTAAAAATGGTTTTTGAACAAAACCTTCTTACTGATGACTTTGCCACTTTGGTAAATGGCCAATTTGGATCTTACAAAGTTTAGAAGCCTAGTGGAGACCATCCTTGCAATAGAACCAACCTTTTGCATGATTATGCATGACTTAGATTCCATTACTTTGTGTGTAAAAAAATTGTTTGTTTGACTTTTGTTGGAATGTGAATTGAATTTGTGTTTGCTTGATTGACTTGTAGAGGAGTGTGAGACTAGCAAGATCAAGGAGTGAACCACCATTCCCTACCAAAAAGGCAAGTGATGCTTCATACTTTTTGTCCCATTACTTTCTCTATGCATTAGTGATTTTCTCTAAGTAAAACTTGCATGGATTTTGCTAAGTATAAACCTTGCTATAGGAAAACCTAGTAGATGAATCCTTAGTAGGATTTTCCTAAGTTAAGTTTCCTATTACTATCAAGCTTAGCCTAGCTAATAGAAAACATGGGTGGAAAATATATTCACACTATGGAAAAATCTCTAAGTCTGAGGACTTATGTGTTGTTTAATAAAACAACTAAGTTAATGAATCCCCTGGGTGGAATGGGATTGCTTGGTGGATTTTGGTTGAGTGGTTCACAAGGCCCATGTTTATGGTTGACCTTGTGTATCTCACTTGTGGATGGCCACCCAGGAATAAAGAGATTTGAGATGTCAAATGTTGAGAAGCTTCAAGTGCAACCACTTGGCAATATGGGCTCTGCCATGATCATATAGGTTGCAAGAACATAGCCATATGGACAGTGGGTGGTAGTGTTTGATAGGTTGGAGCGCGTCCATTTTGGTCTAAGGGAAGGCTTCTGAAAGATCTTGTCTTGGGAAACCAAGTCTTGTGGGGAAAGTGCACCACCTCTGCAGAGTGTAAAATCTAAGTACTTAGCCATGTCCCTGGTAAAGGACAATTTGAGCAACAAGACATGGAAGCAATCAAGAATCTCATCATTCAATTTTCTAAGTTAAAACTTGTGGATTGAACAAGGGTTGTTTGAAATCTTCAATCTTTGATTGAGAGATGCCTTGTAAAGGATCTTCAATCTTTGGTTAAGAAAAATGATTTTGTCAAAGCAAAAACTTAGTATTTTCAAATGTTAAGGAAAAATATATTTTGAGCAATGCAAGCCTCAACTCCACTTAGCCAAATGCATATAGATGATAGTCTCCACTATACTAATATAGTATCACTTGCCAATACAATTCAAATGTATTGACCCTTTGTGGCTGTAACTTGTAATGTTGCAGGTTTGATTGTTTTTAGTGAAGATTGATTGATTAGGATTACAAAGTCTACAACCAACATCTGCCTGTGGCACTTTGAAGCTGAAGGACTCATACTTATAGTTATTCCGCTGCAATGTAATGTAATAGCCAAATGAGCTATGTATTGATGTAATAAAATTATGTTATTCCTGGTTATAAAGTTGTATTATGACCTTTGTTTCTTGATATTACATCTATACTGTGGATGCTAGCTATTGATCCAGGGACTAGCATTGTAAACACAGGAGGAATCTACCTTATTAGGTTGAGACCTCTTACACATGTTTGCTTGCTGCCATTTTTATTTCAGATTGCAATTACCACTTATAATCATCCATATTACGTGTATTTCATTATCTCTTCGCCGAACTAGTGCACCTATACACCTGACAAGTGTATTGGGTGTGTTGGGGACACAAGAGACTTCTTGTATCTTGATTGCAGGGTTGCTTGAGAGGGATACCTTTGACCTTTTCCTCCCTGAGTTTGATAAACCTTGGGTGATCCACTTAAGGGAAACTTGTTGTTGTTCTATAAACCTCTGCACTTGGAGGCCCAACATTGTCTACAAGAATAGAAGCGTGCATAGAAATCAGTAACTCAGCTTTGAAGAAGGATCTATGTGTGGAATACACCAACAAGACAAAACGACATCGACATAACACACATAGTAGTGTTTCAACACCTAGAAGTGGTCGATCCTTGGTTGACGACACACAAATGCATAATAAAAAAAGGTACAAAGCACAAAAGGTGCCAACGATGGAGGGTCAAATCACTATAGATTATCACTCCTCCACGGCTTGGCTCAAAGAGTGAATTCGAAACAATCCATTGCCAGTGAGTAACAACAACACATGTGTATTAAATTCTGGAACGCTCCTAGCCGATACACATAAGCAACTAATGAGGGCCATGATTCTAAAACACTCTGTAACATGGCCATGGAACAGTTAAACAAGACAGCAACAATATGCATGGAACCCAACAAGAGAAGGCGGAAATAGTAAGGCAAGGCAGGCCAGCAGCCATTCCAAAGACGAACTGGGTTCATGATTATAAATCCTCGGGATCTACCATATATATCGCCTTCATACCATGTCATAGATGAACCCATCCTACCGCCGTGAGTGCTCAATATCGTCTAATGTGGGGACTGAAGATTCCACATGACAATATTCTCCATACGGAGCTGTTTCTACTTAAGTCAAAGAACGAGCATACCCAATTTTCATAGTGCAGGTGCCATCGAAAATGGAATTTGTTACGGGTTCACCATGAAGGTTCAGATCTATCTGAATTAGGTAGGAACTAGTTGATATGTTGTAAACGTATCTAAATTTTTTGATGTTCCATGCTTGTTTAGTATCCACTTTGCTATGCTTTATCTACACTTTGAGGTATTTTTATACATTTTCTAGGACTAACCTATTAACAAGATGGCATAGTGCAAGTTGCCTGTTTTCTGTTGTTTTTGGTTTTAGAAAAGCAAGTAAGAAAATATTCTCGGAATTGGACGGGACAAAAGAAAAAGTTAATATTTCACCAAGACGAACACAGAGACCGAAGGGCGACCGTAGGGGAGCCACAGGATGGCCACCCCCACCACGCGTGGTCCCACCCTGGGCCACGCCTGGGCAGGGTGTGGGCCCCCTGGCCACCCTCCCGTCTCGCATCTTAGCCTATATAATCCCCCGATGCCAAAACCCTAAGTACCCGATCAGATCTCCACGAAATAGTCCGTAGCCGTTGCCAACATCGTCCCTAGATCGGGGGGGTCTGAAGCTCTTCACGGCACCCTGCCGGAGGGGAGAGATCATCCCGGAGGCCTTCTTCATCACCATGACAGCCTCCGGTATGTTGCGTGAGTAGTTCCACCTTGGACTATGGTTCCATACAGTAGCTAGATGGTTATTTGTCCTCCTTTGTACTATCATGTTTAGATCTTGTGAGATTCGTTCATGATCTATATCATCTATTTGTAATCATGCATGTTGTGTTTGCGAGGATACGATGGATATTGAGATTACTATGTCAGATTGATTAATGATTAAATCTTGTCTTCTTTATTATTGATTCTATCATGTCTGTGTTGTTTGAGATCTTGCATGCTCTCCGTTTCTAGTAGCTATCTTGGCCAAGTAGATGCTAGTGACTCCAAGAGGGAGTATTTATGCTCAATAGTGGGTTCATGCCTCTATTGAATCTGGGGAAGTGACCAAAATCTCTAAGGTTGTAGACGTGATGTTGCTACTAGGGACAAAACAACGATCTTTTGTTCATGGAACAATTGTATTGCTTAATTTACACACATTGATTAAAGCAGTCATCCGTTGCTTGCAACATAATACTGGAGGGGGTTCGAATGATAACCTGAAGGTGGATTACTAGTCATAGAAGAATTTGGATGGAGGTCTATGTATATTGTTGTAATGCCCAATCAAATCTCGTAGGATCATAAATGTCTAGTATTGCATTGTTATGCCTTGCTCTGTCCTGTCAATTGCCCCGCTGTAATTTGTTTACCCAACATGTTATGTTATTTATCTAAGGAGAACACATCTAGTGAACTGTGGACCCTGGTCCAATCTTTACCATTGATACATCATCCACTGCTACTTTTTACTTTTTGCAAGCAACCTTTACCTTCCACACCATACGGTTAATCCTTTGTTTTTAGCAAACCGGCGAGATTGACAACCTCACTGTTCATTGGGGAAAAGTATTGAGTTTGTGTTGTGCCGGTTCTAAGTTGTTAGCAACACCTTGGAGCCGATTCCTTCCTCCTACTGGTTCGATAACCTTGGTTTCATACTGAGGGAAGGCTTACTGTTGTGCTCATCATACCTTCCTCTTGGGGTTTCCCAACGAAGCTCTACAGTGATCTGATCCGCATTAAGACGTTTTCTGGCGCTATTCCCGGGGAGTTAAAGACGGCTTCACAAGGGGAGTCCTTCACAACCTTTCTCTTTACTTTGTTTTTTCCTTAGTTTGTTTTTATTTGTTTGGATTTCTTCTTTTTATCAAAAATGACAAAAAAATTAGTTTCGTTTGGTTTGCTTTTTCTTATAAAAACACACAAAAAATTTATTAGTTCCTACTCTAGTTGTTGCTGCTGTTGGCTTGCTCCACCCTTGTGAAAATGAATTCTGCTGAGAACACCAAGTTGCGTGACTTCACTAGAACAAACAACAATGATTTTCTGAGTACACCTATTGCTCCACCTGCTCCTGATGCTACCTTTTATGAAATTAAGCCTGCTTTGTTGAATCTTGTGATAAAAGATCAATTTTCTGGTGCTAGTTCTGATGATGCTGTTGCCCACCTCAATAACTTTGTTGAACTTTATGAGATGCAAAAATATAAGGATGTAGATGGCGATATTATTAAGCTCAAATTTTTTTCCTTTCTCCTTAAGATGAAAAGCTAAAGAATGGTTGCTATCCTTGCCTAGAAATAGTATTGATTCTTGGATTAAGTGCAAAGATGCTTTTATTGGAAAATACTATCCTCCTGCTAAGATTATATCTATGAGAAGTGAAATAATGAAATTTAAACAACTTGATAATGAACATGTTTCTCAAGATTGGGAAAGAATGAAATCTTTGGTAAAGAATTGTCCCACTCATGGACTGACTGCTTGGATGATTATCTAGACTTTTTATGCAGGGTTAAACTTCTCTTCAAGAAATATATTGGATTCTGCTGCTAGAGGTACCATTATGACCATTACTTTGGGTGCTGCAACAAAGCTCCTTGATAATATGATGGTTAACTATTCTGAATGGCACACTAAGAGAGCTCCACATGGTAAGAAGGTAAATTCTGTTGAAGAAACCTCCTCCTTGAGTGATAAAATTGATGTTATCATGGCTATGCTTGTTAATGGAAAAG
This sequence comes from Avena longiglumis, assembly GCA_030063025.1. Classification (NCBI taxonomy): domain Eukaryota; kingdom Viridiplantae; phylum Streptophyta; class Magnoliopsida; order Poales; family Poaceae; genus Avena; species Avena longiglumis. The sequence continues at coordinate 142,256,054 of CP125978.1, read as the reverse complement.
CTCATATTGTTCCAAATAATTTTCCTTTAGCTTATTTGGTTGCTCAAGAAGAGCAAGGTTATGTGAACTTATTAGAAATAACAATTTCAACAACAATGCCTATAGGAATAATGTCACATCCCAAGATTTTCCAAATCTTGTAATGTGAAAATAATTAATAAAATAAAACTTTGTTTGATTTTCAGAGCCAGAAGAAACTTTTTGAACTTAATTGGAACTTCAAACCCATTTGAATTAAATAAAATCCTAAAGGGAATCTTAAAGATAAACATTTAATAAAGGGAAATTAAAATGTTTTGGAATTACTATTTTGGATCTTTTAATAAAAGGATTTAATATTCAAAAGAAAAGATGGATTTACAAATAAGGATTATTTTATAAAGACAAATTAAAACTTGGGCAAGCTTTGGAATTAAAACATTTATTCTAAATAAATTTAGCAAAGGTTTATTTAAAATAAATTAATAAGGATTTAATATCCAATTTTATTTAAAGAAGTTTTACCAATTTAATTTAAACATCAAAGCTTGTTAAATTATTTTAAATAAGTTTTCATAAATTGGAATCACCAAGTTTGGATCCCTAAATAAAAGATATGGATTTCATAAGAGAGATGAAAATATTAATAAAGAATATTTATAGACCAAATCAAATCTTGACCTAATACATGAAGTAAATATTAATCCCAATTCAAATAAAAATATGAAATAAAGAATATTCCAAATAAAAATAAAATGGAAATAACCATTCTATCCCTGTTTTAAATAAGGACAAATCTTTAAATATAAATAAATGAAAATGATATTTGGAAATAAAACAATTAACCAATCTTATATGATTAATAAATCACTTTTGAATACTTTCCAAATAAATTCAATATGAATTATTTTGAACCAAATAAACAAATCCTAAATGGATTATTATCTAAGGACCATTTATTTAATTATAAATGGAACCTAAAAAGATTTAAAATAATATTTTATTTTAAAATGTGAATTATGATGTTAAACAGAACCAAAAAACTCATTTCAATAGTTTGAATTATTTGAATGATTGTCTTGTTGTTGAATTGTGAAAATGAAATTCAAATCAGCAAATAAAATGGAAAAAGGAAAATGTTTCTGTACAAAAAAAAAAAAGGAAAAACAACGACTACTGACCCACGAGGCCCATCAGACCCGACTCCTCTCTCTCTGAACCGTTTTCCTCACTCAGTCATTTACCCGCATAGCCTATGACTGGTGGACCTCCCCTCGTTTCTTTTTCCCACTGACCAGTGGACCCCACACAGCCCTCCTTCTTCTCCACCCCGCACGACCTTTTCTTCCTCCTCTCCTCGCCGTTGCAGACATAAATTCCTGGCTTAATTACGCCTTAATCTCGCAATGAAAGCGCCACTTGACCACGCAGTTAAAGCGCCCTCTCTCTCTCTCGTTTCCCTGCTTCCCCAATCTAGCCCCAGGCCGCCCAATTCCACCGAACACCTTGCCTCCGGCAGGCTTTCTCGACCAATTCTGCCCACCTCACGCCCCTCAGCTGCCTCTGCCGCGAGCTTGGTCTACATCGTCTGGCGAACCTCCAGCGTCAGCCAGCTTGCGGACACACTAGACGCTCGGCTTCGTCAACCTCTGAGCATCACCGACGTCGCGGCCACTCCGGCGAAACCTCTCGGGTAAACTAAACTACCCCGACCCCTCTCGCTCACGCAAACACGTTCGCCTTATCCTTGCGCTCCTGACCATGTGCCTCGTTTGTCTCCGGGTGACTCCTAGCTCCGTCTTCGACTTCGACCAGAGCCGTCCGTCGCCAGTATCGACTCCGGCGACCAATTCCGCTCGTCCCCGTGCGCCCCTTCATCCACCAGTGGCAGGTTGAGCATCCCCGTGCCACGACGAACCCAGTGAGCACCCTCTCCTCTTTCCTCGTTTCGGTTTAGCGCAGCTCGCCCGTCGTTATCGCGCCGGTTCTGGTGATACAATGAGCCGTTAGATCGATCCTCGCTACGATAGAACACTTAAACTGAACCGTTACGTTTGATCTGCACACTCCCTTAAATCCTGCGGTCCACATCGCGCGATCCTACGAACCGTTTTGGCCAATTAGAGTGCGACGTGGCGGTATTTGTTTAAAACTGATTTTGAAATCAGATTGAGTTGCAAACTTCAAACCCTTATATCTTTTGAACCACCGTCCAAATTTGACAAATTTTATATCAAAAGATTCAGGAGAACAAGACCTAACCAACCCTACCCTTAGTTTGTTAAATAGTATTTGTTAGCTTGTTTGAATTTGCAGATTCTTTTGTGTGCTTGCTAACATTAGAAAAATCATTTAAAAATGAATTTTGAGATCAAACCTTTGCCAATTGGTTTATTGTGACCTACTGACCCTAGGAACCAACCCTTAGTGTTAAAAATGATTTTTGTGAAATTTAATTTGAATTATTTAACTAAGTCATTTTCTAGCCAAATAAAAAGAATAGTTTTATCTATGAAAATGTGTATGGAAAGAAAACTTTGAGAAAATAGTTTGGACCAAATCTACTGACCTAAAAACACCAAGTTTTGCAATAGCAACTCATTTGGTGAACCCTATAGACTAAATGCCTTAGTAAAAATATTTCTACACCACATAAAAATAACACTTTGTTTTGAAAATGGTTTTTGAGTGAAACCTTTTGCAAATGACTTAGCCACTTTAGAGAATGACCATTAGATGAACCCAAATGAATATGACCCACTAGGGACCACTTTTTCAAACAAAACAAAGCTTGGCATGCTTGCATGCATTTCTTTGACATTGTTATTTATGTGTGTTGTTTTGCTTGATTGGTAGATTGAGATTGTGCCTTGCTTGATTAATTTGTAGTGACTTGAAGAGTGTGATTATTGCAAAGATCAAGAAGTGAACCTATACTCTACCAAAAAGGCAAGTGATGCTTCATATTTTTATCCTATTACTTTCACTATGCATTAGTGATTTTGTTAAGTAAAACTTGCATGGATTTTGCTAAGTATAGATCTTGCTATAGGAAAACTTTGAAGATGAATCCTTAGTAGGATTTTCATAAGTTAAAGATTCCTAATACTACCAAGCTTAGCCTAGCTAATAGAAAACATGGGTGGAAAAATATATTCACACTATGGAAAAATATTCTAAGTCTAAAGACTTATAATTTTGTTTAATAAAACAACTAAGTTAATGAATCACCTGGGTGGAATGGAAAGATTGGGTTATGTTGAGTGGTTCACAAGGCCCATATTTATGGTTAACCTTGTGTATCTCACTTGTGGAATGCCACCCAGGAAACAAAGGGATTTGAGATGTCAAATGTTGAGAAGCTTCAAGTGCAACCACTTGGCAATATGGGCTCTGCCATGATCATATAGGTTGCAAGAACTTAGCCAAATGGACAGTGGGTGGTAGTGTTTGATAGGTTGGAGCGCGTCCATTTTGGTCTAAGGAAGGCTTGAAAGATTTTGTCTTGGGAAACCAAGTCTTGTGGGTAAAGTGCACCACCTCTGCAGTGTAGAATCTAAGTACTTAGCCATGTCACAGTAAAGGACAATTTGAGCATCAAGACATGGAAGCAATCAAGAATCCCATCACTCCAACTTCTAAACAAAAACTTGTGGGTGAACAAGGGACTGTGTGTATTCTTCAATCTTTGATGGAAAGATGGCTTGATATAAGGATCTTGAAATCTTAGATTGAGGAAAATGATTTTACCAAGCACTTATCTTTGATTTGTAGATGCCTCGAGAAGGATCTTCATCTTTGATTGAGAGAAGCATTGGAAAAGTTTTGACAAAACTATTTATTTTCAAAGCGTTAAGGAAAAATCTATTTTGAGCAATGCAAGCCTCAACTCCACTTAGCCAAATGCATATAGATGATAGACTCCACCATACTACTAAGAGTATCACTTGCCAATACAATTCAAATGTATTGACCCTTTGTGGCTGTAACTTGTATGTTGCAGGTTTGATTGATTTTAGTGAAGATTGTGTGATTAGGATTACAAAGTCTACAACCAACATCTGCTGTGGCACTTAAAGATGATGGACCCATGATTATAGTTATTCCTGCAATGTAATGTAATAGCCAAATGAGCTATGTATGATGTAATAAAATTATGTTATTCCTGGTTATAAAGTTATATTATGACCCTTGTTTCTTGATATTACATCTTAACTGTGGATGCTAGCTATTGATCCGAGGACTAGCATTGTAAAACACAGGAGGACTCTACCTTATCGGTTGGGAACCCTACGGATGGTATCGAGCATTGTGTTGCTGTAGGATTTGTAAACCTAGGATTGGACAAAACCCTTAGAAAAATAGGAGTTGTATTTTGTTCCAAAACTTATTTACAAAAAAAAAACACTTGTAAACTCTTTCCTCAAATATTTTGGTTTGAACTCTACATCTCTTCTACTTCAACTTGATGGAAAATCCTACCCCATGGCCAAAGACTACACCATGTGCAAAGGACTTCTACAACTTCTTCAACTCTAATGACTTCAACATCTTGACATTCTCACCAAGGACTTCTAACTTGGAAAATACTAAGGACCACGAGTTAGACAAGGACTTCTTACTTAAGATTTAGAGACTGAGGAATGCAAAATAAGAAGAAACCATCAACAACTTTAAAGTATTGTAACCAAGAGTTTTCCTAAAGGAAACCAAGATATAATGTAGAAAGAAGAACCAACCAAGAAAGAAAGGAAAAATCACAAGTAAACCATTAGATGGACCACCAAATTTTAGCTAAGACAAAACCACCAACTTATGTGGTGTAACAAAAATATTTTGTTGCCTAAGTATGTGCTTGAACTTTGTTGTTTGAGTGAAAAGTTGTTTGTGATCGCATGCACATTACTTGTGTGAATTGTGATGTGTGTGATTAGAAGTAATTCCTTAGAAATATCTTGCCTATTCTAATCTCCTTCAAACCCAAACAGATGACTACCCCAAAGGATTCCAAGGTTGATGACACCAACACCAACCAAGCTGACCTTGGAGAACTTATAGCAACCCAAAACCAGTTGAGCCAGAGACAACTCAGCTTTTAGCCAACAACAATGGACTAGACCCAGCTATACAAAGGATTTTCAAACTTCAATCCCAATTGTTGCAAGGAATAGTTACTCAAATGATCAACATGAGAAAACTTTTCCCAAAGAGCTAATAACAACAAGGATGACAAAGATGTTAATCCAAAAGGAACCCAAGCTAGCAATGTTTTAGAGACAATGATCATTCATCCAAGGAACATGAAGATCAATGCTTCAAGAAGAGAAAGATCTCCCTCATGAAGAACATGAACTAGAAGAACTCCTAGCTTTGGAGACCCAAGAAGAAAAGAAATTTCCCAACACTAGCAAGAAGGATATTACTCAAGAGCAATGTTACACTTGCAAAGAGATGGGACACTATGCCAATGAATGCCCAGAAAAGAAGAAGAGACAAGAAGACAAACAAAAGCTAGTGAAACCCAAGATAAGGAAGAATTTTAGCCAAGTGATGTGCAAATATTGCAAGAGTTTGGACATTATGCAAACTCATCCAGAAAATATAAAACATAAGATAAACCAGCCTTTGAGAGATATCAGCCAAGTGATATGTTACAATTGCAGAACCGAGGACACTATGCAAGCAACTGTCCGGAAAAGATGAAGAACAAGTTGATCAAGCCTATGGAGAAACTCAACCTTGGACCATAAGTCAAATATGGAAACAATGGACACTATGCAAAAGTTTTCCAAGAGGAAGTTTTCCAGGATCCCAAGAAGGACAATGTGTAATTTTGTTTGAAATTTTTAAGGGTGGTAGTACCCTAGTTGTTTGAACATGCTTGTAACTGACCTCACCAAATCTCGGAACGAGATTTATTTTAAGTGGTAACTGTCACATCCCAAGATTTTCCAAATCTTGTAATGTGAAAATAATTAATAAAATAAAACTTTGTTTGATTTTGAGAGCCAGAAGAAACTTTTGAACTTAATTGGAACTTCAAACCCATTTGAATTAAATAAAATCCTAAAGGAATCTTAAAGATAAACATTTAATAAAGGAAATTAAAATGTTTTGGAATTACTATTTTGGATCTTTTAATAAAAGATTTAATATTCAAAAGAAAAGATGGATTTACAAATAAGGATTATTTTATAAAGACAAATTAAAACTTGGGCAAGCTTTGGAATTAAAACATTTATTCTAAATAAATTTAGCAAAGGTTTATTTAAAATAAATTAATAAGGATTTAATATCAATTTTATTTAAAGAAGTTTTACCAATTTAATTTAAACATCAAAGCTTGTTAAATTATTTTAAATAAGTTTTCATAAATTGGAATCACCAAGTTTGGATCCTAAATAAAAGATATGGATTTCATAAGACAGAGATGAAAATATTAATAAAGAATATTTATAGACCAAATCAAATCTTGACCTAATACATGAAGTAAATATTAATCCCAATTCAAATAAAAATATGAAATAAAGAATATTCCAAATAAAAATAAAATGGAAATAACCATTCTATCCCTGTTTTAAATAAGGACAAATCTTTAAATAAAAATACATGAGAAAATGATATTTGGAAATAAAACAATTAACCAATCTTATATGATTAATAAATCACTTTTGAATACTTTCCAAATAAATTCAATATGAATTATTTTGAACCAAATAAACAAATCCTAAATGGATTATTATCTAAGGACCATTTATTTAATTATAAATGGAACCTAAAAAGATTTAAAATAATATTTTATTTTAAAATGTGAATTATGATGTTAAACAGAACCAAAACTCATTTCAATAGTTTGAATTATTTGAATGATTGTCTTGTTGTTGAATTGTGAAAATGAAATTCAAATCAGCAAATAAAATGGAAAAAGGAAATGTTTCTGTACAAAAAAAAAGGAAAAACAACATTGACTACCCAAGAGGCCCATCAGACCAGCTCCCCTCTCTCTAAACCGTTTTCCTCACTCGGTCATTTACCGCATAGCCTATGTGGTGGACCTCCTCGTTCTTTTTCCCAGCGACGATGGACCCCACTGACCCTCCTTCTTCTCCACCCCGCACGACCTTTTCTTCCTCCTCTCCTCGCCGTTGCAGACATAAATTCCTGGCTTAATTACGCCTTAATCTCGCAATGAAACTGCCACTTGACCACGCAGGTTAAAGCGCCCCTCTCTCCTCTCTCGTTTCCCTCTGCTTCCTTCCCCAATCTCGCCCCCAGGCCGCCCCAATTCCACCCCGAACCCTGCCTCCACAGGCTTTCTCGACCAATTCTGGCCACACCTCACCGCCCCTCAACTGCCTCTGCACGCGAGCTTGGTCTACATCGTCTGGCGAACCTCCCAGCGTCAACCGCTTGGCCACGGACACACTAGACGCTCGGCTTCGTCAACCTCTGAGCATCACCGACGTCGCGGCCACTCCGGCGAAACCTCTCGGGTAAACTAAACTACCCCGACCCCTCTCGCTCACGCAAACACGTTCGCCTTATCCTTGCGCTCGACCATGTGCCTCGTTTGTCTCGGGTGACTCCTAGCTCGTCTTCGACTTGACCAGAGCCGTCGCCGATGTCGACTCGGCGACCAATTCCGCTCGTCCCGTCGCCCTTCATCCACCGTGGCAGGTTGAGCATCCCGTGCCACGAGACCGATGAGCACCTCTCCTCTTTCCTCGTTTCGGTTTCGCTAAGCCGCATGGACAGCTCCGCCGCCCGTCGTTATCGCCGGTTCTGGCGATACAATGTGAGCCGTTAGATCCGATCCTCGCTGCGATAGAACATAAACTGAACCGTTCGTTTGATCTGCACGCACTCCCACTTAAATCCTGCGGTCCACATCGCGATCCTACCGAACCGTTTTGGCCAATTAGAGTGCGGCGTGGCGGTATTTGTTTAAAACTGATTTTGAAATCAGATTGAGTTGCAAACTTCAAACCCTTATATCTTTTGAACCACCGTCCAAATTTGACAAATTTTATATCAAAGATTCAGGAGAACAAGACCTAACCAACCCTACCCTTAGATTGTCAAATAGTATTTGTTAGCTTGTTTGAATTTGCAGATTCTTTTGTGTACTTGCTAACATTAGAAAAATCATTTAAAATGAATTTTGAGATCAAACCTTTGCCAATTGGTTTATTGTGACCCTACTGACCCTAGGAACCAACCCATAGTGTTAAAAATGATTTTGTGAAATTTAAGTTGAATTATTTAACTAAGTCATTTCTAGCCAAATAAAAAGAATAGTTTTATTTATGAAAATGTGTATGGAAAGAAAACTTTGAGAAAATAGTTTGGACCAAACTTGACCCAAAAACACCAAGTTTTGCAATAGCAACTCATTTGGTGAACCCTATGGGCTAATGCCTTAGTGAAAATATTTCTACACCACATAAAATAACACTTTGTTTTGAAAATGGTTTTTGAGTGAAACCTTTTGCAAATGACTTAGCCACTTTAGAGAATGACCATTAGATGAACCCAAATGAATATGACCCACTAGGGACCACTTTTTCAAACAAAACAAAGCTTGGCATGCTTGCATGCATTTCTTTGACATTATTATTTATGTGTGTTGTTTTGCTTGATTGGTAGATTGAGTTTGTGCCTTGCTTGATTGATTTGTAGTGACTTGAAGAGAGTGATTGTTGCAAAGATCAGAAGTGAACCCATACTCTACCAAAAAGGCAAGTGATGCTACATACTTTCTATCCCATTACTTTCACTATGCATTAGTGATTTTGTTAAGTAAAACTTGCATGGATTTTGCTAAGTATAGAACTTGCTATAGGAAAACTTTGTAGATGAATCCTTAGTAGGATTTTCATAAGTTAAAGATTCCTAATACTACCAAGCTTAGCCTAGCTAATAGAAAACATGGGTGGAAAAATATATTCACACTATGGAAAAATATTCTAAGTCTGAAGACTTATAATTTTGTTTAATAAAACAACTAAGTTAATGAATCACAGGTGGAATGGAAAGATTGGGTTATGTTGAGTGGTTCACAAGGCCCATATTTATGGTTAACCTTGTGTATCTCACTTGTGGAATACCAGGAAACAAAGGATTTGAGATGTCAAATGTTGAGAAGCTTCAAGTGCAACCACTTGGCAATATGGGCTCTGCCATGATCATATAGGTTGCAAGAACTTAGCCAAATGGACAGTGGGTGGTAGTGTTTGATAGGTTGGGCGTCCATTTTGGTCTAAGGAAGGCTTCGAAAGATTTTGTCTTGGGAAACCAAGTCTTGTGGGTAAAGTGCACCACCTCTGCAGTGTAGAATCTAAGTACTTAGCCATGTCCCAGTAAAGGACAATTTGAGCATCAAGACATGGAAGCAATCAAGAATCTCATCATTCCAATTTCTAAATAAAAACTTGTGGGTGAACAAGGGATTGTGTGTATTCTTCAATCTTTGATGGAAAGATGGCTTGATATAAGGATCTTGAAATCTTAGATTGAGGAAAATGATTTTACCAAGCACTTGATCTTTGATTTGTAGATGCCTCGAGAAGGATCTTGTCTTTGATTGAGAGAAGCATTGGAAAAGTTTTGACAAAACTATTTATTTTCAAAAGCGTTAAGGAAAAATCTATTTTGAGCAATGCAAGCCTCAACTCCACTTAGCCAAATGCATATAGATGATAGACTCCACCATACTACTAAGAGTATCACTTGCCAATACAATTCAAATGTATTGACCCTTTGTGGCTGTAACTTGTATGTTGCAGGTTTGATTGATTTTAGTGAAGATTGTTTGATTAGGATTACAAAGTCTACAACCAACATCTGCCTGTGGCACTTTAAAGATGATGGACCCATGATTATAGTTATTCCGCTGCAATGTAATGTAATAGCCAAATGAGCTATGTATGATGTAATAAAATTATGTTATTCCTGGTTATAAAGTTATATTATGACCCTTGTTTCTTGATATTACATCTTAACTGTGGATGCTAGCTATTGATCCAGGGACTAGCATTGTAAAACACAGGAGGACTCTACCTTATCAGGTTGGGAACCCTACAAATAATTTTGGCAACAATGCTTATGGTAATAACTATAGGCCTTATACTCCTAATAATAACAATACTTATCATGGTAGATCTGGAATGCCTAGTGAATATAGGATTCTAGAAGTTGAAAGATCCACTAAAAACTTTATGCAAACGCAATATAAACAGAACAAAATATTCACATAAACTTTGGAAGAACAATCTGCTATTTTGAATAATATTAGTCATCAACTTGAGAATTTGTGTAAGACCCCACCCTTTTAAAGGTAAAGGTCCCTGTGATTTCAATGCTAGTCCCTAGTGAAGGGAATATGCCTGAGAGGCAATAATGGTTATTATCATATTCCTTATTTATGATAAATGTTTATTTTGCATGCTATAATTTTATTAATATGGAAACGTTAATACATGTGTGTTTAATAAAAAAAAGGAAGTTCCTAGTTATGCCTCTCTTATAAACTAGCTCGTTGATTAACAAGATGATCAAAGTTTCCTTATCATGGACATTGGATGTTGTTAATAACAAGGTCACAACATTAGTGTAATGATGTGATGAACATTCATCCAAAGTATAGCATTACGATCAAAGTCATTGAGTTTATATTGCTATAACAACTTACGAAGTGATCCTAATCCTTAGACTATGAGATCATGTCAATCACTAACACCGGAAGAGTTTCTCGATGACATCAAACGTCACACCATAACTGGGTGATTATAAAGATGGCTTCAGAACTACTAAAGTGTTATGTTGAGGTTCATGGATCGAGAGTGGAATTTGTTCATCCTGATGACGGATAGATATGCTCTGGGCCCTCTCAGTGATATCAGATTGATTAGCTTGCAAGCAAGTGATTTGATCACTAGAATGTTATATCACGGGAACGAGAAAAGAGTGCATGTCGGTAACGAGATCAAACTAGGTATGGAGATACCGATGATTGAATCTCGGACATGTAATATATCTAGAAACAAAGGGATTAAGATACTAGCGTAAAAGGTTCACATGATCAGAGAAGTCATCGTTGAATGTGTGGGAGTCAGTAGGGATCTCCAGGTCCCGCTGCTGATTATTGATCGGAGAGGGGTCTCGATCATGTCTGCATTATTCGCGAACCGTAGGGTGACACACTTAATGGATACCGACACCATTCGGAGCAAATGATATGTCAGAAAAAGAAAAGGAAAACGCAGGAATTTATTTCACTAGACACCGGAACTATTTCGGTTGAAATTGCTGAAACTGGTTCTGCATGTGAAATTGAATACTAGCAAGGGGTTTTATGTGAATGTTTGTTAATTAAAGTAATTAAAAAAATATTAATAAATAAATAAAAGAGTTTTATTTAAATGAGAGCTTGCATTAAATTTGGTGGAAATTTAATGCATGTGAGTGGATTTTTGAGTGGAGGCTCTTTTATGGGAGTGGAGGCTTTTCATTTTGAGTGGAAGCTCCACCCACATGAATGTGGGAGAGGTGGGGGCATCCCCCATGGCTGGGCTGTAGGGTTTCATAGCATGGAAAACAAAAAAATTCTATCGCATACAAACAAACAAGCCAAGATCTATCTACTAGATTGTAGCAACGAGTCGATGGAATAACTTACCCTCGAAGATTCCAAAGTGTTTAACGAGAGCGGATTCTCGTGGGTGATGTAGTCGTACTCTTCCCGATCTCAAGATCGCGTGAGCGATCCTTCCCAGGCTGCGTTCCGGCGCTCCCGTAATCGGTCCTGCGTTCGGTGCTCGAAGACCTTCCTCTCCCTTGTTCCAAAGAAAATGGAGGTTGTAGCACTCTCCTCGCGATTCCGGCAGCACAACGGCGTGGTACCGGAAGTAGAGGGGAGATCTCGCAGGGCTTCGCCTTAAGCCAGAGCGAGTATGGTGGAGTATGAGAGAGCTCCTCGGCGATCTAGGGTTTAGACACACCAAGGAGGAAGTGCTAGAGCCGGCGGCTAGGGTTCCGGGGACCCCTAAGTCGGCGGCTAGGGCAAAACCCTAAGGGGGCGGCGGCGGCTATGGTGGGCTGCAGCTTCTAGGGTTTGAGGTGAGGGAGTTGTGTTCTCTAGGAGGGGTCCCTACCCCTCCTTATATAGGTGGAGGGAGGCCGGCGGCCAAGGGGAGGGAGAGGAGTCCCTCCCCAACTCGGCTTGGAGGGTTGCCGCCGGTTGGAGCAGGGAACTCCTCCCCAACTCGGATTCCCCCCTCCTCCTCTTTTCCACTTTCCAATTTTAGCTATTTGACTTTTCAATTTAGCTATTTGACTTTTCAAACTAGGATTTAATTTAATCCTTCATTTGGAACAGCGAGGACACTTAGTACATGATGCAATCATTCCAACTTGCAATGACACATTCATGTACCCCTTCCCCTCCGGAGTGCGGACATTCAAGACCTTCTAGAACATTCCCGATGAAAACACCTAATCATTCCCCAACTCAAACGGACTTTCCTTATATGAATCTTATTCTCCGACCATTCCGGATCACCTCGTGATATCCTGGATCCCATCCGAGACTCCGAACAACATTCGGTCTCTTTCTCATAATACCATAACTACTCAAACAACGTCGAATCCTTATGTGTCTCCTACGGTTCGTGAATTATGCGGACATGATCGAGACACTTCTCCGAACAATAAACAATAGAGGAATCTGGAAATTCATATGGCTCCCACATATTTCTACGATTACTTTGCGATCGAATGAACCACTTACATACGATACCAATTTCCCTTTGTCTCACGATAGTTTACTTATCCGAGGTTTTGATCATCTGTATCTCTGCATACCTAGTTCAACCTCATTACCGATAAGTACTCTTTTCTCGTTCCCGTGATATGTGATCCCTTGTGAGCCAGTCACATGCTTGCAAGCTAATTGGATGACATTCCACCGAGAGGGCCCAGAGTATATCTATCCGTCATATGGATGGACAAATCCCACTCTTGATCCATGTGTTTCAACCAATACTTTCCGAACACTCAATGCCACCTTTATAGCCACCCAGTTACGGTGTGGTGTTTGATGTCATCAAAGCATCCATCCGGTAAAGGTGATATGCATGATCTCATGGTCAAAGGAATTAGGTTACTATGTATCAGAAAGCATATAGCAATTGAACTATTAAAATGACTTGATCTTTATGCTACGCTTATCTATAGGAGTATGTCCACCATATCATTCTCCTAATGATATGATCTTGTTGTTGATAACATCTCAATGTTCATGATAGGAAACCACAATCATTTATCAACCAACAGGCTAGTGATGTATAGAGGCTTTACTAGGGACTTCAAATTGAGTTTACAAATCACACAAGTATTAATGCTTCCTTGTTAATACTATTATAGCATGAATGTAAACATTTATCATAAACACAAAGATATAATAATAATTACATTTATTATTGCCTCTAGGGCATATCTCCAACAGTCTCCCACTTGCACTAGAGTCATCTAATCTAGATTACATGGTAATATACCTAACACCCATGGCAGTTTGGTGCTGGTCATGTTTTGCCCTCGGGAGAGGTTTAGTCAACGGATCCGCCACATTCAGCTCTGTGTGTACTTTTCAAATCTTTATATCCCCATCTTGGATATGTTCTCGAATAGCGTGAAACGTAGCTTGATGTGCTTCAGCTTCTTGTGTGACCTTGGTTCTTGCGCATTGGCTATGGCGCCCATGTTATCACAGTAGATAGACATTGGGTCCAGCGCACTAGGAACCACACCCAGTAATGAACTCTTTCATCCATATCGCTTCTTGTGAAGCCTCCAAGCGACCATGTATTCCGATTCAGTTGAAGATCTCGCCACAACGCTTTGCTTTGCACTCCTCCAAATAAGCTGCACCATTCAAAATAAATACGTATCCAGATTGTGATTTAGAATCATCCGGATCGGTGTTCCAACTAGCATCGGTGTAACCATTAACAACGAGTTGTTCATCACCTCCATAAGAAAGAACCATATCCTTAGTTCTTCGCAAGTACTTAAGGATGTTTTTGACCGCTGTCCAATGATCCACTCCTGGATCACTTTGATATCTGCTAGTAAACTAACATCATATGCAATATCGGGTCTAGTACATAGCATGGCATACATTAGAGATCCTATGGCTGAGGCATAGGTAGTCTTACTCATCCTTTCTCTATCTTCTGCCGATGTCGGACTTTGAGTTTTACTCAAGGTCGTATTGGGCAACATGGGCAAGAACCCTTTCTTTCCATCATCCATTCCAAACCTCTTTAGAACTTTGTCCAAATATGTACTCTGTGACAATGATATTTTGCATTTCGATCTATCTCTATAAATCTTTATGCCTAATATGTAAGCTGCTTCGCCAAGATCCTTCATTGAAAAACTATTATTCAAATATTCCTTGACACTATTAATAAGGTCTACATCATTCCCAATCAACAATATGTCATCCACATATAGTATTAAGAATGCTACAGAGCTCCCACTCACTTTCTTGTAAATACAAGCTTCTCCATAAGTTTGTATAAAACCAAAACTTTTGATCACCTTATCAAAACGTTGATTCCAACTTCGGGATGCTTGCTTCAATCCATAGATGGACCGTTGAAGTTTGCATACCTTGTTAGCACCTTTAGGATCGACAAAACCTTTGGGTTGCATCATATACAACTATTCATCAATATCTCTATTGAGGAATGTTGTTTTGACATCCATCTGCCATATCTCATAATCGTAATATGCAGCGATTGCTAACATAATCCTCACAGACTTTAGCTTCGCTACTGGTGAGAAAGTCTCATCGTAGTCAACTCCTTGAATTTGTCGAAACCCTTTTGCGACAAGTCGAGCTTTATAGACGGTAACATTACCGAAGATCTGCTTTCTTCTTGAAAATCCATTTGTTCTCGACACCTTTTCGCCATCCGTAAGTCCACCAAAGTCCATACTTGGTTTTCGTACATGGATCCAATCTCGGATTTCATGGCTTCTTGCCATTTATTGGAATCTGGGCTCATCATCGCTTCTTCATATGTCTCGGGGTCATCGGTGTTGTCCACCAACATGACACTCATAACGGGATCATACTAATCTGGAGTGGTACGAGTTCTCTTTGACCTCCTAGGCTCAGAGCAACTTCAACCAAGTTTCATGATCATCATCATTAGCTTCCTCTAATTGGTGCGTGCACCACAGAACTTCTTCCGGTCTTTGCGCTACTCGCAATTTCGAGAGAAGGTTCGACAACCTCGTCGAGTTCTACTTTCCTTCCAGTCACTTCTTCGAGAGAAATTCCTTCTCTAGAAAGGATCCATTCTTAACGAAGATTTTGCCTTTGGATCTATGATAGAAGGTATACCCAATAGTTTCCTTTGGGTATCCTATGAAGACGCATTTTCCGCTTTGGGTTCAAGCTTGTCCTACCAGATCTTCTTTACATAGGCTTCGCAACCCCAAAATTTAAGGAACGACAATCTAGGTTTCTTCCCAAACCATAATTCATACGGTGTCGTTTCAACGGATTTAGATGGTGCCCTATTTAAAGTGAATGCGGCTGTTTCTAATGCATAACCCCAAAATGATAGCGGTAAATCTGTAAGTGACATCATAGAACGAACCATATCTAAGAGAGTTCGATTACGACGTTCGGATACACCATTACGCTGTGGTGTTCCCGGCGGTGTCAACTGTGAAAGTATTCCGCATTTCTTCAAATGCTCGCCAAACTCGTAACTTAGATATTCACCTCCACGATCAGAACGTAGAAATTTAATCTTCTTGTTACGTTGATTCTCTACCTCACTTTGAAACTCCTTAAACTTCTCGAAAGTTTCGGACTTATGTTTCATGAAATAGATATAACCATATCTACTCAAGTCATCCGTGAAGGTAAGAACATAACGATAACCACATGATGCTACACTCATTGGACCACACACATCGGTATGTATGATTTCCAATAAGTCCGTAGCTCGCTCCATCATACCGAAAATGGAGTCTTAGTCATTTTACCCATCGACATGCTTCGCATCTTTCAAGTGATTCAAAATCAAGTGATTCAAGAAGTCCATCGAATGGAGTTTCTTCATCGTTTCACCCAATGTGACCAAGACGATTTGCCACATATAGGTCGAATTATCGCTGATTTCAAACGTTTAGCCTCAATGTTGTTGATATGTGTATTTCCACTATCGAGATTCAATAAGAATAGACCATCTATCAAAGGTGCATGTGCATAAAACATATTACTCATATAAATCGAACAACCATTATTCTCGGACTTAAACAAGTAACCGTCTCGCAATAAACAAGATCCCGATATAATGTTCATGCTCAACGCAGCACCAAATAACAATTATTTAAGTATAAAACTAATCCCGATGGTAGATGAAGGGTAGCGTGCCAACCGTGATCACATCAACCTTTGATCCGCTTTCCACGCCGCATCGTCACCTCGTTCTTCGCTAGCTTCCGTTTATTCTGCAAAGACCTGTTTGAGTTACAAATATGAGCAACCGAACCAAGATTAAATACCTGTGCACTACTACGAATACTAGTGAGATACACATCAATAACATGTATATCAGATATACCTTTCTTCTTGATGTTGTCGTTCTTCAAATCCGCCAAGTACTTTGGGCAATTCCGCTTCCAGTGACCTTCTCCCTTGCAGTAAAAACACTCAGTTTCAGGCTTAGGTCCAGCCTTGGTTTTCTTTGCCGGCGTGGTAACTTTCTTACCACCCTTCTTGAAGTGTCCCTTCTGCTTAGACTTGCCTTTCTTGAATTTGGTGGTCTTATTGACAAACAACACTTGGTGCTCTTTCTTGATCTCCACTTCTGCAGACTTCAACATAGCAAGCAGTTCTGGCAACTGCTTGTTCATGTTCTGCATGTTGTAGTTCATCACAAAGTTCTTGTAACTTGGTGGTAGTGATTGGAGGACACGGTAAATCCCCAAAGCATTAGCAATCACTATACCCAAGCTTTGAAGTTTGTTTTCGTGCCCAGACATCTTAAGCACATGCTCACTGACAGAGCTGTCCTCTTCCATCTTGCAGTTAAAGAACTTTTCAGAAGCCTCATAACTTTCAATTGCCGCATGAGTCTCAAAGATCAATTTGAGATCCTCGACAATATCATACGGGTCTGAATTCTCAAACCTTTTCTGAAGCTCCGATTCCAAACCATACAAGATAGCACACTGAACTATGGAGTACTGATTCTTCCGAGCGAGGTAAACATTCTTTACTTCATCGGAAGCATCACCGCAGTGGGTCACCAATGTGCATCCAGCACATAGGTCAAATTACCAGCTGTGAGGACAATCCTCAAATTGCGGAACCAATCCTCGAAGTTGCTTCCATTGTTTTTCAACTTTTCTTTCTGTAGGAACACATTAAAATTGATGGTAGGGGCTGCCATTGATCTACAACATATTTGCAATAGTTTAGACTAAGTTTATGACAAATTGAGTTCAAATTAATAATAAAGTTAATCTAGGTGAACTCCCACTCAAAACAACATCCCTCACATTGTTTTAGTGATCACACGAACCAAATCCACTACATCAAGACCGATCATCACGAGAGTTGATATAGTTTCAATGGCGAACAATCGTCATGTTCATCATATCTACTATATGATTCATGCTTTACCTTTCGGTGATCCGTGTTCCAAAACCATGTCTGTACATGCTAGGCTCGTCAAGATCAAACCTTAGTTTCCGCATGAGCAAATCTGGCTTGCTCACGTTGTATACACTTGCAGAATCTAACACACCCGATCATCACGTGGTGCTTCGAAACAACAAGCTTTAGAAACGGTGCTAACTAAGGGTGAACACTTTATGACTTGAAATTCATGTGCATGAGGGATCATCTTATAATGCTACCGTCGTCTACTAAGCAATACAAGATGCATAAAGGATGAACATCACATGCAATTCAAAATATGTGATATGATATGGCCTTTCTTCTTTGTGCTTCCGATCTCCATCTTCAAGCACGAACATGATCTCCATCATCACCGGCATTGCATCAAGGTCAATGACGCTTCTCCATGGTTGTCGTCCACCGGCTTCAACTATTACAACTACTTTGAATAGACATGCGGGTCTTAACATAAATTAAAGACAACCATATGGCTCGTGCCGGTTGCCAACTTACAATAAGGAACATTGCATACATCAAATATAATCACAATCATGGCCATATCACATCACTGCACACCCCTGCAAAACAAAGTTAGACGCCTCTACTTTCTTTGCATGTTTTACGTGGTTTGGGGCTTTCAATAAGTGTAGTTCTAACTTACGAACATGAACCAAAACATTGATACTAGTATTGTTAATCACCCGTTGTAAATTGGATCTTAACTATGCTAGGAGAAACAGGCACCCGCAAAGCCACTTATGCAATACAAGTTGCATGTCAAGCGTGGAGCAAGTCTCATGAATGATGTCATGGAAGGTTACCCCGGGCCGCTTCATCCCAAAATACCGCAAGATTCAAAGTACACAAGAAGCAATCGACAATAAAAGCATCAACGCCCACAATGACCATTGTGTTCTACTCGTGCAACAGATCTACATATAGACACGGCTCTGATACCACTGTAGGGTTTCGTAGCATGGAAAACAAAATTTTCTATCGCATACAAACAAACAAGCCAAGATCTATCTACTAGATTGTAGCAACGAGTCGATGGAATAACTTACCCTCGAAGATTCCAAAGTGTTTAACGAGAGCGGATTCTCGTGGGTGATGTAGTCGTACTCTTCCCGATCTCAAGATCGCGTAGACGATCCTTCCCAGGCATTCCGGCAGCGCTCCGCAATGTCACACGTTCGGTTTTCGATGAAGACCTTCCTCTCCTTGTTACAGCAGGCGGAGGTTGTAGCACTCTCCTCGCGATTCCGCAAGACAACGTGGTACCGGAAGTAGAGGGAGATCTCAGGCTGCTTCGCCTTAAGCGAGTATGGTGGAGTATGAGAGCTCCTCGGCGATCTACGGTTTAGACACACCAAGGAGGAAGTGCTAGAGCCATGGCTGGGGTTCCGGGACCCCAAGTCGGCGGCTAGGCAAAACCCTAAGGGGCGGCTATGGTGGGCTGCAGCTTCTAGGGTTTGAGGTGAGGGACTTGTGTGCTCTAGGAGGGGTCCCTGCCCCTCCTTATATAGGTGGAGGGGGGCCGGCAGCCAAGGGGAGGGAGAGGAGTCCCTCCCCAACTCGGCTTGGAGGGTTGCCGCCGGTTGGAGGAGGGAACTCCTCCCCAACTCGGATTCCCCCCCTCCTCCTCTTTTCCACTTTCCAATTTTAGCTATTTGACATTTCAATTTAGCTATTTGACTTTTCAAACTAGGATTTAATTTAATCCTTCATTTGGAACAACGAGGACACTTAGTACATGATGCAATCATTCCAACTTTCAATGACACATTCATGTACCCCTTCCCCTCCGGAGTGCCGGACATTCCGGAACCTTCTAGAACATTCCCTATGAAAACACCGGAATCATTCCCCAACTCCGAAACGGGACTTTCCTTATATGAATCTTATTCTCCGGACCATTCCGGATCACCTCGTGATATCCCGGATCCCATCCGAGACTCCGAACAACATTCGGTCTCTTTCCAATAATACCATAACTACTCAAACAACGTCGAATCCTTAAGTGTGTCTCCCTACGGTTCGTGAATTATGCGGACATGATCGAGACACTTCTCCGAACAATAACCAATAGAGGAATATGGAAATTCATATGGCTCCCACATATTTCTATGATTACTTTGCGATCGAATGAACCACTTACATACGATACCAATTTCCCTTTGTCTCACGATAGTTTACTTATCCGAGGTTATGATCGTCGGTATCTCTGCATACCTAGTTCAACCTCGTTACCGATAAGTACTCTTTTCTCGTTCCCGTGATATGTGATCCCTTGTGAGCCAATCACATGCTTGCAAGCTAATTGGATGACATTCCACCGAGAGGGCCCAGAGTATATCTATCCGTCATATGGATGGACAAATCCCACTCTTGATCCATGTGTTTCAACCAATACTTTCCGAACACTCAATGCCACCTTTATAGCCACCCAGTTACGGTGTGGTGTTTGATGTCATCAAAGCATCCATCCGGTAAAGGTGATATGCATGATCTCATGGTCGAAGGAATTAGGTTACTATGTATCAGAAAGCATATAGCAATTGAACTATTAAAATGACTTGATCTTTATGCTACACTTATCTATAGGAGTATGTCCACCATATCATTCTCCTAATGATATGATCTTGTTGTTGATAACATCTCAATGTTCATGATAGGAAACCACAATCATTTATCAACCAACAGGCTAGTGATGTATAGAGGCTTTACTAGGGACTTCAAATTGAGTTTACAAATCACACAAGTATTAATGTTTCCTTGTTAATACTATTATAGCATGAATGTAAACATTTATCATAAACACAAAGATATAATAATAACTACATTTATTATTGCCTCTAGGGCATATCTCCAACATGGGCTCCATGCCCCTTGGGTGCCCCCTCTCCCCTATAAAAGGCCCCCTCTCATCCTCTCAAAGTACACCTCCTCGCGAAGGATCTCTCTCCCCCTTTAGAATTTCCCCGTGCTCTCGGATCAGCGAGATACATGTTCCCGGTGGCTTTTTCTGGAAGGATTTGTTGCTTCCGCTGCTTCGCTGGAGCAAGGGCGCGGAGGTTATCGGGGTACCCGTACGTGTGTGCGATCATGGATGCACCACTGCTTTGCGGTGCTGGACTTGATGGTGCTGGACCAGATGGACTTCATCACGATCTTGAGATCGGCAAGCGTTCATCTACATCATCCACGAGTACAACCTCGTTAATGCTATTCGGTCTTCGAGGGCATGTATTCTATGGATGTATATCCACCCGTTGCTTGTATCTAGTAGATAGATCTTGGTACTTAGATGTTTCCATCGTTGGAAAATTTTTGTTTTCTATGCTGCGAACCCAACAGTGGTATCAGAGTCGGATCCATGCGTAGATGCTTTGCATGGGTAGTATACATATGAGTATGTGGGTGATGATGATCATTTTATTGCTTCTTAGTTGTACTTTGGATATTGGTGGCATAGTGGGATGAAGCGGCCCGGACAAACTTTACGTGTCTTCGCACATGAGACATGTTCCACGCTTGACATGCAACTAGTTTTGCATAAGTGGCTAGCGGGTGTCTGTCTCTCCTACTATAGTCAATATCTAATTTGCAACGATTTGTCAACAATTTGGTTATCCTCATTGTGGTTCATGTTCGTAGGTAAGAACGGTTCTATCTTCGAAAGCCCTAAGCCACGTAAAACTTACAATGGTTAAATTAGAGGTGTCTAGATTAGATTGTTGTTGGGCTGGTGTTATGATATGGTGATGTTGTAAGTAGATGTATGAGATGATACTCTTACAACATACATAACGTGTAAGTTCCATAGACCTTGGCCTTACACATAAAGGTATGATAGTGATCATACCACGATGCACATGATAGAGATCATATGCGGGAACCATATCATTTCACTAATAAACATGTGATGTTTGATAGCATCTTATATTTCTTGTTTGGCATTTTATTAGCATAATAAGATGATCCCTCATTTAGATATCAAGATAAAAATGTGTTCTTCCTTAAGTATGCACCGACAATGTTTC
This sequence comes from Avena longiglumis, assembly GCA_030063025.1. NCBI lineage: Eukaryota > Viridiplantae > Streptophyta > Magnoliopsida > Poales > Poaceae > Avena > Avena longiglumis. Next base: position 142,234,325 of record CP125978.1, on the reverse strand, counting down.
GTCGCTTCAAGACATCACGTGATGATCAGGTGTACTTGAATCCACGATCATATCTCGGGTGTATAACAGTTACACACGTGATTACTAAGGTTCTTACTTGGTGAGCCTAGCATTTACAGACATGGCCTCGGAACACGGACCGAAAGGTTAAGCATGAGTCATATGTTTTGATATGATGACCATATGGATGCTCGCCTTTGAAGCTACACCGACTCACGTGATGATCGGACTTGGTGTAGTGGATTTGGTTCATGTAATCACCAAAAAGGCACGAGGGATGTCGTTTTTGAGTGGGAGTTCTTTTCTAATTTGGATTAGTAGAACTCAATTTATCATAAATTAAATCAAAGTGAATTTGCATAATTTGTTGTAATCATTGGCATTCATTCACCACTTTATGCTTAGTTGTAATTGAGATAATAGAACTACAGAATTCTGGATATTTACTTTACGAACTGGTATCGTATTGTGTTGAGTGTCAATCTAAAGTTTAAAGTCCTATTGCAAACTTTCAGCAAACTCTGTTTACTCCATGAAATTTGATAATTAGTATTAAATCGAGAGTAACAATTCTAGTGTTAGTATCTTAAGTATCATGTTTGCCTCCATGATTCTTGATTTAAAATCGAGATTATCTAGTAGCTGAAAGAATTGTTTCAGAAACCATCATGTGTGGCAGATATAATGATATCTGAAACAAAGTTTTGGTTGCAATATGATAGAGTATAATATATGTTCTCATATTGGATGAGAATTTGCAAAGGTTGGAGATGCTAGACATCCTAATCATCCAAAAGGGTTTTGGAAAGTAATGTTATACTCATAATTCTCCTTTATAAGCTACAGTAGCTTGATCATGAGAGTCGTCATGATAAGGATGAATAGAAGATGTACGTAAAGTGTTTACTACACTAAAAGATTATTAAAGAATGGATTTTGAAAGAACGCCGATCATTTGATGATGGTGATCTACTTGAAAGTGCAAGTCCAAAGGTATTATTATGTGAATATACACGCTTTGGACTACGTGTCATGTATATGGCGCCACTTTGATGTTGATAGATTCTTTTAAAAAGTAAAAGTAAATGCTGAAAGAGAATCTATAAAATATATTTGGCAGAAAAGAGAAGATTGGAAATATCCAATTTAGGTATATGGATGATATACATGTTATGGTTGTATTCTTTGCTTGTTAGACAATGTGGTTCTTGGGTATTGGATACCGAATTGGTTTTCATATAGAACGATGTAATTCATGAACCACAATGGCCTAAGTAACTAGCAACAGAATATGTGATGATGTTCATCGAAAACAAACAAACCGTTGTTTGTATTTCTCGTTGACATCAAAGCTTAACTTCAATATTTGTTTTAATAATTGTTATTCAAATCAGGTATTATGAGAACAAAGGTTGTTCAAATAATTACCGTATTCCATATAAGATGGATGATTTACAAATCTAGTTGGAGAAATCACATCCATAAAACCTAATGCTAAAATGTCGCTAGACAAATGATTGAAAGATCACTTACAAAGTGACATCGCCGTTTAAATTATTTTCGAAATGAAACATGAAGAATCTCCATATTTATGGATTTTTGGATTCTTTGATTTGATCAAGTGACGCTTGTGATACTTTCCTAGGGATAATTAAAACTTTGTTCAAAGGCCAAAGAAGAACGAACGACTAAAATATTGGAATTTATTCATATCGATGTATGTAGTCCATTATGTGTAGTCGTAAGCGATGGGTTTCAACTTCATATACTTTCTCCGGAAATTTGAGTGAATATTCACTTAATGAGAAAGAAGTATGAAATATTTGATAATGTTTCAAAGACTTTCAAGATGAAGTGAAAAATCATTGTAACAAGAAAATAAAATGGTTTATGATTTTATCATAAGGGATTTATTTGAGTTACAACTGTAAAAAGAAAAATAAATGAATTATGATTTATCATAAAGGGATTTATTTGAGTTACAAGTTTAGTAGAAGACCTAGATTTACATCTCTCGAAACACCATAGGAGTATGGAGTCTTTGAGATTTGTAATGAAACCTTGTGTGACATGGTTGGATCAAAAGTGTTATTTATAAAACTGCCATTATGTTTTAAAAGATTAAAGCTTTAGAGACTACCGCTTTTACACTGAAAAGGGCTCCATCTTGATCCATTGAAATGACACCATATGAGTTATGGTTTGGGGTAAAACCCAAGTTGTCATTTCTTAAAATTTTGGTATGCTAAGCATAAGTAAGATGTTTACAACCAAAGTCTGATGAGCATGTCTTTGTAGGTTATTTCGAATAACAATTGGTTATTCCTACATAACACCGAGGACAAAAGGGTTTATCGCTTGAAATGTGAAGTTTCTTGAAAAAGGAATTTTTCGCAAAAGTTAAGTGGGAGGACAATAGAACTTTGATAAGGTTAACGAACCTTAGCTAAATGTGCTGAGTTGCAGAGCACCGGAAATCGTTCTAGAGGCTGCCATAATGCTCATAGCTTATGTGCCTCAAAGGTTGTGGTCACAGGGATCTAAGTTCTTATTGAACCAAGTCGGACGGATAAACAATCAAATACTGAGATTTGATAGTAAATCATTATTGTTTGACAATGATGAACCAACTACATGCAAAGAAGCGATGATGGGCCCTGACTCCGTCAAATGTCTTCAAGCCATAAAATCTGTGATATTTCCATACACGATAAATCACGTTTTAAACTTGGAAGACCCTCCGGAAAGGTTTAAAAACCTATCGGTCATATTTGGATCTATAAAGAAATAGACATGGATGTTTAACATCTATGAAATAGTCTACATGTCGTAAATTTATTTTACAACAATGTTCAAGGAGTTAACTATGACAAGATTTGATCTTCCATAGCGATATTTAGTCTGGACGGATTAAAGTAGCAACCACTACATATAATTTGGTATATGGTAGATGAATAAACAAACCAAAATTCTTCTAAAAGAATGGTTACCTAGGATGTGTGCATGACACGATCCAAAGGGTTTTGTTAATTCAAAGGATGCTAAAAGGGGCATGCAAACTTCAATGGTTGAAGTAAGCATCGCGGAGTTGGAATCTTCACCGATATGAAAAAGGAGTTTTCATCTAGAGACAATGAAGATGCTTGCATTTGCAAGAAATTAAGTGGGAGCGCTAAGACATATTTCTAATACATTATGTGGAGGACATCTTGTTAATTAGAAATGATGTATCTTTTATTGACAAAGGTTAAGAATTTCATTTCGATGAAAGACTTAGGAAAAACCCAAATATTTAGCATGAATGTCAATAGTGGATAGACTGTGACGCTAATATGGTTGTGCCAAACGTACATATATGAGATATTGAAGGAGTTCAATATAGAAATGACAAGAAAAGGTTATTGTCGCATGGAAAGGAATTGAATGAAGATTCAAGTGTATCGACACTTGATAAGTGAAACAAGATTCAAGTGCTTTGACACTTGATGAGTGAAATCACGAGAATGTTTTGATCAATCATACCATGATATGTACACATCCAGATATGTCCTATGCTCTAAGTGTTATGAGCATATACCAGAATGAATCATCAAATAATCATTGGACAATAGTAAGGATATTCTTATGATCTTTTGGAAGAACTAAGAATATATTTGTGTATAGGTGACAAACAATTACAAGTAGTTCATTGTAAAGCGTTACATTGATACTAGTTTTGTCACAAGATACAGATTAAGTTTATCTCAATTTAAACTATGGGTGGCACAATGAAATGGAAAGAAAGTTTCCATGATGGATTTGGATGAATTCCAAAGTTAAGACATTGTGACGGATACTACAACAAAAGGCTAAGTATATAGTAGCAGCAAAGGAGGGAATTTGTGTCAAGTAGTTTGTTATCAAACTAAGGTGTGGTTCGCAACGGGCTAACACTAAAGATATATTGTACGACAATAGTATCGACATGATTTAACCCCAAGCAACTAAAGGTCTCACCAAAAGACCAAATTTATACAATGCCATCTCATTAGAGAATGAGTGATGCGTGGAGACGCAAAGACATGCAAATACACACGGACCTGAGAGCGTCAGATGCGTAATTATGTTAACCACTTGCAGTTGCGTATATGGAACACCATAAGGCCATAGGTGTTCAAATACGCAAAGTTTTCTAACTAGATTATTGTCTCTAGTGCAAGTGGGAGACTGAAGGGAATATGCCCGAGAGGCAATAATAAAGTGGTTATTATCGTATTCCTTATTTATGATAAATGTTTATTTTGCATGCTATAATTGTATTAATATGGAAACGTTAATACATGTGTGTATAATAAAAAAAAAGGAAGTTCCTAGTTATGCCTCTCTTATAAACTAGCTCGTTGATTAACAAGATGATCAAAGTTTCCTAATCATGGACATTGGATGTTGTTAATAACAAGATCACAACATTAGTGTAATGATGTGATGAACATTCATCCAAAGTATAGCATTACGATTAAAGTCATTGAGTTTATATTACTATAACAACTTACGAAGTGATCCTAATACTTATACCATGAGATCATGTCAATCACTAACACCGGAAGAGTTTCTCGATGACATCAAACGTCACACCATAACTGGGTGATTATAAAGATGGCTTCAGAACTACTAAAGTGTTATGTTGAGGTTCATGGATAGAGAGTGGAATTTGTTCATCCCGATGACGGATAGATATGCTCTGGGCCCTCTCGGTGTTATCACATTGATTAGCTTGCAAGCAAGTGATTTGATCACTAGAATGTTATATCACAGGAACAAGAAAAGAGTGCATGTCGGTAACAAGATCAAACTAGGTATGGAGATACCGATGATCGAATCTCGGACATGTAATATATCGTGAAACAAAGGGATTAAGATACTAGCTTAAAAGGTTCACACGATCACAGAAGTCATCGTTGAATGTGTGGGAGTCAGTAAGGATCTCCAGGTCCCGCTGCTGATTATTGATCGGAGAGGGGTCTCGATCATGTCTTCATTATTCGCGAACCATAGGGTGACACACTTAAGGGATACCGACACCATTCGGAGCAAATGATATGTCAGAAAAAGAAAAGGAAAGCGCAGGAATTTATTTCACTTGACACCGGAACTGTTTCGGTTGAAATTGCTCAAACTGGTTCTGCATGTGAAATTGAATACTAGCAAGGGGTTTTATGTGAATGTTTGTTAATTAAAGTAATTAACAAAATTCTGAATAAATAAATAAAATAGTTTTATTTAAATGAGATCTTACATTAAATTTGGTGGAAATTTAATGCATGTGAGTGGAGTTTTGAGTGGAGGCTCTTTTATGGGAGTGGAGGCCTTTCATTTTGAGTGGAAGCTCCACCCACATGAATGTGGGAGAGGTGGGGGCAGCCCCCATGGCTGGGCGCCATGCCCCTTGGGTGCCCCCCTCTCCCCTATAAAATTCCCCCCTCTCATCCTCTCAAAGTACACCTCCTCGCGAAGGATCTCTCTCCCCCCTTTAGAATTTCCCCATGGTCTCGGATCAGCGAGATACATGTTCCCGGTGGCTTTTTCTGGAAGGATTTGTTGCTTCTGATGCTTCGCTGGAGCGAGGGCGCGGAGGTTGTCGGGGTACCCGTACGTGTGTGCGATCACAGATGCACCACTGCTTTGCGGTGCTGGACTTGATGGTGCTAGACCGGCTAGACCAGATGGACTTCATCACGATCTTGAGATCGCCAAGCGTTCGTCTACATCATCCACAAGTACAACCTCGTTAATGCTATTCGGTCTTCGAGGGTATGTATTCTGTGGATGTATATCCACCTGTTGCTTGTATCTAGTAGATAGATCTTGGTACTTAGATGTTCCCATCGTAGGAAATTTTTTCTGTTTCTATGCTGCGAACCCAACACCTGGATCAAATGGTAGCATCCACAGTTTAAGATGAAGTACACATAAACAAAGGTCATTATTACATCGTCATTCTAGAGATAACATAGTCTTTTACAACTCCATAGCCATAGGCTAGTACAAGAGTTTAACTTAACAATATAAATAAAAGTCTTCATTTTCATGTGCCACATGCAAGCATGATGAGTGTAGACTCATAACCCTAATCCTCATCAAAGTAACCTGAAACATCACAAGTTACAGCCATAGTGGGTCAATACATTGGAATAGTATTGGCAAGTGATACCTTAGTAGAATAATAGTATCTAGCTTCTACATGAATTTGGCTAAGTGTAGCTTAGGCTCGCTTTTCTCAAAATAGGTTTTACCTATCAGTTGAAAACACTAAGTTTTTATTTGGCAAAAACTCCCAAGGAACACCAATAGACATTGGTGAACCTTTACCCTTGTTCAACCACAAGTTTTTAACTTAGAAATTGGGATGAGGAGATTCTTGATAGCTTCCATGTCTTGATGCTCAAATTGTCCATTTCCAGGGACACAACTAAGTAGTTAGATTCTTACTTCTGCAGAGGTGGTGCACTTTCTCCACAAGACTCGACATGCATCGAGACAAGACCTTTCAGAAGCCTTCCCTTAGACTAGACTGCACGCGCTCCAAACCTATCACCCCCTACCACCAACTGTCCATTTGGCTAAGTTATTGCCACCTATATGATCCAGGCAGAGCCCATAATGCCATGTGGCCGCACTAGAAGCTTCTTAACATATGGCATCTCAAATCCCTTTGTTCCTGGGTGGCTTTCCACAAGTGTGATACACAAGGTAGACCATAGATATGGGCCTTGTGTAACCACTCAACATAACCCAAACAACCATTCCACCCAGGTGTTTCATTCACTTAGTTGTTTTATTAAGCAAAAACTTAAGTCAAAGACTTAGCAATATTTTTCCATAGCATGTATATAATCCACCCTTGGTTGCTACTAGCTAGGCTAAGCATGGAAATATCAAGTATCTTAACTTAGAGAAAATTCTAACAATTCTTCAATAGGATTTCCTAAGCATAGCATATAGATACTTAGCAAAAATTATCATGCAAGCCCTATACAAAATATCACTAATGCATAGTCAAAATATTGGGACAAAAATATGAAGCACCACTTGCCTTGGTAGTTGGGGGAGTAACAACAATCCTCACAGTCACAATCACCACTAGCACCAAAATCTACACATAAAATGATAGCACTAAATTTCATATTTCCAATAATCAAGCAAAAATATATGAATGCATGCAAATGCCATGTGATGATTTTTCTAAACTAAACAAGACAAGTAAAATAGTACTGAACAATAAACTAAACATTTATACACCAAATAAACTTAATTTGGCTTCTAAAACATTTTCTAAATAAATTTTATACAGAAAAGTAGGCCTACAAATGTCTCTGCATAAAATTCTATTTTAACAGAATCAAAATACAAAACCAAGCCAACAGATGTGTAGAGTTTATTTTTGTGTTTCCATTGATATCTTATTTGCATTTTTTTGGATAAACAGAATAAAATTTATTGAATTTACAAGTTTAATCATTTTGTTGAATCAAATCAGAATTTTAAATCGAAAACCCTGACACGCGGCAGCGTCTGATTGGCGCGTACCGGTTCGCTCTGGATCACCCGTCCGCACCATTGGATCTAACTTAATATAACGCACCAGATCAAAACTTACCCCTTCGCGTTAGATCTAATCTACACCGCTAGATTTAATCATATGGCCCAGATCTACGCGTACCCCTTCGCAGGTTGAACTAATCGCATCTGCTGGATCCAGATCCAGCGGACCATGTTGCTCTGACCATCTGCGGGTGGCGCAAATGGTCATCGCGGCGGCTGCGCGTCTGCCGGTGATGTTCCGACAAGACTAGAGAGTAAAAGCGAGGGAGCTGGTGCTTACCGAGGTCGTGGAGACACGACGAAGCTCAACGTGCACTTGAACGGGGTCGGGGCGCACGGACACGGCGAGAATTACTCGTCGGAGTTGCTGGCGGCTTCGGGTGTGCTCGGTCGTCGCTGCTAGGGGCGCTACAGGGCACAGGAGAGGAAAAGGAGGGCAGCGTTAGATGCGTACTGACGTTGCGAGTGTGCGAGCATGAACCAGAGAGGAAGGGGAGGCTAGGTTTACCGTGTGTGCTCGTCGGAGTTGAGTGCTTCGTCAGGCATGCGCAGTTGTTGACGTTGGCGATGTTCTAGGTTGTCCTAGCACATACCAGAGGTGTTAGAAGATGCGCAAGGATGCGGTGAACATGCTAGCAAGACCAGGAGGCCAGGGGCGGGGAGTTCTCACCGGAATTTGCCGCCAGAGATGCTCGGTACCTCGGCAGAGTGAGTTCGACTGTGGGAAGCCTGGTGGCTCTCTGTGGTTGTGGCTTGAGGGGAAATGAGCGTAAGGAGGAGGAGGTTAAATAGCCGGGGCGAGAGAGGGAATTACGCCGGTGTTAACTCGCAATCAAGCGCGGAATCAATCGGGGAAACGACAGCGGCGGTGCTGGTCGCGGCGTGATTTGGGTACGAAGGTGACTTGGCGCGTGGGCCCAAGTCGTCACTTAGAGGGGGGTGCTCGCGCGGGTGAGAAACAGAGAGGGGGAGGGGGTTTCCCGGGTGGGATAGGTGGGCTGGATTGCTAGGCCGCGGGTGGGTTGGGCTGGTTAGCCAGTTAGGTTTATTTTTTCTCTTTTTCTCCTTTTCTATTTCTGTTTTGATTTTATGATTTGAATTTGAAAGAGTGTTTCAAATCTGTTTCAATTTGAATTTCTTCCAGAATTTTATTCTGTAATTCTTGTGTCCAAGGATGTGTAAAACATCTATTTATATTCAAAATCATTCTGGGTTTGAAATTAAATATAAAACTATGCCTTTAGTTAAATATTTACAATAGGCATATAAATGGTTTTAAAATTGAATTGTTTTTAAACTTTTGTGTGGGCTTTGTATTTACTTTCCAATCAATCCTGAATAAATACTAAACACATTTAGAAAATAAAATATAAACCTTGCCTCACTTGAATAAGTAATAGGCAAACATATGGTTTCTTATGCTTGAAATTCATTTGAAAAGATCAAATGCTTATGAATGCATGAATTCTATGCAAGCTTTACAAATTATGATTTTTGGTATGTTACAAATCTAACCCCCTTAAGGTGAATCTCTCACTCGAGATTCGGATTGGCTAGCAAATATGTGAGGGTGGTCTTTCCGAAGATCATCTTCTCTTTCCCATGTTGCTTCTTCCTCGGAATGATGGTTCCACTGAACTTTGCAGAATTTGATAGTATTTGTCCGAGTAACTCTTTTTGCAGTCTCAAGAATCTTGATAGGTTTTTCCTCATAAGTGAGATCACTTTCCAATTGGACCTCTTCCAAAGGTATAGTATCCTTCCAAGAAGTCTCTTCCATCTCCGGATGGCATTTCTTTAGCTGAATTACGTGAAACACATTGTGAACGGTAGACAAAGATTTAGGAAATTCAATTTCATATGCTACTTCTCCCTTACGGCTTAGAATCTTGAATGGTCCAACATATCTTGGTGCCAATTTTCCTTTGACTCCAAACCTCTTCACTCCATGAAGTGGTGATACCCTAAGATAAGCTCTATCACCCACCTCATAGGTGACCTCTCTACGCTTTTGATCTGCGTAGCTCTTTTTTCGGGACTGTGCTATCTTCAATCTGTCCTTTACCAACTTGACTTTCTATTTAGCTTCCTTGATTAGTTTTGGCCCAAACAAGTTTCTTTCTCCAACACCATTCCATAGCAACGGTGTAGTACACTTTCTCCCATAGAGAAATTCAAACGGTGCCATCTAAATACTGGCTTGATAGTTGTTGTTGTAAGAGAATTCTGCGTAAGGTAGACTTTCATCCCAACTAGCTCCATAATCTAGGGAACATGCCCTCAACATATCCTCTAAAATCTGGTTGGTCCTTTCTGTCTGTCCATCAGTCTGGGGATGAAAAGCAGTGCTGAATAACAATCTCGTCCCCAATGACTCATGCAGTTGCCTCCAAAAATGGGAAGTGAATTGAGTTCCCCTATCAGACACAATACTCTTGGGTACTCCATGTAGACACACAATCCTATTCATATAAATCTTGGCTAACTTAGCACTTGTATAGGTTGTCTTCACGGGTATGAAATGGGCCACTTTAGCTAGGCGATCTACCACGACCCAAATAGAATCATATCATGATCTAGTCCATGGCAGTCCAGTGATGAAATCCATGCCAATCTTGTCCCACTTCCAATCAAGAATAGTTAGTGGTTGTAACAATCCTGCTGGTTTCTGATGTTCCACTTTCACTCTACTACATACATCACACAAGCCAATATGTTCGGCGATGTCCTTTTTGAGATTATTCCACCAAAATCTTTCCTTCAGATCCATGTACATTTTGGTGTTTCCCGGATGAATGGAATATGGTGAGTTGTGTGCTTCCTATAAAATTAGTTTCTGAAGCTCCGTATCTTGTGGAATGCAGATACGTTTTCCATACCATAAAGTACCATGTCCGTCTTCATGCAATCCTTTGGCTTTCCCTTTGCTAATATTTTCCTTAATCTCTTCAATTTCCTTGTCCGTCTTTTGGCTTCCTTGATTTTTTCCAACAATGTGGGTTGAACATCCAATGACATGAGATGTCCTTCAGGCACTATCTCCAACCTGAGATCTTTGAATTGGGCACACATATCATCTGGCAATTCTCCCTTAGTACGGCCATTCACATAAACCTTACGGCTTAATGCATCCGCTACAATATTTGCTTTACAGGGGTGGTATTGCAAACTCAAGTCATAGTCATTGATGAGTTCTAGGCATCTTCTTTGTCTCATGTTGATTTCTTTCTGAGTGAAGATATACTTCAAGCTTTTGTGATCCGTGAACACTTCGCAATGCTTTCCTAAAATATAATGTCTCATGTTTTGAGTGCATGGACAACAGAGTCTAACTCCAAATCATGAGTAGGATAATTTACTTCATGAGTTTTGAGTTTTCTCGAGGCATAAGCCACAACTTTCCCTTTCTTGCATCAAAACTGCACCTAATCCCTGGTGGGATGCATCACAATAAACTTGGAAATCCTTCTCCAAATCTGGCAGACATAAGACTGGTGCTGTTACTAGTCTCTTCTTCAACTCTTGGAAACTGAGTTCACATCCTTCAGTCCAAGCAAATTTCTTGTATTTCTTAGGTAACTCCGTCATTGGCTTAGATACCTTTGAGAAATTCTCTATAAATATTCTATAGTATCCTGCCAAGCCAAGGAAACTATGAACTTCTTTCACTAACTTAGGAGATTCCAATTCAGTTACAGCTGACACTTTTGCGGGATCAACTGGTACACCATCTCTTGACACAATATGTCCAAGAAATCCGACTTCATTCAACCAGAATTCACACTTGCTGAATTTGGCATATAGTTTATGCTCCCTAAGCTTATCAAGTATCAATCGCAAATGATCTTCATGCTCTTCATTGCTCTTGGAATAGATCAAAATGTCATCGATGAACACGACAACGAATTTTTCAAGAAATTCCATGAACACCTTGTTCGTCATATTCATGAAATAGGATGGTGCATTCGTCAAACCAAATGGCATCATGGTGTACTCATACAATCCATACCTAGTGGTGAAAGCAATCTTAGGTATGTCTTGTTCCCTTGTAACACCCTCAGAATCGGACCTATGCAAGTTTGAGCAAAATTCGCCAAACCCGCATAGATACGATTCAAAGGTGCCCACCAGGCACTTTCGTGCGGGTGGAAAACGAAGTAATACATTACACAACAGTCCTCGATGGGACCCACAGAACAGATATATAACAGCGACTCAAAGAGTTAAGAATGCAGATATAATATACAAAGATCCAAATCACCTTGAAAACGATAGAGTGTCCGACTACGGACAAGATGCAAATGGGGCTAAGAGCCATGAAGAATAACCAATGGCGTCCATAACCACCTTGAGCCAAGCGGAAGGGTAACCCCGCTAACGCCGATCTCAAACTCTTTGAAACAAAGGGTGCCGACAAAGGGCAAAGGAAAAGAAGGAGCGTCGATCGAGGCGATGCCAACGGCGAGGCTAGAATTCGGCGGTCCTCGCCTACATAGGTATGGTGGACTGAAGCGGCAGCGGCAGCATGCACTAAACAACCTATAGAGACTCGATACAACTGACGGTGATTAGAGAGGGGTAATAAAGACCTATCCGGATCCAACCTGAAGCTAACACCAGACAAACCCATCCTGGTGTTTCCCCCTCGAGACCAAACGAGGAAGTCAACCGAGGAACTCACACCGTTGGCAGTTTTACTTATTCAGTTATAGTTGCGGCACTTTACTAGTCAGGTTTAGTGAGTCGTCCTGATAAAGTAAACAGTGGGTACTTTTAGTTAACCATTCCGTTATAGTTGCAACAATTACTAATCAGATACAGATAGCATGAGATAGACCCATAACCCAGCAGTTGTTGGTACTTTTATTCAACCATTTCGTTGTAGTTGCAATACTTACTAGTCAGGTACAATTGTCGCAAGCGACAACCAAACAAGCGATTGTGGGCAGTATTAATTAGCCATTCCATTATAGTGAAGCTGATTACTAGTCATTATAAGTCAAAATTTATAGCAGTAAACTTTAGTTATGCTTGTCTATGATCGAGATACTGTGCTCCAAGTCGTCCATATCCGCGGACACGGCTTTCAGAAAGTTTTACCCGGCCGGGGTGCACCAATAGCAACACACGCTCGATCAACCTCGGAAAAACCAAATCAAAACCCAACGAGGCTTTCACGGTGAACAATCACAGATTCAGAAATATTTCAGGGGCCACCCTTTGAGTAGATCCCGCAACGGTAAGCTAGCTTCGAGACGGCCTCAAGGTTAGCGCCAATGGTCAGACATGGCGGGAACCCGAAAACTCGGGGTGTCGATACTGCGTAATCACTCCGCCAACCTAAAGATCAATTGTGCGTTACCTCGCACAATTTAAATACGTAAAGTAGCATGGCATAAGTACAGGATCGTAAATAAAACCTCAAACTAGTTTGTGGCCCCAAGAAATAAGACTGAATCAAGCTCGGCTCGGGGGTCCCATATACCTCCCGGATGTGGATAGCGCGATAAAACAAGGAACAGGTATCAAGTACTCGGGGTCTTACGGGACACAAGTGGGCGTTCGGAAACCAAATGTTATCTATCACCCACCGATGCCTCTGCTTATTCAATTTTAGTTGTTAAACAGAATTTAAAGTGACGATAAGTAAAACTAGAATCATCTCCAACATCAACATGCGGCAATACAGCAGAAACTGTGGCATATGACGACACACATCAGCACTTGAGCAAGCAACTACGACGCGCAAGTCCAACTATCTACCAAACAACAGGTAATAGGGTGTGTCCAAGGCAATATAGGGCTGCACGGTATCTCACAGGTACGGAAACTAAAGCATCGCAACACAGATAGCAATAGATCAACAGGAGGGAAGTAAATACTATAAAAGTAAGATAGGTAGAAAGAGGGAGATGCTCGCCTGAAAACATTGTCGAAGGTTCAACCGAAGATCGGGACGAAGCTCACATCAGCTCAACGGCCTTATCCGCGAAGAAGCAAAACACTAGAAGAAACACCGGATGCAATATTTAATACACGGCAGAAGATCGGCATGATGCATGCATGATGTATTACAAGGCGAAGATGCGGTGCATTTAGGTCATATTAAGCGGAACCGGGGTCCCGACAATTAGTTAGGTGGTTCATGTTATTTAGAACCCCCACAGTTTAAATGTTGTTTTAACATGGCAAGATATGGTACCGGTTCGTTACACAAGTTTAAATGAGGCCGATATGAGACTAGATTTGCCCGCATATGGGCCCCATATTTAATTATGAGGTGAATCGGCATAAGGCCCCCAAACCACATGATTGTGCATGCAAGTATGACAATTTAATATGCAGCAAGTTGCTGTTATGTTATAAAATAGGGTTTCCGGAAGGGGTTCACACATTAGGGTTCTCGACGAACTTGGGGTTCCGGGGTTCGGGGTCCGGTCTCGGGGTTTAGGGTTCGACGGATCGTTCTCGACGGGTTCGTTCTCGGATATCGGGGTAGGTCTTGTCGCATCCGGGGAGCAGGACTTGGTTGACGCCGGGGCGCATCGGATTCATTTTGGTCGGTGCCGTTCTTGTCTTCGATGGCGAACTTGCGTGGATCGGGTACCGGGGTCTTCGGATCCGGGGAGAAGTACTCGGCGTTCCGGGTTGGCGATCATGGTGTTCCATGAGGAAGTACTTGTTGTTCCGTGAGGTAGGTCTTGTCGGTTCCACCCCCGAAGCCTTGTGGTCCCGGGACGGAGGTCTCCGGGTTCGGACTTGCCATGTTGGCGAACTTGGCGTAACGTGGAGGTCTTGCGGTTTGATCTCGGGGTCTTCGAGGGGCGTCTTGCGTCTTCGGGTTAGAGGGCGCTGGAGGACGAGGGAGCGGCCCTGGCTGCGTGCGGGCCCGCAGGGGCGCTGCAGACGAAAGGCGGCGGGGACTCCGGGCTCGAGCGGACAGCGCAGGCGGGCGGCCCATCCGCAGGGGACACGACGACGCGCAGAGAGGTGGAGGGGCGGCCTCGACGCCGCGGGCGGATGGATAGGCAGGCCCCGTGGCGCGGCTGGCTGCTGCGAGGACCAGTGGCGGTGTTGGCGCGGAGGCGCGGTTGGGCGGGCGTGAGGAGGCCGAGGCGGTGAGCTTCGGGCGGCGCGACGGTGGTTGGAGGCGAGGCGAGGGCGGCTGGTCAGGCAGGCGAGTTCGGAGGCCAAGCGACGGGGCAGACGCAGGGCGGTGGAGGGAACCCGACGGCGGCGGGGACCTGGCGCGGTGCGGGGAGACGGTGGACGGCGGGGCCCGCAGGCGGCGCTGGAGGGGCCGGTGGCGAGCGCGCGGGTCGGTGGCGTGAGCCGCGAGGGTAGGCGCAGAGGGGAGGGCTCATGGCGGCCAGCGCGCGGCCGAAGAGGCGGGGAGGCGACGGGGCGGTCCGGCGCCGGCGAGGGGAGAGGCGGGGGAAGCCGGGGAGGCGGAGGCGGCGAGGTTGATGAGGTGGGCGGCGCTGGGGTCGGGCGTGCGGGGGAGAGAGCCAGGGAAAAGAGAGAGAGGGACGGGGGCGCGGTTGGGGCAGAGCGTCGGTGAGCGCGACGAGGAGAGCTCGTGGTGGGAGCGGGCGAGCCGGAGGGGAGGCGGAGGTAGGCGTGTGGCGGGCGCGTGCGGGACGCGTGCTGGAGCGTGTCCAGCGCGTGTCCAGCGCGTGGGCTGAGCCGGGGTGGGGGAGAAAGAGGGGAGGGAGAGGAGAGCGGGGCGCACGCGTGGGGGAGGCGGGGGTTCGATCGGAAACGGGATCGGCGGAACGTTCTCAGATGACGGGGCGTTTTAGAAAACAAAACGGGTGTTGCGAAAATAGTTTTGGCAAACAATGCATGATGATGACGATGCAATGCACAAATTCAACGCGATTTTCTAGTAGTGGTTTTGCGGGATGCCACATCCCTTATCTTTTGCTGAAAGTAGCCTGACCGGAGATCAATCTTTGAGAACACACGGTCTCCTTCTAACTGATCAAACAAGTCATTGATTCTGGGCAAATGATGCTTGTTCTTTATAGTCACCTCATTGAGTGAACGATAATGTATGCATAACCTTTGACTTCGATCTTTCTTTTCAACAAACAAAACTGGTGCACCCCAAGATGAAGAACTTGGTTGAATAAATCCTTTCTACAACTGTTCTCCAAGTTGTTTCTTGACTTCCTTCAACTCATCAACTGGCATCTTGTAAGGTCTCTTTGCTATTGGTCCAGATCATGGCAGCAAGTCAATCAGAAACTCTACATCTCTATCTGGTGGCATTCCAAGTAGTTCCTCCGGAAACACATCCGGATATTCTCTCACAATTAGCACACTGTCTATGCTAACCCCCTTAAGAGAATTTAGCTTACTCCCTTTTGATTCAAAGTTAGACTTGAATCTAATCCGTTTCTTATTCGGGGTTGTGAGTGTGACAGTACGATTGGTACAATCTATCAGTATCTAGGTGCCTAATAAGAACCTCTAGGTCCTGAAGGTACAGACGAATCGGCTCTGCCGTCTCTCTAGCAGCATCCTCAAACTCAATAGCCTCACCCTCCTCATCGCGTCTTCCAAAGGCGTGAAAGTGAGTACCTCTAAGCTCCCTGGAGTGCCTCCCTAACAGACGCCCAAGTAAATCCTGCATGACTACATCTAAGCCTCTCTCCTTGTCGTCATGCATTAGCTTGAAGGTGATAGCCTCCGTGGCTGTCTCAGTCTGGCGTCCTGGCTGAGTAACTTTGAAGCCCCAAAGGTCCTTCCTCTCAAATTTGGTGAGGGGAAGCATCATGATGCTAGGGAGCGGAAAGTTGAGCACACTAGTGAGCTCAATAAGACGAGTGCCAAAATGAGTTCCTTGAACTCTTCAGCCGTGCTGATAGTAACATTAGGCATCTATTTTATAAGATAGAGAAAAGTTAGAATCAACTTAAATAGAGATAAATAACAAGACAAAGCATCACATGCATATCTTTGGCAATCAAACACACAAGTCATGGCACATGTAAATCCATTACAAGCATCCAAGGTTCAACATAACTTAGACAAAAAATTTGGAAATAAAATGATAAGTGTGGTGGTCCAACTAACGAAGTATATTACAGTCCCATCTCACTTGCCAAGTTGGCTAACATGGCATCCCTAGAGGCAATCTGTCGATCCTGATCACATGACTTCATTGATAAGTCTATGATGTCCTCTCTTAAATGTTGGTTGGTAGCCTCTAACTCTTGGATATGTTTCTTTTCTTCCCTAAGGTCATTTTTGGTATTAAGCATTCTGCACTTGAGTCTATCACCAAGATCCTTGATGGCCTTCCAAGGTGCATCTCTTACAGAGTCAAAAAATGTGGTCTGCCTCACTGAGTTGGTGACCATGCAGAATCCTGATTCCTTGTGGTTGTCTTCCGTGTTTTTATACAAGTGAAGTTGCACCCACCAGTACTCCACTCCTTCATCCATCACGGGGAAACCTTTGTACACAGCTGCACCATGTATCCCCATGGCAACCATGAGGTCCTTGAGAGCCTTGGGGAATTCTGTCTCACACTCCAAGGTCATGGTCATGAGTGGTCCCTTCCTCACGGTTTCGTTGATGGAGTTCATCTACAAATAGAGATGAGAAAGAAGATTAGAAAAGTTTACGAGAAGAAAAAGAAAAGTGTGGAAATTGTTGAAATTTTTTCCTTAGTGGATTCTAATACAATCCTAGGGTCATAATCCTACAGGCAACACAGTGCTCTCATACCATATGTAAGATCCCTCCGTTATAAAGGTAAGGATCCCTATGATTGCAATGCTAGTACCTGGATCAATTGCTAGCATCCACAGTTTAAGATGAAGTACACAGAAACAAAGGTCATTATTACAACGTCATTCCAGAGATAACATAGTCTTTTACAACTCCATAGCCATAGGCTAGTACAAGAGTTTAACTTAACAATATAAAATAGAAGTATTCATCTTCATGTGCCACAGGCAAGCATGTTGAGTGTTGACTCATAACCCCTAATCATCATCAGAGTAACCTGCAACATCACAAGTTACAGCCACAGTGGGTCAATACATTGGAATAGTATTGGAAAGTGATACCTTAGTAGAATATTAACATCTAGTTACTACATGAATTTGGCTAAGTGTAGCTTAGGCTTGCTTTGCTCAAAATAGGTTTTACCTATCAGTTGAAAACACTAAGTTTTTCTTTGACAAAACTTCCCCAAGGAATCACCAATAGAAATTGGTGAACCTTCACCCTTGTTCAACCACAAGTTTTAACTTAGAAATTGGGATGAGGAGATTCTTGATAGCTTCCATGTCTCGATGCTCAAGTTGTCCAATACCAGGGACATGGCTAAGTACTTAGATTCTTCCATCTGCAGAGGTTGTGCACTTTCCCCACAAGACTTGATTTTCACCAAGACAGGACCTTTCAGAAGCCTTCCCTTAGACCAAATGGGCGCGTTCCAACCTATCATCCCACTACCACCAACTGTCCAAATGGCTAAATTATTGCAACCTATATGATCCAGGCAGAGCCCATAATGCCATGTGGCTACACTAGAAGCTTCTTAACATTTGGCATCTCAAATCCCTTTGTTCTTGGGTGGATTTCCACAAGTGAGATACACAAGGTAAACCATAGAAATGAGCGTTGTGTAACCACTCAACACAAACCATTCTTTCCATTCCACCCAGGTGTTTCATTCACTTAGTTGTTTTATTAAGCAAAACATAAGTCAAAGACTTAGAAATATTTCTCATAGCATGAATATATAATCCACCCTTGGTTGCTACTAGCTATGCTAAGCATGTCAATAGCAATTATCTTAACTTAGAGGAAATTCTAACAATTCTACAACTACTAGGATTTCCCAAGCATAGAATATTGATACTTAGCAAAATATTCATGCAAGCCCTATACAAAATATTTCTAATGCATAGGCAAAATATTGGGTCATAAATATGAAGCACCACTTGCCTTGGTAGTTGGGGGAGTAGCAACAATCTTCACAACCACAAACACTATTAGAACCAAAATCTACACATAAAATGATAGCACCAAATTCACATATCAATAATACATAAGCAAAAATATATGAATGCATGCAAATGCCATGTGATGATTTTCTACACCAAACAAGACAATTATACAGTACTGAATCATAAACAATACAAAAACACTCTAAATAAACTTTATTTAGTATTTTAATCATTTTTCAAATAATTTCTATACTCAAAATAAGCCTATAAATGTCTCTGCAAAAAGAATCAATTTTACAGAAGCAAAACATTAAACACATTGCATAAATGGATAGAATTCTTTCTCCTGATTCCAATGATATAAAATTTGCAAAATTTGAACGTGTGGATCAAAAGTAATGAATTTTGCAAGTTTGAATATCTAATAGATCTAAATTCTGTTTTTAAATCTAACACAGGCCACGCGGCAGCGTCTGATTGGACGGTACCGGTTCGCGCTGGATCACACTCGCGCCCGTTGGATCTAACTAACTGCGCACGTCCCAGATCTGCGCATACCCCTTCGCGGTTTGATCTAATCGCATCCGCTAGATCCAGATCCAGCGAACCATGTTGCTTTGACCAACAACGGGCGGCGCAAATGGCTACCGTGGCGGCTGCGCGTCTGCCGGTGACGTTCCGACGAGACCAGAGGGGCAGGGGGTCGGGCATGTGCTTACCGAGACCGCGGGAACGTGGGGATGCTCAACGTGTGGACGGGCAGGGTCAGGGCGCACGGACACAGCAGCGGGACCTCGTCGGAGTTGCTGGCGGCATCGTGTGCTTGCAAACGAGGTAGTTGCCGAGGCTCTGGATCGCCCTAGCACGAATCGGATGAGTCAGGCGGTGCGCAAGGTCATGGAGAACACGATAGCATCTAGGAGAAGGCAAGGGCGGTCGGGCTTTACCTAGATTGCTCGTCGGAGTCGAGCGATGGTTTTGTCGCTTGAAGGCGCGAACAGGGACGGCGACCTGGATCATCGGAGGACAAACAAATTTCATCAGAAGGTGTGCCTGGACACGAGGGTCTCAATCGTTTGAACCAGAGGTAGAGGGGCGGTTGGAGCTCACCGAAATCGCACGCCGGAGTTCGTCGGGCAGCGGCGGTTTGAGTTCGAATGCGAGCAGCCTGGTGGCGAGGAGAGGGTGTTGTGTGGGCGCAAATGACCGTGGTGGCGAGGTGTTTAAGTAGCCAGGAGTGGGGCGAGGATTACACGCTGACTCAATGGGAATTAAGCGAGGTTTAATCACGGCGTCACTGCACGGTGGTAACGGCGGAGCGGTGACTGCGTGCGAGATTCTGGGGAAGACGATGCTGACGTGGAGAGGGCCCAGTGTCAGCGGCTGCGGGGTACACCTCATGCGGGTGAGAGGGGGTAGAGGGGGCACTGGCCTGGGTGGGCTTAGTGGGCTGGGTTCTGTGCTGGGCCAAATTGGCAGCGCCGGCCTTTTCTGCTTTCTTTATTCTTTTTCTATTTCTATTTTAATTTTCAGGAAACATTTTTCAAATGAGTTTCAAATAAGTTTGAATTCAAACCACTTCTGGATTTTTATAAAGTGAAATTTGTACACATTTGGTTGCAGAACAATGTTGTACACTTTAAAATAATTTTCACTTTGGAATTTTAAATAAACAATGTTTTTACCAATTGCTTAATAAAGACATAAAAATGGTTTTAAATTTGTTTCTTTGTTTTGAAATCTTTGTCCAAGCTTTGGAAATTATCAAACAAACTTAGGATCAAACATCTTTGGTTTAAAACAAATAATCTCTTTACTAGAGAGTAGCATTGGGTCAATGCCTTGCTTACATAAAATAATAGGCATTTAAATGCTTCTGTTTTTGTAATGACTTTGAAAATGATCCTAAAATGATTATGAATGCATGAATGAAATGCAAACTTTGAAATCATGATTTTAGGGATGTTACACAGACCCCTCCGCACTTTCTCTCTTGCTCTCCAGCCCCCTCCCATCAACCACCTGCCACTGTCGCCGCTCGCCGTTGTCGTGCTCCCCACTCTGATGACCATTCCTGGGCGGCGCCGCCACTAGTTGGTCCAGCAGCCGCCTGGCCCAAGCCAGCCTCTCTCAGCCTCAGGCGCTCAGTAGCCGAGCTCGATCTGGAGCTCCCCACCATTGCTGATGTAAGCATGACCTCATGCTGATGCAATAATCTATCTCCTTTTCTTTTTAATGTTTTGTAATACATTTCTGTAATTATTTCAGTGAAGGAAAATGCCTGACATGTGGGGTCTAGTTGTAAGTAATATAAACATTTTTCAGAATTGTTTTATGTTTAATTAAATTATTAAAAGTAATTCCAAAATGTAAATTATTTTATAATATTCTAAAAATGATTTAAAATAAATTAAAAATGGATAAATTCATAACTAATTCATTTTAAATCAAAAAAGTACAAATAATATATAAAAATGTTCAGAAAAATGAGCTCTATCTATTTAACCTATCATAATGCATTGCTAAACAACTTCCATGACAAGTTTAATTAGAAAAACTAAATGCACCCTCTCATATACATCCAGAGTTTCCCCGAGTTAGGGTTTACACCCCTTGGAACCCTGAGTAAACTGTCGAGAATGTTAGGGTTTCAATGTCAGTACAAATTAACTTGTCATATCATCATCCTTGATTGGGAATTGCATCGATGTCATGTGTTGATTTTTTCCCCTTTCTTTCCGTTGTTTGATTCTTCCTAGTAGAATACGGTATCGAGATCGAGATCGAAGACCAAGATCAAGACCGTCGAAGCTCAAAGGCAATACTTGGACAACTGTAACCAAGTCAAGCACCAGGTGTCCGAAGCTCTGCTATCCGGATATCAACTCGCAAAGGCAAGCGAAGCCCCACACATACATATAAATCCTATGCTTTCAAAGTATTTACATTCTTTTCATGAGCATATGATTCCAAAGTCTTTTATGGATGGATAGAGTAATCCTATCTAATGCATGTTCACTTTGTAGCCTATACTCCCTGATCCAATTCTACTAGCATAACTAGGGTTTGGCTTGTGAAGCGTTGCTATAGCTGTTACACTTGTTGTGCTTAGCCATGCTTAGCTATTACCGCTGGTCCATCCGGTTGATGAATCAAAGCTACGAATGAACCTAGTATGACAGGATGACATGGTATGATCAGAGATGGATAATAAACATGCTAAGGCTTGTATGGGAGGCGATGGTGGGTTGTGGTTTTTGTAGTCCCATACTTGCCACCCTTAGGACCCGATGTTCTTGACTCTTGAACCAAGACGAGCGTACAGCCACACGGGGGCCTAGAAACCCCCTCGACCAACTAACTTGCCGAGTAGATTCCATGAGTCACATAGTTCGGGCGTTCCATTCGACATACGCATTCTGGCTCTTCTCGAAGGAGGTGAAGGAGGTGCATTCATATAGGTAGGTAAGCGTGGCAGGGAACAAGAGATGCCCGACATCCATAATCTTGAACCCTGTTCACATCATTAGGGACCGACTTAGGGACTCGACCCGTTACGGCAGCATCTCTCTAATGCGTGACTCATGGTCTCGACGAAAGCAAGGTAAAGGTCGTGTCTAACTATCCTCTGTCGGCCTTCCAAGGAAGAGGGCTATTGTACTGGCATTAAGAGAAGGTTAGTACGTGTGGGTCAAGTTGTACACACCTGTAGGGTTATTAATCTTTTCTAAAAGCCGCGTCCGCAGTTATGGAAGAACTTGGGAACGGACGTCAAGATCATAGAGAACTTGAACCTAATCGTAAAACTTGGCAACTTGATTAATGTCTGCTTAAGGATGCTTCCTCATGGGTACGAGGGGGTGATCCTAGATAGGTTCAACTGATGATGATTTGGTGGATATCAAGAGATGATCAAAACTAGAGATACCTCTCTCTTATCCCTTTTAAAATATTCTGATTAGTCGAGATTTCTTCTTCCTCTTGTCTTACCAAACAAAGATGGCTTTACGCAAATAACTCCACCAGACAAATGTCTTGTGGAGTACACCTTGTACTCAACCTTGCTTCGTTGATACTTTTTGCAGCAGAGTAAGTGTTAGCAATGAAGATGAGTTCTTCACGGCATCAACATCGACGAGTAGTTTGGAGTTCCCAGCCGGCAGTCTGGGATCTATAGATTGGACATCATCATTATGCTTCAGGCCTCTTAGGCCATTCGTTAAGTTTGCTATACTTAATAGCATAATTTTCCTTCTGTTGTTTGATGTTTGTGGTCAGTGACCTCTGCTTGTAATATTTTGGTTCTCTGCTCAATTATGAGCTTGCTGTAATAATTTTTGTGTTGTATGGTCACTGTTGTGTTATCAATTCTCTCTCTGCACGCTCTCGAGATTTAGGTTATGCTTATACCATACGGAGGTCTGGGATTTGTCTAGCCCTAATCCCGGGGGTGTCACAAGTGGTGCATCCATGATCGCACACACGTTTGGGTATCCCGAAAACCTCCGCACCCTTGCTACAGCGAAGCAGTGGAAACAAAAAATTCTTCCTGAAAAAGCCACCGGGAACATGTATCTCGCTGATCCCGGACCATGGGGAAATTCTAAAGGGGCAAGAGAGATCCTTCGCGAGGTGTGATGTGAGAGGAGAAGAGGGGGGCTTATATAGGGAGAGGGGGCACCCATGGGGCATGGCATGGCGCCACAGCCATGGTGGCTGCCGCACCTCTTCCACATTCATGTGGGTGGAGCTACCACTCAAAATTAAAAGCCTCCACTCACGTAAACATGCCTCCACTCAAAAATCCACTCACATGCATTAAATTTTCACCAAATTTAATGCACGGTCTCATTTAAATAAAACTCTTTTATCTATTTATTCAGAATTTGGTTAATTAATTTAATTAACAAACATTCACATAAAATCTCTTGCTAGTATTAAATTTCACATGCAGAACCAGTTTCAACAATTTCAACCGAAATAATTTCGGTGTCTAGTGAAATAAATTCCTGCGCTTTCTTTTTCTTGCTCTAGCATCTTATTTGCTCCAAATGGTGTAGGTATCCCTTAAGTTTGTCACCCTACGGTTCGCGAATAATGTAGACATGATCGAGACCCCTCTCCAATCAATAATCAGCAGCGGGACCTGGAGGTCCGTACTGACTCCCACACATTCAACGATGACTTATGTGATTGTTTGAACCTTATATGCATGTAACTCCGTCCCTTTGTCTCGCGATATGTTACATGTCCAAGATTCGATCATCGGTATCTCCATACCTAGTTTGATCTCGTTACCTACATGTTCTCTTTTCTTGTTCCCGTGATATAACATTATAGTGATCAAATCACTTGCTTGCAAGCTAACTAATGTGATATCACCGAGAGGGCCCAGAGTATATCTCTTCGTCATTGGGATGGACAAATTCCACTCTTGATCCATGAGACTCAACATAACACCTTCGTAGCACTGAACCCATCTTTATAGTCACCCTGTTACGTTGATTGACAAGATCTCATGGTCTAAGGACTAAGATTACTTCGTATGATGTTATAGCAATATAAACAAAATGACCTTGATTGTAATGCTATACTTCGGATGAATGTTCATCACATCATTCCAACAATGTTGTGACCTCATTATTAACAACATCAAATGTACATGATCAGGAAACCTTTGATCATCTTGTTAATCAACGAGCTAGTTATAAGAGAGGCATAACTAGGAACTTTCTTTTTGTTTATTAAACACACATGTATTAACATTTCTATATTAATACAATTATATCATGCAAAATAAAAATTTGTCATAAACAAGGAATAAGATAATAACCACTTTATTATTGCCTCTTGGGCATATTCCCTTTAAAAACATGCCACAGTGAGGCTACAAAATAAGACCAGTTACCTTGGCCACCGGTTTTTTCTTACTGAAGGCCACAAATTCCGAAAAAACTTAGAAAATTGCAGTTCTATGGAAAGAGGACTGAGTATGACACTGCACCACGACAGTTAGCTGCAGCTGAGTTGCAGGCGCATCTAGAAAAGGTCAGAAATGTGAATGACTATGACGAGCTATTCACCATTGATGTTGCCCTCCAAGATGATCCTAGTGTTTGTATGGTAACTGAACTGGCTGACGTCGATGAAAATTTGATTGTGAGAGGCAGGTCTACACATGATAGACAAGTAGATTTCACTGTCGAGGTTAGTGTAGTGAACAAAGAGAGCAATAAATTGGTTCTACCTGATGAATCTTAGGACATGTATGATGAATGGCAAGAGGAAGAAGATCCAAACCAGTCGAAACATGTGGATCAAGAACACGGCGATGCTGAAAGTGGTGATGGTGACGATGATTAGACTGTTGTTTCAAATTATGTAGTGAGATGACGAACATTGATTAGTTTTGGTTTTATCATTTCAAAATGTATGAGACATGATGACATTTTCCTATTGGATTGTAATCCTAGACTAATTGTTTTCCCTGTCTAAATTGGATTAATCATAATTCGACAAGTGCAAACATATGTAGAACACGTTCAATACATCAAATAATTAGCAACCACATGACCAGGTTTCATACCGAAGTGTCAGTAGATTTAATTATCAACCACGTGAAATTCAATAGGAGTAGAGAGATAATCAGTTCATGTTTCAGCTCAAAAAACCTTGGCGCATGATGCGTTTGCACTTTTCTCCGAACACACTCCATCATTGGAGCATGCAAAACAGACGATCAAGTCTGCTTTTGTGCGCATACCTCATTCTTAGATCAATGCCTATGTGACCAACATATATGCAACCCAAAATGCCCTAGCGTCATCTAGATTGTCACAAGGCCATGTTTCAAAAGAAAAGCAAGACCGGCCATCTAATGCCCTTGATCTAAACAGGTACCAGTACATCGGCATTAGCTCTATAAAATAATTAAGTAATAGCAACGAATGGTAGTTTGACATATTCAGTAGAATTTGAAAGATTCTGTAGTAATTTGGAACCACTAAATGTCCCATCATATGCGTAGAAGAAAGATAATTCTTTAGCGTGTCAAAGTGCTGGCCGGGCAACGCGCTTGATTTCCTGCCTGGGACACGCCTCTTGTTTCATTGTCGCCTGTCGGCCTCTAGGTCAGCAGCGTACATGTAAAATTCATATGAAAAACCAGGAAATTTGGGATCCTTAATTTCCACGATTCCGATTACAAAGGGAATTTGCCACCAACATAAATTAAAGAATTAGTACAACATTACATACACTCACATTAGGATCATCATAAGAGGATTAGTATGTGATATATCATCGATGAATCTTGTCTAACGACAGGTTCGGTAGTATGCCGGTAAAGTCGCTACTTCGACAGATAAGATGTGAGCACTTCCAGCGCGGCATCGGCTGGCGACGGCCTAATCGTTGTCTTGGATGACCTCGTTACTAGAACCTGATTGAAACTAGCAAACAATACCAATGACCAAAACCTCACCTCGTACCACGGCGATTCGCATGCCGCCATCCTGACCGGCCTGATGGACAGGAGAAAGTGTAACACCCTGGGATCGGCCCTATGCAAGTTTTAGCGATTCCCACCAAACCCGCATAGAAACGATTCAAAGATGCCCACCATGCACTTTTGTGTGGGTGGAAAACGAAGTAATATCATTACACGTTAGTCCACGATGGAACCCACAGAACAGATATATACAACGGCGAATCAAGGAGTCAAGAATACAAATATACAATACAAATATCCAAATCACTTTGAAAACGATACGGCGTCTGAGTACGGACAAGATGCAAATTAGGATAAGAGCCCTGAAGAATAACCAATGGCGTCCATAACCCTGCGCAGGCCAAGCCGGAAGGGTAACCATGCTAACGACGTCGTTTTCAAACCTGCTTAAACAAAAGGGGTGCCGTTAAATGGCAAAGGAAAAAGAGAGCGGTTAGTACTAAGACCAGTACACGACGTGTCTTAGAATTCGGCGGTCCTCGCCTACATAGGTATGGTGGACTAAAGTGGCAGCACAACATGCACTAAACAACCTATAGATACTCGATACAACTGGAGACTATCAGAGAGGGATAAGAAAGACCTATTTGGTTCCAACCTGATACTAACACCAAACATACCCATCCTGGTATTTCCCCCTCGAGACCAAATGAGGAAGTCAAACCGAGGAACTCACGCAGTTGGAAATTTATTTATTTCATTATAGTTGCAATAATTACTAGTCAGATATAGATAGCATGAGTTATCCTGATAACATAAGAAGTGGGCAGTCTTAGTTAACCATTCCGTTATAGTTGCAATACTTACTAGTCAGATACATATACCATGAGACATTCAAAAAAAAAACCAGCAGTTGTTGGTACTTTTATTAGCCATTCTATTGTACTGAAGCTGATTACTAGTCATTTCAAAATAAAATTTATAGTACTACTTTAGTTATAGTTATCTATGATCGAGACACTATGCTCCAAGTCGTCCATAACCGCAGACATGGCTTTCAGAAACTTTTACCCTGCAGGGGGCACAAATAGCAACACACGCAAGATCAACCTCATAAAAACCAAATGAAAACCCAACGAGGCATCACGACAAAGAAATCGCAAGATTCATATAATATTTCAGGGGCCACCCCACCAAGCTACCTGCGACGAAGTTGGCCAGCTCCGAAACGGACCCAGAGGTTTGTGCCAATGGCTGTAAATGACTGGGAACCCGAAAGTGTGACAAGGCTTGTCGATACTGGAAAACATTCCACATTTTCCCTAAACAGTACAGGCGCTCCATGCACAATAGTAAATAAAGAAGTAAAACATGGCATAAGTACATGATAGTAATAAAGCCCCAAACAACTTTGTGGCCCTAAGAAATAAGATATGACTGAAGCTCATGCTAAGAGGACTCATGGTTCCACATGCGGATAGTGCGAATATTCAAGGAACATATATCAAGTACTCGGTGTCCTACGGGACACAAGTGGACGGTTAAAAACCAAATAACATCTATTGCCTACCTGTGCCTCTGCATTATTTACCTACCTTCAATTTTAGTTATTGAAGTGTAATTAAATCCATGATCATCTCCAACATTAAGCATGAGGCAACCTTCCAACAATTGTGGCACGTGGCGACAACACCTGAGCAAGCGACTACAACACGCAAGACCGACTATATACCAAACAACAGGTAATAGGAGGTGTCCAAGGTAATATAATGGCTGCAAGGGATATCACGGGTACGAAAACTAGAGCATCACAACACAGATAGAAATAGATCAACATGAGGAAATAAATACTATAAAAGTTAGATAGGTGGAAAGGAGGATAATGCTCGCCTGAAAACATTGCAGAAGGTTTATCCGAAGATCGGGTCGACTCTTGCATCAACTCATCGGCCTAATCCATGAAGAAGCAAAGCACTAGAAGAAACACCGGATGCACTATTTAATACTACGGCAGAAGATCGGGCATGATGCATGTATGATGCGTGAAATGGAAAGGATGCGATGCGATTAGGCAATATTAAATGGAACTGGGGTTACAACATTTACTTAGATGGTCCAAGTTGTTTAGATATCCCGCAATCTAAATGTTGTCGTATCAAGGCAAAATATTTCACCGGTTTGATGCACAAATTTAAATGGGACCAATATTAGACTAGATTTTCCTGCATATGGTCTCCATATTTAACTACGAGGTGAATCAGCATAATACCCACAAACCACATGTTAAGATTGCAATCATGACAATTTAATATGCAACAATTTATATCATTCATAAAATAGGGGTCTCGGAATGATGGTCACACTTTAGGGTTCGTTGATCTTGGGTTCCGAGGAGTTCGGGTTCGAGCGTCGGGATCGGTCTTCGAACAGCGTCGGGGTCTCGGCCATCAGATCCGTGAAGGAGAGCTTGGCTTTCCGGGAACCTATAGGTCAGGGGTCTCGGTGCCGGTAAATCTTGGCGTTCCGTGACGAAGATGTTCGGGTTCTGGCTTCGTCTGTTGACGACGTGCTTGGTTCGGTGCCAGTATGGCCTTCGAGTGCCATCGTTCTCGACGTGGTGCCCTCAGGTGTGGATAGGCTATCGAAGGGGATCTTGATGTACCTGGATGATGGTCTACCGAGAGGACTGTGGGAGTCAACGTGAGCAACAACTGACACCAGCTCACTTTTGATTAGCAAAACATCACGAGTTAGCTGTGCGGTGAACCAAAACCACCCTTGTGACTTAAATCGCATCGGCGTAGAGAATGAGCTCGCTGGAGTGCTTGGCGGCACCGCTTGGGTGGAGGATGGCGTCGAGAGGGCACAAGACGAGCATGGGCTGCAGGAGCTAGAGACGGAGGAGACAGGCCACGCTGGCGAGAGGCGGAGAAGGTCCACTAACGAGGAGGACGCGCGGGGCGCGCGACTGCAGGGACAGTGGCCACGAGCACGGGAGTCTCAGTGCAGGGGAGGGCCTGGTGGCGATGCCGGGGCGAGGCCGAGCTACAGGGCACCGTGGCGGCATAGGGCGACGCAGGCAGGAGGCCGAGAGGCAGGCTCACCGGAGGAGGCCGACTGTAACACCCTCATAATCGGACCTATGCAAGTTTTAGCGAAACCCGCCAAACCCGCATAGAAACTATTCAAAGGTGCCCACCAGGCACTTTCGTGCGGGTGGAAAACGAAGTAATAACATTACACAACAGTCCTCGATGGGACCCACAGAATAGATATATATATATAACAACGACTCCATGAGTCAAGAATACAGATATAATATACAAAGATCCCAAATCACCTTGAAAACGATAGAGCGTCCAGCTACGGACAAGATGCAAATGGGGCTAAGAGCCCTGAAGAATAACCAATGGCGTCCATAACCTTGCCCAGGCCAAGCCGGAAGGGTAACCCTGCTAACGGCGTCGATCTCAAACCTTCTTAAACAAAAGGGGTGCCGACAAAGGGCAAGGGAAAAAGAGGAGCGTCAGTACTGAGGCCAGTACACGGCGAGGCTAGAATTCGGCGGTCCTCGCCTACATAGGTATGGTGGACTGAAGCGGCAGCATGCACTGAACAACCTATAGAGACTCGATACAACTGGCGGCTATCAGAGAGGGATAAGAATGACCTATCCGGATCCAACCTGAAGCTAACACCAAACAAACCCATCCCGGTGTTTCCCCCTCGAAACCAAACGAGGAAGTCAACCGAGGAACTCACACTGTGGGCAGTTTTATTTATTCGGTTATCGTTGCAGCAATTACTAGTCAGGTATAGATAATCGTCCTGATAAAAGAAGCAGTGGGCCCTTTTAGTTAATCATTCCGTTGTAGTTGCAACAATTACTAATCAGATATCGATGGCATGAGATAAACCCAAAACCCAGCAGTTGTTGGTACTTTTATTTAGCCATTCCGTTGTAGTTGCCCTACTTACTAGTCAGGTATAATGGTCGCAAGCGACACTCCAAACAAGCAATTGTGGGCAGTATTATTTAGCCATTCCATTATAGTGAAGCTGATTACTAGTCATTATAAAGTCAAATTTATAGCACTACTTTAGTTATGCTTGTCTATGATCGAGATACTGTGCTCCAAGTCGTCCATAACCGCGGACACGGCTTTCAGAAAGTTTTAACCCGGCCGGGGTGCACAAATAGCAACACACACTCGATCAACCTCGGAAAAACCAAATCAAAACCCAACAAGGCCTTCACGACAAAGCAATCACAGGATTCAGAAATATTTCAGGGGGCCACCCCTTGGAGTACACCCGCAACGAAGTAAGCTAGCTCCGAGACGGACCCGAGGTTTGGGTGGACGGCTGTGAGCGACTGGGAACCCAAAACTGGGCTTGTCGACACCGCGAAAACGTGTCCCGATCCTAAACAGTACAGTGTGCTCCTCGCACAATCGTAAATAAAGCAGTAGCATGGCATAAGTACAGGATAGTAAACAAAACCTCAAACTAGTTTGTGGCCCCAAGAAATAAGACTGAATCAAGCTCGCTCGTGGGGTCCCATAATCCTCCCGGATGTGGATAGCGCGATAAATCAAGGAACAGGTATCAAGTACTCGGGGTCCTACGGGACACAAGTGGGCGTTCGGAAACCAAATATTATCTATCACCCACCGATGCCTCTGCTTACTTCAATTTTAGTTATTAAACAGGAATTAAAGTGAACGATAAGTAAAGCCATGATCATCTCCAACATCAAACATGCGGCAATACACCAACAACTGTGGCACTTGACGACACGCAACAGCACTTGAGCAAGCGACTACGACGCGCGAGTCCAACTATCTACCAAACAACAGGTAATAGGATGTGTCCAAGGCAAATATAAGGCTGCAAGGGATATCCGGGCACGAAAACTAGAGCATCGCAACATGGATAGCAATAGATCAACAGGAGGGAAGTAAATACTATAAAAGTAAGATAGGTAGAAAGGGGGAGATGCTCGCCTGAAAACATTGCCGAAGGTTCAACTGAAGATCGGGGCGACACTCGCATCAACTCAACGGCCTTATCCGCGAAGAAGCAAAACACTAGAAGAAACACCGGATGCAATATTTAATACTACGGCAAAAGATCGGGCATGATGCATGCATGACGTATGACAAGGCAAAGGTGTGATGCAATTAGGCCATATTAAGCGGAACCGGGGTCCCGACAATTAATTAGGTGGTTCATGTTATTTAGCTACCCCGCAATTTGAATGTTGTATTAACAATGGCAAAAGTGAACACCGGTTCGATGCACAGATTTAAATGAGGCCAATATGAGGCTAGATTTGCCCGCATATGGGCCCCATATTTAATTATAAGGTGAATCGGCATAAGGCCCCCAAACCACACAAATATGCATGCGAGTATGACAATTCAATACGCATCAATTTGTTATTTCATTTATAAAATAGGGCTCGAGAAAGGGGCACACATTAGGGTTCAAAGATCTTGGTTCCGGGGTTCGGGGTTGGTCTCAGGGTTCCGGGTCTAGGGTTCGGCCTCGGCGGGATCGTTCTCGGATAGCGGAGGTAGATCTTGTCGCACTGGGGAGCAGGACTTGGTGCGGCGTCGGGGCGCATCGGATTCTTCCGGGTCGGTGCCGATCTTGTTGTCACGAAGATCTTGTCGGGTCCCACGGGGTCGATCTTGCCGTTGCGAGGGTCTTGTCGGGCCCGCGCCATCGAGTCGGTGTTAGCGTTCGGGAGCGTTCTCGTGGCAATCTTGGCGTTCTTCAGGTTCGGGTGCGGTTCTCGGCGAACGGTTCGGTTCCCTGTCGGAGGCCTTGGCGCTTCGGATCGGTCTTCGGTTCGGGGTCTCAGGGTCTTCGGATCTGAGGTGGCGAACTCGATGTGCCTGGAAGAAGAGCCTCGCGCCATCGGATCCATGGATCGAGGGACCTCGGGTTCAGGAGGAAGAACTTGATGTTCCGGCTTCCGGTGGTCAGTGACGATCTTGAATAGGCCCATGTGTCTTCGGCGAGGCTTGGTGCACAACTCTTCAGTAGACCTTGGCGAGGTCCTCGGAAGAACTTGGAACGGCTTCGGCGTTCCATGTAGATGACCGACGGGTTCAGGGGTCTCGGCGTCTAGGTTCCGTGAAGATCGTGTATAAACTCGTCGATGGTCCTTCTTGTGCTGCCCATTTGTCGATCTTGTCGCATGTCCTCTTCACAGCTCTAAAGCATACTCTACATCGGCAGGGAACCAAACAACGCACCACTCCAAAGCAGAACCACGTCGATAGCGTGAAGGCGCCCTTGGGGGTGGCACGGGACCTGGCGGCGCAGGAGAGGAGGACGCGGCGGCGATGCGGTGGAGGCCGATACGGAGTCGAGTTCGAGCGGGAGCGGGGCGACGGGGCCACAGACGGCAGGGACGAACACGGACGACGGAGGACAGGCGAGGGCAGGGCCGTGCCGGTGGCGGGCGAAGGGGGATCGACGGGGAGGCGGTGCAGGGCTCCGCGGCGGCGGTGTCGGAGAAGAGGTGGCGGTCCGGCGAGGGCGTCCAGGCGGCGGGGACGCGCGGCTCCTGGCGGCGGGGTGCTCCTGGCGACGTCGGCGGGCGGCCATACCTCTGATGGAGGCGACGGGCGCCGGGCGGG
This sequence comes from Avena longiglumis, assembly GCA_030063025.1. Classification (NCBI taxonomy): domain Eukaryota; kingdom Viridiplantae; phylum Streptophyta; class Magnoliopsida; order Poales; family Poaceae; genus Avena; species Avena longiglumis. The sequence goes on along the minus strand of CP125978.1, from coordinate 142,201,671 downwards.
CCGAGGGCGGAGCGGGCGGGTTCGGGCGGCGCCAGGGAGGACGCGGGCGAGCGAGGGGCGCACGGCGAGGGGGAGACGCGGGCGGGGGTGAGGGCGAGCTCGACGGGGGCCTCGGTGGAGGAGGCGGGGAGGAGATGCGACGGAGGGCCGGCGGGCAGGGGTCCGGTGGCGGGGCGCGGGGCCGGCCAGGTGAGGTGAGGGAGGCCGACGAGGAGGCGACCGTGCGGGAACCTCGCTGCTGGGGAGGCGGGCTGGGACGGAGGGCCGAGGTCGCAGCGGAGGTCGGGAGCGACAGGAGGAGGCGAGGAGGGCCGGAGGGGGCCATGGGGGACGGGCGCGGGAGGCGGGAGCGGCTGGGAGCTCCGACAAGGAGGAGGAGGAGGGGTAGAGGCGCTGGGAAGGAAGGAGAGGGAGGAGAAGAATCCGAGGAGGAGGAGGCGTGGGGACTGGGTCGGGGCCTGCCAGTGGGGATGGTGGGATGGGGCCCGCGGGGTGGGGGTGTGTCGGTGGGTGGGATCTGGGGAGGTGGCGGTCGGTGGGTGGGACCAGAGAGGGTGGGGCCCGGCTGCAGAGAGGGAGGGTAGAGAGGCTGTGGGTGAGAAAAGGAGAGGGGGAAAAGGTATGGATAGATAAGGTGGCATGTGGGTAGGAAAAGGGTGAGAGGGTGAGGTGGCGGCCTGCGGTTGGTGGGTAGGATAGATTTGGGTGGGGATAGGATTTAGAGGGGGCTGGTTTAGGATGTGTGTTTGTTTTGACTTGTCTATTTTAAAACAAGGCCACTTTGCACATAGTTTTTAGGTAAATAAAATCTCCCATGCGATCGGGGTTTTGCATTTGAAAATAAGAGGGGTATTGTACAAAGCAAAACTAGGCTTTTCGACATAGTTCAGACAAACAATGCATGATGATGACGATGCAATGCACAAAAACAACGCGATTTTCTAGTAGTGGTTTTGCGGGATGCCACACCGACGCAGAGGGAGAATGGCGAAGCGGGAGCGGCGACAGCCAGGACAGGCGTGGGTCAGGCTCGGCGCCGGAGGCGGGGAGGGTGAGGGCGACCAGACTTGGTGGCGTCCGGAGGAACTGGCGAGGCCGACGAGGAGGCGGTGCTCGCGAGCACTGTCGGTGGCGGCGGGGGACCTGAAGGGAGTTGAGAGGCGCTGCAGCGGAGAGTGTTGGCGTTGGCGGTTCTATGAGGCGAGAGGAGGGAGATGCGGGGTTGGTGGCGATGGGTGTGGCGGCGGCGGTTGTGGGTCCAAGCGGGGAGGACGACACGGGATGCGGGGTTGCGAGCGAGGGGATCGGGGGATCCGTGGTGGGGCCAGGCACGAGCGATAGGAGCAGGGGTCGGTGAGGGTGGGTCCAGGAGCGAAGGGGTGGCGGTCAAGCGTGCGTGCGTGCTTAGTGTGCATAGCGTTGGGTTCTAGCGGCGGGGAAAGGGAGTAGGGACTAGGTGATAGCTAGGGTTTGGTCTAGGGATTTGGATAGAAGGGCTAGGGCTTTAGCCGGCTGGGCCTGGCCGGTTTAGGTCTAGGATTTTTATTTAAAATATTTTCTCTTTCTTTTTATTTTATTGAATAAATATTTCGTAAATAACTTTACATGTTTTAAAATGGCATAAAATATAATTAGAATAAAGAAGGAGATGTAATGCAGAAAATAATATAGGCTTTGAACGAAATTAGTTTTGAGACAAAGTATGCAACAATGATGTCATGATGATGCACAAAGTATAACAACAACAATTTTCAATTACTGGTTTTCCCCGGGGTGCTACAATTCGACACCACTAACAATGGATCTTGCCCTCGAGATCCGCCTCATGATATGGGGAAAGAGGCCGATGATCTGAAATTTCTAGCTTCATGTAGATCCTCGTGACACCACTAACAAAGATTCTTTCTCCATCCTGAAATCAGCAACACCAGCAACAAGAGGTAGTTGATCATGTTCGTCGAGGGAATGCTCCGGATAAACAACATACGGAGTTAAAGGTATTGCCACCTCTAACTTCCATGGAAGGAGTAAGAATTGCATCAATCCACCATTCAGTGTACAAAAGCGAATGATAAGAGTAGTTGTATGGTCGTGACTCCATCCCGCACTTAAAGCATTACTCTATACACGAATAGCGGACTATGCAACCAACTCTCAGAATTCAGACTTAAGATCTCGACAAACGAGGTTTGGAAACAAAAGAATATTGTAGGCTCTTCATCGGATCTAATGTCGATGACGTTGTCACGAAGGAGAACTTCGAAAGATACAAAGAATTTTTTTAGTGAATTTTCGGTCCACTGAAAGGTACAATAGAGGAAAACTCCTCAGATAGCATGACGACCGGATATCAAATCACCATTACAAGAGGAAGGAAGCGAAACCCTAAAGGTGCGACGGAAACCCAAACACGAGAATTCCTGGACTCGAAGAAAAGATAAGGTGGTAGATTCAAAACGCGCGAAGGTAAGAGGAGAATAGCAGAGGGGTAAGGAGTAAAACCAGACCTAATCAGATCTATCCAACCGATTTTCAAAAATAGTTTGACACTCTATAACGTCCGTTAGCTAGGTTATCCTACGGGCTGGACCCGTGGGGTATCATAATTGCTGAGCTTTGATACCACTCTATAACACCCTCGGATCGGCCCTATGCAAGTTTTAGCGATTCCCACCAAACCCGCATAGAAACGATTCAAAGGCGCCCACCAGGCACTTTCATGCGGGTGGAAAACAAAGTAATATCATTACACATTAGTCCATGATGGAACCCACAGAATAGATATATACAACAGCGACTCAAGGAGTTAAGAATACAAATATACAATACAAAGATCCAAATCACTTTGAAAATGATACAGCGTCTGAGTACGGATAATATGCAAATTAGGCTAAGAGCCCTGAAGATTAACCAATGGCATCCATAACCCTTCCCAGGCCAAGCCGGAAGGGTAACCCTTCTAACAACGTCGTTTTCAAACCCGCTTAAACAAAAGGGGTGCCGACAAGGGCAAAGGAAAAAGAGAGCGGTCAGTATTGAGTCCAGTACACGACGAGTCTTAAAATTCGGAGGTCCTTGCCGACATACGTATGGTGGACTGAAGCGGCAATGCAGCATGCACTAAACAACCTATAGAGACTCGATACAAATGGCGACTATCAGAGAGGGATAAGAAAGACCTATTCGGTTCCAACCTGATACTAACACAAAACATACCCATCCTGGTATTTCCCCCTCGATACCAAACGAGGAAGTCAAACCGAGGAACTCACACAGTTGGCAGTTTTATTCATTCAATTATAGTTGCAACAATTACTAGTCAGATATAGATAGCATGAGTCATCCTGATAACATAAGAAGTGGCAGTCTTAGTTAACCATTCCGTTATAGTTGCAATACTTACTAGTCAGATACATATACCATGAGACATTCAAAAAAAACGGCAGTTGTTGGTACTTTTATTAGTCATTCTATTGTACTGAAGCTGACTACTAGTCATTTCAAAATCAAATTTATAGCACTACTTTAGTTATAGTTATCTATGAACGAGATAATGTGCTCCAAGTCGTCCATAACCGCGGACACGACTCAGAAAGTTTTACCCTGCAGGGGGGCACAAATACCAACGCACGCACGATCAACCTCGGAAAATCCAAATGAAAACCCAATGAGGCATCACGGCAAAGAAATCGCAAGATTCATATACTATTTTAGGGGGACACCCCACCAAGCTACCGGCGACGAAGTTGGTCATCTCTGAAACGGACCCAGAGGTTTGTGCCAATGGCTGTAAACGACTAGGAACCCGAAAGTGTGACACGGCTTGTCGATACCGCGAAATCATTCCATATTTGTCCCTAAACAGTACAGGCGCTCCACGCGCAATAGTTAAAAAGCAATAAAACATGGCATAAGTACAAGATAGTAATAAAGCTCCAAACTACTTTAAGATATGACTCAAGCTCATGCTAAGGGGATTCATGGTCCCACATGTGGATAGTGTGAATATTCAAGGAACATATATCAAGTACTCGGGGTCCCACATGCAGATAGTGCAGAAAACTAAATAACATATATTTCCCACCCGTGCCTCTGCATTAGTTACGTACTTTCAATTTTAGTTATTAAAGTGTAATTAAATCCATGATCATCTCTAATTGACGAGGTTCGATCTCGTCAATGCCCATTGTTATGAGCTTGGGTTTTGGAGAAGATGGACATGCTGGAGATCGCGGAACGGTTAGCAAGCAAGCAACACGGGGACACGAGGTTTACCCAGGTTCAGGACCCCGGAGGGAAAACCCTACTCCTGCTTGTCTGCTCTTGATTATGACAGAACCGAAAGTTACAGGGGTACGCAGATGCAATATGGCGTGGATGTGTGTATGCGGTGAGAGGTGTCCTCCTCGTCGTGCCCTCCTGGCCTTTATATAGATAGGAAGGTCCCGGGCGCAGGTCGAGTCGGTTACATATTAGGGTTTGCCCTTTGAAATTCTATCTACACTAGCCTTGTTCTCCAAGCATCCGAAGGCGTCATGGGCCTGGGCCACCCGGAATCTCCACAGGCCGCATATCTTGCAGTGGGCCTTCTTTCGGGCTGGACTAGGTATGCTAATGTTGTGTACCCGTGGGGTATAACCATGCCACCAACATTAAGCATGAGGCAACCTTCCAACAATTGTGGCACCTGACGACACGAAACAACACCTGAGCAAGCGACTACGACACGCAAGGCCAACTATCTACCAAAAAACATGTAATAGGAGGTGTTCAAGGCAATATAATGGCTGCAAGGGATATCACGGGTACGAAAACTAGAGCATTGCAACACAGATAGAAATAGATCAACATGAGGAAATAAAGACTATAAAAGTAAGATATGTAGAAAGGGAGAGAATGCTCGACTGAAAACATTGCCGAAGGTTCATCCGAAGATCGGGTTGACTCTCGCATCAACTCATTTGCCTAATCCGGGAAGAAGCAAAGCACTAGAAGAAACATAGGATGCACTATTTAATACTACGGCAGAAGATCGGGCATGAAGCATGTATGATGCGTGACACGGCAAAGATGCGATCCGATTAGGCAATATTAAACGGAACCGGGGTTCCGACATTTCTTAGATGGTCCAAGTTGTTTAGATACCCTGCAATTTAAATGTTGTCTTATCAAGGAAAAATATTTCACCGGTTCGATGCACATATTTAAATGGGACCAATATTAGGCATATGGTCTCCATATTTAATTATGAGGTAAATCGGCATAATACCCCCAAACCACATGTTAAGAATGCGATCATGACAATTTAATATGCAACAATTTATATCATTCATAAAATAGGGGTCTAGGAATGATGGTCACACTTTAGGGTTCGGTGATCTTGGGTTCCGAGGAGTTCGGGTTTGGGCGCCGGGATCTGTCTTCGAATCGAGGATTCGGGGTTTCGGCCATCAGATCCGTAAAGGAGAGCTTCGCATTCCGGGAACCCACGCATCGGGGGTCTCGGCGCCGGTAGATCTTCGCGTTTCGTTACGAAGATGTTCGGGTTCTGGCTTCGTTTGTTGACGGCGTGCTTGGTTCGGTGCTAGTGTGGCCTTCGAGTGTCGCGGTTCTCGACGTGGTGCCCTCGGGTATGGACAGGTTGTCAAAGGGGATCTTGATGTACCCCGATGATGGTCTAACGAGAAGACTGCGGGAGTCAACAGGAGCAACAACTGACACCAGCTCAGTTTTGATTAGCAAAACATCACGAGTTAGCTGTGCGGTGATCCAAAAACACCCCTATGACTTAAATCGCAATGGAGCAAAGGACGAGCTCGCTGGCGTGCTTGGCGGCACCGCTTGGGCGGAGGATGACGTCAAGTGGGCGCAGGACGAGCACGTGGAGTACTATCTAATCAGGGTTTTGATTGTGCATTCATGAGCATCATACTCCCTCCGTCTTGGTTTATAAGACCTACGCGTATTTCTAGGTCGATAAATTAACCAACTTAGCATGAGGTACATAAGATAAAAACTATACTATTAGAAACTTCAAATGTTATATTTTCTAATGATATAATTTTTATATTATATAATTTATATTATATAGCTCATGCGGACGAACTAGGTATACGCGTAAGTCTTATAAACTGGGATAGAGGTAGTATCTAAAATGCATGCATATGAAATATAATGCAAACCTAAAACCCTAGTTTTTACCCTCTCTTGAAATCCATTCAAAATGGTTTGAATTTGAAAAATACAAAATTATTGGAGCCCAAATTGTATAAAAAGGGGCCCTGAGTATTTTATATATTTTATAAAGTCTCTTGGTATTTTTGTAATATCCAAAAACAGATTTCAAATCATTTTACAAAATGGAGAACAGAAAACATAATTAGAAAATGTTTTACATGAAAAAATATAAAGCCAGAACCCTCCCAGGCTGGCCCAGATCTTCTTCCCCTCTTCCTCCAACCTTCCCCGTGTCCCAGTCCGGCCCAACTCCAGCCCAACCGCGGCCCCGTACAGTTTTGGCCCCCAACCTCGTCGTTGTCTTCCCTTAGGACATCAAGCTGTTGCGTGCCCGAGCGCACGCCGTCGATCTCCGCCAACCAGAAATTCCCGCCGTCGCCCTAGACAGATGGATAAGAACGGCCGTCTCCTCCTCTCTCTCTCTCCCTATATTCATTTCTTTCTATCTCATGCTCTCTGTCGATTTCCCCCAAATCGCCGAACCCTAGCCACCCAGGTCTTGCCGGTCGCCGTTGTTCGGCGCCTCCCCATGATCATCCGAGCATGCCACCGGAACCACCGTGCTCCCCTGCCTCTTCTCGACAAAGGAATCGAGCTGGGAAGGTCTCAGTAGCCCGCAATCGAAGACGTCTCCACGGCCTCCGTCGAGCTCCCTGTCGTCCTAGCCATAGATTCCGAGCTCCTCCGGCCGATTTGACGCCTCCATCGTCTTCACGGTGAGCCACTGATGCTCAGGAGCCACTCCAATTCCTCCCTTCCTCTTTATATCGCTGCCGTGCCATGCACCTGCAAGCTCCACCATCGCCGCCTCTCGCTGGTGATGCTCCGGTGACTAAATCCGGGCGGCGCCACCACTACTCGGTCCGCCTCGGCCTCCTCTTTCCAGCAAACCCAACCCCACTTCCTCTCGCGCTCGCAATCGCAGATCGAAGCATCACCTGAGAGCAATGGTGATGATGACGTTAGCATGACGCAATATTTTCCTTTTCTTTTATTAAATGTTTTTGTATTTGTTTTCTAGAATATTAATAAACCCCTGTTGGCCACCCTTGTCAGCATTTTAACAATTTCCATAAATGTTTTCTGAAATGAATAAAACTATGACATGTGGGCCCAAGTGAATAAATATTTAATATAATCCAAAAATGTTTTATAATTTCCTAAAATGATTTAAAATGGTTTAAATCTTGTAAATTCAATAAGTAATTCATTTTATCTTAGAAATTTATGTATAATATATCAAAATGTTCAGAAAAATGAAATCTATTTGTCTAAGCTATAATCATGCATTGTTCAACAACTTTCAAGACAATTTTAATTAGAAGAACAAAACCAACCCCTCTCATATACATCCGTACTGTCTCCGAGTTAGGGTTTGCGCCCCTCGAAACCCCGATTAAACTGCCGAGCATGTTTTCGGGTTTCAATTCAATACAACTTAATTTGTCATATCATCATCCTTGCTTGATCATTGCTCGATGCCTTGTCTTGATTGTTTCCCTTTCTTTCCGGTATTTGGTTCTTCCTCGGTAGAATACGATATCGAGATCCAGATCGAAGACAGAGATAAAGACCGTCGAGGTTCGAAGATCGACGAACAATACTTGACCAACTATAATCGAGTCAAGTACCAGATGTCCAAAGCTTTGATTTCTAGTTATCAACAGGCAAAGGAAAGCATAGCCCCACCATGATATAATCCTATGATTTCGAAAGCATTTCAATTCCTGCCATGTTGCATACGATTCTAATGTGGTCTTTTATCGATAGATAGAGTATCCTATATGTTGCATTACTCCCTTTGAGATTACATTACCTGATCCACTGCTCCTAGCATAACTAGGTTTGGCTTGTGTGCACTGCTAAAGCCTATATCTGTGTCCTGCTTAGCCATGCATAGCTGTTGAGTCTGGTTCATCCAGATGATGTATCAAATGCAGATAATCTAGTATGACAGGAGAACATGATGCTATGAGATCAGTGATATGAGATTAAACATGCTAAGGCTTGTATGGGAGGCCACGGTGGGATGTGGTTTTTCTAGTCCCATGCTTGCCACCACTAGGACCCGAGTTCTTGCCTCTTGAACCAAGACGAGCATAAAACCACACGGGGTTTATGGGAACCCCCTGATTAACTAACTTGCCTAGTAGATTCCACAAGTCACATAGTTCGGGCCTTCCATTCAACATGCATTCTGGATATTCTCGTAGGCGGTGAAGGAGGTGCATTCATAACAGGTAGGTAAGCATGGCTGAGGTTGCTTGGGGTAGATAGTGCCCCTGGTAAACCAACCTCGCCTCAAATATTTAAGTATAGGCATTGGGATTTGACCCGTTACGGCAGAACCATACTTATTGTGTGACTCATGGTCTCGGCTAAATCAGGGTAAAGGTCATGTCTAACCACCCTCTGCCGGCCTTCCTAGGAAGAGGGCTAATGATTCTGGCATTAAGAGAAGGTTAGTACGTGTGGGTAAAGTTGTACACCCCTCCAGGGTAATAATCTTTCGGAAAGTCGTGTCCACGGTTATGGACGACTTGGGAACGGATGTGAGATCATAGAGAACTTGAACCTAATCGTAAAACTTGGCAGATCAATGTGTGCTTAAGGATGCTTCCTCATGGGTACGAGGGGGTGATCCTAGTTGGTAGATGATGCTGATTCGGTGGATATCAAAAGATGATGATCAATACTTTGGAGATGTCGCTCTCTTATCCCCTTTTTTAATACTCTAACTAGACGAGCTTCTTCTCCCTCTTGTTTTACAAAACAAAGATGGCTTTATGCAAAACAACTCCACCAGCCAAAAGTCTTGCAGAGTACACCCTGTACTCACCCTTGCTTTGTTGATACTTTTGGCAGAGTAAGTGTTCCTGAAGATCAGTTTTGTACTACATCGACATCGACGACTAGCTTGGGGTTCCTGGCCGGCAGCCTGGAATCTATGGTCTGGGACGTCATCGTTATGCTTTAGGCCTCTTAGGCCATTTGTTAAGTTTGCGATACTTAATAGCATAATTTACCTTCTGTTGTTGGATGTTTGTGGTCAGTGACCTCTGCTTGTAATAGTTTGGTTCTCTGCTCAGTTATGAGCTTTCTGTAATAAATTTGGTGTCGTAGGATCACTATTGTGTTACCGATTCTTCACTGGATATCCTCGAGCTCAAGGTTAAGCTTATGTCAAACGGAGGTCTAGGAATTGTTTCGCCCTGATCCCGGGGGTGACATAGGTTTTGGTATCAGAGCAGTACCAGCCGTAGGAAAACCTTTCTATTGGCTGATGTTGAGTCTAGTGCTTCTAAAAACTACTTTAGAAACTAAAAAGTATTTGCGAAAACTCTAGTATTTTTTCTTCTTATCCAGTTTCGCTCTAACTCTGGGTTATCTTACCTGGTGTTGACTTTGGAAAAGTTTTGATACCTCTTCTAGTCTTTCAAAACATAGGTGCCTTTTGGGCATGTCGTTTCTCAACCAGTTGACCTAGTGTTGAGTTCTCTAGAGTTGTGTGTGTTGTGTATCCCTTGTTCCCCTTGCTCTTTTTCATCTGAGAGATTCCTTTCTATCATGATCTCTCTATCTTATGTGCCACAACATCATGTTGATTGTTCCAAAATATTCTGTTCTAGGATTTGAGGTTTCCTTTCGCCTCGCGTGCCTCCTTTTTGTTGTTTGGATACTTCAGTAGTCTTATCTTCTCTTGGAAGCTACCTCGTGATTATTACCTTGTAGTGTACGCTAAGTCACTCAAGTAGTAGTTACTCTTCTCTTTGGGTTTTAACCCTTGGACTTGAACCTAAGATCCCTGATTGTGCTGGATTCTGGTGTTGTGAATCTTATACATGAAGCTGACCTTTAGCCCAAGATCCATTCCTTTGACCCATGTTGTTAGTGTTCACACATTACCTCAGGATAGCTGGTAATACAATTCTAGCCTTCAAGCCTGTGGTTTTTGTCACGATTGAATTGTGACAACTAAGGACTTCCGCTACCACATGCTATGGTAGATGTTCTTTAATGGAACAAATAGATCACGACAAGATCACTCCTCATGAGTCTCGCATCAATACTCGTGACTCTGCCAACCTTTTCTTTCTCTGCATTGGTTTTCGGAAGATTGATAATCTATGCATCCACATCTCGGAATTCTATCCTGAGCATGTTCCTTTTCCCTTGTTGTTTTCCGACCTTTGTTACCAGTCGGTAGCCAAGTATGTAAATGTGCATTGGTGTCTTCCGATGTAATATACCCTTGTGGTCCATCAAGACAAACCATTTTGGAATGTCAGGAGAAACAAACTCCAGCACCTTGTCATATCTAGGACCAGGTAAAGTGTTGTAGTTCGCAGATTAAGAGGCATTGAATTATCTTCTATCTGTTCTATCTTGAAGTATCGCACTCTTTTATACTAAGAGATCATGCTGAGAGTCATGAACCTCTTAACAAACTGATGCTTCACACATCTTTATCCACCCTTCCTCAAGCTTTCGTGCTCGTGAGTGATGCCTATGCATAATAAAGTGGCTATCTGAGATTCTTAGCAATTATTATTGTTTTGAACTCTAAGGACATTTGTGACATTCTTAGCGTTATTGGTTAACCTTATCACTAAGCAAAGGATGAGTGTGCTACCAAGTCTGTTATTCTGGTGCACTCTCTTCGGTCAAAGAGTTACGTTTGTGCTGAAACTCTGAGACTATGTCTTCTTGCTTTACCAAGCAGGTTCCCTCTTGAACACGTGACATATTGGTGGTTCGTGATGTTTTGGATGTCTACTAGAAGTATCGCCATGTTGCCACATGACCGTGTTGTCAAGTTCTTGAGCAAGAAAGTTCTCTGAACCGCATCTTTCTCCAAGGATCCATACTGGATACCCCTGAACTAGTTGGTTGAGCTTAAATAACAACTTGGAGAGTTGCAAGACAAAAGTTCTATTCGACTCTGTTACCTCTTAAAGGGATATATAGTTTTGTTCGTGTTGAAGAAAGATAGTATCTCCTTTGTGGATATGTTATCGTCCCCCGTCTTTGATTTCATTTAGGTTATCATCAAATCAAACTCAGTTCCAAGGATTATCTTGATGATGTTTCTTCTTGTGATGTTTCACTTGAGTACATCTTCATGTCTTTGGTCTGACAAACAGTTATGATTTGTTCATGCGAAATATGAGTCCATCTTAATGGAGTGCCTTGATAAGTTTTTTTTGAGCCCATCGATGACATCCTTATCTTCTCCGTGCTAGACAAGATCAAATGGAACAATTAACATTAATGTTGGAACTTTCGATAACCATCCTCGAGTCATCTCGAAGTATGTGTTCTGGATGTTAGAAGTAACCTTCTTCGATTCACGTGCAAATGTTGAAAGATGTCGTCGTGGATTCGAGTAGAGTTAACTCTGTTCCTTAAGGATACACATGTATTTTATTGTTAGTACTTCAGATGTAGGCAGTTGTCTATCGAAAAGTTGCTAATGCATAGGTCTACCAATCTAGCTCAGTCTTTTGGAGCTTGACATTGTAGTCCCTATCTTGAGAATCTAGTGACTTTACCTTTGCGGTAAATGTTGCATCCTTTCTATTCGGACATGCTGAGTCTGAAGTATCATTTCACTTAACCAAAGCTGAATCTCAAGCAGCAATGATGGTTGGTGTCCTCAAAGTTTTGACATAGGTCTCTTTGTAAATCTGTCAAGATTGATGTAACATTTGACACACTTAGCCAGAAAAACCTTTGTCATATTCTCTTGAATCAGCAATAACAACCAATCTTCATGAGTCTTCTTCTATATTTATTATAGGAGTTGCGCTTATGGTTTCCTTTGTATCCGAAGTCCGACCTTTACTTTGATGCTTCGTATCTCTAACATCAAGGAGAACATTTAAAGTAGTGTTGATAGATGTCTCTCGGTCGATCCTCCAGACCCTTTTATGATGGCAAGCATTTTGCCGTGCAAAATAATTGAAGTCTGAGAATGAAGTTCCTTCCTTCTCGTGTCATCATGAATCTTCTTAACTACTCATCTTAGAGGTGCAAAGTGATATCATGATCTTTGGCAAAGATTTTGATACTCCTGCATGAATAAAGAGTTTCCTTCATTTTTCTCAACCATGTTTTAAGAGTGACTATGATTGTGGTAATCTATAGTTTATTTTACTACATGTTCCATGTGACTCTTATGAATCCTCACCATAAAACACCTTTCTGTCCTGGCCTTCTATTGAATGAAATAGTGATTCTTCTGTTTCAAAAGTAGTTCAACAGATTGGTTTTGTTGATCCATATCTCTGCAACCTCAAATATCTACTCAATCCGTTTAGTAGAAGTACTCTATCGAAGTCTGTGGTCATGTTCTTCCTGTTGAAAACTTTCCTTTTCAGAAGCTTAAACTCTTCTGTGAGTTCCATGGTCTCAATCCTTATGAACACCAGTTATCTAACAACTTGACATCTTCTCCTCTTTTTTTCTCCGTTACCTTCATGTGTTTCATGTCATCATCTTAGAGTTGTTTCCAAACACTCCATCCATGAGTTGACCATGAGATACTCCATGTGTTGTTTAGTGTGTTTCCCTATTATCTTTAGAGTGACCCTGTTTCTTTCTCTCTCTGTCTCTCTTCCTACCTTTGGAATCTCGGGTCGAGACTCTCGTAAGGAGGATAGAGTTGTAACACCCTAGTTTTAGCTACTGTCTAATCAGGGTTTTGATTGTGCATTCATGAGCATCATATCTCAAATGCATGCATAGGAAATGTAATGCAAACCTAAAACCATAGTTTTTACCCTCTCTTGAAATCCATTCAAAATGGTTTGAATTTGAAAAATACAAAATTATTGGAGCCCAAATTGTATAAAAAGGGCCATTAGGTATTTTATATATTTTATAAAGTCTCTTGGTATTATTTTAATATCCAAAAACAGATTTCAAATCATTTTACAAAATGGACAATAGAAAACAGAATTAGAAAATGTTTTACGGGAAAAAAATGTAATGCCACAACCCTCCTAGGACGGCCCAGATCTTCTTCCCCTCTTCCTGCAACCTTCCCCGTGGCCCAGTCCGGCCCAACTCCAGCCCAACCGCGGCCCCGTACAGTTTTGGCCCCCAACCTCGTCGTTGTCTTCCCTTAGGACATCAAGCTGTTGAGTGCCCGAGCTCACGCCGTCGATCTCCGCCAACCAGCAATTCCCGCCGCCGCCCTAGACAGATGGCTAAGAACGTCCGTCTCCTCCTCTATCTCCCTATATTCATTTCTTTCCATCTCATGCTCTCTGTCGATTTCCCCCAAATCGCCGAACCCTAGCCACCCAGGTCTTGTCGGTCGCCGTCGTACGGAGCCTCCCCGTGCTCGTCCGAGCATGCCACCGGAACCACTGTGCTCCCCTGCGTCTTCTCGACGAAGGAATCGAGCTGGGAAGGTCTCAGTCGCCCGCAATCGAAGACGTCTCCACGGCCTCCGTCGAGCTCCCTGTCGTCCTAGCCATAGATTCCGATCTCCTCCAGCCGATTCGACCCCTCCATCATATTCACGGTGAGCCACTGATGCTCAAGAGCCACTCCAATCCCTCCCTTCCTCTCTGTAGCACTGCCGCGCCATGAACTTGCAAGCTCCACCGTCGCCGCCACTCGCCGGCGATGCTCCGGTGACCAAATCCGGGCGGCGCCACCACTACTCGGTCCGCCTTGGCCTCCTCTTTCCAGCAAACCTAACCCTGCTTCCTCTCGCGCTGGCAATCGCCAGATCGAAGCATCACCTGAGAGCAGCAGTTATGATGATGTCAGCATGATGAAATATTTGCCTTTTCTTTTATTAAATGTTTTTGTATTTGTTTTCTAGAATATTAATAAACCCCTGTGGGCCACCCATGTCAGCATTTTAACAATTTCCATAAATGTTTTCTGAAATGAATAAAACTATGACATGTGGGCCCAAGTGAATAAATATTTAATATAATTCAAAAATGTTTTATAATTTCCTAAAATGATTTAAAATGGTTTAAATCTTGTAAATTCAATAAGTAATTCATTTTAACTCAGAAATTTATGTATAATATATCAAAATGTTTAGAAAAATAAAATCTATCTGTCTACGCTATAATCATGCATTGTTCAACAACTTTCAAGACAAGTTTAATTATAATAACAAAACCAACCCCTCTCATATACATCTGGAGTTTCTCCGAGTTAGGGTTTGCGCCTCTCGGAACCCCGATTAAACTGCCGAGCATGTTTTAGGGTTTCAATTCAATAAAACTTAATTTTTCATATCATCATCCTTGCTTGAGCATTGCATCGATGCCATGTGTTGATTGTTTCCCTTTATTTCCGGTATTTGGTTCTTCCTCGGTAGAATATGATATCGAGATCGAGATCAAAGACAGAGATCAAGACCGTCGAAGTTCGAAGATCGACGAACAATACTTGACCAACTAAAATCGAGTCAAGTACCAGATGTCCGAAGCTCTGCTTTCTGGTTATCAATAGGCAAAGGAAAGCATAGGCCTACCATGATATAGTCCTATGATTTCGAAAGCATTTCAATTCCTGCCATGTTGCATACGATTCTAATGTGGTCTTTTATCGATAGATAGAGTATCCTATCTATTGCATTAATCCCTTTGAGTTTATATTACCTGATCCAACGCTCCTAGTATAACTAGGTTTGGCTTGTGTGCACTACTAAAGCCTATATCCGTGTCCTGCTTAGCCATGCATAGCTGTTGAGTCTGGTTCATCTAGATGATGTATCAGATGCATATAATCTAGTATGACAGGAGAACGTGATGCTATGAGATCAGTGATATGAGATTAAACATGCTAAGGCTTGTATGGGAGGCCACGGTGGGATGTGGTTTTTCTAGTCCCATGCTCGCCACCACTAGGACCCGAGTTCTTGCCTCTTGAACCAAGACGAGCGTACAACCACACGGGGTTTATGGGGACCCCCTGATTGACTAACTTGCCTAGTAGATTCCATGATTCACATAGTTCGGGCCTTCCATTCGACATGCATTCTGGATATTCTCGAAGATGGTGAAGGAGGTGCATTCATAACAGGTAGGTAAGCGTGGCTGAGGTTGCTTGGGGTAGATAGCGCCCCTGGTAAACCAACCCTGCCTCACATATTTAAGTACCGGCTTCGGGATTTGAACCGTTATGGCGGAACCATACTTATTGCGTGACTCATGGTCTTGGCGAAAGCAAGGTAAAGGTCATGTCTAACCACCTTCTGCCGGCCTTCCAAGGAAGAGGGCTAATGATTCTAGCTTTAAGAGAATGTTAGTACGTGTGGGTAAAGTTGTACACCCCTGCAGGGTAATAATCTTTCGGAAAGCCGTGTCCATGGTTATGGACGACTTGGGAACGGATGTGAGATCATAGAGAATTTGAACCTAATCGTAAAACTTGGCAGATCAACGTGTGATTAAGGATGCTTCCTCATGCGTACGAGGGGGTGATCCTAGTTGGTAGATGATGATAATTCGGTGGATATCAGAAGATGATGATCAATACTTTGGAGATGTCGCTCTCTTATCCCCTTTTTAAATACTCTGACTAGACGAGCTTCTTCTCCCTCTTGTTTTATAAACAAAGATGGCTTTATGCAAAACAACTCCACCAGACAGAAGTCTTGTGGAGTACACCATGTACTCACCCTTGCTTTGTTGATACTTTTGGCAGAGTAAGTGTTCCTGAAGATCAGTTTCATACTACATCGACATCGACGAGTAGCTTGGGGTTCCCGGCCGGAAGCCTGGAATCTATGGGTTGGGACGTCATCGTTATGCTTCAGGCCTCTTAGGCCATTTGTTAAGTTTGTTATACTTAATAGCATAATTTTCCTTCCGTTGTTTGATGTTTATAGCCAGTGACCTCTGCTTGTAATAATTTGGTTCTCTACTTAGTTATGAGATTGTTGTAATAAATTTTGTGCCGTAGGGTCACTGTTGTGTTACCGATTCTTCACTAGATATCCTTGAGCTCAAGGTTAAGCTTATGTTAGACGGAGGTCTGGGAATTGTTTAGCCCTGATCCCGGGGGTGTCACAGCCAGGCACGAGCGACAGATGCGTGGGTCGGTGAGGGTTGGTCCAGGAGCGAAGGGGTGACGGTCAAGCGTGCGTGCGTTCTTGGTGTGCATCGCGCTGGGTTCTGGCGGCGGGGAAAGGGAGTAGGGACTAGGTGATAGCTAGGGTTTGGTCTAGGGTTTTGGATAGAAGGGCTAGGGTTTCAGCCGGCTAGGCCTTTTGGGCCTGTCCGGTTTAGGTCTTGGATTTTTATTTTTATTTAAAATATTTTCTGTTCTGTTTCTTTTGTTGAATAAATATTTTGTAAATAAATTTACATGTTTTAAAATGGCATAAAATATAATTTGAATCAATAAGGAGATGTAATGTAGAAAATAATATAGGGTTTTACCGAAATTAGTTTTGAGGCAAAGTATGCAACAATGATGTCATGATTATGCACAAAGTATAACAACAAAAAATTTCTATGACTGATTTTCCCCAGGGTGCTACAGAAAGTCTGTGCTATGCCCGTTAATTTGGGCGACAGACAACTTTGCCCTCCTTCCCGATGTCGATGACCCCAGCTCTCCTCGAGCCCGGTATAGGAACCGACATTTTTGGGTCCCTTTTTTGGGGGCTGTATCTGGGCACCGTCATCACGTGGGCAGATATGAGGTTCTCGACGAACACTTTCTTAACACCGGTGAACTTGCATCATGGCTCTATGCAGACACACCGGCGGTAGTTGCACGCGATCTTGTGGTCGTAGACATCCTTGTAGGATACCAAAGTCCAGCAGATGTCGTTGTGGCATGTACTATCTTTTCCGTTGGCGACTTGGTGGTACAGCTCCTTGGAGCATGCGGCCAACCGGACGGCGTTGGTAGTGTCTAGACGCATAACTCTTTTGTTTAAGACATCGTCACCGACCTTCCTCTAGACGTCGTTTAGATGGTTGTGCCTCGAATCCACAGTCATCATGTCCAGATGGATTGGGGGCAAGGGTAGATCTATGTATGACTGTTGGGCGTATTTGGAGGAGAGGGGTGGCGGCCTGGAAGGAGCAATGCTGCGGGTGATATGGCGAGAAAAATGTGTGAAGTGCATGCTCGAGAAGATCCAAATGTGGCCTGGAGGAGTTGGGGATGGCTCTTTGAACGAGGGTTTTTTGTCGTACTCCTTCGGATCTCTTCTGCCGGGCGTAGCTGCATCGAGGATGCCGACTAGAGTTATGGAGCCATGAGACAACTGTGAGATGATTTACACTTACTGCTTCCATTTTTATACTTACTAGCTACTCCCTCCAGTTCATATTTTTAATGGCCTCAAATTTGTCTAGATTATGTAATGTATATCACATCAGTTAGAAAGAGTAGTTCCAAGTTGAGTCACTTATTACGTTTTCCCGTACTTCATACCAAAATACCAAGATGCCATATGAACTTTCTAGAAAAGTACCCCTTTGCAAAGTTTGGCAAGCCTACTAAAATAGCTCAAACTTATAAAAAGGCAAGAACCCGCAGCCTAAATTGCATCATGCTTGATGAAATAATAACGACGGGTTCCCATTCATATTCAACTGCATTTCAAAGTGAGCGACTCAGCAATACAGACTCTGAAATTCAATAACAGTATGGAGAGAATCAATTCTTGTTTTAGTCTTAAAAACCTTGGCGTGATATCAGTCTGCATTTCTATGCATACCTACGATCAAGTCTAATTTTCTGTGCATACCTTCTACTCACATCAATACCCGTGTGACCCACATATGCAACCCAAAATGCCCCAAGCCTCATCTAGATTGTGACAAGGCCATGTTTCAAAAGAAGAGCAAGACCATCTACTGCCCTTGATCTAAACAAGTACCGGTACATCAGTATTATTTTTACAAAATATTTTAGTAATAAAAATCACAAAATGTTTGACAGATTCACTAGAGTTTGAAAGATTCGCAGTACTAAATAAAACTGAAAAATATCAATAGATTCTCATAACATAATCAGCGGCACTTGACAGATTCAACAACGGAGGAAGAGGGGTGGTGGCCTAGAGGGAGTGATGTAGCGGGCAAGATGGAGAGGAAAATGTGTGAAGTGCGCTAGAGATGCGGCCATGCGGCGTCGGCAAGTGGGGATAAACTAAACAGAGATGAGGAAGATGGGATGGCTCTTTGAAAGATGTTTTCTTTTTTTCTGCTATAGGAAGCGGCTGCATCGAGGACACCGGCTAGCGTGATAGACTAGCACGCCACTGTGCATTAAATTAACCGTGACACTCTTCCTGGCGCACTATAATCTCGTCTCGTCAATTTGGCGCACTAAATTAACCGTGTCACTTTCTGTGCATTAAATTTTTGGAGTATTTACAGTTGTATTTTCATAGTACTTACTACGAAAAGAAGAGTACTACTACTAGTACTAGTATGTATCTTCTCGGCAACCCCACATGTCAGCATCTCATTAGAAGAATAACCACAAGCCTCTCTTTCATTATTTAATTGCATGGCTTGTCAAGTTGGCAATACATGTAGGACCATGTTACTACTCAGGTTACTCCCACTAAGACTAGCCTAAGTATACTAGTAGTATTATGCAAATAGTAGCCAAAAATAAATAACATGTCTGGTCAACTGATGTTACGAGACTATACTGCGCTAGGAGGTGACATGGTTAATTTAGTGCACAACGACGTGCTAGTCTATCACTCTAGCCGGCGTCCTCCATGCAGCCACTTCCTATAATAGAAGGAATGAAAAAAACCTCTTTCCTCAAAGATCCATCCCATCTTCCCCACCTCCATTCCGTTTACCCCACTCGCCGACGTCGTTTGGCCGCATTTCGGATCCTCTCCACCGCGCGGTTCACACATTTTCCTCGCCATATCACCCGCTGACGAGGTTCGATCTCGTCAATACCCATTGTTATGAGCTTGCGTTTTGGAGAAGGTGGGGATGCTGGACATTGCGGAACAGTTAGCAAACAAGCAACACAGGGACACGAGGTTTACCCAGGTTCAGGCCTCCGGAGGGAAAACCCTACTCCTGCTTGACTTCTCTTGATTACGGCGGAAACGAAAGTTATAGGGGTGCGTAGATGCAATCTGGCGTGGATGTGTGTATGCGGTGAGAGGTGTATATCTGTAGATCTATTGTGGCGTCTATTGTATCGTAGATCTGTCTATTGCGTGCCCCACTCGTTGGACCCTCCTAACCTTTATATATGGGGAGGCTAGGTCTCAGGTACCGATACGAGTAGGTTACAAGTTGTATTCAAACTCTATTTTTTAGCTTTCCTTGTCTTGTGCGCTTGGGAGTCTACATATGGGCTTCATAGCAGCCAAAACATCATAGGCGTCATGGACCCTGATAGGTCGTCGAGTGGGCCTTCCGTCGGGCTGGACCAGGTATGCTAACATCGGGTATCCGTAGGGCATATCCATGTCAGTAGCCCCCGTGTGTCCATCCTAAACGTAGATTTGGGTGGAGACTTAGTTGTCTTTAACCTTGCATTCACATGTTGGAGTCGAAAGTTGTGTCGAGTGCGAAGCACTTCACCCGAAAGTTCATCGGGTCAGCTGAATTTGTTCAGTTGTTGTAAAGGAGTTGACATTATGGACGTAGTCAACACAATGGATTATAGGGTGCCCGACCAGCGCTCCCTATGGGAGTAGCCCCCGAGTGTCTGTATGAGTTGTAGACTTGAGCAGAGACTTATAGTAGTCGGTTGCGTGATACGGTGATCCGGAAGTTCTTCGGATGCCCTTGTAGATGCCTTGAATGCCTTCATTTTTTCGAATCGCGACCAGCGCTCCCTATGGGAGTAGCCCCCGAGTCCTCAGTTGAATCGTTGATTCGAGTGAGGAATCGAAGCGTGCCACTCGAAGATCTTCTGTGTGCGTGACCAGTGCTCCAGCTTGGAGTAGCCCCCGAGTATCTGGCGGAGTCATAGACTCGGTCAGAGACTCGAGTCTTGTATCTTGTA
This sequence comes from Avena longiglumis, assembly GCA_030063025.1. Classification (NCBI taxonomy): domain Eukaryota; kingdom Viridiplantae; phylum Streptophyta; class Magnoliopsida; order Poales; family Poaceae; genus Avena; species Avena longiglumis. The sequence continues at coordinate 142,181,445 of CP125978.1, read as the reverse complement.
GACGCAGTCGACAATCTCGTGGGCGTACCACTGACCCGGAAGTACAACGGGTGTGCGACCACCGCTCCTGATAGGAGTAGCCCCCGAGTATCTAGTCGAGTCGCAGACTCGAGAGGAGACTCATGCGAGGAGAAACTACTGACCCGGAAGTGCATTGAGTCAGCGTATCACGCATAGTGGAGTCGCGTGATGTTTAGCCGGAAGGACTCGATGTTCCAGATGAAGTCGACATCATTGCTTCAGTCGGGTGCACGGCCAGTGCCTCTTTTGTCGATGATTTATGTGGTTATCTGAGGAATGCGTTGACTCGGGTCTTGGCGTTAGTCGACTCCGTTAGAGGACCCGATACAATAGCGCGATATAGCCCGGCGTCCTTGTAGGCTGCAGAAAACATGAAAAATTGTAAAGTACTTGTATCTTGTAAAGAATATTTGCCTGTCGACTTGTAAGGTAAAATTCTGGTGCCAATCGAGTCGACATTTTTGCACTGTTTGCTAGACCTTTTCGTTAGCCTGATTACCCCTAGTCTCAGTACCTTGCCGAGGAACTCAGAGTTTAAGGATTCGACGGTCATGCAGAATCAGCTACTCGGGCTGTCGCGTTCGAGGTTCCCGAGTGCATGGAGCCGATGGCACATTAGGTTAATCGAGGAGGGCGCAGCCCCCGATTGTTTCGAGTGCGAGTTAAAAAAATGAATTCTAAGTAGAGGAGAAACTTAGCTTTGTCACCAATTGACGAGGTGAACGAGTCGTGGACGAAGCGGATGCGGCCGCGGATATAGTCGACGCGATAGAAGCTCATGCGCGGACGTAGTCAACATGGCAGACCAAAGTCATAGCGACGACAGGTTGCTGGGGTCGATGGCGGCAGCGAGCTCCACATCCGAAGATTATCGCAATCGAATACCACAGTGGGTTGCTGGAGCCGAAGGCCGCGGCTGGTTGCCGAAGCGGAGGGAGCCCCCAAGCCCCTGAGTCGTTGGAGCCGAAGATCGTAGAGAATGACCGGAGTCGAAGGAGCCCCCAATTCGCGGTCAAGCCGATGCGACCGGTCGCCGCAATCGAAGATCGCATCGGATCGTTGCAATCGAAAACCGCAATAGGTCGATGGTCACGAGTCATGTGGACAAATAGGCGCAGCCCCCAAACATGGAGTTGATACGGTCAGACATATTAGTTGCAACGGAATCGGCGGATTTTTGTCATCCGAAGATGCAGTGAGCCCAGAGAACGCCGCGAGTAGAGCATGCGAGTTGACCGTGCGCCCGATTGTCAATCGTCTGTTCCATGGATTGCTAGCTCCCATCGTATTTGCATGTGTACACATATAAAAAGTTAGTACAATAAAACTGAATATAATAATTGGAATTATCTAAAGTGGAGAGAGATTTCCTTATATCAGTCCGATGCATGTAATAGATTGCTCTAGGCCCCTATTTTGTTTGATCTGTAAGCGCTAGTGTATGTCTTCCTGACAGTGATCAGCGCAAGTACCGCGTGACAGCATGATTTGTATCAGATCGATTTGTCTCATATACGTGTTTTATCATGACTTGGTCCACCAGTATCATGATTTCTTGCTACTTCCGTGAAGATTTGTGCGGCGCTTGATTACCGGCGTGGATACAGGTTAAATTTCCTGAGATAGGTCTACGGTCTTGCGACTGATTTTGTTGGACTTGATCGTTCCGCATATGATAATATGCTGAGAAAATTTAGATCTCATAGATCCGATCCGCAGCGCGAGATGGCAGAGCTGACGTAGATCCCCCAAGCCTGTGCGTATTCGACGGTGAAGGATCTGATATAGGTCTATTCCTCCGACATCGAAGAATCGTAGATAATAGGTGATGGGACCATCACGACCGCATGATTAGCATTCCCAGTTTTCACATACAGCGTCAATTGACGAAGTTCGATCTCGTCAATGTCTATTGTTATGATCTTGGGTTTTAAAAAAGGTGGGGATGCTGGAGATGGCGGAACGGTTAGCAAACAAACAATACGGGGACACGAGGTTTACCCAGTTTCAGGCTCCCGGAGGGAAAACCCTACTCCTGCGTGCCTGCTCTTGATTATGGCGGAACCGAAAGTTACAGGGGTGCGCAGATGCAATCTGGCATGGATGTCTGTATGCGGTGAGAGGTGTAGATCTGTAGATCTATTGTGGCGTCTATTGTATCGTAGATCTGTCTATTGCGTGCCCCCCTTGTGGACCCTCCTAGACTTTATATATGGTGAGGCTAGGTCTCATGTATCAATACGAGTAGGTTACAAGTTGTATTCAAACTCTAGTCTTCAGCTTTACTTGTCTTGTGCACTTGGGATTCCGTGTCCATATGGGCTTCATTGCAGCTGAAACATCATAGGAGTCATGGACCCTGACAGGTCGTCGAATGGACCTCCCATCGGGCTGGACCAGGTAGACTAACATCGGGTATCCGTAGGGCATATCCATGTCACCCGTTGCATCAATCCTTCCAGGCTACCACCCATCTCCTCCAAAAAAACCACAACAGTTCTATATAGATCCGCCCTCGCCCCGAATCCTCCCGGACGTGATGGCGCATGGTCTGTAATTTTTTTGGAGAGGTTCAAGGGAGAGCCGGTGGTGCAGTGGCTTTAGAAATGTTAGCGATGATGTCGTCAACCAAATCACTGAGCGTCTGGAAGCTAAAAGCACCGTCCGGCTCACCGCATGCTCCAAGGAGCTACATCACCAAGTCGCCGGCGGAGAAGTTTACTACAGGTTCCCGAACTACGGCTGCTCGACAATGGTATCCTTCAACGCCCTCTATATCCACATGGTCTGCTGCTTCGACACCCCGTTTATCTGCATGAAGCCAGGATGTAAGTGGCTCGGCCGCCTAGCTGAGGTGCATCCGCACCTCGATTCTGCCCACTCGATGGATGTGCCGAGATTCAACTACAACATCAAAGAATGGGAAACGTCTAAGCCGATGAGTACATTATTCTTGCCGAGAATAAAGGTGATCGGCATTGGGAAGGCGTGCACGCTGTTCATCGTCTATATTGACGGGCACAACACGGAGATTGTACTGACCATTAGCCCCATAAGGTCCTCAATATGGGAATTGGAGAAGTACGAGGTGAGGGTGACGTCATTGTTCCCTATTTGTAGCTTCCATATGGTCCAGTTTTATTCTTGGTCAAAAAGTGTGCCGGCCGATGCCGCGCAGACTGCGTTCCACCATTTCCTGTCGAAGTCGCAGTTTATTTTCAAGCTCCTGAATCGTTTGGTCGGAGATCCGCAACCCATTGTGAGATATCACATCCTAATATTCTCGTGATGATCCTAATATGAATGTACTTTGTAATTTTTTAGTTCCTCTATTCTAATATTAATTACTTTATTTATGTTATTGGTAGATTTCCTACATAATCCGAGTGGCGGAATTTCCTAAAGAGTACCTTTCATTTTACATCTATCTTTCTGAGGGTGCACAGGAGAAAGCCTATTTAGAGCATCCACAGGCGATGGTCAAACGAGAGAAGTGTGCCAGGATGGAAAGCAAATGCTACCCGACCACTACTTGGACACGCTGAATCGTTGGCATACAGATCTTGTGGTGATTCCGAACTATCTCATAGCTGTTTGGAGTAGTATATATGATGGGACAAGTAGTGGTTTATTGGCGATGGCAACGCTGTGGCTGCCCATTCCTATGTAATAGGAATTGTTTAGATCGAGTGCAGAATATGGCTTGTACTGCTGAATCTTTCAAAAGCTATCGAATCTCTCAAATGTTCTGATGTTGGTATTATAGAAGTATTTTGTGGAACTAATATTTATGTAGTGGTAATTATTTTGATCAATGGCAGTAGATTGTTCTGATGTTGTACTAGTCCATACATGCCACCAATTTTGTCCATATTTTGAAAACAATCGAAATGAAAGTAGTATGAAGAGTATGGCTGGATGAGATGCTCTCTCGAGAAGGAGCCTACCCGACTATTTTCCTTGCTCCATTTTATGGTGCTTGGTTCCAGATGTATGGACCTTGATGTACTTGTCCCTTTTTAGGTCCTTGATTTAAAATGTACTCACACCGTCCGTGTAAAATTTGAACCTAAAACTAAGTGGTAAAATTTGAAGCTTAGTTGACAAATCTGGCCATATTTTGAAAACACTCGAAAAAGGAAGTAGTATGATGAGTATGGCCGATTTAACAAAATTAGGTCAAGCCTGAGATATAGGTAAACGCTATACGTTGCTCTCGGATTAAATATCTATTCGGAAGTAGATGGGTGCATCTTTTTGAAACAATGTCATCGCTGTGAGTTTCCAACTATCAGAAAAGAACATTAACAATTTTCCAAGAGATGACGAGATTGTTCCCTTCCGCAAAGAAAGTCTGTCTGAAGACCATGAGACAAGCTTTTTAGATATATATAGTGGACCGACATGTTGTGTACTACTTATATTATTCCCATGTTTCTCGAGTTTTGAAACTTCGACCTAGGTAACTCTGTCTACTTGAATGGTTTTATGTCGATTTATCGAAATTAGGTCAAATTAAATTTGAAATATGAGTAATTTGTAGGCCGCGTTGACAGTTTTGAGATTTTTTTTGCAGTTAACCATCGGGGGGTAATTTAATATATCACGAACCACCATCGAGAGTTTTAAAAAGAGGTTCAACTTCTTGCTAAGATTTTGCATCTTGACAAATTAACTAAATTAGGTCAAACTTGAGGTACAAGTAAGCGTTATAGACTGTGCTTGAATTAATTGTCTTTTGGAAGGTAGATGGGTGCATCATCTTTTAGTAAAAGACGATGTCGGGTTGAGTTTCCAACTATCAGGAAAGAACATTCTCAATTTCCCCATGTTTTGCGAATTTTAAAACTTCCTAGCTAACTTTGCTGACTTTAATGAGACTTTGTGCCGATTTATCGTAATTAGGTCAAATTTGAACTAGAAGTAAATTGTACGTTGCTTTAGAAGTTTTACGAAAAAGCTTTTCGGTGGTTTTTGATATACTGAATTCCTGGTTGGATTCAAATGAATTTTTGAAAATTTTAAGAGCATGCTTGTAGTTAAAACTCTACATGGTTGGTGGGAGTACGGTTTACACCGAAGACCTCAAAAAAGATAAAATTACATAGTGGTCCCTAAATTTAGCACAAAGGGCCCTAAAGTTAAGCAAGGAAAAGCGGTCGGGTCCTTCTCGAGTGAGCAGGTGAGCCATGCCCTTTGTACTACTGTACTTGCTTCTGTACTTGCTTCACACACACAGACACAAGCTCCTCACTTTCGAACGAGCTTATTGATGGTCGCAGGGTGTGAAATGGAACGACAAGGCTACTCGACGCACGTGTGCCAGTAGTACATAGGAAGGAAACCACTTTGGTCCTTGGCGGCCAAAAAAATTCAAACTGTTCCGGTTTTCAAATTTTCACTCTTCCCAAACATAGGGAGGGAAAGGCTATTCAAAAGACCAGCCATTCGCAGTAGTACTTATTATCTTATCTTTATCTTGTCTTATCTCTTAAAATACCATACCACCATAGTATAGTGTACGTATAAATTTAAACATTAACCGTTGGATCAAGACTGGTAACTCCAAACATTGCTAGTCATTGTATCTTCTGTTCCATTTTTAGCATCTATAAGATTATATTGATAGTCTTTGGCACAATAAAAACTAGTATGCGCAAACCTCAAAACACACTCCATTGCTTAGTTTCAGGGTCCTTTTGCTATATGCATGGACTTTGATGTAATTTTCATTTTTTATGAGGCCCTTGATGTAACTTGTACTTCCACCAACCGTGTTAACTCAAGAACCTCGCTCCTAGGGGACTTGCCATAGTTAGAAGAAAATGCAACCTCCCATATTATCACACAAAGTGGACCACAATTTCTTATATAATTCCATTTTTCAAGGTTCCTAGCTAACTTCACACACTTCATAGTAGTACTTCTTGATATAACAAAACTAGGTCAAACCTGAGCTATAATTAAGCACGGTAGATTGATCTTGATGTTATTTTGGAGGTAGATGGGTGCATCTTCTTTTAGCAAACAACGTTGTCGGTGTGAGTTTCCACTTTGGTCCTTGGCGGTAAAAATTTTTCACTTGCCTCCCAAACATCGGGAGGGAAGGTTAGTCAAAAGATTGGCCATTCGCAGTAGTACTTCTTATCTTAAGTTGATCTTGTCTTATCTCTTACAATAACATACCACTATATAGTGTGCGGATAACTTTCAACTTCGATCGTTGGATCAAGACTGGCAAATCAACACATTACTAATCGTTGGATCTTCTTTTCCATTTTTAGCATCTAGAAGATTCTTTTGATAGTCTTTACCATATATAATGAACGCTAGTATGCACAAACCACAAAACACACTTCATTGCATAGTTTCAGGGACCTTGTGCTAGGTGCATGGACATGGATGTAATTTTCATTTTTTATCAGGTTCTTGATGTAACTTGTACTTTCACCGACCGTGTTAACTGAGCCACCTCGCACCTACGGGACCTACCACAGTCAGAAGAAAATGCAACTGCCCCGATTATCACACAAATAAGTGGACCACGGTTTCTTAGTTCCATTTTTCAAGCTTCCTAGCTAACTTTGCACACTTCACTGACTTCTTGCCGATTTAACAAAATTAGGTCAAACTTGAGCTAAAAGTAAGAGCACTAGATTGTCCTTGAATTAGATGTATTTTTTGAGGTAGATGGGTGCATCTTCTTGTAGTAAACAATGTCGGCGGTGTGAGTTTCCAATTATCTTAAAAGAACATTCTCAATTTCCCGAGTGATGACGAGATTATTCTTTTCCATAAATAAGGTCCGAAGAATATGGATTTGAATGCCACAATCCAAGCTTCCTGACATACTAAGTGGACCAACATGTTTTACTTATGATTCCCATGTTTAACGTTATGAGTTTTAAAACTTCGTCCTAAAAAACTATACCCACTTGAATGACGTTATGCCAATTTATCAAAATTACGTCAAATTTGAACTAAAACTAAATTATAGGTTGCTTTGGAAGTTCTCTGATTTTTTCGAGCTAACCATCGGGGGGTCATTTAATATATCACAAGCCACAGCCAAGAATTTTGACAGCAGGTTCAACTTCTTGCTAAGATTATTCATCTTGACAACTTAATGGAATTAGGTCAAACTTGAGCAACAAGTAAGCGCAATAGATTGCTTTTCAATTAATTGTGTCTTTTCGTAGATAGATGCGTGCATCTTATTTATGTAAATGATTCCCTCGGTGTGAGTTTCCAACTATCAGGAAAGAAAATTCTCAATTTCCCGAGTGATGACGAGGATTGTTCCTTTCCAAAAAGAAAGTCTAGAGAATATGGATCTGAATGTCACAGCCAAGCTTTCTCACATATATATATAGTGGACCTGCATGTTGTACTTACGATTCGCATGATTTATGAGTTGTTAAACTCCGACCTACCTAACTTTGTCCGCTTGAATGGTTTTATGTCGATTTATCAAAATTAGGTCAAATTTGAACAACGGGTAAGTTGTAGGTTGAGTTGTCAATTTTGCGGATTTTTTGGAGGTAACCATCGGGGGGCCATTTAATATATCACAAACCACCACCGAGCATTTTGACAACAAGTTCAACTTCTTGCTAAGATTTCCCATCTTGACAACTTAACGAAATTAGGTCAGCCTAGGGTACCAGTAAGCAAGATAGATATATCTTGAATTAATTGTCTTTTGGGAGGTGGATGGGTGCATCTTATTTTAGTAAACAATGTTGTCGGTGTGAGTTTCCAAATACCAGGAAAGAACATTATCAAATTTCAAAGTGGTGACAAGATTGCTCCTTTCTGCAAAGAAAGTCTGAAGAATATGGATCTGAATGCCACGAGCCAAGCTTTTCACACATATATAGTTGTTCGACATGTTGTGTACTACTTATATGATTCCCATGTTTCTCGAATTTTCAAACTTCAACCTAGATAACTCTGTCCACTTGAATGGTTTTATGTCGATTTATCGCAATTAGGTCAAATTAAATTGGAACTACGAGTAAGTTGTAGGCTGCATTGAAAGTTTTGATATTTTTTGCAGTTAACCATCGGGGGGTCATTTAATATATCATGAACCACCATCGAGAGTTTTGACAATAGGTTCATTTCTTGCTAATATTTTGCATCTTGACAACTTAACTAAATTAGGTCACACTTGAGCTGCAAGTAAGCGCGATAGACTGCTCTTGAATTAATTGTCTTTTGGAAGGTAGATGGGTGCATCATCTTTTAGTAAAAGATGACGTCGGTTTGAGTTTCCAACTATGAGGAAAGAACATTCTCAAATTCCCCATGTTTTGCGAATTTTAGAACTTTCTAGCTAACTCTACCGAATTCAATGAGACTTTGTGCCGATTTATCGAAATTAGGTTAAATTTGAACTACAAGTAAATTGTACGTTGCTTTGAAAGTTTAACGAAAAAGCTTTTCGGTGGATTTAGATATACTAAATTCCTGGTTGGCTTCAAAAGATTTTTAAAAAAATTTAAGAGCATACTTGTAGTTAAACTCGACATGGTCGGTGGGAGTATGGTTTACATTGAAGACCTCAAAAAGACAAAATTACATATGGGTCCCTAAATTTAGCACAAAGGACCCTAAAGTTAAGCAAGGAAAAGCGATCAGGTCCTTCTCGAGTGAGCAGGTGAGCCATGCCCTTTGTACTACTATACTTGCTTCTCCTCACTTTCGAACCAGCGTGCTGGTAGTCGCAGGGTGTGAAATGGAATGACAAGGCTGGTCGACTCAGGTGCTCCACCGAGAGTTCGGACAAAGGGTTTAACTTTTGCTAAGATTTTGCATCTTGACAATTTAACGAAATTTTGTCAAACTTGATCTACACAAGTAAAGAGAACAAAAGGGAGGCAGCGCGAGCCTTCAAAAAAAGAGGCAGCGTGAGAGCAGCGAAGAGGAGGAGTTGAGGCCAGTTTGATGTCAGAGCATAATTATGATGCATTCATGACACGAGGTACTCCTGCCGCCTTACAGTGCACACTCCGCCGTAGTAGTAAATTTCAGGACCTATACACCCAAAAAATGTATGTTTTCTCTCTCCTTCGCTGCCTCTCATCTCTCCACCTCTCTCCTCTCGCGCACCAGCCCGGATGATATCTCCCTCGTCCACAGCGTGGCGCTGTGCAGGTGTACTCGGTACGGCGGCTCTTTTTTGAGAGGGCGGCTCTGTTTCTCTGGCATGTTCGACAGCCGCGTTGGTGTGGAGTAGGAGGAGTGGTGGAGTACTATAGTACACATAGGAAGGAAACAACTTTGGTCCTTGGTGGCCAAAAAAATTCAAACTGTTCCGGTTTTGAAATTTTCACTCTTCCCAAACATCGGGAGAGAAAGGCTATTCAAAAGACCGGCCATTCGCAGTAGTACTTCTTCTCTTATATTTATCTTGTCTTATCTCTTACAATTCCATACCACCATAGTATAGTGTAAGGATAACTTTAAACATTGACCGTTGGATCATGACTGGCAACTCTAAATATTGTTAGCCGTTGGATCTTCTTTTCCATTCTTATCATTTAGAAGATTATATTTATAGTCTTTGGCACAACGAACCCTAGTATGCGCGAACCTCAAAACACACTCCATTGCTTAGTTTCAGGGACCTTTTGCTAAATGCATGGACTTGGATGGAATTTTCATTTTTATGAGGTCCTTGATGTAGCTTGTACTTCCTCCGACCGTTTTAACTCAAGCACCTTGCTCCTAGGGACCTGCCATAGTTAGAAGAAAATGCAACCTCCCTAATTATCACACAAAGTGGACCACGATTTCTTATATAATTCTATTTTTCAAGGTTCATAGCTAACTTCGCACACTTCAGACTAGTACTTCTTGTCGGTTTAACAAAACTAGGTCAAACGTGAGCTACAAGTAAGCGCGATAGATTGATCTTGAATGTAATTTCGGAGGTAGATGGGTGAATCTTCTTTTAGCAAACAATTATGTCGGTGTGAGTTTCCACTTTAGTCCTTGCCGGCAAAAAAAATCAAACTTTTCCAGTTTCAAAAATTTCACTTGCTTCCCAAACATCGGGAGGGAAGGTTATTCAAAAGATCAGCCATTCACAGTAGTACTTCTTATCTTAACTTGATCTTGTATTATCTCTTACAATACCATACCACTATATAGTGTGCGGATAACTTTGAACTTCAATCGTTGGATCAAGACTGGAAAATCAAAACATTGCTAACCGTTGGATCCATTTTTCCATTCTTAGCATCTAGAAGATTCTGTTGATAGTATTTACCGTGTACAATGAACGCTAGTATGCAGAAACCTCAAAACACACTTCACTGCATAGTTTCAGGGACCTTGTGCTAAGTGCATTGACATGGATGTAATTTGCATTTTTATGAGGTCCTTGATGTAACTTGTACTTTCACCGACCGTGTTAACTGATATACTTTCATTAAATTATGCTAACGCCATTCTAATTCACGAAAGGTTGAGCATTATTGAAAATTATCTAAAGCCTGAACCCTAAGCCCTATACCCCTAAAAACCATAAACCATCAACCCCTGACCCTAAGCTCGGACATATTATTGAAAAAATCTTAAACCCTAAACCCTAAACTACCCCTAAAAAACCAAACCCTAAACCCTCAATGCTAAAACCCTAAACCCTCGACCCATAAACAACCCTAGACTAAGCAGATATATCATCGACATTTAGATCAACATTTGAGATATACTTTGATTAAATTATGCTAACGTCATTCCATTCCACGAATCTGAGCATCAAGCTGGAACATTATTGAAAGTTCCCTAAAACCTAAAACTTAAACCCTATGACCCTAAACCCTAACCAAGCGGGTATCATGCACTTATAGATCAAAATTTGTGATACTTTCGTTAAATTGCTCTAATGCCATTCTAATTCACGAAAGCTCGAACATTATTGAAAAATCCGTAAACACTAACCCCCTAAACCCTAAACCCTAAACCCTAAGCCCTAAACCCCTAAAAACCCTAAATGTACCATTAACCCCTTACCCTAAGCTCGAACATATTATTGAAAAAATCCTAAACCCTAAACTACCCCTAAAAAACAATACACTAAACCCTCGATCCATAAACAACCCTAACCAAGCAAGCACATATCATGCACAAATAGATCAAAATTTGATATACTTTCATTAAATTGCGCTAACACCATTCTAATTCACGAATGCTCGAGCATTATTGAAAATTCCCTAAATCCTAAGCCCTATAACCCCAAAAACCATAAACCGTCAACCGCTAACCCTAAGCTCAGACATATTATTGAAAATTTCCTAAACCCTAGACCCAAAACTACCCCTAAAAAACCAAAACCCTAAACCCTCAATACTAAAACCCTCGACCCATAAACAACCCTAACCAAGCAAGCATGTATCATGCACTCATCATAGATCAAAATTTGAGATACTTCTATTAAATTGCGCTAACGCCATTCTTATTCACGAAATCTCGAACATTATAGAAAATACCCTAAACCCTAACCCCCAAAGCCTTAACCGTAAGCCTTATACCCCCTAAAAACCCTAAACCCCTCGACCCATAACCCTAAGCTCGAACATATATATATATATATTATTGAAAATTTCTTAAACCCTAAGCCCTAAATTACCCCTAAAAAAACCAAAATCCTAAACCCTCAATACTAAAACCCTGAAACCTTGGCCCATAAACAACCCTAACCAAGCAAGTATTATATATAGATCAAAATTTGATATACTTTAATTATTAAATTTTTGCTAAGTTATTCTATTCCTTGAATATATGCATAAAGCTTGAAATTTATTGAAAATTCCTGAAACCCTAAACCCTAAATTAAACCCTAAATACCTAAACCCTAAACCCTAAAACATGAACACTAAACGCCTAACCCTAAAACCCAAAACACTAAGCCCCTAAATCTTGAACAAGAAGCAGTCATGTACACTTATAGATCAATTTTCAGATACTTCTATTAATTCGGTAACACAATTCTATTCGATGAATATAGGAATAAAGATTGAACATTATTTTTAAAAATTCCCTAAACCCTAACCCCCTAAAAACCCTAAACGTACCATCTACCCCTTACCCTAAGCTCAGACAAATTATTGAAAAAACCCCAAACCCTAAACTACCCCTAAAAATAAAATAATAAACCCTAAACTACCCCTAAAAAATACTTGTCGTGGTATGGTATTGTAAAAGATAAGATAAGAAGTACTAATGTGAATGACGGATCTTGTGAATAACCTTCCCTCCCGATATTTGGGAAGAAAGTGAAAATTTCTAAACTGGAAAACTTTGATTTTTTTGCCGCCAAGGACCAAAGTGGTTTCCTTCGTATATGTACATTACTACTACTAGTCGACACCAACGTGGCTGCCGAACACGCCAGAGAAACAGATTCGCCCCCACAAAAAAAGAAAGAAAGAGAGCTGTCGTACCGAGGCACACGTGCGAAGCGCCACGCTGTGGACGAGGGAGAGATCAGCCGGGCCAGTGTGCGAGGAGAGAGGGGTGGAGAGAGGCATCGAAGGAGAGAGAAAACACACTTACAATTTTTTGGCGTGCATAGCTCCTGAAATTTACTACTAGTAGAGTGTACTACACTGTAAGGAAGCAGGAGTGCCTCGTGTCAGGAAACCGTAACAACTTTTCTCTGACATCGAACCGCCTTCAATTCCTCTTCTCTCTTCATTGCAGCCCTCTTCCCTGCATACGTTTTATTCTCTCTACATGTACAGTGCGTGGACAGAGGTGGGCATATGTCCAAGCAAAAGAAATATACTAATGTACTACTAGTAGTAGTTCTACTAGTAGTAGTAAGCTCAACCATTTAGAAAGTGTCCAAATGCGAGAATTCGTGGGACCCACTAAACTGAGACATATGCATAGAAGTTTTATAGCTTGGTCATATACTGCCAAGTGGGCCCATTATTTTCTTTTTTCTCAGGACATCCGCAATGTGTAAAAAAAGCATGCCTTAAGACATATAGTAGTACATTGTGGAGAAAATAAAGTTACCTCAAGCTTGTGGGTTTCACATAGAGTATAGAAAAATCATTTCCCCTTGCATGGAGCAATATGACAAGCTATGTGAGTACCACCTTATCGCAAATGCTGACCTTATATATTGTGGTAATTTCCATAAGTCAGGTGGGTCCAACATTACGGATTCCCTTAGACACGCGTGCCTTGTACTCCCGTCCCCATCGTGCTAGACTTTTTTTTGTGAAATTCATTTAACTGTCATAGTTAGATAAGACGCATGATCCAATATATGTGTGTAAACTCCCACGGTCAACAATGCTTGCTACCCCAAGATGCACCCATCTAGTGTGGGAACTCTATGGGGACGTAAACTATGATGTTGATCGATATGGCCTTAATCCATATTGTACCGTTAACCACTTACCCTAAGCTCATACATATTATTGAAAAAATTCCTAAACCCTAAACTACCCTAAAAACAAAACCCTAAAACCTCTACCCATAAACAAACCTAACCAAGCAACCACGTATCATGCAATAATAGATCAAAATTTGATATACTTTCATTAAATTGCGCTAACGCCATTCTAATTCGCGAAAGCTCAAGCATTATTGAAAAATCCCAAAAGCCTAAACCCTAAGCCCTATACCCCTAAAAACCATAAACCCTCAACCCCTCACCCTAAGCTCGGACATATTATTGAAAAATTCCTAAACCCTAAACCCTAAACTACTCCTAAAAAAACAAAAAACCTGAACACTCAATACTAAAACCCGGAAACCTCGTCCCATAAACAACCCTAACCAAGTAGGTATTATATATAGATCAAAATTTGAGATACTTTCATTGTTAAATTGTTGCTAAGTCGTTCTATTCCATGAATATATGCATAACGCTCGAACTTTATTGAAAATTCCTGAAACCCTAAACCCTAAATACCTAAACCCTAATCCCTAAAACCTGAACACTAAACGCCTAACCCTAAAACCTGAAACACTAAACCCCTTAATCTTGACCAAGCAGCTGTCATGCACACTTATAGATCACATTTTTAGATACTTCTATTAATTCAGTAACACCATTCTATTCGACGAATATAGGAATAAAGTTTGAACATTATTATTGAAAATGCCCTAAACCCTAACCCCCTAAACCCTAAACATACCCTCAACCCCTTACCCTAAGCTTGGAAATATTATTGAAAAAACCCTAAACCCTAAACTACCCCTAAAAACAAAACCCTAAACCCTCAATACTAAAACCCTAAACCCTCGGCCCATAAACAAACCCTAACCAAGCAAGAAGGTATCATGTTAAAAATTTGATATACTTTCATTAAATCGCGTTAAAGCCATACTAATTCACGAAAGATCGAGCATTATTGAAAAATCCCTAAAGCCTAAAACCGAAGCCCTATACCCCTAAAAACCATAAACCCTCAACCCCTGACCCTAAGCTCGGACATATTATTGAAAAATTCCTAAACCTTAAACCCTAAACTACCCCTAAAAAACTAAAACCCTAAACCCTCAATACTAAAACCCTAAACCCCCGACCCATAAACAACCCTAACCAAGCAAGCACGTATCATGCACTCATCATAGATCAAAATTTGAGATACTTTCATTAAATTGCGGTAATGCCATTCTAATTCACGAAAGCTCACACATTATTGAAAATACCCTAAATCATAACCCCCTAAAGTCTTAACCCTAAGCCAAATACCCCCTAAAAACCCTAAACCCCTCGACCCATAACCCTAGCTCAAACATATATATATTATTGAAAAATTCTTAAACCCTAAACCCTAAACCACCCCTAAAAAACCAAAACCCTAAACCCGCAATACTAAAACTGTGAACCCTTAGACCATAAACAACCCTAACCAAGAAGGTATCATGCACTTATATACAGATCAAAATTTGAGATACTTTCATTATTAAATTGTTGCTAAGTCAATTTTTTCCATGAATATATGCATAAAGCTCGAACTTTATTGAAAATTCTCGAAACCCTAAACCTAAATTAAACTCCTAAATACCTAAACCATAAACCCTAAAACCTAAACACTAAACCCCTAAATTTGAGATACTTTCATTAAATTATAGTAACGCCATTCTATTCCACAATTAAAAGCATAAAGCGGCTTTTGAACATAATTGAAAAATCCTGAAACCATAAAACCCTAACCACTAAACCCCTAAACCCTGACCAAGCAAGTATCATGCGCTTGTAGATCAAAATTGAGATACTTACATTAAAACGGGCACGCCATATTCTCTTCGACGAATATAAGCATAAAGCTTGAACATTATTGAAAATTCCCTAAACCCTAATAAACAACCCCTAAACCCTAAACCCTAAATCCCTAAATACTAAAACCCTAAACCCTTCAACCCATAATTAAACCCTAACCAAGCAGGGTATCATGCACTCATAGATCCAAATTTGAGATACTTTCATTAAATTGCAGTAACACCATTATGTTACACGATTATAAGCATAAAGCTTGAACATTATTGAAAGTTCGCTAAACCTTAAACCCTAAACCCCTAAACGACCCTAGCTAGACAGGGGTATCATCCAATTGTAGTGGTATGGTATTGTAAGATATAAGACAAGATAAAGATAAGATAAGAAGTACTAATATGAATGACGGATATTTTGAATAACCTTCCATCCCGATGTTTGGGAAGCAAGTGAAAATTTCTAAACCGGAAAAGTTTGAATTTTTCTTGCCGCTAAGGACCAAAGTGGTTTCCTTCCTATATGTACAATACTACTCCTAGTCCACACCAACACGGCTGTCGAACACGCTAGAGAAACAGAGCCGCCCGCTCAAAACAAAACAGAGCCGCCGTACCGAGGCACACGTGCGTAGCACCATGCTGTGGACGAAGGAGATATCAGTCGGGCCGGTGCGCGAGGCGAGTGGGGTGGAGAGAGGAATCTAAGGAGAGAGAAAACACACTTCAAATTTTTTGGCGTGCATAGGTCCTGGAATTTACTACTAGTACAGTGTACTACACTATAAAGGTGGCAGGAGTACCTCATGTCAGGAACCTGTAATAACTTTGCTCTGATATCGAACCGCCTTCAACTCCTCTTCTCTCTTCGCTGCTGCCATGTTCCCCTGCATACGTTTTATTCTCTCTGCATGTACAACGCGTGGACAAAGTTGGGCATATGTCCAAGCAAAAGAAATGTACTACTGTACTACTAGTAGTAGTACTACTACTAGTAGTAAGCTCCACCATTTAGATAGTGTCCAAACGAGATGATTCGTGGGACCCACTAAACTGAAGATGTGTGCATAGAAGTTTTATAGCTTGGTCATACACTGCCAAGTGGGCCCATTATTTGATTTTTACTTAGGGCATCCGCAGTGTGTAAAAAAGCATGCCTTAAGGCATATAGTAGTACATTGTGGAGAAAATAAAGTTACCTCAAGCTTGTGGGTTTCGCATAGAGTATAGAAAAATCATCTCCCCTTGCATGGAGAAATATGACAAGCTATGTAGGTCCCACCTTGTCAAAAATGCTGACCTTATACATTGTGATAATTTCCATAAGTCAGGTGGGTCCAACATTACGGATGCCCTTAGACACGCGTGCCTTGTACTCCCGTCTCCACCACGCTAGACTTTTTTTGCAAAATTCATTTAACTGTCGTAGTTAGATAGGACGCATCATCCACTATATGTGTGAAAACTCCCACGGTCAACAATGCTTGCTATCCCAAGATGCACCCATCTAGTGTGGGAACTCTATGGGGTCATAAACTATGTTGTCAATCGATATGGCCTTGATGACCTTGGTCGTCCGGGTTGAAAAACAATAATCTCCATACATGGCAGGAAAATACTACGAAGCTATTTTTTTGGAAACTCGTCAAATCCCATGGCTACCACTAAAATCCTAAACAACCCCTCAAACCTAAACCCTCATCCCCTAACAAATATAAGCATAAAGCTTGAAGATTATTGAAAATTCCCTAAACCCTAAACCCCTAAACGACCCTGAGTAAGAAGATATATAATCGACTTATAGATCAACATTTGAGATATATTTTGATTAAATTATGCTAAGGTCATTCCATTCCACAAATCTGAGCATCAAGCTTGAACATTATTGAAAGTTCCCTAAAACCACATACATAAACCCTACAACCCTAAACCCTAACCAAGCGAGTATCATGCACTTATAGATCAAAATTTGTGATACTTATGTTAAATTGCTCTAACGCCATTCTAATTCACGCAAGCTCGAACATTATTGAAAATTCCCTAAACCCTAACCCCCTAAACCCTAAACCCTAATACCTAAACCTCTAAAACCCTAAACATACCCTTAACCCCTTACCCTAAGCTTGGACATATTATTGAAAAAAATCCTAAACCCTAAACTAACCCTAAAAAACAAAACCCTAAACCCTCGACCCATAAACAACCCTAACCAAGCAAGCGCATACCATGCACTAATAGATCAAAATTTGATATACTTTCATTAAATTGCGCTAACACCATTCTAATTCACGAAAGCTCGAGCATTATTGAAAATTCCCTAAATACTAAGCCCTATACCCCTAAAAACCATAAACCCTCAACCCCTGACCCTAAGCTCAGACATATTATTGTTAAATTCCTAAATCCTAAACCCAAAACAACCCCTAAAAACCAAAACCTAAACCCACAATACTAAAACCCTAAACCCTCGACCCATAAACAACCCTAACCAAGCAAGCACGTATCATGCACTCATCATAGATAAAAATTTGAGATACTTTCATTAAATTGCGCTAACGCCATTCTTATTCATGAAAGCTCGAACATTATTGAAAATACCCTAAACCCTAACCCCCTAAAGCCTTAACCCTAATCCCTATACCCCCTAAAAACCCTAAACCACTCGACCCCTAACCTCGAACATATGTATATTATTGAAAAATTCTTAAACCCTAAACCCTAAACTACCCCTAAAAAACCAAAACCCTAAACCCTAAATACTAAAATCTTGAACCCTCAGCCCATAAACAACCCTAACCAAGCAGGTATCATGCACTTATATATAGATCAAAATTTGAGATAATTTCATTATTAAATTGTTGCTAAGTCATTATATTACATGAATATATGCATAAAGCTCAAACTTTATTGAAAATTATCGAAACCCTAAACCCTAAATTAAATAGCAAATACCTAAACCCTAAAACCTGAACACTAAACGCCTAACCTTAAATCCCGAAACACTAAACCCCTAAAACTTGACCAAGCAGTTGGCATGCACACTTACAAATCAAATTTTCAGATACTTCTGTTAATTCGGTAACACCATTCTATTCGAAGAATATAGGAATAAAGCTTGAACAATATTATTGAAAATTTCCTAAACCCTATCCCCTAAACTCTAAACCCCTAAAAACCCTAAACGTACCCTCAACGACTTACCCTAAGCTCGGACATATGATTGAAAAAAATCCTAAACCCTAAACTACCCCTAAAAACAAAACCCTAACCCCTCAATACTAAAACCCTAAACCCTAACCAAGCAAGCAGGTATCATGCACTAATAGATCAAAATTTCATATACTTTCATTAAATTGCGCTAACACCATTCTAATTCACGTCAGCTCGAGCATTATTGAAAATTCCCTAAACCCTAAACCCTAAACCCTAAGCCCTATACCCCTAAAAACCATAAACCCTCAACCCCTCAAACTAAGCTTGGACATATTATTGAAAAAATCATAAACCCTAAACCCTAAACTACCCCTAAAAAACCAAAACCCTAAACCCTCAATACTAAAACCCTAAACCCTCAATCCATAAAAAATCCTAACCAAGCAAGAAGGTATCATGCACTCATTATAGATCAAAATTTGACATACTTTCATTAAATTGTGCTAACGCCATTCTAATTCACAAAAGCTCGAACATTACTGAAAATACCCTAACCCCCTAAAGCCTTAACCCTAAGCCCTCTACCACTAAAAACTCTAAACCCCTTGACCCCTAACCCTAAGCTCGAACATATATATTATTGAAAAATTTGTAAACCCTAAACCCTAATCTACCCCTAACAAAACAAAACCCTAAACCCTCAATACGAAAACCCTAAACCCTCGGCCAATAAACTACCCTAACCAAGCAAGTAGGTATCATGCACTAATAGATCAAAATTTGATATTCTTTCATTAAATTGCGCTAACGCCATTGTAATTCACATAAGCTCGAGCATTATTGAAAATTCTCTAAAACCTAAACCCTAAGACCTATACCCCTAAAAACCCTAAACCCTTAACCCCTCACACTAAGCTCGGACATATTAATGAAAAATTCCTAAACCCTAAACCCTAAACCACCCCTAAAAAACCAAAACCCTAAAACCCTCAATACTAAAACCCTAAACCCTCGACCCATAAACAACTCTAGCCAAGCAAGAAGGTATCATGCACTCAACATAGATAAAAATTTGACATACTTTCATTAAATTGTGTTAATGCCATTCTAATTCACGAAAGCTCGAACATTATTGAAAATACCCTAATCCCTAACCCCCTAAAACCTTAACCCTAAGCTCTATACCCCTAAAACTCTAAACCCCTCGGCCCCTAACCCTAAGCTCGAACACATATATATATATATTTGAAAAATTCGTAAACCCTAAACGCTAAACTACCACTATAAAAACCAAAACCCTAAACCCTCAATACTAAAACCCTAAACCCTCTGCTCATAAACAACCCTAACCAAGCAAGCAGGTATCATGCACTTATAGATCAAAATTTGATATAATTTTATTAAATTGCACTAATGCCATTCTAATTCACGACATCTCGAGCATTATTGAAAATTCACCTAACCCTACCCCCTAAACCTAACCCCTAACCCCTATACCCTAAACCCTCAACCCCTAACCCTAACCAAAAGCAGCTGGTATCATGCACTTATAGATCAAATTAAAATCTATATATCCCTAAACCCCTATACCCCTAAACCCGAAATTTCCCACACTTTTTTAATTTGGATAACACTATTCTATTCGACGAACATAAGAATAAAGCTTGAACATTATTAAAAATTCCCTAAACCGTCAACCCTAAACAACCCATAAAACTTAAACCCTCGACCCACATACACCCTAACCAAGCAGCTGGTATCATGCACTTATATATAGATCCAAATTTGAGATACTTCCGCTAAATTTCGATAGCACTATATTCCATTAATCCACGAATATAAGCATAAATCTTGAACATTATCGAAAATTCCCTAAACTCTCTATCTTATCTTATCTTACCACTATATAATGTACGAACAACTTTGAATATTGACCGTTGGATAGAGTCACGAATCCCAAAATTGTCAGCCATCAGATCTTCTTTTCCATTCAATTAACATCTGATGCTAGAAGATAATATTGATATAGTCTTTAGCACAATAAAGGCTATGCACAAACCTTAAGACAAACTTCTCCATCGTTCTAGAGTCTTATTCATCATTTCTCTAGACCATGTTACCAAAATTGACATGTTTTTAGTAAATTGTCATATTGTCAATTTGTTGCAAGAATTTAGCCAGGAAAATTGGAGAATGACTAGCGTGAGCGTGCTCGTCAGGAAGCGCATGTTTCGGCGCAGCACGCGCGTTTCCGGCCGCTCGGCGGCGCATGTATTCCCGGCCGCACAGCAGCCCGACATGTGGCATGTGGAAGTTCACCCACGCTGGCTAGCTGTTCGCTCGCGTGTTTTTTTTTATATTTTTTGAGTGCGACTAGCGGAAAAAAGAGAGAAAATACAACGAAGAGGCAGTACACCGCCTGCATGAGGCAGTGTACTGCAAGGACACCGCGCAGTGCACTACAAACTAAGGCAGTGCAACATAATACAATGAGGCAGTATACAGTCTGCATGGAAAGGACACTGCCAGGACACCGTGCAGTGCACTGCAAACTAAGGCAGCGCAACACAGTACAACGAGGCAGTACACCGGCTGCACGGGCAGTGCACTATGGCCTTAAGCAGTGCAAAGCAGTACAATGGGACAGTACACAGCCTGCACAGGCAGTGCACTTACAGGACATCACGGAGTGCACTGCGGCCTTAGGCAGTGCACTTCCAGGACATCACGGAGTGCACTGCGGCCTTAGGAAGTGCAATATAGTACAACAGGGCAGTGCATGGGCGGTGCACTGCTAGGACAATGTGCTGTGCATCGCAACCGAAGGCACTATGCACTGAACCAAAAGGCGGTGCAACCTACGCATCAAAGGCAGTATAAGAAAAAAATTCGTCGAAACATATCAACAATGGATCTAGTTTTGAAGATCTGGATAAGACTAGCAAGGTCGTGAAAATGGATATCGATTTGGACTCTCCATTTGAAAGATATCGCAGTTTTCGTGTTCAAATATACAGAAGGAAAAAGTACATCGACCTTCTTCGTATCCACCACATGTCGCACGGGAGAAGGCCGGAACAGTACATGAGACACTCCGCACCCGCCACGTGCAGCCAGCAGAAGCGATGCTCGCGCGACCTCCCAAGAGCGCGCCCTTTTTCTAGCCTTCTTGGTAAAATAGAATGTGTTTATTAATTAAATAGGTTACTTCGTGTAAAAATTGGCACAATGTCATATTGATCCATAATATGAAAGAGTACGAGCGTATGGGTATATCTGACGGGGACATCATCCCCAAGTGGGAGTGGGAGTAGCGTACGCTCTAGCCTCAAAATTTCGAGAGAGCGCCAAAATATCCCGCGCATCAATTCAAACACCTCGCCCATTCATTCAAACATCTTTCCCCAAAAATAAATTTATTACACAAATTTAGCATGGAAGCTTGACAATACCTATTGCTCATGGCACTCTACTTCGACTGACCCTCTTATTCCAGCCGAAAGATTATTTGGGGATGCCATCCAAGATGCCCTTGATATTGTTGAGCAAGAAGCCAACAAAACAGACTTAGTAATCACCCTAGAATGCAAAGACTTGAATGAATTGAGAGACATGCAAACTTTGACGCAGAACGTACTTAATAATCTCATCTGTAGCTCTCATGTGAAGCCAGTTGTTACATGTCTCACCATGCAAGCTCGATAGAGACCTTTTCTGTAACACAGAGTTATTGTGTTTTTTCAGTTGTGCTGGACTTTGATGCAACATTAATTCGTTGTTGTAAGTTTTTGTAAGTTTACTAAGGAATGAATAATCTACTATAATTCACTGTTGTAAGTTGTTTTAGGATTGTAATAATCTACTGTAATTCATAGTTTTAAGTCGTTTGAGGATTGTAATACACAGTTGTAAGAGAATGTGCGGTGTAGTAAAATAGCTATGTCTAAGAGAATATTTTTGGCCTTAGACATGTGTCCAAACAGTGGAGAGGGTGTGTCTAGTGAAGTTTTCTTAGACCCTGAGTCTAGTACTAGGCATATGTCTAAGGGAATGGTGTGCAAGATGAGCCCACTTTTCAGTGTCTTGTAGACATTTTTTATTGTTTCCTTCTATGCTGGTTATTGGGGCTTTACACGGTGGAGCATATTTAATTTGCTTGCTCTAGCTATGTCTCACACTGTTGTAAGTTGGTTGAGCATTGTTACGAAGCGAGCAATGTATCAGAATTACTACACGTACATAGAAAAATAGTGAAATTGAAAGAGGTACAATACATGATCTTTTTTGAAACATAGAGCATCTATTGTATTACAGGCATACCATACAACTTGCACTTGCACATAATTCACATAAAGAGAATACAAAAGGACCAGACCCACATGATCCATCAATCTAATCTGACGGGTAGCCGTCGTAGTAATCATAGTGGGTGGTGCCAAATTTGCCATAAGGCGGCACCATCTGTAGCTCAAAATGCTCGACGATTCTGCAATACTCCACCAAAAATCGATCGAGTTCGAAAGGACGATCATTGATCCATAATCCTCCTACTCCATACCCATGGTCAACCCTTGGCTCCTCTTCCCATGCAAGAGCCTCAATGTTGTAAGATCTAATCTGGGATAGGTCCGGATAGTAGATGTTGTCGGCCTGCACCGTGGGTAACTTGGCGCTGTCGATGCAAATGCACCGATTGTCAGCAACAAAGAGGGCATGACTACCGATGCCTCTGACCAGCTGAAGGAAACAATTATGTGTATCAACCCGGTAAATAACGGTCCTGCCGCCATAGGCCGGTCCACTCACAATGAACAACAACTCCCCAACGGACTTGACGAGGTAAAAACGATTCTCTAGGTACCGGCATCCCGGAACTGGTCCTACGACGGTGGCATGCATCTTCAGGGTCCATGCGGAGTGTTGTATCTGGGCATCTCCATGAGCAACAGCAGGCATAGTCGAGAGGACAGACCCATATCTGTCTGCGACGAAAACATCACCGGCTTAAGAAGTCATGCTCCGGAGTTCCACGAAGTCATTTGGCGTGTACCACCCTTCACCAAAGACCGGGAGATTGCCTTCCTCCGTGCCCTCATCCGCCAAGGGAATGATGGTGTTCTGATGGTTTGATGTAAACACCATCAACAACATGAACATCATCAGAGCGATAGAAGCCACTTGCTCGGTCGGTATCTCCACCTTCAGGCACTTGATAGCGCCCGAGAAGGGGTTGTACAACTGTTTCTTGTACGGCTGCACCCCCTGTCCAAGCACAAGGAGGCCGTCGGTTGTGCTACCGACGTAAAAGTACCTTCCAGAGACACAGAGAGGGAGAGTGAGAGGACAAGGAGAGATTCAGTCAAGGTAAATAGACAGATATTCAATCAAGGTAAAAGAGTACATGGAGAAATAGAACTTGGAAAACATATCATATAGGAGGTGAACGCAAAAAAGGATCGCACATATACAGATGAATATCAAGAAAGCACCTGTGAATAACCCTACTAATCTTATTCTCAAGGTGGCGGCCGGTTCTCACGTTCAGCAATGTGATTGCGGTGTCATCTACCCGATAATCCTCCGATAACTGGTGCTCTAGAATAATCTAGTTGGCTGGTATAAAGCGCTCCTCCGTGAAGTCGTGCCAGGCGTTGCAGACTGCCCGGAAGGCGGCGTAGTAGTAAAAGTCGTCTGTCGATATGAAGATGTCACCTATCTTCTGCACGACTCCCTCAGGGAGATCAGCCCACGGCGAATCCTGTTGCTTGTTGCCGGAAGGCGGCATAGTAGTCGAAGTCGTCCGTCGACGGGAAGATGTCACCTATCTTCGGCATGGCTCCCTCAGAGAGATCAACCCACGGCGAATATTAGTGCTTGTTGCCGGCCATGGATGATGGTGTTCATGTGTGGTCTCGGTCCTGTCGAATGGTAGAGGAAGTGGTTCCAGAGACAGACATTTATTAAAAAATGCATGGTAATGCCAAGAGAAGCGTGTGGAAATGAGACGACCGCATGCACACAACAACCGCAAGACCAACCGCCAATGATCCTTTCCCATCCCGCATGCAATCTCTCTCTTCGGTTCGGTTCCTGGCAAGTTAATGTGGGGGGTTTCTACACACGGGCAAAAAAGGTTCCACCTAATGATTCTATGTGTGATATGCAACACAATATGGGAATTAATAGAAAAACTACTCCCTCCGACCCATATTGGTTTTATTTGGATTTTTCAAAATTTGGATGAACCTAACAAAATGGATAGCAGGGAGTGACTAGTACTCTACTCAATTGTGGTCATGGATGATCAGTTGATGTGACTCTCGTCCATGAATTCCTGACCTGATAGCCGTACAGTCTATCACCTTAATTTTTTACTAGTAGTAGTACTACTACATGGGCGCTAGCCAAATTCAGAATCTCAATCAAGCGGCAAAATCACCCACCTACCTTGCAGCATTTCCCACCCCACCGTTTCAAAATCTTTGAGGCCAAATCTCCCATCCGGGGAGTACCATTTTTCTATTATTATTAGATGGACGCTAGCCAAATTCAAAATCTCAATCGAGTGGCAAAATCATCCACTCACCGTGTAGCATTTCGCGCCCCTCCGTTTCAAAAAACTTTTGCTTTAAAATTACCATTTTACTCATTGTTTAGACACCCTATGGTCAAGCTACATTAGGTAGCTTGGGGGTACAATCGTAATTATTTTTCTTTTCACACTCCATTGTCCCTAATTCCCGCAGTTTTTTGCGCTGGCCCCTCCCAAAAATCCTAGGCTCCTCCCCCAAGCTCTTAGCTCCACGACCACCGCGCGCACGAGCCGGCGACAATTCCACGGCGGCCTGATCCGCTTGAGCTGCGGTCTCGTGCACCGCCGCGGAGCCACTTCACCGACTCCCATCCCACCGGATCTAGTTCATCGGGTCTCTCTGCCACTGCACCAGAGTTGCGGTCTCGCTGACCGGCTAATGGTGTCATCGACCGCTCAAGCTCTGCTTCCTTCCTGCTGAAAGGTAACCAACCGTACCGGAGCCACTTCACCGGTGTCCACCGGCCGGGATCTAGTTCAACGAGTTATATGTCCACTGCTCCAGACCAGCTGCACGGGCATCGCTGTTTGCTGCACCGCATCTGCCTCCGCGACCGCCCAATATCTGCCTCCGCGAGCTCCCAAGATCTGCTTCCCCGCAACCGCAACACCCTCGGTTACCTGTACGTCACCCGCACGGTACCCGACGATTCTTAGACGCCTCGCCGACCAAGGTAACGAACTCTCCAATCCCTTTTTTTCTCAGCAGTATAGCAGGTTAAAGCCTATTGCAGTGAACTATATTTTTGTAATCGTGCTAGTACACATAAGTCACTGGACAAGTTGGTTTGCATTCGCTGCTCTAGAAATTTCAAGTCATGCACATGTTTGTTATTTTGTCATGCACATGTTCTTATCTAATACCTACAATAGTAGTTGCCTGCTATTGTGTAGTTTTTGAAAAATGTAAAGTTAGTGGAAAATATTAGTGTGGTTGCCCTGCTCCCCAGTTACTGAATCTATCTGGTTTGTCCCAAGCTAAGTTCTTGCTATAATTTTGTTGTTGCTATCTGGATCTTTAAAATTTGCAACGTTGACTATTTGTTTTTCTTTGCATAGAGCTCAAAAGGGAACACTGAACATGTTGGTTTGCACAACCTCTTCTATATATTCACAAGGGCGATGTCATTGTTTCCTTATCTGGTGTTGATTCATCCTAAGCAACGACATAACTATCCTCTATTGTGTAGTTCATTCGTGGTTTGCGTTCCTACTCTGCAAGTTCTGGCATGATTCCATTATAATTACTGTATCGTTCATTCTTAGCTACTATGAAAGTAACTTCATGACCATTGTGTAGCTCACCAAAAATTCCAAGTCACCCAAGTCTCTTGCATTCCAGGATATACTACTGCTTCCATATATATTTGATGAAATGGCCGGCTAGTTTATATTTGCTGAAATCCTAGGAAACACTTTGTTCGATTGCTCAATTTATTTGTAGGAACACTTGTGTAATGCTTTCTTGTAATGTTCTACAGGTTCACAAGCAATACCATTATATTTCATATATAATGGTTTGTCGTAAGCAGCGACTTAGCTATCCTCTACTGTATATATAGTTCATTCGTAGTTTGCATTCTTGCTCTACAAGTTCTCTTATGATGCCTTTATAATTTCTATGTGGTTCCTAGCTACGACAGTAACTGCATGCCCATTGTCTATCTCACCACAAATTCTGGGTCACCCAACATCTCTTGCATTCTAGGATAAATGACTGCTTCCATATATATTTGTTGAAATGACTTGGCCAGTTTATATTTGCTAAAATTCTAAGAAACACTTTGATTGATTGCTCATTTCATTGTAGGCACACTTGTCTAATGCTTGCTTGTCCTCTTCTACAGGTTCACAAAAGACACAATTATATTTCTAATCTGGTGCTGGTTCATCCTAAGCAACGACATAACTATCCTCTATTATATAGTTCATTTGTGGTTTGCGTTCCTGCTCTGCAAATTTTCGCATGATGACATTATAATTTCTTTCTCGTTCATTCTTATCTACAAAAGTAATTACATTCCCATTGTTTAGATCACCGCAAATTCTGAGTCACCCAATGTCTCTTGCATTCCACGATATACTACTCCTTCCATATATATTTGTTCAAATGACCTGGATAGTTTATATTTGCTGAAATTCTAGAAAACACTATGTTTGATTGCTCAATTCATTTGTAGGCACACTTATGTAATGCTTGCTTGTCTTCTTCTACAGGTTCAACAACAATGACATTATATTTCATATCTAATGGTTCTTCCTAGGCACCGACATAGATATCCTCTATATATAGTTCATTCATGGTTTGAATTTTTGCTCTACAAGTTCTCTTATGATGCCATTATAATTTCTATTTGGTTCATTCTTATAACTGCATGTCCATTATGTAGATCACCGCAAATTCTGGGTCACCCGACGTCTCTTGCATTCCAGGATAAAAGACTGCTTGCATATATATTTGTTGAAATGACCTGGCAAGTTTATATTTGCTGAAATTCTAAGAAACACTTTGTTTGATTGCTTATTTCATTGTAGGCACAATTGTCTAATGCTTGGTTATCCTCTTCTACAGGTTTGCCAGATATGCCATTATATTTGTAATATGGTGCTGGTTCAACTTTAAGCAATGGCATAACTATCCTCTACGGTGTAGTTCATTCATGGTTTGTGTTCCCGCTCTACAAGTTCTGGTATGATGCCATTATAATTTCTATTTGATTCATTCTTAGGTACAACAGTAACTGCATGCCATTGTATAGCTCACTGCAAATTCTGAGTCAACCAATGTCTCTTGCTTTCCAGGATATACAACTACTTCCATATATATTTTTTGAAATAACCTGGCTTATTTATATTTGCTGAAATTCTAAGAAACACTTTTTTTGAATTCCCATTTGATGGTAGGCACACTTGTCTAATTCTTGTCTGTCCTATTCTACAGGTTCAAAAGCGACGCCATTACATTTCATATCTGGTTCTGGTTCGTCCTAAGCAACGACCTAACTATCCTCTATTGTATAGTTTATTTGTGGTTTGTATTCCTGCTCTACAAGTTCTCGCATGATGCCGTTATAATTTTTGACTCGTTCATTCTTAGCTACAATAGTAACTACATGCCATTGTCTGGTTTATTTTTCTAGTTTATTCTTCTATATATATATATATTTGTTGAAATGACCTGGCTAGTGTATATTTAATGAAATTCTAAGACACACATTGTTATATTTTTTGTTTCATGGTAGCCACACTTGTTTAATGCTTGCTTGTCTTATTTGTTCGACGTGGTGGTCAATACATTTGAACCATTGACCGGTAGTAAACTCCAGTTCATAGCCCATGTCGTATTAGTTAAATGAGTAGTTGCCCTTGTTTGATGTATTAACTTGTTACTACTTAGTTTCAGACTGCAATTATTGCTATCTCCACCAAAGAGGGGGCTGCAAGATCATGTCATTGTTTTCTTATCTAGTGCTGGTTCATCCTAAGCAACAACATAAGTATCCTCTACTATGTAGTTCATTCATGGTTTCCGTTGCTACTCTGCAAGTTCTTGCATGATGCCATATAATTTCTGTCTCGTTCATTATTAGCTACAAAATTAACTGCATGCCCATTGTGTAGCTCACCGGAAATTCTGAGTCATCCAGTATCTTGCTTTCCAGGATATACTACTGCTTCCATATATATATTTGTTGAAATGATCTAGCTAGTTTATATTAGTTGAAATTCTAGGAAACGCTATGTTTGATTGCTCAATTCATTTGTAGGAACACTTGTGCAATGCTTGGTTGTCATGTTCTACAAGTCCACAAGAAATGCCATTATATTTAATATCTAATGGTTCATCCTAATCAGCAACGTAGCTATCCTCTACTGTATATATAGTTCATTCGTTGTTTGCATTCTTGCTCTACAAGTTCTCTTATGATGCCTTTATAATTTCTACGCGGTTCCTAGCTACGACAGTAACTGCATGCCCATTGTGTAGCTCACCACAAATTCTGAGTCACCCAACGTCTCTTGCATTTCAGGATATACTATTGCTTCCATATATATTTGTTGAAATGAACTGGCTGAAGGGAATATACCCGAGAGGCAATAATAAAGTGTTTATTATCGTATTCCTTGTTTATGATAAATGTTTATTTTACATGCTATAATTGTATTAATACGGAAACGTTAATACATGTGTGTTTAATAAACAAAAGGAAGTTCCTAGTTATGCCTCTCTTATAAACTAGCTCGTTGATTAACAAGATGATCAAGGTTTCCTGATCATGGACATTGGATGTTGTTAATAACGAGGTCACAACATTAGTGTAATGATGTGATGAACATTCATCCGAAGTATAGCATTACAATCAAAGTCATTGAGTTTATATTGCTATAACAACTTACGAAGTGATCCTAATCCTTAGACCATGAGATCATGTCAATCACTAACACCGGAAGAATTTCTTGATAACATCAAACGTGATGCCGTAACAGGGTGATTATAAAGATGGGTTCAGAACTACTAAAGTGTTATGTTGAGGCCCATGGATCGAGAGTGGAATTTGTTCATCCCGATGACAGATAGATATGCTCTGGGCCCTCTCGGTGAGATCACATTGATTAGCTTGCAAGCAAGTGATTTGATCACTAGAATGTTATATCACGGGAACGAGAAAAGAGTGCATGTTAGTAACGAGATCAAACTAGGTATGGAGATACCGATGATCGAATCTCGTACATGTAATATATCGCGAAACAAAGGGATTAAGATACTAGCATAAAAGGTTCCGACGATCACAAGAAATTCATCGTTGAATGTGTGGGAGTCAGTATGGGTCTCCAGATCCCGCTTCTGATTATTGATCCGAGAGGGGTCTCGATCATGTCCGCATTATTCGCGAACCGTAGGGTGACACACTTAAGAGACACCGACATCCATTTGTAGCAAAAGTTTCATGCCGGAAAGAAAAACAAGCACAGGAATTTATTTCACTAGATACCGAAACGGGTTTTTGGGTGAAATTGTAGAAAGTGTTTCTGCATGTGAAATAAAATACTAGCAAGGGGTTATATGTGAATGTTTGTCATTAAAGTAATTGACAAAATTCTTAATAAATAAAAGGATTTTTATTTAATGAGATTTTGCATTAAATTTGGTGGAAATTTAATGGGAATTTGAGTGGGATTTTGAGTGGAGAAAATTGAAGGGGCATTTTGTGAGTGGAGTGTCCACCCACATGAATGAGGGAGAGGTGGGGGCACCCTCCATGGCCGGCGTCCATGCCCTCTTGGGCTGCCCCCTCCCCTATATAAGGATCCCCTCTCCTCACTTCTCACTCACACATCCTCGTGAAGGATCTCTCTCACCCTCTAGTATTTATCCCACATGGTCTCGGACTAGCGAGATACATGTTCCCAGTGGCTTTTCGGAAAGAAAGAGTTGTGCTTCCGCTGCATCACTGGAGTGAGGAGGCGGAGGTTGCTCGGTGCCTCGAATGTGTGTGCGAGCACGGATGCGCTGCTGTTTTGCGGCGCTAGGACTTCCTCTCGATCTTAAGATCGGCAAGAGATCGTCTACATCAACCACGAGTTTGGACTCGTTAATCTTTGTCGGTCTTCAAGGGTATGTTCTCTACAGATGTACATCCACCCATTGTTTGTATCTAGTAGATAGATCTTGGTACATAGTTGTTCCCATCGTAGGAAAATTTTTGTTTTCTATGCTGCGAACCCTACAGTGGTATCAGAGCCGGATCTATGCGTAGATGCTTTGCACGGGTAGTACACATATGAGTATGTGGGCGATGATGATCATTTTATTGCTTCTTAGTTGTACTTTGGATATTGGTGGCATAGTGGGATGAAGCGGCCCGGACAAACTTTACATGTTTGTAACTACCTCGGTGAATTACGCTCCTAATTACAAGCCTGGATGAGCGGAAATGGTTGAAATAGTACGGTGGGGCCCAAATGCCACTCACAGGTAGACCTTTCGGCCGTCCCAACCATTTCCAAACATCGGGACAAGAACGGGCGGCGTAATAGGCAGGCGAAGGGATCAACTACATACACAAATGAGTATGTATGCAAGCCACCATACAACAGTACATCAGAGCCATTCCAACTAAAAGAAATAGAAATATTGCAACGCCATACGGCAAGAACGAAATATCCTAGATAGATATAATAGTTTAGGATATCTCCTCATACATCAAACATCAGAGTATCAGGCGGAAGCGGCAAACAAGATCCGAGTATGGATAAGAAGCAAATCGGCATAAGATGCCCCATAAATAAACACATCCCGCCCACAGATCTCACGGATCCCCGTTCCCGGAATCTCTACACCGAATGATCGTTGCCCACATCGTCCGTCTCCTCCACCCAGTATCCATCTCGTGAGTGTACATGTTCATCTGAATCAAATAATTTATCGTGTGAGACCCTAGGGGTACTCAGCAAGTCTTTATGCCTCTAAAGGGAACACAACCTGGGGTGACGCAATTGCAGCAAAAGATAAACCCTAACAGTTCTATAGATACTCGCTAACCATCCGCCTAACCAAAGATAGACGGATGTCCGTGAATTAATGACAACAGTTATAACAGTAATATCAACAGATCCATCCTCCTCCTCGCTTACCAACGAGGAAGCGGACGAACACCCCCCCCCATCCGTTGGCAGTTTTATTAACCATTCCATGAGTGTTGCACTATTTACTAGTCAGTTACTTAGTCAAATTAAAGCGGTACTTTAGTTATGCTTGTCTATGATCAAGAAACTGTGCTCCAAGTCATCCATAACCGCGGACACGGCTTTCAGAAAGTTTTACCCTGCAGGGGTGCACAAATAGCAACACACACTCGATCAACCTCGGAAAAACCAAATCAAAACCCAACGAGGCATTCACGACAAAGCAATCACAGGATTCAGAAATATTTCAGGGGCCACCCATTGAGTACACCAAGCGAACGGTTAGCCGACTCGAGACGGACTCAAGGTTTGCGCCAATGGTCAGAAACGATCGGGAACCCAAAATGTGACTGGCTTGTCGATACGCAAAACACTCCCGACCTAAAGTACAGCAAGACTCGCACAATTTTAAATAAAGCAAGAAAGCATGGCATAAGTACAGGATAGTAAATAAAACCTCAAACTAGTTTATGGCCCCAAGAAATAGGAATGAATCAAGCTCGCCTGTGGGGGTCCCATAAGCCTCCGGATGTGGATAGCGAATATTCAAGGAACAGGAATCAAGTACTGGGTCCCACGGACACAAGTGAGCATGAAAACCAAATAACAGATATTGCTCACCGTGCCACTTTCATTAGTTATCCCATACTACTCAAAGTTAAGTTGTTTAGGTACCTCGTTATCCATCGACACTCACATACCCTACACATGTTGTTCTACGACTGCATGGCTCAAACAACTCTGTAGTAATGGCTCATGGGATGGAGGAACAAGCTTGATGGGGTTTAAAAGTAAAGGCTATGCAATACTTGGGATTCAATTTAATGCAATCGCGACTCAATGATGCAAGAATAAGATAGAGGAAATAGGTACTGTATGTATGCAAGCATGTGGTAGTGCTTGCACAGCTCGAGTTGAGCGAGAGAAGGATCTGGGTAGTGCTCCTGGGTTTCTTGATATATCCCCTGCTCAGCGTCTATTCGAAGAATAACCAAACAAACAAGGGCCAACATAAATAAAGTGCACAAGCATAAGAATAAAATGCGACAAGCAAACAATCATGCCATGATGAATGATGCACAATTTGCATGGCAATAAAGTATAATGGCATGGGTGAGGTGTAGATTACAAGAAATAAACATTTTATTGAGTTTTGGTCACATTTTTATACTCCAATAAGTTGCTGTAATCTTTATATTTATATGATGCATGCTGCAAAACAGAACATGTAATGCATAAACAGAGAGGTCTCGTCGAGCTAATCATTTTAGACATATTATTTGTCAAATTTGGAGTTATAAAACAAAAGTTATTAATTCATTAAGGGGGAAGGGCATTTTCTTGTAATTTTAGCCAACTTGAAATTTAAAGTGTTCAAAATATATTTTGGAGGGAATATTTGAAATACTCATATTTTTCTGATTTGAAAACATATATTAATTGTATTATTTGGAATTATGAATTTAAATTTATTTTAAAGTCAAAATTAGTCAAATGGAGTCAAAGTCAAAGGTTTGACTAGTTTGAATTAGTTCTGAAAATATTTGACTAAAGATTTGAATTGATATTCAAAAACAAAACATTTTTCATATAAGGTTTGAATTCAAATTCCAAACCATTTGAGAGTTATGAATTAGTTTGAATTTAAACAGATTTGAAATTTGAATTTGAATTGATTTAGAAAAGTTTGAATTTGAATCAGATAACAAAAAATACTTTTATACTCAGCTAAACCTAGCCATGGACACTGACAAGCGGGCCACATGCTGACTGGGACACACGCGCGCAGAAACGGGTTTTGGCACCGCGGACTCACCTAGTCACAGTGAATGACAAAGCGGCGCAGAGGTATATGCACGCCATGCCACCGGTGGGCGACACGTGGGCGATCTAGGGGAGTGCGGGATGAGGTGTTCAGATCTGCGGGGTGCTTTCTGCAAGATGGAACGGGAAGCTGACTGGTGGGGCTTCACGGGCGGCGGGTAAAAGGCCAGGGTGTTTTCCAGAAAAGCGTCTGCGCAGGTCTGATGAACTGAAACCCGTGTCTGGGAAGAACAACATCTGGAGCCAAGTTTGGAGATCGATGGCGACGAATCTAGAGAGAATCTGGCTAAACCCTAGAAACATAAAACACAGATACGACTAAGGGCTACAACTTTCGTTCAGGTAGCGTCTACTGGGGTGGCCTGCAGCGCGCGGGCTTCGACGAGGAACAGAGGCAGGACGGGGCTGCTGCTGCTGTCTGCGCGCGGCGAGCGGCCGTGCGTGCGCGCGGGGTGTTCGACGGACGGTGGCGGCGCTACGGTGCACGAGAGGGAAGGGGGGCATGTCTGGGAGGTCAAGGGGCTCACCGTGGGGTCGCCGGCGCGGTCGTTGGCGCTGAGGTTGCGGGGATCTGGCGGCGGGCTCGCGGACGTTGAGCTCGGCCTGAGGCGGGGCACGGCGGCGCTAGGCTGCTCCGGCGTGGTCCCGTGCTACCTGCGTCGGCCAAGAGGAAGCAGAGGGAGGTCCTGGTGCTCCTGGTACGGCTTGGCTCCCACTGCCTAGAGGAAGAAGTGGCCGAGGCTAGGGTTTTGGGGCATGGTGGTGATCATGGTGGGGAGGGAAGAAGAAGGGGAATGGAGAGGGTCAGGTTCCTCCAGATCTTGATCTGGGATGCCTGGGGTGGTTGAGGTGATAAGGGAGAGAGGGGAGAGGCACATGGGGTGGTGGCCACCTTTATGCAAAAGAGAGGAGGAGGTGGCTCGGGTTAGATCTAGGGTTTGGAGAGAGGGGGACCAGGGGGAGGCACATGGGATGGGGTGGTTCCAGGGTGGTCAGGTGGGGCCTGCTGGCAGGGAGAGGGAGGGTAAGCCAAGAGAGAGGGAGAGGTGAACTAGGGTTAGCTAGAGGGGGGTATGGCTCGGGTTAGGGTTAGATGGGGGTGTGGTTTAGAGAGAAAGGTAAAGAGAGAGGGTGAGATGAGAGAGGGATGAGGGGTGAGGCTTATTGTTTTGTCAAGCTCAAGCAAGATCAAGCAAAGAGCAAGCAAGAACTAGACAAGGAAAAGAGAGGGTGAGTTAAAAGGTGGTGAGGTGTTGACATGATCCAAACACAAGTCCAAGATGAGGGGGTAGAGAGAGAGATGGTGGTGAGGGATGGAGATGATCCCAAAAAGAGAACATCCATAAAAACCAAGAGAGAAACAATTGGCTAAAGGTGGAGGTACCCTTGCATGGCCCATGCGAATTAATAAATGCCATGAATCATCCTTGTGAAAACAAAATAATAAACATGGCATTATTCTCATGCATCCCCAAATGTGGAGTAAAGGCCAAGCAAAAGAATTTGTAGATTTGGATCCATCCTATCTCCCATGAGCTAGGTTAAATACCAAAGAGAATAAAATACAAGCTCATGGATAATGGAATGGTGGAATTATAAAGTGGTGAAAAGAAAGGGTGGTGGAGTCAATAAAAGATATGCCCCCAACTCAACTTGGGAATTTAAACAATATATCAAGAAACAAATACAATATCAAGAGGCAAATACAATTAACAATGCATATGAGAGAAAAACCAAAACAAAAAGGGTTTTATATGATGCTCAAATGCAAGGTGGCATGATGACATGAGCATGAAATCATGATGATACAACAATTATATGTATGAAGTAGCCATTATATTACTAGACCAAGTAGCATTACAGTTGTTAGACAAATGGGATGCTACAATGTCCTCGCACATGAGACCTGTTCCACACTTGACATGCAACTAGTTTTGCATAAGTGGCTAGCGGGTGTCTGTCTCTCCTACTATAGTAAATATCTAATTTGCAATGAGTTGTCAACAATTTGGTTATCCTCGTTGTGGTTCATGTTCGTAGGTAAGAACGGTTCTATCTTCGAAATCCCTAAGCCACGTAAAACTTGCAATAGATAAATTAGAGGCGTCTAGTTTAGATTGTTGCTGGGCTAGTGTTATGATATGGTGATGTTGTAAGTAGAAGTATGAGATGATACTCTTGAAACACACATAACGTGTAGGTTCCATAGACCTTGGCCTTACACATAGAGGTATGATAGAGATCATACCATGGTGCACATGATGGAGATCATATGCGGGAACCATATCATTTCACTTATTAACATGTGATGTTTGATTACATCTTATATTTCTTGTTTGGCGTTTTATTAGCATAATAAGATGATCCCTCATTTAAATATCAAGATAAGAATGTGTTCTTCCTTAAGTATACACCGACAATGTTTCGTCGCTTCAAGACATCACGTGATGATCGGGTGTACTTGAATCCACGATCATATCTCGGGTGTAAGACGATTACACACGCTAATACTAAGGTTCTAACTTGGAGAGCCTAGCATGTACGTACATGGCCTCGGAACACGGACCGAAAGGTTAAGCATGAGTCATATGTTTTGATATGATGACCATTTGATGCTCGCCTTTGAAGCTACACCGACTCACGTGATGATCGGACTTGGTGTAGTGGATTTGGTTCATGTAATCACAAAAAAGGCACAAGGGATGTCGTTTTTGAGTGGGAGTTAATTTCTAATTTGGATTAGTAGAACTCAATTTATCATAAATTAAATCAAAGTGAATTTGCATAATTTGTTGTAGTCATTGGCATTCGTTCACCACCTTATGCATAGTTGTAATTGAGATAATAGAACTATAGAATTCTGGATATATATATACTTTACGAACTGGTATCGTATTGTGTTGAGTGTCAATCTAAAGTTTAAAGTCCTATTGCCAAATTTCATCAAACTCTTTACTCCATGAAATTTAATAGTTAGTATTAAATTGAGAGTAACAATTCCAGTGTTAGTATCTTAAGTATCATGTTTGCCTCCATGATTGTTGATTGTTTTAATATCAAGTTTATCTAGGAGCTGAAAGAATTGTTTCAGAAACCATCATGTGTGGCAGATATAACGATATCTGAAACAATGTTTTGGTTGCAATATGTTCTCATATTGGATGACAATTTACGAAGGTTGGAGATGCTAGACATCCTAATCATCCAAAAGGGTTTTGGAAAGTAATGTGATACTCACGATTCACCTTTATAAGCTACAGTAGCTTGATCATGAAAGTCATCATGATAAGGGTGAATAGAAGATGTATGTAAAGTGTTTACTACACTAAAAGATTACTATAGAATGGATTTTGAAAGAATGTCGATCATTTTGATGATGGTGATCTACTTCAAAGTGCAAGTTCAAAGGTATTATTATTTGAATATACACGCTTTGGACTATGTGTCATGTATATGGAGCCACTTTTGATGTTGATACATTCTTTTAAAAAGGAAAAGGAAATGCTGAAAGAGAATCTATAAAATATATTTGGCAGAAAAGAAAATATTGGAAATATCCAATTTAGGTATATGGATGATATACATGTTATGGTTGTATTCTTTGCTTGTTAAACAATGTGGTTCTTGGGTATTGGATACCGAATTGGTTGGTATGAAATTTCATACGAGCAGCGCGCAATTCATGAACCACAATGGCCTAAGTAACTAGCAAGAGAATATGTG
Source organism: Avena longiglumis (assembly GCA_030063025.1). NCBI lineage: Eukaryota > Viridiplantae > Streptophyta > Magnoliopsida > Poales > Poaceae > Avena > Avena longiglumis. The sequence continues at coordinate 142,144,199 of CP125978.1, read as the reverse complement.
ATGATGTTCATCGAAAACAAACAAACCGTTGTTTGTATTTCTCGTTGACATCAAAGCTTGACTTAAAGATTTGTTTTAATAATTGTTATTTAGTTCAGGTATTATGAGAACAAAGGTTGTTCAAATAATTACCTTATTCCATATAAGATGGATGATTTACAAATCTAGTTGGAGAAATCACATCCATAAAACCTAATGCTAAAATGTCGCAAGACAAATTATTGAAAAATCATTTACGAAGTGACATCACCGTTTACATTATAATGGAAATAAAACATGAAGAATTTCCATATTCATGGATTTTTGGAGTCTTTGATTTGATCAAGTGACGCTTGTGAGACTTTCCTCGGGATAATTAAAAACTTCGTTCAAAGGCCAAAGAAGAACGAACGACTAAAATATTGGAATTTATACATATCGATGTATGTAGTCCATTATGTGTAGTCGTAAGCGATGGGTTTCAACTTCATATAATTTCTCCGGAAATTTGAGTGAATATTCACTTAATGAGAAAGAAGTATGAAATATTTGAAAAATGTTTCAAACACTTTCAAGATGAAGTGAAAATCATTGTAACAAGAAAATAAATGGTTTATGATTTTATCATAAGGGAATTATTTGAGTTACAAGTGTAACAAGAAAATAAATGAATTATGATTTTATCATAAAGGGATTTATTTGAGTTGCAAGTTTAGCAAAACACCTAGATTTACATCTCCTGAAACACCATAGGAGTATGGAGTGTTTGAGATTTGTAATAAAACCTTGTTTGACATGGTTGGATCAAAGGTGTTATTTATAAAACAGCCATTATGTTTTAAAAGATTAAAGCTTTAGAGACTACCGCTTTTACACTGAAAAGAGCTCCATCTTGATCTGTTGAAATGACACCATATGAGTTATGGTTTGGGGTAAAACCCAAGTTGTCCTTTCTTAAATTTTGGTGTGCTAAACATAAGTAAGATGTTTACAACCAAAGTCGGATGAGCATGTCTTTGTAGGATATTTCGAATAACAATTGCTTATTCCTCCATAACACCAAGGACAAAAGGGTTTTTCGCTTGAAATGTGAAGTTTCTTGAAAAAGGAATTTTTCGTAAAAGTTTAGTGGGAGGACAATAGAACTTTGATAAGGTTAACGAACCTTAGCTATATGTGCTGAGTTGTGCAGTGCCGGAAAATGTTTCAGAGGCATCCAGAATGCTCATGGCTCATGTGCCTCAAAGGTTATGGTCACAGAGGTCTAAGTTCTTATTGAACCAAGTCGGTCAGATGAACAATCAAATACTAAGATTTGAGAGTAAATCATTATTGTTTGACAATGATGAACCGAATACATGCAAAGAAGCGATGATGGGCCCTGACTCCATCAAATGGCTTGAAGCCATAAAATCCGTGATAGTTCCATACACGAGAAATCAAGTTTTGAACTTGGAAGACCCTCCGAAAAGGTGTAAAAACCTATCGGTCGTATTTGGATCTATAAAGAAACAGACATGGATGTTTCACATCTATGAAATAGTCGACATGTCGTAAATTATTTTATGACAATGTTCAAAGGAGTTGACTATGACAATATTGGATCTTTCATAGCGATATTTAGTCTGGATGGATTAAAGTAGCAACCACTACATATAATTTGGTATATGGTAGATGAATAAACAAAACAAAGTTCTTCTAATAGAATGGTTACCTAGGACGTGTACATGACACGGTCCAAAGGGTTTTGTTAATTCAAAGGATGCTAAAAGGGCATGCAAAATTGAATGGTTGAAGTAAGCATCGCGGAGTTGGAATCTTCACCGTGATGAAAAGGAGTTTTCATCAGGAGACGATGGAGATGCTTGCATTTTCAAGAAATTAAGTGGGAGCACTGAGACATATTTCTAATACATTATGTGGAGGACATCTTATTGATTAGAAATGATGTATTTTTTATTGACGAAGGTTAAGAATTTCATTTCGATGAAAGACTTAGGCAAAACCCGAATATTTAGCATGAATGTCTATAGTGGATAGACTATGACGCTAATATGGTTGTGCGAAACGTACATATATGAGATATTGAAGGAGTTCAATATAGAAACGACAAGAAACGGTTCTTGGCGCATGGAAAGGAATTGAATCAAGATTCAAGTGTATCGACAATTAATAAGTGAAACAAGATTCAAGTGTTTTGATACTTGATGAGTGTAATCACAAGAATGTCTTTGATCAGTCATACCATGATATGTACACATCCAGATATGTCCTATGCTCTAAGTGTTATGAGCATATACCAGAATGAATCATAAAATGATCATTGGACGATAGTGAGGATATTCTTATGATCTTTTGGAAGAACTAAGAATATATTTGTGTAGAGGTGACAAACAATTACAAATAGTTCATTGTAAAGTGTTACATTGATACTATTTTTGTCACAAGATACAAATTAAGTTTATCTCAATTTAAACTATGGGTGGCACAATGTAATGGAAAGGAGATTTCATGATGGATTTGGATGAAATCCATAGTTAAGACATTGTGACGAATACTACAACAAAAGGCTAAGTATATGACTGCTATAGTAGCAGCAAAGGAGGAAATTTGTGTCAAGTAGTTTTTTATCAAACTAAGGTGTGGTTCGCAATAGGCTAAGACTAAAGATATATTATACGACAATAGTATCGACATGATTTAACCCCAAGGAACTAAAGGTCTCACCAAAAGACAAAATTTATGGAGAATGAGTGATGGAGACGCAAACACATGCAAATACACACGGACCTGAGGCGTCGGATCCGTAGATTATGTTAACCACTTGCAATTGCGTATATGGAACACCAGAAAGCCATAGGTGTTCAATACGCAAAGTTTTCAAACTAGATTATTGTCTCTAGTGCAAGTGGGAGACTGAAGGGAATATGCCCGAAAGGCAATAATAAAGTGGTTATTATCGTATTCCTTGTTTATGATAAATGTTTATTTTACATGCTATAATTGTATTAATACGGAAACGTTAATACATGTGTGTTTAATAAACAAAAGGAAGTTCCTAGTTATGCCTCTCTTATAAACTAGCTTGTTGATTAACAAGATGATCAAGGTTTCCTGATCATGGACATTGGATGTTGTTAATAACGAGGTCACAACATTAGTGTAATGATGTGATGAACATTCATCCGAAGTATAGCATTACGATCAAGGTCATTGAGTTTATATTGCTATAACAACTTACGAAGTGATCCTAATCCTTAGACCATGAGATCATGTCAATCACTAACACCGGAAGAGTTTCTTGATAACATCAAATGTCACACCGTAACAGGGTGATTATAAAGATGGGTTCGGAACTACTAAAGTGTTATGTTGAGGCCCATGGATCGAGAGTGGAATTTGTTCATCCCGATGACGGATAGATATGCTCTAGGCCCTCTCGGTGATATCACATTGATTAGCTTGCAAGCAAGTGATTTGATCACTAGAATGTTATATCACGGGAACGAGAAAAGAGTGCATGTCAGTAACAAGATCAAACTAGGTATGGAGATACCGATGATCGAATCTTGGACATGTAATATATCGCGAAACAAAGGGATTAAGATACTAGCATAAAAGGTTCCGACGATCACAAGAAAGTCATCGTTGAATGTGTGGGAGTCAGTATGGGTCTCCAGATCCCTCTTTTGATTATTGATCTGAGAGGGGTCTCGATCATGTCCGCATTATTCGCGAACCATAGGGTGACACACTTAAGGGACACCGACATCCATTTGGAGCAAAAGTTTCATGCCGGAAAGAATAACAAGCGCAGGAATTTATTTCACTAGATACCGAAACGGGTTTTCGGGTGAAATTGCAGAAAGTGTTTCTGCATGTGAAATGAAATACTAGCAAGGGGTTATATGTGAATGTTTGTCATTAAAGTAATTGAAAAAATTCTGAATAAATAAAATGAGTTTTATTTAATGAGAGTTTGCATTAAATTTGGTGGAAATTTAATGGGAATTTGAGTGGAGAAAATTGAAGGGGCATTTTGTGAGTGGAGTGTCCACCCACATGAATGAGGGAGAGGTGGGGGCACCCTCCATGGCCGGCGGCCATGAACCCTTGGGATGCCCCCCTACCCTATATAAGGAGCCCCTCTCCTCACTTCTCTCTCACACCTTCTCGTGAAGGATCTCTCTCCCCCTCTAGTATTTATCCCCCATGGTCTCTGACTAGAGAGATACATGTTCCCGGTGGCTTTTCTGCAAGAAAGAGTTGTGCTTCCGCTGCATCGCTGGAGCGAGGAGGCGGAGGTTGCTCGGTGCCTCGAATGTGTGTGCGAGCACGGATGCGCTGCTGTTTTGCGGCGCTAGGACTTCCTCTCGATCTTGAGATCGGCAAGAGATCGTCTACATCGACCACAAGTTTGGACTCGTTAAGCTTTGTCGGTCTTCAAGGGTTTGTTCTCTACGGATGTACATCCGCCCGTTGTTTGTATCTAGTAGATAGATCTTGGTACATAGTTGTTCCCATCGTAGGAAATTTTTTGTTTTCTATGCTGCGAACCCTACACAGGCTAGTTTATATTAGCTGAAATTCTAGGAAACACTCTGATTTGATTGCTCAATTCATTTGTAGGAACACTTGTGTAATGCTTACTTGTCCTGTTCTACAGGTCCACAAGCAATGCCATTATATTTAATACCTAATGGTTCGTCCTAAGCAGTGACATAGGTATCTTGTACTACATATATAGTTCATTCGTAGTTTGCATTCTTACTCTACAAGTTCTCTTATGATGCCTTTATAACTTCTATGTGGTTCCTAGCTACAACAGTAACTGCATGCCCATTATGTAGCTCACCGCAAATTTTGGGTCACCCAATGTCTCTTGCATTCCAGGATAAACGACTTCTTCCATATATATTTGTTGAAATGACCTAGACACTTTATATTTGCTGAAATTCTAAGAAACACTTTGATTGATTGCTCATGTTATTCTATGCACACTTGTCTAATGATTGCTTGTCCTCTTCTACAGGTTCACAAGAGACGCCATTATATTTCTAATCTGGTGCTGGTTCATCCAAAAAAACAACATAACTATCCTCTATTGTATAGTTCATCCGTGGTTTGCATTCCTGCTCTACAAGTTCTCGCATGATGCCATTATAACTTCTGTCTCATTCGTTCTTAGATACAAAAGAAACTGCATGCCCATTGTGTAGCTCACCGCAAATTCTGAGTCATCCAACGTCTCTTCCATTCCAGCTATACTACTGCTTCCATATATATTTGTTGAAATGACCTGGCTAGTTTATATTTGCTGAAATTCTAGAAAACAATCTGTTTGATTGCTCAATTCATTTGTAGGCACACTTGTGTAATGCTTGCTTGTCATGTTCTACAGATTCACAAGCAATGCCATTATATTTCATATCTAATGGTTCCTCCTAAGCAGCGATATAGCTATCCTCTACTGTATATACAGTTTATCCGTAGTTTTCATTCTTGATCTATAATTTCTCTTACGATTCCTTTACAATTCCTATGAGGTTCCTAGATACTACAATAACTACATGCCCATTTTGTAGCTCACCGCAAATTCTGGGTCACCCAACGTCTCTTGCATTCCAGGATAAACGATCGCTTCCGTATATATTTGTTGAAATGACCTGGCCAGCTTATAATTGCTTAAATTATAAGAAACACTCTGATTGATTGCTCATTTCATTGTAGGCACACTTGTCTAATGCTTGCTTGTCCTCTTCTACATGTCCTCAAGAGATGCCATTATATTTTTAATCTGGTGTTGGTTCATCCTAAGAAATGACATAACTAATCCTCTACTATGTAGTTCATTTATGGTTTATGTTCCTACTCTACAAATTTTCGCATGATGTCATTATAATTTATGTCTCGTTCATTCTTATCTAAAACTAACTGCATGCCCATTGTGTAGCTCACCGCAAATTTTGAGTCACCCAATGTCTCTTGCATTTCACGATATACTACTGCTTCCATATATATTTGTTAAAATGACTTGGCTTGTTTATATTTGATGAAATTCTAGGAAACACTCTGTTTGATTGCCCAATTCAATTTGTAGGCACACTATGTAATGCTTGCTTTTCCTGTTCTACAGGTTTACAAGCAATTCCATTATATTTCATATCTAATAGTTTGTCCTAAGCAGCGACATATCTATCCTCTATATATAGTTCATTCGTGGTTTGGATTCTTGCTCTACAAGTTCTCTTATGATGCCATTATAATTTCTATTCGGTTCCTAGCTATGACAGTAACTACATGCCTATTGTGTAGCTCATCGCAAATTTTGGGTCACCCAACGTCTCTTGCATTCCAGGATAAACTACTACTTCCATATATATTTATTGAAATGACCTGGCTAGTTTATATTAGCTGAAATTCTAAGAAATACTTTGATTGATGGCTCATTTCATTGTAGGCACAATTGTCTAATGCTTCCTTGTCCTCTTTTACAGATTCGCCAGAGACGCCATTACATTTCTAATATGATGCTGGTTCATCCTTAAGCAATGGCATAACTATCCTCTACTGTATAGTTCATTCGTGGTTTGCGTTCATGCTCTGCAAGTTCTAGTATGATGCCATTATAATTTCTATCTGGTTCACTCTTAGGTACGACAGTAACTGCATGCCATTGTGTAGCTCACCCAAATTCCGAGTCAACCAAAGTCTCTTGCTTTTCAGGATATACAACTGCTTCCATATATATTTGTTGAAATAACCTGGCTAGTTTATATTTTTTGAAATTCTAAGAAACATTTTGTTTGACTGCTCATTTCATTGTAGGCGCACTTGCCTAATACTTGCTTGTCCTGTTCTACAGGTTCAAAAGCGACGCCATTATATTTCGTATCTGGTTCTGGTTCGTCGTAAGCAACGACCTAATTCCTGTCCTAATGTATAGTTCATTTGGGGTTTGCATTCCTGCTTTAAAAGTTCTCACATGATGCCGTTATAATTTATGTCTCGTTCATTCTTAGCTACAACAGTAACTGCATGCCATTGTCTCTTTTATTCTTCTATATATATTTGTTGAAATGAACTGTCTAGTTTGTATTTTCTGAAATTATAAGCCACACACAATGTTATATTTGTCGTTTCACCGTAGGCACACTTGTTTAATGCTTGCTTGTCCTGTTTGTTTGAAGTGATGTTCAATATATTTGAACAATTGACCACTAGTAAACTCCTGTTCATAGCTCCTATCGTATCAGTTAAATGAGTACTTTGCCTTGTTTGACGAATTAACTTGTTATTACTTAGTTTCAGATTGCAATTATTGCTATTGTCACCAAAGAGGGGGCTGCAAGATCATGTCTCAAGTTTGTTTTCCAATGTAGATGTCACACTCAAAAGGGAGATGTAGGTGATAGATGGAGAAAGCAAATTGAGGACTTCTTATCAACTCGATCATCCACTGAAATGCCGATTTTTCTCTCCCTTGAGTTGATAATATGTAATCATTTTAAGTAGTTTGCATTTGATGTAATATCTAGACTAATTGCATAGGCCGTGTAGGCATTTAGTTGATGTCGTCCATACATAGCGGTAGGCGGTACCATACCTGCGCTAGCCAGGTTGATTAGGGTACACTATCGTGCTTTGTATTTGCCCGTCTTGTATTAGGACGACGATGAATAGTCAAAATGCACACAAGTTGTACACCTTTTATGGTGTAGAAATGGGCTCCAGAAATGCAAAAACTGTAAAATTAACGGGGGCGACCCACATGGGAGATTAGTAACAGTAACGGCATGTAACAGCAGCATGTTGTAACAGTGGCAGGCCGAATAAAATAATGACAGGTCGAAATAGTAATAGTTCTAAACAGTAACAAGCCGAAATAGTAACGGGCCGAGAAAGTAAAAGGCCAAACAGTAACGGACCGAGACGGTAACAAACCATAATAAGAACTCTCGAAACAGTAAAGGGCCAGAACATTAAATGGCCAAAACAGTAACGAGCCAGAATAGTAGCAGGCCTTGCCAGGAAAAAGGCCAGAATCGTACCAGGCCAGAATAGTAACATGCCGAATTTGCACCAGGCCGGAACAGTAACAGGTCACGAACTCACCAGGTTAAACTAGTAACGGGCCAGAACATGGGTCGAACATTTACGGTCCTGAACAGTAGGGCCCAAAGTATATTGGCCCGGCTCAAACAAAGGCGTGGATATATAGTAATGGGCGGAACGACGTGCCAAAGCAGGTGGCTAAACGAGCCAATTTCACGAAGGCAGATTTAAAGCGAATAAAGTCCGGATATTTTATGGGCCGCACAAACTGACCAATTTCAAACAGTGCTTGTGGAAACAGTAACGGGATAGAAAGTTTACGGGCCAAACATGGCTACACCAATGGGCCATTTGTAACAGTGCATATAGAAATAGTAATGGGCCACGATTCGGTTGGGCTTCTTTAATGGGCAGGCCCACTTAATAATTAGCAGGCCTTGGCTGGTCCTGTCTTCTACCAAAGTTTCATTGACATTTAACGGTATTAACGGCACTCGCCACGAGGCAGTTTGCATGATGTCAGAAGTCAACACGGCAGGCGAACACATCTACGACGAAACGACCTTTCATCGCTGAAGGGTGCGATCCGCCAAGGTAAAAAAAAACGTGGTAGATTCATTTGTGACAGGGATTTTTACCACAAAGGGCATCTATCGTAGAAGACTCTTCAGCCACGAAAAACGAGCCTTCAACCACAAAAATCGTTCGTTGTAAAAGGACATTTTTTTAGTGCTTGTCAAATCCCATGGTTAACGTTTTCATGGCATGTAGCGCACATGACATGCATGATAGGGCGTGTCATGCGTAAATATTTTAATTTATTTTTTCTTTGTTTCATGCGGTCGTTTTCAAGAGGGGTTCAAAATTTCCAAGATGCAAAATCTTAACAAGAAGTCAAACCAGTCGTCAAAACTTCTGGTGGTTTCGGATATATTAATTGACCACCTGATGTGGATACCTCCAAATGCCAAGATAACTCACAAAGCAGCCTACGATTTACTAGCAGTAGTCAAATTTGACCTAATTTCGATAAGTCGGCATGAAGTCATTCAAGTGGGAGGAGTTATCTAGGAAGTTTGAGAACTCATAAACCATGGGAAATCGTAAGTACAACATGTTGGTCCACTATGTATGCCTGAAAACTTGGCTTGTGGTATTCAGATCCATGCTCTTCGAACTTTCTTTACGGGAAAGAACATTAACATCATTACTCGGAAAATTGAGAATGCTCTTTTCTCATAGTTAGAAACCCACACCCATGACATTGTTTAATACAATATATAAGATGTGCACCCAACAACCTCCTAAAAGACATTTAATTCAAGAGCAATCTATCGCGCTTACTGGTAGCTCAAGTTTAACCTTATTTCGTTAAATTGTCAAGATGCAAAGTCTTAGAAAAAAGTTGAATCCATCGTCAAAACTCTCGGTGGTTTGATATATTAATTACGCCCCTGATGGTGGGTACTCCCAAAAACTTTTTCATAAACTTTTGAAGCAACCTACAATTTACTTGTAGTTTCAGATTTGATCTAATTTCGATAAATCGACATAAATTCATTCAAGCGGTCTTAGTTAGCTAGGAAGTTTGAAAAGTCATAAAACATGGGAATCGTAAGTACAACATGTTGGTCCAAAATATATGTATGTAAACTTGGCTTGTGGCATCCAGATCCAATATTCTTCGAACTTTTCTTTACGAAAAAGAACTATGTTTTCATCACCCAAAAAAGTTGAGAATTTAATGTTCTTTCATCATAGTTTGAAACTCACACTGATAAAATTGTTTACTGCAAGAAAATGCACCCATTTACCTCTCAAAATACATTTAATTCAAAAGAAAAATATCGCGCTTACTTGTGCAGCTCAAGTTTGAAATTTTTTTGTTAAATTGTCAAGAATAAAAATATTACAAGAAGTTGGACCTATTGTCTAAAATATCGGTGGTTTTTGATATATTAGTTGTGACTCCCTAGTGGGTACCTTCCAAAAGATTTTCGTAAACTTTCAAAGAAACCCACAGTTTACTTGAAGTTCAAAATTTTCACGTAATATCAGTAAATAGACATAAATTCATTCAAATGAAAAGAGTTATCTAGGCCAAAGGTTGAAAACTCCTAAAACATAGGAATTAATCATAATTACAAACATGTCGGTCCACTATATATGTCGAAATCTTGGCTTGTGGCATCCAGATCCATATTCCTCGGACTTTCTTTTCAGAAATGAACAATATCGATCGTCATCCCTCAGAAAAAATAGAATGTTATTTCCTAATAGTTGGAAACTCACACTAATAGTATTGTTTACTACAATAAGATGCACCCATCTGCCACTATGAAATTACATTTAATTGGAGAGCAATCTATCGCGCCTACTTTTAGCTCAAGTTTAAGACCTAATTTCATTAAGTTGTCAAGATGAATAATCTTAGCAAGAAGTTAAACATGTTGTCAAAACTATCGGTGGTTTCTGATATATCAATTGATCCCTGATGGGTACCTCAAAAGTCTTTTTCATAAAGCTATCAAAGCAGCCTAAAATTTACTCGTTGTTCAAATTTGACCTAATTTTGATAAATCGGCATAAAGTCACTCAAGTGGGCAGAGTTAGCTAGGGAGTTTGAAAACTCATAAAAAATGGAAATCACAATTACTGACAACATGTTGGTCTACTTAATATATCTAGAAGCTTGCTGGATTATGGCATTCAGATCCATATTCTCCGAACTTTTTTTTATTTATGAAAAAGAACAATCTCGTCATCACTCGGGAAATTGAGAATGTTCTTTCGATATAGTACAAAACTCACACCGACAATATTGTTTGCTATAAGAAGACGCACCCATCTACCTCTGAAATTACATTTAATTCAAGAGCAATTAATCTACCGCACTAACTTATAGCTCAAGTTTGACCTAATTTTGTTGAATCGACAAAGAAGTAAGTGAAGTGTGCGAAGTTAGCTAGAAAGCTTGAAAATGGAATTATATAAGAAACTGTGGCCCACTTTGTGTGATAATTGGGAAGGTTGCATTTTCTTCTAACTCTGGTAGGTCCCCCCGGAGCGATGTGCTTCAGTTAACATGGTCGGTGGAAGTACAAGTTACATCAAGGACCTCGTAAAAAATGAAAATCACATCCAAGTCCATGCATTTATCACAAGGTCCCTGAATATAAGCAATGAAGTGTGTTTTGAGGTTTGTGTACAAAAGCGTTCATTGTGCTAAAGACTATCAATAGAATCTTCTAGAAGCAAAGAATGGAAAAGAAGATCCAACGGTTCGTAATTTTTGGATTTAACAGTCTTGATCCAACGTGCCATGTCCGAATTTCAAAAACGGAAAAATCCTTAAACTTTGGGAAACCGTAATAAAGAATTGTCCACTTTGTACGAAAATTTGTTGGGGGCATTATTTGTTCTTTGATTTATTATACTACTACCTCCGACCCATATTAGTTGACTCAAATTTTTCTAAATTTGGATGAATCTAGACACCATTTTGTATATAGGTTCATCCAAATTTTGACAACTCAAAGTCAACTAATATGGGTCGGGGGAGTAGTAAAAATACTTGAAAAACTCGTTTGACGGTATGGCCTACTATACCACGTACTCCGTGTGTACTTTCTTTTGTTTTAGGCCAAATGACCAAGGTCATCGTCTATTTTTTTTGAAAACCGGTTGGTGGCACATTATTTTTCTGACCGGGGTATGTCCCGAGGAAGCGAGATGTTTCAATTAACACGGTCATAGGATGTGTACATATATGTTACACCAAGGACCTCACAAAAGAGAAAATTACATCCAAGTCCAAACATTTAGCACAAAGGACCCTGAAATCAAGCAAGAAAAAGTAGTAGGATGTGTAAGTTGCACATTCTTTTCATGTGCGTGTGGTGCAATATATAGAAGTTTGACATATCTTTTCAAAAAAACACTTAAATCCTAAATATAAACATTATCAGCAAACTTACTTTACAGCCAAATACACCCTTCCTAGTGCCAAAATAGACCCTGTCTCTGAGTAGTATTAGAACTAAATTAACTAGTAATACATCATTACCATCGTGTTGGGATCATTAGCAGAATTTTAAGATCAATTCTTCTTGTCGATGCAAGCGGAGAAAGAGAACACCTTCTGGTAATGTCCACCAGCCGCGGTTATGTACCACGGTGGCATCATGAGGAACGTCGTATCTTCGAGGTCACACTACGGGGTGACGCGTAGCTCGTCGGCTCCATTACCCCATTAATGGTGTCCGTCGAAAAGTTCGACAATGATCGCGCCCATCACGCATAACTTCACCTGTCTGGGGCCACGACGCACCAAGGAACGGAAACGGTTGCGGCCTGGCCAAGCTTGCCGATGATGAGGCTGAACACGCTAGTGTCATCACAGTAGACGATGACCATGGATGGCGGAAAGGACGGTAACGGCATCGTTGCTGTAAACTCCATGGGTTGGCCGTATGATATCCTATGCACTCGTACCTTATGGTAGCCATCGAGGTGCATAAGGAGCTCGATCGGCGAGGCGATGAAAATCAAGCCCACCTCCGTGCAGCCCCACAGGCTGTATGGGCATGCGGTCTTGTGGTCGTCGAGCTCGTGGTAGGCGACCATGGTGAGACAGCGGTCATGGGGGCATGGAACAGTTATCGGCACTAGCTCGTCGAGCTTGTGGTAGACGACCATGGTGAGACAGGCGTCTTGGGGGCATGGAACAGTTATCAGTGCTAGCTCGTCTTTGTCCATCGCCGGCGAGCTCTTGGTGGAATCCGCATATATGTGCGACGTTGGAGTGGTTTCCTGAAAGCTCGGCTCGCCAACGTAGTGCCTATAGTCTAGAATTATTATGCAGCATTGAATATAGGGTCCCTTGATCCACCTAGATCCATCCTAGAGCCGGACTCCTGCATAAAAATGGAGTAGGTATCGCTACTTCAACACCATGCTTCACACTGGTCGGTCAAAATAAGGTTGTAGGTTGTTGATAGGTGAGAGTAAAGTAGTTATCATGTTCTATAGTAACAGATCCTACCCATGTGAAGGTCTTCTCCTAGAGAGATATAGAGAAGCCTGGGTCTGGCGCAAAGTGCACACTGCTGCAGGGAGAGATCGGGGACTACATGCATGTCTTCAACATGATCTGCATTTTATTCTATCTGCATGTCTCTTGTGGCTCTTTCGTTTCTCTCTCTTTTTAGAGAGAAAGGGCACCTGCCCCGGTTGAAACCAAGTTTACATCATCTTGGTCCACAGGGAAAACGTCAGGATCGACACCACGTACACAAACTCAAAGACAGCCCATTCCTTTCTTGTGTTTAAGCTTGTCTAGATACAGGTACTAGGATTAATTTAGAAAAAAACAGGTCTGAATTTTGGAAACTCCACGGAGTAGTAACTGGAGAACTGTAGCAGCAGTAGTTGTATAGTTATACTAATATTCCGGTAATACATGTCTTTTTATACTCGAGTAGTACATCACTCTTTACAGTACTCTGGTAGATATAGGCATTTGCGGTGGGAGGGTGACGGCGGTAGCTATTTACGGCTTTTTATTAGGTAGTATTCGAGTGGTCTCGTGACTTCATGAAGTGAGACTACACAACAATATTCTACTACTCAGATGCAGCTGTCGTCACACGGTTCTTAGGGGCACGCCAGAGACACAGGTGATGAGATGCACGTCCTTGCTGCCAAGGCAATTCATTTCGCTCCTCTCTATTTCTCGTGTATATATGGTTGCGTGCTTGCTTGATTTTGTAGGCGACGTTGCCTTTTTTGACATGCCGCAGTGCCGGCCAGGGATAGCACGTTAGGCGGAGTCGAGTTTTCATATCAATATGATATTAAATAATTTAATTCAATGTCGAGCAAGGAGATGATTTACGTATAAAGTACGATGTACAAAGGTTATTTTTTATCCAGGGACTTTGATATAGTACTACGTATTTCACTTAATCACTATGAATATATGCAGTTTCCCAGGTTTCTTCCTTTTAGTAGGAGTATTAATTACCTGAAATCACGTGAGTACTAATTGACGTTTCTTTCTCTATATTGGCACCCCTCTTTCCTAGAACGCATGCATAAATTAAGGGGAGGAAGTAATACGGAGTACAAGAGGTTTTATTGCGTCGCAGTGGGGGAGATGAAATGACAAACGTAGTACTTGTGCTAGATCCCAACACCGTTTCAACTTGCACTTGATGATCTTCAATCTCCAAACCTTATTACATATAGGTGGTACTAGAGGTTAAATTAATCATAAGACTTCTACTTCTTCTTGGACTTGGATCCTTCCGCTGCGACCTTCCTGTTGGAGTCGTCCTTCCGCTTCACGTGGCATTCCCCAGCTCTCGCCTTCTTCTTCTTCTTCTTCTTCTTCAAGCCTCCCGCCTCCTTCTCCTTCCTCTTCTTATTGCCAGTGAAGAAGGGATCGAGTGCACTCTTCTTGTAGACGATTTCCGACCCCTCATCCTCCTACTTCCTCTTCTTCTTGACGAAGAAGGGTGGATCACATGAACTCTTCTTGAAGACGACGGGTCCGTCATAGATGAAAGATAAACCATTGTCCTCCTCCTCTGCCTCCTCCTCCTCTATGCTCTCTGTGGCGGCGTCCCCTCCATCAGATGATGGTAAGCAGGGTCCTTGTCAGAAAAATTACCTTCCGAAGTGTCGGAATAGTATGGCCCGTCAACGGACTCCCTGATATCACTATGGTAGGGACTGTTATCCCTGTTGGACAATGCCTTGGACTCGTCAATGGAGGTGCACTGATCGGAGCAGCTGCGCGGCATTTTTGTGTGTGTGTGGTGGCTTGGTCAGCCTAGAGGGAGGGGAGGCAGGGGAGAGACAGAGAAAGTTCTTCGGTGTGTGCGTCATGCCTCGATGGAGAGAGTTGGTCGTTGTTGATGGCCGCTTAAAAGGGCTTTCTCGGGACATCCAAACGTCCAATATGAGCCATGGATGATCAATGCCTAATGGGCCTTAATTTCTGAACATGGGCCCGTGACTGCCTTTGATTCCAGGAAGTACAGCCTAGATTTAGTCGAGCAGGAAAATCTCCCGCTATCCCAGAAATATTTCGCACCTTGGAGTTTCAAACATACTGGAATTCCCTTTCCACCGCTAGTTAAGGCGGTTCGTTAGGGCTTCAATCGTAATTTCCAGGTTCACCACCTCTACCCCCCCTCCCACACACACACACAATCCTCACCCGTAGCTAGGCAAGCTCTATGGAAAACCCTATATCTAACCTTCACCACCTTACCCTAAATCTTCTTCTTCACTGTCGCCCAAGCTCGAGCAACCACATCACCTTCCACAAGCACCGCCAGAATCGATTCTTTCTTTGTCGTCAAAGCTTGAGCAATATGCACAGGATGCCTAGACGCCGTCCCGACCCAGGTAACTAGATCTCCTTCAATTTTCGTATGATAAATATGGAGAAGTTAACTATATTTTGTATTGAAGCTACTTTCGTAGTAACTTACAAGTTCTATACCTGTTATCCTTATCTTCCCAAATAAACTCTTTGTAGTCATGTTTAACTGTAATGAGTTGAACTACGATAGGTTACGAGTTGACTGCAGGTAACGAGTTGACTGCATACAAACTCTTTGTACCCAGGTAATGATTTGACTGCAATGCCCTTGGCAGAGATGACGTGACCAAGATAGGTTACTTGAGGCAGCCAAAACTCACACTTGGAGAACTTTGCATACAAGCGGTTCTCACGAAGCTTGTTTAGGACACACCGAAGGTGTTCTTCATGTTCTTCCTTTGACTTAGAATAGACTAAGATGTCATCCAGATAGACCACAACGAACTTATCAAGATACTCCATGAAAACCGAGATCATAAGCCTCGAGAAGGTAGCAGGTGCGTTGGTGAGACCGAAAGACATGACCGTGTACTCATACAGGCCATAGCGGGTGGTGAAAGCTGTTTTAGGAACATCTTCCTTGTGAATCTTGATTTGGTGATAACCACTTCTCAAGTCAAGCTTAGAGAATACCACAGCTCCAGATAGCTGATCGAAGAGATCATTAATCCGCGGAAGGGGATATTTATTCTTGATGGTTTTAGCATTGAGAGCCCGATAGTCAACACAAAGTCTACCAGTCATGTCTCGCTTCTTCACAAAGATTGTTGGGCTACCCCAAGAAGAAGTACTGTGTTGAATGAAACCCAACTTCTCTTGTTCATCAAGTTGACGTTTGAGTTCAGCCAACTCAGCAGGACCCATTTTATAAGGCCGCTTGGAGATAGGAGCCGTTCCAGGTTCAAGCTCAATTACAAACTCAACCTCACGGTCCGGAGGCATACCCGGCAACTCTTCAGGAAAGACATCTGGGAACTCGCAGACCACCGGAACACTCTGAATAGCTTCCATAGCATCATCATTCAGAGCTGCCAAAGAGAAAAGCTGGATAGCAGGAGTCAGACTTGGAGAATAGACTATATGGCCTTCAGGAATCTTCAGAGAAACCGAGCGTTCAGCACAATCAATCACAGCTGCATTTGCTGTCAACCAATCCATGCCCAAGATGACATCAATGTCAGAATTGCCCAGAAGAATTAAGGACACCGATAATGAAGAGCCACCAATCTCAATTTGATTGCCATGGCTGATATGAGCAGCCTTCATGTTTGAACCAGGAGATTGTACCACCAGACGACGTGATAAAGGAACCCTAGCCAGGTCATGCTCTTGTGCAAACTTATGCGAAACAAAAGAATGCGAAGCACCAGAATCAAACAAAACTCGTGCAGGGACTGAGTTAACGGGAAGCATACCCATCACAACTCGTGTGTATGCTCAGCTTGAGCGGCGTTGACACAGTTGGCACGAGCAACAGTAGACCCGGGCTTGGTGTTGATGTTGAGAGCCCGAGGTGGTGGTGCACGAACCAAAGGAGAGCTTGCCGCAGATCTTGGAGGTGGTGGAGGAAGAGCTTTGTTTTTCAACGGACAGTTCCAGTTTTGATGCCCAGAGTCTCCACACGTGAAACAAGCACCAGGTGGACGTGGAGCAACGTAGCCAGGGACTCCGCCAGGCGCTCCAGGGTAGTGGTGGTTGTAGCCCCTGGGAGCAGCAGTGAGGAAGTTTGGTGGCCTTGCCGCGAAGCTTGAAGGTCTTGGTGGAGCCGGGAGCGACGGTGGGGTGTTAGGAACCCAGACACGACGCTTAGAAGGAGTTGACATAGCTGAAGAGCTTGCTGCCTCGCGGTTGTGTTTCTTTGACTCCTCAAACACTTGCCTACTTGCTTCTTCCTGCAGAGATGTATGCTGAAGTTCCAGAAAAGACGCCGGCCTTGCATGTGTGATTGCATATTTAATCGATGCATTGAGCCCTTGCCGGAACCTCTTTTGCTTCTTCTTGTCATCAGAGATCTCATCGCCACCATAACGAGAAAGGTTCATGAAGTTCCTTATGTAGGTATTGACATTGTCATTTCCCTGCTTGAGGTTGAGAAACACTTCCTTCATCCTCTCCATGACAATTTCTGACAGATACTGCTCTTTGAACGCCTCCGAACTGTTCCCAAGTAGGTGAAAACCAATGCAGTTTGCCTTGTGTAATTCTCCCACCGTAGAGCTGCATCTCCCTTCGAAGGTGAGTAGCACATTTTACCCATTCTTGCTCAGAACATCAGCGGTCTCCGAGCCTTGACATCTCACGCAACCAATCATCAGCATCAAGTGGTTGATCAGAAACATCAAATTGGCGTGGGTTGAACTTCAGAAAGCTTTTGATGTCTCCTCGCTTGGGAGGTGGAGGTAGCGGAGCAAACTCATTCCTCCGAACACTTTCTTCAAAACGCTGTTGGTTCTGCTGCATTGCTGCCAAGGCATTGGCGATGTTTGACAACGGACCCCGATTCGGTGGTATGTCCTCATCGAGCGGCGTGGTGGTGCCATCCTGTGATTGATATAAAACACAAGTCAGTACTATAATGGAGAATAATAATAATCCAAAATAGTACCAAGATGGAATTAACCAAGATTAAAGGATACAATTTACTAAGATGATATTAAAATATCAACAAAGTTCAAAGCACCTAGAAGATATTAAGCATATCGCACACGACTGAAAAGGAGTGTGGTACACAGATATTTCAAAGAAAAATTTTCCGCAATTTTCGGCATTAAAATACCAGTAGATGTGCAAAATCACTTAACGAATCAAGATTAGTGACTCTACCAATTCAATATACAAAAGCGAATGATAAGAGTAGTGGTATGGTCGCGACTCCATCCCGCACTCAAATCATTACTCCGCACATGAATAAGTAGAACACATATCCTAACCCCTTCTTCTCACGATGAACCTAAAGATTAGTAACTACGGAAACGAACACCCCAAACAAGATAACGTCGAATAACAAAGAGTAAGACAGATCAAGCGGTATACAATCTAATCGATAGATCGCGTCGGTTTGCAAAAGCCTGTCGGTATGGAATGTACCAACAGTTGATAACCAAAAGGCCGATTGTGATAACAACTTGGATGCAACAGATAGACAAGGAATTACACACACACACACAACCTATGGTACTACGGAAACCCAGAACACGTGAATCCTAGTTTGAACTTTTAAGAAGAGGATTGAAAATATTACACTTCCTTACCAGAAAAGGGTGGGTGGGTGGGTAAGAAGAAAAGTGGAAGTCCTACTCTCGCTTTTGTTTTCCTAGTATACATAACTACCAAAATATTTGCTAGATCGACAACGACCATTTGGCTGAAACCACGAAGGCGGCTGGCTCGATACCAATTGTAACTACCTCGGTGAATTACGCCCTAGTTACAAGCCCGGATGAGCGGAAATGGTTGAAATAATGCAATGGGGCCCAAATGCCACTTACAGGTAGACCTTTCGGCCGTCCCAACCATTTCCAAACATCGGGACAAGAACGGGCGGCGTAATCGGCAGGCGAAGGGATCAACTACATACACAAATGAGTATGTATGCAAGCCACCATACAACAGTACATCAGAGCCATTCCAACTAAAAGAAATAGAAATATTGCAACGCCATACGGCAAGAACCAAATATCCTAGATAGATATAATAGTTTAGGATATCTCCTCATACATCAAACATCAGAGTATCAGGCGGAAGCGGCAAACAAGATCCGAGTACGGATAAGAAGCAAATCGGCATAAGATGCCCCATAAATAAACACATCCCGCCCACAGATCTCACGGATCCCCTGTGGCATCCCGCAAAACCACTACTAGAAAATCGCGTTGAATTTGTGCATTGCATCGTCATCATCATATGTTGTTTGTCTAAAACTATTTTCGCAAAACCCGTTTTGTTTTCTAAAACGCCCCATCTTTATTCAAATATCAAAACGAATTTCGGAATATTTTACTTAAATGCCTTTTAGTTTGCAAAAGGCTTGTTGGAATTAAATAAAACATTTAATTGTTTTTGGTGGGGGCAGTCGAACGGGCCGACCCGACCCGAACGACCACCCCCAGACTAAATCGGTCCAACCAACCAGTCCCACCCCATTAATCCTACAGCTACCCACTAACCTACCCACACCCAGCCTCCACCTCACCCTGGCCAATCGCCATACGCCACCTCACCTCCTCCCTCTCCCTCACCCACTCACACGCCGCCACGTCACCCCCTCACCCCCACTTCCTCTCTCCCTTCCCTCTCTCTCCCTCTCAGGCACACGCCACCCCCACACCCACGCACGCGTCCCCCACCCAGAACCGCCCTTCCGCCTGGGCCCCACCGGACCCCTGGCCCACCCCCACCAGCCACCATCCCCGCGTGTCCCTCTCCCCAGACCGCCCCACCCCGCTCTGCCTCGCTCCCTCTCTTCTCTCTCCATCTCTTCCACCTCCGGCGGCCATGCACTCCTCCCCAAGCTGCGCCTCCCCCTCTCCGCAACCCCCCAGAGCACCCACCTCACCGCCGCCTCCTCCGCCAACCCCCTCGCTCCTCCACGCTCAGCACCCGGCCAGACCTGCTCCGGCCTCGCCTGCCTCTCGGCCGCCGCTGACCGCCACCATCTCGCCACCTCCTCCGCCGCTTCGCCCGGCCGCTACGCCTCGCCTCCGTCAAGACTCCACTCGCCGCCATCATCGCCTCGCCATGCTCGCCAGACGGCTCTCCGCCCGAGCCGCGTCTGGCCCCGCCAACCCAGCCCTGGCCTCCCAGTCCACTCGCCGGGCGCCCAGCCTCCCGCTGCTCGAGCCCGCCGTCAGCGTTAAGCCCCGCCTCTCTATCAAGCCGCGCCCTCCTCTCGCCCGTCCTCTTCCTCGACGCTCCTCCCCCGACCCCAGATGCTGCTGCCGCCGCCTGTATCCCTCTCCGGCGACCTTCCCCGAGCCCGGCCCTCTGCTGCTGCAGCCCTGCGGGCCCGCAAGCCGCAGGCGCTCGCGCGCCCCTCCTCCGCGACCTCATCTGCTCGCAGCGCAAGGCCGTTTTCGATGGTTGCCGTGTGTGTGTTCTTTGAGACACGCGTATAGTACCTGATTTGAGGATGATACGAGGATGTATGCAATCGGTGGCGGATATTGTTGCGGTGGTGACGACGGTTATTCTACAACGCCCGACAAGATCTTCTCGAAGTGGGAACCACAAGACCTTCACGGAAACCGAACCCGTCGGCACGTCATGATCTACCTCGTGGAGGCCGACCTCGTTGACCCCGAAGACCGATCCTGGCGTCCGAGACCCCGGGACCGACCCCGGTGTTGAGACCGAACCCCCGGACGCCAAGACCGACTCGATGGCGCGGGCCCGACAAGACCCTCGCAACGGCAAGATCGACCCCGGGGGACCCGACAAGATCTACCACATGAAGACCGTACCGAACCGGTGGCCTCGACGAACCTCCGGCAAGAACTTCGACATGGCCAAGATCTACCGCAACCGAGTCCGGCATCGACAAGTGAAGTCAGAACCACCAAGCCCTTCCTCCGGAACGCCAAGAACTACCCCCGATATCCGAGAACGTTTCACGAACCACGGACCCCGAGACAACCCGAACCCCGGAACCCCAAGATCGGCCGAACCCTAATGTGTGATACCCTTCCCGAAACCCTATTTTATAACATAATATAACTTGTCGCATAATAACTGTCTTGCATGCATACATTCATGTGGTTTGGGGGCCTTATGCCGATTCACCTCATAATTAAATATGGGGCCCATATGCGGGCAAGGCTAGTCTCATATTGGCCTCATTTAAATTGGTGTAGCGAACCCGGTACTATCTTCTGCCATGTTATGACAACATTTAATTTGCGGGGTAGTTAAATAACTTGAACCATCTAATTAATTGTCGGAACCCCGGTTCCACTTAATATGACCTAATCGCATTGCATCTTGCCATGTCATACATCATACATGCATCATGCCGATCTTCTGCCGTTGTATTAAATATTGCATCCGGTGTTTATTCTAGTGATTTGCTTCTTCGCGGATAAGGCCGTTGAGTTGATGTGAGCTTCGCCCCGATCTTCGGTTGAACCTTCGACAATGTTTTTCAGGCGAGCATCTCCCCCTTTCTACCTATCTTACTTTTATAGTATTTACTTCCCTCCTGTTGATCTATTGCTATCTGTGTTGCGTTGCTCTAGTTTTCGTACCCATGATATCCCGTGCAGCCTTATATTGCCTCGGACACATACTATTACATGTTGTTTGGTATATAGTTGGACTTGCGCGCCGTAGTCGCTTGCTCAAGTGCTGTTGCGTGTTGTCAAGTGCCACAGTTGTTGGTGTATTGCCGCATGTTGGATGTTGGAGACGATCATAGCTTTATTTACCGTTCACTTTAATTCCTGTTTAACAACTAAAATTGAAGTAAGCAGAGGCATCGGTGGGTGATAGATAATATTTGGTTTCCGAACGCCCACTTGTGTCCCGTAGGACCCCGAGTACTTGATACCTGTTCCTTGATTTATCGCGCTATCCACATCCGGGAGGTATATGGGACCCCCTGAGCGAGCTTGATTCATCTTATTTCTTGGGGCCACAAACTAGTTTGAGGTTTTATTTACTATCCTGTACTTATGCCATGCTACTTATGTATTTAAATTGTGCGAGGAGCACCGCATCGCTTAGGTAAGCGGAATGTTTTCGCGGTATCGACAAGCCCAGCCACACTTTCGCGTTCCCGGTCGTTTACGACCATTGACGCAAACCTTGAGTCCGTCTCGAGCTTGCTTACTCCGCTATGGTCTACTCAATGGGGTGGCCCCTGAAATAATTCTGAATCTGTGATTGTTCAGTGAAAGCCTCGTTGGGTTTTGATTTGGTTTTTCCGAGGTTGATCGGCGTGTGTTGCTATTGGTGCACCCGCGGGTAAAACTTTCAAAGCCGTGTCATGGTTATGGACGACTTGGAGCACAGTATCTCGACCATAGACAAGCATAACTAAAGTTTATTGCTCTAAATTTGACTTTATAATGACTAGTAATCAACTTCACTATAATGGAATGGCTAAATAATACTGCCTACAATTGCTTGTTTGAAGTGTCGCTTGCGACCATTGTACCTGACTAGTAAGTATGGCAACTACAACGGAATTGGCTGATTAAAAGTAACAATAACTGCTGGGTTTTGGGTTTACATCATGCTATCTGTATCTGATTAGTAATTGCTGCAACTACAACAGAATGAATAACTAAAAGGGCCCACTGCTTCTTTTATCAGGACAATTATCTATACCTGACTAGTAATTGCTGCAACGATAACTGAACAAATAAAACTGCCAACTGTGTGAGTTCCTCGGTTGACTTCCTCGTTTGGTCCCGAGGGGGGAAACGCCAGGATGGGTTGTTTGGTGTTAGCTTCAGGTTGGATCCGAATAGGTCGTTCTTACCCCTCTCTGATTGCCGCCAGTTGTATCGAGTCTCTATAGGTTGTTTCAGTGCATGCTGCCGCTGGCGCTTCAGTCCACCATACCTATGTAGGCGAGGACCGCCGAATTCTAGCCTCGCCGTGTCTTGGCCTCGATCGACGCCTCTTTTCCTTTGCCCTTGCCGACACCCCTTTTGTTTAAGCAGGTTTTGAGATCGGCCGTTAGCGTGGTTACCCTTCCGGCTTCGGCAGGGTTATGGACGCCATTGGTTATTCTTCAGGGCTCTTAGCCCCATTTGCATCTTGTCCGTAGCTGGACGCCCTATCATTTTCAAGGTGATTTGGATCTTTGTATATTATATCTGTATTCTTGACTCATGGAGTCGTGTTGTATATATATCTGTTCTGTGGGTCCCATCGAGGACTGGTGTGTAATGTTATTACTTCGTTTTCCACCCGCACGCAAGTGCCTGGTGGGCACCTTTGAATCGTTTCTATGCGGGTTTGGCGGGTTTCGCTAAAACTTGCATAGGTCCGATTCTGAGGGTGTTACATCCCCGTTCCCGGAATCTCTACACCGAATGATCGTTGCCCACATCGTCCGTCTCCTCCACCCAGTATCCATCTCGTGAGTGTACATGTTCATCTGAATCAAATAATTTATCGTGTGAGACCCTAGGGGTACTCAACAAGTCTTTATAGGCCTAAAGGGAACACAACCTGGGGTGACGCAATTGCAGCAAAAGATAAACCCTAACAGTTCTATAGATACTCGCTAACCATCTGCCTAACCAAAGATAGACGGATGTCCGTGAATTAATGACAACAGTTATAACAGTAATATCAACAGATCCATCCTCCTCCTCGCTTACCAACGAGGAAGCGGACGAACACCCCCCATCCGTTGGCAGTTTTATTAACCATTCCATGAGTGTTGCACTATTTACTAGTCGGATTTAGTCAAATTAAAGCGGTACTTTAGTTATGCTTGTCTATGATCGGAAACTGTGCTCCAAGTCGTCCATAACGCGGACATGGCTTTGAGAAAGTTTTACCTGAGGGTGCACAAATAGCAACACACTCGATCAACCTCGGAAAACCAAATCAAAACCCAACGAGGCCTTCACGACAAAGCAATCACAGGATTCAGAAATATTTCGAGGCCACCCATTGAGTACACCAAGCGAATTTAGCCGAGACGGACTCAAGGTTTGGCCCATTGGTCAGAAACGATGGGAACCCAAAATGTGACTGGGCTTGTCGATACCTGGAAAACACTCAATGACCTAAAGTACAGTGCGTTACCTGCACAATTTTAAATAAAGCGATAAAGCATGGCATAAGTACAGGATAGTAAATAAAACCTCAAACTAGTTTGTGGCCCCAAGAAATAGGAATGAATCAAGCTCGGCTCGGGGTCCCATAAGCCTCCGGATGTGGATAGCGAATATTCAAGGAACAGGAATCAAGTACTCGGGGTCCTACGGGACACAAGTGAGCATGAAAAACCAAATAACAGATATTGCTCACCGGTGCCACTTTCATTAGTTATCCCATACTACTCAGGTTAAGTTGTTTAGGTACCTCGTTATCCATAAGACACTCACATACCCTACACATGCTGTTCTACGACTCGCATGGCTCAAACAACTCCTGTAGTAATGGCTCATGGGATGGAGGAACAAGCTTCAGTGGGGTTTAAAAGTAAAGGCTATGCAATACTTGGGATTCAATTTAATGCAATCGCGACTCAATGATGCAAGAATAAGATAGAGGCAATAGGTACTATATGTATGCAAGCATGTGGTAGTGCTTGCCTGGCATCTCAGTTGAAGCGAGAGAAGGATCTGGGTAGTGCTCCTGGGTTTCTTGATATATCCCCTGCTCAGCGTCTATTCGAAGAAGAACCAAACAAACAAGGGCCAACATAAATAAAGTGCACAAGCATCAGAATAAAATGCGACAAGCAAACAATCATGCCATGATGAATGATGCACGATTTGCATGGCAATAAAGTAGCATGTCATGGGTGAGGTGTAGATTACAAGAAATAAACATTTTATTGAGTTTTGGTCACATTTTTATACTCCAATAAGTTGCTGTAATATTTATATTTATATGATGCATGCTGCAAAACAGAACATGGAATGCATAAACAGAGAGGTCTCGTCGAGCTAATCATTTTAGACATATTATTTGTCAAATTTGGAGTTATAAAACAAAAGTTATTAATTCATTAAGGGGGAAGGGCATTTTCTTGTAATTTTAGCCAACTTGAAATTTAAAGTGTTCAAAATATATTTTGGAGGCCATATTTGAAATACTCATATTTTTCTGATTTGAAAACATATATTAATTGTATTATTTGGAATTATGAATTTAAATTTATTTTAAAGTCAAAATTAGTCAAATGGAGTCAAAGTCAAAGGTTTGACTAGTTTGAATTAGTTCTGAAAATATTTGACTAAAGATTTGAATTGATATTCAAAAACAAAACATTTTTCATATAAGGTTTGAATTCAAATTCCAAACCATTTGAGAGTTATGAATTAGTTTGAATTTAAACAGATTTGAAATTTGAATTTGAATTGATTTAGAAAAGTTTGAATTTGAATCAGATAACAGCAAATACTTTTATACTCAGCTAAACCTAGCCATGGACACTGACAAGCGGGCCACATGCTGACTGGGACACACGCGCGCAGAAACGGGTTTTGGCACCGCGGACTCACCTAGTCACAGTGAATGACAAAGCGCGGGGCGAGGGCCATGCAGCGTCATGCGGCCACCGTGGGCGACACGTGGGCGATCTAGGGCAGTGCGGGATGAGGTGTTCAGATCTGCGGGGTGCTTTCTGCAAGATGGAACGGGAGGCTGACTGGTGGGGCTTCACGGGCGGCGGGTTGAGGCGGGTAAAAGGCCAGGGTGTTTTCCAGAAAAGCGTCTGCGCAGGTCTGATGAACTGAAACCTGTGTCTGGGAAGAACAACATCTGGAGCCAAGTTTGGAGATCGATGGTGACGAATCTAGAGAGAATCTGGCTAAACCCTAGAAACATAAAACACAGATACGACTAAGGGCTACAACTTTCGTTCAGGTAGCGTCTACTGGGGTGGCCTGCAGCGCGCGGGCTTCGACGAGGAACGAGGCGGGCAGAGGCTGGTGTGCTGCTCATGGCAGCGAACGTGCGTCTTGTGAGGTGTTCACGGACGGTGGCGGCGCTTCGGTGCATGAGAGGAAGGGGCATGTCTGGAGGTCAAGGGCTCACCGTGGGTGGCGCGGGCGTTGGCGCTGAGGTTGCGGGGATCTAGCGGCGGGCTCGCGGACGTTGAGCTCGGTCTGAGGTGGGGCACGGCGGCGCTAGGCTGCTCCGGCATGGTCCTGGTGCTACCCAGCGTCTTGGGCGTCAAGGAAGAGGAAGCGAGGGAGGTCCTGGTGCTCTGATGCAGCTTGGCTCGCTCAGCTCGTCTAGAGGAAGAAGTGGCCGAGGCTAGGGTTTTGGGGCATGGTGGTGATCATGGTGGGAGGGGAAGAAGAAGGGGAATGGAGAGGGTCAGGTTCCGGATCTTGATCCAGGATGCACGGGTGGTTGAGGTGATAAGGGAGAGAGGGGAGAGGCACATGGGGTGGTGGCCACCTTTATGCAAAAGAGAGGAGGAGGTGGCTCGGGTTAGAGCTAGGGTTTGGAGAGAGGGGGACCAGGGGGAGGCACATGGGATGGGGTGGTTCCAGGGTGGTCAGGTGGGGCTGCTTGGAGAGGGAGGGTAAGCCAAGAGAGAGGGAGAGGTGAACTAGGGTTAGCTAGAGGGGGGTATGGCTCGGGTTAGGGTTAGATGGGGGTGTGGTTTAGAGAGAAAGGTAAAGAGGGAGGGTGAGATGAGAGAGGGATGAGGGGTGAGGCTTATTGTTTTGTCAAGCTCAAGCAAGATCAAGCAAAGAGCAAGCAAGAACTAGACAAGGAAAAGAGAGGGTGAGTTAAAAGGTGGTGAGGTGTTGACATGATCCAAACACAAGTCCAAGATGAGGGGGTAGAGAGAGAGATGGTGGTGAGGGATGGAGATGATCCCAAAAAGAGAACATCCATAAAAACCAAGAGAGAAACAATTGGCTAAAGGTGGAGGTACCCTTGCATGGCCCATGCAAATTAATAAATGCCATGAATCATCCTTGTGAAAACAAAATAATAAACATGGCATTATTCTCATGCATCCCCAAATGTGGAGTAAAGGCCAAGCAAAAGAATTTGTAGATTTGGATCCATCCTATCTCCCATGAGCTAGGTTAAATACCAAAGAGAATAAAATACAAGCTCATGGATAATGGAATGGTGGAATTATAAAGTGGTGAAAAGAAAGGGTGGTGGAGTCAATAAAAGATATGCCCCCAACTCAACTTGGGCATTTAAACAATATATCAAGAACCAAATACAATATCAAGAGGCAAATACAATTAACAATGCATATGAGAGAAAAACCAAAACAAAAAGGGTTTTATATGATGCTCAAATGCAAGGTGGCATGATGACATGAGCATGAAATCATGATGATACAACAATTATATGTATGAAGTAGCCATTATATTACTAGACCAAGTAGCATTACAGTTGTTAGACAAATGGGATGCTACAATGTCCTCGCACATGAGACCTGTTCCACACTTGACATGCAACTAGTTTTGCATAAGTGGCTAGCGGGTGTCTGTCTCTCCTACTATAGTAAATATCTAATTTGCAATGAGTTGTCAACAATTTGGTTATCCTCGTTGTGGTTCATGTTCGTAGGTAAGAACGGTTCTATCTTCAAAATCCCTAAGCCACGTAAAACTTGCAATAGATAAATTAGAGGCGTCTAGTTTAGATTGTTCTTTGGGCTAGTGTTATGATATGGTGATGTTGTAAGTAGAAGTATGAGATGATACTCTTGAAACACACATAACGTGTAGGTTCCATAGACCTTGGCCTTACACATAGAGGTATGATAGAGATCATACCATGGTGCACATGATGGAGATCATATGCGGGAACCATATCATTTCACTTATTAACATGTGATGTTTGATTACATCTTATATTTCTTGTTTGGCGTTTTATTAGCATAATAAGATGATCCCTCATTTAAATATCAAGATAAGAATGTGTTCTTCCTTAAGTATACACCGACAATGTTTCGTCGCTTCAAGACATCACGTGATGATCGGGTGTACTTGAATCCACGATCATATCTCGGGTGTAAGACAGTTACACACGCTAATACTAAGGTTCTAACTTGGAGAGCCTAGCATGTACAGACATGGCCTCGGAACACGGACCGAAAGGTTAAGCATGAGTCATATGTTTTGATATGATGACCATTTGATGCTCGCCTTTGAAGCTACACCGACTCACGTGATGATCGGACTTGGTGTAGTGGATTTGGTTCATGTAATCACAAAAAAGGCACAAGGGATGTCGTTTTTGAGTGGGAGTTAATTTCTAATTTGGATTAGTAGAACTCAATTTATCATAAATTAAATCAAAGTGAATTTGCATAATTTGTTGTAGTCATTGGCATTCGTTCACCACCTTATGCATAGTTGTAATTGAGATAATAGAACTATAGAATTCTGGATATATATACTTTACGAACTGGTATCGTATTGTGTTGAGTGTCAATCTAAAGTTTAAAGTCCTATTGCAAAATTTCATCAAACTCTTTACTCCATGAAATTTAATAGTTAGTATTAAATTGAGAGTAACAATTCCAGTGTTAGTATCTTAAGTATCATGTTTGCCTCCATGATTCTTGATTGTTTTAATATCAAGTTTATCTAGGAGCTGAAAGAATTGTTTCAGAAACCATCATGTGTGGCAGATATAACGATATCTGAAACAATGTTTTGGTTGCAATATGTTCTCATATTGGATGACAATTTACGAAGGTTGGAGATGCTAGACATCCTAATCATCCAAAAGGGTTTTGGAAAGTAATGTTATACTCACGATTCACCTTTATAAGCTACAGTAGCTTGATCATGAAAGTCATCATGATAAGGGTGAATAGAAGATGTATGTAAAGTGTTTACTACACTAAAAGATTACTATAGAATGGATTTTGAAAGAATGTCGATCATTTTGATGATGGTGATCTACTTCAAAGTGCAAGTTCAAAGGTATTATTATTTGAATATACACGCTTTGGACTATGTGTCATGTATATGGCGCCACTTTTGATGTTGATACATTCTTTTAAAAAGGAAAAGGAAATGCTGTAAGAGAATCTATAAAATATATTTGGCAGAAAAGAAAATATTGGAAATATCCAATTTAGGTATATGGATGATATACATGTTATGGTTGTATTCTTTGCTTGTTAAACAATGTGGTTCTTGGGTATTGGATACCGAATTGGTTGGTATGAAATTTCATACAGAACGACGCAATTCATGAACCACAATGGCCTAAGTAACTAGCAAGAGAATATGTGATGATGTTCATCGAAAACAAACAAACCGTTGTTTGTATTTCTCGTTGACATCAAAGCTTGACTTAAAGATTTGTTTTAATAATTGTTATTTAGTTCAGGTATTATGAGAACAAAGGTTGTTCAAATAATTACCTTATTCCATATAAGATGGATGATTTACAAATCTAGTTGGAGAAATCACATCCATAAAACCTAATGCTAAAATGTCGCAAGACAAATTATTGAAAAATCATTTATGAAGTGACATCACCGTTTACATTATATTGGAAATAAAACATGAAGAATTTCCATATTCATGGATTTTTGGAGTCTTTGATTTGATCAAGTGACGCTTGTGAGACTTTCCTCAAGATAATTAAAAACTTCGTTCAAAGGCCAAAGAAGAACGAACGACTAAAATATTGGAATTTATACATATCGATGTATGCAGTCCATTATGTGTAGTCGTAAGCGATGGGTTTCAAATTCATATAATTTCTTCGGAAATTTGAGTGAATATTCACTTAATGAGAAAGAAGTATGAAATATTTGAAAAATGTTTCAAACACTTTCAAGATGAAGTGAAAATCATTGTAACAAGAAAATAAATGGTTTATGATTTTATCATAAGGGAATTATTTGAGTTACAAGTGTAACAAGAAAATAAATGAATTATGATTTTATCATAAAGGGATTTATTTGAGTTGCAAGTTTAGCAAAACACCTAGATTTACATCTCCTGAAACACCATAGGAGTATGGAGTGTTTGAGATTTGTAATAAAACCTTGTTTGACATGGTTGGATCAAAGGTGTTATTTATAAAACAGCCATTATGTTTTAAAAGATTAAAGCTTTAGAGACTACCGCTTTTACACTGAAAAGAGCTCCATCTTGATCTGTTGAAATGACACCATATGAGTTATGGTTTGGGGTAAAACCCAAGTTGTCCTTTCTTAAATTTTGGTGTGCTAAACATAAGTAAGATGTTTACAACCAAAGTCGGGTGAGCATGTCTTTGTAGGTTATTTCGAATAAAAATTGCTTATTACTCCATAACACCAAGGACAAAAGGGTTTGTCGCTTGAAATGTGAAGTTTCTTGAAAAAGGAATTTTTCGTAAAAGTTTAGTGGGAGGACAATAGAACTTTGATAAGGTTAACGAACCTTAGCTATATGTGCTGAGTTGTGCAGTGCCGGAAAATGTTTCAGAGGCATCCAGAATGCTCATGGCTCATGTGCCTCAAAGGTTATGGTCACAGAGGTCTAAGTTCTTATTGAACCAAGTCGGTCAGATGAACAATCAAATACTAAGATTTGAGAGTAAATCATTATTGTTTGACAATGATGAACCGAATACATGCAAAGAAGCGATGATGGGCCCTGACTCCATCAAATGGCTTGAAGCCATAAAATTCGTGATAGTTCCATACACGAGAAATCAAGTTTTGAACTTGGAAGACCCTCCGAAAAGGTGTAAAAACCTATCGGTCGTATTTGGATCTATAAAGAAACAGACATGGATGTTTCACATCTATGAAATAGTCGACATGTCGTAAATTATTTTATGACAATGTTCAAAGGAGTTGACTATGACAATATTGGATCTTTCATAGCGATATTTAGTCTGGATGGATTAAAGTAGCAACCACTACATATAATTTGGTATATGGTAGATGAATAAACAAAACAAAGTTCTTCTAATAGAATGGTTACCTAGGACGTGTTACATGACACGGTCCAAAGGGTTTTGTTAATTCAAAGGATGCTAAAAGGGCATGCAAAATTGAATGGTTGAAGTAAGCATCGCGGAGTTGGAATCTTCACCGTGATGAAAAGGAGTTTTCATCAGGAGACGATGGAGATGCTTGCATTTGCAAGAAATTAAGTGGGAGCACTGAGACATATTTCTAATACATTATGTGGAGGACATCTTATTGATTAGAAATGATGTATTTTTTATTGACGAAGGTTAAGAATTTCATTTCGATGAAAGACTTAGGCAAAACCCGAATATTTAGCATGAATGTCTATAGTGGATAGACTATGACGCTAATATGGTTGTGCGAAACGTACATATATGAGATATTGAAGGAGTTCAATATAGAAACGACAAGAAACGGTTCTTGGCGCATGGAAAGGAATTGAATCAAGATTCAAGTGTATCGACAATTAATAAGTGAAACAAGATTCAAGTGTTTTGATACTTGATGAGTGTAATCACAAGAATGTCTTTGATCAGTCATACCATGATATGTACACATCCAGATATGTCCTATGCTCTAAGTGTTATGAGCATATACCAGAATGAATCATAAAATGATCATTGGACGATAGTGAGGATATTCTTATGATCTTTTGGAAGAACTAAGAATATATTTGTGTAGAGGTGACAAACAATTACAAATAGTTCATTGTAAAGTGTTACATTGATACTAGTTTTGTCACAAGATACAAATTAAGTTTATCTCAATTTAAACTATGGGTGGCACAATGTAATGGAAAGGAGATTTCATGATGGATTTGGATGAAATCCATAGTTAAGACATTGTGACGAATACTACAACAAAAGGCTAAGTATATGACTGCTATAGTAGCAGCAAAGGAGGAAATTTGTGTCAAGTAGTTTGTTATCAAACTAAGGTGTGGTTCGCAATGGGCTAAGACTAAAGATATATTGTACGACAATAGTATCGACATGATTTAACCCCAAGGAACTAAAGGTCTCACCAAAAGACAAAATTTATGGAGAATGAGTGATGGAGACGCAAACACATGGAAATACACACGGACCTGAGGCGTCGGATCCGTAGATTATGTTAACCACTTGCAATTGCGTATATGGAACACCAGAAAGCCATAGGTGTTCAATACGCAAAGTTTTCAAACTAGATTATTGTCTCTAGTGCAAGTGGGAGACTGAAGGGAATATGCCCGAAAGGCAATAATAAAGTGGTTATTATCGTATTCCTTGTTTATGATAAATGTTTATTTTACATGCTATAATTGTATTAATACGGAAACGTTAATACATGTGTGTTTAATAAACAAAAAGAAGTTCCTAGTTATGCCTCTCTTATAAACTAGCTTGTTGATTAACAAGATGATCAAGGTTTCCTGATCATGGACATTGGATGTTGTTAATAACGAGGTCACAACATTAGTGTAATGATGTGATGAACATTCATCCGAAGTATAGCATTACGATCAAAGTCATTGAGTTTATATTGCTATAACAACTTACGAAGTGATCCTAATCCTTAGACCATGAGATCATGTCAATCACTAACACCGGAAGGGTTTCTTGATAACATCAAACGTCACACCGTAACAGGGTGATTATAAAGATGGGTTCGGAACTACTAAAGTGTTATGTTGAGGCCCATGGATCGAGAGTGGAATTTGTTCATCCCGATGACGGATAGATATGCTCTAGGCCCTCTCGGTGATATCACATTGATTAGCTTGCAAGCAAGTGATTTGATCACTAGAATGTTATATCACGGGAACGAGAAAAGAGTGCATGTCAGTAACAAGATCAAACTAGGTATGGAGATACCGATGATCGAATCTTGGACATGTAATATATCGCGAAACAAAGGGATTAAGATACTAGCATAAAAGGTTCCGACGATCACAAGAAAGTCATCGTTGAATGTGTGGGAGTTAGTATGGGTCTCCAGATCCCTCTTTTGATTATTGATCTGAGAGGGGTCTCGATCATGTCCGCATTATTCGCGAACCATAGGGTGACACACTTAAGAGACACCGACATCCATTTGGAGCAAAAGTTTCATGCCGGAAAGAATAACAAGCGCAGGAATTTATTTCACTAGATACCGAAACGGGTTTTCGGGTGAAATTGCAGAAAGTGTTTCTGCATGTGAAATGAAATACTAGCAAGGGGTTATATGTGAATGTTTGTCATTAAAGTAATTGACAAAATTCTGAATAAATAAAATGAGTTTTATTTAATGAGAGTTTGCATTAAATTTGGTGGAAATTTAATGGGAATTTGAGTGGGATTTTGAGTGGAGAAAATTGAAGGGGCATTTTGTGAGTGGAGTGTCCACCCACATGAATGAGGGAGAGGTGGGGGCACCCTCCATGGCCGGCGGCCATGAACCCTTGGGATGCCCCCCCTACCCTATATAAGGAGCCACTCTCCTCACTTCTCACTCACACCTTCTCGTGAAGGATCTCTCTCCTCCTCTAGTATTTATCCCCCATGGTCTCTGACTAGAGAGATACATGTTCCCGGTGGCTTTTCGGCAAGAAAGAGTTGTGCTTCCGCTGCATCGCTGGAGCGAGGAGGCGGAGGTTGCTCGGTGCCTCGAATTTGTGTGCGAGCACGGATGCGCTGCTGTTTTGCGGCGCTAGGACTTCCTCTCGATCTTGAGATCGGCAAGAGATCGTCTACATCAACCACGAGTTTGGACTCGTTAAGCTTTGTCGGTCTTCAAGGGTTTGTTCTCTACGGATGTACATCCGCCCGTTGTTTGTATCTAGTAGATAGATCTTGGTACATAGTTGTTCCCATCGTAGGAAATTTTTTGTTTTCTATGCTGCGAACCCTACACTGGCTAGTTTATATTAGCTGAAATTCTAGGAAACACTCTGATTTGATTGCTCAATTCATTTGTAGGAACACTTGTGTAATGATTACTTGTCCTGTTCTACAGGTCCACAAGCAATGCCATTATATTTAATACCTAATGGTTCGTCCTAAGCAGTGACATAGGTATCTTGTACTACATATATAGTTCATTCGTAGTTTGCATTCTTACTCTACAAGTTCTCTTATGATGCCTCTATAACTTCTATGTGGTTCCTAGCTACAACAGTAACTGCATGCCCATTATGTAGCTCACCGCAAATTTTGGGTCACCCAATGTCTCTTGCATTCCAGGATAAACAACTTCTTCCATATATATTTGTTGAAATGACCTAGACACTTTATATTTGCTGAAATTCTAAGAAACACTTTGATTGATTGCTCATGTTATTCTATGCACACTTGTCTAATGCTTGCTTGTCCTCTTCTACAGGTTCACAAGAGACACCATTATATTTCTAATCTGGTGCTGGTTCATCCAAAAGTAACAGTAACGACATGTAACAGCAGCAGGCCGAATAAAATAATGACAGGTCGAAATAGTAATAGTTCTAAACAGTAACAAGCCGAAATAGTAACGGGCCGAGAAAGTAAAAGGCCAAACAGTAACGGACCGAGACGGTAACAAACCATAATAATAACTCCCGAAACAGTAAAGGGCCAGAACATTAAATGGCCAAAACAGTAACGAGCCAGAATAGTAGCAGGCCTTGCCAGGAAAAAGGCCAGAATCGTACCAGGCCAGAATAGTAACATGCCGAATTTGCACCAGGCCGGAACAGTAACAGGTCACGAACTCACCAGGTTAAACTAGTAACGGGCCAGAACATGGGTCGAACATTTACGGTCCTGAACAGTAGGGCCCAAAGTATATTGGCCCGGCTCAAACAGTGCGTGGATATATAGTAATGGGCCGGAACAGTTACGTGCCAAAGCAGGCTGGCTAAACGAGCCAATTTCGAACAGTGCAGGATGAAACAGTAACATGCCCGGATATTTTATGGGCCGCACAAACTGACCAATTTCAAACAGTGCTTGTGGAAACAGTAACGGGATAGAAAGTTTACGGGCCAAACATGGCTACACCAATGGGCCATTTGTAACAGTGCATATAGAAATAGTAATGGGCCACGATTCGGTTGGGCTTCTTTAATGGGCAGGCCCACTTAATAATTAGCAGGCCTTGGCTGGTCCTGTCTTCTACCAAAGTTTCATTGACATTTAACGGTATTAACGGCACTCGCCACGAGGCAGTTTGCATGATGTCAGAAGTCAACACGGCAGGCGAACACATCTACGACGAAACGACCTTTCATTTGAAGGGTGCGATCCGCCAAGGTAAAAAAAGCGTGGTATATTCATTTGTGACAGGATTTTTACCACAAAGGGCATCTATCGTGAAGACTCTTCAGCCACGCAGGCCTTCAACCACAAAAATCGTTCGTTGTAAAAGGACATTTTTTGTAGTGCTTGTCAAATCCCATGGTTAACGTTTTCATGGCATGTAGCGCACATGACATGCATGATAGGGCGTGTCATGCGTAAATATTTTAATTTATTTTTTCTTTGTTTCATGCGGTCGTTTTCAAGAGGGGTTCAAAATTGCCAAGATGCAAAATCTTAACAAGAAGTCAAACCAGTCGTCAAAACTTCTGGTGGTTTCGGATATATTAATTGACCACCTGATGTGGATACCTCCAAATGCCAAGATAACTCACAAAGCAGCCTACGATTTACTAGCAGTAGTCAAATTTGACCTAATTTCGATAAGTCGGCATGAAGTCATTCAAGTGGGAGGAGTTATCTAGGAAGTTTGAGAACTCATAAACCATGGGAAATCGTAAGTACAACATGTTGGTCCACTATATATGCCTGAAAACTTGGCTTGTGGTATTCAGATCCATGCTCTTCGAACTTTCTTTACGGGAAAGAACATTAACATCATTACTCGGAAAATTGAGAATGCTCTTTTCTCATAGTTAGAAACCCACACCCATGACATTGTTTAATACAATATATAAGATGTGCACCCAACAACCTCCTAAAAGACATTTAATTCAAGAGCAATCTATCGCGCTTACTGGTAGCTCAAGTTTAACCTTATTTCGTTAAATTGTCAAGATGCAAAGTCTTAGAAAAAAGTTGAATCCATCGTCAAAACTCTCGGTGGTTTGATATATTAATTACGCCCCTGATGGTGGGTACTCCCAAAAACTTTTTCATAAACTTTTGAAGCAACCTACAATTTACTTGTAGTTTCAGATTTGATCTAATTTCGATAAATCGACATAAATTCATTCAAGCGGTCTTAGTTAGCTAGGAAGTTTGAAAAGTCATAAAACATGGGAATCGTAAGTATAACATGTTGGTCCAAAATATATGTATGTAAACTTGGCTTGTGGCATCCAGATCCAATATTCTTCGAACTTTTCTTTACGAAAAAGAACTATGTTTTCATCACCCAAAAAAGTTGAGAATTTAATGTTCTTTCATCATAGTTTGAAACTCACACTGATAAAATTGTTTACTGCAAGAAAATGCACCCATTTACCTCTCAAAATACATTTAATTCAAAAGAAAAATATCGCGCTTACTTGTGCAGCTCAAGTTTGAAATTTTTTTGTTAAATTGTCAAGAATAAAAATATTACAAGAAGTTGGACCTATTGTCTAAAATATCGGTGGTTTTTGATATATTAGTTGTGACTCCCTAGTGGGTACCTTCCAAAAGATTTTCGTAAACTTTCAAAGAAACCCACAGTTTACTTGAAGTTCAAAATTTTCACGTAATATCAGTAAATAGACATAAATTCATTCAAATGAAAAGAGTTATCTAGGCCAAAGGTTGAAAACTCCTAAAACATAGGAATTAATCATAAGTACAAACATGTCGGTCCACTATATATGTCGAAAGCTTGGCTTGTGGCATCCAGATCCATATTCCTCAGACTTTCTTTTCAGAAATGAACAATATCGATCGTCATCCCTCAGAAAAAATAGAATGTTATTTCCTAATAGTTGGAAACTCACACTAATAGTATTGTTTACTACAATAAGATGCACCCATCTGCCACTATGAAATTACATTTAATTGGAGAGCAATCTATCGCGCCTACTTTTAGCTCAAGTTTAAGACCTAATTTCATTAAGTTGTCAAGATGAATAATCTTAGCAAGAAGTTAAACATGTTGTCAAAACTATCGGTGGTTTCTGATATATCAATTGATCCCTGATGGGTACCTCAAAAGTCTTTTTCATAAAGCTATCAAAGCAGCCTAAAATTTACTCGTTGTTCAAATTTGACCTAATTTTGATAAATCGGCATAAAGTCACTCAAGTGGGCAGAGTTAGCTAGGGAGTTTGAAAACTCATAAAAAATGGAAATCACAATTACTGACAACATGTTGGTCTACTTAATATATCTAGAAGCTTGCTGGATTATGGCATTCAGATCCATATTCTCCGAACTTTATTTATTTATGAAAAAGAACAATCTCGTCATCACTCGGAAAATTGAGAATGTTCTTTCCAGATAGTTCAAAACTCACACCGACAATATTGTTTGCTATAAGAAGACGCACCCATCTACCTCTGAAATTACATTTAATTCAAGAGCAATTAATCTACCGCGCTAACTTATAGCTCAAGTTTGACCTAATTTTGTTGAATCGACAAAGAAGTAAGTGAAGTGTGCGAAGTTAGCTAGAAAGCTTGAAAATGGAATTATATAAGAAACTGTGGCCCACTTTGTGTGATAATTGGGAAGGTTGCATTTTCTTCTAACTCTGGTAGGTCCCTCCGGAGCGATGTGCTTCAGTTAACATGGTCGGTGGAAGTACAAGTTACATCAAGGACCTCGTAAAAAATGAAAATCACATCCAAGTCCATGCATTTAGCACAAGGTCCCTGAATATAAGCAATGAAGTGTGTTTTGAGGTTTGTGTACAAAAGCGTTCATTGTGCTAAAGACTATCAATAGAATCTTCTAGAAGCAAAGAATGGAAAAGAAGATCCAACGGTTCGTAATTTTTGGATTTAACAGTCTTGATCCAACGTGCCATGTTCGAATTTCAAAAACGGAAAAATCCTTAAACTTTGGGAAACCGTAATAAAGAATTGTCCACTTTGTACGAAAATTTGTTGGGGGCATTATTTGTTCTTTGATTTATTATACTACTACCTCCGACCCATATTAGTTGACTCAAATTTTTCTAAATTTGGATGAATCTAGACACCATTTTGTATATAGGTTCATCCAAATTTTGACAACTCAAAGTCAACTAATATGGGTCGGGGGAGTAGTAAAAATACTTGAAAAACTCGTTTGACGGTATGGCCTACTATACCACGTACTACGTGTGTACTTTCTTGTGTTTTAGGCCAAATGACCAAGGTCATCGTCTATTTTTTTTGAAAACCGGTTGGTGGCACATTATTTTTCTGACCGGGGTATGTCCCGAGGGAGCGAGATGTTTCAATTAACACGGTCATAGGATGTGTACATATATGTTACACCAAGGACCTCACAAAAGAGAAAATTACATCCAAGTCCAAACATTTAGCACAAAGGACCCTGAAATCAAGCAAGAAAAAGTAGTAGGATGTGTAAGTTGCACATTCTTTTCATGTGCGTGTGGTGCAATATATAGAAGTTTGACATATCTTTTCAAAAAACACTTAAATCCTAAATATAAACATTATCAGCAAACTTACTTTACAGCCAAATACACCCTTCCTAGTGCCAAAATAGACCCTGTCTCTGAGTAGTATTAGAACTAAATTAACTAGTAATACATCATTACCATCGTGTTGGGATCATTAGCAGAATTTTAAGATCAATTCTTCTTGTCGATGCAAGCGGAGAAAGAGAACACCTTCTGGTCCTGTCCACCAGCCGCGGTTATGTACCACGGTGGCATCATGAGGAACGTCGTATCTTCGAGGTCACACTACGGGGTGACGCGTAGCTCGTCGGCTCCATTACCCCATTAACGGTGTCCGTCGAAAAGTTCGACAGCGACTGCGGCCCAGTCGCGCATAACTTCACCCTGTACCGGGGCCACGAGCACGCGGCCGGCCTGACGCACACCAAGGAAACGGTTGCGGCCTGGCCAAGCTTGCCGATGATGAGGCTGAACACGCTAGCGTCATCACAGTAGACGATGACCATGGATGGCGGAAAGGACGGTAACGGCATCGTTGCTATAAACTCCATGGGTTGGCCGTATGATATCCTATGCACTCGTACCTTATGGTAGCCATCGAGGTGCATAAGGAGCTCGATCGGCGAGGCGATGAAAATCAAGCCCACCTCCGTGCAGCCCCACAGGCTGTATGGGCATGCGGTCTTGTGGTCGTCGAGCTCGTGGTAGGCGACCATGGTGAGACGGTCATGGGGGCATGGAACAGTTATCGGCACTAGCTCGTCGAGCTTGTGGTAGACGACCATGGTGAGACAGGCGTCTTGGGGGCATGGAACAGTTATCAGTGCTAGATCGTCTTTGTCCATCGCCGGCGAGCTCTTGGTGGAATCCGCATATATGTGCGACGTTGGAGTGGTTTCCTGAAAGCTCGGCTCGCCGACGTAGTGCCTATAGTCTAGAATTATTATGCAGCATTGAATATAGGGTCCCTTGATCCACCTAGATCCATCCTAGAGCCGGACTCCTGCATAAAAATGGAGTAGGTATCGCTACTTCAACACCATGCTTCACACTGGTCGGTCAAAATAAGGTTGTAGGTTGTTGATAGGTGAGAGTAAAGTAGTTATCATGTTCTATAGTAACAGATCCTACCCATGAGAAGGTCTTCT
This sequence comes from Avena longiglumis, assembly GCA_030063025.1. Lineage (NCBI taxonomy): Eukaryota > Viridiplantae > Streptophyta > Magnoliopsida > Poales > Poaceae > Avena > Avena longiglumis. The sequence continues at coordinate 142,104,454 of CP125978.1, read as the reverse complement.
CCTAGAGAGATATAGAGAAGCCTGGGTCTGGCGCAAAGTGCACACTGCTGCAGGGAGAGATCGGGGACTACATGCATGTCTTCAACATGATATGCATTTTATTCTATCTGCATGTCTCTTGTGGCTCTTTCGTTTCTCTCTCTTTTTAGAGAGAAAGGGCACCTGCCCCGGTTGAAACCAAGTTTACATCATCTTGGTCCACAGGGAAAACGTCAGGATCGACACCCTGGTACACAAAACCTCAGCACAGTTCCATTCCTTTCTTGTGTTTAAGCTTGTCTAGATACAGGTACTAGGATTAATTTAGAAAAAAACAGGTCTGAATTTTGGAAACTCCACGGAGTAGTAACTGGAGAACTGTAGCAGCAGTAGTTGTATAGTTATACTAATATTCCGGTAATACATGTCTTTTTATACTCGAGTAGTACATCACTATTTACAGTACTCTGGTAGATATAGGCATTTGCGGTGGGCGGGTGACGGCGGTAGCTATTTACGGCTTTTTATTAGGTAGTATTCGAGTGGTCTCGTGACTTCATGAAGTGAGACTACACAACAATATTCTACTACTCAGATGCAGCTGTCGTCACACGGTTCTTAGGGACACACCAGAGACACAGGTGATGAGATGCACGTCCTTGCTGCCAAGGCAATTCATTTCGCTCCTCTCTATTTCTCGTGTATATATGGTTGCGTGCTTGCTTGATTTTGTAGGAGACGCTGCCTTTTTTGACATGCCGCAGTGCCGGCCAGGGATAGCACGTTAGGCGGAGTCGAGTTTTCATATCAATATGATATTAAATAATTTAATTCAATGTCGAGCAAGGAGATGATTTACGTATAAAGTACGCTGTACAAAGGTTATTTTTTATCCAGGGACTTTGATATAGTACTACGTATTTCACTTAATCACTATGAATATATGCAGTTTCCCAGGTTTCTTCCTTTTAGTAGGAGTATTAATTACCTGAAATCACGTGAGTACTAATTGACGTTTATTTCTCTATATTGGCACCCCTCTTTCCTAGAACGCATGCATAAATTAAGGGGAGGAAGTAATACGTAGTACAAGAGGTTTTATTGCGTCGCAGTGGGGGAGATGAAATGACAAACGTAGTACTTGTGCTAGATCCCAACACCGTTTCAACTTGCACTTGATGATCTTCAATCTCCAAACCTTATTACATATAGGTGGTACTAGAGGTTAAATTAATCATAAGACTTCTACTTCTTCTTGGACTTGGATCCTTCCGCTGCGACCTTCCTGTTGGAGTCGTCCTTCCGCTTCACGTGACATTCCCCAGCTCTCGCCTTCTTCTTCTTCTTCAAGCCTCCCGCCTCCTTCTCCTTCCTCTTCTTATTGCCAGTGAAGAAGGGATCGAGTGCACTCTTCTTGTAGACGATTTCCGACCCCTCATCCTCCTACTTCCTCTTCTTCTTGACGAAGAAGGGTGGATCACATGAACTCTTCTTGAAGACGACGGGTCCGTCATAGATGAAAGATAAACCATTGTCCTCCTCCTCCGCCTCCTCCTCCTCTATGCTCTCTGTGGCGGCGTCCCCTCCATCAGATGATGGTAAGCAGGGTCCTTGTCAGAAAAATTACCTTCCGAAGTGTCGGAATAGTATGGCCCGTCAACGGACTCCCTGATATCACTATGGTAGGGACTGTTATCCCTGTTGGACAATGCCTTGGACTCGTCAATGGAGGTGCACTGATCGGAGCATCTACGCGGCATTTTTGTGTGTGTGTGGTGGCTTGGTCAGCCTAGAGGGAGGGGATGCAGGGGAGAGACAGAGAAAGTTCTTCGGTGTGTGCGTCATGCCTCGATGGAGAGAGTTGGTCGTTGTTGATGGCCGCTTAAAAGGGCTTTCTCGGGACATCCAAACGTCCAATATGAGCCATGGATGATCAATGCCTAATGGGCCTTAATTTCTGAACATGGGCCCGTGACTGCCTTTGATTCCAGGAAGTACAGCCTAGATTTAGTCGAGCAGGAAAATCTCGCTATCCCGTAAATATTTCGCACCTTGAGTTTCAAACATACTGGAATTCCCTTTCCACCGCTAGTTAAGGCGGTTCGTTAGGGCTTCAATCGTAATTTCCAGGTTCACCACCTCTACCCCCCCTCCCACACACACACACAATCCTCACCCGTAGCTAGGCAAGCTCTATGGAAAACCCTATATCTAACCTTCACCACCTTACCCTAAATCTTCTTCTTCTTCACTGCGTCCGGTCTCGGAGCAACCCCTCACCTTCCACAAGCACCGCCAGAATCGATTCTTCTTCTTGTCGTCCGGTAATGGAGCAATATGCACAGGATGCCTAGACGCCGTCCCGACCCAGGTAACTAGATCTCCTTCAATTTTCGTATGATAAATATGGAGAAGTTAACTATATTTTGTATTGAAGCTACTTTCGTAGTAACTTACAAGTGCTATACCTGTTATCCTTATCTTCCCAAATAAACTCTTTGTAGTCATGTTTAACTGTAACGAGTTGAACTACGATTTTGGTTGTCATGGCGAAATATGAACCAGCGAACGGTGAACACATTTGTTTCCATTATCTCCTTTATTAAAGTGTCCTCCCATAAGTGATTCCATTTTAATTTCTCTCTATTTTCGCATAGTCTATGGTACTAACTGTTATTTACGGTCTGATGATGTTCTCTTATATGTGCAGTACACGTTTATATTCGTTATACTACTTTCAGTAATAGGTCGGATTTATTTGATTCTTTTTACCCCATGATTCCTAACAGTTTGCTGTTGTTACACAATGAACAGGTGCAGTTTACACTAGATTGTAATGAATATAGTAAGTATATATTCCAGTAATCTAGTAAGTATATATTCCTTTCTAGTATATATTCCTTTCTTACCCCATGATTCCTAACAGTTTGCAGTTTACATGTTTAAGAAGCTCTTCCAGTAATCTAGTAAGTATATATTCCTTTCCTATCACTTCATGCTAACATCTATCAAATTGGAACCTTTTTGTGTTTACTATCTGCTGCACCTTTATGCAGAGGCCCAACACTCAAGTATGGATACCACCAGTCCAATTACATGATGCAGCGGACATCGTCAACAAACATATCTGTAACCAGATAAGAATCAGTGAGAATATACATAGAGCTACTGTATACACCCCTCCCCCCGAGACACAGAGTTTTTAAGGGTCCTTTCAGGTCATTGGAACAATGCCAGCTTTGGAACGTAATCTAATATAACAGAAAGAGAAGGATCATAATGAACCATTCACTTTAAATCTCACTCTGGTATCTGCCACCTGTCTGGCTATTTTAATACGAGGCACACGATAGTTCAATTGGTCTTTGGCCAGACAATCAAACAATTTAAATCTGAATGTTTATTTATCAAACTGTTTGATAGACTATTTCACTATTTCTCTGAAATTATCTGGCTAGTCTATTAGAGGCACAATATTGTTCTACTTTTAATTTGACTGAGTTATATAGTATTTGTCGATGATTACAACAATTCCACCTACATAAGATTCATATCCAACTGCACATTGAGTAGGCTAGTTAATATCATCCATAATGGTTAAATGCTTATTTTGTTCTTCTAAATGCTTCTCTATCAGTTTAAGGAGCTCTCAGTCGATAGATTCATTACATTCGTAAATCACGAATTCTACTTTGATCAGTTTGCTTGAGGTTCTTGGGTTGAGTGCTTACATTGCTATATAAGACCAAAATAATATTTTGAGAATGAACAGGTAGTTTTGTTCCTCCGTATGATATTGTAACTTTTTTTATCTTAGTTTCAGCCTTCATCAAGTAGAGCAGTCATCTCACAGAGTAGAAGTGGCAGTTTCACACGATCTCATCCCTCTATGAAGTCGACTGTTCCAGTTATTTCAGAAGATGGAGATGTATAAGGCCCTGCTACTACTAGTTTACTGATTTAAAGTTCTTTGATTTTTCTTTTCCTTGGTAATGATGGTATAGGACATTTATTTTTGTTTTAGGTTGCAAATATAAATATGAAGGAAGAACATAAAACAACTACTTCAAGTGCAGATCTCTTTGCACAGAGCAGTAGTGACAGTGCATATTGCTCACGTAGGTACATGATGTCGACTGTTCCATACATTCCAGCAGAAAGATTTTTTAGAGCTGCACTTCGAGATGCACTTGATGTAGTTGGACAGGAAGCCAACAGAATAGATACAGTAGTCTCCATAGCATGAAATGAGTTATCTGAGTTGAAGAATATGCGAGATTTGATGGAGAAACTACTCAATAATCTCCTCGGCAAGTCCTATGGTAAGCCCGTCGTTACATGTGAGGCGATGCGAGCTTTCTAAAAGGAACATTTTTTAAACCGAGATTCTGTGTGTTTATCAGTTGCGTTGTAGTATGATGATGTTGTTTCAGCTACGGATTTTTTATGGCCTATAATAATTTAATTTTTTTACAGTTATAAGTTTTCCTTCCATTGTTCTAGAATTCTTTTAGTACTATAGATAATCTAGTACTGGGAATATGTATCCAATTTTCTTAGTTTTGTACCAGCCCTTGATGGGTCGCCATTCAATAGTGACGGGCCTTCCGTGCCGCCATGTGATAGCGGGACGTTTAACCTATATGCACTAAACAATAAAAGGCTAAAATAGTTAAAGACCAAAACAGTAAAATGCCAAAACAGTAAAAGTCCAGAACAGTAAAACGCCAGAAGAGTGAAAGCCCAAAATGCAATGGCCCGCTAGTGTGCGTAGATTGGTCTTTTGTAGGCCGGAACAGTAACATGACCGAAAGTCTATGGGCCACCACGGACTACATAAATGGGCCCACTTTAAACAGTGTAGGAATGTATAGTAACGGGCCAAAAAGCAGGCTGTCCAAAGGGGCCCAATTAGAACAATATATGAGGAACAGTAATAGGTCCGATCACTTGTGGACCGCAAAAATGGGCCAATTCAAACAGTATATGTGGAAACCGTAACGGGCCAAAAATTTGACAGGCCGTCTACGGCTGCACTAATGAGCCCATTTATAACAGTGCATTGTGAAACATTAATGTGTCATGATCCTGTTGGGCTTTCTTAATGGGTCGGCCCACTTAATAATTACCAGGCCTTGGCTGGGCCTGACTTTTATCATGGTTTCATTGACAGGTAACGGTGTTAACTGGCCGTTAACGGTGCTCGCTACATGGCAGTTTGCATGACGTCAGCAGTCAACGCGACTGGCGAACACATCTACGACGAAACAAGTTTTCGTGGCTAAAGGGTGCGATTCGTTACGGTCGAAAAAAAACCATGATGGATTCATTTGTGATGGGCATTTTACCACGAAGGGCATCCGTCATAGAAGACTCTTTAGCCACGAAAAAAGGGCCTTCAACCATGAAAATCGTCTATTGTAAAAGGATATTTTTCTTGTAGTGCATGGGGGCGCACATGACCGATGCCGCATGTCTCTGGGTCTACCCTAGGGGAGAACGTCGCACCCCCGTCCTCCGTGACTCGCCCCGATGGGTTGGCCAGCCCAATAGACTCGGCCCAGTCCACCGACTCGCCCTCGTGTACCGGTACTGGTTCGTTTGCTCAGCCTGCGCCGCCTCCCGTCGAGGGCCCTTCTGCCTCTAGCCCTGCCTCTCCGACCGTGGCGCCCTCGACTGAGCCTGGACACGCTATAGTGACTCCCACACGTGATCATACGCGCTGCGAGAAGACATACACCGATGGTATGTTGCGTTATGATCCTGGGCGTCGCGCGTTGTTTGCGACACCGGTGTCTCATCATGATGCCCTTCGTGACACTGCCTAGCGTGCATCGATGGATGATGAGGTCGCTGCTCTTCATAACAGCAAGACTTGGGTGATGGTTCCTCGTCCCCTGGTGTCTACATCGTCGACAGTAAGTGGGTGTTTAAGACTAAGCAACATCCAGATGTTTTTATTGACACATCTTGTTGCTCGCGGATTTACTCAACAACATGGCATCGACTACTGTGACACGTTCAGTCCCGTTGTTAAACCAGTCATAGTTCTCCAAGCTTGTTGAGGTTCATGCGTGGACTATGTGATCAATGGCCACCACTACAATAAGGGATACTACCTGGCAGACAACGTTTATGCAAGATGGTCATCATTTGCGAAGAATAACTCAAGCTCTTTTCTCAGCAAGTATTCCAACTTTGCCAACGAAGAAGAAGCTTGCATGAAGGATGTGGAGCCGACATTTGGTTGTGCTCCAAGCTCAATTTGCAGTTGTCCGGTTCTTCGCTCTGACCTGATCACAATAACAAATGTGGGATGTGATGAATGCATTTGTGATCTTGCACAACATGATTATTAAGAGTGAGCGAGCGAGCGGAGATTGTACTTGAGAGCGAGCCGTAGCAACCATTTTAGATAGGGTCCTTTTGCAGATCCTGATCTATACGTCATGAAATCCGAGAGCCGCAAATGCATCAACAACTGTAACCTGTGGAGGCTGCAAGACAACACCTATTTTTAGCTTGTTTTGTTAAACTATTTGCTTGCTTTGTTGAATTATTTATGTCAAAATTATGCCAAAATCGAACTATGTGATTGATTTTTTTATATGACATTTGTATCTAAATTCTGCCAAAATAGCCGAAGTTTACCCAAATCGTCGGCTTAGGGGTGGCCCAGCCGGGGTCCTGGTTGGGAGTCTGGCGGAACCCGGACCGAAATTTTCCAAATAGCATCGGAAAATGGTCTGGGTCACCAATTAATGAGAGTGGAGATGCATCTATGCGCAGCCACGAAATCCTTGTTTTACAACTTTTCTAGTAATCCGGTGCAAGAACTGGATTAATGGTCCCGTGTACGTGATCGTCCACGTTTGCACCCTGTTCCCAGAAATATGCTGAAAATTTGCACTTCGAAAGAACTCGGCAAGACAACCAGGCGACACTAAGAGTGGTCAAAGTTTCAAAGTGTTGATCACGCGACAGTCCATAGTATAGTACACTACCAACATGTCCTAGCTAGTACAGCGTCGACGGCGGCAACAGCGTCGCGTCATGCTGGGACCGGCGCGTGGCCTGCCGTCAGGAACGCGAGCTCGTACGGCACCTACGAGAAGCTGCCGTCGCGACGACGATGGTCCTCCTCAGTGGTCGTCACGATCTCCTCCAGGTCGTCGTTCCGCTGCGGCGGCGCGGTGGGCATGCCGGAGGTCTCGGCGTGGTGCTCCGCCGCTGCCCGGGCCTCGGCCGCGGCCTCCTCGGCGTCGGCGCCACGCGAGCTGTGCCTCTTCTTGCTGAGGAACGGGATCCGCAGGTGCTGGTGTGGATGCTGGTGCTGGTGCTGGTGCTGGTGAGCGTGCGCGTGCGAGTGCGCCGGCATCGACGTCGACTTCTTCTTCACGTCCGTCGCCCAGCTGTGCACGGACACGTGCACGTGCTCGCCGAACGCCTGCAGCTTGATGTCGCCGCCCATCTGATATGATCCACCATCCGAAACAATTTTACTAGTATCAGGTTGGAGCAAAACTGTCAAGCATTGTTCCTGGTGAATTCATGGCGACGGAGAGAGATCTTACGTGGGTGACAATGGCGTATAGCGGCAGGGTGATGTAGCTGCAGAGAACCTGGACGATGATCCTGCAAGTTCAGCGCAGGAACAGACCGGTTAGTTCCTGTTTTGCATCATACCTAATCTGAAACGGATCAAGGAAGAAATAGAGGTTTTGTACTACTAACCCAATGACAAGTCTTGGGAGGGCATAGGATTTGTTCTCCATGATGCATGAATCGAACCCATATGTTGCCTGTAATGTTTCACCGATTGGTTAGCCCCATGGTTCTCATACTTGCATGAATTTAGTACAGAGTGCAGATCAAGACAGGTAGAATACTGTAATAATAATAATTTTTTTTAAAAAGCATACCAAGACCCAGAAGAAAAATGCCATCTCAAAGGAGTTCTGGAAGAGGATGAAATGGATCAGATGGAGTACAGCCCTGGGGTTGCTAAACCAGAAGTGCTCCTTGCATGGCTTGTTCCAGGGGTTTCCTGCTGCTTCGTCTGAACACTCTGCTGCTTCTTGAGCCAAGTGAGTGCTGATGTACTCCAGCTTTGTGCCAACGATAAGCAGAATCTGCAAGTTTATTTACCCCAAGCAGTAAGAATCTCTTCCTCATGGTAACTAAAAATGTATTTACTGGAGTGATAGATGTTCAGGTACTTACTATTAAGGGCAAGAAAGACAGCCAGAAGTATGTGTGCCACCCTGCATTGACAGTAAATCAGAAGACATCAGTTGACAAAAAAAAAAAAAAAGCTAGTTCATACAGCTCCAACCTAAATAACTTGATTAATGAATTTCTGTAAGCGAGTAGGATAACTTGCACTGCTGGAAACGACAATGTAAATCATGGTTAAAAGTCTAAAATGTATCTTTTCTAGGATCAGTATAGCTTGGCAGGTATTTAATGTGGTGTAAACTGCGTGACCCAAACAAGAAAATGGGGACACCTGTTTTCATAGGTTTATGAGAATTACCATTTATATTCAGCAGCAGGAAGAGGATAACGAAAAGCCATAAGTACCAGCTGCATGCATGTAATCATAATTAGATAGATGTTTTTCTGAAGCAATCAAACTTGGAAATGTACCGAATACTAACCTGATTCCAACAACTTCTTTGAAGTCATGCTCGAGAGCACGAACCATGTACTTGTGGAAATCAAAATCTGGACGATTTGGATAGTGTCGCTGGGAGAGGGGGAAATGGCAAGTGTCCTATTAGCTTCACTGAGAAAATCTGGACACTTAGGATTTAGCAGAAGTTACTGAACAGTAAATCTTACCTGAACAAAAGCTGCTCTAAGTACTTGATAATCTGCTTTACCAACAGAATTATAGAACTGCTTGAAGAATGCAATCTGAAATCATATAGGAACGATACCTTTGGAATCAGCATGTACATAACATCCTAGTATATAATTTGAAGTTGGGAAAAAAATCAAACATAAAGAATGCTAACACAGAAACAACTATGCAGAAACTATAATACTATCGGTCAAAACAAATGTTTTACTGTCATCAGTTCATTGCATCAGATGCTACATGAGTATTTGGTCATGATGTTGCCTTCTTGCAAAGGAACACCTTAAATAACAAAACAAGTGTAGCGCTGCACTTTGTGCTCATGCAATTGATACCTTGATGCCATAATAGTTTTGACAACCACAATAAACCTTAGCTGACAGTGGACAACCTTCAAGTGTACTCTTTTTTTTTACAAATGACAGTTTGACACTTGGACCACACAATGGACCATAGTTATTTTTCACAAATAACTTAGTTATAATGCACCCCTATTTAGTTGCACATGCAGCCGTGTGCTTTGATATGTAAAATTAGATGGAATTAAGGAAATGACAACTCCAAAAAGCAGTTTTATTTTACTTTGGTGAACCAAAATAATTCATTGGTTGGGAACATGGATGGTAGAATAAGAACAAACTGAAATCCATTTTATCTTCATGCCATTTGCATATGTATTACAAATTAAAGATTTACACTGACTTTCAAACAATTGTGAAGCATAATAAGAAGGCGAAATTACTTACAATCCATCTTATAGAAGATGGTTTCATCCAGCCCGGCCTGTTTTCGCGCTCCTTGAGTCTTCCTTGGTGAATATCTTTCTCCCATTTATTCCATTTTCTCATCTACAAGAGCTTACCCTAAATATGTTACTACCTTGACTACCATGTCAGGTGAAACCACAGTAATAATAGTCATACCTTGGCTCCACCAAGTACCAGTGTTGTAACACAGAACAGAACATGGACCACACCAAGTACGAAGATAAAGATGTGCAGCTGATGCAAAGCCTCTTCAGATAGCATGGGAACTTCGCCCTGCATAAGGTGCAAGAATGATGTTTAAGAATGACCAGCTAGCCCTGGAAAATATCTATGAATTACCATCAAACGGAAGCAACCAGTTTTGCTACTCAGATACATCAATGATAACTAATTATCAACGAACACCAGTAAACAATGAAATATCCACTACAACCAAATCTTTTAAGGAACATACTGAACAGCACTAAGCTCAACTAAAGTACTTTTTATATATTTCATGCATGGTCTACCTTTCTCCTGCAAAGTTTGGCAGCATCCTCTGTGGCTTTGGAGGAGTCTGCAATGCATGGGAGCATGATACGTGCAGCCTTCTCCGGTATACAGATGTGGTTGATGAGATTCTGGCAGACGCTTAGTAGGAAGGATATGAAACCCAGAATCATCAACTCTGCACAGGTAGCCGGTAAACAGATTAGGTAGCGAACAGACTGTACTAGGCAGCGAGAATAAACTGGAACAAAGTATTAGTACTAGTATTCTGTGTGCGGATCGAGTCATGGAAATGTTTGTTGGTGTCTGGTGTTACTTCTCATATATATTGGCTTAACTCAGTTGTTCAGGTATGCAGCTTACATCAGGAAAAGAACTAGTATAGCAGATGAGATATACAGGTCATGTGATAGGATCTGTATGTATCTTCAGGTCGTGCTAACTAATTAAGATGTACGTACTGTACGAGATAAGTGAGGTGATGACTCGCTGTGATATCGGACAGACAAATAAAAGTCGCGCAGCATGTTTAATACCTTCTTTGACTCTCTGCAGGGCTGAAAAGAGTGCTTCTTGGCCGTTGAATTTGAGCACCTGCATGCGCAAGGGAAAAAATGGTGAGAAAACGCAAAGCAGACACAGCTAGTATCAATTGCTGTAAATCGGAATTAGATTAGACAAGGTTAATACAGTACTTATTAGAAATGCGGCAACGGGGGGAATAGATTAGAGCAACTGTGGAGGGAGGGAGGGAGCAGCAAGCAATGGAGATAGTGAGATCGGTAGGTTGTTCTTGCCTTGCCGAGGCGGTGGAGCAGGCGCTCGGCGGCGAGAGAGATGGCGACGATGACGAGGCAGACGGAGGCGACGACCCACGTCGGCGTGAGCGCCAGCGACTGCACCTCCTCCTCCTCCGCCATGTTCTCTGATCCACCTTCTCCGTCCTGGCCGGCCGAGCGAGAGCCGTAGCCGCTACCCGTACCATGTGGTGGTGGGTGCGTGGCTGTTATAAGCGGAGCGGCACGGCGCACTGTGGTGGGGGCAGCAGCGACCGGTGCCACGAGCCGCGGCGGGTACAGCGACCCCTCCCCCGCGATCAGTCTGGTCTGGGCTGCACTGCACGTGACGCCAGGCTCCCCCTCGCTTTCGAATTTTGTTCCGCTCGCGGAACTCGTGTGGATTTTTCTTTTCCCGCCAGAGAGGACGAAGACGCCGGAAAAACCTGGCCGCGGCGTCATGGCACAGGTGCAGCGGGGCCCACCCGGTGGGCCCGGCGACGTGGATGTATCGTGGGCAGAAAAAATACTAAATGAAACGAGGCTGCACGAGTCTCCGAGCCGACCTACCATTTCAGATGGAATCTGAATACTAGTAGTATCTGAGGGCATGGCCAACACTTCACGTTGGACCCCAGCTCATCACGTCGGTTTAGATCCTCCAGCTCAGCTCTACCTATTGCTTGCAGAAAAAGACGATCGCTTGCAGATGATCCCGCCTCCTTGCTGATAAAAGTGATCGGTAAAGGTTAAAGTACCGGAAAGTGAGCTCACACAGGGGTGCATGAAGAGAGAAACCGGGTGAGGACAAGAGAGGATTAGGAAAAGCTGCTGAAGGGATAGGTCCCAGAATATGCTGCCTCCGTTGGATAGTGGTGGGATTCAATAGCTGCTTCATTGATTTTTATCTATGTGTAGGTGTGAGGCTACCGTGTGCTATTGCCTCCATAGCTCATGCTCTAATCTCCCTGCTGGGCGAGTGGAGGAGTAGAGCGCAAGCGAGATACTCGGATGGCGATGGACAGATCATACAAAGAGGTTGCGCATGTGGGGACGTTTGGCTGGCCTGGCTCATGTGACATTGTCTCGTGTACGTCAGGCCGTGCAACCCTCTTTCGGAGCTGGTGGATGAACCCTGCCTCGACTGATATTATGTGCCTCGTGTTTACTTGCTCATGGAATTTATGTCACACCTAAAGATCAATCTTCACGAAAGCTGTGTCCACGGTAATACAACCTCTTATGTCTAAATACCACTTCCTTACTCGTGTGGTAAGTTTACCCATGACAACAACACAACACAACACAAAGTTCAGACAATTGCAATTCAGAGAACACCTAAATTAAACACTAAATCCACATAATCAGTCAAGATGTGTGTGCTGCACCACGAGTTGACGGACAACTATTTGTGATGCAACATAAGTTTATCACAAACAGAGGGGTTATTGATAGTTTGAGATATTGAGAGAATAATAACTTGTATTGATTTTAGTCACGGTGGGCTGTTTATATAGATTACAACTGACTTGGACTCCAAGACTAATATAGATAGAGTTACAATTCGAATAGGGAGGGGAGAGGCGGCCGGTTCCCTAGCCGCACCGACCTATACTCTAATATCCCCCGTAGTCTCAATGTCAGGAGTAACGATGTTGAGACTAGAGAGAATGTCTGTAAACGATGAAGTGGGGAGTCCTTTAGTAAAAATATCAGCAAATTGAGCACTGGTAGGAATATGAAGAACTCGAACTTCGCCAAGAGCCGCCTTCTCACGAACAAAGTGAATGTCAATCTCAATATGCTTCGTGCGCCGATGGTGAACGGGATTGGATGACATGTAGACTGCAGAAATATTGTCACAATAAACAATGGTGGCTCGCTCCAGGGGTCGATGAAGCTCGACAAGTAGCTGACGCAGCCACACCGCCTCCGCCACGGCATGGGCAACCGACCTATACTCAGCCTCAGCAAAAGACCTAGAAACTGTTACCTGCCTTTTAGAACACCAAGAAAAAGATTATCTCCTAAATAAACGCAAAATCCGGATGTGGACCGTCAAGTATCTGGACAACCTGCCCAGTCTGCATCAGAATAAACTGTCAAGCTTGTAGGGGAAGAAGAGTTTAGAAGAAGACCGTGATCAAGAGTTCCTTTTAAATATCGAAGAATTCATTTTACATGAGCAAGGTGAGGAGCACGAGGATCATGCATGAAAAGACAGGCTTGCTGAACCGAATAAGAGATGTCAGGACGAGTGAGAGTGGCGTACTGAAGAGCACCAGTGATGCTACGGTAAAAAGTGGGATCGGAAACAGGATCACCATCGACCGAAAATTTGGCACCTATGTCGGCCAGAGTGCGAGAAGGTTGACAATTGGACATGCCAGCCCGTGAAAGCAAATCCAAAAGATATTGTCATTGAGAAAGAAAAAGAGAGGATTTTGTGCGAGAAACATTAATGCCAAGAAAATGATGAAGAGGCCCTAAATCAGTCATGGAAAATTCACGATGAAGAGAAAAAATAATATGTTGGAGAAAAGAGTCAGAGCTAGCAGTAAGAACGATGTCATCAACATAAAGAAGAAGATATGCAGTATGTTCGAAGGAACGAAAAATGAATAGAGAAGAATCAGAATTAGAAGATATAAAGCCAATGGTTTGAATGAAAGTAGCAAAACGTTGAAACCAGGCACGAGGAGTCTGTTTGAGACCATAAAGAGATTTTTCGAGTAAACAAACAAGATTTGGAGAAGAGGGATGCTCAAAACCAGAGGGTTGCTAACAATAGACAGTTTCATTAAGAGTGCCATGGAAAAAAGCATTTTTAACATCGAGTTGATGAATCGGTCATGAAGAAGAAACGACAAGACTAAGAACAACGCGAATAGTGCTTGGTTTGACAACAGGGAAGAAAGTCTCATCGAAATCAATGCCATGTTGTTGTGAAAAACCGTGACAAACCCAGCGAGCTTTGTAACGAGCAAGAGTGCCATCAGAATGGAATTTGTGTTGAAAAACCCATTTGCCAGAAACAACATTAATGCCAGAAGGTTTGGGAACGAGAATCCATGTATTGTTTTGTTGAAGAGCATCAAATTCATCATGCATAGGTGAAAACCAAAGAGGATCAAGAAGAGCATGTTTGTAGGATGTGGGTACAGGGGAAATTGTGGTTGTGGCTGTGAGATTGAGACGTTTAGAAGGGAGAAGAAAGCCACGTTTGCCATGAGTGCACATGACGTGATCATTTGTAGGTGGTTGAATAGGAACAACATTAGGTGGTAATGGGGGTGTAGAGGAAGACTCGACAGTAGATGTTGGTGGTTCGGGTGATGGGGTAGATGCTTCGGTGGTAGGGGTAGGGGAAGTGATGCTACGAGGGGTGGACACAACAGTGGTGGGGGTGGTGACGGGTTCCTGCCGTGGCAGAGAATTGGGTGAAAGTTCTGCCATGGCAGGCTGTCGTGGCAGAGAAACAGGCAAAAAGTCTACCGCGACAGAGAAACCGGCAAAAATCCTGCTGCGGCAGAGAAACGGGGCAAAAGTCTGCCGCGGCAGGGGCGACAGTGGGTTGAACAAAGGGTGTTTTGGTGGTGGTAGGGACTGGCGGTTCGGTTTGGGGAGTGAGTTTGGTGGCAGCATAAGGAAAAGTATTTTCATCAAAAGTAACATTGCGAGAAACAATAACACGACCAGAAGAGGGATCAAAACAACGATATCCTTTGTGATCATCAGAAAGGCCAAGATGAATGCAAGGTAGGGAACGTGGTTCGAGTTTATTGGAGGCTGTAGAGGCAATGTTTGGAAAACAAAGGCAACCAAAAACACGCAAGAAAGAATAGTCTAGGTGAGATAAAAACAAAGATTGAAAGGGCGAATAAAGAGGACACGTTTTGGTAGGGCGAACATTGATGTGGAATGTGCTACAAAGAGCTTCAGCCCAAAAACGAGAAGGAAGAGAGATTTGCAAAAGTACAGTGCAAAGAATGTCATTTATAGAACAAAGAGAATGTTTAGCTTTACCGTTTTGAGAAGAAGTATAAGGACATGAAAAATGAAGAAGAATTTCTTGAGAAAGAAAGAAACTACGGTTGTTAGTGTTGTCAAATTCTCGTCCATTATCACATTAAATAAATCGAATAGGTAAGAAAAAGTGAGTAAGAACATACTGCCGAAAATTTATGAAAATCGTATGCACATCAGATTTTGCACGAAGAGGAAAAGTCCAAATATAGTGAGAGTAGTCATCCATTATCACAAGATAATATTTATAACCAGAAACACTAGGAACTAGAGAGGTCCATAAATCACAATGAAGAAGCTCAAATGGAAAAGTACTAATGGTAGTTGAGATACCAAAACGTAATCTAACATGTTTGCCGCATTGACAGGCATTACAGAGAGAGGGATTATGAGAGGAACTAGAACTAGGTATAGAAAAATCTTGAAGCAAAGACGATAGAGTAGTTTTATTGGGGTGGCCTAGACGACGATGCCATAAATCAACGGATGCAAGGATGGCGCAGGGGGTGGATGTGGACGCGCCATGAAGTGGATAAAGATCGCCCGTGCTATTGTACCGAGCGAGGACCTCCCCCGTTTTCAGATCCTTCACAGACAAACCAAAAGGGTCAAAAGCCAGAATAAATTTTTTGCCAATACAGAATATTCGAACAGAAATAAGATTTTTGATTAAGGAAGGAACAACAAGAATATCACGTAGAAGAAAATTAGCATAAGATGAAGAGATATGAGAATTTACGGCACAAGACATGAATTGTGGAGCCATCGCCAATAGTGATTGTGGAAGAAGCAGAGGGGAAACAAGCTGACAGCAAATTCATATTTGAAGACATATGCGAGGATGCACCCGAACCAAAAATCCAATCCGTACCTTCATTATTAAGTGTAAAGTTGTTCATGGCGTTGATGAAGGCGGCTTAGTCCCAGGTCGGCTACTTAGGAGGAGCAGAGGAGCCGGGAGCTTGCATGTTGACTTAAGGGAGGGGTGGTAGCTGGTTGTACGCTTGCGGAGCTTGCATGGTGCCGTAGGAGGCCGGGATGTGGTAGTAGGGCACGCCGGATGGTGGTGTAGCAGTCGCGGTGTAGACGTGAGCCGGCGGCCGAGGGCCGAGGAGGCCGGGAGAGCCCGTGGCTGGACGAAGACCGGGACTCCATGTGCCTGTGTATGCAGGAGGGGCGCCATAAGGAGACGGGGCCGACCATGGCATCTACCAAGCCTGCACAAGGACAGTCCAAGGGTTGTGCTGAGGAGGCCGGGATGGTGGCGCGTGCGGCGAAGAAGCAGCCGATGAAGAAGCGGGTGCAGGGCCGAAGGAGCGCGTCGTGGGAGGCCTGTAGATGAGGTTCTTGCCCCTGTAATTAGGGCTCGGGCGCCATCCAGGAGGCGGGGTCGGGGCCGCGGCTGGCACAGCAAGAGGTGGGTGCGCGGGCGGCTACCGCGGCAGGGAGGTGGCGTGGAAGACGTGCGGCACCCGTTGTGCCTTGCGAGCTTGATTCTTCTCTTCTTACTGGAGGAGGTAACGCACCTCCTTGAAGGTGGGGTAGGGCTTCAGCATGGGGATGAAGAACTGCTGCTTCCCGAACTGATCTCCGAGGCCAACGAGGAGGGCGTTGATGAGGGTGCGGTCATCGACGTGATCACCAAGATCATGGAGTTCGTCTCCCATGGCCTTGATCCGCTGACAGAAGACGGTGACCAGGGCGTCTCCCTGGGTGGTCGTGCGAAGCTCTGTGTTGAGCGCGTTGATGCACGCATCGGATTTGTCCTGGAATAGCTGTTGGAGAGAGGCCCATAGATCGGCGGCGGTGGCGTCGTCGGAGGAGACCAGGTTGAAGAGCTCCATGGAGATGCGGGTGTAGATCCACTGGATGATGGCAAGATCATCTTTGACCCAGCGGGGATCGGCTGGCTGCGGAGGGTAGGAGGGATCGATATGGTGACGGAGGCCGCAGGGGCTGAGGTGGATGGTGAAGAGGTGGCGCCAGTGGTAGTAGTTGTGGGCGCCGAGGTCGAGCGAGATCGGTATGAAGGGGGAGACATCGGCGATGGTGTTGGCTAGAGAGATCATCAGAATTTGGGGAGGTGGTGGTTGTGTGTTATGTAGTTGTAGATGAGGAAAAGGGAGAGGGAGGGACACCAGCAACACGGAACTCGGCCATGGAGAAGAGGGGCCAAGCTGGGGGCGGCGGTGGCTTTGGAGGCGCAGGTGGAGGCGCCATCCCAGGTGCAGAAAACCTAGGCGTCTGATACCATGATAGTTTGAGATATTGAGAGAATAATAACTTGTATTGATTTTAGCCACAGTGGGTTGTTTATATAGCTTACAACTGACTTGGACTCCAAGACTAATAGAGATAGAGTTACAACTCTAATAGTTATAACTCAATACCATCTCCCAAAATATACAGATCAAAGTTCAGGGGTCAACGCAACCAAAGTTTATCAGCCTAGCTATTCCAAAAAATACATCACGGTCATCATCATCAACACCGCTACCAACACCTCCTAGAACAACACAGCCCGCTACTAAGAGGTAGTGCTTGTTCAGGAAGACCATGTACCAGCTCATCCTATGATCAGGGGTCATGGAAAGATACTTGGCCGTCTTTCCACTGTGCTACATCAGTTGGCTAAGAGCACGGTGTATCGTAGTCGGAGTAATGAGTGCAGCGAAAATAAGAGCACCATAGATCATCTTCATCTGAGCATAGTTTTCAATGGGCTTGTTGATCAACTCGGTGTCCTTTGGATGAGCTTGCATGAGAATCATAGTTAGTTTAAAACGTGTAGTTCATATATGAGCTTTACAACTACTCAACGTACTAATGCAAATGCAAATATATCAAACCCTGATGTGCGCATAGTAATGATCGTCGTTCATCATGATAACAAAGGTCGCCTCGACCCAACACACGTTCTCAAGTCTTTTGATCATCAACACCTGAATTCATCTAACTCTCCAGTGTCTCATGTGGTTGTAGACCTAATTTCTCCTGCCAGAATTTTCCATACGCGAGCAAGCTCCTGCCATCCCTCCCGTACATGGCTTTGCATATTCTTATCTCATGAGCACGCTTTGCATATTCTTATCTCATGAGCACGAGAAGAAGTTGGCTTCGTGGAAATGCCAGATTTTGGTATTCCTCCAGGACCAGACTAAGGGCTGATTTAAAACTCGTGCGTGTTAAAATAAATTGCCTAACTTTTTTATTAGTTTGGACTATTGGTTATATTGACTAGTTCATGCAATTCAATATGGTATCAGAGCAGAAGGTTATAGGATCAAATCCTGGCCAACGCAAAAAATTAAAAACAAATATTGTGTCTCACCAAACACATGTCATAATAGGCCAAAGGGCGAAAGACATAGGGTAAGCGTTGAAATAAATTGTCTATCCCTTTTCATCAGTTCGAACTTTTTGTTGCGTTGGCTAGTGCATGCAATTTAATATGGTATCAGAGAAAAAGTCCTAAGATGAAATCCTGGCCAACGCAAGAATTAAAAACAAATATTGTGGCTTCCTAAACAAATGTCACAATAAGTCAAAAGGCAAAGACTAGGCTAAGTATTGAAATAAATTGCCTAACTCTTTTCATCAGTTTAGACAGTTGGTTAAGTTGGCTAATGCATGCAATTCAATAATTCTATGTAAATATTCTATTTTGCATGAGCAAGCGAATGTTCTTTCCGCCGCATGGGAAAAACGGTTATCCGGCATAGCAAACAGGTCCTATGTGATCGAATTTCTCTCTGCGGTGGCTGGAATTCTACATGTTTAAATGATTTTATCCGTTGAAGGCACGCGAGATATAGTCAGGAGATACTTTCTACGTTTTAAAATAAAAGATGTTTTAGTTTTATGAAGCAAATATATTTAGACTTGTTTTAGTATGTAGGTTTATTCAAATTTAAAATGAATCTACACACTAAAACAAGGTTAGATTTATTTTCTTCACAAATGTAAAACATTTTATATTTTAAAACAAAAAGAGTACTAGTATCAACATGTTGCATGTATACAAACAAAGCGATGTAAAAAATTCTGACGGAAAAGCTACAAGATGCAAAATGGTCGGGGGAGATTGTTAACAGTCATCCCCAATGACAATGAAAAGGATGTATCACAAACAAGGCCAATTCGTTTGTGACTTATCAGAGGCATATTTGGCCGAACAAACCCAGAAATGCACCTGCTTCGCACCCGCTCATATGCGTGACCTTTGTGTCATTGTCAACGTGTTCAAGTTGGTCACTCCTGCTTCCGCTCTCCACAGGCTTTGGGATGTCGCGTCTGATCTTGTACGACCTCCCTGTACTAGCTCTATAGGACTTCAGGTAAACTACATAGTCGAAGAAAAGAAAAACAGTTTAATAATTTTAAGTTTTGATTTTTAATTTAAATGATTAGCACTTGAAAAGAACACTGAAAGTGGAAGCACCTTTCTAGAAGGTTCCAAATTTCAAAATTTGAGTTTGAAGTAACTTAGCGAAACATCATGTTCAGATATCCGAGATCCAGATTCCTTCAGCAAGCTCACATCCTAGTTAGAATCATATATTTCTTTTTTTTAGAAAAAAGGGAGGTAAAAGAATCACCTCGACTATTAATTAAGAAGAGAAGTTCCATATTAATTATCAGAAAACATGGCTAATACCGTTACAACTTCCACAATAGACTGAAATACTAACTCAACACATGACTCCTCTAAACCCTCAATACCAGAGTCTCTACAAAGGTCGTCTTCGCTCTAGCACCGCTCATTTTGCATTTTATATTTAATGATTTCTCCTTAAGATGTTGGGTCTCATCTTCTTGTTTTTACCCCTCATCAAATTCGCCTTCAATGGGAAATTAATCCCCTTGCCAATCCAAATTTAGCGGCCTCCTAGATGGCGATGAAGTCGAAAAGTTTTTTGGCGAAGAGAGCCCTAGGAATAGGAGCAAACTTGTCACCCATAGAAACCACCTGCCCATGGACTCAGGCCAGTGACAGTCAGACAACAACGTCCAAACATCCCCTCTCTACGAATGCGAGCAAATGTCTAGGCTCGAGCAGTGACGTCAAGGTCTAAAACAAGTCCACCTTCAGATGCACCATCAATATGGTCGAAGTAGGATTCCCATGCAGCTCCTGAAGCTCTAGCATTATTTGCAACACTCGATCCACGACTCTAACAATGTCCTCGCTCATAGAGGCATATGGCATAATAGGCAACAACGACATGCTTGGCCTAGCACCAGAGGAGAAACAACCATAGAGGTCGGCATCCGTCTCGTCGGTGTTATCAACATGGAGCTCATCCAACCGAGTGACATTAAGCACAACCGGTAGCTTGACAAGAAACTCCCAACTCATGCCAAGCAGCCGTGTAGCCTTGTAGCTAAGCACAAAGCAACTTGGTCTACTCGGAAAGGATGGACTGCAACCTCACATCTGTTAGGGATGGTTCCTGGACAAGTGAAGGCAGTGAGGGAGGAGGAGGTACAACATGTTGGAGTGATAAAGTTTGATCGAAGATGGTCTTGGCATGACATAAGTGAGAGATTTGGCTGAACTACATGGAATTCATGCACCGAATTGGATCCCTATAAGAGTTGTCATGATCACCTCTAGATAGACACCGAAAGGACCAACCCCTCAACCAAGCCGGAGGATCCCGTGATTACAAGCAGGGCGATGGAAGGCTGCGAGCAGTGGCGAATTGTATCTTGCCTTAACGAGGTACCATTCCCCCAACGAGCCCTCACAAGGTGTGGGCCACATCACATGGGTACAACACAATCCTCATCTTAGCTGAAGCATCCGCGTCGGTCTCCAGCACTTGGGCGCACATGATGAGTCACCAGAAGGAGTGTGTGAAGGGAATATGCCCGAGAGGCAATAATAAAGTGGTTATTATCTTATTCCTTGTTTATGATAACTTTTTATTTATCATGCTATAATTGTGTTAATTGGAAATGTTAATATATGTGTGTTTAATAAACAAATATATAGCATTCCTAGTTATGCCTCTCATATGAACTAGCTCGTTGATTAACAAGATGATCAAAAGTTTCCTGATCATAGACATTGGATGTTGTTAATTACGAGGTCACAGCATTGGTATAATGATGTGATGAACACTCACCCAAAGTATAGCAATACGATCAAAGTCATTATCTTTACATTGCTATAATATGTCATACAAAGTAACCCTAATGCTTAGACCATGAGATCATGTCAATCACTAACACCGAAGGAGTACTTTGATTATATCAAACATCACACCATAACAGGGTGACTATAAAGGTGAGTTTAGGTACTCCGAAAGTGTTATGTAGAGGCTCATGGATTAAGAGTGGGATTTTTTCCTCCCGATGACGGGGAGATATACTCTGTACCCTCTCAGTGATATCACATTGGAAATATATTGCAAGCAGGTGATTTGATCATAAGGAATGTTATATCACGGGAACGATAAAAGAGTACTTGTCGGTAACGAGATTAAACAAGGTGAAAGTACCAACTTTGGTTGACTAGAGGGGGGGTGAATAGGAGACTACCAATTTTTAGCTTGTTATTCAATGTTAGGCTTTGCAAGAAGTAAAGTTCTCTAGATATGCAACTAGGTGAACAACCCTATATGCTAGAGAACATACAACAAGCGATAGAACGGTAAAGGACAAGAGTAAAGGTAGGGAGCGAGTAAACCGGAGAGGAGAAGCGGAGATGTAATTCCCGTAGTTCACTTCCAAGGAATCTACGTCTATGTTGGAGAGGTGTCGGGGACACACAAGGTCACCCGAGTGCCATAAAGGAGGCCTCACAATCCACTAACCGGTGACCTTGAAGGTGCCAACCGAAAACCTTTACAACAAGGTTGAGGGGGAAGCTACAAAACTCAATTGGAGGCCCTCAATGACTTCACGGATCTTCACAAAATATTCCCTTAGTTCCGAGGCAATCCTACACCGTCTAGGGTTCCAAGAACCCAAGAGCAACAAGATCCACAAAGGGTAAGTGGGGGGAATCAAATCTTCTTTGGTGGAAGTGTAGATCTAGATCAACTCTCCCACTCCTCAAAAGATCAGGAGGTTTGAGTGGGTGGGGAGAGAGATATAGGAAGCTGAAGCTCTAGTATTAATGGAGGAGAGAGAAAATTGAAGAGATTAGTGGGAGGAAGAAGAAGGGCGCCTTAAATAGGCCCCTTCAAACGAGCCGTTTGGTTGTTCGCGACTCCACCAGAAGTTCCGGTGGGGAGCCAGAATTTCCGCTCAGCGAGCCTCCAATGGATCAAATACTGTTGATGCACGCTCCAAAGTTCGAAGAATCCGGTCAGACTTGACCAGGCCTACTACCGGAACTTCTAGTGCTACTTCCGGTGGAAGTTCCGCCAAATAGAACTCTTCAAAAACAGAAGGTTGCTGATTGGGGGAGGAACTTCGGCCAGAAGTTGGGCCGGAAATACAAAAAGACCATTTCCACGGAGATCCCTGGGCGGAACTTCCGACCGTTGGCCGAAACTTCCGATCAGGAGAAAAACAACACAAACGCCTCCAAAGGACACTCTCTCGCTGGAGGATAGGATGGATGTGGCGGTGCAAGTATGGTTTGTGCATGAACAAGTGATTTCCCACAGCCTTTCGAGGTGGACCCCCTCTTGATAGTATGGCGACCTAAAACAATAAAATGAGAGAAAGAGGAAAACAAAAGGCCGCCGTCTTCACGAGACTCCAAGAGAGCTATCCAAAAACTCCACAAGATACATCAAAAAACATATAACCTGAAACTCAAGCACACAGTTAAATCACAAGTGGGATTGTCATCATCACCAAAATAGCATGGGAAAAACAAAGTCCTTTCAATCTCCCCCTTTTTGTTGTTTGATGACAATCCCATAAGATTTGCATAAGAGCGAGCAAATTTTGTAATGAAAAAACAGGCTCCCCCTATGTGTGTGCAAGGTAGATAGAATGCTCACGGGACAAAACAATCACACAAATAAACGGGCTCCCCCTCTCCATTACAAAAACAACACAAGTGCAAGATAGAGGATGATAGAAGTCATACCTTTGCACCAAAACATGTATGGTGAGAGACAATAGATGAGATGATATCAAAAGAAACTCCACCACCATATACAAGCAGCCATAAGACAATCAACATGCACAACATATCACATAGTCTCATACATATAAAGTGGCACAAATAACACAGAGTAGCATGAATAGTGAGGTCCACAAACACATAATAGAGAGAGAGTTCACGAGCAAGAAGGGATCAACAAAAGAACGATCTCGTGACTCAGCCCATGCAAATCTCGCAAGAACCTAATAGATATATTTATCCCCCTTTGGCATCAAGACACCAAAAAGGGAGGAAAGACCAATCTAATCGCCCCAAACGAATATAGGAGGAGGAGAAGGCTCAGGGTCCCAGGAGGCATTGTTCCAAGAAGGCGGGGGACCGGTGACTTTGTCCTTAGAATCTGACCATCTGCAGTTGTCACGGACCCGCTGATCCTTAGGCGATGTGAAGGAGCTGGTCTCGGGAGAGTAAGGAATGTTGAGCTTGGACATGATCGCCTTCTGCCTCTGAGCATTGTGCCGCTGATCAACATAAGCCTGATACTCACGGTCTTGCATAAAACAAAAGGTCTTCTTCACCTTCTTCAACAGCTCTTGGCCCAAGATGGTTGCCTCTCAAGACTGTGTGGAGGGGATCCCTCTGGGTGACCACTAGCATTGGAACCAGCACGCCCTGAAGGGGAACCTCTAGCAGACCCATACCTCCAGATGGCTTCTTCCTTTTCTGCTTGGGACCTAGGATGCTCATGCTTCATCACACGCAGCTTCTTATCCTCATGAATAGTGATGTTGTCTTGAGGGTAGTGGGTACCAGTTGCTTCCTTCCACTTGACGTTGATAAGATTCTGGATGTAAGGAGCATAGGGACATGAGCGCTTCTTAATCATAGCAAGCCAGATCTCATGGAACAGAAAGTGCATAACATCAAGCTTCTGGTTAGAATCATGGTGACGGTAAGTCTGGAGCATGAGGTCAATCTGAAAGCCAGAATCTGATCAAATTTGCCTGCCTTGGGAGAGATGGTGTTCTGGTAGACCTTGCGCATGATATCATAGACCGGCTGGAGGTGATTAACCTGACCACACACACCCCAGACCTCAATGTAGAGAGGATCCAAAACCTTAGGTGCAGAGGCCTTGGAGAAGTGACAACGCCATCCATTAGCTCCCTTTATAGGCAAGAGGGGATAGCCTAGAAGATCACCAAACTCTGACCACGTGGTAGACAACATCTGAATCTTGGTCATCCATTTCAAAGTTCCATTGATGGGATCTGAATCCATATGGAGGGTGGAAAAGAACTGAGCAATAGAAGCCTCATCAAAGTTCTGACGGTGCTCCATGATGGTGATCAACCCAAACTTCTTGCACAACTCAAGAGCTTCCCCAAAATACTCAGGCTTGCTTTCCATATGAGACACATTGATGTATTTGTAAGGAGCAACAACAAAATTTTGCTTCGTGGCATAGATCTCTGCAAAGATTTCCTCTTGACGACGATTATAGAGTGGGGGATCCAAGCAAAGAGGATCACGAGGAACAAGGTAGGGATTAATTCTGCGAAACTCAGCATAAACTTTCTAGGGGCACTAGGAGATCTTATTCTTGGTGACATCGGGTCCAGATGCAGTCGCTAATGACCCACAAGTATAGGGGATCGCAACAGTCTTCGCGGGTAGTATTACCAAATTTATTGATTCGACACAATGGGAGCCAAAGAATACTTGTAAGCCTTAACAACTAAGTTGTCAATTCATCTGCACCTGGAAATAGTTGTTGCTCACAGAAGTTTATCAGTAGCAACAGTTTGTAGTAGCAACAACGATAGCGAAAACAACAGCAAAGCAGGAGCAATAGTAATAGTAACAGTAAACAGTGGGATTCGAGTGCGGTAGGCATAGGGATGGATGGACGGGCGTTGCATGGACGAGTCTAAACATGTAACTTCAAGATCTAGGGCATTGCAGATAAATAATAACAAGCATCCAAGTACTAAACAATCCTAGGCATGTGATCGAAATATAGTCATACGTGCTCGCAATGAGAACTTGCACAACATCTTTTGTCCAGCCAGCCCGTGGCAGCGGGGCCTCTAGGGAACTACTCGCAATTAAGGTGCTCCTTTTAATAGAGCACCGGATCAAAGCATTAACACTCCGTGAACACATGTGATCCTCACACCACAGCCATCCCCTCCGGTTGTCCCAATTATTGTCACTTTGGTGCCTTTGTATCCGGACAATGATATGTGTACACAACTTGCAGGTAAGATCACAAACAATACTGTCATAATGATTCAATAATAAGTTCAGATCTGAGATCATGGCACTCGGACCCTAGTGACAAGCATTAAGCACAACAAGTTGCAACAAAGTCAAACAACATTAATAGAGATACTAGGCACTATGCCCTAACAATCTTATTCGATTACATGATATAACTCATCCAATCCCTACCATCCCCAAGCCTACATCAGGGGATTACTCACTAATGGATGAGGGAAACATCGATGGTTGATGGAGAGGCGTTGGTGATGATGATGGCGATGATCCTCTCCAAATTCCCCGTCCCGGCAGGGTGCCAGAACGGAGTTTCTAGATCCGAATCTTGGTTTCTGGTGGCGGCAGCGGAGCGAAAGTCTTTCTAGAAAACTATCGAACCCCCCTCGGTTTTTAGGTCGAGAGGCAATTTATACGCGCAGAGGGAGGTCGAGGGGGTGCCTGGGGTGGCTGCACCCCCTAGGCACGACCAGAGGTGGGCCCGTGCCTGGCAGGGGTATGGGCCCCCTAGGCCCCTTCTCCGTCTCGTATTCTGGCTCCGTGGGTCTTCTGGTGAAATATAATTTTTGGCTTATTTTCCGGAATTTTTCCTGATAGTTGATTTTCTGCAGAAAAACAAGACACCGAGGTAATTCTGCTGAAAACAACGTTAGTCTGTGTTAGTTGTATCCAAATCACACAAGTTTAGAGGAGAAACAATAGAAAAAGTGTTTGGGAAAGTAGATACATTTTGGACGTATCAACCCCCCCAAGCTTAGCTTAGTGCTTGTCCTTAATCAATTCAGTTGAAAACTGAGTGCGATAAAAGAGCTTTCACGAACACATTTGCTTCATATGATGTAATATTCTTAGCACATGAGTAGATGCTTAAACCATTCATAATAAGAAGTATGCAACAAAGTCTACTCGATAGTCATTGCAAGCTATGAAGAGAAACCAACTCAATAATAATAAGTAGCATGAAACATAAACATAAGCAACATTGCAATGCTCATAGTAAGGTATGATAGAGTGGTATCTCGTTTGCCTTTGTTTGTAGAGCACAAAATGAATGCCAAGGCACCTCTGAAGTTCAAGTGAAGACTAGAAGTAATCAAAGTCATGACATAATTAACCAAGTTTTGAGACAAACACAAGAATGACAACTATGCTCTTAAGAAGGTGCTCATAGTATAAGTGGTGACTCAACAAGGGAGTGAAAATGGTTTTGAAAAGTTTGAAAGGCTTCCTAATGCTGAAAGGAAGGTACTCATTAGCTCTGAGCTCTCATTGCCCCTATCATAGGCATCTTCATGTGGTTAAGGTGAAAGTGAGGTCCAGTATGAGTTATATGCTTGACAGACCATAAACTGGAAATCCCAAGTCCCTTGAGTACGAGGGCCGCTCCGCATGCTACTCAACTTTGGTTACCTATAAGTTATTGTCATTGTAAATACATGCATATCATAGAGAACCGCCAACGGGGTACCCCTTGCACATGATACATGAGCTATTCTGTGATCAAAATGACAAGGCAAGCAGACAATGAGCATCTCAGCGATCTTTTTATTTACTATATGCATAGCTTTTTATTGAGGATGCTTCATAGAATGCTCATTATGGTGATGCTGCAAGTTTCCACCATGATTAGGCATGGCTTAGGCTAGCGGCACATGCGTTTCTCTAACACAATGTATAGACTCCATGAACCCATAAGCTCCCCTTTTATTTCACATCATCGACATCCGTAAACAAAATAGCAAAGTATCAACTGGATAGGATATCCAAAAAGTGTTGAAAGCGTTCCTGTGGCAGAACGGTTCTGCTGACTCCCAGCATATAATTTGCAAGCATATAACTTTCATGGACAAGTCACAATGGTCAGGATTATTAAGTGCAAGGAATAAAGTGTGCCATCAAGTTCGTGAGAGATTTACTAACTAACTTTCTCAAAACAGACAAACATTTTATTTGGAAGAAAACAAGGCATATTGAGTATGCACTGAAATAGCAAATGATGCTAATAGGTAGGTATGGTGGACACAGTTGGCAATATTGGTTTTGGGGAGTTGGAAACACAGGTAGAGATCATACTCAGTGCAAGTGAAGGCTGGAAAAAGAGAGGGAGCGACAACCGAGAGAGCAATAACTATCATAATCATGCTTGTAACAAAACAGGATTAATTATGGCATGAAAGTGATACAAGGACTCTGAGGCAAAATAATCATCGAGGCTTACTGACTATTGTTTAGTCATATGCATGTGTGAGCATGTGCCAAGTCGATTCACATGAACAGTCAGAGGAGGATACCACAATATCATACCAAAATATGAGTATAACAATGTAAGCAAACATTCATATGACATGCTACAAACTATTAGCAAGCTGGAGCTAATTATAGACAAGCAAGAACTACTAAGCATCCATCAGTAACATACTCCTTACAATGAACAGACTAAGCATGCTCACAATGATGATTATATGTACAAAAATGAAAACAAATAGAGTTCGTTACCGGCCTCTTACCACACCTCAAGTTGTCTTAATATTCTTTATTGCTCTTCACTTGTGTGACTTGAATAATAACATGAAACCAAAATCCACTGAGGACGGCTGAACCCTGCAAAGAACTCACAAAACCAAAGAAGAACAACAAATATTTTTGGTGTTTTCGATTTTTTTAAAGCAAGCAAACAAAGCAAAAACAAACAAAGAAAAAGGAAACCAAAAACAAAAACTAAGACGCTCCAAGAATAACACAACTGTGCATGAAACAATAAAAACGAAGTATCTAGAAAGACCTGAGATTTTTATTGATGAAGAAGGGGATACCTTGGGCACCCCCAAGCTTTAACGCTTGTACCTCTTGAATATTTCCTGGGCTGACAAGGGGTGGCTCCCCCAAGCTTGAGCTTTTGTCCGTTTTTCATCTCATTACATCATCCTCTCTCTACACCTGCATTTTTTTCCTTCATACAAAACTTGACACAATCTTCATTAGCAACATTAGTGTATTTAAAAAAATAATAGACCCTTAGGCTTAGCTTTAGAACAGCAAAACTTTTCACTAAAAGCACAATCTACTGTAGCAACTCCTTCAAAAATCTCAATTTCCCAAAAGAGAACTCAAAAAGGAATCAATAAGAAGCAAATGCTAATAATGGCAGAAATATGTCAAAACAGACCAGCAGATAGAAACCGATTTTTTTCGAAAATCTTTTGTTGCTCAAATAAAAAAGTGCTGAACTAACGAAAGTTAGCTAACATACTGAGCGATTTATTCGTAAATTTTCAGCTCAACCCAACTTACAGAAACTCCTCACGAATTTTTATGGTGGAGGACATAAATCTATTTTGGGACAGCAACTCCCCAAATCTTACTTCCCTCTCATTAGAGGTCATTATTGGCACAAAAAGCAAACAAAAAGGGTAAGGAGAGGTCATTTATGAAGTAATAACTTCCAAGACTCAAGGAAACTCTTGGGTTATATCCCAACAAGTACTTTTATTTAATGCCTTTAAGTTAGGCACGATGAAGAGCAAAGATTGGAAAGGAGAAAAATAAAAGAAAGCAAGTATAACCACAGTGAAAACATTATTTTTCTCATTAAAATCCTTTTGTTAACAAGGTTGATCAAGTCTTGTTACCAAAACAATCTTATATGAAACAAAACTTTGCAATCCACAAGGTGATTATGTTACCTCATACTTGATAGCAATGGTCCCAATCATAATAGTTTCAAAATTTTCTTGTGGAATGGGACAATATATTTCTCCAACCTTGATGCTCTCAATATTTTCAATGGAATTCAGGCAATAGCTTTTAGCAACCTTCTTGGGGAAATAGACAGTATGCTCTTTGTCATTAATATTGAATTTTACTTTCCCTTGATTGCAATTAATAACAGCACCTGCAGTATTAAGAAAAGGTCTCCCAAGAATAATAGACATATTATCATCTTCAGGCATTTCAAGCACAACAAAATCAGTTAAAACCAAGCAATGATGAGCCACCTGGACATGAACATCCTCACATATACCAACAAGAATAGTAGTTGACGTATCAACCATTTGCGAAGATATATCAGTTGGTATCAACTTTTCCAGCTGGAGTCTCTTGTAGAGAGAAAAATGCATAACACTAACTCCAGCTCCCAAATCACATAAAGAAGTTCTAACATAATTACTTTTAATAGATCAAGGAATAGTTGGTATACCTGGATCACCAAGTTTCTTTGGAACCTTACCATAGAAGGAATAATTAGCAAGCAGAGTAGAAATCTCCTCATTAGGAATCTTCCTTTTATTAGAGACAATATCCTTCATATACGTTGAATAAGGAGGCAACTTAATAGCATCAGTAAAAGGAATTTGCAAAAATAAAGGTTTCATCCACTCAAAAAACTTGTTGTAGTGTTCTTCCTCCTTTGACTTGTGTTTCTTACCTGGAAAAGGCATAGGTTTCTACACCCAAGATTCTCTCTCTTTACCATGTTTATTAGCAATAAAATCTTCCTTTGTGTACCTAGTGTTCTTAGTGTGCTTCTCAGGTTCTTCCTCACCTTCCTCCTTATCAGGAGCATCATTTTTATCATTACCACTCTCAGTTTCAGCATTAGAGACAAATATACTATTAGGATCTATATCAGGTTCAAGTGGTTCCTCAACTATCTTATGTTTCTTTTTCTTTCTCTTACGAGGACTACCACTACTCTCACCTTGCTGAGAGTCCTGCTCAATTCTTTTAGGGTGTCCTTCAGGATATAAAGGATCTTGAGTATCTATACCACTCCTAGTTCTAATTCCATAAGCATGTTTATCTCCTGAGGCATTAACTAGCATATCCTTTTGTACCTTAGCAAGTTGATTAAGTTGGGTTTGAACCATTTGAGAGTGTTTACAAAGCATTTTAATATCATTGGAAGTTCTTTCCACAATATCTTTCAACTCATTGATAGCTCTAGAGTTTTCCAATAAATGATTCTGAACTTGTTTATTAAAATTACCTTGTTTAACAATAAAAATGTGAAGTTCCTCTAAGCATTGATCAGGAGGCTTACCATAGGGAATATCACCTTCATCAAAGTGTTGGAGAGAGTGTACCTCAATAGTAAATGAGTGGGGAATTGGCTTACATAGTTCTTCTATAGGAGGTAGATTCTTCACATCTTCAGCTCTAATACCTTTCTCCTTTAGACACTTCTTAGCTTCCTTCATCACTTCATCATTTAATGCAATAACTCCCCTCTTATTTGGTGTTGGTGTCGGAACTGGTTCGTGCACAACCGGGTTCAGAGTAATAGGCTCAGTGTATTTAGCTCTTGAAGCCCAATCATCATAATTCTTACTTATCTTAGCCATTAATTCTTCAAAGATCAGAGGGAGTTCTTTTCCTGAAAACACAATCGGCAAAGCTATCTAGGTATGTCCTAGAATCATCAGTTAGTCCATTATAATAAATATCAAGAAGCTCATTCTTAGGCAATGGACATCCAGGATGTGCATGAATCAAGGCATAGAGCCTTGTCCATGACTCAGGCAATTTCTCCTCTTCTCCCTGTTTAAAATCAAAAAGTCTCTGCAAATCAGCATGTCTAGCACTGGGAGGAAAATATTTCTGGAAGAAAGAAGCAATCAAGCAATCAGGGCTATCAATGGAACCAAGAGGTAATCTATTAAACCAAGCCCTATCTTCTCCTTTTAATGAAAAAGGGAAGATCTTAGTAATAAAGTAATTGCACATCTTAAAATCATCAGAGAATAAAGCACTCATAGTAGAAAGCTCATTCATATGAGCCACAACACTCTCATTTTTAGTCCCACAAAAAGGTTCTTTCTCAACAATATCTAAATAGTAAAAATCAAGAGAGAAATCATAATCTTCATCTTTAATATCTATGGCAGAGGTGGCAAACTGAGGATCAGAGGACAGTTTAGGCATAATAGTACGTCTAGCAAGGAGATTCTTAATAGCACTAGTACCATGTGTGTTTCGGCACTCTTCAACAAATTCATCAGTGAACTCAATGTAACCATCATTAATATCATAACTCTCACTAGACTCAGGTGAGCTAACAGGTGTAACAGTGTCTTCACTAGGAGTTTCAGTATTTCCTAGACCATCCATAGTAGCATCTAGGAAAGGACCTAATGAACCACTCGCATCAAGAACAGTAGAAGTAACATCATGAACATCAAAACAGTTTCAGACTCAGCAATAGTAGCAGTGTGTGTAGCATGAGTATGTGGTGGTGGTGTGACAAGCTTTCTTATAACATATGGTGAATCAAGAGCAACAGAGGTGTTTAGGACTGCACCTCTTCTTCTAGTGGATGGTAAAATAGGAAACTTTCCATCACGAGACTTACCCATGATGAAAGGAGTAGCAGTGAACAATAATAGATCCAAGTGAACTTACAAATAAAGCTATGATCCCCGGCAATGGTGCCAGAAAATAGTCTTGATGACCCACAAGTATAGGGGATCGCAACAGTCTTCGCGGGTAGTATTACCCAATTTATTGATTCGACACAAGGGGAGCCAAATAATTCTTGCAAGCCTTAATAACTGAGTTGTCAATTCAGCTGCACCTGGAAATAGTTCTTGCTCACAGAAGTTTATCAGTAGCAACAATTTGTAGAAGCAACAGCAACAACGACAGAAACAACAAAGTAGGAGCAACAATAATAGTAACAGTAAACGGTGGGATTCGAGTGCGGTAGGCATAGGGATTGATGGACGGGTGTTGCATGGACGAGTCTAAACATGTAACTTCAAGATCTAGGGCATTGCAGATAAATAATAACAAGCATCCAAGTACTAAACAATCCTAGGCATGTGATCTAAATATAGTCATACGTGCTCGCAATGAGAACTTGCACAACATCTTCTGTCCAGCCAGCCTGTGGCAGCGGGGCCTCTAGGGAACTACTGACAATTAAGGTGCTCCTTTTAATAGAGCACCGGAGCAACGCATTAACACTCCGTGAACACATGTGATCCTCACACCACAGCCACCCCCTCCGGTTGTCCCAATTATTATCACTTCGGGGCCTTTGGATCCGGACAATGATATGTGTACACAACTTGCAGGTAAGATCACAAACAATACTATCATAATGATTCAATAATAAGTTCATATCTGAGATCATGGCACTCGGGCCCTAGTGACAAGCATTAAGAACAACAAGTTGCAACAAAGTCAAAAAGCACTAATAGAGATACTAGGCACTATGCCCTAACAATCTTATTCGATTACATGATAGAACTCATCCAATCCCTACCATCCCCAAGCCTACAGCGGGGGATTACTCACTCATGGATGAGGGAAACATCGATGGTTTATGGAGAGGCGTTGGTGATGACGATGGCGATGATCCTCTCCAAATGCCCCGTCCCGCTAGGGTGCCATAACTGAGTTTCTGGATCCGAATCTTGGTTTCTGGTGGCGGCGGCGGAGCGGAACTCTTTTTAGAAAACTATCAAACCCCCCTCGATTTTTAGGTCAAGAGGCAACTTATAGGCGCACAGGGAGGCTGAGGGGGTGCCTGGGGTGGTTGCACCCCCCTAGGCGCGACCAGAGGTGGGCCCGCGCCGGGCAGGGTGTGGGCCCCCAGGCCCCTTCTCCGTCTCGTCTTCTCGCTCTGTGGGTATTCTTGTGAAATATAATTTTTGGCATATTTTCTGGGATTTCTCCTGATAATTGATTTTCTGCACGAAAACAAGACACCAAGGTAATTTTGCTGAAAACAGTGTCAGTCTGTGTTAGTTGTATCCAAATCACACAAGTTTAGAGGAGAAAAAATAGCAAAAGCGTTCTGGAAAGTAGATACAATTTGGATGTATCAGTCGCCTTCTTCTAAGAAGCTAGAGTAGGCCTCTTTCCTGAAACAACAACAGCAACATGACGAGTAGCAACAGCTTTTTGAAGATAGGTCTGAGTTGAATGACGCAGAACTTCTAGATCCTCCTCGTCAATCTCTAAAGGCCATGTAGGAACACTGTTGCGCTTGCCTCCACAGGAACCACCTTGCCCTGAGAAGAAAGCAAAGAATAAGGGGGAATGGGGGGGGGGGTAAGTGCACAAGTTCGATGAAGGAAACAAAGAGAGATTGAAAAAAATACATGTAGTGAATCAAAAATGCTGCACCGGAATTTCCGGTGACAAAGTCACCACTGAAAGTTCCGCTCGTGACCCACCAGAAATTCCGGTGAAGCCACGAATAGGGAAATTCCACAGGAACATTCACAAGTCTATATCTAGGATGCACAAGTAAGGATTCACACAAATGTATTGGTTCAATCTACTCTAGCAAGGATGCCTAGTCCTACCAAGATCTCCCAACAAGTTCTTGACGAGGTTTATTCTTGCCAATGCCCATTGTTATGAGCTTGAGTTTTGGAGAAGATGGGGATACTGGAGATCGTGGAACGGTTAGCAAACAAGCAACACGGGGACACGAGGTTTACCCAGGTTCAGGCCCCCGGTTAGCAAACAAGCAACACAGGTTTATTCTTGTCAATGCCCATTGGTTCAATCTACTCTAGCAAGGATGCCTAGTACTACCAAGATCTCCCAACACGTGTTGCTTGAGATTATGAGCAATGGCAATGGCACTATCATTGTCACAAAGAAGAGGCACATTGTCAAAATATAATCCAAGATCCTTCAAAGATTGCTTCATCCATAGTAATTGAGCACAACAACTAGCTGCAAAAATGTACTCAGCTTCGGCAGTGGACATAGACATGCAGTTTTGCTTCTTTGAGGACCAAGACACCAAGGATCTTCCAAGAAATTGACAAGCACTGGAGGTTGACTTCCTTTCCACCTTGTCTCCATCCCAATCCGAGTCCGTGTAACCAATGAGATCAAAGCTGGCTCCCTTGGGGTACCACAACCCAAATTTTGGGGTATGAACCAAATATCGAAAGATTATCTTGACCGCCACCATGTGGCTTTCTTTTGGTGCGGCTTGGAATCTTTCACATATACCCACACTCAACATAATATCCGGTCGGGATGCACAAAGATATAGCAAATAACCAATTGTAGAGTGTGATGTCGATGCACGCTTCTATTCTTGTAGACAGTTTTGGGCCTCCAAGTGTAGAGGTTTGTAGAACAGCAGCAAATTTCCCTTAAATGGATCACCCAAGGTTTATCGAACTCAGGGAGGAAGAGGTCAAAGATATCCCTCTCAAGAAACCCTGCAACTAAGGTACAAGAAGTCTCTTGTGTCCCCAACACACCCAATACAATTGTCAGGTGTATAGGTGCACTAGTTCAGCGAAGAGATAGTGAAATACAAGTAATATGGATGATTATAAGTGGTAATTGCAATATGAAATAAAAATGGCAGCAAGCAAACATATAGCAGGACTGGTTATAAATGGTGTTTTAATGTTTAGAAACAAGGCATAGGGATCATTGAAGGAAATATGCCCTAGAGGCAATCATAGAGATGATTATATTTCATATGTATCCATGAGTTATTGTAATGTTCCTTGAATATCCATATCAGGAAACTTTTATTGATTGAAAATTATGTGAATTGTTTGTGAAACTCTTTACTTGTATGGTTATTTAATAGTTGTCCCTAGTCGGAGTTCATGTGAGGACACACGTGAATATTAGACTAGCACTTCGATTGATTGATGACTACGTTTCACAAGTCATAGACATGGAGATGTCAAACCAATGATGTGGACACATGTTATGAACATGGGATTGGACTGACCCAACTTGAGACTGACAATTAGTTGCAGCTCTCTCTCTACACATCGTGTATGTTTTGTCCTTATACCTGAGATTGTCGCATGTACTTGAGATGTGGATCGACCTACTTTGGGGCTATCAGATGCTACTCCATAACTGGGTAGTTATAAAGGTAGCTTTCGGGTTTGTACTGAAACATGCTGCAAGGCATGGTCAATCAAGATGGGATTTGCCCCTCTCTACTTGAGAGAGATATCTCTAGGCCCCTCGAGTGATCGGATCCAGAAATGCATGGCCGTGCTACATAAGGTTAAGAGTTAACCTAGTAAAGGGATTCCAAGTTACGGTATCGAGAAAGAGAGGTCATCTTGGAGCTAGACCAAATATCGTGAGGCAAAGGGAAATACATGTACTAAACCTTGTGATGGTTCGTCCGATATGATCTTTGTATGCGTTTAGGAGTTGGCATGTCTTGCTAGAGGCAGCTACCAACTATTGGCAGAATAAGTGTATTCGTGTCATGTCTATACGTATATGAACCTATAGGGTCACACACTTAAGGGGCTGGAAGCCTAATGAGGATTAGATCCAAATTAAACCAGGCTTAGGCTACTAATGGGCTGCTAACGTAGAAGCCCACTAGGGACACCTATATAAGAGAGGGTGGGGCGAGCTGACCAGGGTTAGACCTGAGACCATTCCACCCAGCCGCCACACCTCACGCCTGTGTTGCACGTGCGGACCTAGTAGTCCGGCGTTTGATGCTTCCACCCTGTACGTGTGGATACCTCAGAGGCGCTGCATCTGTAGCATTTGGACGAGCCGCCGAAGGGGAGCTGCTCGTGGGACGAGGACAAGGAGGAGACGTGGAACGTCTGCACTGCCTCGACGCGCTTCATCAATTCCGCAACTGCGCGTCTAGTGGTAATCCCGTGATCTATGACAACAGTAATCCTGGTTTACGCGGTAGAATTTTTTTTATTTGCGCTAGTGTAGCCTACCCGTATCCCTTCAATCATACTTTCACTAGTGGACACTCTCAACAATGATAACATAATTGAACACATAAATATCTTCACTATGCTACCCCGAACTACTCTCCGGTTGGATAACGAACACCAATTCACTGTGTAGGGCTATAAAAGCACACCTTAAAGTTTGCATTCCCCAACTAGGTCACCCCACACTATCACCTTGGGCGCTAGATGGTTCCAGACAAACACCACAATTTCATAGAGACATCCAACTCAAATTATAAATCATGATAAGTATTTCTGTAATCTTTAGCCTAAGAGCCACACACGGTGCACACACTTTCACCTTCACACACGTTGGACAAGGTGTCTCCGGAGATCACATTAATAAAAGCACTTGAGTAGCATAATAGATGAAGAGTAACATCTACTTATTCAACTAGATTACAAAGCTCATGATCACAATATGATCACACCATGGAGAGAGAGATGAAAACATAGCTACCGATAGATCCCTTAGCCTCGGGGGAGAACTACTCCCTCCTCATCATGGGAGTCAGCAACGGTGATGGGTATGGCGGTGGAGTCGATGGATATGGCTCCGGGGGCAATTCCCCATCCCGGCAGAGTGCCGGAACAGAGACTTCTCTCCCCCCGAATCTTGTCTTTGATGGTGGTGGCGCTGCAGAACTTTTCATGGAATTCTGATCTGATATCTAGGGTTTTTTCAACATGAAAGGCTACACAATCAAAAGATCATGAATAATGCTTTGAAAGACATTTGTTTGTTTCACATATAGAAAACATATGAAGAGTGATATTCAGCTTGTCCTTTATGGAATAGCAAAACATAAATGCATAGGACACCTTCAAAGTTCATAAGGGTGACTAGATACAAATAATTTAAGAACAAGCAATACTATAATTATGAATCAATCAACAAGTTTTGGGACAATGCACATTGAACTCTGAATGACAACTATGCTCTCTTAGCTGGTGCATAAAGATAGAAGATGGAGACTCAACAAAAAGTAAAAATAAAGGCCCCACGTAGAGGGAAGTAGGGATTAAATGGTTTTATAAAGCTTCCAAAAATGATGGTACTTATTAGCTTTGAGATCTCATTACCCCTATCATAGGAATCTTGAAGTGATTAAGGTTAAATTGAGGACAAATATGAGTTATATGCTTGATAAATCATAAGTTGAAAATCTCACGCCCCTTGTAGCATCCCAATTGTCTAACAATTGCAATGCTACTAGCCTAGTCTATATAAATGCTACTTCCTACATATAATTGTTGCATCATAATTATATCATGCTCATGTCATCATGCCACCTTGCATTTGAGCATCATATAAAACC
The DNA here is from genome assembly GCA_030063025.1 of Avena longiglumis. Taxonomy (NCBI): domain Eukaryota; kingdom Viridiplantae; phylum Streptophyta; class Magnoliopsida; order Poales; family Poaceae; genus Avena; species Avena longiglumis. Next base: position 142,067,169 of record CP125978.1, on the reverse strand, counting down.
CTTTTTGTGTTGGTTCTTCTCTCATATGCATTGTAAATTGTATTTGCCTCTTGATATTGTATTTGGTTCTTGATATATTGTTTAAATGCCCAAGTTGAGCTGGGGGCATATCTTTTATTGACTCCACCACCTTTCTTGTCATCACCCCATCATTCCACCATTCCACCATCTATGAGCATTGCAACTTATTTAGTTTTACCTCTAGCTCATGTGGGTTGGGATGGATCCAATTCTATCTCCACATGCTCCCATATATGCACCATGTTGTTTTCACATTATTGGTATATGAGAGCCACATGGCCACCTTTGCATGCCTTAAGGGTGGAACCCTTTTCTAGCTTCCCTATGTGTGGTTTGGGGGTTATTATCATGTTGGGATATTATTGGGCTTACTAAATGCCTAGTGGCACATACACACTAGCATGCCCCATTTTATTCAATATGGTCATCTCCATCTACCCCACATGGGGCATCCTCTCACTTCTTTTAGCTCGGCTTATTCCATATTTTTGGAATGCATATGTATGAATGCTATGGATATTTATTTTGTTTTGACAAGATGAAACCTAGCATTAAATATTTTGCATGGGCCATGCAACCATAACCATCTTTTGTCCTCTTTGAATTTTATTTGAATTTTGAGTGGATCATCTTCCTTTTTCCTTTACCCCTCTTTTGCTTGATCTAGTTGGTCTTGTTAACAACCACACTACATCTCCCTCTCCTTTCCTCACCTTCATCTCTTTTCACCCCCCTCCATGCATGGTCATGTGGATCCTATCAAAAACCCTAAAACCACCCTCTCTCTTTATTCCTTTCTCCAAGGTGCTCTCACCTAAGTTAAACCCTAACCCGAGCCCCCTCCAAACTAACCCTAGTTACCCTCACCCTCTCCCTACCTTGCTGGACCCACCAGCCCTAGCCCGATCCCTCCTCCTCACTTTATGAAAGCCACCTCCATCCCATGTGCCTCTCCTCTCTCCCCCTTATCACCTCAACCACCCCAGCACTCCTCTCAGATCCCATCTGGGCGAAGCCAGGTCCTTATCTTCCTCCCTTCTTCCTCCCCAAGCTTGCAACCACACCACCATGCCCCCAAAACCCTAGCCTCGGCCCCCTCTGCTCTCCTTCGATCCGAGCGCACTGCCGAACCAGGAGCACCAGGAGCGTCCCCTGCTTCCTCTTCTTCGCCCTGAAGCGCCGGAAACCGCTGGACCTCGCCGGAGAAGCCTCGCCGCCGTCGTGTCCGTGCGCACCAGGAGCTCCGGCCAGCCAGCTACGTGCCAGATCGCGACCCGATCTCCTTCGCCACACCGACGAGCTCTGGTGAGCCTCTCGCCCTGACATGGTCCCTTCTCTCGTGCACCGTAGCACCGCCACCTTCCGAGAACTCCGCGTGCGCCAAGATGTCAAGACTGGCAACAGCCGCTGCTGCAGCTCGCCCCTTCTGTTTCGCCATGCCCCGTGCGTTGTAGTCCTCCTCCGGTGATGCCGCCTGAACGGAAGTCGTAGGTCGTAGACCCCTCTTCACTTTTCCTTTTTGTGGCACAGCTAGATGCGCCGCTTAGTCTCTATCGCCAAGAAACCCCCGATTCATTGCTTCTACGAGGACGCGACTCGTCGACTACCGCCGCTTTGCGCGTAAAAGCCCAGGAAGTTTTCCCGCCACCACCCACGGTCCCAAGTGGGCCACACGTCAGCCTCGGTGCTCTTTTCGCAAGGAACCCCTTGGCAGATGTTTCTGGCATGGACCAGTCCCCCCCGCGCGTCTGGGATCGCCCACGTGTACATCACGCGTTGGCCACGCTGGCCAGGACCAGCCGACGCCGGTCCCACTGCCATCCAAGACTGGCTAGCCCACTCACGGTGACAAAGTTCCCAACCCCACCGTTGCTGTTGAGCTGAGTCAGCGTTGGCCCCACTCATCTGTGATAATGGCTAGCTCCTCCGAGTTTAAAAGTTTCTTCTGTTCTCTGTTTAATTCAAATCTTTTCAAATTATTTCAAATTCAAATTCCAATTTCAAATCTGTTTTTAAATAACTTTTAAAATCCAATTCCAAATTAAACATGTAATATATGTTTTGGAATCAGAAAAATGTGAGGAATTCAAATATGCCCTTCAAAATATATTTTGGACACTTTAATTTTCAAGTTGATTAAAATTACAACTAAAATGCCCTCTTTCTTAATTAATTAATAACTTTTGTTTTATAACTCCAAATTTAACAAATGATATGTCTAAAATGATCAGCTCGACGAGACCTTTCTGTTTATGCATTCCATGTACTGAATTACAGCATGCATCATATAAATATAATGTAAACAGCAACTTGTTGAAGTATAAAATGTGGCCAAAACTCAATAAAATGTTTACTTCTTGTTTTCTTATATCACCCATGCCATGCTACTTTATTGCCATGCAAATTGTGCATCATTCATCAAGGCATGATTGTTTTGTTGTCGCATTTTAGTCTTATGCTTGTGCACTTTATTTATGTTGGCCCTTGTTTGTTTGGTTCTTCTTCGAATAGACGCTGAGCAGGGAATATATCAAGAAACCTAGGAGCACTACCCAGATCCTTCTCTCGCTTCAACTGAGCTTCCAGGCAAGCACTACCACATGCTTGCATACATATAGTACCTATTGCCTCTATCTTATTCTTGCATCATTGAGTCGCGATTGCATTAAACTGAATCCCAAGTATTGCATAGCCTTTACTTTTAAACCCCACCAAAGCTTGTTCCTCCATCCCATGAGCCATTACTATAGGAGTTGTTTGAGCCATGTGAGTCGTAGAACATCATGTGTAGGGTATGTGAGTGTCTGATGGATAACGAGGTACCTAATCAACTTAACCTGAGTAGTATGGGATAACTAATGAAAGTGGCACCGGTGAGCAATATCTGCTATTTGGTTTTTCATGCTCACTTGTGTCCCGTAGGACCCCGAGTACTTGATTCCTGTTCCTTGAATATTCGCGCTATCCACATCCGGGAGGATTATGGGACCCCCCTGAGCCAGAGCTTGATTCATTTTTATTTCTTGGGGCCACAAACTAGTTTGAGGTTTTACTTACTATCCTTTACTTATGCCATGCTTCTTTGTTTTATTTGAATTGTGCGAGGTACACTGTATCGCTTAGGGAAGCGGAGTTTTCAGTATCGACAAGCCTAGTCACATTTTCGGGTTCCCGATCGTTTACGACCATTGACGCAAACCTTGTGTCCGTTTGAGTCACTAACTTCGCTATGGTAGCTTAATGGGGTGGCCCCTGAAATATTTCAATCTGTGATTGCTTTGTCGTGAATGCCTCGTTGGTTTTGATTCGGTTTTTCCGAGGTTGATCGAGTGTGTGTTGCTATTTGTGCACCTGCAGGTAAAACTGTCAAAGCCGTGTCCGGTTATGGACGACTTGGAGCACAGTTCTCGATCATAGACAAGTATAACTAAAGTACCGCTTTTAATTTGACTAAGTAACTGACTAGTAAATAGTGCAACACTCATGGAATGGATAATAAAACTGCCAACGGATAGGGGGTGTTCGTCCGCTTCCTCGTTGGTAAGCGAGGAGGAGGATGGATCTGATATTATCGTTATAATCATTGTTATTAATTCACGGACATCCGCTATCTTTGGTTAGGCGGATGGTTAGCAAGTATCTATAGAATTGTTAGGTATTATCTTTTGCTGCAATTCGTCACCCAGTTGTGTCCCCTTTAGAGGCATAAAGACTTGCCGAAAATTCTAGGGTCTCACACGATAAATTATTTGATTCAGATGAACAGGTACACTCACAAGATGGATACTGGGTGGAGGAGACGGACGATGTGGACAACAATCATTTGGTGTAGAGATTCCGGGAACGGGGATCCGTGAGATCTATGGGCGGGATGTGTTTATTTATGGGGAATCTTATGCCGATTTGCTTCTTATCCGTACTCGGATCTTGTTTTCCGCTTCCGCCTGATACTCTGATGTTTGATGTATGAGGAGATATCCTAAACTATATATCTATCTAGGATATTTGGATCTTGCCGTATGGAGTTGCAATATTTCTATTTCTTTTAGATGGAATGGCTCTGAGGACTGTTGTATGGTGGCTTGCATACATACTCATTTGTGTATGTAGTTGATCCCTTCACTTGCCGATTACGCGCGTTCTTGTCCCGATGTTTGGAAATGGTTAGACGACGGCCGAAGGTCTACCTGTGAGTGGCATTTGGGCCCACCGCATTATTTTAACCATTTCCGCTCATCCAGGCTTGTAACTAGGAGCGTAATTCACCGAGGTAGTTACAATTGGTATCAGAGCCATCCCGCCCTTCAGGGTCTCAGCCAAATGGTCGTTGTCAGTCTAGCAAATATTTTGGTAGCTATGTATACTAGGGAAAAACAAAACGCGAGAGTAGGACTGCTTCCACTTTTCTTCTTACCCACCCACCCACCCTTTTCTGGTAAGGAAGTGTAACGTTTTCAATCCTCTTCTTAAAATTCAAACTAGGATTCACGTGTTCTGGGTTTCCGTAGTACCATAGAATGTGTGTGTGTGTGTGTGTAATTCCTTGTCTATCTGTTGTATCCAACATGTTATATTTATCTACCTTTTGGTTATCAACCTTGGTACATTCCATACGAGCTTTTGAATACCGCGTGATCTATCCGACTCCTTGTTAACCGTGCCATCTTCTTAAGGGTGTCCTTCCTTCTAGCAACTCCACATTCTGGAAACCATCGGTTGCTAATCGCTACCGATAAGTGTTTTTAGCATCTATTGGTATTTTAATGCCGAAAAATGCGGAAAAATTTTCTTTGATACATTCAGGTGCTTCCACACTCCTTTTCGATCGTGTGTGAAACATTATCTATCTCCTTTATCAGCATGTCCATGCTAACTCATTCTTTTGTCACCGACGCTTAATCCTAGAGTTTCTTTTCATCTCCAATTCTCTTGACTAATTACATAACAGTGTCGATCCGATGTCGGTGATTGTAATTTGGTTCTCGATAGCTATATTCCACTCATGATAAGTGTCATATCGATCAATGATGAGTGGAATATGGAAAATGCAATCACCCCTATCCTCCAAATGGTGACGGTTATCTCCTGTGATTTTGAGTACACCGTGATCATATCTATGCATATTCAAGCATCTTTGGCAATCTAGAGTTTATCCAAGCACTACGGCGGTCTATCATCTGTGCATCATGCTGCACATCCTTTTGAACCCCATATCTGCACAATTCTCCTGGATACGAGGGAATTGCATATTTTCGTCTCTGATAGCTTTGCTTAAGGTATGAGCTATCATCGGTTCTTATCCAAGATCTCTTTATCTTTGTAACCGGTGATCCGATCGACAATGTGAACCAGGTGACATCTCTTTTTCTTCCGAAGGACCAGATAATCTATTCTTCCAGTGCATCTTCTTCAACACGAACCCATGCTCTTAATATTGATCTTTCTAAGAGCGTTGAGCTCAGAAAGTGTTTCGAGCATTTGTTCGTTCTCCCGCCTCTTGAACTTGGTATTCTGGGAATATCTTGTTAATCCATGGTGGTATATGTTAATAATATGCTTGCCTGTTCGATATCTATGGAAGGACATGGAAGATCATCTGTGTCTCTTTCTCTCGAGCTTCGTGAGCACTGCCTGTGTGCAAAGTCTCAAAGTGAGAATTCTGACTTTTTGAAGTCACATATCTCGACCACGTCCTTCTGCTAAATAGATCGCTTCAATTCTGGAATCAGCAAGTCCATTGTTAATTCCATCCTCCATCTTCAACCAATCCGGAGTTGTTCCTTGTTGGCAAGTTATCATCGTCGTTCCGCTGAAGATTTCCTCAAGGCTGCTAAATCTCTCTCAATCATTTCAAGAAGAACATGGAGTTCTTTCACCTCAATCTCGTTAAGTAATCTCTTGAAACCCTCTCTCTCTATCGTCTATGCTCAATCCACCGGAGGCCATGAAGACCTTCTAGATCTTGTATTCCTTCTGTTCAAGTGGTGCTATCTTTTGCTATATCTGTGAAATTTTGCAGTTGTCTTCGTGATCTTCCTTTATATCTTTCCGGTGGCTTGGTACTTCCGACATGACGACAACATCATCATCTTTATCTATCTATGAATCCAGCGAATCGTTTGCATCTATCCTTGTTTTCTAACAGAGTTCTATGAGTTTTGCCAACACCTTGATCTGCTTTGTAGTTGGGTTGCATGGTTTTCTTATTCATGTGCGGAGTAATGCTTTGAGTGCGGGATGGAGTAGCTACCATACCACTACTCTTATCATTCGCTCTTGTACATTGAATTGGTGAATTTATGTGATTTCACTCATTCCACGGAAGTTAGAAGTGGCCTCTATCCCTTGATACTTTTACTTCCGTCCTTGTTTTTCCGGAGTGCTCTTTCGAAGAAAGTAATCAATAATCTCTTGTTGGTGATCTCACCCTTTCTACACGGAGCAAAATCCTCAATTATCTGGTGGAAACAAACGCAAACCTTTTTCTATCCTCGTCTTTCTACCGATGCTCGATATCCCCAAACAAGATTAAAGGAAACTATCTCTCTTTGTTTCATCAATTCTTTTTCTGTGGTAAAGCCAATTATGGTTGAGGCCATCAGCCGCAAATCTATCGCGTTAGCCTCAAGGCTAAAGAAAGCAATAAGTATCTCTACAATAAACTCCAGACCCTCCATATTCTTTGCTTCTCGGGATTCCACCATGATCTGGCTTCACATGCATCTCTGGAAGTTATATCTGCGCACCTAAATTGCGTGATCCTTGGTTCTTACCTGCGCAACAAGAATCTAATCCGACGATGTCTAACTAAATCTTTCTATTGATATCAAGGGACTCTATTGTTTGAAGGCAATATTGTTTCCGAACTTCATTCTCAAATCCAAGAGAAGATACGATGCTATTGTCATAGTGGTTCAAAACTCTTCAATCTAGCTCTTTTTCTTCCGGCGAGACAAAGATTCATCCCCTCTAGTATCGGTAATTCTTTAATCTTAACGGTGTCTTTCTGTATCCATGATACATCATATTTTCCTTTTCATTCACAAGTGGTTCTAGTCTTTTATCATGTTCTTAGAAAACCGGAGCTATGCCCATCCTATCCTTCTTGTCTCACGACAATCCTTCAACTCTTCTAACCGTTGTTTCTCAAGCAAAACGCAAGACTCGCAACAAGTCTAGCAAGTTTTGCAAGGTGTAGTGGTCGCACCATTCCGTTGTTCATCAACTTGGGAACGTGAGGGTCACCTTCGTTCGAACACCCGCCTCTTCTTGTGTTGTTTTCTTTTTCCTAGGAATCTCGGGGCGAGATTCTTGTTTAGTGGGGGAGAGTTGTAGCATCCCAATTGTCTAACAATTGCAATGCTACTAGCCTAGTCTATATAAATGCTACTTCCTACATATAATTGTTGCATCATAATTATATCATGCTCATGTCATCATGCCACCTTGCATTTGAGCATCATATAAAACCCTTTTTGTGTTGGTTCTTCTCTCATATGCATTGTAAATTGTATTTGCCTCTTGATATTGTATTTGGTTCTTGATATATTGTTTAAATGCCCAAGTTGAGCTGGGGGCATATCTTTTATTGACTCCACCACCTTTCTTGTCATCACCCCATCATTCCACCATTCCACCATCTATGAGCATTGCAACTTATTTAGTTTTACCTCTAGCTCATGTGGGTTGGGATGGATCCAATTCTATCTCCACATGCTCCCATATATGCACCATGTTGTTTTCACATTATTGGTATATGAGAGCCACATGGCCACCTTTGCATGCCTTAAGGGTGGAACCTTTTCTAGCTTCCTATGTGTGGTTTGGGGGTTATTATCATGTTGGGATATTATTGGGCTTACTAAATGCCTAGTGGCACATACACACTAGCATGCCCCATTTTATTCAATATGGTCATCTCCATCTACCCCACATGGGGCATCCTCTCACTTCTTTTAGCTCGGCTTATTCCATATTTTTGGAATGCATATGTATGAATGCTATGGATATTTATTTTGTTTTGACAAGATGAAACCTAGCATTAAATATTTTGCATGGGCCATGCAACCATAACCATCTTTTGTCCTCTTTGAATTTTATTTGAATTTTGAGGATCATCTTCCTTTTTCCTTTACCCCTCTTTTGCTTGATCTAGTTGGTCTTGTTAACAACCACACTACATCTCCCTCTCCTTTCCTCACCTTCATCTCTTTTCACCCCCCTCCATGCATGGTCATGTGGATCCTATCAAAAACCCTAAAACCACCCTCTCTCTTTATTCCTTTCTCCAAGGTGCTCTCACCTAAGTTAAACCCTAACCCGAGCCCCCTCCAAACTAACCCTAGTTACCCTCACCCTCTCCCTACCTTGCTGGACCCACCAGCCCTAGCCCGATCCCTCCTCCTCACTTTATGCAAGCCACCTCCATCCCATGTGCCTCTCCTCTCTCCCCCTTATCACCTCAACCACCCCAGCACTCCTCTCAGATCCCATCTGGGCGGCAGTCCTTCTCTTCCTCCCTTCTTCCTCCCCAAGCTTGCAACCACACCACCATGCCCCCAAAACCCTAGCCTCGGCCCCCTCTGCTCTCCTTCGATCTGGAGCGCGCCAAGCCGAACCAGGAGCACCAGGAGCGTCCCCTGCTTCCTCTTCTTCGCCCTGAAGCGCCGGAACCCGCTGGACCTCGCCGGAGAAGCCTCGCCGCCGCCGTGTCCGTGCGCACCAGGAGCTCCGGCCAGCCAGCTACGCGCCAGATCGCGACCGCCCCGAGCTCCTTCGCCTACACCGACGAGCTCCTGGTGAGCCTCTCTACGCCCCAGACATGGTCCCCTTCTCTCGTGCACCAAGCCGCCACCTTCCGAGCACTCTGCGTGCGCCACTGCGCGCTCACAAGCAGAATGCCGCAGCTGCCTCTGCTTTCGCCATGCCCCGTGCGTTGTAGTCCTCCTCCGGTGATGCCGCCTGAACGGAAGTCGAGGTCAGACCCTCTTCACTTTTCCTTTTGTGGCAGCTAGATGCGCCGCTTAGTCTCTATCGCCGCCAAGAAACCCCCCATTCTTCTGCCGAGGACGTGCGACTCGTCGAACCGCCGTCGTTTTGCGAAAAGCCGGAAGTTTTCCGCCACCAAGGCCTGTGGGCCACACGTCACCTCGGTGCTCTTTTCGCAAGGAACCCTTGGCGGATGTTTCAAGACGTACCCGTCCCCGTCTCAGGATCGCCCACGTGTCCAAAGACGCGTCACAGGCTGTGTATTGACGCCGGTCCCACCTGTCATCCGCACCGGCTAGCCCACTCCGCGGTGACAAAAGTTCCCAACCCCACCGTTGCGTCAGTGAGCTGCTGAGTCAGCGTTGGCCCCACTCGTCTGTGACAGTGGCTAGCTCCCTCCGAGTTTAAAAAGTTTCTTCTGTTCTCTGTTTAATTCAAATCTTTTCAAATTATTTCAAATTCAAATTCCAATTTCAAATCTGTTTTTAAATAACTTTTAAAATCCAATTCCAAATTAAACATGTAATATATGTTTTGGAATCATAAAAATGTGAGGAATTCAAATATGCCCTTCAAAATATATTTTGGACACTTTAATTTTCAAGTTGATTAAAATTACAACTAAAATGCCCTCTTTCTTAATTAATTAATAACTTTTGTTTTATAACTCCAAATTTAACAAATGATATGTCTAAAATTATCAGATCGACGAGACCTTTCTGTTTATGCATTCCATGTCCTGAATTACAGCATGCATCATATAAATATAATGTAAACAGCAACTTGTTGAAGTATAAAATGTGGCCAAAACTCAATAAAATGTTTACTTCTTGTTTTCTCATATCACCCATGCCATGCTACTTTATTTCCATGCAAATTGTGCATCATTCATCAAGGCATGATTGTTTGCTTGCCGCATTTTATTCTTATGCTTGTGCACTTTATTTATGTTGTCCCTTGTTTGTTTGGTTCTTCTTCGAATAGACGTTGAGCAGGGAATATATCAAGAAACCCAGGAGCACTACCCAGATCCTTCTCTCGCTTCAACTGAGCTGCCAGGCAAGCACTACCACATGCTTGCATACATATAGTACCTAATGCCTCTATCTTATTCTTGCATCATTGAGTCGCGATTTCATTAAACTGAATCCCAAGTATTGCATAGCCTTTACTTTTAAACCCCACCAAAGATTGTTCCTCCATCCCATGAGCCATTACTACAGGAGTTGTTTGAGCCATGCGAGTCGTAGAACAGCATGTGTAGGGTATGTGAGTGTCTGATGGATAACGAGGTACCTAAACAACTTAACCTGAGTAGTATGGGATAACTAATGAAAGTGGCACCGGTGAGCAATATCTGCTATTTGGTTTTTCATGCTCACTTGTGTCCCGTAGGACCCCGAGTACTTGATTCTGTTTGAATATTCGCTATCCACATCCGGGAGGATTATGGGACCCCCCTGAGCCAGAGCTTGATTCATTCTTATTTCTTGGGGCCACAAACTAGTTTGAGGTTTTATTTACTATCCTGTACTTATGCCATGCTTTACTGTTTTATTTAAATTGTGCAGGTAACGCACTGTCTTTGCTTAGGGAAGCGGAGTGTTTTCGCGGTATCGACAAGCCCAGTCACATTTTCGGGTTCCCAGTCGTTTACATCCATTGACGCAAACCTTGAGTCCGTTTCGGAGTCAGCTAACTTCGTTGCGGGTAGCTTATGTTGGAGATATGCCCAAGAGGCAATAATAAAGTGGTTATTATCATATCTTCACACTTATGATAAATGTTTACATACCATGCTATAATTGTATTAACCGGAAACATTAATACTTGTGTGATTTGTAAACTAAAATAAGAGTCCCTAGTAAAGCCTCTTGTTAAACTAGCTTGTTGGTTAATATATGATCATGGTTTCCTGATCATGAACATAGAGATGTTATTAACAACAGGATCATATCATTAGGAGAATGATGTGATGGACATACTCCTATAGATAAGCGTAGCATAAAGATCAAGTCATTTCAATAGTTCAATTGCTATATGCTTTCTGATACATAGTAACCTAATTCCTTCGACCATGAGATCATGCATATCACCTTTTCCGGATGGATGCTTTGATGTCATCAAACACCACACCGTAACAGGGTGGCTATAAAGGTGGCATTGAGTGTTCAAAAAGTATTGGTTGAAACACATGGATCAAGAGTGGGATTTGTCCATCCATATGACGGATAGATATACTCTGGGCCCTCTGGTTGAAATGTCATCCAATTATCTTGCATGCATGTGACTGGCTCACAAGGGATCACATATCACAGGAACGAGAAAAGAGTACTTATCAGTAACGAGGTTGAACTAGGTATGCAGAGATACCGACGATCATAACCTCGGATAAGTAAACTATCGTGAGACAAAGGGAAATTGGTATCGTATGTAAGTGGTTCATTTGATCGCAAAGTAATCATAGAAATATGTAGGAGCCATATGAATTTCCAGATTCCTCTATTGGTTATTGATCGGAGAAGTGTCTCGATCATGTCCGCATAATTCACGAACCGCAGGGAGACACACTTAAGGATTCGACGTTGTTTGAGTAGTTATGGAATGATGAGAAGGAGACCGAATGTTGTTCGGAGTCTAGGATGGGATCCGGGATATCACGAGGAGATCCGGAATAGTCCGGAGAATAAGATTCATATAAGGAAAGTCCCGTTTTGAGTTGGGGAATGATTCCGTGTTTTCATCGGGAACATTCTAGAAGGTTCGGAATGTCCGCACCGGGGAAGGTACATGAATGTGTTATATCAAGTTGGTATGATTGCATCATGTACTAAGTGTCATTGTTGTACCAAATAGAGGATTTAATCAAATCCTAGTTTGAAAAGTCAAACGGCTAGTTTGAACGGCTATTTTGGGAAGTGGGAAAGAGGAGAAGGAAGTTTGAAGTCGACTTGGGAGGAGTTCCTCCCACCGCCGGCCCTCCTTGAGGCCGAGTTGGGGAGGGACTCCCCTCCCCAGGCGCGCCTCCCTCCACCTATAAAAGGAGGGGCAGGGCTTCCCTCCTTGACACACAAGTTCCTATCCTCTAAATCTAAACCCTAGCCACAGCCTCGGTTTTAGAGCCGTTTGGTTTAGAGCTTCTAATTGCCCTAGCCTTGGTTTAGAGCCTTCTAATTGGTGTGTCTAATTCCTAGACCACTAAAGCCTCTCATACTCAACCATACTCGCTCCGCTTAAGGCGAAGCCTGCGAGATCTCCCTCTACTTCGGTACCACGCCACAGTTGTCTTTGCGAATCGCGAGGAGAGTGCTACAACCTCCGCTGCCTGCTGGAAAAAGGGAGAGGAAGGTCTTCATCGAGTACCGAACGTGTGACCGACTGCGAGAGCGCTGCCGGAACGCAGCGCCGGAAGGGTCGTCTACGCGATCTTGAGATCGGCAAGTGTACGACTACATCACCCACGAGAATCTGCTCTCGTTAACCGCTTTGGAATCTTCGAGGGTGAGTTCCTCTATCGACTCGTTGATACAATCTAGTAGATAGATCTTGGCTTGTTTGTTCGTATGCGATAGAAAATTTTTGTTTTCCATGCTACGAACCCCTACAGCTTAATGGGGTGGCCCCCTGAAATATTTCTGAATCCTGTGATTGCTTTGTCGTGAATGCCTCGTTGGGTTTTGATTCGGTTTTTCCGAGGTTGATCGAGTGTGTGTTGCTATTTGTGCACCCCTGCAGGGTAAAAATTTCTGAAAGCCGTGTCCGCGGTTATGGACGACTTGGATCACAGTTTCTCGATCATAGACAAGTATAACTAAAGTACCGCTTTTAATTTGACTAAGTAACTGACTAGTAAATAGTGAAACACTCATGGAATGGATAATAAAACTGCCAACGGATGGGGGGGTGTTCGTCCGCTTCCTCGTTGGTAAGCGAGGAGGAGGATGGATCTGTTGATATTACTGTTATAACTGTTGTTATTAATTCACGGACATCCATCTATCTTTGGTTAGGCGGATGGTTAGCGAGTATCTATAGAATTGTTAGGTATTATCTTTTGCTGCAATTGCGTCACCCAGGTTGTGTCCCCTTTAGAGGCATAAAGACTTGCTAAGTACCCCTAGGGTCTCACACGATAAATTATTTGATTCAGATGAACAGGTACACTCACAAGATGGATACTGGGTGGAGGAGACGGACGATGTGGACAACGATCATTCTGTGTAGAGATTTCGGGAACGGGGATCCGTGAGATCTGTGGGCGTGATGTGTTTATTTATGGGGCATCTTATGCCGATTTGCTTCTTATCCGTACTCGGATCTTGTTTTCCGCTTCCGTCTGATACTCTGATGTTTGATGTATGAGGAGATATCCTAAACTATATATCTATCTAGGATATTTGGATCTTGCCGTATGGCGTTGCAATATTTCTATTTCTTTTAGATGGAATGGCTCTGAGGACTATTGTATGGTGGCTTGCATACATACTCATTTGTGTATGTAGTTGATCCCTTCGCCTGCCGATTACGCCGCCCGTTCTTGTCCCGATGTTTGGAAATGGTTAGGACGGCCGAAAGGTCTACCTGTGAGTGGCATTTGGGCCCCACCGTACTATTTTAACCATTTCCGCTCATCCATGCTTGTAACTAGGAGCGTAATTCACCGAGGTAGTTACACCCCTTGAGTGTGAGTACCGAGACCTCATGCTACTCAACTTTGGTCTCAGGCAAGTTCTTGTCATTGTAAGTATATTTGTATCATAGAGAACCTCCAACGGGGTACCCCTTTCCCCATGAAACATGAGCTATCCCATATCAAAATGACAAGGCAACAGACAGTGAGCATCTCAGCGATCTTTTTATTTGCTATTTGCATAGTTTTTTATTTAGGATGCTTCATAGAATGCCACTATGGTTTTGTTGCAAGTTTCCACCATGATTTGGCATGGCTTAGGCTAGCCGTCCAGGCGTGTCTCTAACACATATACAAACTCCATGGACCTGCAAGCTCCCATCTTATTTCACACTGACGGCATCCATAAACAAAAGAACATGATATCAACTAAATAAATAAGTGCAATGTTGAAAGTGTACCCCATGACAACATGGTTTTGCTAATTCACAACTTACAATTTGCAAGAATATAATCATATAAGACAGTCACAATGGTTCAGGTTTATTCAGTGCAAGAAATAAAATATGCCTTCAAGTTCGTGAGAGCTTTAATCACTAATTTTCACATAACAAAAATTTAATTTGGAATATATATAAAAACATGAATATATTTGGAATGGTGTAACACACCATGCATAGGAGTTTATAGTGGAATCTTTGGAATAACTTGGTTTCTAGGGAGTTGGATGCACGAGTAGAGCTCATACTCAGTACATGTGGAGGCTATCCAAAGACTGGGAGCGACGAACTAAGAGAGCAATAATGGACATAATCATGCAGAGCGATAAAACATTATTAATCAAACATAAAGTGATATCACAAGTCAAAAACTAAATGATCATAGAGGCTAAATTGACTGGTTCATAGTCATAACATGGTGTAAGCATGTTCCAAGTCAACCCAAATAAAGCATCAAAGGAGAATACCATGATATTATGCTTTTGTATGCTAAAACAACGCATGATTCTTTCATGGCACATTAAGCAAGCTCAATTGTTTGAAACAAGTCATGCTACAACAATAATCACTAAGCATATGGTCAAAGCAACATCTAACATGACATGATAAAGTCTAATTCACAGTCAAAAAAAGCTTCTTTTTGTACCACCATATGCATGAAACATTTTACTCTTTTTCAACACCAATCAACTTATTTGAAACAACTCACAAAGATAATAATCAATAAAGACCAGAGAGCATGTCTCACCTAACTAAAAATAATAACTAAAAAGTTCTAAGTAAAAAGAAGAAGAAAACTAAAGCTAAACACAGTGCTAGCAAAAGAGAACACTCACAAAATAATAAGAGTGAAAACTAGAGTGTTCTAGGAAATGAAGAACATGGTGTGACTTCTCCAAAAGAGGTGTGATAGGATCCAACCAACTTATTGCAGGAAACAAAACAAAATAAAACTAAACACAAAACAAAGACGCTCCAAGAACAACACATGGTGCATGAAGCAAAAAATATAGTATCTTGAAAGAAGACCTAAGATTTTTGTTGATGAAGAACGAGATGCCTTGGGCATCCCCAAGCTTTGACGCTTGTACCTATTGAATATTTCTTGGGGTGACACGGGTGGCATTCCCAAGCTTGTGCTTTTGTCCATACTTCATGTCATCACATCATTCTTTCCCTATACTTGAAAACTTCCTTCATACAAAATTCACACAATCTTCATTAGAAACATTAGTGTATGCAAGATAATAAACCTTTGGGTTCAGTTTGAACTCAAGTAAATCATCCATTAAAACATAAGATACTGTAGCAATTCCTTTTAAAAGATCAAGTGATCAAAAGAACTCAAAAGAAATCGATTTATGAGGCAAATGCAAATAATGGCAGAAATCTATCAAAACGGACCTACAAGTAAAGACCTTTTTTTCGAAAATATTGTTTTGCTCAAATCGAAAGGTGCAAAACTAACTAAAATTGGGTAAATTCCAGGGGCATGCGCACAAAAAATTGCAGATCAATACGATGTTCTCGAAGTTTTCACGATTTTTTACAGCAAAGCACAGAAATCTATTTCGGGACAGCAACTTCCCCAAATCTTCCCTTCTTCTTATTATAGGCTACTCTTGGCACAAAAACGAAATAAAAAGGATAAGGAGAAGTTTCTACAGAGGTAACAACTTCCAAGACTCAAAGGAACAAAAATAAACTGAAAGCAATAATATAATGGGTTGTCTCCCAAAAGCTCTTTCTTTATAGCCATTAAGATAGGCATGATAATTTCGATGATTCTCACATAAGAAATATGAATTGAAGTAAAAGAGAGCGTCAAGAAGAAAATATAAAAAAAATTTAAGTCTAACCCATTTCCTATGAAAAGGAACTTTGTAAGAAAACAAATTATTGAAACAAGAGGCTACTAGCATAGGAAGGCAAAACAAGTGTAACATCAAAACTTTCAAATTAAAGAGAGGAAACTTAATATTATTGAGATGCATAAAACCATGTTTCCCTCTCTCATAATAACTTTCAGTAGCATCATGAATAAAATTAACAATATAACTATCGCATAAAACATTCTTATCATGAGCCACATGCATATAATAATTATTACTCTCCACATAAGCATAGTCATTCTTATTAATTGTAGTGGGAGAAAATTCAACAAAATAGCTATCATTGTTATTTTCATCACCATAATCATCAAATATAGGAGGCATATTTTAATCATAATTAATTTTCTCCTCAATAGTTGGTGGACTGAAAATATCATATTCATCATTGTAATCATCATATATTGGAGGCATAGTATCATCAAATCAAAATTTCTCCACTAAAGCTGGGGAACTAAAAAGATTATTTTCATCAAAACTAGCTTACCCAAGCTTAGAAATTTCCATAGCATTAGCAATAATGGTGTCCAAAGAATTCATACTAATAACATTGCTATTAGCATGCAAATAAAGTTCCATAGGTTTTTTAATTTTCTCTTCAAACACTTCATGTCCTAACTCAAGATAAATACTATAAAGCTCTCTAATTTTTTTGTTGTTTTTCATTAAGCCTAACTAGTGAAAACAAGAAACAAAAAGACAAAATTGCAGAATCTAAAGGAAATAACTTCGAGCACTCACACCGGAGGATGTGAGTACCTTTTACCTTACCTCCCCGGCAACGGCACCAGAAAATAGCTTGAAGGTGAGGTAAGGTAAAAGGACCAAAACCTCCCCGGCAACAGCGCCAGAAAATATCTTGATGTCTACGAACTTCTATTCTTGTAGACAGTTGTTGGGCCTCCAAGTGCAGAGGTTTGTAGAACAGAAGCAAGTTTCCCTTAAGTGGATTACCCAAGGTTTATCGAACTCAAGGAGGAAGTGGTCAAAGGTATCCCTCTCAGGCAATCCTGCAATCAAGATATAAGAAGTTTCTTGTGTCCCCAACACACCCAATACACTTGTCAGGTGTATAGGTGCACTAGTTCGGCGAAGAGATAGTGAAATACAAGTGGTAACAGTGCCAGAAAAGAGCTTCTGACTTGTTGTTGACGTGGGAGAGACTAAAGGCAAACTGAAATAAAGATGGAAGCAAGCAAACATGCAACAGATCTAGATACAAATGGTGTTTTAATGTTTAGAAACAAGGCCTAGGGATCATACTTTCACTAGTGAACACTCTCTCATATAAATATATTCTCTTCATGATACTACTCTCCTGAATCTCCCCTTCGGTGGCGGCGGCGCCGAGGAACTTTTCGTGGCTTTTTGGTTGATTCTTTAGGGTTTTTGGGTCGGAGGCTTCTTATAGGCGAATGAGGCAAGGTCGATGGAGGGCCAGGGGGCCCACACCCCCTGTGGGCGCGGCGACGGTGGGTCTGTGCCCACCTAGGGTGTGTCTACCTTGGTGTCCTCCTCCGTCTCGTCTTCAATTTTCCGTATCGCTTAGGGAAAAAATATGAACTTTGGCTTTTGTCCCGTCCAATTCCAAGAATATTCATTTTTAGCTTTTCTGAAACCAAAAACTACAGAAAACAGGAACTGACACTGCGGCATCTTGTCAATAGTTTAGTTCCATAAAGTGTATAAAAATACCTCAAATTTTAGACAAAACATAGCAAAGTGGATACTAAACAAGCATGGAACAACAAAAATTATAGATACGTTTCCGACGTATCAAGTAACATCTACTTATTCAACTAGATTACAAAGGTCATGATCACAATATGATCACACCATGGAGAGAGAGATGAACCCATAGCTACCGGTAGATCCCTTAGCCTCGGGGGAGAACTACACCCTCCTCATTGTGGGAGTCAGCAACAGGGATGGGTATGGCGGTGGAGTCGATGGAGATGGCTCCGAGGGCAATTCCCCTTCCCGGCAGGGTGCCGGAACAGAGACTTCTGTCCCTCGAATATCGTCTTCGGTGGTGGCAGCACTGTGGAACTTCTCATGGAATTATGATATGGTATATAGGGTTTTCGTCTCGGGGGGTTTATATAGGCGAAGGGGAAAGGTCGATGGACGCCCGAGGGGCCCACGCCATGGCCAGGCATGACCCCCTGGTGTGGCTGCTTCGCGGCTCCTCTTCGTCTCTCCTTCGGACTCCGTGTCTTGTCTGAAAAAATAGGAAGTTCGGATTTTTTTTGTCCAATTCCAAGAATATTTCTTTACTTGTTTTTCTGCTGGCTCTATGGCACTTGTTAATATGTTAGTTCTATAAAATTCATAAAAATGCTACAAAGTGTTGACAAAACATAAGATAGTTGGTGCAAAACAAGCATGGAGCATCAAAAATTATAGATACGTTTGCAGCGTATCAGAGCGATAAAGTTTTTGATCCACATCCTTACCCTTGGGATCGAGTTCAAGATTAACCTTAGTTGGAATGAGAGTTTTGGCACCTTTGACTTAATCAAACTTGAACTTCTTGAGCATGTCTTGAATATATTTGGCTTGGTTCATGAAGGTCCCCTTCCTTAATTGTTTGACTTCAAATCCAAGGAAGAACTACAACTCACCCATCATAGACATCTCGAAGCGGTCGGTCATGAGCTTGGAAAAATCCTCATTAAAAGCTTTGTTAAAAGACCCAAAGATAATGTCATCAACATAGATTTGGAAAACGAACAAATGGCCTCCAACTCTCCTAGTAAAAAGAGTGGGATCAATGAGGCCCACTTCAAAGCCACGGTCTAACAAGAGCTCTCTAAGGCAATCATACCATGCACGTGGGCCTTGTTTAAGAACATATAGTGCCTTATGGAGCTTGTATACATGGTTCGGGAAAAGTGGATCCTCAAAGCCCAGAGGTTGCTTGACGTAAACCAACTCTTTCAAAGGACCATTAAGGAAAGCACTTTTAACATCCATTTTTGCAGTTTGAAGTTATGATGAGTGGCAAAAGGAAGAAGCATACAAATGGATTCAAGGCGAGCACCGATGGCATAAGTCTCATCGTAGTCGATGCCCTCAACTTGTGAGTATCATTGGGAAACTAACCTTGCCTTGTTGCGCACGACTATCCCATTGGCATCATGCTTGTTCTTGAAGATCCACTTGGTTCCAATGGCGTTTTGAAAATCTTTAGGACGCTCAACCAAAGTCCATACTTCATTCCTCTTGAAATTGTGAAGTTCTTCATTCATAGCGTCAAGCCAATCATCATCTTCAAGAGCCTCGAATACTTTCTGTGGTTCCACATGACAGATAAAAGCATGGTGAGAGCTAAAGGAGGCTAATTGCCTCCTAGCAGTAGAACCTCTATTGAAATCTCCATAAACATTATCAAGGATATGGCCATCTCAGATGATCTTGGTGAGACGATAAGCTTGACGGCGGGCTTGGGCCTCAAGACGAGATTCTTGAGTAACCACTTGGTCATTGCCACCATTTGAGTCCCCGCCTTGACTATAAGCACGAACACGAGGACCATCTTCATCAATCTCCACTTCGGGAGGGTCTTCAATGTTATTTGGAGAGGAGGAGGAAGGTCCTTGATCAACACTAGCTTGGCCTTGTTCTTGACTAGCTTGACCTTGAGAGATGTCTTGAGATGGAGCCCCATCTGGGGGAGGTAGATGTTGTTGATGAAGATCTTGAGTATCAGGGCTAGAAGAGTCATGAGCATGAGGAGCTTCGGAAGAACTTGAAGGAGCTTGAGCCAAAATAGGAGGTCCTTGAGGGGCAAGATGATCTTGTGAAAGTGATGGCTCCACTTGGGTAGAGCTTGGTCATTCTCCTTTAGCCACAAGGGGTTCCTCAATGGGGTGGAAGAATTCCACAAGCCCTGATGGGATTGAGGTAGAGGGTGGCAGCTGAAAGGGCATGTATGCCCCCATGTGTGGTTTTGGTAATTAATGACAATCTCTATGGATTAATGTGTAAATTTAGTTTCACTTGTAGGTTTGTCCATTGGCATCGTTTGGGACATGTGTTGGTCTCAAGGTTGAAAGATGAAGAAATGTCCAAGGGCTTTGTTCCATTGGAATCATGAAGAAATAAGGAGCTTGAAGGTTGATCAAGACAAGTGCAAAGAGTTGCATCAAGATGGATCAACCTCAAGAAGGGATGAAGAAGGGCAAGCTCAAGATGCGCCATCTCTGGAAGATCTCATGCTTGAAGCTTGCCATCCTCATGATCATGGGGTGATGAAGACAAGTTCAAAGAAGAGGTTTCCCCATGGAGTATGGGGGAGCAATTTGCAAGTCTTAATCTTCATCAAGCAAGAGCAAACAATAAAGGTGTTCCCACTATAGAAGAACAAGACGGTCTACATCAAGTTCAAGTGGGATGCTCAAGGCAAAGGTATATTCTTGATAGGGCTTCTCTTTTGCCGGTCTCGTGTTGTTAGTTGGGAGACCGGATTTAGGATAGATAGCCGTACTATCAAGAGGGGATCTCAAGCGGGTGTCTCGATTGCATTGTTCGAAGAGAGCTCAAACCTTTGCATTCATAGCATCATCTTTCTTGGTTGTTATTTGGTTCTTGTCCATGAGAGGATCTAGAGCTTGTGGTCATCATCATAACAAGCTCTAGTTCATCGTCCAAGGATTTACCTTGCATATCTTATTGCAGTTTTTGATCTTGCGATTTTTCCGGCTCCACACCTTGGGGGATACTTCACTTATATATATTCATGGTATTTTATCCCAAGGTGATACCCAATATTTCGTCGTTATCTTTCCAATAAAATTTGTTTCATCTCGTTTGGAGTTCGGATGCAAAAGTTATTGCATTTCTAGTTTTTGGAATTTCCTTGATCGGAAGTTCCGGCTTCCCATCGGAAGTTCTGCTAGGGCATTTTGCTGCCGGAAGTTCTGGTGGAAGTTCCGGTTCTTCTTCCGCTCACGTATTGTATCCTCTCTATTTGGTTTGTTGTATTTGACGGAATTTGGGCTAGAAGTTTCGGCGGTAATAACGCCCCCACCGGAAGTTCCGGCTAGGGACCAAAAGTTCCGCTCGGGCCTAGTTGCCGCCGGAAGTTCCGATTGAAAATCCGACTCTTGTTCTGCTCACGTTCAGTAACCTTCTATTTTGGATGTGTCTATTTGACGGAACTTCAGTCGGAACTTCCACCGGAAGTTCTGCTCCCACCGGAACTTCCGGTGGACTGTCGGAAGTTCCGACCAGGACTTGCGTTTTCAGACTCTCGCATCGCAGTTTTTGACCATTGGCTGTGTGCCACAGGAACTTCCGTCCTCCCACCGGAAGTTCCGGCCAGGGTCGTGAATGCCCATAACGGGCAGATCTGGGATCCCTTTAAAAGGGGCTCCTCTTCCCCATTGTGGGTACAATCTTTTCTTCTTGGTTCTTGGTTCTTGGATTTATCTCTCTCCTTCATTGTTGACCTTGAAGAAGCTTTTCCTCTCCCCTTTCCCTTCCTATGTTTCTTGCATCTTTTTGAGGGATTTGAGAGAGGAGATCTAGATCTACAATCCCCCAAGCTAAATCCCTTCTTTGTGAAGGAATCATTGGGATCTAGATCTTGGAGAGTTTTGTGTTCTCCTCTTGTGTTCTTCCTCCCTTATTCCCCCAATAGCTTTTGTAGCTTTGTTGGAATTTGGGAGTGAAGGACTTCCCCTTGCATTTGTTGCATAGGTTTGAGTTCCCCTCGGAGATTCGGCGAGTACAAGCTTGTGGGCTTGTTACCCTTGGGTTCTTGGAACCCTAGACGGTTATGTGGTTGGACAGTTGACCTTTTGTGGTCCTGTTGACCTTTTGTGGTCTTGTAGCCTTTTGTGGCTTTGTTAGCCTTTTGTGGCTTTGTTAGCCTTTTGTGGCATTGTAGCCTTTTGCGGCTTTGTTGTTGGGAGCCTCCAATTGAGTTGTGGAGTTAGCCCCAACCTTGTACGGGTTTGGTGACCGCCCATAAGCGTCCCATAGTGGAGCGAGTGCCCGACTTTTGTGGTGCGCACTCGGGAGATTATGGTGAGCCTTTTGTGGCATCAGTGAGTTGCGTGCTTCCGCATCCGGGGTGAGGACTTGTGTGGCGTTGGGTGAGCATCAAGCCACCACACCTCGAGGTGAGCCATTTGTGGCGTTCGGAGAGCATTGCGCCATCGCACCTCTCCAACAAAGAAGTAGCTTCTTTGGAAGTGAACTTCGGGAAACAAATCTTCATCTCCGCATCCATCGGTTATCTCTCAACCGAGCCCTTTACTTAGACACTTTACTTTGTGATAGTCATCGTGCTTGAAGTATTTATATCTTTCTATCACCTTGTTGCTTGTATTGCTTAGCATAGGTTGTTGGTGCACTTAGGTGAACCTAGTGGTTAGGTTTTGTGCTCAATAAATTAAATGTTAGTTTTATTCCGCATTTACTTGAGCCTAAAGCGTAATATTTTTAAAAGCCTATTCACCCCCCTCTAGGCGGTGTCCATTGCACTTTTAGCAGCTGCATGTCAAAGGTGGCGCCAGTAAGCGCAATGGTGTGGTGGAGCATCAGGATGGTGTGAATATTCACAGGATTCTTAAGTTAGGCCAATGTCTCTACTATGTGGCTTCTTCCAAATCACTTTATGTTTCATATTTTGTTGTTCCTTTTTCGCTAGGTAATTTACCTTTTCTTCCTTGTCCCATAAATTATTTAAAAGCAACTCTAGCAGACTCCTGAAATCATTCTAGCTTTTAAAACTGCCATTTTAGGGGGGGGGGCTCACTCTAACAGACATCCGAAAGGAAAATTGTTCCTAAATTGTTAAAGGGACATTTAAAATCCCTCCATATCTTAGGTTGAGAGGGTGTTTTGTATATAGTCTAGTATATTTCTTTCTCTTTGAGGATACTGGAAATTACTTGTCTCCGCTCATGTTCCCCCTTGGTGTCATCGTCGTGCCATCTCCCATCTCTACACCATTGCCACATTCCTGCCGCCACCAAGCAGAAGTGTGTGTGTGTGAGTGGGGGGGGGTCCCTAAGACCCCATTTTGTGCTTTACTCGCCTCCCTTGTGCCTCACTCTGTTGCGAATCTAGACAAATCTGAGAACAATAATTTGGATCAGAGGTAATATAAAATTTCAAATTGCAAAACCGATTTTGAAGAACACTTCAAGGAATCATCATGTTTTGAATGCCAAGATTCCAATTCCTTGCAAGCTCATATCTTAGCTAAGGTAGGAAGTAGCAATCCCTATGGTGCCTTTCACTTCATGATGGGCAACGACTACTGTTTGTGGCTTCGGCCAAATCACTTTGGTTTCCACTTTCGTTGTTTCTTAGCTAAGGTAGGAAGTAACTATACTCTACTGTATACTTCATTCGTGGTTTGCATTCCTTCTCTACAAGTTCTCGCATGACGCTGTTATAATTTCTGTCTGGTTCATTCTTAGTTATGACAATAACTACATGCCATTGTATAGCTCACCGTAAATTCCGAGTCATCCAATTTCTCTTGCATTCTATGATATACAACTGCTTTAATATATATTTATTGAAATGACCTGGCTAGTTTATATTTGCTGAAATTCTAAGCCACACACATTGTTATATTGCTCGTTTCACGATAGTCATACTTGTTTAATGCTTGCTTGTCCTGTTTGTTTGGCGTGATGGTCAATAATTGAATCATTGACCAACAGTAAACTCCAGTTCATAGATCTTGTCGTATTAGTTAAATGAGTAGTTTGCCTTGTTTGATATATTAGCTTGTTATTACTTAGTTTTAGACTGCAATTATTGCTATCGCCACCAAAGAGAGGGCCGCGAGATCATGTATCAAGATTGTTTTCCAATGTAGTTGTCATACTCAAAAGAGATATGAAGTGATAGATTGAGAAAGCAAATTGAGTACTACTATCAAATCGATTGTTAATAGAAATGCTGAAACTTTTTCCCTTTAGTTGATAATATGTAATGATTTTAATAAGTTTGCAGCTGATGTAATATCTATATAAATCACATAGGCCATATAGGCATTTAGTTGACGTCGTCCACACATGGCGGTAGGAGGTACCATAACTGCGCCAGCCAGGTCGATTAGAGAACAATATTCAACTTTGTTATTGGCGCTTCTTGCATTGGGCCGACGATGAACAGTAAAAGATGCCCGCCAATTGTACACCTTTTATGATAGTGTCATGGGCTTCGGAAAGTCCGAAATTGTAAAAGACCGTAAAAGTAATGGGCCGAATCACAGGCAGGCTCTAATAACAGTAACATGCCAAAATAGTAATAGGCTAAAATAGTAACATACCAGAATAGTAAAATGCTAGAACAGTAAAAGGCTAAAACAGTAAATGACAGAACAGTAAAAAGGCCAGAACAATAAAATGCCAGAATAATAAAAAGCCAGAACAGTAACAAGACAAGACAGTAAAAGGCCAGAACTGTAACATGCTGGAAAAATTTACCAAGCCAAAATAGTAATAGGCCGTAAAAATTATCAGTACAGAATAGTAACAGGTCAGAACCTTAGCAGGCCGCTTATAGATCAGAACACTAAAAGGCCAGAATAGTAACATACATTCTCAAAGAAGGGCCGTTGGTGGACGGTCCACGATGCGCTGCAAGAACAACAATGAGCCAGCCGCAGACCTTAACAGTACCAGACCGACTTGGCGCAGGACGCTAATGGGCCACACAGTATTGAACCAAGGTGGGACTTCCGTAGGCCGAAACAGTAACGAGCCACAGCGGGCTGCACTAATGGTCCCATTTTAAATAGTGTAGGACGAAACAGTAACAGACAGTCTTTCTATTGGGCTCTCATAATGGACCAGCCCACTTAATAATTAGCGGACCTTGACTAGGCATCACTTCTACCACGGTTTCCATGACCATTAATGGTGATAACTGGCCGTTAATGGCGTTTGCCACGTGACAGTTTACATGACATCAGTAGTCAACGCGGTTGGCGAACAGATCTACGATAGAACAAGTTTTTGTGGCCGAAGGGTGTAATCTTCCACGATCGAAAAAAACCCGTGATAGACTCATTTGTGATGGGGCTTTTACCATAAAGGACATCCATCGTAGAAGACCTTTCAACCATAAAAAATGGGTCTTCAAGAACGAAAATTGTCCATTGTAAAAGCCAATTTTTCTTCTAGTATTCCTTAACCCATCAATTATTTAAAAGAAACTTTAGCAAACTCCCGGAATCATTGTAGCTTTTAAAACTGCCATTTTAATGTGTGTGTGTGGGTGGGGGGACGACTCACTCAAACAGACTTCCTAAAGGAAAATATTCCTAAATTGTTAAAGGGACATGTAAAATCCCTCCATATCTTAGAGTGAGAGGGTGTTTTGTATAGAGTCCCGTATATTTCTCTCTTTGAGGCTATTGAAAATTACTTGTGTCCGCTCACGTGCCCCCCTGGTGTCATCGCCGTGCCATCTCCCGTCTCTACACCGTCGCCACATTCCTGCCGCCACCAATCAGAAGTGTCTCGCCTGCCTTGTGCGTCACTGTGTTGCGGATCTCCCCTTATGGTCATGGCGTACATGGTGACAGGGCTAGCTCTGATTCACCATCGACCTCCTTCGGTGTGGTGAAGGCCTCCACAACCTCTAGGACCGCGAAGCCATCGACCATCGACCCTGTCGTGTTCCCATGCGGTGGAAAAACGTGGACGCATCATCATGGATTTACCGTGTAAAAAGCTCCATGTGTCCCGTAAAAGATTAACATATTTTTACGAGATTGCCAGTTATCATCAGCCTGATCAACTCCTAAACTGTTAGATGTTCTGGTGTGCGAATTGCACGTGAGAGTTGCGATTGAGTCTGCACATGAGTGTTTTTAGGTTTTTAGAGTTCAATTAGGTCCCCGGTCTTTAGATTTGCGTTGAGATTCATGTTGGCAGCAATGGTGCGTGGGCCGCGACCGAGTTTTTCAGTTGCACATTACCAAGAATTAAGCTAATTCTTATATAGCTCCGCCCTATTTTTCTATGGAATCTGATCTTCTTGTTGGTGATTGATGGAGTACTAGACCGCAAGAGATAACAGATCATAGAAGTTGCGCACGTGGAAATGTCCAAATCGTTTGGATCATGTGACATATCTTGTGTACATCAGGCCTGAATGAAACTTCTTTTTGATTTTTTATTGATTTTTTTAGAGCAATCGGCAGAAGCCCTGCCTATTCTATTAGAAGAAGAGAATTGGCCGATTTAAGAGAAATCAGCCAAAACCCGATACAAACGTAAAAACACACGGGTCCGGTTAGAAGGGAACCGGACTAAAAATACCCCAAACGTCACAGTTTTCAGAAAAACTGGCAAAAACCACGCGACCTAGCTCTACTAGGTCCGAAGCACCAACACCCGCACAACGGCAACAGCGCCGCCACACAGACAACCATACCGGTCCCGAGACCGCGCACACTCTTAGCCGACGATGCATCAACCAGAAAACACAAGCTCAAAACGCCTAGCAAAGCACCAAACCTTCTAAGACATCGCCCTCAAGAGGGAAAACGACGGTAGCGTCGTCGATGCCCGCTCTGGCAAAAAACAGGGCATAGGTTTTCACCCGAAGAGTCTGTGACCTAAAACAACGAGGGAGGTGAAGGAGCTCCTCAACGATGCATCCAACGAGGAGAACGACGTCTGCGAACGCCGACATCGCCGGCATCAACCTAGGTCGATGCAGTGCTTTCGCGCGGTGAACACCATACCCGAGCCGAACAAGCCAATCCACCAAGGCGAGGAAGCTGTGTCGCCTCGCCGCACTCCGCCGCCGCCACCACATGCCGCAGGGAAACCACCTGGGTACCGCCTCCCGCGGTGCTCCCTGTAGCAACCGCCGTCCCGGGGCCGCCGCCCCGGCGTCCATTCCTCAGTCACCAACCACCGCCACCGCCAACCCACCATAGCTGGCAAGACACCGACGGAGCCGGGCGCCGCCTCCGCGAGACCACCACACCGAGACGCCCCAGTCCCGCCATCCTCCACGCAACCACCGCGTCGAGGCAAGCCCAGGCCGCCGGCCAAACCACCCACCACCGCGCCCCCGGGCCGTCGTTCCTGCTGCCCACACTGACAGGGAGGCAACACAACCACCCTGCAGCTCATCCATGGAGAGGATCCGCCGCCACGCCCCGGGGCCGCCTCCCCGGCTTCCTAGGCCCGTAGCCGCCGCTGTGGAAGAGCAGCACCACCGCGCTGCGAGGAGAAGCCCCACGAAGCCGTGGCCCACCAAGCCCATCTGGACCCAGATCGGGCCCCGGCCACGACCGCCGCCACGCGCAGCAACAAGAGCAGTTGCTCGCCACCATCCGAACCACCACCGACCGCTGCCGCTTCGCGCAGCACGCAGCAGCCGCACGCCGCCAATCCTTCGCATTGCGGCCGGGAAGACGAAGAAGGACGCTGGGCCGCCTCACGTCCACCGCGGGTTCACCCCAGCCGCCTTTGGCGACGGGGGCCGCCGCCACCGCGGCGAGGCCAGTGGCAGTGGTGGAGGGAAGAGGAGGCAGGGTGGGGGCCGGCGGCGGCACGCGGAGAGCTCCCCCAAGTCGCCGAGGAGGGACAACGCGAGGGGCCCTGGAGCCGTAGCTAACCGCTTCCCATCTCCTTTTGATTTTAGACATGGTAGTTCCATTGTTGAGTGTAGTGTTACTCCCTCCTTTTAAAATATAAGATGTTTTAGCTTTTGTAAAATAAATGCATTTAAACACGTTTTAATGTGTAGATTCGCTCCGAACCTACATACTAAAAACGTCTTAGATATATTCGTTTCACAAAAACTAAAACATCTTATATTTTAAAACAAAAAGAGTATTGTTAAATAATAACCCGATAGAGTTGACTTTGAGTGGAATAGCACACCCCATATGGCCAGCCATTGCTCCTTTTTATTATAATGTAATACAGAAGATAACTACCGTATATCAATCTTCATGCGCAACGACCGTATCAATCCAGGATATGATATCATATAGACTAACAAACTGTGATAAACGTGGATAGTATTGAACGATATGTGACTGAATTTCTCTTTTTTGTAGATAGAACTATGCTTATATTTAGCTACAAGTCGATCGAACATCGTCCCAAGATATGTGAAATACTAACGAGTTGTTACCATATACTCCCTCCGTTTGGAAATATAAGATGTTTTAGGTTTATGAATGAGATGTATCTAGACATCTTTTAGTGTCTAGATTCGTTTAAACCTATACACTAAAACATGTCTAGATACATCTCCTTCACAAATCTAAAACATCTTATATTTCTAAACGGAAGGAGTACAAGCAAAACGATGCCAAAAATCTCATAGCAAAGCCAGGTGCAGATGGTCTTCTAACTACGATCTTTTCGCTGTTAATGGTCAATCAACAGAAAGGGCATACCACGAACAAGAGCAATTCTCCGCAAGAAATCACTTCTAAAATTTCAGGTATTGAGTTTGAAGTCAACATCCTTTCAAAAAAGCACTTTAATTGGAGAGGCAACTTTCTAGTAGAAAATTTCTAATTTCAAAACGGAGTTTGAAAACACTTTAGGGAATCATCATGTTTTGAATGCCGAGATTCCAATTCATTGCAAGCTCACATCTTAGCTAAGGTAGGAAGTAACTGTAACACCCTCGGAATCGGCCCTATGCAAGTTTCAGCGCTTCCCGCCCAACCCGCATAGAAACGATTCAAAGGTGCCCATCAGGCACTTGCGTGCGGGTGGAAAACAAAGTAATATCATTACACAATAGTCCTCGATGGAACCCACAAATCATATATATACAACAGCGACTCAAAGAGTCAAGAATACAGATATACAATACAAAGATCCAAATCACCTTTAAAACGATATAGCGTCCGAGTACGGACAAGATGCAAATTGAGCTAAGAGCCCTGAAGAATAACCAATGGCGTCCATAACCCTGCCCAGGCCAAGCCGGAAGGGTAACCCTGCTAACGACGTCGATCTCAAAACCTGCTTAAACAAAAGGGGTGCCGACAAAGGGCAAAGAAAAAAGAGAGAGCGGTCAGTACTGAGGCCAGTACACGGCGAGGCTAGAATTCGGCGGTCCTCGCCTACATAGGTATGGTGGACTGAGCGGCAGCGCAGCATGCACTAAACAACCTATAGAGACTCGATACAACTAGCGGCTATCAGAGAGGGGTAAGAAAGACCTATTCGGAACCAACCTGATACTACCACCAAACATACCCATCCTGGTGTTTCCCCCTCGAGACCAAACGAGGAAGTCAACCGAGGAACTCACACAGTTGGCAGTTTTATTCATTCCGTTATAGTTGCAGCAATTACTAGTCAAATATAGATAATCATCCTGGTATAATAAGAAGTGGGCACTTTTAGTTAACCATTCCATTGTAGTTGCACACTTACTAGTCAGATCCAATTAGCATGAGATATCCCAAAACCCAGCAGTTGTTGGCACTTTTATTTAGTCATTCCGTTTTGGTGGAGCTGATTACTAGTCATATCGGATACAAGTCAAATTATAACAGTAAACTTTAGTTATAGTTGTCTATGATCGAGAACTGTGCTCCAAGTCGTCCATAACCGCGGACACGACTTTTCGAAAAGATTTAACCCTGCAGGGGTGCACCAAAGTATCCACACGCACTTCGACCCTTTTTGCCAGATCAGTTAACATACACCCATCGGTATGTCGGCGGGGCCTAAGTCATGACGTTTCCCAGACCCAAAGCAAGTACATGGGGGCCACCCCACTAAGCTACCCGCAACGAAGTCGGCCGGTCTCCGAGATGGACTCAGGGTTTGTGGAGACGGCTGTAAACGACTGGGAACCCGAAAAGATGACTGGGCTTGTCGATACAGCGAAAACGTGTCACGATCCTAAACAGTACAGGTGCAGTACCTCACACAATTTAAATAAAGCAGTAAAGCATGGCATACGTACAGGATAGTAATAAAGCCCCAAACTAATTGTGGCCCCCGGTACAGTACTTTGAAATCAGGTACTAATCGATGGGGGTGCCCATACACCCCACCTGTGGTTAGCGCGCTCGATCTCGGAACAGGTGTCAAGAACTCGGGGTCCTACGGGACACAAGTGGACGGTTAACAACCAAATAACATCTATTGCCCACCTGTGCCTCTGCATTTACCTACTTCAATTTTAGTTATTAAACAGTAATTAAAGTTATGATCATCTCCAACATTAAACATGCGGCAATACTCCAACAACTGTGGTACTGGACGACACGCAACAGCACTTGAGCAAGCAACTACGACACGCAAATCCAACTATCTACCAAACAACAGGAAATAGGATGTGTCCAAGGCAATATAGGGCTGCAAGGGATATCACCGGTACGGAAACTAGAGCATCGCAACACAGATAGCAATAGATCAACAGGAGGAAATAAAGACTATAAATGCAAAATAGGTAGAAGGGGAAGGGATGCTCGCCTGAAAATATTGCCGAAGGTTCATCCGAAGGTCGGGGCGAAGCTCACATTAACTCAACGGCCTTATCCGCGAAGAAGCAAAACACTAGAAGAAACACCGGATGCAATATTTAATACTACGACAAAAGATCCAGCATGCTTATGATATGATGCATGCTGCAAAGCAGAACATGGAATGCATAAACATAAAGGTCTCGTAGAGCTAATCATTTTAGACATATTATTTGTCAAATTTGGAGTTATAAAACTAAAGTTATTAATTAATTAAGGAAAAGGGCATTTTAGTGTAATTTTAATCAACTTGAAAATTAAAGTGTCCAAAATATATTTTGAAGGCCATATTTGAAATCTTCACATTTTTCTGATTCTAAAACATATATTACATGATTAATTTGGAATTATATTTGAAAAGTTATTTGAAAAGTTATTTGAAAACAGATTTGAATTTGAATTTTAAAACAAATTTGAAAAGGTTTTAAATTAAACAGCAAGCAGAAAGACTTTTCTTACTCAGCTCGTCGTAGCCCTAGACACTGATGGGTGGGGTCGATGCTGACTCAGCAACAACCGGCGTGGCGGGGACTGAACTGGACTTTTCTTACCACGCGTTGTCTAGCCACCGAGACCGACAGGTGGGACCGCCCGATCCGCGGGGCCACTCATGCGCACGGCCAGCCGGTGGGCGACACGTGGGCGATCCAGGGGAGCGCGGGTTGAGAAGCCACAAAGCGCGGGGGCCTTACTGAAAAGTGTCACTACGGTACCGATGGGGCTCCGGACGGCGGGTTCAAAGGGAAAAAGGGAGGGCTCCAGTAAAAAGACCAAATTTCTGCCGTGACTGACGGACGCGGTGCTGCCGGCGGCGAAAACCTGGCCGTCTTCCAACGACGATGGCGACGCACACGCTGGACAAAACGCGCCGCCCCAAAAACGAAAAACACAGAGGGAACCACGACCTACAACTTTCGTTCAGAGAACTTGCACGGAGGTGGTCTACAACGCGCGAGGCATGGCGGAGAAAAGAGGGGGACGAACGCTGCTGCAGCTGCTGCTGTCGGCCAGAGCGCGACGCGCGGCGGTGAGCGCGCTCAGCGGCGGGGTTGGCGGCGATGCAAGGTGAGAGGGGGAGGAAGATGATGTCCAGGAGGTCGGTAGGCTCACCTAAGACCCTCAGGTGCAGCTAGCGGGCTCGGGGAAGCGTAGATCAGCGAGGAAGCAGCGGGGCCGGAGTGATCCTGGTGCTCACGGGCACGGCGGTGGCGGGGCTTCTCCGGCGGTTTCCTGTGGCTTCCAGCGGAGTTAGGCGATGTAGAAGAAGCAGAGGGGCACGCCAGTACTCGAGGCCCCGCTTGACGCGCTCCAGATCATCGAGAGGAAGATGTGGCCATGGCTAGGGTTTAGGGGCATGATTGAAAGCTTGCAAGCTTGGGGAGGAAGAAGGGAGGTAGAGGAGGACCTGGGCGCCTCCCAGATCCGATCTGAGATGGTTATGGGGAGCTGGGGAGATAAGGGAGAGAGGAGAGAGGCACATAGGATGGTGGTGGTTTGCAAAAAGGTGAGGAAGGAGTGATCGGGCTAGGTCTCCTCTCCCTTCTTCTGCTCTTTGTCTTGAAGACAAAGAAAGGAGTGGGGAGGCAGATGAGGGTGAGACGTGGTGGGGCCTTACTGGTCGAGAGAGAGAGAGGGAGGAGGGTCGGGTGTAGCTAGGTTAGCTTAGAGGGGGCTCGGGTTAGGTTAGATGGTGGTTTCGGTTAGGGTTAGGTGGTTCTCATGGTATAGAGGGAGAGAGAGAGATGTGGTAGGGTGCTTAGGGTTTAGCTACTTGCATGCACCAAGCTAGATCAAACAAGAATAGGTGGATGAGGTGTAGGATTTAGCAAACTCAAACAAGATCAACAAAAAGGAGTGGAAGAGAGGGATAGAGATGTGGTGGTGGATTTTATCAAGACCATTCTAGATCAAGCCAAAAGAGTAGTAGAGAGGGGGATGGATGATTCATTCTAAAACCAAGAAAAACCAAGGAAGACCAGATGGTGGTGATGATTTCATGGCCCATGCAAGCATTTAATGCCATGTGTTAATCTTGTGAAAACAAAATAAAATCTCATGGCATTTATACTTATGCATTCCAAAAATATGGAATAAGCCAAGCTAAAAGAATTAAAAGGATGCCCCATGTGGAGTAGATGGAGATGACCATGTTTGAATATAAATGGGACATGCTAGTGTGTATGTGCCACTAGGTATTTAGTAAGCCCAAAAATATCCCAACATGAGAATAACCCCAAAACAACCCATATGGAAGCTAGAAAAGGGTTCCACCCACAAGGCATGCAAAGGTGGCCATGTGGCTCTCATAAACCAATAATGTGGAAACAATATGGTGCATATATGAGAGCATGTGGAGATAGAATTGGATCCATCCCAACCCACATGAGCTAGAGGTAAAACCAAATAAGTTGCAATGCTCATATATGGTGGAATGGTGGAATGATGGGGTGATGACAAGAAAGGTGGTGGAGTTAATAAAAGATATGCCCCCAACTCAACTTGGGCATTTAAACAATATATCAAGAACCAAATACAATATCAAGAGGCAAATACAATTAATAATGCATATGAGATAAGAACCAAAACAAAAAGGGTTTTATATGATGCTCAAATGCAAGGTGGCATGATGACATGAGCATGCGGTCATGACGATGCGGTGCACAAAATCAACGCGATTTTCTAGTAGTGGTTTTTGCGGGGCGCCACAGTAACAGTCCCTATGGTTCCATTCACTTCATGATGCAGGCAACAACGACTATTGTTGTGGCTTCGGCCAAATCACTTTGGTTTCCACTTTTATTCTTTCTTTTTCGAGAGAGACCATTTTTCTCTTCTTGACCTATGTAAATATATGGTACATATTGTAATTCTGTAATGTGTCTTTGGTGTGATGTTTTGGGTAAAACGATGCCTTTGTTCTTAGGCTCGGTTACATGTTAAATAGTCGGCAACAACAGCTCGACGATAAGTATAGAGTTTGTTAGAACTTACGAGGGGATCGATCTCATCTATCTATCAGGATAGAGATCGCTACAACAGAATAACAACCGAGGATATTCATGTTTATTGTCGTGACATGCCACGTCAATCACATGTAGAATATGTGTAACATAAACTCCTATGACTCTAACACCCCTCCTCAATCTCAACCTTCTTGAAGATTGAGATTGCGCTTGAACTCTTCAAGTTTCCATATAGGCAAGGCCTTAGTAAACCCATCTGCCACCTGATCTTGAGATGAAATAAAGCGAATATCAAGTTGCTCATTTGCAACTCTTTGTCGTACAAAGTGGAAGTCTATTTCTA
Organism: Avena longiglumis; assembly: GCA_030063025.1. Classification (NCBI taxonomy): domain Eukaryota; kingdom Viridiplantae; phylum Streptophyta; class Magnoliopsida; order Poales; family Poaceae; genus Avena; species Avena longiglumis. Next base: position 142,033,335 of record CP125978.1, on the reverse strand, counting down.
TGTGCTTTGTTCTAGCATGAAAAATGGGATTTGCAGAGAGATAGGTTGCCCCCATATTATCACACCAAAGATAGGATACTTGACTTCTTTTTACTCCAAGTTCTCCAAGCAAAGATTCCAACAATATCACTTCTGCAGTTGCATTTGCCAGTGATTTGTATTCTTCTTCTGTACTTGACCTTGACACAGTAGCCTGTTTTCTAGCACTCCAGGAAATAAGATTAGGACCAAAATAAACTGCAAAACCACCTGTTGATCTTCTGTCATCTACATAACCTGCCCAATCAGCATCTGAGAAGGCACTGACCAAAGTGGAAGGAGATCTTTTAAAGGTCAATCCAAGGCTTGTGGTTCCCTTGATGTACCTAAGTATCCTTTTTACTGCAGTCCAATGAACAGTAGTTGGTGCATGTAGAAACTGGCATACCTTATTTACAGAGAATGCAATGTCTGGTCGTGTAAGTGTCAAGTACTGAAGTGCGCCCACAATACTTCTGTAGTTGGTGCTATCATCACGTCCAAGAGCTTCTCCCTCCACGGCTGACAATTTTTCTGAAGCTGAAAGTGGTGTTGGTTCCACCTTTGATTGCTTCATTCCAACTCTGGTTAACAAGTCCAAAGCATACTTCTCTTGAGTTAGTACAATATCACAATTTTTTCTTTTAACTTCAATACCCAAGAAATAATGCAAATCTCCTAGATCCTTTAGTGCAAAAGATGCGCTCAAATCCTTAAGGAGTGCAGTAATGGCTTTGTTTGATGAGCTAGTAACTATGATATCATCTACATAGACTAGTATAAAAATAGTGACATCTGATTTCTCATAGATAAACAGTGATGTGTCAGCTTTTGAGGGAAGGTAACCAAACTCTTGAAGTTTTGACCTCAACTTGTCAAACCATGCTCTTGGTGCTTGCTTGAGCCCATAAAGTGACTTATCCAATTTGCACACATGATATGGCGCCTTTGGATCCTCATAACCAGGTGGCTGCTTCATATATACTCCCTCTTCCAGAACACCATGGAGAAACGCGTTCTTCACATCTAGCTTCCTTAGAATCCATCCTCTGGACACAGAAATAGCTAAAACAAGTATGATAGTAGCAGCTTTAACAACAGGGCTAAAAGTGTCCTCATAGTCTATGCCATAGCGTTGCTTAAATCCTTTTGCTACTAGTCTAGCCTTATACCTATCAATGGTTCCATCAGCATTTCTTTTAATCTTATAAACCCATTTACAATCTATAAGGTTTATACCTCTTCTATGTGGGACTAGATGCCAAGTTTGATTTGACACTAAAGCATTGTACTCATCATCCATAGCATGTTTCCAATCTTTGCTAGATAATGCATCTTGCAAGTTTTTAGGTTCATCAGATATTGCAGATAAACCGTACCATACTGTTCCGTCTGTATAGACTTTAGGCTTACTGTTTCCCGTTTTAGCATGAGTTCGATGACGGATTGCCACATGTTCGTCTGCAGAAGGTGCCTCCGTAGAGGATCCTGACTCCTGGCGCTGCTGATCCCGAGGAGAATCCGCGTCAGGGCGTGTGGCCGCCTGCCCGCGAGCGGGAGTTACTCCCGTTGGTCCACGTGGCACGGTGGACACGTCTCTGGCTCGCGTCGAAGGTCCGTGTGCGGGTGCTGTGCGCGACACGGAGGCTCGGTGCTGGGTGGCCCCTCCTGGCGACGAGGATGTGAGCGACGTGGCAGATGCTCCTTGGTGGACACGAGACGAACGCGCGCGCCTGCCGAGTGCGCCTGGCAGGTCCGACGCGCTCGTGTCTGACGACGTAGGCGTGGCAGATCCCGAGATGCATTCGTCAGGTGAATCCGCTTCGTGTCTCGCGCCGCTGTCGCTTTGCGACAGATCTTGACCAGAGCCGTTTGACTCCGTTTCAGCATCAAATGACGCCGAATTTTCTTCTGCTGGTTGCTGCTGCACCTGTGGAGCATGTACATGAACAAAATTGGCTAGAGCATTAGTGGTTAGATCAGTGCATTGTTGTCCCCCCCCTTGATCGAATCCCGGTTGATTTTGGAAGGATTCCGGGAGAAGGAGAATTTCTTTGCGAAGAAGGGCATAGCATTTTGGCGAAGCTTGGAGAAGGGAAAAACGGTCTCATCAAAGACAACGTCACGTGAGATGTAGACTCGCCCGCTGGAAACATCTAAGCACTTGACTCCTTTATGCATATTGCTATACCCAATAAAAACACACTGTTTGGAGCGAAAAGATAATTTTCTGGTATTGTATGGGCGGAGATTTGGCCAACAGACACAGCCAAACGTGCACAAAGAGGCATAATCTGGTGTTTCCTGAAAAAGGAGCTCCATGGGTGTTTTATTGTTAGTAACTTTGGAAGGGAGAAAGTTGATGAGATATGTAGCAGTCAGGAAAGGTTCATCCCAAAATTTTAATGGCATGGATGCATTAGCAAGGAGGGCTAGCCCAACTTCAACTATATGGTGATGTTTGCGTTCGGCTGAACCATTTTGTTGATGGGCATGTGGGCAGGACACATGGTGTGAGATGCCCATTTGTTGAAAGAAGGGTTTGAGTTTCTCATACTCACCTCCCCAATCTGTCTGCATAGCAATGGTTTTTCTATCAAATTTGCGTTCAACAAGATTTTGAAATTTTTTGAATACTTGAAACACCTCAGATTTTTTCTTAAGCAAATAGATCCATACAAATTTACTATAGTCATCAATGAAGCTTACATAGTACTCAAATCGACCAACAGAAATAGGTGCCTTTCCCCACACATCGGAGAAGACAAGTTCTAGAGGAGCGGTCGATTTACTAGTTGATCTAACATATGGGAGTTGATGACTTTTGTCTTGTTGGAATGGATCACAAATAGACTCAATATAGACTCATGGGAACAAGGAAGCTCAAATTTGCTAAGAATTTGTTGAACGACTTTAAACAAAGGATGACCTAATCGATCATGCCACCTTCTAGCTGAAGGCTTGGTGACGCTAAGAACTTGTTTATTCTGACTCGATGAAGACACCATTGGGTAGAGGCCATGAGAGCATCGCCCTTTAAGAAATACTTTCTTCGTTGTTCGATCCTTCACATAAAAATGCCACAGGTGAAATTCAACAAAGACATGAATATCTAGAGTTAATTGATGAATAGAGATGAGGTTTTTTTGTGGCACTCGGGACGTGAAGGACATTTTTTAGGTGGAGAGGTTTGGATGGGGAATCAACAAATGCATGAACAACATGTATAATGTCCATACCTTCTCCGTTGGCCGTGTGGATCTTGTCGCGGCCAGTGTACTTCTCCTTCATGGTGAGCTTGTCAAGCTCGTTGGTGATGTGGTTGGTGGCGCCAGTGTCGCAGTTCCAATTGGTGTCGACACCGTAGGAGGCGCCATAGGCAGCACCATTGCCACCATGTTCTTCCTCCTCTTCTTCATCATCAGAGTAGTGATGCCAGCACTTCCAGGCTAGGTGGCCCGGCTTGCCGCAGATTTGGCGGACGATCCGGTCTTCCTTGCCCTTGCCGTTGCCTCCACCACGGCGGCCATTGCCACCACCACCTCTTCCTTGCTGTAGACGCCCACGGCCATATCCGCGGACACCAACGCGACCACGAGGTGCTCCTCGGCCACCTCGGTGACCACCATGACCACGAGTAGCAGCGTTGGCGGAAGAGTGATTGCCGTCGTTGATGATGCCGAGCATCTCCATGTGACTGTCGTAGACCGACATCTGAGCATAAAGTTCACTCACCGTGAGTTGGTGGTTGGGGTTGGCACCGATGGCGGCGAAGAGGGGGCTGTATGGGTCATCGAGTCCCGCAAGCAGGTACTCAACGACTTCATCTTCTTCAATTGTGCGACCCGCGGCTGCGAGTTCGTCGGCGACGGCCTTCACCGCATCGAAATACTGCGGGGTCGTCTTTCCCTCCTTCTTGGTGTTCGCCAGCTTGACGCGGAGGTTGGCGATGCGTGTCTTGGACTATGCAGCGAACATGGTCGTCACAGCAGTCCAGACCGTCGCTGATTTCTTCATGCCGATTGTAACACCCTCAGAATCGGACCTATGCAAGTTTGAGCAAAATTCGCCAAACCCGCATAGAAACGATTCAAAGGTGCCCACCAGGCACTTTCGTGCGGGTGGAAAACGAAGTAATAACATTACACAACAGTCCTCGATGGGACCCACAGAACAGATATATATATAACAGCGACTCAAAGAGTCAGGAAAACAGATATATTATCCAAAGATCCAAATCACCTTGAAAACGGCAGAGCGTCCGACTACGGACAAGAAGCAAATGGGGCTAAGAGCCCTGAAGAATAACCAATGGCGTCCATAACCCTGCCCAGGCCAAGCCGGAAGGGTAACCCTGCTAACGGCGTCGATCTCAAAACCTGCTTAAACAAAAGGGGTGCCGACAAAGGGCAAAGGAAAAAGAAGATCGAGGCCAAGACACGGCGAGGCTAGAATTGGAGGTCCTCGCCACATAGGTATGGTGGATCGAAGCAGCGAATGCACTAAACAACCTATAGAGACTCGATACAACTGGCGACATGCAGAGAGGGGTAAGATAGACCTATCCGGATCCAACCTGAAGCTAACACCAAACAAACCCATCCTGATATTTCCCCCTCGAGACCAAACGAGGAAGTCAACCGAGGAACTCACACGGTTGGCAGTTTTAGTTATTCAGTTATCGTTGCAGCAATTACTAGTCAGGTTTAGATAATCATTCTGATAAAGTAAACAGTGGGCACTTTTAATTAACCATTCCGCTAGAAGTTGCAGAATTACTAATCGATATGATGGTATGAGATAAACCCAAAACCCAGCAGTTGTTGGTACTTTTATTCAGCCATTCCGTTGTAGTTGCCAGATTTACTAGTCAGGTGCAATGGTTGCCAGCGACAATCCAAACAAGCAATTGTTGGCAGTAAAAATTAGCCATTCCATTATAGTGAAGCTGATTACTAGTCATTATAAGTCAAATTTATAGCAATAAACTTTAGTTATGCTTGTCTATGATCGAGATACTGTGCTCCAAGTCGTCCATATCCGCGGACACGACTTTCGTAAAGTTTTACCCGCCGGTGCACCAATAGCAACACACGCCGATCAACCTCTAAAACCAAATCAAATCCCAATGAGGCTTTCACGATCGAACAATCACAGGATTCAGAAATATTTGGGGCCACCCTTAAGAACCCGCAACGGCCGGGCCGGCTCGAGACGGGCTTAAGGTTGTGGGGGCCAGAACGATCGGGAACCCGAAAGTGGCTTGGCTTGTCGACACCGCGGAATCGTGCCACGATCCTCCTAAAAGACAAAGGTGCTCCTCGCACAATTTAAATACGTAAAGTAGCATGGCATAAGTACAGATCGTAAATAAAACCTCAAACTAGTTTGTGGCCCCAAGAAATAAGATCAATCAAGCTCGCTCGGGAGGTCCCATATACCTCCCGGATGTGGATAGCGCGATAAATCAAGGAACAGGTATCAAGTACTCGGGGTCTTACGGGACACAAGTGGGCGTTCGGAAACCAAATATTTTCTATCACCCACCGATGCCTCTGCTTATTTCAATTTTAGTTGTTAAACAGAAATTAAAGTGACGATAAGTAAAACTAGAATCATCTCCAACATCAACATGCGGCAATACATCAGCAACTGTGGCATTTGACGACACGCGACAGCACTTGAGCAAGCGACTAAGACGCGCAGGTCCAACTATCTACCAAACAACAGGTAATAGGGTGTGTCCAAGGCAATATGAGGCTGCAGGGGATATCACGGGTACGAAAACTAGAGCAACGCAACACAGATAGCAATAGATCAACAGGAGGGAATAAATACTATAAAAGTAAGATAGGTAGAAAGGGGGAGATGCTCGCCTGAAAACATTGTCGAAGGGTTCATCCGAAGATCGGGGCGAATCTCACATCAACTCAACGGCCTTATCCGCGAAGAAGCAAAACACTAGAATAAACACCGGATGCAATATTTAATACTACGGCAAAAGATCAGCATGATGCATGTATGATGTATGGCATGGCAAAGGTGCAATGCAATTAGGTCAAGATTAAGCGGAACCGGGGTCCCGACAATATTTAGGTGGTTCAAGTTATTTAGAACCCCCGCAAATTAAATGTTGTTTTAACATGGCAAAAGATAGTACTGGTTCGCTACACAAGTTTAAATGAGGCCAATATAAGGCTAGATTTGCCCGCATATGGGCCCCATATTTAATTATTAGGTGAATCGGCATAAGGCCCCCAAACCACATGATATGCATGCAAAATGAATGTTTAAGATGCGACAAGTTGTTATTATATTATAAGATTAGGGTTTTCGGGGAGGGGTTCACACATTTAGGGTACGGCGATCTTGTTAGGGTTCCGGGGTTCGGGGTCGGTCTCGGGGTCCAGGGTCTAGGGTTCGAACTCGGCGGGATCGTTCTCTCGTGCTCGGTAACGAGGCAGATCTTGCGTTCCGGGAAGAAGTACTTGGCGTTCTGCGTCAGTGCCGTTCTTGTCGCATTCGCGGTCTTCGGGTCATGTCGACGATCATGGCGTCCTGAAAGAAGTACTCGGCGTTTCGTGATGATCTTGTTGATTCCATGGCGGAGGCCTTGGCGCTTCGGATCGGCCTTCGGATCGGGGCTTCGGGGTCTTGGGGTTCCACCTTGATTATCGGGGACGAACTTGGGACTCGACGCCGGGTCTCCAGGGTCCCTGTCGGAGTGCTAGATGTTCCGTGATGGAGTTCTTGTCGGGGCTCTCGACTCCGACGCCGGGGTCGGTCTTGGAGATAGGAGTACTTGGCGTCCTTGAAGAAGAGCCTGGCATTCCGAGAGGAGGCCCTGTTGTTCCATGTCGTAGATGTTCGGTGTTCGCGTGCAAGATCTTGTCGATGGTCCTTCTAGTGACGTTCGGTTCGTTCGCTCGCATCAATCACCGGTGGATCTATCGCTTGATTCTGGGGCACGAGCTGCCAGGATGCGTGCACAGAGAGGAGCCCAAAGGGACCTCACCGAGTGCGAGCACGCCGGCAGGGATCGGGCTCTCCGGCGAGGCGGCGGTTGGGCGCGGCCGCTGGTGGAGACGGCGAGCTCAGGCGGCCACGGAACCACAGGTGGCGGAGGCCGACGGAGGCGGAACAGCTCATGATCGACGAGGGCAAGGCCGAGGGGACTGGGCTGGGCGGACGAGGAAGCTTGAGGGGGCGACGAGGGCGGCCGAGGCCGGAGGGCTCAGCCGAGGCGGCTGAGGGACGGCCGGGCCAGATGGGTGAGGCTGGCGGGCGCGGGCGGGGAGGCGGTGGCGGGCGGGCCACGAGCGGCTCGGGGCTCGGAAGACGGCGAGTGGCGGTGGAGGCGTGCTCGGCCGGCGAGCGGCGGGCGGGCCGAGGCGGCGGAGCGCGGGCGGGCTAGCGTGAGTGGACGGGAGGCCAAGGCTGGAGCTCGGTGGGAGCGGCGGAGGCGCGCGGAGACTGGGAGCGGCGAAGGCGGCGGGAGGGCGCGCTGGGCGGGGAAGGCTTGGGGCGGGGCAGTGGGGAGGTCGCGGAGGGGGCGAGGCAATGAGGCGGAGGAGCGGGCAGCGCTGGAGAGGAAGGGCGGGCGAGGCGGGGAGAAGGAGCGCTGTGGCTGGGAGGAAGAAGGAGAGAGGCCGACGCGGGGCCCGGGGGGGACTGTGCAGGGGTCGGCACAAGGAGGGAGACGCGCTGTAGGGCGCGGGTAGGGCGTGGCCGGTGGGCTGGGGCCACGTGGGCGAGGGCCCGGGTCAGGAGAGTGGGGTCGCACACTGGGGGTTGGTGGTGTGGGTTTGAGAGAGAGGTGGAGAGGGATTGGGGTGAGGGGTGACGTGGCAGTGTGAGTGGTTGAGGGAGAGGAGGAGGTGAGGTGGCGGAGATGATTGGGTGAGATGATGTGGAGGGTTGGGCTGGGTAGAGTAGTTGGTAACTTTAGGATTAAGGGTGGGACTGGTTGGACCGATTGTTGTATCTGGGGTGGTCGGGTTCGGGTTGGTCTGCTCGATCGCCTCACTAAAATAAATAAATATTTTATTTATTTCAAACAAAGCTTTTGCAAACCGATATCGGGCAAACCAAAATAGTCCGGCGACCCGGGTTTTGGCGTTTGAATAAAGATGGGGCGTTTTGAAAACAGAGACGGGTTTTTCTGAAATAGTTTTATACAAGCACATGCAAGATGAAGACGATGCACAAATGCAATGTGGCATGATGACATGAGCATGCGGTCATGATGATGCAATGCACAAAAACAACGCGATTTTCTAGTAGTGGTTTTGCGGGATGCCACAATTCGACACCACTAACAAGGGATCTCGCCCTCGAGATCCGCCTCATGGTACCGGAAGGAAGGCCGGCGGTCTGCGTCTTCTCTCTTCGTGTAGATCCTCGCGACACCACCAACGATGGTTCCTTCTTCATCTTGAAAACGGCGACACCACCAACAAAGGGTCGTTGCTCCTGATCGTCGAGAGAACACTCCGGGGAAACAAAGGACGAAGATAGAGGTATCAAACGATACGGCCACCTCTAACTTCCATTAGAAGAGGGAAAGTTACATTGATCCACCACCGATGTACGAGCGAAAGAAGAGTCGGGTAGGGTGATCACCATCCCGACCCAACTATCAACTCTATACATGGGTAGGAGAATCAGGCAACTCAACTCTCGAGATTTAGACTGAAGATCTTCATAGGCGGTATCCGGAACAAAGGGATGATGCCAGCAGAAATCGTATGAAAGACACAATGATTAGGTTCCGCGATGGTTCCATTGGCATGAACAACACATGCTCAAGGTATACTCCAACTTCACCAATGCTCGTCCTTCTCATATGTTTTTCAACGACACTGATATCCGGCAAGGAACACACATGGATAAAGAGGTCAAGAACAAAAGATTGGAGGAAGGGTACAACAGACAAGTTGCAGATTGATGATCGTAGCACCTCCGTTACAAAAGGGAGAAGCGAAACCCTAAAGGTACGACGGATACCCAACCACGAGAAATCCTGGACTCGAAGAGAGAGAAGAGAGCGGATTCAAAACACGTAGAGGTAAGAGAGGAATAGCAAAGGGGTAAGGAGTAAAATCAGACCTAATCAGATCTATCCAACCGATTTTGCAAAATAGTTTTGACCCTCTACTTCGGCCGTTAGCTAGGTTATCCTACAGGCTGGACTTGTGGGGTATCGCAATCGCCTGAGCTCGATACCACTCAGAACACCTCGGATCGGACCTATGCAAGTTTGAGCAAAATTCGCCAAACCCGCATAGAAACGATTCAAAGGTGCCACCAGCACTTTTTCGCGGTGGAAAACGGTAATAACATTACACAACAGTCCTCGATGGGACCCATGTAATGATATATATAACAAATGACTCAAAGAGTCAGGAAAACAGATATATTATCCAAAGATCCAAATCACCTTGAAAACGGCAGCGTCCGACTACGACAAGAAGCAAATGGGGCTAAGAGCCCCAAGAATAACCAATGGCGCCCATAACCGCCTGTGCCAAGCCGAAGGGTAACCGCTAACGGCGTCGATCTCAAAACCTGCTTAAACAAAAGGGTGCCGACAAAGGGCAAAGGAAAAGAAGGAGCGCCAAGATCGAGGCCAGTACACGGCGAGGCTAGAATTCGGCGGTCCTCGCCTACATAGGTATGGTGGACTGAGCGGCAGCGGCAGAATGCACTAAACAACCTATAGAGACTCGATACAACTGGCGACAGGCAGAGAGGGGTAAGATAGACCTATCCGGATCCAACCTGAAGCTAACACCAAACAAACCCATCCTGGTATTTCCCCCTCGAGACCAAACGAGGAAGTCAACCGAGGAACTCACACGGTTGGCAGTTTTAGTTATTCAGTTATCGTTGCAGCAATTACTAGTCAGGTTTAGATAATCATCCTGATAAAGTAAACAGTGGGCACTTTTAATTAACCATTCCGTTGTAGTTGCAGCAATTACTAATCAGATACAGATGGTATGAGATAAACCCAAAACCCAGCAGTTGTTGGTACTTTTATTCAGCCATTCCGTTGTAGTTGCCAGATTTACTAGTCAGGTGCAATGGTTGCCAGCGACAATCCAAACAAGCAATTGTTGGCAGTAAAAATTAGCCATTCCATTATAGTGAAGCTGATTACTAGTCATTATAAGTCAAATTTATAGCAATAAACTTTAGTTATGCTTGTCTATGATCGAGATACTGTGCTCCAAGTCGTCCATATCCGCGGACACGACTTTCAGAAAGTTTTACCGCCGGTGCACCAATAGCAACACACGCCGATCAACCTCGGAAAAACCAAATCAAATCCCAACGAGGCTTTCACCGAACAATCACAGATTCGAATATTTGGGGCCACCCTTATAGAACCCGCAACGAAGCCGGCCGGCTCGAGACGGGCTTAAGGTTGTGACGGCTGTGAACGATCGGGAACCCGAAGTGTGGCTGGGCTTGTCGACACCGCTGAATTGTGCCACGATCCTAACAAGACAAAGGTGCTCCTCGCACAATTTAAATACGAAAGTAGCATGGCATAAGTACAGATCGTAAATAAAACCTCAAACTAGTTTGTGGCCCCAAGAAATAAGACCGAATCAAGCTCGGCTCGGGGTCCCATATACCTTGATGTGGATAGCGCGATAAATCAAGGAACATGTATCAAGTACTCGGGTCTTACGGGACACAAGTGCTCGAAACCAAATATTTTCTATCACCCACCGATGCCTCGCTTATTTCAATTTTAGTTGTTAAACAGAAATTAAAGTGACGATAAGTAAAACTAGAATCATCTCCAACATCAACATGCGGCAATACATCAATCGTGGCATTTGACGACGCGAAAGACTTGAGCAAGCGACTAAGACGCTGCAGGTCCAACTATCTACCAAACAATGTAATAGGGTGTGTCCAAGGCAATATGAGGCTGCAGGGATATCACGGGTACGAAAACTAGAGCAACGCAACACGATAGCAATAGATCAACAGAGGGAATAAATACTATAAAAGTAAGATAGGTAGAAAGGGAGATGCTACTTTGAAAACATTGTCGAAGGGTTCATCCGAAGATCGGGGCGAAGCTCACATCAACTCAACGGCCTTATCCGCGAAGAAGCAAAACACTAGAATAAACACCGGATGCAATATTTAATACTACGGCAAAAGATCGGCATGATGCATGTATGATGTATGGCATGGCAAAGGTGCAATGCAATTAGGTCAAGATTAAGCGGAACCAGGGTCCCGACAATATTTAGGTGTTTCAAGTTATTTAGAACCCCCGCAAATTAAATGTTGTTTTAACATGGCAAAAGATAGTACTGGTTCGCTACACAAGTTTAAATGAGGCCAATATAAGGCTAGATTTGCCCGCATATGGGCCCCATATTTAATTATTAGGTGAATCGGCATAAGGCCCCCAAACCACATGATATGCATGCAAAATGAATGTTTAAGATGCGACAAGTTGTTATTATATTATAAGATTAGGGTTTTCGGGGAGGGGTTCACACATTTAGGGTACGGCGATCTTGTTAGGGTTCCGGGGTTCGGGGTCGGTCTCGGGGTCCAGGGTCTAGGGTTCGAACTCGGCGGGATCGTTCTCTCGTTTCAGAACGAGGCGTATCTTGCGTTCGGAAGAAGTACTTGGCGTCGCTGTCGTTGCTCTTGTCGCATTCGCGGTCTTCGGGTCATGTCGACGATCATGGCGTCCTGAAAGAAGTACTTGGCGTTTCGTGATGATCTTGTTGATTCCATGGCGGAGGCCTTGGCGCTTCGGATCGGCCTTCGGATCGGGGCTTCGGGGTCTTAGGGTTCCACCTTGATTATCGGGGACGAACTTGGGACTCGACGCCGGGTCACCAGGGTCCCTGTCGGAGTGCTAGATGTTCCGTGATGGAGTTCTTGTCGGGGATCTCGACTCCGATGTCGTGGGAATGACCACGGCAGATGCTGCAATCGGCAGCGAGTAGTAGAACGAGGGGCAAGGGCGGCCAGCCATCTGCGGTGCGAGATGAGGGCAAAGACACAGGGATTTACCCAGGTTCGCCCCCCCGGAGGGTAAAGACCTACTCCTGCTAGATTGTATTATGGAGGTGATTACAATGGGTGAACTCGGCGACTAGGCGACGAGTTGCTTGGGTGTATGAGGGAACCTGTCCCTACTCACCCCGTAGGGAGGTTTATATAAGCTCACCTCTCCTAGGGTTTACATATCTCAACCGATTCGCCATGCCTTTGTAATCGCTTAACCTAGTCCGACTGGTCCTATCTACTTTCGGGCCTTCACTTCTAGTCGCCAATAGCTTGTCGGGCTTTGATCCACTCGCCGTTATGCAGGCCTACTCCAGCCCTTGGGCTGGAACGTCCCCGAGTATACCCCAAGAGGCGTATCCCCATCAAGATTCCCCGAGGCCGCCGTTGATTAGGCGGAGTGGCTGCGCAGTCGGAGTATACGGCTTCAAGTTGGCATCCAATAATCGCCGGGCTCCTCGCATGAAGGAAAAATCCGAACCGAGTCGTCTTGGGGTAGTCGAGCCAACGGACGCGGTCTCGGCGAGTGACTTAGCGAGCCGAGTGGCTGGAGGTGGACCGTCGGGCGTGGTCAAACTAGCCGTTAAGGTAACTCAACGGTAACCTTTGGCATAATCATCGCGCGGTAACGGCCCCCTAATTTGGCGGGCAACTCCCGCTATATAAGAGGAATGGTAGGCTATCGCAAAGCCAACCGCCCACCATTTCTTCCGAGTGCGCACATCTTTCTTCCCGTGATTCCGCGATCCAATCGACCCGCAATCCTCCGACCTCCAAACAAATCCTCAGCCATGGCCCTCTCCACCGAACCTTGGGGCAGATCCAAGTGCACCAGGGCGCAGCTGGCCTCCTTCGAGGAGGCCGGATCAAGGCTGGCGTATCCTCAAGCCGAGAAACGACCCCAAACCCGCGAGAGAGAATTCCTGTTTCACCAACACCTCGAGCGGGGTTAGGGTTTCCACATCCTTGTTCTTCCGGCGTTCTACTACTACGGATCCAGCCTCGATCTGGGTCCCCATAGCATCGAGCAGCTCGCCATCTTCGTATGCTCATGAGTGCTACTGCCGCCCTACTTTCCCTTGTGGCAAGATCTGTTCCATGGACGGATCAGCCGCGAGGCGGGCGGCAATGCTAGCCGCGGGCGGCTTAACCTTCCAACTCAAATCCAAAGCTTTCTTCGACCGATGCTGCCGCCAAAGCGCGAGCGACCGAAAAAGTCATGGTTCTATGTGACCGAGGCGACTCGGAGGACGAGGCGGCGATCCCGCAGACTCGCCAATCGCTCCGAGCCACGCCATCTCCAGTCGGCAAGCTCCCGACGACCAGCGGATGGTCGTCGACGAGATGCTCCGCACCATCCGTGGTCTCAAGAAGAAGGGCTCAGACGGTGAACTTGTACAATTGTTGGCTTGGGCGGCGGCTCCGCCGCCTAACGCGACCATTACATGTACCAAGACAGCCGGGAGACTCGACGAAGCCTGCCTCGACGAGTGGAAGCCGGAGGACTACCTCGCTGAAGAAGATCACCCAAGCGGCATACACACGGATCAGCCGGGTCCTCCCTACACCGCGTCCGGCCGACGGTAGTCCTTTATCTTGTTCGCAATGCAGCGCAGCAACGCGTAATTCTAACTTTGTTTCGTTTTAACGCATGTTCCAAGTGGTGGAAGGGTGGCTACCACCCGTCGATGACGAGCCCCGCCATCCGCCAGATAAGCGAGTCGCCACCCGCCAAGGGTAACGAGGACGACGAGGACGAGTCCGAAGAGGAGATTGCCCCACTGGTCCGAAAGACCCGCGGGCAACGTCAGCGCGAAATCGAAGCGAGCAGGAGCCTCGAGCGTCATGACGATGACGAGGAACTCCCAGAAACCACCTCGCGCCGTCAGGCCACTCCCGCGAAGAAGAAGAAGAAGGAGAAGGAAGCGAGGCCCCCCCTGAGGAAGAAGACGAAGCCACCGAAGATGGCCTCACCGCCGCATTCAGCGAGCAGCTCCGATGCTCATAGCTCGGCCAGTGACGGCGCCCGGCGACAAGGCTAGATGCGCCATCCGCCGAGGCGCTGCTTCAATGCCTCTTCGCCAAGGCGGTCTCCGGCTAGGGAAGGCTCCGGCGGGCGATTTCGCCAAGGAGGTCTCGAAGGCGTGGCTCGCCGCAAGGAGGCTCCGGCCGCGGCAGCTCCACTTCGCGAGGAGGCCCCTGCCGAAGGCGTCCCGGAGGCGCCAACCGCTACCTCAACGTCAAAGAATCCGTCCGTATCCTGGGCCCCTGACGTCCTGGACCTGGGGCTTAGGCGCCGGTTGGGCCTTGAGCTGGAGAAACCGGCCGGCCTTCGTACAGGGCTGCGTTTCATTCCAGTCGCCAAGTGAGTGCATTCGGCCTTCTCTATTTTCTTTTAGTACTTCGATTGCCTTTTATTGATTTGACTCGACGTGCAGGACCGGAGTGAAAAAGATGGGCCACCCGACGGTGGCCAAGGTGCCCTCCGCCGCTAGCGAGGAGGATCCTTCCCGTAAGAGGAAGGTGGACGAGGTCGCCGCCTCCACGGAAGGCAGCAAGAAGGCCAAGGGCGACGACATCGTCGCTGTCTCTGACGACGCGGCGACCGCGCCGGCTGGACCCGCAATGGAAGCAACCGCGTCCACGAAGGAGGGCATTTCCTTGCCTAGACCGGAGGAAGCGAGTTCCTTTGGGGCGGGTGCCTCGATTGCTACCTTCCCCCGCTTCGTGACCAAGGCGGCCACGGCAAGCGGGGCCGCGCTCCCGAGCCTCACTCCAGGGACCGTCGACGCTGAAACCGACCAACGTCGCGGGCACACGCCGGCGCTGCTTGCGTCTGTGGACGCGGTACAACTTCACGGCATGCTTGGTGCGGCCATCCAGGTACCTCCAGTCCCCGAGGATCAGGTCGGTGCTTAGCAGTGGCTTGATTCTTATATTTTCTTGTTTTGTACTTTCGAATCCAGTCCCCGAGTGCGTATGCGCTAAATTTTAGCGGGTATGCACTGAGGAATTTTCGTGGTCGCCAGTCCCCGAGTGCGCACATGCTAAATTTTAGCGTGTGGGCACTGGGTAACTTTCGTGGTTGCCAGTCCCCGAGTGCGCACTCGCTAAATTTTAGCGGGTGGGCACTGAGTAACTTTCGTGGTTGCCAGTCCCCGAGTGCGCACTCGCTAAATTTTAGCGGGTGGGCACTGAGTAATTTTCATGTGTGCTGACTTTGAAGATGTACAGGGTCTGCAGCTGGAGTCGGCAGAGCGATTGGCTGCGCGGCGTCTTGAGAAGGAGCCGCCTATCCAAGAAGTAAACAAGGAGCTTGTGCTTTTGCCGCAGCGGAGGCGGCTCGCCAGAGCTTGTCCTCGCCGGTGAATCGGTGGCGGTCTGCGTTAGGCAATCGCTGGCGAGAGGATCGCCGACCTCGAGCGCGAATCGGAGGCAAAAGAAGAAGCAAACTCGCGAATCGGCGAAGGCCGCCATTGCAGCCGCGGAGGAAGACCGGAAGGTGTCGGAAGCCCTCATTGTTGGGCTTCAGGACGATCATACGTCGCTTCAGAGCTTCATCACGGGACTCGCCCGCCCATTGCTTGGTGAGTGCGTCTTTCCTGTCTTTCGGTTGTATTGTTTGTGGTTTCCATGGTACTCATACTTGTCTCCTTCTCGCAGGTCGTGTTATTGGTTGCCAAGAAGAAGCGAACTCTCTTGACGCGAAGGAATGCGTAAGCATGCTCGTCGACTCGGCGACGCTGTCGGCGACGTGCATCCGCGCCTACCTTCAAGAGATGTCGCCCACGGAGGTTATTCCCAGTGACCTCGTTGAGGTGTGGGAGTACTTGGAGAAGGCGCCCGCGGAGCGTCGACAGCCTTGAGCCTTGGACTCGCCCACTTCCCCGAGGACTTCGACCTCGACGATGTGACGAGTGGGTATCCTTCGTCGACTGGCGCGGTGGATCTGTCCGAGGTTCTCAAGCTGCAGGAACGTGCCGCCGCGTACTCGGAGCGTTCGGCGGCGGGCGACCTCCTTCCCTACCAGAACGGTCGTCGCCAAACGACCGAGCCGCCGCATCGTGACTTCAAGGTTGAGCAACCTTTCCGCCGGGCGATGGCGGGTGAGCGACGACGTATCCGTCGAACCCGACACCGCGCTCATCCGAGGCGCCGGATCTTTGGCGCGTCGTCGTCGAAGCCTGCAGAATAGGGTAGTTTGCCTAGATGTGTTAGCAGCAGTTCTGCCAAGCGGGCATATTTTGTAATGTAAGACAATGCGATATGCGATTGAATGGAACGTTGTTGCTATTTGTTTGTGTGTTTTGGATTGATTTTGGATGAGTCCCCGAGCGCGTCCGCCCTTTTGTGGGGTTCACCTCATATATGATGTTTTGTTGTTATCATGTGTTTTGTTAGTTTAGTCGACTCGCCCGAGCTCGGAGAGCCAGTCGCAAGGCGACTCCCTTGAGTGCTCTGTACTTTACCGTTTTCCCGTACGCGAACGGGGCCGGGTGGCCGAGTCCCCGAGCGTGGTACTTGGTAGTTCAAGGCGCGACTCGAGGGTGGTTGAGGACTGAGCGCGTTGGTGTGAGCGCGTCACTCCTGCCTGGCCCGGTGGGTCAGTCGCGTGGCGAGTCCTGGGCATGCTCTCTTACTTGGCGTTTTCCCTGACCGATCGCGACGAACTGGTATTCAGTCCCCGAGCGTGGTACTTAGCCGTTCGAGTCGCTACGCCGAGGATGCGGAGGACCAAGGTCGCCGGGAAGCGAGGGCAGTTGTCTTGGTTCGCAAAACCAGTCGAGCTAGGCGACTCCAATGGGGCTCCGGATTGGCGTTTTTCGTGGACGACGCAAGACCTGAAATGACTCAGTGCTCTTACATCGCACTACTTAGCCGTGCCGGTCGCTGTACCAAAGGTTGACTTCTGCATTTTAGCATGACGCTGTTTATTACGAGTGCGAGTGGCACAAGGCATGGAGAGTAGACGAATTTTAAAGAACGTTTTTTATTCATAGCGATCGGAGAGTACATATGGGGTTCTAGGAATAGAACTTCCGGAGGAGATTTACATTCCATGGCCGCTGATGTCGAGTTCGCCGTCCCGCGGACGCCGATGAGGTAGTAGGCGTCGTTGCTAGCACGCCCGATGGCGAACGGGCCTTCCCACGGAGGGAGAGCTTGTGCATGCCCTTCTTGTCCTGGATGAGGCGTAACACCGTGTCGCCTTCACGGAAGGTGCGGTTTTCACCCGTCCGTGGTAGCGGCGGAGCCCTTGCCGATAAATGGCGGTGCGATCGAAGCGAGGTCGCGTTTCGCCGAGTTGGTCGAGGCCATCTTGGCGGGCCAGCTCGCTTTCGCCTCCGTATAGTGGATTTACCCGCGAGTCGTGTTCGAGCTCGGTGGGCATGATCGCCGCGCCAGAGACCATGAAGAAGGGAGTGAATCCTGTCGACTGTTGACCGAGGTGCGGATTCCCTAGATGACGGAGGGGAGCTCTTCGACCCAGCATCCAGCGGTGCGCTCGAGTGGTACTTGGAGTCGCGGCTTCAGCCGTGGAGGATGCTTTGGTTGGCCTGTTCGCCTGGCCATTGATTCGGTGCGACTGACGCGAGGTCGAGCCGGATGTGGTGCTCTTCGCAAAATTCGGCCATTGCTCCCTTGGCGAAGTTTGTGCCGTTGTCCGTGATGATGCTGTTGGGGAACCCGTAGCGGTATATGAGCTCGCGTAGGAACTTAGTGGCGGTCTTCCCGTCGCATTTCCGGACTGGCTTGGCCTCCACCCACTTCGTGAATTTGTCGACGGCGACTAGCAAGTGGGTGTAGCCAGAGGGGGCCTTCTTGAAGGGGCCTACCATGTCCATGCCCCACACAGCGAATGGCCAGGTGATGGGGATTGTTTTGAGCGCCAACTTGAATGTGCGCCGTCTGTTGGCGTACCGCACCCGGCGCATCGCTGGACGATATCGACAGCGTCGGCGTGTGCGGTGGGCCAGTAGAAGCCGTGTCGCATAGCCTTGGCGACCAGGGAGCGCGCGGCAGCGTGGTGGCCGCAGTCGCCTGAGTGGATGTCGTGTAGGATTTTGCGTCCTTCAGCCGGTTGGACGCAACGTTGGAACACTCCGGTGACGCTGCGCTTGTGTAGCTCGCCGTCGATGATGGTGTAGGACTTACATCGGCGAGCGATCATTCGAGCGCTTGTCTCGTCTGCGGGCAGGGTGCCGGTCTCCAGGTAGGCGATGTAGGGCTTGGTCCAGTCGTCTGGCTCGGTGATGAGTGCGACCAAGGCTGCCTCTGGTTGGAGAGGGACTCCGATGTCGATCTCCCTCGGGGGAGAGACTGATGGTTTGGAGATTGTGTCGAGGAACACGCCGGCGGGTGGTGCGAGTCGAGCCGACCCGATGCGAGAGAGGGCGTCGGCCTCTTCGTTTTTCCGCCTGTCGATCCACTCGACAGAGTAGCCGGTGAAGTGGCCGCCCAACTTGTCCACCTCTTGGCGATACGCCGCCATGGTAGGGGAGATGGCGTCGCAGGTGCCGGCGACTTGTCCCGCAACGAGGTCGGAGTCTCCGTAGCATCGAAGGCGATTGACGCTCATCTCCTTTGCGGCTCGCATGCCGTGGGAGTAGGGCCTCGATTCAGCCATGTTATTGGTGCAGGCGTGAATTGAGGCGGAGGATGTAGCGGAGCTTGTCGCCTTTGGTGAAGTCAAGACTATCCCCGCCGCACCGTCCGCGTTCTTGGATCCGTCAAGTGCAGGTTCCAGAATGGAGGTACGGCGGCTTCTCGCTGCTGGGCCTCCTCCCCGGGCGATGAAGTCGGCGCTGCTCGACTTAATCGCCTTCGTGGCTCGTATTTAATGTTGTGGACGCCGATCTCGACAATTCACTTGGCGACCCGCCCGCCTCGCGATTGCGGATGATGTCTTGTAGTGGTGCCGAGGAGACGACCGTGATCGGGTGCTCTCGAAAGTAGTGCGCAGCGCCACCGAGCTCAAGACCGCGTATACCAGCTTCGGTATTGTGGGTATCACGGCGCGACTCGGTGAGGACCTCACCGATGTAGTACACCGCCGCTGGATCGGGCGCCTTTCCTTCCTCTGGTCGCTCGACAACCATTACAGCACTGACGACGCGCTCGGACGCCGCGACGTAAACCAGCATGGGCTCTTTGTCGACGGGTGCGGCGAGTAGTGGTGCGGCGAGTAGCACCTTTTTGAGGTCGCGAGCGCCGTCGCCTCCTTGTCCCACGAAGGTGGGATTCTGCGCATCTGGCGGTATAGGGCATCGCTTTTCGCCAAAGGGGATGAAGCGACCGAGAGCCGCTACACGCCCGCCAGCTTCGACATCGCGCAGCACTCGGGTTGCCGAGCCGCGATCGTGTCGATCTTCGCTGGGTTTGCCTCGATCCCTCGCTTGGAGACGACGCACCTAGTAATTGCCCGGCGGTACACAAGGTGCACTTGCCTGGGTTGAGCTTTATCTTGTACCTCCGCAGTTGGCGAAGGTCTCCGCCAGGTCGGCGAGTAGGTCTCCTTGGCGGCGGATTTCACGACCACGCCGTCGATGTAGACGTGGATGTTGCGCCAATTTGGCTCGCGAGGCATTCTTGCATGCACCGCTGGTAGGTCGCCCGCGTTTGAGGTCAAGGTCATGGCGGTGTAGCGAATGCTCCGAATGGCGTGATGAACGCCTTCTCCTCATCCTCGACAGCCATTTTGATCTGGTTGTACCCGGAGTAGGCGCCGAGGAAACACAGCGACTCGAGCGCGGTTGAATCGATTATCCGATCGATCCGCTGGAGGACGAATCGCCTTTTGGGCAGGCGCTGTTCAGTTTGTGTAGTCGACACATTCTCCAGTCCCGCTTTTCTTCTCGACCGTGACTGGGTTTGCCACCACTTGAGTATTTGATTGGCGGATGAAGCCGGCGAGCAAAGGCCGCACTTCCTCGGCGATTGCTCGACGGCGCTCTTCATTGAAGGGCCGTAGCGACTGCTTGACAGGTCGCACTTTGGGGTCGGCGTTTAGTTTGTGCTCAGCGAGCTCCCTAGGGACACCGTGCATGTCGGAGGGTTTCCATGCGAAGATGTCCCTATTCTCACGGCGAACTCGATGAGCGCCTTCCTATGCCGGGCTCATGCCTGTCCCGATCGCCACCGTCTGCCGGGGTCGCCGGGACCAGCTCGACGGCGAGTGTACGCGTGGCCTCAAAGGTTGAGGTGTTTGTGCCCTCCGAGTTGGGCTTCTTGAGTATTGTGGGGTCGTTGTTGACCCCGCCGCGATTTGGCGAGCTTGTCGGCGTGATTAGCTTCGCCGCTGGCGACGGCGCGCGAAGTTCGCCCTTTGGCCTCGTGATTCGCGGCCATGTCGGGTCGCCGCTGATGGTGATGACGCCGCACGGCCCGGAGCTTCATCGCAGTACGCGTAGTGGCGCTGCCATGAATTTGGCGAACCGCGCCCCTGTGACGCAGCGGGTAAGAAATGTCGAAGGGCACCACCAAGACGATCCGCCGGTGCGGAAGTTTGCCGGAGTACCGAAGGTGACGGGTAGCGTGACTTTGCCGATCGGGTACGCCTTCCGACCGGGACGGCGCCGGAACGTGGTGTGGGTTGTCTCGATCATCGACTGCGGGAGCCGCAGCCGCCTGAAGGTGTCGAGGTAGAGGATGTTGATGGAGCTGCCGCCGTCCATCAGGGTCTTGGGGAGCCAGTAGTCGCCAACCTTGGGTTTTACCACCAAGGCGACTCGCCCCGGTACTGGCGCGCGTGGCGAGTGGTCTTGCCGCTCCAGTGATGGCTGTTCACCAGTTCAGAACCGGGGACGTCTGTTTGGGCCACCGCTGACGGCGACGGCGCTGGCGATGACCTTCTTCTCGCGCCGTGTTGAAGCCAGTGAAGGTGGAGCGAGCCGCTACTTTGCCGAATTTTCCGCCATTTGGGTCGTTGTCGGTGTCCTCCCGCGCGCCGTGCCTTCTCGATTTCCACGAGGTGTGGCGGTGGCGGTGTGCGTGGCGGGATTTCCTTCCTGCCGTGAAACGCACATGGTTGGTTAAGGAGGGCCGGGATCGAACCTTGGCTTGTTCTTGTAATTGCCGCGCCGCTGCCCTCCGTCACGGGCGGTAGCTCTTGGGCTCGCGTTATGCGTGCCCAGCGTTAGCGAAGTCGACTTCGCCCGTCGCTTGGCGCTTGCGTGAGGCGGTGCCGCCAGAAGCGTAGGTCGGTTCGGCGTCCGCCGTCGTTACCCGCGGCGTTGCCCTCTGACTCGTCGTCGATTTCTTGGTTGGGGTCCTCTTGGCGCACTGCTTGGCGATCTCGAGGAGGTCGGGATGTTGTCGGCGGCGGGTGTCGCTTGAGCTTGGCGACTAGAGGCTCGTAGCGACACGAGGTCTTGAAGCAATGGATCGCGGTGTCCGGGTGGATGCCGACCACGTTGTACCAGAGCTCTTGCCACCGTTGGACCCAGTTGCGGGTCGACTCGCGGGGTCCCTGGACGCATCGTTCCAGGTCTTCGATGGTGGTGGCGCGGGTGTAGGAGCACTCGGCGTGCGACGGCGTCTCGCATTTCTCCCGTGAGTCGACATCACGGGGAGCGTGTTGATCCATTGCCTGCACGCCCCTCCATCATCGTGGGAGGTAACGGCGGCGAGTAGGTCAGTGACCCGCGATCCCCATTGCCATGAGGTATGTGTCAAGCATCGCTGGGTCGCACGAGGAGTCGTATTTTTCTATCTCCTTTGGTGCCTTGAAGTTTGGCGGGTACTTTTCGCCGGATCATTGGTCCGGCACTTAGGCCCTCGATCGAGCGACCCATAGGCTCGCCATCGCGCGATTAGTTAGGTGTGCCACAAGTCGTCGGGCTGGCGTGCGCCGCTTTTGGTTGTTGATAACGTGAGTGCGGGCGCCGATGGGTTCTCGCTGGCGGCGACAAAATTGGTCGCCGCCTGGGATCGTTACAGGAGAGTGTCGCGTCGCTGGTCGGCGTTGAGCTGCAGTGGCTCGTGGCGGGCAATTGAGGGTGTTTGCCGCCCGCCGCTGAGGCCGCCGCTCGAGGAGCGCGAGTATACTCGCCTTGCGGTCGGCGCCCGCTTCTGCTGCTCCACGGCCTTGCGCAGCAGGGCCTTGACGCATTATTTGTAAGGCGCCGCCGTGGCCGTGATGCTATCGCTGCTGCTCGCCTGCCACGAGGTTGTCCATCGGGTGGAGAGAATGGGAGGCCGTCGCTCGCCTCCCATGAGGAGACGACTATCCGCTGGTCCTCGAGGTGCGGTTGGGTGGTGGTGGGGCACCCATCGCCGCCGATCTGGCGGGGCGGCGCTTCCTCCGGTGGCGCTGCTCGCAGATCGCGCCGCTGGCGCGAGCCGGGTCGTTGCCGGTTCGTGGCGCGCTGAACGGTGGGGTTCAGCGTGACCTGATCCGCTGCTGGTGGTAGCGTGATGCCTCGCGTTGTCACTTGCTCGAGGCGAAATTTCGCTTCGCCTGCTTTTGCATCGCCTCCGCCAATTTCAGGCGGAGTTCTCGACCTGCCGTGGCGTTAGGAGGGATTGGGGTGGAGAAAGGATCCTCCGGCGGATCGGCGCCGGTGGCCATGTAGGTCGCGGCATGGCGACCGGTTCCGTCGTGGAGGTCGGCGGAGTTTTCCGACCCGGAGTCGAATTCGAAGATCCCGAGGATGGAGGGGTCCTCGAAATCTCCCGCGTTGGAGACCTGGGCGATGGAGCCCGCGGACGAGGCCGCGGTGATGGATCCGGCGAGTGACGCCGGGGTCGCCGAGTCGGCGTCGTCGGTGAGGGCCGCATCTTCTGCGGCCGCTGAGTTCTCGGCCACGTTGCTGTGGGCCGAGTTGTACTCGGAGGCGAGGCGGTGGATCGTGCGGACCTGGCTCTCGGAGAGCCGATCGCGTGGTGGCGACTCGCGGATGCGAGCCGAGTCCTCCGAGGTGATGACGTCGGTGAGGCCGACGAAGAGGCTGATCGTGCCGATTGGCAGGATCACGCTGCGCGTGACGGGTCGCGCCGCCGGGACGTAGCTGCTCGGCAAGATCTGGAGCATCTCGCCGATTGCTATCATACGGCCGGTGGCGACCGTCTCGTTGATGGGCAGATTGGATCTCGCCGCAGAACACCGGCCAGACCGGCCAGGCCCCACGGTGGGCGCCACTGTCGTGGGAATGACCACGGCAGATGCTGCAATCGGCAGCGAGTAGTAGAACGAGGGGCAAGGGCGGCCAGCCATCTGCGGTGCGAGATGAGGGCAAAGACACAGGGATTTACCCAGGTTCGGCCCCCCGGAGGGTAAAGACCTACTCCTGCTAGATTGTATTATGGAGGTGATTACAATGGGTGAACTCGGCGACTAGGCGACGAGTTGCTTGGGTGTATGAGGGAACCTGTCCCTACTCACCCCGTAGGGAGGTTTATATAAGCTCACCTCTCCTAGGGTTTACATATCTCAACCAATTCAGTTACAGCTTTGGTAATCGTTTAACCTAGTCCGACTGGGCCTATCTACTCGCCTGGGCCTTCAGCTTCTAGTCGCCCAATAGCTTGCTGGGCTTTGATCCACTCGCCGTTATGTAGGCCTACTCGCCAGCCCTTGGGCCAGTCGGAAACGTCCCGCTGAGTATACCCCAGTAGGCGTATCCCCATCATCCGACGCCGGGGTCGGTCTTGGAGATAGGAGTACTTGGCGTCCTTGAAGAAGAGCCTGGCATTCCGAGAGGAGGCCCTGTTGTTCCATGTCGTAGATGTTCGGTGTTCGCGTGCAAGATCTTGTCGATGGTCCTTCTAGCGACGTTCGGGTTCGGGTTCGGCTCTCGCATCAATCACCGGGTGGCTCTATCGTCGGTTGATTCTCGGGGGCACGAGCTGCTGCCTGGGATGCGTGCACAGAGAGGAGCCCAAAGGGACCTCACCGAGTGCGAGCACGCCGGCAGGGATCGGGCTCTCCGGCGAGGCGGCGGTTGGGCGCGGCCGCTGGTGGAGACGGCGAGCTCGGGCGGCCACGGAACCACAGGTGGCGGAGGCCGACGGAGGCGGAACAGCTTGTGCGGCGCAGGCGGCGCGAGGGACCTGGCGCCGCAAGCACGGAGGAAGCTTGAGGGGGCGACGAGAGGCGGTCGAGGGCCGCGCCGAGGGGCGCGCTGAGGCGGCGCTGGAGGGGACGGCCGGGCCAGGCGGGTGAGGTCAGCCGCGCGGGCGGGGAGGCGGTGGACGGCGGGCGGCGCCGGAGCGGCTGGCGGCGGGCTCGGAAGACGGCGAGGTGGCGGAGGCGTGCTCGGCCTCGCCGAGGCGGCCGGCCGGAGGCGACGGAGCGGTCGGGCGGGCTAGCGTGAGTGGACGGGAGGCAAGGCGGAGCTGCTGGGAGCTTCGGTGAGACTGGGAGCGGGCGGAGGGGAGGCGACTCGCAGGGGGGAAGGTGGCCGAGCGGGCGGGCAGTGGGGAGGTCGCCGAGGGGCGAGCAGGGATTTGAGGAGCGGGCAGCGTCGTGAGAGGAAGGGAGAGCGGCGGCGGGGCGCCGGGGTTCTCTGCGGGGAAGGAGGCGAGCGGGGGAGAAGGGAGCGGGGTACGCGGGCTAGGAGGAAGAAGGAGAGAGAGGCTGACGCGGGGGCCCGGGGTGGGGACTGTGCACAGGGGGTGGGTCGGCGCGCGCGCGGAGGAGACGCGTGCCGGCGCGTGTAGGGCGCGGGTAGGGCGCGTGTGGCCGGCTGGGCCAGGGGCCACGTGGGCGAGTGGGCCCGGCGGGTCAGGGAGAGTGGGGGGGCGCGCGGGTGCGTTGGCCAGCTGGGGGGTTGGTGGTGTGGGTTTGAGAGAGAGAGGTGGAGAGAGGGATTGGGGGTGAGGGGTGACGTGGCACTGTGTGAGTGGTTGAGGGAGAGGGAGGAGGTGAGGTGGCAGGAGATGATTGGGTGAGATGATGTGGAGGGTTGGGCTGGGTAGAGTAGTTGGTAACTTTAGGATTAAGGGGTGGGACTGGTTGGACCGAATTGTTGTATACGGGGGTGGTCGTTCGGGTCGGGTTGGCCCGTTCGACTGCCCCCACTAAAATAAATAAATATTTTATTTATTTCAAACAAAGCTTTTGCAAACCGATATCGGGCAAACCAAAATAGTCCGGCGACCCGGGTTTTGGCGTTTGAATAAAGATGGAGCGTTTTGAAAACAGAGACGGGTTTTTCTGAAATAGTTTTATACAAGCACATGCAAGATGAAGACGATGCACAAATGCAATGTGGCATGATGACATGAGCATGCGGTCATGATGATGCAATGCACAAAAACAACGCGATTTTCTAGTAGTGGTTTTGCGGGATGCCACACCGATGCAGGAGATCATGATGTCCCTGGACAGCGAGTTGATGAGGTAGGAGAGGACGTTCTGGTCCGTCAGCATCCACGCCTCGTAGGCGGGGTTTGCCTGCTGGATCTCCTTGCCGCTGGCATCCTTGGCGGCGATCATCTTGGGCGGCTCGGCGCAGGATCCATCGAGGAACCCCATTAGGCCGCGACCGTGCACAGCAGGCAGAAATTGAGTCTCCCAGATGAGGTAGTTCTCTCTGGTGAGATTCTCCGGCGTTCCTTGGCTCGGGAGAGGATTGGCCATGGCGCCCGTGGAGGAGGATGCAACGCTCATATTGCTAGATGAATTTTTGGTGGAAGAGTGGCTCTGATACCATGTGATGTTTTGGGTAAAACGATGCCTTTGTTCTCAGGCTCGGTTACATGTTAAATAGTCGGCAACAACAGCTCGACACGATAAGTACAGAGTTTGTTACAACCTACGAGGGGATCGATCTCATCTATCTATCAGGATAGAGATCGCTACAACGGAATAACAACCGAGGATCTTCATGTGTATTGTCGTGACAGGCCACGTCAATCACATGTACATTATGTGTAACATAAACTCATAGGACTCTAACATTTGGATGTAGCCAAATTCCGAGCTAAATATACTGTTTGTTAATTAATTTATCATTTCGCCAAGATCGCCTATATATTATGTGTATATTTTAAAGTCAAAAGCTCATATTATATAAAAAAGTATGACATGCATGGAAGCAATTGAACGTCGGTTCCAACCTTAAAGAAAGTAAAATTTAGAAGAATCCCTTTTGGGTCCAGTTTTCTCCCTAGGGTTTTGCAGGCTAAAGTTTTCAGCCAAAGAGGGAGAAATTGGATTGCCCGCTGCTGAAGTTCTCACACAGATATCCTTACTGCACCATTTAAGCTGTTTTATCATTGAGACGGATTGTCAAGAGGTCGTCAGCCTATGCAACAATCAGGAGAAGGATCGTTCTTTCTATGCGTCGATAGTAGAAGAGATCAAAGTCTTACTTAAGGACCGTCAAACTTGTATTACACATATTAGAAGGTGTCAAAATAATAGCAGTCATTTTATGGCTCAATATGCTAGAACACATGCTCGAACGGTAGTGGGGCTTGCCTCAGGTCCTGAAGGTTTGTCGAGTACATGCCTAAGAGATTGTAATACGTGATATTTGGGTTGAGCAATGCAAATTATTTTGCAAAAAAAAAATGTTTGGGTACACTGAAGAGCAATGCACATCTTCGTCTGAGCAGGCGAATCTCTAGTACCTGCCTAAAAAAAGGATGAAGTGTTCCGTTTCGTGCCGGTAAGCGTTTCACTGCGTGTTTCGTTCGACTCCCCCTCACCGTCGCTCACCGCTTCTCTTAGGCCTTGAACAAGCCTACACCAAACAAAAATCTCTACCATTTTCTGTCGTTTCCTTCGTCGCCCTTCTCTCGGCTCGCCCCGCACGCGCTAAAACGGGCGAAATGTCCAACAAATCCAACACAACCTCTCTGTGTTAGCTTTAGGCAGGTAACGTGACTTGGATATCGTCACGGTTTCGTGTTGATATATGCGGCATACATGCCAGGAGTACATCGATGGTTTACATGGGTTTTACATGGGCCTAAATACAAAAGGCTAAATATAATTAACACTCCCCCTTGATCTGAACCTTTTAAAAGGTTTAGATTACGCTTAAATTTATCTAGCTTTTTAACTGGGAGTGTTTTTGTGAAGCCATCTGCAACTTGATCTTTGCTTGAAATTAACCTGATGTCCAGAAGATTGTTAGCAACTCTTTCTCTGACAAAATGAAAATCAATCTCAATGTGCTTGGTTCTAGCATGAAACACTGGAATTGTAGACAGATAAGTGGCACCCAAATTATCACAATAGAGACATGGTTTCTCCTTAAGTTTAATTCCAAGTTCACTAAGAAGAGCTTCAACCGACATTAATTCAGCTGTAGCATTTCCCAAAGCCTTGTATTCTGCCTCAGTACTGGATCGTGATACTGTGTCCTGTTTTCTAGCACTGCAAGAGACCAAGTTTGGTCCAATAAATATAGCAAAACCACCTGTGGAGCGCCTATCATCAAGAGAGTCTGCCCAATCTGCACCTGAGAAAGCACTAAGAAATATGGAGAAAGACTTGGAGAAAGAGATTCCAATCTTCAGTGTGTCTTGTATATATCTGAGTATATGTTTAACCGCTGTCCAATGTTCTGTAGTTGGAGCATGAAGAAACTGACAAACCTTATTTACAACAAAGGATAAATCTGGGCGTGTCAGAGTCAAATACTGCAAGCCTCCAACAATACTTCGATATTGAGTACTGTTATCAGCACCCAAGGAGAGACAACTGCTCCGTGGAAGACAAGGGTGTAGGAGCAGACTTACATTCACGCATGCCCACCTTGGTAAGTATTTCAGAAGCATATTTTTCCTGTGTCAAGACCAAACCATATTGTACTTTCTTGACCTCAATACCAAGGAAAAAATGCAAGTCACCTAAATCTTTGATGGCAAAATTCTTATTAAGTTCTTGAAGCAGAATAGTGATAGCATGATCAGAGGAACTGGTCACTATAATATCATCAATGTACATAAGCATGTAAATTGATGATATCTGAGTAGTTGTAAAAAAATAATGAAGTATCAGCTTTTGAAGGTGTGAAACCAAGATCAAAAAGTTTGGAACTCAACCTGGAATACCATGCTCGAGGTGCTTGCTTGAGTCCATAAAAAGCCTTATCAAGTTTGCAGAAATAGTTTTAGGCAGGTAACATGACTTGGAGATCATCACGGTTTTATGTTGATATATGCGGCATACATGCCAGAAGTATATCGATGGTTTACATGGGTTTTCCATGGGTTTTCGATGGGCCTAAATACAAAAGGCTAAATATAATTAACACTCCGCTTAGTTTACGATTAATCAATACTACTATCACCATCATCACTTCGGCGACCCCCATGACGACGGAGTTCAACTTCAAGGCACACATGGGAGAGCTGGCAGTGGTCGTGAACCTTCCATGGATGGATGCGGCTGTTTTACCGGCGAGCCCCGCGGTGCTCCACAACGGTACGCGCCATGCTTCTTCTCCTAAAAGTATATCACGGTCCCTGCCCCCTCCTCTCAAACGGATTGAATTTCTCTTCAGCTTATAAATTCAGACCATGCTGCAAAATCTAGAATCATGTTTTACCCCGGTCAACTGATTAATTCTTTTGTGATGCAGCGGGGGAGGAGATTTGCCAACAGTAGTTTGAAGCAGATCGGGTAACTCCCTTCATTGGCGTGGCTGCCGAGTGGAGGATCTAAACTAGGATTGAGCGATGCCTAAGAGATTGTAATACGTGATATTTGGGTTGAGCAATGCAAGTTATTTTGCAAAAAAAAATTGTTTGGGTACACTCAAGAGCAATGCACATCTTCGTCTGAGCAGGCGAATCTCTAGTACTTACGTAAAAAAAAGATGAAGTGTTCCGTTTCATGCAGGTAAGCGTTTCGCTGCGTGTTTCGTTCGACTCCCCCTCGCCGTCGCTCCCCGGGCCTTGAACAATCCTGCACCAAAAAAAACCTCTACCATTTTCTGTCGTTTCCTTCGTCGCCCTTCTCTCGGCTCGCCCCGCACTGCTGCTCGCCCTGCACGCGCTAAAACAGGCCAAACCCAACAAATCCAACGCAGCCTCTCCGTGTTAGTTTTAGTCAGATAACGTGACTTGGATATCGTCACCGTTTCGTGTTGATATATGCGGCATACATGCCAGGAGTACATCGATGGTTTACATGGGTTTTACATGGGCCTAAATACAAAAGGCTAAATATAATTAACACTCCCCCTTAATCTGAACCTTTCAAAAGGTTCAGATTACGCTTAAATTTATCAAGCTTTTTAACTGTGAGTGCTTTTGTGAAGCCATCTGCAACTTGATCTTTGCTTGAAATAAACCTGATGTCCAGAAGATTCTTCGCAACTCTTTCTCTGATAAAATGAAAATCAATCTCAATGTGCTTGGTTCTACCATGAAACACAGGAATTGTAGACAGATAAGTGGCACCCAAATTATCACACCAGAGACATGGTTTCTCCTTAAGTTTAATTCCAAGTTCACTAAGAAGAGCTTGAACCCACATTAATTCAACTGTAGCATTTCCCAAAGCCTTGTATTCTGCCTCAGTACTGGATCGTGATACTGTGTCCTGTTTTCTAGCACTCCAAGAGACCAAGTTTGGTCCAATAAATATGGCAAAACCACCAGTGGAGCGCCTATCATCAAGAGAGCCTGTCCAATCTACACCTGAGAAAGCAACTAAGAAATGTGGAGGAAGACTTGGAGAAAGAGATTCCAATCTTCAGTGTGTCTTGTATATATCTGAGTATATGTTTAACTGCTGTCCAATGTTCTGTAGTTGGAGCATGAAGAAACTGACAAACCTTATTTACAACAAAGGATAAATCTGGGCGTGTCAGAGTGAAATACTACAAGCCTCCAACAATGCTTCGATATTGAGTATTGTGATTAACACCCAAGGGTGTGCTATTAGAAAGAGACAACTGCTCTGTGGAAGACAAGGGTGTAGGAGCAGGCTTACACTCACGCATGCCCACCTTGGTAAGTATTTCAGAAGCATATTTTTCCTTTGTCAAGACCAAAACATCTTGTACTTTCTTGACCTCAATACCAAGGAAAAAATGCAAGTCACCTAAATCTTTGATGGCAAAATTCTTATTAAGTTCTTGAAGCAGAACAGTGTTAGCATGATCAGAGGAACTGGTCACTATAATATCATCAACGTAAATAAGCATGTAAATGATGATATATGAGTAGTTGTAAAAAAATAATGAAGTATCAGCTTTTAAAGACGTGAAACCAAGATCACAAAGTTTGGAACTCAACCTGGAATACCATGCTCGAGGTGCTTGCTTGAGTCTATAAAAAGCCTTATCAAGTTTGCATAAATAGTTTTAGGCAGGTAACGTGACTTGGAGATCGTCACGGTTTCATGTTGATATATGCAGCATACATGCCAGAAGTACATCGATGGTTTACATGGGTTTTACATGGGCCTAAATACAAAAGTCTAAATATAATTAACACACCGCTCAGTCAACGATTAATCAATACTACTATCATCATCATCGCTTCGACGACCCCCATGACGACGAAGTTCAACTTCAAGGCACACATGGGAGAGCTGGCAGTGGTCGTGAACCTGCCATGGTTGGATGCGGCTGTTTTACCGGCGAGCCCCCCGCGGTGCTCCACAACGGTACGCGCCGTGCTTCTTCTCCTAAAAGTATATCACGATCCCTGCCCCCTCCTCTCAAATGGATTTAATTTCTCTTCAGCTTTTAAATTCAGACCATGTTACAAAATCCAGAATCATGTTTTACCCAATCAACTGATTAATTCTTTTGTGATGCAGCGGGGGAGGAGATTTGCCAACAGCAGTTTGAAGCAGATCAGGTAACTCCCTTCTGTTGGAATTTTTGCCTAAATAGGCCCAGCCCATTTATTATATGCCAATAAATTCCTGAAATCGTAGAAGCCCATTTGGCCCATTCATGCAAGTCAAGAGCTGGGAGAAATGTTTAGTCCCACATTGCTAGTTGAGTGGAAGTTGGACCATCTTATAAGGTGATCTCTTCCACCACTTGTACGGGCTTGAGAAGAGGATACATATACACGCGCGCTCCTCCTCCTCGCTCGCCTCGCCTCGTCACGACGCGCGGGCACTGCGGGTTGCGGAAATCTCGCCGAGCACGTGCTTTATTTTGCCACGCATAAATGGTATATGAACAGTTGTACATAAGCTGGAATGTTTTGCTCGAGTGGACTTCTAATACGAACTGAGTGGAGGCTGTTCGATGGGCTGCTGCCTGTTCGCTTCAACTTCTGTCCATTCGTTTCATCTCCTGCGCATTCTGTCTTCCTCCCCCTCTGTGCCTATATAAGGAAGAGGTCGCGCGTCCTCTCAGATACATAGCTACACATCCTTTGTGTCTCCAGTTCCAGAGCACTATGCTACCTAGATCTTCCCCATCCCGTCTTGCCCCGTGCACCGCGAGCCGGGACAGTAGGCCTCCGAGACCCCGTTGCTTCGAGTCCTGTACGGGACAAGGGCGATAAGGTTTTTTGGGAGCGCATCGGCGCGACTACTCGCTTCATCACGGACTCCCTCTCGGATAGCGATTGCGCCGACGTCTTCCCCAACGAGGACTTCTTCCCCAACATCAGTACCCTCTTCCTCGACGACATGGCCAACGACGGTGCCAACGCGAACACGGACGGTTCCTCTTCTGCTGCTGCCGTATATGTTTTTTCTCAATCTTGTTCTGATCGCATCTCAAGATCTTCGTCTTTCAGTCTGTTTGGTTACCTATCTTAATATGTATTCTCTATTTCACATGATTAGTATTTTGTCTATTATTCTAATCATGTTTTATCTAGCGATTATTATGGGTAATTCGCTTGGTAAATTGATCTTTTATTCAACAATCCAAAAACCTTATTTCAGGCAATTTGCCCCAAATCAATTTGTTGCTTCTATGAAGCCACCTGTGTTCGAAGGTGTCAATTACAAACAATGGCGTGCGAGAGCAGTGCTCTGGTTTCATACCATGAGTTGTTATAACGCCATATATGACACACCTGAGGGAGAACTTAATCCCGCTTAGGAAGAGGCGTTCCAAAAACTTGATACCACTTTCAAGGCTGCTTTGATCAGCATTCTTGGCGACAATATTGTCGATTCATATCTGTCATTTAGCAATGGCAAGGATAAGTGGGATGCGCTCGAGAGAAAATTTGGAGTTTCCGATGTTGGCAGTGAACTGTATGTCATGGAACAATTTTATGACTATAAGATGGTTGATGACCGCCCCATTATGGAGCAGGCTCATGAGATACAGTCACTTGCCAGGGAGCTTGAGAACTTCACTTGTGTGTTACCGGACATGTTTGTTGCCGGAGGCATTATTGCCAAACTTCCCCAGTCATGGAGGAATTTTTCTACTTCTCTGAAGCACAAGAGACAAGATTTTTCCATGAGGGATCTCATTGGGACTCTTGATGTAGAAGAGAAGGCAAGAGCAAAAGACACACGTGCTCAAGGTATCGAGGGAGGTTCTAATGCCAATCTGGTACATAAAAGGAACTTCCAGCCTCATAAGTTCAAGAACAAAGGTAAGTTTGACGGAAAGGAAAGTTCGATGGAAAGAACAAGGCCTCACAGTCTACCAGCTTCAAGAAGAAGACTGATAAGAGGAAATGTGCTTGTCATGTGTGCGGTGATCCTGATCATTGGACTCCTGCTTGTCCTAACCGCATTGACAAGCGCCAGCATGGGAAGAGCAGCAAGACTGCTAATGTTGTCATGGGCGACGTTGAGATGAAAGATGTTGGGTATGGTATATTACCTACTGTTCTTTCATTATGTCATTCTCCTAATTGGTGGATTGACACGGGCGCTAATGTACATGTCTGTTCTGATATTTCCATGTTTTCTTCATATCAGGTCAGAGGGACTCAAACCATGCTGATGGGGAACATATCGCATGCTTATGTTCATGGTGTTGGTACGGTCGATCTGAAATTCACTTCGGGAAAGACCGTGCGCCTGAAGAACATGCATCGTGTTTCCTCAATAAATAAAAATCTTGTTAGCGGATCTCTTCTGTGTCGAGATGGCTACAAGATTGTATTAGAGTCCAATAAATTTGTAATTTTGAAGTATGGAACCTTTGTTGGTAAAGGCTATGAGTGCGGAGGCTTGTTCCGCTTATCTCCGTCAGAGATTTTTAATAAAGTTGTTAATCATATTTACATGAATTTTGAATCAAATGTCTGGCACTCTCGTCTTTGTCATATTAATTTTGGTTGTATGACACGGCTAGCCAAAATGAATTTAATCCCTGATTTCATAACTGTTAAGGGATCTAAGTGCCAAGTTTGCGTGCAAGCTAAACAACCTCGCAAGTCACATACGACTTCAGAAGTGAGAAATTTAACACCACTAGAGCTCATACATTCTGATCTTTGTGAGATGAATGGTGTGTTGAAAAAAGGTGGAAAGAAATATTTCATGACTTTGATCGATGAATCTACGAGATATTGTCATGTGTATCTTCTAAAATCAAAAGATGAGGCTTTGAGTTTCTTCAAAATCTATAAAGCTGAGGCAGAATATCAACTTGATCGAAAGATTAAGAGGCTTAGGTCTGATCGTGGTGGAGAGTATTTTTCCAATGAGTTTTATTTCTTTTGTGCGGAACATGGCATAATTCATGAGAGGACGCCTCCCTACTCACCCAGTCAAATGGAGTAGCCGAAAGAAAGAACCGTACTCTAACTGATTTGGGTAACGCCATGTTAGACACATCGGGTCTCTCTAAGGAATGGTGGGGGGAGTTGACCGCGTGTCATGTCCTAAACCGAGTTCCCACATAGAACAAAGAAATTACTCCATTCGAAGAATGGGAGAAGAAAAGATTAAAACTCTCTTACTTACGTACTTGGGGTTGTTTGACAAAGTTTAATATACCAATCCGCAAGAAGCGCAAGCTTGGACCAAAAACTATTGATTGTGTTTTTTTGGGCTATGCTTTTCATAGCATTGGTTATAGATTCTTGATAGTAAAATCTGAAGTGCCTGACATTCATGTCGGTACAATCATGGAGTCGGCTGATGCGACTTTCTTTGAGGATATCTTTCCAGTGAAGGATAAACCTAACTCATCAAATTCGGAGATACCTAGTTCATCTAATTAGGAATTTTCTACATTCTCTAAAACTACCATTCCAATTGAATACTCTGAAATTCCTAAGAAGGATGATAATGAAATTCCTAAAAGGAGCAAGAGACAAAGGACTGCAAAGTCTTTTGGTGATGATTTCATTATGTAGCTTGTGGATGGCACTCCCACTTCCATTTCAGAAGGATATGCATCTCCTGATGCTGACTACTGGAAGGAAGCTGTCCATAGTGAGATGAATTCCATCTTAGCTAATGGAACATGGGAGATCACTGATCGCCCTTATGGGTGTAAACCTGTAGGATGCAAGTGGGTGTTTAAGAAAAAGCTTAGACCTGATGGTACTATTGATAAGTACAGGGCAGAGCTTGTGGCCAAGGGATATACTCAAAAATAAGGTGAAGACTTCTTTGACACTTACTCACCTATTGCCAGATTGACCACCATTTGAGTATTACTCTCATTGGCTGCCTCTCATGGTCTTCTAGTTCATCAAATGGACGTTAAGACAGCTTTCCTTAATGGAGAGTTGGATGAGGAAATTTACATGGATCAGCCAGATGGCTTCGTGGTAAATGGTCAAGAAGGAAAGGTGTGCAAGTTGTTGAAGTCTTTATATGGCCTAAAACAAGCCCCTGAGAATTGGCATGAGAAGTTCGAAAGAACTTTAACTGCTGCAGGCTTTGTTGTAAATGAAGCTGATAAATGTGTGTACCCTCTCCATGGTTTGGGTGAGGCAGTCATCCTTTGTTTGTATGTTGATGACATACTGATTTTCGGAACTAACCTTAATGCAATTAAGGAGGTCAAATATTTTTTATCTCGTTCCTTTGAGATGAAGGATCTGGGAGTAGCTGATGTCATCCTGAACATCAAGCTATTGAGAGATGGTGACGGTGGGATTATATTGCTTCAGTCCCACTATGTGGAAAAGGTCTTGAGTCGTTTCAGGTATAGCGAGGTCAAGTTTTCTCCTACACCGTATGATCCTAGTGTGATGCTTCGTAAGAATCGAGAAAATACTAGAGACCAACAGAGATACTCTCAAATTATTGGCTTGCTTATGTATTTAGCTAGTGCCACGAGGCCTGACATCGCATTTGCTGTAAGCAAACTCAGTCGATTTGTTTCAAATCCAGGATATGATCACTGGCATGCTCTTGAGAGAGTCATGCGCTATCTAAAAGGCATTGCGAGCTATGGCATTCACTATACTGGGTAACCGAGGGTACTAGAGGGTTATAGTGATTCAAATTGGATATGTGATGCTGACGAGATAAATGCCACGAGTGGATATGTATTCACACTTGCTGGTGGCGCTGTTTCTTGGAAGTCTTGCAAACAGACCATCTTAACGAGGTCAACTATGGAAGCAGAACTCACATCATTAGACAAAACCACTGTTGAAGTAGAGTGGCTTCATGAACTCTTGATGAACTTGCCTATGGTTGAAAAACCAATACCCGCAATCCTTATAAACTGCGATAATCAAACTGTGATTTTCAAGGTAAATAGTTCTAAGGATAATATGAAGTCATCAAGACATGTGAAGAGGAGACTGAAATCTGTCAGGAAAATGAGAAACTCCGGAGTTATTGCATTGGATTATATCCAAACATCTAAAAACTTGGCAGATCCCTTCATAATGTGTCTATCACGCAACGTGATAGAAAATGCATCGAAGGAGATGGGTATGAGACCCAAAATTTGAGCTTTCCATAGTGGTAAACCACTCTATGTGATCGGAGATCCCATGAATTAGAATTGGGAGACAAGTTGTTGGTTAGCTGAGAGGAAAGTATCCCTACTTTAATAAACACCACTCCATAAAGATGCAATACTTTACTATTCTGCACGGTAGGTTAATTTATTATCTTAATGTGTTCTAAGTGGCTTATCCTAAGCAAAGATGTTGTTCTGTAGAACATTTTTTGAAGAACACACCTATCTGAGTCTGACTGTTAAAATGTCGCAGTCTATGAGAGTAGGGTGCTCTCTAATAAACTTATGAAAGGTCATGGAGTATGACATATACGCTCCACCCGCGGGGAAGTCCCACGGTAGCCTAGTATCGGTCAAGACTTTTTGTGAAGCTAGGTTCGTAGCAAACTTGCAGTTCAAGGCATAGTCCACTGTACAAGTTGCAGCCTAGTATAACATAAAGCTCTAGGTGGAAGTTTAACTTAACAGTATCCACTGCAGTACTGGTATATAAAAAATGTTTTGAAACCAAAGGCAAACTTCATGTGCCTCTGGGATCTGATGGGGGATTGTTAGAATTTTTGCCTAAATAGGCCCAGTCCATTTATTATATGCCAATAAATTCCTGAAATCCTAGAGGCCCATTTGGCCCATTCATGCAAGGCAAGAGCTGAGACAAATGTTTAGTCCCACATTGCTAGTTGAGTGGAAGTTGGACCAGCTTATAAGGTGAACTCTTCCACAACTTGTAAGATCTTGAGAAGAGGAGACATATACACGCGCGCTCCTCCTCCTCCTCGCTCGCCTCGCCGAGCTTTATTTTGCCACGATGAATGGTATATTAACAGTTGTACAGAAGCTGAAACATTTTGCTCGAGTGGACTTTTAATATGAGCTAAATTAATACGAACTAAGTGGAGGCTGTCCGGTGGGCTGCCGCCTGTTCGCTTCAACTTCTGTCCATTCGTTTCATATCCTGCGCAGCCTGTCTGCCTCCCCCTCTGTGCCTATATAAGGGAGAGGTCGCACCTCCTCTCAGATACACAGCTACACATCTTTTGCGCCTCCAGTTTCGGAGCACCGTGCTACCTAGATCTTCCCCATCCCGTCTTGCAGCGTGCACCGCGAGCCGGGACAATAGGCCTCTGAGACCCCGCTGCTGCGAGTCCTGTATGGGAGAAGGGCGATAAGGTTTTCGGGGAACGCTATCGGCGCGACTACTGGCTTCATCACGGACTCCCTCTCGGATAGCGATTGCCCCAACGTCTTCCCCAACGAGTACTTCTTCCCCTACATCAGCACCCTCTTCCTCGACGACATGGCTAACGACGGTGCCAACGCGAACACGGGCGGTTCCTCTTCTGCTGCTGCCATGTATGTTTTCTTTCTCAATCTTGTTCTGATCGCATCTCAAGATCTTCGTCTTGCAGTCTATTTGGTTACCTATCTTAATATGTATTCGCTATTTCACATGATTAGTATTTTTTCTATTATTATAATCATGTTTTATCTAGCGATTATTATGGGTAATTCGCTTGGTAAATTGCTCTTTTATTCAACACCTTCGTTGGCGTGGCTGCCGAGTGGAGGATCTAAACTAGGGTGGACTATTTCCACGGTGTTGTTTCTTTCGAGCACAATCAAAATCTCCAAGTAGTTGATATGGTACACGCCAATGGCATGATGCCTAGATT
The DNA here is from genome assembly GCA_030063025.1 of Avena longiglumis. Taxonomy (NCBI): domain Eukaryota; kingdom Viridiplantae; phylum Streptophyta; class Magnoliopsida; order Poales; family Poaceae; genus Avena; species Avena longiglumis. The sequence goes on along the minus strand of CP125978.1, from coordinate 141,995,813 downwards.
CTAAGTTCCCCACACCAATTTCCTAATTATCTCAAAATCATGCCTAACAGAGTGTATAAATCTTATGTTGGTTAGATCTGGTAGCATGATTGTCTTATTTAGATTCCACTTTATTAGTCTGACTCTGTAAAATAAGAACTCCACTCCTTTTACCGAAAAAGGTCTTGTGGCTAATCAACTTCACTTTAATATTTATTTTTCAGGAAATTGATCCCAAGATAGAGAATCATAATTTGAGCTATTTGCTGAAATGCTGAAATAATTATATCCTCCAGTTTAGTTTTTGCTTCTCAGTTTCTAGCAACTACACGGTCTAACTTTTTTCTTCTTAATCCATGTGAGTTCAAACAATAGATTAGACTGTTGCATTTTTTATACTGCTTCTACCGGGCATACTTTTACCGGGCATACTTTAAGATTAACCGATTAACACAGTTCTTAACAACATTGGAGATGGGTTTAAAAAAATGATGGACTTAAAAAATAGATTCGGTGGTATGATAAACCAGGTATTCTATAATCTTATAAAATTTCAACTTATCAGCAAACTATGATTGTTGTCGATTCCTCACCGATTGCTTGTCTGCTGATGTTAATTAGCTTTTAGGAACTAAGTAATTCTCAATAATTTTTTGGCAGATGGGTAAACTTTGAAACCTTCTTTCTTGTGGTGTGACACACGGAATGGGTATAGCAGGAGGTGAATGTTTACTTAAGAAGTTTGTTCTACTTTCGTCGGTACATTTCAATTTGTTCTGCATGCAAGAGATAGTTCGACCATAAGAGTTCCTTGCAATAAATTCACCAGTGAATTTCAACCCTTTTCTTTCATGACTTGAGGAATTTCAACCTTCCTTGTAGCAGAAGTTCCAGGGAATATAATACAATCTGACTATCTACATAACTACAAATTATTTAATATTGTACACTATACTACATGAATATGCCGGCTTGTCATTGAGGTTATTATAATTTTATTGACAAACACGTAGAACACACCAAAATCACCTAGAGTTGTTTTGTTTGTCTCAAATTACCTTTCAAGAGACGTGGATGACACCACCTTGTGGTCTCTAGAGATATTATAAGGTATGTGCGAATTATCACTAGGTTTTTGTAGAATGTCTCTAGGTCAGTAGCAAGTATAGCCTCTTCTGTTTCTTTTATATATGTGATCTGTTGTAGAATGTATCCATATCTATATTGTGCTTTTCTCCAATTCCACCATTTATCAAGTTAATTAAGTCTATGGTTATCACTTATCTGTTGCAAAGATTCACAATTCTAAAGTTAGTTAGTTTCTTGATTTAAGGTAAAACTTTTGTGCTTGCCAATTTTTGTCTGGTTCACAGAGCAAGTGGAGTTGGTGAGCATGGTGTGATCAGCGGCACAAACAGGAAGATGCACACCAAATTAAGGTATGGTTAGACATCACGACTTGGACAGTATTATTTGTACTGCCTTTTTTAGAAAATGTTGTACTGCCTTTATGGTGTACAACTTCATAAGTTGATTGGGCGATCACCATTTTCAGGGTGATGGATGTAATCTTAAATGATTGGTGTACGCAGATCAAAAGAGAAATGTCCATAATAAATCTTGTTAGGCCTCCCACTGTTGTCAGGTTACGCGAGGTATTGTATCTATTTCTCTCTCATAGATATTGGTGTTGCTAATATGTCTTATTAGTTGTCTTCTTTAAGCACCAGTAGGATCATTAAAGGGCATTCTATTGTGTGCAGATTTTGGCAAGCCGAAAGACTATATTTATAATCTAGGAATGTTTCACTTGTGGTGAACTATCTCATAAAATTGTACAAGTCTGTCATTGCTTGTCTTGACTTCAAGATTGATAAAAATAATTCTTCTATTTATAGCTTGGATGTCTGGCTTATTCCTTTTAGGATGTACAAACATAATTCTTCAAAATTAATTATGTTTTTGTAAAAAAATGTTTGTAGAAACGGGGTGAAATGCCTTGAACCATGTAACACTACCAAGATTGACACATATTTTCCCTAGATTTTCATATTTTATATATTTGTGAAAATGCATGTAATTATGTTGGTCTTGGTTTAACATTTCCGAGACAATATTTAATATATTATATAGTTTTAACTGACATGAGTGTTTTTATTTCATCTATTTTCATTCTATGCTTGAAAAAGGAAAGGAGGGGAAAATAAAGCCTTCTTTGGGCTTATGAACCTTGTGAAAATATTTTGGAAAATTGCTAGATTTTTCACAATCCTTGAGTCAGGAGTGGTACGCTAGAGGGATTACTTTCGGTGTAATTGGGATGATGGCTGCTAGTTATCCGAAGTCTTGGGCGACTAGCAAGTCTTTAGAGGAGACACTGGGATGTAACTGCTCGCGCTTTTGGACTCGGGATTTAAAACATGGTTGCAGCGCAACAGCGAAAGGCTTGAAACCCAGGTCCCATGATTTGTAGTCTTCAAGTCACGGGGGATATATATCTCCCATACAAGAACCAATTATCTAGGTTCATTTACTATACATGATATCTTAGTTGTTTGTTTTAACGATGATATGCATATATTTCAACTTCTAACGTTGTTATTTCAAGTTATTTTACTATATTTTACTTGATACGGTTCAATTTTGCTTGCCTTATATTCTACAGTACTGCATATTTAACATAGAATTGAAATAAAAAATTAGTCGCACAATTCTGAGAAATATGGGGTGATCAGTTGGTCCATCAACACTTGGTGTCGTGTAATTTTGCTCCCTTGGATAGTTTTGACCAATGTGGCAGTTTGTATAAGACATATCGCTAGATATCTATTTAGAAAACATGGATACAAGATATAGCGAAAATAATTAGGAACATTATAAAAAAATCAATAGTAAAGATATCATGTTAACCTTCAAACAGAGTTATCATGTTTAGTTATCAAAAGTCCCTTATGAACCAATAGAATAATTAGAAATTCTAGAAATTCATGGAAAACTAAAATTTTGATTTTGAATAGAATTTTGCTACCATAAATTGCTTTCTTCACCTTGGCAAGCATATTTTTTCTCCCGTTTCAACGCACAGGCATGTTTCCTAGTCTCGTTATATGCCGATGACATATAATGACTTTTTGCAAAACCGTCCATGTTATTTTCCGACAAACCACCGGATCCTCCGCGTCTTGTCCATCCCCTTCTTCCTCTGCCTTGTCTCTTTCGTCACCGGCGATACGCTCTCGCTAGACCGCCTCTCCATAGCCCACGCCGTGACCTCGAGCCTGCCACACCCTCCTCCTGTTGGAGATATTTTCAAGAGGCAATAATAAAATAGTTATTATCATATCTTTATGTTTATGATAAATGTTTACATCCCATGCTATAAGTGTATTAACAAGAAACAATAATACTTGTGTGTTTTGTAAACATAAAAGAGTCCCTAGTAAAGCCTCTTGTTAGACTAGCTTGTTGATTAATAGATGATCATGGTTTCCTGATCATGGACATTGGGTGTTATTAATAACAAGACCATATCATTAGGAGAATGATGTAATGGACACACTCCTATAGTTAAGCGTAGCATAAGATCAAGTCGTTTAAAAGTTCGTTTGCTATAAGCTTTTAAATACATAGTAACCTAAATACTTAGACCATGAGATCATTTTAATCACCATTACCAGATGGATACTTTGATGACATAAAACACCACTTCGTAACTGGGTGGTTATAAAGATGGCATTGAGTATTCTGAAAGTATGTGTTGAAGCACATGGATCAAGATTGGGATTTGTCCATCCATATGACGGATAGATATACTCTGGGCCCTCTCGGTGAAATGTGTAGCATCCCAGTTGTCTAACATCTGTAATGCTACTTGATCTAGTAATAAAATGGACTCTTCCCTCATATAATTGTTGCATCATCATCATATCATGCTCATGTTATCATGCCATCTTGCAATTTGAGCATCATACAAACCCTTGTGTTTTGGTTCTTACCTCATATGCATCATTAATTGTATTTGCCTCTTGTTATTGTATCTGGTTCTTGATATATTGTCAAATGCCCAAGTTGAGTTGGGGGCATATCTTTTCAATCAACTCCACCACCTTTCTTCACCACCTTATAATTCCACCATCCAATTAATATGAGCTGGCATTTATTTGAGTTTACCTAGCTCATGTGGGTTGGGTGGATCCAATGCTAGCCCCTTTTGCTTGGCCTTATTCCACCTTTTGGGAATGCATGGAATAAAGCCATGTGATTTTATGTTGTTTTTACAATATGAATACATGGCATTTATTGTTTGCATGGACCACGCAACCATCATCAACCTTGGTCATCTTTGGTCCTATTTGAGTTTGAGTGGTTCATCTATATCTCTAGCTTTTCTTTTGGGCTTGATATATTTTTGGTCTTGCTTAAAACCTCTTATCCATCTCCATCCACCCCCATCACCACCTTTCTCCTTTTCCCTCTTTTGGCTATCTTGCTTGGGCTTGTTGATCTTGCTTGATCTTGTTTTGTTTTGTCAAACACTCAACCTCTCCCCTCATATTTCTACCTCTCTTGCTATCCCTAAAACCTACCCCCTATTCACCATCCCCCATCTAAGCCTAAACCCTACCCCCCTCTTTAAACCATCCCCATACCTGCCTGATCATTGGGGCATTCTCTCTCCCTAGGTATCTTATCTCTTTTGTTTTCCCTCATGGTCAACCCTCTGTTCAAATCCCCTGAAAAATGTTTCCAAAGAATTGGAGATTAGAAGCTGATTTAAATTTGAAATAGAATACAAACAAACAAAGCAAATAAATAAAAAAGAAGAAGGAAAAAAAACAGTGAGAGAGGAGCAGCAGCCCACCTTGGGCCAGCCGCAACAGCCCAAGTGGGAACAGCAACCCAGCCCACCCCCCTGGCCCAGTACCCCTTCGCTCACGGCGTCGTCGCCCTGTACCTCTTCTCCGTTCGCCCTCCTCTCTGAAGACACGCAGACGGAAAGCCATGAGCAGGTCCCGTCAGCGTCACACCGGCCACCCTCCGCCCTTCTTATCCCCAAGCCGCGGAGGCCCCCTGCACCCCCAGCCTTCCTCTTCCCCTCCTCTCCGCCGCCATCCCCTGTTCCCCTGTCCTTCTCCCTCCCGCAGCAGCAGCAAGCGGAGCCGCGCTGTCGCCATGGTCGTCGGTGAGCACCGCTGAAGCCGGGATCGCACGCCTCGTCCGCGCTGTTGTTGGGGTCCCTCGAGAGGAGCTGTCCATCCCAGGAGCTCTGCTCCTCTTCTTCCTGACCAAGTACAGGAGCAGCGCAGCCGTCGCCGTCCTCCACTCCGACCACCCCCGTCCTCGATTCCTCTGGGAATCGGTCTAGGTGAGCACCCCTTTCCTTTTCCCCTCCTCCTCCTTTTCCGTTGTGCACCGTAGCCTCGCCTCGGTCGTCTCCAAGTTCGCCACAAGATTCGCCGGCAGTCCATCCGCCAGACAACGATCGATGCAGCGGGCCGCAGCTCGCCTGCTCATATCGTGCCCCGCCCGCTGCAGCCAAGATCCGGCGATGCCCCCTTGATGAAAGTTGTAGCCCGATCATCCCTTGTCATCTTTTGTTTTTGTGGCATGTCGGATTTCTCGTTGGTTTAGTCACCATCGTCCTCCGAAGATTCGATCAGCTCGCAGTTCTCGAGCGTTGAGTTCAGTTTCGTCAGACAAACCACCTCCCCGAACCTTTTCTAGTTAGGCCCTTCCTTTTTGCCAGAACCAACCCGCAGTCCCCTAGCCCCACAGTCAGCGTCAGAGGTTTTTTATAAAAAGGCTCCCGAAGTTTTCAGCTTTCAACCATGGACCGCTGGCCCACGTGGCACATCCCCGTGTCCTCCTCTCACAAGAAGGGCGCCACCGGTGACCCCACTGGTCAGCGACTTGGGTAGCTCTAGCCCGAGTAAGAAAAGTCCACATCCATTTTCTTAAATCAATAAAAATTTCAGTAAATAATTATTATCAGATAAATTCATAACTAATTAAATATTTCGAATTTGAATTCAAACCTTATATGAAAAATGTTTAGTTTTTTAATGTTAATTCAAATCTTTAATCAAATATTTTCAGAATTAATTTAATTAGTCAACCTTTGACTTTGACCCTATTTAATAATTTTGACTATAAAATAAATTTAAATTCATAATTCCAAATAATACAAATAATATATGTTTTTGAATCAGAAAAATGTGAGGATTTCAAATATGCCATCTAAAATTTGTTTTGCACACTTTGAATTTCAAGTTGAATTAAATTACAACAAAGTGCCCCTGGACCTTAATAAATTAATAACTTTTGTTTTATAACTCCGAATTTGACAAATGATATGTCTAAAATGATCAGCTCGACGAGACCTTTCTGTTTATGCTATCCATGGCTTCAATTGCAGCATGCATCATATAAATATATAGTATACAGCAACTAATATGATAATAAAATGGGACCAAAACCCCATAAAAATGTTATTTCTTGTATTCCACACCTCACCCATGCCATGCTACATTATTGCCATGCAACTTGTGCATCATTCATCATGGCATGATTGTTTGCTTGACGCATTTATTCCTATGCTTGTGCACTATATTTATGTTGGCCCTTGTTTGTTTGGCTCTTCTTCGAATAGACACTGAGCAGGGGATATATCAAGAGAACCAGGAGCACTACCCAGATCCGTCTCTCGCTTCAACTGAGTTGCCAGGCAAGCACTACCACATGCTTGCATACATACAGTACCTATTGCCTCTATCTTATTCTTGCATCATTGAGTCGCGATTGCATTAAACTGAATCCCAAGTATTGCATAGCCTTTACTTTTAAACCCCACCAAGCTTGTTTCCTCCATCCCATCAGCCATTACTACAGGAGTTGTTTGGGCCATGCGAGTCGTAGAACAGCATGTGTAGGGTTTGTGAGTGTCTGATGGATAATGAGGTACCTAAACAACTTAATCTGAGAAGTAATGGGATAACTAATGAAAGCGGCACCGGTGGGCAACATCTGCTATTTGGTTTTTCCTGCTCACTTGTGTCCCGTAGGACCCCGAGTACTTGATTCCTGTTCCTTGATTTATTCGCGCTATCCACATCCGGGAGGCTTATGGGACCCCCCTGAGCCAGAGCTTGATTCAGTCTTATTTCTTGGGGCCACAAACTAGTTTGAGGTTTTATTTACTATCCTGTACTTATGCCATGCTTTACTGCTTTATTTACGATTGTGCGAGGAGCACACTGTACTGTTTAGGTAAGCGGAGTGTTTTCGCGGTATCGACAAGCCCAGTCACACTTTCGGGTTCCCGGTCGTTTACAGCCATTGTCGCAAACCTTGAGTCCGTCTCGGAGTCAGCTAACTTCGTTGCGGGTCTACTCAATGGGGTGGCCCCTTGAAATATTTCTGAATCCTGTGATTGCTTTGTCGTGAAGGCCTCGTTCGGTTTTGATTGGTTTTTCCGAGGTTGATCGAGTGTGTGTTGCTATTTGTGCACCCCTGCAGGGTAAAACTTTCTGAAAGCCGTGTCCGCGGTTATGGACGACTTGGAGCACAGTTTCTCGATCATAGACAAGCACAACTAAAGTACCGCTTTAATCTGACCAAGTAATTGACTAGTAAATAGTGCAACACTCATGGAATGGTTAATAAAATTGCCAACGGATGGGGGGTTGTTCGTCCGCTTCCTCGTTGGTAAGCGAGGAGGAGGATGGATCTGATGAAATTACTGTTATAACTATTGTCATTAATTCACGGACATCCGTCTATCTTTGGTTAGGCGGATGGTTAGCGTTGATCTATAGAACTGTTAGGGTTTATCTTTTGCTGCAATTGCGTCACCCCAGGTTGTGTCCCCTTTAGAGGCATTAAGACTTGCTGAGTACCCTTAGGGTCTCACACGATAAATTATTGGTACAGATGAACAGGTACACTCGCAGGACGGATATTGGGTGGAAGAGGCTGATGATGTGGGCAACGATCGTTCGGTGTAGAGATTCCGGGAACGGGGATCCGTGAGATCTGTGGGCGGGATGTGCTTAGTTCTGTGGCATCTTATGCCGATTTGCTTCTTATCCGTACTCGGACTTTGTTCTGCCGCTTCCGCTTGATACTCTGATGTGTGATGTATGAGGAAATATCCTAAAATATTATATCTATCTAGGTCATTTGAATCTTGCCGTATGGCGTTGCTATATTTCCTTTCTTTCTAGATGGAATGGCTCTGATGTACTTTTGTATGGTGGCTTGCATACATACTCATTTGTGTATGTAGTTGATCCCTTCGCCGATTACACGCTACCAGACAGGTCCCGATGAATTGGAAGTGGTTGGGACGGCCGAAAGGTCTACCCGTGAGTGGCTTTTGGGGCCCCACCGTACTATTTCAACCACTACCGTTCATCCAGGCTTGTATCTAGGAGCGTAATTCACCGAGGTAGTTACAAAATGTCATCCAATTGTCTTTCAAGCACGTGACTAGGTCACAAGGGATCACATATCACGAAACGAGTAAAGAGTACTTATCGGTAACGAGGCTAAACTAGGTATTGGAGATATCGACGATCAAACCTCGGATAACTAAAGTATTGCGAGACAAAGGGAAATTGGTATCGTATGTAAATGGTTCAATTCGATCACGAAGTCATCGTAGAAATATGTGGGAGCCATATGAATTTCCAGATTCCTCTATTGGCTATTGATCAGAGAGGTGTCTCGATCATGTCTGCATAGTTCACGAACCGTAGGGAGACGCACTTAAGAATTCGATGTTGTTTAGTAGATATGGAATATGAGTTGGAGACCGAATGTTGTTCAGATTCTCGGATTGGTTCCAGCTCATCACGAGGAGATCCGGAATGGTCTAGAGAATAAGATTCATATAAAAAAGTCCAATTCCGGGGTTCGGAAATGTTTTTGGTGTTTTCACCGGAAGCTTCTAGAAGGTTCTAGAATATCCACCACCCCGGGGGAAGGGTACTTGAATGTGTCATGACAATGTGGAATGGTTTCATCATATGCTAGGTCACTTGGCTAGGCAATGGGAAGAGAAATAATCAAACTCCAGTCTCAAAAGTCAAATCCCAACATTGAAAGTCAAAAGCCTAGTGGAGGGAGGAGAGGAAACCTAGAGGAGAGAGGTTTCCCTCTCCCTCCTTGCCTCCGGCCACCAAGGGGTGTTGGGGGAGGACTCGGCCTCCCCCTAGCTGCCTCTCCCACCCATAAAAGGAGGGGGTGGGGCGCCCCCTTGGAGACCACCCCAAACCATAGGCCACCGCCCCTTGCCCCAAGGCTGTCGGCGCCCTAGCCCTCTCCAAGCCGTCGCCTAGCCAAAACCCTATATGTCGGCTACCCTCCTCCCCTCGGTGTCTAAACCCTAGCCACCGAGGTCCTCTCTAATCCAGCATACCCGCTCCGGCTTAGGCGAAGCCCTGCGAGATCTACTCCTCCACCTCCACCACCACACCGTCATGCTGCTGGAATCGCGAGGAGATCTACAACCTCCGCTATCTACTAGAACAAGGGAGAGGAAGGTCTTCATCGAGTATCGAACGTGTGACCGACTATGGAAGCGCTGCCAGAACGTGGCGCCCGAAGGATCATCTACACGATCTTGAGATCGGCAAGTGATCGACTAAACCATGAGAATCTAATCTCGTTAAACGCTTTGGATCTATGAGGATTAGTTCTCTATAATCTTATTGCACCGATCTCGTAGATTAGATCTTGGCTTTGCCATAGATTGGATCTTGGTTTTGTGTGTTCATGCGATAGAATTTTTTGTTTTCCATGCTATGAACCCCTAGAGTGGTAACAGAGCCGATTCTAAGCGTAGATCGATTGCACGAGTAGAACACAATGGTTTTGTGGGCGTTGATGCTTTTGTTGCCGATTGCTTTTTGTGTACTTTGCATCTTGCGGGATGGTGGGATGAAGAGGCCTAGGCTAACCTTACATGACATTGTTCATGAGACTTGCTCCATGCTCCACGTGAAACTTGCATTGCACAAGTGGATTTGCGGGTGTCTGTCTCTCCCACCATAGTGAAGATCCAATTTACAACGAGCACTTGAAAATACTTGTATCAACATTGTGGTTCATTTTCGTAAGTTAGAACGGTTTTTATGCGGAAGCCCTAGCCACGTAAAACATGCAAAGAAGATTAGATGCGTCTAACTTGTTTTTGCAGGGCTTGTGTTGTAATGTGATATGGACATGATTGTGATTATATATGATGTATGCAATGATCCTTATTGTAAGTTGCCAACCGGCAGGAGCCTTATGGTTGTCTTTAAATTTCGTTTAAGACCTGGGTGTCTATTCATCAAGTAGTTGTAATAGTTGCTACTAGTGGAGGATAACCATAAAGCGGCGCCATTGACCTTGATGCCATGCCGGTGATGATGGAGATCATGTTCGTGCTTGAAGATGGAGACCGAAGGAACAAGAAGAAAGGCCATATCATATCACATATTATGAACTGCATGTGATGTTAATCCTTTTTATGCATCTTGTATTGCTTAGATCGTGACGGTAACATTATAAGATGATCCCTCTCACTAAATATCAAGTAATAAAGTGTTCGTCCTTAGTAGGCATCGTTGCTAAGACTCGTCGTTTCGACGCATCACGTGATGATCGGGTGTGATAGATTATACGTGTGCATATAACGGGTGCAAGCCAGATTTGCACATGCGGATACTAAGGTTAACCTTGACGAGCCTAGCATGTACAGACATGGTCTCGGAACACGGAATACCAAAAGGTAAAGCATGAGTCATATAGATGATATGATGAACATGTTGATGAAGGGATACGGGTAGGCTACACTAGCGCAAATCAAAAAAATTCTACCGCATAAACCAGGATTACTGTTGTCATAGATCTCGGGATTACCATTAGACACGTAGTTGCGGAACTTGATGAAGCACGTCGGGATAGTGTAGATGTTTTACGTCTCCTCCTCTTCCTCGTCCCACGAGCAGCTCCCCTTGCACGACACGTCCAAGTGGTACAGATGTAGCACCTCCGAGGTATCCACATGTCCGGGGCGGAAGCGTCAGACACCAGACTACTAGGTCCGCACATGCAACACAGGCGTGAGAGGAGTGGCGGCCGGGTCGAATGATCAACCCTATTCAGCTCTCCCCACCCTCTCTTATATAGGTGTCCCTGGTGGGCTTCTACATTAGCAGCCTATTAGTAGCCTAAGCCTGGTTTAATTTGGTTCCAATCCTCATTAGGCTTCCAGCCCCTTAAGTGTGTGACCCTATAGGTTCATACACGTGTAGACATGACACGAGTACACTTACTCCGTCAATAGTTGGTAGCGGCCTCAATATGACTCGATAAACTTTTGGATGACTAGCATATATTTCCAGCATTCAAAGACTTCAGAGTCTCCGCCCGAATCTATGATTCGACTGGACACTCGGGGGATACTGACATGGGTATGCCCTAATGGTACTCGAGATTGGCCTATTGTAACATCCCAAAAATGTTAATCAAGATTATCAAGTTCTAATCACCCAAGTTTAGGGTTAACAAAAACTTTTATTATTAAAATTAATATGAATGCATGTGTGTGTGATTAATGCATGAATGATTGCATTTTCCATTTTTGATTGGTATGAATGATAAGGATTGCTTTTAAGATGAAAACAATATCATCTAGGTCAATTCCAAACAAAAGAAAATCAAAAGAGAATTCAAATAAGAAGGAATATGATCAAATGGTCATTTTGACCAAAATTAAACACTATCCCACTTAGGGCATCTCTATTAAATGATTTCTAACAGAAACAAATACAATTATTTTTCACCCCTTGCTAGACCAAGTAACAATGAACCCAAGCAAACTCACAAACTTGCAGAAACTATTTTAAAATCCATTTGAGAGGCATTCAAAAATTGAATCCTTAATAGGTACTAAGATGGCCATTTCTCAAAAAACAACCAAACCAATTCCCCTTGGCAAACTCTAGCAACCATAGATACCAAGCATATGACAAGATCACTCACCAAAATTCATCCAGAAATTCAAAAATTGAATTCATGTGGCCATTAGATAGAACACCTGTTGGACACAGATAAACCTTTCCTAACTTCTACTGTGGTGAGCACCAATTGATCAACCCTTTGTCCCCATTTCACTCCCCTGGTCTCCCCCAACAGCTAGCAACCCAGCAGACCAGCCCCCTTTCCTCGCCGTTGCGACAGTGCCGTTCCACCCGATGCTCACTCGCCGGTCGAGCATGGAAAACTCGTAGCAGCCAGCGCCGGCACGTCCACGATGTCAAGGAGGTAGGCCACCGTCCACTACCACCCCCTGTCTAACCCTCGACCGCAAGCAAACCATGGACCACCAGAAAACTGCCGCGCCCACTTTATCTGCGACATGCCGAGAGCACGCGAGAACACCGCAACCGCCTCGTGCGCACACGCTGCGCCTCGCTCTCTCCATGCGTACCCGCACTCACCGCGACACCAGTGACCCCCAGGACACGACCGTTCGCCGCCGCGCGACACGAGACCACTGTACGCCGTATCAAACACCCGCCGTTCCCGCACAGAGCACGGACCGCTCCCGAACATCCTTGACCGCCCCATGCCGAGCCATTAAGCGTGCGATGAACGCTAGGAAACACCGCACCGTCCTATGCCCTCAGCCATGCCGTTAGCCCCATGTATCATCATCATCACCGATGAGCCCGCGCCACCCCGCTCGGTCCCCATCGGCGGTGTATAAATAGAGGCCACCCCTGCCTCAATTCGCCACACCATCTCACTCCCCACTCCTCACAGAACCCCCACACCTCTCCCTAGAGCAAGGCGAGCACCGCATCGCCGGAATTTGGCTGGAGTCTACCGCTGCAGAGGAGAAGAGGAGCCGTCGATTGGAGCCACCCTAGGAGCTGCCGTGACCCTTCCTCGAACAACCGTCATTGACACGTTCGTTCGCCCCCACCGCCGACCCTAACTGGAGCCCAGGTAAGCCACCACGTACCCCCACCGTTGCCGTTAGGGTTCGGTCTCGCCGGATCTGTGCAACAGAGACGACGAACCACTGCCGTCATTCTTAGTCTAATCGTAGGGTTGCGACTGAAACACACCATTTCGTTTAGATAGAGCCGCTAACTAGTGGGACTCTCCTGTCAGTAGCCCGCTGCGCCAGTGCAGTGCAGTTGGGCCAGCCCAGTATCATTCCTGCGCGAGCCAGCGATTCAAATTTAGGTTTTTATTTTATTTCAAAACCCTAGTTCTGTCAGTGAATTTGAAATTCAATTCAAAGATATTTACTAAACCAAATTGCATGATTCCAATTTTGTTAGTAAGGTATTCAAATTATCTATCCAAGCCCTTTGGATTCAAACCATTTGAAATTATAGATCACCTGTAGTAAAAATAATAAGATAGAGACTTTTACACATTCAAACATTTTTCAAAAATCAACCATAAATGCTTTTGAGTTGATTCCAACTCTCAAAAATCACATTTGACAAGATCTATCTGAATATGTAAAAATATTTAGGTTTACATGCAGTGATCTTGGAGTAGTCCTAAAAGAATGCTCTATAGGCATTTCTAGTCACATTAATTGTATAAAACGGTAATTTTAAACTTTATAAAATATGACCACCACTTTAAATCACATTCCCAAGTATTAGAATATGTGGTGATGACATGTGTCAACATGATCCCATATTTTAATTGGAGAATATTAAATCTTAAGTACATTCAATGAGTAGAAATTACTTCTATAAAATAAGAAAGATTAGACTTGGCCTTTATTTTATGTGATGATTGTGATGATGCTAGATCATCTAGTGTGAACCATTGTGTGCCAAATAGAGGTAGTTAAGTATTGTTTGGTGATTGTGTACCTCGTATTCATTTATAGACGCTAGTACCGACCAAGGCTACGAGGAAGAGGAGTACTACGAGGAAGAAGACGAAAACTTCAACCACTGCACTACTCAAGGCAAGCCTAACTCTACAGGTTAACTATGCAAGCTAGCACTTGCAAGTTTCTTAACTATGCAAGCCATCCTTGCAAGATAACCTATGCAAGATGCATTAGGCATGATTTGGTTATGCAACCTCGATTATACTAATTCCCAGTTTTACTTGCAAGCTTTATTATTTTATTTTTACCAAAGTTCTTTACCTTTACTTAGTGACTTGTGAGTTTTGGAAAAAATAGTATAGGTAGCATAACGAGTATAAAACTAGGCCTACGTAGTTATACTTAGATGCCATCAAGAGTATAAAACTAGAGTTGGATAGTTACACCTGATTAGCACCCCTTATTAGTGAATACCCTCAACTTTAGTGGATAGTGGTAAGCATAAAAGTTGATCACTTTAGATGGGAATACTTGGTGAAAATGATTATGAAAACCTTGGAATGAGGATTCATTCTATTGAAATGTTTTTACATGTGTTATGAACACAAGATGATTTGATGATGAAAATATTGAGGCATGAGCCTTGACCCTTTATAAAAACTGATGGTTGGGTTCGGATGCGATACCATTCCAATTTTATCGTATAACCACAATACCTAAATTGGGTAGGGCTTGACTTATGTCTTATTATGGGTTACCTTGCGGGAGAGGTTGAGCTAAGGCTACCTCGTAATGACTGTCCACCTATGCAGTACCCAAGATGACAGATGGTCCTGGTTGGGAGGCCAAACTCATAGGGGAGGTGCTTATACTTGGGTGTGTAATTTAAAGGTTAGGATTGATTATCCGCATACTAAGTATGATGATTTAGGGTTGTCCCTGACGGATATATCAAATGTTGTGGTGAAAGTGTAACACCTCTACAGAGTGTCAAACTATTCGAATAGCCGCGTCCGCGATCATGGACAGTTGGAGTGGCCATACTATTCTCTTTTCAGATGTTTTCAAAATGACTTGTGCAATGAACTATGACTTTGACTTGACCACAAAAGGGTTGTGAACATGAAAACTAAGTTCCCACTTAGGTGTTGTAGAACATTAAACTAGTTTTTCTTTACTTCTGAACTCAGTATGAAATAAACCTGCCTTTTTGCAAATAAACCTAGAGCTTAGGATTCCTACTCGAACTACTTTACTTGTTAGTGATAGTTTGCGAGTACTTAAAGAGTACTCATGGATTTGTCCCTGGATATTCCCATGGCCAGACTATGAGGAGGACTACCAGGATGATGGACAGTGGGAGGTCTATGACAACTAGGATCATCTCCCATCGTCAGCATTGCCTGTGACCCTGAAGATGAAGCCTCGCTACGTTTAATTTCTGCTGCGTTGGTTGTATTAAGACTGGATCATGAGATCTTGTATTTGTAAGACCTTTATTATGGTTTGTAATGGATGATGTACCGTGGTACCTATTTTGTTATGTCTCGCAAAAATGGTAATCCTGGGATTGCGAGGTATGGCATAACAGGCATCTGGGATTAAAAATTCGTGTGTTGACAAGTTGGTATCAGAAGCCATCCTGACCCTAGGAGACCCTAGTTAAAATGGATGCTTGAATCAAAAACGTAGTTTCAAAACAAAAGAAGTGAGTATTTATGAAAACCTATTCTCATTGTTATCCCTGAGATTATTTCAAGAAAATTCATGTTCCTCAAAAATTCTTGCAATCCTACATAAAATTTGACACACTTGATCACCCCACTAACCTACTCATCCTAAATTATTATAGATGTATGTCAAGTATAGCAAGTTCTACTAGTTGGGAAACGGAGGGGAATTCATCTTCGAGCGAGATTTAAGCCAACTGTCGGAATTTCTTGAACGCCCGCACCCCGAATTCTTTTGGGCACAGCTCAATGATCAGCAATGAGGAGAACTACAGTGGCTGATAGTTGCAGAGCTCAGAGGTAAGATGGAGGCACCCACCTCAGAGAAGATCTAATTCAGCTTGAGGGAGAACAACTGGCTAGACGGACTAGCCAGGGCTATGCAGGAGGCTCTTGCCCGTCTGTGTGGGCAAACATCAACTAGATCAATGGCACTCACTTTTCTTACTACACAAAGCGTGATTATATGGGACAACCATTGGAGGTTCCAGGCCATTCAGAGCTGAAGCATCAGGTGGATCATCTAGGCTTCATGGTGTATGATAGGCAGAAGGAGTTGGACAACGCCCGCGCCTACGCCAACCACAACCATGCCATTGCAGTCAGGAAGGACCAGACCCTCGCCATCCTTGCCAAGGAGCGCTATTCACTTCGCTGTCAGCGTGACAAGAAGGATCGCACCATCGATCATCTTTGCAAGAGGGTGGCCACTCTTAAGAGGGCCATCCGTGATCAGGTGACCCAACTTGAAGAGAAGGAGGAGGAAGGTGAAGATATCAGTGGAGATCCCTACTCCTACCTCAGTGATGATGATGACTACCTAGAGGACCTCGACATGGACTTCCACACTGATGATGATGATTCTGCCTTCATTGATGATGAGTAGTCACAATAGGGAACTATCGTATGCGTGAGTTGTATCTGGTCCCACTGTGTCGTAGCTTCGTAGAATGGTTCCTAAAACCATCTGTTACCCTAGTGTGGTGTGTGTTTGTATTGGGTGCTATGAATGATTGAATGAAAATAAAGTTGCTAGTTGGAAAAACTAGAGTCAAACTCAAAGTTTAAAATATTTTCAAAAACAAATCCATGAACCTTAGAAATTTCCCTCTTGTCTCACTATCTATATCAATCTTCAGATGACTCACGGAAATCCCAGAGGAAGAAGTTCATCTCAGGATCCAATGCTGCAAATCCTACAAATGTTGGTTGCTGACCTTGAAGCTGGAAGAGCTGAACGTCAAGATAATCTAGCCACCCTTCAACAGATAGCTCAGATGTCCCATAATAATCAAGGCCATGGAAACCAGGATAACCATGGATCCAAGCTCAAGAACGTTCAAAACACCAATCCCCCATATTTAGTAAGTCTGAAGAGCTGATGCTGATGACTGGCTGCAGACCATGGAGAACAACTTAGAGGTCGCAGGAGTTGAGACCAATGAGAAAGTACTATTTGCCACCCATTATCTGGCAGGTGATGCAATAGCTTGGTGGAATAGCATTCGTACCATGAATGGAGGACAGATGATGGCTTGGGATGAATTCAAAATCAAGTTCAGCCGAACTCATGTGCCACATGGTTTAATTCTGCGGATGAGGGATGAATTCAAGGAGTTGAAGCAGGGAAGGATGACTGTGGTAGAGTACCGTGACATATTTCTGTCTCTGTCTAGGTATGCCCCTGATGATATTGGTACTGAAACCAATAAGAAGGAGAGATTCTTGAATGGTCTGCATGATGAGATGTAGACAGTGCTGGTCAACATTCCGTGCACCGACCTTGAAGCCTTAGTGGATTCTGCAATCCAGATGGAAGGCAAGATCAACCAAGACAACGAGAATAGCAAGCGTCGAATGATGCATCAACCAAGATCCCACCATACCCCGAAGTATCGCCCCAAACCGTCTACAGGATATGCCCCGAGAAAAAATAGACCCCCTATGTCTCGTCCGAACTATCCCAACTGTAGAGGAGGAAACCCAAGGCCAGGAGGAAACCACAACAATAACCCCGACAACACCAACAATTTCAACCATGCACCGCCCAAGTCCAACAACAACAACACCAACAACAACAATACTTCCCAACGGACTGGAAGCAATGCCGTGCCTGTTGTACGAAAAGAAAAGTCTCTGATTACTTGTTTTGAATGCGGAGTCAAGGGTCACTACTTCAACAAGTGCCCCAAGAAGCTTGCAGCAGCCAATGTGAATGCACTAGCTCAGCAGCAACGCTGTGTTCAGCCTGGAAGGGGATTTTCCCCAGGGAACTCGCTCAACCGCAACGTCCGTCAGATGTCGTGTTGGGTACGTTTTCTGTTAACTCAGTACTTGCAAGGGTGTTGTTTGATTCTGGAGCATCGCACTCGTTTGTTACAGAATAATTTGCATGCACTAGTAAGATTTAACCAACAAAATTGAAGCATGTTATGATAGTTCAAATACCTGGTTCAACCACCAAAGCTAGACAAATTTGCAAGGCCGTACCTATCAGAATCCATGGAATAGATTTTTATGCTAACCTAATAGTATTTGGAACTGAAGGTTTGGAAGTAGTACTAGGAATGGATTGGATGTTGAAACATAAAGGATTAATCAAATGTGCCAAGAAAGCCATAACCATGAATAGTACCACTGGAGTATCAGTAGAGCATGTATCTGAGACTTTGCCTCATCAATTCAAGTGCAACAAGAGTCTAGCCCAACCAACCATTGACCAAGTCAGAGTAGTCTGTGAATACCCCGACGTATTCCCAAATGAATTGCCCGGTATGCCCCGAGATTGGGATATCGGGTTTATCATTGAACTAATCCCTAGAACTGGACCCATAGCTCAGACCTTATAGTATGAACCCGTCTGACTTAGTGGAGCTAAAGAAGCAACTGGACGCTATGTTGGGGAAAGGTTTGATTCAACCAAGTGCGTCGCCATGGAGATCACCTGTTTTGTTTATGGATAAGAAATATGGAAGTAACCGTTTGTGCACGGATTATCGGAAGCTGAATGGGGTCACTATTAAGAACAAGTACCCACTACCGAAGATAGATGATCTGTTTCACCAGTTGACCGGTGCCAAAGTGTTTTCTAAGATTGATCCTAGAACTGGTTATCATCAACTCAAGATTCACGCAGCGAATATTCCAAAGACTGCCTTCACCACCAGATATGGATTGTATGAGTACACTGTCATGTCTTTTGGATTAACCAATGCCCCCGCTTATTTCATGAACCTCATGATAATATTTTTATGAACTTCCTGGATAAGTTTGTCATTGTTTTTATCGATGATATTATGATCTATTCCAAATTAGAAAAAGACCATGAGCTACACCTAAGGACCATTCTTGAAACCCTTTGAGAGCATAAGTTGTATGCCAAGTTTAGCAAATGTGAGTTCTGGTTAAAGGAAGTAGGATTCCTAGGACATATCGTGTTGGTAGGAGGAATTGCTATCCATCCCACCAAGATTAAGGATGTTGAATAATGGAAAGCCCCAACCACTCAAACCCAAGTTTGCGCATTTCTCGGATTAGCGGGATATTACCGCAAGTTCGTAGAAGGATTCTCGAGCATCGCAAGACCCATGAACCAGTTGTTGAAGAAAGATAAGAAGTTTGAATGGACAGACAAATGTGAAGAAAATTTTCAAGAGCTCAAGAAGAGATTGATTTCAGCCCCAATCTTGATTATGCCGGATATCAAGAAGCCTTTTGATGTGTATTGTGACACATCCAAGATTGGTCTCGGATGTGTGTTGATGCAAGAAGGCAAAGTCATATCCTATCTTTCCCGACAATTGAAGCAACATGATTAGAAATACCCTACCCATGACCTCGAACTAGCAGCCGTAGTTTTAGCCTTGAAGACATCGCAGCATTACCTCATGGGTAACCGTTGTGAGATTTATTTGGATCACAAGAGTCTGAAGTACCCAGAAGGATCTAAATATGAGGCAAAGGAGATGGATAGAGTTAATCAAGGACTATGAACTTGACATTCACTATCACCCCGACAAATCCAATGTGGTAGAAGATGCTCTTAGAAGATTGCCATGTCGATTGAA
Source organism: Avena longiglumis (assembly GCA_030063025.1). Taxonomy (NCBI): domain Eukaryota; kingdom Viridiplantae; phylum Streptophyta; class Magnoliopsida; order Poales; family Poaceae; genus Avena; species Avena longiglumis. The sequence goes on along the minus strand of CP125978.1, from coordinate 141,976,182 downwards.
CACCATGATAAAAGAAGCCCAGCCAAGTTTGCATCAGGAGTGATGTCTACGCACTTCTATTCTTGTAGACAGTTTTTGGGCCTCCAAGTGCAGAGGTTTGTAGAACAGCTGCAAGTTTCCCTTAAGTGGATTACCCAAGGTTTATCGAACTTAGGGAGGAAGTGGTCAAAGGTATTCCTTCTCAAGCAACCATACAATCAAGATACAAGAAGTCTCTTGTGTCCCCAACACACCCAATATAGGTGCACTAGTTTGGCGAAGAGATAGTGAAATACAAGTGGTAACGGTGCTAGAAAAGAGCTTGACGTGGAGGTAAAGACTAAAGCAAGCAAACATGCAACAGATCTAAACGGTGTTTCAATGTTTAGAAACAAGGACTAGGGGTCATACTTTCACTAGTGAACACTCTCTCATATAAATATCCTCTCTTCATGATACGACTCTTAACTACTCCCCGGTTGGACACTCTAATCCATGGTAGGACCTTGCCCAATCTAGATAACCCCACACTGTCACCTTGAGCACTAGATGGTTCCAACCAACACCACAATTTCATAGAGACATCCAACTCCAAATATAACTCATAACAAATATTCAATCTAGCCAAAGTGCCACACACGGTATGCACGCTATCACTTTCACACACGTGGGGCAAAAGTATAGATCTATTAAAGCACAAAGAGTATTTATGTAGACTCAAGCCTAAGTGCCACCATGGAATGCACATTGTCACTTTCATACACATGGGGAGAGCAGAGATCTAATGAAGCACTTGAGTAGCAAGGTAGATCTACTTGATTACAAAGCTCATGACCACAAGATCATGCATAGAGAGAGAGAGAGATGAACACATAGCTACCGGTAGAGCCCTTATCCCTGAGGAAGAACTACTCCCTCATCATCATGGGAATCAGCAACGGTGATGAAGATGGCGATGGAGATCGATGGAGATGGCTCCGGGGGCACTTCCCCGTCCCGGTAGGGTGCCAGAACAGAGACTTTCTGTCCCCCGAATCCCCCCTTCGGTGGCGGCGGCGCTGTGGAGGTTTTCATGGATTTCTTCTGGATCCTTTAGGGTTTTATCATTGGAGGCTTCTTATAGGTGCAGGAATAAAGGTCGGTGGGTGTCCAGGGGGCCCACACCCTCCCCAGGCGCCCCCAGGGATTGCCCGCGCCTAGGGGGTGCGGCCACTGAAATGGATCGTATGGGCACCTAGAGGGGGGGGGGTGAATAGGTGCTAACAAAATTTTAATACTTTTTCAATTTTAGGCTTGACACAAAGTAAATTCTCTAGATATGCAACTACGAGAATTTCCCTATATGCAACCCTAACTACTAAGCACGTAAAGAGAGGAGCGAAGGAACCGTAGTGGAGCACGCGGAGACACAAGGATTTGTTTTACCGGAGTTCCTTCCTTGTTAAGGGAAGTACATCTGCGTTGGAGGGGTGGGCGGTTCTAAGACCACCACGCCACAATAGGCCTCACCCTATTCTCCGATGGATCTCGCCACAAGAGTCCTGATCCACCTTCTCCACTATTGGATCCCTTCGAGGCGGGAACTGGTGCCTTTTACAACACTATCGGGGCACACAACCACAACCGAATTGGGGGCTCCCGATATGACAACAAGCTGCCACAAGAACAAAGTTTATCAATATAAACAAAAACAAGGATCTAGGTATTTGCAAGAAATACTAGATCGGTGGTTCTCCAAATGAATGCAGAGGAGATGAAGCGCTTGATTGCAGTTGATGATGATCGGGTCCTCCTCCTTTGATTCCCCAATGGACGGAGCCTTTGAGTGGATCTAGGTGGAGTTCTCTTGGATGAAGGTTGCAGATCAGGTCTCTTCTTTTTCGAATCAATCAAGAGTTCTGGACAGAGGGGGAAGACAGGCTTAAATACCCCCTGCCCAGAACAAGCCGTTGGATAAATTTGGGAGAGGATTATCCGCCCCCCTTTGGGGCGGACTATCCGCCCTGGGGAGAAAATCCACCCCCAGGACGGAAACTCCAGGGCAAACTCCGCCCCCCATACAGAGAGCGACGCAGCCTTGACTTGAAGAAAATTCCAGGGGGGGAGATTATCCGCCCCTTCCAGGGGGGCGGACTATCCGCCCTTGGGAGAAAGTCCGCCCAAGGACCGGACAGTCCAAGGGAAACTCCGCCCCCATACAGAGAGCGACGCAGGCCTTGGCTTGAAGGAAATCCTCGAGGGGGGGGACTGTCCGCAACCCCAAGGGGAAGACTATCCGGCATGGCTGGAAAATCCGGCCATAAACTCCGCCCCCTCTCTAGGGGCCGCACACTCCTGGGAAAAGAGAGGGGCAGATTATCCGCCCCTGGTGGGGGCGGATCCGCCCCCAAAGGCAGATACTTTTTCCCTTTTAATAAGAGAGATCTGCAACACTTCAACACACATTAAATAATCCTTGATATTGTTATCTAACACACAAAACACTAGGGATTAATAAATGTTCTTTCAATCTCCCCCTTTTTGGTTTAGATGACAATACAAGGATTTGCAATGAAACCGACGAACACCACCTTAAAAATGAAATACGCTCCCCATAGATGTGTGCATATTTAAAATTTGCATTTGAATACAAATACACACACTAGAGAGAACACAATTTTCATAGCAAGGATAATTGAAATAAGGTGGGTTGGGAAACAAGGTCATACCATCGGGATGTGATTATAGCCAAAGAAAATAATTAGCTTGATAGCCTCCAAGCACATCCCAACAATATTGAAGCATACATTAGATAATCCCATGATTCCATATGCCATCAAAATGCTCCATAGATAAATCCAGAATTCCATGAGATCCACAATAGATAAATCCAAACTTTCATGAATACCAAACATAGTCGAGCACGACATAGTCTTACATAATCCAAGCACAAATAGCAAATAAGTTCACGCTAAAAAGAGCACAAGCAAGCAAATAAAAACAACGAAAAGACAATTGCGTGTGCCCGACCCTTGCAAATCCACGAGACCTAATAGAACTACTTCTCCCCCTTTGGCATCGAAATGCCCAAAAGGAAGAAGAGCGATGCTAACACCCCAGAAGATCACGCATCCTCGTCCTCGTCATAGTCGTCCCCATCCCCTTCCTCTTCGTCATACTCATCATCATCGTCATCAGCTGGAGGAGTGGTTGCCCTCGGAGGTGGAGCAAACAGGTAACTCTCAAGCTCACCATAGTTGATCCCTGAAGTGTTCCACTGAGCATATGGTTCCGGATCAGTGGGAGGAGGTGGATGGCCAGTGGCACCAGAAACATGGTGCAAAATGAGCTGCTGAGTGTGATCCCTCGCATGGTCCCTGCGGTACACCTCATACTGTCCCTTGTGAGTGTCAACACCCATGCAAAGAATGTGCCGCTGGAACCAAGTGAGCTGTTTAACCTTGCGTGCCATTGGGGACATGGCAGAATGACAACCACTAGCCCGGGCATCGCGCATAAAAGACTCAGGGACAGTGGAGGGGTGAGAGGTCTTCTGAGCTTTGTTGTAAATTTTCTTTGACTTGTGCAAACCATCCAAAGCAGTGCCAAAATCCTCATGAGGCAGCATATGCTTGATGAGCATCATGATAAAAGGATCATATGGGATGGAAAGCCTGTTGAGCATCGCATCGGTCATCTCATGGTAAATGAAATCCATCACATACAACTGGTATCCTATAGATGAGCCAGCACTGGTGGCACACTCATGAGAAAAGCAAGAAGAGGAACCAAGTGACCGCGGATCCTGTCATTGTTGCCTCCACTGGGAGTAATGCTGTCCGGAAACATGCCAACAAGGGTGGCATACAGTGGTGAAAGACCAGCGAAGGTACCAGCAACGCCATTTTGCGACAAACATGGAGCAAGTGCAATATCCTTGGATGGCCTGAGCGGAGAGATAACGCGGTGTCCTGAAGGGGTGTCCCGCCCGTAAGCATAGCCAAGAACCTGACCAAAGGTGCGGAAATTAGACTGAATCATTGATGTTCCCTTCATCCACTTCATAGTACGAAGCTCATCGCCACAGATAACCAGAGTGGAGAAAAACTGCTTCACAATCTTGGAATCATAGTGGAACTTCAGAGTCGTAAGGGGATGAAGCCCCATCTTGTTTGTCACATCCAAAGCTTCACGAAGGCGAGCCTTTGATTGAGCCTCAGTCATATTCAGAGGGTGCATGGGGCGAATTTTGAGAGGAACATAGACATCATCATGGATATACCGAAAATGAGAGCACCAAAACATAGAATCCTCTGGCTCACCATCACTGTCAACATCTGCATAATGATCTGTCTGGCGCATGGAGGAGTAATTAGTGTTGTCCATGGCCTTTTAGTTAGGCCGAGCCTCCTTGCCTTTACCCTTGCCCTTGCGATATGCAACCCGCTTGGCTTTCCTTGTTGCCTCTGCCATCCGTTCAGCTTCTCTGGCTAACCTGCGAACCTCAGTTTCGTCAACAAATGTGCCCTCTGTAGTGGGCCTGAGATAACGAGCACGAGGACGACGCTTGTAAGTCTTAGGAGGACGAGAACCACCTGTCAAAAGAAGGGAGAGGTAGCATGGGGATAAGCGCACACACAAGTCCAGGAGACATGCTAGAACGAGTAAGAAAACAGTCCATGAGCCACAAGAGTGCATGGGAGAAAATCGGAACCAAACTAGACCAGATAAGTTGTCTCCAGGCCGGACTTTCCGGCCATGGGGGGGATAATCCGCCCCTGTCGAAATTTTTCTGGTTTGGCCCAGATGCACCACGGCAACACAGATCGGGCACAAGGGATGTATTTCTATAGATTCTAACATGCACGGGAAGACACCAAGTAACATCTACCACGAGATTTCCACCACAACAATGAATCTCAAGCAAAAGAGATGGATGAGGGAGTTACCCTCACTCATTGGAGGAAGAGCTCGGAGGATAAGGTACCCGGAGGCGTGGGGAAGAAGATCCGGGGGGGATCCGGTGGTCAAATCGACTCCGGGGAGGGGCGGAAGCTCCGGCGGCGGCTGGGGGCTGAGGGAGGGTTGGGGGAGGACGGGCTGCTCTGTTTGAGCCTGCCCTCCCCGACCCTGCCTATAACAGATGGATTTCGCCCGGGGCGGATTATCCGCCCCCCACTTAGGGCGGATAGTTTGCCCCCCTTTGAAAATTCTGTACAGGACAGATTCAGGCCAGAGAAACCTAGCAAAACCCCTCGATGGTGTATAGAGTACTTGTGTGCAAGAATAGATGGTTCAAGGAGGGAAATAAAGGCTTGGGTTTAGATCAACAAACTGAGATGGTACTACACAACCAAATTTGCAAGAATCAAATCAAACAAAAGCCAAAATTGAGTGTGTTTTCCATAAGAACATAAGATATGCAAGAAAATCCAAAAGGAACCAGTAGAAACCAACTCTTCTCTAGGAAGAGGGCGGTGGCCGAAGCCACCATGTTGGAGCGCATGGCATGACACCGCGAAGATGTATCTTGAGTTCAAAACCAATGCTCATCGATGACCCACATATCACAAACTGATATTAAGGGAAATGATTTTACTTGCTTTAGGCATTATGGGGGGAGGGTTGGCCCAATCAATTAGGACCACACTCCCCCTATGTCTATGCCCGCATCTAAACCAAATATATGAATAAGAGGAAGTGAGTGTGCAAGGATAGTCAAGCCAAGCTCCTTGAATCTATGATATTTAGCTCATTCCTCAAATAACAAAATCTTGCTTCGTCAAGGGGCTTCGTGAAAATATCAGCAAGTTGGTTCTTCGTGCTCACAAAGGATAGGACAATATCACCACAAGCAACATGATCCCGAATGAAGTGGTTGCAAATCTCTATATGTTTTGTTCTTGTATGCTTCACGGGATTGTAAGCAATCTTGATCGCACTTTCATTGTCACATAATAGAGGCACTTTGTCACAATTGACACCATATTCCTTTAAAGTTTGCCTCATCCATAACAATTGTGTACAAGCACTTGCAGCAGCAACATATTCAGCTTAGGCTGTTGAGAGTGAAATACAATTCTATTTCTTTGAAGACCAACACACTAGAGACCTGCCCAGGAATTGACATGCACCAGAGGTTGATTTCCTATCATCTTTGTCACCAGCCCAATCTGAATCAGTGTAACCACATAGAGAGAAACTTGAACCCTTGGGATACCATAACCCAAAATTTGGGGAATGAACCAAATATCTGAAGATTCGTTTGACCGCCACTAAGTGGCTTTCTTTAGGAGCGGCTTGGTACCTTGCACACACTCCTACACTTAACACGATATCGGGCCTAGATGCGCAAAGGTAAAGAAGAGAGCCGATCATGGATCGGTATACCTTTTGGTCCACGTCTTTACCCTTGGGATTGAGCTCAAGATGACACTTTGTTTGCATTGGAGTAGCCACACCATTGAGATCCGTCATCTTGAACCTTTTGAGCATGTCTTGGATGTACTTAGCTTGATTAATAAAGGTTCCATCTCTAAGTAGTTTGATCTCAAATTCAAGAAAGAACCTCAGCTCACCCATCATGGACATCTCAAACCTGTCAGTCATAAGCTTTGAAAATTCATCGTTAAAAGCTTGGTTAGTAGAGCCAAAAATAATGTCATCTACATAAAGTTGGCATACAAAAAGCTCCCCATTAACCTTCTTAGTAAAAAGAGTGGGATCGATTTGCCCAACTTCGAATCCACGGTCTAGCAAAAGCTCTTTAAGGTGATCATACCACACACGTGGGGCTTGTTTAAGGCCATAGAGCGCCTTATCGAGTTTGTAGACATGGTTCGGAAATATGGGGTCCTCAAAACCCGGGGGCTGCTTGACGTATACTAACTCATGGAGAGGACCAATAAGAATCACACTCTTAACATCCATTTGCTGTAATTTAAAGTTATGATGGGCAGCATAGGCAAGAAGGATACAGATGGACTCAAGACGAGCCACAGGAGCATAAGTCTCGCCAAAATCAATTCCTTCCACTTGAGAGAATCCTTGAGCCACGAGTCTTTCTTTATTCCTCACAACAATGCCATTTTCATCTTGTTTGTTCTTGAAGATCCACTTGGTACCGATAACATTGCGGCAGTCCTTGTGTTGCTCTATGAGCTTCCAAACTTTGTTGCGTTCGAAGTTATTTAATTCTTAATGCATTGCAACAACCCAATCGGGGTCTTCAAGAGCATCAAAGACCTTCTTCGGTTCAACCATGGAAATGTGATCTTGATGATCACAGAAGCTTGCAAGTTCTCCTCTAGTAGATACCCTTTTTCGTAGATCACCAACAACCTTGTCAAGAGTGTGACCCCTTAGTTCAAGGTTCCGATCAGCACGAGCCTTGCGACGAGCCTCAATGTCCTTATTGTTTCTAGAAGGAGTTGATTCAGTATTTTTATCCTTGTCTTGACCACTGCCTTACCCTTGATCTTGATCTGAGTTAACACCAGGAGGTTGCTGCAGAGCTTGTTCTTCAGGGGCAGATAATCCGCCCCCTGGAGGGGCCGGACTATCCGGCCTGGGAGATGAAACACAATGACTACTTCGTGAGCATGCCTTACAGGACTTTGAGAAACAGAGCCGGATAATCCGCCCTCGGGGGCTGGAGAATCCGGCCTGGGAGTTTCTTGGCTGTTGTCTTCTCCTTCGGATCCCCTGGAACGATTTGGAGTGCCAGGGGCGGATTGTCCGCCCCTTGGAGGTGGCGGATAGTCCTGCCAGGGACTACCAACTTGTCTAGGAGACAGATGATCTTCAGCAGGTTGTGGTGTTGGTGCAGAGTTTTCTCCAACAGTAGGAGCTTGTTGATCGTGTGTAGATGAGGGCTCCACTTGAGTGGAGCATTGTCCTTCCCGATCCACCACAAGGGGTTCCTCAATGGGGCAGAAAAATCCCACGCCCATTCTTCTTATGGCATCTTGGGGTATTTCAACATCTGCATCACAAACATCAACTTGCCCTACAAAGGAGCCGTTATTTTCATCGAATTCCATACTACAAGATTCTACAACAACCCCAGTGAGCTTGTTGTAGACTCTATAAGTGTGGGATTCGGCACCGTAACCAACAAAAATACCTTCTAAATCCTTGGACTCAAATTTAGACAAGCGAACACCTTTAATAAGAAGGAAACACTTACACCCGAATACCCTGAAGTATGAGATGTTGGGCTTGTTACCGGTAAGTATTTTATAAGGAGTCTTGTCCAAAATCTTGCGGAGGTAGAGCGATTTGATGAGTGGCAAGCTGTGGATATGGCTTCAGCCCAAAAGTTGTAAGGAGACTTGAATTCAACCAACATTGATCTTGCCATATCCATCAAAGTACGGTTATTCCTCTCAACTACACCATTTTGTTGAGTGGTGTATGAAGCGGAATATTGATGTCTAATCCCCTCTTAGCTTAGAAACTCATTCAAGGTGTAGTTTTTGAATTCAGAGCTGTTGTCACTCCTTATTGCCAAGATAGGAACATTGTGTTGACGTTGAACTTCATTGGCAAGGTCAATGACTGTTTGTTGAGTCTCACTCTTTAGTTTGAAGAAATAGACCCATGTATATCTTGAGGAATCATCAACAATGACCAAGCAACATTTATTCCCAACAAGACTTGCATGAGAAGGAGGACCAAATAAATACACATGAAGTAATTCCAAGATCCTCTTTGAAGACACAATAGTCTTCCTCTTGTGGGGAGAGTCGTGCATTTTGCCTTCAACACAAGCCCTGCAAACACGATCTTTGGCAAAGGAGACATTGTATTTTAGTCCAAGGATGTGGCCACCCTTGTGGAGACTTTGCAAAGTTCTCATGTTGACATGGGCAAAACGGCTATGCCATAGCCAGCCCACGTCGGCCTTTCCGAATAGACACATCAAACCCGAAGTGGTTTTCCCCGAAAAGTCCACCACATACAGGTCATTTTCGACGTATCCAACGAAAGCGACCTTTAGAGACTTGCTCCACAAGAGTACCACCAAATCATCATCGATAAAAACAGAAAAGCCCATCTTTCCAAGGGCACGGACAAAAAGAAGGTTGTAACCGAGGGTCTCAACAAGCATGACGTCCATGAGAGAGATATCGTGGGCAACCACAACCTTGCCAAGACCCAATACCTAAGATTTAGACTTATCACCATAGGAGACTGTGATATTATCATGATTTGGACGCATATCCGTGATGATCTCCTTGCTTCCGGTCATATGACTAGTGCATCCACTATCCAGCACCCATTTCAACCCACCGAAAGCATAGCCCTACAAGAGAATTACTTCTTGGTTTTAGGTACCCATTTTTCAATGGGTCCTTTCATGTTAGTAACAAGGGTCTTTGGAACCCAAATAGACCAAGAAATATATTAATCAAAGGGACCGACATAATAAGAATAAACATCGCCATAATCATCACAAAAGAGTTCATAATTTGGATTGTGAGACCCTGCAAAACCAATATTGTTAGTCTTGTCTTTTGTGACATTCTTCTCAGCGGTGCTTGTCTTTGATTGCACATTCTTGGTCTTGTTCTTCTTGTTTTTCTTTTTCTTGGACTTGGTGACATACCCAAGTCCCTCTTTACCATGATTTGACCTTTGCTTGCCAAGAACTTCATCAAGCACATCCTTATTCTTGAGAGTGATGTACTTGACCACTTATTTTTCCACACTCACATTTTCCTTATGACTATACGTTGAGTTGGATGAGCTAGGAAGATCATATTTGGCCAATCGACTTTGAAGCTGATCATGTTACTCATTGAGAATAGAGAAATCGTTTTTCAATGCCTTGTGAGCATTGTCAAGTTTCTCCAATTCCTCGGAGAGTCTATCATGAGCAGCCCCAAAGTCAATCTTTTCCTTCTTTAACTTCTTTGCTTTGGTGACTACATTGTCACATTCCTTAACAAGTTTAGCCAAAATTTCTTCATGTGACTCTTCAATGGACTCAAGCCTCTCTTCAAGAGAGACCCGAGCTTCTTCTTCTTCCTCAAGGGCATTTTTTAAGGATGCAATTTCCATTGCATCCTCCCTTTCAATTCTGCCCTTTTCTTCGAGAAGAGCTTCATTTTGGGCCAGCTGATCAATAAGTGCTTCAAAACTAACTTTGTGCTCACCTTGCAAGTTAGTGTTGAAGTAATCCAAAGCAATAATCTCTTCTTTAACCTTAAGACTAGTAGGATCATCCATGTCAATCATAGCCTTAGAAAAATAAGAGTTAGAAGTCGTTACCTCAGAGCTTCTTCGAATGAGACAAGTAGTATTCTTGTTGATGATGTTTTCATTCGGAGAGTCGAAGAGAGATGTTGATGTAGATGTGGTGGCTATAGCAGCCACCTCTTGAGAGCTATCATCTTCGTCCTCATCTTCACTTCCAGATGAATATTCTTCTTGAGCCAATAGAACAATCTTTGGTTCCTTCTTGAAAGGAGCATTCTTCTTTACAAACTGTTTCTTGCGTGGAGCCTTTGACTTGTCCTTGAAAATAAGTCTTCCTCCATTATCTTCCCTACTTTGATATGGACACTCAGCTACAAAGTGCAGCCGGTCACCACAGTTGAAACATGTTCTCAGTTTGGGACCATTTTCTTTTCTTCCATAGGCTCCACTCTTGCATTCTAGTTCAGCTTTAGCCTTGGCTGGATCTTTCCAAAAGTTTCTAGCATAAAGAGAAAAGTATTGTCCGTGGATCCTTTTTATATCCTCGGGACAGTCCAGACCTTCTATGGCATATTCATCATGATCAATCACACTAGTCTTCAAGGCCATGTTGACCCCCTTTTGCATCCCCATAGCTCGAGCACGAGCATCTTCGGCATTCTTGGCAGCCACTTTGAAAGCGGCCATTTATTGCATTACCTCATTGGATGTCATGACGTGATAGTTATGCCTACCTTGGATACTTTTCAAATATGTGGGCTCAAATGGCATAAGAGCACTGACATACTTGCGCTTGATCCATGCATCATCAACATGAGCGGCACCATGGTTTCTGAAATATGTGGCTATTGCCTTAAGCCTCCTATACATGTCTTCATGGTCTTCTCCATCCAACATATAGAATCCTTCATCTTCGTTGCTCAATGCATCATATCTATTCCTTTTCATACTTTCATTTCCAATGAAGAGCTCGGTGAGAGCACCCCAAGCTTCCTTAGCTGTACTAAGATGCTGAATGTGTGGCATATTTTTGTCACCCACACCAAGTTGTATCATGTGTAGAGCTGTAGCGTTGAGTTGGCTATCGACAACTTCTCTTCTTGTAAAATTGTTGGGATTTCCAACATGAAGACCATTTTCGATGATCTTCCACAACTCTATGGAGGAACTGCACACATGAGATTTCATCAAAAATTGCCATTGAGTAAAAGTAGATGCTGAAAGTTTGGGTGGATCACCCCTATTATGTATATGTGGGTGAGGGATAGGTGGATCAGGGGAATACACATGAGAAACCTCATTGTATCCATCCTTACCGCTATTCTTTTTTGAGGAGGAGCTCTTGCTAGTGTCATCACCAACCACTTCGTTATCTTTGGAAACATTTTTACCCGTTTCCTTGGATTGTGGAGTGGTAGCCTCAGAGTTAGATGGAGGTGATGTTGTGGATGTGGAGAGACGCATTATCAATTGACGCATCTCTTCCATCTTAGCCTCCATTGAACTCACCAAGGTTGTTTCCAACGTCTTGAGATCGTTCATGGTGACTACCTCTGGAGCATCACTCCCATCTACCTTGGAACCCATACTTCTCTTAGGCGGTTAAGCCTGAAATAAGAGTCGGGGCTATGATACCAATTGAAATGGATCGTATGGGCACCTAGAGAGGGGGGGGTGAATAGGTGCTAACCAATTTTTAATACTTTTTCAATTTTAGGATTGACACAAAGTAAATTCTCTAGATATGCAACTACGAGAATTTCCCTATATGCAACCCTAACTACTAAGCACGTAAAGAGAGGAGCGAAGGAACCGTAGTGGAGCATGCGGAGACACAGGGATTTGTTTTACCGCAGTTCCTTCCTTGTTAAGGGAAGTACATCTGCGTTGGAGGGGTGGGCGGTTCTAAGACCACCACGCCACAATAGGCCTCACCCTATTCTCCAATGGATCTCGCCACGAGAGGCCTGACCCACCTTCTCCACTATTGGATCCCTTCGAGGCGGGAACCAGTGCCTTTTACAACACTATCGGGGCACACACCCACAACCGAATTGGGGGCTCCCGAGATGACAACTAGATGCCACAAGAACAAAGTTTATCAATATAAACAAAAACAAGGATCTAGGTATTTGCAAGAAATACTAGATCGGTGGTTCTCCAAATGAATGGAGAGGAGATGAAGCGCTTGATTGCAGTTGATGATGATCGAGTCCTCCTCCTTTGATTCCCCAATGGACGGAGCCTTTGAGTGGATCTAGGTGGAGTTATCTTGGATGAAGGTTGCAGATCAGGTCTCTTCTTTTTCGAATCAATCAAGAGTTCTGGACAGAGGGGGAAGACAGGCTTAAATACCCCCTGCCCAGAACAAGCCGTTGGAGAAATTTGGGGGTGGATTATCCGCCCCCCTTTGGGTGGACTATCCGCCCTGGGGAGAAAATACGCCACCAGGACGGAAACTCCGGCGCAAACTCTGCCCCCCATACAGAGAGTGACACAGCCTTGACTTGAAGAAAAGTCCAGGGGGGCGGATTATCCGCCCCTGCCAGAGGGGAAACTATCCGCCCCTGGGAGAAAGTCCGCCCAAGGACCGGACAGTCCGAGCGAAACTCCGCCCCCCATACAGAGAGCAACGCAGGCCTTGGCTTGAAGGAAATCCTCGAGGGGACGGACTGTCCGCCCCCCAAGGGGCGGACTATCCGGCATGGCCGGAAAATCCGGCCACAAACTTCGCCCCCTCTCTGGGGGCCGCACACTCCTGGTAAAAGAGAGGGGCGGATTATCCGCTCCCAAAGGCAGATACTTTTTCCCTTTTTCTAAGAAAGAGCTGCAACACTTCAACACACATTAAATAATCCTTGATATTGTTATCTAACACACAAAACACTAGGGATTAAGAAATGTTCTTTCAGCCACCCTGTGGCCCCCCTCCGTCTCTGCTTTGTGGTTCCGTGTTTCTCCGGGAAAAATAATAACTTTGGCTTTTGTCCCATCCAATTCCGAGAATATTGATTTTCTTCCTGTCTGGAACAAAAAACAGAAGAAAACATGAAATTGGCACTGTGGCAACTTGTTAATAGGTTAGTTCCAGAAAAGATATAAAAATACCTCAAAGTGTAGACTAAACATAAGACAAATGATACAAAACAAGCATGGAGCATCAAAAATTATAGATACGTTTCCGACATATGAAGCATTCCCAAGCTTAACTCCTGCTCGTCATCGAGTAGGTAAGTGATAAAAAGAATAATTTTTGAGGTGAGATGCACTTTCAAAATCAAGATCAAACCATTTTCAAGCTGGGATCAAAGAACTCTAAACATGTGCATGAAAGATGGAGTTCTAACAATAGGACATAGTAACTAAGCATGCAACATGAAAGGCTACAAACAAAGATCATGAATAACATGCATTTAAAAACGTTTGTTTGTTTCACATACAGAAAACATAGCATAGTGGCAATCAGCTTGTCCCTCATAGATTAGCAATATAGATGCATAGGACACCTTCAAAGTTCATAAGGGTGGCTAGAAACAAATAGCACAAGAACAAGTAATATAACAATATGCATCAATCAATGAGCTTTGGAACACTGCACACAGAATGACAACTATGCTCTCTTAAAGGTGCCTAAAGGTAGAAGGTGGAGACTCAATAGTGGTGGAAGAAAGGCCTTTTTTGTAAAGGAAGCAGGGATTACAACTTTCAAAAAGAGCTTCCAAAAATTATGGTACTAGTTAGCTTTCAGCCCTCATTGCCCCTATCATAAGCATCTTGAAGTGGTTAAGGTTAAAGTGGCAAAGCTGGAGTATATGCTTGACGAATTATAAGTTGGCAATCTCAAGTCCCTTGAATACGAGGGCCACACCTCATGCATAGTCAACTTTGGGTACATGTAAGTTCTTGTCACTCTAAGTATTTGCATATCATTGAGAACCGCCAACGGGGTACCCCTTGCACATGGTACAAGAGCTTTCCCATAACCAAAATGACAAGGCCAGCAGATAATGAGCATCTCAGCCATCTTTTTATTTACCATCTGCATAGCTTTTTATTGAGGATGCTTCATAGATCGCTCATTATGGTGATGCTACAAGTTTCCACCATGATTAGGCATGGCTTAGGCTAGCGGCCCAGGCGTTTCTCTAACACGGGATACAAACTCCATGGACTTACAAGTTCCCTCTTTATTTCACACCGGTGACATCCATAGACAAAAGAACATGATATCAACTGAGTACAAAGTACAAGTGCAATGTTGAAAACGTTCCCCGTGACAGCACGGTTCTGCTAATTCCAACTAATAAGTGCAAGCATATACAACAATGTTGTCACAATGGTTCAAGTTTATTAGGGGCAAAGAATATAAAGTGTGCCATCAAGTTTGTGAGGGATTTAATCACTAACTTTTCACATAAAAAATACTTTTTAATTGGAAGATAGCTGAAAACATGAATATACTTGGAATGGTGTAACACACCATGCATAGGAATTTATAGTGGACACTTTGGAATAACTTGGTTTCTTGGGAGTTGGAAGCATGAGTAGAGCTTACTCATACAAGTGGAGGCTAGCAAAAGACTGGGAGCAACTAACTAAGAGAGCAATAATGGCCATAATCATGGAGTGCAACAAAGCATACTAATCAAAGCAAAGAGTGGTACTACAAGTCAAGGACTAAATGATCATAGAGGCTAATGGTGACTTGTCATAGTTATAACATGGTGTGAGCATGTGCCAAGTCAACCCAAGCAAAGCATAAAAGGAGAATATCACAATACTATGCTTTTGCATGCTAAAACAACACATAATTTCTTCAAGGCACACTAAGCAATCCCAATTGTTTGGAACAAGATATGCTACAACAATAATCACTAAGCATAAGGTCAAAACAACACCTAGCATGTCATGCTAAAGTCTAAGTCACAGTCAATGCAAGATCCTCTTGCACTTACAAGCAAGAACTTACTACTCTTTTCCAACACCAATCAACCTATTTGAAACAACTCAGAAAGATAATAATCAATAAAGATCAGTGAGCTTGTCTCACAAATCCACAAAGAAGAACTACGAAGTTCTAAGCTGAAAGCACAAGAAAACTAAGGCTAAAAGCAATGCTAGCAAAAGTGAACACTCACAAAACAATAAGAGTGAAAACTAGAGTGTTCTAGGCAATGGAAGCAGAGTGTGTATCTCTCCAAAAGAAGTGTGGTGTAACCAACCAACTTACTCAAGCAAACTAAGCAAACAAAAACCAAAAACGAAAACTAAGATGTTCCAAGAACAACACAACTGTGCATGAAACAATAAAAACGAAGTGTCTAGACAGACCTGAGCTTTTTATTGATGACGAAGGGGATGCCTTGGGCATCCCCAAGCTTTGAATCTTGTACCACTTGGATATTTCTTGTCGGGGGTATAACCCTCGGTAGGGTCATGAGAGGGGAAACATAGCGCAGTTGGGTTGGCTCCGAGTCAAAAACGAACCAGGCCGGGTAAGAACGACCGGGTAAGATAAGCAAGAAAGCCGAGATATAAACTATCTCGGCCTGTATAGGACAAAGTTGCAACCCTTGCAGGTACCAACGAGCCGAGTCAACAGAGGAAGGGCCGAGTCAGGAAGGACGCGTGGCACCTTTCCGAGTAAGGTTCGGGAAGGACCATGGTAAAGCATGGTCAAAAGAGAAGGGCGACGCCGGGTGACACAAAAGGAGCCGGGTGACGCCCAAAGCAAGCGCTGACGTACAAAGTAACTGCGTGACACCAAAAAGAATAAGAAGCAGCGTACTAGAAGACCGTTAGCTATCAAGCTTTATGGACCAGGCCTATGGGCTTAGGGCAAGCCCATAACCCGTCCCATATGGTAGGGACCAAGTCCCAAACAGTAAACCCTAGAACCCAAAGGGGTATTAGCTAGCTAGCGCTGCCTATATAAGGGAGGGCGTAGCCGCAGTAGAAGGAGGTTGGACCAAGAAGAGAACAGGTGCTGCATACTCTAGCCAATACAGCTCAAGGAGCACTTGTATTCTTGGGGGTATCAATCAAATTGTCAAGTGTGGAGAGTTCTTCTTGTTCTTCGTGCATGGCTCGACCGTGCACTCCCTAACCGGTGACCACA
Source organism: Avena longiglumis (assembly GCA_030063025.1). Lineage (NCBI taxonomy): Eukaryota > Viridiplantae > Streptophyta > Magnoliopsida > Poales > Poaceae > Avena > Avena longiglumis. Next base: position 141,959,903 of record CP125978.1, on the reverse strand, counting down.
AGCACCCATTCGGCCCCCAACTTAAGCCTACCCATGGTATCTGCCGTGCCACCACCACGACAGTTGGCGCCCACCGTGGGGAAGAAGCAGGTGCTTGATGGAGTCTTCATCCGGACGGGCAACATCATCGCCAAGACCGACGAGCGCGTCTACTCCGGCCTCATCCAGAGGTTTGGAGTGCTCAACTTCGTCAGCGAAAACGCGGGATGCTTCGGGACCAATCCGTTCCCTAGGGGTGGTCGCTTCATCAAATTCGGCGAGTACCAGGTCTACGTCGCGGTGCGCGTGGAGCGCGCATATCCTGAGCACGTCGTCCTGGCGCCAGATCCCCCAACGGCAACAGTCGCTGGGAAACCTCTCCAACTCGTCTCCATGGAGGTAATGATGACTGCCCCAAACCCCGTAGCTCCCACTGTAGTTCCAGTGGTAAATGAAAACACAGAGGGAGGAAATCATGAGGAAACGCCAAGGGCTGCAAGAACAGCGAAGGCGCCGCTGGAGAAACCAGAGAACATAGCTAGGAGCAAAAGAGCTAAGGAGCTGCAGGAAGCAATAGACAAGTTGGCAGAGCCAGTGGCACAGGCGACTGACCCGGCACGTGTGCAAGCCGAGTTGGAAGAAACCAGGATAAAAGTTCTGGAAAAAGCAAAGGAGCTGGCACAGTTACAACAGGATGTGGATATCACTATCCGCTAGCTTAACTCGGCAAATCGAGTCAAGGGCGCAAAGACCCGACTTGATGCGACAAGATTGAGAGGAAGGAACCTCAATGAAGAGCTCGCAGATGTGACATCAAAGATAACACCAGAGAATAGCAATGAGACAGCCATGCGCCGAACATACAACACAACAGCAGCTAATCTGCGAGCAGCAGAAGCAGCAATGGCAGAGTTACCCCACTTGGAGGGGGAAGCAAAGAAAAGGAAGAAAGAACGGGTCAATGAGTTAGTAAAAGCATCCAGCATGCTAAATGAGGCATATTACAGAGCAAATCCGGGTATAGCAGGGAGATCACAGCTGGTTCACTCGGTAACTCCTGTTCCGGCAAGATCGGCTAGGCACACGGCATCCTCACCAGGAGCGGCACCCAGGCCGAGAAAAGAAAAAAAGTGTGGATTCTGGAAGAAACAAGCAGATAGTCGCCTATGATCCGGCAGCAGTTCAAGGAAACCCGGCGCATACGCAAGGGGAAAAAAGAAATAATCCCCGGGAAAATGAAAACCAGGAAAAAAATTGATAGAGAAATGACAAAGGAGGGCAAAATTTTGCGCCTCATACTCGGCACGCAACTCACTCGGCAGGAGGAGGAAATCCAGCTCTAAATACCGCACCAGCTCAGCCGGAAAGAAGACAAGAGAGCACGGGAAAAGAAGTTCAATAGCCAGCTGACCCGAACGCGAATAAGTACAATGATGGATACTCGGCTATGGTAAATGACGGGTATGAGCTGCCGGACCATGCATATCAAGCAATGGGAGCAAGATACGGAGGTAGAAACCTTCAGCCGGATGATGCCAGGTTGAAGCTTGAACGCATAAAAATGGCGGAGATAATTAAATCGCAAGGTCCACAGGATCCACCACGTTTTGTCCCAAGGATCATGAAGGAGCCACCGGTGCCGAATTTCCAGCTGGCCAGAGGAACAAAAACATATGATGCAAGCACAAAGCCAGAGGATTGGCTCATAGATTATGGAACCGCTGTAAAGATAGCGCAGGGAAACTTGAGATGGGCAGTACGTTACGTACCGCAAATGCTGGAAGGACCAGCTCGGGTATGGTTGAAAAATTTGCCACCCGAAAGCATCAACGGTTGGATTGATTTTCACGATGCCTTCGTGAGCAATTTCACGAGCACTTACAAGAGGCCAAATCGCCCACAACAACTAGCAATGTGCAAGCAAAGACCGAATGAGACAGACAGGGAGTTCCTCACAAGGTGGTGTACGATGCGTAACTCATATGAAGGGGTAATCGAGTCACAAGCAATCGCATGGTTTGCACAAGTATGTAGACATGGGAGTGTGCTGTGGCAAAGGTTACAAAGAGATATGCTGGCAAGCCTAGCAGAGACGATAAGAATCGCCAACTCGTACGCGTTAGGAGATCTGACTCAGCCGCTGCTCATGTCGGCAGACGGGATGACTGAGACTCAGATCTATGACGCTGCCGGGTCGCAAAGGCGCCAGGAGAGATCCGAATACAGAAGAAAGAGAAGGGACGAGAGGCTAGATTACAGGTATGGTTTGGCTCAGGTTGCTGCAGTGAATCAGGATCATCCAGATGCTGGAAGCAGTCAACGTCAAAGGACAAATGGCCAACAACAATGGATGCCAAAGAATGATGGCAAAAGGCCATACGATCAGAGGAAACAGTACCAAGACCGACAAAAATACACCTATGAGATGATGCTGGATCAGCCGTGTAAGTTTCACATGCCTAGTTCGAGTAAGCCGGCAAATCACTCAACAAGGCAATGCACTTGGTTTCAGAAAGGAGATAGAGTGGACTCGCCGAATAAGCAGCTTCCACCACCTCCCCCTCCACCACTTACAGGAGGAAATGCTCAAGCAGTAGGAGCAGATAACAGATATGAAAACAGGCAGCCGAGATATCAGAATCAGGAAAGAAGAGAAGCTGTGCATCAGGTGCACAATCCAAGAGGTGACGATGCTCATATAGGACATGGAACCATAAATGAGTATAGAGAACATCACGAGGGCTATGTTGTCTTTGTCACAGAGCCAAATGACAAGAAGAGCCATCATCGATGAATGATGGAAGTGAATGCCACGATGCCGGCAATTCCCAAGTACATGCATTGGTCTGAGCAAGAGATAACTTAGAGTATAAAGTATCACCCCAGAATCATGCCAACGCCAGGAGGATACGCTCTGGTTTTGGCTCCAACATTCATGGCCCCAGATATCAACGTGAAATTTTCAAAGGTGTTAATCGATAATGGCAGTAGCATAAACATCATGTACAAGGATACTATTCTCAAGTTAGGCATTACCATGAACATGCTGGAGCCGACTAAGACCACTTTCCACGGGATTGTGCCGGGATTGTCCTGTGAGCCAATTGGCAAGATCTGTGTCGACGTCTTATTCGGCAACAGAGAAAATTTTCGCACTGAAGCCATAGAGTTCGTGGTAGTAGATTTGGTCAGCTCATATCATGCCTTACTGCAGACCGGCTATGGCAAAGTTCATGGCTACTCCTCACATCGCTTACTTGAAGATGAAGCTGACAGGACCATGTGGGGTGATCATAGTTGAAGGAGATTACAAAAGATCTATTGCTTGTACCTTAGCCGGATCTTCACTGTCCGAGTCACTCGTCATAGCTCAAGATAAAAGTCAAATGTTGGAGGTGGCAGCATTGGCCAAAGCAGCACAAATGTCGATGCCGACACTCACCAACCCGCATGGCAATGTGTCATTTCAAGCTACCAAAGAAACCAAGAAGGTGCAGGTGGATGAAACTTTCCCAGAGTGCACAATAACCATTGGGGCTAGCCTTACAGATAAATAGGAAAGCCAGCTCACCAGCTTCCTCCGTGAGAATCGGGACATCTTTGCATGGTCCAGTCAAGATTTGCAAGGAGTTCCGAGGGAGCTGGCTGAGCACTCTCTTCATGTAAGACCAGATGCAAGGCCGGTGAAGCAACCCCTCCGCCGCTTCGCCGAAGATAGGAGGAAAGTAATAGCGGCCGAGATTGCAAGACTTTTAGCTGCTGGATTCATCATGGAAGTGCTGCACCCGGACTCGTTGTCAAATCCAGTCCTGGTCGAGAAGAAGAAAGATGACCCGAATGTGGCAGTGGTATGGCGCATGTGTATTGATTACACGAACCTCAACAAGGAGTGTCCAAAAGATCCATTTCCTCTGCCTCGGATCGATCAAGTCATAGATTCTACTATTGGGCGTGAGTTGTTATCATTTGTGGATGCATATTCAGGATTCCATCAGATTCCACTGAATCCAAATGATCAAATAAAGACAGCTTGTATCACCCCGTATGGAGCTTATTGCTATCGCACCATGCCATTCGGATTAAGAAATGCAGGCACAACATATCAAAGATGCATGCAAAAATGCTTGCAAGATCAATTGGACAAAAATGTTCAAGTATACGTCGATGACGTGGTAATAAAAACCAAACAAAGTCATACTCTAATCGAGGACTTGCGTCAAACATTCGCAAACTTGAGAAGATTCCGGATGAAACTTAACCCGGAAAAATGTACATTTGGTGTCCCGTCTGGCAAGTTACTCGGATTCCTTGTACCCAGCCGAGGAATTGAAGCTAACCCGACAAAGATTAGGGCCATTGAAAGAATGGAATTGCCAAAAACCCTGAATGACGTCCAGAAGTTTACTGGATGCCTAGCTTCATTGAGCAGGTTTGTTAGTCGGCTAGGCAAAAAATCCTTACCACTATATCAGCCGATGAAGAAATCAGACAAATTCACATGGACACAGCAAGCTGATAGCGCTTTCTAGAAATTAAAGAAAATGTTGGAAACAACACCAATATTAGCGTCACCACTATCCAAGGAGCCAATGCTACTCTATGTTGCCGCAACCAACAGAGTTGTAAGTGCAGTAATAGTGGTTAAACGTGAAGAAGGGGGCAAATCAGTCCAAAGACCAGTATATTACTTGAGCGAAGTGCTCTCTGTCTCGAAACAGAATTACCCGCATTATCAGAAGATGACATATGGGGTATATATGGCAGCAAAGAAGCTGAAACATTATTTTCAGGAACACCCGATCCGGGTAATATGCGAGGCACCTATCTCGGATATATTGGGCAGCAAAGATGCCAGCGTCCAAGTAGCCAAATGGGCCATTAAACTAGCATCATACACTCTACAATATGATAGGCGGGATGCAATAAAATCTCAAGCCATTGCAGATTTCTTTGTAGAATGGATGGAGATACAGTACGAGCCACTGCTGCCAGATCCAAATTACTGGAAAATGCATTTTGACGGGTCCAAGACGAGAATGGGTCTGGGCGCCGGGATAGTGCTCACATCTCCAAAGAGGGATCAACTGAGGTATGTCTTGCAGATTCATTTTGCTGCTTCTAACAACGTTGCCGAGTATGAAGCACTCGTCCATGGCATTAAAGTAGCCAAGGAAATTGGTATCATGTGTTTTGGTGATTTGGATTTGGTGATTCAGCAAGTGTCTGGACATTGAGACGTACTGGACGCAAACATGGCAGCAAATTTCGGGATATTTTGACGGTTGCGAATTTCATCACATTCCTAGAGCAGAAAATGAGGCAGAGGATGTGTTATCCAAGCTAGGATCATCTAGACAAGCAATACAACCAGGGGTAGCATTGGAGCATCTCAGGAAACCATTGATCACGCCCTCACCAGAGTCCGAATCAATCAGGGTCATCCCGGCGAGTCAGGAATCAGAGGCAGTGCCAATGGATATTGACTCAGGGGTAGGTTCGAGTCACTCGGGGACTGATCCGTTCACCTCAGGGGTAGCCGAATCACACTCGGGGACTCCTCAGGTTATGTCGGCAGAGGGTTTCTCGGCGGAACCAATGGATGTTGATGTTGAAGCAGAACCGGAACCACTAATACCAATGTGGGCACGGCCAATATTCCGTTATTTGAAGGATGGAACCTTGCCAAGTGACGAAATGTTGGCAAGGCAAACAGCACGAAGGGCATAAGCATACACCATAATCAACAAGGAACTATACAAACGAAGCGTGACAAGTGTACTACAATGTTGTATTAGTTCAGAGAAAGGCCGGGAGATTTTATTGGATATCCATCAAGGAGAGTGCGGGCACCATGCATCATCAAGAGCATTGGTAGAAAAGGCATTCCGACATGGATTCTACTGGCCAAGCGCATTGGCACAAGCACAAGAGTTAGTCGGGAAATGCAGTGGTTGTCAACACTATGCGTCCAAGTCACATTTGCCAGCATCAGAATTGAAGACTATACCAATCACGTGGCCTTTTGCAGTGTGGTGCCTGGATATGGTAGGACCTTTGAAACCAGCAAGGGGTGGCATGACTCATATATTGGTCATGATCGATAAGTTCACCAAGTGGATAGAAGTGAAGCCAATCAAGAAATTGGACGGTAAGACATCCGTCACATTCCTAAGGGATATAATCCTCAGATATGGCTACCCGCACAGTGTGATCACTGACAATGGCACAAACTTTGCCGAAGGGGATTTTGCTCGCTTCTGTGGGAAACACCGAATAAGACTTGACGTAGCGTCAGTCGCCCATCCAGAATCAAATGGACAAGTTGAACGGGCTAATGGCTTAGTTCTGTTCGGGATAAAACCCCGCTTAATGGAACCACTCCAGAGATCACTTGGTTGTTGGATAGAGGAACTACCCTCAGTACTGTGGATCTTAAGAACGACTCCGAATCGATCAACTGGTTATACGCCATTTTTCCTTGTCTATGGGGCTGAAGCAGTCTTGCCGGCCGACATAGAATATGACTCGCCAAGGATAAGGCAATACTCGGAAGCCGAGGTGAAAGAGGCCCGAGAAGATGGAGTAGATTGTCACATCCCAAATTTTAGATTTGGTTCTGCATATCATTCATACCATTGCATCATACTCTTCCATGCAAAATCATCGATTGAAAAGATTCGGCAAAACACTATTTTCTAAACCCTACTCTATTTACTACGAGGCTCCTGTGGGAGATTTTAGTAGGACTTGTGTTGTCAACCCTTGTAGCCTAGAGGTTTTACTCAACCCTTGACCCTAGGTTGTTACCCTCGTTTTTACAAAAATTTAGGAGCAAGAATCGCCCGATTCGGAGCTCGTACGGAAAAGTTACGGCCATTTTACTAAAAGATCAAAAAAATCGGCGCCGACTTCGCCGTGTACGCGTCCAACCGCGCCCCGTATCCGACTAGGACCCGCGTGGGGCCCATATAGGCGGACCCCGCCGCCTGCGCCGCCTCTCCCTCTAACCCCGCGCCCGACCCCGCCCGCCTCGGCCTCCGTGCCCGCCGCCGCCTCAGTACGCCACTGCCGCCCTGCGCCGCCACACCCGCGCCCCGCCGCCGCGCTGCCGCCCGCGACGCTTCGCCGCCGCGCGACGCCGCCCGCGCCCACAGCCGCCCGCCGCCGCCGCCAGCTGCCACGCCCGCCTGCCGCCGCTGCGCCCGCCGCGCCACCGCCACCGTTCAGCGACTGCTTCCCCTCAGCAGAACCGCGCCGTCGCCGGAGCCGATCGCCGCCACCGTCCCGAGCTCGCCGCCGTTCGTTTCCGGTGAGTCCGCAGCCGCCATCTCTTGGGACCGTTGGATTTCAGATCAGCGGTCCAGATCGGCCGTTGACCGGTCAGCCCCCAGGCGTTGACTAGTCAGACGCCCAGTCAGCGCCCAGTCAGCAGCCACGTGGACCAGTCAACAGACACAGTTGACTGGGTATTTCCTTTAATCGATTTAGTTGACAGATTTCGGTAGAAACTTGTAAATTGCGTAGAAATTAAACCGCTGGGCCAAAAATTGCAAATAAAATATGTGTAGGTTCAGTGAGTCGTGTAGAATCTTGCTGCACCATTGTTTCACACTTTTGCAGCAATATTTAGTACAGTTTAATCAAATGAGTTAATGGCCTTTTTGGAGTAATTAATACGTAGAAAAAGATCTGTAACTCCAAAAATTGCGTATAATATGTCCCTAGATTCAGTAGGACGAGGGGAATCTCATCGTGAATTAAAAGGATAGGCTTACAGTAAAAACTTCTGCAGAAACGGTCTAGTGGCTTTCTGCAGTATTTTAATTACTCTGGGAGTTTTATAATTCCTTTTTGAGTAATTCCAATTGGTACTGTTTCTAAATATAAATGCCTATACTGTATAATTTTCCCAAGATTTTACAATCAGTATACTACCGGTAGTGAATTATTTGGGTTCTAGCTCTAGTTTTGAGCATTATATTTTGCATAATAGTTTTCCTTGCGCTAAAACTATTTTCCATGCATGCAATCAGTACCTCTACTGATTACTATTATGTGGTGTTGCTGTAGCGTCACCCCACTTGTCATGCATGCTTTCATGCATCATCTTTGTTGCATATGCTTGTTTGTTTATGATTGCAATTGTATTGTGTAGATTGTGACGAGTGCAACGCTTGCTCGTGTGTGGATTGTTCTTCCGACCGCTACAACCAAGGCAAGTAGATGCTAATTTGTTCATGATATTGTCCTACTATTTTCTATGCATTGTCGTGTATTTTGTAGACGCATGTGTAGGATGATACTATCGCTATGCTATGTCCTATTATGTGGTAGGGCCTCCCTTATAGATGAACCACCGTTGGTAGATGTGCTTAGCCATGCTATGATGTACGAGGGCTGGGTTACATCATTGAGACTTGTTTCTAAAAGTATTGGTTTGTGAAAACTAAAACAACTTAATCAATGAATCTCCTGGGTGTGATGGTATTGATAATTTTTGGTGGTTTCATTGCGGAAAGGAACCCAGGTATCGAGAGAAATTGATTGGCTTCTTTATTTGGTAGCTTACGTGTACAACCATGTGCCAATAATGAAATGGGCGGTTGGTTGGACTTAGTAGGTTGTGGTGACCCGAACCCGCGTATCCAGAGATGTAGAATTTTGGTAGGTTGGACCGGTGCGCGTCGGGATTGGGGAGCTACTTCCCGAACGGTCTCTTCTTGGTATTCTCCCTATCATCACCCAAAATGAGATTGATGATACGAGATGGGCTGGCCAAGTCACATGGGTAAAGTGTACTAACCCCTGCAGGGTGTATAAACTAATCGATTAGCCGTGTCCCCGGTTATGGACAACTGAGTTGCTTGATATTGATTCCATGACATGTTTCTCGCTCATTCTAATTTCATAATTGTTTTAGCATTGTTGGGTTAACTTAATTAGGATCTTTTCAAAGAAAATCAAAAACTGTTTATGAAAGTAGGACAAAGGTATTTGAAAATGCAAGCCAGACACAACTCCAATTGCCAAATATGCATGTAGATGTTAGTACTATTGTCTCCATTACTAGCTCTACTTGCCATACATTCCATGTATTGACCCTTTGGGGCTGCTACGTTTCATGTTGCAGGTTATTCCGATTCTGAGTAATCGATATAGGCCACGGTACTCCACTCGACACTTGTTCACTTGTGGGCAATTTGAAGAATGGAGGATTTACTTTATTTATGTTGCTACCTGAATAATTTGAGCTAGCCTTGAGCTAAGCTTTTATTGTAATAATGGTACTCTGGATCTTCGTTATTTATGATACACGGATATTTTGCTATGTTATTCATCTCATTCTATTGTGGGCCAATGAACCGATCCAGGGATTGGCATGTCACATAGAAGCCTCGGTCTTTTCAGAACCGCGGTGTTACAAGATGGTATCAGAGCCCGTGTGTCGACTGTAGGATCGTGACCTAGGATTGGATTAGGAAGCCATAGATTTATTAAAACCTATATTAACTCTGTCTTTCATCTTATGCCTTTCACTCTCGTAAATTCTTATCATATGCTATTCTCACACTTTCCTCTTTAATTGATAGATGGGAGAAGTCAGGACTGAGTATGCCACCATGGAGTCACCAAGGCCCTTTGCAAGACAGTTAGCACAGCTCTCGCAGACATTGGGATTGCCACTGCCCATGTTCAAGGGAAGAAGACTGTACACCTATGGATATGGTGAGGATGCGTGGGAGATCACCACCTTCATCTTTAGGGATGACGCCTTGCCAAATCCAGTGCATCTGATCTACACCAAGACATACTGCAACTGGGGACTTGGAATTAACTTGGCCATACACGAAGCCCTGTCTCGCTAGTGCCATCATGTCCGACACCTACTGCATGCAGATTCATCCTACCATGACTATGGGAGGCGTGATGAAGATGGGCACATTGTGGTTACCCCGGGAGACAGGAACAACATGCTGCCCCGTCGGAGGCACATAGAGGACATGGAAAGGGAGAATGGAGCTCTAGCTGAGAAAGTGATGATGATAAAGGAAATTGCAGATTTTGCTAGCAATGGTATGGTGGTCCAAGGACAGGAGATTGACACCCTGCATGAAGCTGTGGGAGTTCTAGAGAATGCCCTGATAGCCAGAGATGCAACTATAACTCATCTTCATGGTACGGTGCAGGAGAACACCCAGAACATACAACAGTTGCAAGGGACCATCCAGGAAAGGGATCAAACTATTGAAGCTATGACAGCCCAGATTGCCGCTCTCCAGGCACAACTGAATCCACCCTCTGATGATGACAATGGAGATGATGGCAACAATGGGGATGATGATGACAGTGGAAACGATGATGATGATGAGGACGAGGATGATGATGATGGAGACAATGATGGTGGAGGAGATGAAGCTGTTGTAGTCGCAGCAGAGAGTGGAGAAGAAGAGGAGGATCCAGAAGACGTGGAGTTTGAGATTTCAAGTGATGACTCAGGAGAGGTGTATACTCCGCCGCCATGGTTGAACCGTGGACCGAAGCGCCAATGCATGAGTGCAAGGACCTACCGCAACCTCTTCAAGAAGTAGATAGAAGTCCACCAATTAGTCCTCGTTAGGTAAAATCGTTAGGATTAGACTCGATCGTTGTGAAACTTAGTTACTGTTAGTTTAAGAGTGTTTAGTTGCTTATTTGTGTACTCCAATATCCCAGGAATTATTTGTGCGAATTTTATGAAAGAGTTATGACAAGTTTGGTTAACATCTGTGTTATTTTTCGCTGCAGTTTTACAGCAAGATCTTGTCGATTTTTAATATTTTTCGTAACTGGAAAAAATTGGAAAAATAGGTCAGTGCGAAACTCTACGTACTATGTATGCAAAATCAGCTAAATTTTTCGACGAGTCTAAGTCGTAGAAAAATTCGTGAACGCTTCTGGACTGTACGGCGATTCTTTGTTTCTTTGTTTAGTTGATCAACTGTTTAGTTAACCATTGCCAACTCTTGTAAAAACTATTTCAGTAGGTATATACTGCTAGGATAACCCCTGGTATGTTGCCGGATCACTTGTTTGTTGATGTGAAGCTTGCTTGTGATTGTCTGCCATTGCTTGTTGTTGTTTGATCATGATGCATGGGTAGAATCCTATTATCGTAGTTGATTCTCTCTAAACTTACCTGTGCTGAACCGCAGATGCCTCCCCGCCGTCAACCCACTGAGTTGGAGCAGCTCATGGCAGCTCAGGCACAGCTGACCCAAGTTATGACCCAGTTCATGGAAGCTCAGAACAACAACAATGGAAATAACTAGCCTTAGGGAGATGCTCTCACCAGATTTCTGAGGCTAAGGCCGACTAAGTTCTCTACTGCAACGGAACCAATGGTTGCTCTCGACTGGTTGCGTTCAGTCAACAAGGATCTGGTAACTATTGGATGCACTGATGCTGAGAAGGTGAGGTTTTCCGCTCACTTACTGGAGGGACCAGCCGCTTGTTGGTGGGACACATTTCAGATCACCCACCCGCTGGACACCGTGACTTGGGCAATGTTTGAGGAAGGTTTCAGGACCAACCACGTGTCTTCAGGAGTTCTGAGCCTGAAGAGGAAGGAGTTCCGCAACTTGCGCCAAACCAACCGCACTGTGGCTGAGTACATTGAGGAGTTCAACAACCTGTCCCGTTATGCACCTGAGGATGTTGACACTGATGCAAAAAGGAGGGAGAGATTCCTGGATGGCCTCAGTGATGAGCTTTCGGACAGACTCTTGGTGGTTTACTGTCCCACTTTCCAGGAGCTTATGGACAAGGCCAGGATCTTGGAAGGGAAGCACAAACAGGTGGAGAACCGCAAGAGAAAGAGCAATAATCACCACTCTGGTTCACACCACAAGTCTCGCACTTCATATGATGGATACTCCAAGCATGGAGGGAGTGACCATGGGAGCCATGACCGCCACCACCATGGGGGCGATGGACATCGCCACGACAACCACAAGAGCACCCACCACAGCCACAAGGGAGGACACTCTCACCACTCTGGAGGACACGGTGGACATGACCGCAACCGCGATCGCAGCTTTGTGAAGAAGGATCTGAGTGAGGTGACATGATTCAAATGTAAACAAAAGGGGCACTATGCTGACAACTGTTCGGAGAGGAAGGGACTGAAGCCAACCAACAACGAGAAGGCCACAGTGAACCACATGAATGTGGAGGAGATTCCAGATGAGCCTGACCTTGTGATTCGTCAGTTTCCAATCAACACTCACCCAGCTTTCATTCTTTTCGATACTGGTGCATCTCATTCATTCATATCAAGGGAAGGATAAGTATAAGTTACCTACTGAGTCTATGAAAGGGTCTATTAGAGTGAGTTCACCTGGAGGAGATATGATAGCTAGCGCGGGATGCCGCAATTTAACTGTGAGGATTGGAACACACAACTTCAGTGCACATTTGGTAGTGTTGGAATCACAGGGATTAGACGTTTTTCTGGGTATGGATTGGATGTATATGCATGAGGGACACATAGATTGTGCACAACGAGCCGTTTCACTCAAAACCCCGGATGGTAAGAGGATCAGATTTAAGTCAGTTGTGCGACCGCGAAGTTGTAAGTTGAATTCTCTTAAGGGGGTTAGCATGGATACTGTGCCAATGATTAAGGATTACCCCGACGTGTTTCTGGAAGAGCTGCCAGGAATGCCACCTGACAGGGAAGTAGAGTTTCTTATCGACCTGATGCCTGGAACAGGACCTATAGCAAAGAGACCATATAAGATGGATGTGGATGAGCTGAAGGAATTGAAGAAGCAGCTGAAAGAGCAGTTGGACAAGGGATTCATTCATCCTAGTTCGTCATCATGGGGAGCACCTGTTCTGTTTGTGGAGAAGAAAGACAGCAGCAAGATATTAGTGGTGGACTATCGCTCGCTGAACGAGGTGACTATCAAGAACAAGTACCCTCTGCCGAACATAAATGATTTGTTTGATCAACTAGAAGGAGAAAAGGTGTTTAGTAAGATTGATCTGCGATCGGGCTACTTCCAATTGAAGATCCGGGAGGAAGACATACCAAAAACCGCCTTCACCACTAGGTATGGATTATATGAGTATACGGTTATGTCTTTTGGACTAACGAATGCCCCGGCATATTTCATGACCATGATGAACAAGGTATTTATGGAGTACTTGGACAAGTTCGTGGTGGTGTTTATTGATGACATACTAATATATTCCAAGGATGATGCTGAGCATGAGAAACATCTGCGACTGATTATGGAGAAGCTGAGGGAACACAAGCTGTATGCCAAATTCAGCAAGTGTGAATTCTGGCTTAACACTGTTGGATTTCTTGGACACGTAGTGTCAGGAGAAGGAGTCGCTGTGGATCCAAGCAAAGTGATTGCAGTGACAGAATGGGAAGCGCCCAAGAATGTAGGAGAGATACGAAGCTTTTTGGGACTTGCTAGATATTACAGGAGGTTCATTGAAAACTTTTCCAAGATTGCTAAGCCGATGACTGAACTTCTGAAGAAGGAGAGGAAGTTTGAATGGTCAGACGTATGTGAAGCCAGCTTTCAGGAACTAAAGCGTCGACTAGTGACCGCGCCTGTTCTGTGTTTACCATATCTTCAGAAGGATTTCCAAGTGTACTGCGATGCTTCTCGACAGGGACTTGGGAGTGTGCTGATGCAAGACGGGAGAGTAGTGTCATATGACTCGCGACAACTCAAGAACCATGAGCGGAATTACCCCACACACGACTTGGAGTTAGCATCAGTGGTTCATGCGCTCAAGGTATGGAGGCATTATTTAATGGGAAAACATTGTGATGTATACACCGACCACAAGAGCCTGAAGTACATATTTACGCAGAAGGAAGTGAATATGAGGCAAAGAAGATGGTTGGAGCTTATCAAGGACTATGATATGAATCTACAATACCACCCAAGAAAGGCCAATGTAGTAGCAGATGCTCTGAGTCGGAAGGTTTATGCCAATGGATTGACAATTGGGGAATTGCCCGAGGATTTGTGCAAGCAATTCAAGGACCTTAGACTGGAGGTAGTGTCTGAAGGATACTTGGCAGCAATGGAAGTCCAACCAACGCTACAGGACAAAATCAGGAAGGCTCAAGTGGGAGACAAAGAGATAGATGAAGTAAAGGAAAAGATGAAGGAGGATCGAGCGAGGGAGTTCCGCGAGGATGAGCAAGGAACCTTGTGGTATGGAGATCGTTTGTGCGTTCCCAACGATACGGAGTTGAGGAAGTTGATTCTGTAGGAAGCTCATGACTCGTCGTATTCTATACATCCGGGCAACACGAAGATGTATATGGACCTAAAGGACAGATTCTGGTGGAACAACATGAAAGGAGACATCACAGAGCATATTGCCCTATGTCATGTATGTAGCCGAATAAAAGCGGAACACCAGAAGCCAGCAGAATTGCTACAGCCATTGCCCGTGCCGGATTGGAAGTGGGATAGAGTGGGAATGGATTTTATCACAGGATTGCCCAGGACCAGGTCAGGATATGACTCCATTTGGGTAGTGGTCGACCATTTGACCAAGGTATCCCACTTTATACCGGTAAAGACGACCTATACGAGTGCAAAGTTGGCCAAGATTTACATGGACAGGATTGTGTGCCTACATGGAGTTCCCAAGAGTATCGTATCTGATAGAGGCACCCAATTTACCTCACACTTCTGGCGCCAGCTGCACGAGTCACTTGGTACTAGATTGGAGTTTATGTAGGGTTTCATAGCATGGAAAACATAAATTTTCTATCGCATACAAACAAACAAGCCAAGATCTATCTATTAGATTGTAGCAACGAGTCGATGGAATAACTTACCCTCGAAGATTCCAAAGTGTTTAACGAGAGCGCATTCTCGTGGGTGATGTAGTCGTACTCTTCCCGATCTCAAGATCGCGTAGGCGATCCTTCCCAAGACTGCGTTCGGCAAGCGCTCCCATGATCGGTCACACGTTGTACTCGATGAAGACCTTCCTCTCCTTGTTCCAAAGGTGAGCGGAGGTTGTAGCACTCTCCTCGTGATTCCGGCAGCACAACGGCGTGGTACCGGAAGTAGAGGGGAGATCTCGCAGGGCTTCGCCTTAAGCCGGAGCGAGTATGATGGAGTATGAGAGAGTCCTTGGTGTTCTAGGGTTTAGACACACCAAGGAGGGGACAAGCCGGCGGCTAGGGTTTAGCTAGGCGGCGGCGTGTTGATGCCCTAGGGGGCGGCGGCGGCTTGGAGGCGGCGGCGGCTTGGGGCTAGGGTTTGGAGGAGTAGGAGTTGTGTGTCAAGGAGGGGAGCCCTGCCCCTCCTTATATAGGTGGAGGGGGCCGGCCGGACAAGGGGAGGGAGAGGAGTCCCTCCCCAACTCGTCTTGGAGGTGGGCCGCCGGTTGGAGGAGGGAACTCCTCCCCAACTCGGTTTCCACCTCTCCTCCTCTTTCCAAAATTTGCCGTTTGACTTTTCAAACTAGCCATTTGATTTTTTCAAACTAAGATTTGAATAATCCCTTTATTTTGAACAGCGATGACACTTAGTACATGATGCAATCATTCCAACTTGTAATGACACATTCATGTACCCTTCCCCTCCGGAGTGCCGGACATTCCGGAACCTTCTAGAACATTCCTGATGAAAACACCGGAATCATTCCCGAGCTCCGAAACGGGACTTTCCTTATATGAATCTTATTCTCCGGACCATTCCGGATCACCTCGTGATATCCCGGATCCCATCCGAGACTCCGAACAACATTCGGTCTCTTTCTCATAATACCATAACTACTCAAACAACGTCGAATCCTTAAGTGTGTCTCCCTACGGTTCGTGAATTATGCGGACATGATCGAGACACTTCTCCGAACAATAACCAATAGAGGAATCTGGAAATTCATATGGCTCCCACATATTTCTACGATTACTTTGCGATCGAATGAACCACTTACATACGATTCCAATTTCCCTTTGTCTCACGATAGTTTACTTATCCGAGGTTATGATCGTCGGTATCTCTGCATACCTAGTTCAACCTCGTTACCGATAAGTACTCTTTTCTCATTCCCGTGATATGTGATCCCTTGTGAGCCAGTCACATGCTTGCAAGCTAATTGGATGACATTCCACCGAGAGGGCCCAGAGTATATCTATCCGTCATATGGATGGACAAATCCCACTCTTGATCCATGTGTCTCAACCAATACTTTCCGAACACTCAATGCCACCTTTATAGCCACCCAGTTACGGTGTGGTGTTTGATGTCATCAAAGCATCCATCTGGTAAAGGTGATATGCATGATCTCATGGTCGAAGGAATTAGGTTACTATGTATCAGAAAGCATATAGCAATTGAACTATTGAAATGACTTGATCTTTATGCTACGCTTATCTATAGGAGTATGTCCACCATATCATTATCCTAACGATATGATCTTGTTGTTGATAACATCTCAATGTTCATGATAGGGAAACTACAATCATTTATCAACCAACAAGCTAGTGATGTATAGAGGCTATACTAGGGACTTCAATTTAAGTTTACAAATCACACAAGTATCAATGTTTCCTTGTTAATACTATTATAGCATGAATGTAAACATTTATCATAAAAAAAAAGATATAATAATAACTACTTCTATTATTGCCTCTAGGGCATATCTCCAACAGTCTCCCACTTGCACTAGAGTCATCTAATCTAGATTACATGGTAATATACCGAACACCCATGGCAGTTTGGTGCTGGTCATGTTTTTCCCTCGGGAGAGGTTTAGTCAACGGATCCGCCACATTCAGATCTATGTGTACTTTGCAAATCTTTATATCCCTATCCTGGATATGTTCTCGAATAGCGTGAAAACGCAGCTTGATGTGCTTCAACTTCTTGTGTGACCTTGGTTCTTGCGCATTGGCTATGGAGCCCATGTTATCACAGTAGATAGACATTGGGTCCAGTGCACTAGGAACCACACCCAGCTCTGTAATGAACTCTTTCATCCATATCGCTTCTTGTGAAGACTCCGAAGCAGCCATGTATTACGATTCAGTTGAAGATCTCGCCACAACGCTTTGCTTTGCACTCCTCCAAATTAATCGCTGCACCATTCAAAATAAATACGTATCCAGATTGTGATTTAGAATCATCCGGATCGGTGTTCCAACTAGCATCAGTGTAACCATTAACAACGAGCTTTTCATCACCTCCATAAGAAAGAACCATATCCTTAGTTCTTCTCAAGTACTTAAGGATGTTTTTGATCATCCAATGATCCACTCTGGATCACTTTGATATCTGCTAGTTAAACTAACAGCATATGCAATGTCGGGTCTAGTACATAGCATGGCATACATTAGAGATCCTATGGCTGAGGCATAGGGAGTCTTACTCATCCTTTCTCTATCTTCTGCCGATGTCGGACTTTGAGTTTTACTCAAGGTCGTATTGGGCAACATGGGCAAGAACCCTTTCTTGCTATCTTCCATTCCAAATCTCTTTATAACTTTGTCCAAATATGTACTTTGTGACAATGATATTTGGCGTTTCGATCTATCTCTATAAATCTTTATGCCTAATATGTAAGCTGCTTCACCAAGATCCTTCATTGAAAAACTATTATTCAAATATTCCTTGACACTATTAAGAAGGTCTACATCATTCCCAATCAACAATATGTCATCCAAATATAGTATTAAGAATGCTACGGAGCTCCCACTCACTTTCTTGTAAATACAAGCTTCTCCATAAGTTTGTATAAAACCAAAACTTTTGATCACCTTATCAAAACGTTGATTCCAACTTCGGGATGCTTGCTTCAATCCATAAATGGACCGTTGAAGTTTGCATACCTTGTTAGCATCTTTAGGATCGACAAAACCTTTGGGTTGCATCATATACACCTCTTCATCAATATCTCCATTGAGGAATGCTGTTTTGACATCCATCTGCCATATCTCATAATCATAATATGCATCGATTGCTAACATAATCCTCACAGATTTTAGCTTCGCTACTGGTGAGAAAGTCTCATCGTAGTCAACTCCTTGAATTTGTCGAAACCCTTTTGCGACAAGTCGAGCTTTATAGACAGTAACATTACCATCAACATTTGTTTTCTTCTTGAAGATCCATTTGTTATCGACAGCCTTCCGGCCATCCGGTATGTCCACCAAAGTCCATACTTGGTTTTCGTACATGGATCCAATCTCAGATTTCATGGCTTCTTGCCATTTATTGGAATCTGGGCTCATCATCGCTTCCTCATATGTCTCGGGGTCATCGGTGTTGTCCACCAACATGACACTCATAACGGGATCATACCAATCTGGAGCGGTACGAGTTCTCGTTGACCTCCGAGGCTCTGTAGCAACTTCAACCGAAGTTTCATGATCATTAGCTTCCTCTCTAATTTGTGCAGGCACCACAGGAACTTCTTCCGGTGCTACACTACTCGCAATTTCGAGAGAAGGTTCGACAACCTCGTCGAGTTCTACTTTCCTTCCAGTCACTTCTTTCGAGAGAAATTTCTTCTCTAGAAAGGATCCATTCTTGGCAATGAAGATTTTGCCTTCGGATCTATGATAGAAGGTATACCCAATAGTTTCCTTTGGGTACCCTATGAAGACGCATTTTTCCGCTTTAGGTTCAAGCTTGTCCGGCTGTAACTTCTTTACATAGGCTTCGCAACCCCAAACTTTAAGGAACGACAATCTAGGTTTCTTCCCAAACCATAATTCATACGGTGTCGTTTCAACGGATTTAGATGGTGCCCTATTTAAAGTGAATGCGGCCGTTTCTAATGCATAACCCCAAAATGATAGCGGTAAATCTGTAAGTGACATCATAGAACGAACCATATCTAAGAGAGTTCGATTACGACGTTCGGACACACCATTACGCTGTGGTGTTCCCGGCGGTGTCAACTGTAAAAGTATTCCGCATTTCTTTAAATGCTCGCCAAACTCGTAACTTAGATATTCACCTCCACGATCAGAACATAGAAATTTAATCTTCTTGTTACGTTGATTCTCTACCTCACTTTGAAACTCCTTAAACTTCTCGAAAGTTTCGGACTTATGTTTCATGAAATAGATATACCCATATCCACTCAAGTCATCTGTGAAGGTAAGAACATAACGATAACCACCGCGCGATGCTACACTCATTGGACCACACACATCGGTATGTATGATTTCCAATAATTCCGTAGCTCGCTCCATCATACCAGAAAATGGAGTCTTAGTCATTTTTCCCATCAGACATGCTTCGCATCTTTCAAGTGATTCAAAATCAAGTGATTCAAGAAGTCCATTAGAATGGAGTTTCTTCATACGTTTTACTCCAATGTGACCAAGACGATTGCCACATATAGGTCGAATTATCGCGATTTCAAACATTTAGCCTCAATGTTGTTGATACGTGTATTTCCACTATCGAGATTCAATAAGAATAGACCATCTATCAAAGGTGCATGTGCATAAAACATATTACTCATATAAATCGAACAACCATTATTCTCGGACTTAAACAAGTAACCGCCTACTTAATAAACAAGATCCCGATATAATGTTCATGCTCAACGCAGCACCAAATAACAATTATTTAAGTATAAAACTTATCCCGATGGTAGATGAAGGGTAGCGTGCCGACCGCGATCACATCAACCTTTGATCCGTTTCCCAGCTGTATCGTCACCTCGTTCTTCGCTAGCTTCCGTTTATTCTGCAAAGACTGTTTGAGTTACAAATATGAGCAAACGAACCAAGATCAAATACCGTGCACTACTACGAGTACTAGTGAGATACACATCAATAACATGTATATCAGATATACCTTTCTTCTTGATGTTGCCATTCTTCAGATTCGCCAAGTACTTTGGGCAATTCCGCTTCCAGTGACCTTCTCCCTTGCAGTAAAAGCACTCAGTATCAGGCTTGGGTCCAGCCTTGGTCTTCTTCGCCGGCGTGGTAACTTTCTTACCACCCTTCTTGAAGTGTCCCTTCTGCTTAGACTTGCCTTTCTTGAATTTGGTGGTCTTATTGACCAACAACACTTGGTGCTCTTTCTTGATCTCCACTTCTGCAGACTTTAACATAGCAAACAGTTCTGGCAACTGCTTGTTCATTTTCTGCATGTTGTAGTTCATCACAAAGTTCTTGTAACTTGGTGGTAGTGATTGGAGGACACGGTAAATCCCCAAAGCATTAGGAATCACTATACCCAAGCTTTGAAGTTTGTTTGCGTGCCCAGACATCTTAAGCACATGGTCACTTGTGAGAGCTGCCCTCTTCCATCTTGCAGTTAAAGAACTTTTGAAGCCTCATAACTTTCAATTGCGCATGAGTCTCAAAGATCAATTTGAGATCCTCGACAAGATCATATGGGTCTGAATTCTCAAACCTTTTACAAGCTCCGATTCCAAACCGTACAAGATAGCACCGAACTATGGAGTACCGATTCTTCCGGCGAGGTAAACATTCTTTAATTCATCGGAAGCATCGATTGCGGTGGGTCACCAATGGTGCACCCAAAGACATAGGTCAAATTACCAGATGTGAGGACAATCCTCAAATTGCGGAACCAATCCGCGAAGTTGCTTCCATTGTTTTTCAACTTTTCTTTCTCTAGGAACGCATTAAAATTGATGGTAGGGGCTGCCATTGATCTACAACATATTTGCAATAGTTTAGACTAAGTTTATGACAAATTGAGTTCAATTTAATTATAAAGTTAATCTAGGTGAACTCCCACTCAAAACAACATCCCTCACATTGTTTTAGTGATCACACGAACCAAATCCACTACATGAACACCGATCATCACGAGAGTTGATATAGTTTCAATGGCGAACAATCGTCATGTTCATCATATCTACTATATGGTTCATGATTTACCTTTCGGTGATCCGTGTTCCAAGACCATGTCTGTACATGCTAGGCTCGTCAAGATCAAACCTTATTTTCCGCATGAGCAAATCTGGCTTGCTCACGTTGTATACACTTGCAGAATCTAACACACCCGATCATCACGTGGTGCTTCGAAACAACAAGCTTTAGCAATGGTGCTAACTAAGGGTGAACACTTTATGACTTGAAATTCATGTGCATGAGGGATCATCTTATAATTCTACCGTCGTGTACTAAGCAATACAAGATGCATAAAGTATTAACATCACATGCAATTCAAAATATGTGATATGATATGGCCTTTCTTCTTTGTGCTTCCGATCTCCATCTTCAAGCACGAACATAATCTCCATCATTACCGGCATTGCATCAAGGTCAATGACGCTTCTCCATGGTTGTCATCCACCGGCTTCAACTATTACAACTACTTTGAATAGACACGCGGGTCTTAACATAAATTAAAGACAACCATATGGCTCCTGCCGGTTGCCAACTTACAATAAGGAACATTGCATACATCAACTATAATCACAATCATGGCCATATCACATCACTACACACCCCTGCAGAACAAAGTTAGACGCCTCTACTTTCTTTGCATGTTTTACGTGGTTTGGGGCTTTCAATAAGTGTTGTTCTAACTTACGAACATGAACCACAACATTGATACTAGTATTGTTAATCACCCGTTGTAAATTGGATCTTAACTATGCTAGGAGAAACAGGCACCCGCAAAGCCACTTATGCAATACAAGTTGCATGTCAAGCGTGGAGCAAGTCTCATGAACGATGTCATGTAAGGTTAGCAGCCACTTCATCCCAACATACAAGATGATGCAAAGTACACAAGAAGCAATCGAGAATAAAAGCATCAACGCACAATGACCATTGTGTTCTACTCTGTGCAATGATCTACATATAGACACGGCTCATACCCTTTGTAGGGTTTCGTAGCATGGAAAACAAAAAATTTCTATCGCATACCAACAAACAAGGCAAGATCTACCTATTAGATTGTAGCAACGAGTCAATGGAATAACTTACCCTCGAAAATTCCAAAGTGTTTAACGAGAGTGGATTCTCGTGGGTGATGTAGTCGTACTCTTCCCGATCTCAAGATCGCGTAGATGATCCTTCTGGCGCTGCGTTCCGGCAGCGCTCCCGTAGTCGGTCACACGTTCGGTACTCGACGAAGACCTTCCTCTCCCTTGTTCCAAAAAGCGGAGGTTGTAGCACTCTCCTCGTGATTCCTAAGAAGACAACTGGCGTGGTACCGAAGTAGAGGAGATCTCGCAGGCTTCGCCTTGGCGGGCGAGTATGGTGGAGTATGAGAGAGTCCTCGGTGTTCTAGGGTTTAGACACACCAAGGAGGGACAAGCCGCGGCTAGGGTTTAGCTAGGCGGCGAGTTGATGCTCCTAGGGCGGCGGCTTGGAGGCGGCGGCGGCTTGGGGCTAGGGTTTGGAGGAGTAGGAGTTGTGTGTCAAGGAGGGGAGCCCTGCCCCTCCTTATATAGGTGGAGGGGGCCGGCCGGCCAAGGGGAGGGAGAGGAGTCCCTCCCCAACTCGGCTTGGAGGTGGGCCGCCGGTTGGAGGAGGGAACTCCTCCCCAACTAGGTTTCCACCTCTCCTCCTCTTTCCAAAATTTGCCGTTTGACTTTTTAAACGAGCCGTTTGATTTTTTCAAACTAGTATTTGAATAATCCCTTTATTTTGGACAGCGATGACACTTAGTACATGATGCAATCATTCCAACTTGTAATGACGCATTCATGTACCCTTCCCCTCCGGAGTGCCGGACATTCCGGAACCTTCTAGAACATTCTTGATGAAAACACCGGAATCATTCCCGAACTCCGAAACGGGACTTTCCTTATATGAATATTATTCTCCGGACCATTCCGGATCACCTCGTGATATCCCGGATCCCATCCGAGACTCCGAGCAACATTCGGTCTGTTTCTCATAATACCATAACTACTCAAACAACGTCGAATCCTTAAGTGTGTCTCCCTACGGTTCGTGAATTATGCGGACATGATCGAGACACTTCTCCGAACAATAACCAATAGAGGAATCTGGAAATTCATATGGCTCCCACATATTTCTACGATTACTTTGCGATCGAATGAACCACTTACATACGATACCAATTTCCCTTTGTCTCACGATAGTTTACTTATCCGAGGTTATGATCGTCGGTATCTCTGCATACCTAGTTCAACCTCGTTACCGATAAGTACTCTTTTATCGTTCCCGTGATATGTGATCCCTTGTGAGCCAGTCACATGCTTGCAAGCTAATTGGATGACATTCCACCGAGAGGGCCCAGAGTATATCTATCCGTCATATGGATGGACAAATCCCACTCTTGATCCATGTGTCTCAACCAATACTTTCCGAACACTCAATGCCACCTTTATAGCCACCCAGTTACGGTGTGGTGTTTGATGTCATCAAAGCATCCATCTGGTAAAGGTGATATGCATGATCTCATGGTCGAAGGAATTAGGTTACTATGTATCAGAAAGCATATAGCAATTGAACTATTGAAATGACTTGATCTTTATGCTACGCTTATCTATAGGAGTATGTCCACCATATCATTCTCCTAACGATATGATCTTGTTGTTGATAACATCTCAATTTTCATGATAGGGAAACTACAATCATTTATCAACCAACAAGCTAGTGATGTATAGAGGCTATACTAGGGACTTCAATTTAAGTTTACAAATCACACAAGTATCAATGTTTCCTTGTTAATACTATTATAGCATGAATGTAAACATTTATCATAAACACAAAGATATAATAATAACTACTTTTATTATTGCGTCTAGGGCATATCTCCAACAGTTTAGCATAGCGTTTCACCCGCAGACTGATGGACAGACCGAGAGGGTGAATCAGATTTTGGAGGACATGCTGAGAGCATGCGCTTTGGCTCATGGCTCTAGTTGGGATGAGAATTTGCCATATGCTGAGTTTTCCTACAACAATAGCTATCAAACCAGCATCAAGACGCCACCGTTCGACGTGCTGTATGGGAAACGGTGCCGGACACCATTGCTATGGGATGGAGTAGGAGAACGTCAGTTGTTTGGACCTGATTTGATCAAGGACGCTGAGGAGAAGGTCGCCTTCATTAGGGACAGGCTGAAGGTAGCACAATCAAGGCAGAAGAGCTACGCTGACGCCAAGCGCAAGGAAGTGGTGTATGAGATAGGTGATAGAGCATACCTCAGAGTATCGCCACTTTGAGGTATCAAAAGATTTGGAATCAAGGGTAAGCTGGCACCTCGGTTTATTGGACTGTATCGGGTCTTGGAATGCAAAGGAGAAGTTGCTTACCAATTGGAGTTGCCAGAAGCTCTGTCCGCTGTTCACAATGTGTTCCACGTGTCCCAGCTGAAGAAGTGCCATCCAGAGATGGTGGATACACCATTGAGGGGCACTGTGCCACTAGAAGAGGTTCAGCTTGAGAACGACTTGACCTATGAGGAAAAGCCGGTCAAGATTCTGGAGACAATGGAGAGGATGACGCGTACCAAGACAATCAGGTTTTGCAAGGTGCAGTGGAGCCACCACACTGAAGAAGAAGCCACTTGGGAGCGTGAGGATGACATCCGAGAGGACTACCAACACCTATTTGCTAGCCGCGCCGAATCTCGGGGACGAGATTCATCTTAAGGGGGTTAGTCTTGTCACATCCCAAATTTTAGATTTGGTTCTGCATATCATTCATACAATTGCATCATACTCTTCCATGCAAAACCATCGATTGAAAAGATTCGGCAAAACACTATTTTCTAAACCCTACTCTATTTTACTACGAGGTTCCTGCGGGAGATTTTAGTAGGACTTGTGTTGTCCACCCTTGTAGCCTAGAGATTTCACTCAACCCTTGACCCTAGGTTGTTCCCCTCGTTTTTACAAAAATTTAGGAGAAAGAATCGCCCGATTCGGAGCTCGTACGGAAAAGTTACGGCCGTTTTACTAAAAGATCAAAAAAATCGGCGCCGACTTCGCCGTGTCCGCGTCCAACCGTGCCCCGTATCCGACTAGGACCCGCATGGGGCCCATATAGGCGGACCCCGCCTCCCGCTCCGCGTCTCCCTCGAACCCCGCGCCCGACCCCGCCCGCCTCGGCCTCCGTGTCCGCCCGCCTCAGTCTGCGCCGCTGCCGCCTCGCCGCCGTCGCACCCTCCGCCGCGCCTCACCGCCAGCGCTCACCCCGCTGCTGCGCGCATCACGCTCCGCCGCCGCAGGCGCCCGCCGCGATAATGGCCGTATGCCGCCTCGCGCCATTCGCATACCGCGCCCGCGCTGCTCAGCCACGCCCGCGCCAAGACGCCGCCACGCCGCCGCGCTGTAGCTGCTTTCAACACGCCGCCCGCCACATTTGCCGCCGCCTTGAACGGGATAATGGCTTAGTTCTGTCCGGGATAAAACCCCGCTTAATGGAACCACTCCAGAGATCACCTGGTTGTTGGATAGAGGAACTACCCTCAGTACTGTGGAGCTTAAGAACGACTCCGAATCGATCAACTGGTTATACGTCATTTTTCCTTGTATATGGGGCTGAAGCAGTCTTGCCGGCCGACATAGAATATGACTCGCCAAGGATAAGGCAATACTCGAAAGCCGAGGTGAAAGAGGCCCGAGAATATGGAGTAGATTTACTCAAAGAAGCAAGGGAACTGGCATTTTCCAGATCTGCTATATATCAACAAAACCTCCGACGCTACCACAGCCGGAAAGTGCAACCTCGTGTTTTCCGAGAAGGAGATATGGTGCTAAGGCTGGTGCAGTGCACAGCCGGAATGCATAAATTATCGCCTCCTTGGGAAGGTCCATTCATTGTAAGCAAAGCATTGCACAATGATTCCTATTATCTCATAGACGCTCGTGAAGCACAAAAGAACAAGGCGGATAGGTCAAGAGATGAAACCAAAAGGCCATGGAATGTGGCACTGCTTCGTCCCTTTTACACTTAGGAGAAGCAATGCATGTATCACTCGAACTCTCGTATGCCGGATGTGTTTTTCGGCTATGTGCTAATAATAAAGTGGTATGATTCGGAAAACTGACTCGGGGACTATCCCTTAGGCTTTCCATTTCAATTATTTTACGTTGGCTGGCGTGATACCCGGAATTTATTTTGGAACAAGTAGTGTTTACTCGGAATATATCAGCTCTTCGACTATGCTGTTGTCCGAAAACACGGCTTCATGGCAAGCGAGAGAAAAAGATCTAAGACGGGTAAACACGAACACCGGATAAGTACAAGGGAGAAACACGAGTCGGCTCTAGTTTGTGCCTAACTCTCTGCAGGTTGTGTTATACTATGTGTCGAGTAATCTCGGCCAAGTTACCCAAGTTTGATATCCGCTAACTAAATCCTTCGTCCTTTGAGATCCTAATGTCGAACACCGAAAAATGGTAGACAAGGGCCAACGGAAAGGAAAGGTGACACGGCAGAATGAAACTCGGGTACTTTCCCTTGAATGATTCGCACTAAGAGCATAACGCAAACATATAAAGCCTATCAAAAGGCACATAATCAAACTTCGAGCGCAATGTACCTTACATCTGTACTCGGAATACTAGGGATCTAATAAAAGTTCAAGTATTTGTTGGCCTAAGGAGCAGGATAACTCGGAGGAGCATTCTCGGAAGCAGGAGTGCTTGGAGCATCGGCCGGGTGAGGGGCATTTGCGGCCGGTTCGTCTGGATCATCTGAATCGGTCGCCTCGCTATCGCCACCATCTTCAGCAGGAACTTCGACGAGCCGATCTCCAAGGTCGAGGAAGTTGGGCCCTTCACACCAAGCGTGCACCATGGTGTACTCTATCATAGCATAAGCTCGCTCCTGGCGCTTCTTGATCAGCTCTAGGTCGTTCAACCATTTTCCATCTTCCCTTATGCGAGCAAGAACGTCAAGGTTGATGACCTCGTACCATGAAAGAACGAACGAGAGAGCCTTGTCCACTTCAGCCCGGCCGGCCGACTCGCGCCATTGATCCAGCCGGTCTTCAGTGAGGAGCAGTCTGTCGACGAGTGGCTCAATGAGTTCGGGTGGGTCTTCATCCGGCCAGAGCATGCGAAACATATGGATAGCCGCTTTGAGCAAGTCCACACCGCAAGATCTGAGGGTCTTGACCCATTCAGACACCACTGCAAGGAGCTCCTCCATGGACACATCGCCGTCAGTAGGAGCACCAGCCTCAGCTCTCACCTTCTTCATGGCTCGGATGGCAAACATGTTGGCCTCAGTAAAGTTCTCTGCAAGAAAAAAGAGAAAGTTAGCAAATAGCAAAGGAAGATGGAAGAAATCCAGCAGGACTTGGACAATGCGTAAAGAGTAAGAACTCACTAACGAGAAAGAAGTTGATGGCAGCGAGCTTGCTATGCCAAGTCTTGGTCTTGGCTTGAAGGGCGTCTAGGTTCATATTCGTCGACTCGACCAATGACTCGGCCTCGTCGAACAACTTCTTAGTCTTCTCCGCGCTAGTAGCCTGCTGCTCGCTCTTCTCGGCAAGCTCCTCCTTCAGTCCTTTCACCTCGGCCAAGTGTTTCTCCTCCGTCTCGGCCATCAATTTCTTCAGCCGAGTCACCTCATCGCTCTTACGGAGTTCGCAGTGCTTCTCTGCTTATTGAGAACAAAATTTGTGAGTACCAACAGAAAAATTTCAGCAATTGCCTTACGGAAATAAGAAAGTTACTCTCGGCCTCGCTGATTTGTGAGTGAAGTTTGTTTATGGTGGACTGGGCAGTGGCTGTGAGACAAGAGTGAGAGGAAAAATGAAAATATGAACCAAGGAGAATTGCACCAAAAAATAGAAAAGGGAAAAGCAGAGATATTACCTTGGCCGAAGGTGTCAGTCTGTAGCTTCTCATATGCAAGTTCAAGCTTGCGATGAGCGAGGACAAGAGCTTGGTGCACCTTGGTGCGCTTGTAACCTCGAGGGCTAGGGATCGAAGTCCTAACATACAAGCTTTGAGTAAAGGATTTGAAGGCTGAGTGACTATTGAGGAGCTTACAACCGAGTAAGTTTCTGACTCGACTGTAACCTCGGGGACTAGGTGATATGTATAAATTAAATACTCAATGATACAAAAGAGTAAGAAGCTAATTTACCTCATTCACTTAAATCGGGCCATCGTGAGAAATGGCTCTTGGGTCATGTCAGAAACAGCCTTGGGGCCCAGCTTCAGCTTCTTCCCGGCACGAGTGCTGACCTCCTGCTCGCCTGCTGCATTCCATGCCACAGCGTAAGGTTCAGCCGAACCAAGGCTCTTTCCACTGAGCGTCCAAGTAAGAACTCGACCCGTTTTGGCGGTTCCACGATGCACGGGTTGCTGCTTGCGGAAAAGTGTGGAGGGTAACAGCCCTGGAGTCGTCACCTGACCCGGCAGCAGCAGATCTGTCCCCCTTACCTGCTGAAGCGAGTATTGTTGCCGACATCGGAGGCCGGATCTGAGGAGCAGAACCCGGAGCGCAAACTAGAGTTGCTTGCTTGGAAGAGACGAAATTGCTAGAAGAGGGGCGGGAAGAACCAGAAGCCTTGGGATGGATCTGGACCTTTGACAGGGTTTGAGAGCGAGCAGGAGGATTTGTAGAAGATCGAGGAGCCTCCTGACCGGGCTCGGTAGTCTTGTTGGCTGCAAGATCAGGAAGCTGTTCATTCATATCAGCTTGAGGGCTGGTGCCAGAGGGTTTCTCGGCGCCAGACTTGTGGGCACCAAGATCAGGAAGTTTCTCCTGACCACCGACAGGGGCGCTAGCCGAGTGATCCATCGGGTCTGACTGACACTGAGAAGCATGAGCCTCAGCAGTGTGAGCCTCAACCCGGACGGGACTCGGTGTCGCCGAGTCAGATGGAGGAGGTGCAGGCCTAAGCGGCGAGGCAATGCTAGAAGCAGCCTGACTCGCCGTCAAAGGTGCAACACTGAAAATAACAAGATATATATGAGAGAACAGCAGTGATGAGAAAGAAAAGAGCAAAGAAAGAAAAGTGCAAAAACTTACCCGGTGACAACCGGGTCACGGATGACTCAGCGCGAGACTCGGCGCCCAGCAGCTTGGCGAGTCTCACTCAGGCTGGCAGCAACAGAGACAGCAGGAGCAGCCGGAGTGGGCTTGTTCTTCTTAGCCGGCTGGGTGCTGGAGGAGGTTCCGCGTCGCTTCGACTTAGCAACGGGAATCTTGCCGACTCCACCCACGGCGAGAGAAGGAGTGTCATGTACCTGACCAGCTTCATAAGTAAATAACAAGCTTACTTAGATAAGCAAAGAGGCTAAGGTTACAAGGCATATACCTCCAAAAGCATACAATCATCATCCTCATCATCGTCAGACCAATCTTGTAAGGGGTTGCGAGATCAACTCTTACCCGAAGCTGAAGCAGCCGCAGTGTGCGGAATCGGCATGAAGCACTCCAGGTCGCACTCGGCCTCATCCGAGTCAGAACGGTCCCCATGATAACCAGCAGGAGGGACAATACTATCATCAACCTGGTGAAGGAGATTCTACGAAAGACAAACAGAATAAGAGACTAAAAACTAAGCTAAGAGTGGCAAAAAAGCTAAAGCCTACTCGGCGAGAAAGTAATCTGGAAACTTACCCAGGGGACAGGCCTGACCCGGCTAAACGGTGGGCACCTCCAAGCTCAATCATCCGCCAAGTTCAATTTGAAGATTGAACTTACCCGGTGGGCTATGGAGTCATGGGTGAGCTCCTTGGTGGAATGCCGAGTGGGATCATGTTACCCGCTCATGAAGCATATTTTGTGGCTCCTGGCTTGGATGGGGCTTACCCGGCGTGAGATGAAGGTGCACATGAGGTCATAGTCAGCGAGGCGAAAGTTCTCATCCAGCGACAGCAACCTTTCCAGGATAGCGTTTGCCTCGTTAACCGTAGCATCTTGATCACGCGGGTCAAGTTGCCAGTGTTTCTTGTCGGGGACCTCATCCGAGAAAGAGGGAAGCCGGATGTTATCGGTGGACCCGCTGTTCTTGACATAGAAAAAGGTTCTATGCCACTTCTTGCAAGAGTCAATGCCGGTAACCCGAGGAAAGATAGAATCTCTCCTAGGGGTGATGCTAGCAGCACCACACCAGGTCGGCCTTTTCTCGGATCGAGGAGCACCAGGCTGGGGGACAACCTGGACTTTGAAGCGAAAATACTTGGCCCATAGAAGAACTGTAGGCCAAATTCCAAGATAGGCCTCGCAGGCAGAGATGAAACAAGAGAGAGAGCCAATTGCGTTGGCAAGAAGATGGTGGGTCTGAAGATGGAAGGTAGAAAGAAACGAGGAAAAGAAAGTGCTTACAGGAAGAGCAAAACCACGTTCAAAGTGTGAAAGAAAAACCACCCGCTCGCCAGCTTGAGGGGTGGGGGAAATCTCACCGGTGGGGAGACGGCAATACACTTGCAGTGGAGTGCGTCTGGTGGAGCGGAGCCACTCCACCTCTTTGGTGGAAACCTCAGAGCCTTCCCAACCGCCGCGCTCGCCGGAGGGAGCCTCCTGAGCCTCCTGCTCCTCAGCGCCATCAGCGCCGTCACGAGCATCCATGGGATCGTCGGAGTCTGTCTCCTCCACGGAAAGGAAAGGCTTGGAACAACGAGGACCCGTTCTAAAATCGAAAGAGGGCAGGGGCAATCGCAGCGCTAGGGCAAGAAAAAGAAGGAACCGCAAAGGAGGCGGTTCAATCTTGCAGGAGCGAGGAGGAAGAAGAGCTAAAGAAACTGAACGGGCGTGGGGGAAGTGGAAACCCCCAACCCCTACTTAAGTGCGGTAAAAACACCCATAGTGGGATCTAACTGTGTCGTGCGGCCAGCGTGTGGCCGTGTACCATGCCGGGTGAGGCAATCAGCGAGTGCCACGAAGCCAGAGATACACGAAAAACCCAATGCCCCATCACGGCTGGAAGGACAAGAGGCGCAGACCGATGGGACTGCCATAATGATGGGGAATAACTGCGCAACCGTCACTGTGCCGCCAGAACTTGGAACAAAAATTAAGGCAAGTAATCATGATTACTGGGTTTCAGTGACTGAAGCGTGCCGAAAATAACACGGAATTAGCCAAAATAACTCGGCTCGAGGCAAGAATGAGCCAAGAGGTCAAAGAATTGACCCAAAATTGTCAGACTAACCCGGCAAGATGCAAAACTAAGGTAGATAAAAGACAAAAACTGAAGTTCCATTCACACAAAAGGAACCTGGAGACTCCTAACAGCTAGAACTTCTAGACCTCACCAACTACGGGGACTAATGTCGGGGGGATAACCCCCGGTAGGTTCATGAGAGGGGAAACATAGCGCAGTTGGGTTGGATCCGAGTGAAAAATGAACCAGGACGGTTAAGAACGGCCGGCTAAGATAAGCAAGAAAGCCGAGATATAAACTATACTGGCCCATATAGGACAAAGTTGCAACCCTTGCAGGTACCAACGAGCCAAGTCAACCGAGGAAGGGCCGAGTCAGGAAGGACGCGTGGCACCTTTCCGAGTAAGGTTCGGGAAGGACCATGGTAAAGCATGGTCAAAAGAGAAGGGAGACGCCGAGTGAAACAAAAGGAGCCGGGTGACGCCCAAAGCAAGCGCTGACGTACAAAGTAACTGCGTGACACCAAAAAGAATAAGAAGCAGCGTACCAGAAGACCGTTAGCTGTCAAGCTTTATGGACCGGGCCTATGGGCTTAGGGAAAGCCCATAACCCTGCCCATATGGTAGGGACCAAGACCCAAACAGTAAACCCTAGAACCCAAAGGGGTATTAGCTAGCTAGCGCTGCCTATATAAGGGAGGGCATAGCGGCAGTAAAAGGAGGTTGGACCAAGAAGAGAACAGGTGCTGCATACTCTAGCCAATACAGCTCAAGGAGCAGTTCTATTCTTGGGGGTATCAGTGAAATTGTCAAGTGTGGAGAGTTCTTCTTATTCTTCGTGCATGGCTCGACCGTGCACTCCCTCCCCGGTGACCACAAGCACCCATTCAGCCCCCAACTTAAGCCTACCCATGGCATCTGCCGTGCCACCACCACGACATTTCTTGGGGTGACACCTTGGTGGCATCCCCAATCTTGAGCTTTTGTCCATTCTTCATCTCATTGCATCATTCTCTCTCTACACCTGAAATTTTTCCTTCATACAAAACTTCACACAATATTCATTAGCAACATTAGTGTATTCAAAAGATAATAGACCTTTAGGTAAATCTTTGGAACAGGCAGACTTTTCACTAAAAACACATGCTACTGTAGTAAATCCTTCAAAAATCTCAATTCCCCAAAAGAGAACTCAAAAAGGAATCAATAAGAAGCAAATGCAAATAATGGCAGAAATCTGTCAAAACAGACCAGGAGGTAGAAACCGATTTTTTGAACACCTTATGTTGCTCAAATCAAAAAGTGTTGAACTAACTAAAGTTAGATAACATACTGGGGGGATTTATTCATAAATTTTCATCTCAATCCGAGTTACAGAGACTCCTCACAAATTTGTATGGTGGAGGACAGAAATCTGTTTCGGGACAACAACTCCCAAAATCTTACTTCCCTCTCATTAGAGGTCATTATTGGCACAAAAAGCAAACAAAAAGGATAAGGAGAGGTTATTACAGAAGTAGTAACTTCCAAGACTCAAGAAAACGCTTGGGTTATCTCCCAACAAGTACTTCTCTTTAACGCCTTTTAGTTAGGCAGGGAAGTTTTGAGAAGATGCTCACATAAGAAATATCAATTGAAGTAAAAGAGAGCATCAAGAAGCAAATTCAAAACTCATTTAAGTCTAACCCACTTCCTATGCATAGGAATCTTATAAAGAAAGAGGTCATGAAAGTACAAAGCAACAAGCATAGGAAAGCAAAATAAGTGCAACTTCAAGATTTTCAACATAAAGAGGGAAACTTAATATTTTTAAGATGCATAAGACCATGTTTCCCTCTCTCATATAACTTTCAGTAGCATAATGAATAAAATTAACAATATAATTATCACATAAAACATTCTTATCATGAGCCAGATGAATATAATGATTATTACTCTCCACATAAGCATAGTCATTCTTATTAATCATAGTGGGAGCAAATTCAACAAAATAGCTATCATTATTATTCTTATCACCATAATCATCAAATATAGGAGGCATATTGTAATCACAATTAATTTTCTCCTCAATAGTAGGTGGACTGAAAATATCATAGTCATCATTGTAATCATCATATATTGGAGGTTTGGTATCATCATAAGCAATAGAATAGCTATCTTCCAAAGCTGGGGGACTAAAAAGATCATTTTCATCAAAACTGGCTTCCCCAAGCTTAGACTTTTCCATAGCATTAGCAACAATGGTGTTCAAAAAATTTATACTAATAAATTTCTATTAGCATGCAAATAAAGTTCCATAGGTTTTTTAATTTTCTCTTCAAACACTTCATGTCCTAACTCAAGATAAACACTATAAAGCTCTCTAATTTTGTTGTTGTTTTCCATTAAGCCTAACTAGTGAAAACAAGAAACAAAAAGAAAAAATTGCAGAATCTAAAGGAAATAACTTCGAGCACACACACCAGAGGATGTGAGTACCTTTTACCTTACCTCCCCAGCAACGGCGCCAGAAAAGAGCTTTATGTCTACGCACTTCTATTCTTGTAGACAGTTGTTGGGCCTCCAAGTGCAGAGGTTTGTAGAACAACAACAAGTTTACCTTAAGTGGATTACCCAAGGTTTATCGAACTCAGTGAGGAAGTGGTCAAAGGTATTCATCTCAAGCAACCCTGCAATCAAGATACAATAAGTCTCTTGTGTCCCCAACACACCCAATACACTTGACAGGTGTATAGGTGCACTAGTTCGGCGAAGATATAGTGAAATACAAGTGAAAGAGGTGATAGAAAAGAGCTTGACGTGGAGGTAAAGACTAAAGCAAGCAAACATGCAACAAATCTAGATGCAAACGGTGTTTCAATGTTTAGAAACAAGGCCTAGGGATCATACTTTCACTAGTGAACACTCTCTCATATAAATATCCTCTCTTCATGATACTACTCTTAACTACTCTCCGGTTGGACACTCTAATCCACGGTAGGGCCTTCCCCAATCTAGATAAACCCACACTGTCACCTTGAGCACTAGATAGTTCCAACAAACACCACAATTTCATAGAGACATCCAAATACAAATATAACTCATAACAAATATTCAATCTAGCCAAAGTTCCACACATGGTATGCACGATGTCACTTTCACACACGTGGGGAAAAAGCATAGATCTATTAAAGCACAAAGAGTATTTATGTAGACTCAAGCCTAAGTGCCACCATGGCATGCACGCTGTCACTTTCATACACATGGGGAGAGCATAGATCTAATGAAGCACTTGAGTAGCAAGGTAGATCTACTTGATTACAAAGATCATGACCACAAGATCATGCATAGAGAGAGATGAACACATAGCTACGGTAGAGCCCTTAGCCCTGAGGAAGAACTACTCCCTCATCATCATGTGAATCAGTAACGGTGATGAAGATGGCGATGGAGATGGCTCCAGGGGAACTTCCCCGTACCGGCAGGGTGCTAGAACAGAGACTTTCTGTCCCCCGAATCTCCCCTTCGGTGGCAGGGGTGCTGTGGAGGTTTTCGTGGATTTCTTTTGGATCCTTTAGGGTTTTGTCATCGGAGGCTTCTTATAGGTGCAGGAATCAAGGTCGGTGGGGGTCCAGGGGCCCCACACCCTCCCCAGGCGCCCCCAGGGCTTGCCCGCGCCTAGGGGGGGTGCGGCCACCCTGTGGCCCCCCTCCGGCTCTGCTTCGTGGTTTTGTGTTTCTCCAGGAAAAATAATAACTTTGGCTTTTGTCGCATCCAATTCCGAGAATATTGATTTTCTGCCTTTCTGGAACCAAAAACAGAAGAAAACAGGCAACTGGCACTGTGGCAACTTTTTAATAGGTTAGTTCCAGAAAACATATAAAAATACCTCAAAGTGTAGACAAAACATAAGACAAATGATACAAAACAAGCATGGAGCATCAAAAATTATAGATACGTTTCCGACGTATCAAGGAGATGGAAAATTTCAGAGTGCACCTAGTTACTGAAGGATTTTTGGCTAGCATAGAACTTCAACCCACTGTGATAATTCAGATCAAGGAGGCACATAAAGGAAGTGCTAGTATCAACGGAATCAAACATCGTATCGTTAAAGGGAAGGTACCCAGATTCACCGAGGATGAAGAAGGAGTTTCGTGGTACAAAGGACGTATCTGTGTACCAGCAAATTCCGAGTTGAAGCAAGTCATTATGCAGGAAGCTCATGATACTCTGTATTCTTTCCACCTAGGAGGAACGAAAATGTATTAGGATTTGAAGGAGCAATTTTGGTGGAACAAGATGAAGAGAGAAATCGGAAGCTACATAGCCAAGTGTGATAGCTGTCAGAGAGTCAAAGCGGAACATCAGCGGCCCGCCGGACTTCTGCAACCATTGCAGATTCCAGAATGGAAATGGAATTCTATAGGAATGGATTTTATCACCGGTTTGCCTACATCTAGTAGGGGAAATGACTCTATTTGGGTTATAGTGGATAGACTGTCCAAAGTATCCCATTTTACACCTGTCAAGACCACCTACCAGAGTTCAAAGCTAGCGGAGTTGTACATTGCTAGGATAGTCAGTTTGCATGGGATCCCCAAGAACATTGTGTCGGATCGAGGAACCCAGTTTACCGCAAGATTTTGGAAGAAAGTCCAAGAAGGATTAGGGACCAAGCTGAATTTCATCACAGCTTATCACCCTCAGACTGATGGAAAAACAGAGCGAGTAAACCAGATACTCGAAGATATGTTTAGAGCTTGTGTGTTGGAATATGGATCTAAATGGGAGGACTGTCTTCCTTTCACAGAATTTTCATACAACAATAGTTACCAAGCCAGTTCGCAAATGTCCCCATTTTGAGTTCATGTATGGAAGGAATACCCCACTGAATTGGTCGGAAGTAGGAGAGAGTCAGATTTTTAGATCCAACATCCTATGGGAAGCCGGAGAGAAAGTTCACAAGATCCGTGAGCACCTTAAGACCGCCCAATCTAGACAGAAGAGTTATGCCGACAACAGACGTCAAGATCTAGCCTTCAATGTAGGAGATTTTGTGTATCTCAAAGTATCACCCTTGGAAGGAATGCAACGTTTCCAACTTAAAGGAAAGCTTGCCCCCAGATATATTGGACCCTTCAAGATTTTGAATCTCCGAGGAAAAGTATCATATCAACTGGAACTGTCGGAGGAGATGTCAGCCGTGCATGATGTGTTCCATATCTCGTTACTTCGCAAATGCCTAGAAAATCCAGAGAAGACCAAAGTTTTCAAGAATATTGATGACCAAGCCATAGAGATCAACAAGGACCTAACTTATTGTGGCGCCCCGCAAAAACCACTACCAGAAAATCGCGTTGTTTCTGTGCATTGCATCATCATGACCGCATGCTCATGTCATCATGCCACATTGCATTTGAGCATCGTCATGTCATCTTGCATTTGTTTGCATAAAACTATTTTCGAAAAATCTGTTTTTGTTTTCTAAACGCTCCATCTTTATTCAAACACAAAACCCGGGTCTCCGGATTATTTTGTTTCGTCTACCAATGGATTTCAAACGCCCCGTTTTAAATAATAAAATATTTTTTTGATTTTTAGGGGCAAACGTACCGGGCCGAACCGACCCAGTCGGCCACCCCCAGTACAAAACCGGACTACCTAAACCCTTTTCCTACCGAATCCTATCCTACCTAGTTCCCTCCACCTCACCCCAACCTATCCTATCACGCCACATCACCCCTGGACCAAACCCCACCCAATCACCCGCTACCACCTTCCCTACCCCAGCGCGCAGCACACACGCATGCCACACGACGCACCCACCTCGGCCTTGCTCCTGGTCCCACCCCGCAGCGTCCCTGGCCCCGCCACCACTCTCCCTCGCGATGCACTCCCTCCCCAACGCCATCGCCTCCCTCTGCCCCATACCAGGCTCCGCCGCCGCCAGGGCTCCTCCCTTCCCAAGCGCCCGACGCCTTCCCTGCATCGTCCCTCTCCTCACCTTCCTCTGCGCCCCTCTCTCCGGTCACGCCAAGCTCGCCGCTTCCCTGGACGCTCTTGGATCTGCCGTGAGCTCCCGCCGCCGGCTCATCTCAGCCGCCGCGGCTTGCCCCTCTCCAGCGGTCGTCGTCCATGTTCGTCAACGTGGCCGCCCGCCTCTAGTGCTCCTTCTCGTTCGAGCCAGCGCCAGGTATCCCGTCGTTGACTGCCCTCGCCGCCAGTATCCTCAGACGCCTTTTCCGTCGCCGCCCCGCTAGGGACCTGCCACCGGAGCTCCTCCTACGCCCTCCTCGGCGCCTCTCGGGCTCCACCGCCAAGCCCTGAACCCCGGCCTCCTCTCACGCCCTCTCGCCTGCGAGCCGCGATGCCGCGCACAATCCCTGCAGCGCCCCCTCCTATGGACGCGCCGCTGCACGTCCCTCTGCTGAAGCACCGGCATGGGCAGGCCGCCCCTATAGCACGGCCTCGACCCAGCGGCCCACCCTCCTCTGGCTCTCTTCTCGACGCGTCATCCACACTGTTGTAATTGACCTCGGGGCTCCGTGTCCAAGTCGACGTCGTCGTCCTACCGCTTTCGTTATCCAAGTATCAGGTTGCCATGATCCCCTCAGCAACATGCCCTCTGTCAATTCTTCCGAGCTTCATGTTTGAGTACATGACGAGTTAGCCTGTGCCCTTCTGTCGTGTATGTTTTTCCGGGAACTCTGCCAAGATCTCCAACATGGGTACGCCAAGATTGTTGTGGTTGAACAAGTTCGATCCTGGAGTGGTAAAGACCATCTGCCAAGTTTGCCATGGAAGAAAGACGACCGGTTTGATCTCCAACACGGTCCGCTAGGAACCTCGGCATGGACTCCAAGATCTTCGTCAGGGAACCCCGAAGACATGAACCCGAACTCGGCGAGACCAAACCCGAACCACATCGAACAAGATCGTCGGACCCATGTGTGACCCCTTTATCCGAGACCCTATTTTTTTATAATATTACATTATCAACTGATGCATATTAAATTGTTCATGCATGCATACTTGTCTGTGGTTTGGGGGCATTATGCCAATTCATCTCATAATTAAATATGGAGTCTATATGCGGGATATCTTTGTCTTATTCCGGACTCAATTTAAATTGGTGTAGCGAACCGGTGCTATCTTTTGCCATGTTAAGACAAGATTTAAAATGCATGGTAGCTAAACAACATGAACCACCTAAATATTTGTCGGGACCCCGGTTCCGCTTAATCTTGCCTAATTGCACCGCACCTTTGCCATGTCATACATCATACATGCATCATGCCCGATCTTCTGCCGTAGTATTAAATAGTGCATCCGGGTTTCTTCTAGTGCTTTGCTTCTGCACGGATTAGGCCGATGAGTTGATGCGAGTGACGCCCGTTCTTCGGATGAACCTTCGGCAATGTTTTTCAGGCGAGCATCCCTTCCCCTTCTACCTATTTTGCATTTATAGTCTTTATTTCCTCCTGTTGATATATTGCTATCTGTCTTTCGATGCTCTAGTTTCCGTACTCGTGATATCCCTTGCGGCCTTATATTGCCTTGGACACATCCTATTGCCTGTTGTTCGGTAGATAGTTGGACCTGTGCGTCGTAGTCGCTTGCTCAAGTGCTGTTGTGTGTCGTCAAGTACCACAGTTGTTGGAGTATTGCCGCATGTTTAATGTTGGAGATGATCATGGCTTTAATTACTGTTTAATAACTAAAATTGAAAGTAGGTAAATGCAGAGGCACCGCTGGGTAATTGACAATATTTGGATTTTAACCGCTCACTGGTGTCCCGTAGGACCCCGAGTTCTTGACACCTGTTCCGAGATCGAGCGCTAACCACGTGTGGGGTGTGTGGGCACCCCATCGATTAGTACTGATTTCAAAGTATTGTACCGGGGCCACAAGTAGTTTGGGGCTTTATTACTATCCTGTACTTATGCCATGCTTTATCTTTATTTACGATTGTGCGAGGTGCACTGTCTTTTTAGGACCGTGACACGTTTTATTTGTATCGACAAGCCCACCACACTTTCGGTTCCCGATCGTTTACAGCCGTCTACACAAACCACAGGTCCGCTCCGGGCCGTAGAATTGCTATGGTAGCTTAGTGGGTGGCCCCATGTACTTGCTTTGGTCCGGGAACGTCATGACTTAGGCCCGCCGACATACCGATGGGTGTATGTTAACTGATCGGCAAAAGGGTCAAGTGCGTGGATACTTTGGTGCACCCCTGCAGGGTTTAATCTTTTCGAAAAGCCGTGTCCGCGGTTATGGACGACTTGGAGCACAGTTCTCGATCATAGACAACTATAACTAAAGTTTACTGCTATAATTTGACTTGTATCCGATATGACTAGTAATCAGCTCCACTACCACGGAATGGCTAAATAAAGTACCAACAACTGCTGGGTTTGGGATATCTCATGCTAATTGTATCTGACTAGTAAGTGTTGCAACTACAACGGAATGGTTAACTAAAAGTGCGCACTGCTTATTCTATCAGGATGACTATCTATACCTGACTAGTAATTGCTGCAACGATAACTGAATAAATAAAACTGCCAACGGTGTGAGTTCCTCGGTTGACTTCCTCGTTTGGTCTCGAGGGGGAAACACCAGGATGGGTATGTTTGGTGGTAGCATCAGGTTGGTTACGAATAGGTCTTTCTTATCCCTCTCTGATAGCCGACAGTTATATCGAGTCTCTATAGGTTGTTTAGTGCATGCTGCGCTGCCGCTTCAGTCCACCATACCTATGTAGGCGAGGACCGCCGAATTCTAGTCTCGCCGTAATGGCCTCGATCTTGACCGCTCTCTCTTTTTCCTTTGCCCTTTGTCGGCACCCCTTTTGTTTAAGCAGGTTTTGAGATCGACGTCGTTAGCAGGGTTACCCTTCCGGCTTGGCCTGGGCAGGGTTATGGACGCCATTGGTTAATCTTCAGGGCTCTTAGCTCAATTTGCATCTTGTCCGTACTCGGACGCTATATCGTTTTAAAGGTGATTTGGATCTTTGTATTGTAATCTGTATTCTTGACTCTTTGAGTCGCTGTTGTATATATATGTTTTGTGGGTTTCATCGAGGACTATTGTGTAATGGTATTACTTCGTTTTCCACCCGCACGCAAGTGCCTGGTGGGCACCTTTGAATCGTTTCTATGCGGGTTTTGGCGGGAAGCGCTGAAACTTGCATAGGGCCGATTCCGAGGGTGTTACAGAGTGGTATCAGAGCTCAGCGATTCGATACCCACAAGTCCAAATTTCAGGATAACCTAGCTAACGGCCGAAGTAGAGTGTCAAAACTATTTTTGCAAAATCGGTTGGATAGTTCTGATTAGGTCTTCTTTTACTCCTTACCCCTCTGCTATTCTCCTCTTACCTCTGCGTGTTTTGAATCCACTCTCTTACCTTTCCTCAAGTCCAGGGTTTCTCGTGGTTGGGTTCCATCGTACCTTCAGGGTTTCGCTTCCTCCTTTGGTAACGGTGTTGCTACATCTGGTCTTCATGCTATCCGAGGAACCCTTCGTCTGGTGGACTTCTCTTTGTTCCTTCTCGTGCCTTCCGGTGTTTTCCGACGCGACGACATCATCTACGCTATATCTGATGCGTAGTCCATCACCTTTGTTTCAACCTCGATTGTCGAGATCTTCACCGATTCGAGAATGGTTGCACGCTTTTCTCGATTGCGGAGTAATAGTTTGGGTGCGTGATGGACTGGCCCCCATGCCGACTACCCCTTCTATTCGCTTTGGTACATTGAAGTGGATGAGAATGCATCGGTTCTCTCTTTCTATCGAAGCTAGAGGTGGCTTTATTTGTTGATACCTCTACCTTCGACCTTTTGTTCCCGGAGTGTTCTCTCGACGATCACGGACAACGACCTCTTGCTAGTGGTGTCGCGAGGATCTACACGATGCGAGAAGATTCAGAACGCCGCCCTTCGTCCCGGTACCATGAGGCGGATCTCGAGGGCGAGATCCATTGTTAGTGGTGTCGAATTGTGGCGTCCCGCAAAAACCACTACCAGAAAATCGCGTTGTTTCTGTGCATTGCATCATCATGACCGCATGCTCATGTCATCATGCCACATTGCATTTGAGCATCATCATGTCATCTTGCATTTGTTTGCATAAAACTATTTTTGAAAAATCTGTTTTTGTTTTCTAAACGCCTCGTCTTTATTCAAACACAAAACCCGGGTCTCCGGATTATTTTGTTTCGTCTACTAATGGATTTCAAACGCCCCGTTTTAAATAATAAAATATTTATTTTATTTTTAGGGGCAGCCGTACCGGGCCGAACCGACCCAGTCGGCCACCCCCAGTACAAAACCGGACTACCTAAACCCTTTTCCAACCCAATCCTATCCTACCTAGTTCCCTCCACCTCACCCCAACCTATCCTATCATGCCACATCACCCCTGGCCCAAACCCCACCCAATCACCCGCTGCCACCTGCCCTACCCCAGCGCGCAGCACACACGCATGCCACACGACGCACCCACCCCGGCCTTGCTCCTGGTCCCACCCCACAGCGTCCCTGGCCCCGCCACCACTCTCCCTCGCGATGCACTCCCTCCCCAACGCCATCGCCTCCCTCTGCCCGTGCAGCCAGCTCCGCCGTGGCTCCTCCTTCCCAAGCGCCGACGCCTGCATCGTCCCTCTCTGCCTCTGCGCCTCTCTCCGTCGCTTCTTCGCTGGCTTCCTGACGCGCTTGGATCTGCTGCCATGACTCCATCTCGGCTCATCTCAGCCGTCGCCCATGTTCGTCAACGTGGCCGCCCGCCTCTAGTGCTCCTTCTCGTTCGAGCCAGCGCCAGGGACCCCGTCGTCGGCACTGTCCCTGCCCGCCGTATCCTCTCAGACGCTTTTCCGCCGCCCGCTAGGGACCTGCCACCGGAGCTCCTCCTACGCCCTCCTCGGCGCCTCTCGGGCTCCACCGCCAAGCCCTGAACCCCGGCCTCCTCTCACGCCCTCATGCAGCCGCGATGATGCACAATCCTCGCAGCGTTCTCCTATGGACGCACGCCAGACGCCTCTACTGTAGCACCGGCATGGGCAGGCTGCCCCTATAGCACGGCCTCGACCCAGCGGCCCACCCTCCTCCGGCTCTCTTCTTGACGCGTCGTCCACACCGTGGTAATTGACCTCGGGGCTCCGTGTCCAAGTCGACGTCGTCGTCCTACCGCTTTGGTTATCCAAGTATCAGGTTGCCATGATCCCATCGGCAACATGCCCTCTGTCAATTCTCCCGTGCTTCATGTTTGAGTACATGACGAGTTAGCCTGTGCCCTTCTGTCCTGTATGTTTGTCTGGGAACTCTGCCAAGATCTCCAACATGGGTACGCCAAGATTGTTGTGGTTGAACAAGTTCGATCCTGGAGTGGTAAAGACCATCTGCCAAGTTTGCCATGGAAGAAAGACGACCGGTTTGATCTCCAACACGGTCCGCTAGGAACCTCGGCATGGACTCCAAGATCTTCGTCAGGGAACCCCGAAGACATGAACCCGAACTCGGCGAGACCAAACCCGAACCACATCGAACAAGATCGTCGGACCCATGTGTGACCCCTTTATCCGAGATCCTATTTTATTTATAATATTACATTATCAACTGATGCATATTAAATTGTTCATGCATGCATACTTGTCTGTGGTTTGGGGCATTATGCCAATTCATCTCATAATTAAATATGGAGTCTATATGCGGGATATCTTTGTCTTATTCCGGACTCAATTTAAATTGGTGTAGCGAACCGGTGCTATCTTTTGCCATGTTAAGACAACATTTAAAATGCAGGGTAGCTAAACAACATGAACCACCTAAATATTTTTCGGGACCCCGGTTCCGCTTAATCTTGCCTAATTGCACCGAACCTTTGCCATGTCATACATCATACATGCATCATGCCCGATCTTCTACCGTAGTATTAAATAGTGCATCCGGGTTTCTTCTAGTGCTTTGCTTCTTCACGGATTAGGCCGATGAGTTGATGCGAGTGACGCCCGTTCTTCGGATGAACCTTCGGCAATGTTTTGAAGGCGAGCATCCCTTCCCCTTCTACCTATTTTGAATTTATAGTCTTTATTTCCTCCTATTGATCTATTGCTATCTGTGTTTCGATGCTCTAGTTTCCGTACCCGTGATATCCCTTGCGGCCTTATATTGCCTTGGACACATCCTATTGCCTGTTGTTCGGTAGATAGTTGGACCTGCGCGTCGTAGTCGCTTGCTCAAGTGCTGTTGCGTGTCGTCAAGTACCACAGTTGTTGGAGTATTGCCGCATGTTTAATGTTGGAGATGATCATGGCTTTAATTACTGTTTAATAACTAAAATTGAAAGTAGGTAAATGCAGAGGCACCGGTGGGTAATAGACAATATTTGGATTTTAACCGCTCACTGGTGTCCCAAAGGACCCCGAGTTCTTGACACCTGTTCCGAGATCGAGCGCGCTAACCACAGGTGGGGTGTGTGGGCACCCCCATCGATTAGTACCTGATTTCAAAGTATTGTACCAGGGGCCAAAAGTAGTTTGGGGCTTTATTACTATCCTGTACTTATGCCATGCTTTACTTCTTTATTTACGATTGTGCGAGGAGCACCTGTACTGTTTAGGATCGTGACACGTTTACCAGACGACAAGCCCGTCACACTTCGGGTTCCAATGTTCTGAATCTACACAAACCCTGGGTCCGTTTCGGAGCCGGCCGACTTCGTTGCGGGTAGCTTAGTGGGGTGGCCCCCATGTACTTGCTTTGGGTCTCAGAAACGTCATGACTTAGGCCCCGCCGACATACCGATGGGTGTATGTTAACTGATCTGGCAAAAAGGGTCGAAGTGTGTGTGGATACTTTGCTGCACCCCTGCAGGGTTTAATCTTTCCAAAAAGCCGTGTCCGCGGTTATGGACGACTTGGAGCACAGTTCTCGATCATAGACAACTATAACTAAAGTTTACTGCTATAATTTGACTTGTATCCGATATGACTAGTAATCAGCTCCACTACCACGAAATGGCTAAATAAAGTACCAACAACTGCTGTGTTTGGGATATCTCATGCTAATTGTATCTGACTAGTAAGTGTTGCAACTACAACGGAATGGTTAACTAAAAGTGCCCACTGCTTATTCTATCAGGATGACTATCTATACCTGACTAGTAATTGCTGCAACGATAACTGAATAAATAAAACTGCCAACGGTGTGAGTTCCTCGGTTGACTTCCTCGTTTGGTCTCGAGGAAACACGGGATGGGTATGTTTGGTGGTAGCATCGGTTGGTTCCGAATAGGTCTTTCTTATCCCTCTCGATAGCCGCGGTTATATCGAGTCTCTATAGGTTGATTAGTGCATGTTGCACGCCGCTCCACCATACCTATGTAGGCGAGGACCGCCGAATTCTAGTCTCGCCGTGTACTGGCCTTAGTACTGACCGCTCTCTCTTTTTCCTTTGCCCTTTGTCAGCACCCCTTTTGTTTAAGTAGGTTTTGAGATCGACGTCGTTAGCAGGGTTAC
Source organism: Avena longiglumis (assembly GCA_030063025.1). Lineage (NCBI taxonomy): Eukaryota > Viridiplantae > Streptophyta > Magnoliopsida > Poales > Poaceae > Avena > Avena longiglumis. Next base: position 141,915,393 of record CP125978.1, on the reverse strand, counting down.
CCTTCTGGCTTGGCCTGGGCAGGGTTATGGACGCCATTGGTTACTCTTCAGGGCTCTTAGCACAATTTGCATCTTGTCCGTACTCGGACGCTATATCGTTTTAAAGGTGATTTGGATCTTTGTATTGTAATCTATATTCTTGACTCTTTGAGTCGTTGTTGTATATATATGTTTTGTGGGTTCCATCAAGGACTATTGTGTAATGGTATTACTTCGTTTTCCACCCGCACGCAAGTGCCTGGTGGGCACCTTCGAATCGTTTCTATGCGGGTTTTGGCAGGAAGCGCTGAAACTCGCATAGGGCCGATTCTGAGGGTGTTACACTTTTCGTGAAGTACCCATTCGTATTTTGGAAGAAGCCTTCAGAACCACCAGAACCCGGAGTATCAAGTTTCTGAAGATCTAGTGGATTAACCATACTGAACAAGAAGCTACTTGGGAGCGAGAAGATTACATTAGGACTGAGTTTACAGATCTCTTTAGTTCCTAGTTTTCTTTTTCTTAAATCTCGGGACAAGATTTTGTTTAAGGAGGGGAGGTTTGTAACATCCCAAAAATGTTAATCAAGATTATAAAGTTCTAATAACCCAAGTTTAGGGTTAACAAAAACTTTTATTATTAAAATTAATATGAATGCATGTGTGTGTGATTAATGCATGAATGATTGCATTTTCCATGTTTGATTTCTATGAATGATAAGGATTGGTTTAAATATGAAAACAATATCATCTAGGTCAATTCCAAACAAAACAAATCAAAAGGAAATTCAAATAAGAAGGAATATGATCAAATGGTCATTTTGACCAAAATCAAACACTAGCCCACTTAGGGCATCTCTATTAAATGATTTCAAACAGAAACAAATCCAATTATTTTCACCCCTTGCTAGACCAAGTAACAATGAACCCAAGCAAACTCAAAAAACTTGTAGAAACTATTTTCAAATCCATTTGAGAGGCATTCAAAAATTGAATCCTTAATACTAAGATGGCCATTTCTGAAAAACCAACCAAACCAATTCCCCTTGGCAAACCCTAGCAACCACAGACTACCAAGCTTATGACAAGATCACTCACCAAAATTCATCCAGAAATTCAAATTTTGAATTCATGCGGCCATTAGATCGAACACCTGTTGGACACAGATAAACCTTGCCTAACTTCTACTGTGGTGAGCAGTTATTGATCAACCCTCTGTCCCCATTTCACTCCCCTGGTCTCCCTCAGCAGCTAGCAACCCAGCACACCATCCCCCTTTCCTCGCTGTTGCGCCAGTGCCGTGCTCGCCCGACGCTCACTCGTCGGTCGAGCATGGACAACTCGTAGCAGACAGCCCCGCTCCCGTCCACGATGTCCAAGAGGCAGGCCACCGTCCACCACCACCCCCTGTCTAACCCTTGACCGTAGGCAAACCATGGACCACCAAAAAACTGCCGCGCCAAATTTCTCTACGCCATGCCGAGAGAACGTGAGAAAACCGCAGTCGCCTCGCGCGCACACGCCGCGCCTCTCTCTCTCCATGCGTACCCTCACTCAGCGTGACACCAGTGACACCGGACACGACTGTTCGCCACCGCGCGACATGAGACCATTATATGCCGTATCGAACACCCGCTGTTCCCGCACAGAAAACGAACCGCTCCCAACCATCCTCGACCGCCCCATGCTGAGCCATGAAGCGTGCGACGACCGTCGGAAACACCGCATCGTCCTATGCCCTCAGCCATACCGTTAGCCCCCTGTATCATCATCACCGACGAGCCCGCGCCACCCCGCTCGGTCGCCACCGCCGGTGTATAAATAGAGGCCACCCACGCCTCAATTCACCACACCATCTCACTCCCCACTCCTTATAGAACATCCCACACCTCTCCCTGGAGCAAGGAGAGCACTGCATCGCCGGAATTTGGCCGGAGTCTATCGCTGCAGAGGATAAGAGGAGCCGTCGATTGGAGCCACCCCATGAGATGATGTGACCGCGTCTCGAACCGCCATCGTCGACACGTTCGTTCGCCCCCATCGCCGACCCTAGCTAGATCCCAAGTGAGCCACCGCGTACCCCCACCATCGCTGTTAGGGTTTGGTCTCGCCGGAGCTGTGCGATAGAAACGACGAACCACCATCGTTGATCTTAGTCTAATCGTAGGGCTGAGATTGAAACATAGCGTTTCGGTTAGATAGAGCCGCTGACTACTGGGACTCTCCTGTCAGCAGCCCGCTGCGCTAGCGCAGTGCAGTTGGGCCGGCCCAGTATTGTTCATGCGCGAGCCAGCGATTCAAATTTAGGTTTTTCTTTTATTTCAAAACCCTAGTTCTGTCAGTGACTTTGAAATTCAATTCAAAGAGATTTACTGAACCAAATTGCATGATTCCAATTTTTTTAGAAAGGTATTCAAATTATCTATCCAAGCCCGTTGGATTCAAACCATTTGAAATTATAGATCACCTATAGTAAAAATAACAAGACAAAGGCTTTTACACATTCAAACATTTTTTCAAAAATCAACCATAAATGCTTTTGAGTTGATTCCAACTCTTAAAAATCACATTTGACAAGATCTATCTGAATATGTAAAATATTTAAGTTTACATGCATTGATCTTGGACTAGTATTAAAAGAATGCTCTATAGGCATTTCTAGTCACTTTAATTGTATAAAATGGTAATTTTAAACTTTATAAAATATGACCACCACTTTAAATCACATTCCCGAGTATTATAATATGTGGTGATGACATGTGTCAACATGATCACATATTTTAATTGGAGAATATTAAATCTTAAGTACCTTCAATGAGTAGAAATTACTTTTCTAAAATAAGAAAGATTAGATTAGGCCTTTATTTCATGTGATGATTGTGATGATGCTAGATCATCTAGTGTGAACCTTTGTGTGCCAAATAGAGGTAGTTAAGTATTGTTTGGTGATTGTGTACCTCGTATTCATTTATAGACTCTAGTATCGACCAAGGCTACGAGGAAGAGGAGTACTACGAGGAAGAAGAAGAAAACTTCAACCACTGCATTACTCAAGGCAAGCCTAACACTACAAGTTAACTATGCAAGCTAACACTTGCAAGTTTCTTAACTATGCAGCCATCCTTGCCAGATAACCTATGCAAGATGCATTAGGCATGCTTTGGTTATGCAAACCTTGATTATACCAATTCCCAATTTTACTTGCAAGCTTTATTCATTTATTTTTACCAAAGTTATTTACCTTTACTTAGTGACTTGTGAGTTTTGGAAAAATAGTATAGGTAGCATAAAGAGTATAAAACTAGGCCTAAGTAGTTATACTTAGATGCCATCAAGAGTATCAAACTAGAGTTGGATAGATACACCTGATTAGCACCCCTCATTATTGAATAACCTCAACTTTAGTGGCTAGTGCTAAGCATAAAAGTTGATCACTTTAGATGGGAATACTTGGTGAAAATGATTATGAAAACCTTGGAATGAGGATTCATTCTATTGAAATGTTTTGACATGTGTTATGAACACAAGATGATTCGATGATGAAAATATTGAGGCATGAGCCTTGACCCTTTATAAAAATTGATGGTTGGGTTCGGAAGCGATAACATTCCAATTTTACCATACAACCACAATACCTGAATTGGGTAGGGATTGACTAGAAGTTTATATGTCTTAGTATGGGTTCCCTTGCGGGAGAGGTTGAGCTGAGGCTACCTCGTAATGACTGTCCACCTATGCAGTACGCAAGATGACACATGGTCATGGTTGAGAGGACAAACTCATAGGGGAGGCACCTATACTCGGGTGAGTAATTGAAAGGTTAGGATTGATTATCCGCATACTAAGTATGATGATTCAGGGTTGTCCCTGATGGATGTATCGAATGTTGTGGTGAAAGTGTACCACCTCTGCAGAGTGTCAAACTATTCGAATAGCCGCGTCCGCGGTCATGGACAGTTGGAGTGGCCATACTGTTCCGTTGTCAGATGTTTTCAAAATGACTTGTGAAATGAACTACGACTTTTACTTGACCACAACAGGATTGTGAACATGAAAACTAAGTTCCCACTTAGGTGTTGTAGAACATTAAACTAGTTTTTGTTTACTTCTGAACTCAGTAGGAAATAAACCTGCCTTTTTGCAAATAAACCTAGAGCTTAGGATTCCTACTCGAACTAGTTTACTTGTTAGTGATAGTTTGCGAGTACTTAAAGAGTATTCATGGCTTTGTCTCCGGCTATTCCCATGGCCAGACTATGAGGAGGACTACCAGGATGATGGACAACAGGAGGTCTATGACAACTAGGATCATCTCCCATCGCCAGCATTGCCTGTGACCTTGAAGATGAAGCCCCGCTACATTTAATTTCCGCTGCGTTGATTGTATTAAGACTGGATCATGAGATCTTGTATTTGTAAGACCTTTATTATGGTTTGTAATGGATGATGTACTATGGTACCAATTCTGTTATGTCTCAAAAAATGGTAATCCTGGGATTGCGAGGTATGGCATAATAGGCATATGGGATTAAAAGTCCGGGTGTTGACACCTATCTGGTCTGGCCCAATGGAGGCCCACATGATGATATACATCTGATGGCGAAGCCTAGGAAGGTTCGGGTGGCCCAGGCCCATGAAGGACATGACCGGCTTAGAGGATACGACAAACTCTAGATAGAAACTTTAAAGAAAAGCCGTAACTTGTAACCGACTTGGCCTCTATCCTGAGACATGGCCTCTCCATATAAAGGCCAGGAGGGAGCAATGAGGAGGAGATCTGAAACCCTAGCATACACACCTTCCAGATTGCATATGTGCACCATCGCCATCAAGGAACCCCTGTAACCTTTTGTTCCTCGATAATCAAAGACTAGACAAGCAGGAGTAAGATTTTCCCTCCGGGATCGTGAACCTGGGTAAATCTCGTGTCCCCAATTTGCTTGCCTGTTAGCCAAAAAAAGATCTCTAGTGCACCCCTCTTCCTAGAAACCCAAGTCCTTTAACAATGGGCATTGATGTGTTAACCCCACGTCAGACTGTGATGAAGATATTTCACCTATTGGTCATTGACCATACCACTTGAGTCCTCAAGGCTATTAATAAGTTGCGCCGCGGATTCCTATGGAACAATGACGAGATTGCAATGAACGAGAAGTGCCTAGTTTGATGGGTAGTGGTTCGCAATCCTTTGGAGTTTGGCGGCCTCGAGATCTCTGGCCTGCATGTGAAGGGGATGACGATAGGGGTGTGATGGTTGCATTAGAGTTGGAAGGCAACAGATAACCATGGCTACTTCTTCCAATCAACATTGATGATAGTGCATGTTCGCTATTCAACGCAGCAGGGCAATTCAACCTTGGTGGTTCCTCATCATCAACTTCTGGCATGACCCATAGCTGGAAATTATGGGGATTATGGACATCGCATCAGATCTATTTCAACAATTCACTAAAAGGAACATCTCTATGGGACTGGCACTTCAGCAAGTGGGTTTGACACTTCAAACACGACATGACACAAGAAGCTCTAAGTCAATTCATTTCCATGTTCATCAATGATACGTAAATTTTGTATCATCATAATTGCATCATATATACTTAGTTTTATTGTTAAATGCATTCTTTTCACTTAATTAGATAATTTATGTGACTTTTATATAAAATCACTCATGTTGGTGTTTAATTTTTAGGAGGCAAAAAACCTCCATTTTCATATTTTTTTGTTATAGAGAACTATATGAACTCAAATAATTTGGGGAAACATACAAAAGTTTTCATCAAAACAAAGACCAGTAGAAAAAGAAGTCAATGAGGCGAGCCACGGGGCCTCGGATGGGCCTCATGGCATGGAAGATGGGCCTACCATGAATCGAGCGTTTCCTCACCTCTAGGAGTTGATGTACTCATCTGTATCGCCAAAAAATACCTCTAGGAGTTGATGTACTCATCTGTATCACCTCTAGGAAACACCTTTTGATGTACTCATCTGTATCGCCAAAAAATACTAAGCCATATTTTCCCCAAGATTTACAGAGGAGGAGTTGGAGGCAAAAGTCTTCTCCTTGTCTAGGAGAGGGCAGATGTAAGATCCCTCCCTTTATAAAGGTAAGGATCCCTGTGATTGCAATGCTAGTCCCTGGATCAATGCTAGCATCCACAGTTTAAGATGAAGTACACAGAAACAAAGGTCATTATTACATATCATTCCAGAGACAAACATAGTTTTTTTACAACTCCATGGCCACATGCCTAATACAAGAGTTCATTATATAATAAGATAAATAAGTCTTCATATTCATGTGCCACAGGCAAGCATGTTGAGTGTAGACTCATGACCCCTAATCATCATCAGAATATCCTACAACATCACAAGTTACAACCATAGTGGGTCAATACATTGGAATAATATTGGCAAGTGATACCTTAGTAGAACATTAGTAGTCTAGATACTATATGCATTTTGGCTAAGTGTAGCTTAGGCTTGCTTTGCTCAAATAGTTTTACCTATCAGTTGAAAACTAAGTTTTTTTTTGACAAAAATTTCCCAAGGAAACGCCAATAGAAATTGGTGTACCTTCACCCTTTTTCAACCACAAGTTTTAACTTAGAAATTGGGATGAGGAGATTCTTGATAGCTTCCGTGTATTGATGCTCAAGTTGTCCAATACCAGGGACATGGGTAAGTACTTAGATTCTTCCATTTGCAGAGGTTGTGCACTTTCCCCACAAGACTTGATTTTCACCAAGACAGGACCTTTCAGAAGCCTTCCCTTAGACCAAATGGACGCGTTCCAACCTATCATCCCACTACCACCAACTGTCCAAATGGCTAAGTTATTGCAACCAATGTGATCCAGGCAGAGCCCATATTGCCATGTGGCTGCACTAGAAACTTCTTAACATATGGAATCTCAAATCCCTTTGTTCCTGGGTGGCTTTCCACAAGTAAGATACACAAGGTAAACCATAGACATGGGCCTTGTGTAACCACTCAACACAAACCATTCTTTCCATTCCACCCAGGTGTTTCATTCACTTAGTTGTTTTATTAAACAAAAACACAAGTCCAAAGACTTAGAAATATTTACTCATAGCATGAATTTATAACCACCCTTGGTTGCTACTAGCTAGGCTAAGCATGGAATTGATAAGCATCTTAACTTAGGAATTTCTAGCAATTCTACAACTACTTAGGATTTCCCAAGCATAACATATAGTTCAAAATATTCATGCAAGTCTAGAAAAATATTTCTAGTGCATAGTTGAGAAACATAGGAATATAATCATGAAGCACCACTTGCCTTGGTAGTTTGGGGACTAGCAACAATCCTCACAATCATAATCACTATTTGCACCAAAATCTACACATAAAATAATAGCCCAAAATCACATACAAAATATATACAAAAAAAAATATGGATGCATGCAAAATGCCATGTGATGATTTTATACACAAAACAAGATAAGTGCACAGTACTGAATCTTTAAACAAGTTCAAAACTTTCCAAATAAACTTTATTTGAACAATAAAACATTTTTCAAATAATTACTATTCCCAAATTATGCCTACAAATGTTTCTGTGAAAACAATCATTTTAACAGAAGCAAATCATTAAACACATTGCATAAATGGAAAGGATTTTATCTCCTGATTCCAATGATATAAAATTTGTCAAATTTGGACGTGGGGATCAAAAGTTATGAATTATTCAAGTTTAAACATCTAATAGATCTAAATTCTGATTTTACATCTAACTCACAGACACGCGGCATGCTCTGATTGGTCGATACCGATTCACACGGATCGGCTAACGTGGACCGCCAGATCTAACTAAAACGCACGGCCAGATCTGATCCATACCCCTTCGTTAAGTGATCTATCCTACACGTTAGATCTAGATCCAACGGTGGCCAATCAAACTACCAAAGTCCGAGGCGGCGGCGGTGGCGGCGCTCAGACACGGTGGCGTGGTGGCTATAGAGGGGGTTTGGGTCGTCGGAGAGGCTTACCAGACTCGCAGAGGTGTGCTGGAGCTCAACGTGGCAGTGGCTTGTCAAGGGGCGCATGGACACGGTGAGGATTCCTCATCGGAGTAGAGGCAGACGTCGGGCAAGCTTTGGTGTCATCGAGGGCGAGGTTCTGGTGCGCTCTAAGACAAACCAGAGATGCTGTTAGATGCGCACAAGCCTGGCGAACAAGTGAGTATCGAAAAGGGAGGAAGGGGTGGTCGGGAAATACCAGGAGGGGTCGCCGGAGTTGCGCCGAGCTTCAGTTGCTTCCAGTGGTGGACGGTGACGACGTTCTAGGATGATACAAAGGAAATGGAAGGCATGAGAAGATGCGCAAGAACATGTAGAACACGCTCGCATGAATTAGAGACAGGGGGTGGACAATGCTCACCGGAATTGGTCGCCAGAGGTCGTCGGTACTGCGGCGGTGTGGGCAAGATTATGGGCAGCCTGGTGGCATGGTGACTGTGCTGAGCAAGGGGAAATGAGCGGAGAGGGGAGGGGATCTTATAGCCGGAGCAGGGGCGGAGATTATGCACGCATTCATCACCAATTAAGCAGATTAAATTCGCGGCAGTGAAGGGGGAAGAAACGGGCGGCGGCTGCCGGAGTTTGGGAAGAAGGTCGACGTGAGAGGGTCCACCAATCGGTGATCAAGGGTAAGCTTTGCTGCGCGTGAGAGAGAGAGGGAAAAATCCCGGGTGGCTTGTTGGGCTGCGTTTGCTGATGGGCTAAAAGTCTGGCGCCGGCCCTTTTCTAATTCTTATCTCTTTTTCTTTTTCTAAAATGAATTTCAGGAATCAATTTAAATCAAATTCAAAAGCAATTGAATTTGAATCTTTTCTGGATTTTTGTAAAGTGAAACTTGTATAATTTTGAGTATAGAATCATACTGTCTTGTTGGACTAGCATGGTCCTTGAAGATTTTTAAAAAATAACAGTGCCTTAGCACATGGTTTGATATAGATTTGAAAATGGTTTTAAAACCATATTTGTTTGGAAATTTTTGTCCAAACTCTAGCATCCAACTAAAACAACCAGGAACAAACAAACCTTGGTCTAAAAAATTTATACTCTCAATTGAGGGTGACACTAGATTAGTGTTTGCTCACATAAAATAATAGCACTAAGTGCTTTTGTTTTTTTGAAATGAGTTGGAAAATGATCCCTAAATGACATGCATGCATGAATGATATGCAATCTTTGAAAACATGATTTTAGGGATGTTACAAATCTAACCCCCTTAAGGTGAATCTCGCCCTCGATATTCGGATTGTCTAGCAAATAGGTGAGGGTGGTCTTTCCGAAGATCATCTTCTCTTTACCATGTTGCTTCTTCCTCAGAATGATGATTCCATTGAACTTTGCAGAATTTGATAGTCTTGGTCCGAGTAACTCTTTCTGCAGTCTCAAGATTCTTAATAGGTTTCTCTTCATAAGTGAGGTCACTCTCCAGTTGGACCTCTTCCAAAGGTATGGTATCCTTCAAAGAAGTCTCTTCCATTTCTAGGTGGCATTTCTTTAGCTGACTCACATGAAACACATTGTGAATAGCAGACAAAGACTCTGGCAATTCAATCTCATAAGCTACTTCTCCTTTACGACTCAGAATCTTGAATGGTCCAACATATCTTGGGGCCAATTTACCCTTGACACCAAATCTCTTCACTCCACGAAGTGGTGACACTCTAAGATAAGCTATATCACCCACTTCATAGGTGACTTCTCTACGCTTAGGATCTGCGTAGATCTTTTGTCTGGACTGTGCTATCTTCAATCTGTCCATAACTAGTTTGACTTTATCTTCAGCCTCTTTGATTAGTTCTGGTCCGAACAAACTCCTTTCTCCCACACCATTCCAGAGAAATGGGGTGGTACACTTTCTCCCATAGAGAAACTCAAATGGTGCCATCTCAATGCTGGCTTGATAGCTGTTATTGTAAGAGAATTCTGCGTAAGGCAAACTTTCATCCCAACTGGCTCCATAGTCTAGGGCACATGCCCTCAACATATCTTCAAGAATCTGGTTGGTCCTTTCTGTTTCTCCATCAGTCTGAGGATGAAAAGCAGTACTGAATTCCAACCTCGTTACTAATGACTCATGTAGTTGCCTCCAAAAATGAGAAGTGAATTGAGTTCCCCTATCAGACACAATACTCTTGGGTACTCCATGTAGACATACAATTCTACTCATATATATCTTGGCTAACTTAGCACTTGTGTAGGTTGTCTTCACGGGTATAAAATGAGCCACTTTAGTTAAGCGATCCACTACTACCCAAATAGAATCATATCCTGAACGGGTCCTTGGCAATCCGGTAATGAAATCCATGCCAATCTTGTCCCACTTCCAATCAGGAATAGGTAGTGGTTGTAACAATCCTGCTAGCTTCTGATGTTCCACTTTCACTCTACTACATACATCACACAAAGCAATATGTTCGGCGATGTCCTTCTTGAGATTATTCCACCAAAATCTTTCCTTCATATCCATGTACATTTTGGTGTTACCCGGATGAATAGAATATGGTGAGTTATGTGCTTCCTGTAAAATCAGTTTCCGAAGCTCCGGATCTCGTGGAACACAGATACGTTTTACATGTCATAAAGTACCCTGTTCGTCTTCATGGAATCCTTTGGATTTTCCCTTACCAATCTTTTCCTTAATCTCTTCAATTTCCTTATCTGTCTTTTGGGCTTATTTAATTTTGTCCAACAAAGTGGGTTGAACATCCAATGACATGAGATGTCCTTCAGGTACAATGTCCAATCTGTGATCTCTAAATTGGGCACATAGATCATCTGGTAGTTCTCCCTTAGTAAGGCCATTCACAAAAACCTTACGGCATAGAGCATCCGCTACAACATTTGCTTTACCGGGGTGGTATTGCAAACTCAAGTCATAGTCCTTGATGAGTTCTAGCCATCTTCTTTGTCTCATGTTAATTTCTTTCTGGGTGAAGATATACTTCAAACTTTTGTGATCTGTGAACACTTCACATCGTTTTCCCAAAAGATAGTGTCTCCATGTTTTGAGTGCATGGACAACAGAGGCTAACTCTAAATCATGAGTAGGGTAATTTACCTCATGAGTTTTGAGTTGTCTCGAGGCATAAGCCACAACTTTCCCTTCTTGCATAAGTACTAAACCTAATCCATGATGAGATGCATCACAATACACTTGGAAGTCCTTCTCCAAATCAGGCAGACATAAGACTGGTGCTGTCACTAGTCTCTTCTTCAATTCTTGGAAACTGAGTTCACATCCTTCAGTCCAAGCAAATTTCTTGTCTTTCTTTAGCAATTATGTCATTGGCTTGGCTATCTTGGAAAAGTTCTCAATGAACCTTCTGTAGTATCCTGCCAGGCCAAGGAAACTACGAACCTCTTTCACTGACTTAGGAGATTCCCATTCAGTTACAGCTGAAACTTTAGCATGATCAACTGCTACACCATCTCCTGACACGACGTGTCCAAGAAATCCAACTTCATTCAACCAAAACTCACACTTGCTGAACTTGGCATATAGCTTATGCTCTCTAAGCTTCTCAAGTATCAAACACAAATGTCCTTCATGATCTTGTTTGCTCTTGGAGTAGATTAAAATGTCATCGATGAATACGACAACAAACTTTTCAAGGAATTCCATGAACACCTTGTTCATCATATTCATAAAGTATGCTGGTGCATTGGTCAAACCAAAAGGCATCACGGTGTACTCATACAATCCATACCTGGTGGTGAAAGCTGTCTTAGGTATGTCTTGTTCCCTTATTTTGAGTTGGAAATATCCTGATCGGAGATCAATCTTTGAGAACACATAGGCTCCTTCTAGCTGATCAAACAAGTCATTGATTCTAGGCAAAGGGTATTTGTTCTTGATAGTCACCTCATTGAGTGAGCGGTAATCTAGGCATAACCTTTGACTTCTATCTTTCTTTTCCACAAACAAAACTGGTGCTCCCCAAGATGAAGAACGTGGTTGAATAAATCCTTTCTACAACTGTTCTACAAGTTGTTTCTTGAGTTCTTTCAACTCATCAACCGACATCTTGTACGGTCTCTTTGCTATTGGTCCAGATCCTGGTAGCAAGTCAATCAGAAACTCCACATCTCTATCTGGTGGCATTCCTGGCAATTCTTCCAGAAACACATCAGGATATTCACTCACAATAGGCACACTTTCTATGCTAACCCCCTTAAGAGAATTTAGCTTACTCCTTTTCGATTCAAAGTTGGTCTCGAATTTGATCCTTTTCTTCTCTGGAGTTGTGAGGGAGACAATATGGTTGGCACAATCTATAACTCCCTTGTGCTTAGTCATCTAGTACATTCCCAAAATGACATCTAATCCTTGGGAATTTAAGATTATCAGATTAGCGGGAAACTTATACTTCCCAAACTCTATGACTAGATCATGACATCCTGAGTTCAGTATAATTTCTCCGCCAGGAGAACTTACTTTTATAGGACATCCAATAGTTTGTACTGGTAGTTCATTTCTTTCAACAAATGCTCTTGATATGAATGAATGAGATGCACCAGTATCAAAGAGAACAAATCTTTGGAGCAATTGAGTTTGAACTTACCAGCAACAGCATCAGGTTCCTCATAGATCTCTTCCACATCGATGTGGTTCACTTGTCCCTTTTGAAAAGGGTTGGGCTTGTTGGGTCCTTCTACTTTCTTTTCTGGGCATTCATTTTCATAATGCCCCATTTTCTTGCACTTGAAACATTCAACCTGACTAAGATCCTTCTTGACAGGCTAGCTTCCACTACCACTTCCACTTCCACTATGGTGGCTCTTATATCCACTCTTGTGATTCTTGTACTTGTCATTGTCATGACTATGGTTGTGCTTGTTTTCATGATGACGGTTGTGGTTGTGGTGCTTGTTGTACTTTCCATGCTTGTGGGATCTAGAATTCCCACTATCATCATAATGGGAACGCTTGTGAGATGATCCCGAGTTGTGCTTGTCAGAGTGCTTCCTCTTCCTGCTTTCAACCTGTTTCATCTTGTTCTCCAAAATAGCATCCTTGTCACAAAGAGACTGATAAGTGGAAACATAGGCCACAGATAGCTGCAGGTTCAGTTCATCGTTCAATCCTTCGAGGAACTTCTCCTTCCTCTTAGCATCAGTGTCAACTTCGTCCGGTGCATAACGTGCCAAATTGTTGAACTCCTCAATATACTCTGCCACGCTGCGGTGGCGCTGCTTCAAGTTATGAAACTCTTTCTTATTCAAACTCATCACTCCGGATGAGATGTGACCAGTACGGAAACCATCTTCAAAGATAGCCCATGTCACATCCTCAATGGGAGTGATGATCTGGAAGTTATCCCACCAAGTGGTTGCTGGTCCTTCCAACAAGTGTGCTGCAAATCTGACCTTATCTTCATCAGTACAACCAACAGTTACCAAGTCCTTGTTCACAAAGCATAGCCAATCATTGGCCACCATAGGATCAGTAGTTCCTGAGAACTTTGCTAGCCTTAGTCTTAAGAATCTGGTAAGCATGTCAAAACCCGGTGGGTTGTTCTGATTGTTGTTGTTGTTGTTGTTGTTGTTGTTGTTGTTGTTGTTGTTGTTCTGATTCTGTATGAACGTGGTCATCATTTGCATCAGCTGCATCTGAGCTATCATCATCTGCTGCATCTCGGGGGTGATATTGTTGTTGTTGTTAGGGTTGGGATTGGCACGTCGGGGAGGCATCTGTGGTTTCAATAAGGATAAGAATGAGATACCCATATATTCTTAGCATGCACAATACATCACATAGACAATCACCAAACATGCATCATAGTAGTAAAAGTTCAACAACATAGACAACAAGTTTTGAAAAGTAAACACACCAATAGCAAGCCACCCACATGTTGGATGGACATGGCGACTCAATAATAAAGAACATGATAAACATAAGATAAATGAGTAGTCATCACTACTCCTCTGCATCAACCTCGTCGTCCACAAGTGTAAGACCTGCATTCTCCATAGCGGTCTTGTATTCCTCGATATTGGTGGTCAAGGCCTCTACTTTGGCTTTGAGATCCCTCTTTTGTGCACGAAGCCTCTCAATCACACCTTGCTGATGCTCGAGCTCGAAGTCCTTGGCCTCTAGTTCTGCAGTCATGTCTCGAATCCTTTTGTTCCTGTCTTGGACTCTCTTCTCTTGACTCTTGAACTTTCTATCCTGACTCTCAAACTTGGCCTCCATTTCTTTGACTATCTCATCTTGCTCCGCGAAGAGCTTGTCCTTCTCACGAAGCTGCACCTGGAGTTCGTCATTGCTAAGAATGACGTTGGTCCTATCAGTATATAGGTTCCTAAGAAGAACCTCTAAGTCCTGGAGGTAAAGAAGAATCGGCTCTGCCGTCTCTCTAGCAGTATCCTCGAAGTCAATGGCCTCACCATCCTCATCACGTCTACCGAAGGCGTGGAAATGAGTACCTCTAATCTCCCAAGAGTGTCTCCCTAACAAGCGTCCAAGCAAATCCTGCATGACTACCTCTAGGCCTCTCTCCTTGTCATCATGCATGAGCTTGAAGGTGATGGCCTCCGTGGCTGGCTCAGTCTGGCATCCTGGCTGAGTAAGCTTGAAGCCCCAAAGGTCCTTCCTCTCGAACTTGGTCAGGGGAAGCATCATGATGGTAGGTAGTGGGAGATTGAGCAAACTAGTGAGCTCAATAATACAAGTGCCAAAACGAGTTCCCTTGAACTCTTCAGCCGTGCTGATAGTAACATTATGCATCTATTTTATAAGATAGAAAAAGTTAGAATCAACACAATTAAAGATAAATCACAAGACAAGGCATCACATGCATATCTTGACAATGAAAACATTCAAGTCATGTCATACATAAAACCATTACAACCATTCCAAGGTTCAACTTATTTTAAACAACATTTGGGAAATAAAATGATAAGTGTGGTGGTCCAACTAACGAAGTACGTTACAATCCCATCTTGGCTAACAGGGCATCCCTAGAGGCAATCTGTCGATCTTGATCACATGACACAATGGATAAGTCTATGATGTCCTCCATTAAACGTTGGTTGGTAGCCTCTACTCTTGGGTATGCTTCTTTTCTTCCCTAAGGTCATTCTGGGTGTTTAGCATTCTGCACTTGATTCTATCACCAAGCTCTTTGATGGCCTTCCAAGCTGCATCCCTTGCTGAATTAAAGAATGTGGTGTGCATCACTGAGTTGGTGACCATGCAGAATCCTAAGTCCTTGTGGTTGTCTTCCTTGTTTTTATACAAGTGAAGTTGCACCCACCAGTATTCAACTACTTCATCCATCACAGGAAAACCTTTGTACACAGCTGCACCATGTATTCCCATGGCAACCATGAGGTCCTTGAGAGACTTGGGGAATTCTGTCTCACATTCCAAAGTCATAGTCATGAGTGGTCCCTTCCTCACGGCTTCGTTGATGGAGTTCATCTACAAAGAAAGATGATAAAGAAGATTAGAAGAGTTTACGAGAAGAAAAGACAAGTGAGGAAGTTGTTGAAAATTTTCCTTAGTGGTTTCCAATCCTAGGGTCATAATCCTACAGGCAACACAGTGCTCTGATACCATCTGTAAGATCCCTCCCTTTATAAAGGTAAGGATCCCTGTGATTGCAATGCTAGTCCCTGGATCAATGCTAGCATCCACAGTTTAAGATGAAGTACACAGAAACAAAGGTCATTATTACATATCATTCGAGAGACAAACATAGTTTTTTTACAACTCCATGGCCATAAGCCTAATACAAGATTTCATTATATAATAAGATAAATAAGTCTTCATTTTCATGTGCCACAGGCAAGCATGTTGAGTGTAGACTCATGACCCCTAATCATCATCAGAATATCCTACAACATCACAAGTTACAGCCACAGTGGGTCAATACATTGGAATAGTATTGGCAAGTGATACCTTAGTAGAATATTAGTAGTCTAGATACTATATGCATTTTGGCTAAGTGTAGCTTAGGCTTGCTTTGCTCAAATAGTTTTACCTATCAGTTGAAAACTAAGTTTTTCTTTGACAAAACTTTCCCAAGGAAACGCCAATAGAAATTGGTGTACCTTCACCCTTGTTCAACCACAAGTTTTAACTTAGAAATTGGGATGAGGAGATTCTTGATAGATTCCATGTCTTGATGCTCAAGTTGTCCAATACCAGGGACATGGCTAAGTACTTAGATTCTTCCATCTGCAGAGGTTGTGCACTTTCCCCACAAGACTTGATTTTCACCAAGACAGGACCTTTCAGAAGCCTTCCCTTAGACCAAATGGACGCATTCCAACCTATCATCCCACTACCACCAACTGTCCAAATGGCTAAGTTATTGTAACCTATGGAATGCAGGCAGAGCCCATATTGCCATGTGGCCGCACTAGAAGCTTCTTAACATATGGCATCTCAAATCCATTTGTTCCTGGGTGGCTTTCCACAAGTGAGATACACAAGGTAAACCATAGACATGGGCCTTGTGTAACCACTCAACACAAACCATTATTTCCATTCCACCCAGGTGTTTCATTCACTTAGTTATTTTATTAAACAAAAACACAAGTCCAAAGACTTAGAAATATTTACTCATAGCATGAATATATAACCACCCTTGGTTGCTACTAGCTAGGCTAAGCATGGCATTGATAAGCATCTTAACTTAGGAATTTCTAGAAATTCTACAACTACTTAGGATTTCCCAAGCATAGCATATAGTTCAAAATATTCATGCAAGTCTCGCAAAATAGTTCTAGTGCATAGTTAAAAAACATAGGAATAAAATAATGAAGCTCCACTTGCCTTGGTAGTTTGGGGAGTAGCAACAATTCTCACAATCACAATCACTATTTGCACCAAAATCTACACATAAAATAATAGCACCAAAATCACATACAAAATATATACAAACAAAAATATATGGATGCTTGAAAAATGCCATGTGATGATTTTATACACCAAACAAGATAAGTGCACAATACTTAATCTTTAAACAAGTTCAAAATTTGCCAAATAAACTTTATTTGAACAATAAAACATTTTTCAAATAATTACTATTCCCAAATTATGCCTACAAATGTTTCTTTAAAAATAATCATTTTAACAGAAGCAAATCATGAAACACATTGCATAAATGGAAAGGATTTTCTCTCCTGATTCCAATGATATAAATTTTGTCAAATTTGGACGTGGGGATCAAAAGTTATGAATTATTCAAGTTTAAACATCTAATAGATCTAAATTCTGATTTTAAATCTAACTCATAGACACGCAGCTTGCTGTGATTAGTCGATACCGATTCGCATGGATCGTCTAACGTGGACCTCCAGATCTAACTAAAATGCACGGCCAGATCTGATCCATACCCCTTCGTTAAGTGATCTATCCTACACGTTAGATCTAGATCCAACGGTGGCCGATCAAACTACCAAAGTCTGGCGGCGCGCGACAATGGTGAGCGGCGGCGCGTTCTGTCTACGGTGGCGCGGTGGCTACAGAGGGGGTTTGGGTCGTCGGAGAGGCTTACCAGACTCGCAAAGGTGTGCTGGATCTCAACGTGGCAGTGGCTTGTCAAGGGGCACGTGGACACGGTGAGGATTCCTCGTCGGAGTAGAGGCAGACGTCGGGCAAGCTTTGGTGTCGTCGGGGGCGAGGTTCTGGTGCGCGCTAAGACAAACCAGATATGTTGTTAGATGCGCACAAGCCTGGCGAACAAGTGAGTATCGAAAAGGGAGGAAGGGGTGGTCGGGAAGTACTAGGAGGGGTCGCCGGAGTTGCGCCGAGCTTCGGTTGCTTCCAGTGGTGGACGGTGACGATGTTCTAGGATGGTACAGAGGAAATGGAAGGCATGAGAAGATGCGCAAGAACATGTAGAACACGCTCGCATGAAGCAGAGACAGGGGGGTGGACGAGGCTCACCGGAATTGGTCGCCAGAGGTCGTTGGTACTGCGGCGGTGTGGGCAAGATTATGGGCAGCCTGGTGGCGTGGTGACTGTGCTGAGCGAGGGGAAATGAGCGGAGAGGGGAGGGGATCTTATAGACGGAGCAGGGGCGGATATTACGCACGCATTCATCGCCAATTAAGCAGATTAAATTCGTGGTAGTGAAGGGGGAAGAGACGGGCGACGACGGCGTCTGCGCACGGAGTTTGGGGAAGAAGGTGCTGACGTGGAGAGGGTCCACCGATCAGTGACTGTGGGGTAAGCCTGTGCCGCGTGAGAGAGAGGGAAAAATCCCGGGTGGCTTGTTGGGCTGCGTTTGCCGATGGGCTAAAAGTCTGGCGCCGACCCTTTTCTAATTCTTATCTCTTTTTCTTTTTCTAAAATGAATTTCAGGAATCAATTTCAATCAAATTCAAAAGCAATTGAATTTGAATATTTTCTGGATTTCTGTAAAGTGAAACTTGTATAATTTTGAGTATAGAATCATACTGTCTTGTTGGACTAGCATTGTCCTTGAAGATTTTTTAAAAAATAACAGTGCCTTAGCACATGGTTTGATATAGATTTGAAAATGGTTTTAAAACCATATTTGTTTGGAAATTTTTGTCCAAACTCTAGCATCCAACTAAAACAACCAGGAACAAACAAAGCTTGGTCTAAAACATTTATACTCTCAATTGAGGGTGACATTAGATTAGTGTTTTCTCACATAAAATAATAGCAATAAGTGCTTTTGTTTTCTTGAAATGAGTTGGAAAATTATCCCTAAATGACATGAATACATGAATGATATGCAATCTTTGAAAACATGATTTTAGGGATGTTACAGTAGATCCTCTTGTCTCGCGGCCTTCGTCGAGGGGAAATCATCACCATATTCATCACCAAACCCCCTTGGTGTAGGTATGAGTGTCTACAACGCAATCTTCACCATCACCATCGTCAAGACCATGTCCATATCGAGATTGACATCATTCCTCCCCTCATAGTTTATGGTAGATTGAAAACTTAAATAGTTTTGTAGTGGTGTGTGCATGATTGTGCTTAGGAAATTGTTATTATTTTGTGTTGAAGTTATATTTTCATATTGTATTGTAATCCATATGCCAGTGATAATTGATGACTCCTTGGTGGCGCTAGAGAACTTGGTGCTTGATGTGGAGTCTTGTTGGGAACCCCAAGAGCAAGGTGTGAAGAGTACAACAGCAAGTCTTCCCTCAGTTGAGACCGAGGTTATCGAACAAGTAGGAGGAAGGAAACGTCACACAAGTGTTGCAAGCAACGCTGAGACCTGCACAACACAAACTCAAGACTTTACCCCAATGAATTAGTGAGGTTGTCAAGCTCACCAGTTTGCTATAAGAAAGGATTAAACGTATGGTGTGGAAGGTAATGGTTTGTAGAAAGTAAACAGTAACAGTGGAAGATGTATCAATGGTAAAGATTGGACCGGGGTCCATAGTTCACTAGAGGTGCTCTCCTTAGATAAACAACATGGCATGAAGGGTAAATAAATTACAGCGGAGCAATTGACAGGAACTGAGCAAGGCATAACAATGCAATCACTAGTCAGAAAGATCCTATGAGGTTATTGGGCAATAAAACAATATACATAGACCTCCATCCAACTGCATCTATGACTAGAAGTCCACCTTCAGGTTATCATCCGAACCCGCTCCAGTATTACGTTGCAAGCAATAGACAAATGCTTTAAGAAAAGTATGTAAGGTAAACAGACCACATGTTCCATGAACAAGGGACCATTGTTTTCTCCCTAGTAGCAACTGCACATCTATAACCGAAGAGATTATTGTCACTTCCCTTGGAAACTAGAGGCGTGAACCCACTATCGAGCATAAATACCCCCTCTTGGAGTCACTAGCAACTACTTGTCCAAGATAAACACTAGCAACGGAGAGCATGCAAGATCACAAATAACACAGACATGATAGAATCATAAAGACAAAACCATTAATCAAACCAACATAATAATCTCAATATCCATCGGATCCCCGCAAACACAACATTCATGATTACAAATATATTAGATCTTGATCATGAACGGAGCTCACAATATCTATACATGAAAGCACAAAGGAGGAGATACAAAAATCTAGCTACTACATGGACCCATAGTCCAAGGTGGAACTACTCACGCATCATACCAGAGAGAAGGCCTCCGGGATGATATCCCCTCCGGCAGGGTGCCGGGAAGAGTTTCAGATCCCCCCGATCTAGGGACGATGGCGGCGGAGGATATAGACGGTTTTGTGGATTTCTGATCGGGTACTCAGGGTTTCTGCATCGGGGGCTTCTTATAGGGGAAGGGGGATACCGAGGCGGCCGCCAGGGTGACCAAACCCTAGTCAGGCGCGGGGTGGGGACCACCCGCGCCTGGGGTGGGTCTGGCCCCTCGGGCTCTCCTTTGGTCTTCTTGTTCCCCACGAAAAGTTATTGACTTTGTCCTTCGTCCCGTCCAATTCTGAGAATATTTCTTTACTAACTTTTCTGAAACCAAAAACAGCAGAAAATAGGCATCTGGCACTATTGCAACTTGTTAATAGGTTAGTACCAGAAAATGTGTAAAAAGCACCTCAAAGTGTGGACAAGTAAAGAAAAGTAGATACTAAACAAGCATGGATCATCAAAAATTATAGATATGTTTCCAATGTATCAGCATCCCCAAGCTTAACTCCTTCTCGTCCTCGAGTAGGTAAGTGATAAACAAAATTATTTTTCAGGTGACATGCACCCTCACAATAAAGATCCAACCATTTGCAAGCATTGAAAGCTGGGATCAAAGAACTCTGAACATGTGCATGAAAGATGGAGTTATAACAATAGGACATAGTAACTATGCATGCAACATGACAAGCTACAAACAAAGATCATGAATAACATGCATTTACAAACGATTGTTTGTTTCACATGCAGAAAACATAGCATAGTGGCAATCAGCTTGTCCCTCATAGAGTAGCAATAAAATGCATAGGACACCTGCAAAGTTCACAAGGGTGACTAGAAACAAATAGCACAAGAGCAAGTACTAACACAATATGCATCAATTAATAAGCTTTGGAACACTGCACACAGAATGACAACTATGCTCTATTAATGGTGCCTAAAGGTAGAAGGTGGAGACTCAATAGTGGTGAAAGAAAGGCCTTTTTTGTAAAGGAAGTAGGGATTACAAGTTTCAAAAAGAGCTTCCAAAAATTATGGTACTTGTTAGCTTTCAGCCCTCATTGCCCCTATCATAAGCATCTTGAAGTGGTTAAGGTTAAAGTGGCAAAGCTGGAGTATATGCTTGACGAAGTATAAGTTGGCAATCTCATGCCCCTTGAATACGAGGGCCACACCTCATGCATACTCAACTTTGGGTCCGGTAAGTTCTTGTCATTGTAAGTATTTGCATATCATTGAGAACCGCCAATGGGTACCCCTTGCACATGGTACAGGAGCTTTCCTATAACCAAAATGACAAGGAAAACAGACAATGAGCATCTCAGCAATCTTCTTATGTACCATGGGAATATGGTTCTTTTTTCTCTCTTTCCTCTTTTCTCAATGTGTCTCTTTTTTAATAAGAAGAATGCTTCATAGATGTCACTATGGTGATGCTGCAAGTTTCCACCATGATTAGGCATGTCTTAGGCTAGCGGCCCAGGCGTTTCTCTAACACATGATACAAACTCCATGTACTTACAATTCCCCTCTTTATTTCACACCGGTGACATCCATACACAAAAGAACATGATATCAACTGAGTACAACAAGGTACAAGTGCAATGTTGAAAACATTCCCCGTGACAGCATGGTTCTGCTAATTCCAACGTATAAGTGCAAGCATATACAACAAAGTTGTCACAATGGTTCAATTTTATTAGGGGCAAAGAATAAAGTGTGCCATCAAGTTCGTGAGGGCTTTAATCACTAAGTTTTCACATAACAAAATAGTTTTTAATTGGAAGATAGATGAAAACAAGAATATACTTGGAATGGTGTAACACACCATGCATAGGAGTTTATAGTGGACACTTTGGAAAAACTTGGTTTCTTGGGAGTTGGAAGCATGAGTAGAACTTACTCATACAAGTGGAGGCTAGCAAAAGACTGGGAGCAACCAACTAAGAGAGCAATAATGGCCAAAATCATGCAGTGCAACAAAGCAAACTAATCAAAGCAAAGAGTGGTACTACAAGCCAAGGACTAAATGATCATAGAGGCTAATGGTGACTTGTGAGAGTCATAACATGGTGTAAGCATGTGCCAAGTCAACCCAAGCAAAACATCAAAGGAGAATACCACAATACAATGCTTTTGCATGCTAAAATAACGCATAATTTCTTCAAGGCATACTAAGAAATCCCAATTGTTTGGAACAAGACATGCTAAAACAATAATCACTAAGCATAATGCTAAAACAACACCTAGCATGTCATGCTAAAGTCTAAGTCACAGTCAATGCAAGCTCCTCTTGCACTTCAAGCAAGAACTTACTACTCCTTTCCAAACACCAAGCAAAATTATTTGCAAAACAACACAGCGAGAACGGGGGTCCAAAATACTAAAGCAAACTAAACAATCTAAGCAAAGCAAACGAAAACTAAGACGCTCCAACAACAACACAACTATGCATGAAACAATAAAAATGAAGTGTCTAGACAGACCTGAGATTTTTATTGATGAAGAAGGGGATGCCTTGGGCATCCCCAAGCTTTGACGCTTGTAACTCTTGGATATTTCTTGGGGTGACACCGCGGTGGCATCCCCAAGCTTGAACTTTTGTCCATTCTTCATCTCATTGCATCATTCTCTCTCTACACCTGAAATTTTTTCCTTCATACAAAACTTCACACAATCTTCATTAGCAACATTAGTGTATTAAAATGATATTAGACCATTGTCAAAGCTTTGGAACAACAAGAATTTTCAATAAAAATACAAGCTACTGTAGTAACTCCTTCAAAAAACTCAATTTACCTGAAGAGATCTCAAAATGGAATCAATAAGAAGAAAATGCAAATAATGGCAGAACTCTATCAAAACAGACCAGCAGGTAGAAACCGATTTTTCCGAACATCTTCTGTTGATCAAATAAAACATTGTTGAACTAGCGAAAGTTATCTAACATACTGGGGGATTTATTCGTAAATTTTGAGCTCAATCCGAGTTATAGAGCCTCCTCACGAATCTTTTTGGTGGAGGACAGAAATCTGTTTCGGGACAACAACTCCCCAAATCCTACTTCCTTCTCATTAGAGGCCATTCTTGGCACAAAAAGCAAAAAAATGATAAGGAGAGTTCATTACAGTAGTTATAATTTCCAAGACTCAAGGAAACTCTTGGGTTATCTCCTAACAAGTACTGTTCTTTAATGCCTTTGTTAGGCACAAGAAGCAAGAAGAATAAAGTATTTTCAAATGAAGAAGCATTGACATCCATACTTGCAAAATCTTCAACTATGAAAGGTATCTCATCCAAATGGGTTTTGGAGGATCCCTTCTCATGTCTCTTTGGTCTACTACTTTCATCAAAAAGATTTTCAGGTGCAATCCAATCAAAATTATTCTCAAAGGCTTCATGCATTCCAACAAGCTTAAAGGGTATGAGTATCTTAAATTCTTCTCTAGGCTTAGTTTTATCAAACATACCCACAACATCTACATCGGATCCTAGCATATTGAAACGCTCAAAGACCTTTTTGGCTTGCCTAACAACATCATGGAATTCATTAAATAAAGTTTCAAGGATGAATTCCCTCTTTTCAGCATTCTTTTCTTCTTTTAGTTTTAGAAACAAGAATTGCATGAAGGGGTTAAGACTAACAAACCTAGCCTCCAGCATATGAACTAAAGAAGCTGCAGCAATCTCATAATTAGGAGCAAGTTCAGCTATAGATTTTTCCTCAATATCCTCATGCTTTCTAACATGACTAAAGAATTATTCAATATTATCTTTCCCAATTATGGAGCCACTACCTATTGTAATATCTTTCAGAGCGAACTTGGGAACAACATGGTGATCTAGAGCAAGGTGGCAACTAGAGCAAGAACTAATTTTTTTGTGTTTTTGAATAAAGCAAGCAAACCAAACTAGACTATTTTTTTTGGTTTTTTTGAAAAGAGGCAAAAAAACCAAACAAAAGAAACAAAGCAAACTAACAGAAAACTTGTTGATGACTCCTTATCCTCTAGTGAAGACGTCCTTATCCTCCCCTAGTGAAGGACTCCCCTAGTGAAGACGTCCTTATCCTCCCCGGCAACGGCGGCAGAAAACTTGTTGATGACTCCTTGGTGGCGCCAGAGAACTTGGTGCTTGATGTGGAGTCTTGTTGGGAACCCCAAGAGCAAGGTGTGAAGAGTACAACAGCAAGTCTTCCCTTAGATGAGACCGAGGTTATCGAACCAGTAGGAGGAAGGAAACGTCACACATGTGTTGCAAGCAACACGACCTGCACAATACAAACTCAAGACTTTGCCCCAATGAATCAGTGAGGTTGTCAAGCTCACAAGTTTGCTGTAACAAAGGATTAAATGTATGGTGTGGAAGGTAACGGTTTGAAGAAAGTAAACAGTAATAGTGCAAGATGTATCAATGGTGAAGATTGGACCGGGGTCCATAGTTCACTAGACGTGCTCTCCTTAGATAAACAACATGGCATGAAGGGTAAACAAATTACAGTGGGGCAATTGACATGAATTGAGCAAGGCATAACAATGCAATTACTAGTCAGAAAGATCCTATGAGGTTGATTGGGTAATACAACATTATACATAGACCACCATCTAACTGCATATATGACTAGAAGTCCACCTTCAGGTTATCATCCAAACCCCCTCCAGTATTAAGTTGCAAGGAACAGACAACTGCTTTAAGAAAAGTGTGTAAGGTAAATAGTCCACATGTTCCATGAACAAGAGACTGTTGTTTTCACCGTGGTAGCAATAGCACATCTACAACCGAAGAGATTATTGTCACTTCCCTTGGAAACTAGAGGCATGGACCCACTATCGAGCATAATAACCCCCTCTTGGAGTCACTAGCAACTACTTGGCCAAGATAACCACTAGCAACGGAGAGCATGCAAGATCACAAACAACACAAACATGATAGAATCATAAAGACAAAACCATTAATCAAACCAACATAATAATCTCAATATCCATCGGATCCCCGCAAACACAACATGCATGATTACAAATAGATTATATCTTGATCATGAAGGGAGCTCACAAGATCTCTACATTAAAGCACAAAGGAGGAGATACAACCATCTAGCTACTACATGGACCCATAGTCCAAGGTGGAACTACTCACACATCATACCGGAGATTAGGCCTCCGGGATGATCTCCCCTCTGGTAGGGTGCCAGGAAGAGCTTCAGATCCCCCGATATAGGGACGATGGTGGCGGCGGCTATGGACGGTTTCGTGGATTTCTGATCGGGTACTCAAGGTTTCTGCATCAAGGGCTTTTTATAGGCGAAGGGGGATACCGAGGCGGCCTCCAGGGCGACCAAACCCTAGCCAGGCACGAGGTAGGGCCACCCGCGCCTGGGGTGGGTCTGCCCCCTCGGGCTCTCCTTTGGACTTCTTGTTCCCCACGGAAAGTTATTGACTTTGTCCTTCGTCCCGTCCAATTCCGAGAATATTTCTTTACTAACTTTTCTGAAACCAAAAACAACTGAAAATAGGCATCTCGCACTGTTGCAACTTGTTAATAGGTTAGTACCATAAAACATGTAAAAAGCACCTTAAAATGTGGACAAGTAAAGCAAAGTAGATACTAAACAAGCATGGAGCATAAAAAATTATAGATACATTTCCAACATATCAATAATCATGATGTTTCATTGTTGTGAGTGGTTCCCATGGTTTATGAAGAATATGCAATAATTTCTATATAAGTATGCTATGAGTATTTGGTCAAGTTTTATGCTTTAATGTGTCTTTATGATGGTAACATGTAAATGTCGACTGTATGCTACTTCACCTACATGGGCTCATAGGGCTAAACCTTAATTTAATGAAGAGAGTAGGATTGCTGGAAATGGTAGAAACCGTGCCCCGATCCTTCGAGTTGCATTAGGATTGGGGACCCCAAAACATTAGACAATGTTTGAACATATATTCCTTAATGAATCATTTGATTGGGTATGAGAGTGTCCTTAGGACCAATCATTAGGAGTGTATTTGCGCGTGTATATGGTGCACCTATTTTAGGCTCTGTCCAAAGAGGATAAGACCTAACAAGATGTTTACAATGTTGTTTTAGAAATCTATATGCTAAGTAAACTCATGCCGCCCTCGCGAACATTTGTATCATATAAGTACACACCTGAAGCTTGTCATGTTGCTGCATAAAGGATTGAGCTTTCTCTAAAAATAGCATTTACTTTACTTGCAAATAACTTTGTTCATATTTTACTTTGCTTGTTGTTTACTTTCCCCATAACTGAGAAAATACAAAATTTTACTTATTTTACTGTTTTGTGTATTGTAATTTACTAACCAATACAATCAAATCCTCGTGGTTTTGACACTTATTTCGATTTGAAAGGTACTACAATTGATCCCCTACACTTGTGGGTGATGCATGTACACTACAATAAAAGTTGGATTTTACAACGGATAGTTTTCGTGGTATTTCCAACAAGTACGCCATGGTGGGTCCTCACAGAGCATGTTTAAAGAGGTGGGGGAAGGTGGAGAGTTGGCGGGTACGAGGTAACACAGCTTACTCGGGTTTAGATCCCAGGATGGTGGCAGAATCCTACTCCTGCTATAAATCACCATAATGGCAATACACCGAATTATAGGGATTGGTTCGCTGTGCGAGGTTGTATGAATTGATGCCCTAAAGGCTCCCAAAGGTACATCTTATAAAGGCGCTAGAACCTAGGGCTACAGAGACACAGCCCTACACTAATACTAACTAGTCTTCGTGTCTTGTACTCCAAGGCACTGTATTGATCTTTGATAGTACCGTAGCCTTCCTTTATCTGACACGGGCCTTGTCGGACTATTGGCACAAGGGGTAGCACATCCCATCAAGTTGCCAGCCCTAGACGCTACACTCGTCTAGAGCCTCGCGAGGCGCCTGACCCTCTAGAGGGAAGAAAGGACAGCGGAGGCGGGTGGACGATGAGAATAGCCCCGCTGAGGACCGATGACTCCTTGGAGAGTCCTTGACCAAAGACATAATGGTAACTCTGTTGTTCCCTTAGAAAGACGACGAGCCAACGGACAACCCAAGCAGCAATCGGTCTTCCTCGGAAAAGCAAGATGTTGACTGCCCCTATAGTGCTAAAAGAAGGATGTTGGCGCCAGGGCGCCATAGAGCCCGACCTTTTCACTTTGGTGAAAGATGTCGCAAGATGACGCGCCAACGCAGGAAGGACGTCATCAGTAACATCGGTGGTGGTCCAGAACTCACATGAAGCTAGCTAGAGTCCGTGGCTCCTTAGGCGGGAATGTGGTGACCCTTCATGCTCTATATTTGGAGGGAAGAGGCCCAACACCGCTATAAAAAGGGCCGCACCTCTACCTTTGAACATGCCGATCCTAGAGTTCTCAAACCCTAGACATGTTGGGCCACACGGAGATAAAACAAAAATTTTCCTCTAACGTGGTGATCCCAAGATCCAGCTGAGGTAGAAGGCCACGAGGTTTACCACTAGACGCGCAGTTGCGGATTAATGATGAAGCGCGCCAGTTGATACAGTGCAGTCCTTTGCGATCCAATCGTCCTTGTGCTGATCGTACAACACCTCTGCTGGTATCCACACGTACAAGGAGGAGCGCCGGCGGCAAACTGCTAGATTCGTTACGGCGGCAGGACTGCTGTGGAGCTAGGGTTTCCAACACATGGAATGACCTAACCGAACAATGATTAACCTTTATAGGTTACGGTGCTCCACTATATATATGGAGTGAACGTGGGCTCTGCTTGCGCGGCCCATTCACTAAAGCCCATATAATGTTAGTCCCTGTGAATCTAACTCACTGACTCGGTCAAAATCAGGCTCGGGTCCAACCCAACCAGATTTCCAGTTCAGATCCAATACAAACTTGCTCCCGCTCTGAAGTGTGTGACCCCGCAGGCTCATGGCTACTTGGACACGATTGGAGTCCGAGTCTCAATCGATCAGTTGGCAGCGGCTCCTAGCAGAACGTGCCGAATCCCAAGTACCAAAGAGTGATGATGACTTGCCTTTCCAATGCGACTTGCGTCCGAGTCCCTTTTGCCTCACTATATACCTTGTCAGACTATAGGTGAATATTTGTCATCCCTTAAATATTCCAACTCTCTTCTCGATCCGAGATAAGTGATTCACCCGACTAACTCTTAGTCGATCGCCTCGGTTAACACTTAACCGAGTCATGCATGGCCATGCTTTCCGAATCATATCATCCGAGAGGGCCCAGAGAATATCTCTCCAAGTGGAGGGGCAAAATCCCATCTCGGTTATTCACATCACGTAGTTTGATTCTCAGTCGACCCGAACTCTGCCTTTATAACTGCCCAGTTACGGATCAGTGTTTGACCGAACCTAAGTCGGTGATCCTCAACTCGGACTATGCAATAACCTCAGGTCTAAGGATTACATTGATTGAGATGTACAAATGACAACTTGTTCGTTGTACCTCAATATGGGTCAATCCGACTCGCTAAACTCTTTATCTGAATCTGTGTAAGTTGGAATAGCATCTCCATGCCCATGACAAGTGGAACCGAGTCATCAAGCCAACTTTCACATTGGTCTAAGTTGTGTGTCCAGCACAACCTCAATGACCAAGGATATTTAGTACAAACAACATGAATGAGTAGTTCCACAACCGAATCACATATTCAATGATACACATCAGATGTTTATACAAGGACTACTTAATATATTTGTGAATACAATGGGAAATATCATAATACATGATTGCCTCTAGGGAATATCCCCAACAGTCTCCCACTTGCACTAGAGTCAATCTTCCGACATCACATGTCTCGGCATCTAATGCCCATGGCTCTCAGGTGCGCCTCATGCTTCGTCTATGGTAACGGCTTTGTTAACGGATCCGCAATATTTGCATCCGTGTGTACCTTCCATAAGTTGATATCACCCTGATCCACGAACTGGCGAATCAGGTGGTACCGCATGAGTATGTGCTTGTTCTTCTGGTGTTGTCTAGGTTCCTTGGCTTGTGCAATAGCACCATTGTTGTCACAATACACGTCCAACGGATTGGATGAGCCCTAAACCACACCAAGATCCATGAGGAAATTCCTCATCCAAACAGCTTCCTTTGCTGCCTCTGAGGCAGCAATATACTCAGCCTCTGTTGTAGATGCAGACACAGTCTCTTGCTTGGAACTCTTCCAGCTCACAGCACCTCCGTTTATAATAAACACGTATCCGGATTGCGAACGATAATCATCAGAGTCGGTAAAATAATTCGCATACGTGTAACCCTTTACACTGAGTTCATCTTCATCACCATAAACCAAGAACATATCCTTAGTCCTTCTCAAGTACTTTAGGATATTTTTAGCCGATGTCCAGTGGATTTCTCCAGGATTAGCCTGGTATCTGCTCACAATACTTAGAGCATATGAAACATCCGGCCTAGTATAAATCATGGCATACATGATGGATCTGACTATAGAAGCATACGGAATCTCACTCATCCGACTTCGCTCATCAGTTGTCGAAGGACACTGAGTCTTGCTAAGTTTTACACCATGGGACATCGGTAAAAACCCCTTCTTAGACGATTCCATGTTGAACTTCTTCAACACTTTGTCCAAATAAGTACTCTGACTCAATCCAATGAGCCTCCTTGATCTATCTCTACAGATCCGGATTCCGAGGATGTATGTTGCCTCACCCAAGTCTTTCATTGAGAAACTCTTTTCCAATGATTCCTTGGTTTCTTGCAACATCTGGACATCATTTCCTATCAGTAATATGTCATCCACATATAATATTAGAAAGTTTACTTTGCTCCCACTAAAATTCTTGTATAAACAAGAATCAGGATCACTCTTGATGAAGCCAAACGATTTGACTACCTCATCAAAGCGAATATTCCAACTCCGAGATGCTTGCTTCAACCCATAAATGGATTTCTGAAGTTTGCATACCTTGTCAGCATTAGCCGGATCGACAAAACCCTCGGGATGTATCATATACACGTCCTCGGTTAAATTTCCGTTAAGGAAAGCCGTTTTGACATCCATCTACCATATCTCATAGTCGAAATAGGCCACTATAGCTAACATGACCCGAAATAATTTAAGCATCGCTACAGGCAAGAAAGTCTCGTCGTAATCAACTCCTTGAACTTGTCGGAACCCCTTCGCGACAAGGCGTGCTTTATAGACGGAAACATTTACATCCATATCAGTTTTCTTCTTAAAGACCCATTTGCACTCGACGGGTCTTGCACCGTCTGGCAGATCAACCAAGTTCCAAACTTGATTTTCATCCATGGACTTTAACTCGGATCTCATGGCTCCAAGCCATGACTTGGAATCAGATCCCACCATCGCTTACGAATAATTTGCCGGCTCATCACTGTCTAACAGTAACACATCACGAACACTTCGTAATCTCGCTGATCTTCGTAGTACAGGTGCTACTGCCGGCTCAGCTACCACGACCGGCTCAACCTCCAAGGTTTTTGCCGACTCGCTACTAGTCGGTTCCTCTGGAATTTCTTCGAGCTGCACTGTGCTCCCACTGACTCCCCGACTAAGAAACTCTTTCTCAAGGAAGACACCGTTCCGAGCAACAAACACTTTGCCCTCTTCTCGGTTGTAGAAGTAGTAACCCAAGGTTTCCCTCGGATACCCCACAAAAATACACTTATCTGACTTTGCTGTAAGCTTGTCCGACTGAAGTCGCTTGAAAAATGCTTCACAACCCCAAATCTTAAGAAAAGACAAACTCGGCCTTTTGCCTGTCCACATCTCATGCGGTGTCTTCTCTACAGATTTTGATGGTACTCTGTTTAGTGTGAACGCTGCTGTTTCTAGACAATAACCCCAAAATGATAAAGGTAGATCTATCTGACTCATCATTGATCGTGACATGTCCAACAAGGTTCGATTCCGCCTTTCTGAAACACCATTCCTCTGCGGCGTTCCTAGCGGAGTAAGTTGAGGAACTATTCCACAACTTTTTCATATGGTCATCAAACTCATGGCTCATGTATTCGCCTCCTCGGTCCGACCGAAGAAACTTTATTTTCTTGCCGAGTTGATTATGTGCTTCATTCTGGAATTCTTTGAACTTTTCAAAGGCTTCCGACTTATGTTTCATCAAGTAGATATATCCATACCTACTCAAATCATGAGTGAAGGTAATGATGTACTCATAACCACCCCTGGCTGTCGTGCTCATTGGTCCACATACATCACTATGTACTAGTCCCAACAAATCGGACGCCCTTTCGCAACTCTTTGCAAAAGGTGTCTTGATCATTTTGCCGAGTACGCAAGATTCGCATGTCTCGAACGACTCCAAGTCGAACGAAGTTAGGAGTCCATCATCATGAAGCTTCTTCATGCGTTTCCAACTTATATGACCAAGCCGACAGTGCCAAAAGTATGTCATATTCAGATCATTCGGTTTTAAACTTTTAACATTTATGTTATAAACCGACTCTCCATCAAGATTCAAAATAAATAACCCGTCCTGGACAGGTGCAAAGCCGTGAAACATATCATTCAAATACAAAGAACAACCATTATTCTTGATATTAGAGTCATAGCCTTGCCTCATCAAACATGAAGCAGAAATAATGTTTCAACTGAGCACTGGGACATAATAACAATTATTCAGTTCCATAATGAATCCGGAAGGTAAATCAAGTTGCATCGTGCCGACTTCCAACGCGGAGATAAAACAAAAATTTTCCTCTAACGTGGTGATCCCAAGATCCAGCTGAGGTAGAAGGCCACGAGGTTTACCACTAGGAGCGCACTTGCGGATTACTGATGAAGCGCGTTAGTTGATGCAGTGCAGTCCTTTGCGATCCAATCATCCTGGTGCTGATCGTACAAAACCTTTGCTGGTATCCACACGTACAAGGAGGAGTGCCGGCGGCGAACTACTAGATTCTTTACGGCGGCAGGACTGTTGTGGAGCTAGGGTTTCCAACACATGGAATGACCTAACCGAACAATGATTAACCTTTCTAGGTTACGGTGCTCCACTATATATAGGGAGTGAACGTGGGCTCTGCTCGTGTGGACCATTCACTAAAGCCCATATAATGTTAGTCAATGTGAGTCCAACTCACTGACTCAGTCCAAATCAGGCTCGGGTCCAACCCAACCAGATTTCCAGTTCAGATCGAATCCAAACTTGCTCCCGCTCTTAAGTGTGTGACCCCGCAGGCTCATGGCTACTTGGACACGATTGGAGTCTGACTCTCAATCGATCAGTCGGCAGCGGCTCCTAGTAGAACGTGCTGACTCCCAAGTACCAAAGATTCATGACGACTTGCCTTTCCAATGCGACTTGCGTCCGAGTCCCTTTTGCCTCACGATATACCTTGTCAGACTATAGGCGAATATTTGTCATCCCTTAAATATTCCAACTCTCTTCTCGATCCGAGATAAGTGATTCACCCGACTAACTCTTAATCGATCGCCTCGGTTAACACTTAACTGAGTCATGCATGGCCATGCTTTCCGAATCATATCATCCGAGAGGGCCCAGAGAATATCTCTCCAAGTGGAGGGGCAAAATCCCATCTCGGTTATTCACATCACGCAGTTTGATTCTCAGTCGACCCGAACTCTGCCTTTAAAACTACCCAGTTACGGATCAGTGTTTGACAGAACCTAAGTCGGTGATCCTCAACTCAGACTATGTAATAACCTCAGGGCTAAGGATTACATTGATTGAGATGTACAAATGACAACTTGTTCATTGTACCTCAATATGGGTCAATCCGACTCGCTGAACTCTTTAGCCGAATCTGTGTAAGTTGGAATAGCATCTCCATGCCCATGACAAGTGGAACCGAGTCATCAAGCCAACTTTCACATTGGTCTAAGTTGTGTGTCCAGCACAACCTCAATGACCAAGGATATTTAGTACAAACAACATGAATGCATAGTTCCACAACCGAATCACATATTCAATGATACACATCAGATGTTTATACAAGGACTACTTAATACCTTTATTAATACAATGTGAAATATCATCATACATGATTGCCTCTAGGGCATATCCCCAACAAGACATTCATCGACCATTGTACACTTGCGAAGCACGCGAGTAATACAATAAAGCAGGAGTAGGGGCTTTACCTCCTCACGAGGGTCCTAAATCTAGGTAAAAAACCTTATCGTATCCACTCTCTGTTGTGCCGCTACATCACCATCACCACTATTGTAGAGAAGCTCAGAACGCCTGTTCAACCCGCCTAATGAATTCACGGCTCGTTGGGCCCTTGTTCCTTCACGGGGCACATTATCTGACATTTGGTGTACCAGGTAGGGGGCTGAGGCACGAGTTTGAGAACTTCAGCCAGAAATGACGTCATGGTCACACACGTTGACGCTCGGGATGGTCGCACCCAGCATGGATGGGAAAGAGAGTGTCTAGGCTCGGGCCGCATCGCCTCCTCAACTTCAGCACCCTATGGAGCCGCTTGGGGATCCCCCTCGCATTCTTGTATGGGGTCTATAACATCCCCAAAATATAACACATGGATCATCAAACTCTAATCATGAAAATTAGGGTTAACAAAAAGTTTGATTAATTAAAATCATATGAATGCATGTGGGAATGAGATGATTTGACCAATGCATGAATGGACTTGTGTGATTAACCTAAATAGCAAGAAATGGTTTAAGGATTAAAATAACATCATATAAAACATTTCCAAACAGAAACAAATAAAAGAGAAAATCAAAAACAAATCAAATAAGGCAAATGGTCATTTTTTCCAATCTTGCTCACTAGGTCACTTTGAGTGCTTCTAGTCCAAGAATTCAAACAGAAACTTTCCCAATTATTTTCACCCCTTGATAGAACTAGTAAAAGTGAATCAAGTTCCACCTTTCAAACTTGTAGAAACATTTGGCAACCCCATTCAAATCACAATTCAAAATTGAATGTTATTCATATGTGAAGATCATCCATTTTCAAAACCCAACCAAACCAACACCCCTTGACTAATCAAACTAACCAGACACTCCCTAGCATGTGCCTAGAAAACCCACCAAGTTTGAATTCAAAATTCAAATTTAAACTTCCTGCGGCCATTTCATCAAACTCCTTGCTGGCATCAAACAAACAAACATCTAACACTAATTGCAGCAGTAAAATTGGCCTAACTTCTTCCCTCTCTGGTTGCAACCAGCCCTTAGTAGATCATCTAGCCTCTTTAACAATCTTTAGCACCACTGTGAGCAAGCCTAGCCATTAATGTCAACCATGCTGAGAGCACCATTGCCACCCCATTGTCTCCAACGAGCTAGAGGCCGCACTAGCCTCGCCAACCTTGTCTGGCACATGCGGCACCATCCACCGCCACCCACTGTCCTAGCCTCGAGCAATGCCAGCCCCTGGACCACACGACACGCCCATGCCAAACCTCTCTGCGACCATGCCGAGAGCGCCATACGCCACGCTCGACCAAGACTCTCGCATCACACATTTCGCCGCCATGTGGATGATCACCAAGACCCAAAGAACCCGTAGACATGCCCGTTCGCCGCCGCGCGGACCACGCGCGCTTTGCGACATTAAAACCGCCGTTGTACCCGCTCAGAGCACCGTGACGTTCTGTCCGATCAGCACCGCCCCACGCCACAAGACCACGCCGTTGAGCTTTGCCAGGGATCACAACACCGCCCCCTACCGTCGCCCATGCCAGTAGCCCTCTGTGCCGTCGACCACGACGAGCTTAGCGCGTGCCCGTCGGTCCCCTTTCTCCACTATAAATAGAGGCATCCACCGCTCATTTTCGCCACACCAGTTCACTCCCCTCTCACCCCACCTCACTCCTGGAGCAAGGCGAGCAGCACATCGCCAGAATTTGGCCGGAGCCCGCCGCTGCTGGAGAAGAAGGATGCCATCGATTAGAGCCGCCCCAGGAGGAGCTGTCGGTACCAGGAGAACCGCCGTCGTCGACTGTCACATCCCAAGATGTTCCAAATCTTGTAATGTGTAAAATAAATGAATAAAGTAAAACTTTGTTGATTTTCAGGGTGAGAAGAAACTTTTGATTCCAATTGGAAACTTTCAAAACCTTTTTGATCAAATAAAATCCTAAAGGGATTTAAAAATATAAATAAACAATAAAGTTAAAAATATTTGGAATTACTATTTTGGATCTTTTACTAAAAGATTTGGTTTCAAATAAAAGGTAGAAAATATAAATAAGGATTTAATAAAAGGTAGAGCCAAATTAAACCTTGGCCAAGCTTTTGAAATAAAATATTTCTATTTGATAAAAATAGTAAAAGTTTATTTGAATAAAATAATAAGGATTTAATATCCAATTTTATTAGAAATAAAGGTTTTACTATTTTAATTAAACATCAAAACTTGTTAATTTATTTTTAACAAGTTTTCCAAGTATTCTTTATTTTCCAAATAAAACCTACTGATTTGGTTTTGATAATATTTAGATTTCAAATGGAGTTTTAAATAAATCAAATCCTATTTGATTTAATAACTAAGATCCATTTTATTTAATTATTAATGGACCCTAAAATAAAAATATTATATTATTTTGGGACTTGGAATATTGTTGTTAAACAGAACCAAAACTCAAGGCAAAGTTTGGAGGAGTTTTGAAATCTTTTGATTGTTTGATTTATTGTTTGAATTTCAAAACAGAAAAATCAAAATAGAAAAAGATAAAACAATTAGAAAGAAAAAAATAGAACCAGACCTGACCCAACCCACCTGGCCCAGGAAGCCCAGGAAGCCGCCCAGTTTCCCTGCCCCTTTTGGCGAATCGTTTTCACCAAAAGACCCACCCGCGCAGACACTGACCAGTGGCCCCTCTTTCCCTCTCTCTCCCCCCACTGACGGCAAGGCCCCACCTCTCCTGTTCATCGTCTTCAACCCCCAAATCACTCCCTGCCGTTGCAGCTAGTAACGCTGGCGATCAATTCGAGTTGATAGTGGCTTTAACTCCCCCTGTGACCACGCGTGCTTAAACGCCTCCCTCCCCTCTCTCTTTTCCCCCAGACCCCGCACCACCAGAGCCACCAGGCTGCCCTGAATTCCCTTTGCCTTGCCACTGCTCCGGCGAGCCTTTCCAGCAAATTCCGGCCACACCTCCCGCCTGCCTCCTGAGCACGGCCGTGACCCCAGCCTCTGGCGCTTCTCCCAGTGCTTCCCGTTCGTCCGCGCTCGTCCCAGAGCCTCGGCTTCGACAACCTCTGAGCGCCGCCGCGTTTACTTCTCTCTCCAGCGTGTTTTCCTGGTAAGTCTAGACCGCCCCGAGCCCTCTCAATCATGCTCACGTGAACCCCAGGACTGTACGCGTCTAACCGTACCCTTGTCTTGCCTCGGAGTGAACTGCAGGCCCATCCTCGACGACCTCCAGAACCGCCTGACGCCGTCCCCCACTCCGGCGAGTAATCCCCTTCACGCCAGTGCGCCCCTCAACCAACCAACCACGCCTCGAGCATCACCACAACCCTGCAAGCACGGTGAGAACCTCCCCTTATCTCTTTGCTTCCTGCATCGCCAATACCGCCACCGTCGAAGGCCTGACAGCCGCCAAGCAAATACCAGTTCTTGGCAAAATGATAAGAGTCGTTCGATTCAGATCGTAGTGACACGATAGAGTCACTTAACGACGAAGGGGTACGCAATCTGAGCCGCGCGATCTATTTAAATCCAACGCCCCGCAGAGGCCGATCCACCCGAATCGGTATCAGCCAGTAACATCCCGCCGCGTGGCACTAGTCGATTTAAAACAAAAATTTGAATCTGATTTAGATGCAATTTTGTAAACCTTGTAACTTTTGATCCACACGTCCAAAATTTGCAAAATTTATATCAATAGAATCAGTGGAACAAACCCTATCCAACCTTTCAATTTGTTTAGTAAAAAGATTCTGGTAAAATGTTTGTTTTTGCAGAAACATTTGTATGCTTGTTTAGGTTATAAAAATTATTCCAAAATGATTTTTAGGTTGAAATCTTTGCAAAATGGTTTGTTGTGAACCTACTGACCCTAGGAACCAACTCATGGATTTAAAAACGTGTTTTATGAAGTTTAGGATTGAATAATTGAATTAGCTCATTTCTAGTCAAATAAAAATATGGATTTTGTTATGGAAATGATTTTTGAGAAAAACCTTTGGCAAATGTGTTGATTCAAACCTACTGACCCTAGACACCAAGTTTGGTGAATTAACAACTTGTTTGATGAACAACATAAAAAATGTTGCTTTGCTAAAAACATTTTTCCACCACATGAAATAATGATTTGATTTAAAAATGGATTATAGACAAAACCCTTTTACAAATGGTTTTGCCACTTTAGAAAATGACCACTTTGAACCTTACAATATTTACAGCCTAGTAGAAACCACCTTTGCAAATAAAACTGTCACATCCCAAGATTTTCCAAATCTTGTAATGTGAAAATAAGTTAATAAAATAAAACTTTGTTTGATTTTCAGAGCCAGAAGAAACTTTTGAATTCAATTGGAACTTCAAACCCATTTGAATCAAATAGATCCTAAAGAGATTTAAAAAGATAAACTTTTATTAAAGGAAAATAAAAATATTTAAAATACTATTTTAGATCTTTTAAAATAAAAGGATATAGTTTTCAAAAGAAAAGGTGAATTCATAAACAAAGATTATTTTATAAAGCCAAATTAAAACCTTGGCCAAGCTTATGAATTAAAACATTTTATTTAGATAAAATTAGCAAAGATTTGTTTAAATAAATTAATAAGGAATTAATATCCAAATTTTATTCAAATAAAAGGTTTTACCATTTTAATTAAAACATCAAAACTTATTAAATTATTTTAAATAGGTTTTTCAAGTATTTTATACTCTAATAAAACCTACTAAAGTGTTTTGGCTTTATTTTAGATTTCAAAATAAATATCTCAATAAAATAAATCCTATTTGAATTAATAACTAAGGCCCATTTTATTTAATTATTAATGGACCCTATAATAAAATGTTATTTTATTTTAAACAAGTATTTCAAGTATCTTATATTTTCAAATAAAACCTATTGATTTGGTTTTTGAAAATATTTGGATTTCAAATGGGGATTTTATTAATTAAACCAAACCCTATTTTATTAATAAACCATAGTCCATTTTATTTAATTAATAAATGGAACCTAAAAAGATTTAAAATATTATTTTATTTTGGAGTGTTGGATTATGTTGATGAACAGAACCAAAACACAATGCAAAGTTTAATGATTGTTTGAATTGTTGAATTATTTGAATGCTTGAATAATTGTTTGAAATAACAAATCAGGAAATAGAAATAGAAAAAGAAA
The DNA here is from genome assembly GCA_030063025.1 of Avena longiglumis. Classification (NCBI taxonomy): domain Eukaryota; kingdom Viridiplantae; phylum Streptophyta; class Magnoliopsida; order Poales; family Poaceae; genus Avena; species Avena longiglumis. The sequence continues at coordinate 141,876,941 of CP125978.1, read as the reverse complement.
AAGAATTAGACAGAAAAAAAATAGAACAGCCCACCAATCTGGCCCAACTAACCCAGCAGCAACCCACTTGTTCCTCCCCCGAACCGTTTTTCTCCACCGCAAACCTAACCCACACTCTCACCGGTGGACCTCCTCCTCGTCTCTTTTCCCACCGACGCGGCCCCACTCCACCGTTCTCCTTCCCCACTCACGACCCGTTCTTCCTCCCTTCGCCCAGCGTTGCGCTATTGATTAGTGGCTTGATTACGCCTTAACACGGCCACCATAACTCGCCGCGATCAAGCACTTAAGCGCCAGCCTCCTCTTCCGCTTCCCCAGGCGCCCTCGACACGACCCGGGCGGAGAATTTTGCCCAGCACTTCCTCTGTCTCGACGACCGTTCTCGCCGATTCCGGCCAACACTCCACCTCCTGCCTTCCTATGCAACCTAGCAACCTCCCCTCTTTGAGCATCTCCTAGTACACTTGCTCAACCGCGGCGCCCAGAAGCCGTCTTCGACAAAAATTCTGAGCGCCGCCTGCCTCGCCTCCGTCGAGCTCCTCCGTAATTCTAGACCACCCCGACCCTTCCGCTCACGCACGTCATCTCCATGGACTCCTGCATCTGATCACGATCTTATCTTGCCTCCTGGTGAACCACAGAGCCGTCTTCGACCTCGACCGCGCGCGTCCGTCGCCAGTACCAACTCCGGCGAGCAATCGCAGCTGCCCCCTAGCGCCTTCGACGGACAAGTACCACGTTGAGCATCAGCGAGCGTCAGCGAATCCGGTGACCATCTCCACACCCTCCTTTGCCTCCTGTACCGCCAGCGCCGCCATCGTATGGTCGCTCGCGCCAAAGGCCGCCCAGCGCCGCCTAAGGTCAATCACCCATGACCATCCGATCCCGATCCGACGGATACGATAGAATGTTAGCGAAGAGGTATGCGTCGATCTGAGCGATGATAATTAGATCCAACGGTCAGCGTCGCCCGATCCGGCGAACGGTATCGACCAATGAAACGAAGCGCGTGTCACCTATTTGGTTTAAAAACAGATTTGAAATCTGATTTAGATAGGATTTTCAAACCCTTATAACTTTTGATCCACACGTCCAAATTTGGCAAATTTTATATCAATGAAATCAGGAGAACAAGCCCTAGCCAACCATGGCCTTAGTTTGACAAATAGTATCTGTTAGATTGTTTGAATTTGCAGAAACATTTGTGTACTTGTTTAGATAAGAAAAATTGTTTAAAAATGATTTTTGGATTAAAACCTTTGCAAAATGGTTTGTTGTGATCTTACTGACCCTAGGAACCAACCCTTGGTGTTAGAAATGATTTTTGTAAAATTTAGGTTAGATTACTTGACTTAGTCATTTTCTAGCCAAATAAAAGGAATAGTTTTTATTATAAAAATGTTTATGGAAAGAAAACTTTAAGGAAATAGTTTGGACCAAACCTACTGACCCAAAAACACCAAGCTTTGCAATAGCAACTCATTTGGTGAACAACTTAAGAGTTTTTGCCTTAATAAAAACATTTTTCACCACATGAAATGATGAATGGATTTAAAAATAGTATTTGGACAAAACCCTCTTGCTAATGACTTTGCCACTTTGGTAAATGACCAATTTGGATATTACAAAGTTTAGAAACCCCATAAAAACCCCTTTGCAAAATAAAACTATCTTGTGCATGCTCCCATGCAAGAATTGATTTCCTTTGTCGTGTGTGTGTGAATTTGTTTGATTGATTTATTGGTTTGGAATGCTAGTTGAATTAGTGTTTGCTTGTTTGACTTGTAGTGAAGTATGAGACTAGCAAGATCAAGGAGTGAACCACCCTTTCCTACCAAAAAGGCAAGTGATGCTTCATACTTTCTATCCCATTACTTTTCTATGCATTAGTGATTTTGCTAAATAAACTTGCATGGATTTTGCTAAGTATAGATCTTGCTATAGGAAAACCTAGTAGATGAATCCTTAGTAGGATTTCCTAAGTTAAGTTTACTAATACTACCAAGCTTAGCCTAGCTAATAGAAAACATGGGTGGAAAATATATTCACACTATGGAAAATATTCTAAGTCTGAGGACTTATGTTTTGTTTAATAAAACAACTAAGTTAATGAATCAACTGGGTGGAATGGAAAGATTGGGTTATGTTGAGTGGTTCAAAAGGCCCATGTTTATGGTTGACCTTGTGTATCTCACTTGTGGATGGCCACCCAGGAAACAAAGGGATTTGAGATGTCAAATGTTGAGAAGCTTCAAGTGCAACCACTTGGCAATATGGGCTCTGCCATGATCATATAGGTTGCAAGAACTTAGCCAAATGGATAGTGGGTGGTAGTGTTTGATAGGTTGGAACGCGTCCATATTGGTCTAAGGGAAGGCTTCTGAAAGATTTTGTCTTGGGAAACCAAGTCTTGTGGGTAAAGTGCACCACCTCTACAGAGTGTAAAATCTAAGTACTTAGCCATGTCCCTGGTGAAGGACAATTTGAGCATCAAGACATGGAAGCAATCAAGAATCTCATCATTCCAATTTCTAAATTAAAATCTTGTGGTTTGAACAAGGGTTGTTTGAATTCTTCAATCATTGATGGAGAGATGGCTTGGTACAAGGATCTTGAAATCTTTGATTGAGAAAATGGTTTTGCAAGCACTTCAGTCTTTGATTGGTGGATGCCTTGGAAAGGATCTTCAGTCTTTGATTGGTAGATGCCTTGGGAAGTAATTTGTCAAAACAAAAACTGAGTATTTTCAAAATGTTAAGAAAAATCTATTTTGAGCAATGCAAGCCTCAACTCCACTTAGCCAAATGCATATAGATGATAGACTCCACTAAACTATTATAGTATCACTTGCCAATACAATTCAAATGTATTGACCCTTTGTGGCTATAACTTGTATATTGCAGGTTGATTGTTTAGTGAAGATTGATTGTTTAGGATTACAAAGTCTACAACAAACATCTGCCTGTGGCACTTTGAAGATGAAGGTTATTCCGCTGCAATGTAATGTAATAGCCATATGAGCTATGTTTGATGTAATAAAATTATGTTTTCCTGGTTATAAAGTTATATTATGACCTTTGTTTCTTGATATTACATCTTAACTGTGGATGCTAGCTATTGATCCAGGGACTAGCATTGTAAAACACAGGAGGGATCAACCTTATTAGGTTGGGACCCCTACAGATGGTATCAGATCATTGTGTTGCCTGTAGGATTTGTAAACCCTAGGATTGGACAAAAACCCTTAGAAAAATAGGAGTTATATTTTGATCCAAAACATATTTACAAAAAACACTTGTAACCTCTTTCCTTAACCATTTTGGTTTCAACTCTACATCTCTTCTATTTCAAACTTGATGGAAAAACCTACCCATGGCCAAAGACTACACCATGTGCAAAGGACTTCTTCAACTTCTTCAACTCTAATGACTTCAACATCTTCAGCATCTTCACCAAGGACTTCCAACTTAGATATCACTAAGGACCACAAGTGAAACAAGGAAAATCTTACTCAAGATTTAGAGACTGAGGGAATGCAAAATAAGAAGGAACCATCCACAACTTTGAAGTTTGTGACCAAGGAGTTTTTCTCAAGGAAACCATGATCTCATACAAGAAGAATCATAAAGGAAGGAAAGATCACAAGTGAACCATATAGATGGACCACCATAATTTAGTTAAGTCAAAACACACCAACTTATGTGGTGTAACAAAAATATTTTGTTGCCTAAGTATGTGCTTGAAACTTGTTGTTTGAATGAATTGTTTGGTTTGTGATTGCATGCACATTGCTTGAGTGAATTGTGATGTGTGTGATTAGGATTGACTCCTTAGAAATGTCTTGCCTATTCTAATCTCCCTTTAACCCAAACAGATGACTACTCCAAGAAACTCCAACATCAAGGTTGATGACAACAACAACAACCAAGTGGACAGCATGAAAGAGATTATAGCAACCCAAAACCAGTTGAGCCAAGAGACAACTCAGCTTTTAGCCAACAACAATGGACTAGACCCAGCCATACAAAGGATTTTGAAACTTCAATCCCAATTGTTGCAAGGATTGGTTACTCAAATGATCAACATGAGAGAAAACTTTTCCCAAAGAGCTAATGACAACAAGGATGACAAAGTTGTTATTCTAGAAGGAACCCAAGCTAGCTATAATTTTAGAGACAAGAATCATGCATCCAAGGAACATGAAGATCAATGCCCCAAGAAGAGAGAAAGATCTCCCACTTATGAAGAACATGAACTAGAAGAACTCATAGCTTTGGAGAGACCCAAAAGAAGAAGAAAGACATAAGCCAGTTGCAATGTTACAATTGCAAAGAGATGGGGCACTATGCCAATGAATGCCAGAAAGAAGAAGAACCAAAGAAACAAACAAGAGATAATGATACCAACGAAGATACCAAAGGAAAAGAAAGATATCACCAAGTGATGTGTTTCAAATGCAAGGAACTAGGCCACTATGCAAGCAATTGTCCAGAAAAGATGAAAAACAAGTTAAACAAGTCTATGAAGGATCTCAACCTTGGCCCATGAGTCAAGTATGGAAACAAAGGACTCAATGCAAAAGTTTGCTTAGAGAAGTTTTCCAGGATCCCAGGAAGGCCAATATGTAATTTTTGTTTGAAAATTTTTAAGGGTGGCAGTACCCTAGTTGTTTGAACTTGCTTGTAATCCTAGCCTCCCCAAATCTCGGACGAGATTTATTTTAAGGGTGGTAGCCTGTCACATCCCAAGATTTTCCAAATCTTGTAATGTGAAAATAAGTTAATAAAATAAAACTTTGTTTGATTTTCAGAGCCAGAAGAAACTTTTGAATTCAATTGGAACTTCAAACCCATTTGAATCAAATAGATCCTAAAGAGATTTAAAAAGATAAACTTTTATTAAAGGAAAATAAAAATATTTAAAATACTATTTTAGATCTTTTAAAATAAAAGGATTTAGTTTTCAAAAGAAAAGGTGAATTCATAAACAAAGATTATTTTATAAAGCCAAATTAAAACCTTGGCCAAGCTTATGAATTAAAACATTTTATTTAGATAAAATTAGCAAAGATTTGTTTAAATAAATTAATAAGGAATTAATATCCAAATTTTATTCAAATAAAAGGTTTTACCATTTTAATTAAAACATCAAAACTTATTAAATTATTTTAAATAGGTTTTCAAGTATTTTATACTCTAATGAAACCTACTAAAGTGTTTTGGCTTTATTTTAGATTTCAAAATAAATATCTCAATAAAATAAATCCTATTTGAATTAATAACTAAGGCCCATTTTATTTAATTATTAATGGACCCTATAATAAAATGTTATTTTATTTTAAACAAGTATTTCAAGTATCTTATATTTTCAAATAAAACCTATTGATTTGGTTTTTGAAAATATTTGATTTCAAATGGGATTTTATTAATTAAACCAAACCCTATTTTATTAATAAACCATAGTCCATTTTATTTAATTAATAAATGGAACCTAAAAAGATTTAAAATATTATTTTATTTTGGAGTGTTGGATTATGTTGATGACAGAACCAAAACACAATGCAAAGTTTAATGATTGTTTGAATTATTTGAATGCTTGAATAATTGTTTGAAATAACAAATCAGGATATAGAAATAGAAAAAAAAGAATTAGATGAGAAAAAAAATAGAACGACCCACCAATCTGGCCCAACTAACCCAAAGAGAGCCCACCTAGCCCACTGTTCCTCCCAGACGCTTTTTCTCCACCGCAAACCTAACCCACACTCTCACTGGCAGGTGGACCTCCTCCTCGTCTCTTTTCCCACTGACGCAACGGCCCCACTCCACTATTCTCCTTCCCCACTCCCACGACCCGTTCTTCCTCACTTCGCCAACGTTGCAGGCTATTGATTCGTGGCTTGATTACGCCTTAACACGGCTACCATAACTCGCTGCAATCAAGCACACTTAAGCGCCAGCCTCCCCTCTTCCGTTTCCCCCAGACGCCCCTCCTCGACACGTCCCCAGGCTGGAGAATTTTGCCCAGCACTTCCTCTGTCTCCGACGACCGTTCTCGCCGATTCCGGCCAACACACTCCACCTCCTGCCTTCCTATGCAACCTAGCAACCTCCCCACTCTTTGGAGCATCTCCTAGTACACTTCGTTCACAGGCGCCCAGAAGCCGTCTTCGACAAAATTACTGGCGCCGTCTGCATCTCGCCTCCGTCGAGCTCCTCCTAATTCTAGACCACCCGACCCTTCCGTTCACGCACACGTCATCTCCATGGACTCTGCATCGATCACGATCTTATCTTGCCTCTGGTGAACCACGAGCCGTCTTGGACCTCGGCGCGCGTCCGTCACCGATACCAACTCCGGCGAGCAATCGCGGTACCCCTAAGCGCCTTCGCGGACAAGTACCACGTTGAGCATCGCGGCGTCGGCCAATCGGTGAGCATCTCCACCCTCCTTTGCCTCCTGTACGGCGCCCATCGCCATTATGGTCACTCCGCCGCCCGGCCATGTCCGCCGTCTAAGGTCAATCACCCACAGCCATCCGATCCGATCCGACGGATACGATAGAATGTTAGCGAAGAGGTATGCGTCGATCTGAGCCGCGCGATGATAATTAGATCCAACGGTCAGCGTCGCCCGATCCGGCCGAACCGGTATCGACCAATGAAACAGCGCCGCGTGTCACCTATTTGGTTTAAAAACAGATTTGAAATCTGATTTAGATAGGATTTTCAAACCCTTATAACTTTTGATCCACACGTCCAAATTTGGCAAATTTTATATCAATGAAATCAGGAGAACAAGCCCTAGCCAACCATGGCCTTAGTTTGACAAATAGTATCTGTTAGCTTGTTTGAATTTGCAGAAACATTTGTGTACTTGTTTAGATAAGAAAAATTGTTTAAAAATGATTTTTGGATTAAAACCTTTGCAAAATGGTTTGTTGTGATCTTACTGACCCTAGGAACCAACCCTTGGTGTTAGAAATGATTTTTGTAAAATTTAGGTTAGATTACTTGACTTAGTCATTTTCTAGCCAAATAAAAGGAATAGTTTTTATTATAAAAATGTTTATGGAAAGAAAACTTTAAGGAAATAGTTTGGACCAAACCTACTGACCCAAAAACACCAAGCTTTGCAATAGCAACTCATTTGGTGAACAACTTAAGAGTTTTGCCTTAATAAAAACATTTTTCACCACATGAAATGATGAATGGATTTAAAAATAGTATTTGGACAAAACCCTCTTGCTAATGACTTTGCCACTTTGGTAAATGACCAATTTGGATATTACAAAGTTTAGAAACCCCATAGAAACCCTTTGCAAAATAAAACTATCTTGTGCATGCTCCCATGCAAGAATTGATTTCCTTTATGTGTGTGTGAATTTGTTTGATTGATTTATTGGTTTGGAATGCTAGTTGAATTAGTGTTTGCTTGTTTGACTTGTAGTGAAGTATGAGACTAGAAAGATCAAGGAGTGAACCACCCTTTCCTACCAAAAGGCAAGTGATGCTTCATACTTTCTATCCCATTACTTTTCTATGCATTAGTGATTTTGCTAAATAAACTTGCATGGATTTTGCTAAGTATAGATCTTGCTATAGGAAAACCTAGTAGATGAATCCTTAGTAGGATTTCCTAAGTTAAGTTTCCTAATACTACCAAGCTTAGCCTAGCTAATAGAAAACATGGGTGGAAAATATATTCACACTATGGAAAAATATTCTAAGTCTGAGGACTTATGTTTTGTTTAATAAAACAACTAAGTTAATGAATCACCTGGGTGGAATGGAAAGATTGGGTTATGTTGAGTGGTTCACAAGGCCCATGTTTATGGTTGACCTTGTGTATCTCACTGTGGATGGCCACCAGAAACAAAGGATTTGAGATGTCAAATGTTGAGAAGCTTCAAGTGCAACCACTTGGCAATATGGGCTCTGCCATGATCATATAGGTTGCAAGAACTTAGCCAAATGGACAGGGTGGTAGTGTTTGATAGGTTGGAGCAGCGTCCATCTTGGTCTAAGGAAGGCTTCTAAAAGATTTTGTCTTGGGAAACCAAGTCTTGTGGGTAAAGTGCACCACCTCTACAGTGTAAAATCTAAGTACTTAGCCATGTCCCTGGTAAAGGACAATTTGAGCATCAAGACATGGAAGCAATCAAGAATCTCATCATTCCAATTTCTAAATTAAAATCTTGTGGTTTGAACAAGGGTTGTTTGAATTCTTCAATCATTGATGGAGAGATGGCTTGGTACAAGGATCTTGAAATCTTTGATTGAGAAAAATGGTTTTGCCAAGCACTTCAGTCTTTGATTGGTGGATGCCTTGGAAAGGATCTTCAGTCTTTGATTGGTAGATGCCTTGCGAAGTAATTTGTCAAAACAAAAACTTAGTATTTTCAAAATATTAAGAAAAATCTATTTTGAGCAATGCAAGCCTCAACTCCACTTAGCCAAATGCATATAGATGATAGACTCCACTAAACTATTATAGTATCACTTGCCAATACAATTCAAATGTATTGACCCTTTGTGGCTGTAACTTATATATTGCAGGTTGATTGTTTAGTGAAGATTGATTGTTTAGGATTACAAAGTCTACAACCAACATCTGCCTGTGGCACTTTGAAGATGAAGGACCACTTGACCATAGTTATTCCGCTGCAATGTAATGTAATAGCCATATGAGCTATGTTTGATGTAATAAAATTATGTTTTCCTGGTTATAAAGTTATATTATGACCTTTGTTTCTTGATATTACATCTTAACTGTGGATGCTAGCTATTGATCCAGGGACTAGCATTGTAAAACACAGGAGGGATCAACCTTATTAGGTTGGGACCCCTACAAAAACTACCTTTTGCATGCTTGCATGCATGACTTAGTTTCTATGATTTTATGTGTGATTAATTTGATTGAATATTGGTTGGAATGCTAGTTGAACCTATGTTTGCTTGATTGATTTTTCTAGTGAAGTTAGAATAGTGTGAGATTAGCAAGATCAAGAAGTGAACCAACATTCCTCTACCAAAAAGGCAAGTGACACTATCATCCAAGTCCTATTATTTTCCTTACACTTAGTGGATTTTTGAAACATGCATGAAAAGGATTTCTATACTTTATGCTATGCTAAATCCTAATAGGATACTCTTATATATTCCTTAGTGAAAACAATGCAGTTGTAAAATGCTTAGCCATGCTATATATTTTGAGAAGAGATACATGTTGAGATTTTATGAAGTTGAGAAAGGACTTATGTTTTATATAATAAAACAAGTACTCAAAGAACCACCTGGGTGGACAAGGATACTCAAGTTTTTGGACAAGGTGGCAACAAGAGGAACCATGTTTATATGGCAATCTCTTTTTGTTGTGCACCAGATGAAAACCACCCAGTGACTTAGAGATTGAACATGTTTCTCCAACAGTGGCTTCCGTGTACAGCCACATGCTATATGGCTCTGGCTTAGTCAACTACATTGGGAAGACCCATGCATTGGTCTTCAGGTTAACTGGAAATGAGGGAACTAGGAACCCTACATTGGTGCCTGAAGACAAGCTAGCATTGTGTATGGGAGGACCCTATGGAAAGACTTCGTCACATTCTCAATCTGCCAGTATTTGTCACATCCCAAGATTTTCCAAATCTTGTAATGTGAAAATAAATTTATAAAATAAAACTTTGTTTGATTTTCAGAGCCAGAAGAAACTTTTGAATTCAATTGGAACTTCAAACCCATTTGAATTAAATAAAACCTAAAGGGATCTAAAAAGACAAACATTTAATAAAGGAATAAAAGGATTTAGTATTAAAAAGAAAAGATGGATCTATAAATAAGGATTATTTTATAAAGCCAAATTAAACTTGGCAAAGATTTTGAAACAAAAGAGTTTTCTTTGATTAAAATAATGAAAGTTTATTTTAAATAAAGTGATAAAGATTTAACATCCAACCTTATTTGAAGATAAAAGGTTCTACCAATTTAAATTGAAACATGAAAACTTATTAAATTATTTAGAACAAGTTTTCCCAATTATTTGAAATTCACAAATAAAATCTACTAAAATGTTTTGGATTTATTTTAAATTCAAAATAAATATCTCAATAAAATAAAACCTAATTGAAATAGTAATGAAGTCTATTGTATCTAATTAATAATGGACCCAAAAATAAAATGTTATTTTATTTTAAAAACAAATCTCCAAGTATTCTATATTTTCCAGATGATGCCTACTGATTTGGTTTTGAAAATATTTAGGTTTCAATTAAAGATTTTATTAAATAAAACAAATCCTATTTGATTTAATAACTAAGGTCCATTTTATTTAATTATTAATGGACCCTAAAGTAAAAGGATTATTTTGTTTTAAACAAGTTTTCCAAATATTCTTTATTTCCAAATAAAATCTACTGATTGATTTTGAAAATATTTGGATATCAAAGGAAGATTTTATTAAATAAACCAAACCCTATTTTATTAATAAACCATGGTCCATTTTATTTAATTAATAAATGGAACCTAAAAAGATTTAAACTATTATTTTATTTTGGAGTGTTGGATTATGTTGATGAACAGAACCAAAAACACAATGCAAAGTTTAAAGATTGTTTGAATTGTTGAATTATTTGAATGCTTGAATAATTGTTTGAAATAACAAATCAGGAAATAGAAATAGAAAAAGAAAAAGGATTAGACAAAAAAAAATAGAAGAAAACGAGCAGCCCAACCATCTGGCCCAGCTCCATCCCATCTAGCCCACCTCCTCTCCCGGACCGTTTTCTTCACCGCAGAAAGAACCCGCTGAACCACTGACCGGTGGACCTCCCTCACATTTTCTATTCCCACTGACCGACCGGCCCCACTTCGCTAGTCATCTTCTTCGCCGCGACTCCCTCCTTTCCCCAAACCACGTCGCAGTCACTGCCGTTGAATACTCCATCAATCATGTTTATTGTCGCGTAAATTCGCCCAGCCATCACGCATGATAAGAGCGCCTGCCTCCCCTCTTCCGTTTCCCCCAGACGCCCCTCCTCGACACGCCTCTAGGCCGCCACAATCTCTCCTCGACTGCCTCGGCTCCGACCACCGTCTCCGGCCAATTCAGGCCAGCACACGCCACCCCCTTCCTTCTCGATAACCCTAGCAACTTCCCCACTCCCAGACGCTCCTCTCTGTACCCTCCTTTCAACCACGGGTACCCTGTAACCTTGCCTTCGACAAACGGCCACCGTCGCCACCGTCTGCTTCATCTCCGGCGAAGCTCACAGGTAGTATCTGACCACCCCGCGCCTTCTAGTTCACGCACACGACTCGGTCTTGTTCCTGCGCATCTAACCATGTCGTCATTTCGCTTTGAGGTGATCCACAGCGCCGTCCCCGACGACCACCTAACGCGACCGTCGCCGTTCTCAACTCCGACGAGAAATTGCGACTGCCTCTGAGCGCCCCCTGTCAAACCGCAAGCGAGTTGAGCATCAGTGTTGCATTTCGAGCCTGGTGAGCATGCCCTTTTTCTCTCGTTTCTGTTTACGCCGCCAGCTTGTCGACGTCGCCGCCGCTAGCCACCGCCGGCGCCGCACGCAAATGGTCGAGCACGTTAGCACCGTAGGATCACGATCCGACGCTCCCGATAGATCACTTAACCACGAAGGGGTACGTGATCTGTACCATGCGATCTAACTTGATCCAACAGCTAGCATCGCCCGATCCGGCCGAACCGGTACTAACCAATCACGGTGCGCCGCGTGTCCCTGTTCTGATTAAAAACAGAATTTTGATCTGATTAGAATACAAATTTGTAAATGCAATAACTTTCAAACCACACGTCCAAATCTGGCAAATTTTATATCAATGAAATCAGGAGAACAAGCCCTAGCTAACCATGGCCTTAGTTTTGAAAATAGTATCTGTTAGCTTGTTTGAATTTACAGAAACATTTGTGTACTTGTTTAGAGTATAAAAATTGTTTAAAATTGATTTTAGGATTAAATCTTTTGCAAAATGGATTTGTGTGACCTTACTGACCCTAGGAACCAACCCATAGTGTTAAAAATTATTTTGGTGAAATTTAAGTTGAATTATTTAACTTAGCCATTTTCTAGCCAAATAAACTCATTGATTTTATTATGGAAATGTTTTTGCAAGGAAAACTTTGGGAAAATGTTATGGACCAAACTTACTGACCCAAAACACCAAGCCTTGTCAAGGGCAACTCACTTGGTGAAAAACATAAAGTTTTGCTTTGAAAAGAATAATTTTCACCACATAAAATGTTGAATGGATTTTAAAATAGACTTTGAGCAAAACCCTCTAACTAATGACTTTACCATTTTGGTAAATGACCAATGTGGACCTTACAAAGTTTATAAAACCTAGTAGAGACCAACCTTGCAATAGAACCCTCTTTTTTGCAAGACTTAGGATCCATTGCTTTGTGTGTGTGAAATATTGTTTGGAATGTTGGTGTGGAATGCTACTTGATACTATTCTTGTTTGATTGTAGTGAAATTAGCAAAGTGTGAGACTAGCAAGATCAAGGAGTGACTATCATTCCCTAACAAAAAGGCAAGTTACACTATCATCTAAAAGTCCTACTATTTTCATTACACTTAGTGGATTTTGTAAACATGCATGAAAATGTTTTGTACTTATGCTATGCTAATCCTAATAGGATTCCCTATACACTCCTTAGTAAAAATATTGAAGTTGTACATGCTTAGCCATGCTATGTTTTGAAAAGAGATACATGTTGAGATTTTACAAAGGTTGAGAAAAGGACTTGTGTTTTATATAATAAAACAAGGACTAAATGAACCACCTAGGTGGTGGACACTTTATGTTTTGGAGAAGGTGGCAACAAAAGGGAACCATGTCTATGGCAATCACTTTGTGTTGTGCTCCAAATGAAAACCACCTAGGAAACTTAGAGATTGAATATGTTTCTCCAATTGTGGCTTTCGTGTACAACCACATGCTATTATGGCTCTGGCTTAGTCAACTACATTAGGAAGACCCATACATTGTCTTTAGTTACCGGACATGGGGATCTGGAATGCTTCATGGGGGCTGAAGACAAGCTAGCAATGATGTATGGGAGTACCTCTTGGAAAGACGTCACATTCTCACTGCGGTACTCCATCTTGGTGAGCACTAATCCAAGAGGCCACTGGTGGCAACAAGATGGGATTGTGTCATGTGGGTAAAGTGTACTCATACAGAAGTTAATAAAATCTAAGTACTTAGTCGTGTCCCCGGTTATGGACAATACTGAGCAACTAAAGTTTGAACTATGGGAGATCTCGACATTCCAACTTCTAATATAAAAACTTGATGCACTTGGGGGTACCAAGGAATTCAAAGAGATTTGATAAAACTTGTTGCACTTGGGGAGTTACCAAGGTGCTCAAGAGTATGATGTACTTGGGGTTACCAAGGAACTCATGAGGTTTGATAAAACTTGTTGTACTTGGGGTTACCAAGTAGCTCAACGGATTTTGACAAGGACTTGAACACTTGAGTTTCTACCAAGGAGTTCAAGGAACTTGGAAAAAGAGATTTGACAAAGGACCAAAACCATTTTTGAAAAGATAGGATAAAATATTGCTTTATGCAAATAAGCCTTAAACTCTACTTAGCCAAATATGCATGTATTGATAGGATCCACTCGTAATATTCAAAGTAGTGAAACTTGCCAATACAATTCAAATGTATTGACCCTTGTGGCTGTAACTTGTAATGTTGCAGGTTTGATTGTTTTTAAATGAAGATTGTTTGATTGACTAGGACTACAAAGCCTACAACCAACATCTGCCTGTGGCACTATGAAGATGAAGGACCCATGACTATATTTATTCCACTGCAATGTAATGTAATAGCCAAATGAGCTATGTATGATGTCATAAAACTATGTTATTCCTGGTTATAAATTTATATTATGACCTTTCTATCTTGATATTACATATTTACTGTGGATGCTAGCTATTGATCCAGGGACTAGCATTGTAAAACACAGGAGGACTCTACCTTATCAGGTTGGGACCCCTACAGATGGTATCAGAGCATTGTGTTGCCTGTAGGAATTGTAAACCCTAGGATTGGACAAAACCCTTAGAAAAATAGGAGTGTATTTGTTCCAAAAACTTATTTACAAAAACACTTGTAAACTCTTTCCTCAACCATTTTGGTTTCAACTCTACATTCTCTTCTATTTTCAAACTTGATGGAAAAACCTACCCATGGCCCAAGAGTACACCATGTGTAAAAGGATGACTTCAACTTCCTCAACTCTAATGACTTCAACATCTTCAGCATGTTCACCAAGGACTTCCAACATGGAAACTACTAAGGACCACAAGTGAGACAAGGAAATCTTACTTAAGAATTAGAGACTGAGGGAATGCAAAATAAGAAGAAACCATCAACAACTTTGAAGTATTGTGACCAAAAGTTTTTCTAAAGGAAACCATGATCTCATACAAGAAGAATCAAGAAGGAAGGAAAGATCACAAGTGAACCAAATAGATGGACCACCATAATTTAGTTAAGACAAAACACACCAACTTATGTGGTGTAACAAAAATATTTTGTTGCCTAAGTATGTGCTTCAACCTTGTATGAGTGAAAAGTTGTTTGTGAATGCTTGCACATTGTTTGTGTGAATTGTTATGTGTGTGATTAGAACTATTTCCTTAGAAATGTATTGCCCATTCTAATCTTCCTTCAACCCAAACAGATGACTACTCCAAAGGACTCCAACATCAAGGTTGATGACACCAACACCAACCAGGCTGATAGCATGAGAGAGCTCATAGCAACCCAACATCAGTTGAACCAACTGACAGCTCAGTTCCTAGCCAACAACAGTGATAAAGATCCAGCACTGCAAAAAATTTTGGAGGAACAATCTCAACTAATGCTTAAGGTGACTAATCAAATGATTTGCATGGAAGAAAGCTATCCTAGAAGTATGTATGATAACAAGGATGACAAGAATGTTGTTCTAGATGGAGCCCCAGCTTGCATTATTTGTGGAGACAAGGATCATACTTCCAAGGAGCATGAAGGACAATGCCCCAATTGTGAAGAAGACCATCCTGTTGGACAATGCCCCACCTCTCAAGCTACTTGCTACCTTTGTGAAGGAAGTGATCATACTCCTGGCCTATGTCCCATCTATGCCATGGTAGAACAAAGGAAACAAGAAGGATCCAAGTCCACCAAAGGAAAAGGACCACTCATACCTCCAAACAAGACAACCCAATTCAAAGGATCAAAGAAAATCAAGAAGCCTAAGCAAGACATGAGCCTTGCACAATGTCGTAAATGTAAGGAAATGGGACACTACTCTAGTGGATGCCCAGAGAACAAGAAGAATAAAGGGATTGACCAAGTGTGGTGCAACAACTGTAATGAACCAGGTCATTATGTAGCAACTTGCCCACAAGAGCCACGTAAAGAACTCAATGACATTCATTGCTTCAACTGCAAGAACCCAGGACACTATGCAAGCAACTGTCCAGAAAGGATGAAGAAAAAGTTGAACAAGCCTATGGAGAAACTCAACCTTGGTCCATGAGTCAAGCATAGGAATAAAGCAAAGGTTTAACATAGAGAAATTCCAGGACCCAAGAAGGCTAATGTGTAATTTTTGTTTGAAAAATTTTAAGGGTGGTAGTACCCTAGTTGTTTTGAACTTGCTTGTAACCCCAGCCTTCCCAAATCTCGGGACGAGATTTATTTTAAGGGTGGTAGCCTGTCACATCCCAAGATTTTCCAAATCTTGTAATGTGAAAATAAATTTATAAAATAAAACTTTGTTTGATTTTCAGAGCCAGAAGAAACTTTTGAATTCAATTGGAACTTCAAACCCATTTGAATTAAATAAAACCTAAAGGGATCTAAAAAGACAAACATTTAATAAAGGAATAAAAGGATTTAGTATTAAAAAGAAAAGATGGATCTATAAATAAGGATTATTTTATAAAGCCAAATTAAACTTGGCCAAGATTTTGAAACAAAAGAGTTTTCTTTGATTAAAATAATGAAAGTTTATTTTAAATAAAGTGATAAAGATTTAACATCCAACCTTATTTGAAGATAAAAGGTTCTACCAATTTAAATTGAAACATGAAAACTTATTAAATTATTTAAAACAAGTTTTCCCAATTATTTGAAATTCACAAATAAAATCTACTAAAATGTTTTGGCTTTATTTTAAATTCAAAATAAATATCTCAATAAAATAAAACCTAATTGAAATAGTAATGAAGTCTATTGTATCTAATTAATAATGGACCCTAAAATAAAATGTTATTTTATTTTAAAAACAAATCTCCAAGTATTCTATATTTTCCAGATGATTCCTACTGATTTGGTTTTGAAAATATTTAGGTTTCAAATAAAGATTTTATTAAATAAAACAAATCCTATTTGATTTAATAACTAAGGTCCATTTTATTTAATTATTAATGGACCCTAAAGTAAAAGGATTATTTTGTTTTAAACAAGTTTTCCAAATATTCTTTATTTCCAAATAAAATCTACTGATTGATTTTGAAAATATTTGGAAATCAAAGGAATATTTTATTAAATAAACCAAACCCTATTTTATTAATAAACCATGGTCCATTTTATTTAATTAATAAATGGAACCTAAAAAGATTTAAACTATTATTTTATTTTGGAGTGTTGGATTATGTTGATGAACAGAACCAAAAACACAATGCAAAGTTTAAAGATTGTTTGAATTGTTGAATTATTTGAATGCTTGAATAATTGTTTGAAATAACAAATCAGGAAATAGAAATAGAAAAAGAAAAAGGATTAGACAAAAAAAATAGAACAAAACGAGCAGCCCAAGCATCTGGCCCAGCTCCAGCCCATCTAGCCCACCTCCTCTCCCGAACAGTTTTCTTCACCGCAGAAAGAACCCGCTAAACCACTGACCGGTGGACCTCCCTCACATTTTCTATTCCCACTGACCGACCGGCCCCACTTCGCTAGTCATCTTCTTCGCCGCGACTCCCTCCTTTCCCCAAACCACGTCGCAGTCACTGCCGTTGAATACTCCATCAATCCTGTTTATTGTCGCGTAAATTCGCCCAGCCATCATGCACGATAAGAGCGCCTGCCTCCCCTCTTCCGTTTCCCCTAGACGCCCCTCCTCGACACGCCTCCAGGCCGCCACAATCTCTCCTCGACTGCCTCGGCTCCGACCACCGTCTCCGGCCAATTCAGGCCAGCACACGCCACCCCCTTCCTTCTCGAGAACCCTAGCAACTTCCCCACTCCCAGACGCTCCTCTGCCCTCCTTTCAACCGGGTACCAGTAACCTCGCCGACAACGCCACCGCCGCCGCGTCGCTTCATCTCCGGCGAAGCTCACAGGTAGTATCTGACCACCCCGCGCCTTCTAGTTCACGCACACGACTCGGTCTTGTTCCTGCGCATCTAACCGTGTCGTCATTTCGCTTTGAGGTGATCCACAGCGCCATCCCCGACGACCACCTGACGCGACCGTCGCCGTTCCCAACTCCGACGAGAAATTGCGACTGCCTCTGAGCGCCCCCTGTCAAACCGCAAGCGAGTTGAGCATAAGTGTTGCATTTCGAGCCTGGTGAGCATGCCCTTTTTCTCTCGTTTCTGTTTCGCCACGCCGCCCGCTTCGACCGTCGCCGCCCGCTAGCCGCGCCAAGACGCAAATGGTCGAGCACGTTAGCACCGTGGGATCACGATCCGAGCGCTCGATAGATCACTTAACCACGAAGGGGTACGTGATCTATACCATGCGATCTAACTTGATCCAATAGCCAGCATCGCCCGATCCGGCCGAACCGGTACTGACCAATCACGGTGCGCCGCGTGTCCCTGTTCTGATTAAAAACAGAATTTTGATCTGATTAGAATACAAATTTGTAAATGCTATAACTTTCAAACCACACGTCCAAATCTGGCAAATTTTATATCAATTAAATCAGGAGAACAAGTCCTAGCTAACCATGGCCTTAATTTTGAAAATAGTATCTGTTAGCTTGTTTGAATTTACAGAAACATTTGTGTACTTGTTTAGAGTATAAAAATTGTTTAAAATTGATTTTAGGATTAAATATTTTGCAAAATGGATTTGTGTGACCTTACTGACCCTAGGAACCAACCCATAGTGTTAAAAATGATTTTGGTGAAATTTAAGTTGAATTATTTAACTTAGCCATTTTCTAGCCAAATAAACTCATTGATTTTATTATGGAAATGTTTTTGCAAGGAAAACTTTGGGAAAATGTTATGGACCAAACTTACTGACCCAAAACACCAAGCCTTGTCAAGGGCAACTCACTTGGTGAAAAACATAAAGTTTTGCTTTGAAAAGAATAATTTTCACCACATAAAATGTTGAATGGATTTTAAAATAGACTTTGAGCAAAACCCTCTAACTAATGACTTTACCATTTTTGTAAATGACCAATGTGGACCTTACAAAGTTTATAAAACCTAGTAGAGACCAACCTTGCAATAGAAACCTCTTTTATGCAAGACTTAGGATCCATTGCTTTGTGTGTGTGAAATATTGTTTGGAATGTTGGTGTGGAATGCTACTTGATACTATGCTTGTTTGATTGTAGTGAAATTAGCAAAGTGTGAGACTAGCAAGATCAAGGAGTGACTATCATTCCCTAACAAAAAGGCAAGTTACACTATCATCTAAAAGTCCTACTATTTTCATTACACTTAGTGGATTTTGTAAACATGCATGAAAATGTTTTGTACTTATGCTATGCTAATCCTAATAGGATTCCCTATACACTCCTTAGTAAAAATATTGAAGTTGTACATGCTTAGCCATGCTATGTTTTGAAAAGAGATACATGTTGAGATTTTACAAAGGTTGATAAAAGGACTTGTGTTTTATATAATAAAACAGGGACTAAATGAACCACCTAGGTGGTGGACACTTAATGTTTTGGAGAAGGTGGCAACAAAAGGGAACCATGTCTATGGCAATCACTTTGTGTTGTGCTCCAAATGAAAACCACCTAGGAAACTTAGAGATTGAACATGTTTCTCCAATTGTGGCTTTCGTGTACAACCACATGCTATTATGGCTCTGGCTTAGTCAACTACATTAGGAAGACCCATACATTGTCTTTAGTTACCGGACATGGGGATCTGGAATGCTTCATGGGGGCTGAAGACAAGCTAGCAATGATGTATGGGAGGACCTTTTGGAAAGACTTCGTCACATTCTCAGTCTGCCATTACTCCATCTTGGTGAGCACTAATCCAGTAGGCCACCGGTGGCAACAAGATGGGATTGTGTCATGTGGGTAAAGTGTACTCCTTCTGCAGAAGTTAATAAAATCTAAGTACTTAGCCGTGTCCCCGGTTATGGACAATACTGAGCAACTAAAGTTTGAACTATGGGAGATCTCGACATTCCAACTTCTAATATAAAAACTTGATGCACTTGGGGGTACCAAGGAATTGAAAGAGATTTGATAAAACTTGTTGCACTTGGGGAGTTACCAAGGTGCTCAAGAGTATGATGTACTTGGGGTTACCAAGGAACTCATGAGGTTTGATAAAACTTGTTGTACTTGGGTTTACCAAGTAGCTCAAGGGATTTTGACAAGGACTTGAACACTTGAGTTTCTACCAAGGAGTTCAAGGAACTTGGAAAAAGAGATTTGACAAAGGACCAAAACCATTTTTGAAAAGATAGGATAAAATATTGCTTTATGCAAATAAGCCTTAAACTCTACTTAGCCAAATATGCATGTATTGATAGGATCCACTCGTAATATTCAAAGTAGTGAAACTTGCCAATACAATTCAAATGTATTGACCCTTGTGGCTGTAACTTGTAATGTTGCAGGTTTGATTGTTTTTAAATGAAGATTGTTTGATTGACTAGGACTACAAAGCCTACAACATCTGCCAGTGGCACTATGAAGATGAAGGACCCATGACTATATTTATTCCGCTGCAATGTAATGTAATAGCCAAATGAGCTATGTATGATGTAATAAAACTATGTTATTCCTGGTTATAAATTTATATTATGACCTTTGTATCTTGATATTACATCTTTACTGTGGATGCTAGCTATTGATCCAGGGACTAGCATTGTAAAACACAGGAGGACTCTACCTTATCAGGTTGGGACCCCTACAGTATTCCATCTTGGTGAGTACTTATCCAGCGGGCACTGGTGGCAACAAGATGAGATTGTGTCATGTGGTTAAAGTGTACAACTTCTGCAGAAGATTAAAATTCTAAGTACTTAGCCGTGTCCCCGGTTATGGACAATACTGAGCAACTAAAGCTTGAAGCTATGGGAAATCTCGACATTCCAATTTCTAAAAGAAAAACTTTAAAGTGACAACAAAAGACTTGAAGCACTTGGGGTGTACCAAGGAGCTCAAAAGATTTTGATAAAAACTTGAAGTACTTGGGGTGTACCAAGGAGCTCAAGAGATTTTGACAAGGACTTGTAGCACTTGGGGTGTACCAAGGAGCTCAGAAAGATTTATGACAAAAGATCAAAACTGTTTTGAAAAGATAGGATAAATTATTGCTTTCTGCAAATGAGCCTAAAACCCTACTTAGCCAAATATGCATGTAATGATAGGATCCACTTATTTCTACATAGTAGTGAAACTTGCCAATACAATTCAATTGTATTGACCCTTGTGGCTGTAACTTGTTATGTTGCAGGTTTGATTGATTTAGTAAAGTGTGTCGAATAGGGTTACAAAGTTTACAACCAATATGTTTGCCTATGGCACTTTGAAGATGAAGGACCCCATGCTTATAGATATTCTGCTGCAATGTAATGTAATAGCCAGATGAGCTATGTAAGATGTAATAAAATTATGTTATTCCTGGTTATAAAGTTATATTATGACCTTTGTTTCTTGATATTACATCTTAACTATGGATGCTAGCTATTGATCTAGGTACTAGCATTGTAAACACAGGGATCTCTACCTTATTAAAGGTTGGGACCTCTACATCGACTTCGTCGTTCACCCCCGTCGCCGACCCTCGCCTGAGCCCCAGTGAGCCTCCCACGACCCCCACCTGCCGCATTAGGGTTCTGTCTCGCCGGCGTTGCCCGACGTGGATGATGAACCGTAGCCGTTCGATTAGAGTTTGATCGTGCGGTTAACACTGCCTCGTACCGCTTCGCCCCTCCCCGTCTCACTAACATGTGGGGACATCCACTTAACCAGCCCGCGTACGCCCTGTTTGTAGTGGGCCAACCCAGTTAAACATCCCGTGCGACCCAACAATTCAAATTAATATTTATTCATTTAATTTCAAACATAGTTTTGTACCTATATTAAAAAATCAACCCAGCTCGATTCACTAAACCAAAATGCATGAAACCAATTTTGCTAGAAAGGTACTGAAATGCTTAATCCAATCCCGTTGGATTCAAACCATTTAGATTTTTAGATCAACCATGCAAAAATAACAAGGCAGAAGATTTTCTGCATTCAAACATTTTTCAAAATTCAACCACAAAAGCTTTTGAGTTGATTCCAACTCTCAAAAATCACATTTGATCATACCTTTCAGAATATGTAAAAACATATGGGTTTACTTACAGAGATAATGTTCCATTAATAAAGGAATGCTACATAAAGGCATTTCTAATTTCTTTATTTAATTAAAATAAAAAGGTTAAACCTTATTAAATTGTGACACCACTTTAAATCATATTCCCATGTACTGAAATATGTGGTGATGAAATGTGTCAACATGATCCCATGTTTGAGTTGGAGAATATTAAATCTTAAGTAGTTTTTCAATGAGTAGAAATTAGTTTTCTCAAATAAAATAAATAAGACAAGTGCTTCAATCCTTGTGATAATAGTAATGATGATAGACCACCTAGTATGAACCTATGTGTGATGATTATAAATAGTTAAGTATTGTTTGGTGATTGTGTACCTCATATTTATTTATAGACGCTAGTACCGACCAAGGATACGAGGAGGAAGGAGGATACTACGAAGAAGAAGCCGAGGAGAACTTCAACCACTGCTCTGCACAAGGCGAGCCTTACTACCCAAGTTGACCTATGCAAGCTAATACTTGCTTGTTACCATGACAACTATATGCCTTAAGCATAAGTGATCATACCCACTTGATAACCCAATCCTAGTTTATTTGCAAGCTTTATACTTTATTTCTTTATCAAAACTTTCTCTTAGAGTTTACATAGTGAATTGTAGATACTAGAAGGATATTGGAAGGTGGCATAAAGAGCATAAAATTTGGCCTAAGTTAGATAATCTTGATGTCATCCTAAGGCATGAGATTGAACCTAGAAAATCACCACTTGTTTACCACCCCTCGTTAGTATTTACCACCACTTGTAGATGCTAGTGCTAAGCATAAAACTTGATCAACTTTAGATGGGAATACTTGGTGAAAAGGGTTATGAAAACCTTAGAATGATGAGTCATTCTACTGAAATGTTTTGACATGTGTTTCCGAACACTAGATGATTTTGATGATGAAAATGTTGAGGCATGAGCCTTAGCCCTTTATAAACTATTGGTTGTCTGGATGCGATACCATTCCAATTTTACCGTACAACCACAATACCCAAAAATTGGGTAGGGATTGATTGGAAATTTATATACCTTAGTATGGGTTCCCTTGCGGCCAAGGTCTGAGCCGAGGCTACCTTGTTAAGATTGTCCACCTGTGCAGTACCCAAGATGACAGTTGGTCATGGTTGGGAGGCCAAACTCACAAGAGAGGTGCCTATACTAGGGCGTGTAATTGAAATGTTAGGTGCCTATACTATGGTGAATTCAGGATTGTTCCTGACAGATGTATCGAATGTTGTGGTGAAAGTTTACAATCTCTGCTGAGTGTCAAACTATTCGAATAGCCGCGTCCATGGTTATGGACAGTTGGAGTGGCCATACTGTTCCCCCGTCAGATGTTTTCAAAATGACTTATCAAATGAATTATGACTTTGACTTGACCACAACAGAGTTGTGATATGAAATTCAAATTCCCACTTAGGTGTTATAAAACTTTCAACTAGTTTTCTTTGCTTCTGAACATAGTAGAGGTAAATCTGGCTTTTTGCAAAACAACCTTAGAGCTTAGTATCCTACTTTAAAAAACCCCTTCACTTATCAGTATTAGTTTGCGAGTACTTAAAGAGTACTCATGGCTTTGTCCCTAGCTATTCCCGTGGCCAGACTATGAAGAGGAGTATCAGGATGACGGGCCGCAGGAAGGTTACGACAACTAGGATCATCTCCCATCGTCAGCATTGCCTGTGGCCCTAAAGATGGAGCTTCACCTACGTTATCGTTATCTTTACGTTATTCCGCTTCTTGAGTTGTATTAAGAACTGGATCATGAGATCTTTATTTGTGTAAGACCTTATGTATGGTTTGTAATGGATGATATACTATGATATACAAATCTGTTATGTCTCACGAAAATGGTAATCCTGGGATTGCGATGTATGGCATGACAGGCATCTGGGATTAAAAATCAGGGTGTTGACAGGGTCGCGCAAGGAGAACTCTTCCTTGAGTACTTCCACACCACGGGGGCGCCGTGCTACGCTCACTCCAGAGGCCGCCCGCCTCATGGTAGAGGAGCTCCTCCGCTACTCGCCCATCGAGGCTGCACGAGAGGAATGGCATGCGCGAATCACGCCGCTCGTGGACGTCACATGGGACGACCCCGCAGTCCTAGAAGCTCGGGAAGGAAAGGTGGGTCACGGAGAATCTCCCCCTCCCCTTCTCACCAAGTGGGCCTAGGGCCACCAGACAACACGCGGACCATGCGGGGCTTAGGACGGGTGCAAATCACTCACTCAGTGGAAGACGCATGGGTAACATTGGCGCGCCACCAAGGCCGCGAGGCCCGTATTTCCCAAGATGAAGCAATCGCGGGTCTCTAGAACTGAGCAGCGCTCATCCGCGGCATCGAGACCCATAGAACCAGTTGCCCCACGCTCGCCGTACACCTCCGATGGGTGGTGTGGTCATCCAAATTCAAGCTGGAGATGCCACCACCTTATGATGGCGCCACTAGTCCCACAGAGTTCTTACAGCTCTACACTGATTGTAATCAAGGCAGCGAGCTGAGACAACTGTGTCCTGGCTAACTAGTTCCCCATGGAGATCGGGTCCACGATGCGCGCCTAGTTGCTAAACATCCCGAAGGGCTCCATCGACTCATGGTTCGAGCTCTGCCACCTCTTCATTGCCAAGTTCGGGGAAATGGACGGGCATCCCTACACGTATGAAGACTTGCTGTGGATACGCCAAGAGACTCGTGAAACCCTACACAAGTACCTGCGGTGCTTTGATTAGTGCCTCGTTAGGGTTCGCGGGGTCACAGATGCCGAGGTCATTTCTGCCTTCGCCAAAGGCATCATAGATGACAAGATGCTCAGCAAAATTGGTCATCAAGGAGAAAACCTATACACCATTGATGAGCTCTTCACAATGGCAGATCAGTGCACAAAGGCGGAAGCTGGGGGCCTGGTCACCGATGGCGAGAGCAAGCCAGCGGCAACCCCGCCCAAAGACACGAATGGAACATTTGGAGGCCACATGGAGGGAGTCAAGGAAAGTCGTCCCCCGGGGAAGGCGACAGATGTAGCGGTCAGTCCCCATTTATACTGCGCCTTCCACCGGAGGCAAGGCCATGACACTAACGAATGCATCAAACTCAAGGACGTAAGGGAGGAGTATGCCGACAAGACGAAGAGAGAACGTGGTGGCCAACGCAGAAACCCTGGGGGCAGCTCCGTGCGGAGTGTAGGACGGAGCACTCACTGCCCCCTGGTCTAGGATAAGTAACATGGGGGAAGCGGAGCGAGCCTCGGCCAAGAGGGTGCCGGGGCTCTACAAAAGCTCCGACGCTCGGCTGTGGAGCCTCCAACCGCTAGTCACCACCGAGGAGTCCGGATCCAAGGCCATGCTCACGCCGGTGGAGTACGCACGTCACACTACAAGCCAAACCCTCCTACAGTGACTTCACAAGATGGTTTATCGAACCTCATAAGGGCATGGTTACGCAGGAAGGGAAACAATTAATAACCTCTTTCGATTTCTTTTGCCTCTTTATCAGTTGAGTAGATTTGCTGAAGTGTTCCTTTGTTCCCATCCGTGCTCCATGTTGTCCTATATCCATCATGCGAGCAGGGGCTGGGACATTGTCTATCACCGAACCTCTCCCATCAACATCAGGGCCTAAAGTGTCAAGATCTGAACTTGCGAACTAGCTCCAACGATAAGTCACCTCACCCACGGTTCCCGGTTCTTTAAACCCTCACATAATGCATAACATAACTAGTTAGCACGTGATACACTACCTATTCAGAGTGCACTTGTTGCTGAGCAGGGGCGCTAGATGATGCGGCTCAGATCGCTATAGAGCTTCGTTGGGAGACCCCAAGAGGAAGGTATGATGAGTACATTAGCAAGTTTTTACCTGAGGAAGAAACCAAGGTTATCGAACCAGTAGGAGGAAGGAAACGACTCACTAGCAACTGGAAACCTCGACAACACAAACTCAAGACTTTGCCCCAATGAATAGTGAGGTTGTCAATCTCACCGGTTTTCTGTAAACAAAGGATTACCTATATGGTGTGGAAGGTAATAGTGGTTTGCAGAAAGTAAACATTAACAGTGGAATATGTATCAATGGTAAAGATTGGACTGGGGTCCATAGTTCACTAGAGATGTTCTCCTTAAGATAAACAAACACAGCATGCTGGGTAAACAAATTACAGCGGGGCAATTGACAGGACAGAGCAAGGCATAACAATGCAATACTAGGCATTCATGATCCTATGAGATTTTATTGGGCAATACAACAAGATACATAGACCGCCATCCAGGTTCATCTATGACTAGTAATCCACCTTTAGGTTATCATCCGAACCCCCTCCAGTATTAAGTTTCAAACAACAGATTACTACTTTAGGCAAAGTGTGTAAGGTAAAAAATCCACTTGTTCCATGAACAAGGGACCGTTGTTTTCTCCCTAGTAGCAACATCACATCTACAACCTTAGAGATTTCTATCACTTCCCCAGATTAAATAGAGGCATGAACCCACTATCGAGCATAAATACTCCTTCTTGGAGTCACTAGCATCTACTTGGCCAAGATAGCTACTAGAAACGGAGAGCATGCAAGATCACAAACAACACAGACATGATAGAATCAATAAGATAGAACCATTAATCAATCTAATATAGTAATCTCAATATCCATCGGATCCCCGCAAACACAACATGCATCTTTACAAATAGATGATCTTGATCATGAATGGAGCTCACAAGATCTAAACATGGTAGCACAAAGGAGGAGAAACAACTATCTAACTAATACATGGACCTGTAGTCCAAGGTGGAACTACTCACTCTTCATACCGGAGGCTGGCATGATGTTGAAGAAAGCCTCTGGGATGATATCCCCTACGACAGGTTTAGAGGTCCCAACCTTTAATAAGGTAGAAATCCCTGTGTTTACATTTCTAGTCCCTGGATCAATAGCTAGCATACAAAGTTAAGATGTAATATCAATAAACAAAGGTCATAATACAACTTTATAACCATGAATAAAATAATTCATTACATCTTACATAGCTCATTTGGCTATCTCATTACAATGCAGCAGAAATAACTATATAGCATGGAGTCCTTGATCTTCAAAGTGCCACAGACAATCATGTTGGTTGTAGACTTGTAATCCTATTCAACATACTTCACTAACATCAAACAAACCTGCAACACAATAAGTTACAGCCACAAAGTTCAATACATTTGAATTGTATTGGAAAGTGATACTATGGTAGTATAGTGGTAACTATCATCTATATGCATTTGGCTAAGTGGAGCTTAGGCTTGATTTGCTCAAAATAGATTTTCCTTATCATTTGAAAACACTAAGTTTTTGTTTGTCAAAATCACCCAAGGCATCTACCAATAGAAATTGGTGATCCTTTAACCCTTTTTCAACCAAAAGTTTTTAACTTAGAATTTGGGATGAGGAGATTCTTGATAGCTTCCATGTCTTGATGCTCAAATTGTCCATTGTCGGGGACACGGCTAAGTACTTATATTTTACTCTCTTGAGTGGTGGTGCACTTTCCCCACAAGACTTGGTTTTCATCAAGACAGGTCCTTTCAGAAGCCTTCCCTTAGACCAAAATGGACGCGCTCCAAACCTATCATCCCCTACCACCAACTGGACATTTGGCTAAGTTATTGCAACCTATATGATCCAGGCAGAGCCCATAATGCCAAGTGGCTGCACTAGAAGCTTCTTAACATTTGGCATCTCAAATACCTTTGTTCCTGGGTGGCATTCCACAAGTGAGATACACAGGGTAGACCATTGGAAAATGGGCCCTGGTAACCACTCAACCAAAAACCACCAAGCAATTACCATTCCAGCAAGGTGTTTCATTCATTTAGTTGTTTTATTAAGTAAAAACATAAGTCAAAGACTTATCAATATTTTTTCATAGCATGTATATATTCCACCCTTGGTTGCTACTAGCTAGGCTAAGAATGGCAATGGAAAGTATCTTAACTTAGATAAAACTCTAACAATTCTACAACTACTAGGATTTCCTAATCATAGCATATATATACTTAGCAGAAATTATCATGCAAGCCCTATACAAAATATTTCTAATCCATAGTCAAAATATTGGGACAAAAGTATTAAGCACCACTTGCCTTTTTGGTAGAGGATGTAAGTTCACTCCATGATCTTGCAATAGTGACACTCTTCAAATTTCACTACAATTCAATCAAGGTAGAAATTCAATCTACCATTCAAGCAATTCATCACATAGAATAATAAAAACAAAGCAATGCATGCAAGCATGCCAAAGATTGTTTTATTTGGAAAAGTGGTTTCTAATAATTTATAAACATTTTAAAACACCTATTGGTCATTTATAAATGTGGTAAAACCATTTGATATCAAGTTAGTGAAAATGGCCACTTTAAGTCATTTTTGTTTTGCTAGAAATGGTTCAAATCAAAGTAATATCTTCTAGTGTTTGACAAATATATTTTTAAACACAACTGTTAGTGTTTCAAGGTCAAGTGTTTAATATTAAAACCATTTGCAAAAGGTTTTACTTATAAACCATTTTTATACCAAAGCAATATTTTATTTGTTAGAAATTCCTTTAAACAAAGTAATAATTTTTCTAGGGTTCAACAAATATATTTTTAAATCATAAAACTTGGTGTTTAGGGTCAGAGAGTTTAAATCAAATCATTTTCCAAACGTTTTACTCAAAAAGTATTTAAAACAGATTCAATAATTTTAGTTAGCTAGAAATGCCCTTAAACAAAGATTTATTCTTTAGCTTCCCAAAATACACTTTTAAATCTACAAGTTGGTTTCTATGGTTAGTAGGTTCAAAATAATCCATTTACAAAAGATTTTATCACAAAAATAATTTTAGAATGAATTGTATATTCAAAATATTCGTACACATGTTTCTACAAAAACACTAAGTTTACAGAAGCAAATTACTAAACAAAGTACATGGTTGGAAAGTATTAGTTTTGCTGATTCCATTGATATATAATTTGCAAAATTTTGACATGTATATTTAAAGTTATGAATTTTGCAAAATTAAACATCTAATAGGTTCAATTCTGTTTTTAAAACAAGTCCTGAGCCACGTGTCTTAACCTAACTGCCCTATACCGTTTCGCGCGGATTGAGCTCTGTGGAGCATTGGATCTAATTAGATCTGAGCGGCTCAGATGGATTCGTACCCCTTCGGGTTATTTCTAATCTCACGCATCTGATCAAGATCTAACGGCCCAAGTGAAATAACCAGAAACGAGCGGCGCTGGCGGCGGTGCGGTCAGACGTGGACGGTGCCGGCGATACAGGAAGCACGGGAGAGAGAGTAATAGCTCACCGAGTTCACCTCTTCATGCTGAAGGTCGAGGTTGTCGTCGCGGGGACAGGGGCGCACGGACGGGTCGGCAATCTCTCGCTGGAGTTGCTCCTGGCGACGGGTGCGCTCGGCCATTGTCGGGGAAACGCTACGAGCCACGAGAAGACAAGAAGAAGGTGTCATTAGACGCACAAGAGAGAGGTGAGTGCGAGAGCATCAACGAGAGGGAGAGGCGCAGTCAGAAAGTACCGAGTGAGCTCATCAGAGAGGAGATAGACGGCGACGCTGCTCGGTTGAAAACGGAGTCAATGTTTTAGAGCGTGCGTGAGTGAGCTGGTGGTATTGGAGTGTGCGCCTTGCAATGGGGAATCGTCTCATGGAGGCTAGGGAGCAAGGGGCGGCGAGCAGCGGCTGAAATCGTCGCCGGAGTGCGTCGGAGGCCGCGGCGGGGCAAGGTTAATTCGAGGCAGCATGGTGGCTCTCTGGCATCAGGGTTTGAGGGGAAAGAGAGAGAAGATGGAGGGGATTTAACGAGCGTGGTCGCGAGGAGAGATTACTACGCCATCAACACGAATTGACGCCGAGAAATTGTTGCTGGAAACGGTCGGGGAGGAGGCGCGATCACCGCGGGGTGAAGACGATGACTGACGGGAGGGGCTGCTTCGTCAGCGTAAGAGAGAGAGAAAGGGTGGGGTCCAGCGGTCAGTGTCTCTGCAGGTTGTTTTGTGGGTGACAGAAAAATGATTCGGGGGAGAAGGGAGTGGGTTGCGTTGCTAGGCCAGATGGGCTAGGTGGGTTGGGCTGGCTTCTTTCCCTTTTTTTCTTCTCTGTTTATTTTTTTCTTTTTCTGTTTGTTTTATTCTGTTTTGAATTTGTTCAAACAATTCAATCAACCATTTGAATTCAAATCTTTGCCAAACTTTCAGTAAGTTTTAATGTTGTTTAAACATGTATTTTAAATACCATTTTAGCAATAATTCTTTATTCAATTATGGTTTATTCTTTATTTAAATTAGGCATTTGATTTTATTCAAATAAGATTTAATCATATTTTTAATCTCTTATTTGAATTCTAATTTTTCACCAAACTTTATTCAGTAGGTTTTACTTATTCAATAGGGTGTTAAATAATTCACTTCAAATTATTTAAAGTATTTTAATATGATTATTAATCATTTAAATTAGGCAAATGTAGGGGTCCCAACCTAATAAGGTAGAGTCCTCCTGTGTTTTGCAATGCTAGTCCCTGGATCAATAGCTAGCATCCACAGTTAAGATGTAATATCAAGAAACAAAGGTCATAATATAACTTTATAACCAGGAATAACATAATTTTTATTACATCTTACATAGCTCATTGGCTATTACATTACATTGCAGCGGAATAACTATAATCATGGGGTCCTTCATCTTCAAATTGCCACAGGCAGATGTTGGTTGTAGACTTTGTAATCCTAAACAATCAATCTTCACTAAACAATCAACCTGCAACATACAAGTTACAACCACAAAGGGTCAATACATTTGAATTGTATTGGCAAGTGATACTATAATAGTATAGTGGAGTCTATCATCTACATGCATTTGGCTAAGTGGAGTCGAGGCTTGCATTTCTCAAAATAGATTTTTCTTAACATTTTGAAAATACTAAGTTTTTGTTTTGACAAATTACTTTCCAAGGCATCTACCAATCAAAGACTGAAGATCCTTTCCAAGGAATCCACCAATCAAAGACTGAAGTGCTTGGCAAAACCATTTTTCTCAATCAAAGATTTCAAGATCCTTGTACCAAGCCATCTCTCCATCAATGATTGAAGAATTCAAACAACCCTTGTTCAAACCACAAGATTTTAATTTAGAAATTGGAATGATGAGATTCTTGATTGCTTCCATGTCTTGATGCTCAAATTGTCCTTAACCAGGGACATGGCTAAGTACTTAGATTTTACACTCTACAGAGGTGGTGCACTTTCCCCACAAGACTTGGTTTCCCAAGACAAGATCTTTCAGAAGCTTTCCCTTAGACCAAAATGGACGCGCTCCAACCTATCATACACTACCACCCACTGTCCATATGGCTAAGTTCTTGCAACCTATATGATCATGGCAGAGCCCATATTGCCAAGTGGTTGCACTTGAAGCTTCTCAACATTTGACATATCAAATCCCTTTGTTTCCTGGGTGGCCATCCACAAGTGAGATACACAAGGTTCCCGGCCTTGTGTAACCACTCAACATAACCCAATCCTTCCATTCCACCCAGGTGATTCATTAACTTAGTTGTTTTATTAAACAAAACATAAGTCCTCAGACTTAGAGATTTTTCCATAGTGTGAATATATTTTCCACCCAGGTTTTCTATTAGCTAGGCTAAGCTTGATAGTAGTAGGAATCATAGCTTAGGAAAATCCTACTAAGGATTCATCTATTAGAATTTCCTATAGCAAGATCTATACTTAGCAAAATCCATGCAAGTTTTACTTAGAAAAATCACTAGTGCATAGTACAAATAATGGGACCAATAGTATGAGCATCACTTGCCTTTTTGGAAGGGAATGGTGGTTCACTCCTTGATCTTGCTAGTCTCACACTTCACTACAAGTCAATCAAGCAAACACTAATTCAATTTACATTCCAACCAAAGTCAAACAAACAATTCTTCACACACACAAAGTAATGGAATCTAAGTCATGCATGGGAGCATGCACAAGATAGTTTTATTTTGCAAAGGGGTCTCTATGGGTTTCTAAACTTTTTAAGATCCAATTTGGTCATTTACCAAAGTGGCAAAGTCATTAGCAAGAGGGTTTGGTCCAAAAACTATTTTTAAATCCATTTATCATTTCATGTGGTGAAAAATGTTTTTATTGAGACAAAACTCTTAAGTTGTTCACCAAATGAGTTGCTATTGCAAAGCTTGGTTTTTTTGGGTCAGTAGGTTTTGGTATAAACCATTTTCTCAAAGTTTTCTTTTCCAAAAACATTTTTATAATAAAATCAACAATTTTATTTGGCTAGAAATGACTAAGTCAAGTAATCTAACCTAAATTTTAAAAAAATCATTTCTAACACCATGGGTTGGTTCCTAGGGTCAGTAAGGTCACAACAAACCAATTTGCAAAGGTTTTATCCTTAAATTCAATTTTAAACAATTTTTATACTCTAAACAAGCTCACAAAAGTTTCTGCAAATTTAAACAAGCTAATAGATACTATTTTCTAAACTAAGGCCATGGTTGGATAGGGCTTGTTCTACTGATTTCATTGATATAAAATTTGCAAAATTTGGAGGTGTGGTTTGAAAGTTACAATGGTTTGAAAATTGCATATCAATCTGATTTCAAAAATCTTTTTTAACTCAACTACTGACACGCGTCGTTATCCCATCGGGCGATACCGGTTCGGCGGATCGGCACGTGGTCGTTGATCTAACTATCAACGCGGCTCGATCGATGCATACCCCTTCGTTAAGTCATCTGCTTTCACGTCGATCTAAATCGAACGGTCCGATCGATCAACTAAAAGTGGCGGCGGTGATTGGCGGCGAGCGCCACGATGACGGCGCCCGGCGTACAGAAGCAAAGGAGGGTGGGAGATGCTCACGGTGATCGCCATGAAGTGCTGGTGCTAAACGTGGTTGTCTCCGTCGAAGGGTGCTCGGGACGATATCGCCGGAGATGAGCTGTACTTCGGCCGGTTCAGGAGGTCGTCGTGGGCGAGGATAGGGAGCGCCCTAAGACCAGTAGATGGTACCGTTATGTTCGTAAGAGGGAGGCAAGTATGTGTGCATCATAGGGGTGAAGAGGGAGTCTGGTCTCACAGTGGGACTCGACCTGGCCGAGCGAGGCAATGGCCAGGCCGGAGGTTGTAGTTGCCGACACCCTGGAGCGCCCGCTGTTGTACAAAGGGTACAGGCGGATGCGCCTGGATGTGGTGAATATGCCCGCGTGTAGAGGGAGTCGAGGGGCGGCCGTGGTTCGCCGGATTTTGCTGGAGAAGGTCGCCGGAGTTGGTGAGGTTGCAGTGGTCAATTGGAGCAGCCACTGGGGCGGAGAGGAACGGGAACCAGAGGGGAAACGGAGAGTAGTTACTGGCGATTTATCATGCGTGCTCACTGCGGCTTTTACTCGTGGTATCAAGGCGAATTAAGCCGAGGAATCAATGGCGTAGGGGGGAGAAACGGTCGAGGGTGAGAAAGATGAACAAGAGGGTGGGTCCACTGGAAGTGAAAGAAAGGGAGAAGGAGGGGTCCACTTGTCGACCTCAGGCGGTTTCTTTTGAGGTGCGTAAAAGGTTCGGAATAGGGAGGTGTTGGGTTTAGTTGAGTCAGCTGCATTTGTTGGGCTGTTCTATTTTTTCTATCTAATTCTTTTTCTTTTTACTTTCTATTTCTGATTTGTTATTTCAAACAATTCTCAACCATTCAAAACATTTCAAATCTTCACCAAACATTGTAACTACAAATTTGGTTCTGTTTAGTATTCAACCAAAATCCTAAATAAAATAAATAACACTTTAATCTTTTTAGGTTCCATCCTTAATTAAATAAGTAGGCCATGGTTTATTAATTAAATAAAGTTTTTGTTGTTTATTAATAAAATCTTTATGTGAAATCCAAATATTTTCAAAATCAAATCAGTAGGTATCATTTGGAAGTAAATAATACTTGGATACTTGTTTAAAACAAAATATTATTTTGCTTTAGGGTCCAATAATAATTATATATAATGGGCCTTAGTTATTAAATCAAATAGAGTTTGATTTTATTAATAAAATATTTATTTGAAACTAAATATCTTCAAAACCAAATTAGTGGGTTTTATTTGGGAAATATAGAATACTTGGAGATTTGTTTTAAAATAAAATAACATTTTATTTTAGGTCCATTATTAATTAATATAATAGACTTTCATTATTATTTCAAATAGGATTTATTTTATTTGAGATATTTATTTTGAATCTAAAATAAAGCCAAAACACTTTAGTAGGTTTTATTAGAGAATATAAAATACTTGGAAAACCTATTTTAAACAATTTAATAAGTCTTGATGTTTTAATTAAAATAGTAAAACCTTTCATAATAAATTTTGATATTAATTCCTTATTATTTTATTTTAAATAAACCTTTGTTATTTTTATTCAAAACTAAATGTTTTAATTCCCAAAGTTTGGTCAAGGTTTAATTTGCCTTTATTAAATAATCTTTATTTATAAAACTTCTTATTTCATTTGAAAACAAATCTTTTCATTTAATTGTTTCAAAATAGTATTTCCAAATGTTTTTATTTTCCTTTTATTAAATGTTTATCTTTTTAAATCTCTTTAGGTTTATTTTAATTCAAATGGGTTTGAAGTTCCAATTGAATTCAAAAAGTTTCTTCTGGCTGTGAAAATCAAACAAAGTTTTATTTTATTAATTTATTTTCACATTACAAGATTTGGAAAATCTTGGGATGTGACAGGCTACCACCCTTAAAATAAATCTCGTCCCGAGATTTGGGGAGGCTAGGGTTACAAGCATGTTCAAAACAATTAGGTACTACCACCTTAAAAATTTTCAAACAAAATTACACATTGTCCTTCTTGGGATCTGGGAAATTTCTAAGCAAACTTTGTGTGTCCTTGGTTTCCATTCTTGACTCATGGGCCAAGGTTGAGTTCCTTCATAGACTTGTTTAACTTGTTCTCCATCCTTTCGGACAATTGTTTGCATAGTGGCCTAATTCCTTGCATTTGAAACACATCACTTGGTGATATCTTTCTTTTCCTTTGGTATCATTGCCTTTTGTTTGTTTCTTTGGTTCTTCTTCTTTTCTGGGCATTCATTAGCATAGTGTCCCATCTCTTTGCAATTGTAACATTGCAACCGGCTTATGTCTTTCTTCTTCTTTTGGGTCTCCAAAGCTAGGAGTTCTTCTAGTTCATGTTCTTCATAGGTGGGAGATCTTTCTCTCTTCTTGAGGCATTGATCTTCTTGTTCCTTGGATGCATGATCCTTGTCTCTAAAAACATTTCTAGCTTGGGTTCCTTCTGGATTAACATCTTTGTCATCCTTGTTAACTTTAGCTCTTTGGGAAAAGTTTTCTCTCATGCTGATTACTTGAGTAACTAATCCTTGCAACAATTGGGATTGAAGTCTCAAAATCCTTTGTATGGCTGGGTCTAGTCCATTGTTGTTGGCTAAAAGTTGAGTTGTCTCTTGGCTCAACTGGTGTTGGGTTGCTATGAGTTCTCTCATGCTGTCAGCTTGGTTGGTGTTGGTGTCATCAACCTTGGTGTCCTTTGGAGTAGTCATCTGTTTGGGTTGAAGGGAGATTAGAATAGGCAAGACATTCCTAAGGAAATATTTCTAATCACACACATCACAATTTCACACAAACAATGTGCATGCAATCACAAACAAACATTTCACTCAATCAATCAAGTTCAAGCACATTTTTTAGGCAAAAAGAAATATTTTTGTTACACCACATAAGTTGGTGTGTTTGACTTAACTAAAATATGGTGGTCCATCTATATGGTTCACTTGTGTTCTTTCCTTCCTTCTTGGTTGGTTCTTCTTTCTTGGGATCATGGTTTCCTTGAGAAAAACTCTTGGTCACAAAACTTCAAGTGATGTAGATTCCTTCTAACTTTTGCATTTCCTCAGTCTCTAAGGCCATGGTTGGCTAGGGCTTGTTCTCCTGATTTCATTGATATAAAATTTGCAAAATTTGGTCGTGTGGTTTGAAAGTTACAATGGTTTGAAAATTGCATATCAATCTGATTTCAAAAATCTTTTTTAACTCAACTACTGACACGCGTCGTTATCCTACTGGGCGATACCGTTCGGCCGGATCGGCGACGTTGGTTGGATCTAACTATCAACGCGGCTCGATAGATGCATACCCTTCGTTAAGTCATCTGTTTCTACGCGTCTGATCTAAATCGAACGGTCCTGATCGATCAACCACAAAGTGGCGGCGCTGGCGGCGGTGGTTGGCGGAGCGGCCAGTCGATGACGGCGCCGACGGTACAGGAAGCAAAGGAGGGTGGGGAGATGCTCACAGTGATCGCCATGAAGTGCTGGTGCTCAACGTGGTTGTCTCCGTCGAAGGGGTGCTCGGGGTGGACGGCAATCGCTCGCCGGAGATGAGCTGTACTTCGGCCGGTTCAGGAGGTCGTCGTGGGCGAGGATAGGGAGCGCCCTAAGACCAGTAGATGGTACCGTTAGGTTCGTAAGAGGGAGGCGAGTATGTGTGCATCATAGGGGGTGAAGAGGGAGTCTGGTCTCACCAGTGGGACTCGTCGGAGCGGAGGCAGACGGCGGCGGTGCTGGAGGTTGTAGTTGCCGACACTCTGGAGCGCCCGCGGTCGTACAAAGGGTACAGGCGGATGCGCCTGGATGTGGTGAATATGCCTGCGTGTAGAGGGAGTCGAGGGGCGGCCGTGGTTCGCCGGATTTTGCTGGAGAAGGTCGCCGGAGTTGGTGAGGTTGCGTGGTCAATTGGAGCAGCCCAGGGGCGAGAGGAACTGGAACCAGGGGGAAACGGAGGAGTGGCGATTTATCATGCGTGCTCACCGGCTTTTACTCGTGGTATCAAGGCGAGGAATCAATGGCGGCGGGGAGAACGGTCGAGGCGGGTGAGAAAGATGAACAAGAGGGTGTGGGTCCAAAGGAAAGAAAGGGAGAAGGGAGGTCCACTTGTCAGCCTCAGTGCGGTTTCTTTTGAGGTGCAGAAAAACGGTTCGGGAATAGGGGATGTGGGCTGTTGGGTTTAGTTGGGCTGGAGCTGGGCCAGATTTGTTGGGCTGTTCTATTTTTGTTTCTATCTAATTCTTTTTCTTTTTCTGTTTCTATTTCCTGATTTGTTATTTCAAACAATTCTCAACCATTCAAAACATTTCAAATCTTCACCAAACATTGTAACTACAAATTTGGTTGTGTTTAGTATTCTGAACCAAAAATCATAAATAAAATAAATAACACTTTAATCTTTTTAGGTTCCATTCTTAATTAAATAAGTAGGCCATGGTTTATTAATTAAATAAAGTTTTTGTTGTTTATTAATAAAATCTTTATGTGAAATCCAAATATTTTCAAAATCAAATCAGTTGGTATCATTTGGAAGTAAATAATACTTGGATACTTGTTTAAAACAAAATATTATTTTGCTTTAGGGTCCAATAATAATTATATATAATGGGCCTTAGTTATTAAATCAAATAGAGTTTGATTTTATTAATAAAATATTTATTTGAAACTAAATATCTTCAAAACCAAATTAGTGGGTTTTATTTGGGAAATATAGAATACTTGGAGATTTGTTTTAAAATAAAATAACATTTTATTTTAGGGTCCATTATTAATTAATATAATAGACTTTCATTATTATTTCAAATAGGATTTATTTTATTTGAGATATTTATTTTGAATCTAAAATAAAGCCAAAACACTTTAGTAGGTTTTATTAGAGAATATAAAATACTTGGAAAACCTATTTTAAACAATTTAATAAGTCTTGATGTTTTAATTAAAATAGTAAAACCTTTCATAATAAATTTTGATATTAATTCCTTATTATTTTATTTTAAATAAACCTTTGTTATTTTTATTCAAAACTAAATGCTTTAATTCCCAAAGTTTGGTCAAGGTTTAATTTGCCTTTATTAAATAATCTTTATTTATAAAACTTCTTATTTCATTTGAAAACAAATCTTTTCATTTAATTGTTTCAAAATAGTATTTCCAAATGTTTTTATTTTCCTTTTATTAAATGTTTATATTTTTAAATCTCTTTAGGTTTATTTTAATTCAAATGGGTTTGAAGTTCCAATTGAATTCAAAAAGTTTCTTCTGGCTCTGAAAATCAAACAAAGTTTTATTTTATTAATTTATTTTCACATTACAAGATTTGGAAAATCTTGGGATGTGACAGCAAATGTCTTAATTCCAATGAAACCAAATATGGTTTTAATTCCATAAATTTTATTTAGATGATTCTTTGATTCCATTTAAGTTATTTAAATAACTTTTATATCCACCTTGGGAAATTTCACTTTATTATTTTCCCATGATTTAATTAATCATTTCTATTAGGGATTTTGTCTTTATTCAAATAGAATAGAATTTGGTTAATGTCATATTATTTTATTTGAATATTCTTTATCCACTTATTTTATTTGTATTTGTATTATCTTTATTTCATTTGCTTATGGGTTTGGCCAAAATTTACTTTTGGCTTTTAAATATCTTTTATTTATTTATTTCTTTCTTTGTCTTATAAAATCCATATCTTTTTATTTATAATTCCAAATATGGTAATTCCAATTTGTATAACTTTATTTAATATTTGTTTATATTTTTAAATCCTTTTAGGATGACTATGCTCACAATTCGGTATGGATTTCTAGATAGGATTTTTATTAGCTTTGAAAATTAATTCCTTTTTAACTTATTAAATTCATAAGTTTTTATCTATGGTT
Organism: Avena longiglumis; assembly: GCA_030063025.1. NCBI lineage: Eukaryota > Viridiplantae > Streptophyta > Magnoliopsida > Poales > Poaceae > Avena > Avena longiglumis. Next base: position 141,838,545 of record CP125978.1, on the reverse strand, counting down.
GCAAATTAAGTGAAACCAATTTATATGGTTTTATAATACTTTTATTTATCAATCTTGATCATTTGTAAATGCTTGTTGCTCAATTTTTATATGGATCAAATCCATAGGCTTAGAGTAATCTTGGAAATGATTTTCTTCCTTTAGGGTTTTAGAATTTTGGTTTAACTTTTCCAAGTGTTTAAATTTAAAAACACATTATTGATGAATGCATATTTGTTGGATTCCATTTTATTAAAAGTTTGTTCAAGTTAGGTTTTGATGTTTCCATTTAAAATAAAAAAGTTTCTTTTCACCCTAAATTTCAACAATTATTTATTTTGTTTATTTATTTTTCACATTTCAAAATTTGGAAAATTTTGGGATGTGACAACAGGGTGTTGGGAAGAACTTCAGATCCCCCTGATCTAGGGACGATGGTTGCGGCAGATACAAACTGTTTTGTGGAAGATTGATCGGTTCCTTAGGGTTTTGGATTCAGGGGCTGCACCCCCCAGGTACAGGCCTAGCCAGGCCGTGCGGCTAGGGGGTGTGGCCCCCTGGTGGCTCCCCTCCGTATCATATTCTGGCTCCGTGTTCCCCACGATAATATTAACTTTGGCTTTTGTCCCGTCCAATTCCGAGAATATTGTTTTTCTTCCTTTTCTTGAACCAAAAATAGAAGAAAACATGCAACTGGCACTGTGGCATCTTGTTAATAGGTTAGTCCCAGAAAACATATAAAAACACCTCAAAGTGTAGACAAAGCAAAGAAAAGTACTCCCTCCATCCCAACACTTAGGGCATACAAATTTTTCCCCATTTTACTCAGAGAATAAGGCAGATGTGCATTCAAGTGCAACTAACTCGGCGATTTCCCAAAGCTGCCCTCTGCTCTTTCTTTACTCCTCCTTAAAAATCGCCGCCAGTTAAGAGCTAGAGCAGTTATTGTGTCATTTCTATTGGCTGTCCATGTTGCATTCAAGGAGAGAGAGAGAGAAAGAATTACTCGCATGCACGAGAGAATCGAGGAGATGGTTTGACGTTGATAGAGGTAAATTATTAACCAACTCACGATTTATTAGGGGTATACTAGTAAAGATTGGCTTGCTGTAAACCTCCTTAATCAGCGTGCCAAGATTTTTACGCCCTATCCTTTGGGACGGAGGGAGTAGATACTAAACAAGCATGGAACATAAAAAATTATAGATACATTTATGACGTATCAAGCATCCCCAAGCTTAACTCCTGCTCGTTCTCGAGTAGGTAAGTGATAAAAAGAATAATTTTTGAGGTGACATGAACCATCAAAATCAAGATCAAACCATTTGCAAGCATTGAAAGCTGGGATCAAAGAACTCTAAACATGAGCATGAAAGATGGGGTTCTAACAATAATACATAGTAACTATGCATGCAACATGAAAGGTTACAAACAAAGATCATGAATAACAATGCATTGAAAGACGTTTGTTTGTTTCACATATAGAAAACATAGCATAGTGGAATTCAGCTTGTCCCTCATGGAGTAGAAAATAAATGCATAGGTCACCTTCAAAGTTCATAAGAGTTACTAGATACAAATAGTTCATGAACAAGCAATGTCAACAATATGCATCAATCAATAAGTTTTGGGACAATGCACATAGAACTAAGAATGGCAACTATGATATCTTAATTGGCTCCTAAGGATAGAAGGTGGAGACTCAATATAATGGTGGAATAAAGGCCCTTCATAAAGGAGGGAAGCAGGGATTTAAAGTCTCATAAAGAGCTTCAAAAAATTATGGTACTTGTTAGCTTTCAGCTCTCATTGCCCCTATCATAAGCATCTTCATGTGATTAAAGTTAAAGTGAACAAAGATGGAGTATATGCTTGACAAAGTATAAGTTGGTAATCTCATGTCCATTGAATACGAGGGCCGCTCCTCATGCTACTCAACTTTAGTCACATGTAAGTTCTTGTCATAGTAAGTACATGTGTATCATAGAGAAACACCAATGGGGTACCCCTTGCACATGATACAAGAGCTATCCCATAATCAAAATGACAAGGCAAGCAGACAATGAGCATCTCAACAATATTCTTATTTACCATGGGAAAATGGTGATTTTCTCTCTCTCTTTCCTCTTTTCAGTATGTCTCTTTTTTATAAGAAGAAAGCTTCATAGATTGCTCACTATGGTGATGCTGCAAGTTCCATGATTAGGCATGGCTTAGGCTAGAGGCCCAGGCGTTTCTCTAACACACATACATAACTCCATAGACTTACAAGGTCCCCTTATATTTCACACCGACGACATCCATAAATAAAAGAGCATGATATCAACTGTGTACAATGTACAAGTGCAATGTTGAAAGCGTTCCCTGTGACAGCACGATTCTGCTAATTCCAACGTATAAGTGCAAGAATATACAACATAGATGACACAATGGTTCAAGTTTATTTAGGGGAAAGAAAAATAAAGTGTGCCATCAACTTTGTGAGATATTTAATCACTAAGTTTTCACATAAAAAAATAACTTTTTAATTGGAAGATAGATGAAACAAGAATATACTTGGAATGGTGTAACACACCATGCATAGGAATTTATAGTGGACACTTTGGAATAACTTGGTTTATTGGGAGTTGGATGCATGAGTAGAGCTTACTCATACAAGAGGAGGCTAGCAAAAGAATGGGAACGACCAACTAAGAGAGCATTAATGGCCATAATCATGCAGAGCGACAAAACATTACTAATCAAAGCATAAATTGGTACCACAAGTCAAAAACTAAATTATCATAGAGGCCATGGTGACTGGTTCATGGTTATAACATGGTGTGATCATGTGCCAAGTCAACCCAACCAAAGCATCAAAGGAGAATACCACAATACTATGATTTTGTATGCTAAACCAACGCATGATTCTATCAAGGCACATTAAACAATCCTAATTATTTGGAACAAGTCATGCTACAGCAATAATAACTAAGCATAAGGTCAAAACAACATATAGCATGACATGATAAAGTCTAAGCCACAGTCAAAGCAAGCTCCTCTTGTCCTATTCAAGCAAGAACTTTCTACTCCTCTCTAACACCAATCAACTTATTTGCAACAGCACAACGAAAATGGGGGTCCAAACTACTTTAATCAAGAAAGATAAGCAAACAAAAACCAAAAACATAAACTAAGACGCTCCAAGAACAACACAACTTGTGCATGAAACAATAAAAACGAAGTGTCTAGAAAAGACCTGAGATTTTTATTGATGAAGAAGGGGATGTCTTGGGCATCCCCAAGCTTTGACGCTTGTACCTCTTGAATATTTCTTGGGGTGACACGGGGTGGCATCCCCAAGCTTGAGCTTTTGTCCATTCTTTATCTTTTTTTGAGCACAAACAGTAGGGAAATTCCCTACTGTGCCATTTTTCATTTATAAAGCCGAGGTGGCTGATATTTACAGATTTATTATTACAATGTCAGGGGGAGAGATTCACAATGTATCTATACATTGAGTCATCCCTTCTCTAAGACTAGCTTTTGTCCATTCTTTATCTCATTATATCAATCTTTCTCTACACCTGAAAATTTTCCTTCATACAAAACATCACACAATCTTCATTAGCAACATTAGTGTATTCAAAATATAATAGACCTTCGAGTTTTAGTTTTAGAACAGAAAAACTTTCACTAAAAACACAAGCTACTGTATAAATTGCCTCAAAAATATCAATTTCCAAAAAATAACCCAAAAAGGAATCAATAAGAAGCAAATGCAAATAATGGCAGAAATCTGTCAAAATAGACCAGCAGGTAGAAAACTATTTTTTCCAAGACCTTATGTTGCTCAAATGAAAAAGTGTTGAACTAACGAAAGTTATCTAACATCCTGGGGGATTTATGCATAAAATTACAGCTCAATCCGACTTAAATATATTTTACACGAATTTTTACGGTGGAGAACAAAAATCTGTTTCGGGACAGCAACTCCCCAAATGTTACTTCCCTCTCATTAGAGGTTATTCTTGGCACAAAAAGCAAATAAAAAGGATAATGAGAGGTCATTCCTGAAGTAATAACTTCAAATACTCAAGAAAACTATTGGGTTATCTCCCAGGAAGTAGTTTTCTTTAATGCCTTTAAGTTAGGCACAAGAAGCAAGAATCAAGTATTTTCAAATGAAGAAGCATTAATATCAAACCTTTCTTTCAAAGCAGGAGCAAGAATCAACTTGTCTGTCCTCATAGGGAAGTGTTCAATACCTTTTTTGAATGGAAATTTATATTTAATGGTGCCTTATTTCATATCAATGATGGCACCAACAGTTCTAAGAAAAGGTCTTCCCAAAGTAATAGGACAAGAAGCATTGTATTCAACATCTAAAACATAGAAATCAACAGGGACATAAGCATTGGTAACCATAATAATAATATCATTAAAAATCCCCATGAGTTTCTTTTTAGCATTATCATCAAGTGGGACATCCAAATAACAATCTTCCAAATGTGGTAAATCAAGCATTTCATAAATATTTCTAGGCATAATAGAGACACTAGAACCAAGGTCACATGAAGCTTTGAGATCAAAGTCATTCACTTGTATATTGATGATGGGTTCTCAACTATCTTCTACTTTCCTAGGAATAGAGGCTTTGTATTTCAACTTTTCTTCCTTAATTTTAATGAGAGCATCTATAATGTGCTTGGTGAAAGCCACATTCATATCACTAGCATTAGGACTTCTAGCAAGGTTTTGTAGGAACAGAATCACTTCAGAAATATTGCAACCATCAAGATCAAAATCCAACTTAGCATCACTAGTAGTAGACTCATTGGGTTTAGCCATTGTGGTAGGAGGAATAGGGACTTCTTGTGGTTTGGTGGCATCCATATTGGTGGTGGTAATAGTGCAAACACTATTGTTTCTAGCAATTTCATCTTCTCTTTCCCACTTAGCATGTAGTTGGGCTAACAGTCTAACATTTTCACCAATAGTAACTTGTATGGAATGAGTAGCAGAAAAGGTATTTTCCAAAGTTTCAGGTTTAGCAGCCATTTTATTAATCAAAGAGGACCGTGCTTCAGACAAAGAGGAAATATTTTTCTCAACATTCATAAGATTTTCCTCCACAGTCTTGTTGAAAGTGGTTTGTTTACTAATAAAGTCTTTAAGCATGACTTCAAGTTCAGAGGTAGAACTTCTAGTATTGTTGTAGGAGTTTCCATAGGTATTGCCATTATTAGGAGCATAAGGCCTATAATTATTATTACTACCAAAATTATTCCTATAGGCATTGTTGTTGAAATTGTTGTTTCTAATGAAGTTCACATCAACTTGCTCTTCTTAAGCAACCAAAGAGGCTAAGGGAACATTATTTGGATCTATATGAGCTTTTCCATTAACAAGCATAGCCATGATAACATCAATCTTATCACTCAAAGAGGAGGTTTCTTCAACATAATTTACCTTCTTACCATGTGGAGCGCTCTTAGTGAGCCATTCAGAATAGTTAACCATCATATTATCAAGGAGCTTTGTTGAAGCACCCAAGGTAATGGTCATAAAGGTACCTCCAGCAGTTGAATCCAATAGGTTTCTTGAGGAGAAGTTTAAACCTACATAAAAAGTCTGGATAATCATCCAAGTTGTTAGTCCATGAGTGGGACAATTCTTAACCAAAGATTTCATTCTTTCCCAAGATTGAGCAACATGTTCATTATCAAGCTATTTAAATTTCATTATTTTACTTCTCATAGATATGATCTTAGAAGGAGGATAGTATTTTCCAATAAAAGCATCTTTGCACTTAATCCAAGAATCAATACTATATCTAGGAAAGAATAACAACCATTCTTTAGCTTTTCCTCTCAAGGATAAAGGAAACAACTTGATCTTAATAATATCTCCATCTATATCCTTATATTTTTGCATCTCACAAAGTTCAACAAAGTTATTGAGGTGGGCAACAGCATCATCAGAACTAGGACCAAAAAATTGCTCTTTCATCACAAGATTCAACAAAGTAGGCTTAATTTCATAAACGGTAGCATCATGAGCACGTGGAGCAATATGTGTAATTAGGAAATCATTGTTGTTTGTGCTAGTGAAGTCACAAAACTTGGTGTTCTCAACCGAGTTTATTTTGGCAAAAGTGGAGCAAGCCAACAACATCAGCAACTAGAGCAGGAACTCATTTTTTTTGTGTTTTTTATAAGAGAAAGCAAACCAAACAAAACTATTTTTTTGGAGTTTTGATAAAAGAGGCAAACAAAACCAATAAAAAGAAACTAAGCAAAAACAAAACAAAGTAAAGAGAAAGGTTGTGAAGGAATCCCCTTGTGAAGAAATCTCTAGTCTCCTCGATAACGGTGCCAGAAAAAGGCTTGATGCGGCTCAGATCACTGTAGAGCTTCGTTGGGAGACCCCAAGAGGAAGGTATGATGAGTACAGCAAAAAAAATTTCCCTCAGTAGGAAACCAAGGTTATCGAACTAGTAGGAGGAAGGAAACGACTCAAAGGTGTTGCTAGCAACTGGAAACCGGCACAACACAAACACAAGACTTTGCCCCAACGAACAGTGAGGTTGTCAATCTCACCGGTTTGCTGTAAACAAAGGATTAACTGTATGGTGTGGAAGGTAATAGTGGTTTGCAGAAAGTAAACAGTAACAATGGAAGATGTATCAATGGTAAAGATTGAACCATCCATATTTCACTAGAAGTATTCTCCTTAAGATAAACAAACACGGCATGCTGGGTAAACACATCTGGGTAATAGTGATTTTCTATGCATCAAGTTGAGAAAAGTATTCATGCATAGAAAATCCGAATAATTTTCGCGCTTTTAAATAAAAACTTGTCAAAAGGATTGAAGCTTCTCTCAACTTGATGGAATTGAAGTAGATCATCAAGTTGACTGTGATAAGTTTCAATATGACCTTTCCTAAAACCTTATTTTGGGTAAACATGATTTGATCTAAGGGTAGATCAAATGTAATAAGTTTAAACCCTAATACATTACTTAATGAATTATATTTGATCCTTAGGTGATCATATCATAGTATTCATTATAATAAATCATGATTACCAAGTTAAGGATGTAACACAAATAATAAGAATGTAACAACTATATCTTAATCTCATATGTTTATACCATGAGTACCATGGTAATACCTAACCTTAACTCTTTAGTGAGATTGAGTAGGAAGGAAACCAAGTCAAGATCATTCACCATTCTTTCCATATCAAACTTTAACATCTCTAATGAACCTTATCTTAATATCTGTTGTTCCTCAATGTTGAGTAATCAACTATTGATTCACAAATTCTTAAACTATCAATTCTTGACCTAGCAACTCTTGCCTTTATTATAACAATCACTCTAAGTCCTTATAGAATGAAGTAAGAAGAGGTAGATGGTAATGCTAGTATTAGATATCATCTATAGGATGGGAGTGGTTGAAGGAAATCAAATCAATATGGTAAGAAATAAGATTACAAGGATGAATCCTGAAGGTAGATACCAAGGAGTAATCCTATTGGATTAAGTAAGCATAGTCCATGAATAGCATTCCTTACTCCAATAGAGATACTAAGAAGATAATTTCAATACAACTGTAATGTCGTATTGATGAATCCTTGATTAGCCAACTGAAAATCTAAACCACAAAGGATTATAATGACCATGCCTTATTCACCAAGATTGAATGCTTATATCATGTATAAGTGGCATTGGAGGATAAAACATGATTGAAAACCTAGTATAGATATGTTATCCTAGGTTAACCATGACAAGTCACATTAATATAATGTGAGGATGGAGTATTAGTTACTGGATTTAAGTAGAGACAAGATATTATAACTAAGATGATGCTAGAGTAACATTGGATTATAGAAGTAATATTTTCCTCTTGGGAAATACTAAACACTTGAAGAGAGTAGAATTTAATATATACATCTACTGGAGTAGTACTAGTGAAGGATTATTAAGGAAGAGTATGAATGTAGTTAGAGGTAACCATTTGTTGGATTGGAGGTTATCAGCAGTAGAATAGTTGATATACCCAAGTATAGATGTGAAAAGATTAGGAAATGCTTTAGAATCAAGCTCATTGGAATTACAAGAGGAGTTAGAAGAATAAAAGGTGGATAAGAATATTCTTGTGAGGTAAATCTCATCATGTTAACACATGATGATGGATAGGAAGAAGTAGTATATCTAGGAAAGGAATTCCTTAGTTAGAAGTCCAGGATTGTGAATTATGGAATATAGAAATTCTTGGTAAACACTAAAACCTAATTCTATAACCAAAACTAATATCCATAGAAAATGATTGATTTATCATCTTATGTCCACAATGGTTAATAGGAATATTTTCCTATATCAACTCACTTAAGCACATCTTTGTCATTTTCAACCCTCATTATCATAGGTGCTTAAGAACTATCTTTATCAGTTCTTTCTCATAAGTTAGCCTAGAAAAACAATCCCACTATCCTACTTTAATTGATGATATTACTAAAAATCACAAACATAAATACAATGTGTTTAGCCATTAATATTTATTCACACCAATAAGAGAATATAAGTATATTGTTAACCCTAAACCCTAGGGTAAGCAATTCTAATTTAAAACCTAACTTCTATGTTAGCTATAATAAAACTTATACATTGCTATTTCCTAAATTTATGAGAATGACATTAACCATATTAAATCCTTAGGATATCATGCATCAAATAATAATATATGATCATTATATAAAAATTTCCATCCAAATTACAAGCTAACTAAAATTAAGTTTTATAAACAAATAAGAAAATATCCTAAAATAAATCCATAGCTTATTATGGAAAGAAAATTAATAACAAAGTCTCTTACCAAATGTTAGAATGATGTATATAAACAAAATAAAGAAATACAACATTAATTAATAAAAGATCATAAAATGACTTTAATGTCATTCATCATTACTACAACTATTTAACAAATAAATTCTCTAAAAGAAATTTGAAACAGATGTGTAATACCCAAATCTGAAAATAAAACAGAAAAGAGAAAAGGAAACAGTAAAGAAAAAACTGCAACCAGGCCGCAGCCCATTTCCCTCTCTATCTATCCACCGCATAGCAGCAACACCTTTCCTCCTCCACTCACTTCGCCATGGCCCAACAACAGCCCATTCCGGCCCAGTACCCCTTCGTTCTTTTCTTGCTTTCTTCTTTCTCGTGACAGAAGGCATCGCTAGGGAAGCAGCTCGGTGGAGCTCCGGCGACCGCCCGATCGTCCGTCTTCGTCCAGATTCGCGCCGCCGCTGATCAATGCCTATAAAAGCTTCAGTGCCGCCGTAAAAAAACCCTAGACCCCAATTCCCCTTCTTCCTCCTCAATTTCCTCTCTGGCTAAAAACCTAACTCGCCGGAGCTGCACATCGCCGTCGTTCCCAAGCTCCCCTGGCCTTCCTGAGAGCGCCGTTAGCGTCGCCCTGTTGTCCTCGTTCTCCCAAGACAAGCCATGGAGGCCGAAGATTCCCCTATCGGCTCAATCGACACATCACTGCCGTCGCCAGTCACCGACGTTGGTCGTCGATTTCGACCTTGCCTCGCACTATCGTGTTTTGGGTGAGTCACTGAATCTCCTCGTTTGCTTAAAAGTTTCATTTGCTTCCTAAACTGAGCCACCACCGCGAGTTATTGTGCACCGCCGCCAGTCGCCGCCGTGCACAACACTGCACTCCGATGACCAAAAACTAGCCGCGCCGCCACTATTAGGTTCGCCGTCGCCGCCTCTTTCCAGCAAGCCTAGCCTCGGCCACGCACATGCACCCAATCGCTCGATCGAGCTTTGATCTGAGAGGATCAACCTCCTATGACATCACGGTGACATCATCCCCTGCCTAGTCAGCCAATTTGACCAAGTCCTTTGCTAGCGTGGCAGAGACGTGGCTAATGGCCCACGTTTCAGTGTCTAGGGTAGATTCAGTATTGGTATGAAAAGGTATTCTCTGTTTAGTAAATTGGTAAAAACAATATAAATTCAAATATCAATATTTAGAATGTAATAAAATAATTAACTCTTGTAACTTTAATATCTTTTGTTTTATAATTTAGAAAATTATGTGTAATATATGAATTTTTTTAGAAAAACAAAATCTACAACTTAAAACCATTACCAAATATTATTATGATAATTATTTAAATAAATATTATTTAATAAAGGTTTTATAAGTAATAAAACTTTGATAATCCATAATTTTATAGTGGTAATTGATAAAAATATAAATAAAATACCAAAAATCTTAGAAAAATAAGAACTATAATTTAAAACTATAATCATGTATTATTATTTCACTTAATTAAATATTTACTATTTATTAAGTATTTATAAAGTAATATACCTTATAAAAATCATATCCTATTATTTATAAATCACAAAAATAAATGTAATATACCAAAATGATCACAAAAATAATACCTACATGTTAAAAATATTATATTCCACTTTTGATTAAAATAAAAGGTCAAACACTTTAATAACTTAAATATAAACTTATTTCCTTAATATATAATTCATATAAAGGTAAATAAAATTTGTTAATATTCCTAAAATAGCCAATTTAAATCTAATAAGTAATACTAGTCTTAAATATTTATAATATAAAGTCAAAATGGTTCAACACATTTTAAATACAATTTTATTGAATTATCATTCAACCATATGTGTAGTTTATTTTCTAAAAAGATCTGCATCAAGTATAAAATCTTGAAGAATAATTTGGAATTAAGTAAAACCTTTTTACTTACCTCCACCACAAGTTTATAAACAAATAAAAACACTATAGTGAACCATAAGTAGTTAAGTAATGTCATTTCCCTGATTACCAATTATAACCATTCATCTATAAAAAGGAAAATGATTCTATTCCATTATAATGTTAGGAAACCACTACTCAAATAGAAGTAACGCCATTCTTAAGTAACTCTAAGGAAACCATATAAAGTGAACAAGATATAAGTATCATAAGTAATACACCATAAGCCCATCTATGACTTTAAAGTTAACTTTAGTCTATAATACTTTAAATACTATTCTAAAAGACTTTGTTATGTGTTTTATAGTTAAGTCTGGTCTGTTATAATTAAGCCATAAAGCATCTCAAGTCCAAAATATTCAAGCAAGCACAAACAACATCAACCACATTTGATTAACCACAAAAATTGATTAGACCTTAGAAAAGAAATCTTTTCTTCAAATGTTATTCTTTTTCCCACTTCAAACATCAAGTGACAGTAAATAATAATCACATTACATTAAGATTTACTATATACTTGGGATTGTTAACACTTAAGTTCCTTATAAATGCCATTACTTGCAAAGTAAAACTTGAAGATAAGATAATTCTCATATAAGCAGTCCTTGAGTAGCACATCTCATTAGTATATCTTATTGTTGTATGCCATTATGTGTACATATTGTTTCACGTATACTCACAAGCCTTAATAAGAAGCACAAGTGTGAAACTTAATCTAAAAGGGCAACACATTCTAGAGGAACCATTTCCAGTTTCCAAACCCTAGATCAATGTTATCCTCGGGATTCACGTTTATCAAATTGCATTACATTACTTATGCATAAAAGCATCTTGCTTTTTTAAACATTAGTCCTTACCAGACCAATGATGCTGATTTCAGATATTGGATCTTACATTGTCTTGAAGACCATGAGTGCATAATCTTGCAATCACAAAAGGCCAGTTCACACTTGCTCATGTCCTTTGATTATTTTCTGTAAATTATTTTGCAAATCCAGTGTTGTCATCACCTGCATTTGAAAAAGGTCAGAAAACACTATTTTCATAATAATATGATTATGTGTTATTTACCATGAGGTAATAACCTGCTATGAAAGTTCCGGTGGTAAAGGAACATATTATCTAGGACTTAACAACCAATGTCACCCGTGATTCTTGCGCCGTATATTACGCGTTAACCATGAGATTTAGAATGGGATGGAGAAGTCAGCTGTATCCTTTTCCTCTCGTATGGAGGCAAGACGACCTTAACATGACGTTGTGATTCCTTGTGCGGATCCAACATATGGGTGGGCACCCTTACGCCCCACACTTTTGGTGTCTAGATTATCTATGGATGGTGCTTAGTTGATGGACCATTTAATATGGAACTTGCGAGGGCAGCACCAGGTCATAGAGTCTTCAGGAAATCATCATGGTTATAGCCTTCCCAAAAGGGTACTAACGGAGGTGAGCCGGCCCCGAAGGATCGTGCAGACATTTGAGGTCGCGGAGAGGGCAGTGATTGGCTTGGATCTCAGTCTGGGCCTCACACCAAGGAAGTGTGAACGAACCTTCAATTCAGATGTGCAACAAAGCTAAGATCTCTCATGGGTAAAGTAACACACCTCTACAGAATGTAAGAACTGTAACTTGTTACTCCCTCTTCCGGGAAGGAGATGCGAACGCTGCGGGAAAGGAACTCCATGAAAGTTCTGGTAAACCCATGAAGGCTGAAGGGCATAGCTTTTCAGAATAAAAGCAACCTTTGAAGAAATATTTACGAAAACTTGCATTGCCTATGACCTATGGTCTGTGGCTGAGGATATAGTGCATCAAACACTCCTTTTCTAGTGAACTTACTGAGTACGCTCGTACTCAAAGTATCTTCTTAACCCTTGCTAGGTTCTAGAGCCAGTACATACGACGTTTACATTAAGTTATGCTCCAAGAATCATCAGTAAAAGCTAAAGCTCTTCAATGAAGTCAAGGAAGTCAACATATACATCAACTCAAGTGAAGACGAAGTTGCGAATTAGATAAGAATATAATCTCTAGCCATATAACCTACTTCTATAGTGTATTGCAATAGCAGCAATGCCAAACTAATAGTTTAGATACTAGTCTTATTAGTATGATAATTTTTGAGTTGTTTATTCCTGATTCTTCTTTGTAAGAAGTTTATTTCTCTCTCTTTAACCTAGAGTATTCTCTGGATCTTGTGTAAAGAGTTGAGTTGTAACCTATAGTCATGTCTTGGACCTGCTGTGTTTTTGTTGTACTACTCTGAGGGATGTAATACTAGTGAACGGTGTTTCATTGGTGTTATGTCAACGACTATAGTGTACTACATCATGCAGTGGTATGCTGGGTCACCGCAATAGACCGTCATCCGACTTCATCTATGACTAGTAATCCACCTTCAGGTTATCATCCGAACCCCCTCTAGTATTAAGTAGCAAGCAACAGATTACTTCTTTAAGAAAAGTGTGTAAGGTAAACAATCCATGTGTTCCATGAACAAGGGACCGTTGTTTTCTCCCTAGTAGCAACATCACATCTACAACCTTAGATATTTTGGTCACTTCCCCAGATTAAATAGAGGCATGAACCCACTATCGAGCATAAATACTCCCTCTTGGAGTCACTAGAATCTACTTGGCCAAGATAGCTACTAGAAATGGAGAGCATGCAAGATCACAAACAACACAGACATGATAGAATCAATAAGATAGAACCATTAATCAATCTAACATAGTAATCTCAATATCCATAGAATCCCCGCAAACACAATATGCATGATTACAAATATATTATCTTGATCATGAACGGAGCTCACAAGATCTAAACATGGTAGCACAAAGGAGGAGAAACAACCATCTAGCTACTACATGGACCTGTAGTCCAAGGTGGAACTACTCACACTTCATACCGGAGGTTAGCATCATGAAGAAGGCCTCCGAGATGATATCCCCTCTGGCAGGGTGCCAGGAAGAACTTCAGATCCCCCCGATCTAGGGATGATGGTGGCGGCGGCTACAGACTGTTTCATGGAAGATTGATCGGGTACTTAGGGTTTTGGTATCGGGCGCTTCTTATAAGTGAAGAGGCGAGGCAGGGGACACCTAGGGTGGATGCACCCCTAGGCGCGGGCCCAGCCAGGCCGCGTGTCCAGGGGTGTGGCCCCCTGGTGGCTCCCCTCCGTCTAGTATTCTGGATCCGTGTTCCCCACGGTAAGATATTGACTTTGGCTTTTTTCCCGTCCAATTCCGAGAATATTGATTTTCTTCCTTTTCTGGAATAAAAAACAAAAGAAAACAGACAACTGGCACTATGGCATCTTGTTAATAGGTTAGTCCCAGAAAACATATAAAAACACCTGAAAGTGTAGAAAAAGCAAAGGAAAGTATATACTAAACAAGCATGGAACATAAAAAATTATAGATACATTTATGACATATCACTAGAACATGTCGTCCCCACAGTTGCCTCTCTGAGAGGCCTGCAGGACAAGCACGGGCCCTACGGGTCTCCTCATTGAGGGACTCATTGGGCGGCTTGTGAGGGTATCCCCCTCCATCGGCCCAACTCATCTAATGCCTACGCCTCTCTCCACGAGGGGCCAAAAGGGGATACATTAGCCCTACGGTTCCTTGTAGGACTTATAGGATGGCTCGTGAGGGTATTCCCCTCCAGCGGCCCAATCAATGCTAGACCTATAGCCCCTCTCTAAGGAGCCAATAGGTTAAGCACCAACCTTATGGCCTCCTTTACAAGGGACCTACGAGGTAACTCTTACATGTACACGCCTACATCTATCTCCCCGAGAAGTCAATAGGACAAGTACAGGCCCTACGGTCCCTCGAACGAGGGATCTACGGGGTGGAACGTGCAAGGTCGGCGGTCATTTCCTCGAGTGGCCTGTCAGCAAGCACATGTCCCCTACTTCTCTGCAAGGAGGGTACTGGACGACCCATGAGAAGAGATCACTCTCTCAAGTGGCCCCCAAAAATGCTATGTCCATAGCACTCTCCAAAAGGCCACTAAGGGAGCGCGAAGGCTCCGAACAAATGGATACGAAGGAGTTACACAGCGCCTCGCAAGGCTCATCACCAACTGTTCTGTCAAAATCTGACAAACGGATACTTCGTTGAGAGGCTCCCTCCGACGGATCCAAGAGGGACACATGGCCCCTAGCCAGTCCAAAAGGGCGGTCTCATTGCTAAGTGACACGATTGTCACGCGAAGGAAGACGCCCGAGATGACAGAGGCTTCCTCGGGCAAGAGGCTCTGAAGCACTACCTTCAGTGAGCTCTTCATCGTCGCCTTAGCGCTGGGTGTGTCGCTCCCGAGGTTAACGTCTTCACTACCATTTCCTTGGTCGCCAGCAACACCAGCGGCCTCATCCTCTTCAGTACGAACAAATAGTGCAACGAAGACATCCACATGCTCCTCTACAAGCTGCCGAAAGCGGACGATCTCTCTTGCCGGAGTCCCCTGCGGATGACTCACCCGTCTTAGGAGCTCTCTCCAAAGAAAGTTGGCGTTGATGGCTGTGAAATATAGCCATCCACGTCCGCATTTAAACTAGATATTATTCATATATTTTATGAAATATCTGTCTAAACCTTCCACTAATGCCTAATGATCAAAGGGGTATGCAATCCTTTCTTGCTATTTTTGCCTACGCATATAATGATGTATTATGATGGGAATCACTACATAAATTCCAAAGATACGAGATTTCCAATACGTCAAAGAAACCACGAGCTGTGGAGAGATTACTGCAAGATTAATGACCAACTATACAGGCTGCCACCGTATAGTTTGCACCGGCTTCATTAGGTCAAACAGAACAACTTTCGTGAAGGGACCCCTATATAAAGAGGCTTCAGGCGGCGAGAAACAAGCCCCCGACTCCACAATCTCGCTTATTTTTGACTTCAAATCTCCTTGCCACCACGATGGAGAAATAGATCTAGATCTAAACCTCTAAACCCTTCTCCACCACCATAGTCATCCTCCACCACTTGTAATAGTAGATCTCATCTCCAATTGGAGACATTGTAAGACTATTTTCTATCAATCTTATAATTTCTTTTACAATGTTTATGATTTTCAATTTCATCTCTATGTGTGGGTAATTATCCTTGGACATGATGATTGTAGTACCCTCTCTTGCCTCAATCTAAGGAATTGTTAGGTACCCAAGACTCCGAGGATTGATCCAGGTAAACGGAGTTTGAGTAATGACTGATCTGCAGGATAGGAACCCCAGTGACAGAAAGGGTAGTATAGCTGTATGTGAGGAACTTACTTGGGATTAACGGTGACATCACTATGCATATCATTAGTTCTCTTTCTTCTATGGATGAGACTAGTAGGTTATTGCCATAAGAGGTTTCAGAGGCGATAACATTTATGGATGCACTTCCCACATATAATTATCTTGCTCTAACAATTACATGAGTACTTTATTATTATCCGTTATTCCCATCAGATGTTTTGCATAGCTACTGGTGAAAACCGAAGACCCTATGCCCTCTCTCTCTCCATCGTCAACAACAAAAACAACAACAAAAAGATCACAAACTCTTGGTCCGGTGAAAATTCAATAGGAATTCTAAAACTCTCGAAGGTCCTTTTTAGTAATCTCACTTTTCTTTCTGCTTCCCGAGGATTCGATAAACCTAGGCCTACTAGGAAAAAGAGCTATACTACATACGTAATCCGGATCGAAGGTATCATGCATCATCTTGGTAAATTTTAGAGAACACCTTGGTTTTGGTGACCCGCAACATCCTCTTGACCTCATCCAAGTGCTACTCCTGGTATAGCGCTGCTCTCCCCTCCAGCGTCGTGGTGATTCGGGTGAAGAGCGCCAGAAAGGCGCCCTCCTCGTCAGCATCCACAAGAGTCCTAATGTGGAAGTCGGTCACCCCAAAATTACAAAGGGTATTGTCCGCGCGCATGGAAAATGCCCGGTACATCTTGCACCGCTCCTTCTCGAGCATGCGGCAATCCAGCTCCTCCGGATTGTGCTGAGCCCGACGTTACTGATGGTCTTGGTGGGCCACCTGCTACTCCCACAGGGCATCCATGTCAATGTAAGCTTTGACTAAGTTCTCCTCCATCTTGCGTTCGGATGCCTCCATGTCAGCCTTCTTCTCTTGGAAACGCTGCTCCTAGATGCTGGCCTTAGCCAGGTTCTCCTCTCAAAGGGCCTTGCAGTGCGCCTCAAGATCTTCGGAGTTCGACACCTACATTTTATTCCACTCCTCGACGAGCTTGTCATTATAGTGGATGATGTGGTCATTGATCTTGGCACTTCGGCTCTTGACATCAAGCTTCCAGAAGAACTTCATACTCTCGGAGCAGGACTGCCTCTTCACGGCGTGCTACATCCAGCTCCCTCTACGTGACCATATGACGATCCTCCACGATTTCCTGCTTGGAGAAGGCGATCGCACGGCCACACACTGAGAGATCTTGGGCCAGGCGATCTAGGTCCCCCACGGAGGGCCAAATCGACCCCGAGACAGGGACTGGAATCCTTGAAGCTTCACGGCACGCCTCTTCAGGGACCCTGCGGCCTAGGGAGCCCCCTCTCCCCTACGCTGCTCCCTCATCTTCAGCGTTGCATCAAGAATAGCATGCTCTGGGTGGAGGAGACGCCAAACCTCCACTAGTCGATGTTCTTTAGCAGTGATATCTTCGAGGAATAGGTCGAGCCCAACATGCGTGGCCCAACGACTATGTGGGGACACCCATCTCTGCCGAGAGAGGCGTAATCAGGTGGAGAAAAGGTGAGTGTAATCAGCCCTATAGTACCAGGGGCCTGGGGGCTCCCCTCAGGAGGATCTTCCCCAACGCCATGATCTAGATATGGAGTTGCTCCCTGGGCACCCCTTAGTCCCCCTTAGTCCTCTGATAGGGACGTAGCCGCGCCATCACTGGTCGCAGCAGAGACAAACGAGATCTCAGGCGAGGACTCGTCACCCACCTCCTGTTCCATCGAGAGGGACAGAAACATGGGTGGTTATGTGCTCTCAATGCATGTTTGGGCCCTTGCGACGGATGAGAGCATGGCCCCAGCCTCGGGACCGGGTGTTGCGTGTGCTGGCAAGGCCCCCACCATGATAGGGGCTGGAGGGAGCCCCCTTGTCGACTCCCGTCAAGAGATGACCCATGGCAGAGAGGGGTGCAAGGACGCCTCCCGCGCGTTTCCTAGCCTCTCCGAACATCGACCCCCAGGCCTTCTT
This sequence comes from Avena longiglumis, assembly GCA_030063025.1. Lineage (NCBI taxonomy): Eukaryota > Viridiplantae > Streptophyta > Magnoliopsida > Poales > Poaceae > Avena > Avena longiglumis. The sequence continues at coordinate 141,820,533 of CP125978.1, read as the reverse complement.
ACTCTTCCTCTCATCCTTGCGTACAAGAGAAGCCAGGTGAAAAGACGTGGAGGGGAGCAAAGGAGAAGGGAAGAAGACTGTGAAGGAAGCAGCTCACCTCTCTCTCACGCGACCGGCAAGGGACCAGTTCCCCCTCTTCAAGCCATGCGGGAGGAAAGTGCTCCCTCGGCACAGTATGCTTCCTGGCAAAGCACCCATGGTGGTATCACTCGCACTTGTGGACACGTCGTGTACCATGCGCCGATCACCAACGCAGATGTCGCAAGTTATATCACCAGAGGAATATATCGAGTTAATCATCATCCCTCGTCAAACATGCCACGAGGCCTCGGCGCCTCCGCACTGTGGCACACCCTCATCATACATCTCGCTTGTGCAGCTCCGCATCGGGTCTGGAGTGCAAGAACCCTCTTGATCACCCTGGATAGAGGATCTCACACCCCATTTGTCCAAGAAGGGAAGCGTCAAGTGCATAAAATCCTCTTCACACATCATGTATAGGGGATGATCCCTCGGGGGATCTCTGTGTAAGATCCTTCCTTTGTAAAGGAAAAGGATCCCTGTGATTGCAATGCTAGTCCCTGGATCAATGCTAGCATCCACAGTTTAATATGAAGTACACAGATACAAAGGTCATTTATTACATCCATTCCAGAGATAAACATAGTCTTTACAACTCAAAGGCCACATGCCTATTACAAGAGTTTGAATAAGTAAATGAATATAAGTCTTCATCTTCATGTGCCACAGGCAAACATGTTGAGTGTAAACTCATGACACCTAATCCTCATCAGAGTAACCTGCAACATCACAAGTTACAGCCACAGTGGGTCAATACTTTGGAATAGTATTGGCAAGTGATACCTTAGTAAATTTTAGGTGGACTATATTACTATATGCAATTTTGCTAAGTGTAGCTTGGCTTTCTTTGCTCAAAAATAGGTTTTTCCTATTAGTTGAAATCACTAAGTTTTTCTTTGTCAAAACTTTTCCCAAGAAACCACCAATAGACATTGGGGTCCTTCACCCTTGTTCACCCACAAATTTTTACTTAGAAATTGGGATGAGGAGATTGTTGATAGCTTCCATGCCTTGATGATCAAGTTGTCCATTGCCATGGACTTGGCTAAGTACTTAGATTTTTCCATCTGCAGAGGTTGTGCACTTTCCCCACCAGACTTGGTTTCCCAAGACAGGACCTTTCAGAAGCCTTCCCTTAGACCAAATGGACGCGCTCCAACCTATCATTCCCACTACCACCAACTGTCCAAATGGCTAAGTTCTTGCAACTTATGTGATCCAGGCAGAGCCCATATTGCCAAGTGGCGGCACTATAAGCTTCTTAACACTTGGCCTCTAAAATCTCTTTGTTCGTGGGTGGCTTACCACAAGTGAGATACACAAGGTAAACCATAGCCATGGGCCTTGTGTAACCACTCAACCAAAATCCACCAAGCAATTACCATTCCACCCAGGTGATTCATTGACTTAGTTATTTTATTAAGTAAAACAAGTCCAAAGACTTAGAAATATTTTTATCATAGCATGTATAATTCACCAACCCTTGTTTACTACTATCTAGGCTAAGCATGGCATAGATAGTAACTTAACTTAGAAATTTCCTAGCAATTCTACAACTACTTAGGATTTCCCACATGGAATTTAGGCAAAATATTAACATGCAAGACTTAGCAAAATATTTCTAATGCTTAGTATAAAATATAGGGATAGAAATATTCATGAAGTACCACTTGCCTTGGTAGTTGGGAGAGTAGCACTCTTCACAATCACAATCACTAGCACCAAAGTCTACACAAAGAATGGTAGCACAAATTACACACAAATTATATACAAACATAAATATATGCATGCATGCAAAATACTAAGTGATGATTTTTAAAACTCAACCAAGCAAGTGCAAGGTACTGATTCACTAACAAGACAGAAACTTGCCAAACAACCAATATTTATACCCTAAAGCATTTCCTAAACTTTTCCAACACTCAAATTAGTCCTAAACAAGTTTCTGCAAATAAAGCCTTTTTAACAGAAGCTAAACACTAAACACATTGCATAATTTGAAAGAGCTTGCTCTCCTGATTCCAACGGTATAAAATTTGCCAAAATCTAACGTGGGAATCAAAAGTTATAGCTAAATCAAATTTGGATATAAATCAGATTTCAAATTCTGTTTTTAAACCAAACCCTAGCCACGCGGCGCTATCCTATTGGCCGATACCGTTTCACTCAGGATCACCCTTCCGCGCCGTCAGATCAAGTCAGATCCAACGCACCAGATTCAAAGAAAACGTTTCACTCAGATCTAATCTGGTACTTACGATACAGATCTAACGGCTACCGTTGCTCTAACCATGGCCTAGCGGCGCTAGCAGCGGCGACTGGCGGCGGCGCGTCTGTCAGTGGCAGCGCTGGCGTTCTAGGTCGTCCGGGTAGGGGAGAGGGTGCTTACCAGAACCGTTGAGAGTTGCTGAAGCTCAAGGTGGCAGTGGCTTTGCAAGGCGCCGCGGTATGGGCCGGAGCTCGTCGAGTCGCGGCACGTCGGTGGTTCTTTGCCGAGGTCGTTGCCGAGGTTCCGCGTCATCCTAGCACGAACCAGATGGCTTAGAAGGCGCAAGACAGTGGCGAACAACCTCGTATGCGTGAGAGATCAAGGGGCGCACTATGCTTACCGTAATTGGTCGCCGGAGTTGAGTGGCGGCTCGGTCGGTTGCGGGCACGAACGGGGACGGCGTCCTGGGTCACAAGCAGGCAATCCAAGGGCATCAGAAGATGCACGAGATCATACTGGACACACTCGTTTGAATCAGAGGCTCAGGGGTGGTCGGAACTCATCGGAATTTGCTGCCGGAGGTCGTCAGAGCTGCGGCGGTGTTTGGCGAGTTGCGAGCAGCCTGGTGGCGTGGAGAGAAAATTGAGTGAGGGAATGGAGCGGAGTGGGGAGGGGCTTAAGTAGGCAGAGGCTCGACAAGAAACGCTCGGCGAATCTATGGCAATTACGCCGCGGAATCAACGCATCAACGGCCAGCGGCGACGGCGTCTGCGCGCGAGATTTGGGGAAGAAGGAGTCGACGTGGAGAGGGCCCGCTTGTCAGCGAATAGAACATAGGGGAAGTGGGGTCCGAGTGTCGTGACTCATTGGTGCGTTTGCGTCTTGAGAGAGAGAGGGACCGGGTGGGCTAGCTGGGCTGGTTTCATGTTGGGCGGTAATAGCGCCTTACCCTTTTCCTTTTCTTTATTCCTTTTCTTTTTCTAATTTGATTTTCTGGAATGGTTTTCAAATGAATTCAAACTCAAATTGAAATCAAATCTTTTCAGGAATTTTGTAGGGTGCAACATTCATGTTTCTGGGCATAAAAACATGTGGTCACTTTGAATTGGCCTGGCCATTTTGAATAAACAAAATAAACAGTGCCATAGCACATGTTTCATAAATGTTTGAAAATGGTTTTGAAACCATTTTTATTTTGTAAAATTTTTGTTCAAACTCTACACTCAAACCAATCAACAAGGAAGCAAACAAACTTGGTTTTTAAAACACTAAGCTCTCAAATGAGGATGGTCATTTGATTTAAGTTTGCTCACATAAAATGATAGCACTATGTGCTTCTGTTTTCTTGAAATTGGTTTGAAATTGATCTCAAAACTATATGCATGCATGAATGCTATGCAATCTTTGAAATCATGAATTTAGGGATGTTACAAATCTAACCCCCTTAAGGTGAATCTCGCCCTCGATATTCGGATTGGCTAGCAAATAGGTGAGGGTGGTCTTTCCGAAGATCATCTTCCCTTTCCCATGTTGCTTCCTCTTCGGAATGATGATTCCACTGTACTTTGCAGAACTTGATAGTTTTAGTCCTTGTGACTCTTTCTGCAGTCTCAAGAATTTTGATGGGTTTCTCTTCATAAGTGAGATCACTTTACAATTGAACCTCCTCCAAAGGTATAGTATCCTTCAAGGAAGTTTCTTCCATTTCTGGATGACATTTCCTAAGGTGACTCACATGAAACACATTATGGACAGCTGATAGAGATTCTGGCAGTTCTACTTCATAGGCGACTTCTCCTTTGCGACTCAGAATCTTGAATGGCCCAACATATCTTGGTGCCAATTTTCCTTTGACTCCGAACCTTTTCACTCCACGAAGTGGTGACACTCTAACATAACCTCTATGTAACACCCTCAGAATCGGCCCTATGCAAGTTTTAGCGAAACTCGCCAAACTTGCATAGAAATGATTCGAAGGTGCCCACCAGGCACTTTCGTGCGGGTGGAAAAACAAAGTAATAACATTACACAACAGTCCTCGATGGGACCCACAGAACAGATATATATACAACAGCGACTCAAAGAGTCAAGAATACAAATATACGGTACAAGATCCAAATCACCTTGAAAATGATGGCGCGTCCGACTACGGACAAGAATCAAATGGGGCTAAGAGCCCTGAAGAATAACCAATGGCGTCCATAACCCTGCCCAGGCCAAGCCGGAAGGGTAACCCCTTCTTGGCGTCGATCTCAAAACCCTTCAAAAGGGGTGCCGAAAGGGCAAAGGGAAAAGGAGGCGTCGATCGAGGCCAAGACAGCGAGGCTAGAATTCCGGTCCTCGCCACATAGGTATGGTGGATCGAGCAATGAAGCACTAAACAACCTATAGAGACTCGATTCAATGGCGGCTATCGAGAGGGGTAAGAAAGACCTATTCGGATCCAACCTGGTACTAGCATCAAACAAACCCATCCTGGCGTTTCCCCCTCGAGACCAAACGAGGAAGTCAACCGAGGAACTCACACAGTTGGCAGTTTTAATTATTCAGTTATAGTTGTGGCACTTTACTAGTCAGGTTTAGATAATCGTCCTGGTAAAGTAAGCAGTAGGCACTTTTAGTTAATCATTCTGTTATAGTGGCATCACTTACTAGTCAGATACAATTATCATGAGATAACCCGAAAACCCAGCAGTCGTTGATATTTTACTTAGCCATTCCGTTGTAGTGAAGCTGATTACTAATCAAATCGGATACAAGTCATTTTAAAACAGTAAACTTTAGTTATAGTTGTCTATGATCAGACACTGTGCTCCAAGTCGTCCATAACCATGACACGGCTCGAAAAGATTAAACCTGCAGGGTGCACCAAAGTATCCACAGCACTTCGACCCTTTTTGCGGATCGGTTAACATACACCCATCGGTATGTCGGGGCCTAAGTCACGACGTTCCCTGCACCAAAGCAAGCAATCGGGGCCACCCACTAAGTACACCCGCAACAAAGTCGGCCGGTCTCGAGACGGACTTAGGGTTGCGCTTAATGGCTATGCGACAGTATGCCCAAACGGGGACTGCCGATACAGAAACACTCCGCTTCCTAAACAAGACAGCGTGCTCCTCACAATCGTAAATAAAGCATGGCATAAGTACAGGATAGTAAATAAAACCTCAAACTAGTTGTGGCCCCAAAGACAATACTTTGAAATCAGGTAATTATCAATGGGGCCCATATCTCCCACCTGTGGTTAGCGCTCGATCTCTAACAGGTGTCAAGAACTCGGGTCCTACGGGACACAAGTGGGCGGTCGGAAACCAAAACTTACCTATCACCACCGATGCCCTCTGCTTAATTCAATTTTAGTTGTTAAACAGGAATTAAAGTGAACAATAATTAAAGACATGATCATTTCCAACGTCAACATGCGGCACTTCCTCCAACAATGGTAGTACTTGACGACAAGCAACACACTTAAGCAAGCGACTACGACACGCGGGTTCCACTATCTACCAAACAACAGGTAATAGGATGTGACCAAGGCTATATATGGCTGCAGGGGATATCACGGGTACGGAACTAGAGCATCGCAACACGGATAGCAAAGATCAACAGGAGGGAAATAAATACTAGGAAAGTAAGATAGGTAGAAAGGGGGAGAGATGCTCGCCTGAAAACATTGTCGACGGTTCAACCGAAGATCGGGGCGAAGCTCACATCAAATCAACGGCCTTATCCGCGAAGAAGCAAAACACTAGCAGAAACACCGGATGCAATATTTAATACAACGGCAGAAGATCGGCATGATGCAAGTATGATGGGTGACATGGCAAAGGTGCGATGCGATTAGGTCAAATTAAGTGGAACCGGGGTCCCGACAATTATTAGAGGGTTCATGTTGTTTAGCTACCCCGCAATTTAAATGTTGTTTAGCAATGCAACAGATAGAACCGGTTCGCTACACATGTTTAAATGAGGCCAATATGAAGCTGGATTTGCCCGCATATGGGCCCCATATTCAATTATTAGGTGAATCGGCATAAGGCCCCCAAACCACAGGTATGCATGCGAGACAAATGACAGTTTAATATGCAACAAGTTGTTATTATGTTGTAAAATAGGGTTTCTCGAAAGGTGCACACATTTAGGGTTCGGCGAACTTGGGGTTCCGGGGGTTCGGGTCGGTCTCAGGGTCCGACGGAACGTTCTCGGCTCCGGGGTCTCGGTGTCCGGGGTGACGCACTCGGCGTCCTCGAGGGAGGGTACTTGATATCCGCGGAAGGTCTTGCGGTTTCCGTGTCTGCGGTTCCATGAAGCGGGCTTGTCGTCCGTGATGGCGACTCGATGTCCGAGAAGGTCTTGGCGTTCTGTTTGAAGGAGATCTTGACGCGGGGTTCGCGGTAGAGCTTGCCATCGGTTCGAGATGGAGAGCATGTGGTTCCGTGATGACGAAGCTTGAGTTCCGTTAAAGACCTTTGTCCCGACTTCGTGTCGATGAAGAACTTGTAACGGCACGGATGCTCGCTTCCGCCGACACGCATCGAAGATCTTAGCGTCATTGTGCACACGCGAGGCTAAACAGTGGCTGCGCTTGACGGGTCGCCCAGCGTCAGCGGCGGGTGGAGCAGGCCTGGGCGGGCGGCGTCATTGGAAAGGTGGGGCCCCGCCTGGGTGGGTCCTGTGGGCGACCATGGGCGCGGCAAGGCTGGTGGCGATTGGGGCCGGAGCAGAGGAGCCGGAGCCGCTGGCGGGGCGGTTGACGATGGACGAGCAGCGCAGCAGCCGGAGGGTTGGAGGCGCAGCAGTGACGAGCCCGTGCTCGGGAGGTGTGGCCGGGGTCGTGAGGAGGGCGGCGGAGGTGCGGGTCTGGCCGAGGAAGAGCCGGAGCTGCCGGGCTGGCGGCCAGCAGTGCGGTGGTTGCTGGGGACGCGGCGTGCAGCGGCCAGGTGCGACGCAGTGGTGGCGGCAGGTCGGGAGTGAGCGGGCAGTGGCGAGCGAGGCGTTCGGCTGAGGCGGGCGCGGCGCCAAGGCAGGGTTGGAGCTGGGGACGGAGGAGGAGGAGCGGAGCCAAGCCTTGGGATGCGGGCGAGGGCGGCTGGCCCGGGGCGCATGCCTTGGCGACGAGCGGGCTGAGCGAAGCGCGTGTGGGAACAGGGTGGGGGCCTCAGGCGTCGGATCGGGGAGGTGGGGTCACGCGGGGCTGGCGTGTGTGCGCGCTGGTGGGTGGTTAGCTGTGTGCTGTTGCGTGCGTGTGTTGTGTTGTGTGGGCAGGGTTGACTGGTGGGGAGAGGGGGTGAGAGGAGAGAGAGGGGGTTGGGTGATGTGGCAGTGTAGGATAGGGTGAGGGAGAGAGGAAAGTGAGGTGGCACATGGGGATTGGGCAGGGTGAGGTGGCCAGGGGTTGTGGGTAGAGTTTTAGGTGGGTTTAGGAGTTTAGATGGGGCGGGCAGGTTTGGACCGATTTAAAAACAGGGGTGGTCGTTCGGGTCTTCTCGGCCCGTTCGACTGCCCCACTAAACTAATTAAATCTTTTATTTAATTTCATTGGGCCGTTTGCAACCCGAATGCAACAAAACAAAATACTCCGGAGCCCCGGGGTTTTGGCGTTTGAATGAGAGAGGGCGTTTCAGAAACAAAATAGGTTTTTCTGAAATAGTTTTAGACAAACAACACATGAGGATGACGATGCAATGCACAAATTCAACGCGATTTTCTAGTAGTGGTTTTGCGGGATGCCACAATTCGACACCACTAACAATGGATCTCGCCCTCGAGATCCGCCTGATGGTACCGGAAGGAAGGGCGGCGTTTTCCGTCTTCACGCTTCGTGTAGATCTTCGCGACACCACTAACAAGAGGTCGTTGTTCCTGTTCGTCAAGAGAACACTCCGGATAAACAACGGACGAAGTTAAAGGTAAGGCCACCTCTAACTTCCATGGATGGAGTAAAATTGCATCGATCCACCATTCTATCTACAAAGCAAATGATAAGAGTATGGTATGGTCGCGACTCCATCCCGCACTCAAAGCATTACTCTGTACACGAATAGACAGATTATGCAACCAACCCTCGGATTCAGACTGAAGATCTCGACAAGCGAGGTTCGGATCAAAGGGGTGATGCAGTCTCTGCATCAGACCTGGCGTAGAGGATGCCGTCGCGTCAGAAACACCGGAAGGCACAACCAAGGAACAAAGAATGGTGACACCGTAGACGGATTCATCAGGCAGCTTGAACACCGGATGGCAGAACACCGTTACCAAAGGAGGAAGCGAAACCCTAAAGGTACGACGGAAACCCAACCACGAGAATTCCTGGACTCGAAGCAAGAAGGAGAGAGCAGATTCAAAACACGTCGAGGTGAGAGGGGAATAGCAGAGGGGTAAGGAGTAAAATCAGACCTAATCAGAACTATCCAACCGATTTTCAAAAATAGTTTTGACACTCTACTTCGGCTGTTAGCTAGGTTTTCCTACAGGCTGGACTTGTGGGGTATCGTAGCTGAGCTCGATACCACTCTGTAACACCTCGAGAATCGGCCCTATGCAAGTTTTAGAAAACTTCCAAACTCGCATAAACGATTCGAAGGTGCCCACCAGCACTTTATGCGGGTGGAAAAAAGTAATAACATTACACAGTCCTCGATGGGACCCAGGCAGAATATATATACAACAGACTCAAAGAGTCAAGAATACAAATATACGGTACAAGATCCAAATCACCTTGAAAATGATGGCGCGTCCACTTGACAAGAAGCAAATGGGGCTAAGAGCCGAAGAATAACCAATGGCGTCCATAACCCCGCAGCCAAGCCGAAGGGTAACCCTGCTAACGCGCCGATCTCAAAACCTGCTTCAACAAAGGGTGCCGACAAAGGGCAAAGGAAAGAGGAGCGTCGATCGAGGCCACACGGCGAGGCTAGAATTCGGTCCTCGCCTACATAGGTATGGTGGATGGCGGCATGAGCACTAAACAACCTATAGAGACTCGATTCAACTGGCGGCTATCAGAGAGGGGTAAGAAAGACCTATTCGGATCCAACCTGGTACTAGCATCAAACAAACCCATCCTGGCATTTCCCCCTCGAGACCAAACGAGGAAGTCAACCGAGGAACTCACACAGTTGGCAGTTTTAATTATTCAGTTATAGTTGTGGCACTTTACTAGTCAGGTTTAGATAATCGTCCTGGTAAAGTAAGCAGTAGGCACTTTTAGTTAATCATTCTGTTATAGTGGCATCACTTACTAGTCAGATATAATTATCATGAGATAACCCGAAAACCCAGCAGTCGTTGATACTTTACTTAGCCATTCCGTTGTAGTGAAGCTGATTACTAATCAAATCGGATACAAGTCATTTTAAAACAGTAAACTTTAGTTATAGTTGTCTCTGATCAGACACTGTGCTCCAAGTCGTCCATAACCGCGGACACGGCTTCTCGAAAAGATTAAACCCTGCAGGGGTGCACCAAAGTATCCACAGGCACTTGACCCTTTTGCGGATCGGTTAACATACACCCATCGGTATGTCGGCGGGGCCTAAGTCACGACGCTCCTGCACCCAAAGCAAGCACCGGGGCCACCCCACTAAGTACACCGCAACAAAGTCGGCCGGTCTCGAGACGGACTTAGGGTTGCGCCAATGGTGGTAAGCGACGGTATGCCCCCAAATGGGACATCCGATACAGCGTAAACACTCCGCTTCCTAAACAAGACAGCGTGCTCCTCACAATCGTAAATAAAGCGAGCATGGCATAAGTACAGGATAGTAAATAAAACCTCAAACTAGTTGTGGCCCCGAAGACAATACTTTGAAATCAGGTAATTATCAATGGGGCCATATCTCCCCACTGGTTAGCGCTTCGATCTCGGAACAGGTGTCAAGAACTCGGGTCCTACGGGACACAAGTGGGCGGTCGGAAACCAAAACTTACCTATCACCCACCGATGCCTCTGCTTAATTCAATTTTAGTTGTTAAACAGGAATTAAAGTGAACAATAATTAAAGACATGATCATTTCCAACGTCAACATGCGGCACTTCCTCCAACAATGGTAGTACTTGACGACAAGCAACACACTTAAGCAAGCGACTACGACACGCGGGTTCCACTATCTACCAAACAACAGGTAATAGGATGTGACCAAGGCTATATATGGCTGCAGGGGATATCACGGGTACGGAACTAGAGCATCGCAACACGGATAGCAAAGATCAACAGGAGGGAAATAAATACTAGGAAAGTAAGATAGGTAGAAAGGGGGAGAGATGCTCGCCTGAAAACATTGTCGACGGTTCAACCGAAGATTGGGGCGAAGCTCACATCAACTCAACGGCCTTATCCGCGAAGAAGCAAAACACTAGAAGAAACACCGGATGCAATATTTAATACAACGGCAGAAGATCGGCATGATGCAAGTATGATGGGTGACATGGCAAAGGTGCGATGCGATTAGGTCAAATTAAGTGGAACCGGGGTCCCGACAATTATTAGAGGGTTCATGTTGTGTAGCTACCCCGCAATTTAAATGTTGTTTAGCAATGCAACAGATAGAACCGGTTCGCTACACATGTTTAAATGAGGCCAATATGAAGCTAGATTTGCCCGCATATGGGCCCCATATTTAATTATTAGGTGAATCGGCATAAGGCCCCCAAACCACCGATATGCATGCGAGATGAATGGTTAATATGCAACAGTTGTTATTATGTTATGAAATAGGGTTTCTCGGAAAGGGTGCACACATTTAGGGTTCGGCGAACTTGGGGTTCCGGGGGTTCGGGTCGGTCTCAGGGTCCGACGGAACGTTCTCGGCTCCGGGGTCTCGGTGTCCGGGGTGACGCACTCGGCGTCCTCGAGGGAGGGTACTTGCAGTATCCAGGCAGAAGGTCTTGCGGTTTCCCGTGTCTGCGGTTCCATGAAGGCGGGCTTGTCGTCCGTGATGGCGACTCGATGTCCCGAGAAGGTCTTGGCGTTCCTGTTTTCGGGAAGGAGATCTTGACGCGCCGGGGTTCGGCGGTAGAGCTTGCCATCGGTTCCGAGATGGAGAGCATGTGGTTCCGTGATGACGAGCTTCAGGTTCCGTTGTAAAAGACCTTTGTCCCGACTTCGTGTCGATGAAGAACTTGTAACGGCACCGGATGCTCGTTTCCGTCGACACGCATCGAAGATCTTAGCGTCATTGTGCACACACGCGAGGCTAAAACAGTGACTGGGGCTGCGCGCACGGGTCGGCCCAGGCGTCGCGGGTGGAAGCGGAACTGGGCGGAGCGGCGTCGCGCTGGGAAGGTGGGGCCGCCTGCGGTGGGTCCTGTGGGCGACCATGGGCGCGGGCAACGGTGGCGTTGGGGGCAGAGCGGGCCGCGGAGGAGGAAGCCAAGCGGGCGGTTGACGATGGACGGCGAAGCCAGCGGCGGCCGGAGGTGGTTACGCCGGCGACGAGCCTGTGGGTCGAGCGGGTTGAGGGCGCGGCTCGGGGAGGTGGCGCCAGGGTCGTGAGGGAGGGCGGCACGCGGAGGTGCGGTCTGCCGAGGAAGAGGAGCTTCGCCGTGGCCGGGACGCTGGGTGCGGTGGTTGCTGGGGCGCGGGCGGCGGGCGGAAAGTGACGCGAGGCGGGTGGAGCACGGTGAGGTGAGGCGACGAGGTCGGGAGTGGCTGAGGCGGCTCGGCGCCAATGGCGCGCGCGGTCGTGGCGGCAGGCGTCAGGCGCTGGAGAGGGAGACGGAGGAGGCAGCGGAGCGATGGGGATGCGGTGCGAGGCGGCGGGCGAAGGGGGCCTTTGACGAAGCGGCTGGAGCGAGCGTGTGGGGAACAGTGGGCTGGGGCGTCTCGGGATCGGGGAGGTGGGGTCACGCGGGGCTGGCGTGTGTGCGCGCTGGTGGGTGGTTAGCTGTGTGCTGTTGCGTGCGTGTGTTGTGTTGTGTGGGCAGGGTTGACTGGTGGGGAGAGGGGGTGAGAGGAGAGAGAGGGGGTTGGGTGATGTGGCAGTGTAGGATAGGGTGAGGGAGAGAGGAAAGTGAGGTGGCACATGGGGATTGGGCAGGGTGAGGTGGCCAGGGGTTGTGGGTAGAGTTTTAGGTGGGTTTAGGAGTTTAGATGGGGGCAGGTTTGGACCGATTTAAACAGGGGTGGTCGTTGGTCTTCTCGGCCCGTTCACGCCCACTAAACTAATTAAATCTTTTATTTAATTTCATTGGGCCGTTTGCAACCCGAATGCAACAAAACAAAATACTCCGGAGCCCCGGGGTTTTGGCGTTTGAATGAGAGAGGGCGTTTCAGAAACAAAATAGGTTTTTCTGAAATAGTTTTAGACAAACAACACATGAGGATGAAGATGCAATGCACAAATTCAACGCGATTTTCTAGTAGTGGTTTTGCGGGATGCCACACTCTATCTCCAACTTCGTAGGTGACTTCTCTACGCTTAGGATCTGCATAGCTTTTCTGTCGGGACTGTGCTATCTTCAACCTGTCTTTAACCAACTTGACCTTCTCTTCGGCTTCTTTGATAATATCTGGCCCGAATAAACTTCTTTCTCCCACACCATTCCATAGCAATGGGGTGGTACACTTTCTTCCGTAGAGAAACTCAAATGGTGCCATCTCAATACTGGCTTGATAGCTGTTGTTATAAGAAAATTCTGCATAAGGCAGACTTTCATCCCAACTGGCTCCATAGTCTAGGGCACATGCCCTCAACATGTCTTCGAGAATCTGATTAGTCCTTTCTGTTTGTCCATCAGTTTGAGGGTGAAAAGCAATACTGAATTCCAACCTCGTTCCCAATGACTCATGTAACTGTCTCCAAAAATGGGAAGTGAATTGAGTTCCCCTATCAGACACAATACTCTTGGGCACTCCATGCAGACATACAATTCTACTCATGTAGATTCTAGCTAACTTAGCACTTGTATAGGTTGTCTTCACGGGTATGAAATGAGCCACTTTAGTTAGGCGATCCACTACAACCCAAATAGAGTCGTAACCTGACCTGGTCCTTGGTAATCCGGTAATGAAATCCATACCAATCTTGTCCCACTTCCAATCAGGAATAGGTAGTGGTTGAAGCAAACCGGCTGGTTTCTGATGTTCCGCTTTTACTCTACTACACAAATCACACAAAGCAATGTGTTCGGCGATGTCCTTCTTGAGATTATTCCACCAAAATATTTCTTTCATGTCCATGTACATTTTGGTGTTACCCGGATGAATGGAATACGGAGAGTTGTGTGCTTCTTGCAAAATCAGTTTCCGCAACTCCGGGTCTTGTGGAACACAGATACGTTTCCCATGCCATAAAGTACCCTGTTTGTCTTCATGGAATTCTTTGGCTTTTCCTTTGCCAATCTTTTCCTTAATCTCTTCAATTTCCTTATCAGTCTTCTGGGCTTCTCTGATCTTGTCCAACAATGTGGGTTGAACATCCAAAGACATGAGATGTCCTTCAGGAACAATTTCCAATCTGAGTTTTCTAAATTGGGTACACAGATCATCTGGCAATTCTCCTTTGGTAAGGCCATTCACAAAAACCTTACGACTTAGAGCATCTGCTACAACATTTGCTTTACTGGGATGGTATTGCAAACTTAAGTCATAGTCCTTGATAAGTTCTAGCCATCTTCTTTGTCTCATATTAATTTCCTTTTGGGTGAAGATATACTTCAAACTTTTGTGATCTGTGAACACTTCACAACGCTTTCCCAAAAGATAATGTCTCCATGTTTTGAGTGCATGGACAACAGAGGCTAACTCTAAATCATGAGTAGGGTAGTTCACTTCATGAGTTTTGAGCTGTCTCGAGGAATAAGCCACTACTTTACCGTCTTGCATGAGTACTGCACCCAACCCTTGATGAGACGCATCACAATATACTTGGAAATCTTTTTCCAAATCTGGCAGACACAAGACTGGTGCTGTCACAAGTTTCTTCTTCAATTCCTGAAAGCTGAGTTCACAACCTTCAGACCAAGCAAACTTCTTGTCTTTATTTAGCAATTCTGTCATAGGCTTAGCTACCTTTGAGAAGTTTTCAATGAACCTTCTGTAGTAACCTTCTAAGCCAAGGAAACTACGAACTTCTTTCACGGACTTGGGAGATTCCCATTCAGTCACAACTGAAACTTTAGCAGGATCAACTGCTACACCATCCTTTGTCATAACATGTCCAAGAGATCCGACTTTATCCAACCAGAACTCACACTTGCTGAATTTGGCACAAAGTTTATGCTCTCTTAACTTCTCAAGTATCAAACGCAAATGTCCTTCATGCTCTTCTTTGCTCTTGGAGTAGACTAAGATTTCATCGATGAAAACAACAACAAACTTGTCAAGGAATTCCATGAACACCTTGTTCATCATATTCATGAAGTATGCTGGAGCATTGGTCAAACCAAAAGGCATTACGGTATACTCATACAATCCATACCTTGTAGTGAATGCTGTCTTAGGTGTGTCTTGTTCCCTTATCTTGAGTTGAAAGTAGCCTGACCGGAGATCAATCTTTGAGAACACACATGCTCCTTCTAGCTGATCAAACAAGTCATTGATTCTAGGAAAAGGGTATTTGTTCTTGATAGTTACCTCGTTGAGTGAACGGTAATCTATGCATAACCTTTGACTTCTATCTTTCTTCTCCACGAACAAAACTGGGGCTCCCCAAGATGAAGAACTTGGTTGAATAAATCCTTCCTATAGTTGTTCTCCAAGTTGCTTCTTGAGTTCTTTCAGTTCATCAACTGACATTTTATAAGGTCTCTTTGCTACTGTTCTAGACCCTGGTACCAAATCTATAAGAAACTCCACATCTCTATCTAGTGGCATTCCCGGCAATTCTTCCGGAAACACATCTGGATACTCACTCACGATTGGCACACTGTCCATGCTAACCCCCTTAAGAGAATTTAGCTTACTTCCTTTAGATTCAAAGTTGGACTTGAATTTAATCCGCTTTATTTCCGGGGTTGTGAGTGCAACAGTACGATTAGCACAATCTAGTACTCCTTCATACTTAGCCATCCAATCCATTCCCAATATTACGTCCAGTCCTTGGGAATCTAGGATTATCGACTTTGAAATTTATGTTTTCCAAACTCTATTACAAGATCCCGGCATCCAAGACTTACTATCATATCTCCACCCGGAGAACTAACTTTTATTTGACACCCAATGTTTTCAGTTGGAAACCCATTTCTATCAACAAATGCTTTTGATATGAATGAATGCGATGCTCCAGTATCAAAAAGAACAAATGCTAGAATAGAATTGAGTCTGAACTTACCAGCAACAGCATCAGGATCCTCATAGACCTCCTCCACACTGATTTGGTTCACCTGTCCTTTCTGGAAAGGATTGGGCTTGATGGGCCCTTCAACTTTCTTTTCAGGGCAGTCATTTGCATAATGCCCCATCTTCTTGCATTTGAAGCATTCAACCTGACTTATGTCTCTCTTAACAGGCTGACTTCCACTACCACTGTGGTGGCTCTTATGTCCACTCTTGTGGTTCTTGTACTTGTCATTTTCATGACTACGTTGATGCTTGTTGTCATGACGGTTGTGGTTGTGGTGCTTGTTGAATTTCCCATGCTTGTGGGATCCTGAGCCTCCACTGTCATCATAATGAGATCGTTTGTGAGACGATCCCGAGCTGTGCTTGTCGGAGTGCTTTCTCTTTCTACTCTCAACTTGCTTCATTTTGTTCTCCAAAATAGCATCCTTGTCACAGAGCGACTGATAAGTGGGAACATATGCCACAACCAATTGCAGATTCAGCTCATCATTCAAGCCTTCAAGAAATTTTTCCTTTCTCTTGGCATCAGTGTCAACTTCATCCGGTGCATAACGCGCCAGATTGTTGAACTCCTCAATGTATTCAGCCACACTGCGGTGGCGCTGCTTCAGATTGTGGAACTCTTTCTTTTTCAGACTCATCACTCCTGATGAGATATGAGCAGTGCGAAAGCCATCCTCAAAGATAGCCAATGTCACTTCATCTATGGGAGTGGTGATCTGGAAGTTGTCCCACCAAGTGGCGGCTGGTCCTTCCAGCAGATGTGCTGCAAATTTGACCTTTTCAGCATCCATACAGCCCACGGTTACCAAGTCCTTGTTCACAGAACGTAGACAATCATTGGCCACCATGGGATCAGTCGTTCCCGAGAACTTCGCTGGCCTCAATCTCAAGAACCTCGTGAGCATATCAAAACCCGGTGGGTTGTTGTTGTTGTTTTTGCTGTTATTGTTGTTGTTGTTTTGGTTCTGGATGAACGTCGTCATCATCTGCATTAGCTGAGTTTGAGCGGTCATCATTTGTTGCATTTCTGGAGTGATGTTGTTGTTGTTGGGGTTGGGGTTTGCACGACGGGGAGGCATCTGTGGTTTGTTCAAATAGAGATAAGAATGAGATACCCATAGATGCTTTCATGCACATTACATCACATAAGAATCACAATCATGCAACGCAAGGATAAAAAAGTTCAACAACAAGATAACAAGTTCACCAAGTAAAACACACAAGTAGCAAGCCATCCACATGTCGGATGGTCCAATAACAAGTTCTCAAATAACAAGTACGATAATAAAAGATAAATGAGTAGTAAAATCTACTCCTCGGCATCAATCTCCTCCTCGACAAAGGTAAGACCTGCGTTCTCCATCGCGGTCTTGTTTTCCTCGATGCTAGTGGTCAAGGTCTCTATCTTGGCCTTGAGAGCCCTCTTCTAGGAACGAAGCCTCTCAATCACCGTCTGCTGCTGCTCTAGCTCGAAGTCCTTGGACTGCAGTTCTTCAGTCATGTCCCGGATCTTCTTGTTCCTATCCTGGACACGCTTCTCCTGACTCTTGAACTTCCTGTCCTGGGTCTCGAACTTCGCCTCCATTTCCTTGACTATCGCGTCTTGCTGCGCGAAGAGCTTGTCCTTCTCGCGTTGCACACTGGAGCTCATCATTCGAGCATGATATTGGTCTGTCGTGTCCACGTGCCTAATGAGAGACTCTTAAGTCACGGAATGCAGCGATCGGCTCTGCTGCGTCCCTCGAATCGTCCTTGAAGTCGATGGACTCTCCATCTTCATGACGTCTTCCGAAGACGTGGAAGTGGGTACCTCTAACCTGTCGGGAGTGTCGTCCTAGCAGACGTCCTATCAGATCCTACATAACTACCTCAATGCCTCTCTCCTTGTCATCGTGCATGAGCTTGAAGACAATGGCCTCCGTAGTAGGCTCTGTCTGGCGTCCGGGCTGGTTCACCTTGAAGCCCCAGAGATCCTTCCTCTCAAGCTTGGTGAGGGGATGCACCATGATGGTGGGAAGAGGGAGATTGAGCAAAGTAGTAAGCTAAACGATACGGGGACCAAAGCGGGTAACCTGGAACTCCTCAACAGTGTTGATGATAATAGGCATCTATTTATAAGATAGAAAAGTTAGAACAACACAATTCAAGATAAAACAAAAGACAAAACATCACATACATATCCTCGGGAAGCAAAACACACAAGTCATGCATACATGAAACCATTACAACAACCAAGGTTCAATCTTATTTTAAAGAAACATTTTGGAAAATAAGGTGATAGGTGGTGGTCCAACTAACGAAGTACGTTTACAATCCTATCTCACTGGATCTGTTGGCTAACACAATGTTCCTAGAAGCAATCAGCATGTCTTGCTCACATGATTCCATCACTAAGTCTATAATGTCCCCTCTTAAGGTTTGGTTGGTAGCTTCCAACTCTTGGGTATGTTCCTTCTCTTTCCTTAGATCATTTTGGAGGTTGAGCACTCTGCACTTGACTCTATCACCAAGTTCTTTGATGGTCTTCAAAGCTGCATCCCTTGCTAATTCAAAGAACGTAGGGTGCACCACTGAATTGGTGAACATGCAGAATCCTTTTTCCTGATGGTTGTCTTCCTTGTTTTTATACAAGTGAAGTTGTACCCACCAGTATTCCACTCCTTCATCCATCACTGGAAAACCTTTGTACACAGTTGCACCTTGTATCTCGAATACAACCATGAGGTCCTTGAGAGCCTTGGGGAATTCTGTCTCAAACTCCAAAGTCATTGTCATGAGTGGTCCTTACCTTACGGCTTCGTTGATGGAGTTCATCTACAAATAGAGATGAGAGAGAACATTAGAAAAGTTTACGAGAAGAATAGACAAGTGTAGAAGTTGAATTTTTTTCCTTAGTGGTTTCCAATCCTAGGGTCATAATCCTACAGGCAACACAGTGCTCTGATACCATCTGTAAGATCCCTCCTTTATAAAGGAAAAGGATCCCTGTGATTGCAATGCTAGTCCCTGGATCAATGCTAGCATCCACAGTTTAATATGAAGTACACAGATACAAAGGTCATTTATTACATCCATTCCAGAGATAAACATAGTCTTTACAACTCAAAGGCCACATGCCTATTACAAGAGTTTGAATAAGTAAATGAATATAAGTCTTCATCTTCATGTGCCACAGGCAAACATGTTGAGTGTAGACTCATGACACCTAATCCTCATCAGAGTAACCTGCAACATCACAAGTTACAGCCACAGTGGGTCAATACTTTGGAATAGTATTGGCAAGTGATACCTTAGTAAATTTTAGGTGGACTATATTACTATATGCAATTTGGCTAAGTGTAGCTTGGCTTGCTTTGCTCAAAAATAGGTTTTTCCTATTAGTTGAAATCACTAAGTTTTTCTTTGTCAAAACTTTTCCCAAGAAACCACCAATAGACATTGGGGTCCTTCACCCTTGTTCACCCACAAATTTTTACTTAGAAATTGGGATGAGGAGATTCTTGATAGCTTCCATGCCTTGATGCTCAAGTTGTCCATTGCCATGGACTTGGATAAGTTCTTAGATTTTTCCATCTGCATAGGTTGTGCACTTTCCCCACCAGACTTGGTTTCCCAAGACAGGACCTTTCAGAAGCCTTCCCTTAGACCAAATGGACGCGCTCCAACCTATCATTCCCACTACCACCAACTGTCCAAATGGCTAAGTTCTAGCAACTTATGTGATCCAGGCAGAGCCCATATTTCCATGTGGCGTCACTATAAGCTTCTTAACACTTGGCCTCTAAAATCTCTTTGTTCGTGGGTGGCTTACCACAAGTGAGATACACAAGGTAAACCATAGCCATGGGCCTTGTGTAACCACTCAACCAAAATCCACCAAGCAATTACCATTCCACCCAGGTGATTCATTGACTTAGTTATTTTATTAAGTAAAACAAGTCCAAAGACTTAGAAATATTTTTATCATAGCATGTATAATTCACCAACCCTTGTTTGCTACTATCTAGGCTACGCATGGCATAGATAGTAACTTAACTTAGAAATTTCCTAGCAATTCTACAACTACTTAGGATTTCCCACATGGCATTTAGGAAAAATATTAACATGCAAGACTTAGCAAAATATTTCTAATGCTTAGTATAAAATATAGGGATAGAAATATTCATGAAGTACCACTTGCCTTGGTAGTTGGGAGAGTAGAACTCTTCACAATCACAATCACTAGCACCCAAGTCTACACAAAGAATGGTAGCACAAATTACACACAAATCATATACAAACATAAATATATGCATGCATGCAAAATGCTAAGTGATGATTTTTAAAACACAACCAAGCAAGTGCAAGGTACTGATTCACTAACAAGACAGAAACTTGCCAAACAACCAATATTTATACCCTAAAGCATTTCCTAAACTTTTCCAACACTCAAATTAGTCGTAAACAAGTTTCTGCAAATAAAGCCTTTTTAACAGAAGCTAAACACTAAACACATTGCATAATTTGAAAGAGCTTGCTCTCCTGATTCCAACGGTATAAAATTTGCCAAAATCTAACGTGGGAATCAAAAGTTATAGCTAAATCAAATTTGGATATAAATCAGATTTCAAATTCTATTTTTAAACCAAACCCTAGACACGCGGCGCTATCCTATTGGCCGATACCTTTTCACTCAGGATCACCCTTCTGCGTCGTCAGATCAAGTCAGATCCAACGCGCCAGATTCAAAGAAAACGTTTAAGTAGGCCAGATTCAAGGTGGCGTGGAGAGAAAATTGACTGAGAGGAATGGAGCGGAGTGGGGAGGGGCTTAAGTAGGCAGAGGCTCGACAAGAAACGCTCGGCGAATCAATGGCAATTACGCTGCGGAATCAACGCAGCAACGGCCAAATGCAGCGTCTGGCGCGAGATTGGGGAAGAAGGAGTCGACGTGGAGGGGCCGCTTGTCGTGAATAGAATAGAGGAAGTGGGGTCCGAGTGTCATTGCTCGGGTGCGTTCTTGGCGTCTTGAGAGAGAGGGACCGGTGGGCTAGCTGGCTGGTTTCATTGTTGGGCGAATAGCAATAGCCCCTTTTCCTTTTCTTTATTCCTTTTCTTTTTCTAATTTGATTTCCTCGAATGGTTTTCAAATGAATTCAAACTCAAATTGAAATCAAATCTTTTCAGGAATTTTGTAGGGTGCAACATTCATGTTTCTGGGCATAAAAACATGTGGTCACTTTGAATTGGCTTGGCCATTTTGAATAAACAAAATAAACAGTGCCATAGCACATGTTTCATAAATGTTTGAAAATGGTTTTGAAACCATTTTTATTTTGTAAATTTTTTGTTCAAAATCTACACTCAAACCAATCAACAAGGAAGCAAACAAACTTGGTTTTTAAAACACTAAGCTCTCAAATGAGGATGGTCATTTGATTTAAGTTTTCTCACATAAAATGATAGCACTATGTGCTTCTGTTTTCTTGAAATTGGTTTGAAATTGATCTCAAAACTATATGCATGCATGAATGATATGCAATCTTTGAAATCATGAATTTAGGGATGTTACAAATCTAACCCCCTTAAGGTGAATCTCGCCCTCGAGATTCGGATTGGCTAGCAAATAGGTGAGGGTGGTCTTTCCGAAGATCATCTTCCCTTTCCCATGTTGCTTCCTCTTCGGAATGATGATTCCACTTTACTTTGCAGAACTTGATAGTTTTAGTCCTTGTGACTCTTTCTGCAGTCTCAAGAATTTTGATGGGTTTCTCTTCATAAGTGAGATCACTTTCCAATTGAACCTCCTCCAAAGGTATAGTATCCTTCAAGGAAGTTTCTTCCATTTCTAGATGACATTTCTTAAGCTGACTCACATGAAACACATTATGGACAGTTGATACAGATTCTGGCAGTTCTACTTCATACGCGACTTCTCCTTTGCGACTCAGAATCTTGAATGGCCCAACATATCTTGGTGCCAATTTCCCTTTGACTCCGAACCTTTTCACTCCACGAAGTGGTGACACTCTAAGATAAGCTCTATCTCCAACTTCGTAGGTGACTTCTCTACGCTTAGGATCTGCGTAGCTTTTCTGTCGGGACTGTGCTATCTTCAACCTGTCTTTAACCAACTTGACCTTATCTTCGGCTTCTTTGATAAGATCTGGCCCGAATAAACTTCTTTCTCCCACACCATTCCATAGCAATGGGGTGGTACACTTTCTTCCGTAGAGAAACTCAAATGGTGCCATCTCAATACTGGCTTGATAGCTGTTGTTATAAGAAAATTCTGCATAAGGCAGACTTTCATTCCAACTGGCTCCATAGTCTAGGGCACATGCCCTCAACATGTCTTCGAGAATCTGATTAGTCCTTTCTATTTGTCCATCAGTTTGAGGGTGAAAAGTAATACTGAATTCCAACCTCGTTCCCAATGACTCATGTAACTGTCTCCAAAAATGGGAAGTGAATTGAGTTCCCCTATCAGACACAATACTCTTGGTCACTCCATGCAGACATACAATTCTACTCATGTAGATTCTAGCTAACTTAGCACGTGTATAGGTTGTCTTCACGGGTATGAAATGAGCCACTTTAGTTAGGAACATGCGCATAGGCCGGCGCCACCGGACAACGCACTATTTCGCGTTTGATGCCCAGGAATATTCCTCATATCTAACCCTTTGACCCTAGCACTATAAATAGCCCCCTCGTGGCTTAGTTCTGATTAGAGTTGAAGATTAATGAAGGCTTGTGCCTAACCCTAGATAGGAACCCCTCTCTATAGTTAATCTATGAGTTATACAAGGCCTTGGAGTTTGGTGTTCATCTCCAAGTCGTCAAGACCCTCCTCAAGTGTTTGGTCTCTCCCTATCAAGGATTCTAGTAGTGCTAGGTCTCTCCCTTTGGGATTATACTTGGTTTATACTCTCTCCTTTTGATTGGGATTCTATCATCCGCTTGTCGATCTCTCCTATGGTGATTCTACCTCATGGTCTCTCTTCAAGGATTCTATTGGATTGGTTGTTCGAACAAATGGGCGCAAATTGAATCGGGTGTGTTTGCATGTGTTTGTATCTTTACCTTGTATTTGTGTTGTGTTCATCATATTCATTGCGTTTTCACTCACTCCCCACCTCAAATCCATGAAGATCGGGCCACCCTAGGTTCAATTAATCAAGGGATCCCATATCATCGCCCCTTTGTCAAATGTGTGCAACTCAAGCGACCCGGGGCTACTGTTGGACTATTGGCACAAGGTGTAGCACTTCCCATAAAGTTGCCACCCCACACGCTACACTCGTTGAGGCTCGCGAGGAGCCTGACCCTCCAGAGGAAAGAAAGGACAGCGAAGGCGGGTGGATGACGAGACCAACCCCTCTAAGGGCCGAGGACTCCTTGGCGAGGCCCTGCCCAAGGACATAGCAGTAACTCCGTTGTTTCTCCAGCAAGACGATGAGCTAACAGATGGCCCAAGCAGCAATCGGTCTTCCTTGGGAAAGCAAGATATTGTGTACCCCCTGCGGTACTAAAGGAAGGATGGTGGCGCCAGGGTGCCGCAGAGCTTGACCTTGAAACTTTGGTGAAAGAGGACTCGAGGTGATGTACCAACATAGGAATGACGTCATCAA
The DNA here is from genome assembly GCA_030063025.1 of Avena longiglumis. NCBI lineage: Eukaryota > Viridiplantae > Streptophyta > Magnoliopsida > Poales > Poaceae > Avena > Avena longiglumis. The sequence continues at coordinate 141,797,342 of CP125978.1, read as the reverse complement.
TGACATTAGTAGTGGACCAGAACCCTCATGAAGCCAGCTAGAGTCCGGGGCTCCTTATGCGGGAATGTGGTGACACTTCCCACCCGATATTTGGAGTGAAGAGGCCCAACACCGCTATAAAAATGGAGACGCCTCTACCTTAGAAAAGGTCGATCCCAGAGATCTCAAACCCCTAGAGTTTCATCCACCATTGTACCCTCACGAAGCACGCAATACATACAAAAAAGTAGGAGTAGGGGATTTAACTCCTCATGAGGGTACCGAACCTGGGTAAAAAACCCTCTCGTGTCCACTATCTGTCGTTCCGCTACACCGCCGTCGCTGCTATTGTAGAGAAGCTCATAACTCATGCTCATGCCCCCTAATGAACTCGGAGCTCGTTGGAACCTTGTTCCTTCATGGGGCACATTCTCTAATAGGCCTCCCTTCTAGATTTGTCTAACTGTGCGTCCTAGCTGGCCATAGGCCTTGCTACCAACTGTGGGCCACCTAGGTAAGCCGGATTAGAGACGTGCTATGGTGATACCCATTTTTCATATCCACAATAGTAGCCCCCGGAGAACCTTAAGATATTGCGCCGTCTTTCCCTTTAGTATTTAATCCTCCATATAGAGGATGTCAGCAATCCGTCAAGCAACATTTTGAAGTGCTCCCAAAGAAATCTGTAATCTTCTCCATCTTTAATGTGTTAGTCAGAAAATCATCAAATCTTTCGTCTTAATTTCCCATAGTCATATAGGATCCGCCCACTCTGGAATCTTCAGACGTGACTATTCCACTGCTTCTGCTATTAGTAGAGTGACGTAGGCTACTTCCTACACTTCCTCGAAACTCACATATGTCAGCGGCTAATCATAGCAATTTTCCCGTGCATGAAATCTAAAACACTAAGAAGAAAATGGGGGACGTGGCAAAATTTTTGTGCCCGCATGCACACACGTTGTCGACGCTTTGGCCGTTAGATACTTTATGCACGAATCTTGATGCCAGGGCTTATAAATATTTACTGCGGCCGGTGATAATCCTTTTACCTGAATTCTCTCAACGCCTTCTTCTTCCTCTTGATGAATAACTCCTCGATCTCCTCGCGAGAAAACACTGGCAAACGATCCATCTCCCTCCTTTCCTCCAAACCCAATAGAGAGAAGCAACACTCCCTCCATGGTAGCGGCCTCTAAGGTCTCCAAGAAGCCATCACAAGAGGTCCACGTTCCGCGGGAAGTAATAGAGCTTCTGGTCTGCCCCATGGTAAAAAACACCGGCGGCGACCAAAATCTGGTGGTGTTTGAAGCCCTTGAGGAGGAATCCAATTCCCACAAGGGAGTGTGGAGGGGATCCGATCTTTCCTTTGTGGACCTAAAGTAGCTCATCACCGAGGGGTATCTTCCTTTGGCAGAGGGACTGGTCTGCCGGCCGGTGCCGGCCGGCAAGGTCACCCTTCTCCCCAAGTCGGAGAGAAGGTCTACCTCAAGGTGCAGCTCATACGCACCGTCACGCTCCCAGTATCTGACTCTTCCTTGAAGTCCTAAATCACTTCTGGGTTCTTCCTCACAACCTTTCTCCCAACAACATTTTAGGAATTACCAATTTCATAGTTTTGCTGCCCTAAGAACGAACTTCGGAACTGTGGAATCATTAGTTTTAAGATCCATCCTGGCCGGCGGTTCCCCGACATACTTGGTCACGAGTCTTGCAGGAATTGGAAATAGTCTTACTTATATGGTCCAGATATTCCTCTGGCTAGTCGAGAAGGCTCATACCCCTACTTCCTCGATGGAGCTGCTGCCAAAGACACTACATGGAGGTCCCAAGCCCTTCTCCCCTTGATGACAAATCCTCCCATGCCATAAGATGGATAGAGTGGCTGGTTGACGGAGGTCTGACCGGCTTGGACCTAGCCATGTGCTGGTTCACAAGGTGGATCCAGCCTCTATAGCATCATGCCAAGTTAGTTCAGATTTCTGAGGACAAGTTCTCTAATGACTCCATCAAGATCCGGCTTAAGGACATTGTCAAGATGAAGGAGAAGAAGCTCAGCTTCGCCATCACCTATAACATGTTTGAATGTAGTGAATGCATAGAGGTACTATGCTCCCTTTGTTACTTTGTGTCTACTCCATCTTATCCGTCTTTGATGCACTAATTCGTCTAACATGCTTTTAACTTTATCAGCTGGCGAGCTTGGTTGAGGAAGACATGGATGCTCAGGTCTACGACCCCAAGCTGAAGGAATTACAAGTTTTGTCCAATGATGATACCTCAAAGGATCATCAATCTCGGCAACGCGAAAGCGGAAGAGCTCCACCTCTGACGTTGCTGCCGCGGGCAAGAAGAAGAAACCAGAGAGTGGAGTCTCAAAGAAATCCACTGCCTCGTTGGAGGCAGATAAGAGAAAGTCTACGAGCACCCTATTGACCAAGGCACCTACTATTATGTAATTAGTCTCTTCTCCGACTTTGTCTTTTCTTTACTCATCTATGTACTTATACTTGTCAATTTTGTAAATTTTAGAAAGAGAACCAATATCATGTTGATGTGGACCTCCAAAGATAATGGAGGTTCACCAGCTCCTCGGCAACGCGGGTCGTTCGCTTCCCACCGCCACCTACTCCTCTTCCCCACACGTCCCCTTGAGAGTCGACTAGCGACTGCAGCCCAATCCAGAGCTTCCTCTGTCAGTAAGTGTCAGCGTAATGGGATCAGGGGTCCCTCACATTGCACCTAGGCACATGGTCCAGGACCCACCGGTCAGCAATTCAGCACTCGCAAGGCTAAGTCGACAAGAATGTCACAAGGATGCAAGTGTCGTGTGCTCCCAATAGGTATGTACTTGGTATGATGGACCTATGGATATTAATAACTGACTAATATGTAGGTACCTACGGGATGAGACGAACACTACAAGACGATCCACGACCAGCCAACCAGGCCTGGGCAAGGAGAACAAGACAAGGACGCGCGTGAGGCAGTCCGAACCCTTCTTCCGGGGGCTTCCCTTGTAGAGGTATGAGGGCGCGAATGGGGGACAAGGGAGAAGAGGAGTGATGTCTATGCACGCTTCTATTCTTGTAGACAGTGTTGGGCCTCCAAGTGTAGAGGTTTGTAGAACAGCAGCAAGTTTCCCTAAAGTGGATCACCCAAGGTTTATCGAACTCAGGGAGGAAGAGGTCAAATGTATCCCTCTCAAGCAACCCTGCAATTAAGATATAAGAAGTCTCTTGTGTCCCCAACACACCGAATACACTTGTCAGGTGTATAGGTGCACTAGTTCGGCGAAGAGATAGTGAAATACAAGTAATATGGATGATTATAAGTGGTAATTGCAATCTGAAATAAAAATGGCATCAAGCAAACATGTAGCATGACTGATTGTAAACGGTGTTTCAATGCTTATAAACAAGGCCTAGGGATCATACTTTCACTAGTGGACACTCTCAATAAACACATAAATATCTTCTCTTCACTATGTTACCCTAAAATACTCTTCGGTTGGATAGCGAACACTAATTCATGGTGTAGGGCTATAACAGCACTCCTTAAATTCCGCATTCCCCATCTAGATAACCCCTAACTGTCACCTTGAGCGCTAGATGGTTCCAAAAAACACCACAATTTCATGGAGACATCCAACTAAAATTATAACTCATGATAAGTATTTTTGTAACCTTTAGCATAAGTGCCACACACGGTGTGCACACTGTCAACTTCAAACACATGGGGATAAGCGGAGATTACATTAATTAAAGCACTTGAGTAGCAGAGTGGCATCTACTTATTCAACTAGATTACAAATCTCATGACCACAATAAGATCACGCATAGAGAGAGAGATGAACACATAGCTACCGGTAGAGCCCTTAGCCTCGAGGGAGAACTACTCCCTCCTCATCATGGGAGTCAGCAACGGCGATGGAGATGGAGGCGGAATAGATGGAGATGGCTCTGGGGGCAAGTCCCCATCCCGACAGGGTGCCGGAACAGAGACTTCTGTCCCCCGAATCTCGTCTTCGGTGGCGGCGGTGCTGCGGAACTTTTCGTGGAATTGTGATCTGGTACTTAGGGGTTTCTCCTCGGGGGTTTATATAGGCGAAGGGGCAAGGTCGGTAGAGGTCCAGGGGGCCACACCATAGGGCAGTGTGCCCCTGGCCACACCTGAGCTAGGTGTGGCCACCCTGGTGTGCGCCTCCCTATGGCCTCTAGACTCTGTCTCCGCCTCTAAAAAATAGGAAGTTTGGCTTTTGTTTCGTCCAATTCTGAGAACATTTCTTTACTAGCTTTTCTGAAACCAAAATTAGCAGAAAATAGGAACTGGCACTATGGCATCTTGTTAATAGGTTAGTTCTAGAAAATTCATAAAAAATCCTCAAAGTGTAGATAAAACATAAGATAGTTGGTACAAAACAAGCATGGAGCATCAAAAATTATAGATACGTTTGCAACGTATTATCATCCCCAAGATTAACTCCTGCTTGTCCTCGAGTTGGTAAGTGATAAAAAGAATAATTTTTGAGGTGACATGCACCATAACAATCTTGATCAAGTTATTACAAAGCATTGATAGCTGGAATCAAAGTACTCTAAACATAAGCATGAAAGATATATTTCTAGCAATAAGACATAGCAAATATGTTGCAACATGAAAGGCAACACAAACAAAAGATCATGAATAATGCTTTGAAAGACATTTGTTTGTTTCACATACATAAAACATAGCAAGAGTGGTATTCAACTTGTCCTTGATGAATAGCAAAACACAAATGCATATGACACCTTCAAAGTTCATAAGGGTGACTAGATACAAATAATTTAAGAACAAGCAATACCATAATTATGAGTCAATCAACAAGTTCTGGGACAATGCAAATTGAACTCAGAATGACAAATATGCTCTCTTAGCTGGTGCATAAAGATAGAAGATGGAGACTCAACAAAAAGTAAAAAGAAAGGCCCTTCGTAGAGGGAACTAGGGATTAAATGGTTTTATAGAGCTTCCAAAAATTATGGTACTTATTAGATTTGAGCTCTCATTGAACCTATCATAAGCATCTTGAAGTGATTAAGGTTAAAGTGAGGGAAAATATGAGTTGTATGCTTGACAAATTATAAGTTGAAAATCTCATGCCCCTTGAGTATGAGTACCGAACCTCATGCTACTCAACTTTGGTCACAAGCAAGTTCTTGTCATTGTAAGTATATGTGTATCATAGAGAACCGCCAACGGGGTACCCCTTGCCCCATGACACAAGATCTATCCCATGTCAAAATGACAAGGCAACAGACAGTGAGCATCTCAGCGATCCTTTTATTTTCTATTTGCATAGGTTTTTATTGAGGATGCTTCATAGAATGCCACTATGGTTTCGTTGTAAGTTTCCACCATGATTAGGAATGGCTTAGGATAGCCGCCCAGGCATTTCTCTAACACATATACATACTCCATGAACTTACAAGCTCCCATTTTATTTCACACCGTCAGGATCCATAAACAAAAGAACATGATATCAACTAAATAGAATAAGTGCAATGTCGAAAGTGTTCCCCATGATAGCATGGTTCTTCTAATTCACAACTTACAACTTGCAAGCATAAAATCATATAAGACAGTCACAATGGTTCAAGTTTATTAAGTGCAAGAAATAAAATGTGCCTTCAAGTTTGTGAGAGCTTTAATCACTAATTTTCACATAACAAAAATTTAATTTGGAAGAAAAACAAACACATGAGTATACTTGGAATGGTGTAACACACCATGCATAGGAATTTATAGTGGACTCTTTGGAATAACTTGGTTTCTTGGGAGTTGGATGCACGAGTAGAGCTCGTACTCAGTACAGGTGGAGGCTAGCAAAAGACTAGGAGCGACCAACTAAGAGAGAAACAATGGCCATAATCATGCAGAGCGACAAAACACTATTAATCAAAGCATAAAGTGATATGACAAGTCAAAAACTAAATTATCATAGAGGCTAAGGTGACTGGTTCATAGTAATAACATGGTGTAAGCATGTGCCAATTCAACCCAAATAAAGCATCAAAGGTGAATACCAAAATATTATGCTTTTGTATGCTAAAAAAATGCATGATTATTTCATGGAACATTAAGCAATCTCAATTGTTTGAAATAAGTCATGCTACAATAATAATCACTATGGTCAAAGAAACATCTAACATGACATGATAAAGTCTAAGTCACAGTCAAAACAAGCTCCTTTTTGTACCACCATAAGCATGAAATATTCTACTCTTTTCCAACACCAATCAACTTATTTGAAACAACTCACAAAGATAATAATCAATTAATACCAGAGAGAATGTCTCACATAGCTACAAAGAAGAACTAAAAAGTTCTTAAGCAAAAATCAGAAGAAAACTAAAGCTAAATGGAGTGCTAGCAAAAGTGAACACTCACAGAATAATAAGAGTCAAAACTAGAGTGTTCTAGGCAATGAAGGACTAGGTGTGACTTATCCAAAATAGGTGTGTTGGGGTCCAACCAACTTATTGCAAATCAAAGGAAAACTAATAAAACAAAGACTCTCTAAGAACAACACATAGCGCATGAAGCAATAAAAATATAGTATCTTGAAAGAAGACCTGAGGTTCTTTGTTGATGAAGAAGGGGACGCCTTGGGCATCCCCAAGCTTTGATGCTTGTACTTCTTGACTATTTCTTGGGGTGACACGGGTGGCATCGCCAAGCTTGAGCTTTTATCCATACTTCAGCTCATCACATCTTCTCTCCCTCCACTTGAAAACTTCCTTCATACAAAACTTCACACAATATTCATTAGCAACATTAGTGTATTCAAGATAATAAGCCTTTGGGATTCAGTTTCAACTCAAGTAAATCATTCATTAAAAAATAAGCTACTGTAGCAACTCCTTTTAAAAGCTCAAGTGATCAAAGAAAACTAAAAAAGAAACCGATTAAGAGGCAAATGCAAATAATTGCAGAAATATGTCAAAACAGACCACCAGGTAAAGACCGATTTTTTGAAAATCTTATGTTTCTCAAATCGAAAAGTGGAAAACTAACGAAAGTTGGGTAAATAGTAGGGGAATGCACACAAAAAATTACAGATCAGTACAACGTTCTGGAATTTTCACGATTTTTTACAGCGAAGCACAAAAATCTGTTTCGGGACAGCAAGTTCCCCCAACCTTACTTCCCTCTCATTAGAGGTTATTATTGGAACAAAAACCAAACAAAAATGTAACATCCCAATTTCAACAACCCTGATTTGAAGTCCAAAAGGGCAAAAATCAGGGGGAACAAAAACTTTTTATTGTATATGTTGCAATGTTTGCTTACTTGTTTGCTGGTGCTCATGCAACTGTTTGTATATCAGGTGATGTACTCCTCAGATCAACACTAGTTTACAAAAATCTATTTTACAAAAGAGATGTATTGGCTCATCTTTCATATTCTCAAATGTTCTGGCATTTCAAAAACCTGAGCCAAGACGACTTTGACACAACAAAATACTTTACTAGTTTCTATTAACAAAACTATGGAGACCTATATATAATCTCCTTATGTTTTCAAGATAGAACTCCCAGCTACTCTTACCCCTAGGTTTTCCAAAACCTTTATTAAAATCTTTTCATTCCAATCTTGGTAGAAATACCAAGACGGTCCTTATCTTACTTCAGAGTATAAGCAATTCAAAATACCCATCCTTACCTCAAGATAGGCTTGATGGTAACCCTGGTAATAATTGTATAAGTGATAAGATGAATTGCCTTGATCTGCTGTCTAATGAATTGCCTTGATATGCTGATTGCCTTGTTTGCTTAGGAACTAGAGTGAGCTAATATAGTAGATCATCCCCTAGGACCAAAAATATGCTTGTGATCATCAACCTCAAACCAAGCATCCAAATAAGGATCAACCCAAGCTACGTAAGTGGCCATCTCATGTTTTAATCAGATCCATCTAGGGATAATCACTCTTGATAGTTTCCTACTCAGAAAATACCCAATCTAAGCATGGATCCCTTCCATTCCATCTATACCTCAACATCAACGACTTTATGGGAAGGATAAACCCTTTCCGCCCTCTCAAATGTTTCCCTCTTGCATACTAGTCAAAATCCCCAAATCTGCCAAAAATGACTAAGTCTGGATTCCTTAGCTAGATTCAATCTTTGGAGCTCTACCTTTTCCAACCTAGGTGCATTCTTGAGATTGTACTTGAACATTCTTGTAGTACATCTTAGTAATACCAAATCCAACTTTTGACCTTGGTTAATCCATTATGATTCCCACTCATACATGATGGTTTTGTAGTCAAGGTAACAATCTTCTGTGCAAATCTTATCATCTTGCCTACTTTGGCAGAAGCTCACATCTATATGCTAACTCCCATTGACCAACTCTCTGCATGATTATAATATAATAATCAGGGCCTATCAACCCCCACTTCACTTGTTTCCATTGGATCCTTGTGCTTCTTAAACCCACATGGTTTAGGAGGCTACCTAATGTATCTGTTATGGCAGCCTTATTTTCAACCAAGTTTGCCATCTCTTCTAGACCACCTCAAATGCAACCAAGCCCAACTATTTCTTCCTTGATCATCTATATAATTTGGTCTACCTATCCATATACCCCTTGTAGCAAGGTGAGCTCTAAGCTCCCTAATTCAACCCTCTTTAGGTGGCATAAAAATAACCAAACCCTAGATCCTCCCAAATCTAGTTTCCATCCTTTTCACCACATTTATTCAAAAATCAAGGTTGATCATGATTCATACATCAAGTTTAAATCACCTACCTTGAATATAATCATTTGCCAAATAATTTCCATAATTATTTAGAGCCTAGAACTATTTAAATTCCATAAATCGCAAAATTCTAGAAACCTTGTCTACAAAGGCAAGTTTGATTTTATCCAAAACACTTCGCCAACTCAATGCATAATTGAGTTTTCCACATCATACCCTATCTCTCAAACTCAAAAATAAATATTTTTGAGATTCTTTATTATTTCTTTTTGCCCTTTTTCTTAAATGGCAGAAACAAGAAATAATTCCCTGAAAATACTTTCACACATCAATAAATTAAAATAAAATTCTCCAATGTGTAATATGGTATTCAGAACCATTTAAAATCAAAAACCAACCTTTTCTAATGTAAAAATATTACATTAGCTTACATAATCTATTTCTGTAATTTTTGAATAAATGCCTTTAGATGAACTTGTAATCATTAGAAAAGTCACCAATAAATCTTGAAGAGATGATTTGACCTACTCTATATACCAGTACAAATTTCCCACACTTCCCAATTAAAGATTTCAAACTTCTTTCATAACCCTAGTTTTGATCAAATGGACAAAATAACCAAAACCTCCAATCAAAACTAAACCCAACCATCCCCAAGCTTGTCAAGCACTTCAGTCCAGCACTCAGCACTCTCCTGGTATTGCTCTATAGTAAAGTCACTGTAGCAAACCCTAGCCCCACCCTTGTCCTCACATGCTTGGGAGTGAGAGAGATGTTGCCTTATTTTTTTAAACACTCCTAGAGAAGTGTAAAAGCAGCAGAAGCCTCCACCACTCACTCCCTGCCTCTCCTTGACCTAGAGTGGCCCGACCACGACCCCAACACCACCCACACTGCACAATCCCTAGAAGTTCCTCTCCTCTCTTGCCCTAGTGGACATGGTTCACCATGAACCCATCTCCCTCGAGATAAAAGGGGGCAGAGGCCTCCCCTCACCCCATTTCTCCACAAAATACCAAAGAGCCTCCCCGTGAGCTCCCATTCTCCTCCTCTGCCCTCCCATGCTAAGAAAATGGAGGAAACCTCCCTCTCGGTTTTCTTCAAAGGAGGGAAGCCTGCTCTCGTACTCGACCCCCTAGCACCCTTACTTCTTCCAATTATACTACCTAACCTCTAACCCACCTTCCCCTAACTCTCAGAGGGGAGCCAGCTAAGGGGCAAGGTGTAGGGAGAGGGGGCGCCCCCTCCCTTTCGTTTATAGGTGGGAGGGGCGGCTAGGGCTAGCTGAGTCCTCCCCCAACTCCCTTGCTGGCCGGCGGTTTGGAGGAGGGAAGGGAAACCTTCTCTTCCCCCACTTGGAATTTATTGTCCCAGTTTGACTTTTTTCAAACAGGCCTTTTTAATTTCAAACTAGAGTTTGATTTCTCTCTTCCAAAGTGTCCAGCCAAGTGACCTAGGACATGATGTAACCATTCCACTTTGTCATGACACATCCATGTACCCTTCCCCTTCCGGAGTGACAAACCTTCCAGACCCTTCTAGAACATTCCTAGTGAAAACACCGGAATCATTCCCCAACTCCGAAACGGGACTTTCCTTATATGAATCTTATTCTCCGGACTATTCCGGATCTCCTCGTGATATCCTGGATCCCATCCGAGACTCCGAACAACATTCGGTCTCCTTCTCATCATTCCATAACTACTCAAACAACGTCGAATCCTTAAGTGTGTCTCCCTGCGGTTCGTGAATTATGCGGACATGATCGAGACACTTCTCTGATCAATAACCAATAGAGGAATCTGGAAATTCATATGGCTCCCACATATTTCTACGATTACTTTGCGATCGAATGAACCACTTACATACGATACCAATTTCCCTTTGTCTCACGATAGTTTATTTATCCGAGGTTTTGATCGTCGGTATCTCTGCATACCTAGTTCAACCTTGTTAATGATAAGTACTCTTTTCTCGTTCCCATGAGATGTGATCCCTTGTGAGACAGTCACATGCTTGCAAGCTAATTGGATGAAATTCCACCGAGATGGCCCAAAGTATATCTATCCGTCATATGGATGGACAAATCCCACTCTTGATCCATGTGCCTTAACACATACTTTCCGAACACTCAATGCCACCTTTATAGCCACCCAGTTACGGTGTGGTGTTTGATGTCATCAAAGCATCCTTCCGGTGATGGTGATTAGCATGATCTCATGGTCGAAGGAATTAGGTTACTATGTATCAGAAAGCATATAGCAAATGAACTATATTAAATGACTTGATCTTTATGCTACGGTTAACTATAGGAGTATGTCCATCATATCATTCTCCTAACGATATAACCCTATTGTTAATAACATCTCTATGTTCATGATCAGGAAACCATGATCATATATTTAACCAACAAGCTAGTTTAACAAGAGGCTTTACTAGGGACTCTTTTATGTTTACAAATCACACAAGTATTAATGTTTCCGGTTAATAAAATTATAGCATGGTATGTAAACATTTTATCATAAGCATGAAGATATGATAATAACCACTTTATTATTGCCTCTTGGGCATATCTCCAACAGTCTCCCACTTGCACTAGAGTCAACAATCTAGTTTCAAACGTTTGTGTATTCAACACCTATGGCTTTCCGGTGTTGTATGTACACGATTGCTAGTGGTCAACTGATCTCTGGATCTGACACTTCCAGGTCCGTGTGTAATTGCATGTCTTTGCGTCTCTACGCATCACTCATTCTCTAATGAGATGGCTTTGTATAAATTTGGTCCTTTGGTGAGACCTTTAGTTCTTTGGGGTTAAAACATGTTGATAACATTGTCGTACAATATATCTTCATAGTATTATCTCTGTTGTGAACTACACCTAGTTTGATAATAAACTACTTGACACAAATGCCCTCTTTTGCTGCTATTATAGCAGTCATATACTTAGCCTTTTGTTGTAGTATCTGTCACAATGTCTTAAATTTGGAACTCATACAAATCCATTATGGAACTTACTTTCCTTTATATTGTGCCACCTTTAGTTTAGATTGAGATAAACTTAATTTGTACTTTGTGACAAAACTAGTATCAATGTAGTACTTTTACAATGAACTAACCATCTATTTGTCACTTCTACAAAATAATATACTCTTAGTTCTTCCAAAAGATCAAAAGAATACCCTTACTATCGTCCAATGATCATCTTATGAATCATTCTGGTATATGCTCATAAAATTTAGAGCATAGGACATATCTGGATTTGTACATATCACAGTATGATTGATATAAATACTCTTTGTGATTTCATACATGAAGTATCAATCTATACTTGAATCTTTGTTTCACTTACCAAGTGTCAACACACTTGAATATATCATCAATATTGAACTCATTCAATCCTTTCTGTGCGACAAGAACCTTTCTTGTAGTTTCTATATTGAACTCATTCAATACATCATCTATGTACTTTTGGCACAACCATATAGCGTCTATTGATGCCAAATATTTGGGTTTTGCCTAAGTCTTTCATCGGGATGAAATTCTTAATATGTGTTAATAAAAGATACATCATTTCCAATCAACAATATGTCTTCCACACAATGTATTAGAAATATGTCTTAGCGCTCCCACTTAATTTCTTGCAAATGCAAGCATCTTCAACGTCTCTGATGAATTTAAACTCTTTTAACAATTTCATAATTGTGAAGATTCCAACTCCGCGATGCTCACTTCAACCATTGTAGTTTGCATACGTTTTTAGCATCCTTTGAATTAACAAAACCCTATGGACCGTGTTATGCACATGTCCTAGGTAACAATTCTATTAGTAGAACTTATTTTGTTTATTCAACTACCACATAACAAAATTATATGTAGTGGTTGCTACATTAATCCGTCTAGACTAAATATCGCTATGAAAGATCAAATCTTGTCATATACAACCTTTTAACATTGTTGTGAACTCTTTCCCAACATGTCGACTATTTCATAGACGTGAAACATCCATGTCTATTTCTTTATAGATCTAAACACTACTGTAAGGTCTTACACCTTTCTCGAGGGTCCTTCAAGTTCAAAGCTTGATTTCTCGTGTATGGAACTATCACGGATTTTATGGATTCAAGCCATTTGCAGAGTTAGGGCTCATCATTACTTCTTTGTATGTATTCCATTCATTATTATCAAATAATGATTCAACCCTCAAATCTTGGTATTTGATTGTTTGCCTGACCTACTTGGTTCAATAGAAACTTTGACCTCCGTAACCACAACCTTTGAGGCAGGTGAGCCATGAGCATTGTTGCTGCCTCCGGAACACTTTTCTGCGCTGTGCAACTTTGCACATATAGCTAAGGTTCTTTTAACCTTATCAAAGTTCTATTGTCCTCTCAGTTATCTTTTCACGAAAAATTTCTTCTCAAAGAAACTTGACATTCTAAGCGGCAAACACTTTTGTCTCCGATGTTATGGAGGAATACTTAACAGTTATTCGAAATAACATACAAAGATAGGTTCATCCGACTTTGGTTGCAAACATCTTTATTATGCATAGCATAACAATGTTTAAGAAAGGACAACTTGGGTTTTATCCCAAACCATAACTTTATATGGTGTCATTTCAACGGATTATGATGGAGCTCTTTTTAGTGAAAAATCGGTAGTATCTAAAGCTTTTAATCTTTAAAATATAATGGCAGTTTTATGAATTACACCTTTGATCTTACCATGTCAAACAAGGTTTAATTACATATCTCGAACGCTCCATACTCTTATGGTGTTTCGGGAAATGCAAATCCACGGAACGATTCCTTAAATCTTAGGCATTATGCTAAACTTGTAACTCAAATATCTTCCTTTATGATCTTATCATAAACTATTTATATTCTTGTTACAATGATTTTGCACTTCATCTTGAAAGTCTTTGAACTTTTCAAATGTTTCATACTTCATCCTTATTAAGTAAATATTCATATATTCACTCAAATTTTCAGAGAAAGCATATGAAGTTGAAATCCATCGCTCTTGACTACACATAATGGACTTTATACAACTATATGTACAAGTTCCAATAAGCTAGTCATTCGTTCCCTTTTGGCCTATGAACAAAGTTTTAATTATCTCTAGGAAAGTTTCACAAGCGTCATTTGATCAAAAATCAAAATACTCCAAAATTTCATCCACGTGGAGTTTCTTCATGTTTTCTTTCCAACATAATTTAAACGGCGATGTCACTTCCTAAGTGATCTTTCAATCAATTTGTCTTTCGACATTTTTAGCACTACTTTTATGGATGTGATTTCTCCAATGAGATTTGTAAATCATCCATATTTTATGGATGATGGCAATTATTTGAACAACCCTTTTGTTCTCATAATACCTGATAATAAAAATCTTGAAGGCAAGCTTTGATGTTTAACGAGCAACACAATAACCCTTTATTTGTTCTCGATGAACATCATCACATATTATTTTGCTAGTTACTTAGGCCATTTTAGTTCATGAATTCTGTTGTTTCGTATGACGATTCATACCAACAAATTCAGTATCCAATACTTAAGAACCACATTATTTAATAAGCAAAGAATACAACCATAACACGTATATCATCTATATACCTAAGCTGAACAATTCTAGTCTTTTCTTTTCTGCCATATATTTATTAGATTTTCTTTCAGTATTTCCTTTTCTGTTTGAAAGAATCTATCAACATTAATAGTGGATCCATACACATGACACATATTCCAAAGCGTGCATAGTAAAATACCAATGTCTTTGGACTTTCACTTTGAAGTAGATCACCATCATGAAATGTTTGGTGTTCTTTCAATTTCCTATCTTTACTAATCTCTTGGTGTAGTAAACATTTTACCTACATCAAATATTCACCCTTATCATGGAATTATTCATGATTAAGCTACTCTAGCTTATAACTGTGAATCGCGAGTATAATGTTGCTCTCCAAAACCTTTTGGAGGATTAGGACAACTAGTGTCTCCAACCTTTTGTAAATTCTCATCAAATATGAGAACATAAACTTTGCCATATTATACTCTATCATGTTGTAATCAAAACATCATTTCAGATATCGCAATATCTTTCATACATGATGGTTTCTGAAACAACTCTTTCAACTCCTAGATTACCTTGATATTGAAACTATCTTTTGAATATCAAGAATCATGGAGACAAACATGATACTTATATACTAACACTGGAATTGTTACTCTTGATTTAATACCAACTATTAAACCTCACGAAGTAATCGAAACATACTGAAAGTTTGCAATGGGACTTTTAAACTTTAGATTAACACTTCAAAAACAATACGATACCGGTTCGTAAAGTAACTAACCAGGATTCTATAGTTATATCATATCAATTATAACTAAGCGCAAGGTGGTAAACGGATGCCAATGACTACAAAAACTAGGCAAATTCACTTTTATTTAATTTATGATAAATAGTGTTCAACTTTTAATCATATTGTTGTTGAACTCCCACTCAAAACAATATCCCTCACATTGTTTTAGTGATTACATGAACCAAATCCACCATATCAAAACCGATCATCATGAGAGATGATGTAGCTTCAAAGGTGAAAAATCAACATGTCCATAATATCTACTATATGACTCATGCTTTACCTTTCGGTAATACGTGTTACAAGACCATGTATGTACATGCTAGGCTCGTCAAGATCAAACCTAAGCTTCCGCATGAGCAAATCTGGCTTGATCACGTTGTATACACTCGTAGAATCTAACACACCCGATCATCACGTGATGCTTCGAAACAACGAGCTTTAGCAATGGTGCTTACTAAGGATGAACACTTTAAAACTTGAAATTCTGTGCTTGAGGGATCATCTTATAATCTTACCGTCATGAACTAAGCAATACAAGATGCATAAAAGGATTAACATCACATGCAATTCATAATATGTGATATGATATGACCTTTCTTCTTGTGCTTCCGATCTCCATCTTCAAGCACGAACATGATCTCCATCATTACCGGTGTGGCGTCAAGGTCAACAGCGCCGCTTCATGGTTGTCTTCCACCAGCATCAACTATTACAACCACTTTGAATAATAGACATGCAGGTCTTAACGGAATTAAAAGACAACCATATGGCTCCTGCTGGTTGACGACTTACAATAAGGAACATTGCATACATCATATATAATCATGAGCATGGCCATATCACATCGCAGCCCACCCCTGCAAAACAAAGTTAGACGCCTCTAATTTTCTTTGCATGTTTTACGTGGTTTGGGGCTTTCAATAAGTGTCGTTCTAACTTATGAACAAGAACCACAACATTGATGTTTGAACTATCAAGTGCCCATTGTAAATTGAATATATACTATGATGGGAGAGACAGACACCCGCAAAGCCACTTATGCAATACAAGTTGCATGTTGAGTGTGGAGCAAGTCTCATTAACGATGTCATGTAAGGTTAGCCCGGGCCGCTTCATCCCATCATAGCGCAAGATGCAAAGTACACAAAAAGCAATTGATAATAAAAGCACCACCGCCCACAATGACTATTGTGTTCTACTCGTGCAACAGATCTACATATAGACACGGCTCTGATACCACTGTAGAGGTTCGTAGCATGGAAAACAAAAAATTTCTATCGCATGAACACACACAAGCCAATATCTATCTACTAGATTGCAGCAACGAGTCTATAGAGTACTAACCCTCGAAGATCCAAAGCGGTTAACGAGAGTAGATTGTCGTGGGTGATGTAGTCGTACACTTGACGATCTCAAGATCGCGTAGACGATCCTTCCGACGCTGCGTTTCGGCAGCGCTTCCGCAGTCGGTCACACTTTCGGTAATCGATGAAGACCTTCCTCTCCCTTGTTCCAGGAGGCAGTGGAGGTTGTAGTTCTCCCCTTGCAATTCCGGCAGCACAACGACATGGTGTCGGAAGTAGAGGGAAGATCCCGCAGGGCTTCGCCTAAGCATGTGCGAGTATGGTGGAGTAGAGAGAGGACCTTGGAAATCTAGGGTTTAGAGGGCCAAAGGGTTTAGAGGTAATTGGCAGCTAGGGTTTAGCTAGACAGCGGTTTAGAGGAGATCTAGGGCGGCCGCATCTAGAAGGGGGGCGGCGGCTGGCCTAGGGTTTAGAGAGGCGCCAGCTAAGGGGCAAGGTGTAGGGAGAGGGGCCGCCCCCTCCCTTTCTTTTATAGGTGGGAGGGGCGGATAAGGCTAGCCGAGTCCTCCCCCAACTCCCTTGCTGGCCGGCGGTTTGGAGGAGGGAAGGGAAACCTTCTCTTCCCCCACTTGGAATTTATTATCCTAGTTTGACTTTTTCAAACAGGCCTTTTTACTTTCAAACTAGAGTTTGATTTCTCTTTTCCAATTGTCTAGCCAAGTGACCTAGTACATGATGTAACCATTCCACTTTGTCATGACACATCCATGTACCCTTCCCCTTCCGGAGCGTCGGACCTTCCAGACCCTTCTAGAACATTCCTGGTGAAAACACCGAAATCATTTCCGAACTCCGAAACAGGACTTTCCTTATATGAATCTTATTCTCCGGACCATTCCGGATCTCCTCGTGATATCCCGGATCCCATCCGATACTCCGAACAACATTCGGTCTCTTACTCATCATTCCATAACTACACAACAACATTGAATCCTTAAGTGTGTCTCCCTACGGTTCGTGAATTATGCGGACATGACCGAGACACTTCTCCGATCAATAACCAATAGAGGAATATGGAAATTCATATGGCTCCCACATATTTCTACGATTATTTTGCGATCGAATGAACTACTTACATACGATACCAATTTCCCTTTGTCTCATGATAGTTTACTTATCCGAGGTTTTGATCGTCGGTATCTCTGCATACCTAGTTCAACCTTGTTAATGATAAGTACTCTTTTCTCGTTCCCATGATATGTGATCCCTTGTGAGACAGTCACATGCTTGCAAGCTAATTGGATGAAATTCCACCGAGATGGCCCAAAGTATATCTATCCGTCATATGGATGGACAAATCCCACTCTTAATCCATGTGCCTTAACACATACTTTCCGAACACTCAATGCCACCTTTATAGCCACCTAGTTACGGTGTGGTGTTTTATGTCATCAAAGCATCCTTCTGGTGATGGTGATTAGCATGATCTCATGGTCGAAGGAATTAGGTTACTATGTATCAGAAATCATATAGCAAATGAACTATATTAAATGACTTGATATTTATGCTACGCTTAACTATAGGAGTATGTCCATCATATCATTCTCCTAACGATATGACCCTGTTGTTAATAACATCTCTATGTTCATGATCAGGAAACCATGATCATATATTTAACCAACAAGCTAGTTTAACAAGAGGCTTTACTAGGGACTCTTTTATGTTTACAAATCACACAAGTATTAATGTTTCGGGTTAGTACAATTATAGAATGGTATGTAAACATTTTATCATAAGCATGAAGATATGATAATAACCACTTTATTATTGCCTCTTGGGCATATCTCCAACAACTATGACCCTGGTCATTCCTCCCGTACTGGCCCCTACCTCCAGACCGAAGCCTGACCGGTAGCAATAGTGACAATTCTTCCATTCGTACTACCTAAAAGCATACCGTCCATGAGAGACCCAATTGTTGCACCGGTACCTTGCCCCAAGCAGCCCGGATTTCAGGGGATTTATCCCCTTTAGCGAGTAAGAGCAGCCCCGGCTAATGACCACAAACTACGAGCTAAGCCCCAGCGACTGGGTAATGTGGTTTCATGGGTAAAATTGTTCCGGACATTGGCTTAGAACATCCCTTCCTTTCTCTTGATTAAATTTCTCTTCATCCACCTCATATATTCTTTTAGTAAATCTTCCACTTGGAAAGGATGCCTCTTTCTAAGGGTTTTATTTTGAAAACTTTGCAGTAGGGTATAACCCAAAATAGTTTTATCGTTGGAAAACCGTGGTTTCCAAAGGGGAAGATGCTAATCATCTTAGCCTCGTTCTAAGGGGTAATGTAGGTGTAAAATAGGGTAGGTGTCCAATGGACACCCATTCATAACTTGGAGGAGCCAAGTTACTCACGTCTGTTCCTTTGAATAAATGCATGTCTGTGATCATGCAATTTATAAACGAGATATAAAACAGTTGATAAACAGAAGTAAGTGCATATAGGAGTTCAGGGATGGTGGCTTGTATCTAACCAGAGAGAAGTCCCTTGACGACGTTAGATAGCCAGAATACCTGTACAATAATAATAAAGATAGCCTGATCCTTCCTTCTCGGCATCACACAATCGCAACTATCGTCGTTATCGAGCATACATGCTAACAAACAATACACCAATCAATACAAGGCATACAAGCATCAAACCATACAAAAAGTAAAGGATAACTACAAGATATTCATAAGTAGGATGTTTGGAGGATTGATGTGGTTTGATGGAATAAGGTTCGGAGGCATTAGGGAAAGAATTCCCTTTGGGTTTGTAATCTAGGAACTACCTAAGAAGAGGTTTTTTGACCAAGGAATTGATCTGTATGATACCATTGTATAAAAAAGATACCATTAGATAGGTATTGATAAAATGAAGCCAACAAAAGTGGTTTCACTATTTTATCAATTTCCCTTGATTTATAATGAATTTTATAGTGATTAAAGTTCTAGTTTTAGGAAATAATTCATCAGAACTTCTCTGGAGTTACAAAAATTATTTCCTTGGTTTAAAATATATTATTTAGTGGACTGAATCAAGAGGATTTGGAATCACCTCAAAAAATCAACAGAATGCCCTTAAGAAATTTCCAAAGGCATTACTGGAAAATATTTGTCTTTTTTCCTCAGATTTATTTTACAGAAGCTTTTGATATGATTCCAAGGTTACTGGTTAGGCATTTAGATTAACTTTCTATAGAAATTTTAATTACCCTTTTTGGATTCACAGAACTCAAATGGTGAATTTATTGGTGATCAAAAAATACACAGAAATGTTTAATTCACCATAATTCCATAAAAGCTCAATAAATTTGGGGCTCCTGGGTTTTGAGATATATGGGTATTTAGGTTTACTAGGAGTTGGAATTAGGTCAAAAAAATTTGGTTTTGCCTAGGGAATTTTCTAAAGGCAGAAATGTTATGTTTTTTCATTTTTGTCAAGGGTAAAATAGGAAACAAACTAGGGTGCGGCTAGTGGGGTTTGAAATGTAGGGTTTATACCTTTCTGTACAAAGTGGATTTACTCCTTTTGGAAAAGTGAAACTTTTTGGAGAAATCATTTAGTATTCTGGACAGCTCTTAGTAGAGCATTTATCATATTCATTTTAATCATTGTTTTGGTACAGAACAAGGATTTCATGTTTGCAAAGATATACAGGTGCCTAAGAAGAATTTTATCTGAAGTTTTAAGGTTCTTTGTATTTTTATTTGGATTTTAAAGCGAACCTCTAGATCTGGAGTTTAAAATAAATATGTTAAAGAAAAGGAAAAGATCTATGTTGGGTCTGATCCAGAGGGGGGATGGGTTTACGGGGCCGTTAGGAGGGGATCCAGCCCACCTGGCGCTGGCGAGCGTGCGGGTCAAACGGCCCAGCGGGGCCTTTCCCGGGGTGAAAGGGTATGGAGAGACGAGGTCGTCAGATCTAGGAGAGATCAATGGTGCTCAGTCATCTCCTTCGTCTCTCGTGGGGAACAAGGAGGGGAAACCCTAGAGGGGTCTGGGGAGAGCAGGGGCTCACCTGGGGGCCTTATCGGCGGCGGAGGACCGACAGGGGCGGCGCAGTGGTCGACACCGAGTCCAGCAAGGGGCGGCATGGGGGTGGTGAGGCGCCAGGAGGAGGCTCGCGCGAGCGAGGCCGAGGAGATCTTTGGGGGCTCACCGGAGCTACTGCTGGACGCGTCCCTGAGCAACAAAAACCGCAGAGGGGAAATAAGGCAGGGGTAGTAGAACATGCTAGAATGACATGCAGACGCAGAGGGAGAGAGAGAGGGGGGTGGAGCCGTGCTTTGTTCTTGACCACGGCTGAGAGGCTATTTTCTTCTCATTCATCGAGCAATCCTAGGCAGGGGAGCTCTGGAGTGGGAGGTGAGAGGTGGGGGAGTGAATGAGTTAGATAGAGGACTGGCTGGCTGGCCCTTAGCCCTTTTATTGGAAAACCACATGGGCAATGGTGAAATGCCCAAAATGGGCATGGGGTGGGGGCATGGTTTTTGGTTCCTGTGGGCAGGGGGAATGGTATGGATGTATGGGGCTAGGAGCTCGACTAGAGGGGGAGTGGGGTAGCTGTTGTCCCCTTTAGCACAAAGTTTTATGCATGAAATGATGTTCTCTCTCTCTTACAAACTCTAGGGGAGAAGTGTCAAGGGATGCTACAATGCTACGTCAACCAGGGGAGGTGTGTGCTGCTAAAGTGAATTTCTTGACAAGCTTGGGGGTTGGTTTGGTGTTATGGAATCAAGGTTTGATTGAGTTTGCAAAATCGATCAAATGAAGGAATTTGTGAAGTAAGTTGCAAAAGTTGCATTGAGAAAAGTGTGAAAATGGTACTGGTAGAGAGATGAGGTCAAATAATGTATCCATGATTTAAATGGGATTTTTCTGATGATATAATCCCATTTAAATGCACTTATTCAAAAAGTGCAGAAATAGATTTTGGAAGCAAGGATGGAAATTTTACATTGGGCAAGCTTGGTTTTTGAGGTGATATGCTCCTAGATACCATAACACACATTGGATAATTTTATTGGGATTTATTGAGGTGGGAAAGTATTTTTAGGGAATTATTTCTTGTTTCGGCCATTTAAGAAAAAGGGCAAAAAGAAATAAATAAGAATCTCAAAAATATTTATTTTTGAGTTTGAAAGATGGGAGATGGAGTACAGGCATCAAATGTGCCTTTAGTTGACAAGGTGATTTGGAGAAAAGCAAACTTGCCTTTATAGACAAAGATTTTGAGAAATTGATAAGTAGAGGAAAAGAAATATTTTAATAATCCAAATAATTGGGAGGATTATTTGGGAATGCTTATATCCAAGGTAGATGATGTGCACTTGATGTAGGCATCAAGATCAACCTTGGTTTTGAAGAAAAGTGGTGAAAAGGGTGGAAACTAGATACTTGGAGGATCTAGGGTTTGATTAGTCTGATGCCATCAAAACAAGGTTGGATTAGGGAGCTCAGAGCTCACCTTGGTACAAGGGGTATATGGATGGTTAGACCATGTCACATAGATCATCATGGAAGCAAGAGTTGGGCTTGCTTACAATTCAGGTGATCTAGGTGAGATGGCAAACTTTGTTGAAAATAAGACTGCCATAACAGATGCATCACGTAGCTTCCTAAACCATGTGGGTTTAAGAAGCACAAAGCTCCAATGTAAATAAGTAAGGTGGGGGTTAATAGTCCATGTTTAGTAGATCACAACCAAGCAAGGAATTGGTCAAGGGGATGTTGCATATAGATGTGAGCTTCTGCCAAAGTAGGCCAGGGGATAAGATTTGCAGAAAATATTATTATCTTTACTACAAAACCATCAAGGATGGATGGGAAATAGATTAGCTTAGACAAGGGAAAGAGTGGGCTTTGGTAGTACTAAATATGTACTACAAGATAGTTCAAATACATTCTCAATAATGCACATAGGTTGGAGAAGGTAGAGCTCCAAAAATGGTATCCAGATAAGAAATCCAGACTTAGCCATTTTGGCAAATTTAGGGTTTTAGACTAGGGTACAAGTGTAGATGATTTTGCGAGGATGGCAAGGGTTTATCCTATCCATCAAGTGGTGGATGTTAAGGTACTAACCAAGTAGATAGGATTCAAGCTTAGCTTGGGTCTCTGATTAGTTGGGCAACATCCACGGGGATTATCCTTGGGCTGGTCTGATCATAAGGGAAGTTGATCACTTGGGTGTCAACACCCAGATTTTTAATCCCAGATGCGTGTTATGCCATACATCGCAATCCCAGGATTACCATTTTTGCGAGACATAACAAAATTGGATACCAAAGTACATCATCCATTACAAACCATACATAAGGTCTTACACAAATAAGGATCTCATGATCCAGTTCTTAATACAACTTCAAGCATCGGAATACGTAATAATAACGGTAGCGTAGGCGAAGCTCCATCTTCGAGGTCACATGCAATGCTGACGATGGGAGATGATCCTAGTTGTCGAAACTTTCCTGGGGTCCATCCTCCAGGTACTCCTCTTCATAGTCTGGCCACGGGAATAGCCAGTGACAAAGCCATGAGTACTCTTTAAGTACTCGCAAACTAATACTAACAAGTGAAAGGGGTTTTTAATAATAGGACACTAGGCGCTAGGGTTGTTTTGCAAAATCCAGATTTACCTCTACTAAGTTCAGAAGCAAGAGAAACTAGTCACAATTTTATAACTCCTAAGTAGGAACTTGTTTTTCATATCACAACCCTGTTGTGGTCAAGTTAAGGTCTCAATTCATTTCACAAGTCTTTTGAAAACATCTGACGGGGGAACAGTATGGCCACTCCAATGTCCATAACCGCGGACGCGGCTATTCGAATAGTTTGACACTCTGCAGAGATTGTACACTTTCACCACAACATTCGATACATCCGTCAGGAACAAATCCTGAATTCAGCATACTCAGTATGCGGATAATCAATCCTAACCTTTCAATTACACGCCCTAGTATAAGAACCTCTCCTTTGAGTTTGGCCTCCCAACCATGACCAACTTTCATCTTGGGTACTGCACAGGTGGACAATCTTCACAAGGTAGCCTCAGCTCAGACCTTGGCCATGAGGTAACTAATACTAAGGTATATAAGTTTCCAGTCAAGCCCTACCCAATCTTCGGGTATTGTGGTTGTATGATAAAATTGGAATGGTATCGCATCCAGACAACCATCAGTTTTATAAAGGGATAAGGCTCATGCCTCAACATTTTCATCAACAAAATCATCTGGTGTTCGGAAACACATGTCAAAACATCTTAGTAGAATGATCCATCATTCTAAGGTTTTCATAACCATTTTCACCAAGTATTCCCATCTAATGTTGATCAAGTTTTATGCTTAGCACTAGCATCTACAAGTGGGGGTAAGTACTAATGAGGGGTGGTGAACAAGTGGAGTTTTAACTAAGTTCACTCTCATGTCTTAGGATGACATCAGGATTATCTAGCTTAGGCCAAATTTTATGCTCTTTATGCAACCTTCAATTATCCTTCTAGTATCTACCACTTATTCCAGTAAACTCTAGGTACAAGATTTGGTAAAGAAATAAAGTAGAAGCTTGCAAGTAAAACTAGGATTGGGTATCTTCAAATGTATCTAACCAAGCATGCTTAGTGCATTGCATAGGTTATTTAACTCTCATAATTGCAAGTGTTAGGTTGCAAGTATTGGCTTGCTAAAGTAGAGTATCTTGAAAGTGTTAGCTTGCATTGGTCCACTTAGTTAGTAAAGCTTGCCTTGTGCAGAGCAGTGGTTGAAGTTCTCCTCGGCTTCTTCTTCGTAGTATCCTCCTTCCTCCTCGTATCCTTGGTCGGTACTAGCGTCTATAAATAAATATGATGTACACAATCACCAAACAATACTTAACTACTTGCATTCATCACACAAAGGGTCCTATAGATGATCTAGCATCATCACTAAAATTACAAGATTAAAGCTTGGTTTAATTCCTTTTATTTTTAGAAGAGTAATTTCTACTCATTGAAAAACTACTTAAGATTTAATATTCTTACCCTCAAAAAAAGATTTAATATTCTCCAAACCAAACATGGGATCATGTTGACACATGTCATCACCACATATTTTAGTCCATGGGAATGTGATTTAAAGTGGTGTCACAATTTAATAAGGTTTTTCTCTTTTATTTTAATTAATTAAAGTGGCTAGAAATGCCTATGTGGCATTCTTTTATTACTTGGTCATTATTTCTGTAAGTAAACCTATATATTTTTATATATTCTGAAAGGTATGGTTAAATGTGATTTTTGAGAGTTGGAATCAACTCAAAAGCTATTATGGTTTAAATTTGAAAAATGTTTGAATGCAGAAAATCTTCTGCCTTGTTATTTTTACCCTGGATGATCTACAGATCCAAATGACTTGAATCCAACGGGCTTGGATTCAGCATTCCCAGACTGTTCTAACAAAATTGGTTTCATTCAATTTGGTTCAATGAATCGACCTGGGTTAATTTTTGAAAATGGGTACAGAAGTGTGTTTGAAATAAAATGGAAAAGGTTAAATTCAAATAACTGGGCTACGCGGGAAGTGATACTGGGCCATCCTGCTAAGCACAGCGCTTACGCGGGTTGGTTAAGTGGCTGTCCCCACGCGTCAGTGAGACGAGGGGGTGTGAAGTGGTATGGGGCGATGTGGGGCGTTCGATCTGGTTCAAATCCAACGGCCGAGGGTCATCTCGACGTTGGGCAACGCCGGCGAGACAGAAACCTAGCGCGGCCAGTGGGGGTCGTTGGGGGCTCACCGGGGTTCAGGCGCGGGTCAACGAGGCGGGCGAACGACAAAGTCGACGACGGTGAATCTCCTGGTACTGGCAGCTTCTCCTGGGGCGGCTCCAATCGCTGGCTTCCTTCTTCTCCAGAGGCGGCGGCTCCGGTGAAATTCCTGCGAAGTGCTACTCGCCTTGCTCCGGCAACGGGGTGGGACGATCAGTGAAGAGAGGGGAGTGATATGGTGTGCTCAATTCGGCTGGGGGTAGCCTCTATTTATAGTGGCGAGAGGGGACCGACGGGGCGCAAGGTGAGCTTGTCGTGGTCGACGATGCACGGCTATCTCGGTGGGTGTGGTGAGGCGGTGCGGTGCTCCCTGGCGATGCTCAACGACACGGTGGCGAGACGTGGGGCGGTGCGGTTTGGTCGGAACGCGACGGTGCTCTGCGCGTGCCCGACGGAAGTTTTAATGGCGCACAACGCGCGTGGTCCACACGACGGCGAACGAGCATGTCTGCAGGGTTGTTAGGACGGTGGTGATCACGTATGCACGAGGCGATGGCGGCGCGCGGTCTGTGGGCATCGGTCGAGCGTGGCGCACGGGGCGTGCTCTCGGCATGGTTGCTGGCGAGCTTGGCATGGTTCATGCGTGTGGTCCAGTGGCTGGCAGGGTTCGAGCGCTGGACATGGAGTGGCGGTGGGGTGTTGGCTACCTCCTAGACCTGTTGTTTAGGCTTGGTGCTTGCTCTGGCTAGCTATCCATTGTCGTCTGGCAAGGGGATGCTCGGATTAGCATGGCATGGGGCAAAGGGTAGGGGCTAGGGTTTGTCCAAGCACTGGTTGGCACTGGGGGAGATAAGGGTGATCAATGGTGAACATTGCTTAGCCAAATTACTGCTCCAAACAGTGAAGTTAGGCTAGATTGATTTGTTTCTGCCAAGTGTTTGATGAAATGGCCGCAAGAATTCAAGTTTTGAATTTTGAAAAGATTTTTGGTGGGTGTGCTAGGTTGGTGCTGGTGAGTCTGCATATGCTTGGGTTTTGAAAGTTGAGCTTGTTTGAGTGGTTTTTGAAAAAGTGGGATCTTCTCATATGATAAAGATTCAATTTTGAACTGTCATTTAAACTATGCATTTCAATGTTTTTGGATGATCACAAAGTGGGACTTGATACTTTGTTATGAGTACAATAAAGGGGTGCAAAGATCCAGAAAAGTTTCTGTTAGGTTCTGAAAGTTTGAGATATCCAAACTAGGCATGGGAGTTAAATTGGTCAAAATGACCATTCCCTTATTTTATTTGTTTTGATTTACTTGTCTTTGAGAAAAGTTTGGGAATTGTTTAGATGATGTTTATTTCACCTAAGCATCCATTTACACGCAAAGGAACACACAAACAAGGTGGTTCAAAAGAATTCAAAATGAAATGCATACTCTCATGCATGCTTTCATATTTTTATTTAGAAAAGTTTTTGTTAACCCTAATTTTGATGATTAGAGTTTGATGATCCAAGTTTAGTATTTTTGGGATGTTACATTGGGTGGCTTAGGAGAGATCCAGACTTGGATGCTTAGCTTGAGATGGATGATCACAAGCAAGGATTGGGTCCTAAAGGATGAGCTACTAGATTAGCTCAATCTAGTTCCTTGGCAAACAAGGAAATCAGTAGATCAAGGCAATTCATCAGACAGCAGATCAAGGCAATTCATTTTTATACTTATCTAACTACTACTAGGGTTACCATCAAGCCTAGCTTGGGATAATGTTGGGTATGTTGAAAGGGGTTTTACTTTGAAGTAAGGTAAGTATCATCTTGGTATCTCTACCAAGATTGAGATGAAAATGTTTTAATGAAGGTTTCTGGAAAACCTAGGGATAGGGGTAGTTGAAGGTTCTGTCTTGAAAACATAAGGAGATAATATATATGTCTCCATAGTTTTATAAATAGAGACTAGTAAAGTATTTGTTTGTGTCAAAGTCATCTTGGCTCAGGTTTTGAAATGCCAGAACATTTGAGAATATGAAAGATGAGCCAAGACATCTCTTTTGTAAAATAGTTTTTGTAAACTAGTGTTGAGATGAGGAGCACACAACTACTACACAAACAGTTGTTTGAGAACAATAAAATAGGTAAGCACACAATGCAAGAAAAAGTTTTTGTTCCCCCTGATTTTTGCCTTTTGGACATTTAATCAGGGTTGCTGAAATTGGGATGTTACAGAATGTACATTATCAAGTGTTTAACTATCTGCCCCAACAGAGCACCTAGCGAGCAATGGAATCTGAGTATCCTGTTGGTAACTCTAGAAATGAGTCTCAGGAGATGCAAGTGGGTGATAGTGATGAATGGGTTTCTATAGACTTTTTAGCTGAGCTGGATGGAGCCGATGCACTCAGGCTGAGTAATAACTCGAGTCCTGATACTTCAGATATTGAGTATGTTCCATCTAGAAGGCCATTTGTTCCATAGAATGTGCGACGGACGTCATGTCAACATGGTTGGACTGCAGACATGTATAATGAGTGTCGCGGATACTAAGGTCATAGACTACCTATTAGTAGCAACTGGTATTGTGTATTGTAGTATGAGAGAATGATGTACTTAAATAAGGAAGGTAGAATAGATATATGATATCATATCTATATGGTACAGGCTTGTAATGATTTTGTTTTTAGTAAGTTGTTTTTAATGTATAATATGTGAAAATGCATATTTGGATCTTATTTGGATTTTGTTTTCCATTGTGTGACTAGTTCTGTGCATGAAGTTGAGATCAGAACACATGTGCATGATGTAATTATGCGTATTCTCTTTATGTTGCAGGACTAGGGTGTCATGGAATCGGGTGTATAAACTGAATCCAAACAGCAACGCATGGAGCGCGAGGCTAAGGAGAAAGCAGATGCAGATGCTGGAAATCAAGGAGCATTACCACCACCAATGAGTCTGCTAATGGAGCAGAACTTTATGCAATACATGCAAATGATGCAAGAATCCCAGAACAAATTCATGGAAGAGTTGTTGGGATGACCTAGAAACCAGAGAGCACCTGAAAGTGGAGGAGTGAGTTTTTCAGACTTCCAAAATGCAAGGCCGTTAGCTTTTGCATCAGCTCCAGAACCAATGGATGCAGAGGATTGGCTAGCATATATGGAGAGAAAGTTAAGGACTATCGGTTGCAATGATGAAGAAAAGTTGAGGTATGCAACCCATCTCTTAACTGGACCTGCATCATCATGGTGGGAGAATCAGTTAGCAATGCAACCGCCAGGAAGGGAGTATACCTGGGAGGAGTTTAAGAAGAGATTTCATGAGTATCATGTTCCTGAGAGTGTAATGGATTTGAAGCGTAGGGGTTTGATGAGCTTCAGCAAGGATATACGAGTGTCATGAAGTACATCCAGGAGTTCAGTCAACTATCTCGTTACGCTGAGGATGAAGTGAGCACCGAGGAAAAGAGAAAGAAGCGTCTTCTGCGAGGATTAAATCCATTTGTTAAGATGCAGTTGAGGTTGGCCAACAAGCAAAGTTTTCAACACTTACTCAATGCAACCATCACCTTTGAAGATGACTATATGAATGTCCAAGAGGACCGAAGGAAAAGAGCCAAGAAGGAAACAAAGAGGATTCATGCAAGTAAACCTAAACCCAATCTTAAGTTCAAACCCAGAAATAAAACTTACAACAACAACAATAACAAGAACAGTAGTGGAAGTCAGTCCAATTCTTTGAGGAATATCATTTGCAACAATTGTGAAATTCTAGGACATTTCCAAAGAGAATGCAAGAAGTTAGTAGTTATCTGTTATGGCTTTGGGAAAAAGGCCATATCAAGCCAGATTGTCCGAGTAAACCACCGGGTGGTTGGCCTACTAAGGGTGAGGACAAGATAGTGGAGGCAATGGACAACCCAATAAAGGAGGAAACTTTGTCAAGAACAATAATGGTAAAAGGAGCATGCCTACTGTCAATACCTGGATTTTTTTAATCCCAGATGCCTATTATGCCATACATAGCAATCCCAGGTTTACCATTTTTGTGAGACATAACAGATTGGTACCATAGTTCATCATCCATTACAAACCATAATAAAGGTCTTACAAATAAAGGATCTCATGATCCGGTCTTAATACAATCAACGTAGCGGAATAATAATAAGCGTAGCATGGTCGGGGCTCCAACTTCAGGGTCACAGGAAATGCTGACGATGGGAGATGATCCTAGTTGTCATAGACTTCCTGTTGTCCATCATCCTGGTAGTCCTCCTCATAGTCTGACCATAGGAATAGCCAGGAACAAAGCCATGAGTACTCTTTAAGTACTCGCAAACTATCACTAACAAGTAAGGTAGTTCGAGTAGGAATCCTAAGCTCTAGGTTTATTTTGCAAAAAGCCAGATTTATCTCTACTGAGTTTAGAAGTAAAGAAAAATAACTTAATGTTTTACAACACCTAAGTGGGAACTTACTTTTCAAGTTCACAACCCTGTTGTGGTCAAGTCAAAGTCATAGTTCATTTCACAAGTCATTTTGAAAACATCTGATGTCGGAACAGTATGGCCACTCCAACTGTCCATAACCGCAGACGCGGCTATTCAAATAGTTTGACACTCTACAGAGATTGTAAACTTTCACCACAACATTCGATACATCCATCAGGAACAATCCTGAATCACCATACTCAGTATGCGGATAATCAATCCTAACCTTTCAATTACACACCCTAGTATAGGCACCTCCCCTATGAGTTTGGCCTAACAACCATGACCATCTGTCATCTTGGGAACTACACAGGTGGTCAATCATCACGAGGTAGCCTCAGCTCAATCTCTTCCGCAAGGGAACCCATACTAAGATATATAAACTTCTAGTTAATCCTTACCCAATTCAGGTATTGTGGTTGTACGGTAAAATTGGAATGGTATCGTATCCAAACCCAACCATCAGTTTTATAAAGGGCTAAGTCTCATGCCTCAACATTTTCATCATCAATTCATCTGGTGTTCATAACACATGTAAAAACATTTCATTAGAATGACTCATCATTCCAAGGTTTTCATAATAATTTTCACCAAGTATTCCCATCTAAAATGATCAACTTTTATGCTTAGCACTAGCCACTAAAATTGAGGGTAATCGCTAATGAGGGGTGCTAATCAAGTGTGACTTATCCAAAACTAGTCTCATGCCTCAACATGACATCTAGTTCTAACTACTTAGGCCAAGTTTTATGCTATTTATGCTACCTATAATATCTTTCCAAAACTCACAAAACACTAACTAAAAATAATAAAAAACTTTGATAAAGAAATAAAAGAATATAGCTTGCAAGTAAAACTGGGATTTGGTATAATCAAGGTTGCTTAACCAAAGCATTCGTAATGCATTGCATAGGTTATCTTGCATGATTAGACCTTTAAGTGGGAGTTGCATGGTTTAGCTTAGCTTGCCTTGATTGGTGCAGTGGTTTTAGTTTTCTTCTTCTTCGTAGTACTCCTCCTCCTCGTAGCCTTGGTCGTTACTAGCGTCTATAAATAAATATGAGGTATACAATTACCAAACAATACTTAACTACTTCTATTTATCACACAAGGGCTCACACTAGATTCTAGCATCATCACAAACATCACATGGAATAAAGACCTAGTCTTATTTATTTTATTTTGGAAAAGTAATTTATACTCATTTAAAACTACTTAAGATTTAATATTCTCCAATTAAAATATGGGATCATGTTGAAACATGTCATCACCACATATTTTAATACTAGGAAATGTGATTTAAAGTCGTGTCACAATTTAATAAGTTTAAAGTTATTCTTTTAAATAATTAAAGTGACTACAAATGCCTATGTAGCATCCTTTTAGTATTTGTCCAAGATTACTGCATGTAAACCTAAATATTTTTACATATTCAAAAACATCTAGTCAAATGTGATTTTTGAGAGTTGGAATCAACTCAAAAGCATTTATGGTTGATTTTTGAAAAATGTTTGAATGTGTAAAAGTCTTTGTCTTGTTATTTTTACTATAGGTGATCTGTAATTTCAAATGGTTTGAATCCAACGGGATTGGATAGATAATTTCAACACCTTTCTAACGAAATTTGTTTCATGCAATTTTGGTAAGTAAATCTCCTTGAATTGATTTTTGAATCTACTGACAGAACTAGGTTTTGAATAAAATGGAAAATCTCTATTTGAATTACTGGGCTGAGCGAAGGAACTAAACTGGGCTGGCCCAACTATACAGCGCGCGCGCAGCGGGCTGCTAACAGGTAGATCCCACACGTAAGTGGCTTTATCTACGCGAAGCGGTAAGTTTCAATCTAGGCCGTGCGATTAGACTATGATATATGGTTCACGTCCGTAGTCTCCGACGAACAGTTCCGGTGAGACCGAACCCTAACGACAACGGTGGGGTTACATGGCGGCTTACTAGGGCTCTATCTAGGGTCAACGATAGGGGCGAACGACGTTGTTGACGACAGCGGTTCGAACGGTGGTCGTGGCGGATCCTAGGATGGCTCCAATCAACGGCTCCGCTTCTCCTCTGCAGCGGAAGACTCCGGCCAAATTCCGGCGATGCGGAGCTCTCCTTGCTATGGGGAAGGGTAAGGGGTGGTCTGTGAGGAGTAGGGAGTAAGGTGGTGTGAAGAATTGAGGCGGAAGTGGCCTCTATTTATACATCGGCGAGAGGGGCAGTGCGGCATGGTCAGAGCTCGTTGGTGACTATAGTGTAGTGAGCTAATGGCATGGCGAAGATGTAGGCCGGTGCGGTGTCTCCTGGCGATCATCACTGGCTTAATGGCGCGGCATGAGGCGGTCGAGAACGGTCGGAACAGTTCGATGCTCTGCGCGGCTCCGATGGTGTTTAGACAACGCACAAGGGCTACTGGTCGTGCGACGGCGAACGGGAATGTCTGAGGGGTAGCTAGGGTCATGGCACGTGCAGTGATGCGCGGCGTGTGTGAGTGTGTCGGCTTCGACGCTCTGGCGCACTCTCGACATGGCAGAGAGGAACATGGACGGCGGTGGTGCTCAGTGGTCCAGGGACTAGCTGTGCTCGAGAATTGGGCAGGGGGTGGAGGTGGACGGTGGCCTGCTTCCTGGACATCGTGGAGGGCGTGGCGCTGCCTCCTGCGTGCTAGCCATGGTCGGCCGGCGATGGTGGCTTCAGGTGGCGTGGCACTGGTGCAATGGGTAGAGGGCTAGCTTGTTCAATGTAGTGGTTGTCACTGGGGGAGACAAGGGAAGATAATTGGGGTCAAGAATTGGACAAGGAATTGATCGAAAACAGTGATAGTTAGGCAGTGATTATTGTGCTCACCAAGTGTTTGATGAAATGGCCGGATGAGATTTGAATTTGAATTTTTGGCTGAATTTTGGTGAGTGCTCTGGTTACATGCTTGGTAGTCAGAGGTTTCTTGGGTTTGTCAAGGTGAACTGGTTTGGTTGGGTTTTGAGAAATGGTGATGTTAGTACCTATTAAGGATTCGATTTTGAATTGTCAATTGAATAGATTTGCAATTTGTTTTTGTTGGTTTGTAAAGTGGGCTTGGGTTCTTTGTTACTTGGTATAGCAATGTGTGAAAAGAATTGGATTTGTTTCTGTTATAAATCTTGGACTAGGAACACTCAAAGTGGTCTAGTGGTTAACTTTTGTCAAAATGACCATTTGCTTATATTTCTTATTTTTTAATTTCTCTTCATTTGATTCTTCTTGGAAATGATCTAGATGATTTTGTTTTCATCTTTAAACCAATCCTTGCCATTCATAGCAATAAAACATGGCATTGCAAGCATTCATGCATTCATCACACACACACGCATGCATTCGTATTAATTTAAATAACAATAGTTTTTGTTAACCCCCAAACTTGGGTAATTAGATCTTGATAATCTTGTTTAATATTTTTGTTGTGTTACACCTACTGTGAAGATGAATTGTGCAACCTTGGAGGAGGTGGATAACTCCAAGCACGCAGTGATAGGCACGCTCAATATCCTTACCAATCCCAGAAAAGTTTTATTTGATACCGGTGCAACTACTACATTCATATCTGAAGAATTTTGTGATAAGTTCGGGATTAGAAGGGCAACGCTAGAAAACCCTATGACCATAGTAACAGCATGGGGAAATGTAGTGGTACGCCACATTAAACAATATCAAGTTATCTTGATCTGTGGTTATACATACTTTGCGGACCTTTATGTGATTCCTTTAAAGGGAATTGCAGTAGTGTTGGGTATGGACTGGATGACTGAACATGGAGCTCAGATAAATTGTGAAGACAAAACTATTTCAATCAAGACTCCAAGTGGAGCAAGGATAGTATACCATGCTAATAAACACAGTCATATTATGGTAGATCTTCAATTGAACTCAATGAAGGAGGTCAAGTTGAAGGATATTCCTGTAGTAAATAAGTTCCAAGATGTTTTCCCAATAGAGTTACCAGGAATGCCACCGGATCGGGAAATATAATTCACTATTGATCTAATCCTTGGTACATCACCAATATATCAAGCACCATATAATATGGGTCCGAAGGAGTTAAAATAGCTTAAAGAGCAAACTGATGAGTTAGCTTGGAAAGGATTTATTCAGGAAAGTGTATCTCCATGGGGAACTCCAGTAATTTTTGTGGATAAAAGAGACGGATTGTGGGGATTATAGAAATATCAATAATGTTACTATCAAGAACAAGTACCCATTACCAAGAATCCAAGATCTGTTTGATCAAGTCAAGGGAGATGGAGTGTTCTCCAAGATTGATTTAAGGTCTGGATACCATCAGATAAAGATTAAACCTGAAGATGTTCCAAAAACATCATTCGTGTCAAGGTATGGACATCATGAGTATCTCGTCATACCTTTTGGTTTGACCAATGCACCAGCAATATTCATGAATTTGATGAAAAAAATCTTCATGCCTTACTTGGACAAGTTTGTCATAGTGTTCATTGATGATATTTTGATATATTCAAAGGATAAGGAAGAGCATGCAGATCATTTGAGAATAGCATTGCAAATTCTAAGAGAACATAAGCTTTACGCTAAGTTCAACATATGCGAATTCTGGTTGGATGAGGTAGAATTTCTTTGGTCATGTGATCAGTAAAAATGGAATTGTTGTAAGTCCATCCAAAGTTCAATCAGTGCTAGAGTGGAATGCACCAACTAATGTGAAACAAATCCGAGGTTTCTTGGGTATGGCCGATTATTATCGGAGGTTCATTGAAGGTTTTTCCAAGATATCTAGACCAATGACCAAATTTTTAAGAAAGAATACACCATTTATATGGGATGAGAAGTGTGAAGCGAGTTTTCAATATTTGAAAACCAGATTAACTACTGCACCAATCTTAGCAGTTCCTGAAATAGGAAAGGATTACACGGTATATTGTGATGCATCTAAGGAAGGATTGGGATGTGTGTTAATGCAAGATCATAAGGTTAAACATCAGTTTTCCACTTAGGAGATTATGGATCTTTATGGTTCCAAGATCGTCTTTGTGTTCCAGATGTGCCAGAAATTCATGAGGTGATACCCCGAAAGGCAAATGAAACACCATATTCTATACATCTAGGAAGTACAAAGATGTACATGGATTTGAAGGAATTATTCTGGTGGAATAATATGAAGAGAGACATTGCAAAATATGAGTTGGAATGCCATACTTGCCAAAGGGTAAAAGATGAACATCAAAGTCCAGTAGGACCATTACAACCTTTGGAAATTCTAGAGAAGAAATGGGTAGAAATTGGAACGGATTTCATCACAGGATTACCCATGACGCCGAAATGAAAGGATATGATATGGGTGATTGTGGATAGATTCACAAAAAGTGCACATTTTAT
The DNA here is from genome assembly GCA_030063025.1 of Avena longiglumis. Classification (NCBI taxonomy): domain Eukaryota; kingdom Viridiplantae; phylum Streptophyta; class Magnoliopsida; order Poales; family Poaceae; genus Avena; species Avena longiglumis. Next base: position 141,762,308 of record CP125978.1, on the reverse strand, counting down.
CCCGGTAAATCAAAAGAATAATGCTGAGAAGTTAGTAGAAGTATAGGTCAAGGAAATAGTAAGTAAGCACGGAGTGCCCAAGCAGATAGTATCAGATAGAGGATTTGTGTTTACTTCAGCATTTTGGAAACAATTACATTAAGCACTTGGTTCAAAGTTAGATTTTGTCAACACCCGGATTTTTAATCCCAGATGCCTGTTTTGCCATACATCGCAATCCCAGGATTACCATTTTTGTGAGACATAACATATTGGATATCACAGTACCTCATCCATTACAAACCATACACAAGGTCTTACACAAATAAGGATCTCATGATCCAGTCTTAATACAATTCAAGAAGCATAATAACATAATAGTAACGATAGAGTAGGCGAGGCTCCATCTTCATGGTCACAGGCAATGCTGATGATGGGAGATGATCCTAGTTGTCATAAACTTCCTGCTGTCCGTCTTCCTGATACTCCTCTTCATACTCTGGCCACAGGAATAGCCAGGGACAAAGCCATTAGTACTCTTTAAGTACACGCAAACTAAACTACAAGTGAAGTGGTTTTGGAATAGGAATTACTAAGCTCTAGGGTATTTTGCAAAAAGCCAGGTTTACCTTAACTAAGTTCAGAAGAAAAGAAAGCTGGTTGAACTTTTTATAACACCTAAGTGGGAACTTCAATTTCATATCACAACTCTGTTGTGGTCAAGTCAAAGACATAATTCAGTTCACAAGTCATTTAGAAAACATATAACGACGGAACAATATGGCCACTCCAACTGTCCATAACCGCGGACGCAGCTATTCAAATAGTTTGACACTCTGTAGATATTGTACACTTTCACCACACCATTCGATACATCCGTCAGGAAAAATATTGAATACACCATATCAGTATCCGGATAATCAATCCTAACCTTTCAATTACACGCCCTATTATAGGAACCTCTCCTGTGAGTTTGGCCTCCCAACCATGACCAACTGTCATCTTGGGAACTGCACAGGTGGACAATCTTCGCAAGATAGCCTCAGCTCAAACCTTGGCGGCAAGGGAACCCATACTAAGGTATATAAATTTCCGGTCAAGCCTATAGAGGGAGTGTCCCAACCTTTAAACATTATAAGGTGGAGTCCCCTGTGTTTACAATGCTAGTCCCTGGATCAATAGCTAGCATCCACAGTTTAGATGTAATATCAAGAAACAAAGGTCATAATATAGCTTTATAACCAGGAATAACATAATTTTATTACACCATACATAGCTCATTTGGCTATTACATTACATTGCAGCGGAATAACTATAGTCATGGGGTCCTTCATCTTCAAAGTGCCACAGGCAGATGTTGGTTGTAGACTTTGTAATTCTAATCAATCAATCTTCACTAAAATCAATCAAACCTGCAACATTACAAGTTACAGCCACAAGGGTCAATACATTTGAATTGTATTGGCAAGTTTCACTACTATGTGGAATATAAGTGGATCCTAACATTACATGCATATTTGGCTAAGTAGAGTTTTAGGCTCATTTGCATAAAGCAAAATTTATCCTATCTTTTCAAAATGGTTTTGGTCCTTTGTTAAATTTCCTTTTCCAAGTTTCTTGAACTCCTTGGTAGAAACTCAAGTGTTCAAGTCCTTGTCAAAAATCTCTTGAGCTACTTGGTAACCCCAAGTGCAACAAGTTTTATCAAAATCTCATGAGTTCCTTGGTAACCCCCAGTGTTCATGTTTTCAACAAAATATCTTGAGTTCCTTTGTAACCCCAAGTACATCAAGTTTTGTCAAAGTCTCTTGAGCTCCTTGGTAACCCCAAGTGCATCAAGTCCTTAAAAGTTTTCTTTTAGAAATTAGAATGTCGAGATCTCCCATAGATTCAAACTTTAGTTGCTCAGTATTGTCCATAACCGGGGACACGGCTAAGTACTTAGATTTTATTATCTTCTGCAGAAGGACTACACTTTACCCACATGTCACAATCCCATCTTGTTGCCACCAGTGGCCACTGGATTAGCACTCACCAAGATGGAGTACGGGCAGATTGAGAATGTGACGAAGTCTTTCCAAAGGGTCCTCCCATACACCATTGCTAGCTTGTCTTCAGCACCCATGAAGCATTCCAGATCCCCATGTCCAGTAAACTGAAGACAATGCATGGTTCTTCCCAATGTATTTGACTAAGCCAGAGCCATAATAGCATGTGGTTGCACACAAAAGCCACAATTGGAGAAACATGTTCAATCTCTAAGTTTCCTGGGTGGTTTCCTTTGGAGCACAACACAAAGAGATTGCCATAGACATGGTTCCTTTTGTTGCCACCTTCTCCAATACTCAAAGTATCCTTGGCCACCCAGGTGGTTCATTGAGTCCTTGTTTTATTATATAAAATCACAAGTCCTTTTCTCAACTTCATAAAATCTCAACATGTATCTCTTTTCAAAATATAGCATGGCTAAGCATGTAACAACTACATATTTTCACTAAGGAGTGTATAGGGAATCCTATTAGGATTTAGCATAGCATAAGTCTAAAATTGTTTTCATGCATGTTTTCAAAATCCACTAAGTATAAGAAAATAGTAGGACTTTAGATGATAGTGTAACTTGCCTTTTTTTGGTAGGGAATGATGGTTCACTCCTTGATCTTGCTAGTCTCGCACTTTGCTAATTTCACTACAATCAATCAAGCAAACACCATATCAACAAGCATTCCAAACCAATAATCAATCAAACAATTCACACACATAAAACAATGGGATCTAGGTTTATGCATGCAAGCATGCAAGAGATGGTTCTATTTGTAAAGATGGTCTCCACTAGGTTTCTAAACTTTGTAAGGTTCAATTTGGTCATTTTCAAAGTGGCAAAGTCATTTGCAAAAAGGGTTTTGTCCATAAACCATTTTTAAATCCTTTCATCATTTTATGTGGTGGAAAATATTTTTATCAAAAGCAACAACTTTAAGTTGTTCACCAAATAAGTTGTTGTTTCTCAAAACTTGGTGTTTAAGGTCAGTAGGTTTGATCCCAAACATTTTCCCAAAGTTTTCTTTACAAAAACATTTTCATAACAAAAACCATTATTTTTATTTGGCTAGAAATGAGTTAAACCAACTAATCCATCCTAAACTTCACCAAATTCATTTTCAAAACCATGGGTTGGTTCCTAGGGTCAGTAAGTTCACCACAAACTAATTTGCCAAGGTTTCAAACTCAAAAACATTTTTGAATCATTTTTCTAATCTAAACAAGCATACAAATGTCTCTACAAAAACAACCAAGCTAACAGATACTATTTGCTAAACAAATTCCATGGTTGGCTAGGGCTTGTTTCACTGATTCCAACGTTATAAGATTTGTAATTTTTGGACGTGTGGATCAAAAGTTACAAAGGTTTGAAATTCACATTCTATTTTGATTTCAATCCTTTTTTTAAACGGAACTAGTGACACGCGGCACTTCCTAATTGGACGGTACCGGTTCGGGTGGATCACGCGCTGCCGACCGTAGGATCTCATTTAGATCGAGCGGTGCAAAGGCATACGATACCTCTTCGCTTATGTTCTATTACAGCCTTACGATCTAGATCTAACGGACGCAATCAATCAGACCACTAACTGGCGGCTGGCGGTGGGCAGCGGCGGCAGTCGAGCGGCGGCTAGCGGCTGTTCTAGGAAGCAAGAAAGACAGAGGGGGTGCTCACCGTGTTCGCGAGGACGAGGTGGTGCTCGGCGTGTGGTCGACGGGGCAAGGGGCGAACGAGGGAAGGAGGAATTCCTCGCCGGAGTCTGGTCGGATGACGGTTGGCTCTGGTCGAGGTCGAAGACGATGCTACGGGTCACGAGAAGGAAAAACAGAAGCATGGTTAGACGCGTACGATCAAGTAGATGACGTGTGCGTGAACGAGAGGGGTCGGGGCGGTCGGATTTTACCTAGGGAACTCGATGGAGGCGAGACAGACGGCGGCGCTCAGTGCTTTGTCGAAGACGGCTCCCTAGGGCGCCCGCGGTCGAACAGAGGTTACTGGGAGATGCGACAGGGAGTGGTGAGTGCGCTCGTGTGCTCAGGGAGGTAGGAGGTGGCGAGGCTCGGCCGGAATCGAGGAAGGAAGCTCGTCGGACCGAGGGTGGTGTGGCGAGAAATGGGGCAGCCTGGGGGCGTGTCGAGGTGGGGCGACAGAGGGGAAAGGAGGAGGAGGCGCTGGTGATTAATAGGACGCAGTCACGGCGAGGTTAAGGCGCGGAATCAATGCGTATTCAAGCCACGACATCAACGGAAGAAACGACCGGCGTGGTCATCGTGAGGAAGGAGACGAGATGGAAAAGTGGGGTCTGCTGGTCAGTGGAAAAAGGAGTGAGAGGGAGGTCCACCAGTCATTCACTCTGTGGGTCAGTTGCCAAGTGTGAAGCGTTTTCTTCGGGGTATAGAAGGCTGGGCTGGTACTGGGCCTTGTTGGGCTGCTGGGTTGGGTCGACCAGATCCTATTTTTTTCTGTCTGCTGGCTTTTCCTTTTTCTATAACTATTTTCTTTTTTGAAATTCAAACCACCAAACAATGTTCAAATCATTTCAAACAATCACCAACTTTGCAACTATGAACTTGGTTCTTTTCAGTAACATAAACCAAAATTCCAAATCCAAAATAATAATTTTATTTTAGGGTCCATTATTAATTAAATAAACAAACCTTTGTTAATAATCAAATAGATTTTGTTTTATTTAAAATCTTTATTTGAAAACTAACTATTTTCAAAACCAAATCAGTAGGTTTTCTTTGAGAATATAAAATACTTGGAAAACTTATTTTAAATGAATAAATAAGTTTTGATGTTTTTTTTGGAAATAGTAAAACCTTTATTAATAAAACTTGGATATTAAATCCTTATTAATTTATTAATTAATCCTTTACTATTTTTATCAATAGCAAAATGTTTTATTTCAAAATCTTGGCCAAGTTTTGATTTGGCTTTACAAAATAATCTTTATTTATAAAACCACCTCTTCTTTTGAAATCCAAATCCTTTTATTTAAAAGATCCCAAAATAGTAGTTCCAAATTATTTTATTTTACTTTATCAAATGTTTACCTCTTTAAATCTCTTTAGGATTTTATTTGATCCAAATTGGTTTGAAGATTTTCAATTGGATTCAAAAAGTTTCTTCTAACTCTAAAAATCAAACAAAGTTTTATTTATTCATTTATTTTCACATTTCAAGATTTGGAAAATCTTGGGATGTGACAAAGCCCTACCCAATCTTCGGGTATTATGGTTGTACGGTAAAATTGGAATGGTATCGCGTCGAGACAACCATCATTTTTATAAAGGGCTAAGGCTCATGCCTTAACATTTTCATCATCAAAATCATCTGGTGTTCAAGAACACATGTCAAAACATTCTAGAATGACTCATCATTCTAAGGTTTTCATAACCATTTTCACCAAGTATTCCCATCTAAAGTTGATCAAATTTTATGCTTAGCACTAGCATCTGCAAGTGGGGGTAAATACCAATGAGGTTGTAAATAATGTGAATGATCTAAGTTTAATCTCATGCCTCAGGATGACATCAAGATTGTCTAACTTAGGCCAAGTTTTATGATATTTATGCTACGTTCAAATCTCTTTCTGAAATCTACAAGTCACTAAGTCAATTCTAAGAGAAAGCTTTAATAAAGAAATAAAATACTAAGCTTGCAAGTAAAAGTGGGATTTGGTATCATTAAGTGGGTATAATCGCATATGCTTAAGGCATATAATTGGCATATTAACAAGCAAGTTTTAGCTTGCCAAGTCAAAGGTTTGCAATTATTAGCTTACCTTGTGCAGAGCAGTGGTTGAAGTTCTCCTCGGCTTCTTCCTCGTAGTATCCTCCTTCCTCCTCGTATCCTTGGTCTGTACTAGCGTCTATAAATAAATACGAGGTAAACAATCACCACATAATTCTTAACTATTCTATTGAGCACACAAAGGTTCTCACTAGATGATCTAGCATCATCACTATTATCACAAAGATTAAAGCACTTGTCTTATTTTTTTTTTTATAAAAGTAATTTCTACTCATTGAAAAACTACTTAAGATTTAATATTCTCCTACTAAAACATGGGATCATATTGACACATGTCATCACCACATATTTCAGTACATGGGAATGTGATTTAAAGTGGTGTCACAATTTAATAAGGTTTAACCTTTTTAATTTAATTAAATAAAATGACTAGAATGGCCTAAGAGGCATTCTTTTATTACTTGATCATTATTTCTACAAGTAACCCTATATATTTATATATATTCTAAAAGGTATGGTTAAATTTGATTTTTGAGAGTTGGAATCAACTCCAAAGCTTTCATGGTTGAATTTTGAAAAATGTTTGAATGCAGAAAAGATTCTGCCTTGTTATTTTTACTATAGGTGATCTACAATTCTGAATGGTTTGAATCTATCCCGCTTGGATAAGCACTCCAGTATCTTTCTAACAAAATTGGTTTCATGCATTTTGGTTTAGTGAATCGAGATAGGTTGATTTTTGAATCTAGGTATAGAAATGATTTTGAAACTAAATGAATAAACCTAAGTTTGAATTGCCGGGTCGCGCGGAAGTTTAACTGAGCCGACCCACTACGCACAGCGTGCGCGCTGGCTGAATAAGTGGACGACCCCACTCATCAGTGAGACAGAGAGTTGCGAAGGTGTAAGGTTCCCAACCTTTAATAAGATAGAGATCCCTGTGTGTACAATACTAGTCCCTGGATCAATAGCTAGCATCCACAGTTAAGATTTAATATCAAGAAACAAAGGTCATAATACAACTTTATAACCAGGAATAACATAATTTTTTACATCTCACATAGCTCATTTGGCTATTACATTACATTGCAGCAGAATATCTATAAGCATGGGGTCCTTCATCTTCAAAGTGCCACAGGCAGACATGTTGGTTGTAGACTTGTAATCCTAATCATTAAACTTCACTAATATCAAACAAACCTGCAACATAACAAGTTACAAACACAAGGGTCAATACATTTGAATTGTATTGGCAAGTGATACTATGGTAGTATAGTGGAGTCTATCATCTATATGCATTTGGCTAAGAGGAGCTTAGGCTTGCATTTCTCAAAATAGATTTTCCTTATCATTTGAAAACACTAAGTTTTTGCTTGACAAAAAAAATCTTTCCCAAGGCATCTCCCAATAGAAATTGGTGATCCTTCAACCCTTGTTCAACCACAAGTTTTACTTAAAAATTGGGATGAGGAGATTCTTGATAGCTTCCATGTCTTGATGCTCAAATTTTCCTTTGCCAGGGACATGGCTAAGTACTTAGATTTTTCACTCTGCAGAGGTGGTGCACTTTCCCCACAAGACTTGGTTTCACCAAGACAAGATATTTCAGAAGCCTTCCCTTAGACCATAATGTACGCGTTCCAACCTATCATCCCCTACCACCAACTGTCCATTTGGCTAAGTTCTTGCAACCTATATGATCCAGGCAGAGCCCATAATGCCAAGTGGCTGCACTTGAAGCTTCTCAACACTTGACATCTCAAATCTCTTTGTAAACCATAGAAATGGGCCTTGTGTAAACACTCAACATAAACCATTCCTTCCATTCCACCCAGGTGTTTCATTTACTTAGTTGTTTTATTAGGCAAAACACAAGTCCAAAGACTTAGAAATATTTTCCATAGCATGAATATATATTACACCCTTGTTTTCTACTAGCTAAGCTAAGCATGATAGTAGTAGGAATCTTAACTTAGGAAAATTCTACTAAGATTTCATCTACTAGGATTTCCCATGGCATAGTTTATACTTGACAAAATTCCATGCAAGTCCTACTTAGAAATATCACTAATGCATAGTGAAAATAATGGGACTAAAGTATGTAGCATCACTTGCCTTTTTGGTAGAGGGTATAGGTTCACTCCTTGATATTTGCAATGTTCACACACTTCAAGTCACTACAATTCAATCAAGCAAACAATATTTCAATCTACTATTCAAGCAATTCATCACATAGAATGATAAAAACAAAGCAATGCATGCAAGCAATGTTTTATTTGAAAAAAGTGGTTTCTAATGGTTCATAAACATTTGAAAACACCTAATGTTCATTTTATAAAGTAGAAAAATCATTTGTATAAGATTTTACTTCATAAACCATTTCTAGATCAAGTCATTATTTTATGTGGTGAAGAAATGATTTTAATAAGGAAAAATTCTATAGGTTTCACAAAATATGTTTAAAAACCATAAAACCTTGTGTTTAGGGTCAGAGAGTTTATTTCCAAAACATTTCTCAAAGTTTTCCTTCAAAAACCATTTTTAATAATTAAACTATATTTTTATTTGACTAGAAATGGTTTAAATCCAAGATTCATTCTTTTGTTTCACCAAATACATTTTTGAAACCACCAATTGATTTCTAGGGTCAGTAGGTTCAAAAAAAACCATTTGCCAAAGATTTTATCCCCAAAATCATTTTAGAACAATTTTTATATTCTAAACAAGCATACATAAGTTTCTGCAAAAACAATTAGTTTAACAGAAGCTTTTTACTAAACAAAGTGTATGGTTGGCTAGGGCTTGTCTTTCTGAATCCATTGATATAAAGTTTGCAAAATTTGGACGTGTAGATTAAAGGTTATAGATTTTACAAAATCTAGCATCTAATAGATCAAATCTGTTTTAATTCAAACAAGCAGAGCCACGTGTCGTGTTCTAATTCGTCGGTACCGGTTCGCGTGGATCAGCAACATGAGGCGTTGTATCAAGTTACATCGCATGACACAGATTGCGTACCCCTTCGGCGTTAAGTGATTCTATCGCATCCATTAGATCATCATCTAATGGCCATCATCACCCTGACCATGTTCTGGCGGCGCTCGGCGGCTGCGCGCGGCGACGACGCTCGGCTAGCGGTGGAGCTGGCGATGCAGGAAGCGAAAAGGGAAGAGGGATGGCTCACAGTGATCGTCGTGGCGTGGGGAAGCTCAAGCCGGTCCTGGCTGGCGAAGGGGCGCACGAGAATGTCCTTAATCGCTCACCGGAGTTGAGATGTGCCTCGGGTGCGGTCAGACGTCGACGGGGGCGACGCTACGGTGCACAAAAAGACAAGGTAAGAACGGTATTAGCTGCACACGAGGTTGGCGATCATTCGTGCATCATCGAGAGGAAGAAGGGCGTTCAGCACTCACCGAGAAAGGCTGACGGAGCGGAGGCAGACGGTGGCGGCCGTGGTCGTCGTCGTTGCCGAAGTTCTAGGGCGCGCGGGGGCGAGCTGGTGCTACGAGGAGGTTCGCCAGGAGATGGGGATCACGTCTGTGTGCTCGACGAGGCAAGGGGCAGAGGATACTAGCCGGAATCGGCCGGGAAAGCCGTCGAAGACAGTGAGGTTCGGAGGAGAAATTTGTGCAGCCCGGTGGCTCCTGTGGGGTGTGGTCTGGGGGAGAAGGGAGAGGGGAGCCTGGCGTTTATCACTGCGTGGTCACGGCGAGGGATTAACGCAGCATTAAGGCGTATTGACATCGGCGTTTAACAGCAGAAACGGCGAGGAGGAAAGGGGCGTGGTCACCGCGGGGAGGAAGAAGGTGAGGTGGCAGTGGGGTCGTCTCGTCAGCAAATAGCGGGGAAGGGGGAATGGGTCCAGGCTGTCAGTGAGGGTGTGGGTTAAGTCTGCGGTGAGAAAACGTTTTGCTCGCGAGAGGGAGAGGTGGGATGGACTGGGCCAGGTGGGCTGGGCTGTTCCTTTCACTTTTTTTTGTTCTGTTTGTTTTCTCTTTTTCTCATTTGATTTTTCTGTTTTGATTTTGAATAAGCAATTCAAACATTCATTTGAATTCAATCCTTTGCCAAAATTTGTGTAGATTTAAATATTGATTTGTAATATATTCTGAAGTCAATTTTGGAATAAAGTTTTATTCTTTTTGGGATCTTTTAATCATTTAATTAGGCCCTTGTTTCAAATCAATTATGATTTAATAATATTTACAAACACCACTTAAGTTTCTGAATTCTTCCAAATCTTTTCAGTAGGTTTTTATTTGTTTATTTGGGTTCAAATAATTCAAGATGAATTATTTGGGAAGTATTTAATAGGATTCATAAATCATTTGAATTGGGTATTTGTTTTATTTCCAATGGAATTAAATATAGTTTCAATTCCCTTAAGTTTATTTGGAAGATTTCTTTAATCTTATTATTTAAGTTAATTAAACAGCTTTTAATCCACTTGGGTAATTTCCAAAATATTATTTTCTCATGATTTAAATGATCATTCGTATTAGAGATTTGTCTTTCTTAAAATAGGGATAGAATGGTTAATGCCATTTTTATTTTATTTTATTTTGGAAATTCTTTATCCTTTTATTTTATTTGGATTTGGATTATAATTCATTCCATTTGCTTAATGGATTAGGCCAAGGATTGATTTGGTCTTTAATATTCCTTATTTAATATTTCTTTCTTCATCTTATAAAATCCATATATTTTTATTTAGAGATCCAAACTGGGTGATTCTAATTTGTAAAATCTTATTTGATATTTATTTATCCTTTTAAATATCTTTAGAATTATTTGCTCACCATTTTGTATGGATATTAGACAAGTGCTTTACTAGCTTTGGGAATTCAATTTCTTTATCTTATTAGATTCATAAGATTTTATCTATGGCTCCAAATTAAGTGAAACCTATTTATATAGTTTTATAATATTTCTATTTGTCATTCTTGATCATTTTGAAATGTTTTTTTGACCAATTTTTATATGGATCAAATCCATAGGCTTGGAGATAACTTGGAAATGATTTTTATTCCATTAGGGTTTAGGGTTTGGATTTATTTTTCCAAGTGTTTAAATTTGAAGCTACATTTATGAGGAATGCATTTCTTTTGATTTGGATTTTTTTGGATTCAAACTTTAATTAAAGTTTGTTCAAGATGGGATTTTAAATTTCCATTTAAAAACAAAAGTTTCTTTTCACCCTAAAAATTCAATAATAATTTATTTTGTTTATTTCTTTTTCACATTACAAGATTTGGAAAATCTTGGGAAGTGACAGGCTACCACCCCTAAAATAAATCTCGTCCCGAGATTTGGGGAGGCTAGGGGTTACAAGTTGTCTCAAAAGCATCTAGGGTACTACCACCCTTAAAAAGTTTCCAACTAGACTATATTTTGGCCTTCTTGGGATCCTGTTGAAATCTCTCTGGGCAAACATCTGCATAGTGTCCTTTGTTTCCACACTTGAAACATGTGACAAGGCTGAGATCCTTCATAGGCTTTATCTTGTGCTTCATCTTTTCTGGACAATTGCTTGCATAATGTCCTTGGTTACCACAGTTGTAACATGTGATAAGATTGAGTTCATCACGTATCTTCTGTGGACAAGTTGCTACATAATGTCCTAGCTCTTTGCAGTTGTTGCACCACACTTGGTTAATCTCCTTATACCTCTTTTTCTCTGGACATTCACTGGTATAGTGTCCCATTTCTTTGCAATGACCACATTTCACATGGCTTTTGTCCTTCTTTTTCTTGGGTTTCTCCAAATCTAGGAGTGCTTCTAGTTCATGTTCTTCATATGTTATCTCAAAGGTAGGAACAGTTCCTGGTCTCCTTGACCTTCTATTATTCCTTGGATAATACATATGTCTCCTCTTTGGTCCTTTAAATTGAGTCATGTTGTTGGGAGGTACAAGCTGAGATTTTCCTTTGTCTTCATCCTTCTTGGTAGACTTGGCTCTCTCATGGTAGTCAGTTGTTGCACTCCACCTTGTTTCCTTTGTTCAACTATGGAATAGATGGGGCATTGTATAGGGACATGATTATTTCCTTCACATAGGTAACAAGTAGCTTGGGTTGTGGGGCATTGATCAATTGGATGTTTCTCTTCATAATTGGGGCATTGATCTTCATGATCCTTGGAATTGTGATCCTTGTCTCCACAAATATTGCAAGCTTGGGTTACTTCTAGAATAACATCTTTATCATCCTTGTTTTCATAAACTCCTTGGGAAGAGTTGTCTCCCATGTTGATCATTTGAGTAGCCATCCCTTGCAACAATTTGGATTGAGTTTCCAAAACTTTTTGCATGGTTGGGTCTATCTCATTGTTGTTGGCTAAAAACTGAGTTTTCACTTGGTTCAACTAGGTTTGTCTTGCAAGCAGTTGGTCTCTCATGTTGATCTCTTGGTTGTTGTTGTCACCATCCTTGATGTTGGAGTCTCTTGGAGAAGTCATCTGTTTGGGTTGGGTTGGGATTAGAATAGGCAAAATATTTCTAAGGGAATAATTCTAATCACACACATCACAATTCACACAAGAAATGTGCAAGCAATCACAAACAAACATTCCACTCAAACAACAAGTTTCAAGCATATTTTTAGGCAACCAAAAATATTTTTGTTACACCACACTAAGTTGGTGGGTTTGACTTAAACTAAATATGGTGGTCCATCTATATGGTTCACTTGAAATATTTCCATCCTTCTTAGTTGATTCTTCATGAATAAGATCTTTGTATCCTTAGAGAGTTTCTTGCATCTTGGTCTCAAACTTCAAGGTGATGATGGTTCCTTCTAAGTTGTGTTTCCTTAGTCTTCAAGTCTTGAGCAAGATTTCTTGTCTCACTTGTAGTCCTTAGTGATATTCAAGATTGAAGTCCTTGGTGAAAATCTTGAAGATGTTGAAGTCATTAGAGTTGATGAAGTTCTTTGCACATGATGAAGTCTTTGGCCATGGGATAGGCTTGTCCATCAAGTTTGAAACAGAAGAGATGTAGAATAAAAACCAAAATGGTTGAGGAAAGAGTTTACAAGATTGTTTGTAAATAAGTTTTTGGAAAAAATACAACTCCTATTTTTCTAAGGGGTTTTTTCCAATCCTAGGGTTACAAATCCTACAGGCAACACAATGCTCTGATACCATCTGTAAGGTTCCCAACCTTTACTAAGGTAGAGATCCCTGTGTTTACAATGCTAGTCCCTAGATCAATAGCTAGCATCCACAGTTAAGATGTAATATCAAGAAACAAAGGTCATAATACAACTTTATAACTAGGAATAACATAATTTTTTACATCTTACATAGCTCATTTGGGTATTACATTACATTGCAGCAGAATATCTATAAGCATGGGGTCCTTCATCTTCAAAGTTCCACAGGAAGATATGTTGGTTGTAGACTTGTAATCCTAATCATTAAACTTCACTAATATCAAACCTGCAACATAACAAGTTACAACCACAAGGGTCAATACATTTAAATTGTATTGGCAAGTGATACTATGGTAGTATAGTGGAGTCTATCATCTATATGCATTTGGCTAAGAGGAACTTATGCTTGCATTGCTCAAAATAGATTTTCCTTTATCATTTGAAAACACTAAGTTTTTGCTTGACAAAAATAATCTTTCCCAAGGCATCTCCCAATAGAAATTGGTGATCCTTCAACCCTTGTTCAACCACAAGTTTTACTTAGAAATTGGGATGAGGAGATTCTTGATAACTTCTATGTCTTGATGCTCAAATTGTCCTTTGCTGATGGGGGAATACCAATCGGGGTATACCCACGAAGTGGATTCACCAGCTGGATGGGGCCGACTGAAGCCAAGCCCAGAGCGGGTCGACTCGCCCAATACGGCGACTGGCGCACGCTGTACCCGGACAAGCGGCGCCGACTGGAGGCCCGAGACGGAGACTTCAATACAAGGCCCATTAGCACTTGTAAACCCTAACTGGCTGCATATATAAAGCTACCAGGGGCACCCCACGGGGTATGCTCTCCCATATTAGATTAGACCTAGTCTCTCCCTCCGCCTACGGTGGCTCCCATGTAAACCAATCTATGATCATATACTGGATTGATAGCAGGACGTAGCGATCCTCCACCGAGGGGCGTGAACCTGGGTACATCGTGTGTCAATCTCGCTCCCGGATTCTCCTACGTCGCCTTGCTCCCTCTACGTAAGCTACCCCCAGTAGCATCTGCCGTGCAATACCACGACAGTTGGCGCCCACCGTGCGGCTAGCGGTGCTTGGAGGGTGATAATCCGGGCGGGATCCCTCATCGTGCGACAAGATTGCATCTAGCCGACCTCCCGTTCTACTTTCCCACTGATTTTTCTGTAGCCTAATTCGCCTCCTTGATACGGACAGACAAAGGTGAGATCTGTGTTTTATTTTACATGGATGATTTCCCTTCTTTTGGATGCAGTCGGGTCATCTTCCCCAACGCGCATGCGACTTCAATGAGAAAAATCAGAAGCCAAATTTAGGTGGCAAGGCACCGATCAACGCATAGCCCGAGGAAAAGGGACATCTCTGTCCAAGAGATGTAAACAAATCGATCAATTTCAGGAAAGGACACCACGTGATTTCGTCCCCTGCCTAGTCGGTTTTTCCTATCTCTTTGATTATTAAATCTGACGATCCCTCTCTCTCTTTGTTCTGTTCGGATTTAATCCGTCACACACGTAGTCTTATTTGTATTTTTTTAACCTATACTGATCATGGTTCCATAACGAGGTTGAAGAAGGGCGTCCTGATCTGGCCACAGCGCTGGAGCAGAGCTCCCAAGCGGCCCATGATTGGATTTGGATCGCTATAATTTCTCTCGCTACCTTATTCAAATTTTTATATTCTATCATATCTATTAATCTTTTTATCTCTGCAAGCAAGGAAAAACCAAATCGTAATGTGCAGTTCACCGAGTGTCGCGCCAATCGGTCACGGATTCACCCTTTGCTGGCTTGGATTGCTCGCCTGTCACGGACTCGTCCATCGTGGACTCGCCACGTCGCGACTTCCTATGTTCGGCGACTTGCCTCGTGGACTCAGCCACGTCGTGACACCTCACGTCCGTGGACTCGTATGCTCCGGACCTTCGCCTAAACGCGGACACGCTTAAACGCGAACTCGCTAGGCTCGGGGACTCGCCCGTTGCGGACTCACCTGCCGCGTCGACTTCGCCATAGCGCGACCTCCGTCCGCCACGTCGACCCCGTGTCCGCCGCGTCGACTTCGCCATAGCGCGACCTCCGTCCGCCGCGTCGACCCCGTGTCCGCCGCGTCGACTTCGCCATAGCGCGACCTCCGTCCGCCGCGTCGACCCCGTGTCCGCCGCGTCGACTTCGCCATAGCGCGACCTCCGTCCGCCGCGTCGACCCCGTGTCCGCCGCGTCGACATCGCCATAGCGCGACCTCCGTCCACCGCATTGACCCCGTGTCCGCCAAGTCGATCCTTTCCGGCTACGTCGAATGCGTACTCCACGCCTGCTAAGGGACCTTCAGCGTCCGAGTCGCCAGAGAGGGTCGCTTGCCACGCTGCATGGACTCACCATTGGGCGTCTCTTCCCCTTGGGAAAAATCAATTCGCCTTTGTCAACCTTTGAAAGAGCGACTCGCAATGGCCAAGTAGTAGTGCGGACGAGGACTCGCAAACCGAGCCTCGGTTCGTCCACGACAAACGCTAACCGAGAGCCATCATTGGATTCGCCTTGCTCGACTGGCCTTCCGGGCCAAGACAAATGGCAGTGCTACACAAACAGCACCATGTCCTCCTCAACCTTAGATAGCGCGACTCGCACGGCCATGTACTATGGACGAGGACTCGCAAACCGAGCCTCGGATCATCCAGGAAGAACGCCAAGTCGAGAGCCATCTTTGGAGTCGCCATGCGACTGGCCCCCCGGGCCAAGACGAGAGACTCGCTAACAAAAACAGCGCAATCAACATCACTGCGGACTCGCAATCATCGCGGACTCGCCACACTCGATGACTCTCCCCTCGCGGACTTGCAATCATCACGGACTCGCCACACTCGGGGACTCTCCCCCTCGCGGACTCGCAATCATCACGGACTCTCCACACTCGGGGAATCTCCCCTCGCGGACTCGTCACGCTCGGGGACTCTCCCCTAGCGGACTCGCTCGACCTCGCCACTCGCCATGCTCGGCAGCAACCACTACTATTTTCAGAATATGCATCTCTAAAGAGCCTCAAGTCGCCTCTCCAAGCCAACTCGAGCCTCGGGGACTACTCCTAGGCATGCTGCGTGTACGCGTGGTTCTGCGACCGCGGCTCGCCCTCGTCGACTTGCCACCGTGGACTCGCCCTCGCGTACTCAACACGCTCGGGGACTCGCCACCGTGGACTCGCCCTCGCGTACTCAACACGCTCGGGGACTCGCCACCGTGGACTCGCCATCGTGTACTCAACACGCTCGGGGACTCGCGACCACGGACTCGCCCTCGCGTACTCAACACACTCGGGGACTCGCCACCGTGGACTCGCCCTCGCGTACTCAACGCGCTCGGGGACTCGGCGCGCTATAGACACCGCCACTTGTCGGTCGCTCGACCTCGCCACTCGGCGCGCTCGGGGACTCGGCACTTGCCGGTCGCTCGACCTCGCCACTCGCCTCGCTCAGGGACTCGGCACGCTCCACGTTCGAGGACTCGACGCAACTGACGGCTTCACCGACACCCTGCGTCTTTCGCCAACTGGCCATCACCGACTAGCTCACGCAGAACGCCTCCCGCTTCACGGTTCTTTTCTTTGTTCAGGAGCTCGTCGCCGATTCGCCACGACCCATCGTCAAGACTCTCCGCGCCCTGCCTCAAGCCCACGTCGAATCAACAACGCGCTCGGGGACTACTGATGGGGAAATACCAATCGGGGTATACCCACGAAGCGGATTCACTAGCAGGATCGGGCCGACTAAAGCCAAGCCCAGAGCGGGTCGACTCGCCCAATACAGCGACTGGCGCACGCTGTACCCGGACAAGCGACGCCGATTGGAGGCCCGAGACGGCGACTTCAATAAAAGGCCCATTAGCACTTGTAAACCCTAACTGGCTGCATATATAAAGCCACCAGGGGCACCCCCACGGGGTATGCTCTCCCATATTAGATTAGACCTAGTCTCTCCCTCCGCCTACGGCGGCTCCCATATAAACCAATCTATGATCATATACTGGATTGATAGCCAGACGTAGCGATCCTCCACCGAGGGGACGTGAACCTGGGTACATCGTGTGCCAATATCGCTCCCGGATTCTCCTACGTTGCCTTGCTCCCTCTACGTAAGCTACCCCCAGTAGCATCTGCCGTGCAATACCACGACATTTGCCAGGGACATGGCTAAGTACTTAGATTCTTCACTCTGCAGAGGTGGTGCACTTTCCCAACAAGACTTGGTTTCACCAAGACAAGATCTTTCAGAAGCCTTCCCTTAGACCAGAATGGACGCGTTCCAACCTATCATCCCCTACCACCAACTGTCCATTTGGCTAAGTTCTTGCAACCTATATGATCCAGGCAGAGCCCATAATGCCAAGTGGCTGCACTTGAAGCTTCTCAACACTTGACATCTCAAATCTCTTTGTTCCTGGGTGGATTTCCACAAGTGAGATACACAAGGTAAACCATAGAAATGGGCCTTGTGTAACCACTCAACATAAACCATTCCTTCCATTCCACCCAGGTGTTTCATTTACTTAGTTGTTTTATTAGGCAAAACACAAGTCCAAAGACTTAGAAATATTTTCCATAGCATGAATATATATTCCACCCTTGTTTTCTACTAGCTAAGATAAGCATGATAGTAGTAGGAATCTTAACTTAGGAAAATTCTACTAAGGTTTCATCTACTAGGATTTCCCATGGCATAGTTTATACTTAGCAAAATTCCATGCAAGTCCTACTTAGAAATATCACTAATGCATAGTGAAAATAATGGGACTAAAGTATGTAGCATCACTTGCCTTTTTGGTAGAGGGTATAAGTTCACTCCTTGATCTTTGCAATGTTCACACACTTCAAGTCACGAGAATTCAATCAAGCAAACAATATTTCAATCTACCATTCAAGCAATTCATCACATAGAATGATAAAAACAAAGCAATGCATGCAAGCAATGTTTTATTTGAAAAAGTGGTTTCTAATGGTTCATAAACATTTGAAAACACCTAATGGTCATTTTATAAAGTAGCAAAATCATTTGTATAAGATTTTACTTCATAAACCATTTCTAGATCAAGTCATTATTTTATGTGGTGAAGAAATGCTTTTAATAAGGCAAAATTCTATAGGTTTCACAAAATATGTTTAAAACCCTTAAAACCTTGTGTTTAGGGTCAGAGAGTTTATTTCCAAAACATTTCTCAAAGGTTTCCTTCAAAAACCATTTTTAATAATTAAACTATATTTTTATTTGACTAGAAATGGTTTAAATCCAAGATTCATTCTTTTGTTTCACCAAATACATTTTTGAAACCACCAATTGATTTCTAGGGTCAGTAGGTTCAAAACAAACCATTTGCCAAAGATTTTATCCCCAAAATCATTTTAGAACAATTTTTATATTCTAAACAAGCATACATAAGTTTCTGCAAAAACAATCAGTTTAACAGAAGCTTTTTACTAAAAAAAAGTGTATGGTTGGCTAGGGCCTGTCTTTCTGAATCCATTGATATAAAGTTTGCAAAATTTGGACGTGTATATTAAAAGTTATAGATTTTACAAAATCTAGCATCTAATAGATCAAATCTGTTTTAATTCAAACGAGCGGAGCCACGTGGCGTGTTCTAACTCGTCGGTACCGGTTCACGTGGATCAGCAACGTGAGGCGTTGGATCAAGTTACATCGCACGGCATAGATTGCGTACCCCTTCGGCGTTAAGTGATTCTATCGCATCCATTAGATCATCATCTAACGGCCATCATCACCCTGACCATGTTCTGGCGGCGCTCGGCGGCTGCGCGCGGCGGCGACGCTCGGCTAGCGGCAGACCTGGCGATGCAAGAAGCGAAAAGGGAAGAGGGATGGCTCACAGTGATCACCGTGGCGTGGGGAAGCTCAAGGCGGTCCTGGCTGGCGAAGGGGCGCACGAGAATGTCCTGCATCGCTCACCGGAGTTGAGTTGTGCCTCGGGTGCGGTCAGACATTGACGGGGGCGACGCTACGATGCACAAAAAGACAAGGTAAGAACGGCATTAGCTGCGCACGAGGTTGGCGATCATTCGTGCATCATCGAGAGGAAGAAGGGCGGTCAGCACTCACCGGGAATGGCTGACGGAGCGGAGGCAGACGGTGGCAGCGGTGGTCGTCGTCGTTGCCGAAGTTCTAGGGCACGCGGGGGCGAGCTGGTGCTACGAGGAGGTTCGCCAGGAGATGGGGATCACGTCTGTGTGCTGGAGGAGGCAAGGGGCGGAGGAGACTGGCCGGAATCGGCCGGGAAAGCCGTCGGAGATAGTGAGGTTCGGAGGAGAAATTTGTGCAGCCCGGTGGCTCCTCTGGGGTGTGGTCTGGGGGAGAAGGGAGAGGGGAGCCTGGCGTTTATCACTGCATGGTCACGGCGAGGGATTAACGCAGCATTAAGGCGTATTGACATCGGCGTTTAATAGGAGAAACGACGAGTAGGAAAGGGGCGTGGTCACCGCGGGGAGGAAGAAGGTGAGGTGGCAGTGGGGTCGTCTCGTCAGCGATAGCGGGGAAGGGGGAATGGGTTCAGGCTGTCAGTGAGGGCGTGGGTTAAGTCTGCGGTGAGAAAACGTTTCTCTCGCGAGAGGGAGAGGTGGGATGGACTGGGCTGTTCCTTTCACTTTTTTTTTCTGTTTGTTTTCTCTTTTTCTCATTTGATTTTTCTGTTTTGATTTTGAATAAGCAATTCAAACATTCATTTGAATTCAATCCTTTGCCAAAATTTGTGTAGATTTAAATATTGATTTGTAATATATTCTGAAGTCAATTTTGGAATAAAGTTTTTATCTTTTTGGGGTCTTTTAATCATTTAATTAGGCCCTTGTTTCAAATCAATTATGATTTAATAATATTTCCAAACACCACTTAAGTTTCTGAATTCTTCCAAATCTTTTCAGTAGGTTTTTATTTGTTTATTTGGGTTCAAATAATTCATCTTGAATTATTTGGGAAGTATTTAATATGATTCATAAATCATTTGAATTGGGTATTTGTTTTATTTCCAATGGAATTAAATATATTTTTAATTCCCTTAAGTTTATTTGGAAGATTTCTTTAATCTTATTATTTAAGTTAATTAAACAGCTTTTAATCCACTTGGGTAATTTCCAAAATATTATTTTCTCATGATTTAATTGATCATTCTTATTAGAGATTTGTCTTTCTTAAAATAGGGATAGAATGGTTAATGCCATTTTTATTTTATTTTATTTTGGAAATTCTTTATCCTTTTATTTTATTTGGATTTGGATTATAATTCATTCCATTAGCTTAATGGATTAGGCCAAGGATTGATTTGGTCTTTAATATTCCTTATTTAATATTTCTTTCTTCATCTTATAAAATCCATATCTTTTTATTTAGAGATCCAAACTGGGTGATTCTAATTTGTAAAATCTTATTTGATATTTATTTATCCTTTTAAATATCTTTAGAATTATTTGCTCACCATTTTGTATGTATCTTAGACAAGTGCTTTATTAGCTTTGGGAATTCAATTCCTTTATCTTATTAGATTCATAAGATTTTATCTATGGCTCCAAATTAAGTGAAACCTATTTATATAGTTTTATAATATTTCTATTTGTCATTCTTGACCATTTTGAAATTTTTGTTTGACCAATTTTTATATGGATCAAATCCATAGGCTTGGAGATAACTTGGAAATTATTTTTATTCCATTAGGGTTTAGGGTTTGGATTTATTTTTCCAAGTCTTTAAATTTCAAGATACATTTATGAGGAATGCATTTCTTTTGATTTGGATTTTGTTGGATTCAAACTTTAATTAAAGTTTGTTCAAGATGGGAATTTAAATTTCCATTTAAAAACAAAAGTTTCTTTTCACCCTAAAAATTCAACAATAATTTATTTTGTTTATTTATTTTTCACATTACAAGATTTGGAAAATCTTGGGATGTGACAGAAGGGGTACGTGGCGATCTAGGCCTGCGATCTAGTTCTAATCCTACGGCTGTGGTTCATCGTCCACGCCTAAATAGGACGCGGCGAGGGTGAACCCTAGCGCGGCCAGTGGGGGTCAGTGCGGCTCACCTGGTGCTCGCCTTGCTCCAGGGGTGAGTGGGTGTGTTCAGTGAGAGGTGAGGAGTGAGATGGTGTGCTCAAATCGAACGGGGGTGGCCTCCTTTTATAGTGCCTGAAGGGGACCGACGGGTGCGGGTGGAGCTCGTCGTGGTCGTCGGCACAACATGCTAATGGCATGGGAGACGATAGGGGACGGTGTGTTGCCTCCTGGCGAAGCCCAATGGCTTGATGGCGAGGCGTGGGGCGGTGAGGAATGGTCGGAACGTCGCGACGCTTTGGGTGGGTCTGACGGCAAGTTTAATGGTGCACAACGTCCGTGGTCCGCGCTGCGGCGAACGGGGTTGTCTGGCGAGGTGCTGGGGTGCTAGCGATCACGTATGCAAGGGCGAGGGAGGCGCGCGGTCTGTGGGCTCGTGTCGTTGATGGCGCAGTGGCACGCTCTCGGCACGCACGCACAGAAACTGGGCGCGAGCTTGCCGTGTGGTCCAGTAGCTCGCAAGGCTCGAGCGTTTGACAGGGGGTGGCGATGGACGGTGTTAAGTGATCCAGACAAGGTGGCAAGGCCAGAGCTTCTCCTAGCTCGCTGACCACATGGGGGTGTCATTGGTGCTCTCGGCATGGTCACCATTGATGGCTATACATGCTCACAGTGATGCTAAGGCTAGTTAGATTAGTTTGATCATCTACTGAGAGTGTAGAGTGAGGTAGAAAGGGGACACGGTTTTCCAAAATTACTGCTACTAATAGTGTTTGATGTTTGTTTGTTTGTTGATCACAAGGTGTTTGATGAAATGGCCAAAAGAAGTTCAAATTTGAATTTTGGATTCAAACTTGGCGGGTTTGCTAGGTAAATACTAGGGAGTATCTGGTTAGTTGGATTGGTCAAGGGGCACTGGTTTGGTTGGGTTTTTGAAAATGTGGGATCTTCACCTATGTTATAGATTCAATTTTCAATTGTCATTTGAATGGGGTTGCCAAATATTTCTGCAAGTTTGAAAGGTGGGCTTTGATTCTGTTTTACGTGGTCTTGCAAGAGGTGAATAGAATTGGAAAAGTTTCTGTTTGAAATCTTGGACTAGCAACACTCAAAGTGACCTAGTGAGCAAGATTGGCAAAAATGACCATTTTCCTTATTTGATTTGTTTTTTATTTTCTCTTGATTTGTTTCTACTTGGAAATGTTTTAGATGATGTTATTTTTATCTTTAAACTATTCCTTGCTATTTAGGTTAATCACACAAGTCCATTCATGAATTCATACAATCATCACATACACACATGCATTCACTTGGTTTTTATTTAATCAAAGTTTTTGTTAACCTTAATTTTATAATGATGATCAATATTTTTGGGATGTTACAAACCTTCCCTCCTTAAACAAAATCTCGTCCCGATATTTGAAAAAGAAGAAGAAAGATTACCTAGGATTTAAAGAGATCGGGAAACTCCGTCTTGATGTGATATTCTCTTTCCCAGGTAGCTTCTTCTTCAGTGTGGTTGCTCCACTGAATCTTGAGAAACTTTATGCTTCGGGTTCTGGTGGTTCTGAAAGATCCCTCGAAAATACGGATGGGTACTTCAGGATACGTCAGGTCATTGTTGATCTCTGTGGTGCGGGGATTAATGTTCTTGAAAACTTCGGTCTTCTCTGGAACTTCAAGGCATTTGCGAAGTAGCGATATGTGGAACACATTGTGCATGGTTGACATTTCCTCTTGCAGTTCCAATTGATATGATACTTCTCCTCGATGATTCAGAATCTTGAAAGGTCTGATGTATCTGGGGGATAACTTTCCTTTGAGCTGGAAACGTTGCATTCCTTTCAAAGGCGACACTTTGAGGTACACAAAATCTCCGATATTGAAAGCAAGGTCTCGACGTCTCTTGTCGGCGTAACTCTTCTGTCTTGACTGGGCGGTCTTGAGGTTCTCATGAATCTTGTGAACTTTCTCTTATGCTTCTCATAGGATGTCGGGTCCAAAAATCTGACTCTCTCCTACTTCCGACCAATTCAAAGGGGTACGACACTTCCTTCCATACATGAATTCAAATGGGGACATTTGCAAACTAGCTTGATAACTGTTGTTGTAAGAAAATTCCGCGAACGTTAGCCAGTCTTCCCATTTAGATCCATACTCTAGCACACATTCTCTCAACATATCTTTGAGTATTTGATTTACTCGCTCCGTTTGTTCATCGGTTTGAGGGTGATACGCTATGCTGAAATCCAGTCTTGTTCCTAGTCCTTCTTGGACTTTCTTCCAGAATCTCGAGGTAAATTGAGTTCCTCGATCTGATATGATGTTCTTGGGGACTCCGTGCAAACTGACGATCCTAGCGATGTATAACTCTGCTAGCTTCGAACTCTGGTAGGTGGTCTTGACTGCTAAGAAATGGGCTACCTTGGACAATCTGTCAACTATGACCCAAATAGAGTCATTTCCCCTACTAGAAGTAGGCAATCCGGTGATAAAGTCCATTCCAACTGAATCCCATTTCCATTCCGGAATCTGCAATGGTTGCAACCGTCCTGTGGGTCTTTGATGTCCCGCTTTGACTCTCTGACAAATATCACACTTGGCAATGTAGCTTCCGATTTATCGCTTCATCTTATGCCACCAAAATTGCTCCTTTAGATCCTGATACATCTTTATCCCTCCAGGGTGGATAGAATAAAGAGTATCATGGGCCTCTTTCAAAATATCCTGCTTCAATTCTGTGTCTGCTGGTACACAGAGATGTCCTTTGTACCATAGAACTCCTTCTTCATCCTCGGTGAATCCGGGTACTTTTCATGTACCGATGCGACGTTTGATTCCGTCGATACTAGCATTTCCTTTTTGCGCCTCCTTGATCTGACTGATCAAAGTGGGTTGAAGTTCTATACTAGCCAAAAATCCTTCACTTACTAATTCCATTCTAAAATCTTTCATCTCCTTATGAAAACTTGGTTGCTCCTTCAGGATCATGGAGTTCAAGAGGCACGGCAATCTGCTAAGGGCATATGCTACCAGATTGGCTTTACCGGGGTGATAGTGAATGTCTAGATCATAGTCCTTGATTAGCTCAATCCATCTTCTCTACATCATATTCAGCTCCTTCTGAGTGAATATATACTTAAGGCTCTTGTGATCCAAATAAATCTCACAACAGTTTCCCATAAGATAATGCCTCCATGTCTTCAGGGCTAGAACTATGGCTGCTAATTCAAGGTCATGGGTAGAGTAATTCTGTTCATGCTGCTTCAGTTGTGGGGATAGATAAGATATAACTTTTCCTTCTTGCATCAACACACATCCGAGACCAATCTTAGATGTGTCACAATATACATCAAAGGGCTTCTTAATATCCGGCATGATCAAGATTGGGGCTAAAATCAATCTCCTCTTGAGTTCTTGAAAACTCGTTTCACATTTGTCCGTCCATTCAAACTTCTTGTCCTTCTTCAGCAATTGGGTCATGGGTCTGGCGATACTCGAGAATCCTTGGACAAACTTGCGGTAATATCCCTCTAATCCGAGAAATGCGCGAACTTGGGTTTGAGTGGTTGGGGCTTGCCAATCTTCAACATCCTTCACATTTGCAGGGTCAACGGAAATTCCACCGGCTGATACGATATGTCCGAGGAATCCTACCTCCTGTAACCAGAATTCACATTTGCTAAACTTTTCATACAACTGATGCTCTCTAAGGGTTCCAAGGATGGTACTTAGGTGTAGCTCATGTTCTTCTTCTGATTTGTAATAAATTAGAATGTCATCGATGAAAACAACGACAAACTTATCCAGGAACTCCATAAAAATCTTATTCATGAGGTTCATGAAATAAGCGGGGGCATTGGTTAATCCAAAAGACATGATAGTATACTCATATAATGCATATCGGGTGGTAAAGGCAGTCTTTGGAATATCCTCTGCGTGAATCTTGAGTTGATGATAGCCAGTTCTAAGATCAATCTTAGAAAACAGTTTGGCACCAGTCAACTGGTCAAACAGGTCTTCTATCTTGGGAAACGGGTACTTGTTCTTGATGGTGACATCAATCAACTTCTGATAATCCGTACATAAACGGTTACCTCCATCTTTCTTGTCCACAAACAAAATAGGTGATCTCCATGGCGACGACCTTGGTTGGATTAATCCTATTTCCAGCATGGCATCCAGTTGCTTCTTCAGTTCCACTAGTTCCGACGGGTTCTGTCAACAACCGGATTTTTAATCCCAGATGCCTGTTATGCCATACATCGCAATTCCAGGATTACCATTTTTGCGAGACATAACAGATTGGATATCACAATACATCATCCATTACGAACCATACATAAGGTTTTACACAAATAAGGATCTCATGATCCAGTTCTTAATACAATTCAAGCAGCGGAATAACGGAATAGTAACGATAGCGTAGGCGAAGCTCCATCTTCAGGGTCACAGGCAATGCTGGCAATTGGAGATGATCCTAGTTGTCGTAACCTTCCTGTGGTCCGTCATCCTGGTACTCCTCTTCATAGTCTGGCCACGGGAATAGCCAGGGACAAAGCCATGAGTACTCTTTAAGTACTTGCAAACTAATACTAATAAGTGAAGTGGTTTTCAATAGGGTATACTAAACTGTAGGGTTGTTTTGCAAAAAGCTAGATTTACTTATACTAAGTTCAAAATCAAAGAAAGCTAGTTGAAAGTTTTATAACACCTAAGTGGGAACTTGAATTTCATATCGCAACTCTGCTGTGGTCAAGTCAAAGCCACAAATCATTTCACAAGTCATTTTGAAAACATCTGATGGGGGAACAGTATGGCCACTCCAACTATCCATAACCGCGAACGCGGCTATTCGAATAGTTTGACACTCTGCAGAGATTGTACACTTTCACCACAACATTCGATACATCCGTCAGGAACAATCCTAAATTCACCATACTCAGTATGCGGATAATCAATCCTAACCTTTTAATTACACGCCCTAGTATAGGAACCTCTCCTGTGAGTTTGGCCTCCCAACCATGACCAACCGTCATATTGGGAACTGCACAGGTGGACAATCTTCACAAGGTAGCCTTAGCTCAGACCTTGGCCGCAAGGGAGCCTATACTAAGGTATATAAATTTCCAGTCAAGCCCTACCCAATTTTCGGGTATTGTGGTTTTACGGTAAAATTGGAATGGTATCGCATCCAAACAACCATCAGTTTTATAAAGGGCTAACGCTCATGCCTTAACATTTTCATCCTCAAAATCAGTTGGTGTTCGGAAACACATGTCAAAACATTTCAGTAGAATGACTCATCATTCTAAGGTTTTCATAACCATTTTCACCAAGTATTCCCATCTAAAGTTGATCAAGTTTTATGCTTAGCACTATCATCTAAGGTGGGGGTAGATACTAATAAGGAGTGGTAAAAAAGTGTATCTGATCTAAGTTAAATCTCATGCCTCCGGATGACATCGAGATTATCTAACTTAGGCCAAGTTTTATGCTCTTTATGCTACCTTCAATTATCTTTCTAGAATCTACAAGTCACTAAGTAAACTCTAAGAGAAGGCTTTGATAAATAAAAATAAAGAATTAATCTTTCAAGTAAACTAGGATTGGGTATCAAGTGGTGTAAGCTTGCTAAGTTGCAAGTGTTAGCTTGCTCAGTTAATAGCTTGCTAATTCAAATAGTAGTATTAGGCTTGCAAGTATTGGCTTGCATAAGTAGGGTATCTTGCAAGTGTTAGCTTGCCTTGTGCAGATCAGTGGTTGAAGTTCTCCTCGGCTTCTTCCTCGTAGTATCCTCCTTCCTCCTTGTATCCTTGGTCGGTACTAGCGTCTATAAATAAATACGAGGTACACAATCACCAAACAATACTTAACTATTGCTAATCATCACACAAAGGTTTAGACTAGATGATCTATTATCATCACTAACATTACAAGGATTAAAACACTTGTCTCATTTATTTTATTTGAGAAAAGTAATTTCTACTCATTGAAAAACTACTAGATTTAATATTCTCCAACTCAAACATGGGATCATGTTGACACATGTCATCACCACATATTTCAGTACATGGGAATGTGATGGTGTCACAATTTAATAAGGTTTAACCTTTTTATTTTATTTAATTAAAGTGACTAGAAATGCCTATGTGGCATTCTTTTATTACTTGATCATTATTTATGTAAGTAAACCTATATATATTTATATATTCTGAAAGGTATGGTTAAATGTGATTTTTGAGAGTTGGAATCAACTCAAAAGATCTTATGATTGAATTTTGAAAAATGTTTGAATGCATAAAAGCTTCTGCCTTGTAATTTTTACCATGGGTGATCTACAAATCTAAATGGTTTAAAACCAATGGGCTTGGATTAAAGACTCCAGTACCTTTCTAAAAAAATTGGTTTCATGCATTTTGGTTTAGCGAATTGAGATGGGTTGATTTTTGAATCTAGGTACATAATTGTGTTTGAAATTAACTGAATAAACTTAAGTTTGAATTTTTGGGTCGCGGGGGAGGTTTTACTGGGCCGGCCCACTATGCACAGCGCAGGCGCGGGCTGGTTAAGTGATCGACCCCACTCGTCGGTGAGACAACAAGGGGCGAAGCTGTATGGGGTGATCTAGGCCGCACGATCTAACTCTAATCGAACGGCTCTGGTTCATCGTCCACGTCGGGCAACACCGGTGAGGCAGAACCCTAGCGCGGCAGGTGGGGGTCGTGGGAGGCTCACCGGGGCTCAGGCGATGGTTGGCGACGGGTGCGAATGATGAAGTCGATGACGGTTATTCTCCTGGTACCGATAGCTTCTCCTGGGGCGGCTCCAATCAACGACTCCTCTCCTCCTCTGTAGCGGGTAACTCCGGTGAAATTCCGGCCACCTGGTGCTCGCCTTGCTCCGGGAGTGAGTGGGTGTGATAAGTGAGAGGTGGGGAGTGAACTGGTGTGCAGAAAACGAGCGGGGGAGGTATCCTTTTATAGTGTCTAAAAGGGACCGACGGGCGCGGGCTGAGCTCGTCGTGGTCGACGGCACAGAGTGCTACTGGCATGGGCGATGGTAATGGCGGTGCTTTGCTCCCTGGCGAAGCTCAACGGCGTGGTGGCGAGGCGTGGGGCAGTGCTGATCGGTCAGAACACGTCGATGCTCTGGGCGGGTCCAGCGGCGATTTTAATGGCGCGCAGGTGCTCCTGGTCGTGCGGCGGCGAACGGGCATGTCTGGTGGGGTACTGGGGTGCTGGTGATCACGTACGCAAGCGGCGAGGGAGGCGCGCAGTCTGTGGGCGTGTGCCGCGGTTGGCGTGCTCTCGGCTCGCTCGCAGAGAGGCTTGGCATGCTTGGGCAGTGTGGTGCAGGGGCTGGCAGTGCTCGAGGCTTGTACAGGGGGTCGCAGTGGACGGTGGTCAGTGCTCCGGACATGCTTGCTATGCTTGGTGCTTCTCATAGCTTGCTGTCGACATGTGGGTGGCAAGTTAGGCTCGGCATGGTCACCATTAATGGCTATGCCAAGCTCACAGTGGTGCTAAGTCTTGTTAATTGGGCTAGATCATCTACTGAGAGTATAAAGTGAGCTAGAGAGGGAACAAGGTTGGCCAAAATCACTGCTCACTATAGTGTTTATTGTTTGTTTGTTTGATGCCAGCAAGGTGTTTGATGAAATGGCCGAAAGAAATTTAAATTGGGGGTTTGCTAGGCACATACTAGGGAGTCTTTGGTTAGTTGGATTAGTCAAGGGACACTAGTTTGGTTGGGTTTTTAAAATGTGTGATCTTCACATATGATGAAGATTCAATTTTTACTTGTGATTTGAATGAGGTTGCCAAATGTTTCCGCAAGTTTGAAATGTGGGATTTTCTTCACTTTTTCTTGGTCTTGCAAGGGGTGAAAAGAATTGGAGAAGTTTCTGTTTGAAATATGGGACTAGAAACACTCAAAGTGACCTAGTGAGCAAGATTGGCAAAAATGACCATTTGCAAAAATGATGTTATATTCATCTTAGAACCATTCCTTAGTATTTAGTTGAATCACACAAGTCCATTCATGCATTTATCAAATCATCACATACACACATGCATTCATATGATTTTAATTAATCAAAGTTTTTGTTAACCCTAATTTTAGTGATTAGTGTTTGATGATCATTGTTTCATATTTTTGGGATGTTACAGGTTCATACTATATGGTCTCTGGGCTATGGGTCCGTTTCCAGGGATTAGTTCAATGATAAACTCGATATCCCGATCTGGGGGCATACCGGGCAAAACATCTAGAAATACATTGGGGTATTCACAGACTATCCGGATTGGTCAATGGTTGGATGGGCTATACTCTTGTTGCACTTGAAGTAATGGGGCAAGGTTTCAGATACATGCTCGACTGATACTCTGGCTGTACTGGTCATGGTTATGGCTTTCTTGGCACAGTCGATTAATCCTTTATTTTTGGACATCCAATCCATTCCTAGTACTACTTCCAAACCTTTAGTTCCGAGTACTATTATATTAGCATAAAAATCCATGCCATGGATTCGGATAGGTACGGCTTTGCAAATTTGTCTAGCTTTGGTGGGTGAACCAGGTATTTGAACTATCATAACATGCTTCAATTTGGTGGGTTGAATCTTACTAGTGCATGCAAATTCTTCAGTAACAAACGAGTGCGATGCTCTAGAATCAAACAACACTCTTGCAAGTACTGAGTTAACAGAAAACATACCCAGCACAACATCTGGCGCTTCTTGGGCTTCTTTAGCATGCATGATAAAGAGACGGCCGTTGCGGTTGAGCGAATTCCCTGGGGCAAACCTTCTTCCGGGCTGAACACGACGCTGCTGCTGAGCTGGGGCATTTGCATTGGGGGCGGCGGAAATCTTCTTAGGGCACTCAT
The DNA here is from genome assembly GCA_030063025.1 of Avena longiglumis. Classification (NCBI taxonomy): domain Eukaryota; kingdom Viridiplantae; phylum Streptophyta; class Magnoliopsida; order Poales; family Poaceae; genus Avena; species Avena longiglumis. The sequence goes on along the minus strand of CP125978.1, from coordinate 141,732,423 downwards.
TGGAATAGTGACCTTTGGTTCCACATTCATAACAAGTCATTTGGAACTTGTCCTTTGCTGCAACAGGCATAGCATTGCTTCCAATCCTTGGGGCAGTGTTGGTGTTGGTGGCGACATTGTTGTGGTTGAACTTGGGTGGGGCATGATTGAAATTGCTGGGGTTGCCGCGGTTGTTGTGATTTCCTCCGGGCCTTCGGTTTCCATGGTTGGGATAGGTCGGACGGTTCATCGGGAGTCTGTTGGTTCTTGGGGCAAATCCTAGAGATGGGTTGGGATGATACTTTGGTGTATGGTGGGTTCCTGGTTGATGCATCATCGGACGCTTGCGGTTCTCATTGACTTGGTTGATCTTTCCTTCCATATGAATGGCGGAATCCACTAAGGCTTCAATATCAGCAAAGGGGATATTGACTAACACTGTCTGCATCTCATCGTGCAGACCATTCAGGAATCTCTCATTCTTCTTGGCTTCAGTATCTATCTCATCTGGTGCATACCTAGCTAATGACAAAAATTTGTCATGATACTCAACTACTGTCATCCTGCCTTGCTTCAGTTCCCTGAATTCATCTCTCATCCTATTGATCAAACCTGGTGGCACATGGGTTCTGCTAAACTTGACTTTGAACTCTTCCCAAGTCATCATCTGTCCTGCAGTCATTGTGCGAACGCTGTTCCACCATGCTCTTGCATCTCCGGCCAGGTAGTGGGTGGCAAATAGTACCTTCTCGTTGGCTTCCACTTATGCAACTTCTAGGTTGTTCTCCATGGTTTGTAGCCAATGATCTACATCTAGGGGCTCTTCAGAATTAGTGAAAATGGGTGGATTGGTGTTCTGTAAATTCTTAAGCTTAGATCCATGGTTGTCCTGATTTCCATGTCCTTGATTGTTGTTTGCCATCTAATCTATCTATTGAAGGGTGGCTAAGTTGGCTTGACGTTCGGCTCTTTCGGCTTCGTAGTCTGAAACCAACATTTGCAAGATTTACAACATTGGGTCCGAGGATGAAGTGCTTCCTCTGCGAGGCATCTGAAGATTGAGATAGATCATGAGAAAATAGGGAAATTTCTAAGGTTCAGGGTTTTGAAAGTTATTAAAGTTTGACTCAGATTTTCTAGCAACTTTCTTTTCATTCATTCATTCATAGCACACGATACAAACACACACCACAACAAAGGAAAACAGATGGTTTTAAGAACCATTCTGGGAAACTACGATACAGTAGGACCAAATACCTCTCACTAACGCTAGTGCTCAAGTGGTACTACTCCTCGGAGTTATTGTCCTCATCATCCTCCTCATCATCATCGCATCCCCATCGGTGAAGAAGTCCATGGCCTGATCCTCCAGAAAGTCATCATCATCACTAAGATAGGAAGTAGGGGTCTCCACAATGGTCTTCCCCTGTATTCTCCCTCTCCTCCAACTTCATATCTCTCTCGTGGATGGTCTCCTCCAAAGCCGTGATCTGGTGGCGAAGACGGGCAATGATGCGCTCCTTCTTGTCGAGCTGATGGCGATGAGACTAGTGATTCTTCACTAGAATGTCAATGGTCTGATCCTTCTTGGCGGTGATGGCGTACTTGTGGTTGGTGTAGGAGCGGGCATTGTCTAACTCCTTCTGACGGTCATACATCAGGAAGCTGAGGTGGTCCAATTGACTCTTCAGCTCGTGGTGGTATGGGGCCTCCAGTGGCTGTCCCATAGCATCACGCCTTGGGTAAAACTCAAAGCAGGTACCCTTAATATTATTGATACTCTGCCCACATAGACGTGCAAGAGCTTCCTGCATGGCCCTGGAAAGTCCATCGAGCCAGTTGTTCTCTATTAAGGTGAACTGAATTCCCTCTCAGGTGGGGGCTTCAATCCTTCCCCGGAGACTTGCAACAACTAGCTACTGCAAATCCTCTCCTTCCTGATCATTGAGCTGAGCTACGAAGAACTCGGGGTGCGGACACTCCAGCATCTCTGAAATCTGGTCCAAATCACGCTCAAAGATGAGGTCCCCTCCATTCCCCAACAGATAAAACTTTCTGTACTTCACGTCCATCTATAAGAATATAGGATGAGTAAGTTAGTAGAGTGATAAAGTGTGTCCAATTTTATGTAAGTTTGCAAGAATTTTTGAGGAACATGAATTTTCATGAAAGAGTCTAAGTGGTAAGAAGGAGAATAAGTTTTCATAAATACTCACGTCCTTGGTATTGAAACTAAGTTTTTGATTCAAACGTCCATTCTAAACTAGGGTCTCCTATGGTCAGGATGGCTCTGATACCAACTTGTCAACACCCGGATTTTTAATCCCAGATGCCTGTTATGCCATACATCACAATCCTAGGATTACCATTTTTGCGAGACATAACAGATTGGATATCATAGTACCTCATCCATTACAAACCATACATAAGGTCCTACACAAATAAGGATCTCATGATCCAGTCTTAATACAATTCAAGAAGCGGAATAACGTAATAGTAACGATAGTGTAGGCGAGGCTCCATCTTCATGGTCACAAGCAATGCTGACGATGGGAGATGATCCTAGTTGTCATAATCTTCCTGCTATCCGTCTTCCTGATACTCCTCTTCATAGTCTGGCCACGGGAATAGCCAGGGACAAAGCCATGAGTACTCTTTAAGTACTCGCAAACTAAACTACAAGTGAAGTGGTTTTGGAATAGGAATTACTAAGCTCTAGGGTATTTTGCAAAAAGCCAGGTTTACCTTAACTAAATTCAGAAGCAAAGAAAGCTAGTTGAAAGTTTTATAACACCTAAGTGGGAACTTTAATTTCCTATCACAACTCTGTTGTGGTCAAGTCAAAGACATAATTCATTTCACAAGTCATTTAGAAAACATCTGACGACAGAAAAGTATGGCCACTCCAACTGTCCATAACCGCAGACGCGGCTATTCGAATAGTTTGACACTCTGCAGATATTGTACACTTTCACCACAACATTCGATACATCCATCAGGAACAATCCTGAATTCACCATACTGAGTATGCGGATAATTAATCCTAACCTTTCAATTACAAGCCCTAGTATAGGCACCTCTCCTGTGAGTTTGCCCTCCCAACCATGACCAACTATCATCTTGGGAACTGCACAGGTGGACAACCTTCACAAGGTAGCCTCATCTCAAACCTTGGCCGCAAGGGAACCCATACTAAGGTATATAAATTTCCGGTCAAGCCTACCCAATCTTTGGGTATTATGGTTGTACGGTAAAATTGGAATGGTATCGCATCCAGACAACAATCAGTTTTATAAAGGGCTAAGGCTCATGCCTTAACATTTTCATCATCAAAATCATCTGGTGTTCAAGAACACATGTCAAAAAATTTCAGTAGAATGACTCATCATTCTAAGGTTTTCATAACCATTTTCACCAAGTGTTCCCATATAAAGTTGATCAAATTTTATGCTTAGCACTAGCATCTACAAGTGGGGGTAAATACCAATGAGGGTTGGTAAACAAATGTGAATGATCTAAGTTTAATCTCATGCCTTAGGATGACATCAAGATTATCTAACTTAGGCCAAGTTTTATGCTCTTTATGCTACGTTCAAATATCTTTCTGAAATCTACAAGTCACTAAGTCAATTCTAAGAGAAAGCTTTAATAAAGAAATAAAATACTAATCTTACAAGTAAAACTAGGATTTGGTATCATTAAGTGGGTATAATCACATATGCTTAAGGCATATAGTTGGCATAGTAACAAGCAAGTTTTAGCTTGCCAAGTCAATGGTTTGCAATTATTAGCTTGCCTTGTGCAGAGCAGTGGTTGAAGTTCTCCTCGGCTTCTTCCTCGTAGTATCCTCCTTCCTCCTCGTATCCTTGGTCGGTACTAACATCTATAAATAAATACGGGATACACAATCACCACATAATTCTTAACTATTCTATTGAGCACACAAAGGTTCTCACTAGATGATCTAGCATCATCACTATTATCACAAAGATTAAAGCACTTGTCTTATTTATTTTTTATTAGAAGAGTAATTTCTACTCATTTATTTTTTAATATTCTCCAACTAAAACATGGGATCATGTTGACACATGTCATCACCACATATTTCAGTACATGGGAATGTGATTTAAGGTGGTGTCACAATTTAATAAGGTTTAACCTTTTTATTTTAATTAAATAAAATGACTAGAATGGCCTAAGAGGCATTCTTTTATTACTTGATCATTATTTTTGCAAGTAACCCTATATATTTTTATATATTCTGAAAGGTATGGTTAAATGTGATTTTTGAGAGTTGGAATCAACTCAAAATGGTTGAATTTTGAAAAATGTTTGAATACAGAAAAGCTTCTGCCTTGTTATTTTTACTATAGGTGATCTACAATTCTGAATGGTTTGAATCCAACGGGCTTGGATTAAGCACTCCAGTATCTTTCTAACAAAATTGGTTTCATGCATTTTGGTTTAGTGAATCGAGCTGGGTTGATTTTTGAATCTAGGTACATAACTGATTTTGAAACTAAATGAAAAAGCTAAGTTTGAATTGTCGGATCGTGCAAGAGGTTTAACTGGGCCGTCCCACTATGTAAAGCGCGCGCGGGATGAATAAGTGCACGACTCCACTCGTCAGTGAGACAGAGAGTGGCAGAGGGCTACCGGGCGATCTAGGCGGTGCGATCTAGTTCTAATCCTACGGCTGTGGTTCATCGTCCACGCTTGAACCGGACGCGGCGAGGGTGAACCCTAGCACGACCAGTGGGGGTTAGTGGGGGCTCACCGGGGCTCTGGTGATGGTCGGCAATAGGGGCGAACGACGAAGTCGACGACAACGATTCTCCTAGTACCGGCAGCTCCTCCAGGGGCGACTCCAATCGATGACGCCTCTCCTCCTCTACAACAACAAACTCCAGTGAAATTCCGGCCACCTGGTGATCGCCTTTATCCGGGGGTGAGTAGGTGTGTTTAGTGAGAGGTGGGGAGTGAGATGGTGTGCTCAAATAGAACGGGGGTGGCCTCCTTTTATAGTGCCTGAAGTGGACCGACGGGCGCGGGTGGAGCATGTCGTGGTCGTCAGCACAACGTGCTAATGGCATGAGCGACGATAGGGGATGTTGTGTTGCCTCCTGGCAAAGCTCAACGGTTTGATGGCGAGGCGTGGGGCGGTGAGGAATGGTCGGAACATCGCGGCGCTCTGGGCGGGTTCGACGGCAATCTTAATGGCACACAATGTCCGTGGTCCGCACGACACCGAATGGGGTAGTCTGGCGAGGTGCTGGGGTGCTGGCGATCACGTACGCAAGCCGCGAGGGCGGCGCACGGTCTATGGGCTCGTGTCGTTGATGGCGCACTGGCGCGCTCTCGGCACGCACACAAAGAAACTGGGCGCGAGCTTGCCGTGTGGTCTAGTAGCTGGAAAGGCTCGAGCGTTGGACAGGGGATGGTGGTGGACGGTGGTAAGTGCTCCAGACGAGGTTGGCGAGGCTAGAGTTTCTCCTAGCTCGCTGGCGACATGGGGGTGGCAAGGGTGCACTCCGCATGGTCACCATCGATGGCTATACATGCTCACAGTGATGTTAAGGCTAGTTAGATTAGTTTGATCATCTATTAAGAGTGTAGAGTGAGCTAGAAAGGGTACAAGGTTGGCCAAAATTACTACCACTAATAGTGTTTGATGTTTGTTTGTTTGCTGAGCACAAGGTGTTTGATGAAATGGCAGAAAGAAGTTCAAATTTGAATTTTGGATTCAAACTTGGTGGGTTTGCTAGGTACATACTAGGGAGTATCTGGTTAGTTGGATTGGTCAAGGGGCACTGGTTTGGTTGGGTTTTTGAAAATGTGGGATCTTCACCTATGTTATAGATTCAATTTTCAATTGTCATTTGAATGGGGTTGCCAAATGTTTCTGCAAGTTTGAAAGGTGGGATTTGATTCACTTTTACTTGGTATTGCAAGGGGTGAAAAGAATTGGAAAATTTTCTATTTGAAATCTTGGACTAGCAACACTCAAAGTGACCTAGTGAGAAAGATTAGCAAAAATGACCATTTGCCTTATTTGATTTGTTTTTGTTTTTCTCTTGATTTGTTTCTACTTGGAAATGTTTTAGATGATGTTATTTTCATCTTTAAACTATTCCTTGCTATTTAGGTTAATGACACAAGTTCATTCATGCATTCATACAATCATCACATACACACATGCATTCACTTGGTTTTTATTTAATCAAAGTTTTTGTTAACCTTAATTTTAGTGATTAGAATTTGATAATCATGATCAATATTTTTGGGATGTTACAAATTTCAGCATAGCCTATCATCTAGAAAATATAGGTCAAACAGAAAGAACCAATCAAATATTGGAAGACATGCTTAGAGCTTGTGCATTAGATTTTGGCGGTTCGTGGGAAGATCATCTACCATTGGCAGAATTTTCCTACAACAACAGTTATCAGAGTAGTCTGAAGGCAACCCCATATCAAGTACTTTATGGGAGGAAATGTAGATCACCAATATGTTGGTATGAACCTGGTAGCAGCAAAGAATTTGCACTAGACTATATCAAAGAAAAGCAAGATATCATAGATATTATCAGAGATCGGTTGAAGATAGCTCAAAGCAGACAAAAGAGTTATGCTAATCAAAGTCAAAGAACATGGCATCCTGAAGTGGGAGATATGGTATATCTCAAAGTAAGCGCAATGAAGGGAGTTAAGAGATTTAGAGTTAAAGGAAAAATTAAGTCCAAGATATATTAGACCATTCAAGATACCGAGTCAGAACAGGACCATAGCTTATGCTTTAGAGTTGCCAAAAAGACTGGCTCAAGTTCATAACGTTTTCCATGTCTCACAACTACAGAAATGTCTCAAAGTTCCCGATGATGCAATCACACATCAAGAAATTGAGTTACAAGCAGATCTGACTTATGTCGAGAAACCCTGTAAAATTCTGGAAGATAATTTGGAAAGGTTGTGAAATAGGGCAATCAAATACTACAAAGTATACTGGGAACATCACCCTGAGCAGGAAGCCACATGGGAGAAAGAGGATGACCTAAAAGAAGCCTATCCATAACTATTCAGGTACACTTTGGAAAACTTTGGGATGAATTTCAATTTAAGGGGGGAAGTCTGTAACATCCTAGCATTTAGGAACCAACGAAGGATAGAAATAGGATTTTGTGCATATGCATGCATTAATCTGTAAAATGTGGGTAAATTTTTCGCCAAACAAAAACCTAAAGTGATCAGACTTTCTTTCACTCTCTAGAGGTATGAATAACTCTTGAAAGTGATCATTATAAATTTTGACATGATCTTTATGAATTAGTGTGTTTTGGGGGAAATAATTTGAATTCAAATTTGCAATTTGAATCAATTGGAAAATATTTAAAATTTTGGGTTTGGTATTTTAATTTTTTTTTCTAGAATCATTTAGTAATATTATTTGTTATGATAAAGGTATAGTATTAAGTAATAATAAGAATTTAAGATAAAGAAATTCAAATAAGAAATGAATTCTTAATCCTTATCTTTCTTCCATAAAAATTCTACAATGTAGAAATCATATAACTAATGAAGTGAATCATTACAGTAAAAGAATTACAAGAAATAAAATTCTAAATATAAATAAATTATTACAAGATTCTTACAAAAATAATAAAAAGGAAGATTACAATGAAAAAACTATAAACCTATTTAATCCTATACTACATCTTGAGCATCCAGATCTTTCACCTACTAAATAGAAAAACACACAAAATAAATTAAAAGGTTATTTGTTAGATTTACTCTCAGTTGAGAGCAGTGAAGTGCATGACTCAAGATTACATCATTGAGAAAAAGTAAAAGGGGCAAGTTTCACCAATGTGAAAGTATCTGTTCTTTCATATCAAATAATCCACAAGTCCATATATCAACAACAAGTAAAAGGGGCAAGTTTCAGTAGGAGAGTGAATTGTAAAAGGATAAAAGGTGAAAACACCTCACTAATATGATCCACAGATTTCACCAAGCATCCAGGCAGCACGGTCGGCTAAATGCATGATGTGTGTTGTCAACACAGCAGGAACATCTCAAACAATCAAAAGAAGTGCATAGTCGTAGAACAGCTCCCAGCAGCTTACTCTCATTCTCAAGCACCAAACCAGGAACACATCAAGCCTGCCAAAGCCAAGCAAAACCACCAGAAAAACTATACACCAGATCACCCAACCATCCACCAGATGGTGACATAAGGAGGGGGTGGAGCAGGTGGATAGCAAGATCAAGGACAAGCTTCCAGGAAGTAGAAGTAGCAGGAGCAGCACCAGGAGGTGCAGGACAAGATCAAGCCAGCAAGATCAACCAACAACCAAGTGTTGTGGTGAGTAATATAAATGTTGGAGATATGCCCTAGAGGCAATAATAAATATAGTTATTATTATATCTTTGTGTTTATGATAAATTTTTACATTCATGCTATAATAGTATTAACAAGGAAACATTAATACTTGTGTGATTTGTAAACTTAATTTGAAGTCCCTAGTAAAGCCTCTATACATCACTAGCTTGTTGGTTAATAGATGATTGTGGTTTCCCTATCATGAACATTGAGATGTTATTAACAACAAGATCATATCGTTAGGAGAATGATATGATGGACATACTCCTATAGATAAGCATAGCATAAAGATCAAGTCATTTTAATAGTTCAATTGCTATATGCTTTCTGATACATTGTTATCTAATTCCTTCGACCATAAGATCATGCATATCACCTTTGCCAGATGGATGCTTTGATGACATCAAACACCACACCGTAACTGGGTGGCTATAAAGGTGGCATTAAGTGTTTAGAAAGTATTGGTTGAAACACATGGATCAAGAGTGGGATTTGTCCATCCATATGACGGATAGATATACTCTGGGCCCTCTCGGTGAAATGTCATCCAATTAGCTTGCAAGCATGTGACTGGCTCACAAGGGATCACATATCACGGGAACAAGAAAAGAGTACTTATCGGTAATGAGGTTGAAATAGGTATGCAGAGATACCGATGATCATAACCTCGGATAAGTAAACTATCGTGAGACAAAGGGAAATTGATATCGTATGTAAGTGGTTCATTCGATCGCAAAGTAATCGTAGAAATATGTGGGAGCCATATGAATTTCCATATTCCTCTATTGGTTATTGATCGGAGAAGTGTCTCGATCATGTCCGCATAATTCACGAACCGTAGGGAGACACACTTAAGGATTCGACGTTGTTTGAGTAGTTATAGAATGATGAGAAAGAGACCGAATGTTGTTCGGAGTCTCGAATGGGATTCGGGATATCACGAGGAGATCCGAAATGGTCCGGAGAATAAGATTCATATAAGGAAAGTCCCGTTTCGGAGTTGGAGAATAGTTCCGGTGTTTTCATCGGGAATGTTCTAGAAGGTTCCGGAATGTCCGGCACTCCGGAGGGGAAGGGTACATGAATGTGTTATATCAAGTTGGTATGATTGCATCATGTACTCGGTGTCATCGCTGAACAAAATAGAGGGTTTATTCAAATCCTAGTTTGAAAAGTCAAACGGCTAGTTTGAAAGTCAAACGGCTATTTTTGGGAAGTGGAAAAGGAGGAGGAAACCGAGTTGGGGAGGAGTCCCTCCTCCCCACCGCCGGCGCACCACCAAGCCGAGTTGGGGAGGGACACCCCTCCCTCCCCTTGGTCGGCCGGCCCCTCCAACTATAAAAGGAGGGGCAGGGCTTCCTCCTAGAGACACACAAGATCCTCTCCTCCAAACCCTAGTACCAAGCCGCCGCCTCCATAGCCGCCGCCGGCCCTAGGGCACTCGCCGCCATCGCCTAGGTGAAACCTTAGCCGCCGGCCTAGCCCCCTCCTCGGCAGGTCTAAACCCTAGATAGTCGAGGGACTCTCTCATACTCCACCATACTCGCTCCGGCTTAAGGCGAAGCCCTGCGAGATCTCCCCTCTACTTCCGGTACCACGCCGTTGTGCTGCCGGAATCGCGAGGAGAGTGCTACAACCTCTGATGCCTGCTGGAACAAGGGAGAGGAAGGTCTTCGTCGAGTACTGAACGTGTGACCGACTGCGGGAGCGCTGCCGGAACGCAGCGCCGGAAGGATCGTCTACGCGATCTTGAGATCGGAAAGAGTACGACTACATCACCCACGAGAATCCGCTCTCGTTAAACACTTTGGAATCTTCGAGGGTGAGTTATTCCATCGACTCATTGCTACAATCTAGTAGATAGATCTTGGCTTGTTTGTTTGTAGGCGATAGAAATTTTTTGTTTTCCATGCTACGAAACCCTACAGTGGTATCGGAGCCGTGTCTTTATGTAGATCTGTTGCACGAGTAGAACACAATGGTCATTGTGGGCGTTGATGCTTTTATTGTCGATTGCTTTTTGTGTACTTTGCATCTTGCGGGATGTTGGGATGAAGCGGCCCGGGCTAACCTTACATGACATCGTTCATGAGACTTGCTCCACGCTTGACATGCAACTTGTATTGCATAAGTGGCTTTGCGGGTGCCTGTTTCTCCTAGCATAGTTAAGATCCAATTTACAACGGGTGATTAACAATACTAGTATCAATGTTGTGGTTCATGTTCGTAAGTTAGAACAACACTTATTGAAATCCCCAAACCACGTAAAACATGCAAAGAAAGTAGAGGCGTCTAACTTTGTTTTGCAGGGGTGTGCTGTGATGTGATATGGCCATGATTGTGATTATATTTGATGTATGCAATGTTCCTTATTGTAAGTTGGCAACCGGCAGGAGCCATATGGTTGTCTTTAATTTATGTTAAGACCAGCGTGTCTATTCAAAGTAGTTGTAATAGTTGAAGCCGGTGGACGACAACCATGGAGAAGCGTCATTGACCTTGATGCAATGCCGGTGATGATGGAGATCATGTTCGTGCTAGAAGATGGAGATCGGAAGCACAAAGAAGAAAGGCCATATCATATCACATATTATGAATTGCATGTGATGTTAATCCTTTATGCATCTTGTATTGCTTAGTAGACGATGGTAGCATTATAAGATGATCCCTCATGCACATGAATTTCAAGTCATAAAGCATTCACCCTTAGTTAGCACTGTTGCTAAAGCTTGTTGTTTCGAAGCACCACGTGATGATCGGGTGTGTTAGATTCTGCAAGTGTATACAACGTGAGCAAGCCAGATTTGCTCATGCGGAATCTAAGGTTTGATCTTGACGAGCCTAGCATGTACAGACATGGTCTCGGAACACGGATCACCGAAAGGTAAAGCATGAATCATATAGTAGATATGATGAACATGTCGATTGTTCGCCATTGAAACTATATCAACTCTAGTGATGATCGGTGTTGATGTGGTGGATTTGGTTCGTGTGATCACTAAAACAATGTGAGGGATATTGTTTTGAGTGGGAGTTCACCTAGATTAATTTTATTATTAATTAGAACTCAATTTGTCATAAACTTAGTCTAAACTATTGCAAATATGTTGAGGATCAATGGCAGCCCCTACCATAAATTTTAATGCGTTCCTAGAGAAAGAAAAGTTGAAAAATAATGGAAGCAACTTCGCGGATTGGTTCCGCAATTTGAGGATTGTCCTCACAGCTGGTAATTTGACCTATGTGCTGGATGCACCGCTGGGTGACCCACCTGCATCTGATGCTTCCTATGAAGTAAAGAATCTTTACCTCACTCGGAAGACTCAGTACTCCACAGTTCAGTGTGCTATCTTGTATGGTTTAGAATCGGAGCTTCAAAAAAGGTTTGAGAATTCAGACCCATATGATATTGTCGAGGATCTCAAATTGATCTTTGAGACTCATGCCGCAATTCAAAGCTATGAGGCTTCTGAAAAGTTCTTTAACTGCAAGATGGAAGAGGGCAGCTTCGTCAGTGAGCATGTGCTTAAGATGTCTGGGCACGCAAACAAACTTCAAAGCTTGGGTATAGTGATTCCTAATGCTTTGGGGATTTACCGTGTCCTCCAATCACTACCACCAAGTTACAAGAACTTTGTGATGAACTACAACATGCAGAACATGAACAAGACGTTGCCAGAACTCTTTGCCATGTTAAATCTGCAGAAGTGGAGATCAAGAAAGAGCACCAAGTGTTGTTGGTCAATAAGACCACCAAATTCAAGAAAGGCAAGTCTAAGCAGAAGGGACACTTCAAGAAGGGTGGTAAGAAAGTTACCACGCCAACGAAGAAGACCAAGGCTGGACCTAAGCCTGATACTGAGTGCTTTTACTGCAAGGGAGAAGGTCCTTTGGGTGGAATTGCCCAAAGTACTTGGCGGTTGAAGAGCGACAACATCAAGAAGAAAGGTATATCGATATACATGTTATTGATGTGTATCTCACTAGTACTCGTAGTAGTGCACGGGTATTGAATCTTGGTTGGTTGCTCATATTTGTAACTCGAAGCAGTCTTTGCAGAATAAACGGAAGCTAGCGAAGAACGAGGTGACGATGCGCGTTGGAAACGGATCAAAGGTTGATGTGATCGCGGTCGGCACGCTACCCCTTCATCTACCATCGGGATTAGTTTTATACTTAAATAATTGTTATTTGGTGCCTGCGTTGAGCATGAACATTATATCGGGATCTTGTTTATTGCGAGACGGTTACTTGTTTAAATCCGAGAATAATGGTTGTTCGATTTATATGAGTAATATGTTTTATGCACATGCACCTTTGATAGATGGTCTATTCTTGTTGAATCTCGATAGTGGAAATACACATATTAATAACATTGAGGCTAAATGTTTGAAATCGAGCGATAACTCGACCTATATGTGGCACTGTCGTCTTGGTCACATTGGAGTGAAGCGTATGAAGAAACTCCATTCCGATGGACTTCTTGAATCACTTGATTTTGAATCACTTGAAAGATGCGAAGCATGTCTGATGGGAAAAATGACTAAGACTCCATTTTCTGGTATGATGGAGCGAGCTACGGACTTATTGGAAATCATACATACCGATGTGTGTGGTCCAATGAGTGTAGCATCACGCGGTGGTTATAGTTATGTTCTTACCTTCACGGATGACTTGAGTATATATGGGTATATCTATTTCATGAAACATAAGTCCGAAACTTTCGAGAAGTTTAAGGAATTTCAAAGTGAGGTTTAGAATCAACGTAACAAGAAGATTAAATTTCTACGTTCTGATCGTGGAGGTGAATATCTAAGTTATGAGTTTGGCGAGCATTTGAAGAAATGCGAAATACTTTCCTGATTGACACGCCGAACACCACAGTAATGGTGTGTCCGAACGTCGTGTCGAACTCTCTTAGATATGGTTCGTTCTATGATGTCACTTACAGATTTACCGCTATCATTTTGGGGTTATGCATTAGAAACAACCGCATTCACTTTAAATAGGGCACCATCTAAATACGTTGAAACGACACCGTATGAATTATGGTTTGGGAAGAAACCTAGATTATCGTTCCTTAAAGTTTAGGGTTGCGAAGCCTATGTAAAGAAGTTACATCCGGACAAGCTTGAACCCAAAGCGGAAAAATGCGTCTTCATAGGATACCCAAAGGAAACTATTGGGTATACCTTCTATCATAGATCCGAAGGCAAAATCTTCGTTGCCAAGAATGGATCCTTTCTAGAGAAGGAATTTCTCTCGAAAGAAGTGACTGGAAGGAAAGTAGAACTCGACGAGGTTGTCGAACCTTCTCTCGAAATTGCGAGTAGCGCAGCACCGGAAGAAGTTCCTGTGGTGCCTGCATCGATTAGAGAGGAAGCTAATGATGATGATCATGAAACTTCGGTTGAAGTTTCTACAGAGCCTCGCAGGTCAACGAGAACTCGTACCACTCCAGATTAGTATGATCCCGTTATGAGTGTCATGTTGGTGGATAACACCGATGACCCTGAGACATATGAGGAAGCGATGATGAGCCCAGATTCCAATAAATGGCAAGAAGCCATGAAATCCGAGATTGGATCCATGTACGAAAACCAAGTATGGACGTTGGTGGACTTACCGGATGGCCGGAAGGCTGTCGAGAACAAATGGATTTTCAAGAAGAAAACAGATGCTGATGGTAATGTTACTGTCTATAAAGCTCGACTTGTCGCAAAGGGGTTTAGACAAATTCAAGGAGTTGACTACGATGAGACTTTCTCACCAGTAGCAAAGCTAAAATCTGTGAGGATTATGTTAGCAATCGCTGCATATTATGATTATGAGATATGGCAGATGGATGCCAAAACAGCATTCCTCAATGGAGACATTGATGAAGAGTTGTATATGATGCAACCCAAAGGTTTTGTCGATCCTAAAGATGCTAACAAGGTATGCAAACTTCAACGGTCCATATATGGATTGAAGCAAGCATCCCGAAGTTGGAATCAACGTTTTGATAAAGTAATCAAAAGTTTTGGTTTTATACAAACTTATGGAGAAGCTTGTATTTACAAGAAAGTGAGTGGGAGCTCTGTAGCATTCTTAATACTATATGTAGATGACATATTGTTGATTGGGAATGATGTAGACCTTCTTAATAGTGTCAAGGAATATTTGAATAATAGTTTTTCAATGAAAGATCTTGGCGAAGCAGCTTACATATTAGGCATAAAGATTTATAGAGATAGATCAAGACGCCAAATATCATTGTCACAAAGTACATATTTGGACAAAGTTCTAAAGAGGTTTGGAATGGAAGATAGCAAGAAAGGTTTCTTGCCCATGTTTCCCAATACAACCTTGAGTAAAACTCAAAGTCCGACATCGGCACAAGATAGAGAAAGGATGAGTAAGACTCCCTATGCCTCAGCCATAGGATCTCTAATGTATGCCATGCTATGTACTAGACCCGACATTGCATATGCTGTTAGTTTAACTAGCAGATATAAAAGTGATCCAGGAGTGGATCATTGGACAGCGAAACATCCTTAAGTACTTGAGAAGAACTAAGGGTATGGTTCTTTCTTATGGAGGTGATGAACAACTCGTTGTTAATGGTTACACCGATGCTAGTTGGAACACCGATCCGGATGATTCTAAATCACAATCTGGATACGTATTTATTTTGAATGGTGCGGTAGTAAGCTGGAGGAGTGCAAAGCAAAGCGTTGTGGCGAGATCTTCAACTGAATAGGAATACATGGCTGCTTCGGAGGCTTCACAAGAAGCGATATGGATGAAAGATTTCATTACAGAGCTGGGTGTGGTTCCTAGTGCGCTGGACCCAATGTCTATCTACTGTGATAACATGGGTGTCATAGCCAATGCGCAAGAACCAAGGTCACACAAGAAGCTGAAGCACATCAAGCTACGTTTTCACGCTATTCGAGAACATGGCCAAGATGGGGACATAAAGATTTGCAAAGTACACACAGATCTGAATGTGGCGGATCCGTTGACTAAACCTCTCCCGAGGGCAAAACATGACCAGCACCAAACTGCCATGGGTGTTCGGTATATTACCATGTAATCTAGATTAGACGACTCTAGTGCAAGTGGGAGACTATTGGAGATATGCCCTAGAGGCAATAATAAATATAGTTATTATTATATCTTTGTGTTTATGATAAATGTTTGCATTCATGCTATAATAGTATTAACAAGGAAACATTAATACTTGTGTGATTTGTAAACTTAATTTGAAGTCCCTAGTAAAGCCTCTATACATCACTAGCTTGTTGGTTAATAGATGATTGTGGTTTCCCTATCATGAACATTGAGATGTTATTAACAACAAGATCATATCGTTAGGAGAATGATATGATGGACATACTCCTATAGATAAGCATAGCATAAAGATCAAGTCATTTTAATAGTTCAATTGTTATATGCTTTCTAATACATTGTTATTTAATTCCTTCGACCATGAGATCATCCATATCACCTTTACCAGATGGATGTTTTGATGACATCAAACACCACACCGTAACTGGGTGGCTATAAAGGTGGCATTGAGTGTTCGGAAAGTATTGGTTGAAACACATGGATCAAGAGTGGGATTTGTCCATCCATATGACGGATAGATATACTCTGGGCCCTCTCGGTGAAATGTCATCCAATTAGCTTGCAAGCATGTGACTGGCTCACAAGGGATCACATATCACGGGAACGAGAAAAGAGTACTTATCGGTAACGAGGTTGAACTAGGTATGCAGAGATACCGACGATCATAACATCGGATAAGTAAGCTATCGTGAGACAAAGGGAAATTGATATCGTATGTAAGTGGTTCATTCGATCACAAAGTAATCATAGAAATATGTGGGAGCCATATGAATTTCTAGATTCCTCTATTGGTTATTGATCGGAGAAGTGTCTCGATCATGTCCGCATAATTCACGAACCGTAGGGAGACACAGTTAAGGATTCGACGTTGTTTGAGTAGTTATGGAATGATGAGAAAGAGACCGAATGTTGTTAGGAGTCTCGAATGGGATTCGGGATATCACGAGGAGATCCGGAATGGTCCGGAGAATAAGATTCATATAAGGAAAGTCTCGTTTCGGAGTTGGAGAATAGTTCCGGTGTTTTCATCGGGAATGTTCTAGAAGGTTCCGGAATGTCCGGCACTCCGGAGGGGAAGGGTACATGAATGTGTTATATCAAGTTGGTATGATTGCATCATGTACTCGGTGTCATCGCTGAACAAAATAGAGGGTTTATTCAAATCCTAGTTTGAAAAGTCAAATGGCTAGTTTGAAAGTCAAACGGCTATTTTTGGGAAGTGGAAAAGGAGGAGGAAACCGAGTTGGGGAGGAATCCCTCCTCCCCGCGCCTCCACCACCAAGCGAGTTGGGAGGGACTCCTCCTCCCTTGGCCGGCCGGCCCCTCCACCTATAAAAGGAGGGGCAGGGCTTCCTCCTAGGGACACACAAGATCCTCTCCTCCAAACCCTAGTACCAAGCCGCCGCCGCCGGCCCTAGGGCACTCGCCGCCGCCGCCTAGGTGAAACCCTAGTCGCCGGCCTAGCCCCCTCCTCGGCGTGTCTAAACCCTAGATTGTCGAGGGACTCTCTTATACTCCACCATACTCGCTCCGGCTTAAGGAGAAGCCCTGCGAGATATCCCCTCTACTTCCGGTACCACGCCGTTGTGCTGCCGGAATCGCGAGGAGAGTGCTACAACCTCCGCTGCCTGCTGGAACAAGGGAGAGGAAGGTCTTCGTCGAGTACCGAACGTGTGACCGACTGCGGGAGCGCTGCCGGAACGTAGCGCCGGAAGGATCGTCTACACGATCTTGAGATCGGAAAGAGTACGACTACATCACCCACGAGAATCCGCTCTCGTTAAACACTTTGGAATCTTCGAGGTGAGTTATTCCATCAACTCGTTGCTACAATCTAGTAGATAGATCTTGGCTTGTTTGTTTGTATGCGATAGAAATTTTTTGTTTTCCATGCTACGAAACCCTACAATAAAACCATCACATGATCCACCCATCTTATCTTGATTATCATACATGTGTTGTTTTATATATAAACCTCTTAGAAATCACCCAAGTGGGGTGAATCCATCATAGAATATTTTTGAATAAAAAGCTATGATTAACTCTACAAACCAAACGAGGATCTCAAACCAACATCATTGATCCTGGATATAAAGCCAAATCCCACATTCCAATATAACCATAGCCAAAATTATGAATTCTTGGCACATCTCTCAAAAGAGTAGCACCCCAGAAACCAACAGATCTTATGGATCCATATAAATCTATAAGTACACCAACAATTTTATCATAATGACTCAATAATCAGTAAATGGTATTAATACCAGAGCACATCTATGAGGGACAACAAGTTAGGAACCTAGTTCCTAAGCCTCAGTCCAACATCACATGCAAATCTGTTTAATAAAAGCCTTCAACTTATCTTAGTACTAATCCAATCTTGAGCACTGATAGAATAAATCCTAGCACTAGACCCAACACTTGTGTGCCATAAAAAATATGGTCTCACAAGAATAAGTTCTAAACCAAGCAGATCAATTACTTGTCTTTCATAAGTAAACTTGCAAATCACTAACTATCATTTTGAAGGAATCAACCACCAGGAATCATTACCAAGTTTATATATACATAATCAGAGCATCATTGTAATAACATGTTAACCCTCAATGTGCATATGACCACACAAGCCAATACTTATATATGTAGTGAATAAATCACTGAAAGAACTACTGTCAATATCAAGATCCTCACAGTAATGAAATTCCAAATCACCTGAACCATAAGTAATAATCCCAAAGTAGCACTATCATCTAGACAATGCCCAATAATCAATTGGAATTAGACTAAGAAATCCACTAGCATTCTGAAGACCAACTGTAGACATTGATCAACATGATATACTCAATCACCATCATCAATAACCACCATTACAAATCCCAATCAATTCATTATAATCAAATCAGAAGGGTGAACACTAATCATAGTATGAACCCTAATCAGGGATGGACACTAGAAGCACATAGATGAGATCAAAAGAGGTAGAGGACAGAAAGCACAAGGGGGAAGAAAGAACAAACTTACTGGTGGTCCTCGCTGTCGATTAGAAGAGGAAGCCGAGGGGCCGACGAGCATAGTGGCACGGGGAGCACCAGAAGGGCGCTGCAACCCACATCGAGCCGTGGCGGAGGTCACAAAAATTTCATGGACGAACATCACCACCACGTCACCACGAACACTGCACAACGTCACGGGAGCGGCGAAGAGGACATCACCGCCAACACCCCAAACCCTATGGCTCGAGACGGAGCTAGCTTGGCCGCATGAGAGCTCTAGAGGCGAATCTAGCAGGACCGGACAAAGGAGCTGGGTCGTCTACCTTGCCATGCACCATGGCGATAGCCAAGGAGGCCAGGGTGGCGTGAATCAAACTGCGGCGGTGTCGGCAACACCGCGGCTTCACGAGGTCAAGGAAGAAGGAGAGGAACGAGTGAGAGAAAGGAGAGAGTGTACTGGGCAGATATGGTCCAGTATCGCTTCAGTGGGTTGTTTTGACCAACCCATTTGGGCCAAGTTGGGCTAAATAGCCCAATAGGGTTGGCCAAACATTAAAAGAAAATGAATATTATGATTTAGCAAAAGACCAAAATATCCCTAGAATTTAATTAATTATAGAAAATAAAATAAAAGCACAAAAAATATAAATGATATATTTTTAGGTTTATAATAATCAGGGCTACCTAATTAAATTAAGAAATCCATTCTAATAGAATAACTTTTGGATTAATGATTTTTATAATAATATTCCTTATGGAATTTTATAAAAATAAGTAAAATACCTAAAAATAAATAAAAATTACTTTTAACATCCTTAATTAGTATATTATTTGATAAAAAATACTAAATTGATAATTAAAATATCAAAATAAAATCTTATATATTAAAATGCTTATTCTCAAAAGATATATTAAGAAAATAATTCTAAGAGTTAAAATTAAATAAAAATGAGTTTTGAATTCTAATACTAATATGTTATATTAGAAAAATAGTGAATATAATATTTACAAAATATTAAAAGATATTCCTTAAAATGAATTCCTTTATTACATAAAGAAATTCCAGAAACTACTATATTGGGTGAAACACACAAAGAAGATAAATAATAAATGATGCATTCACTACTATGCACATTCATTTTTGCTTCTTTAAATATTGTTCTTACCGGACAATAATGGTGTTTGTAAACATAGAAGCTTAAGGTCGAGTGCAAGCATCCGACTTCACTACCTTGCAATCAACATGCAAGTTCATCACTTTCTCTTGTCCTTTGAAGAGTCTTTATCAAAGCATTTACAAATTGTGTGTTACCATCTATGTTCCGAAGAAAGAAAATTTATTTTCTCAAAACAAATAAATTGTTGATATCATCCTAAGAGATGATATGGATAAGGTGAGCAATGGAACTTAGGTTTCCATTTGCAATGAGATTAAACACCTAGGACTTAACAACCCATGACATAAGTGATTCTAGCGCCGTATATCACACGTTAACCATGAGATTTGTAATGGGACGAAGAAATCAGCTATATCTTCTTCCTCTCGCATGTAGCCAGATCTGCAGGTCGTGGCTGTTATCCTTGTAGCGTGCATTAATTGGTAATTCATAGAGGATATGCAAAATATGGGTGGGAACCCTCAACGTCCCACGATAGTTCTGGCATCTGACGATCTATATTAACCATTGCCATAATTCAAGTGGTCGACATGGTGTACACCAAGGAGACATGCGGGGTCACGAAAGGGCAGTGATTGTCTTGGATCACCTACTGGGCCCCACATCATGGAATTATGGACGGGAAAGTAAGCACAGTTGTGCAACAAGGAGTTGATCTCTCAAGGGTAAAGTAACTCACCTCTGCAAGAGTGTAAGAACTGTAACTTGATACTCCCTATTCCAAGAAGGAGCTACGAACGCAGTAGGAAACGAACTCCATGAAAGTTCTGGTCAACCTGTGAAGGCTGATGGGCATAGTTTTTGACAATAAAATCAATCTTTGAAGAAAGATTTACAAAAACTGCATACTTCCAAGGACTGATAGTCCGAGGTGGTACATAGAGCATCAAACTTCCCACCTTGCATATAATGAACTTGCTGGGTAACGCTGTTACTCACCCTTTCCTTTCATCCCCTGCTTAGACTCTAAAGAGCCAGAAGACAATCTTTTGTATGCAGCAGAAGGCCAAGAGGATGTCTACTACGAGGAGCCGGATCTATCTGGAGGAGTGGAAAGGGTTGACTATGAGATCCAATTTGGAGTGGATGGCAATGAGACCGATTAGTTTCCTTAGTTATTAGTAACCAATTGAGCCGAGAAGCATGAACCTTATATCATAAGTTGTTAAGCTCAATTCGGAATCTAAGTTTAAAACTTTAAATCTTCCGCTGAAATAGTTTTAAGTTGGTTTCTAATTTGAATCTTTTGAAGTCTCGAACTTATGGTATTGTAATAATAATGTGTGTATGTTTGTAATATGGACCCGCAATGTTTCTGTTGTACCACTCTGAGGGATGTGATATTTATGGAACGTTGTTCTGTGGATGTCATGTCAATGAATATAGTGTACTACACATGCAGTGGTATGCTGGGTCACCGCAGTGAGTACCATTTACCTTACCTCCCCGGCAACGGCGCCAAAAAAGAGCTTGATGTCTACGCATGCTTCTATTCTTGTAGAGAGTGTTGGGCCTCCAAGTGCAGAGGTTTGTAGAACAACAAGCAAGTTTCCCTTAAGTGGATCACCCAAGGTTTATCAAACTTAGGGAGGAAGAGTTCAAAGGTATCCCTCTCAAGCAACCCTACAATTAAGATACAAGAAGTCTCTTGTGTCCCCAACACACCCAATACACTTGTACGGTGTATAGGTGCACTAGTTTGGCGAAGAGATAGTGAAATACAAGTAATATGGATGATTATAAGTGGTAATTGCAATCTGAAATAAATGGAAGCAAGCAAACATGTAGCAGGACTGATTGTAAACGGTATTTCAATGCTTAGATACAAGGCCTAGGGATCATACTTTCACTAGTGGCCACTCTCAATAAACACATAAATATATTCTCTTCACTATGCTACTCTGAACTACTCTCTGGTTGGATAACAAACACTAATTCACGGTGTAGGGCTATAACAACACTCCTTAAAGTCCGCATTCCCCATCTAGATAACCCCTAACTGTCACCTTGAGAGCTAGATGGTTCCAGCAAACACCACAATTTCATCGAGACATCCAACTCAAATTATAACTCATGATAAGTATATCTGTAACGTTTAGCCTAAGTACCACACACGGTGTGCACACTGTCAACTTCGCACATGTGGGGATAAGCAGAGATTACATTAATTAAAGCACTTGAGTAGTAGAGTAGCATCTACTTATTTAACTAGATTACAAAGCTCATGACCACAATAAGAGCACGCATAGAGAGAGAGATGAACACATAGCTACCGGTAGAGCCCTTAGCCTCAAGGGAGAACTACTCCCTCCTCATTATGGGAGTCAGCAACAGCGATGGAGATGGCGGTGGAGTCGATGGAGATGGCTGCGGGGGCAATTCCCCGTCCTGGCAGGGTGCTGGAACAGACTTCTGTCCCCCGAATCTCGTCTTTTGTGGCGGCGGCGCCGCGGAACTTTCCATGGAATTCTGATCTAGTACTTAGGGTTTTCTCCTCAAGGGGTTTATATAGGCGAAGGGGCAACGTCGGTAGAGGTCCAGGGGCCACACCATAAGGCGGCGCGCCCCCCTGGCCACGCCTAGGCCAGGTGTGGCCGCCCTGGGAAGCGCCTCCCTCTGACCTCTGGACTCCGTCTCCGCCTCTGAAAACTAGGAAGTTAGGCTTTTGTTTCATCCAATTCCGAGAATATCTATTTACTAGCTTTTCTAAAACCAAAAACAATAGGAAACAGGAACTGGCACTAAGGCATCTTGTTAATAGGTTAGTTCCCAAAAATGCATAAAATGCCTCTAAGTGTAGACAAAACATAAGATAGTTGGTACAAAACAAGCATGGCGCATCAAAAATTATAGATACGTTTGCAACATATCAAGGAGCGGCCTCGACTATACACCGGAAGGACTAGAAGATTGCCCCTCCTAGGACAGGCGTGGCCCGCGAGCATAAGTCAACCAAGCCTGACAAGACATGTCAGGACTAGCCTTGGGAATAGGAGACACGCCTACGCTGTTGGACACCATCATGACGTTGCCGCGCCGTAGACAGGCATGACATGTCAGAGCTCGAGCTATCACGCAACAATCAAGTGTTCCTGCACACCGCCCATGGCCATCCATTGGCCCCAGGCACCACCCATCTGGCTGAAGACCGCGTGGCGCTCCACGATTGAGCCCGGGAACGCCCTTGGGCGAAGCTCCATGCTAGCTCTTGTAGTGAGTAGTCACCCCTTGAGGTATAAAAGGAGGCACTTAGCCGTTGAGAAGGGGGTTGGACAACCAGATTGTTTTGAGAGGTTGAGACACATCGTGAGTATCTATAGGGAAGAGAGCTGAGATCATTCTCTAGTCTAGAGAGTGAGAAGATAGGAAAAAGTAAAAGAAGTGAGTAAGAGTGTAACAACCCAAAAATATTAAACTAGAATCATCAAACTCTAATCACCAAAATTAGGATTAACAAAAAAAATTCTATATAAAAATATGAAAGCATGCATATGTGTATGCATTCCATTTTGAATTCTTTTGAATTGCCTTGTTTATGTGTTTATTTGCTTGTAAAAGGATTCTTAGGTGAAATAAACATTATCTAAACAATCCCCACACTTTTCCAAAAGACAAATAAATCAAAACAAACAAAATAAGGGAATGGTCATTTTGACCAATTTAACTCCCATGCCTACTTTGGCTGTCTCTAACTTTCAAAACTTAACAGAAACTTGTTTGGATCTTTGCACCCCTTGATAGTACTCATAACAAAGTATCAAGGCCCACCTTGTGATCATCCATAAACATTCAAATGCATAGTTTAAAGGACAGTTCAAAATTGAATCTTTATCATATGGGAAGATCCCACTTTTTCAAAAACCACTCAAACGAGCTCAACTTTCAAAAACCAATCATCTATAGACTCACCAGCACCTACCTAGCACACCCACCAAAAATCTTTTCAAAATTCAAAACTTGAATTCATGCGGCCATTTCATCAAACACCTTGCAGATGCAAATCAAATAAAATACAAACACTATTTGGAGCAATGATTTGAGCCGAACTTGTTCCCTCTCTGGTTGCAACTAGGCTTTAGTAGATCACCTAGCTCATTTGTAAGCATCTAGCACCACTGTAAGCTTGGCAATGTCATCAATGGTGAATAGCCGAAGCCACCCATGCCACCCCAGTGTAGACAGCAAGCTAGGAGAGGAACTAGTCGTGCCAACCTTGTCTAGGAGATCACCCATTCCTCACCGCCCCCTCTCGACCAGCCCTGCCTCGAAGACATCGACCAGAGCACCTAGGAACGCCGCGCCCGTGCCTCTGTCAACCGTGCCGAGCGTGCGCCAGAGCGCCACCCTCGACACACGCCCACAGACCGCACGCTGCCCTCGCCACATGCATACGCAATCACCACCGTCCCAGGAGACCGCCAGACATCCCCGTTCGCCGCCCCATGCCTCACAACCACCGCTCTCCGTCAAAGACGCCGCCTCTTCCGCGTAGAGAATCACATGTTCCAGACCGTTTGCCACCTCCCCTACACGCGCATTAAAGCCATAGAGAATCGCCAGGAGACCACCGATCGATCGCCACCGCCGGCCATGCCTCTAGTAGCCTATAGCCATGTCGCCACCGTCGCCTTCCCATTCCATTCGGTCTCGTCGTCGAGACTATAAATAGAGGCCTCCCCCGCTCAAACTCTTCACACCATCCACTCCCCTCTCCTCACTGATCGTTCCACCCTGTTCCCGGAGCAAGGCGAGCAGCGCATCGCCGGAATTTGGCCAGAGCAGGACGCCTCTGGAGAAGAAGGGCGCCATCAATTTCGTCCACCCCAGGAGAAGCTGCCGGTACCAGGAGGTTTGCCGTTGTCGACTTCGTCGTTCGACCGCCTCGCCGACCCTCGCCTGAGCCCCGGTGATCTCCCGACGACCCCAACCTGCCGCGTTAGGTTTCTGTCTCGCCGGCGCAGCCCGACGTGGACGATGAGTAGCAGCCGTTCGATTAGACTTAGATCGTGCGGATGAGATTGCCCGTGCATCGGCGTTTAAAGAAACCAGCTGGTGGAACCCCTGTCGATTGAGCCCAACAGCGAGTGACCGGCTGGCCCATTATCGTTTCCCGCACAGCCCAGTCGTTTGAATTTAACTTTTTCCATTTTAATTCAAACAAAGTTCTGTACCTAGTTTCAAAAATCAACCCATCTCGATTCAGTGAACCAAATTGAATGAAACCAATTTTTTTAGAAAGGTCTGGAAGTGCTGAACCCAAGCCCGTTGGATTCAAATCATTTGAATCTATAGATCAACCTTGGTAAAAATAACAAGGCAGAACCTTTTCTACATTCAAACATTCTTCAAATTTAAACCATAATAGCTTTTGAGTTGATTCCAACTCTCAAAAATCACATTTGATCATACCTTTCAGAATATATAAAAACATTTGGGTTTACTTACAGAAATAATGTTCAAGTAATAAAAGAATGCCATGTAGGCATTTCTAGCCACTTTATTTAAGTAAAATAAAAGGTTAAACCTTATTAAATTGTGACATCACTTTAAATCAAATTCCCATATACTGAAATGTGTGGTGATGACATGTGTCAACATGATCCCATGTTTGGTTTGGAGAATATTGAATCTTAAGTAGTTTTTCAATGAGTAGAAATTACTTTTCTAAAAATAAAAGAAACTAAGCCAAGCTTTAATCTTGTAATGTTAGTGATGATGCTAGATCATATATAGGACCCTTTTGTGTGATGATTGAAAGTAGTTAAGTATTGTTTGGTGATTGTGTACCTCGTATTTATTTATAGACGCTAGTACCGACCAAGGATACGAGGAGGAAGAAGGATACTACGAAGAAGAAGCCGAGGAGAACTTCAACCACTTCTCTGCACAAGGCAAGCCTAATACTACTAGTTGACTGAGCAAGCCAATACTTGCAAGCTATTAACTTAGCAAGCTTATACTGATACTTGTGCAAGCTAACACTTGCAAGATAATATACCTATGCAAGCAAATACTTGCTTGTTACCATGCCAACTATATGCCTTAAGCATATATGATCATAACCACTTGATAAACCAATCCTAGTTTTACTTTCAAGATTTATACTTTATTTCGTTATCAAAGCTAGTACTTAGAGCTCACTTAAGTGAATTGTAGATACTAGAAAGATAATTGAAGGTTGCATAAAGAGCATAAAATTTGGCTTAAGCTAGATAATCTTTATGTCATCCTAAGGCATGAGATTGAACTTAGTTAAACTCCACTAGTTTACCACCCCTTAGTAGTACTTACCCCCACTTGTAGATGCTAGTGCTAAGCATAAAACCTGATCAACTTTAGATGGGAATACATGGTGGAAAAATGGTTATGAAAACCTTGGAATGATGGATCATTCTATTGAAATGTTTTGGACATGTGTTTCCGAACACCAGATGATTTATGGTGATGAAAATGTTAAGGCATGAGCCTTAGCCCTTTATAAAACTGATGGTTGTCTGGATGCGATACCATTCCAATTTTACCGTACAACCACAATACCCGAGAATTGGGTAGGGCTTGACTGGAAACTTATATACCCTAGTATTGGTTCCCTCACGGCCAAGGTCTGAGCTGAGGCTACCTTGTGAAGATTGTCCACCTGTGCAGTACCCAAGATGACAGTTGGTCATGGTTGGGAGGCCAAACTCACAGGAGAGGTGCTTATACTAGGGCGTGTAATTGAAAGGTTAGGATTGATTATCCGCATACTGAGTATGGTAAATTCAGGATTTGTTCCTGACAGATGTATCGAATGTTGTGGTGAAAGTGTACAATCTCTGCAGAGTGTCAAACTATTCGAATAGCCGCGTCTGCGGTTATGGACAGTTGGAGTGGCCATACTGTTCCCCCATCAGATGTTTTCAAACTGACTTATGAAATGAATTGAGACTTTGACTTGACCACAACAGAGTTATGATATGAAATTCAAGTTCCCACTTAGGTGTTATAAAATTTCAACTAGATTTTCTTGCTTCTGAACTTAGTAGATGTAAATCTGGCTTTTTGCAAAACAACCATAGAGCTTAGTGTCCTACTACAAAAGCCCCCCTTCACTTGTTAGTATTAGTTTGCGAGTACTTAAAGAGTACTCATGGCTTTGTCCCTAGATATTCCCATGGCCACACTATGAAGAGGAGTACCAGGAGGATGGACCCCAAGAAGGTTACGACAACTAGGATCATATCCCATCGTCAGCATTGCCTGTGACCCCGAAGATGGAGATTCGCCTATGCTACCTTTATTATTACGTATTTCCGCTGCTTGAATTGTATTAAGAACTGGATCATGAGATCCTTATTTGTGTAAGACCTTATGTATGGTTTGTAATGGATGATGTATTGTGGTATCCAAATCTGTTATGTCTCGCAAAAATGGTAATCCTGGGATTGCGATGTATGGCATAACAGGCATCTGGGATTAAAAATTCGGGTGTTGACAAAGAGGAAGTCCGAGAAGTGTATAAGCTACAGAGAAAGCGACTCCCGGCACCACTGAGATCATTAGTTTGTACCTCTATCCACCCTAGATAATACACCAAAGAAGGACGTAGGGTAGTTAGACAGAGGGCGTCCCAAACCTGGGTAAGAAATGATCCTGTGTGGTTTGTGTGTTCTTTGTGCCAAGGCGTACACACGACGAAGGATGACCTTGGTGGTGGCTTCTATGACGCGTCCGCCGTCCGCCTGCAGCACCTCATCCACCCTTGAGAGCAAGTCCCAAATCTCCATCACTAGGCGTCCTGTAACATCCCAAAAATATTAATCAAGGTTATCAAATTCCAATCACCAAAATTAGGGTTAACAAAAACTTTTGTGAATTAAAGTCATATGAATGTATGTGTGTGTGATGAATGTATGAATTCATGAATGGACTTGTTTGATTGTTGTTAATCGTAATTAATGGTTTAAAGATGAAAACAACATCATCTAAATCATTTCCAAGCAGAAACAAATCAACAGAAATTAAAAAAAAAACAAAACAAGCAAATGTTCACTTTTGCCAATCTTGCTCACTAGACCACTTTAAGTGTTTCTAGTCCAAGATTTCAAACAGAAACAATTCCATTTATTTTCACCCCTTACTAGACCAAGTAAAAGTGAACCCAAGCCCAGTTTGCAAAACCATAGAAACATTTGGCAACCCTATTCAAATGACAATTCAAAATTGAATTTATATCATGTGTGAAGATCACCTTTTCTCAAAACCCCACAAAACCAAATCACATTGACAAATCTAAGCAACCAGATACTACCTAGTATGTGACTAGTATACCCACCAAGATTCATTCAAAAAATTCAAATTCAAATCGCTAGCGGCCATTTCATCAAACATCTTCTGAACACAAATCAAATTAAACATGAAACACTATAGTGAGTAGTGTTTGTGCCTAACTTGTTCCCTCTCTAGCTCACACTACACTCTTAGTATATCACCTAACTATTTTAACCATCCCTAGCTCACTGTAATCTTGGCAATGCCATTAATGGTGACTATGGCCAAGCCCAAATTTCCACCCCAAGGTCGACACCAAGCTACAAGCCTAACTAGCCTCGCCAACCTTGTCCTTGTCTAGGGCACTCCACGTCACCGCCACCCCACATCCAACGCCGAGCCACCGCCTTGACCACCCGAGCAGGCACGCCCAGTCTCCCTGCGACCATGCCGAGAGCGACACGCTTGCATAGACCACGCCCCTCCTTCGCCGCTCGCGTGCGTGTTCACCACCGCCCAGGAACTGCCTAGACATGCCCGTTCACCGCCACATGACCAGGAGCGCCTGTGCGCCATTAAAATTCCCGTCAGATCCGCCCAGAGCGTCGAAGTGTTCCAACCAATTCGCACCGCCCCATGCCTCGCCATCAAGCCCTTGAGCTTCGCCAGGAGGCAGCGCACCGTCCCCTACCCACAACCATGTCGTTAGCTCGCTGCGCAGACGACCACGACGAGCTTCACTCGCACCCTTTGGCCCCCCGCTCGCCTATAAAAGGAGGCCTCCCAGCACGAATTCTCCACGCCATCTCACTACCCACCTCTCACTGATTGTACCCACTCATCCCCGGAGCAAGGCGAGCACCAGGTCACCGGAATTTAACCGGAGCTTGCCGCTGCTAGAGGAGAAGGGCGTCGTTGATTAGAGCCACCCCAGGAGGAGCCACCAGTACCAGGAGGACCGCCGTCATCAACTTCATAGTTCGCCCCCATCGCTGACCATCGCCAGAGCCACGGTGAGCCACCACTGACCCCCACTGGCTGCTCTAGGGTTCGACCTCACCGCGTTCTGTTCAGACATGGAAGATGAACCTCAGCCGTAGATCTTGGTTCTAATCCTACGACCCTAATCACCCCGTACCCCTTCGCACCCCCTGTCTCACTGACTGGTGGGGACAATCACTTAAACCGCATGCACGCTCTGTGCGCAGCGGGCCGGCCCAGTTAACGTTCCCGCGTGACCCAATAGTTTAAATTTAGGTTTATCAATTTAGTTTCAAACTTAGTTTTGTCTCTAGATTCAAAAATCATTCCAGAGAGATTTACTAAACCAAATTGCATGAAACTATATTTGCTAGAATGGTATTGAAATTCTTAATCCAAGACCTTTAGATTCAAACCATTTGGAATGGTAGATCACCTATAGTAAAAATAACAAGGCAGAGACTTTTCTGCATTCAAACATTTTTTCAAAATTCAACCATAAAAGCTTTTGAGTTGATTCCAAATCTCAAAAATCACATTTGATAAGACATTTCTGAATATATAAAAATATATAGGATTACTTGCAGAAATATTGGACAAGCAATAAAAGAATGCCTCATAGGCATTTCTAGTCACTTTAATTAATTAAAATAAAAAGGTTAAACCTTATTAAATTGTGACACCACTTTAAATCACATTCCCAAGTACTGAAATATGTGGTGATGACATGTTTCAACGTGATTCCATGTTTTAGTTGGAGAATATTAAATCTTAAGTAGTTTTTCAATGAGTAGAAATTACTTTTCTAAAATAAAATAAATAATACAAGTGCTTTAATCTTTGTGATAATAGAGATGATGCTAGATCATCTAGTGAAAACCATGGTGTGATAAATAAAAGTAGTTAAGTATTGCTTGGTGATTGTGTACCTACTATTTATTTATAGATGCTAGTACCGACCAAGGATACGAGGAGGAAGGATAATACTACGAGGAAGAAGCCGAGGAGAACTTCAACCACTTCTCTGCACAAGGCAAGCTACCACTTGCAAGTTTATTAACCATGCAAGCCTATACTTGCAACCTTGCAAGCCTCACTATACAAGTTGACTTAGCAAGCTAATCCTTGCAAGCTTACACTACTGGATACCCAATCCTAGTTTTACTTGCAATCTTAGAATTTTATTCTTTATCAAAGCTTTCTAGATAAGGTTACTTAGTGACTTGTAGATTTTATAAAGATATTTAAAGGTAGCATAAAGAGCATAAAACTTGGCCTAAGTTAGATAATCTTGATGTCATCCTGATGCATGAGATTGAACTTAGATCATTCACCCTTCTTTACCACCCCTCATTAGTGTTTACCCCCACCCCCACTTGTAGATGTTAGTGCTAAGCATAAAACTTGATCACTTTAGATGGTAATACTTGGTGAAAATGGTTATGAAAACCTTAGAATGAAGAGTCATTCTACTGAAATGTTTTGACATGTGTTCTTGAACACCAGATGATTTTAATGATGAAAATGTTAAGGCATGAGCCTTAGCCCTTTATAAAACTGATGGTTGTCTGGATGCGATACCATTCCAATTCTACCGTACAATCACAATACCCGAAATTTGGGTAGGGATTGACTAGAAGTTTATATACCTTAGTATGGGTTCCCTTGCGGCCAAGGTTTGAGCTGAGACTACCTTGTGAATATTGTCCACCTGTGCAGTTCCCAAGATGACAATTGGTCATGGTTGGGAGGCCAAACTCATAGGAGAGGTGCCTATATGTAAGACCCCTCCTTTATAAGGTAAATGTACCTGTGATTGCAATGCTAGTCCCTGGATAAATAGATATAATCCACAGTTTAAGATGTAATATCAAGAAACAAAGGTCATATTACAAATTAGAACCAGGAATAAAATAATTGATTACATCTTACATAGCTCATTTGGATATCTTATTACAATGCAGCAGATATAACTATATACAATGGAGTCCTTCATATGCCACAGGCAATCATGTTGGTTGTAGACTTGTAATCCCTACTCAAGAAACTTCACAAACATCAAACAAACCTGCAACATAATAAGTTACAGCCACAAGGGTCAATACATTTGAATTATATTGGCAAGTGATACTATGGTAGAATAGTGGTATCTAACATCTATATGCATTTGGCTATGTGTAGTTGAGGCTTGCTTTGCTTAAAATAAGGTTTTTGTTTGACAAATATCCCAAGGAACCACCAATAGAAATTGGTGAACCTTTACCCTTGTTCAACCACAAGTTTTTAACTTAGAAGTTGGGATGAGGAGATCCTTGATAGCTTTAATGTCTTGATGCTCAAATTGTCCATTGCCTAGGACACGACTAAGTACTTAGGTTTTACCCTCTCTAGAGGTGGTGCACTTTCCCCACAAGTCTAGACATGCATCGAGACAAGATCTTTCACAAGCCTTCCCTTAGACCAAATGGACGTGTTCCATCCTATCTCCCTACCACCTTCTGTCCATCTGACTAAGTTATTGCAACCTATATGATCAAGGCAGACCCCATATTGCCATGTGGATGCACTAGAAGCTTCTCAACACTTAACATCTCAAATCTCTTTGCTCCTGGGTGACAATCCACAAGTGAGCTACACAAGGTGAACCATAGAAATGGGCCTTGTGTAACCACTCAACACAAATCATTCTTACCATTCCACCCAGGTGATTCATTCACATAGTTGTTTATTAAACAAAACACAAGTCATGGACTTTGCATAATATCATAGCATGAATCATCCACCCTTGTTTTCTATTAGCTAAGCTAAGAATAGTAGTAGCAAGAATCTTAACATAGGTAAAATTCCACTAAGACAACATCTACTATGTTTTCCCAAGTCATAGCATAGTATAGATACTTAGAAAATTTCCATGCAAGTCTACTCAAAATATCACTAATGCATAGTAAAAATAATAGGACAAATACATGAAGAACGACTTGCCATTTTAGTAGAGAAACTAGGTTCACTCCTTGATCTTGCAATTGTCACACTCTTCAAAGTTCACTACAATTCAATCAAGCAAGGCACAATTTCAAAACTAACATTCAAACAATTCACCACATAAAATAATGAAAAAAAGCAATGCATGCAAGCATGCAAAAGATTGTTTTATTTGTAAAAGTGGTTTCTAATAATGTTCTAAACATTTCAAAATGCCTACTGGTCATTTATAAAGTGGAAAAACCATACAAGATTAAGTTAGTGAAAATGGCCATTTTAAATCATTTTTGTTTTGCTAGAAATTCTTTTATTCAAAGGAATAATTCCTTAGTGTTACAAAATATATTTTTAAATTCTAATGTTAGTGTTTAGGGTTAGAGAGTTCAAAACTAATCCATTTGCAAAAGGGTTCACTCAAAAATCATTTTTAAAACAATTTTTATACTCAAAATAGCCTATTTAATGTTTCTGCAAAAACACCTAATTTTTGAAAAGCAAAATACTAAAATAAGGCCATAGTTGCAAAGTTTGCTTTTTTTCTGAATCCATTGATATAAATTTGTAAAATATTGGCCAAGCAGAACAAAACTTATGATTTTTAAAACTTTAATCAGTCAAATTCATTTCTGGAAATTTAAACAGACAGAACAGCCACACGTCATGTTCTCATTGGCTGATACCGCTTCGGCAGGATCGTGCTACGCGGGCTGTGGGATTTAATTAGATATGTGTGTTCAGATCATCCAATAACGGTTCACTTTAGTTCTAATCTATGCCATGCGGTCAAGGTCTAACGGACAACATCGCACTAACCATGAACTGGTGGCACTAGGGACGGCACGTGGCGGCGGCGCTTTGTTAGTGGTAGTCCGGCGGATACATGAAGCAAGGAAGGAAGAGCAGAGGCTCACCGGGTTCGCTGTGGCGTGGGGATGCTCGAGGTGGTCGTGGGAAGGCTAGGGGCGCACGAGGTTGCTATCGATTGCTTGCCAGAGTCGCTGTCACCGTCGGGCACGCTTTGTCATCATCAGGGGTAAGGCTACGAGGCACCGGAACACAAAAGGGGAGTTGTGTTAGATGGGCGCGAGAAAGGCGAGTGTGAGAGCATTAACGAGAGGGAGAGGCACGGTCAGAGATTACCAGGAGAGGTCGCCGGAGTCGAAGCAATCTATGGTGGCGCTCAGATGTTTGTCCAAGGCGAGTCTCTGGGGCACGCGCGGGCAAGATAAGGCTATTGGCAGGTGCGCATGGTGCTGGCGAGCAAGCTCGCGGGAGCCAGGGGCAAGGGGTGGTCATGCGTCGCTGGAATTCGAGCTGGAGCTCGTCGGAGCAAGAGATGGTTTGGGCAAGAATTGAGACAGCCTTGGAGCTCCGGTGGCGTGGGGGTTGAGGGGAATGTCAACACCCGGATTTTTCAATCCTAGATGCCTGTTATGCCATACATCGCAATCCCAGGATTACCATTTTTGCGAGACATAACAGAATTGGATACCATAGTACATCATCCATTACAACGATACATAAGTTCTTACACAAATAGGGATCTCATGATCCAGTTCTTAATACAACTTCAAGCAGCGGAAAACGTAATAGTAATGGTAGCGTAGGCGAAGCTCCATCTTCGGGGTCACAGGCAATGTTGACGATGGGAGATGATCCTAGTTGTCGTAACCTTCCTGGGGTCCATCTTCCAGGTACTCCTCTTCATAGTCCGGCCATGGGAATAGCCAGGGACAAAGCCATGAGTACTCTTTAAGTACTCGCCAACTAATACTAACAGGTAAAAGGGGTTTTTGGATAATAGGACACTAGGCTCTAGGGTTGTTTTGCAAAAGCCAGATTTATCTCTACTAGGTTCCAAAGCTAGTCACAATTTTATAACTCCTAAGTGGGATCTTGTAACTCATGTCACAAATCTGTTGTGGTTAAGTCAAAGTCTCAATTCAGTTCACAAGTCATTTTGAAAAGTCTGACGGGGGAACAGTATGGCCACTCCAACTGTCCATAACCGCGGACGCGGCTATTCGAATAGTTTGACACTCTATAGAGATTGTACACTTTCACCACAACATTCGATACATCCGTCAGGAACAAATCCTGAATTCACCATACTCAGTATCCGGATAATCAATCCTAACCTTTCAATTACACGCCCTAGTATAAGTACCTATCCTGTGAGTTTGGCCTCCCAACCATGACCAACTGTCATCTTGGGTACTGCACAGGTGGACAATCTTCACAAGGTAGCCTCAACTCAGACCTTGGCTGTGAGGGAACTAATACTAAGGTAGATAAGTTTCCAGTCAAGCCCTACCCAATATTCGGGTATTATGGTTGTACGATAAAATTGGAATGGTATCACATCCAAACAACCATCAGTTTTATAAAGGAATAAGGCTCGTGCCTCAACATTTTTATCACCAAAATCACCAAGTGTTTGGAAACACATGTCCAAAACATTTCAATAGAATGATCCATCATTCCAAGGTTTTCATAACCATTTTTCCACCAAGTATTCCCAATCTAAAGTTGACCAAGTTTTAGGCTTAGCACTAGCATCTACAAGTGGGGTAAGTACTAATGAGGGTTGGTAAACTAGTGGAGTTTCAACTAAGTACAACCTTATATCTTAGGATGATATCAAGGTTTCTATCTTAGGACAAATTTTATGCTCTTTATGCAACCTTCAAATATATTTATAGCATCTATAATTCACTTAAGTAAACTCTAAGTAAGCTTTGATAAAGAAATAAAGTAAGAAGCTTGCAAATAAAACTAGGATTGGTTTATCAAGTGGATATGATCACATATGCTTAAGGCATATAGTAGGTATAGTAACAAGTAGGGGTTTGTTGCATCAGTAGGGTATCTTGCAAGGGTTAGCTTGCACAGTCACTAGTAGTATTAGGCTTGCACAATATCAGTATAAGCTTGCTAAATTGCAAGTGTTAGCTTGCCTTGTGCAGAGCAGTGGTTGAAGTTCTCCTCGGCTTCTTCTTCGTAGAATCCTCCTTCCTCCTCGTATCCTTGGTCGGTACTAGCGTCTATAAATAAATACGGGGTACACAATCACCAAAAAATAATTAACTACTTGCAATCATCACACACAAGGGTCCTATAGATGATCTAGCATCATCTCTAACATTACAAGGTTAAAGCTTGGTTTAATTCCTTTTATTTTTAGAAAAGTAATTTATACTCATTGAAAAAGTACTTAAGATTTAATATTCTCCAAACCAAACATGGGATCATGTTGACACATGTCCTCACCACATATTGTAGTCCATGGGAATGTGATTTAAGGTGGTGTCACAATTTAATAAGGTTTTACCCTTTTATTCTAATTAATTAAAGTGGCTAGAAATGCCTATGGGGCATTCTTTTATTACTTGAACATTATTTCCGCAAGTAAACCTATATATTTTTATATATTCTGAAAGTTATGGTTAATTGTGATTTTTGAGAGTTGGAATCAACTCAAAAGCTATTATGGTTTAAATTTGAAAAATGTTTGAATGCAGAAAAGCTTCTGTCTTGTTATTTTTTCTATGGGTGATCTATAGATCCAAATGACTTGAATCCAACGGGCTTGGATTCAACATTCACAGACCTTTCCAACAAAATTGGGTTCATTCAATTTGGTGTATTGAATCGATCTGGGTTGATTTTTGAAGTTGGGTACAGAAGTGTGTTTGAATTGAAATGGAAAAAGTTTAATTTGAATAATTGGGCTTGCGCGGGAAAAGTTAACGGGCCGGCCTGCTAAGCGCAGTGCTCCCGCGGGCTGCTTAAGTGGGTGTACCCACTCTTCAGTGACACGGGGCTGGGCAAAGCGGTATGGGGCAACGTGGATCGTTCGATCTAGTTCTAATCCAACGGTTGGGAGTCATCGTCGACGCGAGACAACGCCGGCAAGAACGAAACCTAGAGCGGCCAGTTAGGGGTGCTAGGGGTTCACCGGGGTACGGGCGAGGGTCGGCGAGGCGGGCGAACGACGAAGTCGATGACGGCGAACTCAGGGGTGGTCGCGGCAGCTCCTGGGGTGGACGAAATCGATGGCTCCCTTCTTCTCCAGAAGCGGCGGGCTCCGGTGAAATTCCGGCGGGGTGGTGCTCGCCTTGCTCTGAGAACGGTGTGCCACGATTAGTGAGGAGAGGGGAGTGAGATGGTGTGAAGAAATCGAGCGGGGGTGGCCTCTATTTATAGTCGAGCGACGGGACCGTCGAGGCGCACGGTGAGCTCGTCGGAGGCGATGTTACAGGCGGCTAATGGCATGGGCAAGGGTAGGGGACGATGCGGTGTCTCCTGGTGATGCTCAACGACATGGTTTTCAGGCGTGGGGCGGTGCGGCTTGGCCTGGAACGGGCGATGCTCTGCGCGGCAGAGGCGGCGTCTTCGACGGCGGGCGGTGGTTGTGCGTCACGGGGCGGCAAACGGGGATGTCTGGCGGTCTCCTGGGTCGGTGGCGATCGTGTGTGCACGCGGTGAGGGCGGCATGCGGTCTGTGGGCGCTGGTCGAGGGTGGCGCTCTGGCGCACGCTCGGCATGGTCTCTGGCGGTCTGGACGCGGATCTTGCGCGTGGTCCAGGGCTTGGCAACGCTCGCGGCTGGGACAGTGAGTGTCGGTGGACGGTGGGCTGCCTCCCAGACATGCTGGATAGGCTTGCTGTCGACTATGGGGTGGCAAGGGGGTGCTCGGCTATTCACCATTGATGGCAATGGCAAGCTCACAGTGGTGCTAGTGCTCAGTTAATCTTACTAGATGATCTACTGAGCTGGTTGTGAGCTAACTAGGGAACAAGTTAGGCAAGAATCACTGCTCACAATAGTGTTTGATTTTTTGTTTGATTTGTGTCTGCAACCTGTTTGATGAAATGGCCGCATGAAATCAAGTTTTGAATTTTTAAAAGATTTTTGGTGGGTTTGCTAGATTGGTGCTGGTGAGTCTGCAGATGCTTGGGTTTTGAAAGTTGAGCTTGTTTGAGTGGTTTTTGAAAAAGTGGGATCTTCCCATATGATAAATATTCAATTTTGAATTGTCATTTAAACTATGCATTGGAAAGTTTCTAGATGATCACAAAGTGGGCCTTGATACTTTTTTATGAGTACAATCAAGGGGTGCAAAGAACCAGAAAAGTTTCTGTTAGGTTCTGAAAGTTTGAGACAACCTAAGTAGGCATGAGAGTTAAATTGGTCAAAGTGACCATTCATTTAATATATGTGTTTTGATTTACTTGTCTTTAGGAAAAGTGTGGGAAATGTTTTAGATGATGTTTATTTCACCTAAGAAACATTTTACAAGCAATGAAACAAACAAACAAGGTGGTGTTAAAAGAATTCAAAATCAATGCATACACATATGCATGCATTCATAATTTTATTTAGAAAAGTTTTTGTTAAACCTAATTTTGATGATTAGAGTTTGATGATCCAAGCTTAGTATTTTCGGGATGTTACAAACCTTCCCCCCTTAAAAAAAATCTCATCCCGAGATTTGAAAAAGGACGAAAAGATTACCTAGGATTTGAAGAGATAGGGAAACTCCGTCCCGATGTGATCTTCGCGCTCCCAGGTAGCTTCCTCTTCTGTGTGGTTGCTTTACTAAATCTTGAGAAACTTGATGCTTCGGGTTCGGGTAGTTCGAAAAGCTTCTTCCAAAATGCGGATGGGTACTTCGGGATAGGTCAGGTCATCGTTGATCTCTATGGTCCGATGGTCGATATTCTTGAATACTTCGGTCTTCTCAGGGACTTCGAGACACTTGCGAAGTAACATGATATGGAACACATTGTGCACGGCTGACATCTCTTCAGGTAGCTCCAATTGATACGATACTTCTCCTCGACGGTTTAGAATCTTGAAAGGTCCAATATATCTGGGGGCTAGCTTTCCTTTGAGTTGGAAACGCTGCATTCCCTTCAATGGCGACACTTTCAGATAAACAAAATCTCCTGGATTGAAGGCAAGGTCTCTACGTCTCTTGTCTGCGTAACTCTTCTGTCGGGATTGGGCGGTCTTGAGGTCCGCACGAATCTTGTGAACCTTCTCTTCTGCTTCTCGTAGGATGTCGGGTCCGAAAATCCGACTCTCTCCTACTTCCGACCAGTTCAAAGGGGTGCGACACTTTCTTTCGTACATGAATTCAAATGGGGCCATTTGCAAACTGGCTTGATAACTATTGTTGTAAGAAAATTCTGCAAACGGCAGACAGTCTTCCCACTTGGATTCATATTCTAACACGCAGGCTCTCAGCATATCTTCGAGTATTTGATTTACTCTCTCCGTTTGTCCATCGGTCTGAGGGTGATACGCGGTACTGAAATCTAGGAGGGTTCCTAAACCTTCTTGAACTTTCTTCCAGAATCTTGAGGTAAACTGAGTTCCTCGATCCGGTACTGTAACATCCCTAAAATCATGATTTCAAAGTTTTCATATCATTCATGCATGCATATATATTTGAGATCAATTTCAAACTCATTTCAGAAAAACAGAAGCACATAGTGCTATGATTTTATGTGAGCAGATTTAAATCAAATGGCCATCCCCATTTGGAAGTTTGAATGATTTCAAACCTAGCTTGTTTGTCTTCCTTACATAAAGGTTTGAGTGAAGTTTTGGACCAACTTTTACAATTTGGGAATAGTTTCAAAAACCCTTTTTCAAACTTTTGCAAATCAGATGCAAGCCTCTGATATTTTGTTCTCCAAACTTGATCAAGCCTTTGCAAAGCAACCACATGATCTTATGCCTATATTTGAGACTACTGCTCACTGCAAAAATCCCAAGAAGTTTTGAATTCAAATGGAACTTGAATTCATTTGAAAACCTATTCAGAAAATCGAAACAGAAAAAGAAAAGGAGTAAACAAAAGAAAAGGGCCAGGCGCCAAGATTACGGCCCAAGATCGACTGAGCCAGCTAGCCCACCCGGGCCATTCCTCTCCCTCTCGCCTTGAAGCACACCCCTGACAGCGGCCGGACCCCCTCCTGCGTGTTTCGTTGTGGCGGGCCCTCTCCACGTCAGCATCGTCTTCCCCAGATTTCGTGCACGAACTCCGCCGCTGCCCGTTGCTGCACTGATTTCGCGAGGTTAATTGCATTGATGCAGCGAGCGTTTCTTGTCGAGCCTCTGGCTATAAAATCCCCACACTCTCGCGACCATTTCCCCTCAAACAATTTCTCCTTCACGCCACCAGGCTGCCCACAACTCGCACGACGCCGCCGCTGTTCCGACGACTGCGCCGACGAATTCCGGTGAGCTCCGTGTTCCCCTCTGTCTCTAGCTCATGCTATCAAGTTCAGCAAGTCTTTGCGCACCTACTGACGCTCCCCATTTGCCCTCGCATGATCCGTAGCTCCAGCAACGTCGACGACTGGCCGCCACCGTTCTCTGCACGAACTCCGGCGACCTCTCCCCGTAAGTAGCCGCCGCCCCTTGCCCTCTGACTATTACGCCTAGAATCCCCATCGTCTTGCGCATCTAACAATACCCCTATTTTGGCTTAGCGCGACGAGGAACCTAGCCAACGTCAACGACTGACCGTGCCCTACGCGTTCGCAAACTCCGGCGAGGAATTTCCGACGAACCCGTGTGCCCCTTCCCAAGCCATCGCCACCTTGAGCATCAGCAGCCTCCTGCGGTTCTGGTAAGCATCTCCTCTCTTCCCCGGGCGACCTAGAACGCATGACCGCATTGGCAGCGCGCCGCCGCCGCCGCTAGCGCCGCTCGATTTTGGTCGTTTGATCCAGAACCGTCAGATCTGGATCCAACGCGTAGATTTAGATCACTTAGCGAATCGTTTTTGGTAGATCTAGGCCGTATGTTTTAATTAGATCCTACGGCCCGCAGAGCTCGATTCGGCCGAACCGGTACGCGCCAATAGAAACACGACGCGTGGCTAGGGTTAGATTCAAAAATAGAATTCAAATCAGATTTAGATCCAAATTTCAAATGGCTATAACTTTTGTTTACCACGTTAGATTTTTGCAAACTTTATACCGTTGGAATCAGGGAGACAATCCCTTTCTGAATCTGCAATGTGTTTAACAAAAAGTTTCTGTTAAAATGCCTTTTTATGCAGAAACTTGTTTAGGACTATTTTGAGTATAGATTTTGTTTAGTAATTTGTTTTAGTGCTAAATAAGTTTAGTTAGCAAGTTTTTGACTTGTTTATGTTTCTGTATCATGCACTTGCTTGGTGGAATTTTCAAAAAATCATCACTTATCATTTTCTTGCATGCATGCATTCATATCTTTGTTTGTATATGATTTGTGTGTAATTTTGTGCTACAAATTTTTGTGTAGATTTTTCTAGTGACTGTGATTGTGAAGAGTTCTACTCTCCCCATTACCAAGGCAAGTGGTACTTCATGAATATTTCCATCCCTATATTTTGTATATAAGCATTAGAAATATTTTGCTAAGTCTTGCATGTTACTTCTTGCCAAATGCTATGTTGGGAAATCCTAAGTAGTTGTAGAATTGTAGAATTGCTAGGAAATTTCCTAAGTTAAGTTCTATGCCATGCTTAGCCTAGCTAGTAGCAAACAAGGGTGGTAAAGTATATACATGCTATGATGAAAATATTTCTAAGTCTTTGGACTTATGTTTTCCTAATAAAACAACTAAGTCAATGAACCTCCTGGGTGGAATGGGACTTGAATGGTGGATTTTGGTTGAGTGGTTACACAAGGCCCATGGACATGGTTTACCTTGTGTATCACACTTGTGGTATGCCACCCAGGCACAAAGGGATTTTGGAGGCCAAGTGTTGAGAAGCTTATAGTGCAGCCACTTGGCAATATGGGCTCTGCCTTGATCATATAGGTTGCTAGAACCTAGTCATTTGGACAGTTGGTGGTAGTGGGATGATAGGTTGGAACGCGTCCATTTGGCTAAGGGAAGGCTTCTGAAAGGTCCTGTCTTGGGAAACCAAGTCTGGTGGGGAAAGTGCACAACCTCTGTAGATGGAAAATCTAAGTACTTAGCCAAGTCCATGGCAATGGACAACTTGAGCATCAAGACATGGAAGCTATCTTTTTGACAAAGAAAAACTTAGTATTTTCAACTAATAGGAAAAACCTATTTTTGAGCAAAGAAAGCCAAGCTACACTTATCCAAATGCATATAGTAATATAGTCCACTTAAAATTTACTAAGGTATCACTTGCCAATACTATTCCAAAGTATTGACCCACTGTGGTTGTAACTTGTGATGTTGCAGGTTACTCCGATGATGATTAGGAGTCATGAGTCTACACTCAACATGCTTGCCTGTGGCACATGAAGATGAAGACTTATGTTTATTTACTTATTCCAAAACTCTTGTATTAGGCCTGTGGCCTTGAGTTGTAAAAGACTATGTTTTATCTCTGGAATGAATGTAATAAATGACCTTTGTATATGTGTACTTCATCTTAAACTGTGGATGCTAGCAATGATCCAGGGACTAGCATTGCAATCACAGGGATCCTTTTCCTTTACAAAGGAGGGATCTTACAGATGGTATCAGAGCACTGTGTTGCCTGTAGGATTATGACCCTAGG
This sequence comes from Avena longiglumis, assembly GCA_030063025.1. Taxonomy (NCBI): domain Eukaryota; kingdom Viridiplantae; phylum Streptophyta; class Magnoliopsida; order Poales; family Poaceae; genus Avena; species Avena longiglumis. The sequence continues at coordinate 141,691,024 of CP125978.1, read as the reverse complement.
ATTGGAAAACCACTAAGGAAAAATTTTCAACTACTTCTACACTTGTCTATTCTTCTCGTAAACTTTTCTAATCTTCTCATTCTCCTCTCTATTTGTAGATGAACTCCATCAACGAAGCCGTGAAGAAAGGACCACTCATGACCATGACCTTGGAGTGTGAAACTGAGTTTCCCAAAATTCTCAAGGACCTCATGGTGGCAATGGAAGCACATGGTGCAGCTGTGTACAAAGGCTTTCCAGTGATGGATGAAGGAGTGGAGTACTGGTGGGTGCAACTTCACTTGTACAAAAACAAGGAAGACAACCACAAAGAAAGAGGATTCTGCATGTACACCAACATTGTGATGCACACCACATTCTTTGAGTCAGCAAGAGAAGCAGCTTGGAGGACTATCAAAGAACTAAGTGCTAGAGTCAAGTGCTGAATGCTTAACCTCCAAAAAGACTTAGAGAAAGAGAAGGAACATACCCAAGAGTTGGAAGCCACCAACCAAAACTTAAGGGGAGATATTATAGACTTAGTGATGGAATCATGTGAGCAAGATAGGCTGATTGCCTCTAGGAACATTGTGTTAGCCAACAGATCCAGCGAGATAGGATTGTAAACGTACTTCGTTAGTTGGACCACCACCTATCACCTTATTTTCCAAAATGATACCTTAAATAAGTTTGGACCTTGGTTGATGTAATGGATTCATGTATACATGACTTGTGTGATTTTGTGTTCCAAGGATGTGTATGTGATGTTTGTCTTTGTTTTATCTTAAATAGTGTTTTTCTAACTTTTCTATCTTATAAATAGATGCCTATTACCATCAGCACTGTTGAGGAGTTCCAGGTTACCCGCTTTGGTCCTCGTATCGTTGAGCTTACCACTTTTCTCAATCTCCCTCTTCCCACCATCATGGTGCATCCACTAACCAAGTTCGAGAGGAAGGACCTCTGGGGCTTCAAGGTGAACCAGCCCGGACGCTAGACAGAGCCTACTACGGAGGCCATCGTTTTCAAGCTTATGCACGATGATAAGGAGAGAGGCATGGAGGTAGTCATGCAGGACCTGATAGGACGTCTGCTAGGCCGTACTCCCGACAGGTTAGAGGCATCCACTTCCACATCTTCGGAAGACGTGATGAGGATGGAGAGTCCATCGACTTCGAGGACGACTCAAGGGACGCAGCAGAGCCGATACGTCTCTATCTCCAGGACTTAGAGTCTCTCATTAGGCACGTGGATACGGACATGACCAATGTCATGCTCAGCAATGAAGAGCTCCAGGTGCAGCTTCGCGAGAAGGACAAGCTTTTCGCACAGCAGGACGAGATAGTCAAGGAAATGGAGGCGAAGTTCGAGACCCAGGGCCGGAAGTTCAAGAGTCAGGAGAAAGGTGTCCAGGATAGGAATAAGAAGATCCGGGACATGACTGAAGAACTGAAGTCCAAGGACTTCGAGCTAGAGCAGCAGCAGATGGTGATTGAGAGGCTTCGTTCCCAGAAGAGGGCTCTCAAGGCCAAGATTGAGTCTTTGACCACTACTATTGAGGAGAACAAGACCGCGATGGAGAATGCAGGTCTTACCTTTGTCGAGGAGGAGATTGATGCTGATGAGTAGACTTGACTGCTCGTTTATCTTTCATTATCGTACTTGTTATTTGTGAACTTATTATTGGACCATACGACATGGATGGCTTGCCACTTGTGTGTCTCTACTTTGAGAACTTGTTATCTAGTTGTTGAACTTTTATCTTATGTTGCATGCTTGTGTTTGCTTATGTGATGTAATGTGCATGAAAACATCTATGGGTATCTCATTCTTATCTCTATTAAACAAACCACAGATGCCTCCTCGTCGCGCAAACCCCAACCCCAACAACAACAACATTACCCCAGAAATGCAGCAAATTATGAATGCTCAAACACAGCTCATGCAGACGATGACAACATTCATCCAGAACCAGAATAATAACAATAACAACAACCCCAATAACAACAACAACAACAACAACCACCCTCCGGGCTTTGATATGCTCACCAGGTTTCTGCGTTTGAGGCCAGCTAAGTTCTCGGGGACGACTGATCCCATGGTGGCCAATGACTGGCTGCGTTCTGTAAATAAGGACTTAGTAACTGTGGGCTGCACAGATGCTGAAAAGGTCAGATTTGTAGCACATCTGTTGGAAGGGCCAGCCGCCACATGGTGGGACAACTTCCAAATTACCACTCCTATAGATGAGGTGACTTGGGTTATCTTTTAGGATGGCTTTCGCACTGCTCATATCTCATCAGGAATAATGAGCCTGAAAAAGAAAGAGTTCCACAATCTGAAGCAGCGCCACCGCAGCGTGGCTGAATACATTGAAGAGTTCAACAATCTGGCGCGTTATGCACCGGATGAGGTTGACACAGATTCCAAAAGAAAGGAAAAATTTCTGGAAGGCTTGAATGATGAGCTAAATCTGCAGCTGGCTGTGGCATATGTTCCCACTTATCAGTCGCTCTGTGATAAGGCTGCTATATTGGAGAACAAAATGAAGCAAGTCGAGAGTAGAAAGAGAAAGCACTCCGACAAGCACAACTCGGGATCGTCTCACAAACGGTCTCACTATGATGACAGTGGAAGCTCAGGATCCCATAAGCATGGGAAATTCAACAAGCACCACAACCACAACCGTCATGACAACAAGCACCATCGCAATCATGACAATGACAAGTACAAGAACCACAAGAGTGGACATAAGAGCCACCACAGTGGGAATGGTAGTGGAAGTGGAAGTCAGCCTGCTAAAAGGGACATCAGTCAGGTTGAATGCTTCAAATGCAAGAAGATGGGACACTATGAAAATGAGTTCCCCGAAAAGAAAGTTGAAGGACCTGTCAAGCCCAATCCTTTCTAGAAAGGTCAGGTGAACCACATTAATGTGGAGGAGGTCTATGAGGAACCTGACGTTGTTGCTGGTAAGTTCAGACTCAATTCCATTCCAGCATTTGTACTCTTTGATACTGGTGCATCTCATTCATTCATATCAAGAGCATTTGTTGAAAGAAATGAACTACCGGTAGAAACTATTGGGTGTCCTATAAAAGTAAGTTCTCCTGGTGGAGAAATGATAGTGAATTCAGGATGCCATAACCTAGTCATAGAATTTGGGAAGTATAAGTTTCCCGTTAACTTGATAATATTAAACTCCCAAGGTTTGGATGTCATTCTGGGAATGGACTGGATGACTAAGTACAAAGGAGTGATAGATTGTGCCAGCCATACTGTCTCACTCACAACTCCGGAAAATAAAAGGATCAGATTCAAGAACAGCTTTGGAGCAAAGAGGAGTATGCTAAATTCTCTTAAGGGGGTTAGCATGGACAGTGTGCCAATTGTGTGTGAGTATCCGGATGTGTTCCCGGAAGAATTACCAGGAATGCCACCAGATAGAGATGTGGAGTTTATGATAGATTTGGTACCAGGATCTGGACCAATAGCAAAGAGACCATACAAAATGTCAGTTGATGAACTGAAGGAGCTCAAGAAGCAACTAGGCGAACAGTTGCAGAAAGGATTTATTCAACCAAGTTCTTCATCTTGGGGAGCCCCAGTTTTGTTTGTGGAGAAGAAAGACAGAAGTCAAAGGTTATGCATTGATTACCGTTCACTCAATGAGGTAACTATCAAGAACAAATATCCTTTTCCAAGAATCAATGACTTGTTTGATCAGCTAGAAGGAGCCTGTGTGTTCTCAAAAATTGATCTCCGGTCAGGCTATTTTCAACTTAAGATAAGAGAACAAGACATACCCAAAACAGCATTCACCACAAGGTATGGATTGTATGAGTATACTGTAATGCCTTTTGGCTTAACCAATGCTCCAGCATACTTCATGAATATGATGAACAAAGTGTTCATGGAATTCCTCGACAAGTTTGTTGTCGTTTTCATCGATGACATCTTAGTCTACTCCAAGAGCAAAGAAGAGCATGAAGGGCACTTGCGTTTGATACTTGAGAAGTTGAGAGAGCATAAACTTTATGCCAAATTCAGCAAGTGTGAGTTCTGGTTAGAAGAAGTTGGTTTTCTTGGTCATGTTATGACAAAAGATGGTGTAGCAGTTGATCCTGCTAAGGTTTCAGCTGTAACTGAATGGGAATATCCCAAGAATGTGAAAGAAGTTCGTAGTTTCCTTGGCTTAGTAGGTTACTACAGAAGGTTCATCGAGAATTTCTCAAAGGTTGCTAAACCAATGACTGAATTATTAAAGAAAGACAAGAAGTTTGCTTGGTCTGAAGGTTGTGAAGTCAGCTTTCAGGAGCTGAAGAACAGACTTGTGACAGCACCAGTTCTGTGTCTGCCAGATTTGGAAAAGGATTTCCAAGTATATTGTGATGCATCTCATCAAGGTTTGGGTGCCGTACATATGCAAGACGGTAAAGTTATAGCTTATTCCTCGAGACAACTCAAAATTCATGAGGTGAACTATCCTACTCATGATTTAGAGTTAGCCTCTGTCGTCCATGCACTCAAAACTTGGAGACATTACCTTTTGGGAAAGCGTTGTGAAGTGTTCACCGATCACAAGAGTTTGAAGTATATCTTCACCCAAAAGGAAATCAATATGAGACAAAGAAGATGGTTAGAGCTTATCAAGGATTATGATTTAAGTTTGCAATACCACCCCGGTAAAGCAAATGTTGTAGCAGATGCTCTAAGTCGTAAGGTATTTATGAATGGCCTTACCAAAGGAGAATTGCCAGATGATTTGTGTACCCAATTCAGAGAACTCAGATTGGAGATTGTGCCTGAAGGACATCTCATGTCTTTGGATGTTCAACCCACTTTGTTGGACAAGATCCGAGAAGCTCAGAATACCGATAAGGAAATTGAAAGGATTAAGGAAAATATTGGCCAAGGGAAAGCTAAAAATTTCCATGAAGACGAACAGGGTACTTTATGGCATGGGAAACATATCTGTGTTCCATAAGATCCAGAGTTACGGAAACTGATTTTGCAGGAAGCACACAACTCTCTGTATTCTATTCACCCGGGTAACACCAAAATGTACATGGATATGAAAGAAAGATTTTGGTGGCACAATCTCAAGAGAGACATCGCCGAACATATTGCTTTGTGTGATGTGTGTAGTAGAGTAAAAGTGGAGCATCAGAAACCAGCAGGTTTGCTTCAACCACTACCTATTCCTGATTGGAAGTGGGACAAGATTGGTATGGATTTTATCACTGGATTACCAAGGACCAGATTAGGATATGATTCCATATTGGTAGTAGTGGATCGCCTAACTAAAGTGGCTCATTTCATACCCGTGAAGACAACTTATACGAGTGCCAAGTTAGCCAAAATCTACATGAGTAGAATTGTGTGCCTTCATGGTGTGCCCAAGAGTATTGTGTCCGATAGGGAACCCAATTCACTTCCCATTTTTGGAGACAGCTACATGAGTCATTGGGAACGAGGTTGGAATTTAGTACTGCTTTCCATCCTCAAACCGATGGACAAACAGAAAGGACTAATCAAATTCTAGAAGGAGCAAGTTGGGATGAAAGTCTGCCTTACGCAGAATTTTCTTATAACAACAGCTATCAAGCCAGCATTGAGATGGCACCATTTGAGTTTCTCTACGGAAGAAAGTGTACCACCCCATTGTTATGGAATGGTGTGGGAGAAAGAAGTTTATTTGGGCCAGATCTTATCAAAGAAGCCGAAGAAAAGGTCAAATTGGTTAAGGACAGATTGAAGATAGCACAGTCCCGATAGAAAAGCTACGCCGATCCTAAGCGTAGAGAAGTCACCTACGAAGTTGGTGATAGAGCTTATCTTAGAGTATCACCACTCCATGGACTGAAAAGATTCAGAGTCAAAGGAAAGTTGGCACCAAGATATGTTGGGCCATTCAAGATTCTGAGTCGCAAAGGAGAAGTTGCTTATGAAATTGAACTGCCAGCATCTCTATCAGCAGTCCATAATGTGTTTCATGTGAGTCAGCTTAAGAAATGTCACCCAGAAATGGAAGAAACATCTTTGAAGGATACCATACCTTTGGAAGAAGTTCAACTAGAAAGTGATCTCACTTATGAAGAAAAACCTATTAAGATTCTTGATACTGCAGAAAGAGTCACAAGGACAAAGACTATCAAATTTTGCAAAGTACAATGGAATCATCATTCCGAAGAGAAAGCAACATGGGAAAGAGAAGATGATCTTTGGAAAGACCACCCTCACCTATTTGCTAGCCAATCCGAATCTCGAGGGCGAGATTCACCTTAAGGGGGTTAGATTTTTAACATCCCTAAAATCATGATTTCAAAGTTTGCATATCATTCATGCATGCATATAGATTTGAGATCAATTTCAAACTCATTTCAGAAAAACAGAAGCACATAGTGCTATGATTTTATGTGAGCAGATTTAAATCAAATGGCCATCCCCATTTGAAAGTTTGAATGATTTCAAACCTAGCTTGTTTGTCTTCCTTACAGAAAGTTTTGAGTGTAGTTTTGGACCAAGTTTTACAATTTGGGAAGAGTTTCAAAAACCCTTTTTCAAAGTTTTGCAAATCAGATGCAAGCCTCTGATATTTTGTTCTCCAAACTTGATCAAGCCTTTGCAAAGCAACCACATGATCTTATTCCTATATTTGATACTACTGCTCACTGCAAAAATCCCAAGAAGTTTTGAATTCAAATGGAACTTGAATTCATTTGAAAACCTATTCAGAAAATCGAAAAAGAAAAAGAAAAGGAGTAAACAAAAGAAAAGGGCCAGGCGCCAAGATTCTGGCCCAGCATCAGAACATGCCCAGCTAGCCCACCCGGGCCATTCCTCCCTCTCGCACGTGCGAGCGCACCCACACAGCTGCTGACAGCCAGACCCCACCTCCTTTCTGCGTGTTTCGCTGACGAGCGGGCCCTCTCCACGTCAGCATCGTCTTCCCCAGATTCCGCGCACGAACTCCGCCGCTGCCCGTTGCTGCACTGATTTCGCGAGGTTAATTGCATTGATGCAGCGAGCGTTTCTTGTCGAGCCTCTGGCTATAAAATCCCCACACTCTCGCGACCATTTCCCCTCAAACAATTTCTCCTTCACGCCACCAGGCTGCCCACAACTCGCACGACGCCGCCGCTGTTCCGACGACTGCGCCGACGAATTCCGGTGAGCTCCGTGTTCCCCTCTGTCTCTAGCTCATGCTATCAAGTTCAACAAGTCTTTGTGCACCTACTAATGCTCCCCATTTGCCCTCGCATGATCTGTAGCTCCAGCAACATCGACGGCTGGCCGCCACCATTCTCTGCACGAACTCCGGTGACCTCTCCCCGTAAGTAGCCGCCGCCCCTTGCCCTCTGACTATTACGCCTAGAATCCCCATCGTCTTGCGCATCTAACAGTACCCCTATTTTGGCTTAGTGCGATGAGGAACCTCGCCAACGTCAACGACTGACCGTGCCCGACGCGTTCGCAAACTCCGGCGAGGAATTTCCGACGAACCCGTGCGCCCCTTCCCAAGCCATCGCCACCTTGAGCATCAGCAGCCTCCTGCGGTTCTGGTAAGCATCTCCTCTCTTCCCCGGGCGACCTAGAACGCCAGCACCGCCGCTGACTGACGTGCCGCCGCCGCTAGCGCCGCTCGAGTTTGGTCGTTTGATCCAGAACCGTCAGATCTGGATACAACGCGTAGATTTAGATCACTTAGCGAATCGTTTTTGGTAGATCTAGGCCATATGTTTTAATTAGATCCTACGGCCCGCAGAGCTCGATCCGTCCGAACCGGTACGCGCCAATAGAAACACGACGCGTGGCTAGGGTTAGATTCAAAAACAGAATTCAAATCAGATTTAGATCCAAATTTCAAATGGCTATAACTTTTGTTTCCCACGTTAGATTTTTGCAAACTTTATACCGTTGGAATCAGGGAGACAAGCCCTTTCTGAATCTGCAATGTGTTTAACAAAAAGTTTCTGTTAAAATGCCTTTTTATGCAGAAACTTGTTTAGGACTATTTTGAGTATAGATTTTGTTTAGTAATTTGTTTTAGTGCTAAATAAGTTTAGTTAGCAAGTTTTTGACTTGTTTATGTTTCTGTATCATGCACTTGCTTGGTGGAGTTTTCAAAAAATCATCACTTAGCATTTTCTTGCATGCATGCATTCATATATTTGTTTGTATATGATTTGTGTGTAATTTTGTGCTACAAATTTTTGTGTAGATTTTGCTAGTGACTGTGATTTTGAAGAGTGCTACTCTCCCCATTGCCAAGGCAAGTGGTACTTCATGAATATTTCCATCCCTATATTTTGTATAAGCATTAGAAATATTTTGCTAAGTCTTGCATGTTACTTCTTGCCAAATGCTATGTTGGGAAATCCTAAGTAGTTGTAGAATTGTAGAATTGCTAGGAAATTTCCTAAGTTAAGTTCTATGCCATGCTTAGACTAGCTAGTAGCAAACAAGGGTGGTAAAGTATATACATGCTATGATGAAAATATTTCTAAGTCTTTGGACTTATGTTTTCCTAATAAAACAACTAAGTCAATGAACCTACTGGGTGGAATGGGACTTGAATGGTGGATTTTGGTTGAGTGGTTACACAAGTCCCATGGACATGGTTTACCTTGTGTATCACACTTGTAGTATGCCACCCAGGCACAAAGGGATTTTGGAGGCCGAGTGTTGAGAAGCTTATAGTGCAGCCACTTGGCAATATGGGCTCTGCCTTGATCATATAGGTTGCTAGAACTTAGTCATTTGGACAGTTGGTGGTAGTGGGATGATAGGTTGGAACGCGTCCATTTGGCTAAGGGAAGTCTTCTGAAAGGTCCTGTCTTGGGAAACCAAGTCTGGTGGGGAAAGTGCACAACCTTTGCAGATGGAAAATCTAAGTACTTAGCCAAGTCCATGGCAATGGACAACTTGAGCATCAAGACATGGAAGCTATCAAGAATCTCATCACTCCAACTTCTAAGTAAAACTTGTGGGTGAACAAGGGTGGAGGACCCCAATGTCTATTGGTGGTTCCTTGGGAAAGTTTTTGACAAAGAAAAACTTAGTATTTTCAACTAATAGGAAAAACCTATTTTTGAGCAAAGCAAGCCAAGCTACACTTAGCCAAATGCATATAGTAATATAGTCCACTTAAAATTTACTAAGGTATCACTTGCCAATACTATTCCAAAGTATTGACCCACTGTGGCTGTAACTTGTGATGTTGCAGGTTACTCCGATGATGATTAGGAGTCATGAGTCTACACTCAACATGCTTGCTTGTGGCACATGAAGATGAAGACTTATGTTTATTTACTTATTCCAAAACTCTTGTATTAGGCCTGTGGCCTTGAGTTGTAAAAGACTATGTTTTATCTCTGGAATGAATGTAATAAATGACCTTTGTATCTGTGTACTTCATCTTAAACTGTGGATGCTAGCAATGATCCAGGGACAAGCATTGCAATCACAGGGATCCTTTTCCTTTACAAAGGAGGGATCTTACAGGTACTATGTTCTTGGGGACTCCATGCAAACTAACGATTCTAGCGATGTATAACTCCGCTAGTTTCGAACTCTGATATGTGGTTTTGACGGGCAAGAAATGGGCGACTTTGGACAATCTGTCCACTATGACCCAGATAGAGTCATTTCCCCTACTAGAAGTAGGTAGTCCAGTGATAAAGTCCATTCCTACAGAATCCCATTTCCATTCTGGAATCTGCAATGGTTGCAACAATCCAGCGGGTCTTTGATGTCCTGCCTTGACTCGCTGGCATATATCACACTTGGCGATATAGCTTCCGATTTCTCTCTTCATCTTATGCCACCAAAATTGCTCTTTCAAATCTTGATACATCTTAGTTCCTCCGGGATGGATAGAATAAAGAGTATCATGAGCCTCCTTCAGAATAACTTCTTTCAACTCGTAATCTGCTGGTACACAAAGGCGTCCTTTGTACCACAACACTCCTTCTTCATCCTCGGTGAATCCGGGTACTTTGCCTGTCTGGACGCTTGATTTAAATCGATACTAGCATTTTCCTTCTGCTCCTCTTTAATCTGACTGATCAAAGTGGGCTGGAGTTCTATGCTAGCCAAAAATCCATCACTTACTAATTCCATTCGAAAATGTTCCATCTCTTTGTGCAAACTTGGTTGCTCCTTCAAAATCATGGAGTTCAAGCGGCACGGCAATCTGCTAAGGGCATCGGCTACCACGTTGGCTTTACCAGGGTGATAGTGAATGTCCAGGTCATAATCCTTGATTAGCTCAATCCATCTTCTCTGCCTCATATTCAGCTCCTTCTGAGTGAATATATACTTTAGGATCTTGTGATCCGAATAAATCTCACAACGATTTCCCATCAGGTAATGTCTGCATGTCTTCAGGGCTAGAACTACGGCTGCGGGTTCGAGATCATGGGTTGGGTAATTTTGCTCATGTTGCTTCAATTGTCGGGATAGATAAGATATAACTTTGCCTTCTTGCATTAGCACACATCCGAGACCAATCTTGGATGCGTCACAATAGACATCGAAGGGCTTCGTGATATCCGGCATGATCAAGATTGGGGCTGAAATCAATCTCCTTTTGAGTTCTCGAAAACTCGCTTCACACTAGTCGGTCCATTCAAACTTCTTGTCCTTCTTCATCAATTGGGTCATGGGTCTCGCGATACTCGAGAATCCTTCTACGAATTTGCGGTAATATCCCGCCAATCCGAGAAAAGAACGAACTTGGGTTTGAGTGGATGGGGCTTGCCAATCTTCTACATCTTTCACTTTGGCAGGGTCAACGGCAATCCCTCTGGCTGATATAATGTGACCGAGGAATCCTACATCCTGTAACCAGAATTCACATTTTCTAAACTTGGCATACAATTGATGCTCTCTAAGGGTTCCAAGAATGGTCCTTAGGTGTAGCTCATGTTCTTCTTCTGATTTGGAATAAATTAGAATGTCATAGATGAAAACAACGACAAACTTATCCAGGAAGTCCATAAAAATCTTATTCATGAGGTTCATGAAATTAACGGGGGCATTGGTTAATCCGAAAGACATAACTGTATACTCATATAATCCATATCTGGTGGTAAAGGCAGTCTTTGGAATATCCTCTACACGAATTTTGAGTTGATGATAGCGAGTTTAAGATCAATCTGAGAAAACACTTTGGCAACGGTCAACTGATCAAACAAATCTTCTATCTTGGGCAAGGGGTACTTGTTCTTGATGGTGACATCATTCAACTTCCGATAATCCGTACACAAACGGTTACCTCCATCCTTCTTGTCCACAAACAAGATAGGTGATCTCCATGGGGATGCACTTGGTTGAATCAATCCAATTTCCAACATGGAATCCAGTTGCTTCTTCAGTTCTGCGAGCTCTGACGGTTTCATACTATATGGTCTCTGGGCTATGGGTCCGGTTCCGGGGATTAGTTCAATGATAAACTCGATATCCCGATCTGGGGGCATACCGGGAAAAACATCTGGAAATACATCGGGGTATTCACAGACTATCCGGACTTGGTCAATGGTAGGTTGGGCTATACTCTTGTTGCATTTGAATTGACGAGGTAAGGTTTCAGATATATGCTCGATTGATATTCCGGCGGTACTGGTCATAGTTATGGCTTTCTTTGCACAGTCAATTAATCCTTTATGTTTGGACATCCAATCCATTCCTAGTACTACTTCCAAACCTTTAGTTCCGAGTACTATCAGGTTAGCATAAAAATCTATGCCATGGATTCGGATAGGGACAGCTTTGCAAATTTGCCTAGCCTTGGTGGTTGATCCGAGAATTTGCACAATCATCACATGCTTCAATTTGGTTGGTTGAATTTTACTGGTGCAAGAAAATTCTTCGGTGACAAATGAATGCGATGCACCAGAATCAAACAACACTCTTGCAAGTACTGAATTAACAAAAAACATACCCATCACGACGTCTGGCGCTTCCTGAGCTTCTTCAGCATGCATGAGAAAAATACGGCCATTGCGGTTGAGTGAATTCCCTGGGGCAAATCTTCTCCCTGGCTGAACATGACGCTGCTGCTGAGCTGGGGCATTGGCATTCGGGACTGTAGCATTCTTCTTGTTGGGACACTCGTTAGAATAGTGGCCTTTATTTCCACAGTCATAACAGGTCACTTGTGACTTCTCCTTGGCTGCTACAGGAACAACATTGCTTCCAGTCCTCGGGGCAGTGTTGGTGTTGGCGGTAGCATTGTTGTTGTTGAACTTGGGTGGGGCACGGGTGAAATTACTAGAGTTGCCGGGGTTGTTGTGATTTCCTTCGGGTCTAGGGTTTCCACGGTAGGGATAGGTCGGACGGTTCATCGGGGGTCTTTTGGTTTTTGGGGCAAATCCTGGAGATGGGTTGGGGCGGTACTTTGGGGTCTGATGGGTTCCTGGTTGATGCATCATACGATGCTTGCGGTTATCATTGGCTTGGTTGATCTTTCCTTCCATCTGGATGGCAGAGTCGACAAGGGCTTCAATATCTGCAAAGGGGATATTGACTAACACAGTCTGCATCTCGTCTTGCAGACCATTCAGGAATCTTTCTTTCTTCTTGGCTTCGGTGTCTATTTCGTCCAGGGCATACCTAGCTAATGACAAAAAATTGTCACGGTATTCCACTACAGTCATCCTTCCTTGATTCATCTCTCTGAACTCGTCTCTTATTCTCTTGACTAAACCCGGTGGCACATGGGTTCTGCTAAACTTGACCTTGAATTCCTCCCAGGTCATCATTTGGCCTCCGGTCATTGCGCGAACACTGTTCCACCATGCCGTGGCATCTCCGGCTAGATAATGGGTGGCGAACAGGACTTTCTCGTTGGCTTCCACTCCGGCGACTTCTAGGTTATTTTCCATGGTTTGTAGCCAATCATCGGCGTCTAGGGGCTCTTTTGACTTAGTGAAAATAGGTTGGTTGGTATTCTGGAAATTCTTGAGCTTAGATCCATGGTTGTCCTGATTTCCGTGGCCTTGGTTGTTGTGGGCTATCTGGGCTATCTGCTGCAGAGTGGCTAGGTTGGCTTGACGTTCCGCTCTTTCAGCTGCACGGTCAGAAGTCAACATTTCCAGAATCTGCAACATCGGGTCCGGGGATGAACCACTTCCTCCACGTGGCATCTGAAGATTTAGATAGATCGTGAGAAAAGAGGGAAATTTCTAAGGTCTTGGGTCTTTGAAAAGTTTTTAAAGTTTGACTCAGATTTTTTTTAGCAACTTGATTTTCATTCATTCGTAGCACACAGTACAACACACACCACAACAAAGAAAAACAGATGGTTTTATGAACCATTCTGGAATCTACGATACAGTGGGACCGAATACTACTCACTACGCTAGTGCTCAAGTGCTACTACTCCATGGAATCTGTGGCTTCATCATCTTCATCATCATCGATGAAGGCGAAATCATCCTCATCGGTGAAGAAGTCCATGGCCTGATCCTCCAGAAAATCGTCGTCATCGCTGAGATAGGAGTAAGGGTCTCCACGAAGATCCTCTCCTGCATTCTCCCTTTCCTGCAATTGCATGTCTCTCTCGTGGATGGTCTCCTCCAACGATGAGATGCGGTGGCGAAGACGGGCAATAATGCGCTCCTTCTTGTCGAGCTGACGGCGGCGAGACTTGCGATCCCTTGCTAGCATGGAGATGGTCTGGTCCTTTGTCCTGATGATGTCAGACTTGTGGTTGCAGTAGTCATGGCAGTTGTCCAACTCCTGCTGACGATCATACATCATGAAGCTAAGGTGGTCCAATTGAGTCTTCAGCTCGGGGTGGTATGGGGCTTCCAGGGGTTGTCCATTTGCATCACGCCTTGGGCAAAACTCAAAGCGAGTACCCTTGATCTGATTGATGCTCTGCCCACACAGACGGGAAAGAGCTTCCTGCATTGCTCTGGCAAGTCCATCGAGCCAGTTGTTTTCCCTCAAGGTAAACTGAATTCCCTCCGCAGTGGGAGGTTCAATTTTTCCTCGGAGACTTGCAACAATTAGCCACTGCAGGTCTTCTCCTCCTTGATCATTGAGCTGAGCTCCGAAGAACTCGGGGTGCGGACGCTCCAGAAGTTCCGAAAGCTGATCCAGATCCCTCTCAAAGATAAGGTCTCCTCCATTCCCAAGTTGGTAAAACTTGCTGTACTTCACGTCCATCTATAAAAATAGAGGATGAGTAGATTAGTAGGGTGCTCAAGTGTGTCAAAATTTTATGTATTTTGCAAGAGTTTTTGAGGAACATGAATTTTTAGGAAAGAATTTAAAGAGATAAGAATGAGAATAAGTTTTTGTAAATACTTATTTTCTTTGCTTTTGAAACTAAGTTTTTGGTTCAAACGTCCAGTCTAACTAGGGTCTCATATGGTCAGGATGGCTCTGATACCAACTTGTTAACACCCGGATTTTTCAATCCTAGATGCCTGTTATGTCATACATCGCAATCCCAGGATTACCATTTTTGCGAGACATAACAGAATTGGATACCATAGTACATCATCCATTACAACGATACATAAGTTCTTACACAAATAGGGATCTCATGATCTAGTTCTTAATACAACTTCAAGCGGAATACGTAATAGTAGCGTGGCGTGAAGCTCCATCTTCGGGGTCACAGGCAATGCTGACGTTGGGAGATGATCCTAGTTGTCATAACCTTCCTGGGGTCCATCTTCCAGGTACTCCTCTTCATAGTCTGGCCATGGGAATAGCCAGGGACAAAGCCATGAGTACTCTTTAAGTACTCGCAAACTGATACTAACAGGTAAAAGGGGTTTTTGGAGAATTGGACACTAGGCTCTAGGGTTGTTTTGCAAAAGCCAGATTTATCTCTACTAGGTTCCAAAGCTAGTCACAATTTTATAACTCCTAAGTGGGATCTTGTAACTCATGTCACAAATCTGTTGTGGTCAAGTCAAAGTCTCATTTTAGTTCACAAGTCATTTTGAGAAGTCTGACGGGAGAACATTATGGCCACTCCAACTATCCATAACCGCGGACGTGGCTATTAGAATAGTTTGACACTCTGCAGAGATTGTACACTTTCACCACAACATTCGATACATCCGTCAGGAACAAATCCTGAATTCACCATACTCAGTATGCGGATAATCAATCCTAACCTTTCAATTACACGCCCTAGTATAAGCACCTCTCCTGTGAGTTTGGCCTCCCAACCATGACCAACTGTCATCTTGGGTACTGCACAGGTGGACAATCTTCACAAGGTAGCCTCAGCTCAGACCTTGGCCGCGAGGGAACTAATACTAAGGTAGATAAGTTTCTAGTCAAGCCCTACCCAATATTCGAGTATTGTGGTTGTACGATAAAATTGGAATGGTATCGCATCCAGACAACCATCAGTTTTATAAAGCACTAAGGCTCGTGCCTCAAAATTTTTATCACCAAAATCACCAAGTGTTTGGAAACACATGTCGAAAAAATTTCAATAGAATGATCCATCATTCCAAGGTTTTCATAACCATTTTTCCACCAAGTATTCACAATCTAAAGTTGATCAAGTTTTAGGCTTAGCACTAGCATCTACAAGTGGGGTAATTACTAATGAGGGTTGGTAAACTAGTGGAGTTTCAACTAAGTACAACCTTATATCTTAGGATGATATCAAGGTTTCTAGCTTAGGCCAAATTTTATGCTCTTTATGCAACCTTCAAATATCTTTCTAGCATCTATAATTCACTTAAGTAAACTCTAAGTAAGCTTTGATAAAGAAATAAAGTAAGAAGCTTGCAAATAAAGCTAGGATTCGTTTATCAAGTGGATATGATCACATATGCTTAAGGCATTTAGTAGGTATAGTAACAAGTAGGGGTTTGTTGCATCAGTAGGGTATCTTGCAAGGGTTAGCTTGCACATTCACTAGTAGTATTAGGCTTGCACAATATCAGTATAAGCTTGCTAAATTGCAAGTGTTAGCTTGCCTTGTGCAGAGCAGTGGTTGAAGTTCTCCTTGGCTTCTTCTTCGTAGAATCCTCCTTCCTCCTCGTATCCTTGGTCGGTACTAGCATCTATAAATAAATACGGGGTACACAATCACCAAACAATACTTAACTACTTGCAATCATCACATACAAGGGTCCTATAGATGATCTAGCATCATCTCTAACATTACAAGGTTAAAGCTTGGTTTAATTCCTTTTATTTTTATAAAAGTAATTTCTACTCATTGAAAAACTACTTAAGATTTAATATTCTCCAAACCAAACATGGGATCATGTTGACACATGTCCTCACCACATATTGTAGTCCATGGGAATGTGATTTAAGGTGGTGTCACAATTTAATAAGGTTTTACCCTTTTATGATAATTAATTAAAGTGGCTAGAAATTCCTATGGGGCATTCTTTTATTACTTGAACATTATTTCTGCAAGTAAACCTATATATTTTTATATATTCTGAAAGGTATGGCTAAATGTGATTTTTGAGAGTTGGAATCAACTCAAAAGCTATTATGGTTTTAATTTGAAAAATGTTTGAATGCGGAAAAGCTTATGTCTTGTTATTTTTACTATGGGTGATATATATATCCAAATGACTTGAATCCAACGGGCTTGGATTCAGCATTCATAGAACTTTCCAACAAAATTGGTTTCATTCAATTTGGTGTACTTAATCGATCTGGGTTGATTTTTGAAGTTGGGTACAGAAGTGTGTTTGAATTGAAATGGAAAAAGTTTAATTTGAATAACTGGGCTTGCGCGGGAAAAGTTAACGGGCCGGCCTGCTAAGCGCAGTGCTCCCGCGGGCTGCTTAAGTGGGTGTCCCCAATCGTCAGTGACACGGGGCTGGGCGAAGCGGTATGGGGCAATGTGGATCGTTCGATCTAGTTCTAATCCAACGGTTGGGAGTCATCGTCGACGCGAGACAACGCCGGCGAGAACGAAACCTAGCGCGGCCAGTGAGAGGTGCTGGGGGCTCACCGAGTGCAGGCGAGGTCGGCGAGGCGAGCGGCGAAGTCGACGACGAACTTCGGGGGTGGTCGCGGCTCACAGGGTGGACGAAATCGATGGCTCCCTTCTTCTCCAGAGGCGGCGGGCTCCGGTGAAATTCCGGCGGGGTGGTGGTTGCCTTGCTCTGAGAATGGTGTGGCACGATCAGTGAGGATAGGGGAATTAGATGGTGTGAAGAAATCGAGCGGGGGTGGCCTCTATTTATAGTCGGGCGAGGGGACCGTCGGGGCGCACGGTGAGCTCGTTGAGGGCGATGTTATAGGAGGCTAATGGCATGGGCAAGGGTAGGGGACGGTGCGGTGTCTCCTGGAGATGCTCAACGACATGGTTTTCAGGCGTGGGGCGGTGCGGCTTGGTCTAGAACGGGCGATGCTCTGCGTGGCAGAGGCGGCGTCTTCGACGGCGGTCGGTGGCTGTGCGTCACGGGGCGGCAAATGGGGATGTCTGGCGATCTCCTGGGTCAGTGGCGATCGTGTGTGCATGCGGTGAGGGCGGCACACGGTCTTTGGACGCTAGTCGAGGGTGGCGCTCTAGCGCACGCTCGGCATGGTCTCTGGCGGTCTGGGCGCGGCTCTTGCGCGTGGTCCAGGGCTTGGCAATGCTCGTGGCTGGGACAGTGAGTGGCGGTGGGCTGCCTCCCAGACATGCTGGCTAGGCTTGCTGCTGCTCCTAGCTTGCTGTCGACTATGGGGTGGCAAGGGGGTGCTCGGTTGTTCACCATTGATGGAAATGGCAAGCTCACAGTGGTGCTAGTGCTTAGTTAATCATACTAGATGATCTACTGAGCTGGTTGTGAGCTAACTAGGGAACAAGTTAGGCAAGAATCACTGCTCACAATAGTGTTTGATGTTTTGTTTGATTTGTGTCTGCAACCTGTTTGATGAAATTGCCGCATGAAATCAAGTTTTGAATTTTGAAAAGATTTCTGGTGGGTTTGCTAGATTGGTGCTGGTGAGGCTGCAGATTCTTGGGTTTTGAAAGTTGAGCTTGTTTGAGTGGTTTTTGAAAAAGTGGGATCTTCCCATATGATAAAGATTCAATTCTGAATTGTCATTTAAACTATGCATTTGAAAGTTTTTGGATGATCACAAAGTGGGCCTTGATACTTTGTTATGAGTACAACCAAGTGGTGCAAAGATCCAGAAAAGTTTCTGTTAGGTTCTGAAAGTTTGAGACAGCCAAAGTAGGCATGAGAGTTAAATTGGTCAAAGTGAACATTCATTTAATATATGTGTTTTGATTTACTTGTCTTTAGGAAAAGTGTGGGAAATGTTTTAGATGATGTTTATTTCACCTAAGAAACATTTTACAAGCAATGAAACAAACAAAAAAGGTGGTGTTAAAAGAATTCAAAATCAATGCATACACTTATGCATGCATTCATAATTTTATTTAGAAAAGTTTTTGTTAACCCTAATTTTGATGATTAGAGTTTGATGATCCAAGCTTAGTATTTTTGGGATGTTACAGGGAAAGAGAGAGGAGAAGGGGCAGTTAAACTAGCTTGGTCGCTGGGAGGAATTAGTGCGGCGTTAACGCGAATTCACGTCGAGGAATCAACACAGGAACAATAGCGAGGGGAGAGGGGAACGGGTCTCACGCGGGGACGATGATGAGTTGGCAGTGTGGGTCTGGCGCGTCAGTGAGAGGGGGTGGGGTGATACGCAGTGAGAAAGGGATTCGCGGGGGAGGGAGAGAGTGGAGCCGGGTAGGCTATACTGTTGGGCCAGATTAGGCTAGCTGGGCCTGGTTCGTTGGGTTAGATCTGTTTTCCTTTTTTTTCTTCTGAATCCTTTTTCTTTTTCTAATTATATTTTTCTGTTTTCATTCAAACCATTTGATTTAAGTTTCAATTTGAATTCAAATTTTGACCAAACCTTTTCAGTAGGTTTTATCTATTCATTAGTGTGTTTCAAAAGTCCATTTTAGAATATTTCCAATATTCTCTTTATGATTTATTATTTATTTAAATTAGGCATTTGTCTTTATTTAAATAAAATTAAAATATGGTTCAAACCCATATAATTTTATTTAAATAATCTTTTATTCTCTTTAAGTTAATTAGATAAATTTTAATCCATTTTGGATATTTCAATTATTTTTCTCATGATTTAATTAATCATTTATATTATGAATTTTGTCTTCATTCAAATAAAATTGAATATGCTTAAAAGCCCATATAATTTTATTTAAATAATCTTTATTCCTTTATTTTTATTTGGATTATATTTATTCCATTTGCTTAAAGATTTGGCCAAGATTTAAAATGTATTTTAGTTATTTCTTTCTTTATCTTATAAAATCCATATATTTTTATTTATAGTTCCAAATTTGGTGATTCCAATTTTTATAATTTTATTTAATATTTTTTTATCCTTTTAAATCCTTTTAATATTAATTTGCTCACAATTTGGCATGGATTTTAGCTAGGAGCTTTATTATTCTTGGAAATTATTTCCTTTTATCTTATTAAAATCATAAGTTTTTATCTATGGCTCCAAATTGAATGAAACTAATTTCTATGGTTTTATAATATTTTTATCTATCATTTATAAATGTTTGTTGCTGAATTTTTATAAGGATCAAATCCATAGTCTTGGAGAGATTTTGGGTATCATTTCTTTCATTAATATTAAGGGTTTTGGTTTAACTTTTCCAAGTGTTTTAAATTCAAGATTATTTCCATGCAAGAATGCATTTGAATCTTTGAATATTTGTTTGTTGCATTCTTATTCAATTTTTTTTTCAAGTAAGGTTTGATGTTTCCATTTAGAGGCAAAATTTTATTTTGTTTATTTATTTTATCTAAATTTCACACAATTGTTTATTTTGTTTATTTATTTTTGACATTTCAAAATTTGGAAATTTTTGGGATGTGACAGACTACCACCCTTAAAAGGAATCTCGTCCCAAGATTCGGGACGGCTAGAGGTTACAAGTTGGCTTCAAAACAATTAGGGTACTACCACCCTTAAAAGGTTTTCAAGTATATTACATCTTTGCTTACTTGGGGTCTTGGTGTATCTTCTCTGGACAGTTGTTTGCATAGTGTCCTTTGTTTCCACATTGTAAACATGTGACAAGGTTGATGTCTCTCATAGGTTTGCTTGTCACATGTTCCTCATATTTGTGGCAATGTGATGCATAATGGCCAATGTAATGCATAATGGCCTAGCTCTTTGCATTTGTGGCACATAACTTGGATAATATCATTCTTCTTCTTGGGTCTCTCCAAATATAGGAGGGCTCTTAGTTCATGTTCCTCATATTTCACCACAAATGTGGGAAAACTTCCTCGGTTATTTGAACAGTTCCTAGGATAACGTCCATGTTTCCTCTTTTGTCCACCATGGTGAGTTACAATGTATGGAGGTGCAAACTGAGACTTGACTTTGTCTTCTTCCTTCTTGGTAGAAATTGTTCTTTCATGGAGGTTTCCAAACATTTGATGCATTCCATCTTGTTTCAGATGTTGAACTATAGGATAGATGGGGCATTGGATAGGGACATGATCCTTTCCTTCACAAAGGAAACAAGTAACTTGAGATGTGGGGCATTGTCTAGTTAGATGTTTCTCTTCACAATTAGGGCATTGGTCCAAATGCTCTTTGTAAGTGTGTTCTATGTCTCCACAAATTTTGCAAGCTTGAGTTCCTTCTATCATATCATCCTTGATATCATTGTTGACACAATCTCCTTGGGAAAGGTTGCTTCTCATGTTGATCATTCGATTGGTCATCCTTTGCAACAATTGAGATTGGGTTTCCAAGAACTTTAGCATGGTTAGGTCTAACACAATGTTGTTGGCTAAAAACTGAGTTGTCACTTGATTCAACTGGGCTTGGGTTGCTAGTAGAGGTCCCAACCTGATAAGGCAGAGATCCTTGTGTTTACAATGCTAGTCCCTGGATCAATAGCTAGCATTCATAGTTTAAGATGTAATATCAAGAAACAAAGTTCATAATACAACTTTATAACCAGGAATAAAATAATTCATTATATCATACATAGCTCATTTGGCTATCTCATTACAATGCAGTAGAAATAACTATAGCATGGAGTCCTTCATCTTAAAAGTGCCATAGGCAAACATGTTGGTTGTAAAATTGTAATCCTATTCAACACACTTCACTAACATCAAACAAACCTGCAACATAATAAGTTACAACCACAAGGGTCAATACATTTGAATTGTATTGGCAAGTGATACTATGGTATAGTAGTGGTATCTATCATCTATATGCATCTGGCTAAGTGGATCTTAGGCTTGCTTTGCTCAAAATAGGATTTCCTTATAAGTTGAAAACACTAAGCTTTTGTTGGTCAAATCACCCAAGGCATATACCAATAGAAATTGGTGATCCTTTAACCCTTGTTCAACCACAAGCTTTTAACTTAGAAATTGGGATGAGGAGATTCTTGATAGCTTCCATGTCTTGATTCTCAAATTGTCCATTGCCGGGGATACGGCTAAGTACTTATATTTTACTCTCGAGAGAGGTGGTGCACTTTACCCACAAGACTCGACATGCATCGAGACAATATCTTTCAGAAGCCTTCCCTTAGACCAAAATGGACGCGCTCCAAACCTATCACCCCCTACCACCAACTGTCCATCTGGCTAAGTTATTGCAACCTATATGATCCAGGCAGAGCCCATGTTGCCATCTGGATGCACTTGAAGCTTCTTAACATTTGACATCTCAAATCTCTTTGTTCCTGGGTGGATTTCCACAAGTGAGATACATTAGGGTAGGCCATAAATATGGGGCCCTATGTAACCACTCAACATAAACCATTCACACGATTCCACCCAGGTGATTCATTCACATAGTTGTTTTATTAAACCAAACACAAGTCATTCACTTAGAAATATTTCATAGCATGAATATAATCCACCCTTGTTTTCTACTAGCTAAGCTAAGCATGATAGTAGTAGGGATCTTAACTTAGGTAAAATTCTACTAAGGCATCATCTACTAGGATTTCCCAAGGCATGGCATAATTAGTAAAAATTCCATGCAAGTCCTACTCAAAACATCACTAATGCATAGTGAAAATAATAGGACAAAATGTATGAATTACCACTTGCCTTTTTAGTAGAGAATATAGATTCACTCCTTGATCTTGAAATGGTCACACTCTTCAAATTTCACTACAATTCAATCAAGGCACAAATTCAATCTAGTATTCAAACAATTCACCACATAAAATAAAGAAAACAAAACAATGCATGCAAGCATGCAAAAGATTATTTCATTTTGAAATGTGGTTTCTAATAGGTTATAAACATTTTAAAACACCTATTGGTCAGTTATAAAAGTGGCAAGGTCATTTGAAAAACAAGTTAGTAAAAATGGCCACTTTAAATTATTTTTGTTTTGCTAGAAATGATTTAATCAAATACATTTTTAAATCCAAAACTTAGTGTTTAGGGTCAGAGAGTTTAATTCAACCCATTTTCAAAAGGTTTTACTCAAAAACTATTTTATAAACATAATCCATAATTTTATTCTACTAGAAATGCTTTTATTCAAGTATTAATTCCTTGGTGTCACAGAATATATTTTTAAATCCAAAAGTTGGTTTCTATGGTCAGTAGGTTCAAAACAAACCATTTGCAAAAGATTTTACTCAAAAATCATTTCTAGAATAATTTTTATACCCTAAATAAGCCTTGAAATGTTTCTGCATAAACAACCAATTTTACATAAGAAAATCACTAAACAAAGGGCATGGTTGGAAAGTGTTCTTTTTTCTAATTCCAATGATATAAAGTTTGTAAATTTTGGACATGTATATTTAAAGTTATGAATTTTTCAAATCTAACCATCTAATAGACAACTTTCTATCTATTTAAAACAAAAGCTGGCCATGTGGAGCGTTTCTACTGGCTAATACCGGTTCGCACGGATCGATCATTGTGGTTCATTGGATCTAACTGAAATCGCATGGTCTAGATCTAGCATACCGGTTCGTTTTAAGTGAATCTATCGCGACCATGGGATCAAGATCTAACGGCTGCAGTGCCGTGACCAAAGTCTGGCGGCGCGTGGCGACGGCGAGCGGCGGTGGTGTTCTGCTTGCGGAGGTTCTGGAGGAACATGAAGCAAGGGAAGGAGAGGGATGGCTCACCAAATTCTTGTCCTGGTGCACGAGGACGACAAGAATTTCTCACCGGAGTGGTTCACTGGCTCGGGCACGCACGACCGTGGTCGAAGGCGAGCATCTGGATCATAAGCGAGCAAAGTAAGGAGTCAGCGAGGTGCACACAGGTTCGAGTAGTGCGGAAAATCTCACCAGAGAGCAAGGGGTGCACGGAGTCGGCGACAGCAGCTCGCCGGAGTTGATGCAGACAGCGGCGGCGTGTAGACGTAGTCCTTACCGACACTACGAAACGCGCGCAGCCTAGCTAGGGATACTGGAAGGTGCGCCTGGCAATAGGGAGCACGCTCGTTTTCTTTGGAGTAGGGGGTGACTGGGTTGGCCTGAATTTGATCGGAGAAGCTCGACGGAGCAGCGACAGTATGGTCAGCGATTCGGGCAGCCCGGTGGCAAAGAGGAGTTGGCGTGTGAGGGGAAAGGTAGAGTGAAGGCAGGCGATTAAATGGGTGTGATCACTGGTGGTTTAATCACGTCATTGATGCGAATTTCATCCCGTAAAATCAAAGCAGAAATGGACAAGAGAGGGGGAAGGAATTGGTCGCGGGTTGAAGACGAAGAGCTGACACGTGGGGTTGCGTTGTCAGCGAGGGAGAGGGTTACGCGGTGGGGTCCAAGCGTCAGCGTCTGAGGGGGTAAGTGTTCTGGTGCGAAATGTACTACGGGGAGAGAGGGGATGGGCTGCGAGTTGGGTTTAGTTGGGCCAGGTTCTGGGCTGGGGTCTGTTTTCATTTTTTTCTTTCTACTTTCTTTTTCCTTTTCTATTTTTCTGTTTTGACTTTTGTTCAAATAATTCAAACACCATTTGAATTCAGATCTTTACCTCACTTTCAGCAAGCTTTTAATACTATTTATTATTGTATTTTAAAGACCATTTTTTAATAATTCTTTTATTTATTTATGGTTTATTATTTATTTAAAATAGGGACTTGCCTTTATATAAATAAGATTTTAAATATATTTTCAAACTTCTATTTGAATTATAATTTTTACCAAACCTTTTTTAGTAGGTTTTATTTATTCAAAAGTGTGTTAAATAATTTACTTTGAATTTTTTAATATATTTTAATATGATTTATTAATCATTTAAATTAGGCATTTGTCTTTATTCCAATAAAATAAAATATTGTTTTTAACCCATATAAATTTTATTCAAATAATTCCTTTATTCTTTTTAAGTCAATTAGATAACTTTTATTCCATTTAGGCAATTCCAACTTACTATTTTCTGATGATTTAATTAACCAT
This sequence comes from Avena longiglumis, assembly GCA_030063025.1. Classification (NCBI taxonomy): domain Eukaryota; kingdom Viridiplantae; phylum Streptophyta; class Magnoliopsida; order Poales; family Poaceae; genus Avena; species Avena longiglumis. Next base: position 141,666,642 of record CP125978.1, on the reverse strand, counting down.
TTTTATTAGGGATTTTGTCTTCATTTAAATAATTTGAATATGGTTTAGTCTCATATACTTTTATTTGATTATTCTTTATCCCTTTATTTTATTTGAATTATCTTTATTCCATTTTCTTATTTAATTCAAGATTTAAATTATCTTCTGAATAATTTACTTAGGATTTATTATTTAGGCAAATAGTCTTTATTTAAATAAAACTGAATATGGTTCAGAGCCCATATAGTTTTATTTAAATAATCTTTTTATTTACTTTTATTATTTAATAAACTTTTATTTGTTTATGGACTTGGCCAAGATTTAATTTGGATTTTTAAATAGTCCTTATTTATTTATGTATTTATTTGTCTTATAAAATCCATATCTTTTTTTATAGATCCGAACTTGGTGATTCCAATTTGTATAATTTTATTTAATATTTGTTTATATTTTTAAATCCTTTTAGGATTATTTTGATCACAATTTGGTATGGATTTTAGATAGGAGATTTATTATCTTTAGAAATTATTTTCTTTTTATCTTAATAAATTCATAAGTTTCTATCCATGGTTCCAAATTAAATGAAACCAATTTCTATGGTTTTATAATATTTTATTTATCATTCTTGATCATTTATAAATGGTTGTTGCTAAATTTTTATATGGATAAAATACATAGAGATCTTGGAAATTATTTTCTTCCATTAGGGTTTTAGGGTTTTGTGTAACATCCCTAAATTTATATTCCAAAACTCATTCATATCATCTAAGCATTCATCATAATTTAGGGCTCTTCTAAAAAAAACAGAAGCTTGTGCTATGATTTCATGTGAGTAAATTTCACTCATTAGGCCATCACCTTTTGAAACTTAAATGTTAAGGAACTTGTTTGCTTGCCCCACTATTGGAAAGATTAGGTGTAAAAGTTTAACCAAAAGTTTCAAATTAAAAATAATTTCAAAACCTCTATTTTCAAACATTTGCAAAATAGTGCAAAGTCTCTGGTTGTTTGAAATCCAAATCTGATCAAGCCTTTGCAAGGCAACCCCATGAGCTTTGACTTATTTCTGAGACCAATTCACCCCTGCAAAACCTCAGAAAGATTTGAATTCAAATTGATTTTGAAACTATTTGAAAACCTAATCAGAAAATCGAATTGGAAAAGAAAAAGAACTAAACAAAGGAAAAGGGCCGAGCGCCAGATATCTGGCCCAACAGAGGATCGAGCCCAACTAGCCACCCGGGGATTTCTTTTTCTTCTCTCACGCAAGCGCTGCGTTCACCGGTGACAGACGGACCCCACCCTCATTTCGACACATCGACGAGCGGGCCCCATCCTGTCGCCGTCTTCCCAAACCACGCCACGACCACGTCGCCGCTGCGATCACGGTAATGGCGGCGCTTAATTGGGCATTAAAACACGGCGTTTCGCCGAGGCACCGGCTATAAGATCCCCACCTCCTCGCAGTCATTTTCCCCCAGTCAATTCCACACTCACGCCCCCAGGCTGCCCACGACTCCCTCAAAACCACCGCAGACAGAGCAACTCCGGCGATCGATTCAGGTGAGCTCCGTGCGCCCCTTCCCCTCTGGATTGTTCGAGACACTTCGTAATCCTCTTGCGCACCTCCTAACCACAACAGATCATCATCTCTTGCCCAGTCGCCGTGTTCGCTTGACGCCGTAAGCACCCGACGACCACCCCAACTCCGGCGACCAATCTCAGTAAGTCCCGTGCGCCCCTTGCTTTCTTATTCACCCGAGCGTGTTCTCAATCGTCTTGCGCATCTCCTAAACCCGATGGTTCGTGTTAGGGCGACGCAGAACCTCCGCAACGACTCCGACAACATCCACCCGACGCCAGACGCAACTCCGACGAGATCTAGAGCCCATCTCCGAGCGCCCCTCCGCAAGCCAGTACCACGTCGAGCTTCAGCAGCCTCCGGCGAACCTGGTAAGCCCCTTCTTCTCCTTGCGGACGATCTAGAATGTCGGCGCCACCGTAGTCTGACGCGCCGCCGCCAGTCAACGCCGCCAGCGCCGCCCGTTCGTGGCTTGATGGTTTGGTCCGTTGGATCTGCATCGTAGGGCTAGGATAGATCTAGGCCAAAGAGGTACGCGCGCGTCTGGATCGTTAGATCTCAGTTAGATCCTACGGTCTTCGACCGATCACGATCCACAATGCGGCACGCACCAAGAAGGTTGCGACGCGTGGCAAGATTTAATTCAAAAACAGAATTTAAAACCAGATTTTGATCCAAACTTTAAACAGCTATAACTTTTGAATGCCACGTTAGAATTTTACAAACTTTATACCGTTGGATTCAGTGAAACAAGACCTTTCTGAATATCCAATTTGTTTAACAAATAGTAACAGTTAAAATGACTTTATTTATGGAAACATGTTTAAGGCTATTTTGAGTATAGTTTTTATATAGTAATTTATTTTGGTGTCAAATTACGTTTAGTTGGCAAACTGGTGATTGGTTAAGTTTCTGTAAACATGTGCATGCTTGGTAGAAATTTTCAAAATCACCACTTGGTAAATTCTTGCATACATGCATTCATATTATTTTTTTGTATATAATTGTGTGTAATTGTATGCTATAATTTTTGTGTAGATTTTGCTAGTGATTGTGATTGTGAAGAGTTCAGCTCTCCCCACTACCAAGGCAAGTGATATTTTCATGAATATTTCTAACCTATGTTTTGTACTAGCATTAGATATTTTGCTTGCATGCTATTTTGTCTAATGCTAAATTGGGAAATCCTATGTAGTTTAGAATAGTAGAATTGCTAAGGAATTTTCCCCTATGATAAGTTGCCATGCCTTGCTTAGCCTAGATATATAGCAAACAAGGGTTGTTGAAATCTACACTTACCATGATGAAAATATTTCTAAGTCATGAGACTTATACTTTCCTAATAAAACCACTAAGTCAAATGAACCTCCTGGGTGGAATGGAAAGGATGGGTTATGTTGAGTGGTTACACAAGGCCATGGACTTGGGTTGTGTATCTCACTTGTGGTAAGCCACCCAGGCACAAAGGGATTTGGAGGCCAAGTGTTGAGAAAGCTTACATTGCAACCACTTGGCAATATGGGCTCTGCCTTGATCATATAGGTTGCTAGAACTTAGTCATTTGGACAGTTGGTGGTAGATGGGATGATAGGTTGGAATGCGTCCATTTGACTAAGGAAAGGCTTCTGAAAGGTCCTGTCTTTGGAAACCAAGTCTGGTGGGGAAATTGCACAACCTCTGCAGATGGAAAACCTAAGTACTTAGCCTAGTCCAAGGCAATGGACACTTTTGAGCATCAAGACATGGAAGCTACAAGAATCTCATCACTCCAACTTCTAAGTAAAATTTATGGGTGAACAAGGGTGAAGGATCCCAATGTGTATTGGTGGTTCCTTGGGAATGTTTTGACAAAGAAAAACTTAGTGATTTCAACTAATAGGTAAAACCTATTTTCAAGCAAAGAAAGCCAAGCTACACTTAGCCAAAATGCATATAGTAATATAGTCCACTTAAAATAAACTAAGGTATCACTTGCCAATACTATTCCAAAGTATTGACCCTCTGTGGATGTAACTTGTGATGTTGCAGGTTACTCCGATGATGAATAGGAGTCATGAGTCTACACTCAACATGCTTGCCTGTGGCACATGAAGATGAAGACTTGTGTTTATTTGCTTATTCCTTAAACTCTTGTATTAGGCCTATGGCCATGAGTTGTAAAATACTATATTTTATCTCTGGAATGAATGTAATAAACGACCTTTGTATCTGTGTACTTCATCTTAAACTTTGGATGCTAGCATTGATCCAGGGACTAGCATTGCAATCACAGGGATCCTTTCCTTTATAAAGGAGGGGTCTAACATTTTGGTTTAACTTTTCCAAGTGTTTAAATTTCAAGATACATTCATTGATGAATGCATTCCACTTGATTGAAATTTGTTGGATTCCATTTTATTCAAATTTGTTCAAGAAGGGTTTTGATGTTTCCATTTTGAAAAAAAGTTTCTTTTCACCCTAAATTTCAACAATTATTTCTTTGGTTTATTTATTTTTCACATTTCAAAATTTGGAAAATTTTGGGATGTGACAGGCTACCACCCTTAAAATAAATCTCGTCCCTAGATTTGGGATGGCTAGAGGTTACAAGTTGGCTTCAAGGCAACTAGGGTACTACCACCCTTAAAAAGGTTTTCAACTAGATTACATCTTGGCTTACTTGGGGTCTTGATGTAGCTTCTCTGGCACTTGTTGGCATAATGTCCTTTGTTTCCACACTTGAAACATGTGACAAGGTTGATGTCTTGAGGTATATTCTTCTTCTTTTCTGGATATTCATTGGCATAGTGTACCATCTCTTTGCAATTGTAACATTGCTCTTGGGTAATGTCCTTCTTGCTAGGGTTGGGGCATTTCTTCTTCTTCTTCTTGGGTCTCTCCAAAGCTAGGAGTTCTTCTCGTCATGCTCTTCATATATCACCACAAAGATGGGAAATCTTTCTCTCTTCTTTGGGCAGTTTCTAGAGATATGACCTTCTCCACAAGAGTAGCAACACTTTATGGTCACTTTGGATGTGGGCTTATGAGACATGGCTTTGAATTTGCCTTCATCCTTCTTGGTAGAAGTTGTTCCCTTATGGAGGTTTCCAAACATTTGATGCATTCCATCTTGTTTCATTTGTTGAACTATGGGATAGATGGGGCATTGGATAGGGACATGATCATTTCCTTCACATAGGAAACAAGTAACTTGAGATGTGGGGCATTATTTAGTTGGATGTTTCTCTTCACAATTAGGGCATTGTTCCTCATGCTCTTTAGAAGTGTGTCCTATGTCTCCACAAATATTGCAAGCTTGAGTTCCTTCCATAATATCATCCTTGACATCCTTGTTGTCACAGTCTCCTTGGGAATGGGTGTCTATCATGTTGATCATTTGATTGGTCATCCTTTGCAACGATTGGGATTGGATTTCCACAAACTTTTGCATGGTTGGGTCTAACTCATTGTTGTTGGCTAAAAACTGAGTTGTCACTTGGGTCATTTGGGCTTGCTGTAACATCCCAAAAATATTAAACTAGAATCATCAAACTCCAATCATCAAAATTAGATTTAACAAAAAAATTTCTAAATAAAAATATGAAAGCATGCATATGTGTAAGCATGACAATTTGGATTCTTTTGAATTGCCATGATTTTGTGTTTATTTGCTTGTAAAAGGATTCTTAGGTGAAATAAACATCATCTAAACATTACCCACACTTTTCCCAAAGACAAATAAATCAAAACAAACAAAATAAAGGAATGGTCACTTTTGCCAAATTAACTCCCATGCCTACTTTGGCTGTCTCTAACTTTCAGAACTTAACATAAACCTGTTTGGATCTTTGCACCCCTTGATAGTACTCATAACAAAGTATCATGGCCCACCTTGTGATCATCCAGAAACATTCAAATGCATAGTTTAAATGACAGTTTAAAATTGAATCTATATCATATGGGAAGATCCCACTTTTTCAAAAACCACTCAAACAAGCTCAAATTTCAAAACCCAAGCATCTACAGACTCACCAGCACATGCCTAGGACACCCACCAAAAATCTTTTCAAAATTCAAAACTTGAATTCATGCGGCCATTTCATCAAACACCTTGCAGATTCAAATCAACAAAATCACAAACACTATAGTGTGCAGTGATTTTGGCCTAACTTGTTCCCTCTCTGGACACCACTAGCCTTAGTAGATCATCTAACGAACTTAACTAATCACTAGCACCACTGTGAGCTCGCCAATGTCATCAATGGTGAACAGCCGAGTGCACCCTTGCCACCCACATGTCGACAGCAAGCTAGAAGAAGCACCAAGCCTAGCCAGCATGTCTGGGAGGTAGCCCATGCCTCACCGCCCCCTCTCGATAATCCCTGCCTCGCAGACAATGCCCAGAACCGCCAGGAACGCCGCGCCCGGGCCGCGGTCGACCATGCCAACGTGCGCCGCAGAGCACGCACCGTTCCCACGCAACCCGAACACCTCGAGCCCTCGCCGCCCGCAAACATGCTCCCCACCGTCCCAGGAGACCGCCAGACATGCCCATTTCACCGCCCGTGCCCCATAGCCACCGCTCGCCGTCGAAGACGCCGCCTCTGCCTCGCAGAGCATCGAGCGTTCCAGGCCGTTTGCCACCGCCCCTACACACGCATTAAAGCCATAGAGCATCGCCAAGAGACCAACGATCGATTGCCACCCTCGGCCATGCCTCTAGCAGCCCGTAGCCATGTCGCCACCGTCGCCTGCCCATCACGTTCGGTCTCACCGTCGAGCAGATAAAAGGAGGACTCCCCGCTCAACTTCATCACACCATTCCACTCCCCTCTCACCCAGAACCACCCCGCCTCATTCCCGGAGCAAGGCGAGCAGCGCATCGCCGGAATTTGGCCGGAACCCACCGCTGCTGGAGAAGAAGGGAGCCAGCGATTGGAGACGCCCTAGGAGAAGCTTCCGGTACCAGGAGGTTCGCCGTCGTTGACTTCGTCGTTCGCCCGCATTTCCGACCCTCGCCTGAGCCCCGGTGAGCCCCCGATGACCCCCACCTTCCGCGTTAGGTTTCTGTCTCGCCGGCACCGCCCGACGTAGACGATGAGTAGCAGCCGTTAGATTAGACTTAGATCATGCGGATGAAATTGCCCCGTACCGCTTCGCGTTTAAAGAGCCACTAACTGGTGGAACCCCCTGTCAGTTGAGCCCCGCACCACAGAGTGACACTGGGCCGGCCCATTAGCAGTTCCCGTGCATCCTAGTCGTTTGAATTTAACTTTTTCCATTTAATTCAAACACAGTTCTGTACCTAGTTTCAAAAATCAACCCAACTCGATTCAGTGAACCAAATTGAATGAAACCAATTCTCTTAGAAAGATATTGAAATGCTTAATCCAAGCCCGTTGGATTCAAATCATTTGAATCTATAAATCAACCTTGGTAAAAACAACAAGGCAGAACTTTTATGCATTCAAACATTTTTCAAATTTAAACCATAATAGCTTTTGAGTTGATTCCAACTCTCAAAAATCACATTTGATCATACCTTTCAGAATATATAAAAATATATGGGTTTACTTACATAAATAATGTCCAAGTAATAAAAGGATGCCACATAGGAATTTCTAGTCACTTTATTAATTAAAATAAAAGGTTAAACCTTATTAAATTGTGACACCACTTTAAATCACATTACCATGTACTGAAATGTGTGGTGATGACATGTGTCAACATGATCCCATGTTTGGTTTGGAGAATATTAAATCTTAAGTAGTTTTTCAATGAGTAGAAATTACTTTTCTAAAAATAAGAGAAATTAAAACAAGCTTAAATCTTGTAATGTTAGTGATGATGCTAGATCATCTATAGGACCCTTTTTTGTGATGATTGAAAATAGTTAATTATTGTTTGGTGATTATGTACCTCGTATTTATTTATAGACGCTAGTACCGACCAAGGATACGAGGAGGAAGGAGGATACTACGAAGAAGAAGTCGAGGAGAATTTCAACCACTGCTCTAAACAAGGCAAGCTAACACTTGGAACATACTCTAGTTTAGCAAGCCAATACTTGCAAGCTAACACTTGCAATTTAGCAATCTTATACTGATATTGATGCAAGCCAATACTTGCAAGATACTTTACCTATGCAAGCTAACGCTTGCAAGAGAATCTACTTTAGCAAGCCTTACTAATCAAGTTGACCTATGCAAGCAAATACTTGCTTGTTACCATGCCAACTATATGCCTTAAGCATAGATTATCATACCCCTTTGATAACCCCATTACTAGTTTTACTTACAAGATTTATACTTTATTTCTTTATCAAAGCTAGTACTTAGAGCTTACTTAAGTGAATGGCATATTCTAGAGAGATAATTGAAGGTTGCATAAAGAGCATAAAACTTGGCCTAAGCTAGATAATCTTTATGTCATCCTAAGGAAAGAGATTGAAATTAGTTAAACTCCACTAGTTTACCACCCCTCATTAGTACTTACCCCCACTTGTAGATGCTAGTGCTAAGCATAAAACTTGATCAACTTAGATTGGAATAATTGGTGGAAAAATGGTTATGAAAACCTTGGAATGATGGATAATTCTATTGAAATGTTTTGACATGTGTTTCCGAACACCAGATGATTTTGGTGATGAAAATTTTGAGGCATGAGCCTTAGCCCTTTATAAAACTGATGGTTGTTTGGATGCGATACCATTCCAAATTTACCGTACAACCAAGATAGCCGAGAATTGGGTAGGGCTTGACTGGAAACTTATATACCTTAGTATTGGTTCCCTCACGGCCAAGGTCTGAGATAAGGCTACCTTGTGAAGATTGTCCACCTGTGCAGTACCCAAGATGACAGTTGGTCATGGTTGGGAGGCCAAACTCACAAGAGAGGTGCTTGTACTAGGGCGTGTAATTGGAAGGTTAGGATTGATTATCCGCATACTGAGTATGGTGAATTCAGGATTTGTTCCTGACGGATGTATCGAATGTTGTGGTGAAAGTGTACAATCTCTGCAGAGTGTCAAACTATTAGAATAGCCGCGTCCGCGGTTATGGACAGTTGGAGTGGCCATACTGTTCCCCTGTCAGATGTTTTCAAAATGACTTGTGAAACGAACTGAGACTTTGACTTGACCACAACAGAGTTGTGATATGAAATTCAAGATCCCACTTAGGTGTTATAAAATTTCAACTAGCTTTTCTTGCTTCAAAACTTAGTAGAGGTAAATCTGGCTTTTGCAAAACAACCCTAGAGCTTATGTCCTACTACAAAAACCCCCTTCACTTGTTAGTATTGTATTGCGAGTACTTAAAGAGTACTCATGGCTTTGTCCCTGGCTATTCCCATGGCCAGACTATGAATAGGAGTACCTGGAGGATGGACCCCAGGAAGGCTACGACAACTAGGATCATCTCCCATCGTCAGCATTGCCTGTGACCCCGAAGATGGAGCTTCGCCTATGCTACCGTTATTATTACGTATTCCGATGCTTAAGTTATATTAAGAACTGGATCATGAGATCCTTATTTGTGTAAGACCTTATGTATGGTTTGTAATGGATGATGTACTGTGGTATCCAAATCTGTTATGTCTCGCAAAAATGGTAATCCTGGGATTTCGATGTATGGCATAACATGCATCTGGGTTTAAAAATCCGGGTGTTGACAAGTTGGTATCAGACCCTTCCTGATCATAGGAGACCCTAGTTAGACTGGACATTGAATCAAAAACTTAGTTTCAAAACCAAAGGAAGCAAATATTTACAAAAACTTATTCCCATTCTTATCACCTTGATTCTTTCATAAAAATTCATGTTCCTCAAAAACTCTTGCAAAATACATAAAATTTGACACACTTGATCACTCTACTAACTTACTCATCTTATATTATTTTCGATGGACGTGAAGTACAACAAGTTTTATCAGTTGGGGAATGGAGGAGACCTTATCTTTGAGCGGGATCTGGACCAGCTTTCGTAACTTCTAGAGCGTCCGCACCCCGTGTTCTTCGGAGCTCAGCTCAATGATCAAGGAGGCGAAGATCGTAGTGGCTAATTGTTGCAAGTCTCCGAGGAAATATTGAACATCCCACTACCGAGGGAATTCAGTTCACCTTAAGAGAGAACAACTGGCTCGATGGACTTGCCAGGGCCATGCAGGAAGCTCTTGCCCGTCTGTGTGGGCAGAGTATCAACCATATCAAGGGTACTCGCTTTGAGTTTTTCCCAAGCCGTGATGCTAATGGACAGCCACTAGAAGCCCCATACCACCACGAGCTGAAGACTCAGTTGGACCACCTCAGCTTCATGATGTACGATCGTCAGCAGGAGTTGGATAATTGCCGTGACTACTCCAACCACAAGTCCGCCATCATCAAGACGAAGGATCAGACCATCGCCATGCTAGAAAAGGATCGCAAGTCTCGTCGCCATCAACTCGATAAGAAGGAGCGCATCATTTGTTGTCTTCGCCACCGTATCTCGTCTTTGGAGGAGACCATCCACGAGAGAGACATGCAGTCGGAGGAAAGGGAGAATGCCGGAGAGGATCTTCGTGGAGACCCCTACTCTTATCTCAGCGATGATGATGATTTTTTGGAGGATCAGGCTATGGATTTCTTCACCGATGAGGAGGATTTCTCCTTCATAATTGATGATGAGGATGATGAGGATGACGACTACACCAACTCCGAGGAGTAGTAGCACTTGAGAACTAGCGTAGTGAGTAGTATTCGGTCCCACTGTATAGTAGTTTCCAGAATGGTTCTTAAAACCATCTGTTTTTATTGTTTTGTGGTGTGTTTTTGTATCGTGTGCTATGAATGAATGAATGAAAAGTAAGTTGCTAGAAAATCTGAGTCAAACTTCTAAAAAAAATTCAAAGTCCCAGAACCTTAGAAATTTCCCTCTTTTCTCATGATCTATCTCAATCTTTAGATGCCACGCGGAGGAAGTGGTTCATCCCCGGACCCGATGTTGCAGATCCTGCAAATGTTGGTTTCTGACCGCGAAGCTGAAAGAGACGAACGCCAAGCCAACTTAGCCACCCTGCAACAGATATCTCAGCTAGCCCACAACAATCAAGGCCACGGAAATCAGGACAACCATGGATCTAAGCTCAAGAATTTCTAGAATACCAACCCACCTATTTTCACTAAGTCGGAAGAGCCCCTAGATGCCGACGATTGGCTGCAGACCATGAAAATCAACCTAGAAGACGCCGGAGTGGAAGCTAACGACAAAGTTCTATTCGCCACCCACTATCTAGCCGGAGATGCCAGAGCATGGTGGAACAGTGTTCGTGAAATGACCGGAGGACAGATGATGACCTGGGAGGAATTCAAGGTCAAGTTCAGAAGAACCCATGTGCCACCGGGTTTGATCAAGAGAATGAGAGACGAATTCAGAGAACTGAAGCAAGAATGGATGGCCATAGTGGAATACCGTGACAAATTCTTGTCATTAGCTAGGTATGCCCAGGATGAGATCGAAACTGAAGCCAAGAAGAAGGAAAGATTCATGAATGGTCTGCACGATGAGATGCAGACAGTTTTATTCAATATCCCCTTTGCTGATATTGAAGCCCTTGTCGACTCTGCCATCCAGATGGAAGGAATGATCAACCAAGCCAATGAGAACCGCAAGCGTCACATGATGCATCAACCAGGAACCCATCAGACCTCGAAATATCGCCCTAAACCATCTCCAGGATTTGCCCCGAGAACCAACAGACCCCTGATGAACCGTCTGACCTATCCCAACCGTGGAAACCCTAGGACCAGAGGAAATCACAAAAACCCTGGCATCTCTAGCAATTTCAACCGTGCCCCACCCAAGTTCAACAACAACAATGCTACCGCCAACACCAACACTGCCCCGAGGACTGGAAGCAACGTTGTGCCTGTTGCAACAATGGACAAGTCGCAAGTGACTTGTTATGACTGTGGAAATACGGGTCACTACTCCAACGAGTGCCCCAACAAGAAGAATGCTGCAGCCCCCAATGCAAATGCCCCATCTCAGCAGCAGCGTCGTGTTCATCCAGGAAAAAGGTTTGCCCCAGGGAATTCACTCAACCGCAACGGCCGTATTTTTCTCATGCATGCTGAAGAAGCTCAGGAAGCACCAGATGTCATACTGGGTATGTTTTCTGTTAATTCAGTACTTGCTTGAGTGTTGTTTGATTCTGGTCCATCGCACTCATTTGCCGCCGAAGAATTTGCATGCACTAGTAAAATTCAACCAACCAAACTGAAGCATGTTATGATCGTTCAAATTCACGGTTCAACCACAAAGGCTAGGCAAATTTGCAAAGCCGTCCCTATCCAAATCCATGGCATAGATTTTTATGCTAATCTGATAGTACTTGGAACTAAAGGTTTGGAAGTAGTACTAGGAATGGATTGGATGTCCAAACATAAAGGATTGATTGACTGTGCCAAGAAAGCCAGCATCACCATGACTAGTACAACTGGAATATCAGTCGAGCATATATCTAAAACCTTACCTCGTCAATTCAAGTGCAACAAGAGTATAGCCCAACCTACCATTGACCAAGTCCAAATAGTCTGTGAATACCCCAATGTATTTCTAGATGTTTTGCATGGTATGCCCCCAGATCGGGATATTGAGTTTATCATTGAGCTAATCCCTGGAACAGGACCCATAGCCTAGAGACCCTATAGTATGAACCCGTTTGAACTAGCAGAACTGAAGAAGCAACTGGATTCCATGTTGGAAATTGGATTCATTCAACCCAGTGCGTCACCATGGAGATCACCTGTCTTATTTGTGGACAAAAAGGATGGAGGTAACCGTCTGTGTACGGATTATCGGAAGTTGAATGATGTCACCATCAAGAACAAGTACCCCTTGCCCAAGATAGAAGATTTGTTTGATCAGTTGACCGGTGCCAAAGTGTTTTCTAAGATTGATCTTAGAACTGGCTATCATCAACTCAAGATTCACGCAGAGGATATTCCCAAGACTTCCTTTACCACCAGATATGGATTATACGAGTATAACGTCATGTCTTTTGGATTAACCAATGCCCCCGCTTATTTCATGAATCTCATGAATAAGATTTTTATGGACTTCCTGGATAAGTTTGTCGTTGTTTTCATTGACGACATTTTGATTTATTCAAAATCAGAAGAACAACATGAGCTACACCTAAGGACCATTCTTGGAACCCTTAGAGAGCATCAGTTGTATGCCAAGTTTAGAAAATGTGAATTCTGGTTACAGGAAGTAGGATTCCTCGGTCACATTGTATCAGCCGGAGGAATTGCCGTTGACCCTGCAAAGGTGAAAGATGTCGAAGATTGGCAAGCCCCAAACACTCAAACCCAAGTTCGTGCATTTCTCAGATTGGCGGGATACTACCGCAAGTTCGTAGAAGGATTCTCGAGTATCGCCAGACCCATGACCCAATTGCTGAAGAAGGACAAGAAGTTTGAATGGACCGACAAATGTGAAGCGAGTTTTCAAGACCTCAAGAGGAGATTGATTTCAGCCCCAATCTTAATCATGCTAGATATCACAAAGCCCTTCGACGTGTATTGTGACGCATCCAAGATCGGTCTCGGAGGTGTGCTAATGCAAGAAGGCAAAGTTATCTCTTATCTATATCGACAATTGAAACAACATGAGCAAAATTACCCAACCCATGACCTCGAAATCGCATCCGTAGTTATAGCCCTAAAGACATGGAGGCATTACCTGATGGGAAATCGTTGTGAGATTTATTCGGATCACAAGAGCCTAAAGTATATATTCACCTAGAAAGAGCTGAATATGAGGAAGAGAATATGGATTGAGTTAATCAAGGATTACAATCTGGACATTCACTATCACCCTGGTAATGCCAATGTGGTAGCAGATGCCCTTAGCAGATTGGCGTGCCGCTTGAACTCCATGATTTTGAAGCAGCAACCAAGATTGCACAAAGAGATGGAACATTTTCGAATGGAATTAGTAAGTGAAGGATTTTTGGCTAGCATAGAACTTCAACCCACTTTGATCAGCCAGATCAAAGAGGCGCAAAAAGGAAATGCTAGTATTGACGGAATCAAGCGTCGTATCGGTACAGGCAAAGTACCTGGATTCACCGAAGACAGAGAAGGAGTTCTGTGGTACAAAGAACACCTTTGTGTACCAGCAGATTCTACGTTGAAAGAAGTTATTCTCAAGGAAGCTCATGATACTCTTTATTCTATCCACCCCGGAGGAACAAAGATGTATCAAGATTTGATGGAGCAATTTTGGTGGCATAAGATGAAGAGAGAAATCGGAAGCTATATCGCCAAGTGTGATATATGTCAGCGAGTCAAGGCCGGACATCAAAGACCCGCTGGATTGTTGCAACCATTGCAGATTCCGGAATGGAAATGGGATTCCGTTGGAATGGACTTTATCACCGGATTGCCTACTTCTACTAGGGGAGATGACTCTATCTGGGTCATAGTGGACAGATTGTCCAAAGTCGCCCATTTCTTACCTGTCAAAACCACATATCAGAGTTCGAAGCTAGCGGAGTTATACTTCGCTAGAATCGTTAGTTTGCATGGATTCCCCAAGAACATCGTATCTGATCGAGGAACTCAATTTACCTCGAGATTATGGAAGAAAGTCCAAGAAGGTTTAGGAACTCGCCTCTATTTCAGCACCGCGTATCACCCTCAGACTGATGGACAAACGGAGCGAGTAAATCAAATACTTGAAGATATGCTGAGAGCATGTGTGTTAGAATATGGATCTAAGTGGGAAGACTGTCTGCCGTTTGCAGAATTTTCATACAACAATAGTTATCAAGCTAGTTTGCAAATGGCCCCATTTGAATTCATGTACGGAAGGAAGTGTCGCACCCCTTTGAACTGGTCGAAAGTAGGAGAGAGTCAGATTTTCAGACACGAGATCCTACGAGAAGTAGAAGAGAAGGTTCACAAGATTCGTGAGCACCTCAAGATAGCCCAGTCAAGACAGAAGAGTTACGCCGACAAGAGACGTCAAGACCTCGCCTTCAACGTAGGAGATTTTGTATATCTAAAAGTGTCGCCATTGAAGGGAATGCAGTGTTTCCAGCTGAAAGGAAATTTAGCCCCTAGATATATCGGACCTTTCAAAATTCTGAACCGTCGAGGAGAAGTGTTGTATAAATTGGAAGTACCCGAAGAGATGTCAGACGTGCACAATGTGTTCCATATCTCATTACTTCGCAAGTGTCTAGAAGTTCCAGAGAAGACTGAAGTGTTCAAGAATATTGATCACCGGACTATAGAGATCAATGATGACCTGACCTATCCCGAAGTACCCATCCGTATTTTGGAAGAAGCTTTCCGAACTACCAGAACCCGAAGCATCAAGTTTCTCAAAATTCAGTGGAGCAACCACACATAAGAGGAAGCTACCTGGGAGCGCGAAGATCACATTAGGACGGAGTTTCCCGATCTCTTCAAATCCAAGGTAATCTTTTCGTCCTTTTTCAAATCTGGGGATGAGATTTTGTTTAAGGGGGGAATGTTTGTAACATCCCAAAAATATTAAACTAGAATCATCAAACTCCAATCATCAAAACTAGAGTTAACAAAAACTTTTCTAAATAAAAATATGAAAGCATGCATATGTGTAAGCATGACAATTTGGATTCTTTTGAATTGCCATGATTATGTGTTTCTTTGCTTGTAAAAGGATTCTTAGGTGAAATAAACATCATCAAAACATTACCCACACTTTTCCCAAAGACAAATAAATCAAAACAAACAAAATAAAGGAATGGTTACTTTTGCCAAATTAACTCCCATGCCTACTTTGGTTGTCTCTAACTTTCAGAACTTAACATAAACCTGTTTGGATATTTGCACCCCGTGATAGTACTCATAACAAAGTATCAAGGCCCACCTTGTGATCATCCAGAAACATTCAAATGCATAGTTTAAATGATAGTTTAAAATTGAATCTATATCATATGGGAAGATCCCACTTTTTCAAAAACCACTCAAACAAGCTCAACTTTCAAAACCCAAGCATCTACAGAGTCACCAGCACATGCCTAGCACATGCGGCCATTTCATCAAACACCTTGCAGATTCAAATCAACAAAATCACAAACACTATAGTGTGCAGTGATTTTGGCCTAACTTGTTCCCTCTCTGGACACCACTAGCCTTAGTAGATCATCTAACGAACTTAACTAATCACTAGCACCACTGTGAGGTCGCCAATGTCATCAATGGTGAACTGTCACATCCCAAGATTTTCCAAATCTTGTAATGTGAAAATAAATTAATAAAATAAAACTTTGTTTGATTTTCAGAGCCAGAAGAAACTTTTTGAATTCAATTGGAACTTCAAACCCATTTGAATTAAAATAAACCTAAAGATATTTAAAAAGATAAACATTTAATAAAAGGAAAATAAAAACATTTGGAAATACTATTTTGAAACAATTAAATGAAAAGATTTGTTTTCAAATGAAATAGAAGTTTTATAAATAAAGATTATTTAATAAAGGCAAATTAAACCTTGACCAAACTTTGGGAATTAAAACATTTAGTTTTGAATAAAAATAACAAAGGTCTATTTAAAATAAAATAATAAGGAATTAATATCAAAATTTATTATGAAAGGTTTTACTATTTTAATTAAAACATCAAGACTTATTAAATTGTTTAAAATAGGTTTTCCAAGTATTTCATATTCTCTAATAAAACCTACTAAAGTGTTTTGGCTTTATTTTAGATTCAAAATAAATATCTCAAATAAAATAAATCCTATTTGAAATAATAATGAAAGTCTATTATATTAATTAATAATGGACCCTAAAATAAAATGTTATTTTATTTTAAAACAAATCTCCAAGTATTCTATATTTCCCAAATAAAACCCACTAATTTGGTTTTGAAGATATTTAGTTTCAAATAAAGATTTTATTAATAAAACCAAACTCTATTTGATTTAATAACTAAGGCCCATTATATATAATTATTATTGGACCCTAAAGCAAAATAATATTTTGTTTTAAACAAGTATCCAAGTATTATTTACTTCCAAATGATACCTACTGATTTGAATTTGAAAATATTTGGATTTCACATAAAGATTTTATTAATAAACAACAAAACCTTTATTTAATTAATAAACCATGGCCTACTTATTTAATTAAGTATGGAACCTAAAAAGATTAAAGTGTTATTTATTTTATTTAAGATTTTTGGTTCAGAATACTAAACAGAACCAAATTTGTAGTTACAATGTTTGGTGAAGATTTGAAATGTTTTGAATGGTTGAGAATTGTTTGAAATAACAAATCAGGAAATAGAAACAGAAAAAGAAAAAGAATTAGATAGAAAAAAATAGAACAGCCCAACAAATCTGGCCCAGCTCCAGCCCAACTAAACCCAACAGCCCACCTCCCCTATTCCCGAACCGTTTTTCTGCACCTCAAAAGAAACCGCACTGAGGCTGACAAGTGGACCCCTCCCCTTCTCCCTTTCTTTCACTGCCAGCGGACCCCACACCCTCTTGTTCATCTTTCTCACCCGCCGACCGCTTCTCCCTCATCATTGATTCCTCGGCTTAATTCGCCTTGATACCACGAGTAAAATCCAGTGAGCACGTGATAAATCGCCACTCTCTCCGCTTCCCCTCCGGTTCCAGCCTCTCCGCCCCAGGCTGCTCCATTGACCACTGCAACCTCACCAACTCCGCGACCTTCTCCAGCAAAATCCGCGAACCACGGCGCCCTCGACTCCTCTACACGCAGGCATATTCACCACATCCAGCGCATGCAGATTTTTTGCGACCGCTGGCGCCCAGTGTCGGCAACTACAACCTCCAGCACCGCCGCCGTCTGCCTCCGCTCCGACGAGTCCCACTGGTGAGACTAGACTCCCTCTTCACCCCCAATGATGCACACATACTTGCCTCCCTCTTACGAACCTAACGGTACCATCTACTGGTCTTAGGGCGCTCCCTATCCTCGCCCACGAAGACCTCCTGAACCGGCTGAAGTACAGCTCATCTCCGGCGAGCGATTGCCGTCCACCCCGAGCACCCCTTCGACGGAGACAACCACGTTGAGCACCAGCACTTCATGGCGGTCACTGTGAGCATCTCCCCACCCTCCTTTGCTTCCTGTACCGCCGGCGCCATCATCGACTGGCCGCTCCGCCGCCAACCACCGCCGCCAGCGCCGCCACTTTGTGGTTGATCGATCAGGACCGTTCGATTTAGATCAGACGCGTAGAAACAGATGACTTAACGAAGGGGTATGCATCGATCTGAGCCGCGCGTTGATAGTTAGATCCAACGGCCAACGTCGCCGATCCGGCCGAACCGGTATCGCCCAGTAAGATAACGACGCGTGTCAGTAGTTGAGTTAAAACAGATTTTTGAAATCAGATTGATATGCAATTTTCAAACCATTGTAACTTTCAAACCACACGTCCAAATTTGACAAATTTTATATCAATGGATTCAGGAGAACAAGCCCTAGCCAACCATGCCCTTAGTTTGGCAAATAGTAGCTGTTAGCTTGTTTGAATTTGTAGATTCATTTGTATGCATGTTTAGAGTATACAAATTGTTTAAAATTGAATTTAAGGATAAAACCTTTGCAAATTGGTTTGTTGTGACCGTACTGGCCCTAGGAACCAACCCATGGTTTGGAAAATGAATTTGGAAAAGTTTGGAATGGATTAATTAGTTTAGTCCATTTCTAGCCAAATAAAATTGTTGATTTTATTAAAAAAAATGTTTATGGAAAGAAAACTTTGAGAAAATAGTTTGGACCAAACCTACTGACCCAAAAACACCAAGCTTTGCAATAGCAACTCATTTGGTGAACAACTTAAGAGTTTTTGCCTTAATAAAAACATTTTTCACCACATGAAATGATGAATGGAATTAAAAAATAATAATTTTTGGACAAAACCTTCTTACTAATAACTTTGCCACTTTGGTAAATGACCAACTTGGAACTTACAAAGTTTAGAAACCCAATAGAGGCCCTCTTTGCAAAATAAAACTATCTTGTGCATGCTCCCATGCATAAATTGGTTTCCATTGTCTTGTGTGTGTGAATTTGTTTGAGTGATTATTGGTTTAGAATGTAAATTGAATTGGTGTTTGCTTGATTGACTTGTAGTGAAGTGTGAGACTAGCAAGATCAAGGAGTGAACCACCATTCCCTACCAAAAAGGCAAGTGATGCTTCATACTTTTTGTCCTATTACTTTCTCTATGCATTAGTTATTTTGCTAAGTAAAACTTGCATGGATTTTGCTAAGTATAGATCTTGCTATAGGAAAACCTAGTAGATGAATCCTTAGTAGGAATTCCTAAGTTAAGTTTCCTCCTACTATCAAGCTTAGCCTAGCTAATAGAAAACATGGGTAGAAAACATATTCACACTATGGAAAAATATTCTAAGTCTGAAGACTTATGTTTTTGTTTAATAAAACAACTAAGTTAATAAATCACCTGGGTGGAATGGAAGGATTGGGTTATGTTGAGTGGTTACACAAGGCCAGGAACCTTGTGTATCTCACTTGTGGATGGCCACCCAGGAAACAAAGAGATTTGAGATGTCAAATGTTGAGAAGCTTCAAGTGCAACCACTTGGCAATATGGGCTCTGCCATGATCATATAGGTTGCAAGAACTTAGCCAAATGGACAGTCGGTGGTAGTGTTTGATAGGTGGGAACGCGTCCATTTTGGTCTAAGGGAAGGCTTCTAAAAGATTTTGTCTTGGGAAACCAAGTCTTGTGGGTAAAGTGCACCACCTCTGCAGAGTGTAAAATCTAAGTACTTAGCCATGTCCCTGGTAAAGGACAATTTGAGCATCAAGACATGGAAGCAATCAAGAATCTCATCATTCCAATTTCTAAATTAAAATCTTGTGGTTTGAACAAGGGTTGTTTGAATTCTTCAATCATTGATTGAGAGATGGCTTGGTACAAGGATCTTGAAATCTTTGATTGAGAAAAATGGTTTTTGCCAAGCACTTCAGTCTTTGATTGGTGGATGCCTTGGAAAGGATCTTCAGTCTTTGATTGGTAGATGCCTTGGAAAGTATTTTGTCAAAACAAAACTTAGTATTTTCAAAATGATAAGAAAAATCTATTTTGAGCAATGCAAGCCTCAACTCCACTTAGCCAAATGCATATAGATGATAGACTCCACTATACTACCATAGTATCACTTGCCAATACAATTAAAATGTATTGACCATTTGTGGCTGTAACTTGTATGTTGCAGGTTTGATTGATTTTAGTGAAGATTGTTTGATTAGGATTACAAAGTCTACAACCAACATCTGCCTGTGGCACTTTGAAGATGAAGGACCCCATGATTATAATTATTCCTCTGCAATGTAATGTAATAGCCAAATGAGCTATGAATTGATGTAATAAAATTATGTTATTCCTGGTTATAAAGTTGTAATATGACCTTTGTTTCATGATATTACATCTAAACTGTGGATGCTAGCTATTGATCTAGGGACTAGCATTGTAAAACACAGGAGGGATCAACCTTATTAGGTTACAACCTCTACAGATGGTATCAGAGCATTATGTTGCCTGTAGGATTTGTAAACCTAGGATTGGACAAAAACCCTTAGAAAAATAGGAGTTATATTTTGATCCAAAACTTATTTACAAAAACACTTGTAAACTCTTTCCTTAACCATTTTGGTTTCAACTCTACATCTCTTCTATTTCAACTTGATGGATAAAAGCCTACCACATGACCAAAGACTACACCATGTGCAAAGGACTTCTTCAACATCTTCAACTCTAATGACTTCAATTTCTTCAACTCTAATGACTTCAACATCTTCAGTATGTTCACCAAGGACTTCAACCAAGGTTATCACTAAGGACAAGTGAGACAAGAAATCTTGCTCAAGATTTAGAGACTGAGGGAATGCAAAATAAGAAGAAGCCATCAACAACTTTGATGTATAGTGACTAAGAGTTTTCTCAAGGGAACCATGATCTCAAGTAAGAAAAATCATGAAGGAAGGAAAAATAATAAGTGAACCATATAGATAGACCACCATAATTTAGCTAAGTCAAAAACACACCAACTTATGTGGTGTAACAAAAATATTTTGTTGCCTAAGTATGTGCTTGAACTTGGTTGTTTGGGTGCAAAGTTGTTTGTGAATGTTTGGTTTGTGATTGCATGCACATTGTTTGTGTGAAATTATGATGTGTGTGATTAGAAATAATTCCTTAGAAATATCTTGCCTACTCTAATCTCCCTTCAACCCAAACAAATGACTACTCCAAGAAACTCCAACATCAAGGTTGATGACAACAACAACCAAGATAACAACATGAGAGAACTTATAGCAACCCAAAACCAGTTGAGCCAAGAGACAACTCAACTTTTAGCCAACAACAATGGACTAGACCCAGCCATACAAAGGATTTTGAGACTTCAATCCCAATTGTTGCAAGGATTAGTTACTCAAGTAATCAGCATGAGAGAAAACTTTTCCCAAAGAGCTAAAGTCAACAAGGATGACAAAGATGTTAATCCAGAAGGAACCCAAGCTAGCAATGTTTTTAGAGACAAGGATCATGCATCCAAGGAACAAGAAGATCAATGCCCCAAGAAGAGAGAAAGATCACCCACCTATGAAGAACATGAACTAGAAGAACTCCTAGCTTTGGAGAGACCCAACAAGAAGAAGAAAGACATAAGCCAGTTGCAATGTTACAATTGCAAAGAGATGGGACACTATGCCAGTGAATGCCCAGAAAAGAAGAAGAGACAAGAAGTCACACAAAAGCTAGTGAAATCCAAGATAAGGAAGGATTTTAGCCAAGTGATGTGCAAACACTGCAAAGAGTTAGGACATTATGCAAACTACTGTCCAGAAAAGATGAAGCATAAGATAAACCAGCCTATGAGGGATCTCAACTTTGTCACATGTTTCAAATGCAAGGAATTAGGCCACTATGCCAACAATTGTCCAGAAAGGATGGAGAACAAGTTAAACAAGTCTATGAAGGAACTCAACCTTGGCCCATGAGTCAAGAATGGAAACCAAGGACACCTACAAAAGTTTGCTTAGAGAAATTTCCCCAGGATCCCAAGAAGGACAATGTGTAATTTTTGTTTGAAAATTTTTAAGGGTGGTAGTACCCTAGTTTTTTTGAACATGCTTGTAACCCTAGCCTCCCCAAATCTTGGGACGAGATTTATTTTAAGGGTGGTAGCCTGCCACATCCCAAGATTTTCCAAATCTTGTAATGTGAAAATAAATTAATAAAATAAAACTTTGTTTGATTTTCAGAGCCAGAAGAAACTTTTTGAATTCAATTGGAACTTCAAATCCATTTGAATTAAAATAAACCTAAAGAGATTTAAAAAGATAAACATTTAATAAACATTTGGAAATACTATTTTGAAACAATTAAATGAAAAGATTTGTTTTCAAATGAAATAGAAGTTTTATAAATAAAGATTATTTAATAAAGGCAAATTAAACCTTGACCAAACTTTGGGAATTAAAACATTTAGTTTTGAATAAAAATAACAAAGGTCTATTTAAAATAAAATAATAAGGAATTAATATCAAAATTTATTATGAAAGGTTTTACTATTTTAATTAAAACATCAAGACTTATTAAATTGTTTAAAATAGGTTTTACAAGTATTTCATATTCTCTAATAAAACCTACTAAAGTGTTTTGGCTTTATTTTAGATTCAAAATAAATATCTCAAATAAAATAAATCCTATTTGAAATAATAATGAAAGTCTATTATATTAATTAATAATGGACCCTAAAATAAAATGTTATTTTATTTTAAAACAAATCTCCAAGTATTCTATATTTCCCAAATAAAACCCACTAATTTGGTTTTGAAGATATTTAGTTTCAAATAAAGATTTTATTAATAAAACCAAACTCTATTTGATTTAATAACTAAGGCCCATTATATATAATTATTATTGGACCCTAAAGCAAAATAATATTTTGTTTTAAACAAGTATCCAAGTATTATTTACTTCCAAATGATACCTACTGATTTGAATTTGAAAATATTTGGATTTCACATAAAGATTTTATTAATAAACAAAACCTTTATTTAATTAATAAACCATGGCCTACTTATTTAGTTAAGTATGGAACCTAAAAAGATTAAAGTGTTATTTATTTTATTTAAGATTTTTGGTTCAGAATACTAAACAGAACCAAATTTGTAGTTACAATGTTTGGTGAAGATTTGAAATGTTTTGAATGGTTGAGAATTGTTTGAAATAACAAATCAGGAAATAGAAACAGAAAAAGAAAAAGAATTAGATAGAAAAAAAATAGAACAGCCCAACAAATCTGGCCCAGCTCCAGCCCAACTAAACCCAACAGCCCACCTCCCCTATTCCCGAACGCTTTTCGCACCTCAAAAGAAACCGACCGAGGTCGACAAGTGGACCCTCCCTTCTCCCTTTCTTTCACCGCCAAATGACCCCACACCCTCTTGTTCATCTTTCTCACCCGCCTCGACCGTTCTCCCCGCCCGCCATTGATTCATCGGCTTAATTACTTGATACCACGAGTAAAAGCCGCAGTGAGCACGCGTGATAAATCGCCTCCTCTCCGTTTCCCCTCTGGTTCCAGCCTTCCTCCGCCTGTGGCTGCTCCAATTGACCACGCAACCTCACCAACTCCGGCGACCTTCTCCAGCAAAATCCGGCGAACCACGGCCGCCCCTCGACTCCCTCTACACGCAGGCATATTCACCACATCCAGGCGCATCCGCCTGTACCCTTTGTACGACCGCGGGCGCTCCAGAGTGTCGGCAACTACAACCTCCAGCACCGCCGCCGTCTGCCTCCGCTCCGACGAGTCCCACTGGTGAGACCAGACTCCCTCTTCACCCCCTATGATGCACACATACTCGCCTCCCTCTTACGAACCTAACGGTACCATCTACTGGTCTTAGGGCGCTCCCTATCCTCGCCCACGACGACCTCCTGAACCGGCCGAAGTACAGCTCATCTCCGGCGAGCGATTGCCGTCCACCCCGAGCACCCCTTCGACGGAGACAACCACGTTGAGCACCAGCACTTCATGGCGATCACTGTGAGCATCTCCCCACCCTCCTTTGCTTCCTGTACCGCCGGCGCCGTCATCGATCGCCGCCGCCAACCACCGCCAAGCCGCCACTTTGTGGTTGATCGATCGACCGTTCGATTTAGATCGACGCCAGAGAAATGATGACTTAACGAAGGGGTATGCATCGATCTGAGCCGCGCGTTGATAGTTAGATCCAACGGCCAACGTCGCCGACCCGGCCGAACCGGTATCGCCCAGTAAGATAACGACGCGTGTCAGTAGTTGAGTTAAAACAGATTTTTGAAATCAGATTGATATGCAATTTTCAAACCATTGTAACTTTCAAACCACACGTCCAAATTTGACAAATTTTATATCAATGGATTCAGGAGAACAAGCCCTAGCCAACCATGCCCTTAGTTTGGCAAATAGTAGCTGTTAGCTTGTTTGAATTTGCAGATTCATTTGTATGCATGTTTAGAGTATAAAAATTGTTTAAAATTGAATTTAAGGATAAAACCTTTGCAAATTGGTTTGTTGTGACCTTACTGACCCTAGGAACCAACCCATGGTTTGGAAAATGAATTTGGAAAAGTTTGGAATGGATTAATTAGTTTAGTCCATTTCTAGCCAAATAAAATTGTTGATTTTATTAAAAAAATGTTTATGGAAAGAAAACTTTGAGAAAATAGTTTGGACCAAACCTACTGACCCAAAAACACCAAGATTTGCAATAGCAACTCATTTGGTGAACAACTTAAGAGTTTTTGCCTTAATAAAAACATTTTTCACCACATGAAATGATGAATGGAATTAAAAAATAATAATTTTTGGACAAAACCTTCTTACTAATAACTTTGCCACTTTGGTAAATGACCAACTTGGAACTTACAAAGTTTAGAAACCCAATAGAGGCCCTCTTTGCAAAATAAAACTATCTTGTGCATTCTCCCATGCATAAATTGGTTTCCATTGTCTTGTGTGTGTGAATTTGTTTGAGTGATTATTGGTTTAGAATGTAAATTGAATTGGTGTTTGCTTGATTGACTTGTAGTGAAGTGTGAGACTAGCAAGATCAAGGAGTGAACCACCATTCCCTACCAAAAAGGCAAGTGATGCTTCATACTTTTTGTCCTATTACTTTCTCTATGCATTAGTGATTTTGCTAAGTAAAACTTGCATGGATTTTGCTAAGTATAGATCTTGCTATAGGAAAACCTAGTAGATGAATCCTTAGTAGGAATTCCTAAGTTAAGTTTCCTACTACTATCAAGCTTAGCCTAGCTAATAGAAAACATGGGTGGAAAACATATTCACACTATGGAAAAATATTCTAAGTCTGAAGACTTATGTTTTTGTTTAATAAAACAACTAAGTTAATAAATCACCTGGGTGGAATGGAAGGATTGGGTTATGTTGAGTGGTTACACAAGGCCAGGAACCTTGTGTATCTCACTTGTGGATGGCCACCCAGGAAACAAAGAGATTTGAGATGTCAAATGTTGAGAAGCTTCAAGTGCAACCACTTGGCAATATGGGCTCTGCCATGATCATATAGGTTGCAAGAACTTAGCCAAATGGACAGTGGGTGGTAGTGTTTGATAGGTGGAGCAACGTCCATTTTTGTCTAAGGGAAGGCTTCGAAAGATTTTGTCTTGGGAAACCAAGTCTTGTGGGTAAAGTGCACCACCTCTGCAGTGTAAAATCTAAGTACTTAGCCATGTCCCAGTAAAGGACAATTTGAGCATCAAGACATGGAAGCAATCAAGAATCTCATCATTCCAATTTCTAAATTAAAATCTTGTGGTTTGAACAAGGGTTGTTTGAATTCTTCAATCATTGATGGAGAGATGGCTTGGTACAAGGATCTTGAAATCTTTGATTGAGAAAAATGGTTTTTGCCAAGAACTTCAGTCTTTGATTGGTGGATGCCTTGGAAAGGATCTTCAGTCTTTGATTGGTAGATGCCTTGGAAAGTATTTTGTCAAAACAAAACTTAGTATTTTCAAAATGATAAGAAAAATCTATTTTGAGCAATGCAAGCCTCAACTCCACTTAGCCAAATGCATATAGATGATAGACTCCACTATACTACCATAGTATCACTTGCCAATACAATACAAATGTATTGACCCTTTGTGGCTGTAACTTGTATGTTGCAGGTTTGATTGATTTTAGTGAAGATTGTTTGATTAGGATTAGAAAGTCTACAACCAACATCTGCCTGTGGCACTTTGAAGATGAAGGACCCCATGATTATAATTATTCCGCTGCAATGTAATGTAATAGCCAAATGAGCTATGAATTGATGTAATAAAATTATGTTATTCCTGGTTATAAAGTTGTAATATGACCTTTGTTTCTTGATATTACATCTAAACTGTGGATGCTAGCTATTGATCCAGGGACTAGCATTGTAAAACACAGGAGGGATCAACCTTATTAGGTTACAACCTCTACATGAACAGTCGAGTGCACCTTTGCCACCCACATGTCGACAGCAAGCTAGGAGAAGTACCAAGCCTAGCCAGCATGTCTGGGAGGTAGCCCATGCCTCACTGCCCCCTCTCGACCAGCCCTGCCTCGCAGACAATGCCCAGAACCGGCAGGAACGCCGCGCCCGTGCCGCTGTCGACCATGCCGACGTGCGCCGCAGAGCACGCACCGTTCCCATGCAACCCGACCACCTTGAGCCCTAGCCGCCAGCCAACATGCTCCCCACCGTCCCAGGAGACAGCCAGACATGCCCATTTCACCGACTGTGCCCCGTAGCCACCGCTCGCCATCGAAGACGCCGCCTCTGCCTCGTAGAGCATCGAGCGTTCCCGACCGTTTCCACCGCCCCTACACACGCATTAAAGCCATAGAGCATCGCCAGGAGACCCCCGATCGATCGCCACCCTTGGCCATGCCTCTAGCAGCCCGTAGCCATGTCGCCACCGTCGCCTGCCCATCCCGTTCGGTATCAAGGAGGCCTCCCCCGCTTGAATTCATCACACCATTCCACTCCCCTCTCACCCAGAACCACCCCGCCTCAGTCCCGGAGCAAGGCGAGCAGCGCATCACCGGAATTTGGCCGGAGCCCGCCGCTGATTGGAGCCGCCCCAGGAGAAGCTGCCGGTACCAGGAGGTTCGCCGTCGTCAACTTCGTCGTTCGCCATCGACCCTACTTTGAGACTTGGTAAGCCCAAGCGACCCCCACCGCGTTAGGTTTACATCTCGCCGCCCGACGTGGATGATGAGTAGCAGCCGTTTGATTAGACTTAGATCGTACGGATGAGATTGCCCCGTACCGCTTCGCGTTTAAAGAGCCACTGACTGGTGGAACCCCCCTGTCAGTTGAGCCCCGCACCACTAGCAGTTCCATTAGCAGGCCCATTAGCAGTTCCCGTGGAGCCTAGTCGTTTGAATTTAACTTTTTCCATTTTAATTCAAACACAGTTCTTTACCTAGTTTGAAAAATCAACCCAGCTCGATTCAGTGAACCAAATTGAATGAAACCAATTCTCTTAGAAAGATATTGAAATGCTTAATCCAAGCCCGTTGGATTCAAATCATTTGAATCTATAGATCAACCTTGGTAAAAACAACAAGCCAGAACTTTTCTGCATTCAAACATTTTTCAAATTTAAACCATAATAGCTTTTGAGTTGATTCCAACTCTCAAAAATCACATTTGATCATACCTTTCAGAATATATAAAAATATATGGGTTTACTTACAGAAATAATGTCCAAGTAATAAAAGGATGCCACATAGGCATTTCTAGTCACTTTATTTAATTAAAATAAAAGGTTAAACCTTATTAAATTGTGACACCACTTTAAATCACATTACCATGTACTGAAATGTGTGCTGATGACATGTGTCAACATGATACCATGTTTGGTTTGGAGAATATTAAATCTTAAGTAGTTTTTCAATGAGTAGAAATTACTTTTCTAAAAATAAGAGAAATTAAACCAAGCTTTAATCTTGTAATGTTAGTGATGATGCTAGATCATCTATAGGACCCTTTTGTGTGATGATTGAAAATAGTTAAGTATTGTTTGGTGATTGTGTACCTCGTATTTATTTATAGACGCTAGTACCGACCAAGGATACGAGGAGGAAGGAGGATACTACGAAGAATAAGCCGAGGAGAACTTCAACCACTGCTCTGCACAAGGCAAGCTAACACTTGAAAGATACTCTACTTTAGCAAGCCAATACTTGCAAGCTAACACTTGCAATTTAGCAAGCTTATACTGATATTGATGCAAGCCAATACTTGCAAGATACTTTACCTATGCAAGATAACACTTGAAAGAGACTCTAATTTAGCAAGCCTTACTAATCAAGTTGACCTATGCAAGCAAATACTTGCTTGTTACCATGCCAACTATATGCCTTAAGCATAGATGATCATACCCCTTTGATAACCCCATTACTAGTTTTACTTACAAGCTTTATACTTTATTTCTTTATCAAAGCTAGTACTTAGAGCTTACTTAAGTGAATGGTAGATTCTAGAGAGATAATTGAAGGTTGCATAGAGAGCATAAAACTTGGCCTAAGCTAGATAATCTTTATGTCATCCTAAGGCATGAGATTGAAATTAGTTAAACTCCACTAGTTTGCCACCTCTCATTAGTACTTACCCCCACTTGTAGATGCTAGTGCTAAGCATAAAACTTGATCAACTTAGATGGGAATAATTGGTGGAAAAATGGTTATGAAAACCTTGGAATGATGGATCATTCTATTGAAATGTTTTGACATGTGTTTCCGAACACCAGATGATTTTGGTGATGAAAATGTTGAGGCATGAGCCTTAGCCCTTTATAAAACTGATGGTTGTCTGGATGCGATACCATTCCAATTTTACCGTACAACCACAATACCCGAGAATTGGGTAGGTCTTGACTGGAAACTTATATACCTTAGTATTAGTTCCCTCACGGCCAAGGTCTGAGACAAGGCTACCTTGTGAAGATTGTCCACCTGTGCAGTACCCAAGATGACAGTTGGTCATGGTTGGGAGGCCAAACTCACAAGAGAGGTGCTTATACTAGGGCATGTAATTGGAAGGTTAGGATTGATTATCCGCATACTGAGTATGGTGAATTCAGGATTTGTTCCTGACAGATGTATCGAATGTTGTGGTGAAAGTGTACAATCTCTGCAGAGTGTCAAACTATTCGAATAGCCGCGTCCGCGGTTATGGCCAGTTGGAGTGGCCATACTGTTCCCCCGTCAGATGTTTCAAAATGACTTGTGAAACGAACTGAGACTTTGACTTAACCACAACAGATTTGTGATATGAAATTCAAGTTCGCACTTAGGTGTTATAAAATTTCAACTAGCTTTTCTTGCTTCAAAACTTAGTAGAGGTAAATCTGGCTTTTGCAAAACAACCCTAGAGCTTAGTGTCCTACTACAAAAACCCCCTTCACTTGTTAGTATTAGTTTGCGAGTACTTAAAGAGTACTCATGGCTTTGTACCTAGCTATTCCCATGGCCAGACTATGAAGAGAAGTACCTGGAGGATGGACCCCATGAAGGTTACGACAACTAGGATCATCTCCCATTGTCAGCATTGCCTGTGACCCCGAAGATGGAGCTTCGCCTACGCTACCGTTATTATTACGTATTCCGCTGCTTGAGTTGTATTAAGAACTGGTTCATGAGATTCTTATTTATGTAAGACCTTATGTATGGTTTGTAATGGATGATGTACTATGGTATCCAAATCTGTTATGTTTCGCAAAAATGGTAATCCTGGGATTGCGATGTATGGCATAACAGGCATCTGGGTTTAAAAATCCAGGTGTTGACACTTGGGTTGCTAAAAGTTGTACTCTCATGTGCATCTCTTGGTTGTTGTTGTCACCATTCTTGATGTTGGAGTCTCTTGGAGATGTCATCTGTTTGGGTTGGATTGGGATTAGAATAGGTAAAATATTTCTAGAGGAAGAATCCTACTCACACACAACAATTCACACAAGCAATGTGCGAGAAATCACAAACAAACATTCCACTCAAACAACAAAGTTCAAGCACATTTTTAGGCTAACAAAATATTTTTTCTACACCACATAAGTTGGTATGATCAATATATGATCTAAGCTAATCTCTAGTATGGTGGTCCAACTATGGTTATCACTTGGGATCATTCCATTCTTCTTAGTTGTTTCTTCATGATTAAGATCATTGTTTCCTTGGGATAATTCTTGCATCATGGTCACAAAGCTTCCAAGGTGATGATGATTTCTTCTAGGTTGTGTTTCCTTAGTCTTCAAGTTTTGAGTAACATTCTTGTCTCACTTGTAGTCCTTAGTGATGTCTAAGTTGGAGTCCTTGGTATCTAAAGTTGAAGTCAATGGTGATGTTGAAGTTGAAGTCATTTGAGTTGGTGAAGTCCTTTGCTCATGGTGGAGGCTTTGTACATCAAGTTGAAAAGGAAGAGATGTAGAATCAAAACCAAAAAGGTTGAGAAAAGAGTTTACAAGATTGTTTGTAAATAAGTTTTGAACAAATACAACTCCTATTTTTCTAAGGGTTTTGTCCAATCCTATGGTTACAATCCTACATGCAACATAGTGCTCTGATACCATCTATAGAGGTCCCAACCTGATAAGATAGAGATCCCTGTGTTTACAATGCTAGTCCCTGGATCAATAGCTAGCATCCACAGTTTAAGATGTAATATCAAGAAACAAAGGTCATAATACAATTTATAACCATGAATAAAATAATTCATTACATCTTACATAGCTCATTTGGCTATCTCATTACAATGCAGCAGAAATAACTATAGCATGGAGTCCTTCATCTTCAAAGTGCCATAGGAAAATGTTGGTTGTAGACTTGTAATCCTATTCAACACACTTCACTAAAATCAAACAAACCTGCAACATAATAAGTTACAACAACAAGGGTCAATACATTTGAATTGTATTGGCAAGTGATACTATGGTATAGTAGTGGTATCTATCATCTATATGCATTTGGATAAGTGGATCTTAGGCTTGCTTTTATCAAAATAGGTTTTCCTTATAAGTTGAAAACACTAAGTTTTTGTTTGTCAAATCACCCAAGGCATCTACCAATAGAAATTGGTGTTCCTTTAACCCTTGTTTAACCATAAGCTTTTAACTTAGAAATTGGGATGAGGAGATTCTTGATAGCTTCCATGTCTTGATGCTCAAATTGTCCATTGCCGGGGACACGGCTAAGTACTTAGATTTTAGTCTCTCGAGAGGTGGTGCACTTTCCCCACAAGACTCGACATGCATCGAGACAAGATCTTTCAGAAGCCTTCCCTTAGACCAAAATGGACGTGCTCCAAACCTATCACCCCTACCACCAACTGTCCATCTGGGTAAGTTATTGCAACCAATATGATCCAGGGAGAGCCCATATTACCATGTGGCTGCACTTGACGCTTCTCAACATTTGACATCTCAAATCTCTTTGTTCCTGGTGGCTTTCCACAAGTGAGATACACTAGGGTAGGCCATAAATATGGGGCCCTGTGTAACCACTCAATATAAACCATTCACACCATTCCACCCAGGTGATTCATTCACATAGTTTTTTTATTAAACCAAACACAAGTCATTGACTTAGAAATATTTCATAGCATGAATATAATACACCCTTGTTTTATACTAGCTAATCAAAGCATGATAGTATTAGGGATCTTAACTTAGGGAAAATTCTACTAAGGCATCATCTACTAGGATTTCCCAAGGAATAGCATACTTAGTAAAAATTCTGTGCAAGTCCTACTCAAAACATCACTAATGCATAGTGAAAATAATAGGACAACATGTATGAAGCACCACTTGCCTTTTTTGTAGAGAATATAGATTCACTCCTTGATCTTGAAATGGTCACACTCTTCAAATTTCACTACAATTCAATCAAGGCACAAATTCAATCTAGTATTCAAACAATTCACCACATAAAATAAAGAAAACAAAACAATTCATGCAAGCATGAAAAAGATTATTTTATTTTGAAAGGTGGTTTCTAATAGGTTATAAACATTTTAAAACACCTATTGGTCATTTATAAAAGTGGCAAGGTCATTTGAAAAACAAGTTAGTAAAAATGGCCACTTTAAATTATTTTTGTTTTGCTAGAAATGATTTAAATAAAAGTAATAATTTTCTAGGATTTAATCAAATACAATTTTAAATCCAAAACTTAGTTTTTAGGGTCAGAGAGTTTAATTCAACCCATTTGCAAAAGGTTTTACTCAAAAACAATTTTTAAAACATAATCCATAATTGTATTTTACTAGAAATGCTTTTATTCAAGCATTAATTCCTTATTTTCATAAAATATATTTTTAAATCCAAAAGTTGGTTTCTATGGTCAGTAGGTTCAAAACAAACCATTTTCAAAAGATTTTACTCAAAAATAATTTCTAGAATAATTTTTGTACCCTAAATAAGTCTAGAAATGTTTCTGCATAAACAACCAATTTTACAGAAGCAAATCACTAAACAAAGGGCATGGTTGGAAAGTATTATTTTTGCTGATTCCAATGATATAAAGTTTGTAAATTTTGGACGTGTAGATTTAAAGTTATGAATTTTTCAAATCTAACCATCTAATAGACAAGTTTCTGTCTATTTAAAACAAAAGCTGGCCATGTGGAGCGTTTCTACTAGCTAATACCAGTTCGCACGGATCGATCATTGTGGTGCATTGGATCTAACTGAAATCGCACGGTCCAGATCTAGCATACCGGTTCGTTTCAAGTGAATCTATCATGGCCGTGGAATCAAGATCTAACGCCTGTAGTGCCCTGACCAAAGTCTGGCGGCGCGTGGCGACGGAGAGCGGAGGTGGCGTTCTGATTGCGGCGGTTCTGGAGGAACATGAAGCAAGGGAAGGAAAGGGATGGCTCACCAGATTCGCTGTGGCATAATGAAGCTCACGGCACTAGTCATAGTCGAAGGGGTGCACGAGGATGACAGGGATTTCACTACTAGGAAAACTCCTATTCGTGGCGTACCTGAAAAGGCCATCCGTGGCACACTAGCAGTGCGCCATGGGCCTCGCACTATGACTATCTCCTAGCCATGGCGCACTGCCTGGTGCGCCACGGTTGTGTCGAGATAGGTGTGGCGCACATGACAGTGCACCACGGAAAGTAGTCCAGGTGCATCACGCATATGAAACGATAACCGTGGCGCACTACGTGCTGTGCACCACGGATATAAATTTCAAAATTCAAAAAAAAGCGGCAGGTCTGGATCTCGTCGTCAGTGCCGTCGCTCGTCGGTGCAGGTCGTCGTCGTCGCCTCGTCGTCATCGTCGGAACTAAAAGGAGGAGGAGGAGAAGAAGAGGAGGAAGAGGAGGAGAAGAAGAGGAAGAGAAGAATAAGAAGAGGAGGAGGAGGATAAGAAGAGGAGGAGGAGAAGAAGAGGAGGCCTCGTCGTCGTCGGAACTACAAGGAGGAGGAGGAAGAGGAGGAGAAGAAGGAGCCCGCCCCCTCGTCGTCGTAACTGCAAGGAGGAGGACGCCGTCACCATATTCACTGCAAGGAGGAGGAAGAGGAGGAGAAGGAGAAGGAGAAAGAGAAGGAGGAGGAGGAGGAAAATGAGAAGGATATAGAGAAGGAGGAGGAGGAAAATGAGAAGGAGAAGGAGGAGAAGAAGAAGAAAATGAGAAGGGAGGAAAAGTAAAAGAAGAGAAGGGGAGGGAAAATAAAAGGGGTAGGTGGGCGGAGTGGGGATTCAAATTTTGAATCCCGCCCAACTTACTCGTAGCGCACTAGGTAGTGGTGCGCTACAGGTAAGTTGCCATCTTTTTTTCTGCAGCAAAAAACAGTCTTTTGACCGTAACTTTTTACTTTTTTCGAATTTTGAAAATCTAAATAATCGCTAAACGAACGAAGGTGGTTGCGAGCAGATCCGAAATTTTGTTCCCGTCATTTTGGTACATTATACAATTTTTTTCGATATCGTATGCAAAAGTTATGGTCTTTTTACCGTGGCATGAATTTTTTTTGCAAATAAAATCGAAATTATTGTTTGTTAATTTTACTACAAACTATACCACATTACCTACCTAAATATGAAATGATTTTATTTTTTGAAGTGTTTATCATTTTCTTTTATTTTTTGCAAAACCTAAAAAGGCGATCCACGGGGGGTGGGGTGGGGGTGGGGTGGAGTTGGTGCAGTCCACTTAGCCGTAGGGCACTAGGGCAGAGTGCCCTACGGCTAAGTTGACCCAGCTGCTGCAGCACACATGCCCGTAGCGCACTAGGTCAAGGTGCACTACGGCTAAGTGACACATCCGTAGCACACCTCGACCTAGTGCGCTACGGGTATGTGTGTTACGGCCACCTGTGTCCTAGCCCACACATAGCCGTGGCGCACCACCCCCATGTTCGCCACGCTTATGGCAGTTAGCCGTAGGGCACCTGTGGGCAGTGCGCCACGCCTATTTTACCCGTGGGACACTACTAGCAAGTGCGCCACAGAAGTGTGGATTACCTATAGCCGTTTTCCTAGTAGTGTTTCTCGCCGGAGTTGTTCACTGGCTCGGGCACGCACGGCCGTGGTCGAAGGCGAGCATCTGGATCATAAGCGATCAAAGTAAGGAGTCAGAGAGGTGCGCACGGGTTCGAGGAGTGCGGAAAATCTCACCGGAGATCAAGGGGTGCACGGAGTCGGCGATAGCAACTCACCGGAGATGATGCAGATGGCGGTGGCATGTAGACCCAACCTTTATAAGGTAAAGTTCCCTGTGATTGCAATGCTAGTCCCTGGATCAATAGCTAGCATCCACAATTTAAGATGTAATATCAAGAAACAAAGGTCATATTACAAATTATAACCAGGAATAAAATAATTCATTACATCTTACATAGCTCATTTGGCTATCTTATTACAATGCAGCAGATATAACTATATAGCATGGAGCCCTTCATCTTCATATGCCATAGGCAATCATGTTGGTTGTACACTTGTAATCCCTACTCAACAAACTTCACTAACATCAAACAAACCTGCAACATAATAAGTTACAGCCACAAGGGTCAATACATATGAATTATATTGGCAAGTGATACTATGGTAGAATAGTGGTATCTAACGTCAATATGCATTTGGCTAAGTGTAGTTTAGGCTTTCTTTGTTCAAAATAAGGTTTTCCTTATTAATTAAAAAACACTAAGTTTTTGTTTGACAAATCACCCAAGGAACCACTAATAGAAATTGGTGAACCTTTACCCTTGTTCAACCACAAGTTTTTAACTTAGAAGTAAGGATGAGGAGATCCTTGATAGCTTCAATGTCTTGATGCTCAAATTGCCCATTGCCGGGGACACGGCTAAGTACTTAGGTTTTACCCTCTCGAGAGGTGGTGCACTTTCCCCACAGGACAATATCTTTCAGAAGCCTTCCCTTAGACCAAATTGACGCGTTCCATCCTATCTCCCTACCACCTTCTGTCCATCTGTCTAAGTTATGCAACCTATATGATCAAGGAAGAGCCCATATTGCCATGTGGCTGCACTAGAAGCTTCTCAACACTTAACATTTCAAATCTCTTTGCTCATGGGTGGCAATCCACAAGTGAGATACACAAGGTGAACCATATAAATGGGCCTTGTGTAACCACTCAACACAAACCATTCTTACCATTCCACCCAGGTGATTCATTCACATAGTTGTTTTATTAAACAAAACACAAGTCATAGACTTTGCATAATATCATAGCATGAATAATCCACCCTTGTTTTCTATTAGCTAAGCTAAGCATAGTAGTAGCAAGAATCTTAACATAGGGAAAATTCCACTAAGACAACATCTACTAGGTTTTCCCAAGGCATAGCATAGTATAGATACTTATAAAATTTCCATGCAAGTCCTACTCAAAATAAAATTTCCATGCAAGTCCTACTCAAAATATCAATAATGCATAGTCAAAATAATAGGACAAAATACATGAAGCATCACATGCCTTTTTAGTAGAGAAACTAGGTTCACTCCTTGATCTTGCAATTTTCACACTCTTCAAAGTTCACTACAATTCAATCAAGCAAGGCACAATTTCCAAACTAACATTCAAACAATTCACCACATAAAAGAATGAAAACAAAGCAATGCATGCAAGCATGCAAAAGATTGCTTTATTTGGAAAAGTGGTTTCTAATAATGTTCTAAACATTTCAAAATGCCCACTGGTCATTTATAAAGTGGAAAAACCATTCAAGATTAAGTTACTGAACATGGCCATTTTAAATCATTTTGGTTTTGCTAGAAATGCTTTTATTCAAAGGATTAATTCCTTAGTGTCACAAAATATATTTTTTAATTCTAATGTTAGTTTTTAGGGTCAAAGAGTTCAAAAATAATCCATTTGCAAAAGGATTCACTCAAAAATCATTTTTAAAACAATTTTTATACTCAAAATATCCTATTTAATGTTTCTGCAAAAACACCTAATTTTTCAAAAGAAAAATTCTAAACTAAGGCCATAATTGCAAATTTTTCATTTTTCTAATTACATTGATATAAAATTTTTAATTTTTTTCCAAGCATAACAAAAGTTATGATTTTTGCAAGTTTAATCATTCAAATTCATTTCTGGAATTTTAAACAGACAAAACAGCCACGTGTCATGTTCTCATTGGCTGATACCGCTTCGGCAGGATCGTGCTACGCGGGCTGTAGGATTTAATTAGATCTGTGCGTCTCAGATCATCCAATAATGGTTCACTTTAGTTCTAATCTACGCCATGCGATCAAGATCTAACGGACAACATCGCACTGACCACGAACTGGTGGCGCTAGCGACGGCGTGCGGCAGCGGTGCTATGTCAGGGGTGGTACGGGGATACAGAAAGCAAGGAAGGAAGAGGAGAGGCTCACCGGGTTCGCCGTGGCGTGGGGATGCTCGAGGGAAGGCCAGGGGCGCACGAGGTTGCTGTCGATTGCTCGCCGGAGTCGCTGTCACCGTCGGGCATGCTCTATCATCGTCTGTGGCGAGGCTACGAGGCACGGGAAGACAAAAGGGGAGGTGGGTTAGATGCGTGCGAGAGAGGCGAGTGTGAGAGCATCAATTAGAGGGAGAGGCGCGGTCAGAGATTACCAGGAGAGGTCGGCGGAGTCAAAGTAGTCTACGGTGGCGCTCAGATGTTTGTCTGGGGCACGCGCGGGAAAGCTAAGGCTACTGGCAGGTGCGCATGGTGCTGGTGAGCAAGCTCGCGGGAGCCAAGGGCAATGGGTGGTCATGCATCGCCGGAATTCAAGCTGGAGCTCGTCGGAGCTAGAGATGGTTCGGGCCAGAATTGAGACAGCATGGGGGCTTCGGTGGCATGCGGGTTGAGGGGAAAGAGAGAGGAGAAGGGGGAGGTTAAACGATCTTGGTTGCTGGGAGGAATTAGTGCGGCGTGAACACGAATTCACATCGAGGAATCAACACAGGAAACGATAGCGAGGGGAGAGGGGAACGGGTCTCGCGCGGGGTGAATTTTGATGAGTTGGTAGTGTGGGTCCGGTGCGTCAGTGAGAGGGGGTGGGGTGATACGCGGTGAGAAAGGGATTCGCGAGGGAGGGAGCGAGTGGAGCCAGGTGGGCGGTACTGTTGGGCCAGATTGGGCTAGCTAGGCCTGGTTCGTTGGGTTAGATCTGTTTTCCCCTTTTTTCTGAATCCTTTTTATTTTTCTTATTCTATTTTTCTGTTTTCAATCAAACCATTTGATTTAAGTTTCAGTTTGAATTCAAATTTTTACCAAACCTTTGCAGTAGGTTTTATCTATTCATAAGTGTCTGTTAAAAGTCCATTTTAGAATATTACCAATATTCTCTTTATGATTTATTATTTATTTAAAGTAGGCATTTGGGTTTACTTAAATAAAATTAAAATATGGTTCAAACCCATATAATTTTATTTAAATAATCTTTTATTCTCTTTAAGTTAATTAGATAACTTTTAATCCATTTTGGGAATTTCAATTATGTTTCTCATGATTTATTTAATCATTTATATTAGGAATTTTGTCTTCATTCAAATAAAATTGAATATGGTTAAGAGCCATACAATTTTGTTTAATTAA
The DNA here is from genome assembly GCA_030063025.1 of Avena longiglumis. Lineage (NCBI taxonomy): Eukaryota > Viridiplantae > Streptophyta > Magnoliopsida > Poales > Poaceae > Avena > Avena longiglumis. Next base: position 141,628,955 of record CP125978.1, on the reverse strand, counting down.
TCTTTATTCCTTTATTTTTATTTGGATTATATTTATTCCATTTTCTTATGGATTTTGCCAAGATTTAAAATTTCTTTTAGTTATTTCTTATTTATTTAATTCTTTCTTAATCTTATAAAATCCATATCTTTTTATTTATAGTTCCAAAATTGGTGATTCCAATTTTTATAATTTTATTTAATATTTGTTTATCCTTTTAAATCCTTTTAAGATTACTTTGCTCACAATTTGGCATGGATTTTAGATAGGAGATTTATTAGTCTTGGAAATTATTTCCTTTTATCTTATTAAAATCATAAGTTTTTATCTATGGCTCCAAATTGAATGTAACCAATTTCTATGGTTTTATAATATTTTTGTTTATCAATTTTTTGATCATTTATAAACGTTTGTTGCTGAATTTTTATATGGATAAAATCCATAGTCTTGGAGAGATTTGGGTATGATTTATTTCATTAAGATTTGGGGTTTTGGTTTAAATTTTCCAAGTGTTTTAAATTCAAGATTATTTCCATGCAAGGGTACATTTGAATCTTTGAATATTTGTTTGTTGCTTTCTTATTCAAATTTTGTTCAAGAAGGTTTGATGTTTCCATTTAGAGGCAAAAGTTTTTTTTCACCCTAAATTTCAACAATTGTTTATTTTGTTTATTTATTTTTCACATTTCAAAATTTGGAAAATTTGGGATGTGACACTATAATAGGGCGTGTAATTGAAAGGTTAGGATTGATTATCTGCATACTGAGTATGGTGAATTCAGGATTTTTCCTGACGGATGTATCAAATATTGTGGTGAAAGTGTACCACCACTGCATAGTGTCAAACTATTCGAATAGCCGTGTCAATGGTTATGGAAAGTTGGAGTGGCCATACTGTTCCGTCGTGAGATGTTTTCAAAATGACTTGTGAAATGAATCATTACTTGACTTGACCACAACAGGTTTGGGAAAGTGAAATTTGAGTTCCCGCTTAGGTGTTGTAAAATTTTCAACTACCTTTCTTTGCTTCTGAACTCAGTTAGAGATAAACCTGGATTTTTGCAAAATAACCTAGATCTTAGTATTCCTACTCAAACCCCTTTACCTGTTAGTGATAGTTTGCGAGTACTTAAAGAGTACTCATGGCTTTGTCCCTGGCTATTCCCATGGACAGACTATGAGCAGGACTATCAGGACGATGGACCGCAGGAAGTCTACGACAACTAGGATCATCTCCCATCGTTAGCATTGCCTGTGACTATGAAGATGGAGCCTCGCCCACGCTACCGTGGTTATTACGTTATTCCGCTGCTATGATTATATTAAGACTGGATCATGAGATCCTTTATTTGTTGTAAGACCTTATGTATGGTTTGTAATGGATGATGTACTGTGATATCCAATTTGTTATGTCTCGCAAAAATGGTAATCCTGGGATTGCGATGTACGACATAATAGGCATCTGGGATTAAAAATCAGGGCGTTGACAAGTTGGTATCAGAGCTTTCCTGACCATAGGAGACCCTAGTTAGAATGGATGCTTGAATCAAAAACTTAGTTTTAAAACAAAAGAATTGAGTATTTATGAAAGCTTATTCTCATTCTTATCACTTAGATTCTTTAATGAAAATTCATGTTCCTCGAAAATTCTTGCAAACTGACATAAAATTTGACACACTTGATCACTCTAATAACTTACTCATCCTACATTCTTATAGATGGACGTGATGTACAAGAAGTTCTATCAGTTGGGGAATGGAGGAGATCTCATCTTTGAGCGTGACTTGGACCAGCTTTTGGAACTTCTAGAGAGCCCGCATCCTGAGTTCTTCGGAGCCTAGCTCAATGACCAGGAAGGAGGAGAATAGCAATGGCTGATTGTTGCAAGTCTCTGAGGAAAGATTAAAGCCCCCACCTCAAAAGGAGTCCAGTTAACCTTAAGGGAGAACAACTGGCTCGATGGACTTGCCAGGGCCATGGAGGAAGCTCTTTCCCGTCTGTGTGGGCAGAGTATCAATCAGATCAAGGGCACGTACTTTGAATTCTATCCAAGGAGTGATGCGATGGGACAGCCACTAGAGGTGCCACGTCACCCAGATCTGAAGCATCAAGTGGACCACCTCAGCTTCATGATGTATGACCGGCAGAAGGAGTTGGACAATGCCCGCTCCTACGCCAACCACAACTACGCCCTCGCCGTTAAGAAGGACCAGACCATCACCATGCTTGTGAAGGACCACCAGTCCCGTCGCCGTCAGCTTGACAAGAAGGAGCGCATCATTGCCCGTCTTCGTCACAGGATCACATACTTGGAGGAGACCATCCACGAGAGGGACATGCAGCTTGAGGAGAGGGAGAATGCAGGGGAGGATATCCGTGGAGACCCCTAATCTTATCTCAGTGACGATGGTGACTTTCTGGAGGATCAAGCCATGGACTTCTTCACCGACGAGGATGACTTCGCCTTCATTGATGATAATGATGATGATGAGGAGGATGAATCCACCGATTCCAAGGAGTAGTAGCACTTGAGAACTAGCGTTAGTGAGTTGTATTCGGTCCCACTGTATCGTAGTTTCACAGAATGGTTCTTAAAACCATTTGTTTTCCTTGTTGTGGTGTGTGTTTGTATCGTGTTCTATGAATGAGTGAATGAAAAGCAAGTTGCTAGAAAAACCTGAGTAAAACTTCAAAAACTTTGCAAAAACAAAACCCTAAACCTTAGAAATTTCCCTCTTGTGTCACGATCTATCTCAATCTTCAGATGCCTCGCGAAGGAAGCACTTCGTCCCTGGACCCAATGTTGTAGATCTTGCAAATGCTGGTTTCAGACCGCGAATATGAAAGATCAGAATGTCAAGCCAACTTAGCCACCCTTCAACACATAGCTCAGATGACCAACAACAACCAAGGCCATGGAAACTAGGACAACCATGGATCCAAGCTCAAGAACTTCGAGAACACCAATCCACCCATCTTTACTAAATCTGAAGAGCCCTTAGATGCTGATGATTGGTTGCAGACCATGGAGAACAACTTACAAGTTGCAGGAGTGGAAGCCAACAAGAAAGTACTGTTTGCCACCCACTATATGGCAGGCGATGCAAGAGCTTGGTGGAACAGCGTTAGCTCCATGAATGGAGGACAAATGATTACTTGGGATGAATTCAAACTCAAGTTTAGCAGAACCCATGTGCCACCGGGTTTGATCAAGAGGATGATAGATGAATTCAGAGAACTAAAGCAAGGGAGGATGACAGTAGTTGAGTACCGTGACAAATTTCTGTCATTAGCTAGGTATGCACCGGATGAGATTGACACTGAAGCTAAGAAGAAGGAGAGATTCTTGAATGGTCTGCATGATGAGATGCAAACGGTATTAGTCAACATTTCGTTTGCTGATATTGAAGCCTTAGTGGATTCCGCCATTCAGATGGAAGGCAAGATCAACCAAGCCAATGAGAACCGCAAGCATAGAATGATGCATCAACCAGGAACCCACCATACCCCAAAGTATCGCCCCAACCCATCTCCAGGATTTCCCCAAGAACCAATAGACCCCCGATGAACCGTCCAACCTATCCCAACCGTGGCGGAGGAAACCCAAGGCCTGGAGGAAACCACAACAACAACAACCTCGGAAACTCCAATAATTTCAATCGTTCACCACCAAAGTTCAACAACAACAATGTCGCCACCAACACCAATACTGCCCCAAGGACTGGAAGCAATGTTGTGCCAGTTGCAACAAAGGATAAGTCTCAGGTGACTTGTTATGAATGTGGAACCAAGGGACAATACTCCAATGAGTGCCCCAAGAATATTGTAGCAGCCCACAATGTGAATGCTCTAGCTCAGTAGCAACATCGTGTTCATCCTGGAAGAAGATTTGCCCCAAGGAATTCGCTCAACCGCAACGGCCGTCTGTTTCTCATGAATGCTGAAGAAGCCCAAGAACCGCCAGATGTCGTGTTGGGTATGTTTTCTATAAACTCATGTGACACCCCCGGGATTAGGGCTAAACAAATCCCAGACCTCCGCCTAACATAAGCTTAACCTTGAGCTCGAGAATATCCAGTGAAGAATTGATAACACAGAAATGATCCTACGACACACAAATTATTACAGCAAGCTCATAACTGAGTGAAGATCCAAAATATTGCAAGCAGAGGTCACTGACCACAAACATCAAACAACCGAAGGAAAATTATGCTATTAAGTATAGCAAACTTAACAAATGGCCTAAGAGGCCTGTCGTGCTATTGCACGACAGATGCTACTGAGGGTAGCTTACGTAGAGGGAGCAAGGCGGCGTAGGAGAATCCGGGAGCGAGATTGGCACACGATGTACCCAGGTTCATGTCCCCTCGGTGGAGGATCGATACGTCCTGCTGTCAATCCAGTATATGATCATAGATTGGTTTACATGGGGGCCGCCGTAGGCGGAGGGAGAGACTAGATCTGATCTAATGTGAGAGAAGATACCCAGTGGGAGTGCCCCTGGTGGCTTTATATATGCAGCCAGTTAGGGTTTACAAGTATTTGGTGGGCTTTGTATTGAAGTCGCCGTCTTGGGCCTCCAGTCGGCGCCACTCTTCTGAGTCCAGCACGCGCCAGTCGTTGTATTGGGCGAGTCGACCCGCTCTGGGCTTGGCTTTAGTCGGCTTGATCCAGCCGGCGACTCCGCTTCATGGGTATACCCCGATTGGTATTCCCCCATCAGTAGTCCCAGAGCTCGTTGTCGATTCGACACGGGCTTGAGGCAGGGCGTGGAGAGTCTTGACGATGGGTCGTGGCGAATCGGCGACGAGCTCCTGAATAGAGAAAATAACCGTGAAGTGGGAGGTGGTCGGCGTGAGCCAGTCGGTGATGGCTAGTTGGTGAAAGACGCAGGGTGTCGGTCAAGCCGCCAGTTGCGGCGAGTCCCTGAACATGGAGCGTGGGCTGAGTCCCCGAGCGTGCCAAGTGGCGAGGTTGGGCGACCGACGAGCGGTGATGTCTGTAGCGCGCCGAGCCCGTAAGCGCGTTGAGTACGCCAGGGCGAGTCTGTGGTGGAGAGTTCTCGAGCGTGTTGAGTACGCGAGGGCGAGTCCACTGTGGCGAGTCCCCGAGCGCGTTGAGTACGCGAGGGTGAGTGTCCGCGGCAGCGAGTCCCCAAGCGTGTTGAGTACGCCAGGGCGAGTCCGCGGTGGCGAGTCCCCGAGCGTGTTGAGTACGCCAGGGCGAGTCCGCGGTGGCGAGTCCCCGAGTGCGTTGAGTACGCGAGGGAGAGTGTCCGTGGCGAGTCCCCGAGCGTGTTGAGTACGCGAAGGTGAGTCCACGGTGGCGAGTCCCCGATCGCGTTGAGTACGCGGGGGCGTGTCCGTGGTGGCGAGTCCCCGAACGGGGCGAAACGCGATCGTGGAACCACGCGTACACGCAATATGCCTAGGAGTAGTCCCCAAGGCTCGAGTTGGCTTGTAGAGGTGACTTGAGGCTCTTTAGAGATGCATATTCTGAAAATAGTAGTGGTTGCTGCCGGGCATGGCGAGTGGCGAGGTCGAGCGAGTCCGCGAGGGGAGAGTCCCCGAGCGTGGCGAGTCCGCGAGGGGAGAGTCCCCGAGGGTGGCGAGTCCGCGAGGGGAGAGTCCCTGAATGTGGCGAGTCCGCGATGATTGCGAGTCCGCGAGGGGACAGTCCCCGAATGTAGCGAGTCCGCGATGATTGCGAGTCCGCGAGGGGAGAGTCCCCGAATCTGGCGAGTCCGCGATGATTGCGAGTCCGCGATGATGTTGATTACGTAGTTTTTCTTAGTGAGTCTCTCGTCTTGGCCCGGGGGGCCAGTCGCATGGCGACTCCAAAGATGGCTCTCGACTTGGCATTTTTCTTGGACGATCCGAGGCTCGGTTTGCGAGTCCTCGTCCGCAGTACTTAGCCATGCGAGTCGCACTGTCTAAGGTTGAGTAGGACATGGTGCTATTTGTGTAGCACTACCATTTGTCTTGGCCTGGAAGGCCAGTCGAGCAAGGCGACTCCAATGATGGCTCTCGGTTAGCGTTTTTCGTGGACGATCCGAGGCTCGGTTTGCGAGTCCTCGTCCGCACTAGTTGGCCATTGCGAGTCGCTCTTTCAAAGGTTCACAAAGGTGAATTGACTTTTCCCGGGGGAAGAGAAGCCCAGTGCTGAGTCCATGCAGCGTGGCATGTGACCCTCTCTGGCGACTCGGACGATGAAGGTCCCTTAGTAGGCACGGCGTACGCATTCAATGTAGCCGGAAAGGGTCGACGCGGTGGACACGGGGTCGACGCGGCGGACGTATGGTCGCTCTTTGGCGAAGTCGACGCGGTGGACACGTGGTCGACACGGCGGACGGGGATCGCGCTATAGTGAAGTCGACGCGGCGGACACACGGTCGATGCGGTGGACACGGGGTCGACACGGTAGATGGGGATCGCTCTATGGTGAAGTCGACGCGGCGGACCCAAGGTCGACGCGGCGGACGCAGGTAGAGCTATGGCGATGTCGACGCGGCGACGAGTCCGCAACGGACGAGTACCCGAGCCTAGCGAGTCCGCGTTTAAGCGTGTCCACGTTTAGGCGAGGGTACGGAGCATGGCGAGGTTGGGCGACCGACGAGTGCCGCTGTCTGGAGCGTGACGAGTGCCGAGTGGCGAGGTCGGGCGACGAGCCGGCGATGGGCGAGTCACCGGACATGGTGAGTCCGCAATCATGGCGAGTTCCCGTGCCTAGCGAGTCCGCGTTTAAGCGTGTCCGCGTTTAGACTAGTTCTGGATCATGGCGTATCCGTGAGGGGCGAGTCCACGGCAGGCGTGGCGATTCCCGGCGGAGAGAAATCGCCGAGCCATTGCGGACAGCGGCGGCGACTGCGCCAGTGGACGCCTCCGAGACGTGGATGGCACATTGCACCATTATTCGTGCTCCACGGTACTGGTCTAGTTTTAGTGTTGTAGGCGCTTGTAGAGTTCACGCACTCGGCCATGACGAGGGCGAAGCCGACCACGGCGCTGCTAATAATGGCGATGGCCGTAGTTGAAGGTCTAGGGCGCCTGCGTTCATGGTCAATTCTCCAAACGGTGCATATGTGTATGAAAGATTAGATTGCAAATAAGATAGTCAATTATATGTGGAGCAATAACTTGGAGAGATCGGAAACTGAATAGAAAACTTAATAAGGAAAACTGCTAGCCGGCAAGGAAATTGACTCATCGAGGATGGATAAAGCTCTGACGTAGATGGAGCTGTAGAATTTTCTTCCGCTGAATCGCCGACTGGCAAAACTGAACTATAGCAATTAATTTGATCTCGTCCTGTATCCAGGATCAATGCCCTAGAGGATTCATACGAGCAACATTGCATGCAAGATTATGTCTAAATAATTTAATCAACCAGTCGTGCAATTAATAGGAAAGATGAGATCGAATCCAAAACTTATCAGGAACGGATCGTGTCTGTAGTTTTCCGAGTCAAGTTCAGCCAGGATGGTAGACGATTAAAACTGACGTCAAGATAATTGCCTCGTCTCCATGAATCGATTCTCCACGGTAACACTGGTAGAAAACGCCCCATGCGTCCCGGTTGGTAAGGGCCATTAGTCCCGGTTGACCAACCGGGACGGGGGCATCGGGACTAAAGCTCCAACCATTAGTCCCGGTTGCCCCTGCCGGGACAAATGGAAACGTGGCGGCGGCATCGAGGCGCGAGGGTGGAGCATTAGTCGGTTCGTAACACGAACCGACTAATAACCTGCTTCTTGCGCAGATTTGCCCATTCTGCGCCGCGAAGAATTCATTGGCACATTTTGTTCTGTGGCATTTTCGCCACTTTTGTGCCGCAGAGAATTCATTTAGGTTGTTTTATTGTTTATTTAGTGTTTTGCACTTATCAATGAAGGAACCTTATATTACACAAGATCATCATGACAACATTACATTCAATACGGATCGAGTTCATGCACTACATACAAAAGTTGCTATTCGATGCTACCGCCAATTTCTTGAAAGTTGCTATTTTTACAATTCCTATTGTCTATACACAGCCGAGTAGTATTCCCCTTGTGTGTTTAGTATGCATCCAAGAATCCCGCCAATTCCTCCTGTATTGCTCGTATGCGATCCTTTGGCGTAAGACCGTCCCGTGACGTTCGATCTGATTTAAAAAGGAGTCACCTATATGAATATGAAACTAAACACAATTTGATTGTAATTAAAAACTATAGAAATTGTTTACGTCGTGGAATTACTCTAAATTCCTGCCCTTCTCATCGCACGTCTGCGGATGAACTCGCATACATAGTATCCACATAGATTGTTACACGGTCCTGCGTCGGGCACTTTACGACAAGAGTTCAATCAAAATAATAATCAAGCATGATAATAAGCGTATCAAAACTAGAATCAAAGAGATGCGCGGATATAGCTAGTGGTGCTTACATCTAGTGGTTGAAATGTAAGCTCCTCTTTCCAAACACCCCTAGCCTTCTTGGTGAACCGTTTCCAGCGCTGCCGTGAAAAGCGAATAAAATAAGTTATAAAGTACTTGATATCATAAAATTCACGAACGTTGCCGATATAGTGTCATAATGATTAGAATTACATTTGGAGAAGTATCGCATGTCCTTCCACGTCTCAAGGGGTTTATGTTTGAGTCCATGACTAGTACCGCCCTTTGTCAAGTTGAATGATTAACAGAATATAGTGGTACTGCGAATGCAAAACTAATCAATTATATACTTAACATCGAGTAAGCGAAATAGAAAGTGTATACAAGACAATAACACTCACTGGAAGTTGTAAGGAAATAGTATTTCCTTTTGGTTTCTTGAAACCTTAACGCGTGTACTATATTATCCTCCGTATCACGGGGCTTATTTTGAGATTAGCTTCATGAACCCAATATGGGTCAATGAAGCCAATGTCATAGATTTGTCCTCTCTGCATTCGAGAATCTTCATTTTGCATATTAAAGTATGATTATATACATGCAATAAACAAAATATTATAGATGGAGACTAAATTAATTACAATTAGTACTTACACGGACAATAGGCACTCATCGGAGATTTGTCCAAGGCGTCTTGATTGAATAATTGAAATAGTTCATCAAATTCAATGGATATCATGTCATGTTTTCTTTCCCATGATGCTTTTTGTAACCCTCGGCACTATCCGATTAGCCCGGCCCTTGTGGCATGCATGTACGATTATGCAATCTTAGCATTTTTGTTGGAAGATTGTTTACCTCCTCAGGTTTGACGAGAGGTTTTCCGTCGGTATTGGTATGCTACTTCACTCCACGGGAAGAACTCTAATGGGATAAGTCTTGGGCAATACTCATACCTTGAGCATGGCGACTTCTCCGTGTGCAACTACCTGGATCATCTTGCTCTTCGCCCCATATTTGCTCGACCCACATTGGTTTGAGAAATCACCTTGAGAGGCGCAAGTCTTTTGCTTGTTCTCCGAGCTGGGCAGATTTCCGCTTGCATCAAGTCTTGCTCTTGATGCTTTTGTGCATGTGACTTGAGAATAGAACGCTCATAGTCGATGACAGCTTTGGCTCGGGTTGATGAAGAGTCTTTAGCATTTTCAACACTTTGGCTTTTTCTTCTTTGGTCTGGGAAATCTGGCTCTTTCGGCCTCTTAGCAGCAACTGTCGTTCGCATCAACGATCGCGATCTCCTCTTGATGATCATAAGCTCTCTTGGGAGGAATCGTTGGTACTTTTGGAAGAGGCTCTTGTTTACGTTTGGCGATCGCTTCGACGGCCTTGGCGATGCGCTTCGCTTTTTATCTGGCGGCGATGGCTCCATGGCGATGGCACCGGAGATTGGTGAGGCGACGGAGCCGGGTGACGGAGCCGGGTGGCGAGCCGGCTGCGGCGGCGGCGACCTCGGAGAGGCGGTGAGGCGAAGATGGCCTTGGCGTGTAATTTGAAGCGATACAATCCTTGACCATAGAATGGTGACGTTTTTCGTCACCCAGACGATCACATCCCTTCACCGGCAGGGTAGTGAAGATCCGAAACCTCAAAGGTGGGCATGATTTCATCCACGCCGACAGCGTAGCCCTCTGGAACCGGACGGCGTGGTAAGTTGGTGTGGGTCCAATTGGTAAGGCATAGCCGACCGCCACCTTCATTGATATGTTCACAACTTTGACATGTAGCTCGATGTGTCATCTCTGTGATATCATCCACTGGGTAACAGGAGCCATCGTCGGTGCATCATCGGCATCGCCATTGTCATCACCGGGACCTCGTTGGAAGCCACTGCTTTTTCGATTATTCGATAGGCGGTAGCATCGAATGCGGTGTCTTTTGAGATGGGGCGCCGGTAGTACTTTGCTCTTTAAGTGAGTTAATTTCATCTTGTTGTTGCTTTAATCGTTCTTCAATTAAACGCATTCGCTCTTTCGACTTTCGCTTCAACCGCCTATCCTTACTCCTCGGCGGCTTCTATCGGATATTTCTTCCTCTCTTGAAACCCAGTCCTCCATGATTGGGAGCCTATTGTGCCTCGTGTTCGTCCATCATGTTCCTTATTTCCAAGGGCGAGTGTGAGCTCATCATTCTCTATCGGGAATGAAGTCCCCATCTTTAACAGCCTTCTTGCTTTTCTCATCCTCTCGATTGGCAAGGGTCTTCTTTATGTCGTATGGTATATATACACCTCCTTCCGAGTCCAACGTGCCCCATGCCCGTAAAACTAATTCCTTGCACGTTCTACCCAATAAATCGCATCTGCGGGGTGATATTTTTATCACGCAGTTCCTACTCAAGTTTCTCCCACTTAGGAATGTCAGCCCTGTAGCCACCTTGCCCCATAGTATGGTGATACTTCTTGTTAGCAGCATTCAGCTTATTCGTTTCAAACATTTTCTTAGCTTTTTCTGATTTCTTGTATTCCACAAACTCATCCCAGAATGGTTTTATCTTCTCAAACTGAATATTCTTGAAATCGGGAGTCTTCTTTTTCACGACATAGTCAAGGTGCAATCTTTTCTTCCAGTTGGTGAAACACTGGGCCATCTTCTTCAAAGCCCACTCCCTGACCTTAGCCTCCATAGCTCTCCCATCTTGTAAGGCATCCTCAACTGGATCCTCCGCATTTGGATCCATCTCTATCTTCGGTAGTTTGAAATTAACCATGAGCCTCTTCCACAGTAAATCTTTGGCGTGGTTAGGGACAAATAAACATGTTCCCTCTTCATCCGCATTAGCAGGACTATTCCAATTTCTAATGGTGATCGGGATTAAGTCCCTAACGATTACTCCGCATTGTGCCACAAATTTGGTTGCGACAACTTCGGGAGCTGTCGATTACTGCCTACAATGACATCTTCGATCCTGAACCTCTCATGGTCTTGCAACTTTTTGGTTGGGCCTCGTCTTCTTTTCGGTAGATTCCTTGATCCGAGGGCTAAAGAAGAAAGATCGCGTTACTATTTCTATATAGATAGTAGATGATTAATTAATGAATTGATTTATATTACATGCACCTTTGGGGATGCGGTCTTCTCGATTACACAAGGCATCACCTTCTCCCTCGCGGAAGGCAACACCTTCAACCTCAAACAAGTTGTCTACTCCGGTAAAGAGGATCACCCTCACGGAGTTGTTCGTAAACGTTGATCGTCTAAATTATCTTCCCCACGGATCACACCTTGGATCAACTCTTCCTTTTCTTGGTCTCGGCGTGTGGGTCCATATTTTACGCATAGGTGGAAAACGAATAAGTCAAAGCGGCTAAAGGAGAAAGTTAAGTCGTTGTTGAGAGATATAAACCCTAATTCGGAGAAACCCTAATATATACATACACAATAATAAAATGAAGAAAGGAAACCGTGTAGTAGATAGGCACATCGTCGAACCCACATGCACCTAAGTTGCTTGACAATGTGAATCGGGTCTGGGGCTACCCACAGTGACTGACCAGTGGGGCCGAAGACCGATAATACCAAAGTAATTAATAAACCTAATAATACCTAACTAATAATAAACCTAATAATCGAAACACCGAAAAGAAAGGGAAACAATCAACACATGGCATCGATGCAATGCTCAAGCAAGTATGATGATATGACAAGTTAATTGCATTGAATGTAACCCTAAGACATGCTCGACGATTTCATCGGGTTCCGAGGTGAAAATCTAACTCGGGAAACTCCGGAACATATGAGAGGGTGCATTTGTTCTTCTAATTATACTTGTCATTTAAGTTGTTGAACAATGCATGATTATAGTTTAGATAGATAGGTTTCATTTTTCTGAACAATTTGATATATTATTTGTATTTTTCTAACTTATAAACAATAAGTTATTGATTTTACAATATTAAGTCATTTTCTGGAATTAAAAAAAAGGCAAATAGTTTTTACGGGCGCTAGCCAGAGGCGGCAGAGGGCCCTAGTGCCAACTCAGCCTCCACGCGTCTGCATCATTTTCCTACCACAGAAGCCTGCGAGGGCGTGATGGGCCTAGCCACATCGGTGCCACGCGAAAGCACAGTGGCGCGATGACGTCACGGCGTGAGCAGCGGCTCGCAGCGGCCAGCGATAGCGAGCTCCACGCTGCGGATGGGCGCGTTAGAGAGCGCGATCGGGGAGAAAGGGTGGCGGCCGCTCCTTGTTGGTCACCGGGCGTCGCCTCCGTCGAGCTCAGCGGCGTCGTCGGGCACGCGGGAGAGTAGTACGAGGAGAGAGGAGAAAGAAGAACACCGTGAGGATCGGCAGCTCACCAGAACACGACGGAGGTGGTGGCGAGGTCAGGCGAGCTCGGGAGACGCGGAATCGGAGGCGACGCGGACGGAGCTTCCAATCCGAGCTATTGAGGTCACGAGGGGAAAAGTAGTAGGGGAGCGTGGCGTGGGCAGGCGGTGGCGGTGGCGGGCCAGGCAGGTGGCGGCGAAGCTCGGGCAGCTGCGTCGAAGCGTCGGTGAAAGCAGAAGTGAGATGGGGAAGAAGAAGAGAGGCGTCGATTATAAGCGTAGGGCCTTTAGTCGGTTGGTGGCTCAACCGGGACTAAAGATACGTCCAGTTGGAGCCACCAACCGGGACCTATACTCCAATATTTTCAGCAGCCCAAGCGTTGGCGCGCAGGGCGTCTTTAGTCCCGGTTGGTGGCTCCAACCGGGACATATTCCCCTGTTTTCAAATTTTTTTAGGTATTTTCTCTCTGTTCCTGCCTTATTTTTTATTTTGGGGTTTAAATTTGTATTGTTTTTTAAATGATAATTAATTTGGAATTTAGAAAAACTTTAAACATAAGAAGTGTTTGGATATGAATAAATAATTCAAAACCATTTTCTGTTTTAAAAAATAATTAATGTAACCATTTAAAATATGAACCATTTACAATTAAAAATGAATTAACTTATATTTTTTTAATATCAATTTGGAATTTAGAAAAACTTTAAACATAAGAAGTGTTTGGATTTGAATAAATAATTCAAAAACATATTCTATTTTAAAAAATAATTAATGTCACCTTTTAAAATATGAACCATTTACAATTAAAAATGAATTAACTTATATTTTTTTAATATCAATTTGGAATTTAGAAAAACTTTAAACATAAGAAGTGTTTGGATTTGAATAAATAATTCAAAAACATATTCTATTTTTAAAAAATAATTAATGTAACCTTTTAAAATATGAACCATTTACAATTAAAAATGAATTAACTTATATTTTTTTAATATCAATTTGGAATTTAGAAAAACTTTAAACATAAGAAGTGTATGGATTTGAATAAATAATTCAAAAACATATTCTATTTTTAAAAAATAATTAATGTAACCTTTTAAAATGAATTAACTTATATTCTATTTTTGAATATTAATTTTAAAAGCGACGTTTTTGCGCTCGGAAAATGGAAAAGGGCTTTTAAAATGCGACAAAAGGAAAACTTCCTCTGCAACATTGTTCTCCATACCAATGTCCACACACATGAATAATATGGGCACAACATCACAAACTATGCCGTGATTCAGACATAACATCGGTCATTTGGACGAAAGCCATGAAACCTCGAACATGATAGGTCATTTTGTGAAGGTTTTTGAAACATGATCAATATACCAAGTCGGTATTTTTACTTTCAACTATGTAACATAATATGACACCACGAAGGATTTTCATTGTTCGGATTTTTTGAATTTATTATGCCCGTTTTGAATTATGAATTTCTAACTATGGTTGACGGTGTGCATGAAGATAGGGGACGGGCATCGTTAGAACTTGCATTGGATCTCTGAAGAAACCACATATTGCGAGTCTAAAATGATATTTTCAAAAATCACAGGCGATAGATCATGTACATAGTACAAACCGGACCCACTTCTCTGGATTCGGACATTTGTCCTTTTTACGGGATGGACGAAAAGGTTTAAGATGTACGGTTGGGAGATAGTCCATGTAAGGTGGTCTAGTATTTTAGGAAAATGGGACGGTAGCATTGTGAAGCGGCATTTTGGTGGTTACTTCACAAAATGACCCGTTTTTTGCGCTCGGAAAATGGAAAAGGGATTTTCCGTGCGACAAAAGGAAAACTTCCTCTGCAACATTGTTCTCCATACCAATGTCCACACACATGCATAATATGGGCACAACATCACAAACTATGCCGTGATTCAGACATAACATCGGTCATTTGGACCGAAAGCCATGAAACCTCGAACATGATAGGTCATTTGTGAAGGTTTTTGAAACATGATCAATATACCAAGTCTGGTATTTTCCTTTCAACTATGTAACATAATATGACACCACGAAGGATTTTCATTGTTCGGATTTTTTGAATTTATTATGCCGTTTTGAATTATCGAATTTCTAACTATGGTCGAACGGTGTGCATGAAGATAGGGGCGGGCATCGTTAGAACTTGCATTGGATCTCTGAAGAAACCACATATTGCGAGTCTAAAATGATTTTTCAAAAATCACGGGCGATAGATCATGTACAGAGTACAAACGGACCCACTTCCTACCGATTCGGAGACATTTGTCCTTTTTACGGGATGGACGAAAAGGTTTGAGATGTACGGTTGGGAGATAGTCCATGTAAGGTGGTCTAGTATTTTAGGAAAATGGGACGGTAGCATTGTGAAAGCGGCATTTTGGTGGTTACTTCACAAAGCGACCCGTTTTTGCGCTCGGAAAATGGAAAAGGGCTTTTCCGTGCGACAAAAGGAAAACTTCCTCCTGCAACATTGTTCTCCATACCAATGTCCACACACATGCATAATATGGGCACAACATCACAAACTATGCCGTGATTCAGCACATAACATCGGTCATTTGGACGAAAGCCATGAAACCTCGAACATGATAGGTCATTTTGTGAAGGTTTTTGAAACATGATCAATATACCAAGTCTGGTATTTTCCTTTCAACTATGTAACATAATATGACACCACGCGAAGGATTTTCATTGTTCGGATTTTTTGAATTTATTATGCCCGTTTGAATTATGAATTTCTAACTATGGTCGAACCGTGTGCATGAAGATAGGGGCGGGCATCGTTAGAACTTGCATTGGATCTCAAGAAACCACATATTGCGAGTCTAAAATTATTTTTCAAAAATCACGGGCGATAGATCATGTACCGTAGTACAAACCGAGCCACTTCAAACCGGGACTAAAAATATTTTCGCCATTTCCACCTCTTCCCGCCAAGTTTTCCGCCTTTCCTTTCTACTAGAGCTTTTAGTCCCGGATGTAGTCACTAACCGGGACTAAAGATATTTCCCGCCATTTCCCAAAGCTTCACGCCAAGTTTTCCCGCCCTTTCCCTCTATATTTAGGGTGATCGTGTCATGGCTATCCACACATCCACACCTTCCTCTCTTAGAACAATGGACAACGCCTACTGGGCCATTCTGACCCTCGAGGAGACCGAGGCGCTGTGCGCCTCCAACTACCCTTGTCCACCGGGGTACCTCCCGCCCGCCGGCTGGATGCTGATAGGACTAGGCATGATTATGACTAAAGGGGGCGGCTTTAGGCCTGAGTGTTAGCTAGTCCCGATTTGTCCCGGTTTTTAATATTAATAAATGTCTTAAGTGTTACCTAATAAATAGAGGGAAATGCCTATATAAAGAGAGGGTTCATATTTAGTCTCGGTTGGAGAAACCAACCGCGACTGAAGGGATTGCGGCAGAGTGGGCCAGACAACACTAATAATAGGGGTGAGTGTCGACATTATGTCGTGCGGCTTGTACCTTGTCCCGGATGGTGTCACCAACCGGGATTAAAGATGAACCTTTAGTCCCGGTTGGAGACACCAACCGGGACTAAAGATGAGTCAGCACTAATAATAGGGGTGAGTGTCGACATTATGTCGTGAGTGTCGACATTATGCCGAGCTGCTTGTACTATAAATATGCATCCTTGTGAGTCCAGTCCTCCAGCCAGTTTGAGGCATCTCCAAGATGGTTTTAGAGCGAGGACACCACTACGGCCGATTCGAGAGATGCTTGCGGAGCCAGTCCTCGGCATCTCCGAGAAATCTGGTCATAGACACTCTAATATGTGAAATTAGTTAGCTCAGGCGTATTGATCTAGTTAGTGAAGTTACAAGCTGCAAGATGGTTTTCGAGGCGAGGACACCACTGCGGCCAGTTCGAGGAGATGCCTTGAGCCCAGTCCTCCGGCATCTCCGAGCTGGTCATAGAGGCACTCCTAATATGTGAAATTAGTTAGCTCAGGCGTATTGATCTAGTTAGTGAAGTTACAAGCTGCAAGATGGTCTTGAGTAGGGACACCACCATGCGGCCAGTTTGTGGAGATCTTGGAGCCCAGTCCTCGGCATCTCCGAAAGCTGTCATAGAGGCACTCCTAATATGTGAAATTAGTTAGCTCGGCGTATTGATCTAGTTAGTGAAGTTACAAGCTGCAAGATGGTTTTCGAGCGAGGACACCACTGCGGCCAGTTTCGAGGAGATGCCGTGAGCCCAGTCCTCGGCATCTCCGAGAAACTGGTCATAGAGGCACTCCGGTCCACCCACAAAATGGGACTAACACTCAAGACATTTATTAATATTAAAAGCGAGACTACAAAACCGGGACTAAAGGCCACAAACATGAAAGATATCCTTGGTCAAGCCACAAACCGTGAAAGACATTAACTAGAGTTACATAATATGAGCATGAACTTCTTGGCATATGTCATTCCTTATGACCGCTTGAGACGTAACCATGGAGCATCTTCTTTACTTAACGGAATGCTTGGGTGTTTTCCTTTGTTAAGGCGGAATTTCATCAAACTTATTATAATCTTGACATATACATCTTGTCCTCGATTCCCACGATGTTTCTTTTCCACGAAGAACTATGTGGCCTTTGGCTCATCATATGATGTATTCGTTTGCATATTTTTCTTTTTTCGATGCGGAGGACATGTCCTTCACATAGAAAACTGAGACACATCATTGGCTAGGACGAATGGTTCATCTCTATAACCAAGATTGTTGAGATCCACTATTGTCATTCCATACAATGGTCTATCTTTACCCTTCCCCATTCAGGTTGACCCATTTGCGGTGAAACAAAGGGACCTTAAAGAGACTCCATAGTCTAGTTCCCATATCTCCTCTATGTAACCATAATATGTGTCCTTTTCTCCATTCTCGTCTATTGCATCAAAGCGGACACCACTATTTTGGTTGGTGCTCTTTTATCTTGGGCGATCGTGTAGAATGTATTCCCATTTATTTTCGTACCCTTGGAAATTCAATACAAGAGAAGATGGTGTGTGCCAACAAGTATAGCCGATCTCCAACGGTGGTGTCATTCAAGAGATGTGTCCGCATCCAACCACCAGCAGACTTCATGTGTTCACCTGTAATCCATGATTCGAGCTTCCCGGGTTTTGGGCGTACAATATTCTTGTGTTCCTCCATATCTGGAGCTGCCAAGGTGGAATTATGTAGAAGCGTAGTGTGCTTTAGTGAAAGAATCCCGTCCCTACATATCATTGCTTTCTTTCCCAGCCTTTTCCACTTAGTCTTCCCTCATTCATGAGTCGAAACACCAATCGGCTTAAGGTCGGGAATAAAGTCAACACAAAATTCAATGACCTCCTCTGTTCCATATCCCTTGGAGATGCTTCCTTCGGTCTAGCACGGTTATGAACATATTTCTTTAAGACTCCATGAACCTCTCAAAGGGAACATATTGTGCAGAAATACGGACCGAGAATGGCAATCTCTTCCACTAGAAGAACCAGGAGATGCGTCATAATATTGAAGAAGGATGGTGGGAACACCAATTCAAAACTAACAAGACATTGTACCACATCCTTCAGAACCTTGGCGAATATCTGGATTGATTACCTTTTGAGATATTGCATTGAGGAATGCACAGCTTCACAATGGGTACTCGAACATTTTCGGTAGAAGCCCCTCAATGCAATCGGAAGCAAGCTGCGTCATAATCACGTGATCATGAGACTTCAGGTTTTGGAACTTTTCTCTGCCATATTTATTATCCCTTTATATTAGATGAGAAGCCTGACACCTTGATCTTGTAAAGGACTTCAAAAAGATTTCCTTCTCTGCTTTGGTAAGAGCATAGGCACGACTTAAGTGACGCCCTTTATCCGTCTTGTTATCTGTATGCATGTTCTTTGGGTCTTTCATAATTTGTTGGTCCTCCGTGCTTGGTGTATCTTTTGTCTTCCCATACCGCCTAGGAATCCTAGCAGGTTCACGCAGAGATTCTTCGTCACGTGCATCACGTCGATTGAAGAGCGGCCACGCAGACTTTCCAATATGGCAGCTCCCAAAATATAGATTTCTTCTTCCACATGGGTGCGTGTCCTGTGCGACGTCGTTCGAACTGATTGACGCGGGACCCTTTCAAAGATTACTTCTATGTCCTTGACCATACCAAATACATCATCACCGGTGGGATTCGGGCTTCTTCCGGTGATCTGCCTCACCTTTGAAATGCTTGCCTTTCTTTCTTACGGATGATTGGTCGGAAGAAATCGTCGATTCGCTAGGTACACAACCTTCTTGCATTTATGCAAATATGTACCTTCGGTCTTATCTAACAGTGGGTGCATGCCTTATATCCTTTGTTTATGCATCACGAAAGGTTACTAAGAGCGAGCCAATCATTGATGGTTACGAATAACAACCCTCGTAGATTAAATGGCTCTGTTTGTTCTCATCCCACGCACGTACACCTGGTTTGCCCACAACCGTAAGAGTTCTTCAACTAATGGCCTAAGGTACATATCAATGTCGTTGCCGGTTGCTTGGGCCTTGGATGAGCACTTGGCATCATAATGAACTTACGCTTCATGCACAACCAAGGAGGCAGGTTGTAGATACATAGAGTCACGGGCCAGGTCTTTGTGTTGCAGCTCTGCTCCCCAAAAGGATTCATGCCATCCGTACTTAGACCAAACCATAAGTTCCTTGCGTCACACCGCAAAGTCCAGGAAGTCTCTCTCGATTTTCTCCACTTTGACTCATCAGCAGGGTGTCTCAACTCCCCGTCTTTCTTACGGTCTTCTTTGTGCCATCGCAACAACTTGGCATGCTCTTTGTTTCTGAACATGCGTTTCAACCTTGGAATTATAGGAGCATACCACATAACCTTAGCAGAACCCTCTTCCGAGGAGGCTCTCCCTCAACATCACCGAGGTCATCTCGTATGATCTTATACATGCAACGTTACATACGAGCATTTATCTAAATTCTCATACTCCTTACAGCGGTAGAGGATGCGATCATTAATGCATGCATGTATCTTTTGCACATCTAATCCCGGAGGACGGAGAGTCTTCTTTGCTTCGTAGGTACTCTCGGGAAGTTCGTTATGTTTTGGAAACTTGACTTCATTATTTTGACATCTTTTCAAATGAGGAGTCGGTTAGACCACACTCGCCTTCCATCGCAACAATTCCGATTAATAATGCAGAGCTTTGTCTTGCCATCTTCACAATTTGGGTACAACAATTTCTTGTGATCTTCTAACATGCCCTCTAACTTCAACTTCTCATTTTACATTTCACGGTCTCGCTTTGCATCGAAATGACCCTACCAAGTTCATCACGGCTCATCGATGCCCGTTCTTCACCTTTTTCCTCTCCATTGTCTTCCATTGCGGTATCACGTATTCAGAAACATATGATGATAGTTGTTATCATCATCTTCTTCTTCACCATCTTCCATCATAACCCCTCTTTCCCGTGCTTGGTCCAGCAATTATAGTTGGTCATGAAACCTTTCATAATCGGTGTGCGAATGATTTTCGAGGAAGAGTACTCCTTGTTGTTCCGACATTGAACACATGGACAACGTATAAATCCATTCTCTTTGTTTGCCGTAGCCACATCGATAAATTTATCCACGCCTTTGATATACCCGGCTACCCGCCGGTCACCGTACATCCATTCCCGACCGTTCATCTGCATCATATAAGTAAGTTTATCGAAAAACAGGACATCATAAATAGTGAAATAACCAATTCACACCGACACATGAATTGTATCAATGACCTAGAAAAGATAAGATTGCTAACCTCGATCGAGGGAAATAAAGAGGAGAAAGATCAAGTGCGTCTCGAACACCTTCTATATTTTTGTTCTATGAGAAATTCAACGGGATTTTTCACTCAAACATTTCAACAAACACCTTCAATGCATGCATGAAAAAAAACTAGCACACACCCTCACACCTTACACCATTCGAAAAAAGCAGTGGAGGCGGAGGCGTTGCATTTATAGAGGGCAAGGGGCCTTTAGTCCCGGTTGAAGCCAGCAACCGGGACTAAAGGTGCGTGTGTGGCATCCCGCAAAAACCACTACTAGAAAATCGCGTTGAATTTGTGCATTGCATCGTCATCATCATATGTTGGTTATCGAAAACTATTTTCGCAAAGCCCGATTTGTTTTCCAAACGCCCCATCTTAATTCAAATGCAAAGCCCGGTCTCCGGATTATTTTTGTTTGAGTGCTATCGGTTTGCAAACGGTGTTAAAAAAACAAATAAAAATTATATTATTTTTAGTGGGGGCAGTCGAACGGGCCAGATCGACCCGAACGACCACCCCCAGGTTTTTAAATCGGTCCAACTGAACACCCCAGACAAATCCTACAGCTACCAGTTAATCTACCCAACTCCCCCTCCACCTCACTCCCTCCAATAGCCTCTCGCCACCTCAGCTACCCTCTCTCCTCTATCCAATCCTAGCCCTCCACCTAGACCCCCTCTCTCTCACCTTCCCCCACCACACAACTCCCCAGACCCACCCCACACGCACGCTCACGCACGCACACCCAGTCCTCCTCGCGCGGCGCCCCCCCTGCCGCTGGGCCCCACGCCGCTGGGCCCCACGCCGCCTGGGACCCACCACCACCTCCCTCCCTGCCCGCTCGTCCTCCCTCCCGTTCGTCCTCGCGCGACAGCCCCGGCACCAGAGCTCGCCCGCAGCCTCCTTTTCCCCACCGCCCGTCCCACCTCGCCCCTCAGGCTCGCCGCGGCTCTCCCCTCAACCTCGCCTCTCCAAACCCTCGCCTCCCGGCCCATGTGATCCCTCGCCCGCCTCCGTCCGCTGCCCGTCGCGCTCCGCGTCCGGCTCGCCGAGCTCGCCTCTGCGCCCAGCGAGCCGCCCGCCTCAAGCTCCTCTGCCTTGCCCGCCGTGGCCCGCCCTCCTCCACCACCACGCGCGTGTCCCGTCCGCCCCAGCATCCCGCCGCCTACCGCTCCGGCCCGGCCCGCTCGCGGCGTCCTCCCGAGCCGCCTCCACCTCGCGCGACCCTCCCGCCTCTTCTTCTGCTCCCTCCTCCTTCCGAGGCCGCCGCCATAACGCCCGTCTCGGCGCCTCGTCGAGCCGCCCGGTCAACCGCCGTGCTCCCTCCGCCGTCCTCCATCAGCCCCGATCCCGCCTCCACCGACGTGCAGACGCCCCGTGGCCGCCTCCCTCGTCCCTCTGCTAACCCGCCCCGAGCCACTCGCGGCCCCGCGCCTCCGCCCCGTCCCGGCACCGGCCCGGCCGCTGCGCCCTGCTCCGGACCCCGCCGACGGTTCTTCCCGATGGCGTCCTCACGTCCTTTTTCCTCTGATCCCTTTTTCCTATGTGTGCTCGTGTTTGTAATGTTGTACGTGTCCCTGCTTGTACCAGCATTTCTGCTGGGTGTGTTTGAGCTGACAGGAAGTCCATCCATGAAGGCCATCGACATGGATACTCAAGACCTTCGCTTTGGTGTTGTAATCCTGCGGACACCAAGTTTTGCCACGCATGCCAAGACCGACGCGTGAAGATGTATCGAAGGATTCCCACCGTCACGGATCCGAAGATCTGAACCCTGAACCCGGTGCCGCGCCAAGTACCCCTTCCGAACCCGGACCCTCGGAACCGCCAAGTTCGCCAAGACCCGTTCCCGGATTCCGATTGTTGAGTCGAACCCGTGGGACCCCGAAACCTCCCCAAGATCTACGCTGCGGAACAACAAGACCGTTGGAGGGGAATCGACAAGATCTACCGTCGGACGCCCAGCACTTCACCCCGGACCCCGAACCCCCAGAACCCCAAGATCGTCGAGACCCCTAATGTGTGACCCTTATCCGAACCCCTATTTTTATAAATGCTAAACATAAAACCTGTTGCATATTAAATTGTCATACTTGCATGCATCTTGTCATGTGGTTTGGGGCCTTATGCCGATTCACCTAATAATTAAATATGGGGCCCATATGCGGGCAAATCTAGTCTCATATTGGCCTCATTTAAATCTTGTGTAGCGAATCGGTGCTGTCTTTTGCCATGCTAATACAACATTTAATTTGCGGGGTAGTTAAATAAATTGAACCGTTTACTTAATTGTCGGGACCCCGGTTCCACTTAATATGACCTATTCGCATCGCACCCTTGCCATGTCATGCATCATACATGCATCATGCCGATCTTCTGCCGTTGTATTAAATATTGCACCCGGTGTTTATTCTAGTGTTTTGCTTCTTCGCGGATAAGGCCGTTGAGTTGATGTGAGCTTCGCCCCGATCTTCGGTTGAACCTTCGACAATGTTTTCAGGCGATCATCTCCCCCTTTCTACCTATCTTACTTTTATAGTATTTATTCCCTCCTATTGATCTATTGCTATCTGTGTTGCGATGCTTTAGTTTCCGTACCTGTGATATACCGTGCAACCGATATTGCCTTGGACACATCCTATTACCTGTTGTTTGGTAGATAGTTGGACTTGCGCGTCGTAGTCGCTTGCTCAAGTCTTGATTGCGTGTAAATCGATTGCCCACGATTGTTGATGAATTGCCGCATGTTGCTGTTGGAGATGATCATAGCTTTACTTATCGTTCACTTTAATTTCTGTTTAACAACTAAATTGAAATAAGCAGAGGCATCGGTGGGTGATAGAAAATATTTGGTTTCCGAACTCCCACTTGTGTCCCGTAAGACCCCGAGTACTTGATACCTGTTCCTTGATTTATCGCGCTATCCACATCCGGGAGGTATATGGGACCCCCACAGGCGAGCTTGATTCCGTCTTATTTCTTGGGGCCACAACTAGTTTGAGGTTTTATTTACGATCCTGTACTTATGCCATGCTACTTATGTATTTAAATTGTGCGACATATAGCACCTTTGTCTTTATTTAGTTAAGCGGAGTGTTTCGCAGTATCGACACCCGAGCTTTCGGGTTCCCGATCGCTTACATGACCATTGGCGCTAACCTTGAGTCCGTCTCGAGCTTGCTTACTTGCTATGGTCTACTCAATGGGTGGCCCCTGAAATATTTCTGAATCCTGTGATTGTTCATCGTGAAAGCCTCGTTGGGTTTTGATTTGGTTTTCGAGGTTGATCGAGCGTGTGTTTCTATTGGTGCACCCGGCGGGTAAAACTTTCAAAGCCGTGTCGCGGATATGGACGACTTGGAGCCTGATATCTCGATCATAGACAAGCATAACTAAAGTTTATTGCTATAAATTTGACTTATAATGACTAGTAATCAGCTTCACTATAATGGAATGACTAATTAATACTGCCCACAATTGCTTGTTGGAGTGTCGCTTGCGACCATTGTACCTGACTAGTAAGTATTGCAACTACAACGGATTGGCTGAATAAAAGTATCAACAACTGCTGGGTTTTGGGTTTATATCATGCTATCTGTATCTGATTAGTAATTGCTGCAACTACAACGGAATGAATAACTAAAAGGGCCCACTGCTTCTTTTATCAGGACAATTATCTATACCTGACTAGTAATTGCTGCAACGATAACTGAATAAATAAAACTGCCAACTGTGTGAGTTCCTCGGTTGACTTCCTCGTTTGGTCTCGAGGGGGAAACACCAGGATGGGTTTGTTTGATGGTAGTACCAGGTTGGATCCGAATAGGTCCTTCTTACCCCTCTCTGATTGCCGCCAGTTGTATTGAGTCTCTATAGGTTGTTTAGTGCATGCTGCCGCTGCCGCTTCAGTCCACCATACCTATGTAGGCGAGGACCGCCGAATTCTAGCCTCATGGTGTCTTGGCCTCGATCTTGGCGCTCCTTCTTTTTCCTTTGCCCTTTGTCGGCACCTTTTGTTTAAGCAGGTTTGAGATCGGCGTCGTTAGCGGTTAACCTTCCGCTTGGCGGCAGGGTTATGGGCGCCATTGGTTATTCTTGGGGCTCTTAGCCCCATTTGCATCTTGTCCGTAGCTGGACGCTCTATCGTTTTCAAGGTGATTTGGATCTTTGTATATTATATCGTATTCTTGACTCATGGAGTCGATGTTATATATATACATTACGTGGGTCCCATCGAGGGGTTGTGTAATGTTATTACTTGCCGTTTTCCACCCTCACGAAAGTGCTGGTGGGCACCTTTGAATCGTTTCTGCGGGTTTGGCGGTTCGCTAAAACTTGCATAGGTCTGATTCGAGGGTGTTCTGAGTGCCGAGCCACGTGGCTGTGGCCAAACCTTTAGTCCCGGTTGGTGGCTCCAACCGGACGCCTCTACCAACCGGGACCCATGCCCCTAGCCCGTGCGCTCCAGCGGGACGTGCCAACATTAGTCCGATTCTTTGGCGCCAACCGGACTAATGCTCCGAGGGGTCGCGAACGGATGACCCTTTTTCCTCTAGTGTAATCATATAAAAAATCACGTACAACGATTAGTCTAATCTTAAATAAATAATAAATTAATATGAAAGATATTTAGATTGAGTAAAAGAAACTCATGAAAACATGTCCATGTGCGTTTGATTTTCCGGCATGAGCACGGCTTGCTTCACATCCTTGCTTTTTGATTCGACATCCGGTCTGAGGCCTTTGCTGATACGGTGGCGTGCTTGAAAAATAGTGGCAGCACTTTGGCTACTTGTTTTTCATTGAGCCACTATCGGATCATACACGGGTGCAGACGGCGGAAGTTACTAGTATGTGCGAAGAGTACCTGCATATATTGAGACGTGCTCCGATCCGGCAATTCTCTAAACGATTTTACAAGGCAACAACACGCACGCAGGACATCAGGTCGCATTATAAAATAATCAAAAGAATAAGTGATCAATGAGATAGATAAATAAGGGATCAAGAATATCTTTCACCGCTTTATCGCTGGTAGGAGCCATCACGTCGATCTCCTTGGCGCGTGTAGCCTACGAAACGTCTTCGTTAATTGCATGGCACCACAAATCGATCTGCTAATTCGATCTGGGTATTCTTTGGTGGCGAGTCGGCCGCGTGTGGCTCGTGGTGCAGAGACAATACGCCGTTGCAGATTTGTTGATGAAGAACTTGAGGATCCCGCCCGGATTATCACCTCCAAGCACCGCTTGGCTCACGGTGGGCGCCAACTGTCGTGGTATTGCACGGCAGATGCTACTGGGGGTAGCTTACATAGAGGGAGCAAGGCGACGTAGGAGAATCCGGGAGCGATATTGGCACACGATGTACCCAGGTTCACGTCCCCTCAGTGGAGGATCGCTACGTCCTGCTGTCAATCCAGTATATGATCATAGATTGGTTTACATGGGGGCCGCCGTAGGCGGAGGGAGAGACTAGATCTGATCTAATGTGAGAGAGGATACCCCGTGGGAGTGCCCCTGGTGGCTTTATATATGCAGCCAGTTAGGGTTTACAAGTATTTGGTGGGCTTTGTATTGAAGTCGCCGGCTTGGGCCTCCATTCGGCGCCACTCTTCTGAGTCCAGACCGCGTCGATTGTATTAGTGTCGACACTCTGGGCTTGGCTTTAGTCGGCTTGATCCAGCCGGCGACTCCGCTTCATGGGTATACCCCGATTGGTACCTCCCCATCAAGGCCTGAAGCATAACGATTCGATGACGTCCCAGCACATAGATTCCAGGCTGCCGACCGGGAACCCCAAGCTACTCGTCGATGTCGATGTAGTACGGAACTCATCTTCAGGGAACACTTATTCTGCCAAAAGTATCAACAAAGCAAGGATGAGTACAGGGTGTACTACGCAAGACTTATGGCTGGTGGAGTTGTTTTGCATAAATCCATCTTTTGTTTATAAAACAAGAGAGACAGAGAGAAGAATCTCGTCAAATCAGAATATTTTAGAAGGGGATAAGAGAGCGACATCTCCTAAGTATTGATCATCATCTTTTGATATCCACCAAATCATCATCATCTCCTGAACTAGGATCACCCCCTCGTACCCATGAGGAAGCATCTTTATGCACACATTGATCTACCAAGTTTTACGATTAAGTTCATGTTCTCTATGATCATCACATCCGTTCCCAAGTCGTCCATAACCGTGGACACGGCTTTCCGAAGGATGATTACCCTGCAGGTGTGTAGAACTTTACCCACACGTACCAACCGACTCTTAATTCCACTTGACACACTTCCTTGGTGTGCTGACAGAGGGTGTGGTTGGACACGACCTTTACCTTGCTTTCGCCGAGACCATGAGTCACGCAATAATTATGGTTCCGCTGTAACTGGTCAAATACCGAAGCCGGTACTTAAAGATGTGAGGCAGGGTTGGTTTACCAGGGGCGCCATCAACCCCAAGCAACCCGGTCCATGCTTCCCTACCTGTATGAATGCACCTCCTTCACCTACTCTTTCAAAAACATTTGCAATGCGTATGTCGAATGGAACGCCCGAACTATGTGACTCATGGAATCTACTAGGCAAGTTAGACAATCATGGGGTCCCCATTTACCCTATATAGTTGTACACTCGTCTTGGTTCAAGAGGAAAGAACATCGGGTCCTAGGGATGGCGAGCATGGGACTAGAAAAACCACATCCCACCGTGTCCTCCCATACAAGACTTAGCATGTTTAATCTCATATCACTGATCTCATCTCATCATGTTCTCATGTCATACTATATTATCTGCATCTGATATATCATCCAGATGGACCAGACTCAACAGTTATGCATGGCTAAGCAAGACACAGAATAAGCTCTAGCAGTGCGCACAAGCCAAACCTAGTTATGCTAGGAGTAGTGGATGACGTAATATGATCTCAAAGGGAGTAATGCAATAGATAGGTTACTCTATCTATCGATAAAGACCACGGTAGAATCGTATGCAACATGGCAAGAATAGGAATACATTCGAAAACATAGGATTATATCATGGTGGGGCTATGCTTGCCTTTGCCAGTTGATAGCAGATAAATAGATCTTCGAAAGCCTTGTACTTGACTTGGTTACAGTTGGTCAAGTATTGTTCGTCGACCTTTGATCTTCGATGGTGTTTACCTCAGGCTTCAATCTCGATATCGTATTCTACCAGGAAGAAGCAAACACAGGAAAGAGAGGGAAACAATCAACACATGGCATCGATGCAATGTTCAAACATGGATGATGATATGACAAGTTGGATTGCATTGAAATGTAACCCTAAGACATGATCGGCAGTTTAATCGGGGTTCCGAGGGGTGAAAACCCTAACTCGTGAAAACTCCGGATGTTTATGAGAGGGGTTACTATATTGTTCTAATGAAACTTGCCCTGTAAGTTTATTAACAATGCATGATTATAGATTAGATAGTTAGATCTTATTTTTCTAAAATTTGATATATTACACATATTTTTCTGACTTATAAATAATAAGTTATGGAATTTACAAGTTTTAAAAAATTTCTGGAAATATTAAAACAATACTGATCTCGAAATGGCCAGCGACATGTCGAAATCGATTCTGTGCAGGGGATGGCTCGCGGGTGTGCGCGGTTTGATGGAGAGGGAGAGGATGGCACGGCGAAGCCCACAACAAGCTCAACGGGGATCAGGAAGGCCTGGGACGGCGGGGCACTGGAAGTCTCCAATCGCTAGGGTTTCGGCTCGCGTCGATAGGAAGAAAGAGAGGCACTGGGGAGGGAAAGAGAGGTCGAGGAGAAGAGGATCATGGCTCGGTGGTTCTTATCCTCGTGAGCGTCGGTGGGGCACATCGTAGAGCTTGCGCGCATCATGGTGGCGGCAAGCGGCAGAGGCTGCTCTATTTTTTTATATAAAACCTTTTTATTTTTCTGTTTTTTCCAAATCTGTTTTGTATTTCCATTCAAATTTTGTTTTGAATCATTCAAAAATATCAGAAGCTTTTATAAAATATAGGAAATAGTGTGGGGCCCTTTTATTCCTTTTGGGCTCCAATAATTTGTACTCTTCAAATTCAAACCATTTTGAATACTTTTTAGATAGAGAGGGAAATTAGGGTTTTAGAGTTTTATCTGTATTTCTTTCTTGCATGCATTTTTAGATATGATGCTCATGAATGCACAATCAAGCCCTAATGTAGGTTCAGCTAAAACTGGGGTGTTAGAACTTGTAGGGGTTTGTAGCATGGAAAACAAAAAATTTCTATCGCATGCAAACAAACAAGGCAAGATCTATCTACTAGAATGTAGCAACGAGTCGATAGAGTAACTCACCCTCGAAGATTCCAAAGCAGTTAACGAGAGCAGATTCTCGTGGGTGATGTAGTCGTAGTCTTGCCGATCTCAAGATCGCGTAGACGATCCTTCCGGCGCTGCGTTCCGGCAGCGCTTCCGCAGTCGGTCACACGTTCGGTACTCGATGAAGACCTTCCTCTCCCTTGTTCCAGCAGGCAGCAGAGGTTGTAGCACTCTCCTCCCGATTCTGGCAGCACGACGGCGTGGTACCGAAAGTAGAGGGGAGATCTCGCAGGGCTTCGCCTTAAGCCGGAGCGAGTATGGTGGACTATGAGAGAGTCCTTGGTGGTCTAGGGTTTATAGACACCAAGGGGGGAAGCTTGGACGGCGCCTAGGGCTTGGGGAAGCCCCAAGTCGGTGACTTGGAGAAACCCTAGGGGCGGCGGCGACTTGGAGGAGGCCGGCGGCTAGGGCTAGGGTTTTGGGGTGTGTTGGGTGTGAGGGAGAGGGGCAGCCCTGCCCCTCCTTATATAGGTGGGAGGGTGCGGCTTGGGAGGAGGGAGTCCTCCCCCAAGTCGGCCTCCTTGGCCGGCGGGTGGAGGGAGAGGAACTCCTCCCCAAGTAGGTTTCCTACTCTCCCTCCACAAAGCAAACTTGCCATTTGACTTTTCAAATTGGCGTTTGACTTTCAAACTAGGATTTGATTTCTTCCTTTATTTTTCCCAGCCATGTGACCTAATACATGATGCAACCATTCCACATTGTCATGAAACATTCATGTACCCTTCCCCTCGCGAGTGCCGGACCTTTCGGACCCTTCTAGAACATTCCCGGTGAAAACACTGGAATCATTCCCCAACTCCGAAACAGGACTTTCCTTATATGAACCTTATTATCCGAACCATTCCGGATCTCCTCGTGATATCCCGGATCCCATCCGAGACTCCGAACAACATTCAGTGTCTTTCTCATCATTCCATAACTACTCAACAACATCGAATCCTTAAGTGTGTCTCCCTACGGTTCGTGAATTATGCGGACATGATCGAGACACTTCTCCGATCAATAACCAATAGAGGAATCTGGAAATTGATATGGCTCCCACATATTTCTACGATTACTTTGCGATCGAACGAACCACTTACATACGATACCAATTTCCCTTTCTCACACGATAGTTTACTTATCCGAGGTTTTGATCGTCGGTATCTCTGCATACCTAGTTCAACCTCGTTACCGATAAGTACTCTTTTCTCGTTCCCGTGGTATGTGATCCCTTGTGAGCCAGTGACATGCTTGCAAGCCAATTGGATGACATTCCACCGAGAGGGCCCAGAGTATATCTATCCGTCATATGGATGGACAAATCCCACTCTTGATCCATGTGTCTCAACCCATACTTTCCGGACACTCAATGCCACCTTTATAGCCACCCAGTTATGGTGTGGTGTTTGATGTCATCAAAGCATCCTTCCGGTGATGGTGATAAGCATGATCTCATGGTCGAAGGAATTAGGTAACTATGTATCATAAAGTTTATAGCAATTGAACTATTAAAATGACTTGATCTTTATGCTACACTTATCTACAGGAGTATGTCCATCATACCATTCTCCTAATGGTATGATATTGTTGTCAACAACATCTCAATGTTCATGATCAGGAAACCATGATCATCTATTAACCAACAAGCTAGTATTATAAAGAGGATTTACTAGGGACTCTAATTTAGTTTACAAATCACACAAGTATTAATGTTTCCGTTTAATACTATTATAGCATGAATGTAAAAATTTATCATAAACACAAAGATATAATAATAACTACGTTTATTATTGCCTCTAGGGTATATCTCCAACAGTCTCCCACTTGCACTAGAGTCAACTAATCTAGATTACATGGTAATATACCGAACACCCATGGCAGTTTGGTGTTGGTCATGTTTTGCCCTCGGGAGAGGTTTAGTCAATGGATCCGCCACATTCAGATTTGTGTGTACTTTGCAAATCTTTATGTCACCATCTTGGACATGTTCTCGAATAGCGTGAAAACGTAGCTTGATGTGCTTCAGCTTCTTGTGTGACCTTGGTTCTTGCGCATTGGCTATGGCGCCCATGTTATCACACTAGATAGACATTGGGTCCAGCGCACTTGGAACCACACCGAGCTCTGTAATGAACTCCTTCATCCATATCGCTCCTTGTGAAGCCTCCGAAGTAGCTATGTATTCCGATTCAGTTGAAGATCTCGCCACAATGCTTTGCTTTGCACCTCCTCCAGCTAACTGCTGCACCCTTCAAACTAAATACGTATCCAGATTGAGATTTAGAATCTTCCGGATCGGTGTTCCAACTAGCATCTGTGTAACCATTAACAATGAGTTGTTCATCACCTCCATAAGAAAGAACCATATCCTTAGTTCTTCTCAAGTACTTAAGGATGTTTTTGACCGCTGTCCAATGATCCACTCCTGGATCACTTTGATATCTGCTAGTCAAACTAACAGCATATGCAATGTCGGGTCTAGTACATAGCATGGCATACATTAGAGATCCTATGGCTGAGGCATAGGGAGTCTTACTCATCCTTTCTCTATCTTCTGCCATTGCAGGCCTTCAAGTTTTACTCAAGGTCGTATTGGGCAACATGGGCAAGAACCCTTTCTTGCTATCTTCCATTCCAAACCTCTTTAGAACTTTTTCCAAATATGTACTTTGTGACAATGATATTAGGTGTCTCGATCTATCTATATAAATCTTTATGCCTAATATGTAAGCTACTTCGCCAAGATCTTTCATTGAAAAATTATTATTCAAATATTCCTTGACACTATTAAGACGGTCTACATCATTGCCAATCAACAATATGTCATCTACATATAGTATTAAGAATGCTACAGAGCTCCCACTCACTTTCTTGTAAATACAAGATTCTCCATAAGTTTGTATAAAACCAAAGCTTTTGATTACCTTATCAAAACGTTGATTCCAACTTCGGGATGCTTGCTTCAATCCATATATGGACCGTTGAAGTTTTCATACCTTGTTAGCATCTTTAGGATCGACAAAACCTTTGGGTTGCATCATATACAACTCTTCATCAATGTCTCCATTGAGGAACGCTGTTTGACATCCATCTGCCATATCTCATAATCATAATATGCAGCGATTGCTAACATAATCCTGACAGACTTTAGCTTCGCTACTGGTGAGAAAGTCTCGTCGTAGTCAAATCCTTGAATTTGTCGAAACCCTTTTGCGACAAGTCGAGCTTTATAGACAGTAACATTACCATCAGCATCTGTTTCCTTCTTGAAAATCCATTTGTTCTCGACAGCCTTCCGGCCATCTGGTAAGTCCACCAAAGTCCATACTTGGTTTTCGTACATGGATCCAATCTAGGATTTCATGGCATCTTGCCATTTATTGGAATCTGGGCTCATCATCGCTTCCTCATATGTCGTAGGGTCATCGGTGTTGTCCACCAACATGACACTCATAACGGGATCATACCAATCAGGAGTGGTACGAGTTCTCATTGACCTGCGAGGTTCTGTAGTAACTTTAACCGAAGTTTCATGATCATCATCATTTGCTTCCTATCTTATTGGTGTTGGCGCCATAGGAACTACTTCTGGTGCTGCGCTACTCGCAAATTCGAGAGAAGGTTCGACAACCTCGTCGAGTTCTACTTTCCTTCCAGTCCCTTCATTCGAGAGAAATTCTTTCTCTAGAAAGGATCCATTCTTAGCAACGAAGATTTTTCCCTCGGATCTATGATAGAAGGTATACCCAATAGTTTCCTTCGGGTATCCTATGAAGACACATTTTTTCGCTTTGGGTTCAAGCTTGTCCGGCTGTAACTTCTTTACATAGGCTTTGCAACCCCAAAATTTAAGGAACGACAATCTAGGTTTCTTCCCAAACCATAATTCATACGGTGTCGTTTCAACGGATTTAGATGGTGCCCTATTTAAAGTGAATGCGGTTATTTCTAATGCATAACCACAAAATGATAGCGGTAAATCTATAAGTGACATCATATAACAAACCATATCTAAGAGAGTTCGATTATGACGTTCGGACACACCATTACGCTTGTAGGGTTCGCAGCATAGAAAACAAAAAAATTCCTACGATGGGAACAACTATGTACCAAGATCTATCTACTAGATACAAACAACGGGCGGATGTATATCCATAGAGAACATACCCTTTAAGAACGACAAAGCTTAACAAGTCCAAACTCGTGGTTGATGTAGACGATCTCTTGCCCATATCAAGATCGAGAGGAAGTCCTAGCGCCGCAAAACAGCAGCGCATCCGTGCTCGCACACACGTTCGAGGCACCGAGCAACCTCCGCCTCCTCGCTCCAGCGATGCAGCGGAAGCACAACTCTTTCTTGCCGAATAGACACCGGGAACATGTATCTCGCTAGTCCGAGACCATGGGGGATAAATTCTAGAAGGGGAGAGAGATCCTTCACGAGGAGGTGTAGTGTGAGAGGAGGAGAGGGGGGCCTTTTATAGGGGAGAGGGGGCACCCAAGGGGCATGGCGCCCAGCCATGGGGCTGCCCCCACCTCTTCCACATTCATGTGGGTGGAGCTCCCACTCAAAATGAAAAGCCTCCACTCCCATTAAAAAGCCTCCACTCAAAAATCCACTCACATGCATTAAATTTCCACCAAATTTAATGCAAGCTCTCATTTAAATAAAACTCTTTTATTTATTTATTCCGAATTTTGTTAATTAATTTAATTAAAAAACATTCACATAAAACCCCTTGCTAGTATTCCATTTCACATGCAGAACCAGTTTCAGCAATTTCAATAAAAGCTTGATTTGATTGTCTAGTGAAATAAATTCCTGCGCTTTCCTTTTCTTTTCGGCATGAAACTTTTGCTCCAATTGGATGTCGGTGTCTCTTAAGTGTGTCACCCTACGGTTCGCGAATAATGTGGAAATGATCGAGACCCCTCTCAGATCAATAATCAGAAGCGGGATCTAGAGACCCATACTGACTCCCACACATTCAACGATGACTTTCTTGTGATCGTCGGAACCTTTTACGCTAGTATCTTAATCCTTTTGTTTCGCGATATATTACATGTCCAAGATTCGATCATCGGTATCTCCATACCTAGTTTGATCTCGTTACTGACATGCACTCTTTTCTCGTTCCCGTGATATAACATTCTAGTGATCAAATCACTTGCTTGCAAGCTAACCAATATGATATCACCGAGAGGGCCCAGAGTATATCTATCCGTCATCGGGATGAACAAATTCCACTCTCGATCCATGGGCCTCAACATAACACTTTAGTAGTTCTGAATCCATCTTTATAATCACCCTGTTACGGTGTGACGTTTGATGTTATCAAGAAACTCTTCCGGTGTTAGTGATTGACATGATCTCATGGTCTAAGGATTAGGATCACTTCGTAAGATGTTATAGCAATATAAACTCAATGACTTTGATCGTAATGCTATACTTCGGATGAATATGGAGATTCTTCATGTTTTCTTTCCAATATAATCTAAACAGCGATGTCACTTCATAAGTGATCTTTCAATCATTTGTCTTGCGACATTTTAGCATTAGGTTTTATGGATGTGATTTCTTCAACTAGATTTGTAAATCATCCATCTTATATGGAATACGGTAATTATTTGAACAACCTTTGTTCTCATAATACCTGATTCAAATAACAATTATTAAAACAAATCTTGAAGTCAAGCCTGGATGTCAACGAGAAATACAAACAACGGTTTGTTTGTTTTTGATGAACATCATCACATATTCTCTTGCTAGTTACTTAGGCCATTGTGGTTCATGAATTGCATCGTTCCGTATGAAATTTCATACCAACCAATTCGGTATCCAATACCCAAGAACCACATTTTTTAACAAGCAAAGAATACAACCATAACATGTATATCATATATATACCTAAATTGGATATTTCCAATCTTTTCTTTTCTGCCAAGTATATTTTATAGATTCTCTTTCAGCATTTCCATTTCCTTTTTAAAATAATTTATCAACATCAAAAGTGGTGCCATATACATGACACATAGTCCAAAGCGTGTATATTCAAATAATAATACCTTTGGACTTGCACTTTGAAGTAGATCACCATCATCAAAATGATAGGTATTCTTTCAAAATCCATTCTTTAGTAATCTTTTAGTGTAGTAAACACTTTACATACATCTTCTATTCATCCTTATCATGACGACTTTCATGATCAAGCTACTGTAGCTTATAAAGGCGAATCGTGAGTATAACATTACTTTCCAAAACCCTTTTGGATGATTAGGATGTCTAGCATCTCCAACCTTTGTAAATTCTCATCCAATATGAGAACATATATTATACTCTATCATATTGCAACCAAAACATTGTTTCAGATATCGTTATATCTGCCACACATGATGGTTTCTGAAACAATTCTTTCAGCTCCTAGATAAACTTGATATTAAAAAAAATCAAGTATCATGGAGGCAAACATGATACTTAAGATACTAACACTGGAATTGTTACTCTCGATTTAATACCAACTATTAAATTTCACGGAGTAAATAGAGTTTGCTGAAAGTTTGCAATAGGACTTAAACTTTAGATTGACACTCAACACAATACGTTACCAGTTCGTAAAGTATATATCCAGAATTCTATAGTTCTATTATCTCAATTACAACTAAGCATAAGGTGGTGAACGAATGCTAATAACTACAAGAAATTATGAAAATTCACTTTGATTTAATTTATGATAAATTGAGATCTACTAATCCAAATTAGAAATGAACTCCCACTCAAAAACGACATCCCTCGTGTCTTTTTGGTGATTACATGAACCAAATCCACTACACCAAGTCCGATCATCACGTGAGTCGGTGTAGCTTCAAAGGCGAGCATCCATATGGTCATCATATCAAAACATATGACTCATGCTTAACCTTTCGGTCCGTGTTTCGAGGCCATGTCTGTACATGCCAAGCTCGCCAAGTAACAACCTTAGTATTCGCGTGTGTAACTGTCTTACACCCGAGATATGCTCATGGATTCAAGTACACCCGATCATCACGTGATGTCTTGAAGCGACGAAACATTGTCGGTGCATACTTAAGGAAGAACACATTTTATCTTGATATCTAAAGAGGATCACCTTATTATGCTAACAAAGCGCTAAACAAGCAATATAAGATGCTATCAAACATCATATGTTTATTAGTGAAATGATATGGTTCCCGCAGATGATCTCTATCATGTGCACCGTGGTATGATCACTATCATACCTATATGTGTAAATCCAAGGTCTATGGAGTTTACACACTATGTGTGTTGTAAGAGTATCATCTCATACTTCTACTTACAACACTACCATATCATAACC
This sequence comes from Avena longiglumis, assembly GCA_030063025.1. Lineage (NCBI taxonomy): Eukaryota > Viridiplantae > Streptophyta > Magnoliopsida > Poales > Poaceae > Avena > Avena longiglumis. The sequence continues at coordinate 141,592,741 of CP125978.1, read as the reverse complement.
CTAGCCCAGCAACAATCTAAACTAGACACCTCTAATTTATCCATTCCAAATTTTACGTGGCTTAGGGCTTTCGAAGATATAACCATTCTTACCTACGAACATGAACCACAACGAGGATAACCAAATTGTTGACAACTCGTTGCAAATTAGATATTGACTATAGTAGGAGAGACAGACACCCACTAGCCACTTATGCAAACTAGTTGCATGTCAAGCGTGGAACAGGTCTCATGTGCGAGGACATGTAAAGTTTGTCCGGGCCGCTTCATCCCACTATGCCACCAATATACAAAGTACAACTAAGAAGCAATAAAATTATCATCATCACCCACATACTCATATGTGTACTACCCGTGCAAAGTATCGACGCATAGATCCGGCTCTGATACCACTGTAGGGTTCGCAGCATAGAAAACAAAATTTTTCCTACGATGGGAACAACTATGTACCAAGATCTATCTACTAGATACAAACAACGGGCGGATGTATATCCGTAGAGACCATACCCTTGAAGACTGACAAAGCTTAACGAGTCCAAACTCGTGGTTGATGTAGACGATCTCTTGCCGATCTCAAGATCGAGAGGAAGTCCTAAGCGCCAAAACGACAGCATCCGTGCTCGCACACACGTTCGAGGCACCGAGCAACCTCCGCCTCCTCGCTCCAGCGATGCAGCGGAAGCACAACTCTTTCTTGCCGAATAGCCACCGGGAACATGTATCTCGCTAGTCCGAGACCATGGGGGATAAATTCTAGAGGGGGAGAGAGATCCTTCACGAGGAGGTGTAGTGTGAGAGGAGGAGAGGGGGGGCACCCAAGGGGCATGGCTCCCAGCCATGGGGCTGCCCCCACCTCTTCCACATTCATGTGGGTGGAGCTCCCACTCAAAATGAAAAGCCTCCACTCCCATTAAAAAGCCTCCACTCAAAAATCCACTCACATGCATTAAATTTCCACCAAATTTAATGCAAGCTCTCATTTAAATAAAACTCTTTTATTTATTTATTCAGAATTTTGTTAATTACTTTAATTAACAAACATTCACATAAAACCCCTTTCTAGTATTCCATTTCACATGCAGAACCAGTTTCAGCAATTTCAACAAAAGCGTTTGGTGTCTAGTGAAATAAATTCCTGCTTTCCTTTTCTTTTCGTCTTGAAACTTTTGCTCCAATTGGATGTCGGTGTCTCTTAAGTGTGTCACCCTACGGTTCGCGAATAATGTGGACATGATTGAGACCCTCTCGGATCAATAATCGAGCGGGATCTAGAGACCCATCTTGACTCCACACATTCAACGATGACTTTCTTGTGATCGTCGGAACCTTTACGCTAGTATCTTAATACTTTTGTTTAGCGATATATTACATGTCCAAGATTCGATCATCGGTATCTCCATACCTAGTTTGATCGTTCTTGACATGCACTCTTTTCTCGTTCCCGTGATATAACATTCTAGTGATCAAATCACTTGCTTGCAAGCTAACCAATGTCATATCACCGAGAGGGCCCAGAGTATATCTATCCGTCATCGGGATGAACAAATTCCACTCTCGATCCATGGGCCTCAACATAACACTTTAGTAGTTCTGAATACATCTTTATAATCACCCTGTTACGGTGTGACGTTTGATGTTATCAAGAAACTCTTCCGGTGTTAGTGATTGACATGATCTCATGGTCTAAGGATTAGGATCACTTCGTAAGATGTTATAGCAATATAAACTCAATGACTTTGATCGTAATGCTATACTTCGGATGAATGTTCATCACACCATTACACTAATGTTGTGACCTCGTTATTAACAACATCCGATGTCCATGATCAGGAATCCTATGATCATCTTGTTAATCAACGAGCTAGTTTATAAGAGAGGCATAACTAGGAACTTTCTTTTGTTTATTAAACACACATGTATTAACGTTTCCGTATTAATACAATTATAGCATGTAAAATAAACATTTATCATAAATAGGAATACGATAATAACCACTTTATTATTGCCTCTCGGGCATATTCCCTTCAGTCTCCCACTTGCACTAGAGACAATAATCTAGTTTGAAAACTTTGTGTATTGAACACCTATGGCTTTCTGGTGTTCCATATACAATTGCAAGTGGTTAACATAATCTACGGATCTGACGCTTCAGGTTCGTGTGTATTTGCATGTCTTTGCGTCTCCACGCATCACTCATTCTCCAATGAGATGGCATTGTATAAATTTGGTCTTTTGGTGAGACCTTTAGTTCCTTGGGGTTAAAACACATCGATACTATTTTCATACAATATATCTTTAGTGTTAGCCCGTTGCGAACCACACCTTAGTTTGATAACAAAGTACTTGACACAAATTCCCTCCTTTGCTGCTACTATAGCAGTCATATACTTAGCCTTTTGTTGTAGTATTCGTCACAATGTCTTAACTTTGGAACTCTTCCAAATCCATCATGGAATCTCCTTTCCATTACATTGTGCCACCCATAGTTTAAATTGAGATAAACTTAATTTGTATCTTGTGACAAAACTAGTATCAATGTAACGCTTTACAATGAACTATTTGTAATTGTTTGTCACCTCTACACAAATATATTCTTAGTTCTTCCAAAAGATCATAAGAATATCCTCACTATCGTCCAATGATCATTTTATGATTCATTACGGTATATGCTCATAACACTTAGAGCATAGGACATATCTGGATGTGTACATATCATGGTATGATTGATCAAAACATTCTCGTGATTGCACTCATCAAGTGTCAAAGCACTTGAATCTTGTTTCACTTATCAAGTGTCGATACACTTGAATCTTGATTCAATTCCTTTCCATGCAACAAGAATTGTTTCTTGTCGTTTCTATTGAACTCCTTCAATATCTCATATATGTCGTTTGGCATAAACATATTATCGTTACAGTCTATCCACTATAGACATTCATGCTAAATATTCGGGTTTTGCCTAAGTCTTTCATCGAAATGAAATTCTTAACCTTTGTCAATAAAAGATACATCATTTCTAATCAACAAGATGTCCTTCACATAATGTATTAGAAATATGTCTCGGTCTCCACTTAATTTCTTGAAAATGCAAGCATCTTCATCGTCTCCGGATGAAAACTCATTTTTCATCATGGTGAAGATTCCAACTCCGCGATGCTTACTTCAACCATTGAAGTTTGCATGCCCTTTTAGCATCCTTTGAATTTAACAAAAACCTTTGGACCGTGTCATGTACACGTCCTAGGTAACCATTCTATTAGAAGAACTTTGTTTTGTTTATTCATCTACCATATACCAAATTATATGTAGTGGTTTCTACTTTAATCCGTTCAGACTAAATATCGCTATGAAAGATCAAAACTTTTCATAGTCAACTCTTTGAACATAGTCATAAAATACTTTACGACATGTCGAATATTTCATAGATGTGAGACATCCATGTCTGTTTCTTTATGGATCCAAATACGACCGATAGGTTTTTACACCTTTCCGGAGGGTCTTCCAAGTTCAAAACTTGATTTCTCGTATATGGAACTATCACGGATTTTATGGCTTCAAGCCATTTGACGGAGTCAGGGCCCATCATCGCTTCTTTGTATGTATTCGGTTCATCATTGTCAAACAATAATGATTTACTCTCAAATCTTAGCATTTGATTGTTTAATCGACCTTCTTGGTTCAATAGGAACTTTAGACCTCCGTGACCACAACCTTTGAGGCACATAAGCTATGAGCATTATGGCAGCCTCCAGAACGATTTCCGGCGCTGCGCAACTCAACACATTTAGCTAAGGTTCGTTAACCTTATCAAAGTTCTATTGTCCTCCCACTTAACTTTTGCGAAAAATTCCTTTTTCAAGAAACTTCACATTTCAAGCGACAAACCCTTTTGTCCTCGGTGTTATGGAGGAATAACCAATTGTTATTCGGAATAACCTGCAAAGACATGCTCATCGAATTGGTTGTAAACATCTTACTTATGTTTAGCATACCAAAATTTAAGAAATGACAACTTGGGTTTTACCCCAAACCATAACTTCCATGGTGTCATTTCAGCGGATCTAGATGGAGCTCTTTTCGATTAAAAGCGGTAGTCTCTAAAGCTTTAATCTTTTAAAACATAATGGCAGTTTTATAAATAACACCTTTGATCCAACCATGTCTCACAAGGTTTCATTACAAATCTCAAACACTCCATACTCCTATGGTGTTTCGCTAGATGTAAATCTAGGTGTTTTGCTAAACTTGCAACTCAAATAAATCCCTTTATGATAAAATCATAATTCATTTATTTTCTTGTTACACTTGTAACTCAAATAAATACCTTTATGATCAAATCATAATTCATTTATTTTTCTTGTTACAATGATTTTCCACTTCATCTTGAAAGTCTTTGAAACATTTTCAAATATTTCATACATCTTTCTCATTAAGTGAACATTCACTCAAAATTCCGGAGAAAGCATATGAAGTTGAAACCCATCGCTTACGACTACACATAATGGACTACATACATCGATATGTATAAATTCCAATAATTTAGTCGTTCGTTCTTCTTTGGCCTTTGAACGAAGTTTTAATTATCACGTGGAAAGTCTCACAAGCGTCACTTGATCAAATCAAAGACTCCAAAAATCCATGAATATGGAGATTCTTCATGTTTTCTTTCCAATATAATTTAAACAGCGATGTCACTTCATAAGTGATCTTTCAATCATTTGTCTTGCGACATTTTAGCATTAGGTTTTATGGATGTGATTTCTTCAACTAGATTTGTTAATCATCCATCTTATATGGAATACGGTAATTATTTGAACAACCTTTGTTCTCATAATACCCGATTCAAATAACAATTATTAAAACAAATCTTGAAGTCAAGCCTTGATGTCAACGAGAAATACAAACAACGGCTTGTTTGTTTTTGATGAACATCATCACATATTCTCTTGCTAGTTACTTAGGCCATTGTGGTTCATGAATTGCATCGTTCCGTATGAAATTTCATACCAACCAATTCGGTATCCAATACCCAAGAACCACATTGTTTAACAAGCAAAGAATACAACCATAACATGTATATCATATATATACCTAAATTGGATATTTCCAATCTTTTCTTTTCTGCCAAGTATATTTTATAGATTCTCTTTCAGCATTTCCTTTTTAAAAGAATTTATCAACATCAAAAGTGGCGCCATATACATGACACATAGTCCAAAGCGTGTATATTCAAATAATAATACCTTTGGACTTGCACTTTGAAGTAGATCACCATCATCAAAATGATCGGTATTCTTTCAAAATCCATTCTTTAGTAATATTTTAGTGTAGTAAACACTTTACATACATCTTATATTCATCCTTATCATGACGACTTTCATGATCAAGCTACTGTAGCTTATAAAGGCGAATCGTGAGTATAACATTACTTTCCAAAACCCTTTTGGATGATTAGGATGTCTAGCATCTCCAACCTTTGTAAATTCTCATCCAATATGAGAACATATATTATACTCTATCATATTGCAACCAAAACATTATTTCAGATATCGTTATATCTTCCACACATGATGGTATCTGAAACAATTCTTTCAGCTCCTAGATAAACTTGATATTAAAAAAATCAAGTATCATGGAGGCAAACATGATACTTAAGATACTAACACTGGAATTGTTACTCTCGATTTAATACCAACTATTAAATTTCACGGAGTAAATAGAGTTTGCTGAAAGTTTGCAATAGGACTTAAACTTTAGATTGACACTCAACACAATACGTTACCAGTTCGTAAAGTATATATCCAGAATTCTATAGTTCTATTATCTCAATTACAACTAAGCATAAGGTGGTGAACGAATGCTAATAACTACAAGAAATTATGCAAATTCACTTTGATTTAATTTATGATAAATTGAGTTCTACTAATCCAAATTAGAAATGAACTCCCACTCAAAAACGACATCCCTCGTGTCTTTTTGGTGATTACATGAACCAAATCCACTACACCAAGTCCGATCATCACGTGAGTCGGTGTAGCTTCAAAGGCGAGCATCCATATGGTCATCATATCAAAACATATGACTCATGCTTAACCTTTCGGTCCGTGTTCCGAGGCCATGTCTGTACATGCCAAGCTCGCCAAGTAAGAACCTTAGTATTCGCATGTGTAACTGTCTTACACCCGAGATATGCTCATGGATTCAAGTACACCCGATCATCACGTGATGTCTTGAAGCGACGAAACATTGTCGGTGAATACTTAAGGAAGAACACATTTTTATCTTGATATCTAAAAGAGGGATCACCTTATTATGCTAAAAAAGCGCTAAACAAGCAATATAAGATGCTATCAAACATCATATGTTTATTAGTGAAATGATATGGTTCCCGCAGATGATCTCTATCATGTGCACCGTGGTATGATCACTATCATACCTATATGTGTAAATCCAAGGTCTATGGAGTTTACACGCTATGTGTGTTGTAAGAGTATCATCTCATACTTCTACTTACAACACTACCATATCATAACCCTAGCCCAGCAACAATCTAAACTAGACACCTCTAATTTATCCATTCCAAATTTTACGTGGCTTAGGGCTTTCGAAGATAGAACCATTCTTACCTACGAACATGAACCACAACGAGGATAACCAAATTGTTGACAACTCGTTGCAAATTAGATATTGACTATAGTAGGAGAGCAGGACACCGCTAGCCACTTATGCAAACTAGTTGCATGTCAAGCGTGGAACAGGTCTCATGTGCGAGGACATGTAAAGTTTGTCCGGGCCGCTTCATCCCACTATGCCACCAATATCCAAAGTACAACTAAGAAGCAATAAAATGATCATCGTCGCCCACATACTCATATGTGTACTACCCGTGCAAAGTATCGACGCATAGATCCGGCTCTGATACCACTGTAGGGTTCGCAGCATAGAAAACAAAATTTTTCCTACGATGGGAACAACTATGTACCAAGATCTATCTACTAGATACAAACAACGGGCGGATGTATATCCATAGAGAACATACCCTTGAAGACCGACAAAGCTTAACGAGTCCAAACTCGTGGTTGATGTAGACGATCTCTTGCCGATCTCAAGATCGAGAGGAAGTCCTAGCGCCGCAAAACAGCAGCGCATCCGTGCTCGCACACACGTTCGAGGCACCGAGCAACCTCCGCCTCCTCGCTCCAGCGATGCAGCGGAAGCACAACTCTTTCTTGCCGAATATCCACCGGGAACATGTATCTCGCTAGTCCGAGACCATGGGGGATAAATTCTAGAGGGGGAGAGAGATCCTTCACGAGGAGGTGTAGTGTGAGAGGAGGAGAGGGGGGCCTTTTATAGGGGAGAGGGGGGCACCCAAGGGGCATGGTGCCCGGCCATGGGGCTGCCCCCACCTCTTCCACATTCATGTGGGTGGAGCTCCCACTCAAAATGAAAAGCCTCCACTCCCATTAAAAAGCCTCCACTCAAAAATCCACTCACATGCATTAAATTTCCACCAAATTTAATGCAAGCTCTCATTTAAATAAAACTCTTTTATTTATTTATTCAGAATTTTTTTAATTACTTTAATTAACAAACATTCACATAAAACCCCTTTCTAGTATTCCATTTCACATGCAGAACCAGTTTCAGCAATTTCAACCGAAACAGTTTCGGTGTCTAGTGAAATAAATTCCTGCGCTTTCCTTTTCTTTTCGGCATGAAACTTTTGCTCCAATTGGATGTCGGTGTCTCTTAAGTGTGTCACCCTAAGGTTCACGAATAATGTGGACATGATCGAGACCCCTCTCAGATCAATAATCAGAAGAGGGATCTAGAGACCCATACTGACTCCCACACATTCAACGATGACTTTCTTGTGATCGTCGGAACCTTTTACGCTAGTATCTTAATCCTTTTGTTTCGTGATATATTACATGTCCAAGATTCTATCATCGGTATCTCCATACCTAGTTTGATCTCGTTACTGACATGCACTCTTTTCTCGTTCCCGTGATATAACATTCTAGTGATGAAATCACTTGCTTGCAAGCTAACCAATGTGATATCACCGAGAGGGCCCAGAGTATATCTACCCGTCATCGGGATGAACAAATTCCACTCTCGATCCATGGGCCTCAACATAACACTTTAGTAGTTCTGAATCCATCTTTATAATCACCCTGTTACGGTGTGACGTTTGATGTTATCAAGAAACTCTTCCGGTGTTAGTGATTGACATGATCTCATGGTCTAAGGATTAGGATCACTTCGTAAGATGTTATAGCAATATAAACTCAATGACTTTGATCGTAATGCTATACTTCGGATGAATGTTCATCACACCATTACACTAATGTTGTGACCTCGTTATTAACAACATCCAATGTCCATGATCAGGAAACCTATGATCATCTTGTTAATCAACGAGCTAGTTTATAAGAGAGGCATAACTAGGAACTTTCTTTTGTTTATTAAACACACATGTATTAACGTTTCCGTATTAATACAATTATAGCATGTAAAATAAACATTTATCATAAATAGGAATACGATAATAACCACTTTATTATTGCCTCTCGGGCATATTCCCTTCAACGCTGTGGTGTTCCCGGCGGTGTTAATTGTGAAAGTATTCCGCATTTCTTCAAATGCTCGCCAAACTCGTAACTTAGATATTCACCTCCACGATCAGAACGTAGAAATTTAATCTTCTTGTTACGTTGATTATCTACCTCACTTTGAAATTCCTTAAACTTCTCGAAAGTTTCGGACTTATGTGTCATGAAATAGATATACCCATATCTACTCAAGTCAACCATGAAGAACATAACGATAACCACCGCGCAACGCTACACTCATCGGACCACACACATCGGTATGTATGATTTCCAGTAAGTCCGTAGATCACTCCATCATACCAGAAAATGGAGTCTTAGTCATTTTACCCATCAGACTTTCTTCGCATCTTTCAAGTAATTCGAAATCAAGTGATTCAAGAAATCCATCGGAATGGAGTTTCTTCATACGCTTCACTATAATTTTTGGCTAGCATAGGACTTCAACCCACTTTGATTAGTCAGATCAAGGAGGCGCAGAAAGGAAATGCTAGGATTGACGGAATCAAACCTTATACCAGAAAAGGAATGGTACCCAGATTCACCGAAGATGGAGTTTTGTGGTACAAAGGACGTCTCTGTGTACCAGCAGATTCAGAATTGAAGCATGCTATTTTGAAAGAAGCCCATGATACTCTTTATTCTATCCACCCCGGAGGAACAAAGATGTATCAGGATTTGAAGGAGAAATTTTGGTGGCATAAGATGAAGAGATAAATCGGAAGCTATATAGCCAAGTGTGATAGTTATCAGAGAGTCAAGGCGGCACATCAGAGACCCGCAGGAATGTTGCAACCACTAAATTCCAGGATGGAAATGGGATTCTGTAGGAATGGATTTTATCACCGGTTGCCTACATCTAGTAGGGGAAATGACTCTATCTGGGTTATCGTAGATAGACTGTCCAATGTTGCCCATTTCTTACCAGTCAAGACCACTTATCAGAGTTTGAAGCTAGCAGAGTTATACATTGCTAGAATCATTAGTTTGCATGGAGTCCCCAAGAACATCGTGTCGGATCGAGGAACTCAGTTTACCTCGAGATTTTGGAAGAAAGTCCAAGAAGTATTAGGAACCCGACTGGATTTTACCACAGCTTATCACCCTCAGACTGATGGACAAATGGAGCGAGGAAATGAAATACTCGAAGATATGTTGAGAGCCTGTGTGCTAGAGTATGGATCAAAATGGGAAGATTGTCTTCCATTCGTAGAATTTTCATACAACAACAGTTATGAAGCCAGTTTGCAAATGGCCCCATTTGAATTCATGTATGGAAGGAAGTGTCGTACCCCTTTGAAGTGGTCGGAAGTAGGACAGAGTCAGATTTTCAGACCCGACATCCTACGAGAATCCAAAGAGAAAGTTCACAAGATCCGTGAGCACCTCAAGACCGCCCAATCCAGACAGAAGAGTAATGCCGACAAGAGACGTCGAGACCTCGCCTTCAATATCGGAGATTTTTTGTATCTCAAAGTGTCACCTTTGAAGGGAATCCAACGTTTTCAACTCAAAGGAAAGTTAGCCCCCATATATATCGGACCCTTCAAGATTCTGAATCGTCGAGGAGAAGTATCATATCAACTCGAACTTCCCGAGGAAATGTCAGCCGTACATAATGTGTTCCATATATCGTTACTTCATAAATGCCTAGAAGTCCCGGAGAAGACCGAAGTTTTCAAGAACATTGATCACCAAACCATAGAGATCAACGATGAGCTAACGTATCCTGAAGTACCCATCCATATTTTGGAGGAAGCTTTCAGAACCACCAGGACCCGAAGAATCAAGTTTCTGAATATTTAGTGGAGTAACCATACTGCAGAAGAAGCTACCTGGGAGCGAGAAGACTACATTAGGACAGAGTTTCCCGGTATCTTTAAATCCTAGTTTTCTTTTTCTAAAATCTCGGGACGAGATTTTGTTTAAGGAGGGAAGGTTTGTAACATCCCAAAAATATTAATCAAGGTTATCAAATTCCAATCACCAAAATTAGGGTTAAATTTTTTTTTTGTGAATTAAAATCATATGAATGTATGTGTGTGTGATGAATGTATGAATGCATGAATTGACTTGTTTGATTGTTGTGAATAGCAAGGAATGGTTTAAAGATGAAAACAACATCATCTAAATTATTTCCAAGTAGAAAAAATCAAGAGAAATTCAAAAACAAACAAAACAAGCAAATGGTCATTTTTGCCAATCTTGCTCACTAGACCAGTTTGAGTGTTTCTAGTCCAATATTTCAAACAGAAACAATTCCATTTATTTTCACCCCTTACTAGACCAAGTAAAAGTGAACCCAAGCCCACTTTGCTAAACCACAGAAACATTTGGCATCCCTATTCAAATAACAATTCAAAATTGAATCTATATCATGTGTGAAGATGACCAGTTCACCTTGACAAATCCAAGAAACCAGAGACTACCTAGTATATGACTAGTATACCCACCAAGTTTCATTCAAAAATTCAAATTCAAATCTCTTGCGGCCATTTCATCAAACACCTTCTGAACACAAATCAAATTAAACATCAAACACTATAGTGAGAAGTGTTTGTGTCTAACTTGTTCCCTCTCTAGCTCACACTACACTCGCAGTAGATCATCTAACTATTTTAACCAGCCCTATCTCACTGTAAACTTGACAATGCCATCAATGGTGACCATGGCCGAGCCCAAATTGCCATCCCAAGGTCGACAGCAAGCTACAAGCCTAACTATCCTCGCCAACCTTGTCTAGCAGGCACTCCACCGTCCACCGCCACCCACTGTCCAACGCCCAAGCCCTGCCAACCACTGGACCACCCAGAACGAGCACACCCAGTCTCTCTGCGATCATGGCAAGAGCGCGCCAGAGCGCCGCGCTCGACACGCTCGCAAAGACCGTGCCGCGCCTTCGCTGCTCGTTTGCGTGATCACCACCGCCCTAAGAACCGTCGCGCGACCAGGAGCGCCTGTGCGCCATTAAAATTCCCGCCGGAGCCGCCCAGAGCGTCGAAGTGTTCCAACCAATTCGCACCGCCCCACGCATCGACATCAAGCCGTTCAGCTTCGCCAGGAGGCAGCGCACTATCCCCTACCCCCATCCATGTCGTTAGCTTATTGCGCAGACGACCACGACGAGCTTAACCCACACCCTTCGGTCCGCTTTCTCACCTATAAAAGGAGGCCTCCCAAGTACGAATTCTCCACACCATCTCACTACCCACCTCTCACTGATCATACCCACTCATCCCCGGAGCAAGGCGAGCACCAGGTCGCCGAAATTTCACCGGAGCTTGCCACTGCTGGAGGAGAAGGGCGTCGTTGATTGGAGCCACCCCAGGAGGAGCCACCAGTACCAGGAGGACCGCCGTCGTCAAGTTTGTCGTTCACCCCCATCGCCGACCATCAATGGAGCCCCGGTGAGCCACCACTGACCCCCACTGGCTGCGCTAGAGTTTGACCTTGCCGCGTTCTATTCAAACGTAGATGATGAACCTTAGACGTAGATCTCGTTTCTAATCCTACAGCCCTAATCACCCCGTACCCCTTCGCACCCCCGTCTCCTTGAGCATTCGGTGGGGACAATCGAGTTAAACCGCCAGACGCCTTGTATTGCATGATTGGCGACCTAGTTAACGTTCCCGCGTGACCCAGTAGTTTGAATTTAGGTTTATCAATTTAGTTTCGAACTTAGTTCTATCTCTAGATTCAAAAATAATTTCAAAGAGATTTACTAAACCAAATTGCATGAAACTAATTTTGCTAGAAAGGTATTGAAATTATTAATCTAACGCCGTTAGATTCAAACCATTTAGAATGGCAGATCACCTATAGTAAAGATAACAAGGCAGAGACTTTTCTTCATTCAAACATTTTTCAAAATTCAACCAGAAAAGCTTTTGAGTTGATTCCAACTCTCAAAAATCACATTTGATAAGACCTTTCTGAATATATAAAAATATATAGGTTTATTTCAAGAAATATTGGACAAGCAATAAAAGAATGCCTCATCGGCATTTCTAGTCACTTTAATTAATTAAAATAAAAAGGTTAAACCTTATTAAATTGTGACACCACTTTAAATCACATTCCCAAGTAATGAAATATGTGGTGATGACATGTGTCAACATGATCCCATGTTTTAGTTGGAGAATATTAAATCTTAAGTAGTTTTTCAATGAGTAGAAATTACTTTTCTAAAATAAAATAAATGAAACCAGTGCCTTAATATTTGTGATGTTTGTGATGATGCTAGATCATCTAGTGTAAACCCTTGTGTGCTAAATAGAAGTGGTTAAGTATTGTGTGGTGATTGTGTACCTCGTATTTATTTATAGACGCTAGTACCAACCAAGGATACGAAGAGGAAGGAGACTACTATGAGGAAGAAGCAGAGGAGAACTTCAACCACTGCTCTACATAAGGCAAGCTAACACTTGCAACTTTGAAAGCTAGATAACCTATGCAATGCATTAGGCATGCCTTGGTTATACCAATTGACGATACCAAAACCCAGTTTTACTTGCAAGCTTAAGTATTTTATTTCTTTATCAATCCTTTTATTTGTGTTTACTTAGTGATTTGTAGATTTAGAAAGTTTATTAAAGGTAGCATAAAGAGCATAAATTTTGGCCTAAGTAAGATAAATCTTGATGTCATCCTGAGGCATGAGATTGAACTTAGATCATTCACACTTGATTACCACCCCTCATTAGTGTTTATCCTCACTTGTAGATGCTTGTGCTAAGCATAAAACTTGATCACTTTATATGGGAATACTTGGTGAAAATGGTTATGAAAACCTTAGAATGATGATTCATTCTACTGAAATGTTTTGACATGTGATCTTGAACACCAGATGATTTTGATGATGAAAATGTTGAGGCATGAGCCTTAGCCATTTATAAAACTGATGGTTGTCTGGATACGATACCATTCCAATTTTACCGTACATCCACAATACCCGAAATTTGGGTAGGGATTGACTGGAAGTTTATATACCTTAGTATGGGTTCCCTTGCGGCCAAGGTTTGAGCTGAGGCTACCTTGTGAAGATTGTCCACCTGTGCAGTTCCCAAGATGACAGTTGGTCATGGTTGGGAGGCCAAACTCATAGGAGAGGTGCCTATACTAGGGCGTGTAATTGAAAGGTTAGGATTGATTATCCGCATACTGAGTATGGTGAATTCAGGATTGTTCTTGACGGATGTATCAAATATTGTGGTGAAAGTGTACCACCTCTGCATAGTGTCAAACTATTTGAATAGTCCCGTCCGCGGTTATGGACAGCTGGAGTGGCCATACTGTTCCGTCATCAGATGTTTTCAAAATGACTTGTGAAATGAATCATGACTTGACTTGACCACAACAGGGTTGTGAAAGTGAAACTTGAGTTCCCTCTTAGGTGTTATAAAACTTTCAACTAGCTTTATTTGCTTCCGAACTCAGTTAGAGATAAACCTGGGTTTTTGCAAAATAACCTAGAGCTTAGTATTCCTACTCAAACCCCTTTACCTGTTAGTGATAGTTTGCGAGTAATTAAAGAGTACTCATGGCTTTTTCCCTGGCTATTCCCGTGGCCAGACTATGAGGAGGACTATCATGAGGATGGACCACAGGAAGTCTACGACAACTAGGATCATCTCCCATCATCAACATTGCCTGTGACTATGAATATGGAGCCTCGCCCATGCTACTGTGGTTATTATGTTATTCCGCTGCTATGATTGTATGATGACTGAATCATGAGATCCTTTATTTGTTGTAAGACCTTATGTATGGTTTGTAATGGATGATGTACTATGATATCGAATCTGTTATGTCTCACAAAAATGGTAATCCTGGGATTGTGATGTATGGCATAACAGACATCTGGGATTAAAAATCTGGGTGTTGACACAGCTGAAGAAGAGAATGAGGATCGAGATATCCGTCCTGTCAACGACTGTTGGGTTCATGTCCAGCATGTGCATTGGAACCAGGGAAGCACGTGCGATCTCAGCCAGTGTGTTGGTCTTAGTGCGGCAGAGCACCGAGAGCTGATCCATCCCAGTGGCATAGTCGAATTGCGCCACCTCAACATCATCTCTCTCCTTGCGGACGCGCACAATCTGGTGGTTCCTCCGCATGGTGCGCTTGTTGGAGTGTCAGGCGGACTCAAGAGCCTCGTCAAGACGCTTCTAAAGAACCGCCTCCTGACCAGAAACTTGCTGATGGATGTCCAGGAACTAATGGTGCAAAGTGCCATGTTGCTATGTTGCACTGATGGCTGTGATGGTCTCACGGCGCCTTATTTCTTCAAATTGAGATGAGGACAGCTTTTCCAAGGCTCGCAAAGCTTCTTCGTGTTCGTGAATCTGGCCCTGAAGGGCTCCCACAATGGATAAGTGCTCCTCTTTGCAGGAGTTCCTCTCCTCCATGGTGCATGTCATTTTAGAACTTTTAGATACCCATTTCGCATATCCCCAATAGTAGCCCCCGGAGAACTTTGAGAAGTTGCGCCGTCTTGCCCTTTAGTCTTGAATGCTCCATCTAGAGGACGTCGGCAATCCATCAAGCAACATTTCTAAGTCCTCCCAAAGAACTCTTTAAACTTCTGTATCTGCAATGTGTTAATCGGAGAATCACCAAGTCTTTCATCTTACTTTCTCAGAGTCGGATAGGATTCGCCCACTCTGGAATCATTACACGTGATTATTCCACTGCTGCTCTCAGTAGAGTGACTAAGGATACTTCCTACACTTCCTCGAACTCACATATGGTAGTGGTTAATCATAGAGATTTTCCCACACATGAAATTTGAAACACTAAACAAAAAACGAGGGACATGGTGAAATTTTCGCGCACGCACGCACACACGTTGTCGATGCTTTGGTCGTTAGATACTTTACGCATGAATCTTGATGCCAGGTCTTATAAATATTTACTATGGCCGGTGATAATACTTTTACCCGCATTCTCCATGCACCTTCTTCTTCCTCTCGACGAACGACTCCTCGAGCTCCTCGAAGGAAAACCCTAGCAGACGATCCATCTCCTCCTTTCCTCCAAACCCAACATCGACCAGCAACACTCCCTCCATGGAAGCAGCCTCCGAGGCCTCCAAGAATCCATCACAAGACGTCCACGTTCCACCAAATGGACTAGAGGTTATGGTCTACACCGTGGTGAAAACCACCCATGGCGACCAAAAGCTGGTGGTGTTTAAAGCCCTTGAGGAGGAATCTGACTCCCACAAGGGAGTGTGGAGGGGATCTGATCTTTCCTCCATGGACCTAAAGGAGCTCATTACCGATGGGTATCTTCCTTCGGCCAAGGGACTGGTCTGGCAGCCGGCGCCATCCGACGAGGTCGTCCCTTCTCCGTAAGTCAGAGAGAAGGTCTACCTAAAGGCGCACCTAGTACGCGGTGCCATGCTCCAAGACTCTGACTTCTTCCTTGAAGTCCTAAAGCACTTATGGGTTCTTACTCACAACCTTTCTCCTAGCAACATTTTAGGTCTTACCAATTTCATAGCTTTGCTTCCCTCAGGAAAAACTTTGGAACTATGGAATAATTAGTTTTAAGATCCATCCTGGCCGGCGGTTCTCTGAAATACTTGGCCACGAGTCTTGCAAGAACTAGAAAAAGTCTTACTTCTATGGCCCAGATATTCCTATGGCTAGTCGATAAGCCTCATACCCCTACTTCGTCGATGGAGCTACCGCCGAAGCCACTACCTGGAGGTCCCAAGCCCTTCTAAAAGGGAAAATAGCCCTTATCTAGTGTTTTGGTTAACTATGACATCGGAGCTAGAGAACGGACTAATGTTTCTATTAGCTTCTCTACAGGTGAGAGTCCGCAGGTTGTTGGTGATAGGTGATGGGTGACCCCCATTCGTTCCTTTATGGAGAGCCGGTGGTGTTGTTTATTATTTTCTCTTATTTACTCTTGAGTCAAATAGGAAACACCGCACTAGTAAGAGGGGTGATCTCGATGTGCTCTTTGGGGTTGTTCTACACCAAATATACTTCTCATCATCCACCACCACATACCCGTTAAAAGAGAGAGAGAGAATAGCCTTGAAAAATGAGTCAAAAGGGGTTACTGTGAAATCGGAAAAAGCACCGGCGGCGCTGGTGCTGTCGTTGGAATTTCCGCTCGCCGCTGGAAATTCTCGGTGCAGGCTGATATGGCTTACTGCATAGCCTTTCGGTTGTTCGCCGAAAATTCTGGCCACCGCCAAAAATTCCGGCGTGTGGTCCGGTCCACCAGAGCTGTCGCCAGAAATTCCAGCGAGCAACTCGGTGCGAATGGACTTATTGTCGGTTCTGTCACAGGAACCCCCAAACGGCTCTTTTTCCACCAATACTATATATACCCCTTTATTCTCCACTATGAGGTTAGGCATTTGAGCAAACATTTCATATTGTGAAGCTTTCTCTCTCTCTCTCCCATTGTTGAAACACAAAATCTTGAGGATCTCCCATTCTACCCAACCAAATCGAAATACCTTTGGTAGAAAGGAAGAGGAGGTCCCGATCTATGTTTCCACCAAGACAAAGTTCATTCCTCCTTGAGTTCATCGAGTTATCTTGTTACTCTTGGGTTTGTGGGAAACCCTAGGCAGCCAGGGTCGCCCGGAGGCATTTGGCTTGTGATTTGCTCCGTGGAAAGTTGGTGAGGGTTTGGAGACTACCTTAAACTCTACCACGAGTAAGTGAGCTATTCCTTCATGGGATAGGATCGGAGAAGAAGGTGAGCCTTTGTGGCATGTGATAATTCCTTCGTGGAACCTCACATCTCTCCAACGTGACGTAGCCCCCTTCAAAAAGGTGGTGAACACAGGAATACATCTTCGTCTCCGCATGCTTCGGTTATTCCTTAACCAATCTCTTACTTGTGTTGTTTACCTTGTGATAGCCTTCGATCTTGAAGTATCTTGTTCATCATCTAGGTTGCCTCACCTAGTTTTCATTTAGACTCACTTATATTCCGCAAAGCCTAAAACTTGCAAAAGATTATAAAGAATTTTGTAGAAACCCATTCACCCCCCCTCAAGGTTAACCATCTTACACTTTCAATTGGTATCAGAGCCAAGGGATCTTTTAAGGGCTTTACTGCATAAGAGAAAAGATGGTTTTCTCCGATGATAAGGAGGAAAAGACTTATTCGGTCAAGGATCTTCGCGAAATCTTAGCCAAGGGTACCCTTGAAAAGGCCAAGGCGGATTCTGGTCTCCTTGTTCGAATGAGTTACCTAGAAGGACAACTTAAGGCCATTGGCGATGGGGCTTTTGTTGGTAACCCATTGGTAGTACGTCAAGGGAGACCAATGGACACCGAAAAGGATAAGGATGCCGAGTCCGCTTATGAGGGCGGCTCGTCAAAAACTTCCACACCCCCTAATCAATTCCCTTATGTTTATCCTAAGCAAAAGAACATCATGCCTCATATTAATTGTTTGGGTCCTGCACCTCATTATGATGGAACTCATTTCCCTCATTGGAAAGCTTCTATGGAATCTCATCTTCACAGCTGCATCTTTGAGCTTTGGGAGATTATATGCACCGATTTCCATACTCATGATCCCAACAACCTCACTCCGGGAGAGTACTACGACCTTCAACTAAATGCAACGGCTTGTGACAAGATAAGGAGTGTCATTCACCGCACTCTCCATGATCAAGTCAGAGACATCCCCACCGCAAAGGATCTTTGGGATAGGATTGTCATTCTCCAAGAGGGAACCTCTCTTGTCCAAAAATCCATGGATGAAGCTGCCAAGTCAGAGATGAACATGTTCATGAACCATGATGGTGAGACTGTCGCTGAAGCATACAAGAGACTTGTTGCCCTCCACGTGAAGATTGGTGGCCTAGGGTGTGAGAAGTATGATGATGGATCCAATTTGAATGATGAACTTATCAAGTCCAAGATTGTCTCTATGATCACGATCACCGACAAGAAGATTGCCTTGAACTTGCAACTCCTTGATAGAGCTAATCAATTCACTCCTGATGATCCTGTCTCTTATCTAGTTAACACGGATAACTTGGCGGATGAAGGGCAAATGATCAAGGAGATCAACCGTGCTATTGGGTCTTCCCACTCTCTAGCATTAAAGGCCAAGCATGTGCAAGAAGATGTTGCTAGTGATGAAGAAAGCGATGCTGATGGAGTTGATGATATGCTCTCTCAACTTGCTCTCTTCACCAAGAACATGAAGTTCCGAAGAAGAAGAAGTTCAATGGGATCAAGTGAGAAGAAGAGGACATGCTACAACTGTGATGAGTCGAGACATTTTGCTGACAAATGTCCATATGAGAAGAGGCTTGACAATCCCAAGTATGCAGAAGGTGCCAAACCAAGATTGAAGCCCAACCCCATCAATGAAAGATACAAGAGGAACAATAGGCGTGATGGCAAGGGCTTCCTAGGTCAAGAATACATATCCGACAAGGAGGAAGAGGATGAAGAGAAGGTGGTTGGAGTGGCCGGTTTGGCCTTCGCCAAACCTGGGTCTCTCTTCACCTATGACTACACCAAGGACTACACCGACGACTCTCCTACTCCCAAGGTCACCGCCACTTTCCTCATGGCAAGGAGCTCCAAGGATGAGTCCGACGTGGAGTGTGGGGATAAGGAGAAAGTGGTGGGTGTGACCTGTTTGTCATATGTCGAACCCGGTTCACCTCTAACCTACGACTACGCCAAGGACTACATCGAGAGTTCTCCTATTCCCATGATCACCAGTTCTTGTCTTATGGCAAGAAGCTCCAAGGTAATCCTCTCTCCTCCATCCCTATCTAGCGTCTTGGATGATCTTGAGAGTGATCATGATAGTGATAGTGATAGTGATGAATTTGGTGAAGAGTATACAAAATAAATGTATGTTATCATGAAGTCTCTTCCTCCCATTGTTTGTGCTAGAGTCAAGCAATTAATGGAACTTGTTAGCTCACATGATGAGGCCATTTATAGCTTGGAATCTCATATTGATGATGAGAAACGAAGATTCAATATTCTTGAGCAAGAGCTTTGTGAGGAAAAGAATACCAATTCTTTTCTTAAATTACAAATTGAAAATTTTGAAATTGATAAAGCAAAAGACATGGACACTATTGATAGGGCTAACTCATTGTCCCAAGAGCTTGATGCCTCAAAGAAATAGCTTGAAGTTTCTCATGATTCTCTTACCAAGTACCTTGAGCACCTTGATAAGGCTAGTTTGCTTGTTAAGCGTGAGCTCATAAAACTTGGAGAGAACCATGATCAACTTCGTGTGTCCTATGAGAAGGCTCTTGGTACATTGAAGGATCCAATTATTGTTGAAAATGATTCTTGTACCTCTAACTCTACCTTTGATCAAGCTCACCTCATTGAGGAAAATAAGAACTTGAGAAAGAGCGCCGTGCATCTACCTCCAAGGGAAAGATCCTAGATGAGATTTTATCCCGTCAAAAGATGAGAATTTACAAGGAAGGTGTCGGTTTTGATCCAAAGAACAACACGAGTAATGCCATTCCACCAAAGAAGATAACCTTTGTAAAAGAAGGTGACAAGGTGGTTGACCAAGTCAAAAGGAATGTGGTGAATGGGGGAGCCATGAGGGGCAACCCCAATCACAAGTATGCGGGAAAGTCTAATCCTTCCTATGTGCTATGTAAGGGCACTCAAGGAGATGTATATGCCAAATATGCTTATAGGTGGTACTCATTTTGGGTACCTAAGGATCTTTTTCCTAATGCTAGGGGACCCATTACTCAATGGGTTCCTAAATCAAAGAATTGATTTTGTAGGGTAATGCCTCTGGTGGATCAAAATGGGTGTTTGATAGTGGATGCACCAATCACATGACCGGAGGTAGAAGTGGGCTTGACCAATTCATTCATGATGTCAAATCAATTTCGAGCATCACTTTTGGGGATAACTCTAAAGGAAAGGTGCTAGGTTATGGTAAGTTGGTAATATCCATGGTTTTGACTCTAGAGACCGTCTTACATGTTGAAAACCTTGGTTACAACTTGCTTTGAATTAAACATCTTGCGGATGCCGGCTATGACTCCTATTTCTCTAGAACTTTTGTGAAGGTCTTTAGGGGTGATGATCTCAGCTTGGTTCTCATTGGACACGTGGAAGACGACCTTTATGTGGTCGACCTCTCGAAAGAGAGCCAATCTCTTCCTACATGTCTAATGGCCAAGGCTAACAAGGGATGGCTTTGGCATCGTCGCCTAGGTCATGTCAACATGAGAAATCTCAATGAACTCCTAAAGGGTGAGCGTATTATTGGACTAACCGGTGTCTCCTTTGAGAAAGATCGTGTGTGTAGTGCTTGCATTTCAGGAAAGCAAATTGGGAAGCATCATCCTTCCGTTACCAAGGTGTCCATCAAGACCCTTGGAGATTCTCCATTTGGATCTCTTCGGTCCATCAACATATGACTCCCTTGGTGGAAGAAGATATGGTCTTGTCATTGTTGATGATTACTCAAGGTATACTTGGGTCTTTCTTCTCAAGACAAAGGATGAGACCTTGAAGGAATTCATGATCTTCGCCAAGCAAGCTCAACGCACTCATGGAGTGGAGATCAAGACCATTAGAACCGACAACGGCACCGAGTTCAAGAACTACACCATGCAAGAATTTGTTGAATATGAGGGAATCAAGCATGGATTCTCAGCTTCTTATACCCCTCAACAAAATGGTGTTGTTGAAAGGAAGAACCGGACAATCGTTGAGATGGCAAGAACAATGTTGAGTGAATTCAAGTCCCCTCACAATTTTTGGGGAGAAGCTATTGCTACCATGGTCCACTACATGAACCGGCTCTTCCTCCGAGCTCCCTTTGACATGACTCCATACGAGATTCTCACAAGTAAGAAGCCAAATGTCAACTACTTCTGTGTGTTTGGATGCAAGTGCCTCATCAAGAACAAAAAGGAAAAGCTCGGTAAATTCGAATCTAGAACTATTGAGGGTATATTTGTTGGTTATGCGGAAAACTCTCATGCCTATAGATACTAGAACAAGACCAATGGCAGTGGAGTTTTTGGAGAATAATGGCCCCCATGAGGGGCAAGTTTATTCTCGTGATGTAGGTTATGTTGATTCTTCTCAAGTCATCAAGTTGATGGGTATTGGGCACATCTTGCCCACCGAGTCTCACATTCATGTTCAACAAGATGATGGGGGAGAATCAAGCTCAACTCAAGAAGATCCAAGATCTACCCAAGTTGAGCCCTCAAATGCATCACAAGATCAACATCTCAGTAAAAATGCCATGCAAACCGAAGAACAAGAATCAAGCCCTCAAACCCTTGATCAAGACCAAGTAGAAGATCAACCTCCATCTCAAGTCCAAGCTCAAGAAGGTGTCAATGATCAAGGCCCCTCAAAAGATGAATTCGTTGATCATGAAGGCACAATTCAGAAGATTAAGGCCACCTCCATTGCAAGTGGACTTCAAGTCAACAATATCCATGGAAGCATATCAAGAGTGATCGAGACCCGTGCCAGGAAGAAGAACCTCACAACCTTTTGTGGGAATCATGCCTTTGTGTCCAACTTTGTAGAGGGAGTGTCCCAACCTTTATACAATATAAGGTGGAGTCCCCTGTGTTTACAATGATAGTCCCTGGATCAATAGCTAGCATCCACAGTTAAGATGTAATATCAAGAAACAAAGGTCATAATATAACTTTATAACCAGGAATAACATAATTTTATTACATCTTACATAGCTCATTTGGCTATTACATTACATTGCAGAAGAAATCTATAAGCATGGCGTCCTTCATCTTCAAAGTGCCACAGGCAGATGTTGGTTGTAGACTTTGTAATCCTAATCAATCAATCTTCACTAAAATCAATCAAACCTGCAACATACAAGTTACAGCCACAAAGGGTCAATACATTTGAATTGTATTGGCAAGTGATACTATGGTAGTATAGTGCACTCTATCTTCTATATGCATTTGGCTAAGTGGAGTTGAGGCTTGCATTGCTCAAAATAGATTTTTCCTTAACATTTGAAAATACTAAGTTTTGCTTGACAAAATCATTTTTCTCAATCAAAGATTGATGATCCTTTAACCAAGGCATCTCTCAATCAAAGATTGAAGATTTCAAACAACCCTTGTTCAAACCACAAGATTTTAACTTAGAAATTTGAATGATGAGATTCTTGATTGCTTCCATGTCTTGATGCTCAAATTGTCCTTTACCAGGGACATGGCTAAGTTCTTAGATTTTACACTCTGCAGAGGTGGTGCACTTTCCCCACAAGACTTGGTTTCCCAAGACAAGATCTTTCAGTAGCCTTCCCTTAGACCAAAATGGACGCGCTCCAACCTATCAAACACTACCACCCACTGTACATATGGCTAAGTTGTTGCAACCTATATGATCTAGGCAGAGCCCATAATGCCAAGTGGTTGCACTTGAAGCTTCTCAACATTTTACATCTCAAATCTCTTTGTTCCTGGGTGGCCATCCACAAGTGAGATACACAAGGTAAACCATAGACATGGGCCATGTGAACCACTCAACCAAAATCCACCAAGCAATTACCATTCCACCCAGGTGATTCATTGAGTTAGTTGTTTTATTAAGAAAATCATAAGTCCTCAGACTTAGAATATTTTTCCATAGTGTGAATATATATTCCACCCATGTTTTCTATTAGCTAGGCTAAGCTTGATAGTAATAGGAATCTTAACTTAGGAAGATTTCCACTAAGGTTTCATCTACTAGGTTTTCCTATAGCAAGGTCTATACTTAGCAAAAATCCATGCAAGTTTACTTAGAGGAAATCACTAATGCATAGTGAAAGTAATGGTACAAAAAGTATGAAGCATCACTTGCCTTTTTGGTAGAGGGTATAAGTTCACTCCTTGTACTTGCAACAATCACACTCTTCAAGTCACTACAATTCAATCAAGCAAGGCACAAGTTGAATCTATCAATCAAGCAAAACGACACACATAAAATCATAGAATCAAAGTAATGCATGCAAGCATGCCAAGCTTTGTTTTGTTTGAAAAGTGGTTCCTAATGGGTCATAAACATTTGAAAGCACCTAATGGTCATTTTGTAAAGTGGCAAAGTCATTTGCAAAAGGTTTCATTTTATAAACCATTTTCAAAACAAAGTGTCATTTTATGTGGTGTAGAAATATTTTTACTAAGGTACTAATCTATAGGATTCACAAAATATATTTCAAACCACAAAACTTGGTGTTTAGGGTCAGAGAGTTTAAAACAAAACATTTTCCAAAGGTTTTCTTCTAAAATCATTTTTAATAAATAAACCACATTTCTATTTGACTAGAAATGGTTTTAAATCAAAGAATCATTCTTTTCCTTCACCAAATACATTTTTGAATCCACAAAGTGTTTCCTAGGGTCAGTAGGTTCAAATCACACCATTTGCCAAAGATTTTATCCCCAAAATCATTTTTAAACAATTTTCACATTCTTAACAAGCATACAATTGTTTCTGCAAAAACAAACACTCTAACAGATACTATTTTCTAAACCAAGGGCATGGTTGGCTAGGGTTTGTTCCACTGATTCCAATGATACCAAATTTGCAATTTTTGGACGTGTGGATCAAAAGTTACAAAGGTTTGAAAATCACAATCTAATCTGATTTCCAATTTCTGTTTTAAACCAATCTGGCCACGCGTCGCGCCACGATTGGTCGGTACTGCTTCGTGCGGATCGTTCGCTGTGGAGCGTTAGATCAAAGTGGGATCGCACGGCACAGATCGCTCGGTACCTCTTCGCTCACTTTCTTTCCTAAACGTCAGATTCAAATCTAACGGTCCTAACCACTCTGGCTAATAATCGGCGGCGCTCTGGTGGCAGCGCTCAGGCGAGGTCGTCGCCGGTGATACTGGACGCAAGGAAGAGAAGGAGAAGGCTCACCGTGATCGCAGGGTCGTGGGGAAGCTCGACGTGGTTGCGAGGAGGCGAGGGGCGCACTAGGGTGGAACTAATTGCTCGCCGAAGTTTGCTCGGCGCCGGGTGCGTTCAGGCATCGCTGGGGATGTTGCTACAGAGCACGAGAGAGGGAACAGAGGTTGTGGTTAGCTTCGTACGCGGTTCACTGACAAGCGAGCATCAACGAGAGGAAAGGGGGTGGTCTGGCTTACCGGGGAAGAGGTCGTCGGAGAAACCAGATGGTGGCGGCGTCGGTTGTTGTCGTTGCTGACGCTGTGAGGCACGCGCGAGTGAGCTGCGGCTGTAGAAAGGTCCGCTGGGGAATTTTGATCGACGCTGCGTGCTCGAGGAGGCAAGAGGTGGCGTGTGCTGGCCGGAATCTTCGCCGGAGCATCGTCGGGCAGTGGGTGAGGTCTGGCGAAATTTGGCAGCCTGGGGGCAAGGGAGGTCTGGCGACGGAGGGGAACCAGAGAGGGGAGAGGGGTGCTTTTACCTTGCGTGTTGGCTGTACGAATTAACGCGGCAATTAACGGGGATTGATGGAGCTTTCAACGGCAGTAACTACGACGTGGTTTGGGGGGAGGAAGAAGTCGCGGCGAAGAAGTCGACCATGTGGCTGTGGGGTCCACTGGCAGCGAGAGAGAAGAAAAGAAAACGAGGTCCACCAGTCAGTGTCACTGCGGGTTAACAAGTTGGTGCGAACCGTTTTCTTTCGGGGAGGGGGAGCTGGGCTGTTTGCTGGGCCTTGTTGGGCTTGGTCCTTTCCACTATTTTTTTCTGTCTGAACCTTTTTCTTTTTCCAAATCTATTTCCTGTTTTGAAAATTAATTCACAAATCAAACAACAAAACAAACATTCAAACAATTCAAACAATCATCACACTTGTAATTGAATTTGGTTCTGTTTAACAACACAAAACCAAAGTCTAATAATAAAATATTATTTTTATTTTAGAGTCCATTTATAATTAAATAAAATGGGCACTAGTTAATAAATCAAATGGGTTTTAATTTATTTTGAAACTCCATTGGAAATCTAAATATTTTCAAAACTAAAACAATAGGTTTTATTTGAAAATAGAAGATACTTGGGAAAACTTGTTTTAAAATAAAATAACATTTTATTTTAGGGTCCAATAATAATTAAATGAATAGACCTTATTCATTTAATTCAAATAGGATTTGTTTTATTGAAATCTTTATTTTTAAAATCTAAAATAAAACCAAAATACTTCAGTAGGTTTTATTTGAGAATATAAAATATTTGGAAAACTTATTTAAAATAAATAAATAAGTTTTAGTTTCTATTTAAAATGGGAAAGGCCTTTACTTAAATAAAATTGGATTATTTTATTTAAATAAACCTTTACTATTTTTAATCAAAACAAAACATTTATTTCAAAATAATGGCCAAGGTTTAATTTGGCTATATAAGATAATCCTTATTTATAAATCCACCTTTTCTTTTAAAAACAAAATCTTTTATTAAAAGATCCAAAAACAGTAATTTTAAATATTTTTAAGTTTCTTGTTTATTTAACTTTTCAAATACCTTTGGGATTTTATTTGATCCAAATAGGTTTTGAAAGTTTCCAAATGGATTCAAAAAGTTTCTTCTCACCCTGAAATTCAACAAAGTTTTATTTTATTCATTTATTTTTCACATTACAAGATTTGGAAAATCTTGGGATGTGACAAACTTTGAGCCCCTCAAGGTTCATGAGGCTTTGGAGGATCCGTATTGGGTCATTGCCATGCAAGAACTCGAGTGTTTCACCCGCAATGAAGTTTGGTCTCTAGTGGAGAGGCCTAAAGATCATCGCATCAGTGTCATTGGGACCAAGTGGGTGTTCAAGAACAAGCAAGATGAGAATGAGTTGTCACAAGAAACAAACAATGGTTAGTGGTGCAAGGGTTTTCCCAAATAGAAGGTTTTTACTATGAGGACACCTTTGCACCCATTGCTCGTCTTGAAGCTATTCGTCTCTTGATTGCTTATGCATCTTTCCATAACTTCAAGATTTATCAAATGGATGTGAAAAGTGCGTTTATTAATGGTCCCTTGAAAGAGGTTGCATATGTAGCTCAACCCCCGGGTTTCAAAAACACACGCTATTCCAACCATGTGTATCTACTCCATAAGGCTCTCTACGGACTAAAGCAAGTTCCTCGTGCTTGGTATGAGAACCTTAGGGATTTTCTACTCATGGATGGGTTTAGCGTGGATAAGGTCGATTCCACCCTTTTCACCAAATTTGTTAAAGGGGGTGGCTTATTTATAGTTCAAATTTATGTTGATGATATTATCTTTGGTGGAACTAACGAATCTTATAAAAAAGCTTTTGCCGAGTTGATGACTATGAAATTTAGGATGTCTATAACATCCCAAAAATCATGATTTATAAAGTTTGCACATCATTCATACATTTTAAATTAATTTCAAACAAGATTGCAAAACAGAAGCCAATTGTCTGCCTATTATTTTATGTAAGAAAGCCAAAAGCTTCATTTCCATTTTAAATCATGAGAATAATTTTTTCAACTAGAAAAGGTTTGAATGTTGATTTCAAAGCTTGTTCAAAGTTTCAAAACAAGAATCTGAAATTTAAAACCATTTATATGCCTATTATAAATATTTAATTAAGGCATGGTTTTAATTCTATTTTTAATGGACCAAAGTGTATGTGATCAAACAACAATGTTTTATACACAAATATATGCTTGAATTATTTTAAAAAATCCAGAGGATGTTTGAATTCAAACTCATTTGAAAAGCATTTGAAAATGATTTCAGAAAATCAAATAAGAAATAAAAAAGGAGAAAAGAAATAGAAAAGGGCCGGCGCCACCATTCCAGCCCAACAGCAGAAACGGCCCAAAAGCTAGCCCACCTGGGTTCCTCTCTCCTGCCTGTTTCTCACCCACGCGCACACCCTCCCCTCACTGACGCGTTGGTCCCACGTGCCCCATCATCATCGTCCCCAAATCTCGCACCCGCGGACCACGTAGTCGTTGCTATTGCTGTCGATAATGGCGTGGCGTAATTAGCATTGATTCTGCAAGCATTTCCTATCGCGCTGCCACCTACTTAAACCCCTATACCCCATGGTCATTTCCCCTCACTCCACTCACTCGCTCCGCCACCAGGCTGCCAGTATTTTGAACCGCACCGCCGCTGCCCGACGAGCTCCGGCAAGCGATTACGGTGATCTCTGACCGCCCCTTCGCTTCTGGTTCAAACGAGCGTGATCCTTGCGTCTTTGTGCACCTTCTGATGTCTTTGGTTTGCCTGCGCATGACCCAGGTCATCATCCCCATCCACATCTGCAAACGACCGAGCCGCCGCTCAACTCCGTCGAGCAATCTAGGTAAAATCCGAGCGCCCCTTGCCTTCTCCCTGACCCTATCGTGTTCGCCTGATATTTGTGCACGCACTGATGCTCTTGGCTTGTGCTAGGGCGATCCAGAACGTCGCCAACATAGCCGTCCGCACGAACCCGACGCCGCCCGCAACTCCGACGAGCGCTAGCCACTGCTACAGCTCGCACTACTAGGAAAACGGTTATAGGTAATCAACACATCCGTGGCTCACATGGTTGAAGTGCCCCACGGCTAAAACAGGCGTGGCTCACCTGTGGGCAGTGCCCTACTAGTAACTAGAACAACCGTGGCGCACATGACTATAGTGCGCCACAGATGTGTGTGGGCGAGGCCTGCCGCACGCCAAACATTTGTAGCGCACTACGGTCATGCGCCACGGTTGTTAGTGTCATCATGGCGCACATGGGGTGCGCTACGCCTAAGCGCGCCCTCTGCTGTGAACGGCCACAAACATCATGGCGCACCCGGCCTAGTGCGCCACGGAGTAGGATCATCCGTGGCGCACATGGCATGCGCCACAGATGTTTGTACTCACATGGCGCACTAGGCCGTGTGCGCCACGGATGTGTCGATTTTTTTAGGACAGCACTTTATGTGCACATGTGTGACCACACATCCACCACCCCACACTTCACTTTCCCCTTCTTCTTCCTCCTTAGATCTAGTCGGGATCTTCTCCTTCCCACCTCAATTTCTCCACCCATTCACCATTTTTAGCATGTAAAACTTGCTTTGGATGTTACATAACTAATAGAGGAGGTCTCCGGTCTCTCATCTCCTTCTCCGGTCGAAGCGCGCACCTCTCCTTTCCATCTTTTCTCGCGATCGGTCTCTCATCTCGGTAAGTTGTCCATGAAAGGATGTGTTCATGTGTATATGGATGATGTGCTCATATGTATGTAGATGATCGATGCTCATGATGTGTGTATGTGGAGAGGATGGTCATATGTGTGTGTGTATATGGAGAGTATCGATGATGCTCATGCATGTGCGTATGGAGAGGATAATGATATGTTCATGTGTGTATGGATCGGTCTCGATCTCTCTCTCTCTTGTGTTTGTATGTGAACAAGTTGCCATTTGTTTTGCCAAAATGTTGATTCATTTCCATTTTGGCAAGACTTTGGCATTTCGCAAAGGTCCTAATTTTAGGATAGGTCATGCCGAAATTTTCTATCGACCATTGCATGCATGCATTCATTATGTGGTTCTAATAGACTTCAAAATTGTACCGTGTACACCGTGCAGGCAAAAATGGTCCGCATAATGAGCGAAGGCATTGTGGCTAGATTTTTGAAATGTGCGACGGCCGACATGATACGAAATAACAAGACAGATATAAGATGTCCGTGCAGAAGATGCAAACTCAACTGGGTGATCGACCCAGATTCCGGGAATCTGCAGGCGCACCTGCTCCGCCATGGTTTCATGGATGGATACACTCGTTGGATAAGCGATGACGTAGATGATGGAGACGGTGAAGGTGGCCAACATGACGATGATCATCATCACGGCGAGCAGGCGAGATGATGAAGAGTCTCTGGAGATGGTGAAGGTGCGGAAGGCAGGGATGATGATGATCTAGATGCGGAGGAGCGCACGATGGAACAACGTCGGCCGGGTGTGGGACCCTTATGTGCAAGAGCTGCTTCTCAAGCAGACGAGTAACGCCAGGGCTGCCGCTAGAGAGAAAGCCAAGCTTGCGCAACTTGAGAAAGACGCGGTTACTCAATTGTATGAAGGATGCAGGCCCGATGATACCCGGTTGAATGTAACGCTCAAGGCTATGGAGATGAAGGCAAAGCACAAATTGAGCAACGCAAGCTTCGACGATATGATGGCATTCTGGCACGATCGTCTCCCGGAGGGGAACACATGTCCAACTAGTATCGAGGATGCCAAGAATATCGTCTATCCTCTCGATCTACCGCACGTTAGATATCACGTATGCATCAACGATTGCATCATTTATCGGGGCAAGGACGCGGAGAAAACCACATGTCCGGTGTGCGGCGTGAGTCCATACAAGAAAGGGAAGAAAGCACCTCGAAAAGTGGTATGGTACTTTCCTATCACTCCTCGTCTGCAGCGCTATTTCGCGGACCCTAAGGAAGCGAAGCTCATGCGATGGCATGCGGAAAGGAAGCCGGAGATGATGATGACCCGAAAAGGATGAGCTGCCGACGCACCTTCGGATGCTAGCGATTGGAAAGCATTGGACCTCGACCCAATTCGGTGGAGATTCGAGGAACATCGGGCTTGGTGCGAGCACCGATGGACTCAATCCGTTCGGTAGCGAGCACGCACAACACTTGGCCCGTGTTTGTATGGATGTACAACCTCCCTCCATGGTTGTGCATGAAGAAGAAGTACATACAAATGAGTATGCTAATTCAAGGGCTGAAACAACATGGTACCGACATCAGTCTGTATCTCGGGCTGTTGAAACAGGAGCTAGCCACGTTATGGGAATCGAGCCAATACTTACGCCGTCGCACAAGATTATTTCACTATGAGATCCGTTGGTCACTATGGTTCAAGACTATCCAGGTTGGGTATATCTCGGGTAGGTTATCCAAGGATTCTGCGCATGCGTTAGGTGCATGGATAACACAAGTTATCTCCAACTAGAGAAAGATCCAGGTCATCGAAAACCGTGTTCATGGCGCACCGGAGGTGGCTCGCAAGAATGATCCATGGAGAAAACGTGGAGACCTGTTCGATGGCAAATCAAAGACCCGAGGAATCCCAGAGCGTAGGAGCAGCGAAGAAGTGGAAGAGTTGCTGAAAAACTAGAAAGATTGTCCTAAGCCTGGAAAGAAGCGAAAGAGGAAGCAACAAGACAAGCCACTGATGAAGGTATGGAAAACAAGGTCTGTTTTCTGGGAGTTGCCATACTGGAAGTTTCTCCGCACGCCTCATAGCCTCGACATCATGCATATCACGAAAAACGTGTGCGAGAGTCTGGTTGCCACCATAATCAACATGCCAGATAGGAAGAAAGATGGTCCGAAAGCAAGGTACGACCTGATATGCTTGGGTATCCGGAAGGAGCTTCACGGAGGACGCACTACTCCTGATGATCAGGAAGATGACGATGATCATGAGTCGGAGACAACACAAGGTCATCGGAAGGGTAAAAAGTTGTATTTTTCATTTGAGATCATATATCTGATGGTGGACACCTTTGCTCTCCCTACAATCAGAAGCACTTGTTGAATCGGTCTTTCTCTATCTCTTGATATATATATTCTGTGTGATTATGGAAAAGATGTATTCATCAAGGATGGTACTGTGTTGCATCATGTTGTATTGACATAGATGGGGCACTGTCCAGGATGCGGTGTGTTGAAACTTGTACATTTTCAGTCCTTATGGCCAATCCTTAGTGACCTTCTAGTTTCAGTTAGATGGAGTATAACTGATTGCTGGAAGCCTGTAATCTAGACAAGGAGGAATAGTTACCACTATGCCAATGTAGTAGGAAATTGCTGTCAATTGCTGCTGTCATTTGTATTCTCATTTGCTTAG
This sequence comes from Avena longiglumis, assembly GCA_030063025.1. NCBI lineage: Eukaryota > Viridiplantae > Streptophyta > Magnoliopsida > Poales > Poaceae > Avena > Avena longiglumis. The sequence goes on along the minus strand of CP125978.1, from coordinate 141,561,303 downwards.
TCTGAAGTAGTAAAAGAAAACACATTTGTCAAATTCTTTGTCAGTTCACAGAAACATGTATGCTTGGGTTTTAGTTGCTTCTGTCAATTTCTTGGGTTTTATTTGCTGCTATCAATTATTTATTTGTAGTAAAATGGAACTTTGATGTCATTTTCTTGCTATCAGTTCCTTGCTGTCATTTTCTTGCTTGCTATCATTTGTGCTTCTAAGTTAGATGTTGTAGGATTGCAGCAAATGACAGCAAGCATTAAAGTGCAATTGGTTATGAAGCACTTGAAATTGTGCTTGTGCTTGTATATGAAGAACTTTACTATGTGTGTATGCAGGTTCTTGTATGAAATGAGTCCCGATTCTTGCCGGAATGTTGATTAACTTCCGTTTCGGAAGAAATCGGGCACTCCTAGTTTAAGAAAATTAGCAAAGGTCATGCCGGATTTTTCCGTGCATTTAACCAATTATTTGTTTTTTATTAGTGCAAAGATGTGTGACAACGACGAGGCTGGATGTTCTAAGCGCATCAGCGCTGAAGGAGAACTCAGACTTCCGAATAAACAATTGACATTCTGGGAGGCGGCCCAGCGTCTAGAAGATGATGAAGAATACCATCCCCAGGAGAGCGAGGATGATGAGATGGAAGACGCGGAGGAAGAAGCCGAAGGAACGGCGGACGATGAAACCACTGATGGCGGCGAGGGCATAGGGAGTGGTAGCAACCCTCCTAAGAAGAAGAAGAAGAAGCCGAAGGACCGGCGCCCGAACACGGTCGGCACGGTCAGGGAGGAAATTACCGAAGTGAGCCCATCAGGGGTTCCTTTGGAGCCCGCCCTTGTCGTCAAAGGGTACGGTGGGAAAGTGGCGGCGATCACCCGGACAACCATCTCGATCAACACCGAGAATCTCCGGCATAAAGATAATGGCCACTGGCGCACACTCCTCTTCGAGAAGCTTCACGCAAGATACAAGTTCCCCGCTAAGTATCAGAACACAAATTATCATGGGAACGAAGTAAACAAATCCGCCCTCACAAAGATGAGCACCGCCCTGGCCAGCTGGAGAACCCGGATAAAGAAGAAGATCTATAAAGAAGGCAAAAGTCTCGAGGAGATCCAGAAGATTGACCCATGATCACCAAGATCAGTTCCGGAGTTCAAGGAGAGGTGTGAATCCGAAGAGCCTGCCAATAGTAATCGGGGAAAGGTGCTGCAGGCGATGAATATATGTCATCACTATCTCGGATCTGGTGGATACAGAACCGCGGAGGCCAAATGGAATAAGGAGGAAGAAGAGTCTCGATCCAAGGGGATAGAAACCCTTTGCTAAATTCGAACCCGGCAGGTTCGAAACTTCATCGAGGCTCGTTACCATGTGGACCCAAAAACCAAACAACTCACCGGATCCTGCGGTGAAGGAATTCGAGAAATTGTGGTAAGTATAATCTAATTACCGCGGATCAACACGACGCAATCTAATCGATGATCTAAATGATTCATTACTTCTTATGCGGAGGAGGAAATTGTTGCGATCATGGATCCTGGGTTCCTCATCCTGTGGTCGGCGGCCACACGGTGGGATAACCCTTTAAGTAGGCGATGAACCGGGCCAAGAAAATAGAGCGATTCTGAAGAATCCGTCGTTGGCTGGCCGTCTGGCCGGCCTCGGGGGTAAGAATTGGGTGGATCATTTTGGTCCACCGCCGAGGACGCATGTGGCACCGTCGGGAAGGAGCGAGGAGGAAAACCGAGAGGTTCAAGAACTTAAGGCACAAGTGGCGCGGATCCCGCAGATTGTCCAAGACAACCTGGCAATCACCCTCACGTCCTTCCTGCCTACCTTGGTGGAGTCAATAGCGAATCGGAGTGCGGGTGGTCGAGTAGGGCCGTGCCCGATTCCACGCATGGTCAGCAGCCACTCGAACAATGTGGCGCCAACGAATCAGGCAAACTACGTGTTCGTGACTCCGCCCGCTAGCACCGCGGCGCCGCAAGTGTTGGTGACTCCCCCTGCCATCACCGCGGCACCGGAGTACATGTTGGTGCCCCCCTGCCATCGTCGCGGCGGCACCGGAGCTCCAAGCACCCGTCGGTAGGGAGAATACACCGGCGGCCAGCACCGCGCCATCAAGCAGCCCTTCCGTCTCTTGCACGCCCGTCGCCGTATGTGGTGCGTCGACATTAGCCGATCTCGACGCCATCACGGTAAACAAATTGCTTTAATTACCGCCTTTCATGCCATCTATTACTCTTATGGCATCTCGCTCTGACGACGCCATACATGTTTTCCGCAGACGGATGTTCCTTGCACTCTCTTATGCTACGTGAACAACGAGATGAGGGATGTTGCCAAGGGTACCATCGTTCAACCCTTGTAGCGCACGTTCCACTCAAAGCCGATGCCAGATAGCGTGCACAGGGTTAAAATTAGTCGGGTGCTAAGGGGCTGCGACACTGAACCTCCCATTCAACCCCGAGGCGGATGAAGAGCCGTATGTCCTCGAAAGTTGCTTGGCTTATTCTTGCTATGGCCAAAGAGCATCATCCGTTTGGGGACAGCGGGGCCATCACGCCACGAACAACGACATCGCTGTCGTGCAGCGACAAGCGGTGGCAAAGCCCTCACCGCCTCGCGTCACCTCCACGCGGTGGGTCGGATGATCATGTTGATGATATGAACATGGCGCAGGATCCGGCCGAGGACGACGAAGACTGGAATGATCACTTCTTCAGCACTCAGTTTGGTAACGAAGAAGACCTAGCTGGTGGCCCCATAGAGAAAGCCACTATCACCAAGCGTCTGTTTGGTTCTCAGGAGACGCCTCCAGCTTGCGCCTTTACAGAGCCAGCTGATACAACCAACCGGCCCTTTATTCTAAGCCCTGACACACTACATAGGGTGGCGGGTGCTCAGATTGCGGTGCCTGCCCGCTCTCCAAAAGGAAAAAAGGGCAGGAAAAGAAAATCTAGCAGCTCGAGCCAGCCGGTGGCGTCAACAACTGCGAATCCGATCAGGTTTCGGGACGGGCCACCAAGACCCGAGGGAATTATGTGGAGGATTCATGTGGCGGGTGAGCCCATGCTACCTAAGAATTTGCGGAAGCTCGCCAGTTCGGAACTGCAGAGTGTGCATGACGGCGTGCTGACGATAGAGAGACGCCTTCTATCGGAGAAAGATCCCTCGCACCCGGTATTCGTGGTTAAGGTGCCACCAGGCTTGGGCTTCGTCGACAATGCCCCTGCAGATCTGTTCTTCCTGCGGTTCGATGACATCTTCAATATGTTCCACCTATACCCGCTGCACTATACCATGGTCCGTCTGTTTTCTCTCAGCCTGGCCATGCAGATCATTAGAGAGAACACACCGGGCATCGCTATAGTGGACCCCTACTACATGCGTGACGGCTGCTTGGGTTCCCCCGCCGAACGACGAATCGTGGCCTCGTACCTAAAAAGAATCCTCGTGGCGAACAAGACAAAAGAATACATTCTCGTGCCTTACTTTCCCGAGTAAGTCTTTATTCACTCGCCACCGTCGATTGGCTTTATTAGATCATCATCATTGTTTTTCCAACACATTCCATTTGAATTTTTTGCGCAGAGATGAACACTGCACGCTCATCTCCTTATCGCCGAAGCATTCCCACGCCACGTATTTCGACTCGGGGAGTCTAGAAAAGAAGAAAAACTATGACAATATCAAGGAAGTTCTGGATGATGCTCTCACTGGCTTTGCCTCGACGGAAGGCACCACCTTCGTGCGTACGAAGGTCAAGTTCGGCAGGCACGTCTTCAACCACGTAACGGAGTTCCCCTGCGTGAAGCGAAAACAGAAGAAAGCCTATTACGCACTCCATCACATGAGGGCGTTCCTACTTGACCAGCAAAATTCTGCGCCGATCATCTCAAACAGTGGGCCGAAGCAAAGGCCAAGATCAATGATTCGGATATTAGACAAGAGATGTATCGCATCCAGCAGCAGTTTGGGGCAATCATCTTTCGTGATGTCATGACTTCGGGGGGGAGGGGGGATCTTCTATGGAGGAAATATCCCGAATAACCGTGACATAGAAGATCGCCTAGAGATTCAGGGTGACTATAGGAAGTTCATGACGAGACAGGGCGTCCTCCCGTTCCCTAAGCCGAGCCAGAAGGCTTGATGTTGGCCTAGTTGTAGTTACAAACTATATATGACCTTTGTGTGTGTGTGTGGACGACAAGTGAACTTATTTTTCTTATTATTATATATCAATCAATGCTTGGTTTTTTTGCTTACTCTTTGGTCCTTTGCTCATTTTGGTCCTTCTTTTTTTCCTTACTCTTTTTTCGATAATAATTCCGATGATTGAAATGTCGTGGCACACTATATATGTGAATGTGCTACGATGGGATTGTACGCCTTGTGCTATGCACAAGTCCAGGTGTTGTGCATCCTACTTGGCGTACGGTTCCATCGTAGCATATTCCTGTGTCCAACGACCTATGTATATATATGAGGCATGATTTTTGAGTTACTTTGGTCTTTTTCGAGAATAATGCCGATGATTGAAATGTCGTGGCACACTATATGTGAATGTGCTGCGATGGGATTGTTCGCCTTGTGCTATGCACAGGTCCAGGTGTTGTGCATCCTACTTGGCGAACAGTTCCATCGTTTCATATTCCTGTGTCGAACAACCTAGTTATATATGAGGCATGCTTTTTGAGTTTGGTCTTTTTGATTTAGGAGTACTTTCTATAAGTGTATCTTCATATGCGACTTTAATTATATATGATTTTTTTCAATAATCGGTTAATTCTTATTGTTAACTTATAGATGACGTGCTACGTCGTGTACAAGGGACGGGTTCCCGGAGTCTACGATGATTGGGAAGACTGCCGGAGACAGGTGCACCATTTCAGCGGCAATAGCTACAAAGGGTACAACACTATGGCGGAGGCGGAAGCTAGATACACGCGCTATCCAGCGGGAGTTAGGACAAGGAACCGGATGAAGACCTACACCTTCGTCGCGGCGGTGATCATGCTTATCTTCTTTGGTTATTTATCCCTTCTTTGTGTCTAGCTAGCTAGTTTAGATGTCTAGGCGAGCTTCCGAGCTCTAACTTGTTCGATCGACACATGTATTCGCATGTCACCAACTACTACTTTGTAACATGATCGAAACAATGTAATTAACTTAGACTATGTATTCATGTATGAGACTTATCTATATGTATTTGTTTCAATCTTGTTTTTCATATTGAGTATTTATATATATAATTGTATATCTTGTATCTGTGTGCGTATATCTGCTGTAATATTGTATATAATCTGTATTGCATATAATCTGGCTCGGAAATTAAAAAAACAAAAAATACATCTGTGGCGCACATGGACTACCTTCTGTGGCGCACTACACCTAAAGCGCACTATGGAAGTTTAATGGCGCACTAGGTAGTGCGCCACAGAAGATCTTAGGGGTAGTGCACCATCCCAAACTTCTGTGGCGCACTAGGAGGTGCTCTACGCCTATCTCTACACAACCGTGGCGCACTAGGCAGTGCGCCACGGCTGAGAGCAGTCTGCAGTGGCGCCTTGCTAGTGCGCCACGGATGGGCATTTCGGGTGCGCCACTAACAGCCTGTTTCCTAGTAGTGTCGCCCATGTCCACGCCAGCAGCACGTTGAGCTTTCTCGTGTTCTTGCGAGTCTGGTAAGCTACACCACAACCCCCACTACTAGAGAAAAGGCTATAGGAGACATGCTTATGCGAGGCACATTTAGCATATGCGCCTCCTATAAAAATAGGCGAGGCGCACTTTAAGATATGCGCCTCTAGTATAAAAATAGGCGAGGCGCATATGGACAGAATGCGCCTCGCATATTTTGTGTGGGACCGCGTGTTGGTAGGTGCACGAATATGCGAGGCGCATATGGCTATATGCGCCTTCTATATTTGATAATGCGGGCGCATATGACGAAATCGCCTCGCATATTCTGTGTGGGCCCGTGTTGGTAGGTGCACGAATATGGGAGGCGCATATGGCTATATGCGCCTCCTATATTGGACAATATGCGAGGCGCATATGGCCAGAATGCGCCTCGCATATTCTGTGTGGGCCCGTGTATTGGTAGGTGCACGAATATGCGAGGCGCATATGGCTATATGCGCCTCCTATATTGGACAATATGCGAGGCGCATATGGCCATATGCGCCTCAAGTAACTCATGTGGGCCCGGGCGCTGGTAGGTGGCCGCATATGCGAGGCGCATATTGATATATGCGCCTCCTATAGTTTGAATTATAGGAGGCGCATATTGTGCAATATGCGCCTCGCATAAGCCCACCACTTTTTCCAGCTTTTTGCACATGGAGGCAACTAGCACCCCACTCACTTGTGTCACTTCTTTCTCCTCCACCAAACAAATCTGGTCGCCCCCCTCCTCCTCCCCACCTCATTTCCCCCATTGATTCACCTTCGAATCTTGCTCAACATCCATTGGTTGACACCCATATGTAAGTGAAGTCTCTTGCTCCTCTAGATCTACAACATGTCCATTTACTTCTCCTCTGGCTCTCTTGCGAAAGTCGTTGTTGGAGGAAGCGTGAAGGCGTTGCTTGCATGTATGCGCGTTGTCGGAGACACCGACTATATGATTGTGTTGTGGTGCTACTTTTTTGGGGATTTCATTTGAGATGCCAATGTTTCGCCGGAATGTCGATTTATTTCTTTCTTTTCGCACTTCGCACTCACGGATGTCCTCTTTTAGGGAGGTCATGCGAATTTTCCGACGATCCACGTCCATATATGCTCTAATTATTCTCTTGCTCTTTGTACCACGCAGCGCCATGGTCCGACCACCGATCAACAAAGCCCGTGGATAGGTGGATGACATGCGCGAGGGCCAACATGGAACGTGCAAACAAGATGAGATAAGATGTCCATGTCGGACCGCAAGCTGATGTATCCGATAAGGCATGATTACGGAATGCGGAGTCGCACCGCCGACGTAGTTTCATGGATGGCTACACTCGATGGATACGTGATGATCACGAAGATCAAGATGCCGTGATGATCACGAAGATCAAGACGCCACGATCACGAAGATCAGGGTGGTGGCACTGGACATGGACACGAAGATGATCAAGGTGGCGTCGGGCATGGACACGAAGATGATCAAGGTGGTGCCGACCATGATTCGAGCTGGTTGCGAGACCCTCATGTCCAAGATCTGCTTCTCAAGGAGACGAGTAACGCTAGAGCCGCCGGTAGAGAGAAGGATAAACTGGAGCAAATGGAGAAAGACGCGGTCACTCCATTGTTTGATGGATGCAACGACGGGGATACCCGTCTAAATGTAACGCTTAGGGCTCTGGAGATGAAGGCGAAACACAAAATGACCGACGAATGTTTCGACGACAACATTGTATTCTGGCACGATATTCTTCCCAAGAAGGGGAACACATGTCCGACTAGTATCGCTGAGGCGAAGAAAGTCGTGTGTCCTCTCAATCTACCGCACGTGAAATACCACGTCTGCATAAATGATTGCATCATCTACCGGGGCGAGGACGCGGAGAAGACCACGTGTCCGGTGTGCAAGACCTCTCGATACAAGAGAGGGACCAAGAAAGCTCCTAGGAAGGTGGTGTGGTACTTTACTCTAACTCCTCGTTTGCAGCGGTATTTCGCAGACCCTAAGGAAGCAGCTCATCATGCCGCACGCGGAAAGAAAGAGGCCAAGGCGATGATCCAGAAGGAGGAAATGTTGAGGCACCCTTCGATGCTTGCGGTGGAAGGCGTTGGACCTACAATATTACCAACATTTTGGGAAAGAGTCAAGGAACCTCTCGAGCTGGGCGTGAGCAATCGGACTCAATCCGTTTGGAAGCGAGCAGCACACAGACCTGGCCCATGTTTGTATGGATCTACAACCTCCCCTGGTTGTGCATGAAGAAGAAATGCGTAACCATGAGTATGCTCGTTCAAGGGCCAAAACAACCTGGTACAGACATCAATCTGTATCTCACGTTGTTGAAAGAGGATTTGGCCACGTTATGGGAATAAGGAGCCCGTACATGGGACCTCGAGACAAGAGTACTTTGACATGAGAGCGGCGGTGATCACGATGCAAGACTATCCTGGTTACGGATACTTCTCGGGAAGGTGGTCCAAGGATTCTATGGGTGCGTTAGGTGCAAGGATAATACAACGTCACTTGACTACGTAAAGATCCGGGTCCGTAAAAACCGTGTTCCTTGGGGCTCGGAGGTGGCTTCCCAAGAATCACGCTGGAGAAAGCTAGGACATCTGTTCGATGGGACGATCGAGCGAGGAATCCCACACCGTAAGAGTGGCGGAAATCTACAAGCTGTTGAATAACTGGAAGGAGTGCCCTGCGCCAGGAAAGACCCAGAAGAAGCCAGAGCCGTTGCTGAAGGTATGGAAGGAGAGGTCTGTTTTCTGGGACTTGCCATACTGGAAGATCCTCCGCGTTCCTCATAGCCTTGATCTCATGCATATCCCGAAGAACGTGGGCGAAAGTCTGGTTGCCACCCTCCTTAACACCGACAAGACCAAAGATGGGCCGAAGGCAAGGAACGACTTGAAGCATATGGGCATCAGGGATGAACTTCAACCACCACCTAGCGATGATGAGGAGGAGGACGAGGTGGAGGAGACAGAAACACAGAATAGCCGTCGTCGCAAGGGGAAAAAGGTTAAGAAGGGAGAGGTCAAGCTCAAGGCCTCATGCTTCACTCTGAGTAAGAAGGAGTCCATACAGTTTATGAAGTGCCTCCTCGGAGTCAAATTTCGAGCAGCTACGGGAAGATAAGAAGATGGCTAGGCGAGGCGGCCGCTTGATGGGATGAAGTCTCACGTCGCCGTGCTAATGACGCAGGTACTCCCGGTCGCGATCCGAGGTATAATGGACAAGCACATCCGTGAAACACTGTTTGGCCTCTGCAACTTTTGTGACGTCATCTCTCGGAAGTCGATAGGCATTAAGCAGCTCACGAGGCTACAGGGACGAGATCGTGGTGATAATGTGCGAGCTCGAGATCTATTTCCCCGCTTTCTTGACATCATGCTTCATCTGCTTCTCCATGTCGTGGAGGATATCGTCCCTCGGTCCTGCGTTTGCGAAGCATGATGCCGTCGAAGGCTCAATGGACACATCAAGGGATACGTTAAGAACAAGTCCCGTCCGGATGGAAGCATAGAAAACGGCTTCGGCGAAGAGTGCATCTCTTTACGCTCGAACTTTCTACAAACCGAGACCCCTCTTGGTATGCCATTCAACAAGCACCTCGGGAGGCTCATGGATGGGGTCACGAGGGTCGACGTCAAGCATGTCGACATGGAGGGCGAACCAAGGACTTTGAAAGAGCAAACCTGGTCGCTGCAACACTGCGCAGTGGTTGATCCATACATACATGAGCACAAAGAGTTTATCAAGAAGAATTACGCTGATCGTGGCGCTAGGTCCCGAGGGAGGAAGATGTTATCAAGGAGCACAACTCGGTTTCACGCGGTGGTTTAGGGAGAAGGTCATAGCTAATCCACCGCAGGGCGAGTACGGAGGAAGATAAACTCATATTCTCATTGTCACAGGCGCCTCGCACAACCTCATGACCTATCGGGCTTACGATATCACGGATACACGTTCTACGGAGGAAAAAGACAATAACTGCGATTACCATAACTCGGTGGGTAACAGGATATTCTACACGGCGACATCCGGAAAGATACTACGGAAGGATCGAGGAGATTTGGGAGCTCGACTATGTTACGGAGAAGGTGCCGATGTTCCGTGTCAGGTGGGCCAAGAGCGTCGAGAAAGAAGACCGGTATTTCACCACGATGGTTATACCGTCAAAGACCACCAGCGCGAACGCACCCGCAAGAAATGAGCCTTGGGTTTTGGCTATCAAAGTCGACCAATGCTCGTACATCAAAGACCCGTCAAAGCCTAGCCGGGTTGTCGTCAGGAGAGGCAAAAGGAATATTATCGGAATGGACGGAATCGCCAACGAGCAAGACTTTGACCAGAACGGCGACCCGAAGATAGAAGACGGGTATGGCAACCAAACACCGTACACCACAACCCTACCTAAGAAAGGACTTCCGTTCAAGAGAAGTAGTGAAGACGTCCCGGACCTAACCTATGCAACCGCGACAAAGAAGGGCAAGAAGACGACCATTGTCAAGAAACGCTAAGCGCTCACCATTGTCAAGAACCGTGTGTGGCCTACTATTATGTATCAAAACATTCTTAATTTTCATTATGTGTGTGTTATAATAATATTGCATTGAGAATATTATGTATCGACAAGACACATTCATTGAGAATACTCACTTTTGTTGTTTTAGCAATATTTGAATATTTAAAATATTTGTAGTATATTTTATAGTTTATATTTGTATGCTTTTACATGAAAATTGGCCTTTAAAATTTTTTTCCAAAAAGTTGGCCCCCTTAGGATTCGAACTTGGGTGGCCAGTAGTGAAGGACAAGGCATGTTACCACTAGGCTGCTGTGTGATAGTTGATAGAAACATGCGCACTGCCCTATTTGTCTAGGAGTGCATATTATGCGAGGCGCATTTAGCCGGATGCGCCAGAATATTATACGAGGCGCACTTTGCGATATCGCCTCATAACTGGCACCCATCGACCAAGTCGCACACTAGCAGCTAGTACAGACACGAGACTTCACACATATCGATCGAAGGAGCCCGACGCCGTGGATCGAAGCCGTCGCCGCCGAGGAGGAGGAGGAGCTTGCCGCCGTGGAGGAGGAGCCCCGTGGATCGGAGGAGGAGCTCGCCACCGCCCCGTGGAGGAGGAGCCCGACGCCGCCGTCCCCGTGAACGAGGAGGAGCCCGACGCCGCCACCCACGCCTCTTCCCCTCTCTCCGGTGAGTCCCCGCCCCCACCCACCCACGCCTCTTCCCCTCTCCTCCCATCCTCTCCGGCTGCCACACCATGTTCTCCCCCTGTCCCGCACCCCATTCTCTCCAGCCACCACCTCTAGTCACCCCAGGAGGTCCGCATCCAAGATCCATCGTCGGCCGGTCTTCTCCTGGACTTGCTCGTCTCAATCATCGGAGAGCAAAACGCCCTTAACCCACTTTAGTTTGGTAGTCTTTGATGCAGTTATCTCGCACCAACATACATGTTCGCTTCTGTTATCTCTCTGGTTTCTCTACCCTAGAAGTCTAGGTAAATCTGAAGCTCAATCAACGCTTGTGTTCGAACTCTGAAGGTGATGATGTTCTTGATTTCTGAATCTTAAGTATGTTGATGTTCTCTACCCTAGAGTATCTTGAGTATGTTGATGTTCTTGGTGTTTGCGAATCAAGGTGATGATGTTCTTCAGTGTTCTTCAGTGTCCTGAACTCTGAAGGTGATGATGCACTGATTTAGTATGTTCTGAACTCTGAAGGTGATGATTTAGTATGTAAGTATATGCACTGATTTTGACTGAATCTTGAGTTCTGGTCAAGTGGTTGGTCTTGTCGAATTATATCTTGTATGTATGAAAAATGTCATGTTAGATAGTTGAGCATGGTCTGGGGCATTTGCCATTTACAGAAAAGCAAATTGTTACTCCAATAGGTAAGTTGAGCATGGTCTGTTTGATCATCTAGAAAATTTAATCTTGTACTTTTTACTAAAAAGTTTACAACGTATGTTCTGAAATGTTACAATGACAAAGATTTCCACTTGTACTAAATAGTTTGATTTATAGGTTTGATGTTACCTGATTACGATGATAGATAGAAAGTTAGAAACTGAAAGTTGTGGGTTTGGAGTTGTTTCTCCCCACCGGAAGATTTATTTGGATCTTATACAGTACCAGGTAGAAGCTGAAGCTTGTTGATATGGAGAGTTTATTCCCCTAGAGTTATTTTTTATCTATATCTTTAATGTTACACAATACTGGGTAGAAACTAAAACTTGTTTCTATGGAGAGTAGTCACGCCTACTAATTCTTCTACTACTGACCCATGGAATTTGTCTACTTTATATGACGATAAAATAGTATATATTCCTTGGAAGCAGCAATTTGTGCTGTGCTGCAAACATTTGTGTATGCTGCAACTCACTCATATTCTGCAACTCTGAACTCACTCATATTCTGAACATGTGTGTACTCTGAACTCACTCATATTCTGAACTCTGAACTCACTCATATTCTGCAACTCTGAACTCACTCATATTCTGCAACTCTGAACTCTGAACTCATACTCAAACATGTGTGCTGTGCTGGGAATTTTTCCATCTCTGAACTCACTCATATTCTGCAACTCGCTGTCGCTGTATGTTCCCCGTGTTGTGTTCCAACATGTCCATTATCGCTGAATTATTCGCTCGCTGAATGTTCTGTTATGTAAATTTGTGTATGCTGGCAGAAAATGGCTGTGTTTGATCCTTTTTGTGCAGGTTTTTCTTTTTGAGTTGCCAATGTTTCGCCGTAATGTTGATTCATTTCCGTTCCGGCGAATTTCTGGCACTCCTAGACATAGAAAATTAGCAAAGTTCATGCCAAAATTTTCTGTGAATTTTTGTGCTTATTAGTTTCATTTATTTGGGTGTTTAGAAATGTCGGATCCGGGCCCTTCTAGCCATAAGCCCTTTTGGGAGCAGCAGGAGGAGATGGAATCCCTAGAGGCCCCGGAATTTGTTCCGCGGGACGACGAGATGGAGGAGGACGAGGATACCTCGTCGGGCAATGAGGAGATGGGGGACGCTGATGGCAACACCGATGGCGACGCCACTACCACTGATGGCGGCGGTGAAGCTACTACAGACGGTGGTAGCGCATCGAAGAAGTCTCGGAAGGATCGGACCCCGATCGTGGTCGACCTCAAAAGGTCCATCATCACAAGCGTGAGCCCTAAAGGTGCGCCTTTGGATCTAGAAGAATTTGTTGGGGGTTACTCTAACCAGCTCGCGGCAATCCTCCGGAACACCGTCACGATCAACATGGAGAACCTGAAGGCCGAAGAGAACAGGGGTTTCCTCATCCAGCTTTTCCGAAGCGCACGCAAGATACGCGTTCCCGGGTGATGAGGAAAACAAGTATAATAATGACAATCTCAAAGGGAATCCGGTGAACAAGTATGCCCTCGGGAGGATGACCAAGGCCTTGTCAAATTGGAAGGCTCGGGTGAAGAATCTGATTTTCGAGGAGAAGCTAAGTTATCGAGCTCGTCAAGAAGGATCCTCGGTCAAGGAAGAAGACTACAATGTTTTCAAGGCGGATGTAACTCCGCCTTGGGCAAGGCCAGACCGAGAAGGGCAAGAATATGAGATCCCGAAACATTGGTACCCACCATCTCGGCCCGCGGTTATAGAGCCGCGAGGCCCAAATGGGATAAGGAGGACGCTCGTGCAAAGGGGTTGACACGTCCCTTTGACGACATAAAGGAGGAGCAGGCAAAGAATTTCGTCAGGGCCCGGTTTGCCCCGCCGAAGAAAGGGGGTTCTGATTATTCTTCGGAGCCCGCCGGCCCCTTTGCTCCGACGGTGACGGACTTCATGCAAAAATATGTAAGTAGTTTGCATGCAAGTCGATTAATTGCGTTCATGATTAATCAATGAAGTCCAGTTTTCTGATCAAATGCTTCGCGTTCCTTGTGCGCAGGACGAGGAGTGTAGGAGCTCCTCATCCCAGGGGTCAGCGCCACCGCCTGTCGCCAAGTGGGACACCACTTTTAATAGGGCGCTGAACCGGACCAAGAGTGTCGATCCCCTGGCGGCCCGTCGGTCGTGGTGGTCGGCTTTGGCGGCATATCATGGTCCGAGTACTATGGCACCCCGGGCGGAAGGGCAAGAAGGCCGAAAGCCGAGGTAAAACTCCTAAGGGAACAGGTGGAAGCCTTTCCAAATATAGTCCAAGATGCCGTGAACAAGGCTATGTCACCGCCGAGACAAAGTTCCAAGAACAAGTCCACCACAAGTCCACACAAGTCCATTCACAAGTGAGCAGGAAGCTCAACACCATCCTTCCCGTCTTCATGGAAAAGTACAACAAGTGGCGAAGGGTGGTAAACGGGGCCGCCACGGTTCCCAACCTCAGCGCCTAATCGGACAATGTGGCGCGGAGGCGTTGGTGACTCCTCCAGTAGGGCCGGTGGTGGTGGAGACTCCTCTAGCTCCGGAGCTTAACTTGCCCACTGCGGCGAAGGCGCCGGCCCGCACCACCGTGCCATCAGGCAGCCACTCCGCCACTTGCGTGCTCAAGCCTGTCGGCGTCGGTGCCTCGACATTGTCCGAATTTGACGCCCTCAAGGTAACTAACTAATTAAAGCGAGAGTTGGGAGGCTCAACCACACCGATGACTTGATCTATGTTTTTCTAACGCCGCCTACATGTCGATCTTCGAGGAGACACTCCTTGCACTCTAATGCATTGGGTGGGCGGCCAGTTGATGGATGTTGCCAAGGGTACTATTGTTCAACCAGAGAACCGCAAAATGCACAATGTCACAATGCCACCTGACATGATGAGGGTCAAATACAGTATGGTGCTTCCGACTACGAGCAAGTGGAACCTCCCTCTCAACCTCAAGGATGGGATGATGAGGACACGACGGTCCTCAATACCGCCGGCTACTTGTACCTATGGCGAAGAGCCAGATCCGTTGGGGACAGAGGACCAGCTCAACATCACCCTAGAGGCAGACAACCAGCACATGATGAAGACTTGAGATGGGAGACTTGGACAACATGGCACGTAATCCCGATGATGATGAAGAAATTGACCGAACTACGGTGACCAGTTAGTTAACACAAGGTTTTCTGATTTGTATGAGCCGGGACCATCAGGCACACATCAAGTTGCCGAGACCCAACCAGCACCAGTGAAACCCCCTTGCAAGGTGCGTCTCTTCCCAACTAGTCAGGAGACGCCGCCACCTGTCCCCTTCACCGAGCCTCCAAGGCCAGTAGTTCCTTTGATCAGCCCCGGCACCCTCCATAAGACGTCGGTGAGGTGAACGCAGTGGCGGGCCGTAAAGAGCAAGAAGGGTCGCAAAAGGAAGCCTAAGGGTGATCGGGGCGGGATCCAAATCCTCTTTTCCGGACGTAGGGCAAGCCGTGAATCGGCGACGTGGCGGTGTACCGATGATGTAAATCCATGCTCGAGGTCGCAGCTCGCATATGTAGTATTCATTATGGATGTCTCACAATTGAGCGTGCCGCATTCGCGACAACGATCGGTCACCTCGTTTTCAAGGCTAAGGTGCCTTCTCACATGCCGTTTTCACACTACCCCGGGGATATCTTCTACGCGGCATACCGACCTGTTTGACATGTTGAGCGGTTTCGACGCAATACCTGGTCCGGTTGTTCTCCCTCAATATGGCCATGGAGATCACCAGAGACAAGATCCCGGGCATCCAGATAGTGGATCCCTACTTCATGCGTGACGCCGTCCTGAAAGATGTTGAGGCCATAGATCTGGCGAGCGACTACCTCTCAAACTTCCTGCAAACATACTCGGACAAGGATGTGATTCTCCTTCCCTACCATCCCATCACGGAGGATGATCGGACAGGCTGTGTGCTCATAAGCTTGAATTTGAAACACTCAACAGCCTTGTACCTCGACTCAAACAGTGCGATCAAAAAAAACTACACCAATATCAAGAAAATTCTTGATGGCGCTCTCACCGGCTATGTCGCAGCGGGAGGCGTCAAACCGGCAAGGCCACATGTAAAGTTCGGCGCGCACGTGTTCCGCCACACGACGAAGTTTGCCTGCGTCAAGCAGCCGCCTGGAAGTGGGAAGGATGCCTTCTACGCCATTTACCACATGAAGGCGTTCTTCAATGACATGGAGACCAAAACGCTGCCATCTGACCTCGTGAAGTGGGCTGAAAATCTTGCATGCATACAGGCTCGCAACCTCAGGCAACACTTCTTCAACATCCAGGAGGAGATCGCGACAATCGTGTACCAGGGAGTCATAAAGCGGAGGCACCTTCCACGGCTATACACCGTCCAACAGGGAGATAGACGAGCGCTTAGCGCAGCAGGTGACGGCAGGATGTTCATGCAAATGGCGAAAACTCGGTCGGGCTTCATCAATGCCCCCAAAGCTGACTCAAGAGCGAAGAAGACTTCATGATTGCATTGCACGGTACCTAGTCGTTAGTTCGAACTCTGTTGTAACCTCTTATCACATGTTAAACTTGCCTAGCAAAACCTCTAGAATATGTTTCAATCAACCGTTGAACTTTATTGTGAGAGACACTAGCTAGTTATTTGTGTTACGAACTATTTTAAGTGCTTGTTGCTTTTCATTTGTCATTGCTTCCCTACTTTCTTGTGGTTTGCTTTCTTTGTCTTTCTTGAAATGCCGATGATTAGAACGTGTTGTGGTGTCACGTGTATGACTATGCATTGTTTGATCTTGTGTGCCAAGTAGACTAGTAATTTGGGCATATACTCTACTTGACGACGAGATCAAACAATGAGCATTGTTATTTCCGTGCCAATCTAAGTATGAGGCACTAATCCATGTCATTCTTGGTTTGCTTTCTTTTGGTCTTTCTTGAAATGCCGATGATTAGAACGTGTTGTGGTGTCACGTATGACTATGCCCTGTTCGATCTTGTGTGCCAAGTAGACTAGTAATTTGGGCATATACTCTACTTGCATGAGATCGAGCAAAGCATTGTTATTTCCGCCCAATCTAAGTATGAGGCACTAATCCAAGTCATTCTTGGTTTGCTTTTTTTTGGTCTTTCTTCGAAATGCCGATGATTCTATCTTTGTGAATTGCTAGCTATTGCTTTCCACTGACATAAGTAATATCATCTTTATTATGTGTAGGAGATGCCGAGGTGTTATGTCGTGTATGCGGTCGGGTTCGGTGTGTACGAGGAGTGGAAAGACGCGGAAGCAAGTGAACAACTTCTCGGGCAACAACTACCAAGGCTATGAGAGTAGAGAGGTGGCGGAAGAGAAGTGGAGGAGGCATGGAAGGAAGAAATGGAGGAACTTCCTCGTGATCACAACCTTGTTGCTCTTCATTGTAGGTTGTGTTCTACTTCATCTAGGTAGAGCTACGTCGTTGGAGTTGTAATGTGAATTGTGAACTTGTACTCGAAGGTGTAATGTGATTGTGAACTTGTACCGATCGGAGGTGTGAACTTGTGGCACAAACACTTGATGTATGAACTTGTATGTCATGATTGATGTGTAATGTATTGTATTCATGTTGGTTCTATTATGCTTTGGCAAAATGCAAGTTTCAAAAATTTGTGGACTATATTGTATATTTGAATATCTGTATATTATTTATATATAGTGGTCTGTAAAACTTGAATTTGAAAATATTACGGAGGCATATAGGATACTATTGAGGCGCGCATATACTATAAATACCCGAGGCGATTCGAAACATATGCGGCGCATATACTATAAATACCCGAAAGATTAAAACATATGCGAGGCGCATATACTATAAATACCCGAGGCGCATTCTGAAACATATGTGAGGCGCATATGATATGCGCCTCCTATACTTCACATATGCGAGGCGCATATCGATATGCGCCTCGCATATGTGAAGTATAAGAGGCGCATATCAGATGCGCCTCGCATAAGAAATACCCGAGGCTTGAAGCTAGAGGCACATGTGATATGCGCCTCGGATAAGCTTTTTGGTGCGCCTCGGATAGACTTTTCTCTAGTAGTGCCCCAGCCCTCTCCTGTATTCGCCGGGCCGTCGCCGCTAGTAGAGCCGCCGCCGATGCAACCACGCGTGCCGCCAGTTCTTGGGCAAGCCGTCGTGGGCCGTTGGATCTAGATCTACCGTGTTAGATTAGATCACTTATCAAAGGGGTACGATTAGATCTGGAGCATGTGATTTCATTTAAATCCTGCGGCTCTCGTTGATTGATCTAGCCGTACCGGTACGGGCCAATCAGATACGCCCACGTGTCTGGGTTTTTAAATTAAAATCTGTTTTTGAATCTATTAGTTATTTAAACTTATAAATTCAATAACTTTTGTTCTATTTATCCAAAAAATACAAATAATATATAATTGGAATCACAAAAATAAATCCTACACATCTGTAGGCTTGGTTTTGTGATTTGCTTATGTTAAAATAGAAATTCATGCAGAGACATTTGTAGGCCTATTTTGTGTATAAAAATTATTTGGAAAATGTTTTAAAAGCCAAATTAAGTTTAATTGGTGTATAAATGTTTAGTTTAAATGTTCAGTACTGTTTTACTTGTCTTGTTTAGTTTAGAAAAATCATCACATGGCATTTGCATGCATTCATATATTTTTGCTTGTTTATTTGAAATATGAATTTGGGGATATCATTTTATGTGTAGATTTTGGTGCTAGTGGTGATTATGACTGTGAGGATTGTTGTTACTCCCCAACTACCTAGGAAAGTGGTGCTTCATATTTTTTTCCCAATATTTTGACTGTGCATTAGTGGTATTTTGTATAGGGATTGCATGATAATTTTTGCTAAGTATCTAAATGCTATGCTTGGGAAATCCTAGTAGTTGTAGAATTGTTAGTATTTTCTCTAAGTTAAGATACTTTCTATTTCCATGATTAGCCTAGGTAGCAGCAACCAAGAGTGGAATGTATACATGCTATGGAAAAAATTGCTAAGTCTTTAACTTGTGTTTTGCTTAATAAAACAACTAAGTGAAGGAAACACCTGGGTGGAATGGTATGTTCGGGTTATGTTGAGTGGTTACACAAGGCACATATCTATGGTATACCTTGTGTATCACACTTGTGGAAAGCCACCAAAAACAAAGGGATTTGAGATGCCATATGTTAAGAAGCTTCTAGTGTAGCCACATGGCATTATGGGCTCTGCCTGGATCACATAGGTTGCAATAACTTATCCAAATGTCCATTTGGTGGTAGGGGGTGATAGGTTTGGAGCGCGTCCATTTTGGTATAAGGGAAGGCTTCTGAAAGGTCTTGTCTTGATGCATGTCGAGTCTTGTGGGGAAAGTGCACCACCTCTAGAGAAGGAAGAATCTAAGTACTTAGCCGTGTCCCCGGAAATGGACAATTTGAGCATCAAGACAGGGAAGCTATCAAGAATCTCCTCATACCAATTTCTAAGTTAAAAACTTTTGGTTGAGCAAGGGTAAAGGTTCACCAATGTCTATTGGTGGTTCCTTGGGAGTTTTGCCAAACAAAAACTTAGTGTTTTTCAACTGATAGGTAAAACCTATTTTGAGCAAAGCAAGCCTAAGCTACACTTAGCCAAATGCATTTAAAAGCTAGAAACTATTATTATACTAAGGTATCACTTGACAATACTATTCCAATGTATTGACCCACTATGGCTGTAACTTGTGATGTTGCAGGTTACTCTGATGAGGATTAGGGTTATGAGTATACACTCAACATGCTTGCCTGTGGCACATGAAGATGAATACTTTTATTTATATTTTTAAGTTAAACTCTTGTACTAGCCTATGGATATGGAGTTGTAAAAGACTATGTTATCTCTGGAATGACGATGTAATAATGACCTTTGTTTCTGTGTACTTCATCTTAAACTGTGGATGCTAGCATTTGATCCAGGGACTAGAATTGCAATCACATGGACCTTTACCTTTATAAAGGTGGGGTCTTACATATGGTATCAGAGCATTGTGTTGCCTATAGGATTATGAACCTAGTTTGGATTAGACTAAGAAACCACTAAGGAAAAAAATTCAAAACTTTGAAAAATATTCTACACTTGTCTTTTTATTCTCGTAAACTTTTATAATCTTCTTTCTCATCTCTATTTGTAGATGAACTCCATCAACGAAGCCGTGAGGAAGGGACCACTCATGACCATGACCTTGGAGTGTGAGACTGAATTTCCCAAAGCACTCGAGAACCTTATGGTTACCATGGGGATACATGGTGCAGCTTTGTACAAGGCATTCCCTGTGATGGATGCAGGAGAAGAATACTGGTGGGTGCAACTTCACTTGTACAAAAACAAGGAAGACAACCACAAGGAGTCAGGATTTTGCATGGTCACCAACTCCGAAATGCACACAACATTCTTTGACTCTGCAAGAAATGGAGCTTGGAATTCCATCAAGGATCTTGGTGATGGACTCAAGTGCAGAATGCTCAACACCCAAAATGACCTTAGAGAAGAAAAGAAGCATACCCAAGGGGAGACATCATAGACTTAATATGGGAGTATTGTGAGCAAGACATACAGATGGCCACTAAGGATGCCCCGATAGCTATTTTGTCTAGTGAATGAGAATTGTAACATACTTCGTTAGTTTGACCACCACACTTATATTTTTGCTTCCAAAAATTTGTCTAAGTTATGTTGAACCATGGGTGTTTGTAATGAATTTGTGTATGCCATGACTTGTGTGTTTGTTGCTAAAAGATGTGCTTGTGATATTTTGTCTTGTGAATTTTCTCTATTTGTGTTGGTTCTAACTTTTCTCTATCTTATAAAAATAGATTCCTAACGTTGTTATCAACACGGCCCAGGATTTAAAGGGAACTCGTTTTGGTACTCGTATCATTGAGCTCACTAGTGTGCTCAACCTTCCACTCCCTAGCATCACGACACTTCAGCTGTAAGATCCCTCCCTTTATAAAGGTAAGGATCCCTGTGATTGCAATGCTAGTACCTAGATCAATGCTAGCATCCACAGTTCAAGATGAAGTACATAGAAACAAAGGTCATTATTACATATCATTCCAGAGATAACCATAGTCTTTTACAAACTCCATGGCCACAGACCTAATACAAGAGTTCAAATATATAATAAAATTAATAAGTCTTCATCTTCATGTGCCACAGCCAAGCATGTTGAGTGTAGACTCATAACCCCTAATCATCATCAGAATAACCTGCAACATCACAAGTTACAGCATAGTGGGTTAATACATTGGAATAGTATTGGCAAGTGATACCTTAGTAGAATTTTAGTAAACTAGATACTATATGCATTTTTGGCTAAGTGTAGCTTAGGCTTGCTTTGTTCAAAATACGTTTTACCTATCAATTGAAAACACTAAGTTTTTCTTTGACAAAACTTTCCCAAGGAATCACCAATAGAAATTGGTGAACCTTCACCCTTGTTCACCCACAAGTTTTTACTTAGAAATTGGGATGAGGAGATTCTTGATAGCTTCCATGTCTTGATGCTCGTATTCTCCAATACCAGGGACATGGCTAAGTACTTAGATTCTTCCATCTGCAGAGGTTGTGCACTTTCCCCACAAGACTTGATTTTCACCAAGACTGGACCTTTCAGAAGCCTTCCCTTAGACCAAATGGATGCGTTCCAACCTATCATCCCACTACCACCAACTGTCCAAATGGCTAAGTTCTTGCAACCTATATGATCCAGGCAGAGCCCATATTGCCATGTGGCTGCACTAGAAGCTTCTTAACATTTGGCCTCTCAAATCCCTTTGTTCCTGGGTGGCTTTCCACAAGTGAAATACACAAGGTAAGCTATAGAAATGGGCCTAGTGTAACCACTCAACATAAACCATTCTTTCCATTCCACCCAGGTGTTTCATTCACTTAGTTGTTTTATTAAGCAAAAACTTAAGTCCAAAGACTTAGAAATATTTTCTAATAGCATGAATATATAACCACCCTTGGTTGGTACTAGATAGGCTAAGCATGGCATTGATAGGCATAACTTAGAAATTTCTAGCAATTTTACAACTACTAGGATTCCCCAAGCATAGCATATAGATCAAAATATTCATGCAGGTCTAGCATAGTATTTCTAGTGCACAGTTGAAAAACATAGGAATAAAATTATGAAGCACCACTTGCCTTGGTAGTTTGGGGAGTAGTAACAATCTTAACAATCACAATCACTATTTGCACCAAAATCTACACATAAAATAAAGGCACCAAATCACATACAAAATTTATACAAACAAAAATATATGAATGCATGCAAAATGCCATGTGATGATTTTCTACACCAAACAAGACAAGTGCATAGTACTGAATCTTAAGCAAGTTCAAGACTTGCCAAATAAACTTTATTTGAACAACAAAGAATTTTTAAATAATTACTATACACAAAATATGCCTACAAATATTTCTGTAAAAACAATCATTTTATCAGAGGCAAAACATTAAACACATAGCATAAATGGAAAGGATTTTCTCTCCTGATTCCAATGATATAAAATTTGTCAAATTTGGACGTGGGAATCAAAATTTATGAATTTTACAAGTTTAAACATCCAATAGATCTAAATTATGTTTTTAAATCAAAGGACTGGCCACGCGGCGCTCACTGATTGGTTGATACCGATTCGCACCGGATCACACTTGCGGTCCGTTGGATTTAACTTAACATGCATGACCCAGATCTGTCCGTACCTCTTCGCTACAGATCTATTCATAATCGCTAGATCTAGATCCTACGGTCATGGATCAAACGACCACAGACGGGCGGCGCTAGCGGCGGCGAGTGGCGGCGGCAGCTCTGTCAGAGATGGTGCCGATGATTTAGGTCGCGCGGGAGAGGGGGAAGTGGCTTACTGAGTTCGTCGTGTGCTGCTGATGCTCAAGGTAGGCTTCGTTGGCGAAGGGGCGCACCGTGGATGTCGCTGGAGCTCGTCGGAGTGATGCGCGGCGTTGGGTGTTTGCAGATGTCAACGTTGTCGAGGCTCTGTGTCGTCCTAGCACGAATAAAGTGCATCAGGGGGTGTGCAAGGTCACAGTGAGCAAGATGGTTTCAAGGAGAAGGCGAGGGGCGCTCGATTCTTACCGCTATTGCTCGTCGGAGTTGAGCGGCGGCTCTGGTGGTTGCGGCCGTGAATGAAGATGACGACCTGGGGCGATACAGTGCAAACTGAGAGTGTGAGAAGATGTGCACGGGCAAGGCAGACAAGCTCGTATGAACGAGAGGTGCAGGGGCACAGGGCTCACTAGAATAGGTCGCCGGAGTGCATCGGTGTTGCGAGGTTCCAAGCTCGAATGCGCTCAGCCTGGTGGCAGAAATGGTGCGCCGAGTGAGGGGAAATGAGCAGAGAGGGGAGGGGGTATTATAGCCAGAGCAGGGGCAAGAATCTCGCGAGGAAACGCCAGCCCGCATCAATCGCGACAGTAATGGAGTGAACGGCGGCGTCGACGGGATCGTGGGGGGTGCGTGGGTTGGGACGATGCTTGCGTGGCATAGGGTCCACCAGTCAACGAGCGCGGGGTAGCTCTATGATGCGTGAGAGAAAGAGGGGAAAACCCCGGGTGGGCTTAGTGGGCTAGGTCTGTTGCTGGGCTGGAAGTCTGGCGCAGGCCCTTTTCCTTTTCTTATCTCTTTTTCTTTTTCTAATTCAATTTTCTAGGATGAAATTCAAATGAATTTAAAAGCACTTGAATTTCAAATCTTTCTGGCCTTTTGTAATAAGAATCTTGTGTAAACTTGAGTATCAAATCATGTTTCCTTGCTGGACTTGCATGGTCCTTTGAAGATTTTAAAAATAACAGTGCCTTAGCACATGATTTGAGGAAGGTTTAAAAATGGTTTTAAAACCATATTTGTTTTGAAATTTTTTGTCCAAGCTTAGAACTCATCCAACCAATCCTATGAATTCAAACAATGGTTTTTAAACAATTATTCTCTCACTTGAGAGTGTCATTTGATTAGTGTTTGCTCACATAAAATAATAGCATTAAGTGCTTCTGTTTTCTTGAAAGGAGTTGATATTTGATCCCTAAATGATATGCATGCATGGATGATATGCAATCTTTGAAAACATGATTTTAGGGATGTTACAAATCTAACCCCCTTAAGGTGAATCTCGCCCTCGAGATTCGGATTGTCTAGAAAATAGCTGAGGGTGATCTTTCCGAAGATGATCTTCTCTTTCCCATGTTGCCTCTTCTTCGGAATGATGATTCCATTGAACTTTGCAGAATTTGATAGTCTTAGTCCGAGTAACTCTTTCTGCAGTCTCAAGAATCTTGATAGGTTTCTCCTCATAAGTGAGATCACTTTCCAATTGAACCTCATCCAAAGGTATGGTATCCTTCAAAGAAGTCTCTTCCATTTCTGGATGGCATTTCTTTAGCTGACTCACATGAAATACATTGTGAACGGCAGACAATGATTCTGGCAATTCAATCGCATAAGCTACTTCTCCTTTACGACTCAGAATCTTGAATGGTCCAACATATCTTGGGGCCAATTTACCTTTGACACCAAATCTCTTCACTCCACAAAGTGGTGACACTCTAAGATAAGCTCTATCACCCACTTCATAGGTGACTTCTCTATGCTTAGGATCTGTGTAGCTCTTTTGTCTGGACTGTGCTATCTTTAATCTGTCCTTAACTAGTTTGACTTTCTCTTCAGCCTCTTTGATTAGTTCTGGCCCGAACAAAATTCTTTCTCCCACACCATTCCATAGCAATTGGGTGGTACACTTTCTCCCATAGAGAAACTCAAATGGTTTCATCTCAATACTGGCTTGATAGCTGTTATTGTAAGAGAATTCTGCGTAAGGCAGACTTTCATCCCAACTGGCTCCATAGTCTAGGGCACAGGCCCTCAACATATCTTCAAGAATCTGGTTGGTCCTTTTTGTTTGTCCATCAGTCTGAGGATGAAAAGCAGTACTTAATTCCAACCTCGTCCCCAATGACTCATGTAGTTGCCTCCAAAAATGAGAAGTGAATTGAGTTCCCCTATCAGACACAATACTCTTGGGTACTCCATACAGACATACAATCCTGCTCATATAGATATTTGCTAACTTAGCACTTGTATAAGTTGTCTTAACGGGTATAAAATGAGCCACTTTAGTTAGGAGATCCACTACTACCCAAATAGAGTCATATCCTGACCTGATCCTTGGCAATCCGGTGATGAAATCCATGCCAATATTGTCCCACTTCCAATCAGGAATAGGTAGTGGTTGTAACAATCCTGTTGGTTTCTGATGTTCCGCTTTCACTCTACTACATACATCATACAAAGCAATATGTTCGGCAATGTCCTTCTTGAGATTATTCCACCAAAATCTTTCTTTCATATCCATGTACATTTTGGTCTTACCCGGATGAATGGAATATGGTGAGTTGTGTGCTTCTTGTAAAATTAGTTTCCGAAGTTCCGGATCTTGCGGAACACAGATACGTTTTCCATGCCATAAAGTTCCCTGTTCATCTTCTTGGAATCCTTTGGCTTTTCCCTTGCCAATCTTTTCCTTAATCTCTTCAATTTCCTTATCTGTCTTTTTGGCTTCTTTGATTTTTTCCAACAAGGTGGGTTGAACATCCAATGACATGAGATGTCCTTCAGGCACAATCTCCAATCTGAGATCTCTAAATTGGGCACACAGATCTTCTGGCAACTCTCCCTTAGTAAGGCCATTCACAAAAAACTTACGGCTTAGAGCATCCGCTACAACATTTGCTTTACCGGGGTGGTATTGCAAACTCAAGTCATAGTCCTTGATGAGTTCTAGCCATCTTCTTTGTCCCATGTTAATTTCTTTCTGGGTGAAGATATACTTCAAACTTTTGTGATCTGTGAACACTTCACATCGCTTTCCCAAAAGATAGTGTCTCCATGTTTTGAGTGCATGGACAACAGAGGCTAACACTAAATCATGAGTAGGGTAATTTACCTCATGAGTTTTGAGTTGTCTCGGGGCATAAGCCACAACTTTCCCTTCTTGCATAAGTACTGCACCTAATCCATGATGAGATGCATCACAATACACTTGGAAATCCTTCTCCAAATCTGGCAGACATAAGACTGGTGCTATCACTAGTCTCTTCTTCAACTCTTGGAAACTGAGTTCACATCCTTCAGACCAAGCAAATTTCTTGTCTTTCTTTAGTAACTCTGTCATTGGCTTAGCTATCTTGGAGAAATTCTAAATGAACCTTCTGTAGTATCCTGCCAGGCCAAGGAAACTACGAACCTCTTTTACCGACTTAGGAAATTCCCATTCAGTTATAGCTGAGACTTTAGCAGGATCAACTGCTACACCATACCCTGACACAACGTGTCCAAGAAATCTAACTTTATTCAACCAAAACTCACACTTGCTGAATTTGGCATACAGCTTATGCTCTCTAACTTTCTCAAGTATCAAATGCAAATGTCCTTCATGCTCTTCCTTGTTCTTGGAGTAGATCAAAATGTCATCGATGAAAACGACAAAAAACTTATCAAGGAACTCCATGAACACCTTGTTCATCATATTCATGAAATAATCTGGTGCATTGGTTAAACCAAATGGCATCACGGTGTACTCATACAATCCATACCTAGTGGTGAAAGTTGTCTTAAATATGTTTTGTTCCCTTATTTTGAGCTGGAAATAACCTGATCGAAGATCAATCTTTGAGAATACACATGCTCCTTCTAGCTGATCAAACAAATCATTGATTCTAGGCAAAGGGTATTTGTTCTTGATAGTCACCTCATTGAGTGAACGGTAATCTATGCATAACCTTTGACTTCTATCCTTATTTTCCACAAACAAGACTGGTGCTCCCCAAGATGAAGAACTTGGTTGAATAAATCCTTTCTGCAACTGTTCTCCAAGTTGTTTCTTGAGTTCTTTCAACTCATCAACTGACATCTTGTATGGTCTCTTTGCTATTGGTCCCGATCCTAGTAGCAAGTCAATAAGAAACTCCACATCTCTATTTGGTGGCATTCCTGGTAATTCTTCCGGAAACACATTCGGATATTCGCTCACAATTGGCACACTGTCTATGCTAACCCCCTTAAGAGAATTTAGCTTACTCCCTTTTGATTCAAAGTTAGTCTTGAATCTAATCCTTTTGTTTTCTTGAGTTGTGAGTGTGACAGTATGGTTGGCACAATCTAGCACTACCTTGTGCTTAGTCATCCAGTCCATTCCCAAAATGACATCCAATCCTTGGGAGTTTAGGATTATCAGATTAATGGGAAACTTATACTTCCCAAACTCTATGACTAGATCATGACATCCTGAGTTCACTATCATTTCTCCGCCACGAGAACTTACTTTTATAGGACACCCAATAGTTTCTACCGGTAGTTAATTTATTTCAACAAATGCTCTTGATATGAATGAATGAGATGCACCAGTATCAAAGAGAACAAATGCTGGAACGAAATTGAATTTTAACTTACCAGCAACAACATCAGGTTCCTCATAGATTTCTTCCACATTGATGTGGTTCACTTTCCCCTTCTGGAAAGGGTTGGGCTTGTTGGGTCCTTCAACTTTCTTTTTTGGGCATTCATTTGCATAATGCCCCATCTTCTTGCACTTGAAACATTCAACCTGACTAAGATCCTTCTTGACAGGCTAGCTTCCACTAACACTTCCACTTCCATTGTGGTGGCTCTTATATCCACTCTTGTGATTCTTGTACTTGTCATTGTCATGACTACGGTGGTGCTTGTTGTCATGGTGACGGTTGTGGTTGTGGTGCTTGTTGTACTTTCCATGCTTGTGTGATACAGAATTCCCACTGTCATCATAATGGAAACGCTCGTGAGACGATCCCGAGCTGTGCTTGTCTGAGTGCTTTCTCTTCCTGCTTTCAACCTGTTTTATTTTGCTCTCCAAAATAGCAGCCTTGTCACAAAGAGACTGATAAGTGGGAACATAGCCACACATAGCTGCAGGTTCAGTTCATCATTCAATCCTTCGAGGAACTTCTCCTTCCTCTTAGCATCAGTGTCAACTTCATCCGGTGCATAACGCGCCAGATTGTTGAACTCCTCAATATATTCAGCCACGCTGCAGTGGCGCAGCTTCAAGTTGTGGAATTCCTTCTTCTTTAAACTCATCACTCCGGATGAGATGTGATAAGTGCGGAAACCATCTTCGAAGATAGCCCATGTCACATCCGCAATGGGAGTGGTGATCTGGAAGTTATCCCACCAAGTGGCTGCTGGTCCTTCCAACAAGTGTGCTGCAAATCTGACCTTCTCTTCATCAGTACAGCCAACGGTTACCAAGTCCTTGTTCACAGAGCGTAGCCAATCATTGGCCACCATATGATCAGTAGTTGCCGAGAACTTTGATGGCCTCAGTCTTAAGAATCTGGTAAGCATGTCAAAACCCGGTGGGTTATTCTGATTGTTATTGTTGTTGTTATTATTGTTGTTCTTGTTGTTGTTCTGGTTCTATATGAACGTGGTCATCATCTGCATCAGTTGCGTCTGAGCTGTCATGATCTGCTGCATCTCAGGGGTGATATTGTTGATGTGAGGGTTGGGATTGGCACGTCGGGGAGGCATCTGTGGTTTTCAATAAGGATAAGAATGAGATACCCATATATGCTTAACATGCACAATACATCACATAGAGAATCACCAAGCATGCATCAAAATAACAAAAGTTCAACAACATAAACAACAAGTTTTGAAAAGTAAACACACCAATAGCAAGCCATCCACATGTTGGATGTGTAGGGTTCGCAGCATAGAAAACAAAAATTTTCCTACGATGTGAACTATAAACCAAGATCTATATATACTAGATACAAACAACGGGCGGATGTATATCCGTAGAGAACATACCCTTGAAGACCGACAAAGCTTAACGAGTTCAACTCGTGGTTGATGTAGACGATCTCTTGCCGATCTCAAGATCGAGAGGAAGTCCTAGCGCCGCAAATCAGCAAGACACGTGCTCGCACACACGCTCGAGGCACCGAGCAACCTCCGCCTCCTCTCTCCATGATGCAGCGGAAGCACAACTCTTTCTTGCCGAATAGCCACCGGAACATGCATCTCGCTAGTCCGAGACCATGGGGATAAATTCTAGAGGGGAGAGAGATCCTTCACGAGGAGGTGTGAGAGACAAGTGAGGAGGGGGGCTCCTTTATAGGAGGAGGGGACCCCAAGGGGTGGCGCATGGGGGCTGCCCCCTTGCCCTCCCTCTTCATGTGGGTGGACACTCCACTCACAAAACTCCTCTAAATTCCCTCCACTCAAAAGTCCACTCAAAAATCCCATTAAATTTCCACCAAATTTAATGCAAACTCTCATTAAATAAAACTCTTTTATTTTATTCAGAATTTTGTCAATTACTTTAATGACAAACATTCACAAATAACCCCTTGCTAGAATTCTATTTCACATGCATAACCACTTTATGCAATTTCACCCGAAAACCTGTTTCGGTATCTAGTGAAATAAATTCCTGCGCTTGTTCATTCTTTCGGCATGAAACATTTGCTCCAATTGGATGTCGGTGTCTCTGAAGTGTGTCACCCTACGGTTCGTGAATAATGCGGACATGATCGAGACCCCTCTCGGATCAATAATCAGAAGCGGGATCTGGAGACCCTTACTGACTCCCACACATTCAACGATGACTTTCTTGTGATCGTCGGAACCTTTTACGCTAGTATATTAATCCCTTTGTTTCATGATATATTACATGTCCGATATTCGATCATTGGTATCTCCATACCTAGTTTGATCTCGTTACCGACATGCACTCTTTTCTCGTTCCTATGATATAACATTCTAGTGATCAAATCACTTGCTTGCAAGCTAATCAATGTGATATCACCGAGAGGGCCCAGAGTATATCTATCCGTCATCGGGATGAACAAATTCCACTCTTGATCCATGAGCCTCAACATAACACTTTATTAGTTCTGAATCCATCTTTATAATCACCCTGTTACGGTGTGACGTTTGATGTTATCAAGAAACTCTTCCGGTGTTAGTGATTGACATGATCTCATGGTCTAAGGATTAGGATCACTTCGTAAGTTGTTATAGCAATATAAACTCAATGACTTTGATCGTAATGCTATACTTCGGATGAATGTTCATCACACCATTACACTAATGTTGTGATCCCGTTATTAACAACACCCAATGTCCATGATCAGGAAACCTTGATCATCTTGTTAATCAACGAGCTAGTTTATGAGAGAGGCATAACTAGGAACTTTCTGTTTGTTTATTAAACACACATGTATTAACGTTTCCGTATTAATACAATTATAGCATGCAAAATAAACATCTATCATATACTTGGAATACACATAATAAACACCTTATTATTGCCTCTCATGGCATATTCCCTTTAGTCTCCCACTTGCACTAGAGACAATAATCTAGTTACATAGTGATAAATCTAACACCCATTGAGTTCTGGTGTTGATCATGTTTTGCTCTAGGGAGAGTTTTAGTCAACGGATCTGCTACATTGAGATCCGTATGTACTTTACAAATCTTTATATCTCCATCCTTGACATGCTCATGGATGGAGTGAAACCGCGCTTAATATGCTTGGAATGCTTGTGAGACCTTGGCTCTTTGGCATTGGCAATGGCACCATTGTTGTCACAATAGATCACCATTGGGTCCAACGTTTGCCACAACTCCTAGTTCGGATATGAACTCCTTCATCCAAATCGCTCGAGCCGCTCAAGCGAGAACATATTCGGCCTCCGTTGTTGATCCCGCTACCACAGGTTGTTTGGAGCTCCTCCAACTAACCGCTCCGCCATTCATGAGAAATACGTATCCGGATTGAGACTTAGAGTCATCCGGATCGGTGTCAAAGCTAGCTTCGACATAACACTTAGCGACGAGATCTTCTTCACCTCCGTATACAAGAAACATATCCTTAGTTCTTCGTAAGTACTTAAGGATATTCTTGACCGCTATCCAGTGTTCCGAACCTAGATCCGATTGGTACCTACTAGTCAAACTAATAGCGTGTGCCACATCCGGTCTTGTACATAGCATGGCGTACATTATAGAGCCTATGGTCAAGCATAGGGACTTTGTCCATTATCTCTCTTTCTTCATGAAGCCGGGACTTTGAGTCTTACTCAATGTCTTGCCTTGCAACATAGGTAAGAACCCCTTCTTACTTCCGTCCATTTTAAACTTCTTTAAAATCTTATCAATGTATGTACTTTGCGATAGCCCTATTAGGTGCCTAGATCTATCTCTATAAATCTTTATGCCTAATATGTATGACGCTTCACCTAGGTCCTTCATTGAAAATTTGCTATTTAGATAACTTTTAACACTGTTTAAAAGTTCTATATCATTTCCGATCAATAATATGTCATCCACATATAATATCAAAAATGCCACATTGCTCCCACTCACTTTCTTGTAAATACAAGCTTCTCCATAAGTTTGGACAAATCCAAACTCTTTGATCACCTCATCAAAGCGGAGATTCCAACTTCGTGATGCTTGCTTCAATCCATAGATGGATCGTTGAAGCTTGCACACCTTGTTAGCATCCTTAGGATCGACAAAAC
Organism: Avena longiglumis; assembly: GCA_030063025.1. Lineage (NCBI taxonomy): Eukaryota > Viridiplantae > Streptophyta > Magnoliopsida > Poales > Poaceae > Avena > Avena longiglumis. Next base: position 141,530,062 of record CP125978.1, on the reverse strand, counting down.
CCTTTGGTTGTATCATATACAACTCTTCTTCAATATTACCATTGAGAAACGCGGTTTTGACATCCATCCGCCATATTTCATAATCGAAATATGCAGAATTGCTAACATAATCCTAATCGACTTTAGCATCGCTACGGAGAGAGAGAGTCTCATCGTAGTCAACTCCTTGAATTTGTCGAAACCCCTTTGCGACAAGTCGATCTTTATAGATGGTCACATTACCATCGATCGCTTTTCCTTTTGAAAATCCATTTGTTCTCCACGGCCTTTCGGCCGTGAGGTAATTCCACCAAGTTCCAAACTTGATTTTCATACATGGATTCCATCTCGATTTCATGGCTTCTAACCATTTGTTGGAATCCGGGCTCATCATCGCTTCTTCATACGTCGCAGGTCATTATTTTCATCAACCATGAAATTTATGACAGATTTCCGTCAGCTCGGGAGTCGACGCGTCTGTTGACTGCGAGGTTCTAGAGTACTCTCTTCGGAGTTTCATGATCATTATCATTAGTTCCTCTTCAATGTGGAGCCAACTCCGAACAACTTCCGCCGCGCTACTCGCCATACTTTGAAGAGAAGGTTCCACAACCTCTTCGAGTTCTACCTTCCGACTACTCACACCTTTCCGAGAAACTCTTTCTCTAGAAAGGATCCATTCTTGGCAACAAAAACCTTGCCCTCAGATCTGTGATAGAAGGAATACCCAATAGTTTCTTTAGGGTATCCTATGAAGACGCATTTTTCCGCTTTGGGTTCGAGTTTATCCGTTGAAGTTTCTTCACATAAACATCGCAACCCCAAACTTTAAGAATGACATCTTAGGTTTGTTTCAAACCACAATTCATACTGTCTTTTCAACGGATTTAGATGGCGCCGATTTAAAGTGAATGCAGCGGTTTAGTGCATAACCCCAAAATGACAACGGCAAGTCATGAGACATCATAGATCGAACCATATCTAATAAAGTACGATTCCGACGTTCCGACACACCATTTCGCTGTGGTGTTCTGGCAGGTGTGAGTTGTGAAACAATTCCACACTCTTTCATGTGAGTGCTAAACTCGTAACTTAGATACTCACCTCCACGGTCGGACCGTAGAAATCTGATCTTTCTATTACGATGATTTTCCACTTCATTCGAAATTCCTTGAACTTTTCAAAGGTTTCGGACTTGTGTTTCATCAAGTAGATATAACCGTATCTACTCAAATCATCCGTGAAAGTAACAAAATAACGATATCCACCTCGCGTCGACACACCCATTGGACCACATACATCAGAATGTATGATTTCCAATAAATCATCGCCTGCTCCATTGAACCGAAAACGGCGTTCTAGTCATCTTGCCCATAAGGCATGGCTCACATGTATCAAATGATTCATAATCAAGTGATTCCAAAAGTCCATCCGAATGGAGCTTCTTCATGCGTTTAATGCCAATATGACCTAGACGGCAGTTAACATATATATGGATATATCATCATTAAGTTTAATCCTTTTAGCATCAACATTATGAATATGTGTAACATTATCATTGAGATCTAACAGAAATAAACCATTCATCATCGGTGCATGACCATAAAATATTTCATTCATATAAATGGAACAACCATTGTTCTCAGATTTAAATGAATAACCACTTTGCATCAAACATGATCCAGATACAATGTTCATGCTCAGTGCAGGCACCAGATAACATTTATTCAAGTTTATGACTAATCCCGACGGTAAGTGGAGAGGCAGCGTTCCGACGGCGATTACATCAACGTTTGATCCATTGCCGACACGCATCTTGACCTCACCCCTTGGTAGCGGTCGCTTGTTCCGCAGCCCCTGATTCGAGTTACAAATATTAGCAACTGAACCGGTATCAAATACCCAGGTGCTACTACGAGCACTAGTCAAGTACACATCAATAACATGTATATCATATATACCTTTGTTTGCCTTGTCGGCTTTCTTATGCCAGATACTTGGGGCAGTATGCTTCGATGGCAGCCCCTTACAATAGTAGCACTTCGAATCGACTTAGGTCCAACTCGGGGTTTTTTCAGCGCAACAGTGCTTGCCTTACTTCCTTCCGCTTTTCCTTCTTGTCTTTCTTGAAACCAGTGTTCCTATTGATCATCAACACTTGATGTTCCTTTTGATCTCCACTTCAAGTTTTAAGCATTGATGTAAGCTCGGGAGAGACTTCTTCATGCCTTGCATATTATAGTTCATCACGAAGCTCTTATAGCTAGGTGGCAGAGAGTGCAGAACACGATGGATGCCTAAGTCAATGGGAATCATTATTCCCAAGGACACAAGCTAATCGGCGTAACCCGACATCTTGAGTACATGCTCACTAACGGAGTGTGCTCTTCCATCATGCATAAAGAACTTTTCAAGCATTGTAGTTTCTCTGAAGCATGTGTGTAAAATCATTTTCAACTCACCCATTGTATCAAATGCATTGCCGTTTTGAAATTCTTTCAAGTTCGCTCTAGCCCATACAATATGCCAATGAACTAAGTTGTGGTCCTCCGACGAGTCGATAGACATTCTTCTCCTCGTCAGGCATCATCAAAAGGTGGGGGCCTAACGGCGCTTCTAGCACATATTGCTTTTGTGCAGCAGAGGAGAATCCTCAAATTCATGGCCCATTCAAGAAAGTTGCTACCGTTCGTTGCTAGTTTCTTTCTCCATGAACGCATTGAAATTAAAAGTAGGTGGTGCCATCTACAACAGAATTTGTAAAGTTTAGACTAAGTGTATGATAGATCGAGTTCAACTAATCTATATTACGAATGAACTCCCACCAAAGCGACATCCTCGTGTCCTTTTGGTGATTACATGAACCAAATCCACTACACCAAGTCCGATCATCACGTGAGTCGGTATAGCTTCAAAGGCGAGCATCAAATGGGCATCATATCAACTATATGACTCATGCTTAACCTTTCTTAGTGTTCCGAGGCCATGTCTGCATACATGCTAGGCTCGCCAAGTTAGAACTTTAGTATTTGCGTGTAATCGCTTTTACACCAAATATGGTCGTGGATCCAAGAACACCCGATCATCACGTGATGTCTTGGAGCGAAAAACATAATCGGTGCATACTAAAGGAAGAACACATTCTTATCTTGATATTTAAATGAGGGATCATCTTATTATGCTTAACAAAGCGCTAAACAAGCAATATAAGATGTAATCAAACATCATATGTTTATTAGTGAAATTATATGGTTCCGCAGATGATCTCTATCATGTGCATCGTGGTATGATCACTATCATACCTATATGTGTAAATCCAAGGTCTATGGATTTTACACGCTATGTGTGTAAAGAGTATCATCTCATACTTCTACTTACAACACTACCATATCATAACACTAGCCCAAGAACAATCTAAACTAGACGCCTCTAATTTATCCATTGCAAGTTTTACGTGGCTTAGGGCTTTCGAGATAGAACCGTTCTTACCTACGAACATGAACCACAACGAGGATAATCAAATTGTTGACAACTCGCTTGCAAAATAGATATTGACTATAGTAGGAGAGACAGACACCGCTAGCCACTTATGCAAACTAGTTGCATGTCAAGCGTGGAACAGTCTCATGTGCGAGGACATGTAAAGTTTGTCCGGCCGCTTCATCCCACTATGCCACCAATATCCAAAATCACAACAAAGGAGCAACAACATGATCATCGCCCACATACTCATATGTGTACTACCGTGTAAAGTATCTACGCATAGATCCGCTCGACATATCGTAGGGTTCACAAAGATAGAAAACAAAAATTTTCCTACGATGTGAACTATAAACCAAGATCTATATATACTAGATACAAACAACGGGCGGATGTATATCCGTAGAGAACATACCCTTGAAGACCGACAAAGCTTAACGAGTTCAACTCGTGGTTGATGTAGACGATCTCTTGCCGATCTCAAGATCGAGAGGAAGTCCTAGCCGCAAATCAGCCAGCCGCATCCGTGCTCGCACACACGCTCGAGGCACCGAGCAACCTCCGCCTCCTCGCTCCAAATGCAGCGGAAGCACAACTCTTTCTTGCCGAATAGCCACCGGAACATGTATCTCGCTAGTCCGAGACCATGGGGATAAATTCTAGAGGGGAGAGAGATCCTTCACGAGGAGGTGTGAGAGACAAGTGAGGAGGGGCCTTTTATAGGAGGAGGGGAACCCCAAGGGGTGGCTTCGCATGGGGCTGCCCCTGCCTCCCTCTTCATGTGGGTGGACACTCCACTCACAAAACTCCTCTAAATTCCCTCCACTCAAAAGTCCACTCAAAAATCCCATTAAATTTCCACCAAATTTAATGCAAACTCTCATTAAATAAAACTCTTTTATTTTATTCAGAATTTTGTCAATTACTTTAATGACAAACATTCACAAATATTACTTTATTCAGAAGTGTGTCACCCTACGGTTCGTGAATAATGCGGACATGATCAAGACCCCTCTCGGATCAATAATCAGAAGCGGGATCTGGAGACCCATACTGACTCCCACACATTCAACGATTACTTTCTTGTGATCGTCGGAACCTTTTATGCTAGTATATTAATCCCTTTGTTTCACGATATATTACATGTCCGAGATTCGATCATTGGTATCTCCATACCTAGTTTGATCTCGTTACCGACATGCACTCTTTTCTCGTTCCTGTGATATAACATTCTAGTGATCAAATCACTTGCTTGCAAGCTAATCAATGTGATATCACCGAGAGGGCCCAGAGTATATCTATCCGTCATCGGGATGAACAAATTCCACTCTTGATCCATGAGCCTCAACATAACACTTTATTAGTTCTGAATCCATCTTTATAATCACCCTGTTACGGTGTGACGTTTGATGTTATCAAGAAACTCTTCCGGTGTTAGTGATTGACATGATCTCATGGTCTAAGGATTAGGATCACTTCGTAAGTTGTTATAGCAATATAAACTCAATGACTTTGATCGTAATGCTATACTTCGGATGAATGTTCATCACATCATTACACTAATGTTGTGATCCCTTTATTAACAACATCCAATGTCCATGATCAGGAAACCTTGATCATCTTGTTAATCAACGAGCTAGTTTATGAGAGAGGCATAACTAGGAACTTTCTGTTTGTTTATTAAACACACATGTATTAACGTTTCCGTATTAATACAATTATAGCATGCAAAATAAACATCTATCATATACTTGGAATACACATAATAAACACTTTATTATTGCCTCTCAGGGCATATTCCCTTCAGGATGGTCATTGCGACTCAATAATCAAAAGCATGGTAAATAAAAGATAAATGAGTAGTCATTACTACTCCTCTGCATCAACCTCCTCATCAACAAGTGTAAGACTTGCATTCTCCATAGTGGTCTTGTATTCCTCGACATTGGTAGTCAAGGCCTCTATCTTGGCTTTGAGAGCCCTCTTCTGTGAACGAAGTCTCTCAATCACCACCTGCTGATGCTCGAGCTCGAAGTCCTTGGTCTCTAGTTCAGCAGTCATCTCTCAAATCCTCTTGTTCCTATCTTGGACTCTTTTCTCTTGACTCTTGAACGTTCTATCTTGACTCTCAAACTTGGCCTCCATTTCCTTGAAGATCTCATCTTGCTCCGCGAAGATCTTGTCCTTCTCACGAAGCTGCACCTGGAGCTCGTCATTGCTAAGCATGACGTTGGTCCTATCAGTATCTAGGTGCCTAAGAAGAACCTCTAAGTCCTGGAGGTATAGAAGAATCGGCTCTTCCGTCTCTCTAGCAGTGTCCTCGAAGTCAATGGCCTCACCATCCTCATCACGTCTACCGAAGGCGTGGAAGTGAGTACCTCTAACCTCCCGAGTGTGTCTCCCTAACAGACGCGCAAGTAAATCCTGCATGAATACCTCTAGGCCTCTCTCCCTGTCATCATGCATGAACTTGAAGATGATTGCCTCCGTGGTAGGCTCAGTCTGGCGTCCTGGCTGATTAACCTTGAAGCCACAAAGGTCTTTCCTCTCAAAATTGGTGAGGGGAAGCACCATGATGTTAGGAAGTGGAAGATTGAGCAGACTAGTGAGCTCAATAAGTCGAGTGCCAAAACGAGTTCCCTTGAACTCTTCAGCCGTGCTGATAGTAACATTAGGCATCTGTTTATAAGATAGAAAAAGTTAGAATCAACACAATTAAAGACAAATCACAAGACAAGGCATCACATGCATATCTTTGACAATCAAAACACGTATCATGGAATACATAGAACCATTACAAGCATCCAAGGTTCAACTTATTTTAGACAACAGTTGGAAAATAAAATGATAAGTGGGGTGGTCCAACTAACGAAGTACGTTACAATCCCATCTCACTTGCCAAGTTGGCTAACAGGGCATCCCTAGAGGAAATCTGTCGATCCTGATCACATGACTCCATTGCTAAGTCTATGATGTCCTCTCTTAAACATTGGTTGGTAGCCTCTAACTCCTGGGTATGCTTCTTTTCTTCCCTAAGGTCATTCTGAGTGTTGAGCATTATGCACTTGATTCTATCACTAAGCTCTTTGATGGCCTTCCAAGCTGCATCCTTTGCTGAATCAAAGAATGTGCTGTGCATCACTGAGTTGGTGACCATGTAGAATCCTGATTCCTTGTGGTTGTCTTCCTTGTTTTTATACAAGTGAAGTTGCACCCACCAGTACTCAACTCCTTCATCCATCACAGGAAAACCTTTGTACATAGCTGCACCATGTATTCCCATGGCAACCATGAGGTCCTTGAGAGCCTTGGGGAATTCTGTCTCACATTCCAAAGTCATAGTCATGAGTGGTCCCTTCCTCACGGCTTCGTTGATGGAGTTCATCTACAAATAGAGATGAGAAAGAAGATTATAAAAGTTTACGAGAAGAAAAGAAAAGTGTGGAAGTCGTTGAAAATTTTTCCTTAGTGGTTTCCAATCCAAGGGTCATAATTGAAGGGTTTCGCGGCATAGTAAATCAAAAATTTCTACGGATGCGAACAGAGGGAAGCCAAGATCTACTCCAGGAGATGCAAGCAACGAGAGAGATTGGATTAGATCTTCATACCCTTGAAGATTTGCACAGCGGAACGTTCGTCGGAACGTGGATGATGTAGTCGTACTCGCTTCACCTCCTCACGATCCGATCCGATCTAGCACCACAAGTGGCGGTGCCTCCGTGAGATGCACACGTGCAGCACCTCGATGTCTCCTCCTTGCTTGGTCCAGCAAGTATGGTGGAGAGATGGGTTGGATCTACAACGCGGTGCAATTGGTGGAGAATTTCTCAGGAGGCTTCGCCTACAAGCAGCCTGGAGGGAGAGAGGAGGCAGGCGGCTAGGGTTGGAGGGAAGGTGTAGGGGTTGGTGCCCCCAGCCCTCTATATATAGAGGGTGGGCAGCCCCTCCCCTCCCAAGCCAAGGCCATGCCCCAAGGAGGAAGAGTGGGGGCAAGGAAACCCCTTCTAGAAGCTCTATCTAGAGTTTAAACCTCTCTTGGCCGGCTGGGCCATATAGGCTTGTGCCCCTGGCCCAATGCGCCAGGCACTCCCTCATAGGCCCATGCCCCTCCCGGAAGGTGGGGCCACGTTGGTCCCTTCCTAAGGTTCTAGAAGCTTCCGGACAATACCGATTAACCCGGAACAATTCAACTCCAAAACTACATCGCCTTATATGAATCTTATTCTCGGACCACTCCGAACCTCTCGTGATGTCCCGGATCCCATCCGAGACTCAACAAAACTCATAAACCAATTATTCAATCTATCCTAGCGTCGAGACACGTTATGTGTGACCTGCGGGTTCGAGAATATGCGTACATGATCTTCTATCAATAATCAACAACGGGTCTGAAACCCATATTGACTCCCACACATTCATCGATGATCATATCGGATGAACCATGATGCCAGGATTCAATCAATCTCATATATATATTCCTTCGTCTCGCGATATTTTACTTGCGAGATTCGATCGTTGCATCAGCCATACCTAGTTCAATCTCGTTCACAGCAAGTACTTTACTCGTTCCGTAATCCGATATCACTTTGTGATTAACTCTTTAACCACATGCTTGCAAGCGGTGTTGATATCGATTACCGAGTGGGCCCGAAGTATATCTCTCCGACTTGGGAGGGACAAATCCCATCTCGATACATACAACCCAACAGATATTTTCCGATCACCTGAGAGACACCTTTATGATCACCCTCTCATAGGATGACGTTTGATGACCTCAAAGCTTTCTTCCGATACCAGGGAGTTGTATTATCTCATGGTCTAAGGAATACAATATTTTACATAATAAAAGCTTCACAAAGACAAACACGATGACACGATCTAATTGCTTCGCGTAGTTTGGGTATGTCCACCATATCATTCTCCCAATGATATGATCTCATTATTAATTGACAACTCATGTCCATGGTTAGGAAACCTTAACCATCATTAATCAATGAGCTAGTCCATAGAGGCGTACTAGGGACACGGGGTTGTTCACAAACCACACAAGTATTAAAGTTTCCGCTTAATACAATTCTAGCATGGAATATAAACATTATCATGAACAAGAATTATAATAACAACATATTTATTATTGCCTCTAGGGCATAATTCCAACAGTCTCCCACTTGCACTAGAGTCAATAATCTAGTTTACATTTGGCAACAATCTCACACCCCGGGCACTGAGGTGTTGATCATGTTTTACACGTGGAAGAGGTTTAGTCAATGGATCTGCGACATTCAGATCTGTACGTACTTTGCTAATCTTCAGATCTCCATCTGCTATATAATCTCGGATTATATGAAACTTGCGGTTGATATGCTTGGTCTTTGGATGATATCTTGGTTTCTTAGAGAGTGCTATGGCGCCAGTGTTGTCACACAATATCTCCAGTGGGTCCAATGCACTTGAACGCCAAGCTCGATGATGAAGTTTCGATCCAAACTCCTTCACTTGACGCTTCGCAGCAGCCATGTATTCCGCTTCTCATAGATCCTGTGATCACGCTTTGCTTGTAGCTTCTCCACTCACAGCCTCCATTCAAAATATACACGTATCCTGTCCGAGATTTAGAATCATCCTTGTCGGTGTCAAAACTAGCGTCGACGTAACCTTTACGATTTATGTTCATAACCCCATAGACTAAGAACATTTCTTTAGTCCTATTTAGGTACTTTAGGATGTTCTTCATGGCTGTCCAAAGGTTCCACTCCTAGATCACTTTGATACACCTCGTCAAACTAAGAGCATTGGACACATACTCTAGTACAAGATGGAATACATGATAGAACCTATGGCGAGGCATAAGGCACTTTGCTCATAGCTTCCCTATCATTTCATCAGAATGGACACCGAGCCTTGCTCAATATCTTACCCGACAACATAGGCACCGAACCTTTCTTTGCCTTATCCATTCGAACCTTTTCAAATTTTCTAGGTATGTACCGCTTAAAGCTATCAGGCGTCTTTGTCTATCTCTATAGATTTTGATGCCCAATATATAAGCAGCTTCACCTAGGTCTTTCATTGAAAAACACTTGTTCAAATAACTCTTCACATCGTTAAGCATGCTAATGTCATTTCCAATAATCAATATGTCATCCACATATAGTACCAGAAACATCACCGAGCTCCCACTCACTTTCTTGTAGATGCAAGCTTCGTAGCAATTTGGAACAAATCCAAAGCTCTTGATCACTTGATCAAAACGAAGGTTCCAACTTCGAGATGCTTGCTTCAGTCCATAAATAGAACGCTGAAGTTTGCATACTTTATCAGCATCCTTAGGATCAACAAAACCTTCGGGTTGCATGATATACAACTCTTCATCAATGTTTCCATTGAGGAAAGCAGTCTTGACATCCATCTGCCATATTTCATAATCATGAAACGCAGCAATTGCTAATAAAATCCGAATGGACTTAAACATCGCTACGGGAGAGAAAGTCTCATCATAGTCAACACCTTGAACTTGTCGAAAACCTTTCGCGACAAGCCGTGCTTTATAGATGGTACCATTACCATCCGCGTCCGTTTTCTTCTTGAAGATCCATTTGCACTCAACGGCCTTTCGGTCGCTATGAGGGTCCACCAAAGTCCATACTTGGTTTTCGCTCATGGATCCCAATTCGGATTTCATGGCTTCTAGCCATTTCTCAGAGTCTGGGCTCATCATCGCTTCCTCATAGTTCGTAGGTTCACTGTCTTCTACTAACAAGACAGTTAAGACAGGGTTGCCGTACCACTCAGGAGGGGCACGTGACCTTGTCGACCTGCGACGTTCAGTAGCAGCATCATCCGAAGCTTCATGATCCTTGTCATTAGCTTCCTCTATTGTTGGTGCAAAGACCTTTGAACAATTTCGGTGATGCGCTACTCTCCAATTCAAGAGAAGGTTCAATAACCTCGTCTAGCTCTACTTTCCTCCCACTCACTTCTTTCGAGAGAAACTCCTTCTCAAGAAAGGAACCGCTTCATGACAAACACTTTGCCTTCTACGTGATAGAAGGTATACCCAATAGTTTCCTTAGGGTACCCTATGAAGACGCATTTCTCCGCTTTGGGTTCGAGCTTGTCCGGCATCAACTTCTTGACGTAAGCTTCGCATACCTAAACTTTAAGAAACGACAACTTAGGTTTAGCACCAAACCACAGTTCATACGGTGTCGTCTCAACGGATTTAGATGGATCCCTATTTAAAGTGAATGCAGCGGTTTCTAATGCATAACCCCAAAATGATAACGGCAAATCAGTAAGAGACATCATTGATCGGACCATATCTAGTAAGGTTCGATTCCTGCTCGAACACACCATTGCGTGGTGTTCCGGTATGGAGTTGTGAAATGATTCCACTTGCTTTAAGATGCGTGAGAAAATCATAACTCAAATATTCACCTCCATGATCGGATAGTAGAAACTTAATCTTTCTGTTACGATGGTTCTCCACTTCATTCTGAAATTCTTTGAACTTTTCAAACGTTTCAGATTTACGTTTCATTAAATAGATATACCCATATCTACTTAAGTCATCGATAAAAGTAAGAAAATAGCGATATCCACCACGCGTTGAAACACTCATCGGTCCGCATACATCGGTATGTATGATTTCCAACAAGTCCGTTGCTCGCTCCATCATACCGGAGAACGGGGTTTTGATCATCTTGCCCATGAGGCATGGTTCGCATGTGTCAAATGATTCAAAATCAAGAGACTCCAAAAGTCCATCAGAATGGAGTTTCTTCATGCGCTTTACACCAATATGACCTGAGACGATTGCCACAAATAAGTAGTATTATCACTATCTACTTTGCATCTCTTAGCCTCAATGTTATGGATGTGTGTTTCATCCCTTTCGAGATTTAGAAGAAATAAACCATTCACAATAGGTGCATGGCCATAAAAGATGTTACTCATATAAATAGAACAACCATTATTTTCCGATTTAAATGAATAACCGTCTTGCAATAAACAAGATCCAGAAATAATGTTCATGCTCAACGCAGGCACATAATAACACTTATTAAGCTTTAAAACTAATCCCGAAGGTAAAACTAAGAGCGTGCGACGCCATCACATCAACTCTTGATCCGCTTAAGCGGACATCGTCACCTCATCCCTCGCAGTCCGCCCTATTCCGTAGCTCTGCTTCGAAGTTACAAATATTAGCAATCGAACCGGTATCAAATACCCGTGCACTACAACGAGGGCTAGTAAGGAAAACATCAATAACATGTATATCAAATATACCTTTGATGGTGCCACCTCTTGTCCGCTAAGTACTTGGACAGTGCACTTCCAAAGGACCCTTGTCCTTGCAATAGAAGCACTCGATTGTCCGCTTAGGACCACTGAGCTTCTTCTCGGCGAGGGCAAGCTTCTGCCGCCCTTCTTGAAGGGCTTCTTTGCTCCCTTACCTTTCTTAAAGGTGGGCTTGTTGACCATCAACACATGATTATCCTTTTTGATGTCCACTTCCGCGGCCTTCAGGTTTGCGAAGAGCTCGGTGATCGTATCAGTGGAACCAATCTGATTATGAGTCACTACAAAACTTTTTTAGCTGGGAGGGAGTGATTGCAGAACCCTGTCAATCTTGAGCTCCTCCGGAATCGTGCATTCTAGTTGCTCAAGGCGTTGAGTGTAGCCCGTCATCTTAATGGCGTGCTCACTAACGGAACTCCCTTCCTCCATCTTGCAGTTAAAGAACTTCTCAGAGATCTCATATCTCTCGAAGCGGCCCGAGTCCAAACATGGTTTTCAGCTCTTCGAGAATCTCAAAGGGCCCGGGATAGTCTTCAAAATGATTTTGAAGTTCCGGTTCCATAGCAAACAACATGGTGCTCTTAATCACACCATAATCATCTTTGCGCGACTGATAGAAAGTTTTCTTATCAGCCGGCACAGTTGCAGCAGGGGGGTCACCTAACGCTTTCCCAAGGACATAGTCCTTTTGACCGCCAGAGAGAATGATTCTTATATTGCATAACCAATTGGTGAAGTTAGACCCATTGTTTCTAAGCTTTTCCTTCTCAGCAAAAACGTTGAAGTTGAAGTTGGACTTAGCCATGTGATCTACAGTATTAGCAAGTACAAATTAGACTATGTTCATGATAACTAGTTCAACTTTTAATCAAATTACTAGATGAACTCCCACTAAATTCAACATCCCTCAAGTTGTTTAGTGAACATGATCCAAATTCACCACACCTAATCCGATCATCACGAGAAGAGATGTGGCTTCAATGGTGGACAACGAAGTGTCGATCATATCATTCATATGACTCATGCTTAACCTTTCGGTTCATGTGTTCCGAGGCCATGTATGTACATGCTAGGCTCGTCAAGTTAGACCCAAGTATTTCCGCGTGTGCAAAACTGGCTTGCACTCGTTGTATGTGAGCGTAGAGTCTATAGCACCCGATCATAACGTGATGCTTGGACACGACGAACTTTTGCAACGGTGCATACTTGGGGAGAACACAGTTTTTATCTTGATCTTTAAGTGAGGAATCATCTTATAATGGTACCGTGGCGATCTAAGCATAATAAGATACATAAAAGGATAAACATCACATGCATATAACTTTATGTGACATGGTATAGCCAATCTTCGCGCAATGATCTCCATCTTCTGCGTTCCGGCATGATCTCCATCACTCCACCATGATTGCCTCCACCACGAATAGCAACTACAACTATTGCTAACTACTTAGCGATAAAGTGAATCTATTACATGGCGTATAAGAAGTTGACACACAGGTCATACACAATTATAAAGACAACCATATGGCTCCTACCGGTTGTGTACTCATCGACATGCAAGTCGTGAAACATTACAAAAAATGATCATCGCATACATTATACACATCACATCTTGGGCCATACCATATCACAGAAAACACTCCCTGCAAAAACAAGTTAGACGCCTCTACTTTGTTGTTGCATGTTTTACGTGGCTTATGGGAGTAGATGTTAAGAACGATTCTTACCTACGGAAAGCCACAGCGGTGATATTATGGTTGCCAAACTCCAGTGTTAATCCCATGACAACTATAGTGAGAGAAACTGGCATCCACCAGCCGCATGTGTGGAACAAGACACACGTCAAGTGCGGAGCCGGTCTCGCGAACGACGTCGCGTAAGGTTGGCCTGGACCGCTTCAATCTCACTATCCCGCGTCATAAGAAGAACACAAACAAGAGGCTTGCAACAGAAAACATCAACGCCCGCAACAACCATGTTGCGTTCTACTCGTGAAACACATCTACGCATAGATCTGGCTCTGATACCACTGAAGGGTTTCGCGGCATAGTAAATCAAAAATTTCTACGGATGCAAATAGAGGGAAGCCAAGATCTAATCCAGGAGATGCAAACAACGAGAGAGATTGGATTATATCTTCATACCCTTGAAGATTCGCATAGCTGAACGTTCGTCGGAACGTGGGTGATGTAGTCATACTCGCTTCTCCTCCTCGCGATCCGATCCGATCTAGCACCACAAGTGGCGGTGCCTCCGTGAGATGCACACATGCAGCACCTTGACGTCTCCTCCTTCCTTGGTCCAGCAAGTATGGTGGAGAGATGGGTTGGATCTACAACGCGACGGCGCGGTGCAATTGGTGGAGAATTTCTGCAGCAGGGCTTCGCCTACAAGCAGTCGGGAGGGAGAGAGGAGGCAGCTGGCTAGGGTTGAGGGGAAGGTGTAGGGGTTGGTGCGCCCAGCTCTATATATAGAGGGTGGGCGCAGCCCAGCCCCTCCCCAAGCCAAGGCCGGCGGCCCCAAGGAGGAAGAGTGGGGGGCAAGGAAACCCCCTTTCTAGAAACTCTATCTAGAGTTTAAACCTCTCTTGGCCGGCTGGGCCCTATGGGGCCTTGTGCCCCTGGCCCAATGCGGCCAGGGCACTCCCTCATAGGCCCATGCCCCCTCCCGGAAGGTGGGGCCACGTTGGTCCCTTCCGAAGGTTCTAGAAGCTTCCGATACACCGATTAACCCTAACAATTCAACTCCAAAACTGCCTTATATGAATCTTATTCTCCGACCACTCGGAACCTCTTGTGATGTCCCGGATCCCATCCGAGACCAACAAAAACTCATAAACCAATTATCCAATCTATCCTAGCGCCGAGACACGTTAAGTGTGTGACCTGCGTTCGAGAATATGCGCATGATCTTCTATCAATAATCAACAACGGGTCCGAAACCCATATTGACTCCCACACATTCATCGATGATCATATCGGATGAACCACGATGCCAGGATTCAATCAGTCCCATATATATTCCCTTCATCTCGCGATATTTTACTTGCCCGAGATTCGATCGTCGGTACCGTCATACCTAGTTCAATCTCGTTCACAGCAAGTACTTTACTCGTTCCGTAATCCGATATCACTTTTTGGTTAACTCTTTAACCACATGCTTGCAAGCGGTGTTGATATCGATTACCGAGTGGGCCCGAAGTATATCTCTTCTACTTGGGAGGGACAAATCCCATCTCGATACATACAACCCAACAGATACTTTCCGATCACCTGAGAGACACCTTTATGATCACCCTATCATAGGATGACGTTTGATGACCTCAAAGCTTTCTTCCGATACTAGGGAGGAGTATTATCTCATGGTCTAAGGAATACAATATTTGACATAAGAAAAGCTTCGCAAAGACGAACACGATGACACGATCTAATTGCTTCGCTTAGTTTGGGTCTGTCCACCATATCATTCTCCCAATGATATGATCTCATTATTAATTGACAAATCATGTCCATGGTTAGGAAACCTTAACCATCATTAATCAATGAGCTAGTACATAGAGGCGTACTAGGGACACGGGGTTGTTCATAAACCACACAAGTATTAAAGTTTCCGCTTAATACAATTCTAGCATGGAATATAAACATTATCATGAACAAGAATTATAATAATAACATCTTTATTATTGCCTCTAGGGCATAATTCCAACAATAATCCTACAGGTAACACAGTGCTCTGATACCATCTGTAAGATCCCTCCCTTTATAAAGGTAAGGATCACTGTGATTGCAATGCTAGTCCCTGGATCAATGCTAGCATCCATAGTTTAAGATGAAGTACACAGAAACAAAGGTCATTATTACATATCATTCCAGAGATAACCATAGTCTTTTACAAACTCCATGGCCACATGCCTAATACAAGAGTTCAAATATATAATAAAATTAATAAGTCTTCATCTTCATGTGCCATAGGCAAACATGTTGAGTGTAGACTCATAACCCCTAATCATCATCAGAATAACCTGCAACATCACAAGTTACAACCACAGTGGGTCAATACATTGGAATAGTATTGGCAAGTGATACCTTAGTAGAATTTTAGTAAACTAGATACTATATGCATTTTTGGCTAAGTGTAGCTTAGGCTTGCTTTGCTCAAAATATGTTTTACCTATCAGTTGAAAGCACTAAGTTTTTCTTTGACAAAACTTTCCCAAGGAATCACCAATATAAATTGGTGAACCTTCACCCTTGTTCACCCACAAGTTTTTACTTAGAAATTGGGATGAGGAGATTCTGGATAGCTTCCATGTCTTGATGCTCGTATTGTCCAATACAGGGACATGGCTAAGTACTTAGATTCTTCCATCTGCAGAGGTTGTGCACTTTCCCCACAAGACTTGATTTTCACCAAGACTGGACCTTTCAGAAGCCTTCCCTTTGACCAAATGGACGCGTTCCAACCTATCATCCCACTACCACCAACTGTGCAAATGGCTAAGTTATTGCAACCTATATGATCCAGGCAGAGCCCATATTGCCATGTGGCTGCACTAGAAGCTTCTTAACATTTGGCCTCTCAAATCCCTTTGTTCATGGGTGGCTTTCCACAAGTGAGATACACAAGGTAAGCTATAGAAATGGGCCTAGCGTAACCACTCAACATAAACCATTCTTTCCATTCCACCCATGTGTTTCATTCACTTAGTTGTTTTATTAAGCAAAAACTTAAACCAAAGACTTAGAAATATTTTCTCATAGAATGAATATATAACCACCCTTGGTTGCTACTAGCTAGGCTAAGCATGGCATTGATAGGCATAACTTAGAAATTTCTAGCAATTCTACAACTACTAGGATTCCCCAAGCATAGCATATAGATCAAAATATTCATGAAGGTCTAGCAAAGCATTTCTAGTGCATAGTTGAAAAACAAAGGAATAAAATTATGAAGCACCACTTGCCTTGGTAGTTTGGGGAGTAGTAACAACTTCACAATCACAATCACTATTTGCACCAAAATCTACAAATAAAATAAAGGCACCAAATCACATACAAAATTTATACAAACAAAAATATATGAATGCATGCAAAATGCCGTGTGATGATTTTCTACACCAAACAAGACAAGTGCACAGTACTGAATCTTAAACAAGTTCAAAACTTATCAAAAATACTTTATTTGAACAACAAAGAATTTTTCAAATAATTACTATACACAAAATATGCCTACAAATGTTTCTGTAAAAACAATCATTTTATCAGAGGAAAAACATTAAACACATTGCATAAATGGATAGGATTTTCTCTCCTGATTCCTATGATATAAAAATTGTCAAATTTGGACGTGGGAATCAAAAGTTATGAATTTTACAAGTTTAAACATCCAGTAGATCTAAATTATGTTTTTAAATAAAAGGACTGGCCACGCGGCGCTCCCTGATTGGTTGATACCGATTCGCACCGGATCACACTCGCGGGCCGTTGGATTTAATTTAACATGCACGACCCAGATCTGTCTGTACCGCTTCGCTACAGATCTATTCCTAATCGCTAGATCTAGATCCTACGGTCATGGATCAAACGACCACATACGGGCGGCGCTAGCGGCGGCGAGTGGTGGCGGCGGCTCTGTCAGAGACGGTGCCGATGATTTAGGTCGCGCGGGAGAGGGGGAAGTGGCTTAGTGAGTTCGCCGTGTGCTACTGATGCTCAAGGTAGGCTTCATTGGCGAAGGGGCGCACCGTGGATGTCGCTGGAGCTCGTCGGAGTCGTGCGCGGCGTCGGGTGTTTGCAGATGTCAACGGTGCCGAGGCTCTGTGTCGTCCTAGCATGAATAAAGTGCATCAGGGGGTGCACAAGGTCACAGTGAGCAAGATGGTTTCAAGGAGAAGGCGAGGGGCGCTTGATTCTTACCGCTATTGCTCGTCGGAGTTGAGCGGCGGCTCTGGTGGTTGCGGCCGTGAACGAAGACGACGACCTGGGGCGATACAGTGCAAACATAGAGTGTGAGAAGATGCGCACGGGCAAGGCAGACAAGCTCGTATGAACGAGACGTGCAGGGGTGAATTAAGCCCGCATCAATCGCGGCAGTAATGGAGTGAACGGCGACGTCGACGGGGTCGTGGGGGTGCGTGGGTTGGGACGATGCTTGCGTGGCATAGGGTCCACCAGTCAGCGAGCGCGGGGTAGCTCTGTGCCGCGTGAGAGAAAGAGGGGAAAATCCCGGGTTGGCTTAGTGGGCTAGGTCTGTTGCTGGGTTGAAAGTCTGGCGCCGGCCCTTTTCCTTTTCTTATCTCTTTTTCTTTTTCTAGTTCGATTTTTTAGGATCAAATTCAAATGAATTTAAAAGCACTTGAATTTCAAATAGTTTTGGCCTTTTGTAATCAGAATATTTTGTAAATTTGAGTATCAAATCATGGTGCCTTGCTGGACTTGCATGGTCCTTTGAAGATTTTAAAAATAACAGTGCCTTAGCACATGATTTGAGGAAGGTTTAAATATGGTTTTAAAACCATATTTGTTTTGAAATTTTTTGTCCAAGCTTGGAACTCATCCAACCTATCCTATGAATTCAAACAATGGTTTTTAAAAAATTATTCTCTCACTTGAGAGTGTCATTTGATTAGTGTTTGCTCACATAAAATAATAGCATTAAGTGCTTCTGTTTTCTTGAAAGGAGTTGATATTTGATCCCTAAATGATATGCGTGCATGGATGATATGCAATCATTGAAAACATGATTTTAGGGATGTTATATCAGCTCACCAAGTTTGAGAGGAAGGACCTATGGGGCTTCAGAGTCACACAGCCGGGACGCCAGGCAGAGCCACCCACGGAGGCTATCACTTTCAAGCTGATGCATGATGATAAGGAGAGAGGCTTAGATGTAGTCATGCAGGAGTTACTTGGACGTCTGGTTGGGAGGCACTCCACCGAGCTTAGAGGTCTTTACTTGCACCCCTTCGGGAGATGCAACGAGGAGGGTGAGGCTATAGAGTACGGTGATGCTACTAGAGAGATGATGGAGCCAATTCGTCTGTACCTTCAGGACCTAGAGGGTCTTATTAGATACCTCGATACTGATAGGACCAACGTCATGCTTAGCAATGACGAGCTCCAGGTTCAGCTACGAGAGAAGGACAAGCTCTTAGCGGAGCAATACGAGATCGTCAAGGAAATGGAGGCCAAATTTGAAAGCCAGGACAAGAAATTCAAGAGCCAGGAGAAATGAGTCCAAGACAGGAAAAAGAAGATCCGGGAGATGAAGGAAGAGTTAGAGGCCAAGGACTTCGAGCTTGAGCACCAGCAGGGAGTGATCGTGTCACATCCCAAAATTTTCCAAATTTTGTAATGTGAAAAATAAATAAACAAAATTAATAATTGTTGAAATTTAGGGTAAAAGAAAACTTTTTGTACCTAAATGGAAAATTAAAATCCCATCTTGAACAAACTTTGGTTAAATGTTTGAAACCAACTAAATTCAAATCAAGTGAAATGCCTTCTTCATAAATGCATCTTGGAATTTAAACACTTGGAAAATAAACCAATACCCTAAAACCCTAATGGAAGAAAAACATTACCAAGTTATCTCTAAGCCTATGGATTTTATCCATATAAAAATTGGTCAAACAAAAATTTCAAAATGGTCAAGAATGACAAATAGAAATAAAAAAACCATATGAATTGGTTTCACTTAATTTGGAACCATAAATAAAATCTTATGAATTTAATAAGATAAGGGAATTGAATTTCCAAAGATAATATAGCACCTATCTATAAATCCATACCAAATGGTGAGAAAATAATCCTAAAGAGATTTAAAAGGATAAACAAATATTAAATAAGATTATACAAATTGGAATCACCAAGTTTGGATCTATAAATAAAAAGATATGGATTTTATAAGATAGAAAAAGAAAATATTAAAAAGGAATATTTAAAGACCAAATTAGATCTTGACCTAATCCAAATCCAAATAAAATAAGTGGATAAATATAATCCAAATCCAAATAAAATAAGTGGATAAAGAATTTTCCAAATAAAATAAGGTGGCATTAACCAAATTCTATTTATATTTTGAATAAAGGCAAAATCCCTATGGGAAAATAATATTTGGAATATACCCAAGAGGAATAAAAGTTGTTTAATTAACTTAAATAAGATCAAAAAAATGTTCCAAATAAAATTTATGGAATTAAAACTATACTTATTTTCATTGGAATGACAAATACCCAATTGTAGATGATTAATAAATCATATTAAAAACATTCCTAATAATTCAAGGTGAATTATTCAACACCCAAATAAACAAATAAAACCTACTGAAAAGATTTGGAAGAATTTAGATTTCAAATGGAGTTTGAAAATATTAGTAAATCTTATTTGAATAAATGCTAGGGCCTATTTTAAATAATTAAAAGACCCTAAAAAATAAAAGAACTATTATAGTTTTGACTTTAAAATGTATTATTAATCAGTATTTGATTGCACACAAAGTTTGAGTGAAGGTTGAAGTCAAATGAATGTTTGAAATGATTAAACAAAATAAAAACAGATAAATAGAAAAAGAAAAGGGAAAAAGATTCTGTATAAAAAATATGAAAAGGAGCAGCCCAGCCCAGCAGGCCCAACTAGCCCAGCAGCCCACTCCCACTCCCTCTCCTCGAAACGTTTTCTCACCGCGGACCTGACCCACTCAGTCGCCGACTAGCAGGTCGCACCTCACCCCTCTCTATCTCGTTGTCAAGCAGACCCCACCGCCCGGCTTTCTTCCTCACCCGCGACGACCACGCCTCGCCGGCCGTTTCTGCCTCACGTTAACTCATTTCAATTCGCGTAAATGGCTCGCTTAAACCTCGCCGTGACCTCGTGTACTTAAACGCCAGGATCCCCTCTTCCTTTCCCCCCAAACATCACCCCACCGGAGCCACCAGGCTGTCCTAATTCATCCATACACCGCCACTGCCTCCGACGAGCTTTGCGAGGAATTCCGGCCAAACCCCGTCGCTCCACGCCTCCTCAACCACACGAGCATGCTCTCCTTCACCAGGCGCACCTAACAGTAGCCGTAGCTCATTCGCTCGCGCCCTAGAACGTCGCCTCTGACGACGCCAACGCGCCACCGCCTTCGGCATCCACTCCGGCGAGCTCCACGGGTAACATCCGACCGCGCCACCCTCTCTCTTTGATGCTCCGATATCCCCACTCTTCTATGCATCTAACTGTGCTTCCCTTTTTCTCTGGCGTGCTCTGTAGCTTCGCCATCGACGACTTCTGTCCGTACCCGACGGTGAGCACAACTTCGGCGAGCAATTGCGATCGTCCTCGTGCGCCCCTTGACTCCTCGCGAACACGTTGAGCATCAGCACGCCACGAAGACCTCGGTGAGCTTTTCCTCTACCCCTTTTGTGTCCTGTATCGACGGCTCTGTCGTAGCCAGAGCGTCGCCGCCGCCAGCCAGCATTGACCGCTGCCAGGTTTTGGCAAGAGTGTTAGGAGCCGTAGGATGCGATTTGTCTAGCTAGGATTAGATCCAAGCAAAAGGGTACGCGTCCACCTGTGCCACTCGATCTAATTTAAATCCAACGCTTCACAGCGACCGATCCGAGTGAAACGGTATCGGCCAGTGAAATGAAGACACGTGGCCCAGAGTTTGTTATAAAAACAGAAATTCATCTATTAGATGTTCAATTTTGTAAAATTCATAACTTTCAAACCACACGTCCAAATTTTGCAAACTTTATATCAATGGAATCAGAAAGACAAGTACTTTTCAACCATCCCCTTTGTTTAGTAAATTGCTTCTGTTAAATTGATTGTTTTTGCAGAAACTTGTGTAGGCATATTTTGGATATAAAATTTGTTCTAAAATTATTTTAATGATAAAACCTTTGGCAAATGGTTTGTTTTGAACCTACTGACCCTAGAAATAAATTTGTGGTATCAAAAACATACTTTGTGAGGCAAAAGAATTAACCTTTGAATTAAAGCATTTCTAGTCAAATAAAAATGTTGTTTATAGGTTAAAAATACTTTTTGGAGGAAAATCTTTGGGAAATATTTTCATTTAAACTCTCTGACCCTAAACACCAAGATTTTTGTTTTGAAAACATATTTTGTGAACCCTATAAAATTTATTGCTTTGCTAAAGGCATTTTCAACCACATAAAATAATGCTTTGATTTAAATAGAGTTTATAGATAAAATCTTTTGCAAATAGCCTTGCCACTTTTATAAAATGACCAATAAGTGTTTTAGAATGTTTATAACCCATTAGAAATCACTTTTACAAATAAAACAATCTTTGGCATGCTTGCATGCATTGTTTTGATTTTATTATTTTATGTGACGTTTTGCTTGAATGGTAGATTGAATTATTGCTTGCTTGATTGAATTGTAGTGAGTTGAAGAGTGTGAGTATTGCAAGATCAAGGAGTGAAATTATATTCTCTACCAAAAAGGCAACTGATGCTTCATAATTTTGTCCCATTATTTTCACTATGCACTAGTGATATTTCTAAAGTAGGACTTGCATGGAATTTTTGCTAAGTATAAACTATGCCATGGGAAATCCAAATAGATTAAACCTTTGTAGAAATTTCCTATGTTAAGATTCCTACTACTACCATGCTTAGCTTAGCTAGTAGAAAACAAGGGTGGAATATATTCATACTATGGAATATTTCTAAGTCAAGGACTTGAGTTTTGTTTAATAAAACAACTAAGCGAATGAATCACCTGGGTGGAATGGAAGGAATGGTTTGTGTTGAGTGGTTACACAAGTCCCATTTCTATGGTTTACCTTGTGTATCTCACTTGTGGATGGCCACCCAGGAACAAAGAGATTTGAGATGTCAAATGTTGAGAAGCTTCAAGTGCAGCCACTTGGCATTATGGGCTCTACCTTGATCATATAGGTTGCAATAACTTAGCCAAATGGACAGTTGGTGGTAGGTGATGATAGGTTGGAACGCGTCTATTCTGGTCTAAGGGAAGGCTTCTGAAAGATCTTGTCTTGGTGAAACCAAGTCTTGTGGGGAAAGTGCACCACCTCTTCAGAGTGTAAAATCTAAGTACTTAGCTATGTCCCTGGCAAAGGACAATTTGAGAATCAAGACATGGAATCAATCAAGAATCTCCTCATCCCAATTTCTAAGTTAAAACTTGTGGTTGAAAAAGGGTTGAAGGATCACCAATTTCTATTGGGAGATGCCTTGGGGAGTTTTTGACAAACAAAAACTTAGTGTTTTTCAAATGATAAGGAAACCCTATTTTGAGCAAAGCAAGCCTAAGCTCCACTTAGCCACATGGATATAGATGATAGACTCCAATATACTACCATAGTATCACTTGCCAATACAATTCAAATGTATTGACTCTTGTGGCTGTAACTTGTTATGTTGCAGGTTTGTTTGATGTTAGTGAGATGTGTTGATTAGGATTACAAGTCTACAACCAACATGGCTGCCTGTGGCAATTTGAAGATGAAGGACTCCATGCTATTGTTATATTCTGATGCATTGTAAAGAGATAGCAAAATGAGCTATGTAAGATGTAATGAATTATTTTATTCCTGATTAAAAAGTTCTATTATGACCTTTGTTTCTTGATATTACATCTTAACTGTGGATGCTAGCTATTGATCCAGGGACTAGCATTGTAAACACAGGGATCTCTACCTTATTAAAGGTTGGGACCTCTACAGATGGTATCAGAGCATTGTGTTGCCTGTAGGATTGTAAACCTAGGATTGGACAAAACCCCTTAGAAAATTAGGAGTTGTATTTGTTCCAAAAATTATTTACAAACAGTCTTGTATACTCTTTCCTCAACCATTTTGGTTTTAATTCTACATCTCTTCTAATTCAACTTGATGGACAAAGCCTCAACCATGAGCAAAGACCTCACCATGAGCAAAGGACTTTACCAACTCAAGTGATTTCAACCTTATTATCAACAAGGACTTCAACTTGGATATCACTAAGGACTACAAGTGAGACAAGAAATATTGCTCAAGACTTGAAGGCTAAAGAAATACAACTTAGAAGGAACCATCATCACCTTTGAAGTTTTGTGACCAAGATGCAAGAAATTCTCCAAAGATACAAAGATCTTGTTCAAGAAGAAACAACCAAGAAGAATGGAATGATCTCAAGAAAACCATATAGTTGGACCACCATACTAAAGTTTAAATCAAACCCACCAACTTATGAGGTGTAGCAAAAATATTTTATTGCCCAAAAATGTGCTTGAACTTGTTGTTTGAGTGGAATGAATGTATGTGATTTCTTGCACATTACTTGTGTGAATTGTGTTGTGTGTGATTAGAATTAATTCCTTGGACAATCTTTTGCCTATTCTAATCCCAATCCAACCCAAACAGATGACTACTCCAAGAAACCCCAACATCAATAATGGTGACAACAACAACAACCAAGAGATGCTCATGAGAGAAAAACTACTAGTAAACCAAACCCATTTGAAATAGATTACAACTCAGTTTTTAGCCAACAACAATGAGTTAGACCCAACCTTACAAAAGTTTTTGGAAAATCAATCCAAATTATTACAAGGGATGACCACTCACATGATCAACATGGGAGACAACTCTTCCCAAGGAGTTTATGACAACAAGGATGTCAAGGATGATATTCTAGAAGGAACTCAAGCTTGCAATGTTTGTGGAGACATGGATCACACTTCCAAAGAGCATGAAGATCAATGCCCCAATTGTGAAGAGAAACATCCAACTAATTAATGCCCCACATCTCAAGCTACTTGTTTCCTATGTGAAGGAAATAATCATGTCCCTATCCAATTGCCCCATATATTCCATAGTACAAGAAAGGAAACAAGGTGGAGTGCAACAACTAATTGTAGACTTCCATGAGAGAACAACGTCTACCAAGAAGGGTAAAGACAAAGGAAAATCTCATCTTGCACCTCCATGCAATATGACTCAATTTGATGGACCAAAGAGGAGACATATGTATTATCCAAGGAAAAGATCAAGGAGACCAGGAAACTTTCCCACCTTTGTGGTGAATTATGAAGAGCATGAACTAGAAGAACTCCTAGCTTTTGAGAGACCCAAAAAGAAGAAGAAGGACATAAGCCAGCTGCAATGTTACAATTGCAAAGAAATGGGACACTATGCCAGTGATTGTCCAGAAAAGAAGAAGAACCAAGGAAATAAACAAGAGGAATTGATACCAAAGAAGAAAAAGGATAATATCCAAGTAATGTGTTTCAAATGCAAAGAACTAGGCTATTATGCAGACAAGTGTCTAGAGAGGATTTCAACAAGATCCCAAGCAAGCCAAGAAGTAATCTAGTTGGAAATTTTTTTAAGGGTGGTAGTACCCTAGTTGCTTTGAGACAACTTGTAACCCCTTTCTTTTCCCAAATCTCGGGACGAGATTTATTTTAAGGGTGGTAGCCTGTCACATCCCAAAATTTTCCAAATTTTGTAATCTGAAAAATAAATAAACAAAATTAATAATTGTTGAAATTTAGGGTAAAAAGAAACTTTTTGTACCTAAATGGAAACCTAAAATCCCATCTTGAATAAAATTTGGTTAAATGTTTGAAACCAACTAAATTCAAATCAAGTGAAATGCATTCTTCATAAATGCATCTTGGAATTTAAACACTTGGAAAATAAATCAAAACCCTAAAACCCTAATGGAAGAAAAACAGTACCAAGTTATCTCTAAGCCTATGGATTTGATCCATATAAAAATTGGTCAAACAAACATTTCAAAATGGTCAAGAATAACAAATAGAAATAATATAAAACCATATGAATTGGTTTCACTTAATTTGGAACCATAAATAAAATCTTATGAATTTAATAAGATAAGGGAATTGAATTTCCAAATCTAATATAGCACCTATCTAGAAAACCATACCAAATGGTGAGAAAATAATCCTAAAGAGATTTAAAAGGATAAATAAATATTAAATACGATTATACAAATTGGAATCACCAAGTTTAGATCTATAAATAAAAAGATATGGATTTTATAAGATAGAAAAAGAAATATTAAATGAGTAATATTTAATGACCAAATTAGATCTTGAACTAATCCATAAGAAAATGGAATAAATATAATACAAATCCAAATAAAATAAGTGGATAAAGAATTTTCCAAATAAAATAAGGTGGCATTAACCAAATTCTATTTCTATTTTGAATAAATACAAAATCCCTATTAGAAATGATTAATTAAATCATGGGAAAATAATATTTGGAATATACCCAAGAGGAATAAAAGTTGTTTAATTAACTTAAATAAGATCAAATAAATCTTCCAAATAAAATTTATGGAATTAAAACTATATTTATTTTCATTGGAATGAAGACAAATACCCAATTTTAGATGATTAATAAATCATATTAAAAGCATTCCTAATAATTCAAGGTGAATTATTCGACACCCAAATAAACAAATAAAACCTACTGAAAAGATTTGGAAGAATTTAGATTTCAAATGGAGTTTGAAAATATTATTAAATCTTATTTGAATAAATGCTAGGGCCTATTTTAAATAATTAAAAGACCCTAAAAAGAATAAAAGAAATATTCTAGTTTTGACTTTAAAATGTATTATTAATCAGTATTTGATTGCACACAAAGTTTGAGTGAAGTTTGAATTCAAATGAATGTTTGAAATGATTAAACAAAATCAAAACAGATAAATAGAAAAAGAAAAGGGAAAAATATTCTGTATAAAAAAATATGAAAAGGAGCAGCCCAGCCCAGCAGGCCCAACTAGCCCAGCAGACTACTCCCACTCCCTCTCCCCGAAACGTTTTCCCACCGCGGACCTGACCCAGTCAGTCGTCGACTAGTAGACCCCACCTCACCCCTCTCTATCTCGCTGTCAAGCAGACCCCGCCGCCCAGCTTTCTTCCTCACCCGCGACGACCACGCCTCGCCGGCCGTTTCTGCCTCGCATTAACTCATTTTAATTCGTGTAAATGGCTCGCTTAAACCTCGCCGTGACCGCATGTACTTAATCGCCAGGCTCCCCTCTTCCTTTCCCCCCAAACATCACCCCACCGGAGCCCCCAGGCTGTCCTAATTCATCCACACACCGCCACTGCCTCCGACGAGCTTTGTGAGGAATTCCGGCCAAACCTCGTCGCCCCTCGCCTCCTCAACCACACGAGCGTGCTCTCCGTCACCAGGCGCACCTAATAGTAGCCGTATCTCATTCCCTTCCACCCTAGAACGACGCCTCTGACGACGCCAACGCGCCACCGCCTTCGGCATCCACTCCGGCGAGCTCCACTGGTAACATCCCACCGCGCCGCCCTCTCTCTTTGATGATCTGATACTCCCACTCTTATGTGCATCTAACTGTGCTTTCCTTTTTCTCTGGCGTGCTCTGTAGCTTCTCCATCGATGACATCTGAGCGTACCCGACGGTGAGCACAACTCCGACGAGCAATTGCGATCGTCCTCATGCGCCCCTTGCCTCCTCGCGAACACGTTGAGCATCATCACGCCACGACGACCTCGGTGAGCTTTTCCTCTACCCCTTTTGCGTCCTGTATCAACGGCTCTGTCTTAGCTAGAGCGTCGCCGCAGCCAGCCACCATTGACCGCTGCTAGGTTTTGGCTAGAGTGTCAGGAGCCGTAGGATGCGATTTGTCTGGCTAGGATTAGATCCAAGCGAAAGGGTGCGCGTCCACCTGTGCTACTCGATCTAATTTAAATCCAACGCTTCACAGCGAACGATCCGAGCGAAACGGTATCGGCCAGTGAAATCAAGACACGTGGCCCAGAGTTTGTTATAAAAACAGAAATTGATCTATTAGATGTTCAATTTTGTAAAATTCATAACTTTCAAACCACACGTCCAAATTTTGCAAGCTTTATATCAATGGAATCAGCAAGACAATTACTTTTCAACCATGCCCTTTGTTTAATAAATTGCTTCTGTTAACTTGACTGTTTTTGCAGAAACTTGTGTACGCATATTTTGGATATAAAGTTTGTTCTAAAATTATTTTAATGATAAAACCTTTGGCAAATGGTTTGTTTTGAACCTACTGACCCTAGAAATCAATTTGTGGTATCAAAAACATATTTTGTGAGGCAAAAGAATAAATATTTGAATTAAATCATTTCTAGTCAAATAAAAATGTTGTTTATAGGTTAAAAATTCTTTTTGGAGGAAAATCTTTCGGAAATATTTTCATTTAAACTCTCTGACCATAAAAACAAAGATTTATGTTTTCAAAACATATTTTGTGAACCCTATAAAATTTATTGATTTTCTAAAGGCATTTTCAACCACATAAAATAATGCTTTTATTTAAAAAGAGTTTATAGATAAAATCTTTTGCAAATAGTCTTGCCACTTTTATAAAATGACCAATAAGTGTTTTATAATGTTTATAACCCATTAGAAATCACTTTTCCAAATAAAAAATCTTTTGCATGCTTGCATGCATTGTTTTGATTTTATTATTTTATGTGATGGTAGATTGAATTATTGCTTGCTTGATTGAATTGTAGTGATTTGAAGAGTGTGAGTATTGCAAGATCAAGGAGTGAAATTATATTCTCTAACAAAAAGGCAAGTGATGCTTCATACTTTTGTCCCATTATTTTCACTATGCACTAGTGATATTTCTAAAGTAGGACTTGCATGGATTTTTTGCTAAGTATAAACTATGCCATGGGAAATCCTAATAGATGAAACCTTAGTAGAAATTTCCTAAGTTAAGATTCCTACTACTAACATGCTTAAATTAGCTAGTAGAAAACAAGGGTGGAATATATTCATACTATGGAATATTTCTAAGTCAAGGACTTGAGTTTTCTTTAATAAAACAACTAAGTGAATGAATCACCTAGGTGGAATGGAAGGAATGGTTTGTGTTGATTGGTTACACAAGGCCCATTTCTATTGTTTACCTTGTGTATCTCACTTGTGGATGGCCACACAGGAACAAAGAGATTTGAGATGTCAAATGTTGAGAAGCTTCAAGTGCAGCCACTTGGCATTATGGGCTCTACCTTGATCATATAGGTTGCAATAACTTAGCCAAATGGATAGTTGGTGGTAGGGGATGATAGGTTGGAAGGCGTCTATTCTGGTCTAAGGGAAGGCTTCTGAAAGATCTTGTCTTGGTGAAACCAAGTCTTCTGGGGAAAGTGCACCACCTCTTCAGAGTGTAAAATCTAAGTACTTAGCTATGTCCCTGGCAAAGGACAATTTGAGCATCAAGACATGGAAGCAATCAAGAATCTCCTCAT
This sequence comes from Avena longiglumis, assembly GCA_030063025.1. Classification (NCBI taxonomy): domain Eukaryota; kingdom Viridiplantae; phylum Streptophyta; class Magnoliopsida; order Poales; family Poaceae; genus Avena; species Avena longiglumis. The sequence continues at coordinate 141,501,028 of CP125978.1, read as the reverse complement.
CCCAATTTCTAAGTTAAAACTTGTGGTTGAACAAGGGTTGAAGGATCACCAATTTCTATTGGGACATGCCTTGGGGGGTTTTTGACAAACAAAAACTTAGTGTTTTTCAAATGATAAGGAAAACCTATTTTGAGCAAAGCAAGCCTAAACTCCACTTGGACAAATGGATATAGATGATAGACTCCAATATACTACCATAGTATCACTTGCCAATACAATTCAAATGTATTGACTCTTGTGGCTGTAACTTGTTATGTTGTAGGTTTGTTTGATGTTAGTGAGATGTGTTGATTAGGATTACAAGTCTACAACCAACATGGCTGCTTGTGGAAATTTGAAGATGAAGGACCCCATGCTATTGTTATATTCTGATGCATTGTAAAGAGATAGCCAAATGAGCTATGTAAGATGTAATGAATTATTTTATTCCTGATTTGACATGCTCACTAGATTTTTGAGACTAAGGCCTGGAAAGTTCTCGGGAACCACTGATCCAATGATAGACAATGACTGGTTACGTTCAGTGAACAAGGACTTGGTGACTGTTGGCTGCACCAACAAGGAAAAGGTCAGGTTCGCAGCACATCTGCTTGAAGGGCCAACAGCAACATGGTGGGATAACTTCCATATCACCACTCCTCTTGAGGATGTGACATGGGCTATCTTTGAGGATGGATTCCGTAGAGCTCACATCTCATCCGGAGTGATGAAATTGAAGAAAAAGGAGTTTCGCAATCTGAAGCAGTGTCACCGCGGTGTGGCTGAGTATATTGAGGAATTCAACAATCTGGTGCACTATGCATCAGATGAAGTTGATACTGATGCAAATAGGAAGGAGAAATTTCTCTAAGGACTGAATGATGAGTTGAACCTGCAGCTGTCTGTTGCCTATGTTCCAACCTATCAATCACTTTGTGACAAGGCTACCATCTTGGAAAACAAGATGAAACAGGTTGAGAGCAGAAAGAGGAAGCATAGCTTTGATAAGCATAGCTCATGATTGTCTCACAATCGTTCCCATCATGATGATAGTGGGAGTTTTGGATCCCACAAACATGGAAAGTACAACAAACACCACAGCCACAACCGTCATCATGACAACAAGCATCACCGTAGTCATGATAATGACAAGTATAAGAACCACAAGAGTGGACACAAGAGCCACCACAGTGGAGGTGGAAGTGTGTCACATCCCAAAATTTTCCAAATTTTGTAATGTGAAAAATAAATAATTGTTGAAATTTAGAGTGAAAAGAAACTTTTTGATTCCAAATGGAAACTTAAAATCCCATCTTGAACAAACTTTGATTAATGTTCGAATCCAACTAAATTCAAATCAAGTGGAATGCATTCTTCATAATTGCATATGGAAATTTAAACACTTGAGAAATAAACCAAAACCCTAAAACCCTAATGGAGTAAAATCATTTCCAAATATCTCTAAGACCATGGATTTGACCCATATAAAAAAAATTGTCAACAAACATTTACAAATTATCAAGAATGACAAATAGAAATATTATAAAACCATAGAAATAGGTTTCACTTAATTTGGAGCCATAAATAAAATCTTATGAATTTAATAAGATAAGGAAATTGAATTTCCAAAGCTAATAAAGCACCTATCTAGAAATCCATACCAAATGGTGAGAAAATAATCCTAAATATATTTAAAAGTATAAATAAATATTAAATAAGATTTTACAAATTGGAATCACCAAGTTTGGATCTATAAATAAAAAGATATGGATTTTATACGATGAAGAAAGAAATATTAAATGAGGAATATTTAGAGACCAAATTAAATCTTGTCCTAATCCATAAGAAAATGGAATGAATAAAATCCAAGTCCAAATAAAATAAAAGAATAAAGAATTCTCCAAATAAAATAAAATGGCATTAACCAAATTCTATTCCATTTGAATAAAGACAAATCCCTAAATAGAATGATTAATTAAATCATGGGAAAATAGTATTTAGAATTTACCCAAGTGGATAAAAAGTCATTTATTTAACTTAAATGGAGTCAAGGAAATCACCTAAATAAAATTTATGGAATTAAAACTATAATTGATTTCATTGGAATTAAAACAAATACCAATTTAAATGATTAATAAATCATATTAAAAATATTCCAAAATAATTCAAGGTGAGTTTTTGACACCCTAATAAATAAATAAAACCTACTGAAAATATTTGGAAGGATTTAGATTTCAAATGGAGTTTGAAAACATTATTAAATATTATTCGAATAAAAGCAAGGGCCTATTTTTTAAATAAATAATTAAAAGACCCTAAAAAGAATAAATAAGTTATTCTAAATTTGTCTTCAGAAAATATTAATAAACAGTATTTGAAAATACTCAAAGATTTGTGGAAGTTTGAATTCAAATAGTGCTTGGTTTGTTTGAATAAAAATCAAAACAGATAAATAGAAAAAGAAAAGGGAAAAACAATTAGTACAAAAAAATGAAACAAAGCCAACTAGCCCAAAGCCAACAAGTGACCCATTTCTTTCCCTTCCCCGAAATGTTTTCCACTCAGAAACCTCCCCCCCTCTGTCGCTGACCGCTGGCCCCCATCTCCCCTCTCTCTCACTCGCTGTCGACCTTGCCCCACCTGCCAGGCCATCGTCTCCACCCGCCGCGGTGACCGCGCCTCCTCCCGACCGTTTCTGGCGAAATTTTCTCGGCGTCAATACGCGTTGATGGAAAAGTAATTCCTCCCCTCGACCACACCTTCTTAACTGCCACTCCCTCCTCTCCGTTTCCCCCAGACCCCATTCCTTCTCTGCCACTGGGTTGTTCCCATTTTGCGCTGCATCGCCCTGTGCTCCGACGAGCTCTCCGAGCAATTCTGGCCAGCACCCTCACCCCCCGCAAGCCCTGCTTCACGCGAGCGTGATCCCCAGCATCTGGCGCATCTCCCTGAGCTTTCCGTTCATCCGCGCGAGCACCGTATCGTCGACAACAACCACACCCGAACACCGTCGTCATCTGCTACCTCTCCGGCAAGACCCCCTGGTAACTCCTGACCACCCCATCCCCTCTGACTGATACTCCCATATTCCCCTTTCTCACGCGAACCTAATAGCATTGTTTGTTTGGTTTGGCGTGAACCGTACACTCGCCTCTGATGACGAACAGACAAACCCGACGCAGACATGAACTCCGGCGAGCAATACCCGCCATTACCGTGTGCCCCTCAGTCGACAACAACCACCTTGAGCATCCCCACGCCGCGGCGAACTCGGTTAGCATATTCCCTCTCTCCCGCGCTTCCTATACTTGCCGTACCACCACTGGCAGAGCCGCATAGCCGCCGCTAGCGCCGCCCAACTCTGGTTTCTCGCTTATCAGCCGTTAGATTTAGATCGCAAGGCTACGAATAGATGACTGAAACAAACCGTTATGTTCAATATGTGCCGCACGATCTACTTTAAATCCAACAATCCACAGCACGTGATCCACGCGAACCGGTATGGCCCAATGAAAAAGAGACACGTTGCCAGACTTTTGTTTTAAAAACAGAAACTATTCTATTAGATACTCAAACTTGCAAAATTCATAAATTTCAAACCACACGTCAAAAATTTGCAAATTTTATATCAATGGAATCAGGAAGACAAACCCTATCCAACCATGCACTTTGTTTAGTATATTGATTCTATTAAATTGGTTGTTTTTGTAGAAACTTGTGTAGGCATATTTTGAATATAAAAATCATTCTAAAATTATTTTTGTGATAAAATCTTTAGCAAATTTTGTGAAGCAAAAGAATATATCTTTGATTTAAAAACATATTTTGTGAAGCAAAAGAATAAATCTTTGATTTAAAGCATTTCTAGTCAAATAAAAATGTTGTTTATAAGTTGAAAATACTTTTTTGGAGAAAAACCTTTGGGAAATGTTTTGATTTAAACTCTATGACCCCAAACACCAAGTTTTAAAATTTAAAAAATGTATTTGGTGAACCCTATAAAGATTGTTGCTTTGCTAAAGGCATTTTCAACCACATAAAATATTGATTTGGATTTAAAAATGATTTATAAGTAAAATCTTCTGCAAATGATTTTTCCACTTATATAAAATGACCAATAGGTGTTTTAGAACATTTATAACCTATTAGAAACCACTTTTCCAAATAAAACAATCTTTAGCATGCTTGCATGCATTGCTTTGTTTCTATTATTTTATGTGTTGCTTGCTTGAATGGTAGATTGAATTCTTGCTTGCTTGATTGAATTGTAGTGGAAATTGAAGAGTGTGAATATTTCAAGGTCAAGGAGTGAACTTATAATTCTCTACCAAAAATGCAAGTTATGCTTCATACTTTTCTCCCATTATTTTCACTATGCATTAGTGATATTTCTAAAGTAGGACTTGCATGGAATTTTTGCTAAGTATAACTATGCCATGGGAAATCCTAGTAGATGAAACCTAAGTAGAAATTTCCTAAGTTAAGATTCCTACTACTATCATACTTAGCTTAGAAAGTAGAAAACAAGGTTGGATTATATTCATACTATGGAATATTTCTAAGTCAAGGACTTATGTTTTGTTTAATAAAACAACTAAGTGATTGAATCACCTGGGTGGAATGGAAAGAATAGTTTGTGTTGAGTGGTTACACAAGGCCCATTTCAATGGTTTACCTTGTGTATCTCACTTGTGGATGGCCACCCAGGAACAAAGATATTTGAGATGTCAAATGTTGAGAAGCTTCAAGTGCAGCCACATGGAATTATGGGCTCTGCCTGGATCATATAGGTTGCAATAACTTAGCCAAATGGACAGTTGGTGGTAGGGGAATGATAGTTTGGAACGCGTCCATTCTGGTCTAAGGGAAGGCTTCTGAAAGATCTTGTCTTCGTGAAACCAAGTCTTGTGGGGAAAGTGCACCACCTCTGCAGAGTGTAAAATCTAAGTACTTAGCCATGTCCCTGGTAAACGACAATTGAGCATCAAGACATGGAAGCTATCAAGAATCTCCTCATCCCAATTTCTATGTTAAAAATTTGTGGTTGAACAAGGGTTGAAGGATCACCAATTTCTATTGGGAGATGCCTTGGGTGATTTTGACAAACAAAAACTTAGTGTTTTCAAATGATAAGGAAAATCTATTTTGAGCAAAGCAAGCATAAGCTCCACTTAGCCAAATGCATATAGATGATAGACTCCACTATGCTTCCATAATATCACTTGCCAATACAATTCAAATGTATTGACCCTTGTGGCTGTAACTTATTATGTTGCAGGTTTGTTTGATGTTAGTGAGATGTGTTGATTAGGATTACAAGTCTACAACCAACATGACTTCTTGTGGCACTTTGAAGATGAAGGACCCCATGTTATAGCTATTTCTGCTGCATTGTAATGAGATAGCCAAATGAGATATGTAAGATGTAATAAATTATTTTATTCCTAGTTATAAAGTTGTATTATGACCTTTGTTTCTTGATATTACATCTTAACTTTGGATGCTAGCTATTGATCCAGGGACTAGCATTGTAAACACAGGGATCTCTAACTTATTAAAGGTTCGGACCTCTGCAAAGTGGAAGTGGAAGTCAACTTGTAAAGAAAGATCTCAGTCAGGTTGAATGCTTCAAGTGTAATAAGATGGGAAACTATGTTAATGAGTGCCTATAAAAGAAAGTTGAAGGTGCCAAAAATCCCAATCCCTTCCAAAAGGGACAAGTGAACCACATCAATGTGGAAAAAATCTATGAAGAATATGATGTTGTGGCTGGTAAGTTCAAACTCAATTTTATTCCAGCACTTGTTCTTTTCGATACTGGCGCATCGCATTCATTCATATCAAGAGCATTTGTTGATAAAAAATGGATTTTCAACTGAAAATATTGGGTGTCCTATAAAAGTAAGTTCTCCCAGTGGGGATATGATAGTAAGTCTTGGATGTCGTGATTTAGTAATAGAATTTGGAAAGCATAAGTTTCTAGTCAGTCTGATAATCCTAGATTCCCAAGGATTGGATGTTACTTTGGGAATGGATTGGATGATTAAGTATGAAGGAGTACTAGATTGTGCCAATCGTACTGTCACACTCAAAACCCCGGATAATAAAAGGATTAGATTCAAGTCTAACTTTGAATCAAAAGGGAGTAAGCTAAATTCTCTTAAGGGGGTTAGCATAGACAGTGTGCTAATTGTGAGAGAATATCCGGATGTGTTTCTGGAGGAATTGTTGGGAATGCCAGCAGATAGGGATGTCGAGTTTCTGATTGACTTGCTGCCAGGATTAGGGCCAATAGAAAAGAGACCTTACAAGATGTCAGTTGATGAGTTGAAAGAAATTAAGAAACAAATTGGAGAACAGTTATAGAAATGATTTATTCAACCAAGTTCTTCAGCTTGGGGTGCACCAGTTTTGTTTGTTGAAAAGAAATATAGAAGTCAAAGGTTATGCATAGATTACCGGTCACTCAATGAGGTGACTATCAAGAACAAGTATCCTTTGCCCAGAATCAATGATTTGATGCTTTCCTATGTGTGCGACATAAATTGATCTTTTGTCATGATATGGGTCCAAGCATCTATCTTTGAGGTGCCATGACATGTGTGATTAAACATAGGGGAGAAATCCTCCGCCAGATGGTTGGTTTTGTGTATTGGGTGCTTTGATGTTCCATGCTAAATCCTTTGTCCATGGTTGCTCTTCGTTTTTGATTCTTCTTGACCTTGCCATATGGATAGTGCTTTTTCTGGTTTTCATTTGGATCTTGTGTATATGTTCATTTGATTTCTCACAATGTTTCATCTCCAAAACAACAAACAAAAAAATTCCGCTGTCTTCAGAAATTTTCCGGCAATAATTCTGGTTCGCCGGCCTAACTACCGAAAATTCTAGCAGTAGACCGAAAACCCTTACAAAACACGTTTTCGGTTCTCTACTGATAATTTCGGTCGCCACCGGAATTTCCGGTCACCAGGCCTGTTCGCCGATGTTCTCGTCGGAATTTCCGGCGTGGGCATCGGTCCGACAGGACTTATTGCCGAAATTTATTTGAGGGGGTTATTTATAGCCCGCGCGTGGGGCAGTTCCATCCTCTTCCTTCTTTCTCCCCCATGCCCACCCCTCCTCCATGGCTGCCGCCCCAATCTTCCCCACCCCCCATAGGCCCTTCCCTCCACCAAAATCCCTCCCCACTCCACCAAGTTGTAGATAGGGCCTCTACAAGTCTTTTCGCCAAAGGTTTTGCTCTCTCCTTGCCCGCATTGGGAGATCGGGGAGTGCTTCCCCTTTTTCTCGTGTGGTGCTTTCTTCGTGCCCATCCTTGGCAAGGGAGGGGGCATGGCTTCTTCGGCATCCGAGGGTACTTTGCTATTTCTTCTCCCTCTTATCTCTCTTGTTGGTGGTGAAACCCTAGCTTTCATGTTCACTTGTGCTCCCTTAGTTCTCTACCCCCTAGAGTAACTAGGCTAGTAACACCCTAGTTTCACCCCCTGTTCTCCCACATGTTGTTCTTTGTGCAAGTACTAAGTCATGGATAGTCTCATAGTCGCATGCCCTCACTTTTCGGTCCCAGGACCGGTTGTGCCAACACTGCCGCCAGAATTTCCGGTCAACGTTCCGGTCGACCGAAATGCTCGCCGGAAATTCCAGTTCGCCGGAATGGTCGCCGACATTTCCGGCGACAGCTTCGGTTCCGCCGGACCTGGAGCCGAAATTTTTTCTTCGCTTGTTCGTCTATCCATGCTTGCCCAACTTTCAATATGTGTTCCTGTGAGCTCTCTTGTCGTGGTATTGCACAGCATATGCTACTGGGGGTAGCTTACGTAAAGGGAGCAAGGCGATGTAGGAGAATCCGGGAGCGAGATTGGCACACGATGTACCCAGGTTCACGTCCCCTCGGTGGACGATCGCTATGTCCTGCTGTCAATCCAGTATATGATCATAGATTGGTTTACAAGGGAGCCGCCGTAGGCGGAAGGAGAGACTAGATCTAATCTAATATGGAAGAAGATGCCCTGTGGGGGTGCCCCTGGTGGCTTTATATATGAAGCCAGTTAGGGTTTACAAGTATTTGGTGGGCTTTGTATTGGAGTCGCCGTCTTGGGCCTCCAGTCGGCGCCACTCGTCTGAATCCAGCACGCGCCAGTCGCCGTATTGGGCGAGTCGACCCCCTCTGGGCTTGGCCTTAGTCGGCTTGATCCAGCTGGCGACTCCGCTTCATGGGTATACCCCGATTGGTATTCCCCCATCAGTAGTCCCCGAGCGCGTTGTCGATTCGACGCGGGCTTGAGGCAGGGCGTGGAGAGTCTTGATGATGGGTCGTGGCGAATCGGCGACGAGCTCCTGAACAAAGAAAATAATCGTGAAGTGGGAGGTGGTCGGCGTGAGCCATTCGGTGATGACCAGTTGGCGAACGACGCATGGTGTTGGTAAAGCCGCCAGTTGCGGTGAATCCCCAAACGTGGAGTGTGCCGAGTCCCAGAGCGTGGCGAGTAGCGAGGTCGAGCGACCGGCGAGTGGCACTGTCTGTAGCGTGCCGAGTCCCCGAGCGCGTTGAGTACGCGAGGGCGGGTGTCCGTGGCGGCGAGTCCCCGAACGTGTTGAGTATGCGAGGGCGAATCCGTGGCGGCGAGTTCCCGAGAGCATTGAGCACGCGAGGGCAAGTGTCCGCGGTGGGGAATCCCCGAGCGTGGAGATTACGCGAGTGGAGAGTCCGTGGTGGCGAGTCCCCGAGCGCGTTGAGTACGCGAGGGCGAGTCCGCGGCGGCGAGTCCCCGAGCGCGTTGAGCACGCGAAGGCGAGTGTCCGCGGCGGCGGGTCCCCGAGCGTGGAGAGTACGCGAGTGGAGAGGCCACGGCGGCGAGTCGACGAGGGCGAGCCGCGGTCGTGGAACCATGCGTACACGCATCATGCCTAGGAGTAGTCCCCGAGGCTCGAGTTGGCTTGTAGAGGCGAGTTAAGGCTCTTTAGAGATGCATATTCTAAAAATAGTAGAGTTTGTTGCCGAGCATAGAGAGTGGAGAGGTCGAACGACCGGCGAGGGCTGGCGGTCGGCGAGGTCGCGACCGGCGTGGCGAGTGGCGAGGTCGAGCGGCCGAGGCGCCGAGTCCCAGCCTTGCGAGTGGCGAGTCGGCGACCGGAGGCGCCGAGTCCCCGAGGCGCGAGTGGCGTGGTCGAGCGAGAGCGCCGAGCCCCGAGCGCGACGAGCGGCGAGTTCGAGCAACCGGCGAGCGCCGAGTCCCCGAGCGCGGCGAGTGGCGAGGTCGAGCGACCGGCGAGCGCCGAGTCCCCGAGCGCGGCGAGTGGCGAGGTCGAGCAACCGGAGAGCGCCGAGTCCCCGAGCGCGGAGAGTGGCGAGGTCGAGCGACCGGCGAGCACCGAGTCCCCGAGCACGGCGAGTGACGATAAAGACACCAAACTGTTTTGCTGAGAAGGAAAAAATATACAATTGCATTAATGTCTACTTGCATAAAATATTAAATAATTGTAAGACATTGAAGAAAATGCACTTTTGTTATGTGGATCGATGGGTAGTATGTAAGGTTTATGCGTGTCTTTTCATGAGTAGGCAGACCTCCAACATCAAAGGCTTGCCGGGTAACAGGGACGAGATGCCAGACTGTTGAACCCGGAGACAAGGTCGGCCTTTTGGTACCCAGCCTCACTACTTCGATGGACGCGAATAAACAACAGACAAAACTGAAACCGATCCAAAATATGATTTTGATCCCTGAAAGGGTCATATGCGACTGCGTGGTCGGCTTTGAAGAATGAATGGAGATGCATATATGTTTTGGAGTCATAGTATATACGAGTGTATAAAAACTTAGCTATTAGCATGGCGAGTCTGTGAGCATGGCGAGTCCGCGAGGGCGAGGTCGCGATGGCGATGGCGAGGCCGTGATGGCTTGGTCACGGCAGGAGAGTCACCGATCGTGGCGTGTTTTTGATGATAGAGAGTTCGCGATGATAGCGAGTCCGCGATAATGTTTATTGCTCTGTTTTTGTTAGCGAGTCTCTCGTCTTGGCCTGGTGGCCAGTCGCATGGCGACTCCAAAGATGGCTCTCGGCTTGGCGTTCTTCCTGGACGATCCGAGGCTCGGGTTGCGAGTCCTCGTCCACAGTACCTGGCCGTACGAGTCGCACTATCTAAGGATGAGGAGGACATGGTGCTGTTTGTGTAGCACAACCATTTGTCTTGGCATGGAAGGCCAGTCGAGCAAGGCGAATCCAATGATGGCTCTCGGTTAGCATTTTTCGTGGACGATTCGAGGCTCGGTTTATGAGTCCTCGTCCTCACTGGCCATTGCGAATCGCTCTCTCAAAGGTTGACAAAGGCGAATTGTTTTTCCCCGGGGGAAGAGACACCCAGTGGTGAGTCCATGCAGCATGGCATGCGACCATCTCTGGCGAGTCGGATGATGAAGGTCCCTTAGCAGGCGCGGCGTACGCATTCGACGTAGCTGGAAAGAGTCGACGCGGCAGACGGAGGTCGTGCTATGGCGAGGTCGACACGGGGTCTACGCGGCGGATGGAGGTCGCGCTATGGCGAAGTCAACGCGGTGGACATAGGGTCGACGCCGCGAGTGGCGAGGAAGACTCCAGACCATTTTGGCGATGGCGCGTCCGCATCAAACAATTCTCCGAGCATGGCAAGCCGGCGTGGGCGCGGCGGGCCGGCGATGGTTGAGTCACCGGACATGGTGAGTCCGCGTCCGTGGCGAGCTCGTGGCGGGCGAATCCAGTGAGCTCGCAACGGGCGTGACCGAGCATGACGAGTCGGCGAAGTAATCACCGCGATGTGCATGTATAACAAAAAATAAAAGTTTCAAGTATTAGATCAAATAGAAAACTGTAGTTGATTCAGATGGTAGATGCATAAAAATAATAAAATCAAATAGGAAAATCCTGATCGTGGCCGCATGGACAACATGCGATTGAGAGTCCATGTGTTTGCCTAGTCCTCCGATGGCAAGCAGCAGGAGTTCGCGTTGATCTTTTGCTTCGCCTAGAATAGGTTCTTGTAGCTATGCAGGATAGTCTCTGATTGCTGCCTTGTATCCGGCGAGACCGGGTCGATATGTGGACGAAATCGACTAGATTTTTGTCTATCCCGAACGCGTAACATGCCTTCTTCATTGTATGTGTGCACATGTAACAACACAACAAAGAAACGTGAATTAGATGCTGAATAAATAACAACAATATCAATCTATAGAGGGTGGATTCGTCAGGAATCAATTTTCCGCAGCCGTGAGCCAAGCCTTCCTGATTCTAGGCCTGTCGCCAAGGCCGCCGGCAGTCCTCCTTGCTTTACAGTACAACGACCGATTTCGTCTAGCACTTGGCCGGTCGCGATGGAATCAGTCGTCCACTCCCCATACATATAAAAAATTGCATGCAAGCAGCAAATCCAAATAGAATAATCAATGAACAATGGATTGTAGACGGATTGAATTAAAAACTAGACAGAGGAGACCGATCAGTGTACGCGGCAATGTCTTAGTAGACAGTGTGGCTGCAAGAAGAACGACTCAGTTTTGCACCCAGGAGCCAATTTTTCAAGCGATGGATACATGTCAGGCACACGGGAGATTAGCTTCAAATAAATAAATAATCAAATTTCAAAGTAATCAATATGGAGAGAGATTGAATAGAAAACTCAGCGGCTGTATGTAGCCGATCGTGCACGTCATGACGTGAAAATCATGCGAGTGGCGCGGATGAACGTCTAGATGCGATCTAGACGTCGACGATGGTGAGGGATCTCGCCCGGATTATCACCCTCCAAGCATCGCTAGCCCCACGGTGGGCTCCAGCTGTCGTGGTATTGCACGGAAGATGCTACTGGAGGTAGCTTACGTAGAGGGAGCAAGGCGACGTAGGAGAATGCGGGAGTGAGATTGGCACACGATGTACCCAGGTTCACGTCCCCTCGGTGGAGGATCGCTACGTCCTGGTGTCAATCCAGTATATGATCATAGATTGGTTTCCAAGGGAGCCGCCGTAGGCGGAGGGAGAGACTAGATCTGATCTAATATGGAAGAAGATGTCCCATGGGGGTGCCCCTGGTGTCTTTATATATGCATCCAGTTAGGGTTTACAAGTATTTGGTGGGCTTTGTATTGGAGTCGCCGTCTTGGGCCTCCAGTCGGCGCCACTCATCTGGGTCCAGCACGCGCCAGTCGCCGTATTGGGCGAGTCGACCTGCTCTGGGCTTGGCTTCAGTCGGCTTGATCCAGCTGGCTACTCCGCTTCATGGGTATACCCCGATTGGTATTCCCCCATCATCTCTTATGGCATATAGACTCATTTCCTTTTTTTGCCTTGTGTTCTTGTGTGCTTCTTGTGCAGAGTCTGACCACAGCAACTTTGAGACCGACACCAGCAAAAAGAGAAAGCTTAATATTCAGCGGCCTCCTCCTCCTCCTCCTCGTCGCCTCACTTAGCATCAACTAGAGAAAGCTGTTATCACAGGGGTTCTGGATCTGCAAGTGGACAGAAGAAGAAAGCCTCTGCTGGAAGATCCGCTGTCAAGGGCAAGTCCAGTCTTGGTCCTACATAAGAAGAAGTTCCTCCCAACTACAATACTGTTTTGGATATTTATGTGAATTAGTGGCGGGACTTGAGGAGGCAGAATCCATACCGCTTTCCCAACCGCACTTATCTTGGGGCTGACAAGATGTTCTGGACTGACACTCAGAAGTGCTTTTGGGATGACCTTTACAATGAGCCAACTCGTATGAAGCGGGGTTTCTTTGTTCCTCCCAGGTATCTCAATGAGGACCACTATGCTCATTGCCTCTCTTCCGATTTCGAGCATGTGGATGTGGCCCTGAAGCAGATGGATGTCTTTGCTATTGCTACTATCAAGGTCAAGCTAATTCCAGATCTCATTCGCCAGTTCTTCTGTACTGCTTACTTTCACACTGATGAGGCTCGCACTGTCACTTGGATGACCGACACCAAGACGTACTCGTCTTTGTTTGATGCTTTCTGTCATGCCCTGGGTTACCCTCCTGACCGTGTATCTGGCTTCTGCATTCATTCTAAGAAGGCCTTCAGTGACAACCAGATCTTTTTCTGCTATCCGAGTGACCCCAGCCATGAACCTCCCAGCTTGTTAGGCATGTACTACTACTATATGGTGCTTTCTCGGTTCTTCCGCTAAAATCTTGTGAGCAAGGCTGGTGATGTTGTTGATGTCCCCGGTCACCACAAGAATCTGATGTATACTGTGAACCTCTCGCCTTTGGAAGATCAATGTGTGTGATTTCATCTACTCTGAGATTCAACGGTCCATTGAGAAGCGCATGAGTCCCAATTTCTGTCAGTATGTTCAGCGTCTGATTGAGGCCACCATTCCTACATCTGCTATCCCCAATGGTCCGCTTGAAGATATGGAGGATTTCACCTTACCTCGTCGGGGCTCTCATGTGGATCTCCCTCAGATGATGCCGTCTGAACGCTGGAACAAGCATGCACGTGATCCTCTTTCTACTAGTGGCTCGCGCTCTCGTAGGGACATTCCCCGCACTCTTCCTTGCAAGAAAGGTCTTGCCCGGTTCTTCAACAGCTTGTGGTATATGTGTCGCTCCTCCTATGATGTTGCCCATCGCAGTTTGGAGCTCAGTCAGGAGAACAGGAGGCATCACAATGCTTTCTTGACAGAGCATGGTCGCCCAGTGCCAGATTTGGGCAATGCTCTAGATCCTGTTCCTTATGTCAACTTTTAGAAGCCCCCGTTGGATGAGGACATGTTTAGGGCCTTTGATCCATCTATGTTCCCCGGGTTTGCCACTTCCAGTTCCTCTCAGCGCCGTGCTACATCTACCGGGAATGACAATGATGGTGAGGACGAGGACGAAGAGGAGGGTTACGATGAAGAAGAAGAGGAGGAAGAAGCCTATGATGATGATGACAATGAGGAAAACTTCGCTGGCTAGATCGGTCTCTCCGCTCATTTCTTCCTTTTTGGTCTCGATGCCAAAGGGGGAGAAATAGTAGAGTCGTCTCTTTCATGATTTGCCTCTTGCACAAGCCCTACTTTTCTCGTTTGTATCTCATGGTCTTGTGCTTTTATGTTCTCTATCGAACCATTTCTGTTTGTGTTTGGACAACTTTGCAGTTCTCTTATTGTACTTGGATTTCCTATCACTATGTGATTTCTATTATGTGCTAAGTTTTAATCGTATCATAATATCATATTTTGACTCTATCTCGGTTTGTCATCGTTAACCAAAAAGGGGGAGATTGAAAGGGAAAATAGCCCTTATCTAGTGTTTTGCTTAACTATGACATCGGAGCTAGAGAATAGAATAATGTTTCTATTAGCTTCTCTACACGTGAGAGTCCGCAGGTTGTTGGTGATAGGTGATGGGTGACCCCCCATTCGTTTCTTTATGGAGAGCCGGTGGTGTTGTTTATTATTTCCTTTTGTTTACTCTTGAGTCAAATAGGAAACACCGCACTATTAAGAGGGGTGATCTCAATGCGCTCTTTGGGGTTATTCTACCCAAAATATACTTCTCATCATCCACCACCACACACCCGTTCAAAGAGAGAGAGAGAGAATAGCCTTGAAAAATGAGTCAAAGGGGGTTACTGTGAAATCGGCAAAAGTGCCGGCGGCGCCAGTGCTGTCGTCGGAATTTTCGGTCGCCGCCAGAAATTCTCGGTGCACGCTGATATGGCTTACTGCATAGCCTTTCGGTTGTTCGTCGATAATTCCGGTCGCCGCCGAAAATTCCGGCGTGTGGTCCGGTCCACCAGAGCGTCACCGAAAATTCCGGCGAGCAACTCGGTGCGACCGGGCTTATTGTCGGTTCTGTCGCAGGAACCCCCAAACGGCTCTTTTTCCACCCATACTATATATACCCCTTTCTTCTCCACTATGAGGTTAGGCATTTGAGCAAACATTTAATTTTTTCAAGCTTTCTTTCTCTCCCCCATTGTTGAAACACAAAAGCTTGAGGATCTCCCATTCTACCCAACCAAATCCAAATCCCTTTGGTAGAAAGGAAGAGGAGGTCCCGATCTACGTTTCCACCAAGCCAAAGTTAATTCCCCCTTGAGTTCATCCAGTTAGATTGTTATTCTTGGGTTTTTGGGAAACCCTAGGCGGCTAGGGTCGCCCGGAGGCATTCGTATTGTGATTTGCTCAGTGGAATGTTTTTGAGGGTTTGGAGACTACCTTAAAGTCTACCACAAGTAAGTGAGCTATTCCTTCGTGGTATAGGCTCGGAGAAGAAGGTGAGCCTTTGTGGCGTGTGAGGAATCCTTCGTGGAACCTCACACCTCTCCAACGTGACATAGCCCCCTGCCCAAAGGTGGTGAACCCGGGAATACATCTTCGTCTCTGCATGCTTCGGTCATTCCTTAATCGATCTCTTACTTGTGTTGTTTACCTTGTGATAGCCTTCGAGCTTGAAGTATCTTGTTCATCATCTAGGTTGCCTCACCTAGTTTACATTTAGGCTCACTTATATTCTGCAAAGCCTAAAACTTGCAAAAGATTATAAAGAATTTTGTAGAAACCTATTCACCCGCCCTCTAGGTTAACCATCTTACACTTTCACCTTCCCCTCTATGAAAAATTCTCCCGTGCCATAGGACGGATAGAGTGGCTGGTTGACTGAGGTCTTACCAGCTTGGACCTAGCCATGTGCTAGTTCACAAGGCGGATCTAGCCTCTACAGCATCGCACCAAGCTAATGTACGGGTACAACAAGGAGAGGAAGGACCCAATTCAGATTTCCGAGGACAACTTCTCCAGTGACTCCATCAAGCTCCGGCTTAAGGACATTGTCAAGGTGAAGGACAAGAGTCGCGGCTTCGCCATCACCTTTAACATGTTTCAATGCGGTGAATGCCCAGAGGTAATATCCTTCCTTTGTTACTTTGTTTCTACTCCATCTTATCCGTCTTTGCTGCACTAATTCGTCTAACATGCTTTTAACTTTATCAGCTGGCGAGCTTGGCTGAGGAAGACATGGCCACTCAATTCTATGACCCCAAGCTGAAGGAATTCCATGTTTTGTCCGATGATCATACCTCAAAGGATCATCAAGATCCGACAACGCGAAAGCAGAAGAGATCCACCTCTGACGCTACTGCCGCGAGCAAGAAGAAGAAACCAGAGAGTGGAGTCTCCAAGAAATCCACTGCCTCGCTGGAGGCAGATAAGAGAAAGTCTACCAGCATTCCATCTACTAAGGCACATGATGTTATGTAATTACTCTCTTCTCCGACCTTACCTTTTCTTTACTCATTTCTGTACTTATACTTGTCAATTTTGTAAATTTCAGAAAGAGAACGAATATCATGTTGAAGTGGAACTCCAAATATACTAGAGGTTCACCATCTCCTTGTCAACGTGGATCGTTCGCTTCCCACCCCCACATACTCCTCTTCCCCGCGTGTCCCCTTGAGAGTCGACTAGCGACTGTAAACCGATCCAGAGCTTCCTCCATCGGCGAGTGTCGTCGTAAAGGGATCAGGGGTCCCTCATATTGCGCCTAGGCGCGTGGTACTGGACCCATCGGTCAGTAGTTCAGCACTCGCAAGGCTAAGTAGACAAGAGCGTCGCAAGGATGCAAGCGTCGTGTGCTCCCAACAGGTATCGTCTTGGTACGATGGACCTATGGATATTAAGCACTGGCTAAGATGTAGGTACCTACGGGACGAGACAAACATAAAGAGATGAGCCACGACTAGCCAGCCAGGCTTGGGCAAGGAGAACAAGACAAGGACGCGCGAGAGGCAGTCCGAACCCTTCTTCTGGGGGCTGCCCTAGAAGGAGGATAAGGGCGCGAATGGGGGACAACGGAGCCAATAAGTGGCGTTGAATGTACATAGGAAGGACCAAAAGATCGCCCCTCCTAGGCCAGGTGCAGACCGACAGCATAAGTCAACCGAGCCTTTGGAACAGGCGATGCGCCTATGCCGTTGGACACCATCATGATGCTGCCGCGCCGCTTACAGGCGTGACAGGTCAGAGCTCGAGCTGTCACGCAGCCATCAAGTGCGCCTGCACACAAAGACCGCGTGGCGCATCGCGATTGAGCCTGGGAACACCCTTGGGCGATGCTCCACTCCAGCTCTTGTAGTGACCCCTTGAGGTATAAAAGGAGGCACTTAGCTTGGGAAGGCGAGCCATACAGCGGAGGCGTAGCCGCGCATGGGACACCACCACCGGGTGACACATAAGGCATTGCTACTGGAGGACTAGGGGAAAAGGACATCTGCGTAGTCGCCACCCCTAGAAATCAAAGACTCAAAGGCGAGCCTCGACTTACAAAGAAGGTGCTGCTGGGTGATGACCTGGCTCACTTCATCAGCATCTGGAACCAGTTATCGCCCGAGTAGGAGGATAGGCGCATTGCTTTCCTATGGGAGAATGCCGATGTATTTGCCTGAGATCCCTCGGATCTCCCTGGAGTTCCGAGGGAGGTCATTGAGCACCACCTAGCGGTGTACCCTGGGCCCGACCTGTCCGGAAGAAGGTTTGGCGCGAGGTTCAGGACCGCCAGGACTTCATCATGAAGGAAGTTCGCAAGACGGTGAGGTCCGGTGTCGTGCGATAGGTCCTCCATCCTACTTTGACGGCCAACCCTGTTGTGGTACCCAAGCCGAATCTAAAGATGAGGCTATGCATCCACTTCACCGACCTGAATCGGGCTTGCCCGAAAGATCCTTTTCCGCTGTCGCGGATTGACCAGGTGGTAGACTCCACCACTGGGTGTGACCTGCTCTGTTTGCTTGACGCATTCTCGAGTTACCATGAAATCCGAATGGTGGTCGAGGACAAGTAAAATATAGCGTACATAACCCCGGTGGGGTGCTACTGCTACACTTGTATGCCCTTTGTTCTCAAGAATGCTGGGCCACCTTCTAGAGGGCCATGCGTCTCTTCTTGGGCCCCCAGATGGGGCGCAATGTGGAGGCATACATCAAAGACACTATGGTTAAGTCTCGCGACAAATCCACCCTGATTGAAGACCTACAGGAAACCTTTGATAACCTCTAAAAGATGAACCTGCGCCTTAACCCGGAAAAGTGCATCTTCGGCGTCCCTTCCAGGAAGATCCTTGGGTTCCTGGTTTCACACCGGGGAATCGAGGCTATTCCAGACAATATTAAGGCAATAGAGGATATGTAGCCTCCCTGGAAGATAAAAGACATGCAACGCCTTAATGGGTGCGTCACGGCATTAGGGCGCTTCATATCCCGTTTGGACGAGTGCCCCCTCCCATTTTTTAAACTCTTGAAGAAGAGGGGGACCTTGGAGTGGACCCTAGAGGTAGAGCATGCATTCCTTGATCTCAATAAATACCTATCCTCTCCCCCATCCTCGTTTCTCCGCGGCCCGGAGAACCATAGTTAATCTACGTTGCTACTACCACCCAGGTGGTTAGTGGGGCTTTGGTGGTGGAGCGGCCAATGGGACCCGGAACAGACGAGGCCGTCGACAAGACAGAAGGCCTGCCTTACCCTCCCTGAGGGGAGAAGAGACTTTGCCTGAGCCCTAAATCTTGGATAAATCAAAGCAGGTGGGGTTGAAACAATACCCTGTCTACTTTGTCACCATGGTACCACGTGATGCCTAGGAAAGGTACCCCCGTCCTAGAAGATGCTACTCGGAGTCCTAATCGCTTCCCAGAAACTTCGGCACTATTTCCATGTCAACGGCATCACTGTCGTTAGTGACTACGGGCTGGAGAGTGTGTTGCGTAACCAGGAAGTGACGGGGCAGATCATAGAGTGGACAACTGAGCTCTCTGAGTTCGAGCTGCGATTTGTCCTCACCAAGGCCATAAAAAACAAAGAACTTGTTGATGTCATCAACGAGTGGACACCTACGCCTAGCGAGGAAATGGAAGAGCAGTCCAGCCTCCTGAGGAATGAAGACCAACGGAGATGGGTCATGTACTTTGACGGCTCCTTCGGCTATCATGGAGCCGGAGAGGGGGTCTTCATTGTCTCCCCTTCAAGGGAACAACTCAAGTACGCGGTCCACCTTGATTTCAAGGATAAATAAACAATCTCTAATAATGTGGTGGAGTATGATGCCCTGCTTGCGGGGCTACGAGCCACTGCTGGCCTTGGCATAAAATGGCTGGTGGTGCGAGGGGACTCGGAACTTGTGGTTAACCAATTCATCAAATAATACAACTGCCCGCCAATGTGGGCCTATGTTGACGAAGTGAGGCGGTTGGAGCACCGCTTACGCGGGCTGCAGCTGGGGCGCATCCCACGGGGGGAAAACTTCATTGCTAACAAGCTTTCCAAGATTGTCGCGCAAGGAGGACCAGTCCCTCCGGGGGTCTTCCTTGAGAGGCTGAGAAAGCCTTCCATATCTATTTCATCCAGGAACGGAGCCCTTCCTGCCACCCTCGCAAGGGTCGCAGGGAAAGGGAAACCCCGAAAGGGTTAGACCAGCATACCCGACAAGGACCCAATCCTAGAGAAGAATGCAGTGGAGGTGCTCAGAGATGCCTCCCCATCTTAGGCGACTGAGATCCTCCACTACCGCCAGAACCGATATTTACCCGAGGAGGACAAGAAGGCCGATCGCATTGTGTGGCAGGACACCATGTGTTGTCTCATCAACGGTGAGATATACCGATGGAGGGAGTGCGGAGTCAAACTTCGCTGCATCTCAAGAGAACAAGGGCAAGCATTGTTGGTTGGCATCCATGAGGGGGACTGTGCGAACCACGTTGCCTCTCGAGCGTTGGCTGGAAAGGCCTTCCGTCAGCGCTTTTACTGGCCCACAGCTCTGGCTAGCATGTAGCACTTGTTATGCACGTGTGATGCTTGCAAAATACATGCAAAGAGCATCAGACGGCCCGCACAAGCTTTGCAAACGATCCCTGCCTCCTGGCCGTTCATGGCCTAGGGGCTGGACATTGTTGGGAAGTTTCCCAGGGCGGTTGGAGGGTATGAATATCTGATGGTGGTTTTGACAAGTTCACCAAGTGGGTGGAAGTTGAACCGGTGTGGGCAATAACCGTACTGGCAGCCATAAAGTTCATCCGAGGAATTGTTTTCCATTTTGGGGTGCCCCACAACATCATTACCAACAATGCCACGCAGTTCACCAGCAAATCTTTCAAGGAGTACTGCAAGGAGATAGGCACCAAGATTTGCTACACATATTTCGCCCATCCGAGGGGCAATGGGCAGATGGAGCATGTGACGAGGTTTAATATCGTCAATGCCCATTGTTATGGACTTGGGTTTTGGAGAAGATGGGGATGCTGGAGATCGTGGCACGGTTAACAGACAAGCAACCAGGGGACACGAGATTTACCCAGGTTCAGGCCCCCGGAGGGAAAACCCTACTCCTTCTTGTCTGCTCTTGATTACGGCGGAACCGAAGGTTACAGGTTGCGCATATTCGATCTGGCGTGGAGGTGTATGCGAAAGTAGGAGTCGAGAGATCTAGGACGTGCCCTCCTGGCCTTTATATAGACTTAGGCAGGTCCCAGGCATAGTCCTAGTCGGTTACAAGTTCTAGGGTTTTACCCCTTTGAATTTCCTATCTATGCTAGTGTTGCTCTCCAAGGATCCGAAGGCGTCATGGGCCTTGGCCACCCGAAAATCTTCATGGGCCAGCGTATATCTGCTGTGGGCCTTCCTTGGGCTAGACCAGGTATGCTGAAGTCACGTACCCGTAGGGTATAACCATGTCAGTAGCCCCCGAGTGATCAGTCGAATCATAGATTCGGCTGAGGACTCTTCCATCTTTCGGGTACAACTATGTATTAATAGTATATGTGTGTAGGGATTGTTGACGCATGTGCCTGACTCACCCGACAGATCAGGGTCAGTTAACTGTCTTAGGACGAAACAACACGATCTTCTTCAAGTTTGAGTCCCTCAACTCGGACCTGGAACATATGCTGGTGTAATTCGACTCAGGCCGCGGAGGACTTATAGGAGTGGAATTTCAATGATTTTAACTAATGTACACAACGCGTCCGTCGGGATTTTTCATCGCACCTGTTAGCACGGGTTTTTACTAGCAGAGCGCAGTCGTGTGCGTTTCCAGGACATCAGATGATATCTGTAGGTCTTATCTTTGTGTCGTAGACACATCATCCGAATGTTTGTCACCTCGGAGGTGTTTTGGGTGGCCAAGGGGACCGTTGCTCACTAGGCGTTTTGTTGGGGCAGAGTTGCCGAAAAGTTTTTGCATGCTGATCCGAAAGATCGTAGTCGAAGATTTCATAGGGTGCGCGACCAGCGCTCCCTATGGGAGTATCCCCCGAGTGTCTGTTCGAGTCGTAGACTCGAGCAGAGACTTTAGTTCAAGCATTGTTTGTTTTTTAAGTCCGTAGGACTCAAAAAAATTTGGATGCTTAAATCCATCCTCCCTATGGGAGTAGCCCCCGAGTCCGTAGGGGAGTCGTGGACTCGACGTAGGACTCGAAGAAATACTTTGTCGTTATTCATCTTCCGAGTGCGCGGCCAGCGATCCTGATAGGAGTAGCCCCCGAGTATTTAGTCGAATCAAAGATTCGAGTGAGTACTCTTAGCTGTGGAGCCGAAGAATTGTAGTTGGTGCTAGTATAGCTTTTAATGACATCAGTGCTGACGATCGATGAACTCAAGCGTCTGCTACGCCAGAGATAACTAGACTGGACGAACGTGGGTCCCACTTGCTGACTTTGAATTGACCGGTCACGCGCGGCGTGGAGATAATTACGGCGTCTCCTCGATTTCCGCGCGTAGTGGACGGCGTGGTAACGACGGTTCGTTGTGATGTTGACACGTGTACGGTCAGATCTGGTGTTGGCGTTAGGTCTTCTGGATGGACGGCTGTGATGTTGATGATGCTTCCACTATCTACCATGCACCTGGTGAACTCCATGCCGTCAATCAAATGGGTTGATGACCATGGCGTACTAGTTCTCCTTGGGCACAAGGTCTGGGTGGTCCGTCCTGTCCCAAGTTATTGGAACCTCCGACCAGCGCAGGTACTGAGGGACTGGGGGGAGAGTAGCCATCAGGATCCTCAGAGAGGTCTTCGGTTGTCGGACGATGGGGGTGCCAAGGAAAGTGTGGTAGACTGGGGCCTTCTTCGCGAAGGGTTTCTTTCCCTTGTCGTCGCTCTTGGCGGCGTGCTTGGGGTCAATGTCTTCGTCCATGTCACTTGAATCCTTGGACACCTCCTTCTTCTTCTTCCCCTTGCCCTTGCCACGCGGTCTGTTTTTCCGACTTTGCTTGTAGCCGGACTCCGGGTCTTCCTTGAGGTCGTTGACGAACTTGCAGTGTCGATTGGTGTGGGTGGCTTTGCCATTGACGTCGAGGTGTACGAGGCATGGCATATCACGGTACTCCTCGTAGGTTTGGGGAACATGGAGCGGTGCCGAGGTGGTTTCACTTCCTTGCTGCTGCCCACGACTGGCTCCTCTTCCTCGGCCACGCTATCCGCCCTCTCCTCGTCCTGCAAAATTCATAGCGACCATGTCGGTAGATTACTTTTCTTTTGGAGCGGTCTTCCGCTTTGTACTGTTGTTCCTCCGAGCTTGAGTTGGAACGGCTGTTGCCGGCAATGAGCCACGAGCATCGTCGTCGGCATCTGCGAACTCACTAGCCAACTGAATCATCTGGTTCAAGTCAAGCTGGTGATTGTCCTGCAAGCGCTTCAGCTTATGTCAGAACAACGTGCACCTTTCCAACCCATCGATGAAGGCTTCCATGGCGGTCTGAGCATGCAATCCTGCGCAGGAATTTTTCATATCCAGCCATCGGGAGAGGTAGGCGCGAGATGTCTCGTCTTTCTCTTGCACGCACCGCTGTAGATCGCCCACAGTGCAGGGACGCTTGTATGTACCCTCAAAGTTTTTGGGGAACGCTTCTTGCAAGTCCAGCCAGTTGTAGATAGATTTCTCCGGCAAGTCGTCGATCCATTGACGGGTCGTGCCCGCCAACATTAACGGGAGGTACTTGACGGCGACGTTGGTGTTGCCTCTGACAATCTCCACCGTGTTGCCGTAGTCCTGTAACCATGTGGCTGGCTTGGCGGTGCCGTCATAGAGCTTAATGGTCTTGTCAATCCGGAAACCTTTGGTGTAAGTTGCGGACCGTATTGCACATCCAAAACAACGTGGTCCCAGGTATGGTCCTTCCCGGGCCTCGTGGATCATGTCGATCCGCGAACATGCATCGTATGGCTCCGGGTTCTTTTCTTCTTGTCAACAGGGGATGGGCTGCGTGAACGGCGTGGGCCTCTTCCGCCATGGTGACTGCTTGGTGGTGAAGGAGGCGGAGGTGGCGGTGGGTTAGCCTTATTGCTATTACCCTCCTGCGACGCCTCACGTCTGTCATGGTTGCTTGTTGGACGCGGAGGGTCATGGCGCGACCTGCTCTTATGTCCTTCGTTGCGCTTTCCGTCATGATGGGTCTGCTCCACGTTGTCGCGGATGACGATGCCACACTGCTTTGGTGGGGGCATATCCATTCGATGTGAGCGTTGTAATCTTCACGATGTCGGGGAGACCGGGGCGGTGGATATGGGCGACGAGGTCGGGCCTTTTCTCCGTGGTCGGAGGATATTGGGATGGCATCCTTCCTGTTGCGTGCATCCCTCCGTCTTCGCTCTGAGGAACCCGTCTGGGACCCGACATCAAGAGGAGATCTTTCCCTTGGAGGTTTGTACTGGCTAGACTGGCAGAGCGCTGGGTTAGACTCAAGCCTCTGGGAGGTAGCCTTTTCCTGCTGCTTCACCGCCTTGGCCACTAGGTCATAGACCTGTTCCACTGCCTCAGGCGATCTATCCTGCTCCAGAAGGGTCTTGGCGACGGCGAGGTTAAGGAGTGGGGTGGGCATCACTTGTTCGCCTTCACTGTCAATGTATGGCTTGGCTTGTGCCGGCTTCGAGGGAGCCCATCCTAGGTTGCGCCGTACACCAGGATCGTTGATGAGGCGAGCTGGAGCTTTCTTAGCCTTCTGCCGTTGTAGTAGAGTCTTGTACTCGGCCTCCATTGCTCTAGCTTTCTCTATGGACTTCTGCGCGTTGACCAGATCTCGAGGTAGCTTAGCGCCTTGCTCCACGATGGCTTGCGCTTCCTCCAGCAGCTGCTGGCATTTCTCATCAAGCTGGGTCACGTTCCAGATATGAGCAACGGTCATTGGCTCGACGAGGAGATTGTCGTACATCATTCTATCGGCTAGAGTAACCTGGGCTGTTGCAGACGTAGATGCTAGATGCGGCAAGTTTGCGGTGTTGTTGTTACTCGGGCCGGTGCCGAGTTCCTACAGCTGCTGCACTGGGTTGGGTGGAGGAGGTATGTCTTTTGCGTGATCATCGTCAGCAGCAATAAGTGCCTCTTCCCCTTTTCTAGTGCCTTAGGCGGAGCTCGTTCGAGTTGATCTTCATCCATTGCAGTCCCAATGGTGACGAACACCCCTCGGGATGGGACAACGTTGTTGGCCTGTTCGTCGCGCGAGTACTCCTCCTCCATCTCCTGCATAGCGGAGTCTAGCTCTTCTGGGCTGAAGTCTATTTCCTCCGAATCTGCACTGAAGTCAGCATAAAGCGCGTCAATGACAGAGTCAGAGGGCGCCAGGACTTCCTCGATGACGGGCGGTGGAGGTGCAATGGGCTAGACGATGACTAGAGGTGGTGGTGCTGCTATGACGATGGCGACCGGAGGTGGTGGTGGTGGTGGCTGAATCGGAGGGGCTCCGTCAATGAGCGTGAGCGCTGTCTGAGCTGCCACTTCGGCCTCCGCGTAGTTGTTGACGGTGCTCACCATCTCTTCGAGGGTGAGGTGTCCTGTTGCCTGCTGCCGCCTTAAATAATGTCGGAGAAGCGTGCCATGGTCCAGTCCTTCCATGAAGTGATACAGAGCGTTATCATCGGGGTAGTGGGCTAGGTCAGCTTGTATGCGGAGCCACCTGTCCAGGTAATCGCGGGGGTTTTCGCCCTCTCTCTGAATGCAGCACGCCAGATCGAAGATGGTAACCACGCTGACGAACTTGGATCTCTGCTGTCTAGACGCGCGGACTAAGCCGGCGGATTTGGAGTGATCTTCCACCTTTATATCCTGCACAAGGGCGGTTTGTGTGGGCCTTGAATTTTCCCGATCTTTGCCAGAAAGCTCCTAAGAGAGATCCGACATCGATCCTTCCGCGAATGTATCCTGCCCGTAGGCGGTCCGTGTGGGTCTTGAGTTTTTCCGATCTTTGCCGGCAAGCTCCGAAGAGAGATCCGACATCGATCCTTCCGCGAACGTATCCTGCCCGTAGGCGGTCCGTGTGGGTCTTGATGCTCCTCCGACTCCCAGGGAACTAGTGCCCGAGTCGGTTTCACCGATGAAGAGGTGTATATCTTAGGAACTCGTCGGGAGGGACGATCGGAACGTTGCCGGAGAAGAGAACGTGGCCAATGGCTACGGTTTCACCGATTCCTGTGAAGATCTTGGTCCTCGCCCGCTGAAGAGCCTGAAGCGCCTCTTGCCCCACGGTGGACGCCAACTGTCGTGGTATTGCCAACGAGTACGCCATGCAGGGGTCCTCACAGTGCGTGTTTAGATACGTGGGGTAAGGCGGACGGTTGACAGGTACGAGGTAACACAGCTTACCCAGGTTCAGATCCCACAATGGCGGTGGAATCCTACTCCTGCTATAAATCACTATAAGGGCAATACGCCGAGTTACAGAGATAGGTTTGTTGTGCGAGGTTGTCTGAATCAATACTAGGTTGTATGAGATTGTGCCTTAAAGGCTCCCATAGGCCCGACTTATATAGTCGCCAGGTCCTAGGGTTACAGGGAAAAGTCCTAGCCGTATAGGTTACAGAGTCCTACACCGTCTATTACTAGTCTTGTGTATCTTGCACTCCAAGTCTCCTGGAATGCCGGTGACTCCACCGTAGCCTTCCTTTATCCGGCATGGGCCTCCCTTCTGGATCCACCTAACTGGGCCGCCCAGCAGGCCATAGGCCATGCTACCCACTATGGGCCACCCAGGTTAGTCGGATAAGAGATATGCTATTAGGATACCCATATAGCATATCCCCAACAACAGCAAGCCTAGAAAAAGTCTTGAAGCCAAGTGTTTGGCTAAGCCGCACCGTCATAGAGTTGAATATGTTTGGCGATGCCGAAGTCAACCAGAAATTGTGTTTGATAGGTACGTGAGCCAAAGAACTTGGGTCCCACGTACACATCTTGCTCCTCATACCGACGTGATTTTATGTTAGACTCGATGTGGTGGCGAGCGGTGTTGGGCGAGAGAGACCTGCGCCTTGGTTGGTCGCTGTTCCTGCGTGGCGACGAATTCAGATTTCTGCTTCTTCTTCTGCCATTGTCTCCTCCTCCCATGTGGATCCCATGGCTGCGATGAAATCCTTCATTGTCACTGCTGGGCGGTAATGGTGGCTCTAGTAGGTTATTTCTGGCTGAGTGGTGTGGTCCCATAGCTTCATTGTGTTGGCTCTGAGGTTGGTTTCATCAGGCTCCATCCCTGCTTGTTTTAGGGCGATCCAGGTCATTCCTTTGTCTGGCGTTATCCTCATTGTAGTGAGGCTCAGCCGTATGGCTGGTGTGCCTAGGAGGCGACATCCTTAATCAGTCCTGTTCTCACTGGCGGCGCACCTATGGGTCTTCCCTGTGGCGATTATTCTACCGACGATGGGTTTGGTGAGGTACTAATGCCCTGATGGCATCTTGGGACCCAGCAATAAGAACTCCAGACTAGTCCCGCGTGGCCCTGCGATGGTGACCGTTTGAACCGGTCCTTGAATTTTCTTCTTCCCGAGGGATAGGGCGATGACGCTGATCTGTATCCCTGTGGATCTTTCATGAGCGTTTTGGCCTGCATTAGTGTGACAAAATTTTGACTTTGATGCCAGCTTTGCACTAAACGAAGTGTCCGTCTTCTGCTATTGGAGCCCTTTGTCAAGCAATGCTACGCACTGTTGGACATGTTCTGGAGACAGATTATTGGCAAGGATGGCTCGAGTAGCTGCAGCGTTCTCCACTGGTGTATTGTAGAATCGGATATTCTCTCTGGTTTTACCGTCAAATAGATCTCTGTGGACATTTGGGTTCCTATTAGCAAGAACCAGGCCACCTCTTGTCTTTTTTGGCAGTTTCTTGATTTCTTACCGGTACTCGGCAGACTTGCTGTCTATCTGTTGTCTAAGCATGACGATGCGTGCAAATTCCTCGAGCAAGAACAAGTGATGCTTTTCCAGGTCCTCGGCCCTTTTCTCCAGCTCCTCCAGAGTAAGATCCGAACCAGTTGGGATTGGTATTGTGAGTGTTTCTCTGTAGATTTAACGTGCACCCTTGTTGACAACGTGTCCATCAATAGGAGGATCGATCGGTGTGGGATGAACTAGATCTCTATCCTGGTTCTCCATCACAATATCTTCATCAACTTCTTCCTTGTTGGCTTCCTCTACCAGCTCTACTGATGTCGGGTTTTTGTTCTTCTTCTTCTTTGACAGCCCAGTAGCCTTTACATGTGTACCGGTGGCAAAGACGGCTTTTGGTACGGTATCAGGATATAAGCTTCCATCGGTACTTTCCATCATGGTTGGCTTCTGGACCTCAGAATAATCTCCGTGTCCATGTCATCTTGCAAGGTGTAGTCTTCATCCATGTTGTCATACTTACTTGGAGGGTTCTCCGTCTCACCTTGCACTAGCTTGGAGGTGTAATCCTCTTCGCACGCTGCCATATCTTTCTCGAAGTCTCAAAGTTCCTGTGACATTAGTGATTCCTAAGGGGAAGAAGGTAAATCAGTATTTTCTCCGATCGCATCAAGAATTGAGTCTTTACCTGCTCCAGTGTTGATAGAGTCGAATCCAGAGCCAACGTAGCGTATGAAGCAATGCTTCTTTTTCTTCATGGACTCGAGGTAACAGAACATTTGTGTTTCCGCCTCTACTTATTCAAAGCTCTGCTTGATCTCAGCGATTGCTTCGTAGTAGATGTAGGGGCGCTTCATCATCTGATTTATCTTGTGCCTCAAGAGTGTTTTTCTGCTCTAGCATCGGTAGAACCGGATCCGAAGCGAATATACTCCTCATCCGCGTACCCAATCTTAATAGGGAGATCAGATCTGGATTTTCCTTCCACCACTTTTTCCACTGCAGGAGCGGGCTGGGTGGTTTCATGTTTTTCCGGGATCGTAAACTCTTCTGCCGTTGCAGACAGAGTAGATCGGACTGTTCTTCTGCCATGGTCATCAACTCAAGGCTAGGTTGGGCAGGATCAGCAAAACCGAGATAGATATCGATCTCGCCTATTGTCACGATTGTGGAGGTTGTTATGGGATCCTTAGTCGAGGTCTAGGTCTCATCGAGAAGAATGAGAGGGACGCCACTGGCGTAAACAAAGTGACCGATGGCAATTGTTTTGTCGATTCCTGCACACGCGGATTCCACTCGGAACAAAGTTACGAAGGATACCTGCCCCATAGTGGGCACAAACTATCATAAGATTGATGACAAGTATGCCATAGGGGGTTCTGAAGGCGTTGAGAATATGGGGTGTGTGTCGTACGGTGTTCCGGCAGCGGTGAGCACAAGTTTACCTAGGTTTAGATCCGACTGTGGTGATCGGATCCTACTCCTGCTAGCAACCTAGTAATATATCAGCGAGAGCCAGATGTTACATCAGATTATAAAAGAGGTTCTCCTATGCGAGTTGCTTATGTTGTTGTTGCCCTAAAGGATCCCTCAGGTCTAGTTTATGTAGGCACCGAGACCTAGGGTTACAGGAGAGACCTATCCGGCTATGTTACAGAGTCAGTAACTAAGTACATCTTGGACTACAAGTAATCTACATGCCTAAGTAGATAAGTCTTCTAGGCCTTGTCGTATCCATAATTGACTCCTCCTCTTTCTCTGAATAAGCCGCCCGTGAAGCAAAGCTCTAACCTGTTGGTGGGCCACCCTGGTCAGTGAGTCATGTGGGTATACCCGGAAACTATATCCCCAACAATTACCACCTACACAAATACTACCCGTGAAACACCCAACCATCTGAATCACAGCTCTATTTACGGCCTTACAAAAGCCCGAGAATAGGAGTTTTCTCGGAAAAAATCGTTGAATTACGTGCGCATGATATCTAGGCCCATAGAAGGTGCCCTGGTGATCATATAAGCTATTGTAGAAAGCCCGAGAACAGGGTTCAAGTTCCCCGGCAAATGCGATAGTACATCGTTACAGGGTCTGGCCAGCCCAGTGTAACCCGCTGTAACCCAGAGGCAATGCATCTACCCTTATAAATGACAAGATTCTACAATCAGAACCTCCTAGAGTTGGAACATCTGAGAAAATTGTCATTCAAAACCTCGCAATGGGGCAGAGAGCGATTGAAGTTTAGTGTGGGCAGGGGCTGGGTGCGGGAGACACCTCAATACACCCCGCTTGTTGTTCCCCCACTCAACACCAACCTCCCTGTTATCGGTGAAGGAGTTATCTTGTGTAGGATCAAGCTGCAACTGGATACTGCGTGATGAGCTCTTTTTTAAAAAAGAGGAAAGAACAGAAAGACAAAAAGGAAACATGCTTGCCATGATAAGAGGTAAAAAGGTAAAGCAGTTCATTATTATAGACTGATGGCACAACCAGAGTATCTGTTTCAAGGAAGTTAAGGAGACGTAGAATGACTCGGATGAAAGTCGCATTGGAAAGTCATGTCGTCATGACTCTTTGGTACTTGGGAGTCGGCACTTTCTGCTAGGAGCCGCTGCCGATTGATTGATTGAGTCCGACTGTAATCGTGTCCAAGTTGCCATGAGCCTGAGGGGTCACACACTAAAGAGCGGGAGCAAGTTCAGCTTGAACCGGAAATCTGTTGGGGTTGGTCCTGAACCGGATTTGGATTGAGTCAGTGAGTCAGACTCACACTAAATGATATGATCTTTAGTGAATGGGCCACAAGTGAGTGGAGCCCATTTTCACTCCCTATATATTGTGGGTCGCAGACACCCAGGAGGGTTGACGGTTAGGTCATTCCATGCATTGGAAACCCTATCTCCATAGTTGTCCTGCTGTCGTACTCGACCTAGCAGTCCACCGTCGGCGCTCCTCCTTATACGTATTGATACCAGCAGCGGTGATGTACGATCAGCACCAGGACGATCTGGATCGGATCAGATCATGAGGACCGCACTTCATTCAATAGACGTGCTTCATCAATTATGCAAGTGCGCATCTAGTGGTGATCCTCGTGGCCTTCTACCTCCGCTAGATCTTGGGATTACTATGTTAGAGAGAAAAATGTTTGTTTTATGTCTACGTGGCCCAATAGTGCTGTCAAAGCGATAGCTTCTGGTTTTAGGCTCGAGATCTCGCATATGTGATATGCGGTTGGCTATAGATTGGATCTATGTGCTATTTTGGTGGTCGATCTATGAGATAGATCGTTTTTTATGAGGTTGATTGGATCAACTATACTTGGGGAATGGAAGATCTGATTTCTGTGATCATACTACTGAGGTCGTGGAATAACATACCCCTACCGGTCTGTTTCCACCATCGGGGTAGACTGTGACACGTAAATCCAGAAGTGGTGATTGAAGATCAAAAGAGTTTGATCGAGTCGAACAATGGTTGGAATCCATGTTCGCAATGTAGATGGGATCTACAATTTTGAAAAAATCATCGGGCGCTACCCGCACCCGCAAGGAGCGCTGCCCCTTCGATCCCGCCCACTATACAGCTAGCGGGACCACCGGCTTTGCCCTGTCGTAGCACCTTAGATGTCGTTGCGAGTTTCACAACACCGGTAGATATCATATCTATGCATAACTTGTTTTTGTAGGAAGTTGTGAATGGTATGGCTTATGTGTATGTGATGTGTGTAATCCATACGTGATCTGCGAATCACAGTTATGTTAGCCGGCTAGAGCCTACTTGCTGTCATTTTAATGTATAAACTACATGTGTGTCGGATTCTCTATGTAATTTACTTTATGAAGCTAGTGTAGCTGTTTGGAGAACCTGGATGGCATGCAAGTCGATGTACAAGTCGGCGACATGGAGTAAGATGACAAGTGACAAGAGTTGGCATGAGTCGGATTACTGGATTTATGGAGTTGGAGATCGTCATGAAGAGAGCCATACC
Source organism: Avena longiglumis (assembly GCA_030063025.1). Classification (NCBI taxonomy): domain Eukaryota; kingdom Viridiplantae; phylum Streptophyta; class Magnoliopsida; order Poales; family Poaceae; genus Avena; species Avena longiglumis. The sequence goes on along the minus strand of CP125978.1, from coordinate 141,469,952 downwards.
ATTTCACAATATAATTGTTTTATTTTCGTTATTGTTATGTCTCTATTTTACCTATATTAGATAGTCGGTAAAATTTAATCCCTCAAAAAAGGTCTAGTCGGTTTTCCCGCCAGTGGTTGCACCATCACAAGTCGGACATTTTTGGTAGTGGGCTCAAAAATAAGGGTGCTGCCAATTCTTTCTGACTAGGTGGGTTCGAGTCGAACTCTTACAGTAGAAACACTCGTTAAGCTAGACGGGTCCATCACAATAGTTGTGGGACTTGGGAAAAAGTCGGATGGGAGCCGGGGCATGAGATGCCACCCGACCAACAAGAGTCGTATGAGATACGATTGACAAGGAGTTGTCTACCTAGATGACTTGGCGGCTAGCAGTGATGCTAAAACTCACTAGATGACTTGCTTATCTAGGATCCTAGATCACTTAGTAACCATCAGAGGGGTGTTGGTTCTAGTGGGAGCATGAGCATTAAAATGTTTAATATGCTTGCTCTTTTATGAATACATGTCTTAAGTGCTTTGTATATTTTATGTTGTAGATCATGGAACCTAGTAACAATCACCCTCAGATATCTAGTTTTGCATTGAGAACCATTCTTGAGAAAGATAAACTGAATGACACTAATTTTACGAACTGGTATCGAAATCTAAGAATTATTCTGAAACAACAAAAGAAGGACCATGTACTAGACAACACACTTCCAGATGAGCCGAATAAGAATTCAACTGTCGCTGCCACCAATGCCTACCTTCGGACTAAGGATGAGCCCATGGAAATTAGTTGTCTTATGATTTCTCACATGGAACCGGACATGCAGCAGCAGTTCGAGAATGTTGAGGCCTACGATATGATCGAAAGCCTCAATAGTATGTTCTAGTCTCAGGAAAAGACCGAGAGGTATCAAGTCTCTCATCCTTTGCTGAGTTGCAAGCTTAAGGATGGTGATCCACCGAGTCCACATGTGATCAATATGGTTGGCTACATGCAGTCTCTGGAAAGCCTGGGCTATCCCATTAGGAAGAGTTTGCAACGGATATAATTCTGAACTCTCTTGCTAGTGTGTATGGTCAAGTCATATCAAACTAGCACATGCATGGTATGGATAAGAAGCTCACTGAATTGCATGGGATGCTCAAGAAGGCAGAGGCGGATCTCAAGAAGGGCGCCAGTCAAGTGTTGATGGTGCATAATAAGGCTAAGTTCAAGAAAATTTATTGGACTAATAAGAAGGCTAAGTTAGGAGCAATCAGGCTCAGGACCCGGTCCCAAGCACTTCCTCGGGGACTAAGCCATCTCCTTCAGCTAGATCTACTTCTTTTTACTACAAGGCGTATGGCCAATGGAAGAGGAACTGCAGCAAGTATTTAGCCGACAAAGCCAAGAGCGGAGGTGTGACTTCTAGCTCAGGTATGCTTGCTTGCAATGTTATAGACATTTATCTTGCTGATGCACCTAATAGTTCTTGGGTATATGATACCGGATCAATTATTCAAATCTGCAACTCATTGTAGGGACTAGTAAGAACTAGGAGCATGGCAAGAGGCGAGGTTGATATCCGAGTAGGCAACAAGGCGAGAGTCATTATGGAACTTCATTTACCTTCAGGATTCATTATCGAACTGAATAATTGTTATTATGTTCTAGTGATTGGTCAAAATATTATTTCTGCCTCATGTTTGATGAAACAAGGCTATGAGTTGAATATTAAGAATTCACAGCTTTGCACCCGTTCAGAATGGGTTATTTATTTTGAATCTTGATAGTGAGTCGGTTTATAACATAAATGTTAAAAGGTTAAAACCAAATGATCTCAATATGACTAACTTTTGGCACTGTTGGCTTGGTCATATAAGTTGGAAACACATGAAGAAGTGCCATGATGATGGACTCCTAACTTCGTTCAACTTGGAGTCGTTTGGGACATGCGAATCTTGCCTACTCCAAAAAATGAACAAGACACCTTTTGCAAAGAGTTGCGACAGGGCGTCCGACTTGTTGGGACTAGTACATAGTGATGTATGTGGACCAATGAGCACGAAAGCCATGGGTGGTTATGAGTATGTCATTACCTTCACTGATGATTTGAGTTGGTATGGATATATCTACTTGCTGAAACATAAGTCGGAAGCCTTTGAAAAGTTCAAAGAATTCCAGAATGAAGTATAGAATCAACTCGTCAACAAAATAAAGTTTCTTCGGTCGAACTGTGGAGGCGAGTACATGAGCCATGAGTATGATGACCATCTGAAAACTTGCAGAACAATTCCTCAACTTACTCCGACAGGAACGCCGTAGAGGAACGGTGTGTTGGAAAGGCAGAATCGCACCCTGTTGGACATAGTACGATCAATGATGAGTAGGACAGATCTGCCTTTATCATTTTGGGGTTATTATCTAGAAACTACAGCGTTCACACTAAAAAGGGTACCATCAAAGTCGGTAGTGAAGACACCGCATGAGATGTGGACAGGCAACAAGCCGAGTTTGTCTTTTTTTAAGATTTGGGATTGTGAAGAGTTTTTCAAGCGACTTCAGTCGGACAAGCTTACAGCCAAGACGGATAAGTGTATTTTTGTGGGGTATCCAAGGGAAACCTTGGGTTACTACTTCTAGAACCGAGAAGAGGGCAAAGTGTTTGTGGCTTGGAACAGTGTCTTGCTTGAGAAAGAGTTTCTCCGTCGGAGAGTCCGTGAGAGCACAGTGCAGCTCAAAGAAATTCGAGACGAACCAGCTAGTAGCGAGTCTATAAAAGCCTTGGAGGTTGAGCTGGTCATGGTAGCTAAGCCGATAGTAGCACTTCTCCTAAGAAGATTTGAAAGATTACGAAGTGTTCGTGATGTATTGATGTGAGTTATTTGGAAGCGATGGTGGGATCTGATTCCGAGTCATGGATTGGAGCCATGAAATTCGAGTTAAAGTCCATGGATGAAAATCAAGTTTGGAACTTGGTTGATTTGCCAGACAGTGCAAGACCCGTTGATTAAAAATGGGTCTTTAAGAAGAAAACTGATATGGATGGAAATGTTTCCGTCTATAAAGCACGGCTTGTCGCGAAGGGGTTCCAACAAGTTCAAGGACTTGACTATGACGATACTTTCTCGCCTGTAGCGATGCTTAAGTCAGTATGGATGATGTTAGCCATAGCAGCCTATTTCTACTATGATATATGGAAGATGGATGTCAAAATGGCTTTCCTTAACAGAAATTTAACCGAGGACATGTATATGATACATCCCGAGGGTTTTATCAGCCCAGCTAATGCTGAAAAGGTGTGCAAACTTCATAAATCCATTTATGGGTTGAAGCAAGCATATTGGAGTTGGAACATTCGCTTTGATGAGGTAGTCCAAACGTTTGTCTTCATCAAGAGCGATCATGATTCTTGTTTATATAGTAAGTTTAGTGGGAGCAAAGTAAACTTCTTATATTATATGTGGATGGCATATTACTAATTGGAAATGATGTCCAGATGTTACAAGAAACCTTGGAAAGGAGTTTCTCAGTGAAAGACTTGGGTGAGGCAGCATACATTCTAGGAATTCGGATCAATAGAGATAGATCAAACAGTCTAATTGGATTGAGTCAGAGTACATACTTGGACAAAGTGTTGAAAAGGTCCAACATGGAATCGTCTAAAAAGGGGTTCCTATCAATGTCTCATGGTGTAAAACTTAGAAAGACTCAGTGTCCTTCGACGACTGATGAGCAAAGTTGGACGAGTGCGATTTCATATGCTTTGGCAGTCAGATCCATCATGTATGCCATGATTTATACTAGGAGAGATGTTTCGTATGCTTTAAGTGTTGTGAGAAGATGTCAAGCTGATCTTGGAGAAATCCACTAGACAATGGCTAAAAATATCCTAAAGTACTTGAGAAGGACTAAGGATATGTTTTTGGTTTATGGAGGTGAAGATGAACCCAGTGTAAAGGGTTACACAGATGCGAGTTGTCTTACCGACTCTGATGATTCTTGTCGGCAATACGTTTATGTGTTTGTCATAGACGAAGGGGCTGTGAGCTGGAAGAGTTCCAAACAAGAGGTTGTGTCTGCATCTATAACAGAGACTGAGTATATTGCCGCCTCAGAGGCAGCAAAGGAAGTTGTTTGGATGAGGAATTTCCTCATGGATCTTGGTGTGGTTCAAGGCTCGTCCAATCCGTTAGACGTGTATTGTGACAACAATGGTGCTATTGCACAAGCCAAAAAACCTAGACAACAGAAGAACAAGCACATACTCATTGGGTACCACCTGATTCGCTAGTTCGTAGATCAAGGTGATATCAAGTTATGCAAGGTACAAACGGATGCAAATATTGCGGATTCGTTGACAAGCCGCTACCACAACCAAAGCATGAGGCACACCTGAGAGCTATGGGTAATTAGATGCCTAGACATGTGATGTCGGAAGATTGACTCTAGTGCAAGTGGGAGACTGTTGGTAGTATGCCCTAGAGCCAATCATGTATGGTGTAATTCCCATTGTATTCATAGAGATATTAAGTTGTCCTTGTATGAACATCTGATGTGTATCATTGAATATTTGATTCAGTTGTGGAACTATACATTCATGTTGTTTGTACTAAATATCCTCGGTCATCGAGGTTGTGTTGGACACACAACTTAGACCAATGTGAAAGTCAGTTGATGACTCGGTTCCACTTATCATGGGCATGGAGATGCCATTCCGACTTACACGGATTCTACTAAAGAATTTAGTGAGTCGGATTGACCCATATTGAGATACAATGAACTATTCATCATTGGTATGTATCAACCAATGTATTCCTTAGACCTGAGGTTGTTGCACAATACGAGTTGAGGAACACTGACTTAGGTTCTATCAAACGTTATTCCATAACATGGTAGTTATAAAGGCAGAGTTTAGGTCGACTAAGAATCAAGCTGCATGATGTGAATAACCAAGATGGGATTTTGCCCCTCCACATGGAGAGATATTCTCTGGGCCCTCTCAGATGATATGATTTGAAAAGCATGGCCATGCATGAATCAGTTAAGTGTTAACTGAGGCGATCAACTAAGAGTTAGTCGGATGAATCAGTTATCTCGGATCGAGAAGAGAGTCGAGCTATTTAAGGGATGACAATTATTCTCCTATAGTCTGACAAGGTATATCGTGAGGAAAAAGGGACTCGTACAAAAGTCACATTGGAAAGGAATGTTGTCATCACTCTTTGGTACTTGGGAGTCGGCACGTTCTACTAGGAGCCGCTACCGATTGATCGATTGAGAGTCAGACTCCCATCATTTCCAAGTTTCCATGAGCCTATGGGGTCACACACTTAAGAGAGGGAGCAAGTTCGGATTGAACCAGAAATCTGGTTGGTTGGACCTAAACCGGATTTGGACTGAGTTAGTGAGTCGGACTCATAGTAACTGATATGGGCTTTAGTGAATGGGCACAAGTGAGTGGAGCCCACTTTAACTCCCTATATATAGTGGGGCACAGATACCCAAGAGGGTTGATGGTTAGGTCATTCCATGCAATGGAAACCCTAGATCCACAGTAGTCCTGCTGCCATAATGGACCTAGCAGTCCACCGCCGGCGCTCCACCTCGTACGTGTGGTACCAGCAGAGGTGATGTATGATCAGCACCATGACAATCGGGATCGGATTAGATCGTGATGACTGCACTGCATTCAACACACGTGCTTCATCAATTCCGCAACTGTGCATCTATTGAAAATCCTCATGGCCTTCTACCTCAGCAAGATCTTGGGATCACCACGTTAGAGGGAAAAAGTTTTGTTTTCTCTCTACGTGGCCCAACAAGTCCACGCTTCCGCGGGTCAGAGATTCGCACGTACACAGGTGCGAGGTCCTCATCATCCTCCTCTTGGTCACCCCACATCGGGCGACAATAGGGGGAGTAAAGGGATCAGCAAGGACGTTGTCCCATATGGGGAAGAAAACGAAGCAGCAAGTGCTACGCCACTCGTCCCATGTTTTCTTCTCCACCAGTATATAGGCTTCGGTAAGCCTATCCCAGAGGAGGAATGTAACTCCCCCCGAGATGGCGTCCCCTGGATCAATGCGAGAGATGAAATAGTGATGGAACAAGGGGACGGAGGGCATCACACCCATGAAGTCCTCACGGAGTAATAGGAAGATGTCCAATGCCATGATGGCGTTGGGTGCAGTTGAGCCAGCTGCAGGCAGTAGGAATTGAGAATCTCCCTCAGAAAAGGTGAGAGTGGAGGATTAACACCCACCGCTAGGAAGAAAGGGAATACCTTCATCTCCAGGAACACGAATCCCACTGGGAGATCCGGCATGTAGGAGACGGGTTCCCCCATGCTTGTTCTAGGATGAGGCAGCGACGCCAACTAACTTGTCGATGCCCTCCTCAATCAAACCCTCTAGTAAGAAGGGCCGATTACCTCCACTCGTCCTGCTACTGCTCACACTTGTTGAGATGGGCCGGATCGCCCTTCCCACCGGCTGGGGCGACGGAACTCTTTTTGCCTGCTAGAGTTGAAATGGGGATCTTCTTCATGGGCACCATGGATATGAAGGTGAGGGAGAATGTGGAGGAAGGAATGAAGATTGACGAAAGGGTTTGGTAACTTTTTATGCTGCCGTGTGAGGAATCGCATGTACTGGAAAGGATGGACACACACCCCCTTTAACTCCAGCGTGCTCCACTTGGTAGAGCAGCCTAGGGTAGTTGCATGCTTGTTATTACTGTTTGTAGGAATCGAGGCCATCACTATCAATGCGCGGGACTGCCAAGGTCAGACCTCAGCACCACGGATTCGTGGAAGAGTGATTACATGCACCCGCATGCCATCTCAGCTTGGGCTATCACTTCGTGTGTCGTTCGTCTCCTTGGGCTCATGCGCTGTTTAAGGGCGAAGGCCGGCAACAGCCTCTTTGTCGATCCGCGACAAGATACAGTCAGAGACACCACCAACAAGTTGTCATCCCTCGCCCGAGGGCTTATGTCGGCATAATGGGATCGGGGGTCCTTCACATTGCGCCTAGGTGCGTGGGCCAGGACCCATCGGTTAGTATTTCAGTACTCGCAAGGCTAAGTCGACAAGAATGTCACAAGGATGCAATCACCATGTGCTCCCAATAGGTATGGACTTTGTATGATGCCCCTATGTATATTAAGAACTGGCTAAGATGTAGGTACCTATGAGACGAGACGAACAATACAAGACGAGCCATGACCAACCAGCCAGGCTTGGGCAAGGAGAACAAGACAAGGACTCACGCAAGGCAGTCTGGACCCTTCTTTCGAGGGATGCCCCGGAAGGAGGATAAGGGCGTGAATGGGGGCAGCGGAGCCGAGGAGTGGCATAGACTATACCCCAGAAGTACTAGAAGTTCGCCCCTCATGGGCCAGGAGAAGCCTAGGAGCAGAAGTCAACCAAGACTAACAAGACATGTTAGGCCCAGCCTTGGGAATAGGCGACTTGCCTGCGCCAATGGACACCATCATAACGCTTCCGCACCGCAAACAGGCGTGGTAGATCAGAGCTCGAGCTATCACGCGGCCATCAAGTACGCCTGCATAACACTCGTGGTCATCCATTAGCCACAGGCACCACCAATATGCTTGAATACTACGTGGTGCACCGCGATTGATCCCGGGAACGCCCTTGGGGAGTGCTCCATGCCGGATCTTGTAGGGACCCCCTGAGGTATAAAAGTGTAACATCCCAGGTTTAGCACCTAGAAATAGCGAGGCCACATGTGTGTGTGCATTGCAGTCATGCATAAGAAAATCCGGGGAATTTTAGCGCAAAACAAAGGGAGTTGTAGAGGGATCGGGATCTCTCTTGTTCTGATGGAAACATCAGGACAGGTGCGATGGATTTCGACATGACCTCTACTGTGCTTTTGTGTTTGAGGGGAAGATAATTCAGATTTGAATATTTAATTGATAAATTTGAATAAAAAAAGGATTTGGAATAAATAGTAAATGGAAACTGAATTGTAATAGGAAATAAGAGATAAACTCTTATTTAGGAATAAGATACAATAATTACAGAAAAGATGATTGAAATTTAAACACAAAAAGAACTATAACAATAAATAAGAATGGAATTAGTAACAAGATATAAATATTTATAAGTTCCAATTAACAATAGTGGACGACATATTTACTTTATTACTATATAAATAATATTACAACGTCTTTAAATTTCCAGGAATAAACATAAAGGAATAACTTTAAAACAATAATACAAACATTATTGTTCTGTACAAATGTTAGAAGGGAAAAAAGTAAATTACAATGTCACATACCAAATTTTATATTTGGTACTACATAGCATACATGTCATTGCATCATGAACATCATTGCAAAAGTTCAGTTTGAAAAGGTTTTGGCAAAACACCTCACTTGCATTTGTATTTTGACACCTACACTTGAGTGCTCGGTTTCTACCATGCATCTGCTAGAATGGTATATTTTAGTTGTTTGTAAGGCACAGATGCGTAGAGGGTTCCGACATGAACCCGTAGCACTATGAATCGCCTAAATCGGAGCTTCACAGCAAATTCTACAACGATCTGAATTTTCTGCTTATCTAAGGATAGTTTCACACAGTTTAGACAAAAATTCGGTTAAGAAAACCTTTAGGAAAAAGAATAACAAAAAAGGAAAAAAAGAGGAGAGAGAAGAAAGCCATGTCGCAGCCCAAGCCCACCCGGGTCCAGCAAAGACAAGTGCAGCCAAGAATAGCAGATGCGCTGGTGGCGAATAGCCACCGTCCAAGACGGCCAGCCACAGAGCTGCTGGCTGACAGGGAGGCCCACCTGTCAGCCTGGCGAAGCAGCAAGGCCACGCGGACTCCTCCGTCATCGCCGATTCTCGCGGCGGCCGTTCCGCGAGGGACTCTGTTTGAACCCCCCCCTTAAACCTTGGGGGCAGCAATCCTTTCCCCCCGCCTCGAACCCGATCCCGCCCCGAGCCAGCCCGTTCCACCGTCGACATCGCCGCCATTGCCGCTGCCAGCAAGCTCGCTGCACGAGGTAGGGGACACCGCCCCAAGGTCTTCCTTGCCTCTGTGGCGTTCCCCTCACTCGACTGAATCGCATCACGCCGTTTCCCCCCTCTGCAGGGCCTCACGCCGCCGGGGATTGCTCGCCGGAGCTCGAGCATCGCCGCCGCCTCCATCCGCCAACTGCCATCGCCCGGGAATGTGGGAGCCCATGCTGTCGCCCCCACGAGCTCCGCTGCCTCGCCCCGCATGCCGTCGCACCAACCGCCGCCGGTGACCGCCCGAGCCGCACTGCCGTCGTTGACCGGAGGTGAGTGCCGTCGCCTTCCCCTGCCCTTCGATCTGGAACGGACAGTCCAGATGGACCATGGACCGACTGCACTGGCCGCTGACTGGTCAGCGTGCCACGTCAGCGTGGTTAAAGTTAGACGACTTTGACTGACAATTTTAATTCGATTTATTTTGGTAGAAATTAGATAGATCTTGTAAAATCGATAGAAATTAAACTACTGGGCCAAAAATTGCAAATAAAACATGAATGTATTCAGTGTTTCACGTAGAATATTGGTGTACTTTTGTTTCGTGCTTTTGCAGCAAGGTTTTGTCATGATTAATTAATTAGTTTAATGTCCTTTTTAGAGTAATAAATTCATAGTAAAAGTTCTACAACTCCAAAAATTGCAAATAAGATGTCCCTGGAATCAGTAGAACAAGGGGAATCTGTTAGTGAATTAAAAAGGTAGACTTACAGTACAGGAATTTGCAGAATCTATAAAAAGGATTACTGAAGTATTTGAATTACCCAGGAAATTCTATAAACCCTTTTTGAGTGATTCCAGTTGGTACTGGTTCTATTTTAGGTTGCCTACACAGCGGATATTTTTCCAAGATTTTACAAACTGTTCAATAGCAGTGGCTAAATAATTGGTTTATAGCTCAATTGTTGGTAATTTAAAATTGCATGCCTTGTTTCCTATGCGTTTAAAATGTTTTCCACGCATGCATACAGTAGGTATACTGAATAAGATTATAGAAGCTACTATAGCATTGTTCAACTTGTCATGCATGCATCTTGCATTGTCATGTTTGTATATGATTGTGTTTGGCTTGTTTATGTGATTGAAATTGTATCGTGTAGATTGTGACGAGTGCAACGCTTGCTCGTGTGAGGATTGTACGTTCGACCGCTACAGCCAAGGCAAGTAGATGCTACCTTGTTCATGATGTTGTCCTACTATTTTCAATGCATTGTCATGTATTTTGTAGATGCATGTGCAGGATATTACTATCGCTATGCTATGTCCTATTATGTGGTAGGGCTTTCCTATAGATGAGCCACCGTTGGTAGATGTGCTTAGACATGCTATGATGAACGAGGGCTGGGGTACATCACTCAAGGTTTTTTCTAAATGTGTTGGTTTGCGAAAACTAAAAACAACTTAATCAATGAATCTCCTGGGTGTGATGGGATTGAAAATTTTGGTGGTATCATTGCGGAAAGGCACCCAGGTATCAAGAGAAAATGATTGGCTTCTTTATTTTGTAGCTTACGTGTACAACCATGTGCCAATAATGAAATGGGCTATTGATTGGACTCAGTAGGTTGTGGTAACTCGAACCCACGTATCCAGAGATGTAGAATTTTGGTAGGTTGGACCAGTTCGTGTTGGGTTTGGGGAGATACTTCCCGAACGGTCCCTTCTTGGACTTATCCCTACCATCACCCAATATGAGAGTGGTGGTACGAACTAGGATGGCCAAGTCAGATGGGTAAAGTGTACTAACCCCTGCAGGGTGTATAAACTAATCGATTAGTCGTGTCCCCGGTTATGGAAATCTGAGTTGCTTGACATTGAGTTCATGACATGTTTCTCGCTCATTCTAATTTCCTAATTGCTTTAATATTGATGGGTTAACTTAATTGGGATCTTTTCAAAGAAAATCAAAAATTGTTTATGAAAGTAGGACAAAGGTATTCGCAAATGCAAGCTATCCACAGCTCCACTTGCCAAATATGCATGTAGATGTTTGCTCTATTGTCTCCTTTAATAGCTCTACTTGGCATACATTCCATGTATTGACCCTTCGGGGCTGCTACGTTTCATGTTGCAGGATATTCAGATTCTGAGTGATCGATTTAGGCCACGGTACTCCACTCGACACTTGTTCACTTGTGGGCAATTTGAAGAATGGAGGAGTTACTTTATTTATGTTGCTACTTGAATAAGCTGAGCTAGCCTAGAGCTAATCCCTTTATTGTAATAATGTTACTCTGGATCTTCGTTATTTATGATACACGGATATTTTGCTATGTTATTCATCTTTATTCTATTGTGGGCCAATGAACCAATCCAGGGATTGGCATGTCACATAGAAGCTACGGTGTTTCCATAACCATAGTGTTACAAGATGGTATCAGAGCCCATGTGTCGACTGTAGGATCGTGACCTAGGTTTGGATTAGGAAGCCATAGAATTATTGAAGCTTATACTAACTCTGTCTTTCCTCTTATGCATTTCATTCTCGTAAATCTTTACCATATGCTATTCTCACACTTTCCTCTTTTAATTTAGATGGGATAAGTCAGGACTGAGTATGCTATGATGGAGTCACCAAGGCCCTTTGCAAGACAGTTGGCACAGCTCTCGCAGTCATTGGAATTGCCACTGCCCATGTTCAAGGGAAGAAGGCTATACACCTATGGATATGGCGAGGACGCCTAGGAGATCACCATTTTCATCTTTAGGGATATCGCCCATCCAAACCCTATGCATCTAGTCTACACCAAGACATATTGCAACTGGGGGCTTGGAATAAACTTGGCCCTGCATGAAGCCCTGTCACGCCAGTGCCATCTTGTTCGACACCTGCTGCCAGATGACTCACCCTACCATGACTACGGAAGGCGTGATGAGAACAGGAACGTTGTGGTTATCCCGGGCGACAGGAACAACATGCCGCCCCGTCGGAGGCACATAGAGGATATGGAGAGGGAGAATGGAGCTCTAGCTGAGAAAAGTGATGATGGTAAAGGAGATAGCAGATTTTGCCAGCAATGGTATGGTGGTCCAGGGACAGGAGATTGAGACCTTACATGAAGCTGTGGATGTTTTGAACCGTGCACTGATTGGCAGGGATGCAACCATAGCCCAGATGAATGGGACCGTCCATGAGAATAATCAAGCCATAGCACAGCTTAATGGGACCGTGCAGGAAAACAATCAAGCCATACAGCAGCTGCAAGGTACCGTCCAGAAAAGGGACCAGACTATTGTTGATATGGCCGCCCAGATTGCCGCTCTCCAAACATAGTTGAATCCACCCCCTGATGACAACAATGGAGATGATGGCAACAATGATGATGATGATTACGGTGGGAACGATGATGATGATGAGGACAAAGATGATGGTGATGATGATGATGATGGAAACGACATGGTGGAGGAGATGAAGCTGTTGCTGCAACAGCAGAGGATGAAGAAGAAGAGGATCCAGAAGAGGTGGAATTTGAGGTCTCAAGTGATGATTCAGGAGAGGTGTATACTCCACCGCCATGGTTGGTTCGTGGACAGAAGCGCCAACGCATGAATGCAAGGACCTACTGCAACATCTTCATGAAGTAGTTAGATGTCCACCAAATAGTCTTCGTTAGGATACATCGTTAGCTTAAGTCTCGATCAATGTAAAACTTATTTACTGTTAGTTTAAAGTGTTTAGTTGCTCCTATGTGTACTCCAAAGTTCCAGGATTATTTTGTACGAATTTTACTAATGAGTTATGGCAAGTTTGGTTGATATTCGAGTTTCTCCTGATGCATTTTTCTACTAACCCTTCTGTACTGTACGATTTTTCATATTTTATTGGTAACTGGGAAAAATCTAAAACAATAGGGTTTGGTTCGAAACTCTCCTTACTGTATACAAAAAAATCAGAAAAAATTCCTGACGAGTTTAAGTCAGGTAGAAAAATTCGTGAACACTGCTAGACTGTTCTGACAGATTCTGGTTTTAATGCTTTGTTGGCCAATTTGTGTTGATAACTGTTGTCAACGCTTCTAAAACTATTTCAGTAGATATATACTGCTAGGATAACCCCTGGAACATTTCTTGATCGCTTGCTTGCTGATGTGTTGCTTGCTTGAGATTGTCTGTGATTGTTTTGTTGTTGTTTGAGCATAATGCATGGGTAGAATCCAATTTTGGTAATCGATTCTTTCTAAGATTACCTGTGCTGAACTGCAAATGCCTCCCCACCGTCAACCCACTGAGATGGAGAAACTTATGGTAGCTCAGGCACAACTAACCCAAGTGATGAGCCAGTTCATGGAAGCTCACAACAACAACAACAACAACAACAACAACAACAACAACAACAACAACAACAACAACAACAACAACAACAACAACAACAACAACAACAACAACAACAACAACAACAACAATGGGAACAACCAGCCCCAGGGAGATGCACTTACAAGGTTCCTGAGGCTAAGGCCAGCGAAGTTCTCTACTGCAACGGAGCCGATGGTTGCTCTCGACTCGTTGCGTTCAGTGAATAAGGATCTGGTAACTTTTGGGTGCACGGATGCTGAGAAGGTGAGATTTGCCGCTCACCTACTGGAGGGACCAGCCGCTTCGTGGTGGGACACTTTTCAGATCACCCACCCGCTGGACACTGTGACTTGGGCCATGTTTGAGGAAGATTTCAGGACCAACCAAGTTCCTTCAGGAGTTCTGAGCCTGAAGAGGAAGGAGTTTCGCAACTTGCGCCAAACCAACCGCACCGTGGCTGAATATATAGAGGAGTTCAACAACCTGTTGCATTATGCCCATGAGGATGTTGACACTGATGCCAAAAGGAGAGAGAGGTTGCTGGATGGCCTTAGTTATGAGCTTTCAGTACAACTGCTAGTGGTTTATTGTCCTACTTTCCAGGAGCTTATGGACAAGGCCAGAATCTTGGAGGGGAAGCACAAGCAGGTGGAAAACCGCAAGAGAAAGAGCAACAATCACCACTTTGGCTCTCACCACAAGTCTCGCACTTCTTATGATGGATACTCCAAGCATGGGGGAAGTGACACTGGGAGCCATGGAAGCCATGACCGCCACAGCCATGGAAGCGATGGACATCGCCATGAGAGCCACAAGAGCAACCGCCACAGCCTCAAGGGAGGACACACTCACCATTCTGGAGGACACAATGGGCAAGACCGCAACCGTGATCGCAACTTTGTGAAGAAGGACCTGAGTGAGGTGACATGCTTCAAGTGCGGCCAGAAAGGAAATTATGCAGATAACTCTCCGGAGAAGAAGGTACTGAATCCAGGCAACAACCAGAAGGCCACAGTGAACCACATGAATGTGGAGGAGATCCCAGATGAGCATGAGCTTGTGGTTGGTAAGTTTCCAATCAACACTCACCCTGCACTTATACTTTTCGATACTGGTGCATCGCATTCATTCATATCAAGGGCATTTGTGGATAAGTATAAGCTACCCATGGAGTCTCTAAAAGGGTCTATTAGAGTAAGCTCACCTTGAGGGGATATGATAGCTAGCGCGGGATGCCGCGACTTAACTGTGAGAATTGGAGCACACAATTTTATTGCACATCCGGTAATATTGGAGTCACAAGGTTTAGATGTAATATTAGGCATGGATTGGGTGTCTATGCATGAGGGACACATAGATTGTGCACAGCGAGTGGTTTCGCTCAAAACCCCGGATGGTAAGAGAATTAGGTTCAAGTCGTCGGTGCGATTGGGAAGGTGTAAGCTGAATTCTCTTAAGGGTGTTAGCATGGATACAATGCATGTAATAAAGGAGTACCCCGAGGTGTTTTTGGAGGAGCTACCAGGGATGCCACCTGATAGGGATGTGGAGTTTCTCATCGATCTGATGTCGGGAACATGACCTATAGCAAAGAGACCATACAATATGGATGTGGATGAGCTGAAGGAATTAAAGAAACAACTAAAGGAGCAGTTGGACAAGGGATTTATTCAGCCCAGTTCGTCGTCATGGGGAGCACCTGTTCTGTTTGTGGAAAAGGAGGATAGTAGCAAGAGGTTAGTGGTCGACTATCGCTCACTGAATGAAGTGACCATCAAGAACAAATACCCCCTGCCGAACATAAATGATTTGATTGATCAACTGGAAGGAGCAAAGGTGTTTAGCAAAATTGATCTGCGATCGAGCTATTTCCAATTGAAGATCCAGGAGGAGGACATACCAAAAACTGCTTTCACCACTAGGTATGGTTTATATGAGTATACGGTTATGTCTTTTGGACTAACGAATGCTCTGGCATATTTCATGACCATGATGAACAAGGTGTTTATGGAGTACTTGGACAAGTTCGTGTTTGTGTTCATCGATGACATACTGATATATTCCAAGGATGATGCTGAGCATGAGAGACATCTGCGACTGATTATGGAGAAGCTGAGGGAACATAAGCTGTATGCAAAATTCAGCAAGTGTGAATTCTGGCTTAACACTTTTGGATTTCGTGGGCACGTGGTGTCATGAGAAGGAGTTGCAGTTGATCCAAGAAAAGTGACGGCAGTGACTGAGTGGGAAGCTCCCAAGAATGTGGGCGATATTCGGAGCTTTTTGGGACTTGCTGGATTTACAGGAGGTTCATAGAGAATATCTCCAAGATTGCTAAGCCGATGACGGAACTTATGAAGAAGGAGAAGAAGTTTGAGTGGACAGATGTATGTGAAGCTATCTTTCAGGAAATAAAGCGTCGTCTAGTGTCCGCACCTGTTATGTGTTTACCAGATATTTAGAAGGATTTCCAAGTGTATTGTGATGCTTCTCGACAGGGACTTGGAAGTGTGTTGATGGAAGATGGGAGAGTGGTGTCATATGCCTCACGGCAACTTAAACACCATGAGAGGAATTACCCCACGCACGACTTGGAATTAGCATCGGTTGTACATGCGCTCAAGGTATGGAGGCACTACCTAATGGGAAAGCACTACGATGTGTACACCGACCACAAGAGCCTGAAGTACATATTTACACAGAAGGAACTAAACATGAGGCAAAGGAGATGGTTGGATCTTAGCAAGGATTATGATATGAATTTGCAATACCACCCAGGAAAAGCCAATGTAGTAGCGGATGCTCTAAGACGGATGGTCTATGCTAATGGATTGACTGTTGGGGAATTGCCCGGAGATTTGTGCAAGAAATTCAAGGAGCTTAGACTGTAGGTAATATCAGAAGGATATTTGGTAGCAATGGAAGTCCAACCAATGCTACAGGACATGATCAGGAAGGCTCAAGTAGGAGTCAAGGAGATAGGGGAGATAAAGGAAAAGATGAAGGAGGATCGAGCAAAAGAATTCCGCGAGGATGAACAAGGAACCTTGTGGTATGGAGATCGTTTGTGCGTTCCCAACGATCCGGAGATAAGGAAGCTGATTCTACAGGAAGCTCATGACTCGCCGTATTCCATACATCCAGGCAATACAAAGATGTATATGGATCTAAAGGACAGATTTTGGTGGAGAAACATGAAGGGAGACATCGCCGAGCATATTGCCTTATGTGATGTATGCAGCCGAGTGAAGGCGGAACACTAGAAGCCAGCAGGATTGCTACAGCCATTGCCCGTGCCGGATTGGAAGTGGGATAGAGTGACAATGGATTTTATCACAGGATTGCCCAGGACCAGGTCGGGATACGACTCTATTTGGGTAGTGGTCGACCATTTGACCAAGGTATCCCACTTTATACCGGTGAAGACAACCTACACGAGTGCAAGGTTTGGCCAAGATTTATATGGACAGGATTGTTTGCCTACATGGAGTTCCCAAGAGCATTGTATCAGATAGAGGCACCCAATTTACATCGCACTTTTGGCGCCAGCTGCACGAGTCATTGGGAACTAGGTTGGAGTTTAGCACATCATTCCACCCTCAAACAGATGGACAGACGGAGAGGGTAAATCAGATTTTGGAGGATATGTTGAGAGCTTGTGCTTTGGATCATGGCTCTAGTTGGGATGAGAATTTGCTGTATGCCGAGTTTTCCTACAACAACAGCTACCAAACCAGCATCAAGACGTCGCCGTTTGATGTGCTATATGGGAAAAGATGCCGGACACCATTGCTATGGGATCTGGAGTAGGAGAGCGTCAGCTATTTGGACCTGATTTGATCAAGGACGCCGAGGAGAAGGTCGCTTTGATTAGGGACAGGATAAAGGTAGCACAATCGAGATAGAAGAGCTACGCTGACGCCAAGCGCAAGGAAGTGGTGTATGAGATAGGTGATATAGCATACCTCAGAGTGTCGCCACTGCATGGAATTAAGAGATTTGGAATCAAGGGTAAGCTGGCACCTCGGTTTATAGGACCATATCGGGTCTTAGCATGCAAGGGAGAGGTTTCATATCAGCTGGAGTTACGAGAGGCTCTGTCCGCCGTCCACAATGTGTTCCACGTGTCCCAGCTGAATAAGTGCCATCCGGAGATTGTGGATACACCATTGAGAGACACGGTGCCACTAGAGGAGGTTCATCTGGAGAGTGACTTGACCTATGAGGAGAAGCCGGTCAAGATACTGGAGACAGCGGAGAGGATTACTCGTACCATGACGATCAGGTTTTGAAAGGTGCAATAGAGTCACCACACCGAAGAGTAAGCCACTTGGGAGCGTGAAAGATGACATCCAAGAGGACCACCCACACCTATTTGCTAGCCACGCCGAATCTCGGGGACGAGATTCATCTTAAGGGGGTTAGTATTGTCACATCCCAAATTTTATATTTGGTACTGCATAGCATACATGTCATTGCATCATGAACATCATTGCAAAAATTCAGTTTGAAAAGGTTTTGGCAAAACACCTCACTTGCATTTGCAATTTGACACCTACACTTGAGTGCTCGGTTTCTACCATGCATCTGCTAGAATGGTATATTTTAGTTGTTTGGAAGGCACAGGTGCGTAGAGGGTTCCGACACGAACCCGTAGCACTTTGAATATCCTAAATCAGAGCTTCACGGCAAATTCTACAACGATCTGAATTTTCTGCTTATCTAAGGACAGTTTCAGACAGTTCGGACAAAAATTCAGTTAAGAAAACCTTTAGGAAAAAGAATAAGAAAAAGTAAAAAAGAGGAAGCGGCCTGCAGCCAGACATGAGCCCGGCATCCCATCGGGGCCTGCCAGCACAACGCCCAAGATGCCGGTGGCAGACGCCTTGGGCGACAGATAGCCAACGCTGTCGCGGCCAGCCCGCGTACCCACGCTGGCTGACAGGGAGGCCCCACATGTCAGCCCGGCGAAGCAGCAGGCCGACACAGACTCCTCCGTCATTGCCGATTCTCGTGGCGGCCGTTCCGTGCGGGACTCCGTTTTAACCCCCCCCCTTAAACCTTTGGGGCAGCAACCCTTTCGCCCCGCCTCGAACCCAATCCCGCCCCGAGCCAGCCCGTTCCGCCGCCGACATCGCCGCCATTGCCGCCGCCAGCGAGCTCACTGCATGAGGTAGGAGATGCCGCCCCACGCTCTCCCTTGCCTCTGTGGCGTTCCCCTCACTCGACTGAATCGCCTCGCGCCGTTTTCCTCCTCTACAGAGCCTCACGCCGCAAGGGATTGCTCGTCGGAGCTCGAGCATCGCCGCCACCTCCATCCGCCAACTGCCGTTGCCCACGGATGCGGGAGCCCACGTCGTCGCCCCCACGAGCTCCGCCCCACGCCGTCGCGCCGTGGCGGCCGAAGCCACGCCGTCGTTGACCGCAGGTGAGCGCCGCCGCCCTCCCCTGCCCTTCGTTCTGGAATGGACGGTCGAGATGGACCATTGACCGACTGCACTGGCCGCTGACTGGTCAGCGTGTCACGTTAGCGTGGTCAAAGTCGTCGTCTCACTGACAATTTTAATTCGATTTATTTTGGCTGAAATTAGATAGATCTTGTAAAATCGATAGAAATTAAACTGCTGGTCCAAAAAATACAAATAAAATATGTATGGATTGAGTATTTCACCTAGAATATTGCTGTATCTTTGTTTGATGCTTTTGCAGAAACGTTTTATCATGATTAATTAATTAGTTTAATGTCCATTTTAGAGTAATAAATTCATAGTAAAAGTTCTACAACTCCAAAAATTACAAATAAGATGTCCCTAGAATCAGTAGAAGAAGAGGAATCTGTTAGTGAATTAAAAAGGTAGACTTGGAGTACTGGAATTTGCAGAATCTATAAAAAGGCTTACTGAAGTATTTTAATTACCCAGGAAATTCTATAAACCTTTTTTGAGTGATTCCAGTTGGTACCGGTTCTATTTTAGGTTACCTACACAGTGGATAGTTTTCCAAGATTTTACAAACTGTTCAATAGCAGTGGCTAAATAATTGGGTTATAGCTCAATTGTTGGTCATTTCAAATTGCATGCCTTGTTTCCTACGCGTTTAAAATGTTTTCCATGCATGAATATAGTAGGTATACTGAATAAGATTATAGAAATCTACTGTAGCATTGTTCAACTTGTCATGTTTGTATATGATTGTGTTTGGCTTGTTTATGTGATTGAAATTGTATCGTGTAGATTGTGACGAGTGCAACGCTTGCTCGTGTGAGGATTGTTCGTTCGATCGCTACAGCCAAGGCAAGTAGATGCTACCTTGTTCATGATGTTGTCCTACTATTTTCAATGCATTGTCGTGTATTTTGTAGATGCATGTGTAGGATATTACTATCGCTATGCTATGTCCTATTATGTGGTAGGGCTTTCCTGTAGATGAGCCACCGTTGGTAGATGTGCTTAGACATGCTATGATGAACTAGCGCTGGGGTACATAACTGAAGGTTGTTTCTAAATGTGTTGGTTTGCAAAAACTAAAAACAACTTAATCAATGAATCTCCTAGGTGTGATGGGATTGAAAATTTTGGTGGTATCATTGCGGAAAGGCGCCTAGGTATCAAGAGAAAATGATTGGCTTCTTTATTTTGTAGCTTACGTGTACAACCATGTGCCAATAATGAAATGGGCAGTTGGTTGGACTCAGTAGGCTATGGTAACTCGAACCCACATATCCAGAGATGTAGAATTTTGGTAGGTTGGACCGGTGCGTGTTGAGTTTGGGGAGCTACTTCCCGAACGGTCCCTTCTTGGACTTCTCCCTACCATCACCCAATATGAGAGTGGTGGTACGAACTGGGCTGGCCAAGTCACATGGGTAAAGTGTACTAACCCCTGCAGGGTGTATAAACTAATCAATTTGCCGTGTCCCCAGTTATGGACATCTGAGTTGCTTGATATTGAGTTCATGACATGTTTCTCGCTCATTCTAATTTCCTAATTGATTTAATGTTGATGGGTTAACTTAATTGGGATATTTTTAAAGAAAATCAAAAACTATTTATGAAAGTAGGACAAAGGTATTCGCAAATGCAAGCTAGCCACAGCTCCACTTGCGAAATATGCATGTAGATGTTAGCTCTATTGTCTCCTTTGATAGCTCTACTTGGCATACATTCCATGTATTGACCCTTCGGGGCTACTACGTTACATGTTGCGGGATATTCAGATTCCGAGTGATCGATTTAGGCCACGGTACTCCACTCGGCACTTGTTCACTTGTGGGAAATTTGAAGAATGGAGGAGTTACTTTATTTATGTTGCTACTTGAATAAGCTGAGCTAGCCTAGAGCTAAGCCCTTTATTGTAATAATGTTACTATGGATCTTCGTTATTTATGATACACGGATATTTTGCTATGTTATTCATCTTTATTCTATTGTGGGACAATGAACCGATCCAGGGATTGGCATGTCACATAGAAGCTACAGTCTTTTCAGAACCGTAGTGTTACATACAAGTGTATGAATATAAAAATTACATAAGAACAAATGAAATCCCATACTAGACTTTAAGGAGATTTCTTCATCTTCCTGATCTTTTCTCCTTTATTGGATCCCTGCAAATGAGACAAGCAAACAAGAAAATCTAGTAGAAGATAAAAAGAAAACAAATAAAAGAATGGGTTAGTGTTAGTTGAACTCACAGTCTGGCAATGTGATGCATTTTTGAACACATCATTGAGTAATTCTAAAAAAAGGGGGCAAAGAGTAGTATCTGTTCTTATCAGTAGATTTTTCCTAAGGCTGATGCATCATTGGCTAGTAAGGGTCAAGTTTCACCAAAGCCAGATAAAATGGTAAAAAGTTAAATAAACAGTAAATATCAAGTTTCCACTTGATCTGATCCACATATGACACAATAAGGCACACAACACAGTCACTACATGCAGCAGCTGTGGTGTCAACATAGCAAGGAGAGTCTGGGAAGTAGATAAGGGAGGGAGCAGCCGTAGCATAGCTGCTAGAGTACTATTTGCTTCTCCACCCAAGCAAGAACTCAAGAACTGCACCTAATCCATCAAAGCACACAAGAGATAGACCACCAGCCACAGTACAACACTAGTACCAGAGATATCCATTTCATTCCATAGCCAAGCAAACCACACCATCACATCACTAGCATCTGGTTGCTAGGAAAGCCATCCAAGAGCTAGGAGGGGAGGAGTTCCACAGGGAAGGAAGTAGCTTAGGAGGAACTGGCTAGAAGTTCAACAAGGAGCACAAGCAAGATGATCAAGATCAGCACTAGCTCAACAGCAAGAGCAATCATCACAACTACATCATCAACAGCAGTTGTCTGGTGAGTTCATAAAAAACCACACATAATTGATCTTATCCATTTCAACAGAACATGTGATGTCATGTACATGATCTTCTCAGAAAAACACCCAAGTGGGGTGTACAACCATCATAGAAGAAAGACAACAAAGCCAACAGTAAATCTTTACAAACCACAATCAAGATCTCAGCCTTGCATCATAGATCTTGGATTAAAAGCTATAGTTTTATAACTAGATACATAAAATTCTTAGAATAATCATTTCTGGGCACATCCTATGGATGGTAGCACCTCAAAAATGATTACATCATAGGATTTCATATTATACAGTAAGGATCTATCATATTATCCTTACCAAGAACTATCAAATCATTATCCCAAGCACTGTAGGAATCATACTTATAGATTATCCATCATTTAAGAAAGGAAGCCACAAGTAAAAACATTAGTTTCTACCTAGCATAGTCTCAGACCAGCATCACAGACCAGTGGATCTAGTTCAAACTAGATCTATATTCACCACACTGCTGGTACAGGGCATATTCCAACTGGGTAGCACCTCTATACCAACAGGTTCATCCATCTCTACTAAAAACCAAATAATCACTTTCCTAAATGAATACAGGAATCATATTAGACATTTGATTCAAAAAAGACAGTGAATATAACATTGTCTATCATTAAGACACACTTGTCAGAGGCCATTAAGTAAATCATCTTCCTATAATTAAATAGGAATCAATAATTATTTAAATCATTTTCCTAGCTATCTTTTGCTAGGAATCATTTTAAAATGATGCAACTATATTCAAGAGAGGGCCAAGATCATCAATGAATCAGATTGAGGGCATCCAATATATCTCATATAAGATTATAGCCTAGCCACCAATCTAGGAGTCATAAAGTTAAATCAATGATCTGTCAAATAGACAGTACCATTTAGTGACAACATCACATCTAGATAACCTAATTACTTTAGCAAATGGCTTCAGTATAAAGAACCATCTAGCAATCTTAAATTTCCAATACATGGACAGACCACAGGAGGCCATTATCCAAATTTCAGAGAACTGAATTCGTATCAGTATTACTTGTAGTATACATAATCAAATGGCAGAGCCTGTTATTTAACTAGGCATAGCCAGCATCAAATATACAAGTTTAGGAGAACATCTGCCAGCAATCTCATAGTATGAACCCTAGTTACAGAGATGTAACCCAGACAGAGGGTAATCACAGCAAGCATGCTTGACATCACAAGGTAGATAGAGCATAGAGAGAAACACAGTAGGGGAAGCTCACTTACCTGAGGTCCTCGCAAGAAGTTAGAAGAGGAAGCAGAGGAGTGGCCGACGGTGATGAAGAGGAGGCAGCATGGGGAGCACCCCGGAGGGGCGCTGCAACCCGCACCTGCAGCTCATCAGGAGCAGCCTATGGAGAAGGGGTGAGGATCATGAGCAACCCAGCACAACGTCAATGAAGCACCAAGGCGGCTGAACCCTAACCCTAGCCTCGGGCGAGGGTCAGCGCGGCTGGGAGAAGAACCCAAAGGGGAATCGTCTTGGACATGACCGTGCGGCAGCGTCGACTCGGCAGTCTTGCACCGCGGCATGTCCACGGTGGCGGAGTCACTGCCAGGATTGGGCAGGCGACGGTGCGGCGTCGCTAGCGTCCAGGAGGGGAACGTCTGGGTGCAATGTGAGAACGAGGGAAACGATAAGGATCTACTAGGCCGAATTGGACCACATCGGCCTATGGGCCAGAGTGACTAGTGGGTCAGGTCCAATAAGGGAATAAAAAAATAAGTCAAGAAATATATATATATATATAAAATAACCAAAATACTCTAAGCTTATTTTAGCTATACTAAAATATAGAAATTCTTAAAGAAAAATGTATATATATATATTAAAACATCACAAGCATAAGATCTACCTAATAAAAATATAACTTTATTTGTTTAATATTTATATATAAAGCAAATAAATATTAACACCATTAAATCCTAAGTGAACTTTCATAAAATAAGGAAAAATCCTAAAAATGAATAAAAAATCATATTTGTGTATAAAAATAAATTTACTATTTTATAAAAATACTAAGTTAATTCTTTTATAGATAAAATTTGAAGTAAGTATTAAAAGACGTTTAAATATTTAAAGAATTTTATAAACATAAGACCAGTATTTAAAAAATAAATAAAAAACCACTTTTAAGATCTTAAATAAATATACTAAACTAGAAAAATATTAAATATACCATTATAAAGGTTTTAAAGATTATAAAAAAATAATAAATCCTGATCTATTACCTATTTTATCATAATGAGACAATTGTTTTGTTAATTCATTAAAAATTATTTCCTAAGTAAGAAATAACCACATTTCCTTTTAAGACACTAAATTATTTAAGAATAATTACTAAGTCCAAACCCATAATTATGATCCATAATAAAACTTAAATGTAAACTATTACCTTTATAATACCTTTTTGAAACCTTTAATCAAATTTAAACTAATCATTCACTTAAATAACAAATAAATTATCTCATACCCTAATCACATTTATCATAAATCTAAAATTTGGGAATAATTAAAACATATTACACCTTAAGTTTCTTTACGTTTTAAAAGTTAACTTTAGTCTCAAAAATTATAATCACCATGTCTAATAAACTATTTATGTTTTCATAATTAACTCTGATCTAGTTAAATTAAGACATTAAGCATCTCAAGTCCAAACTAATCAATCACACACAAAAGACATTAATCACATCCTATTAACAATAAAGATTGTTTAAACCTTAGAGAGGAAATATTTTCTTCAAATGTTATTCTTTTTGCCACTTCAAACAACAATCTCATAATAAGTTCTCCAACTCTTAACAACTCAACCCAAAGACTTTTATCATAGTCACCAAATAACAATTAACTATAATCACATTATTTTATACTTTACTTGTATATTTTGGGTTGTTAACACTTAAGTTCCTTATAAAGGTCATTACTTATAAAGTAAAATTTAAAGATAAATCAACTCTTAAAAAATCACCTTAATTCAAATCACTCAAAGTATTGGGTATTCACCTAGGAGTTTTACAAAATGCATAGCATTACTTATGCATAACTACATATTGCTTCTTTAAACATTAGTACTTACCGGACCAATGATGCCTGTTTTCAGATATTGGATCTTATATCGTCTCAAAGACCATGATTACATAATCTTGTGATCACTAAGGCAAGTTCACACTTGCTCATGTCCTTTGATTATTTTCTGTAAAGTATTTTACAAATCCAGTTTTGTCATCACCTACATTTCAAAAAGGTCGAAAACACTATTTTCATAATTAAAGTGAACTATTGGTTACTGATCCAGGGTGATCAGCTAATCTATTAAATCTGGCAGTTGGAATACCACTTCATTGGAATGTATCATCTAGGAATTAACAACCATGTCGCCAGTGATTCTTGCGCCGTATATTACGCGTTAACCATTAGATCTATATGGGCATTGGGGCATTTAGCTGGATCGGCTCCCTTTCGCATGCATTGGACACTGTTCTGGGCATTTGTAAGTTGCAGATCATGGGTATAGCCATTTTATGCGGGGAAAGGTCTACCGTGCATCTGGGCTTACAAAAGACATATTTCTAGTGTTAATGGTTGTTGTGTGTATCTAACTAAGGTATAGCCGTTTTATACAGAGAAAAGTCTACCTTGAGTTTGGGCATACAATAATTGTAGTGTATGAGGGGTCACGGAGAAGGACAGTGATTGGCTTGGATCTTAGACTAGGCCCTACATCAAGGAATTGTGGACGGGAATGCCCGCCCGGTTGTGCAACAAGGCTAAGGTCTCTCATGGGTAAAGTAATGCACCTCTACAGAGTGTAAGAACTGTAACTTGTTACTCCCTGTTCCGGGAAGGAGCTGCGAACGCTGCAGGAAAGGAACTCCACTAAAGTTCTGGTAAACCTGTGAAGGCTGACGGACATAGCTTTTCAGAATAAAAGCAACCTTTGAAGAAATGTTTACGAAAACCTACATAGCCTATGACATTTGGTCTATGGCTGTAGATAGTGAATCAAACACTCATTTTTAGTGAACTTACTGAGTACGCTCGTACTCAACGTATCTTCTTAATCCTTGCTAGATTTTGGATCAACCAACGATTAACCTAGAAGAGAAGTTCTTCTGAATAATTAAAGGTATCCAATGGAGATCAACCAGAGTCAATGACTACATCAGAAGTTTCTGAAGTCAAGATGGACCGTTATATATAAATAAATCCCTAGACAGTAGAACCTACCTCTGGAGGGTATTGCTTTAGTAGCAATACCAAGCCATAGATATATAGTATCCGTGTTCTTGCATAGACTTTAAGTTGTTATCTCTGGTTTTCTTCTGTATAATATCTTCCTCACTCTCTTGAGGAAGTTCTCTGGATCTTTTGTAATGTGTCATATGTAATCTATTGTCATGTCTTGGACCTGCTATGTTTCTGTTGTACCACTCTGAGGGATATAATACTAGTGAATGGTTTTCATTAGTGTTATGTCAACGACTATAGTGTACTACATCATGCAGTGGTATGCTTGGTCACCGCAAAAAGGAGGCACTTAGCCATTGAGAAGGGGGTTTGACAATCGGATAGTTTTGAGAGGTTTGAGATAGATCATGAGTATCTATTGGGAAGAGAGCTGAGATCCATCTCCAGGCCAGCGAGTGAGAACAGAGGAAAAAGTAATAGAAGTGAGGAAGAGGAAGTCCAGGAATTGTAGAAGCTAGAGAGAAAGCGACTCCCTAGCACCACTGGGATCATAAGTTTGTACCTCTATCCACCCCAGATAATCCACCAAAGAAGGACATAGGGTTGTTAGCCAGAGGGCGGCCAGAACCTGGGTAAAAAATGATCGTGTGTGCTTTGTTCTTGCCGGCCAGATCTAGGGCAGCTTGGTGTTTCTTGCGGCGGTAGCACACCTCCGATGGCAGGATGATTAGTGGCTGGTGGTGAGGAGACCAAGGATCTCTGACAATAAGGCGGACTTATCGAGCTACTCTTGGCCGTTGTCTGGGCACGACGCCAGTGAAGACGATGGAGAGGAACTCCCCGGCAGGCTCTTCTAATAAGTGCTCTTGCCTTCTACTTGCCTTCCTTGTTGTTCTCCTTCTTCTGCTAACTAGCCATGGTAGCTGGGGAGGGAAGATTTGGAAATGGGGGAAGGTTGCGGTTGGAAGGACGAGGAAGGAGGCGGATGGTGCTCCGGCACTGCTTCGCTTCGAAGCTGCCCCCCTAAGAGCGACCCACGTGGCGTCTATCTTCGGCGCCGTGATCCTTGGCCATCATAGTGGCCCATATTCAACCTCGACGATGGAGGCCCTTTCTGAGCCATTGCACCAGTGCTCTATGCCTTCTCACCTCCAAGTGGTTCGTCCCCGAAGGAGATTTGGTGGAAGGTGGCAATGGTTTATGGCCGGAATGGAGAGCCAAGCGAGCAAACTCATCACCAACCTCATCGCAGTTGCCGCTGCCTGGATGTCGCTAGAGGGTGGTACAAGAGGACGTCCAGGACCCGATTGCTTTTCTTGTTTTTTTTCTAGGGTCCTTTTTGCAATGTTAGAATCCCTTTATTTGACTTTTAGGTCGATCGGTGCTATAGAAGCAAAATGGCCTCTATGTAAAATGTACCTACCATATATTTAATGCAGCTTACTAGCCCTTCTAGGTTGTTCCTTGCTTAAAAAATATACTAGAGGTTCCAAAAACATTCATGTGATGTTTTCCAAGTCTTCTCCCACCATCGCTCCCCCTACTCTTGTCGGCAATCCAACCATAGGCTCTGCTGGAACACCGTCCAACGCTACACCTAGGGCCTCCACCATGGAGCTAGACATCAATCCTTTTCAGGATGTCTCAGGTGCTGTCGGCTTAGACATTGTTCCTAGCAGCCAGGCGACGAAAGATAGCACTCCTCTCAAGTGGATGAAGATTTGACTAAGGATGCTAATAAAAAGGTAAGGAGCTAATGGTGGGAGCTGCTACAACAGTAACCACCAGCAAGTCGGGAGCCTCCAAGCCAAAAGATTCAATTACATCTCCCTAATCAGCTAGATCTTGTTCTGCCCCTACAAGTGGTGTACCTGGTGCACCCTAGACTCCTCCAACATTGAGCTTGGAACATCTAATCAAGAAGACAGATATCATTCGCCACAATGCTAAAGTCTTCCATGACTCATATGCCCAGGCATCAAATAATCTCAAGATCATTGCCATCATAAGTATTTGATACTTTACATTTCACTTAGTATATATCCCACTGCATCCCCCGAGGACTTAGGCAGAAAACCTTAGGTCTTTAGGACTAAGTGATCTATGAGTGACCAAGTGAAAAGCTTGATAGTGTAGCCCCCGAGTATCTAGGTATAATGAAATATTCTGTCTAGGTACTCATAGAGAATCATTCTTAGTGTTTTAAATTCTAATACTGTAGCTCCCGAGCCTCTTGGTGAAACTGAATCAGTTTCGAATAGATGTTGAAAAGAGACTAAGCATGCCTTATAGTAAAATATCATACTGTAGCCCTCATGCCTCTAGTTCAAACTGAATAAGTTCCATCTAGATGCTCCAACGAAACTAAGCATATCATTTTTGCGAAATAAGAGTTCTCGGAAGATTGCCACCAACAAGAAGTTTGCGAAGCTGTGGATGGAACTAGAGGCTGAAAAGGGTAAAACTTCCTTTCTGAAGGAACAGATAACCAAAAACAAGAGTATGTTTCCTTTTTAGTCCCATGTTAATCCACTGCCTTAGTTTTTTCTCTCGAGTACACATAGTACTTTTATTTCTCTGACTTGCAAAACTTGTTGCCAAAGCGAAAAGCATTGTCAAGCAATCCAAGCACATCCAAGAATGGGATGATGAGAACAAGATTTTGAAGGACTTGGACGATGTTGTAGCTATGCACGACAAGGCGATGAAGTCTCTAAAATAATCTGCTGACACTGAGATGGAGCGCCTGGAGAAGGAACTTGATGAAGGGAATATGCCCTAAGAGGCAATAATAAAGTATTTATTATGTGTATTCCAAGTATATGATAGATGTTTATTTTGCATGCTATAATTTTATTAATACGGAAACATTAATACATGTGTGTTTAATAAGAAAATAGAAAGTTCCTAGTTATGCCTCTCATATAAACTAGCTCGTTGATTAACAAGATGATCATGGTTTCCTGATCATGGACATTGGATTTTGTTAATAATGGGATCACAACATTAGTGTAATGGTGTGATGAACATTCATCTGAAGTATAGCATTACGATCAAAGTCATTGGCTTTATATTGCTATAACAACTTACGAAGTAATCCTAATACTTAGACCATGAGATCATGTCAATCACTAACACCGGAAGAGTTTCTTGATAACATCAAACGTCATACCGTAAGAGGGTGATTACAAAGATGGGTTCAGAACTAATAAAGTGTTATGTTGAGGCCCATGGATCGAGAGTGGAATTTGTTCATCCCGATGATGGATAGATATACTCTAGGCCCTCTCGATGATATCACATTGATTAGCTTGCAAGCAAGTGATTTGATCACTAGAATGTTATATCATGGGAACAAGAAAAGAGTGCATGTCAGTAACAAGATCAAACTAGGTATGGAGATACCGATGATCGAATCTCGGACATGTAATATATCGTGAAACAAAGGGATTAAGATACTAGTGTAAAAGGTTCCAACGATCACAAGAAAGTCATCGTTGAATATGTGGGAGTCAGTATGGGTCTCCTGATCCCGCTTCTGATTATTGATCCGAGAAGGGTCTCGATCATGTCCGCATTATTCACGAACCGTAGGGTGACACACTTAAGAGACACCGACATCCAATTGGAGCAAAAGTTTCATGCCGGAAAGAATAACAAGCGCAGGAATTTATTTCACTAGATACCGAAATAGGTTTTCGGGTGAACTTGCGGAAAGTGTTTTTGCATGTGAAATAGAATTTTAGCAAGGGGTTATATGAGAATGTTTTTCATTAAAGTAATTGACAAAATTATGAATAAATAAAAAGAGTTTTATTTAATGAGAGTTTGCATTAAATTTGGTGGAAATTTAATGGCAAGTTTGAGTGGGATTTTGAGTGGAGGGAATTTAAAAGAATTTTGTGAGTGGAGTGTCCACCCACATGAAGAGGGGAGAGTAAGGGGGCAGCCCCCCTGCGCCTCCACCCCCTTGGGGTCCCCCTCTCTCCTATAAAAGGCACCCCCCTCCTCACTTCTCACTCACACCTCCTCGTGAAGGATCTCTCTCCCCCTCTAGAATTTATTCCCCATGGTCTCGGACTAGCGAGATACATGTTCCCGGTGGCTATCCGGTAATAAAGAGGTGTGCTTCCACTGCATCGCTGGAGCGAGGAGGCGGAGGTTGCTCGGTGCCTCGGACGTGTGTGCGAGCACGGATGCGCTGCTGATTTGCGGCGCTAGGACTTCCTTTCGATCTTGAGATCGACAAGAGATCGTCTACCTCAACCACGAGTTTAACTCGTTAAGCTTTGTAGGTCTTCAAGGGTATGTTCTCTACGGATATACATCCGCCCGTTGTTGGTATATAGTAGATAGATCTTGGTACTAGTTGTTCCCATCGTAGGAATTTCTTTGTTTTCTATGCTGCGAACCCTACACTTGAATAGCTCAAGGAAAAGAACCAAGCTGCCAAAGAGAAAAATACTCGGAGCCATGACGCGTTCAAGAAACTTTAGAAGGAGCACGACATCTTGGCGGAGACATGCAAGAAAGCTAAATGTCAACACCCGGATTTTTAATCCCAGATGCCTGTTATGCCATACATCGCAATCCCAGGATTACCATTTTTGCGAGACATAACAGATTTGGATATCACAGTACATGATCCATTACAAACCATACATAAGGTCTTACACAAATAAGGATCTCATGATCCAGTTCTTAATACAACTCAAGCAGCGGAATAACATAATAGTAACAATAGCATAGGCGAAACTCCATCTTTAGGGTCACAGGCAATGCTAACGATGGGAGATGATCCTAGTTGTCGTAACCTTCATGCGGTCCTTCATCCTGATACTCCTCTTCATATTCACGGGAATAGCCAGGGACAAAGCCATGAGTACTCTTTGTACTCGCAAACTAATAATAACAAGTTAAGGTGTTTTTTGTAGTAGGATACTAAGCTCTAAGGTTGTTGTGCAAAAAGCCAGATTTACCTTTACTAAGTTTAGAAGCAAAGAAAACTAGTTGAAAGTTTTATAACACCTAAGTGGGAATTTGAATTTCATATCACAACTCTATTGTGGTCAAGTCAAATTCACAATTCATTTCACAAGTCATTTTGAAAACATCTGACGGGGAACAGTATGGCCACTCCAACTGTCCATAACCGCAGACGCGGCTATTCGAATAGTTTGGCACTCTGCAGAGATTGTACACTTTCACCACAACATTCAATACATCCGTCGGGAACAATCCTGAATTCACCATACTCAGTATGCGGATAATCAATCCTAACCTTTCAATTACACGCCCTAGTATAGGCACCTCTCCTATGAGTTTGGCCTCCCAACCATGACCAACTGTCATCTTGGGTACTGCACAGGTGGACAATCTTCACAAGGTAGCCTCAGCTCATACCTTGGCCACGAGGGAACCCATAATAAGGTATATAAATTTCCAGTCAAGCCCTACCCAAATTTCGGGTATTGTGGTTGTATGATAAAATTGGAATGGTATCGCATCCAGACAACCATCAATTTAAAAAGGTCTAAGGTTCATGCCTCAACATTTTCTTCATCCAAATCATTTGGTGTTCGGAAACACATTTCAAAACATTTCATTAGAATGACTTATCATTCTAAGGTTTTCATAACCATTTTCACCAAGTATTCCCATCTACAGTTGATCAAGTTTTATACTTAGAACTAGCATCTACAAGTGGTGGTAAGTACTAATGAGGGGTGATAAACAAGTGGGGATTTGCTAAGTTCAATCTCATTTCTTAGGATGACATCAAGATTATCTAACTTAGGCCAAATTTTATGCTCTTTATTCTACCTTTAGTTATCTTTATAGAATCTACCAGTAACCATGTAAACTCTAAGAGAAATCTTTGATAAAGAAAATAAAGTATTAAGCTTGCAAGTAAAACTAGGATTGGGTTATCAAGTGGTTATGATCACATATGCTTAAGGAATATAGTTGTCATAGTAACAAGCAAGTATTGGCTTGCATAATTTGCAAGGGTTAGCTTGCTAAGTTAATAGCTTGCTAAGATATTGGTATAAGCTTTCCTTGAGCAGAGCAGTGGTTGAAGTTCTCCTCAGCTTATTCCTCGTAGTATCCTCCTTCCTCCTCGTATCCTTGGTTGGTACTACCGTCTATAAATAAATACGAGGTACACAATCACCAAAAAATACTTAACTACTTTTAATCATCACACAAAAAGTCACACTAGATGATCTAGCATCATCACCATTATCACAAGGATTAAAGCACTTGTCTTATTTATTTTATTTGAGATAAGTAATTCCTACTCATTGAAAAACTACTTAAGATTTAATATTCTCCAACTTAAACATGGGATCATTTTGACATATGTCATCACCACATATTTCAGTACATGGGAATGTGAATTAAAGTGGTGCCACAATTTAATAAGGTTTAACCTTTTTATTTTAATTAAATAAAGTGACTAGAAATTCCTATGTGGCATTCTTTTATTACTTGAACATTATTTCTGCAAGTAAACCCATATGTTTTTACATATTCTGAAAGGTATGCTCAAATGTGATTTTTGAGAGTTGGAATCAACTCAAAAGCTTTTATGGTTGAATTTTGAAAAATGTTTGAATGAAGAAAAGCTTCTGCCTTGTTATTTTTACCATGGTTGATCTGTAACTCCAAATGGTTTGAATCCAATGGGCTTGGATTAAGCATTTCAATACCTCTCTAACAAAATTGGTTTCATGCATTTTGGTTTAGTGAATCGATCTGGGTTGATTTTTGAATCTAGGTACAGAACTATGTTTGAAATTAAATGAATAAAGCTTAATTTGAATTTTTGGGTCGCGCGAGATGTTTTACTGGTCCGACCCACTACACACAGCGCGTACGCGGGCTGGTTATGTGGCTGTCCCCACGCGTCAGTGAGACGGGGAGGGTCAAAGCGGTACGGGGCATTGTGGACCATGGGATATGGTTCTAATCGAACGGCTATGGTTCATCGTCCACGCCGGGCAGCGCCAGCGAGACAGAACCCTAGCACGGCAGGTGGGGGGCGTGGGAGGCTCACTAGGGCTTAGACGAGGGTCGGCGACGGGGGCGAACGACGAAGTCTATGATGTTGGTTCTCTTGGTACCGGCGGCTTCTCCTGGGGCGGCTCCAATCGACGGCTCCCTTCTTCTCCAAAGGCAGGCGGGCCAAATTCGGCGATCTTGCTCGCCTTGCTCCGGGAGTGAGGTAAGGTGGTTCTGGGTGAGAGGGGAGTGAACTGGTGTGGCGAAAATGAGCGGTGGAGGCCTCTATTTATAGTGGCGGAAGGTGACCGACGGGCGCGGTCTGAGCTCGTCGTGGTCGACGGCACAGAGGGCTAATGGCATGGGCGACGGTAGGGGGCGGTGTTGTGCTCCCTGGCAAAGCTCAACAGCGCGGTGGCGAGGCGTGGGGCGGTGCTGATCGTTCGGAACACACTGATGCTATGGGCGGGTTCGACGGTGGTTTTAATGTCACACAACACACATGGTCCGCGCGGCGGCGAACGGGCATATCTGGCGGGGTGCTAGGGTGCTAGTGATCATCCCTGCAAGCGGCGAGGGTGGCGCGCGGTCTGTGGGTGCTGGTCGAGCGTGGCGCACTGGCGCGCTCTTGGCATGGTTGCAGAGGATTTTGGCATGGGCGTGTCGTGTGGTCCAGGAGTAGGTATTGCTCGGGGCTGGGACAGTGGGTGGCGGTGGACGGTGCTGCATGTCCCAGACAAGGTTGGCGAGGCTAGTGCGGCCTCTAGCTCAATGGCGACAATAGGGTGGCAATGGTGCTCTCGGCATGCTTGACATTAATGTCTACGCTTGCTCATAGTGGTGCTAAATCTAGTTAGATTACTTTGATCATCTACTGAGAGTGTAGAGTGATCTATATAGGTAACAAGTTAGTCCAATTTTACTGCACACTATAGTGTTTGATGTTTTTTGATTTGTATCTACAAGGTGTTTGATGAAATGACCACAAGAACTTTAAATTTTAATTTTGGATTCAAACTTGGTGGGTTTGCTAGGCACATACTAGAGGAGTGTCTGGTTAGTTGGATTAGTCAAGGGGCACTGGTTTGGTTGGGTTTTGAAAATGTGTGATCTTCACATATGATAAAGATTCAATTTTGAATTATGATTTGAATGAGGTTGCCAAATGTTTCTGGAAGTTTGAAAGGTGGGCTTTGATTTACTTTTACTTGTTATAGCAAGGGGTGAAAAGAGTTGAAAATGTTTCTGTTTGAAATATTGAACTAGAAACACTCAAAGTGACCTAGTGAGCAAGATTGACAAAAATGACCATTTGCTTTATTTTATTTGTTTTTGATTTTCTCTTGTTTTGTTTCTGCATGGAAATGTTTTAGATGATGTTATTTTCATCTTTAAACCATTTCTTGCTATTTAGGTTAATCACACAAGTTCATTCATGCATTTATCAAATCATCTCATTCACACTTGCATTCATATGATTTTAAATTAATCAAAGTTTTTGTTAACCCTAATTTTAGTGATTAGAGTTTTGATGATCCTTGGGTTATATTTTTGGGATGTTACACTAAAAATATCATCTTCAATAACCTCCCTCTGTCTTTCTCATATTATGTAAGTTGGATACTTTGTATTGTTGTTAAACTCATGATCTTTGTATCTTACGAAAACACTGCCCCCATTGGCTTGACCAACTTGGGTGAAGGTGCTTCGGATTCAAAAGAATGCATGGTTCTTGCGGGGAACTTCACCACACTACCATCACCTAGGCTAAGGAAATAGCCAACCCCTATACATAAACATCAAGGCGATGGAATCTTCCACCAAGTACTCGGAAATCCTCCGCCAAGCCCCACAGAAGATCAAGAGATGGAAAGATTCATTTGTCCAGGCTAGTGCTAGAATGGCCTTATCCTTGGTCAAGTAACATTATGACAACACTGACATTGACTTGGTTACCTCTGTTATTCCAGCAATCGATGAAGAAGGTAATCTAGTTGATAGCCCTGCTATTTGGAACTCTCTCGCCGGCTATGACGCCAAGGTTGCCAAGTTGGTCAAGGCGGACGTCTTTGTGCCTGCCGAGGTGATGGACCATGAACCGGTAGGATCGGAGTCTTCCTTGAGGACTACCAACTTCGACGATGTCTCCCGGGTTGGTTCTCCTGTCGCCGACGATGCAGCATCCAAGTCTCCTACAACAGTTGTTGGGGATATACTTTCCGGGTATACCCATAGGACTCACTGACCAGGGTGGCCCACCAACGGTTTAGAGATTTTCTTCACGGGCAGCCCAGACAGAGAAAGAGGAGGAGCCACTTCCGGCTATGATAAGGCCCAGAAGGGTTACCAACTTAGGCTTGTAGTATTACTTGTAGTCCAAGTTTTATCTAGTTACCGACTCTGTAACGTAGCTGGATAGGTATCTCCTGTAACCCTAGGTCTCGGTGACTATAAACCGGCCCTATGGGAGCCTTTAGGGCACCAGATCATAGATCAACCACAACCTACTCGCATAAGCGAACCTCTCTTGTAATCCATTGTAACATCTGGCTCTCGCCGATATATTACTGGGTTGCTAGCAGGAGTAGGATCCGAACACCACAGTCGGATCTGAACCTGGGTAAACTTGTGCTCGCCATTCCTGGAACATCCGACATCTCACACCCCATCTTCTCAACACCGTCAAGACCCCCTATGGCATACTTGTCGACAATCCGATGAAAGTTGGAGACCACCGTGGGGCGGGTGACTTTTGGAGCTTCGTTCCAGGAGGAATCTGCGCATGCAGGAATCAGCAAAACAATCGTTATGGGTCGCGTGGTCTATGCCAGTGATGTCCCTCTCGTTCTCCTCGATGAGACTTGGATTCCGGCTAGCAAACCCGTGACAACCTACACGATCATGTCCATCGTCAAGATCAATATCTACCTCGGTTTAGCTGAACCCGCCCAACCCACCCTTGAGGTGATAACCATAGCGGAAGAACAGTACGGATCTGCTCTGTCTGCAGAGGCAGAAGAGTTCAAGATCCCAGAAAACATGACCCCACCCAGCCCGCTCCTATAGTGGAAGAAAAATCCGGTTCTGATCTCCCCGTTGAGATCGGGTAAATGGACGAGGAGTTTATCCGCTTCGGATCCGGTCCTACCGATGCCGGAGCAAAAAAACACTCTTGACGCACATGATAAAGAAGATGACGAAACGCCCCTACATCGATTACGAAGCAATCGCCAATATCAAGGAAAGCTTTGATAGTAGAGGCGGAAACCCAGCTATGTCGTTACCTTCAGAACATGAACTAAAAGAAGCACTGCTTCGTATACCACATGAGCTCTAGATCTGACTCTGTCGATGCTGGAGCCGGAAACGATTTTGTTCTCGACACAATCGAAGAAAACACCAAGTTACCTGGTTCCCCTCAGGAGTCAATAACGTCGCAGGAACTTCGAGACTTCGAGAAGGAGATGAAGACATACAAAGAAGAATACGCCTCCAAACCAGCGCAAGGTGAGCCGGAGACCCTCCGAGTCCGTACGATAGCATGGATGAAGACTGCACCGCGCAAGATGACATGGACACCAGAGACTCATCCGAGGTCCATAAGCCAAGTACTACAAAAAGTACCGATGGAATTTTATCTCCCGGTACCAGACCAAAATCCGTCTTTTCCACGGGTACGCACGTCAGGGCTACTGGGCGGTCAAAGAAGAAGAAGAACAGCAAAAATCCGACACCGGTAGAGCTCGACGTCGAGGAAACTAACAAATAAAAAGTTGATGAAGAGATCAAGATGGAGAATTAGGACGGAGATCCTTTTAATCCCACATCGATCGACCCTCCTGTGGATGGACACGTCAACCAAGGGTGCACGTGAAATTTACGGAGATGATCTCACGATACCAATCCCAACTGCTTTGAATCTTACTACGGATGCGTTGGAGAAAAGGGCTGAGGACCTAGAAAAGCACCGCTTTGTCACATCCCGAGATCAGGGATAGACAATTACAAGATCCTCATCTGATATAAGCCTAACCTAAATTCCGAAGCATGCAGGGAATGATCGGTAACATTATAGAACATACAAACCATACATTAATAAGGTAAACTCTCAAGAGAGTTATAAACCAGTCATACAAGCCAGGGGTCACAGACCCACCATTCCAACAAACACCGGAAGCAAACAAGTTATTCTAAACAACAAACTTAGCAAAGGGCCTAAGAGGCCTTAAACTGAAGTAGCTACCCTTCCATAGATCCTAGGCTGCTGCCCGGCAAAACCGACTACTCGTCGACTTTGACATAGAAACCTCCTTCAGTTGGAGTAGCTTCATCTGTAGAAATACATCAATGAGGCAAGGCTGAGTACAAGGTGTACTCCGCAAGACTTATGGCTAGTGGAGTTATTTTGCATCAAGCCATCTTTTGTTTTCAAAACAAGAGGGATAAGAAACTCGTCTAGTTAGATCATTTTCAAAAGGGATAAGAAGACTTCAACTCTAGCTCTTAGAATCGTCATTGATATCCACCAAGAAGCATCATCAACTGAACCTCTCTTCTCGGACTACCCCCTCTAAAAACCCCGAGAAAGTATTCCGGGTATCACGTTAGTTGGCCAAGTTTTATCATTAGGTTATAGTTTTCTATGATCACGGAATACGTTCCCAAGTCGTCCATAACCGTGGACACGGATTTTCAAAAAGATTATAACCCTACAGGGGTGCACAACTTTACCCACACGTACCAACCAATTCTTTATGCCAAATTATTAGCCCTCTTCTTTGGAAACCCGACAGAGAGTGGTTGACCATGACCTTTACCTTGCTTTCGCCGAGACCATGAGTCACGCACTAGGGAGATGCCGCCATAACAGGTCAAGTCCCGAAGCCGGTCCCTAATGATGTGCACAGGGTTCAAGATTACGGATGTCGACATCTCTTGTTCCCGGACGTGCTTACCTACCTGTTATGAATGCACCACCTTCACCTCCATCCAAGAACAACCAAGATGCGTATGTCGAATGGAAATCTGAACTATGTGACTTATGGAATCTACTAGGAAAGTTAGTGAGTCGAGGGGGTTTCCAGGTCCCCGTGTGGTTGTACGCTCGTCTTTGTTCAAGAGGCGAGAACTCAGTTCCTAAGGGTGGCAAGTATGGGACTGCAAAAACCACAACCCTCATGGCCTCCCGTACAAGCCTTAGCATGTTTATTATCCATCTCTGATCATATCACAATGTCCTACCATACTAGATTCATTCGCATCTCCAGTGCATTATCTGAATGATCAGCATTGGACCACTAAGCATTGCTAAGCTCGATAGAACTGTGGCACTAGCGATTCTCGTAAGCCAAACCCTAGGTACTCTAGGAGCATAGGATCATGTATATAGTTCACAAAGGGGAACATGCATCAGATAGGATTACTCTATCTACTCTAAAAGACTGTTGAACCAAATGCATATGGCGAGAATGAAATACTTTGTAAACATAGGATTCATATGTATGAGTGGGGCTTCGCTTGCCTTGTCCATTGATGGACTGGTACTACTCTTTGGTGGCATTGACTTTAGCCTTGGGTTCGGTTCCTATTCGCGAAGAACCAATCACCAGAAAAGGAGAAGCAACATTCAACACATGGCATGTGCAATGCCCATACAATATGGATGATATGACAAGTTAAGTAGTGTTTAAATGAACCCAAGAACATGCTTGGTCATTTTAAACGGGGTCCGAGAGGTCCAAACCCTTGAACAGGGGGATCCTCGAAATCACCTATGGGGTTCAATTGGTTCTTATAATTAAACTTGCCATGAAAGTTGTTTAACAGTGTATGATTATAGCTTAGTTAGATAGAGATCATTTTTCTGATCATTTTGGTATATTATTTGTATTTTTCTACTTTAAAATGAATTTCTCCAATTTTAAGTCATTTTAAATGATTTTTGGAATATTTAAAATAATTTCCAACTTGGGCCCAAATGTCAAAGATTTAATCATTTCAGAAAACTTTTATAGAAAAGAATAAAACACTCACAAAAATAGGGCCCACCTATCAGCATTTTCTTAATTATAGAAAACAATTACAGAATAAAGGAAAAAGAAAAGGGGAAATGACACCAGCATGAATTCATGCTGATGTCATTAATGGGGATGCTCCCAGGTCGAGCACGGATGTCTCGATCCCGTGCGCGTCTCGATGCGTGGATGGTGGCGTTGGAAAGAGGGTGACACGGGCGACCAGCAAGTGGCGGCACCACTAGCAGGAGGTCACCGGAGACAGCGGCGCAACAGCGGCATCAAGCTCATGCGGGGAAGATGATACAGAGGGAGAGGGGGACAACGGAGGGGCGCGTTAGCACCGTGGGATCACCACGAGCGCGATGGAGGGGTTGGTGAGGCTCGGCAAGGTCCGGATGCGTCGGATCGATGGCGTGAACTGCGTCGGCCGTCGGTGCTTCGAGCTTGATTGCGGCCAGAGGAGGTCGTCCTAGAACACGTGCTTCGAGGGGGAGGACGAGGGCGGCAAGGCGCTTCCAGCAGTGGCCTCGGCGCGGCGCGGGGTGGTCAGGAATGGCGGCGACTGGAGATTGCCCACGAGCTAGGGTTCGGCCATGGCAAGGAGATAAGAGAGAGAGGGGGAAAGTGGGGCCTAGGGTTCATCGGCGGCGGCCAGGGGGTCATGTAGACGCTCGGGGGCGGCGGCACGGATCTTGGCATCGGCGACGGCGGTGGTGGTGAGAGCGAGATGCTTCGCTGCATCCACCGCCGAGGAAGAAAACGAGAATAGGACAACGAAGAGGTATGGGCCAGGCGGGCTGGTTTGGGCGTCAGGTGGGCCTCTACGGGGCATGCATGGGCGGCAGGAAAGGGGAGAGGAGAGAGGGAGTGTAACACCCTCAGAATCGGACCTATGCAAGTTTTAGCAAAATTCGCCAAACCCGCATAGAAACGATTCAAAGGTGCCCACCAGGCACTTTCGTGCGGGTGGAAAACGAAGTAATAACATTACACAACAGTCCTCGATGGGACCCACAGAACAGATATATCTACACCAGCGACTCAATGAGTCAAGAATACAGATATAATATATAAAGATCCAAATCACCTTGAAAACGACAGAGCGTCCAGCTACGGACAAGATGCAAATGGGGCTAAGAGCCCTGAAGAATAACCAATGGCGTCCATAACCCTGCCCAGGCCAAGCCGGAAGGGTAACCCCGCTAACAACGCCGATCTCAAACCTGCTTAAACAAAAGGGTTGCCGACAAAGGGCAAAGGAAAAAGAGCGTCGAGAATGAGGCCAAGACACGGCGAGGCTAGAATTGGGTCCTCGCCACATAGGTATGGTGGATCAAGGCAGCGGCAGCATGCACTAAACAACCTATAGAGACTCGATACAACTGGCGGTTATCAGAGAGGGGTGAGAATGACCTATCCGGATCCCACCTGAAGCTAACACCAAACAAACCCATCCTGGCGTTTCCCCCTCGAGACCAAACGAGGAAGTCAACCGAGGAACTCACACCGTTGGCAGTTTTACTTATACAGTTATAGTTGTGGCACTTTACTAGTCAGGTTTAGATAATCGTCCTGATAAAGTAAACAGTGCACACTTTTAGTTGACCATTCCGTTATAGTTGCGGCAATTACTAATCAAATACAGATAGCATGATATAATCCCCAAAACCCAGCAGTTGTTGGTACTTTTAATCAGCCAATTCCGTTGTAGTTGCCATACTTACTAGTCAGGTACAATGGTCGCAAGCGACAATCCAAACAAGCAATTGTGGGCAGTATTATTAGCCATTCCGTTATAGTGAAGCTGATTACTAGTCATTATAAGTCAAATTTATAGCAATAAACTTTAGTTATGCTTGTCTATGATCGAGATACTGTGCTCCAAGTCGTCCATATCCACGGACACGGCTTTCAGAAAGTTTTACCCGGCCGGGGTGCACCAATAGCAACACACGCTCGATCAACCTCGGAAAAACCAAATCAAAACCCAACGAGGCTTTCACGACTGAACAATCACAGGATTCAGAAATATTTCAGGGGGCCACCCCATTGAGTACACCAAGCAAGTAAGCAAGCTTCGAGACGGACTCAAGGTTTGCGACAATGGTCAAGCGGCAGATCTCAATCGGGGACTGCCGATACCGTAATCACTCCGCTTACCTAAAGATGCAGTGCTCCTCGCACAATTTAAATACGAAAGTAGCATGGCATAAGTACAGGATCGTAAATAAAACCTCAAACTAGTTTGTGGCCCCAAGAAATAAGACTGAATCAAGCTCCTGTGGGGTCCCATATACCTCCGGATGTGGATAGCGCGATAAATCAAGGAACAGTATCAAGTACTCGGGGTCTTACGGACACAAGTGGGCTCGAAACCAAATATTATCTATCACCCACCGATGCCTCGCTTATTTCAATTTTAGTAGTTAAACAGAAATTAAAGTGACGATAAGTAAAACTAGAATCATCTCCAACATCATCATGCGGCAATACATCAAGAATCGTGGCATATGACGACACATCAGACTTGAGCAAGCAACTACGGAGCAAGTCCAACTATCTACCAAACAACGGTAATAGGATGTGTCCAAGGCAATATAAGGCTGCAAGGGATATCACGGTACGAAAACTAGAGCAACGCAAACACGTATAGCAAAAGATCAACAGAGGGAATAAAGACTATAAAAGTAAGATAGGTAGAAAGAGGGAGATGCTACGAAAACATTGTCGAAGGGTTCATCCAAGATCGGGCTAAGCTCACATCAACTCAACGGCCTTATCTGCGAAGAAGCAAAACACTAGAAGAAACACCGGATGCACTATTTAATACTAAGGCAAAAGATCGGCATGATGCATGCATGATGAATGACATGGCAAGGTGCGGTGCAATTAGGTCATATTAAGCGGAACCGGGGTCCCGACAATTAATCAAGTGGTTCAAGTTGTTTATCTACCCCGCATTTTAAATGTTGTTTTACATGGTAGAAGATAGCACCGGGTTCGCTACACAAATTTAAATGAGGCCAATATAAGGCTAGATTTGCCCGCATATGGGCCCCATATTTAGTTATTAGGTGAATCGGCATAAGGCCCCCAAACCACATGAATGTATGTATGCAAGACAATTCAATATGCAACGGGTTGATATCATTTATAAAATAGGGTATCGAGGAAAAGGGTCACACATCTAGGGTTCTCGACGAACTTGGGGGTTCCGGGGTTCGGGGTCCGATGGATCTGGGGTTCGTCAGGGTCCGGGGTTCGGGGTTAGGGTCTTCGGATCGGGGTAGATCTTGTCGTTCCGGGAAGCCGGACTTGGTTCGGTGTCGGGGCGCATCGGATCTTCCGGGTCGGTGTCGTTCTTGTCATCGTGACGGTCTTGTCGGGTTCGCGCTTCGGATTCCCTGAGGCGGCCTTGCCGTTCCGAGGGTCTTGTCGGGCCCGCGCCATCGAGGCGGTCTTGGCGAGGGAAGAAGTACTTGTCGCGCGTGTGGCCTTTGGGTCCGGGGGTCTCGGCGTCCGTGACGAAGATCATGGCATCTGTGTTGAAAACATCGGGGTTTTCCGGGGCTCGGTCCCGGGGTTCGGAGCCGGGGCCTTCGGATCCTTGAGGGCGATCTTGGCGTTCCGGGCGTCTTAGGTCCTCGGACCCGAGAGGGGTACTTGATGTTCCGTGTAGGCGGACTTGTCGTGCGTATCCTTGTCGATGTCGAACTTGAGTTCCAGATCGACCTTCGGGGCACCAAAACGTTGCATCCACCACATCACAGCCACCTTCGAAACCACACTAGCACTTGAAACAGAAAGGTGGGTTCGAACATGAGGCGGCAGCGGCTCGCGACGGAGGAGAACGGCGGCTGCGGGCGGCTTGCAGGCGGGAGGAGGGCACCGGCGCGCGGGGTCGGCCGGCGAGGAAGGGCTGCCTCGGGAGGAGGCCTGGGCGCTGGGAGACGGTCAGCGGCGGAGCTCGCAGGATGGAGCGGCGACGGCGGGCTCGAGCCTTGGGCGGCGCCAGCTGCTGAAGGGTGCGCCGGGCGGCGGGCAGCGGCGAGCGGGAGGCGGCAGGGCTGCGGAGAGCGGGCGCGAGGAGAGGGCAGCGAGGCGGCGGAGCGAGAAAAGCTGGGCAGGCCGGGAGGGAGGAGGAGGTTGGCGGGATCGACGGGCGGCGGAGGTAAGGCGGAGCGACGGAGGGGAGAAGAGGCGGGGTCGAGCCTGCCTGCTGGAGGCGGCCATGGGCGGCTCCGGCGGGTCATGGAGGAGAGGCCGGCTGCAGAGGCGGCGGGCTGGCGGGCGTGGTGCGGCTGTCACGCTGGGCGACCAGGCGCTGACTGGGCGGCAGTTGGCGAAAGGGCGGCGAGGCGAGGAGGAGAGGCAGGCAAGGAGCTGAGGCCAGGCGGGCCATGGAGGAGGAGCGGGGTTGGAGGGAGGTTGAGGAACACGAGCGGAGGTTGAGGGAGAGAGGAGAGAGGCAGGCGGTGTGGTGGGGTCGGGTAGGACCGGGGCGGCGGGCAGGCGTGGCTGTCTGGGTAGTGCGTGTGCGTCAGTGCGGTGCGTGTCTGCTGTGTCTGGTAGCGTGGTGGTAGCGCGTGCAGCGTCTGGGTCTTGAAGTGTGGCTGCGGCGTGTGGGGCCGGGTGGGGCCACGCGGGGTGTGAGCTGGGTGGGTTGAGAGGGTCCAGGGAGAGAGAGGGAGGGACAAGTGGCAGTGTGGGATTGGGTGAGGGGAGAGGGAAGCTGAGGTGGCGAGATGTTATTGGAGGGAGTGAGGTGGCCAGAGAGGGTGGGTAGATTTTTAGGTGGGATTAGGATTTAGACGCGGACCGTTTATATTTTTCTGGGGTGGTCGATCGGGTCAATCGGCCCGTTCGACTGCCCCTATTAAAATAATTTAAAATTTTTATTTATTTTTAAATAGCTTTTATAACTAATTTTTAGACAAACAAATTATTCGGAACATCCGGGGGTTTTGGCGCTTAATAAAGATGGGGCGTTTGGAAATCAAAAATAGGTTTCGAAATTAGTTTTTGACAAACAATACATGATGATGACAATGCAATGCACAAATTCAACGCGATTTTCTAGTAGTGGTTTTGCGGGATGCCACAGGGAGGCTGCTGGGTTGCGGCCCAGTAGGAGTTAGGGTTATATTTTTTCCAGAAAACTGTTTTCTTTTTTTGGTTTGTGATTTCTCTTTTGTATTTGAATTCAATTTCTGTTTTGAATAATTCAAAAATATTAGAGACTTTTATAAAGTGTATAAAGTACTCAGGGGCCCTTGTAAACCATTTTGGGCTCCATTTGTTTTGATGGTTTCTCAAAATATTTCAAAACCATTTGAATGGTTTGAGAGGGAACAAAATTAGGGTTTTGTTTGTTCTTATTTTGATTAAACAAAAGTGCAAGTATTATGCATGCATGAAATTCTCAAACATGTCCTTAATAATATTACACAAAAAGTGGTATGTTACATCTCTGCCCCACTTACAAGAATCTCGTCCCGAGATTCCTAGGTTTTAGAAAAGAAGGCAGGGTACTCAGATCGAAGACGATCTTCGCGTTCCTAGGTTGCTTCTGACTCAGAGTGATGAGACCATTGAACTTTCAGGAACTTGATGGTTTGACGAAGATTCTTGCGCTCATTTTCATCAAGAATACAAAAAGGATATTCTCAGTAGGGTAGATCATTTTCAAGATCCAAAGTTCCATGGTCCACACCAGGAATGGGATCTTTGAAGCAACGCTTGAGTTGAGACACATGAAATACATCATGAACCTCTGGAAAAGTTGAAGGTAGATCCAATTGGTAGGCAAGCTCACCCCGCTTGGAGAGTGCAAAAGGGACCAACGTAGCGAGGAGCCAATTTTCCTTTGATACCGAATTGATGGACACCCTTCAGAGGAGTAACCCGAAGGTAAACTTGATCACCAACTTCATAATGA
Organism: Avena longiglumis; assembly: GCA_030063025.1. NCBI lineage: Eukaryota > Viridiplantae > Streptophyta > Magnoliopsida > Poales > Poaceae > Avena > Avena longiglumis. Next base: position 141,425,085 of record CP125978.1, on the reverse strand, counting down.
ACATCAAGATGATGACGATCGTAGTTGTTCTTCTAATGAGATTGAGTGGCCTTCAGATGCTCTCGAATTATGCGAACTTGATCTTCTGCTTCTTGGATCATGTCCGGACCAAAGAATTGTCTTTCGCCGGTTTCTGTCCAGTTGAGCGTTGTTCGACATGTTCTCCCATACAGGAATTGGAAAGGTGCCATGCCCAAACTGGATTGAAAACTGTTGTTGTAAGACAACTCTGCAAAAGGAAGACATTTCTCCCAGTTCTTTCCAAAGGATATGACACACGCTCTAAGCATGTCTTCAATAATTTGATTCACTCTTTCGGTCTGAACACCGGTTTTTGGATGATAAGCTGTGCTGAAGGAGACCTGAGTTCCTATTGCTTGTTGGATACTAGCCCAGAATTTGGAAGTGAACAAACTTCCACGATCAGATATGATCTTCTTGGGAACACCATGAAGAACGACTATCCGGGATACATATAGCTCTGCCAACTGGCTTGCAGTAATGCTTGCCCGAACAGTAAGGAAGTGAGCAACTTTGGATAGTCGATCAATAACTACACATATAGCATCATGTCCAAATTGTGTATTTGGGAGTCTAGTCATAAAATCCATACCAATTTCATCCCATTTCCACTGAGGAATTTTCAGCGGCTGCAGAAGTCCAGCAGGCCTTTGGTGTTCAGCTTTCACACGATGGCAAACGTCGCACTCTATAACAAAGCGAGCGATTTCTGGTTTCATTCCACTCCACCAGAATCTTTGAAGGAGATCTCGGTACATCTTGGTACCACTAGGATGGATAGACAGAGGGGATTCATGAGCTTCTAGTAGGATTAGATCTTTGATTTTCTGACTATTGGAACCATTAGTCAGTTACTGAAATATAGGATACCTTGATCATTAACGGAGAAGCATTTAGCTTCAGCACTTGCAACACGTTCTTTGATCTTGGTAACCTCACCATATTGTTTTTGAGATTCCTTGATTTGGTCCTCCAGAGAAGATTTTATTTCAAGGTTAGCAAGGAATCCACGAGGAACCACTTCAAGGTTAAGACGCTTGATTTCCTCATAGGGAGCGGGTTGGGCTTGTGAAATCATCGGAATATTGCAGTAAGACTTCCGACTTAGTGCATCAGCAATGACATTTGCTTTGCCGGGTTGATAGTTGAGACCCAAATCATAATCTTTGATGAGTTCCAACCATCATCTTTGCTTGAGATCCAAATCTGGCTGGGTAAAGAGATACTTCAGGCTTTGATGATCCGAGTAAAGTTCGCAACGGTTACCGATGAGGTAATGTCGCCATTGCTTAAGAGCATGAACAACAGCAGCGAGTTCGAGATCATGGATTGGATAATTGTTCTCATGTGGCTTCAGCTGCCGAGAATCATAGGCCACTACATGACCATCTTGCATCAACACATAACCGAGCCCTTGAAGGGAAGCATCACAATAGATGACAAAATCCTTGCTTGTATCCGGAAGGACAAGCACAGGAGAGGTGGTTAGCTTAGTTTTCAAGGCTTTAAAGTTTTCTTCTGCCTTTTCTGAACATGCAAACTTCTTATCTTTCTTGAGAAGATCAGTCATGGGCTTGGCTATCTTGGAGAATTTCCCAATGAATCAGCGGTAATATCCAGCCATTCCAAGAAAACTTCAGACTTCCTTGACTGAAGTAGGTGACTTCCATTCGAGAATAGTTTGATCCTTATCCGGTATGACAGCAACACCATTTGAGGACACAACATGGCCAAGGAAGACGAGCTCTTGTAACCAGAACTCACATTTGGAAAACTTGGCATAGAGACGATGCTCACGAAGTTTAGTCAACACCAAACGTAAATGTTTGGCATGCTCTTCTTTGATCTTGGAGTAGATTATAATATCATCAATATATACCATGACGAACTTGTCAAGATATTCCATGAAAACGAAATTCATGAGCCTCATAAATATGGCAGGGGCATTGGTTAACCTGAAGGACATCACTGTATACTAGTAAATACCATAACGAGTTGTGAATGCTGTCTTTGGGATATCCTCCTTTCTGATCCTGATTTGATGATACCATGATCTTAAATCCATTTTGGAGAAGACAGTGGCACCACTTAATTCATCAAAGAGATCATTTATCTGGGGAAGTGGGTACATATTCTTGATTGTCACAGTGTTGAGTAGACGGTAATCAACAACCAATCTTGGAATATTTGTATCTCGCTTCTTGACAAACATAGTGGGGCAACCCCAAGAGGATGTGCTAGGTTGGATGTAGCCTAGGACTTCTAGCTCTTCCAGTTGTTTCTTCAACTCTACCAACTCATGGGGAGGCATACGATAAGGTACTTTGGAGATAGGAGCAGTTCCAGGAACTAGCTCTATGACAAACTCCACACTTCGATCGGGTGGCATGCCAAGCAACTCTTCAAGAAAGACATCCGGAAAATCACAGACTACATGGACATCTTGGTCCTCGAGAGTAGGTAGAACATCCATGGCATACATCTCCGAGAAGGGTTTAAGAACTGCAGACGGAGACTTTGAACCATCGGTCCATTACTTGACAGTTATGCCAGCTGGAGAGGTCACAGTAACTATTCTAAGTGCACAGTCAATGACAACTTGATACTTGGTTAACCAGTCCATGCCCAGAATGACATCTATTTTAGTTGACTTGAGTGCAATGAGGGAAGTGGGAAACTTCTGATATGCTATATCTATCTCAACCCCATGAGTAACCCAGATTGTCTGCCAACGAGACCCAGGATTACTAATCTCTAGAGGGGAAGACATTGCTTCAAAAGGTATATTATGCTCTTGTCACATCCCAAGATTTTCCAAATCTTGTAATGTGAAAAATAATTGAATAAAATAAAACTTTGTTGAATTTCAGGGTGAAAAGAAACTTTTTGAATTCAAATGGGAATCTTCAAAATCTATTTGGATCAAATAAAATCCTAAAGGGATTTAAAAAGATAAATAAACAATAAACTTCAAATTATTTAAAATTATTATTTTTGGATCTTTCAATAAAAGGATTTGTTTTTTTTTAAGAAAAGGTGGATTTATAAATAAAGATTATTTTATAGAGACAAATTAAACCTTGGCCAAGTTTTTGAAATAAAATGTTTTGTTTTGATAAAAATAGTAAAGGTTTATTTAAATAAAATAATAAGGATTTAATATCCAATTTTACTTAAGTAAAGGCTTTTCCCATTTTAAATAAATAAATAAGTTTTCCAAGTATGTTATATTCTCAAATAAACCCTAGTTTTTGGTTTTATTTAAGATTTCAAAATAAAGTTTTTAATAAAACAAATCCTATTTGATTTAATGACTAAAGTCCATTTGATTTAATTATTAATGGACCCTAAAATAAAATGTTATTTTATTTTAAACTAGTATTTCAAGTATCTTATATTTTCAAATAAAACCTATTGATCTGATTTTGAAAATATTTAGATTTCAAAAAGGAGTTTCTAATAATCAAATTCTATTTTTTTATTTAATAAACAAGGTCTATTTATTTAATTAGTAATAGATCCTAAAATAAAAAAATATTATTATTTTACTTTGGGATTTGTTTTATGTTGATAAACAGAACCAAAAACTCATTACAAGTGTGGAGATTGTTTGAATTGTTTGAATGTTTGAATAGTTGATTGAAATTCAAAACAGAAATTGATTTGGAAAAAGAAAAAGGTTTCAGACAGAAAAAAAATAGAGCAAAACGACCCAGCCCAGCTAAAGCCCATCCCAACCCAGCAGCCCACCTCCCTCCCCAGCGAACCGTTATTTTTCTCACTCAGGAACTTAACCGCTAAGTCGTTGACGACTGGACCCCACACTCGCGCTCTCTCTCTCGCAGACAGCCAGGACCCACACACTGTTCATCATCCTCACCCGCAGCGACTTGTTCTTCCTCCTCACGTCACCGTTTCTGGCTTTGATTTCACGGCTTGAATTCGTCTTAACGCGCCCACCATTACTCACAGTGACCATGCCCCTTTAAACGCCAACGACTCTCCTCCATTTCCCCTCTGTCTCCTCCCCCAAGTGCGCCCCCAGGCCGCCCCAATTCCACCCCGAGCACCTCTGTCTCCGACAACCCTCCTTACGGATTCCGACCAGTACTCGCCACCCCTCGCCTCCTTGACCACACTCGCATACTCCCCAAGCCCTGGCGCACCTTTTCGCATCGCCAGCTCACCCGCGCGAGCTCTGCAAGCTCGGCAACGTCTTCCCCGAGCCAGCGCCGCCGTCTGCTCCAACTGCGGCGACGTCTCCCCGGGTGCCTCCCATCCTCGCCCTCGACGACCTCCAGAGCCGCCCGAGGCGCAGCTCCACTCCGGCGAGCAAGCAAGCCCGCTCCAGTGCGCCCCTCGGCAAGACGGCATCACCTTGAGCTTCCCCAGGCCTCTGCGAACGCTATGAGTACTTCCCCAGCCACCCTTGCTTCCTGTATCATGGCCGTCGCCATCAGCACGACGCCATACGCTTAGGGTCGAGCTCATAGTAGCCGTCCGATCACGTTCTAGTGGATAGGATAGAAAGAGAGCGAAGGGGTATGAGTGAACCTGCGCCGTGCGATATCAGTTAGATCCAACGGCCTGCAGCACGTGATCCGGACGAACCGGTACCGCCAAATAGGAACTTGACGTGTGGCCAGTTTCTGTTTAAAACAAAAATTTGAATCTAATTTCGGTGCAGATTTGAAACTCTTGTAACTTTTGATCCACACGTCCGAAAATTGCAAACTTTATATCAATGGAATCATTGGAACAAACCCTAGCCAACCATGCCTTTTGTTTAGCAAAAAGCTTCTGGGAAAATGTTTGTTTTTGCAGAAACATTTGTATGCTTGTTTAGGTTATAAAAATTATTCAAAAATGATTTTTGGGATAAAATCTTTGGCAAATGGTGTGATTTGAACCTACTGACAAGAGGAAACACTCTGTGGATTCAAAAATGTATTTGGAGAAACAAAAGAATGATTCTTTGATTTAAAACCATTTCTAGCCAAATAAAAATATAGTTTATTTATTAAAAATGGTTTTGAAGGAAAACTTTTGGGAAATGTTTTGTTTTAAACTCTCTGACCCCAAACACCAAGTTTTATGGATTGAAAACATATTTGGTGAATCCTATAGATTAATGCCTTAGTAAAATATTTCTACACCACATAAAATGATACCTTGTTTTGAAAATGGCTTTTGAAGTGAAACCTTTTGCAAATGACTTTACCACTTTACAAAATGACCATTAGGTGCTTTCAAATGTTTATGACCCATTAGGAACCACTTTTTCAAACAAAACAAAGCTTGGCATGCTTGCATGCATTACTTTGACTTTGTCATTTTATGTGATGTTTTTCTTGATTAGTAGATTGAGTTTGTGCCTTGCTTGATTGTATTGTAGTGACCTGAAGAGTGTGATTGTTGCAAGGACAAGGAGTGGACTTGTACCCTCTACCAAAAAGGCAAGTGATGCTTCATACTTTTTGTCCCATTTCTTTCACTATGCATTAGTGATTTTTCTAAGTAAAACTTGCATGGAACTTCTGCTAAGTATAAACCTTACTATAGGAAATCCTAGTAGATGAAACCTTAGTAGAAATTCCTAAGTCAAGATACCTACTACTATCATGCTTAGCTTAGCTAATAGAAAACAAGGGTGGAAATATATTCACACAATGGAAAATTTCTAAGTCTGAGGACTTGTGTTTTTGTTTAATAAAACAACTAAGTTAATGAATCACCTGGGTGGAATGGTAATTGCTTGGTGGATTTTGGTTGAGTGGTTCACAAGGCCCATGTATATGGTTGACCTTGTGTATCTCACTTGTGGATGGCCACCCAGGAACAAAGATATTTGAGATGTCAAATGTTGAGAAGCTTCAAGTGCAACCACTTGGCATTATGGGCTCTGCCTGGATCATATAGGTTGCAAGAACTTAGCCATATGGACAGTTGGTGGTAGAGTTTTATAGGTTGGAACGCGTCCATTTTGGTCTAAGGGAAGGCTTCTGAAAGATCTTGTCCTGGGAAACCAAGTCTTGTGGGGAAAGTGCACCACCTCTGCAGAGTGTAAAATCTAAGTACTTAGCCATGTCCCTGGTAAAGGACAATTTGAGCATCAAGACATGGAAGCAATCAAGAATCTCATCATTCAAATTTCTAAGTTAAAAACTTGTGGTTTGAACAAGGATTAATGGATCTTCAATCTTTGATTGAGAAAAATGTTTTTGTCAAGCAAAAACTTAGTGTTTTCAAAATGATAAGGAAAATCTATTTTGAGCAATGCAAGCCTCAACTCCACTTAGCCAATTGCATATAGATGATAGACTCCACTATACTACCATAGTATAACTTGCCAATACAATTCAAATGTATTGACCCTTGTGGCTGTAACTTGTATGTTGCAGGTTTGTTTGATTTAGTGAAGCGTGTTGATTAGGATTACAAAGTCTACAACCAACATGTCTGCATGTGGCACTTTGAAGATGAAGGACCCCATGTTATAGAATTTCTGCTGCAATGTAATGTAATAGCCAAATGAGCTATGTAAGATGTAATAAAATTATGTTATTCCTGGTTATAAAGTTGTATTATGACCTTTGTTTCTTGATATTAAATCTTAACTGTGGATGCTAGCTATTGATCCAGGGACTAGCATTGTAAACACAGGGGACTCTACCATATTAAAGGTTGGGACCCTTACAGCTCTGGAACAAATTCTTGTGATATGAATGTATGCGATGCTCCAGAATCAAACAAGACTGTTGCTAGAATTGAATTGACATGGAGCGTACCCAGAATGACGCGTGGATCTTCCTGAGCTTCAACAGTGACATGGGTCAGGCGACCATGTCCAGCACCCTGAGCTTTATCATTCTTCTTTGCCTGTTGATCATTTTGTCCGGTAGACCTTTGGGAACACTCCCTTGAGTAGTGACCAAGATGACCACAGGAGTAGCAGGTAACTCCAGTGTAAGAACCAGCAGGAGGACGAGAATTTGCTCCACCAGTATTTGACTGTGGCTGACGAGAAGCATTTCCAGAAGACTTGGGTGCATAAGGAGCACGAGGCACAACATTGTATGGAACAAAGACACGACGCTTCTTGTTACTAGAGGAAGAAGCACGAGAATTTCCTTGTTCACGCTTCTGAGAGACCTCCATATCCTTCCTTCCATGCTCTAGAGTAAGAGCCTGATTGTGCAGTTCCTGGAAAGACTGGAACTTGAAGGGCAGCAACTCATATCGAAGTGCAGGGTTAATTCCCTTACGGAATAGGTCTTGCTTATCTTCATCATTGGTCACATCCCTGGTTGCATAACGAGCCAGGCGAATAAACTCATGCCCATATGTTTCAATATCCCCGCGCCCCTGAGTCAGATCTATAAACTCCCTCCTTTTGAGATCCATAATGGGCCTAGGGATATAAGAGGCACAGAATGCTGCAACAAACTTTTCCCAAGTAACAACATGTCCCTGAGCTTGCAGATTCAGAAAACCTTCCCACCAAACACCAGCCTCACCTTCAAGTTGATAGGTGGCAAAGTTGACACGGTCATCGGGACGGACTCGAAGAGCACTGAACTTGCGCTATATGGTGCGAATCCAATCATCAGCATCAAGTGGCTCCTTGGGGTGGGTGAAGATTGGAGGAAAAGAGCGGATGAAATCTCCAAGTGTGACACAGTCGTCAGGACGACGTTCAGTATTCTGCGCCACACGCTCCAGAAGGCGTTCATTCCTCAGATGGTTCGTCTCAATGTTGTAGACAACCTTAGCCATTGTGGGAGGTGGCGGAAGTTCCTGTTTAGCATTGTTGTTTCCTCGGAGGCCAACAGAACCACGAGTACCAAACGACATCCTGAGGAGAAAACAGAAACCATGAGAATGGATTCACTAAGAAGGGTACATCAATGGATGACAAAAACCGTATCAAAAGATCATGGTAGAGGTGAACATGTGGATGAAGATTATATCAATGCATTAAGTATGGCAGTAAAACAAGCATACGAAACGTATATGCTACCAACTTAAATACAAACCATAACAATGGAATGCAAGCATGACATGATACCAACAAGTCACAAAAGAATAGAGAGTAGGATTATAGGCATCCTTAGCACAATTGAAAAAACAATGCTTAGGTGCAGAGATATATCTTGGAAACTCTGAGCCTTGCAACCGAGTACGGAATACTAGGAAAAACAACCCAAACCCGTATATCCTAAAAGTTTGAAATGATAGACAAGAAGTGAAAACTTTGCAAAGCAAACAGGGTAACATAACTCAGTGATAGAACAACCTTGGATAAGGAGTAAAAATAGTCCTATTTAGAGTTTCGAAAGAAGTTTTTAGCTTTCAAATAGTTTTCTCAAACTCTAGACTCAACATCGACCAGCTAGTAGGATTTCCTACAGGCAGTCCTGCTCTGATACCAAAATTTGTCATGTCCCGGGATCAGGGCTAGACAATTACCAGATCCTCATCTGATATAAGCCTAACCTAAATTCCAAAGCATGCAGGGAATGATCGGTAACATTACAGAACATACAAACCATACACTAATAAGGTAAACTCTCAAGAGAGTTACAAACCAGTCATACAAGCCAGGGGTCACAGACCCATCATTACAACAAACAACGGAAGCAAACAAGTTGTTCTAAACAACAAACTTAGAAAAGGGCCTAAGAGGCCTTAAACAGAAGTAGCGACCCTTCCATAGATCCTAGGCTGCTGCCCGGGAACCCGACTACTCGTCGATTTCGACATAGAAACCACCTTCAGTTGGAGTAGCTTCATCTGTAGAAAGACATCAATGAGGCAAGGCTGATTACAAGGTGTACTCCGCAAGACTTATGGCTAATAGAGTTATTTTGCATAAAGCCATCTTTTGTTTTCAAAATAAGAGGGAGAAGAAACTCGTCTAGTCAGATCATTTTCAAAAGGGATAAGAATACTTCAACTCTAGCTCTTAGAATCGTCTTTGATATCCACCAAGAAGCATCATCAACTGAACCTCTCTTCCCGGACTACCCCCTCGAACAACCCCGAGGAAGTATTCCGGGTCTCACATTAGTTGGCCAAGTTTTATCATTCGATTATAGTTTTTTATGATCATAGAATCCGTTCCCAAGTCGTCCATAACCGTGGACACAGATTTTCAAAAAGATTATAACCCTACAAGGGTGCACAACTTTACCCACACGCACCAACCGATTCTTAATGCCAAATTATTAGCCCTCTTCCTTGGAAGGCCGACAGAGAGTGGTTGGCCACGAAATTTACCTTGCGTTCGCCGAGACCATGAGTCACGCACTAGGGAGATTCCACCATAATGGGTCAAGTCCCGATGTCGGTCCCTAATGATGTGCACAGGGTTCAAGATTATGAATGTCGGGCATCTCTTGTTCCCGACCATGCTTACCTACCTGTTATGAATGCACCTCCTTCACCTCCATCCAAGAACAACCAAGATGCGTATGTCGAATGGAAATCCGAACTATGTGACTCATGGAATCTACTAGGCAAGTTAGTGAGTCGAGGGGGTTTCCAGTCTCCCGTTGGTTGTACGCTCGTCTTGGTTCAAGAGGCGAGAACTCAGTTCCTAAGGGTGGCAAGTATGGGACTGCAAAAACCACAACCCTCGTGGCCTCCCGTACAAGCCTTAGCATGTTTATTATCCATCTCTGATCATATCACAACGTCCTACCATACTAGATGCATTCGCATCTCCAGTGCATCATCTGAATGATCAGCATTGGACCACTAAGCATGGCTAAGCTCGACTAAACTGTGGCACTAGCGATGCTCGTAAGCCAAACCGTAGGTACACTAGGATCAATGGATCAGGTATATAGTTCACAAAGGGAAACATGTATCAGATAGGATTACTCTATCTACTCATAAAAGATTGTTGAACCGAATGCATATGGCAAGAATGAAATACTTTGTAAACATAGGATTCATATGTATGAGTGGGGCTTCGCTTGCCTTGTCCATTGTTGGACTGGTACTGCTCTTTGGTGGCGTTGACATCAGCCTTGGGTTCGGTTCCTATTCGTGAAGAACCAATCACCAGAAAAGGAGAACCAACATTCAACACATGGCATGTGCAATGCTCATACAATATGGACGATATGACAAGTTAAGTAGTGTTCAAATGAACCCTAGAACATGCTTGGTCATTTTAAACGGGGTCCGAGAGGTCCAAACCCTAGAACAGGGGGATCCTCGAAATCACCTGTGGGGTTCAATTGGTTGTTCTAATTAAACTTGCCATGAAAGTTGTTTAACAATGTATGATTATAGCTTAGTTAGATATAGCTCATTTTTCTGATCATTTTGGTATATTATTTGTATTTTTTGATTTAAAATGAATTAGTTATGAATTTCTCCAATTTTAATTCATTTTAAATAATTTTTGGAATTTTTAAAATAATTTCCAACTTGGTCCCACATGTCATAGATTTAATCATTTTAGAAAACATTTAAAAAAAGAATAAAACCTTGACAAATAGGGCCCACATGTCAGCATTTTCTTATTTACAGAAAGTAATTACAGAAATTAATAAAGGAAAAATAAAAGGGGAAATGACACCAGCATGACATCATGTTGATGTCATCAATGGGGATGCTCCCAGTTCGAGCATGGATCTCTCGATCCTGTGCGCGCCTGGATGCGTGGATGGTGGCGTTAGAATGAGGGCGACGCGAGCGACCAGGAAGTGGCGGCGCCGCTAGTAGGAGGACACCGGAGACGGCGGCACGATGACAGCAAGCGGCGGCGGCGTTGGGCTCACATGGGGAAGATGATACAGAGGGAGAGGGGGACAACGGAGGGGCGCGTTAGCACCGTGGGCTCACCACGAGCGCGATGGAGGGGTCGGCGAGGCTCGGCGAGGTCGGGATGCGTCGGATCGACGGCATGAACTGCGGCGGCCGTCGGTGCTTCGAGCTTGATTGCGGCCAGAGGAGTACGTCCCAGCTCGCGTGCTTTGAGGGGAGGACAAGGGCGGGGAGGCGCTTCCAGCAGTGGCCTCAGCGCGGCGCAGGTTGATCAGGAACAGCGGTGACTGGAGGTTGCCGACGAGCTAGGGTTCGGCCATGACGAGGAGATAAGAGAGAGAGGGCAAGTGGGGCCTAGGGTTCGTCATCGGCGGCCAGGGGGTCTTGTTGACGCTCGGGGGCGGCGGCACGGATCTTGGCGCCGGCGAGCTACTTCGCTGCATCCAACGGCGAGGAAGAAGACAACAAAAGGACAACGAAGATGTATGGGCCAGGCGGGCTGGTTTGGGCCCCGGGTGGGCCTCTACGGGGCACGTGTGGGCAGCAGGAAAGGGGGGAGGAGAGAGGGAGGCTGCTGGGCTGCGGCCCAGTAGGATTTAGGGTTAGATTTTTTTCCAGAAAACTGTTTTCTTTTTCTGTTCTCTCTTTTGTATTTGAATTCATTTTATGTTATGAATAATCAAAAATATCAGAGACTTTTATAAAGTTTGTAAAGTACTTAGGGGCCCTTGTAAACCATTTTGGACTCCATTTGTTTTGATGTTTTTTCAAAATATTTCAAAACCATTTGAATGGTTTGAGAGGGAACAAAATTAGGGTTTTGTTTGTTCTTATTTTGATTAAACAAAAGTGCAAGTATTATGCATGCATGCAATTCTCAAACATGTCCTTATTAATATTACAAAAAAGTGGTATGTTACACGCTTGTTTTTACTCGAGGAAGTTGCACGCATCATCGAGCTCAAACACTAGTTAGACAGCAATCCTGTCAAGTACTTGTTAGATTTCAAGAGACTACCAAACAAGACATGGGGAGGTCTGGTTCTTGCTAATTGGAACCCGGATATCCATAGAGAAGATTCGAGTCTACAACACGCCATTAGAAAACGCCGCGGCTGCTCGGGCTATCCTCGCCAATAATCCATCTCCGTAGAAAATTCAGAAATGTGTTGTGTTGCTGGAAAAAGGATTGAAATAGAAGAAGACGGTCGTGTCATTCAGTGGCAAGCTAGCCTCAAACATGGAATTTTGCCACACTGGTGCTAACCAAAGCACTAATTAAAGACCCCATAGGGATACGGATCAACTATATCGTCCCAGGGGAGAATAAGAGAATTCAAGGACCGGATCAAACAGTCATCATCGCATGCCCGCATGCGACTGGTCGAGAGTTATTTCGGTTGCGTCCGAAGATGCCATCAGGGAAATGGTTCCTCATCAAGGCCAATGTCGGCAGAACAACCGCCATAGAGAAGACCCGTAAGTGCGTCGCCAGCGAGAACAGAATCGCCTAAAAATGCCACCCCCAAGCCGTCCGGCTGGTAACAGCAGGCGAAGAAATGATCCAAACCGACCTAAATCTAGTAGGGACGGGCCCGGAGAAACAAACCTGGGAGTCATCATGATGAGGCTCCACCACCACCACGTAACACAGCCGGAAACAATACACTAGGGCCACCATCACCTCCAGATAGCGACCATGAAGGATCTCATTGCAGCCATGGAAGCTACAGAGGCAGGGGCGGCAATGGTGAGAGGAGAAGTAGAAATTCGAATGCGCCACGCAGAAGGCGCGATCCTCCAAGGCGCAGATCTCTCTCGCCAAACGACGCTCGCCATCACATTGAGTCATACATAGAGGCATGGTGGTATGAGGAAGAGGACGTGTACGTGGGACCCAAGTGTTTTGGCCCACGCATCCTTTGAACCAAGTTTCTGGTTGACTTTGGTATTGCCAAACACATTCAACCCTACGAAGACGCAACTCGGCCAGATACTTGGCTTCAAGGATTTTTCCAGTCTTGCCGCATCGCCAAAGGAGGAAACAGCCTGGTTGCAGTCCGATATCTCCCGGTTATGCTAAGGAAGACGGCTCAATCATGGCTCAGTGAACTACCAGAGAATTCAATTCATAACTGGTATGATATGCAAAGTGCGTTCTTTTCAAACTTCGAGGGAACATACAGGTGGCCCTGAACAGTCGGATACTTGCAGCGTTGCACTAAAAGACCTAGAGAAACCTGCCTGGAATACCTCAGACGCTGGATTAACACGAAAAACTCCTGTGAGGGAGTAAATGAGCAAACTGCGATTGAAGCTTTCATTGCAGGACTCCCAGTTGGACTTTTGCGTCATAGGCTAAAGAGCGAACACGTCATATATTTGGGAGAGATGATCGAAACGGCGAGCAAATATGCCGACGCCGATGGCGATTCAAAAGGACTACTAAATATTCTGGCCAACCCAAATGCGACCAAGCAGTAGAAGCAACAAACTCAGAAGTGCGAGAACACCTAGGAAGATGAACCGGCTCTGGACAATGTAGCATTGAACGCAACATTCGGATCCGGAGGACGAGGAGGGCGCGGAGGGGCCGAGGACGATGCCGCGGAACTTCCTGAATCCAGGGTAGAGGAGATCAGCAACCCGGAAGAACCTATACCTGGGCCGACATTGCCAACAATCCATGTGTCCACCACCTGGATAGTAACGGAGGCTCTATCCACACAAATGTCGAGTGTCGTTTCAATGACGATATCAAAAAAGAAGAATCCGCTGGCTACGGGGCCAAGCGATGAAAAGGAAAGAAAAATTCCAAGAAAGTCAAGGAGCCCAAGGAAGATTCCGATATGGAAGAAGCGGGTGTCGCTCATCCCAAGTCGGATGGAAAGAAGGATTATCCCACAAAGAAAGACACATACGTCTGCTTCCTTCAGACTCAGCCAGCTAAGATCAAGAAGGCGGTTCTCCATGAGCTCAATTCCATGGTTCTAGTTGTCCCCCAATTCCTGGATTGGTCGGATGTAACCATCACCTTTGACTGTTCAGATCACCCGAGGAAAACACATCATCGGGGAATGTACCCTCTGGTCGTCAATCCTCTTATTGATGGCTATGAGTACTCTAAAACTCTCACGGACGGTGGCAGCAACATTAGCATCCTCTACTTTGAAATGCTCCACCGCATGAAGATCCCTGAGAGCTAGTTGAGTTATAGCAGTGTATGTTTTCATGGCATTGTACCAGGGAGATAGGCGGATTCTCTGGGTGAGATTACACTGGACGTAACATTCGGAACCCGAGATAATTATCGGACCGAGCCACTCTCTTTCGAGGTTGTACCGTTCAAAATTGCTTACCATGCCATCTTCGGGCGTCTGGCTTACTGGGCGTTCATGGCTCGTCCCTGTTACATTTACAACATGATAAAACTTCCAGGTCCAAAGGGCGTCATCACCATCCGGGGAAATCCGAAGAAGGCATGAGAGTGTGATGAAGGATCTGTTGCCTTTGCCAAAGTCGTGTTGCACGCCCAGGAGTACCAGGAGATCAAGAAGACCATCGATCCGTCTGATATGCCCGCTACGAGGAACGAGGTGCTTAAGCCAAGCATGTAGTTCAAGGCGTCGAAAGAGACGAAGAAGACGTCGCTGAAGGAAGACGATCCCTCCAAGGCGACGAACATAGGGGTAGGCTTAGACCGCGCATAAGAAAGCGCGCACGTCGAGTTACTCAAAGCTAATAGTGATATCTTTGCATGGCAGCCTTCTGACATGACCGCAGTACCTAGGGAACTTGCCGAGCACTCTATTAATGTGTACCCTGACGCTAAACCCATCAAACAGTCCTTACGATGGTTTGGTGATGAAAAGCGCAAAGCTATAGCCAAGGAATTAGCCCGACTAGAATTATCCGGATTTATCGTAGAGGTTATCCATGCTGAATGGGTGGAAAATCCTATACTCATCCCTAAAAAGGACACTATTGATTTAAGGATGTGCATTGACTACTCTGCCTTGAACAAGGCTTGTCCCAAAGATCTGTTACCACTATCCAAAATCAATCAAGTTATCGACTCAATGGCAGGGTCAGAATTACTCTTGTCGTGGGAATGGCCACGGCAGATGCTGCGATTGGCAGCGAGTAGTAGAACGAGAGGCAAGGGAGGCCAGCCATCTGTGGTGCAAGATGAGGGAAAATACACTGGGATTTATCCAGGTTCGCCCCCAGAGGGTAAAGACCTACTCCTGCTAGATTGTATTGATGAGAGAGTACAAAGGGCGATCTCGGTGGCTAGGCGGCGAGTCGAGGGGTTGTATGATGGAACGTGAGTGTTATGCGTTCCCTAGGGAGGTTTATATAGAGTCACCTCACTAGGGTTTACAGATCTACAACCAAGTTAGATAAGGGCTCGGAGGGTTTTGACCTAATCCGATTGGGCCTAGCTATACTTCTGGGCCTTCAGCTTCCAGTCACCGGACTTCCTCATAGTTCGTGGTCTAGTCGCCATCCTGTAGGCCCACTCGCAGGGACTATGATCCAGTAGGGAACGTCCTGCTGAGTATACCCCACTCGGCATATGCCCATCAGTAGTCCCTAAGGCCGTCATTGATTTGTCGCTAGTGTTCTTTGGCAGTCGGAGTATTCGGGTCTAATTTGGACGCCAGTCGAATCGGTGGTGGACTCCTTCAATGAGAAAAAGAATCTTTAACATCCATCATCAGTCGCAATAACAGCAACCAGTCGAATCACAAATTTGGCGAGTAGTCGAATCGCGGCGATGGAAAATGGGTCGGCGTGTCGAGTAGACAAAGTTGGACCATCAGCTTGGTCAAACTAGCCGTTGAGTAACCAACGGTAATATCGACGTAATCATCGCACGATAACGGCTCCCCAAAATTGGCGGGAACCAACCGCTATATAAGGAGAGTGACGGGTTAGTTGTGAGCATTCCTACCATTTCCTCTGAATCCGCGCGTCCTTCAATCTTTCAATCCCTTCAAAGCAATCCAGCGAGCCAGACCTTTGATTCGATGGCGCATCTGAAGGAGTTGTGGGGGAAGTCCAAGTGTACTAGGGCGTTGCTGAAGTCCTTCGAGGACGCAAGGATTCTCTGCGCCGGGAGATGGAGAATTCCCGCGGCCGGGGAGGTGGAACCAGATGCGTGCTGGCTAATTTATTTGCTTCACCAGCCATCTCAAGAGGGGGCTCGGATTCCCTACCTCGCTCTTCTTCTCTCGGTTATAAGCATTCTACGGCATCCAGCCGTCAAATTTCGGGCCACATAGCATCGAGCATCTCGACATCTTCATGGCATTCTGCGAATGCTACCTGGGCTGCCGCCCGTACTTCTCCCTGTGGAAGGATCTATTCCACGGGCGGATTAGTCGTGATGGGGCAGCTGGCTCTATGATGGCAGTGGGCGGCCTCACCTTCCAGCTGAAGTCCAAGGCCTCCTTCCTCGACCTCATGCTGCCGAAGAAGGCGGCGAGCGAGTGGAAGAAGCACTTGTTTTATGTCAGCGAGTCGACACCGGACGGCGAGGTGTCACTCCTGGCGTATTCCAACGAGCGGACCGAGCCACGCCGGCTCCAAGTCGCCAAGCTTCCGCATGACCAGTAGATGGTTGTAGACGAGATGCTAACGATGATTCGCCAGCTGAAGAAGGATGGGCTCGAGACCATCAACTTATACAATTGCTGGCTCAGGCAGCGATTGGTGCCCCTGGCCAGCCGTGCCCACTGGATGTATGAATACACCGGCAAGGAGGACGGGACCAAGGCCTGCACCGCCGAGTGGAAGGCCGACGACTACTACTCCGCTCTGAGGAAGATCACCGATGCGGAATACCGTGACCCAAAAGCCAGGATCGCCCCATACACCACGAAGCGCAAGGCGCCATAGGTAAGTCTGTTTTTCTTTTTCTATTCTTCAGTCGAAGAAATGCAGTCACGGTTCACTAATCTCGTGTTGTTGGTTCAACTATTCAAAGTTGTGGAGGGCTGGCTCCCTCCCGCTGAAGAAATCTCGGACGAGGCCAAGGGGGACGAGAGTGAGTCCTCCTCCGGCGGGGATGATGCCAGAGACGACGACGATGATGATGATGATGCAGTCGTGGAGGTCGCCTTACCCGCGGTTCGGAAAACTCGCGGGCAGCAGCAACGCGAGCTCAAGGCCAGCAAAAGCCTCGAGAGTCATGATTCGGGCGAGGGCAAGGCCCACGAACATAGTTCACGGCATGTGGCCACACCATCGAAGAAGAATTCACCAAATAATAAGAAGAAGGAGGCGCCCAAGGTGGTGTCGCCGCCTCGGTCGGCGACTAGCTCCGCAGCGACTAGCACGACCGACGATACTGGGGCCGAAGCATTGATGAAGGCGCCAGAGGCAGCCAGCATGGCGGTGGTGCAAGACGAGGTGCCGCTGGCGTCACTTCTGCCCCCATTCTCAGCAATCACGAGGCTCAGGGTTGCTCCAACCAGAGAGGCGTCGCCATCGAGGGGGGCACCTGCATCGATCGGAGGGGAACTCCCTACTGCCGTGGCCTCGACAACGAAGAAGGCTTCCGTGACTTGGACTCCAGCCCTGTTCGAGACGGGCATCAGCCGCAAGCTGGGCCCAGAACTGGAGAAACTGACGCACAACCGCACCGGTCTACGATACATCCCAGTCGCCAGGTGAGTGTTTTACCATGTCGACTTGGATTACTAGTTTGCAGATTTTGTCTAAATTGTTGATCACTTCCTTAGTAGGACCGGTACAAATAAGATTGGTCACCCTTCGGTCGCCAAGGTCCCAGTAGATGCCTCAGGGGAGGAGGCTGATCCCTCAAAGAAGAGGAAGGGCGACGATGCTAAGGTGCCCGCTGAGGGCACAAAGAAGATGAAGGGCGACGAAGTCGTCATTATCTCGGACGAGCCGACTGTTGCGCCAAGTGAAGCTCCGACTAGAGTGGATGCGGCCTCGAAGATCGTTGTGGACGCGGGGTCGTAGCAGGTGGAACCTGCGGCGCTGGACGGGGCGTCGGGCCCCACGAGGAGTGCTACGGGAGCAGCAGTGGGTACCTTCCCTCGCTTCATGGCAAGGGCCTCTGTTGCGAGTGTCTCGGCGCAATCGTCCTAAGTGCCTGAAATTTTGGGCTCAAAAGTCGAGGAGCATCGCGGGAGCACGCTTCTTGTACTGCCGTTAGTGGACGCGGTCGAGTTGCACAACATGCTGGGTGCGGCTATTCAGGTATGTCCAGTCCCCGAGGATCTGGTCGCTGAATTTCAGCGGGCAGATTCTTATTGATTTTTGTTGTCCGGTCCCCGAGTGGCTAGTCTCTGAATTTCAGTGGCTAAGCACTGAGGAGTTTCTTCGATGTCCAGTCCCCGAGTGGCTAGTCGCTGAATTTCAGTGACTAGGCACTTAGGAGTTTCCTCGATGACCAGTCCTTGTTGGGGATATGCTATATGGGTATCCTTATAGCATGTCTCTTATCCGGATAACCCGGGTGGCTCACAGTTGGTAGCAAGGCCTATGGCCTGCTAGGCGGCCCAGTTAGATGGATCCAGAAGGGAGGACCATGCCGGATAAAGTAAGGCTACGGAGGAGTCACCGACGTACCCGGAGCCTTGGAGTGCAAGACACGCTAGACTAGTTGTATACAGTGTAGGACTCTATAATCTGTCCGGCTAGGACTTTCCCTGTAACCCTAGGACCTGGCGACTATATAAGCCGGACCTATGGAAGCCTTTAGGGCATAAATTAACTCATACCTCGCATAGCGAACCGATCCCTTTAAATCGGCGTATTTCCATTATAGTAATTTATAGCAGGAGTAGGATTCTGCCACCATCGTGGGATCTGAACCTGGGTAAGCTGTGTTACCTCGTACCCGTCAACCGTCTGCCTTACCCCACATCTCTAAACACGCACTGTGATGACCCCTCCATGGCGTACTCATCGGCAATACCACGACAGTTGGCGCCCACCGTGGTGCAAGAGGCGCTTCAGGCTCTACAGCGGGCGAGGTCCAAGCTCTTGCGGGAATCGGCAAAACCATATCCATCGGTCGGGTTCTCTTCTCCGGCAACGTTTTGATCCTCCCTTCCGATGAGTTCTGGATCCCTGCAAAGACAAACCCTACCCGCTGCTCGATATTCCCCATCGGAGATATCCACCTCTTCATCGGCGAAACCGACTCGGGCACTAGTTCCCTAGAAGTCGGAGGAGCATCAAGACCCGCATGGACCGCCTACGGGCAGGATACGTTCACGGAAGGATCGATGTTGGATCTCTCTTCGCAGTTTGCCGGCAAAGATTGGAAAAATTCAAATCCCACCCAAACCGCCCATGTGCAGGATATAATGGTGAAAGATCGCTGCAAGTCCGTCGGCTTCGCCCGTGCGTCTAGACAACAAAGATCCAAGTTCGTCGGCGTGGTGACTATCTTCGATCTGTCCCGTTGCATTCATAGAGAGGTTGGAAACCCCAGCAATTACCTGGCCAGCTGGCTCCGTATACAGGCCGACCTGGCGCATTACCCCAATGATGATGCCATGTTTCACTTTGTGGAAGAACTGAACCAAGGCATGCTTCTCCGGCATACGCTAAGGCGGCAACAGGATTCCGGACGCCTCATTTTCGAAGGCATGGTGAACACCATGAACAAATACGCGGAAGCTGAGGAGGCAGCCTAGAGAGCGCTCGCGCTCTTAGATGACGCCCCTCTACCTCAGCCACCACCGCCTACGGTTGTCATCGCTGCGGCCGCACTGCCGCCTCCAGTCATCATTGCTGCTGTTGCACCACCACCGCCCATCATCGAGGAATCCCCGGCACCCTCTGACTCAGTGCTTGACACGCTCTACGCCGACATCTGCGTTGACTCGAAGGAGATATACTTCAGCCCAGAGGAGCTAGACTCTTCTATGCAGGAGATGGAGGAGTATTTCAAACGCGACGAGCAGGCCAACAACACCGTCACGTCCCGAGAGGTGTTCGTCACCATTGGACCGCGATGGAGGAAGATCAACCCGGACGAGCTCCGCCTACAGCGCTAGACAAAGGGAAGGGACCACATGTTGCTGCCGATAACGATCGTGCAAAGGCCATGCCCCCTCCGCCTAACCTAGTACAGCAGCCGTAGGAACTCAACACCGGTCCGAGTAACAACAACACAGCAAACCAACCGCCTCTAGCATCTACGTCTGCTGCTTCCCAAATCAATCCAGCTGATAGTGTAATGTACGGCAACCTACTCGTCGAACCTATGACCGTGGCCCATATACGTAACATAGTCCATCTTGACGAGAAGCGCCAGCAGCTACTGGAGTAAGCGCTGGCCATCGCGGAGCAAGGCGCAAAGCTGGATCGAGATCTGGCCAACGCGCAGAAGTCAATAGAGAAAGCTAGAGACATGGAGGCCGAGTACAAGACTCTGCTCCAGCAGTAGAAGGCTTAGAAAGCTCCGGCTCACGTCATCAACGATCCTGGTGTACGGCGAAACCTAGGATGGGCCCCCTCGAATCCGCCACAAGCAAAGCCATACATTGACAGCGAAGGCAAGCAGGTGATTCCCACCCCTCTTCTCAACTTAGCCATCGCCAAGACCCTTCTGGAGCAGGATAGATCACCCACAACTGTGGAACATGTCTATGACCTTGTGGCCAAGGCGGTGAAATAGCAGGAAAAGGCCACCTCTCAGAGACTTGAGTTTGACCCAGCGTTTTGCCAGTCTAGCATTCCTAAGCCGCCAAGGGACCAATCTCCTCATGATGTCGGGTCCCAGATGGGTTCATCAAAACAAAGACGGAGGGATGACCATAAAAAGAAGGACGCTATCCCCATATCCTTCGACCACGGAGGAAAGGCTCATCCTCGTCACACATCTCCACCGCCCCGGTCTCCCCGACATCGCGAAGAACCCAAGGCTCACCGTCGTACGAACATGCCTCCGCCAAGGCAGAGCGACATCGTCATCCGCGACAACGTGGATAGACCTGTCATGATGGAGAGCGCAACCAAGGACACAAGAGCAGGTCGCGCCATGACCCTCCGCGTCTGACAAGCAACTGCTACAAACGTGAGGCGTCGCAGGAGGGTAATATCAAGAAATCTAACCCACCGCCACCTCCGCCTCTGTCACCCCCTAGCAGCCACCATGGCGGAGGAGGCCCGCATCGTTCACGCAGCCCTTCCCCTGACAGCAAGAAGAAAAGAGAAAGTCCGGAGCCATAGGACGCACGTTCACGTCTGGACAAGATTCACGAGGCCCAGGAAGGACAATACCTGGGACCACGTTGCTTTGGACCTGTAATATGGACCGCAACTTACCCCAAGGGTTTCCGGATTGAAAAGACCATCAAGCCCTATGACGACACCGCCAAACCAACTACGTGGTTGCAGGATTACGGCAACGCGGTGGAGATCGCAGGGAGTAACCCCAACGTCACCGTCAAGTACCTCCCACTGATGTTGGCAGGCACGACCCGACAATGGATCGATGACTTGCCAGAGAAATCCATCTGCAATTGGTTGGACATGCAAGAAGCATTCACGAAGAACTTCGAGGGTACGTATTAGCGTCCCTGCACAGTTGGCGATCTACAGCGGTGCATGTAGGAGAAAGACGAATCATCTCGTGCCTACCTCTCTTGCTGGCTGGATATGAAGAATTCCTGCGCAGGAATGCACGCTCATACCGCCATGGCCGCCTTCATCGACGGGTTGGAGAAAGGTACGTTGCTCCGACATAAGTTGAAACGCTTGCAGGACAATCACCGGCTAGATCTCAACCAGATGATCCAGCTGGCTAGTGATTTCGCAGCTGCCGACGATGATGCTCGCGTATCCCTGCCGTCAACGGCCATTCCAACTCAAGCTAGGAGGAACAGTAGCACCAAGCGGAAGAGACCGCCAGAAGAAAAGCAAACCTCCGACATGGTCGCCATGACATTTGCAGGACGAGGTGATGGCGGACAGCGAGGCCGAGGACAGGGGGCTAGTCATGGGCAGCAGCGAGGTAGTGAAACTACCTCGGCAGTGCTCCATGTTCCCCAAACGTACGAAGAGTACCGTGATATGTCGTTCCTTGTACACCTCGATGCCAATGAAAAATCCACTCACACCAATCGACATTTCAAGTTCTTCAACGATCTCAAGGAGGATCCGGAGTCCGGCTATAAGCGAAGTCGGAAGAACAGACTTCGAGTAAAGGGCAAGGGGAAAAAGAAGGAAGAGGAGTCCAAGGATTCAAGTGACATGGATGAGGATGTTTACCCCAAGCACGCCACCAAGAGGGATGACAAGGGCAAGAACCCCTTCGAGAAGAAGGCGGCCGTCTTCCACACTTTCCTTGGAATTCCCACTGTCCGGCAACAGAAAACCTCTATGAGGATATTGATGGCCACTCTACCCCCAGTTCCCCAGTACCTGCGCTGGTCGGAGATTCCAATTACTTGGGACAGGAAGGATCACCCATACCTCATCCCTACGGAGAACTAGTATGCCATGGTCATCAACCCCCTGATTGATGGCAATGAGTTCACCAAATGTATGGTGGATAGTGGAAGCAGCATCAACATCATGTACCTGGATACGCTACACAAGATGAACTTGACGGAGGCCAACCTAAGGCGGACCAGCACCATCTTCCACGGTGTAGTTCCGGGTCGGGAGGCTCGGTCCCTTGGGTGCATCACGCCCCATATTGCTTTTGGCAATGTTAATAATTACCGCCAATAACGCATGACCTTCGACATGGTCCCCTTCAAGAGCATGTACCACGTCATATTTGGACGCAACATCTTACACGCCTTCATGGCCAAGCCATTCTTCGTCTACAACAAGCTCAAGATACCCGTACCAAACGGTGTCATCACCGTATCCGGAAGCTTTACCAAGGCAAGGGACTGCAAGATTGTAGAAGCAGCCTTTGCAGAAGCTATCCTCTACAATGAAGAATTCAAAGAGATCCAGAGCAAGGTCGATCCCTCAGAGATGCCAGCGTCGAAGAAGCATATTTATGACTCCGCCCCAGCCTTCAAGGTCGCCATCGAAACCAAGACGGTGGAACTTGTGGCAGGCGATGCTTACAAGACCACCGCCATTGGAACGAATCTGGATCCCAAATAGGAAAGCACGCTCGTCGAGTTCCTCCGTGAGAATAGGGACATCTTTGCTTGGCAACCTGCCGACATGAAAGGTGTACCTAGGGAACTTGCCGAGCACAGCTTGAATATTGATCCAAAATGCAAACCGGTGAAACAACCTCTATGACGCTTCGGAGACGAGAAGAGACGCGCCATATGAAAGGAGATAGCTAGGTTACTTAAGGCTAGTTTTATCCTAGAAGTCCTTCACACCCGATGGGTGGCCAATCCTGTACTTGTCCCCAAAAAGGGAACCAAAGAATTAAGAATGTGCGTTGATTACACCGGCTTGAACAAAGCGTGTCCCAAAGATCTGTTTGCTTTGCCTCGCATTGACCAAGTCATTGACTCGACGGCTGGCTCGAAACTTTTGTGTTTTCTCGATGCATACTCAGGATACCACCCAATTAAGATGAGGAAGTCGGACCAATTGGCCACTTTGTTCACCACACCTTATGGCACATTTTTCTATGTCACGATGCCCTTTGGGCTGAAAAACGCAGGTACTACATACCAGCGGGCAATGCAGCGTTGCCTACACGATCAAATTGGTCGGAGCGTTCACGCACTACAAGAAATGTGTCAACATCTGACCTTTTGATAGTGACCGTAGATAAAATCTTCATAGAGTTATGACGATTTCACACCAGATGATCATAGGCCGTTTGCAAGAGTCAAAACCCTGAATAATTAAGACGATTTGGCTTAAAAACGTCATAGTTTCAATACATAAAATCGTCATAACCAGCAAGATATAAGAGAGGACAATATCGGCTGTTGGATATGAACCTGATGGATGGTTGAGATAGTGATGTTTGGGAAGTTGCCATGGATCGATGACCTGGCATTGAGTCATCGCGGGCAGTCCCGGAAATATTTCGGTTTGCCACACTCCTCGCGCCCAGTCACGCGCAATTGACCAATTATTTTTGTAAGTCCCACCGAAGAACCCTAGTTCTATCCCCGCCGCCTCCCACTGTATTGTTCTCTCCGCCGTCGCCACCCTACATTTCCTGCCGCAGCCACCCCGTCACTCGCCACAGCGCAGCGTCTCCCCACCTCCGGCCACCACCGCCCTCAGCTCTCTGCCAGGGGGAGTGGAGAGGGCGGAGAGCTACCTCCCTCGCCTCTCCTCACTCAATCTTCACCCCTAGTTAGCGCGGTGCCTCCGACTTCAGTCCCCTGGCCCAACCTCGTAGGCTCTGTCGAGCAAGCCCGTGCGCTTGCGCTCCTCCGCCACTGTTCGGACGCCGCTGTCACTGACCCAGGTGCATGTGAGCAAATCCCCTCCCCGTCTCATGAATCCTTTATGGGGTGGGATATTTATTTTGTTTAGTTTACTAATGGTGGGTGGGGTGGTGAAATTGGTTTGATCGATCTCCATTGGCGTCGCGCAGGGTTGGGGGCTTGGGCCTCAGAGGAGCTTCTTCCTGCTTGCTGCTCCAGGGCCGTCCGACCGGCAAATCGTGCATCCCTGAAATCTCCTCCACCCAGCCCACCATTGTGTTGCGCAGCTGCCGTCTGAAAAGCACCCGACACCTTAACCTTGGTCTGTCAATGCAGGGGCTCCCATGGTCGATGTATCCTCTACGGTTACCTTGAACTTGCTCGAGTTGTCCACCATAGGAGTCAGGTACCTGACTTGCACGCAGATCTAGAAGCGGGGAATAAAGGCTTGCATCAACCCGATCAACGAGATCTGATCTCCGTCTCGGTAATTATTCCCCATGCCAAGGCCTGCTCTTTTTCTCTCTTAGATATGCGTATGTGAAAGGGATCCAAATCCTTTGGTGGCTACTCCGTAGACATGTTTCAGTGAACTTTTATTTCTCCTCCCTAACTCGTGTTGTTGCTTCAATATATTCAGGTTGATGCCCTATTTGCCTCCTTTAACATTTAGTTAGTCTACATGTATGAGAAGCGGTAATTAACATGTGCTTTCTATGGTTCATTGGTTCATGTGGTGCTGACATATAACCGGGATTATAATAGTCAGTATTGCCTATACGGGTCAGTGGAAAACTTAATTCGCTCCAATGTGTTTCTTGTATACGCGAGTGTGGTGGTTGCTGATGAATTTCTTGCATATGTGGATTAGAAATTGGATTTGTAGGTCTGTAGTCAGGTAGAGCTGCAGAGCGTACATAGTTCATGGAAGTGAAATGGAGACAGAGACCTGCTGAAGTGAATTTTTCCCTTTTAACAAAAACCAGAAGGGACCTTTCTGTTTCTAATTTTGTCTGCTCTGGCATCTAGTTTATTAAAGTCAAGCTATGATTATGGACAATTGGATGTAACATAACATGGAAACTTGTTATATTTTAGGATGGTATTTATGAGTTAATCATCTGTTTGGTTTGGAATTGAGCGGGAGATCGAGTTGTCTGGTGGGATATTTCAGAGCTGCCTGAGGGAGATCAGGAAGCGGGCTTGTAATGTTGAGGACGAGAAAAAGGGGATCAAGATCAAGAAATAGGACCGGGAGAAGTTGCATGTGCACATAGCATCATACAATAACTTTCCAACCGTTGCTGGTTTGGCCTCTTCGGCTGCTAGATTTGCTTGTCTTGGTAAGTCTCATAGCTGATATCATGGCTATATTAAGTCAGTAAAACCAGATGTATTATTCTCCTAGCTCTTATATCATGGTTATAAGTCAATAATAAGAGCAGATGTATAATTAGTGAATATTTTTCGTGTTAAACTTGTATTTCCTTTTATTTTGTATAGAGCACAGAGCCAAATTTACTTATGTTTAGAAGCAGAGGCAGTGTTTCTCACTTCTGGTAACATTGTTCTCTAACCAATGCAATATGAAAGGAATCATTCTTGAGGGGATATGTTTTTAGAAGTGGTCTGTTATCCTGTAGAAGGCTGTCGAATACACCTTTTATGTGCTATCTATATCTTATTATAAAGTAGAACCCCATTAAGAG
Organism: Avena longiglumis; assembly: GCA_030063025.1. NCBI lineage: Eukaryota > Viridiplantae > Streptophyta > Magnoliopsida > Poales > Poaceae > Avena > Avena longiglumis. The sequence goes on along the minus strand of CP125978.1, from coordinate 141,399,215 downwards.
TTTTTTATGTTTGTCTATCTAAGCATGTAGGTCATCCACATCATCATCTATTATCATCAAGATAATCTCACTGTCCATCTCCATAGTTACAAAGTCTAAACCATAGTGCACCGTTACAATGTCAGGCCCAAGCATGTCAAGCTTACCGTTACAAAATAAACCCTGGATCTGGATGCATGGAGTTATCTGTTAGTCTTTTGCAGCTGCATCTTAAAAAGCACAAGACTAAGAATTGTATGGTCCGCCTCGATTACTCTCTCTTCTCTGAAGTCAACATAGGATAGATCAATACAGTCAAGGTTTTGATCAATTTGCTCCCATTTCTGTCCTTGTGCTTCGACTGTGTGTAGAAAATTGAAGCAAGATAGCTACCCAGATATCCTTGTACGTACTTGTGTCTGGAATGTCTTCCGTAATTTGACAGGCATCCCTGTTTGGTTCTATGTAAGTGACCTAGTGAGGAAACATAGATGCATGAAAAAAAGTTACTACATGAGCACCCGTCCGTTCTTGATGGATACAGGCCATATCCATATCTAGCAGTTTGTATGTATGCATGGTACCCCTTGGTCCGTAAATAATTGAATTGTATTTGTCTAGCAATGTTGCTTAAGATGATGATTAAATTTAAGTTAAAAGGACTAATTTGTTGAGACAATGATTAAATTTACTTGTCATTTATAGAAAACCAGCAGGCATGCTCATTAACACTCTCTTGATTACTTTGTTCCTTCTTTTATTGTAGCAACAATAGAACTGGTGTGTGCTGAGCGAATTGGTATATAGAATTTGTTTCCGTTTATGTATGTTGAAGGATGCTGAAATGTTCTTCTTGCCTTATAGTGCTAATAACTGTTAAGTGAATACTCCCTCAATATAAGTCTGACAAAAGAGCACACTATAGGCTATCTCTCGTTGGAACTAGGGTATAACTACCATCCAAATTCTAGGTAGTTGGCTTTATTGAACACAAGGGTCTATTTTATTCATAACAAAGTTGTGCTAGTTTGATAACTCTTTGATTTTTAATAGATCCCAAATGATGGACTATTGTGATTTTTATCAGATCACAACGAATCTCAGGGAGTTGATGTCGCGCCCGGTTGTTGTGGTTCTATTTGATTAGGTCTTCATCTGTTGGCTAGGTCTTCAAATCTTCACGGTATAATCATCTTCTTCACAATCTCCATGGTGTAGATAAGTCCCCTGTTCCATGTATGGTTCTCTTTGATTATACTTTGTCATGTTTTGCCTAGGATTATATGTCCAGTAGGCCTTCTATTGTCTTAGCCACACAGATTTTGTGCTTTGTTTAGTAGTACTGTTATTTCACGTTGATCCATGGTTAGTACTGTTAGCCACATAGATTGTGTTGTCTTAGCCACACAATTGTAGTTAGTCCACTAGTTCAGTTGTTTAGTAGAGCTGCATTCCAGTGTCCGGTGAGCTCCTTGAGGAGCAGTGTCGTCTGACAATGTCCGTGAGGATCAGCCTGCATCAGGCTCTATAGTGTGTACTATTGTCTATTTTCTACTGTATTAGGATTTGTAACAATCCTAGTCTAATATTCTAAACTTTCTAGTTTATTTTGTAAACCCATTCTTCAGGCTTCAGTCTTTGTAGTGTGTACTGATGTCTGTTCATGTATTGCTCTTTCTCAATCAGTAGCTAGTTTCTCATGTTCTCTTTCCCTTTAATTTAAAAGGTACAAGCAGTCACTTGGTGGGCTGCTGTGGGTGTGCCCACTTACAGACTAACACCTGGCTTGTGGTACTTACATATTTGATTGCTGGTACTTGAAATAGACGGTGATATCTCTCTACATGTTGTAGTTGAATCATTGAAAACACATGGTGCAACGAAAGTGGCTCTGTACACAGATGTTTTTATTTGCAAGTTTAATGCCCCAGCATTGATAAACACTCCATGGTTACTGACCCCCAACTTTCTTGGTTCTTGTAATTCAAATATGTTGATGTATAAAATATGCTTCATTCTTGTACTACCATTTATCCTGTAAATACTTGATATTTTGTGTATGCCTTTTCTGTTTCTCTCAATGTCGTGTGTTTGCAATATCACATTTAATTGCTGCACTCTCCTGTCAGTGAAGATGTTATGCTTAAACAATGAAAATTGCACTTATTTCTGCTAAACAGTGAACTACTTGCATTCCATTTATCTGCCTTTTTATTCTGTTTGTAATTATTTTGTTGGGACTGCTGTAGATACCCTATTGTTTATAAGAGTGGCGCGCTGATCTGGAAGCATGCATAAGTTCGAGTGGATCAAATTGTAGCTAGTTTTTATACTTGCTGTGATCATTAGTTGTTGATTTGTTGGTACTAGGCCATCGAAGATTTGATTTATAAACTAGTTGAAATTTTAATTTGAGTGGAATTTCATGTGCTCCATCAGAATATTGTAATAAACTCATATTTGTTGTGATGTTGTTTGAAGATTTTCATGTATTTTCTCCTTATTGGTACATTTTTGCTATTAATCTCGTGTGATTTGTTATTAATGGCACCCACTGTCTAGAAAAATCTTGTTACTGGGACCCACTGTGTAACAGTTCTGACAATTTGGACTCACATTGTCTAAACGGAATAGCCCATAATATAATGGTTTGTATAATGGCCGAAAGTACCAGCCCAAATAAGAAGGCCCAAAGTAATTATCTGTCCATATAAAATACCAATGCAAAGAAAAACAATACATAATAGTTGGGTCGAGCCCATGTGGAACCTAGAAATGGACCAGGCTGATTTTGATTTAAGACGATTTAATTTCGTCATAATTTTGCCACATAGGATCAGCCACGTAGGATCTGACTTGATAGCCCGTGACGATATTGGATCATCATAGACGTTATGACAATCCAATATCGTCATAGACGGTTATGATGATTTTATCGAAAATGTCGTTATAGTTCATATGCGACGCCCAGCTTTCGACGATCTCAAAATCTTCATAGAATCTTCATGAACGGACTACTATGACGATTCTGTGACGAAAATGGAGGGTCATATATAGCCAGATTCCTTGTACTGACGCCTATGTGGACGATATAGCGGTGATGTCTAAAAAGTCAAACGACTTAATCTCTGATGTAAAAGAAACCTTTGATAATCTCCAGAAATACAACATGATGCTTAACCCTAAGAAGTGCATCTTCGGGGTTCCAGCTGGCAAATTGTTGGGCTTCATCGTTTCCCTACGCGGAATCGAGGTCAACCCGGAGAAGATCAAGGCCATCCTAAACATAAACCATCAGACATGCCTGAAGGACATACAACGGCTGTTAGGCTGCGTTGCAGCAGTTAGTCGGTTCGTCAGCCGACTTGGAGAGAAGGCTCTGCCGCTGTACAAGTTGATAAAGAAGGCGGACAAATTCACGTGGACGGACGAAGCAGATGCATCATTGAAGCAGCTAAAGGAGATACTCTCCTCGTCTCCTCTCCTTGCAGCACCCGAGAATATGGAGCCTATGTTAATTTACATGGCGGCCACCAACCGGGTAATCAACATCGTCATCGTGGTAGAGCGGAAATAACCAGGGCATGAGTACGGAGTTCAACAACCAGTTTACTATGTAAGAGTGGTCTTGACGGAGTCCAAACAGCGTTACCCGCACTACCAGAAGATAGCTTATGGAGTGTTCCTTGCTTCTCGGAAGCTAAGGCACTACTTCCAGGCGCACCCTATCACAGTTGTGAGCAAAGCTCCACTGTCCGACATCATCAACAACAGCGATGCTACATGAAGAGTCGCGAAGTGGGGCATTGAGCTTGCGGCCTTCGAGATCACCTACAAGAGACGCGACACTATCAAGTCACAAGCCTTGGCGGATTTCATCGCAGATTGGACGGAGATGCCAGATGCTACCCCTATGTCGGAGCCAGAATACTAGGTGATGCACTTTGAAGGATCAAAGCTACTCAATGGCTCAGGGTCTGGTGTACTATTACAGTCACCAACCAGGGAAAAGCTACACAACGTTCTGCAGATCCACTTCAAGGCTACAAACAACATGGCGGAGTATGAAGCACTCATTCACGGACTACGCATAGCCAAGGATATTGGCATCAAGCGCATAGTTTGTTGTGGAGATTCTGACTTGGTTGCCCAGCAAGTGGCTGGCACCTAGAACGTGTAGAACCCTATGATGGCGGTATATCGAGCCGAAGTGGATGAGATAGCCAAGAGCTTCTTAGGCTATGAAGTCAAGTATGTCCCAAGGGAGAAAAATGAGGAGGCTGATCTACTGTCAAAACTTGGATCAGGGCGCCAACAAATTTTGCCTGGCGTTTTCCTAGAGCATCTACGGACACCATCCGTGAAGGGAGAAGACACCAAGAATCTAGACAGAGTTGACTCTTTTGTTCACACGGTGACAAAGGTCCCTCCGGCTTGGACAAAACCATTCATGGAGTACCTCGTACACGAAACTTTTCCCATCGACGAGATCGAAAGTCGGCAGATAGTACGTCGATCAAAGGGCTATACCATAATCAATGGACAGCTCTACAAACGAAGCACTAGTGGTGTATACCTAAAGTGTGTTTCCCAGCAGGAGGGTATTGAAATCCTTCGTGAGATCCATCTCGGAGATTGCGGGCATCACGTCGCTCCTCGATCGTTGGTCTCCAGAGCCTTCCGGCAAGGATTCTACTGGCTGACCGCGAAGGTGGACGCCGACAAGATGGTTGAGACATGCATGGGATGCCAGTACTATGCCCGACAACCACATGTTCCAGCTGAAAAATTGCGAAAAATACCAATAACTTGGCCGTTTGTAGTCTGGGGGCTAGACATGGTTGGTCCGTTGCAAACAACACCATGTGGATTTACGCATCTGCTAGTAGCAGTTGATAAATTCACCAAGTGGATAGAAGCTAAACCCATTAGAAAGCTTGATCAGGCAACTGCCCTTAGGTTTGTCCGGGATCTAGTGGTGAGATTTGGTCTCTCACATAGAATTATCACCGACAACGTCAGCAACTTGTCACTCGGAGAAGTGGAAGCTTATTGTTGGGAGAAGGGCATCCAAATTGACCTAGCATCTGTGGCACACCCACAGTCCAATGGTCAGGTTGAGCGAGCCAATGGATTAATTCTGTAGGGAATCAAGCCACGTCTTGAGGCACGGCTACATAGAGGAGCTGGAGCCTGGGTGGAGGAATTACCATCTGTGATGTGGAGTTTACGGACTACACCCAACATATCCACCGACTACACCCCTTACTTCATGGTAATGGAGAAGAAGTCATCCTGCCTTCTGACATCCTTCACGATTCACCAAGAGTTGCCGCCTACGACGAAGATGACGGTGAAGAATCCAGACACCTAGATGTAGACCTTCTCGAGGAAGAGAGCATTTTGGCATGCCAAAGATCCGCCATCTACCAGCAGAAGCTACACAGCTACCATAGTCGCCGCGACGTGACCCAGATGATGACTACCCGGAGCTTGATCGGCCATGGAACATAGCATAGCTACGTCCTTTTTACACTTAGCATAATTTTTATCTATTGTGTACCTCTTATATGAGAAATGAAATAAAGCTCTCTGGTTCACTCATATTTCTGAGTCTTTTACCTCCATTAGTGTTCATTTTTGGATCGTATAAAACCTTTATGCGCAAGCTTTGCATTTGCACTTGTGAAAATTCCGCCTATGGGCGTTATCTTCAGTTTTCTGGTCTACACGTCCTTTGTTGTTTTTATGTGGATTCTAGATTAGTGACTTTTGGCACATGAAGTCGGCGATTTTGTGCTTAGGTTTTTGACGGTGTCATTGGGCATCATCACCTGAGCGCATGGTTCCGACTACGAGTCTTCCGACTCACGAAAGGCCAAGCATAAAAACCAGAGTAATGGATAAGCCAGCACTTGCTTAAGAAAATATTTACATGCCGGAACCAGTACTTGAGTAGAAGGAAATTACAACTATTGTTTTTCCGCCTTAAGTGAACATAGTGGTTTTTTCCGCATACACCAATTCAGAGGAAACAAATATTACAAAGTGTTTGTATTCCTCTAGCATAGGATACTTTGATGCAGCATCGTCGGCAGCAAGAGAGCCATCCTCTTCAAAGTTGGTGGTCTTGAGGGACTCGGAGGAGCTTTGGTGGTCGCCGTCAATGATCTCCAAAGGCACGAAGACGTTGTGATCGACCAACTCGGCAAGCCTGGTGTCAAAACCCGCGAGCGATGTCCAGATAGACTTGTGGTCAATCTTCTGACCTTCATCGTATATGTCGGGAAGACCTGAGGTTACCGTGGCGATGTCGGTGTTCTCGTAGTGGGACTTGACCATTGCCAGCGACATCCTTGCGCCAGCTCGGGTACATGAAGCTTTCTAGATGACGATACGCTTGGGGGCTTGGCGCAAGATCTTTGAGTACTTCATCATGGAGTCCACCTCCTTAATATTGATGTTGAGAGGCTTGGCAATCTCCTTGGCTTGCTTGACGGCAGTGTTGATGAAGTTGCCGGCGAGAACCATGCATTCCTTTGGCGGAGGAGGCGACTTGGTTAAACCAATAGGAGCTACATTTCCGACAAACAAAGGAGCACATGAGTTCAATAAACACAAAAAGTTCAGAGTACCTGGCTTACAGAAGTACAAGACGGAGATCGCTTATGAAATATGCTCTCATCCGCTTGCTAGAGTGTCTCCGCCATGAAGTCCTGCTCTTGTCGGAGAATCTTGTAAGCCTCAAGGTTGTGCTAATTCTGCTCATCGGCAACTTTCTTCTACTCCTTGAGGATCGCAATTTCCTCCTTCAAGCGGTTCATCTCCGTGTTGGTGGACTCTTGCAATGCCTTCATGGATTCCTCGTGCATCTTCAGGGTATCAGTTCTCTCCTGCTTAAGGATCTTGTTTTCTCTATCCAACAACTCAATGTGCTTGGATTTATCAACAATGTCCTTGGACTTGGCAATGGTTTCTGCAAGTCGGAGAAAAACAACTCAGAATGAGTAATCGTAAAAGTGATGGCACAATTCCAAGTTTGAGTATGAAAACGAAAGGAAAAACAGACTCTTGCTCTTGGTGATTTGTTCCTTCAAGAAGGCAGCTTAACCCTTTTCGGCTTCTAGCTCTACGCGCATCTTGTGGAACTTCTCGTTCACGACGCCTCTCCTAGCATTCTCGTTCTATGGAAAGAAGATCAAAATTACTTAGTCTACTTAGAGCATCTAGCTGTAGAAATATCCACCTAGAGGCTTGGGGGCTACTGTGAGAGTTTTTTTAACTCAGCAACATGCTTAGTCTTTCTTTAAGCATCTAGTCATAACTAATTATGTTTCAACTAAAAGCTTGGGGCTACAGTAAGAGTTTTTAACTCTGCAAAATGTTTAGTCTTTCTATAAGCATCTAGTCGGAACTAATTCAATTTCAACTAGAGGCATTGGGGCTACAGTATTGAAATTTACAAACATTGCGTATGCTACTATAAAAGTATCTAGTCGGAATAATTCATTCAAACTAAATGGTTTTCCATCTAAATCAGTGAGAAGTTTTCTAGCTTAGTCACTCTTAGAGCATTCAGATGCAAAGACCTATGGTTTTCCATCTAAATCATTGGGGGCTACAGTGGGATACTACTTATGAAAAGCAAAACATACAAGTGCGATGATCTTGAGGTTGGTGGCACTCTCGACAAATATCTTGCTGAAGGAAAGACTGTTTCCTCGCAGGATATCCTCTTGCTTGAGAAGCTCCTCAAGACTGTAAGTCGGAGAAGTTGGAGTCGCACCAGGATTCAGAGTTGAGCTACTCGGCGTGAGCGTCGGGTAGACTATCTTCGGAAGCTCTGTTGATGTCCTGGGTACAGTAGCGCCGCCTTCGGCAGACGTTCCTCCTACCACCATCGCCTTACCGCTACCGATGGCATCCTTAGCCGAAGCTTCAAACATTTTGGTTGCGGTGCTTTCTTGCGTCGCCTGTTCGCCAGCAACGATGAGCTCCGCGGAGACAGCTGGGTCCACTTCCATGGCAGAAGGGCCAGATGCATCCTTAGCCAGAGAGCTTGTCGGAGCGGCGGCAAGCTGGGCTCTGACAGTGGTAGGGGCGATGGCAGGAGATGCTTGGTGTGACACATCTCGGTGCAACATATCCTTGATATTTTTAGAAGCCCCCAATGTTTTGGATGACTTCTTCAAACTTAAACTGGCCTTATTCCTGAAACGTGCAAAGGTATAACTACAGGAATAAGACAATCAAGATACAATGTCAGAGGATAAGAAGCTTACACGACGGTGGGTGACCTGGTGAAAGGGATGCCGGTAATATTTCTTTTCTCCGCCTCTAGGGCAGCGGTAGTCTTCTTGGAGGCTCCACCCTCTGTCTTCTTCTTCTTGCTTCCGTCGGCAGCATCAGAGGTGGAGCTCTTCCGCTTACGTGCCAACGGAACATCGTCGTCGGACACGAGGTGACTTCCTTCATCTTGGGGTCATAGATTTGGGCAGCCATGCTATCCTCCTCTAGACTTTTGAGCTATTAAGAGAAATCCCAAAGTGTTAGATTAGATGGTGATGGCTAGACGGAAGAACTAGAGTATATGTCATACACGGAAAATAAATACATACCTCTGGGCACGTGCCGTCCACGAACATGTCGTAGGTGATCGTGAAGCCACGCTTCCTGTCCTTCACCTTGATGATGTCCTTGAGGCGGAGCTTGATGGATTCACTCGAAAAATTGTCCTCGGAGATGCGGAGGCTATCTTTCCTATCCTTGGTATATTCATGCATCATCTTCGAGTCGTGCTGCGGAAGCTGGATCCGCCTGATGAACCAGCACATGGCTAGGTCTAACCCGGTCAGACCAGTATCCACGAACCACTCTATATGCCTTATGGCGCGGGAAGCGTCGTTGTCGGAGGGGAGGGTGGCCTGGGATCTCCATGTCGGGGCTTCAGCGGCATCCCCATCGACGAAGGCCGGGTATGTTTCTTCTCGGCCATCCAGAGGGATATCTAGGCCGTAGAAGTACGTTCGCTGCCAGTTCTTGCAAGACTCGTGGCCGATGATGTCGGTGAACCGCCGGCCAGGCCTGATCTTGAAACTAATGGTTCCACAGTTCCTAAGCTCGTCCTTTCTTGCTCCGGCTTCCCTCTTGACTGTGAAGAAATAAATAAACAGATCTAACCTAGGCCTAATCCCCAGGTAACCCTCACAAAGTGCCGCGTAGTTGCTAAGGGCGAGGATGCTATTGGGGGATAGGTTCTGAGGTTGAACCCGGTAGTGGCTAACGACAGAAAGGAAGAAGTCAAAGATCAGGAGGGACACGCCGCGTACCAATTGTGCTTTGAGGTACAACTTCTCTCAATCTTGGGGAGAAGGGGTGACCTCGCCGGCCGACACCGCCCGCCAGACAAGCCCCTCCGTCGCTGGGAGGTAGCCTTCGACGAGCAGCTCTTTGATATCGATGTTGGTGATATCAGAGCCGCGCCACTCCCCCTTATGGGATTCACCCTCCTCCTCCAGCGGCTCCAGCGCCGCTCGAATATGGTCATCGCCGGTGGACTCCACCACCGTGGACCGTGGCAGCACCAGACCTTCTGGGGGCACATGGACGGAGCTTGACAGCTTCGCCACAGCGTCGACCGTTGCCGCCATGGATGGGTTGGAGCTGCTGCTCGCCATTGGAAGGGGAGAGATGTGACTGGGAGATTTGGGAGATTAGGGTTTTTTGCGTGCGTGTGGAGGGCTCGATGAGATGCCCGTAGGAGGAACGATGACGCAGGGGGAGAATGAGGTGAACAGATAAAAATCTGCCAATGTTGAATTTATAACCCCCAGCGTCAAGATTCGTGCAAAGTGATCGAATGGTTGCTGCGTGGATGACGTGTGCGTGCGCATGCGCGGAAATTTCGCCATGTTCTCAAACTGCCACCGCCAACGGTTCGTATCCTTCACGCGGGAAAAACAGACATGATTGTATTCTCTGCATATGTGAGTTACGAGGCGTCACTGACATATGTCTATGTCGCTCTAGATGACACGGGCAGATGAACCATACCATCGGAAGATTCCGGCATGGACGGATCCAGTCCGGCTACGAGAAGCGTACGATGGAAGATTCACCATTCGTCTGACTTACAAGTTGAAGATAGAGAGTATTGCAGGGTTCTTGGGAGGACTACAAGATATTTCTTGACAATTTGTCGACATCCATCTGGACGGAGCATTTAACTTGAAGAGGCAAGACGACGCAAGATCTCAGAGTTCTCCGGGGGCTACTGTTGGGGATATGCTATATGGGTATCCTTATAGCATGTCTCTTATCCGGAAAACCCGGGTGGCCACAGTTGGTAGAAAGGCCTATGGCCTGCTGGGCGGCCCAATTAGATGGATCCAGAAGGGAGGCCCATGCTGGATAAAGGAAGGCTACGGAGGAGTCACCGGCGTACCCGGAGACTTGGAGTGCAAGACACGCTAGACTAGGTGTATGCAGTGTAGGACTCAGAATATGTCCGCCAGACTTTCTCAGAACCCTAGGACCTGGCGACTATATAAGCTAGACCTATGGGAGCCGTCAGGGCACCAATTAACTCATACCTCGCACAGCGAAGCGATCCCTCTAACTCGTTGTATTGCCATTATAGTGATTTATAGCAGGAGTAGGATTCCGCCACCGTCGTGGGATCTGAACCTGGGTAAGCTGTGTTACCTCGTACCCGTCAACCGTCCGCCTTACCCCACGTCTCTAAACACGCACTGTGAGGACCCCTCCATGGCATACTCGTCGGCAATACCACGACAGTCCCCGTGTGGTTTCAGCGACTAGGCACTTAGGAGTTTCTTCGATGTTTGCTTACATTGTTTTTGTCTGTGCAGGGCCTCCAGCATGAATCGGCGGAGCGGCTGGCCGCCAAAGAGCGCCTCGGGCACGACCTCCGCTCCGTGACGGAGGTGAACAAGCAGCTGCAGGCGACCGCGGGTTGGATCCTGAATTACCCTCTCCACTTCTTTCTTGTTTCCGATTGTGATCTCATCCTTGTGTTGCTACAGAGGGGCATTCGGCCGTGGTTGCGAAGGCCCGCGAGGGTTTTGTCCCCGTCGGCTAGTTGACGGCTGCCCAGTCGTCTTTGAACGTCGCGGAAAAGCGGGTGGCCGAGCTGGAGCGAGAGCTCAAGGCCACGAAAGCGGAGGCGAGCTCGGCGGAGGAGAGGGCTAAGGCGGTTCTTGCTGCCGCAGCTGAGGAGCGGAAGGTGTCTGATGCTCTTGTCACGGGGTTGCAGACCAATTGTTCGGGTCTTCAATATTTCATCACGGGGCGCTGTCGTCCCCTTATTGGTGAGTTCCGTGGGCTTGTAGTTGTTTGTACAAGCGAGTCCCGAGCGTGCGGGTCGCCTTTGGCATTGATTCCTCGACGGGGTGGACTCGAACCGTGCATCTATCTGACACTAAGTTGCTTGTTCTTCTGCAGGGAAAATTCTTAATGACGAGCCCAAGGCGCAGTAGTACAATGCAAGGCAGTGTGTCACCATGTTGGTGGATTCTGCCACCATTTCGGCGACATGCATTCGCGTGTACCTCCAGGAGATATCGCCGACGGAAGTGATTCCCAGCGAGTTCACGGAGGTGTGGCGCTACCAGGAGAGGGCGCCAGCGGTGGTGGAGTACATGTCGCGGTCGGCTTTCCTCCGCGGGGCCGCGACTGCGCTGAGCCTTGGGCTCGCTCACTTTCCCGATGACTTCGACCTTGACAATGTCACCAGCGGGTACCCCTCGGCGACTGGCTCGGTTGAAATCACCGATGTGTTGAAGTTGACCGATCGAGCCACTGTGTACTCCGAGCGGGTGCTGGCGATGGGCGACCTCCTGCCGTACTAGGAGACGATCGTTGCTTCGAACTACCCCGAGCCGGCGTGTCGCGACTTCAAGACGGAGCAGCCATTCTGATCGGTGATGGCGGGCACCTTGACCACGCACCGGTCAAAGTCGTGGGTCCCCTTCATCCGTGTTCATGGTAGTGGTGGCGCGTCGTCCTCGAAGAATGCAGAATAAATATCTTTGCCGACAGGTATTAATTTAAATAAATGTATGTCTGCCCTTGTAAGCGAACAAATTTTGTTGTTGTAAGGAATGCAAGTATGCTTGTGTCATCTTTGATTTGAGTTTGGATTGTTTTGTTGTGCGAGTCCCCGAGCGCGTCCGCCCTTTTATGGGGTTTACCTCGTGTTTGTGTATGTATGTTTGTTTTTATACTGTTATTTAGTTGAGATTGACTCTCCATGGCTTGGGAAGCCAGTCTCTTGGCGACCCCAAGGGGTGCTCTGTACTTAGCTGTTTTCTCGGACGCGAACGGGGTCGGTTGGGCGAGTCCCCGAGCGTGGTACTTTGCCGTTCTAGTCGCATGCCCAAGGTAGGTGAGGACAGAGCACACTGTGATTGGCGCGTCGCTCCGCCTGACTTGAAGAGCTAGTCGCATGGCAAGTCTAGGGTGTGCTCTCATACTTGGTGTTTTCCCTGGCCGCGTAGGTCTGGATAGACATGCGAGCTCCTCATTACTGACTAGAGGCTCTCCCTGGACATACTTTCGTACTATTTTTCCCACTGGCGTATCTTCATAGCCTAAATATTGACCAAGAAACATATTTGCTTCGGTAGCAAGTGCTTTGGCCTGCGATACAGTGATGCCCATTAGTGCAGCATTAGTACAGGCTCTGGGGTCCATTATTTGCATGTCCATATCCATTTCAGATCTGAAGGCCATGTCGAGATCTGAAATGACTTTGAGAGGGGCGACCGATTGATTCTTTTGTGCTCCGAGTTGGGCAAATTGCTTCCTGCTTTTTGCACATGTGCTTTTTTTCTTCTTTGCTTGCTTAATAATCTTCCGGTCATAGTCTGATTCCAGATTCATTGATATCTAGGATGGTTGCTCAAGAAAGGACTTAGCCCACTTTTTGGTTTTTTCATCATATACTGTCTTTGGCTCAGGATTTTTTGGTGCAAAATGTGCCTTAACTTGGGCAGCCACATCTGCGTTAGTTTCCTCATCGGTCTTGTCATAAGGTCTCTTTGGAAGAGCCGGCGAGATGTTGAGTATCTTCGCCATTTGACATTTCTTCGATGTGGGGCGCGGGAAGCATCGAACTTCCATTTCTTCGACGAGGTAGTAGTATTGAACGGAGGCGGAGGCGGATATCGAGTATTGCATGGAGGCGGAGATCGAGTTGATGTACTCCTGCTGCGACGATCGTCAGCGGGGCGGGGTGGACTTGGAGGTTGATGATAATCGGGTTAGGGTGGACTTGGAGGTTGACGATATTTGATGTGGGGTGGACTTGGATTCCTCGGAGTCGGTGGCCTTGTCGCCGAGCCTGGAAACTTGATGTACTTCTTCTTCCATAGAATGATGTTGCGCTTGACATCTCCTAGTTCCGTAAGGCCTTCAGCCACAGTGATGGCGATCTCTAGGTCCGCAAAATCCTCCACTATGTCATCCACCATGACACGAGCATAGCCAGGTGGAATCGGAAGTGAATGATGGAGTGCTCCAGGTAGACAAGGTAAAGCAATTCCGATCGCCACCTTGAAGGATAGGTTGTTCATTGGCTGATGTAGCTCACATTGTGCCATCTCTCTGACATCATCCACGGGGTAGCGAGGAGCCGGTGCATCATCCAGCAGTGGTTGATCAGCAGCCCAGACCTCCGTGGAAGCCACACTGCTTCTCCGCTGGCTAAGATCCGATGCAGGATCATCAGCCTACGGGTGAGTTGATGACGGCGGCCTTTGGCTAATTTCTTGCATGAGGTTCTTCAGATCAGCTAGGTCCTGCTCAACCCTGGAGATCCGGTCTGCCTCCCGTTCCTTCTTTCTCTGACGGCTTCTGTAACTGGCATCGTACTAAGGAAAGCCTTTCTTCCACGAGACACGGGCGCCTTTGCCTATTGTTCGTCCTCCCTTTTCAGGATTCCCTAGGGCGCATGTCAGCTCGTCGTTCTCTCTCTCGGGACGGAACAATCCCAATTGAGCATCGTTCATTGCTTGAACAAGGTCTTCTGGTTTTAGAATTTTTTCATGAAATAACGTCTTCCCTGATTCTTGGTCCAACGATCCCCCATTCCCGTACCACCAATGATTTGACCTCTCGGGCCATCCATCGGTACCAGGAGTGACGCCTCTATCCCTCATGTCCTTCTCCATAGTTTCCCACCTAGGGACGGCACTCTTGTAACCACCTAACCCCATTTTATGATGGTATTTCTTTTGGGCAGCATTTAACGCGTTCTTTGCTGACTTTGCCTTTGCTTTATTAGATTGCTTGTACTGTACAAAATCAGGCCACTGTTCTCTCAACTTCTCGTTTGCTCCTTTGAACTCTAGAGTTTTCTTTTTCGCGACATATTTCGCGTATAAACTTTTCTTGTGGTTCTGGTACAGTTTCAGCCATCTTGCTTAGAGCCCACTCCTTGACTTTCGCTCTATTTTCAAGCCCACCCGGCCTTGGGGTAATACCATCTACCTCAAATTCTTCATACTCGGAGGTAGTATGAAATGCGCTATGAGCTTTTGCCAAAGGTCATCTTTGGCATCATCGGTGACATATCTGTTGGATTCTTCACTGGTTTTCTTTGACTTATTCATTTCTTGGATGGTGATCGGCAGGTTCTCCCTAACAAGCACCCCGCATTGATTTGTAAACATCCTCCGGTGCTTGTCCGGAACAATCGGTTCACCATCATCATCTATTTTTTCAATGGTGAACCTCTGATTACTATCCAACTTTTTGTTCGGCCCTCGTTTCGTTCGATCTGTCGATTGCTTCGACCTGATGGGCTAAAAGAAGTATTCTAGATTATTCACTCTTAGAGCATTCAGATGCAAAGACCTATGGTTTTCCATCTAAAGCATTGGGGGCTACAGTGGGATACTACTTATGAAAATAAAAACATACAAGTGCGATGATCTTAAGGTTGGTGGCACTCTCGACAAATATCTTGCTGAAGGAAAGACTGTTTCCTCGCAGGATATCCGCTTGCTTGAGAAGCTCCTCAAGACTGTAAGTCGGAGAAGTTGGAGTCGCACCAGGATCCAGAGTTGAGCTACTCGGCGTGAGCGTCAGGTAGACTATCTTCGGAAGCTCTGTTGACGTCCTGGGTACAGTAGCGCCGCCTTCGGCAGACGTTCCTCCTACCACCATCGCCTTACCTCTACCGATGGCATCCTTAGCCGAAGCTTCAACCATTTTGGTTGCGGTGCTTTCTTGCGTCGCCTGTTCGCCAGCAACGATGAGCTCCGCGGAGACAGCTGGGTCCACTTCCATGGCAGAAGGTCCAGATGCATCCTTAGCCAGAGAGCTTGTCGGAGCGGCGACAAGCTGGGCTCTGGCAGTGGTAGGGGCGATGGGAGGAGATTCTTGGTGTGACACATCTCGGTGCAACATATCCTTGATATTTTTAGAAGCCCCCAATGTTTTGGATGACTTCTTCAAACATAATCTGGCCTTATTCCTGAAACGTGCAAAGGTATAACTACAGGAATAAGACAATCAAGATACAATGTCGGAGGATAAGAAGCTTACACAACGGTGGGTGACCTGGTGAAAGGGATGCCGGTAATATTTCTTTTCTCCGCCTCTAGGGCGGCAGTAGTCTTCTTGGAGGCTCCACCCTCTGTCTTCTTCTTCTTGCTTCCGTCGGCAGCATCAGAGGTGGAGCTCTTCCGCTTACGTGCCAACGGAACATCGTCGTCGGACACGACCGTGACTTCCTTCATCTTGGGGTCGTAGATTTAGGCAGCCATGCTATCCTCCTCTAGACTTTTGAGCTATTAAGAGAAATCCCAAAGTGTTAGATGAGATGGTGATGGCTAGATGGAAGAACTAGAGTATATGTCATACACGGAAAATAAATACATACCTCTGGGAACGTGACGTCAACGAACATGTCGTAGGTGATCGTGAAGCCACGCTTCCTGTCCTTCACCTTGACGATGTCCTTGAGGCGGAGCTTGATGGATTCACTCGAAAAAAATTCCTCAGAGATGGGAGGCTATCTTTTCTATCCTTGGTATATTCATGCATCATCTTCGAGCCGTGCTGCGGAGGCTGGATCCGCCTGATGAACCATCACATGGCTAGGTCTAACCCGGTCAGACTCGTATCTACGAACCACTCTATATGCCTTATGGCGCGGGAAGCGTCGTTGTCGGAGGGGAGGGTGGCCTGGGATTTCCATGTCGGGGCTTCAGCAGCATCCCCATCAACGAAGTCCGGGTATGTTTCTTCTCGGCCTGCCAGAGGGATATCTGGGCCGTAGAAGTTCGTTCGCTGCCAGTTCTTGCAAGACTCGTGGCCGATGATGTCGGTGAATCGCCGGCCAGGCCTGATCTTGAAACTAATGGTTCCACAGTTCCTAAGCTCGTCCTTTATTTCTCCGACTTCCCTCTTAACTGTGAAGAAATAAATAAACAGATCTAACCTAGTCCTAATCCCCAGGTAACCCTCACAAAGTGCCGCGTAGTTGCTAAGGGCGAGGATGCTATTGGGGGATAGGTTCTGAGGTTGAACCCGGTAGTGGCTAAGGACAGAAAGGAAGAAGTTAGAGATCGGGAGGGACACGCCGCGTACCAATTTCGCTTTGAGGTACAACTTCTCTCCATCTTGGGGAGAAGGGGTGACCTCACCGGCCGACACCGCCCGCCAGACAAGCCCCTCCTTCGCGGGGAGGTAGCCTTCGATGAGCAGCTCTCTGATATCGATGTTGGTGATATCAGATCCGCGCCACTCCCCCTTATGGGATTCACCCTCCTCCTCCAGCGGCTCCAGCGCCGCTGGAATATGGTCATCGCCGGTGGACTCCACCACCGCGGACCGTGGCAGCACCAGACCTTCTAGGGGCACATGGACGGAGCTTGACAGCTTCGCTACAGCGTCGACCGTTGCCGCCATGGATGGGTTGGAGATGCTGCTCGCCATTGGAAGGGGAGAGATGTGACTGGGAGATTAGGGTTTTTTGCGTGCGTGTGGAGGGCTCGATGAGATGCCCGTAGGAGGAACGATGACGCAGGGGGAGAATGAGGTGAACAGATAAAAATCTGCCACTGTTGAATTTATAACCCCCAGCGTCAAGATTCGTGCAAAGTTATCGAATGGTTGCTGCGTGGATGACGTGTGCGTGCGCATGCGCGGAAATTTCGCCATGTTCTCAAACTGCCACCGCCAACGGTTCGTATCCTTCACGCGGGAAAAACAGACATGATTGTATTATCTGCATGTGTGAGTTACGAGGCGTCGCTGACCTATGTCTATGTCGCTCTAGATGACACGGGCAGATGAACCATCCCATCGGAAGATTCTGGCATGCACGGATCCAGTCCGGCTACGAGAAGCGTACGATGGAAGATTCACCATTTCTCTGACTTACAAGTTGAAGACAGAGAGTATTGCAGGGTTCTTGGGAGGACTACAAGATATTTCTTGACAATTTGCCGACATCCATCTGGACGGAGCATTTAACTTGAAGAGGCAAGACGGCGCAAGATCTCGGAGTTCTCCGGGGGCTACTGTTGGGGATATGCTATATGGGTATCCTTATAGCATGTCTCTTATCCGGAAAACCCGGGTGGCCCACAGTTGGTAGAAAGGCCTATGGCCTGCTGGGCGGCCCAATTAGATGGAACCAGAAGGGAGGCCCATGTCGGATAAAGGAAGGCTACGGAGGAGTCACCGGCGTACCCGGAGCCTTGGAGTGCAAGACACGCTAGACTAGGTGTATGCAGTGTAGGACTCTGTAACATGTCCGGCTAGGACTTTCCCTGTAACCCTAGGACCTGGCGACTATATAAGCTAGACCTATGGGAGCCGTTAGGGCACCAATTCACTCATACCTCGCACAGCTAACCGATCCCTCTAACTCGGTGTATTGCCATTATAGTGATTTATAGCAGGAGTAGGATTCCGCCACCATCGTGGGATCTGAACCTGGGTAAGCTGTGTTACCTCGTACCCGTCAACCGTCCGCCTTACCCCACGTCTCTAAACACGCACTGTGAGGACCCCTCCATGGCATACTCGTCGGCAATACCACGACAGTCCCCGTGTGGTTTCAGCGACTAGGCACTTAGGAGTTTCTTCGATGTTTGCTTACATTGTTTTTGTCTGTGCAGGGCCTCCAACATGAATCGGCGGAGCGGCTGGCCGGCAAAGAGCACCTCGGGCGCGACCTCCGCTCCGTGGCAGAGGTGAACAAGCAGCTGCAGGCGACCGCGGGTTGGATCCTGAATTACCCTCTCCATTGCTTTCTTGATTCCGATTGTGATCTCACCCTTATGTTTCTGCAGAGGGGCATTCGGCCACGGTTGCGAAGGCCCGCGAGGGTTTTGTCCCCGTCGGCGAGTTGACGGCTGCCCAGTCGTCTTTGAACGACGCGGAAAAGCGGGTGGCCGAGCTGGAGCGAGAGCTCAAGGCCACGAAATAGGAGGCGAGCTCGGCGGAGGAGAGGGCTAAGGCGGTTGTTGCTGCCGCAGCTGAGGAGCGGAAGGTGTCTAATGCTCTTGTCACGGGGTTGCAGACCAATTGTTCGGGTCTTCAATATTTCATCACAGGGCGCTGCCGTCCCCTTATTGGTGAGTTCCGTGGGCTTGTAGTTGTTCGTACCAGCGAGTCCCCGAGCGTGCGGGTCGCCTTTGGCATTGATTCCCCGAGGGGGTGGACTCAAATCGTGCATCTATCTGACGCTAAGTTGCTTGTTCTTCTGCAGGGAAAATTCTTAATGACGAGCCCGAGGTGCAGTCGTACAATGCAAGGCAGTGTGTCACCATGTTGGTGGATTTTGCCACCATTTCGGCGACCTGCATTCGCGTGTACCTCCAGGAGATATCGCCGACGGAAGTGATTCCCAGCGAGTTCACGGAGGTGTGGCGCTACCAGGAGAGGGCGCCAGCGGTGGTGGAGTACATGTCGCGGTCGGCTTTCCTCCATGGGTCGCGATCACTGAGCCTTGGGCTCGCTCACTTTCCCGATGACTTCGACCTTGACAATGTCACCAGCGGGTACCCCTCGGCGACTGGCTCGGTTGAAATCACCGTTGTGTTGAAGTTGACCGATCGAGCCACTGTGTACTCCGGGCGGGTGCTGGCGATGGGCGACCTCCTGCCATACTAGGAGACGATCGTTGCTCCGAACTACCCCGAGCCAGCGTGTCGCGACTTCAAGACGGAGCAGCCATTCTGATCGGTGATGGCAGGCACCTTAACCACGCACCCGTCAAACCCGTGGGTCCCCTTCATCCGTGTTCATGGTAGTGGTGGCGCTTCGTCCTCGAAGAATGCAGAATAAATATCTTTGCCGACAGGTATTAATTTATATAAATGTATGTCTGCCCTTGTAAGCGAACAAATTTTGTTGTTGTAAGGAATGCAAGTATGCTTGTGTCATCTTTGATTTGAGTTTGGATTGTTTTGTTGTGCGAGTCCCCGAGCGCGTCCGCCCTTTTATGGGCTTTACCTCGTGTTTGTGTATGTATGTTTGTTTTTATACTGTTAGTTAGTTGAGATTGACTCGCCATGGCTTGGGAAGCCAGTCGCTTGGCGACCCCAAGGGGTGCTCTGTACTTAGTTGTTTTCTCGGACGCGAACGGGGTCGGTTGGGCGAGTCCCCGAGCGTGGTACTTAGCCGTTCTAGTCGCATGCCCAAGGTAGGTGAGGACAGAGCACACCGTGATTGGCGCGTCGCTCCGCCTGACTTGAAGAGCTAGTCGCATGGAAAGTCTAGGGTGTGCTCTCATACTTGGTGCTTTCCTTGGCCGCGTAGGTCTGGATAGACGTGCGAGCTCCTCATTACTGACTAGAGGCTCTCCCTGGACATACTTTCGTACTATTTTTTCCACTAGCGTATCTTCATAGCCTATATCTTGACCAAGAAACATATTTGCTTCGGTAGCAAGTGCTTTGTCCTGCGATACAGTGATGCCCATTAGTGCAGCATTAGTATAGGCTCTAGGGTCCATTATTTGCATGTCCATATCCATTTAAGATATGAAGGCCATGTCGAGATCTGAAATGACTTTGAGCGGGGCGACCGATTGATTCTTTTGTGCTCCGAGTTGGGAAACTTGCTTCCTGCTTTTTGCACATGTTCTTTTTTTCTTCTTTGCTTGCTTAATAATCTTCCGGTCATAGTCTGATTCCAGATTCATCGATATCTGGGATGGTTGCTCAAGAAAGGACTTAGCCCACTTTTTGTTTTTTCATCATATACTGTGTTTGGCTCAGGCTTTTTTGGTGCAAAATGTGCCTTAACTTGGGCAGCCACATCTGCGTTAGTTTCCTCATCGGTCTTGTCATAAGGTCTCTTTGGAAGAGCCTGCGGGATGTCGACTATCTTCGCCATTTGACCTTTCTTCGATGTGGGGCGCGGGAAGCATCGAACTTCCATTTCTTCGACGAGGTAGTAGTATTGCACGGAGGCGGAGGCGGAGATCGTGTATTGCACGGAGGCGGAGATTGAGTTGATGTACTCCTGATACGATGATCGTCAGCAGGGCGGGGTGGACTTGGAGGTTGATGATAATCGGGTTAGGGTGGACTTGGAGGTTGACGATATTTGATGCGGGGTGGACTTGGATTCCTCGGAGTCGGTGGCCTTGTCGCCGAGCCTAGAAACTTGATGTACTTCTTCTTCCATAGAATGATGTTGCGCTTGACATCTCCTAGTTTCGTAAGGCCTTCAGGCGCAACGATGTCGATCTCTAGGTCCGCAAAATCTTCCACTATGTCATCCACCGTGACACGAGCATAGCTAGGTGGAATCGGAAGTGAATGATGGAGTGCTCCAGGTAGACAAGGTACAGAAATCCGATCGCCAACTTGAAGGATAGGTTGTTTATTGGCTGATGTAGCTCACATTGTGCCATCTCTCTGACATCATCCACGGGGTAGCGAGGAGCCGGTGCATCATCCAGCAGTGGTTGATCAGCAGCCCAGACCTCCGTGGAAGCCACACTGCTTCTCCGCTGGCTAAGATCCAATGCAGGATCATCAACCTACGGGTGAGTTGATGACGGCGGCCTTTGGCTAATTTATTGCATGAGGTTCTTCAGATCAGCTAGGTCCTGCTCAACCCTGTAGATCCCTTCTGCCTCCCATTCCTTCTTTCTCTGACGGCTTCTGTAACTGGCATCGTACTAAGGAAAGCCTTTCTTCCACGAGACACGGGCGCCTTTGCCTAGTGTTCGTCCTCCCTTTTCAGGATTCCCTAGGGCGTGTCACCGCTCTCTCTCTCGGGACGGAACAATCCCAATTGAGCATCGTTCATTGCTTGAACAAGGTCTTCTGGTTTTAGAATTTTTTCATGAAATAATGTCTTCCCTGATTCTTGGTCCAACGATCCCCCGTTCCCGTACCACCAATTCTTTGACCTCTCGGGCCATCCATTGGTACCAGGAGTGACGCCTCTATCCCTCATGTCCTTCTCCATAGTTTCCCACCTAGGGAGGGCACTCTTGTAACCACCTGACCCCATTTTATGATGGTATTTCTTTTGGGCAGCATTTAACATGTTCTTTGCTGACTTTGCCTTTGCTTTATTAGATTGCTTGTACTGTACAAAATCAGGCCACTGTTCTCTCAACTTCTCGTTTGCTCCTTTGAAGTCTAGAGTTTTCTTTTTCGCGACATATTTCGCGTATAAACTTTTCTTGTGGTTCCGGTACAGTTTCAGCCATCTTGCTCAGAGCCCACTCCTTAACTTTCGCTCTGTTTTCAAGCCCACCCGGCCTTGGGGTAATACCATCTACCTCAAATTCTTCATACTCGGTGGTAGTATGAAATGAGCTATGAGCTTTTGCAAAAGGTCATCTTTGGCATCATCGGTGACATAGGTGTTGGATTCTTCACTGGTTTTCTTTGACTTATTCATTTCTTGGATGGTGATCGGCAGGTTGTCCCTAACAAGCACCCCGCATTGATTTGTAAACATCCTTCGGTGCTTGTCTGGAACAATCGGTTCACCATCATCATCTATTTCTTCGATGGTGAACCTCTGATTACTATCCAACTTTTTGTTCGGCCCTCGTTTCGTTCGATCTGTCGATTTCTTCGACCTGATGGACTAAAAGAAGTTTTCTAGCTTAGTCACTCTTAGAGCATTCAGATGCAAAGACCTATGGTTTTCCATCTAAATCATTGGGGGCTATAGTGGGATACTACTTATGAAAAGCAAAACGTACAAGTGCGATGATCTTGAGGTTGGTGGCACTCTCGACAAATATCTTACTGAAGAAAAGACTGTTTCCTCGCAGGATATCCGCTTGCTTGAGAAGCTCCTCAAGACTGTAAGTCGGAGAAGTTGGAGTCGCACCAGGATCCGGAGTTGAGCTACTCGGCATGAGCGTCGGGTAGACTATCTTCGGAAGCTCTGTTGACGTCCTGGGTACAGTAGCGCCGCCTTCGGCAGACGTTCCTCCTACCACCATCGCCTTACCTCTACCGATGGAATCCTTAGCCGAAGCTTCAACCATTTTGGTTGCGGTGCTTTCTTGCGTCGCATGTTCGCCAGCAACGATGAGCTCCGCGGAGACAGCTAGGTCCACTTCCATGGCAGAAGGGCCAGATGCATCCTTAGCCAGAGAGCTTGTCGGAGCGGTGGCAAGATGGGCTCTGGCAGTGGTAGGGGCGATGGCAAGAGATGCTTGGTGTGACACATCTCGGTGCAACATATCCTTGATATTTTTAGAAGCCCCCAATGTTTTGGATGACTTCTTCAAACTTAAACTGGCCTTATTCCTGAAACGTGCAAACGTATAACTACAGGAATAAGAAAATCAAGATACAATGTCGGAGGATAAGAAGCTTACACAACGGTGGGTGACCTGGTGAAAGGGATGCCGGTAATATTTCTTTTCTCCGCCTCTAGGGCGGCGGTAGTCTTCTTGGAGGCTCCACCCTCTGTCTTCTTCTTCTTGCTTCCGTCGGCAGCATCAGAGGTGGAGCTCTTCCGCTTACGTGCCAACGGAACATCGTCGTCGGACACGACGGTCACTTCCTTCATCTTGGGGTCGTAGATTTGGGCAGCCATGCTATCCTCCTCTAGACTTTTGAGCTATTAAGAGAAATCCCAAAGTGTTAGATGACATGGTGATGGCTAGACGGAAGAACTAGAGTATATGTCATACACGGAAAATAAATACATACCTCTGGGCACGTGCCGTCAACGAACATGTCGTAGGTGATCGTGAAGCCACGCTTCCTGTCCTTCACCTTGACGATGTCCTTGAGGCGGAGCTTGATGGATTCACTCAAAAAATTGTGCTCAGAGATGCGGAGGCTATCTTTCCTATCCTTGGTATATTCATGCATCATCTTCGAGCCGTGCTGTGGAGGCTGGATCCGCCTGATGAACCAGCACATGGCTAGGTCTAACCCGGTCAGACCCGTATCTACGAACCACTCTATATGCCTTATGGCGCGGGAAGCGTCGTTGTCGAAGGGGAGGGTGGCCTGGGATCTCCATGTCGGGACTTCAGCGGCATCCCCATTGACAAAGTCCGGGTATGTTTCTTCTCGGCCAGCCAGAGGGATATCTGGGCCGTAGAAGTACGTTCGCTGCCAGTTCTTGCAAGACTCGTGGCCGATGATGTCGGTGAACCGCCGGCCAGGCCTGATCTTGAAACTAATGGTTCCACAGTTCCTAAGCTCGTCCTTTCTTGCTCCGGCTTCCCTCTTGACTGTGAAGAAATAAATAAACAGATCTAACCTAGGCCTAATCCCCAGGTAACCCTGACAAAGTGCCACGTAGTTGCTAAGCGCGAGGATGCTATTGGGGGATAGGTTCTGAGGTTGAACCCGGTAGTGGCTAAGGACAGAAAGGAAGAAGTTAGAGATCGGGAGTGACACGTCGCGTACCAATTGCGCTTTGCGGTACAACTTCTCTCCATCTTGGGGAGAAGGGGTGACCTCGCCGGCCGACACCGCCCGCCAGACAAGCCCCTCCGTCGCGGGAAGGTAGCCTTCGACGAGCAGCTCTTTGGTATCGATGTTGGTGATATCAGAGCCGCGCCAC
Organism: Avena longiglumis; assembly: GCA_030063025.1. NCBI lineage: Eukaryota > Viridiplantae > Streptophyta > Magnoliopsida > Poales > Poaceae > Avena > Avena longiglumis. The sequence goes on along the minus strand of CP125978.1, from coordinate 141,375,188 downwards.
CCCCCCTGATGGGATTCACCCTCCTCCTCCAGCGGCTCCAGCGCCGCTGGAATATGGTCATCGCCGGTGGACTCCACCACCACGGACCGTGGCAGCACCAGACCTTCTGGGGGCACATGGACGGAGCTTGACAGCTTCGCTACAGCGTCGACCGTTGCCGCCATCGATGGGTTGGAGCTGCTGCTCGCCATTGGAAGGGGAGAGATGTGACTGGGAGATTTGGGAGATTAGCGTTTTTTGCGTGCGTGCGGAGGGCTCGATGAGATGCCCGTAGGAGGAACGATGACGAAGGGGGAGAATGAGGTGAACAGATAAAAATCTGCCACTGTTGAATTTATAACCCCCAGCGTCAAGATTCGTGCAAAGTGATCGAATGGTTGCTGCGTGGATGACGTGTGCGTGCGCATGCGCGGAAATTTCGCCATGTTCTCAAACCGCCACCGCCAACGGTTCGTATCCTTCACGCGGGAAAAACAGACATGATTGTATTATCTGCATGTGTGAGTTACGAGGCGTCGCTGACCTATGTCTATGTTGCTCTAGATGACACGGGCAGATGAACCATCCCATCGGAAGATTCCGGCATGGACGGATCCAGTCCGGCTACGAGAAGCGTACGATGGAAGATTCACCATTTCTCTGACTTACAAGTTGAAGACAGAGAGTATTGTAGGGTTCTTGGGAGGACTACAAGATACTTCTTGACAATTTGCCGACATCCATCTGGACGGAGCATTTAACTTGAAGAGGCAAGACGGCGCAAGATCTCGGAGTTCTCCGGGGGCTACTGTTGGGGATATGCTATATGGGTATCCTTATAGCATGTCTCTTATCCGGAAAGTCCGGGTGGCCCACAGTTGGTAGAAAGGCCTATGGCCTCCTGGGCGGCCCAATTAGATGGATCCAGAAGGGAGGCCCATGCCGGATAAAGGAAGGCTACGGAGGAGTCACCGGCGTACCCGGAGCATTGGAGTGCAAGACATGCTAGACTAGGTGTATGCAGTGTAGGACTCTGTAACATGTCCAGCTAGGACTTTCCCTGTAACCCTAGGTCCTGGCGACTATATAGACCTATGGGAGCCGTTAGGGCACCAATTAACTCATACCTCGCACAGCGAACCGATCCCTCTAACTCGGTGTATTGCCATTATAGTGATTTATAGCAGGAGTAGGATTCCGCCACCATCGTGGGATCTGAACCTGGGTAAGTGTGTTACCTCGTACGCGTCAACCGTCCGCCTTACCCCACGTCTCTAAACACGCACTGTGAGGACCCCTCCATGGCATAGTCGTCGGCAATACCACGACAGTCCCCGTGTGGTTTCAGCGACTAGGCACTTAGGAGTTTCTTCGATGTTTGCTTACATTGTTTTTGTCTATGCAGGGCCTCCAGCATGAATCGGCGGAGCGGCTGGCCGCCAAAGAGCGCCTCGGGCGCGACTTCTGCTCCGTGACGGATGTGAACAAGAAGCTGCAGGCGACCGCGGGTAGGATCCTGAATTACCCTCTCCATTGCTTTCTTGTTTCCGATTGTGATCTCACCCTTATGTTGCTGCAGAGGGGCATTCGGCCGCGGTTGCGAAGGCCCGCGAGGGTTTTGTACCCGTCGGAGAGTTGATGGCTGCCCAGTCTTCTTTGATCGTCGCGGAAAAGCGGGTGGCCGAGCTGGAGCGAGAGCTCAAGGCCACGAAAGCGGAGGCGAGCTCGGCGGAGGAGAGGGCTAAGGCGGTTGTTGCTGCCGCAGCTGAGGAGCGGAAGGTGTCTGATGCTCTTGTCACGGGGTTGCAGACCAATTGTTCGGGTCTTCAATATTTCATAACGGGGCGCTGCCATCCCCTTATTGGTGAGTTCCGTGGGCTTGTAGTTGTTTGTACCAGCGAGTCCCCGAGCATGCGGGTCGCCTTTGGCATTGATTCCCCGAGGGGGTGGACTCGAATCGTGCATCTATCTGACGCTAAGTTGCTTGTTCTTCTGCAGGGAAAATTCTTAATGACGAGCCCGAGGCGCAGTCGTACAATGCAAGGCAGTGTGTCACCATGTTGGTGGATTCTGCCACCATTTCGGCGACCTACATTCGCGTGTACCTCCAGGAGATATCGCCGACGGAAGTGATTCCCAGCGAGTTCATGGAGGTGTGGCGCTACCAGGAGAGGGCGCCAGCGGTGGTGGAGTACATGTCGCGGTCGGCTTTCCTCCGCGGGGCCGCGTCTGCGCTGAGCCTTAGGCTCGCTCACTTTCCCGATGACTTCGACCTTGACAATGTCACCAGCGGGTACCCCTCGGCGACTGGCTCGGTTGAAATCACCGATGTGTTGAAGTTGACCGATCGAGCCACTGTGTACTCCGAGCGGGTGCTGGCGATGGGCGACCTCCTGCCGTACTAGGAGACGATCGTTGCTCCGAACTACCCCGAGCCGGCGTGTCGCGACTTCAAGACGGAGCAGCCATTCTGATCGGTGATGGCGGGCACCTTGACCACGCAACCGTCAAATCCGTGGGTCCCCTTCATCCGTGTTCATGGTAGTGATGGCGCGTCGTCCTCGAAGAATGCAGAATAAATTGCTTTGCCGACTGGTATTAATTTAAATAAATGTATGTCTGCCCTTGTAAGCGAACAAATTTTGTTGTTGTAAGGAATGCAAGTATGCTTGTGTCATCTTTGATTTGAGTTTGGATTGTTTTGTTGTGCGAGTCCCCGAGCACGTCCGCCCTTTTATGGGGTTTACCTCGTGTTTCTGTATGTATGTTTGTTTTTATACTGTTAGTTAGTTGAGATTGACTCGCCATGGCTTGGGAAGCCAGTCGCTTGGCGACCCCAAGGGGTGCTCTGTACTTAACTGTTTTCTCGGACGCGAACGGGGTCGGTTGGGCGAGTCCCCGAGCGTGGTACTTAGCCATTCTAGTCGCATTCCCAAGGTAAGTGAGGACAGAGCACATTGTGATTGGCGCGTCGCTCCGCCTGACTTGAAGAGCTAGTCGCATGGCAAGTCTAGGGTGTGCTCTCATACTTGGTGTTTTCCCTGGCCGCGTAGGTGCGGATAGACGCACGAACTCCTCATTACTGACTAGAGGCTCTCCCTGGACATACTTTCGTACTATTTTTCCCACTAGCGTATCTTCATAGCCTAAATATTGACCAAGAGACATATTTGCTTCGGTAGCAAGTGCTTTGGCCTGCGATACAGTGATGCCCATTATTGCAACATTAGTACAGGCTCTGGGGTCCATTATTTGCATGTCCATATCCATTTCAGATCTGAAGGCCATGTCGAGGTATGAATGACTTTGAGCGGGGCGACCGATTGATTCTTTTGTGCTCCGAGTTGGGCAACTTGCTTCCTGCTTTTTGCACATGTGCTTTTTTTTCTTCTTTGCTTGCTTAATAATCTTCCGGTCATAGTCTGATTCCAGATTCATCGATATCTGGGATGGTTGCTCAAGAAAGGACTTAGCCCACTTTTTGGTTTTTTCATCATATACTGTCTTTGGCTCAGGATTTTATGGTGCAAAATGTGCCTTAACTTGGGCAGCCACATCTGCGTTAGTTTCCTCATCGGTCTTGTCATAAGGTCTCTTTGGAAGAGCCGGCGGTATGTCGACTATCTTCGCCATTTGACCTTTCTTCGATGTGGGGCGCGGGAAGCATCGAACTTCCATTTCTTCGACGAGGTAGTAGTATTGCACGGAGGCGGAGGCGGAGATCGAGTATTGCACGGAGGCGGAGATCGAGTTGATGTACTCCTGCTGCGACGATCATCAGCGGGGCGGGGTGGACTTGGAGTTTGATGATAATCGGGTTAGGGTGGACTTGGAGGTTGACGATATTTGATGCGGGGTGGACTTGGATTCCTCGGAGTCGGTGGCCTTGTCGCCGAGCCTGGAAACTTGATGTACTTCTTCTTCCATAGAATGATGTTGCGCTTGACATCTCCTAGTTTCGTAAGGCCTTCAGGCGCAACGATGTCGATCTCTAGGTCCGCAAAATCTTCCACTATGTCATCCACCGTGACACGAGCATAGCCAGGTGGAATCGGAAGTGAATGATGGAGTGCTCCAGGTAGACAAGGTACAGAAATCCGATCGCCAACTTGAAGGATAGGTTGTTCATTGGCTGATGTAGCTCACATTGTGCCATCTCTCTGACATCATCCACGGGGTAGCGAGGAGCCGGTGCATCATCCAGCAGTGGTTGATCAGCAGCCCAGACCTCCGTGGAAGCCACACTGCTTCTCCGCTGGCTAAGATCCAATGCAGGATCATCAGCCTACGGGTGAGTTGATGACGGCGGCCTTTGGCTAATTTATTGCATGAGGTTCTTCAGATCAGCTAGGTCCTGCTCAACCCTGGAGATCCGGTCTGCCTCCCGTTCCTTCTTTCTCTGACGGCTTCTGTAACTGGCATCGTACTAAGGAAAGCCTTTCTTCCACGAGACACGGGCGCCTTTGCCTAGTGTTCGTCCTCCCTTTTCAGGATTCCCTAGGGCGCGTGTCAGCTCGTCGTTCTCTCTCTCGGGACGGAACAATCCCAATTGAGCATCGTTCATTGCTTGAACAAGGTCTTCTGGTTTTAGAATATTTTCATGAAATAATGTCTTCCCTGATTCTTGGTCCAACGATCCCCCGTTCCCGTACCACCAATTCTTTGACCTCTCGGGCCATCCATCGGTACCAGGAGTGACGCCTCTATCCCTCATGTCCTTCTCCATAGTTTCCCACCTAGGGACGGCACTCTTGTAACCACCTGACCCCATTTTATGATGGTATTTCTTTTGGGCAGCATTTAACGCGTTCTTTGCTAACTTTTCCTTTGCTTTATTAGATTGCTTGTACTGTACAAAATCAGGCCACTGTTCTCTCAACTTCTCGTTTGCTCCTTTGAAGTCTAGAGTTTTCTTTTTCGCGACATATTTCGTGTATAAACTTTTCTTATGGTTCCGGTACAGTTTCAGCCATCTTTCTCAGAGCCCATTCCTTGACTTTCGCTCTATTTTCAAGCCCACCCGGCCTTGGGGTAATACCATCTACCTCAAATTCTTCATACTCGGAGGTAGTATGAAATGCGCTATGAGCTTTTGCCAAAGGTCATCTTTGGCATCATCGGTGACATAGCTGTTGGATTATTCACTGGTTTTCTTTGACTTATTAATTTCTTGGATGGTGATCGGCAGGTTGTCCCTAACAAGCACCCCGCATTGATTTTTAAACATCCTCCGGTGCTTGTCCGGAACAATCGGTTCACCATCATCATCTATTTCTTCGATGGTGAACCTCTGATTACTATCCAAATTTTTGTTCGTCCCTCATTTCGTTCGATCTGTCGATTGCTTCGACCTAATGGGCTAAAAGAAGAAGAGAGAGTGATTAATATATATATATATTGATATATCTAGATCAGTTAATGAATAGAGGTAACACGAGGCTTTATATATATATGTACCTCGTCGGATCCTGTCGAGGGGCCATCATTATTGTTGTTATTTGTTTGCCCTTCGTCCATCCGGTCTTCCCCTTGGTACATCAGGTTTTCCTCTAGTCCATCACCGGATAGATTTAGATATGAGGATATCTCTTTCTCGAGCAAAATATCTTCACCAGTAGTAATATTAAGAGGAATTTCACCTTTTATCATGCCCTGAAGAAAATCTTCACCAATGCGACCAGGATCTTTGGATGGATCCATGACTTAATTAACTATAACAGAAAGAGAGTTAAACAGGTTAGAAAAAACAATAACCCTAATAACTAAAACAAAAAAACAATAACCCTAATAACACTAATAATAACCCTAATATTATTTGTGGTAAAACAATTATCCTAATAACTAATACAAAAAACAATAATCCTAATTAATAACCCTAATATTATTTGTGGTAAAACAATAATCTTAAAAACTAAAACAAATAAAACAATAACCCTAATATTATTTTTGGTAAAACAATAATCCTAATAACTAAAACAAAAAAACAATAACCCTAATATTATTTGTGGTAAAAAATAATCCTAATTATAATAATCCTAATATTATTTGTGGTATAACAATACAATCCTAATAACTAAACCAAAAATAACTTAAACAATAATCGGTGGCAGCACGTGACGGCGGCACGGCGAGGTGGCGGCACGGAGAGGCGGCACGCAGAGGCACGGCGAGGCGATGAGGGGACGCGCGGCGGAGAGCACGACAGAGTGGCGAGGCGGTACGCGGTAGCACAAAATGGCGGAGAGCACGGTGGAGTGGAGGCACGACGGAGCACGCACGGCGGAGCGGCGGTGGAATCGGCGGGCGGCCGAACAGCACCTCCCCTGCGTTGCGTCTCCTGTGTGAGTGCTTCGTCTTCGTCTTCGTCGAGGAATGCCAAGTGCTGGGCAGCACCTCCCCTGGCGCGCAGAATATATAGGGACCCCCCCCCTTTAGTCCCGGGTCCAGCCACCGACCGGGACTAGAGGGTCTCTAGTCCCGGGTCGTGGCTTAACCCGCGACTAAAGACCCGCCCCCCTTTAGTCGCGGGTTAAGCCATGGCCCGGCACTAGTGTGTTTTCATGAGCCACATTTGTATTCTTCTAGTCCCGGGTCGAGCCACGACCCGCGACTAGTTTGTTTTTTGTAAATTTTCTTTTTTAATTCAAATCAAATATAAAACTTTGAAAAATCATATCTTCTATTGTAAAAATCCAAATAAAACAAATAACATGTCTATTATTATTAGAAAAATATAAAGAATTTTAATATAATATCCATACATCTGTTTGCATCATTTATAAATTATTTCATTTGTAAATTTTCTTTTTTTAATTCAAATCAAATATAAAACTTTGGAAAATCATATCTTCTATTCTAAAAATCCAAATAAAACAAATAATATGTCTATTATTATCAGAAAAATATAAAGAATCTTAATATAATATCCATACATCTGTTTGCATCATTTATAAATTATTTCATTTGTAAATTTTCTTTTTTAATTCAAATCAAATATAAAACTTTGGAAAATCATATCTCCTATTGTAAAAATCCAAATAAAACAAATAATATGTCTATTATTATTAGAAAAATATATAGAATCTTGATATAATATCCATTTAGTCCCGGTTGTAGTCACTAACTAGGACTAAAGATATTACCCGCCATTTCCCACCGCCTCCACCCAAGTTTTCCCGCCCTTTCCTTTTTACCAGAGCTTTTAGTCCCGGTTGTAGTCACTAACCGGGACTAAAGATATTTCCCACCATTTCCCAAAGCTTCCCGCCAAGTTTTCCCGCCATTTCCCTCTATATCTAGGGCGATCGCGCCATGGCTATCCACACATCCACACCTTCCTCTCTTAGAACAATGGACAGCGCCTACTAGGCCATTCTGACCCTCGAGGAGACCGAGGCGCTGTGCGCGTCCAGCTACCCTTGTCCGTCGGGCTACCGGCTAGATGCTGAGTGCTGGAGGGGTTCCTGCCCCTCAAGGTTCCGCACACCAGGCAACCATCATGAACCACTTCTACCACGAGCTCACGCCGGAGCAGCGGATGGATCCCCAGTGGGATCCCGACAACTACGGCACCTGGAATTCCTTCTTCGCTAACCGGCAGGAAAGGGAGCTCGCCAGGTACGAGGGTGATGGCCTGCCCCCGGTAAACAACAACAAAGCCGGCCATCATCTGTGGTGGGCGAACCGTACTATCATCGGAGTGATGCGCTACATCGTCGGGGGAGATCATCCTCGCCTGTGGTGCCCACAAGTCCACCCGCCACAAATCCACAAGAAGGCCCCTCCCCCGCCCGGCGAAGCGGCATCGTCTTCCAGGAGACCCCTCCCCCGCACGCCGTGAATCCGAGGCCGGAGTGGCAGGTGCCCCCGCTATATGCCCTGGCTGGGATGAGGATCCCCGGAGTGGCAGGTGACGACGACGATGATGATGACGATGACGAAGAAGACCCTGAAGCTGCGTACTATAGGACTAGGCATGATTATGACTAAAGGGGGCGGCTTTAGTCCTGAGTGTTAGCTAGTCCCGGTTTGTCCCGGTTTTTAATATTAATAAATTCCTTGAGTGTTACCTAGTCCCGGGACTAAATATGAAGATGTTGTTGCATTATTGTGAGTTCGCTCAGGTGATCAAATACTGTTTTTCTACCTGCCTACAACAATCAAAATGCCGTAGTATTGAAACCAATAAATGTATTGAAACTAATAAACCAAGAATGTTTGTATGTGTTGGTGGCCATGACGGACGCCCTATAAATAGAGGAAAAGGCCTATAAATAGAGCAGCCTATAAATAGAGGAAAGGGAGGGTAGGTTGGATCGAGCAGCCTATAAATAGAGGAAAATGCCTATAAATAGAGGGAAATGCCTATAAAGAGAGGGTTCATCTTTAGTCCCGGTTGGAGAAACCAACCGCGACTGAAGGGATTGCGGCAGACTAGGCCAGGCAGCACTAATAATAGGGGTGAGTGTCGACATTATGTCATGTGGCTTGTACCTTGTCCCGGATGGTGTCACCAACCGGGACTAAAGATGAACCTTTAGTCCCGGTTGGAGGCACCAACCGGGACAAAACATGAGTCGGCACTAATAATAGGGGGTGAGTGTAGACATTATATCGTGAGTGTCGACACTATGCCGAGCTGCTTGTACTATAAATAGGCATCCTTGTGAGTCCAGTCCTCCAGCCAGTTTGAGGCATCTCCAAGATGGTTTTCGAGAGCAGGGACACCACTATGGCCAGTTTGAGGGAGATGCCGGAGGAGCCCAGTCCTCCGGCATCTCCAACAAACTAGTCATAGAGGCACTCCCTAATATGTGAAATTAGTTAGATCCCAGGCGTATTGATCTAGTTAGAGAAGTTACAAGCTGCAAGATGGTTTTTGAGAGCAGGGACACCACTACGGCCAGTTTCAGGGAGATGCCACCGGAGCCCAGTCCTCCGGCATCTCAAAGAAACTGGTCATAGAGGCACTCCCTAATATGTCACCACACGCGTTTGGAGATCAGATCTTAATGGTAAGTACGAATCGGGACTAAAGGCCCCCCTTTAGTCCTGGTCCAGCCACAAAACAGGACTAACACACTCAAGATGGTTTGTAGACAACACTATAAAAATGGACACATGGAGCATCTTCACTCATAAAATGTTACAATTATTACACATCATTTCTTTGCGTGTGTTCCTTTCTGATCCTGCCGTATCCATGGAGCATCTTCAATCATTAACATGATGCTTGGGTCATCCTTCACTGTGAAGGGCGGAATTTCATGAAACTTATCACAATCTTCTGACATGTCTGTCTTGTCCTCCACTCCCACGATGTTTCTTTTTCCTGAAAGAACTATGTGGTGCTTTGGCTCATCGTCTGATGTATTCTTTTTCTTATTTTTTCTTTTTCTAGGTTTGGTAGACATGTCCTTCACATAAAAAACCTGAGCCACATCATTGGCTAGGACGAATGGTTCATTTAAGTACCCAAGATTGTTGAGATCCAACGATGCCATTCCGTATTTCTTGTCTACCTCAACCCCTCCTCCTGTCAGCTTGACCCATTTGCACTAAAACAAGGGGACCTTAAAAGTAGGTCCATAGTCAAGTTCCCATATCTCCTCTATGTAACCATAATATGTGGTCTTTGACCCATTTTTGTCTGTTGCATCAAAGCGGACACCACTGTTTTGGTTGGTGCTCTTTTTATCTTGGGCGATCGTGTAAAATGTATACCCATTTATCTCGTACCCTTGGAAAGTCGATATAGGCGAAGATGGTGACCTAGACAACAAGTATAGCTGATATCCAAGAGTGTTGTTTTTTATGAGATGTTGCAACCAACCGCCGAAACTCTTCATGTGTTCATCTCTAATCCAAGAGTCATGCTTTCCAGGGTTGTTGGAGTGGAAGATTTTCTTGTGTTCCTCGTTATATGGGGCTGCCAATATAGAATTCTATAGAACTGTGTAATGTGCTTTGGTGTAAGAATGTCCATCCCTACATATTATTGATTTCCTTCCTAGAGTACCCTTTCCACTCAGTATCCCCTCATACCGCGATTGAGGAAGACCAATCGGCCTAAGGTTAGGAACGAAGTCAACACAAAACTCAATGACCTCCTCTGTTCCATAGCCCTTGGAGATGCTTCCTTCTGGCCTAGCATGGTTATGAACATATTTCTTTAAGATTCCCATGAACCTCTCAAAGGGAAACATATTGTGTAGAAATACAAGACCGAGAATGGAAATCTCTTCGACTAGGTGAACCAGCAGGTGCGTCATAATATTGAAGAAGGATGGTGGGAACACCAACTCAAAACTGACAAGAGATTGGACCACATCATTCTGTAACCATGGTAGATCTTCAAGATTCATTATCTTATGAGAGATTGCATTAAGGAATGCACATAGCTTCACAATGGGTACTCGAACATTATCTGGTAGAAGCCCCCTCAATGCAATCGGAAGCATTTGCGTTATAATCATGTGGCAGTCATGCGACTTTAGGTTTTGGAACTTTTTTTCTACCATATTTATTATTCCCTTTATATTCGACGAGAAGCCATACGGGACCTTAATACTGCTCAGGCATTCAAAAAATATTTCCTTCTCTTGTTTGGTAAGAGCGTAGCTGGCATGACCTTGAAACCATTATGGATGCAGGCCATATGGGTCTTTCATACGTTGATGGTCCTTTCGTGTTTCCGGTGTATCTTTTGTCTTCCCATACACGCCCAAGAAGCCTAGAAGGTTCACACAAAGATTCTGCGTCACATGCATCACATCGATTACAGAGCGGACCTCTAAGAATTTCCAATATGGTAGCTCCCAAAATATAGATTTCTTCTTCCACATGGGTGCGTGTCCTTCAGCGTCCTTCGGAACAGATTTTCTGGTAGGACCCTTTCCAAAGGTTACTATTTGATCCAAATATTTGACCATATCAAATATATCAGCACTAGTATGCTCCTTAGGCTTCGTCTGGTGACATGCCAGACCGTTGAAATGCTTGCCTTTCTTTCTTAAGGGATGCTTGGCCAAAAGAAATCCACGATGCTTATTATACACATTCTTCTTACAATGTTCCAAATATATACTTTCAGTCTCATCTAAACAGTGTGTGCATGCATTGCATACCTTGTTTGACTGTCCTGAAAGGTCACTAAGAGCAGGCCAATCATTGATTGTTATGAAAAGCAATGCTCGGAGGTCAAATTCTTCCTGCTTGTGACCTAGAGGGCAGACAACCTTCTTTGCTTTGTACGTACTGGCGGGCAATACATTATCTTTTGGAAGCATATTATTCATCATTTTCAGCAACTTTTCAAATGAGGAGTCAGGTATAGCACACTCAGCCTTCCATCGCAGCAATTTCGGTGTGCTGCCCAGCTTTTTCAGACCATTTTCGCAATTTGGGTACAACAACTTTTTTTCATCCTCTAACATGTGATTGATCTTCTCCCTCTCCTATTCAGTTTCACGGTCTCTTCGTGCATCGGCAATGGTTCGACCAAGATCATCAGCGGGTTCATCATGTGTCTCTTCTTCATCCTCCCCTTCAGGATCCCCCATGGAAGTATCTCCGTACTCATGGAAACCATGATAGTTGTCATCCTCCTCCTCTTCTTCATTGTCTTCCATTATAACCCCTCTCTCTCCATGCTTGGTCCAACAATTATAACTGGGCATGAAGCCGGACTTCAACAGGTGTCTTTGAAGGGTTTTTGAGACAGATTAATCCTTCTGATTCCTACATCCACTACATGGACAAAATACAAAACCATTGCGCTTGTTTGCATCAGCAACACAAATGAATTCATGCACGCAATTAATGAACTCGCCAGAGCATCGGTCAGTACCATAAATCCATGCCCGGACCATCTGCATTATAGTAAAATTATATCAAAAAACATTACACAACATGATAAAATTATTACAAGTTATATTGAGACCTTCTAGAGCATTAATTTTGAATTTTGAAAAATTTACATGCACCAATTTCTAAATTGGAGAAAACAATTAACATGATAAATGTGGAGTTTTTGATTATTGTTCTATAAGTGAAAACCTCATTCCATTCTAAGCTCTGAAACTCTAAAATTACACATTTCAATTTTCAGTAACTATGTGCCTAATCAAAATTTGTTACACATATATATATCAAAATCCTTCTACTTCTAGAGCATGCATGCATTGATCCATATCTCTGTATTTCTAGAGCATTATAGAGCTAAAGTAGCAATAAGAGATGAAAGAATGAAGTTCTAACCTTTTAAAGCTTTGGATTTAGGGGTTGCAAACTAAATCTTGACAAATCTTGAGAAAAAAATGGCATGCACTCGCTTGCTTCTTTGAGAAAAATGGCCACCATATGCTTTAGGGAAGATGGACAGGAAGCAGAATATATAATGGTGGACAACTAGTCCCTGGTCGTGATACGACCCGGGACTAATAGTCCACGAAGAGACCAGCTGGCCTGCTCCAGGTTATTAGTCCCGGGTCGTATTACGGACCGGGACTATAGATCTGGTCCGGCCTGGAACTAGTGCCTACGGCCATTTCTAGCTGTTAGAGGCCTCATGGCCCGGGATTAGTTCTAGCACTGGTCGCGGGCTGTGATAGGCCGGGACTGCTGGCGTTGTTCACATCGAACCGAAGACCATTTTCCACTAGTGCTACGTACCCTAGTAGTTGTCTAGTGGGTACACCGAAGGTGCACTTTCCTGGGTTGAGTTTGATCTTGTACCTCCGTAGATTTGTGAAGGTTTCGTCCAGGTCGGGGTGTAGATCGCTCTGGTGATTGGACTTCACCACGTCATCGATGAAAACATGGATGTTGCGGCCAATTTGGCTCGCAAGGCACTCCTGCGTGCACCACTGATAGGTCGCTCCGGCGTTCTTGAGGCCGAACGTCATGGCGGTGTAGCAGAAGGCACCAAATGGCATGATGAACATCGTACTCCTTGTCCTCGACCGCAATTTTGATCTGGTTGTAACCAGAGTAGGTGTCAAGGAAACACAGTGATTCCAAGCGCGGGAGGACAAACTGCTCCTTTAGGCAGGCACTGTTGAGGTTTGTGTAGTCGATACACATTCTCCAGGTCCCATTCTTCTTTTCGACCAGGACTGGGTTTGCCAGCCACTTGGAGTATTTTATGGGCCGTATGAAGCCTGTAGCGAGTAGATGTTGCGCCTCCTCGGCGATTGCTCGGCGGCGCTCTTCACTTAAGGGCCGCAACGACTACTTGATAGGTCGCACTTTGGGGTCAGCGTTGAGTTTGTGCTCAGCGAGTTCCCTCGGGACACCTGGCATGTTGGATGGCTTCCATGCGAAGATGTCGTGATTCTCATGTAGGAACTCGATGAGCGTGCTTTCCTATGCAGGGCTCATGCATGTCCCGATTGTCACCGTCAGGCTAGAGTCGCCTGGGACCAGCTCGACGGTGCGGGTGTGCGTGGTGGCCTCGAACATGGTCGAGCCATCGTTCTCCGAGTTGGGCTTCTTGAGTATGGCGGGGTTGTCTTTGTCAACCCCGCCCGCGTATCTGGCGAGCTCCCTCCGTGTGGTTGGCGTCTCGGCGCCCTTCTCCTCGCACTCGATGGCCATGTAGAGGTCGCCGTGGACGGTGATGATGCTGCATGTCCATGGGAGCTTCATCGTTTTATACGCGTAGTGCGGCGCCGCCATGAACTTGACGAACGCTTGCCCCACCAAGATGCAGTGGTAGGGGCTGTTGAAGGGCACCAGCTCGAAGACGATCCACTCGGTGCGGAAGTTCACTGGTGTGCCGAAGGTGACTGGCAGTGTCACCTTGCGGATCGGGTATGCCTTCCGACCGGGGACGATGTCGTGGAAGGTGGTGAGGGTCGTCTCGATCATCGATTACGGGATCCGCAGCCGCCTGAACGTGTCCAGGTAGATAGTGTTGATGGAGCTCCCGCCATCCATCAATGTCTTAGGGAGCCAGTAGTCGCCTACTTTGGGCTTGACCACCAGGGCGACTCGCCCCGGATATTCGATCTATGGCGAGTGGTCTTCGCGGCTCCACGTGATGCGCTGCTTGGACCAGTTGAGGAAGCGGGGACGTCAACTTGGGACACCGCGTTGACGGCGACGGCACGGGCGAGCACCTTTTTCTCGCGCTTGGTGCCGAGCCCGGTGAAGGTGTGGAGCGAACCGACATCATTTCTAAATGATCCGTCGTTGGGCGGTTATTTTTGGGGTCCTCCCTCGAACATCGTGCCTTCGCGGTCTCCTTCAAGGAGTGGTAGTCGACGGTCGTGTGCGTGGTGGGTTTCCCCTCCCGGGTGTGGAACACATAGGGTTGGTTGAGGAGAGCGGCTGGGTCAAATTTCGGCCTTGCCTGGTAGCTGCCGTTGTCGCGGTGTTGGCCTCCGTTGCGGAGGAAGCTCTTGGGGTCGCGTGGTGCATAGCCAGCGTTGGCGACGAAGTCGACTCGCCCGTCACTGTGGCGCTTACCGGTGAGGCGAGTGTTGCTGTAGCGTAGCTCAGGTTGCCTCCCGTTGTCTTGGCCGCTTGGGCGATGATTTCCACCTGACTCGTCGTCGGTTTCTTGGTTTGGTTCCTCCTCCGCGTACCGTGATACGTCGGAAACGTATCTATTATTTTTTATGTTCCATGCTTGTTTAGTATCTACTTTGCTTTGCTTTGTCCACACTTTCAGGTGCTTTTCATATGTTTTCTAGTACTAACCTATTAATAAGTTGCCACAGTGTCAGTTGCCTGTTTTCTGTTGTTTTTGGTTCCATAAAAGCTAGTAAGGAAATATTCTCGGAATTGGACGGGACAAAATCCAAAGTCAATATTTCACCGAGGAGAACACGGAGTCCAGAGGAGAGACGGAGGGGCGCCACAGGGCAGCTGCACCCCCTAGGCGCAGGCCCACCCTGGGCCGCGCCTAGGCAATATGTGGTCCCCCTGGTCGCCTCCCAGCCTCGCCTCCCAGCCTATAAGAAGCCCTTGATGTGTAACCCCTAAGAACCCGATCAATATTCCATGAAACCTTTTGTAGCCGCCGCCACCATCGTCCCTAGATCGGGGGATCTGAAGCTCTTCCCGGCACCCTACCGGAGGGGAGATCATCCTGGAGGACTTCTTCTTCATCATGCCAGCCTCCGGTATGAAGTGTGAGTAGTTCCACCTTGGAATACGGGTCCATGTAGTAGCTAGATGGTTATATTTCCTCCTTGTGCTTTCATGTATAGATCTTGTGAGCTCCGTTCATGATCAAGATCTCATCTATTTGTAATCATGCATGTTGTGTTTGCGGGGATCCGATGGATATTGACATTACTATGTCAGATTGATTAATGGTTTTGTCTTATTGATTCTATCATGTCGGTGTTGTTTGGATCTTGCATGCTCTCCATTGTTAGTAGCTATCTTGGCCAAGTAGTTGCTAGTGACTCCAAGAGGGGGTATTTATGCTCGATAGTGGGTTCATAACTCTATTTAATCAAGGGAAGTGACAGAAATCTCTAAGGTTGTAGATGTGATGTTGCCACTAGGGAGAAAACAATGGTCTCTTGTTCATGGAACAAGTGGATTGTTTACCTTACACACTTTTCTTAAAGCAGTTGTCTGTTCCTTGCAACTTAATACTGGAGGGGGTTCAGATGATAACCCAAAGGTGGACTCCTAGTCATAGATGCAGTTGGATGGCGGTCTATGTATCTTGTCGTATTGCACAATCGAATCTCATAGGATCTTTATGTCTAGTATTGCATTGTTATGCCTTGATCAGTCCTCTCAATTGCCATGTTGTAATTTGTTTACCCAGCATGCCATGTTTGTTTATCTAAGGATAACACCTCTAGTGAACTATGGACCCCAGTCCAATCTTTACTATTGATACATCTTCCACTGTTACTGTTTACTTGCTGCAAACCATCATTACCTTGCACACCATACAGTTAATCCTTTGTTACAGTAACCGGTGAGATTGACAACCTTAATGTTAGTTGGGGCAAAGTATTGAGTTTGTGTTGTGCAGGTTTACACGTTTCTTGCAACACCTTTGAGACGTTTCCTTCATCCTACTGGTTCAATAACCTCGGTTTCCTACTGAGGGAAGACTTTCTGTTGTGCTGCATCATACCTTGCTCTTGGGGTTTCCCGACGAAGCTCTCCACATTGATGCAGCGCCATCAAGATTTTTTGGTGCCATTTCCGGGGAACGAAGAAGAAGAAGCTCCCACGTCAACCACGCGCAAGATTTTCTGGCAACGTTGCCGGGGAGGCTAAGGATGTATTCACAAGGGGAGTCCTCCTCAACCTTTCTCTTTACTTTGTTTTTGGTTTTCTTAGTTTATTTTTCTTGGTTTTGTTTGCCTCTTTTTATCAAAAACTCCAAAAAAAATAGTTTAGTTTGGTTTGCTTTCTCTTATCAAAAACACAAAAAAATTAGTTCATGCGCTAGTTACTAGTATGTTATTGCCTTGCTTGCTCATGCTTTTTATCAATGGATGGTTTGTTTGAAAGTAGTTCTTATTGGCAAGGTGGGTTCACGGAAGAAGAAAAGTATTATTATAAGGAACACAGTTGTAACATCCAAGCATTAGATCTTAGAAATAAGCTGAACCCAGATGTGTGCATTGCATTCATGCATAGAAAATCCAAATAATTTCACGCCTTTAAAATAGAACTTGTCAAAGTGATTGGATCTTCTCTTAACTTAATGGAATTGAAGTAGATCATCAAGTTAACTGCGATAAGTTTCAATATGACCTTTGCTAAAACCTTATTTGGTTAAACATGATTTGGTCTAAGGGTACCAGATATAATAAAATGTCACTCATAATACATTGCTTAAATGATGCATATATGATCCTTAAGGGATCATATCATACTATTCATCATACAAACCTATGAATACTAAGTTAAGATTACCACTAGAATAATAAAAATGCAATGATTAATGCTGACCTATCTTATTTTTATCTATTCCTACTATGAGTATCATAGTAATACCTAACCTTAAACTCTTAAATGAGTTGGAGTTGGAAAGAGACTAAGTCAGGATCATCCACCATATATTTATTTCTTTCATATCAATCTTTATGGAACCTATCTTAATATCTATTGTTCATCAATTTTGAGTAATTTCCCATTGATTCACAAATTATTTAACTAGTAATCATTGATCTACTATTTCTTGATCTCATCATGACATCTACTTAAATCTTTTAAAGGGGGCATAGTCGATTAATAACTTCCAATCCAATATGAGATCCTAAGAAGATAATTTCAAGACAATGAAAAGTAGGATTCGTAAAGTATTGCTTAGCCAACTAAGAACATAAGAAATAAATGATTAAAGGATTATAATGGTGATGCTTTAGCCACCAATGTTGAATGCTTATATTTAGTATTAGTAATACTGGTGGGTAGAACATGATGGGAACCCTAGAAGAGATAAGTTATCTTAGAGTAGTCATTGCAAGCCACATAAATATAATTTAGGGTTGGAGTAAAGTGAATATAGGATGATATTATTCAACTAAAGCTAGTATAGCATAGAGTCATAGAAGTGGTGTTATTCATCTTTAAGTATAGTCAACTTTAGAGAAAGGTAGTTGGATGCATACAACTATTAGAGAAATATTAGTGATGGAGGATTAAGGAAGGTTATGAGTGGAGTTTGAAAGAACTACTTGTTGGATTGAAGATTTTCAATAGTACTATAGTGGGTATAATCAAGCAAGGATATAAGAAAACTATGAAATGCTTTAATATCAAACTCATTGGATTCATCCATGAGTTTAGAAGAATGATATATGAATACGAAGATTTTAATGAGTAAGCTCATCATACTAACCATGATGATGGATAGGAAAAAGTATTATATCTAGGAAATTAATTCCTTAGTTAGAAATCTAGGATTGTGAAATATAATTATATGTTATAAATTACTCTTCTATTTATTCTTGGTAAACTATCAATTATAAATCCCAAACCAAGTAGAATATCAATTTCATGTTATTGATCTATCATCTTATGTCCATATCACTTCATAGGAATATTTTCCTATAGCAAATCCTATAAGCATATCTTTACCAATTCCTTTCTATAAAACATTCTAATTATAACTTTCTATTATAAAAGGTGATGTCATCAAATATCACAAACATAAGACAATATGCTTAGTTATTAATCCTTTACTCATATCCATAAAGGAATATAAGTATATTAAAAACCCTAAACCCCAGGGTAAATATTCATAATTCAAAACCTTAAATTTCTTTGTTGATCACAATAGAATATATACATTGTCATTTTCCAAATTAATGGGGGTATAAATAACCATATCAATGTCTTTTATATTTCATGCATCAAATAATGGTATAGGATCATTATACATATAAAATTTTCTAGTCAAACTATGAGCCAATTAGAGTTAAGTTTATAAACAAATAAGAATATAACATTTAGAAATCCATAACTAAAGGAGGAGAGAAAAATAATAAGAAAAGTTTCTACAAATTATTAAAAGGGAGTTCATATTGAGTAAATAAAAGAAATATAAAAATATAATATATAATAAAAGTTCACAAATGATACTAAATATATTTTAGTATTATTGAAATTATCCAGCAAAGAAATCCTACAAAGAAAAGTTCAAAATCCAAGTCAAATTAAAATCTGAAAAAGAAAACATAAAATAGGAAAAGTTAAAACAAATAAAAAACCAAACCTGGTCGTAGCCCAACCCTACCTGCTTACCTAACGCCCCTGTGCAGCCCACAATAGCCTAGCAACCAGCCAAACTCGTTTCCATCTGTTACTGACAAGTGGGACCAAAGGAGGACCGCGGGTTGAGCTGAAAGAATTTCTAGGGGTTATCCGCAAAAGTTACATCGTCGTCATCCTCACGCACACAGGCAGCTCGCTGGAGGATCTCGGCACCTCTCGATGTCGTCGTCGTCAGCCGTGCGCCAAGATGCTCGCCGTCGTTCCAGAGGGGGATAAGAAGGCCACCGCGACGCCCTGCCTCAATCCCTATCCATAATTCCTCCTTATCCTCTCAGATGCAAATGGGACTGAAACCCTATCTCACAGGAGCCACCCCTCGCCGTCGAACCACATATCACCACACCCTTCCAAGAAGCCATGGAGAAGCGTCGTCCTCCGTAGATCCTCTGAGAGAAATCCTGCATCAAGGGGAGCACTGGAGTGGACAAATTTGGTCGTTCTTCTTCGTGGCAGTTCGTTGTAAATCTTGTCAGAGAGCTCGCCTCCAACCGCGCCTGTCCTCGCCGACCTCTCTATCATCATCAGGGTGAGTTCCTGAACCTTCTAGTATCCTTAAATCGTCTTATCTCGATGTAAATCGTCGTATCACCGTGTACCACCGTCGGCCATCGTCGCTCGTCGGAGCTTGACCATTTCCGAGCGGCGCCGACACTTTAGGACTCAGCATGATGCACTGATTCGAACTAGGTTCATTTAGTTTGCTAGGGCGCAGTAGATCATCGCCGGCGACCAACCACTAACGGCGGTGGTGGTGCTGACGCCATCGCTACGTCATGCTCACCTCAGGATCGAACCACGTCAGCTCGTTTGACTAGTCTTGCCTCACGTGGCTGATGACATGGCCTTGGGCCCATGTGTCATCGACTGAGAGTAGAGAGAGGGCCAGTAACAAGTACATTTTCTAAACCTGAGACGTGAGGTGGAAAATGGCCCATGGGTCAGTGACTGAGGCTAGCTTTGAGTGCGGTGTAAAAAGTAATTCCTGTTTAAGAAATAATAAAATGTTATAAACTCAATTATTGATATTCCAGAAAACAAATAAATGATTAAACCTTGTTTAATTAATAACTTTTGATTTACAATTCAGAAAAACATGTATAATATATGAAAATTTGTAGAAAAATAAAATCTACAACTTAAACTTATTATCAAATATTATTATTTAAATAATTATTATTTAATAAAGGTTTTATAAGTAATAAAACTTTGATAATTCATATTTTCAAAATAGTAAATGTTAAAAATATAAATAGAATACCAACAATCTTAGAAAAATAAGAATTATAATTTAAAACTATAATCATGTATTATTATTACACTTAAGTAAATATTTATTATTTATTAAGTAATTATAAAGTAATAAGAATTGTAAAAAATCATATCTTATTATTTATAAATCACAAAAATAAATATAATATACCAAAATGATCACAAAAATAATATCTACATGTTAAAAGTCTAATAATCTCCTTTTGAGTTAACTAAAAATTTAAATATTTTAATAACTCAAATTTAAACTTATTTACTTCATTAATAATTCATATAAGGATAAATAAAATTTATTAATATTTCTAAAATAAGTCAAATAAGTCTAATAAATAGTATTAGTCTTAAATATTAATAATATAAGGCCATAATGGTTTAAAACATTATAAATACCCTTTTATTTAAATTATCCTCAACCTTGAGGGAAGATTATATTCTCAAAGGATTCCAATTCATGATAAAAACCTTAAAGAAAAACTTGTAAATAAGTCAAATCATTCCTATCTACTTTAACCACTCACTGATAAAAGATAAATGATACTACTCCATTATAAAAATCAAGAAACCACTACACTAAGTAAAAGGATAACCAATTTTAAGTAACCTAAAGGAAACATTCCAAATACACAAGATACAAATGTTATAAGTATTATACTTTCAAAATTATCTATATTTTAAAGTTAACTTTAGTCTCCAAAAATCTAAATATGACACAATAAACATTACTATATGTTTTATAGTTAACTTTGGTCTGAATTAGTTAAGTTATAAAAACATCTCAAAACCAAACCATTCTAGCAAACATAAATAACAGCTACCCAACTCAACTAACCCCAAAGCTTGTTTAAACCCTAGAAGAGAAACCTTTTCTTCGAAGGTTATTCTTTTTGCCACTTCAAACAAGAACTCTTATATAAGCAATTTTGACTAGTATTTCATAAGTATATATTTTATTGCTACATATGTGTTGCTCACAACCACTTATAAGCTCTAATAGAAGCACAAATGTGAAACTTATCTAAAAGGACCACACATTCCAAAGTAACCATTTCCGGAATCCAAACCCTATGACAACGTTATTCCCGGGATTTGCGTTTAGAACGTACATCACATTACTTATGCATAAAAGCATATTGCTTCTTTAAACATTAGTCCTTACCGGACCAATGATGCTAATTTCAGATTTTGGATCTTATACTGACTCGAAGACCGTGAGTGCATAATCTTGCAATCACAAAAGGCAAGTTCACACTTGCTCATGTCCTTTGTTTATTTTCTGTAAAGTATTTTACAAATCCAGTGTTGTTATCACCTGCATTTGAAAAAGGTCTTAAAACACTATTTTGATAATAATGTGAACTATTGGTTACTGATCCAGGGTGATCAGCTAATCTATTAAATCTGACAGTTGGAATACCACTGTTCAGAACTATATCACCTTGGACTTAACAACCAATGTCGCAAGTGATTCTTGCGCCGTATATTACGCGTTGACCATGAGATTTGGAATGGGACGGAGAAGTCAGATGTATCTTCTTCCTCTCTCATGAAGCCAAATGTGCAGGTCGTGGTTGTTATCCTCGAAGCATGCATATTAATTGGTAATTCATAGAGGATATGCAGCATATGGGTGGGAACCCTCATCGTCCCACGATAGTTCTGGCATCTAACGGTTTGTACAAACCATTGTCGTAATCCAATATGTGGGCATGGTGTACACCAAGGAGGCATGCGAGGTCGCGAAGGGGCAGTGATTGGCTTGGATCATATTCTGGGCCCCACATCATGGAATTCTGGACGGGAATAAGCTTCCCAGTTGTGCAACAAAGAGTTGATCTCTCATGGGTAAAGTGACGCACCTCTGCAGAGTGTAAGAACTGTAACTTGTTACTCCATGTTCCGGGAAGGATCCGCGAATGCGGTGGGAAAGGAACTCCATGAAAGTTCTGGTAAACGCGAAACGACTGATGGACATAGCTTTTCAGAATAAAAGCAACCTTTGAAGAAATGTTTATGAAAACTTGAATTTCCTACGACCTACGGTCAGTGGTTGTAGTTATAGTGCATCAAACACTCCTTTTCTAGTGAATTTGCTGAGTACGCTCGTACTCAAAGTATCTTCTTAACCCTTGCTAGATTCTGAAGTTGTAATAGACAACAACCACATCAAGTTATGCTCCAGGACTTATCATGCCCAGCTAAAGCTCTTTAATGAAGACAAGGAAGTCAACATATACCTCAACTCAAGTGAAGACGAAGTTACTGATTAGATAGGAATATAATCTCTAGCCAAAGAACATATTTCTGTAGTGCGTTGCAATAGCAGCAATGCCAACCTCTTAGCCAGAATACTAGACTTAATAGTATAATCGTTCTTTCGTTATTTATCTTTGATTCTTCTCCATAAGAAGTTATTTCTCTCTCTTTAACCTAGAGTGTTCTCTGGATCTTGTGTAAAGAGTGAGTTGTAACCTTTAGCCATGTATTGGACCCGATGTGTTTATGTTGTGCCATTCTGAGGGATGTAATACTAGTGAACTGTGTTTCATTGGTGTTATGTCAACGACTATAGTATAATACATCATGCAGTGGTATGTTGGGTCACCGCAGTTGGTATCAGAGCATATGCTTTGACCTTAGGTTGGAAACCTAGTAAATGGGTAGAACCTGTAGGACACACCCTAGCAATAATAAAGAGTTCTCTAGTGATATGAGGGATATTCACTTGAGAATAATCATGTTATGTTACTAGTGCGATAACTCTTTTATATGATTGCAATTCCAATCATTACCCAAGAGTTTAACTCTATGTGACTGATGATAATTTCTTATCCACAGTTCCACATGGCACCTCGATATCCACCCCGCAACGTTCAAGTGATGAACAGGACGTTGGATGACTACGGAGGGGATTGGACAGACAATCTCCGACAACTTCTATGGAGTTTGGAATGTGAATCGAGACTTTTGGTCAAGATTTACAGTTACTATGATGGGTAGGTATTAGCTAAATACCGTGTCCTGATCATGTTACACAAGAAGTTAGGACTTAAGGGAGAAATGCCATCAGGAGAGGCAAGGTGCATGGCATCTGCATATCAGATTGCTATAGCAGCAGCCATAACCATGATCCGAGAACAGAAATCCCAAGCTCTAGAAGGTAGTACTCACACCATTATACCACATGAAACCTCAAACTCAGAGCATGAGTTAGATCACTCTACTTTAGTCCAAGCTGAACCTACTCTAGCTGTAGATTATATGGATTGTTATCGGTCTTTGCTAAACACTTATCATAACACTCACCAAGTCTTAGTTCAGGAGCTGGATACGGTCATTGAGGATTTTACTGATCCTGATAAAGAATTGGCTCGTAGGAAGAAGTTAGATAAAGAAGCTAGGCATCCCAAATACATACCTTTAGGAGAAGTGTTTGAGGAAACTGAGTTTGATGACCCAAACTCGGAAAATTATGCCTATTACCAAAATGACTTCAAGACACCTGAAGACCTATGGACCAAATATAACTCTGAACAACAGGAATGGAATAAAGTTATTCCAAATAACCCTGAGCCCAACAAGTATGGATGGGAAATAGAATCTCAAGGTAGAACCATAGGAAATCCTATACCTTGTGATACAGGTATTGAAGAAGAGACCAACTATAACCATAGAGCGCCTTATGGACCATATGGGGGTAATACTAATCCAATCAATTTAGAAGAGTATTCCGATAGCTATTACACCAATATATATGACTGGATCCAAGAAAAAGCTAAGGAACCAACTTAGTATGAGGAAGCGTTGCCAGAAAACCCAGAATATTCTATGGAAGATTACGCCAACTCTAGTCATTTTCCAATGACTAATCTCAGTCTTAGTACTTCTAACCAAGAATACGCACCTCCATGATGCTCTTATGCTCCAGAAGGCGGTCGTAGGACTTCACGTCATCATGGACGGAACTCCAGGAAGCACTAAAGGAGGATGAAAGTAAGAAAGGAACAACATCCCAAGGGATGAGGTCTTGAATAATGTATATAGAGGGTAATGTGTATTGTAGTTTGAAGGGTTTGCCGAAATAAGTGAGGATATATCCACAAGAACAAGAAGTTCTTGTAAGATAGTTGTGTAAATAGGCATGGAGCAAACCGTTGGAACACCTAGTACATTTGTAAATTATTTAAAACCTATGTGTAATGCATGGTATATGATTTGTTGTTTATCGACTTGTGGATCTTCTTGATTGACCAGATCTGTACATGAAGTTTAATTAGGTGTGCAAATGCATGATGGAACACCCAGTTATTACTTGATGTTATAGACCTAGATAGAAACGGGAATTCGTGTAAGGGAGTGATGAGTTTCGAAGATCATAAGGAAGACTGACTTGAAGGATGAAGCATGATATAAGAGGTATTAACACCATTTGGAGTATGGATCAAGCTTAGATCATCATTAATCTGCAGCAAGATATGATAAACTGAAAGTTCATTCAAAGTAGGTAAGATGCTAAAAAGTTAATGAAATAGATGTACCAAGTTCATGGAAGTATCATGAAAAAGTACCAAGAAGATGACTTGGAACCAAAAGGGTATTCAAGCTCTGACAATTCAGAGAGAATGCCAGTTGTAGGTCAGAAACTGTAAGGAAGTACCTACCACCCAGAATGATCCGCCTTTGGTACCTAATCCCTAGTCGGCATTCTAACCCGCAGTTGGTATTTTGTCCGTAGCTGGTATTTGGTTGACATAGTTAACCAAATCATCTTAATGGTTGCATAAAGAGCATTAAATTTGGCCTAAGTTAAGTAAAACCTAAGGAAGTATAAAAGTTTAAAGGCGATCGTCTTTCGAGAGGCTTCGCAAAGTTAGTTTTATCCTGTAGAGGTCCCAACCTTTAATAAGGTAGAGATCCCTGTGTTTACAATGCTAGTCCCTGGATTAATAGCTAGCATCCACAGTTAAGATGTAATATCAAGAAACAAAGGTCATAATACAACTTTATAACCAGGAATAAAATAATTCATTACATCTTACATAGCTCATTTGGCTATCTCATTACAATGCAGCAGAAATAACTTTAGCATGGAGTCCTTCATCTTCAAAGTGCCACAGGCAAACATGTTGGTTGTAGACTTGTAATCCTAATCAACACACTTCACTAACATCAAACAAACCTGCAACATAATAAGTTGTAGCCACAAGGGTCAATACATTTGAATTGTATTGGCAAGTGATACTATGGTAGTATGGAGGAGTCTATCATCTATATGCATTTGGCTAGGTGGAGCTTAGGCTTGCTTTTCTCAAAATAGATTTTCCTTATCATTTGAAAACACTAAGATTTTGCTTGTCAAAATCACCCAAGGAATCTCCCTATAGAAATTGGTGATCCTTCAACCCTTGTTCAACCACAAACTTTTAACTTAGAAATTGGGATGAGGAGATTCTTGATATCTTCCATGTCTTGATGCTCAAATTGTCCTTTACCAGGGACATGGCTAAGTACTTAGATTTTTCACTCTGCAGAGGTTGTGCACTTTCCCCACAAGACTTGGTTTCACCAAGACAAGATCTTTCAGAAGCCTTCCCTTAGACCAGAATGGACGCGCTCCAACCTATCAATCCCCTACCACCAACTGTCCATTTGGCTAAGTTATTGCAACCTATATGATCTAGGCAGAGCCCATAATGCCAAGTGGCTGCACTTGAAGCTTCTCAACATTTGACATCTCAAATCTCTTTGTTCCTGGGTGGCCATCCACAAGTGATATACACGAGGTAAACCATAGAAATGGGCCTTGTGTAACCACTCAACACAAACCATTCCTTCCATTCCACCCAGGTGATTCATTCAGTTAGTTGTTTTATTAAACAAAACACAGGTCCTTGACTTAGAAATATTCCATAGTATGAATATATTCCACCCTTGTTTTCTACTAGCTAAGCTGCATGATAGTAGTAGGAATCTTAACTTAGTAAATTTCTACTAAGGTTTCATCTACTAGGATTTCCCATGGCATAGTTTATACTTAGCAAAAATTCCATGCATGTCCTACTTAGAAATATCACTAATGCATAGTGAAAATAATGGGACAAAAGTATGAAGCATCACTTGCCTTTTTGGTAGATATTATAAGTTCACTCCTTGATCTTGCACTAGTCACACCCTTCAAATTCCACTACAATTCAATCAAGCAAGCAAAAATTCAATCTACCATTCAAGCAAACATCACATAAAATAATAGAAACAAAGCAATGCATGCAAGCATGCCAAAGATTTTTTTATTTGGAAATAAATGGTTTCTAATAGATTATAAACATTTGAAAACACATATTGGTCATTTTATAAAAGTGGCAAAACCATTTGCAAAAGATTTTACCTATAAACCCTTTTTAAACCAAAACAATATTTTATGTGGTTGAAAATGTTATTTTAGCAAAGTAATAATCTATAGGGTTCATCAAATATATTTTAAATCATAAAACCTTGTGTTTAGGTTCAGAGAGTTTAAATCAAACCATTTCCCAAGGGTTATACTCCAAAATCATTTTTAACATAATAACATTATTTTTATTTGACTAGAAGTGTTCTAAATCAAAGTTTCATCTAATAACTTCACAAAATATACTTTTAATTCCACAAGTTGTTTTATATGGTCAGTAGGTTCAAAAAAAACCATTTGCCAAAGATTTTATCCTAAAAACATTTCTAGAATAATTTTTATATTCAAAATATACCTATACATGTTTCTGCAAAAACAAATATTTTACCAGAAGCAATTCATTAAACAAAGTTCATGGTTAGAAAGTACTTGTCTTGATGATTCCATTGATATAAAATTTGCAAAATTTGGACATGTAGATTTAAAGTTATGAATTTTACAAAATCAACATCTAATAGAACCTTTTCTGTTTTTAAAACAAAACTCAAGCCACGTGGAAGGTTCTGATTAGCTGGTACCGGTTCGTGCGCACTACAAGAAATCTGGAAATATATGACCCTCCATTTTCGTCACAAAATCGTCATAGTAGTCCATTTATGACGATTCTATGACGATTTTGAGATCGTCGAAAGCTGGGCGTCGCAAATGAACTATAACGACGATTTTGATAAAATCTTCATAACCATCTATGACGATATTAGATCGTCATAGACGTTATGACGATCCAATATCGTCATGGGCCATCTCGCCTGGACAGATCAGATCCTACGTGGCTGATCCGACGTGGCAAAATTATGACGAAATAAAATCGTCGGAGTGTGAAATCAGCCCGGTCCATTTTGACGGTCTATATGGCCAAGCCCAAAAAATTCAGCCTTTTATTGAATTGAGCGTGGCCTTCTCCGTGTCATTTTTCTTTTAGGGCTGGTGTTTTTATTATCCATTTCAATGTTGGGCTTTGGCCTTTTTGGTCCATTCAATCTTCCCTTTTCACAGTACAATCCTTATTCTATTTTAACCTTTTTATTCTTTTATTCTAAATTGTACACAGTTGTGAATCAGGTTTTTTTTTGGATTGTGGCCTGCTTAGAGCCCAAATGTGATCCATATCACTGGTACAGCAACCAAGCAAAACAAATAATACACAGATAAATCAAATTTCAATCTCAACATTTAACAAAACATCAAAGTCTCATCTTTTGATAATCAAAACACTTAAAATGTATTTCAAACACCAAGCACACATAGAGAGTAGAACAGATAGCTCCTGACAAAGAAGCGACAAAGTCATTTCTCAAAAACAGAATCCAGCTAATCAACTTCTGCCACCTTGTTCTTCAGAGCATCAGGTGAACCATGGTCTGGTCCATCTCAAGAAGCATTCCAGTAACCTTAGATGACTGATCATACTCCAGTTGATCGATAAGTGGTACAAGATTTCACCAAGCATCTGCAAACACTATAGAAGTTAGTTATGTCCTAGAAGTTAGTTATGAAGTTATCATGTGAATCTACCTACAATTAATGCTGTCAAGAACAATCAGATGATGATTGAAAAGCTTAAATAGAGAAAATAAGTTCAACAATCTAATATATATCAACCCAACAACAACAGATATGCTACATCAAAAAGTGGTACCACAAGACAAGTAGAACCAAAAGATAGGAGGTTCTCGAGCTGACAAATTAGAAACATCCCTAACAAATTACAAACAGGCATCTAGGGGCACATAGCTGGTTATCATTTCCAGTGATTCACATAATAACAAAATGAATTATATAGATACAACCGGAACATTAGGTCTAGCCATTTTCAATTCAGTAGTTAATAAGAGAAGAGGGCATAGAACCTTGAGGCATTCTTGTGGGGTTGTGGATGATGAAGGTTGTCCTTGCAATATGTAGTGGTCGTCGTGGTGCTTGAAGCTAAATAAGGTACCTTCCACAGGGTCGAGGAAGAACCGGGGATGGCATGCAACTCCATAATGAGAGGTCTAACTTATCTAATCTGTAGAAGACAGTGTTGCTGCTGTTACATCACTCCATCAGATCTGCGAGAACAACCAGTATGAATACAAGTTAACAGTAGCATCAAGCATCAAATCTCAGGTAAAGCTAGTAGTACAAGAGTGTGCTATGAACAGAGAACATCCAATTACTCGGATAGTAATGCTTACATCATCGTTGCATATTCTGCTCATGGTATGGGTAGTTGACTAGGTTAGCTGAATACTTGCCTAATAAGAACTCTAGAAAAATAACACCATTTCCTGTTGAATATATGCAGAATATTAAAACACAACTTCTCCATAGGAATCAAAAAGAGGGGCAAACAATTGATCTAAAACTCAATCAATGGCCGATAACTACAACCTATATGCGACCATGCTCCCTCCAATTTCTGCTAACAGTACATGAGGGTATGGCGGGGTACCAAATGCACGATCTGGTAGACAAACCCACTAGTGCCTGAGACCGCCCCTGCTTACTTACCCATATATCGAATCACAAACAGATCTAGCCATCATTCGACTCCACCTGCATCGTATATGAACTCATCATCATGCTTTTTGGTTGGAGGCGGCGCTTTGCTCGCGGAGGAGGTGGACACGGAGGCGGATGAAGAGGGAGTAGCCATCGGTCGTGGATCTGGGTCGACGAGCTCGACCTTGGTGTCCATGGGAAGAACTTCCGCTTCCTCGAAGTCGTTGGTGTCGCCAGCGTCCCAGATGGCGGTGATGTTCTAGTCGGTCACCGTGACGACCCACCACCACCCATCGACGTGGGGCAGCCTCCATGGATGGAATGGTCGAAATCCTACCTCCTAGTATTCTCTGTAGATCCGGGTCTTGGCCTAGGGTTTCGATTGGAGGTAAGGATTGGTGGTTCCATGCGGTGGAATAGAGAGGGGACGAGGGGATTCGGGGGATGTGTTCGGCGGAGCAGGGGATGGATAGAAATGGCTGGGATCTTAGACGGCGGCGGAGGTGGGGAGGGGAACCATGGAGGAGTAAAGGCGTTGGGAGTCCGGGAGGGTAGGGTTCGCTAACTTGGTTCATCTCACGCTCGCACCTATTGGACCCAAAATTTTGCTGGGCCGCGCGTGATGGGTGGTGCCAGGTCATCGATCCACGACACGTTCCCAGGACACAGATCACATCTCAGCCGTCCATCCTATTGAGATCCAACGGCTGTTATTTCCCTCCGCTTATATTTTGTCCTTCCTAGCACTATGACGATTTTACCTAATAAAACTATGACGTTTTCGGACCAAGTCGTCTTAATTTTCTGGGGTTTTACGCCTACAAACAACTTGAGTCCATCAGTTGTGAAATCAGAATGGATATATGACGATTTCTTCCATGGTCACTATCAAAAGGTCATAGGTGAACACATTTCTTTTAGTGGCGGATTATGCAGTGTGGAGCGTTAGATCTAACTGAAAACGTGCGTCACA
Organism: Avena longiglumis; assembly: GCA_030063025.1. Taxonomy (NCBI): domain Eukaryota; kingdom Viridiplantae; phylum Streptophyta; class Magnoliopsida; order Poales; family Poaceae; genus Avena; species Avena longiglumis. The sequence goes on along the minus strand of CP125978.1, from coordinate 141,345,276 downwards.
GATCAAAAGATACCTCTTCGTTTAAGTTCTATCGTATCCACTGGATCACCATCCTATGGTTCACAGCACACCACACACTAACTGGCGGCGCTGGTGACGAACGCGCGGCGGCGGCACTCTGTCAGCGGTGTTCCGGCGCAACCAGGAAGCAAGGGAGAAAGGGAAGGGGCTAACCAGTTTCGCCGTGGCGCACTGATTCTCTTTGTTGCTTTGGTTGGCCAAGGGGAGCACTGAGGCGTTGACGATTGCTCGCCGGAGACGGCGTCGGTGTCGGGTACGCTCAGATGTCGTCGAAGGTGAAGCTAGAGGACGCGCTAGGACAAGTAGAATGCACTGTTAGGTTCGCAAGAGGAAGGCGAGTATGAGAGTGTCAACGAGAGGGAGAGGGGCGGTCGGGTTTACCGGGGAGAGGTCGCCGGAGTGGGGGCAGACGGTGGCGGAGTGTTGTCGTTGAGGTTGCCGATGATGCGGAGCGTGCACGGGCAAGTGGAGGCTACAGAGAGGTTCGTCGGGTGATTGGGAGTGCGCTCGTGTGGTCGTGGGGGCGAGGGGCGACGGCGGCTGGCCGGAATTCTCACCGGAAGACGTCGGAGGTAGTGGCGGTGTGAGGACGAATTGGGACGGCCTATAGGCGGAAAGGGAGGGGCAAGAGAGGGGAAATGGAGAGGAGGAGCAGGCGAGTTATCGAGCGTGATCGCGACCATTAATCGTTGAGTCATCACCGCGAATTTACTCTGAGGAGCTAACGGCAGAAACTCCGGGAGGGCGTGGTCTTCGCGCGCGGGTGAGAACGAAGGGGAGCTGGCGGTGGGGTCGCTTCGTCAACGAAGGAGAGAGAGGAGAGGTGGGGACCAGCGGTCAGCGTCTGAGTGGGTTCGTTGCTGAGTAAAAGAAAACGCTTCGGGGAAGGGGGTTAGTTGGGCTGGTTTCCTCCATTTTTTTGTTCTGAATCTTTTATTTTTCTGTATTCATTATTATGTTTTGATTTTGTTTAATTATTTCAAACAACCATTTGAATTCAAACTTCAACCAAACTTTGTGTAGATTTGAATATTGTTATTTAACATATTCTAAAGTCAAATTTAGAATAATTCTTTTATTCCTTTTAGGGTATATTGATTATTTAACATAGGCCCTTGCTTTAAATTCAAATAAGATCAAATGTATTTTCAACCCTTACTTAAATTTCAATTTTTCACAAATCTTTTTTTCAGTAGGTTTATTTATTTATTAGGGTGTCAAATAATTCACCTTGAATTATTTGGAATATTTTTATTATGATTCATTAATCATTTTAAATTGGGTATTTCTCTTTATTCCAATGAAATCAATTATAGTTTTAATTCCATAAATTTTATTTAGGTGATTTCCTTGATTCCATTTAAGTTAATAAATAACTTTTATTCCACTTGGGCATATTCCAAATTCTATTTTCCCATGATTTAATTAATCATTCTTATTAGGAAATTTGTCTTAATCCAATGGAATAGAATTTGGTTAAGGCCATATTATTTTATTTCAATATTATTTATTCAATCATTTCATTTGAACTTGGATTATGTTTATTCCATTTGCTTATGGTCTTGGCCAAGATTTAATTTGTCCTTTAAATATTCCTCATTTAATATTTCTTTCTTTATTTTATAAAATCCATATCTTTTTATTTATAGATCAAAAGTTGGTGATTCCAATTTGTAAAATCTTATTTAATATTTATTTATCCTTTTAAATATCTTTAGGATTATTTACTCACCATTTGGTATGGATTTCTAGATAGGTTCTTTATTAGCTTTGGAAATTCAATTTCCTTATCTTATTAATTTCATAAGATTTTATTTTTGGTTCCAAATTGAATGAAATCAATTTCTATGGTTTTATAATATTTCTATTTGTCATTATTGATCATTTATAAATGTTTGTTGGCAAATTTTTATATGGATCAAATCCATGGTCTTAGAGATATCTTTTGAAATGACTTTCTTCCATTAGGGTTTTAGGGTTTTCGTTTATTTTCCAAGTGTTTAGATTTCAGGATGCATTTATGAAGAATGTGTTTCACTTGATTTGAATTTAATTGGATTCAAACATTACTCAAGTTTGTTCAAGATGGGATTTTAAGTTTCCATTTGGAATCAAAAAGTTTCTTTTCACCCTAAATTTCAACAATTATTTATTTTGTTTATTTATTTTTCACATTACAAAATTTGGAAAATTTTGGGATGTGACATATCCTAGCAAAAATGTACAATAGTAAGTGAGACATATAGTGCTGAAAGATTTGCTTCGGAGATCCACAACTATGTGGATACACCGTATAATATTTCATCGGACCCTAAACCAGTAAAATACAAGTTGAACATGAACCAACATTCTAGTTTAAGAACCAATGGTCTCTATGTATGTAGTTTAAAGACTATTAGTAAAATCTAAGAGGGATAGTAGACATTATGAATTAAGGTTGAAGAAAGTACTATAGGTAATAATGAAAGATTATTTAAAAACCTTAAGAAGGTATAAGCTTGAAGGTGATAAAGGATACATTTAACCGACCAATTCTAAAAGAAACAACTTTTAAGTAACCCTTAAGAAGTAATATAGAACACCTAATTGGGCAAGTATCGAGAATGAAAAATTCCAATGGGTATGGAAAAATTGAGTTCAAATCCAATCTGGGAAGGAGTACCAGTATCAACTATACTATGACAGGAATAGAAAGGTAGTCTTTTGACTACTAACACGGGTATATAGAAACGTAAAACTTGTTTTAGTGAGAACCTCTAAACTGTACTTAAAATAGTAATAAAGTTTGATGATTAAATAAAAAGAATTGGATTAGGATATCTAATCAGGTTATGGAATACTCCAATTAATTCCATTTAAGGGCATCATGAAGTGGAGAATATAGCAACCACTACAAAACCATTTCCTACTCCGAAACGTGAGAGTTTGTGAACTTCGAGGACGAAGTTTCTTTTAAGGGGGAGAGTTTGTAACATCCTAGCATTAGAGCTTAGAAATAAGCTGAACCCAGATGTGTGCATTGCATTCATGCATAGAAAATCCGAATAATTTTCGCGCCTTTAAAATAGAACTTGTCAAAGTGATTGGAGCTTCGCTTAACTTGATGGAATTGAAGTAGATCATCAAGTTAACTGCGATAAGTTTCAATATGACCTTTGCTAAAACCTTATTTGGTTAAACATGATTTGGTTTAAGGGTAGACCAGATATAATAAAATGTCAATCATAATACATTGCTTAAATGATTCATATATGATCCTTAAGGGATCATATCATACTATTCATCATACCAACCTATGAATACTAAGTTAAGATTACCACTAGAATAATAAAAATGCAATGATTAATGCTGACATATCTTATTTTTATCTATTCCTACTATGAGTATCATAGTAATACCTAACCTTAAACTCTTAAATGAGTTGGAGTTGGAAAGAGACTAAGTCAGGATCATCCACCATATATCTTTCTTTCCATATCAATCTTTATGGAACCTATCTTAATATCTGTTGTTCATCAATTTTGAGTAATTCCCCATTGATTCACAAATTCTTTAACTAGCAATCATTGATCTACTATCTTGATCTCATCATGACATCTACTTAAATCTTTTAAAGGGGGCATAGTCCATTAATAACTTTAAATCCAATATGAGATCCTAAGAAGATAATTTCAAGACAATGAAAAGTAGGATTGATAAAGTCTTGCTTAGCCAACTAAGAACTTAAGCAATAAATGATTAAAGGATTATAATGGTGATGCTTTAGCCACCAATGTTGAATGCTTATATTTAGTATAAGTAATACTGGTGGGTAGAACATGATGGGAACCCTAGAAGAGATAAGTTATCCTAGAGTAGTCATTGCAAGCCACATAAATATAATTTAGGGTTGGAGTAAAGTGAATATAGGATGATATTATTCAACTATAGCTAGTATAGCATAGAGTCATAGAAGTGGTGTTATTCATCTTTAAGGATAGTCAACATTAGAGAAAGGTAGTTGGATGCATACAACTATTAGAGAAATATTAGTGATGGAGGATAAGGAAGGTTATGAGTGGAGTTTGAAAGAACTACTTGTTGGGTTGAAGATTTTCAATAGTAGTATAGTGGGTTTAATCAAGCAAGGATATAAGAAAACTATGAAATGCTTTAATATCAAACTCATTGGATTCATCCATGAGTTTAGAAGAATGATATATGAATAAGAAGATTTTAATGAGTAAGCTCATCATACTAACCATGATGATGGATAGGAAAAAGTATTATATCTAGGAAAGGAATTCCTTAATTAGGAATCCAGGATTGTGAAATATAATTATATGTTAAAAAATACTCTTCTATTTATTCTTGGTAAACAATTAATTCTAAATCCCAAACCAAGTAGAATATCCATTTCATGTTATTGATCTATCATCTTATGTCCATATCACTTCATAGGAATATTTTCCTATAGCAAATCCTATAAGCATATCTTTACCAATTCCTTTCTATAAAACATTCTAATTATAACTTTCTATTATAAAAGGTGATGTCATCAAATATCACAAACATAAGACAATATGCTTAGTTATTAATCCTTTACTCATATCCATAAAGGAATCTAAGTATACTAAAAACCCTAAACCCCAGGGTAAATATTCATAATTCAAACCTTAAATTTCTTTGTTGATCACAATAGAATATATACAATGTCATTTTCCGAATTAATGGGGGTAGAAATAACCATATCAATGTCTTTTATATTTCATGCATCAAATAATGTATAGGATCATTATACATATAAAAGTTTCTATTCAAACTATGAGCCAATTAGAGTTAAGTTTATAAACAAATAAGAATATATCATTTAGAAATCCATAACTAAAGGAGGAGAGAAAAATAATAAGAAAAGTTTCTACAAATTATTAAAAGGAGGTTCATATTGAGTAAATAAAATAAATATAAAAATATTATATATAATAAAAGTTCAAAAATGATACTAAATATATTTTAGTATTATTGAAATTATCCAGCAAAGAAATCCTACAAAGAGAAGTTCAAAATCCAAGTCAAATTCAAATTTGAAAAAGAAAACAGAAAATAGGAAAAGGTAAAACAAATAAAAAACCAAACCTGGTCGTAGCCCAACCCTACCTGCTTACCTAACGCCCCTGTGCAGCCCACAATAGCCCAGCAACCAGCCCAACTCATTTCCATCTGTGACTGACAAGTGGGACCAAAGGAGGACCGCGGGTTGAGTTGAAAGAATTGCTAGGGGGTTATCCGCAAAAGTTACGTTGTCGTCATCCTCACGCACATAGGCAGCTCGCTGGAGGAGCTCGTCGCCGCTCGATGCAGTCGTCGTCGTCAGCCGTGCGCCAAGATGCTCGCCGTCGTTCCAGAGGGGGATAAGAAGGCCACCACGATGCCCTGCCTCAATCCCTATCCCCAATTCCTCCTTATCCTCTCAGATGCAAATGGGACCGAAACCCTAGCTCACCGGAGCCACCCCTCGCCGTCGAACCACATCTCCCCACACCCTTCCAAGAAGCCATGGAGAAGCGTCGTCCTCCGTACATCCTCTGAGAGAAATCCTGCATCAAGGGGAGCACTGGAGTGGACAAATTTGGCCGTTCTTCTTCATGGCAGTTCGTCGGAAATCTTGTCAGAGAGCTCGCCTCCGACCACGCCTGTCCTCGCCGACCTCTCTATCATCATCAGGGTGAGTTCCTAAACCTTGTAGTATCCTTAAATCGTCTTATCTCGTTGTAAATCGTCATCTCACCGTGTACCACCGTCAGCCACCGTTGGAGCTCGTCGGAGCTGAAGCTCCGATGAACATTTTCGAGCGGCGCTGCCACTTTAGGACTCAGCATGATGCACTGATTCGAACTAAGTTCATTCAGTTTGCTAGGGCGCAGTAGATCATTGCCGGCGACCAACCACTGACGACGGTGGTGGTGCTGACGCCATCGCTACGTCATGCTCACCTCAGGATCGAACCACGTCAGCTCGTTTGACTAGTCTTGCCTCGCGTGGCTGATGACATGGCCTTGGGCCCATGTGTCATCGATTGAGAGTAGAGAGAGGGCCAGTAACAAGTACATTTTCTAAAACTGAGAGATGAGGTGGACAATGGCCCACGGGTCAGTGACTGAGGCTAGCTCTGAGTGCGGTGTAAAAAGTATTTCCTGTTTAAGAAATAATAAAATGTTATAAACTCAATTATTGATATTCTAGAAAACAAATAAATGATTAAACCTTGTTTAATTAATAACTTTTGATTTAGAATTCAAAAAAACATGTATAATATATGAAAATTTGTAGAAAAATAAAATCTACAACTTAAACTTATTATCAAATATTATTATGATGATTATTTAAATAATTATTATTTAATAAAGGTTTTATAAGTAATAAAACTTTGATAATTCATATTTTAATAATAGTAAATGTTAAAAATATAAATAGAATACCAAAAATCTTAGAAAAATAAGAATTATAATTTAAAACTATAATCATGTATTATTATTACACTTAAGTAAATATTTATTATTTATTAAGTAATTATAATGTAATAAGAATTTTAAAAAATCATATCTTATTATTTATAAATCACAAAAATAAATATAATATACCAAAATGATCACAAAAATAATATCTACATGTTAAAAATCTAATAATCTCCTTTTGAGTTAACTAAAAATTTAAATATTTTAATAACTCAAATTTAAACTTATTTACTTCATTAATAATTCATATAAGGATAAGTAAATTTTATTAATATTTCTAAAATAAGTCTAATAAATAGTATTAGTCTTAAATATTAATAATATAAGGCCATAATGGTTTAAAACATTATAAATACCCTTTTATTTAAATTATCCTTAACATTGAGGGAAGAATATTCTCAAAGGATTCCAATTCATGATAAAAACCTTAAAGAATAACTTGTAAATAAGTCAGATCATTCCTATCTACTTTAACCACTCATTAATAAAAGATAAATGATACTACTCCATTATAAAAATCAAGAAACCACAACACTAAGTAAAAGGATAACCAATTTTAAGTAACCTAAAGGAAACATTCCAAAGACACAAGATACAAATGTTATAAGTATTATACTTTCTAAATTATCTATATTTTAAAGTTAACTTTAGTCTCCAAAAATATAAATATAACACAATAAACATTACTATATGTTTTATAGTTAACTTTGGTCTGAAGTAGTTAAGTTATAAAAACATCTCAAAACCAAACCATTTGAGCAAACATAAATAACAGCTACCCAACTCAACTAACCCCAAAGATTGTTTAAACCCTAGAAGAGAAACCTTTTCTTCGAAGGTTATTCTTTTTGCCACTTCAAACAAGAACTCTTATATAAGAAATTTTGACTAGTATTTCATAAGTATATATTTTATTGCTACATATGTGTTGCTCACAACCACTTATAAGCTCTAATAGAAGCACAAATGTGAAACTTACCTAAAAGGACCACACATTTCAAAGTAACCATTTCCGGAATCCAAACCCTAGGACAACGTTATTCCTGGGATTTGCGTTTAGAATGTACATCACATTACTTATGCATAAAAGCATATTGCTTCTTTAAACATTAGTCCTTACCGGACCAATGATGTTGATTTCATATTTTGGATCTTATACTGACTCGAAGACCGTGAGTGCGTAATCTTGCAATCACAAAAGGCAAGTTCACACTTGCTCATGTCCTTTGTTTATTTTTTGTAAAGTATTTTACAAATCCAGTGTTGTTATCACCTGCATTTGAAAAAGGTCTTAAAATACTATTTTTGATAATAATGTGAACTATTGGTTACGGATCCAGGGTGATCAGCTAATCTATTAAATCTGATAGTTGGAATACCACTGTTCAGAACTGTATCACCTAGGACTTAACAACCAATGTCGCCAGTGATTCTTGCGCCGTATATTACGCGTTGTGTAGGGAATATGCCCTGAGAGGCAATAATAAAGTGTTTATTATGTGTATTCCAAGTATATGATAGATGTTTATTTTGCATGCTATAATTGTATTAATACGGAAACGTTAATACATGTGTGTTTAATAAACAAACAGAAAGTTCCTAGTTAAGCCTCTCTCATAAACTAGCTCGTTGATTAACAAGATGATCAAGGTTTCCTGATCATGGACATTGGATGTTGTTAATAACGGGATCACAACATTAGTGTAATGATGTGATGAACATTCATCCGAAGTATAGCATTACGATCAAAGTCATTGAGTTTATATTGCTATAACAACTTACGAAGTGATCCTAATCCTTAGACCATGAGATCATGTCAATCACTAACACCGAAGAGTTTCTTGATAACATCAAACGTCACACCGTAACGGTGATATAAAGATGGGTTCGAACTAATAAAGTGTTATGTTGAGGCTCATGGATCGAGAGTGGAATTTGTTCATCCGATGACGGATAGATATACTCTGGTCCCTCTCGGTGATATCACATTGATTAGCTTGCAAGCAAGTGATTTGATCACTAGAATGTTATATCACGGGAACGAGAAAAGAGTGCATGTCGATACGAGATCAAACTAGGTATGGAGATACCGATGATCGAATCTCGGACATGTAATATATCGTGAAACAAAGGGATTAAGATACTAGCGTAAAAGGTTCTGACGATCACAAGAAAGTCATCGTTGAATGTGTGGGAGTCGGTATGGGTCTCGGATCCGCTTCGATTATTGATCCGAGAGGGTCTAGATCATGTCCGCATTATTCACGAACCGTAGGGTGACACACTTAAGAGACACCGACATCCAATTGGAGCAAATGTTTCATGCCGAAAAGAATGAACAAAGCGCAGAATTTATTTCACTAGATACCGAAACAGGTTTTGGGTGAAATTGCATAAAGTGGTTATGCATGTGAAATAGAATTCTAGCAAGGGTTATTGTGAATGTTTGTCATTAAAGTAATTGACAAAATTCTGAATAAAATAAAAGAGTTTTATTTAATGAGAGTTTGCATTAAATTTGGTGGAAATTTAATGGGATTTTTGAGTGGGTTTTGAGTGGAGAATTTTGAAGGGCCATTTTGTGAGTGGAGTGTCCACCCACATGAATGAGGGAGAGGTGGGGCACCCTCCATGGCGTGCCATGCCCCCTTGGGCTGCCCCCCCTCCCTATAAAAGGAGCCCCTCCTCACTTCTCACTCACACCTCCTCGTGAAGGATCTCCCCTCTAGAATTTATCCCCATGGTCTCGGACTAGCGAGATACATGTTCCCGGTGGCTATTCGGCAAGAAAGAGTTGTGCTTCCGCTGCATCGCTGGGCGAGGAGGCGGAGGTTGCTCGGTGCCTCGAGCGTGTGTCGAGCGGATCTTGCTGCTAATTTGCGGCTAGGACTTCCTCTCGATCTTGAGATCGGCAAGAGATCGTCTACATCAACCACGAGTTGGACTCGTTAAGCTTTGTCGGTCTTCAAGGGTATGTTCTCTACGGATATACATCCGCCCGTTGTTTGTATCTAGTATAAATAGATCTTGGTATATAGTTCACATCGTAGGAAAATTTTTGTTTTCTATGCTGCGAACCCTACGATTAGTATCGAGCCGGATCTATGCGTAGATACTTTACGGGTAGTACACATATGAGTATGTGGCGATGATGATCATGTTGTTGCTCCTTTGTTGTGATTTTGGATATTGGTGGCATAGTGGGATGAAGCGGCGGACAAACTTTACATGTCCTCACATGAGACCTGTTCCACGCTTGACATGCAACTAGTTTGCATAAGTGTCTAGCGGTGTCGATCTCTCCTACTATAGTCAATATCTATTTTACAAGCGAGTTGTCAACAATTTGATTATCCTCGTTGTGGTTCATGTTAAGGTAAGAAACGGTTCTATCTCGAAAGCCCTAAGCCACGTAAAACTTGCAATGGATAAATTAGAGGCGTCTAGTTTAGATTGTTCTTTGGGCTAGTGTTATGATATGGTAGTGTTGTAAGTAGAAGTATGAGATGATACTCTTACAACACACATAGCATGTAAAATCCATAGACCTTGGATTTACACATATAGGTATGATAGTGATCATACCACGATGCACATGATAGAGATCATCTGCGGGAACCATATAATTTCACTAATAAACATATGATGTTTGATTGCATCTTATATTGCTTGTTTAGCGCTTTGTTAAGCATAATAAGATGATCCCTCATTTAAATATCAAGATAAGAATGTGTTCTTCCTTTAGTATGCACCGATTATGTTTCGTGCTCCAAGACATCACGTGATGATCGGGTGTTCTTGGATCCACGACCATATTTGGTGTAAAAGCAGTTACACACGCAAATACTAAGGTTCTAACTTGGCGAGCCTAGCATGTACAGACATGGCCGAACGGAACCTCGAAAGGTTAAGCATGAGTCATATAGTTGATATGATGCCCATTTGATGCTCGCCTTTGAAGCTATACCGACTCACGTGATGATCGGACTTGGTGTAGTGGATTTGGTTCATGTAATCACCAAAAGGACACGAGGGATGTCGCTTTTGAGTGGGAGTTCATTCGTAATATAGATTAGTTGAACTCGCTCTATCATACACTTAGTCTAAACTTTACAAATTCTGTTGTAGATGGCACCACACCTTTTAATTTCAATGCGTTCATGGAGAAAGAGAAACTAGCAACGAGCGGTAGCAACTTTGAATGGGCCATGAATTTGAGGATTCTCCTCTCCGATGCACAAAAGCAATATGTGCTAGAAGCGCCGTTAGGCCCCCACCTTTGATGATGCCTGACGAGGAGAAGAATGTCTATCGACTCGTCGGAGGACCACAACTTAGTTCATTGCGGCATATTGTATGGGCTAGAGGAACTTCAAAGCGTTTGAAACGGCAATGCATTTGATACAATGGGTGAGTTGAAAATGATTTTCGACACACATCTTCAGTAGAGAGCTACAATGCTTGTAAAAGTTCTTTAGCTGCATGATGGAAGAGCACAATGCTTAATGTCAAGAAGTGGAGATCAAAAAGGAACATCAAGTGTTGATGATCAATAGGAACACTGGTTTCAAGAAAGACAAGAAGGGAAAGCGGAAGGGAAGTAAAGGCGGCAAGCCTGTTGCACACTGAAAAGAAACCCGAGTTGGACCTAAGTCCGATACCGAGTGCTACTATTGTAAGGGGACCCTTGGGCGCAAGCGCCCCAAGTATCTGGAAGACAAGAAGGCGGCAAGGCAAACAAAGGTATATATGATATACATGTTATTGATGTGTACTTGACTAGTGCTCGCAGAGCACCGGGTATTTGATACGGTTCGGTTGCTAATATTTGTAACTTTCGAATCGTGGCGGAACAAGCGACCGCTAGCAAAGGGTGAGGTCAAGATGCGTTCGGCAATGGATCAAACGTTGATGTGATCACCGTCGAACGCTACCTCTCCACTTACCGTCGGGATTAGTCATAAACTTAAATAAATGTTATGGTGCTGCCGAGCATGAACATTGTATCTGGATCATGTTTGATGCAAAGTGGTTATTCATTTAAATCTGAGAACAATGGTTGTTCCATTTATATGAATGAAATCTTTTATGGTCATGCACCAATGATGAATGGTTTATTTCGTTGGATCTCGATGATAATGTTACACATATTCATAATGTTGATGCTAAAAGGATTAAACTTAATGATGATATATCCGCATATATGTGGTAATTGCCGTCTAGGTCATATTGGCATTAAGCATGAAGAAGCTCCATTCGGATGGACTTTTGGAATCACTTGATTATGAATCATTTGATACATGTGAGCCATGCCTTATGGGCAAGATGACTAGAACGCCGTTTTCGGTTCAATGGAACAGTGCGGATATTGGAAATCATACATTCGATGTATGTGGTCCAATGAGTGTGTCGGTAGGTGGATATCGTTATTTTGTTACTTTCACGGATGATTTGAGTAGATATGGTTATATCTACTTGATGAAACACAAGTCCGAAACCTTTGAAAAGTTCAAGGAATTTCGTAATGAAGTGGAAAATCATCGTAATAGAAAGATCAAATTTCTACTGATGCGTAGTGGAGGTGAGTATCTAAGTTACGAGTTTAGCACTCACATGAAAGAGTGTGGAATTGTTTCACAACTCACACCTGCGAACACCACAAATGAAATGGTGTGTCGGAACGTCGTAATCGTACTTTATTAGATATGGTTCGATCTATGATGTCTCTGACGGACTTGCCGTTGTCATTTTGGGGTTATGCACTAGAAACTGCTGCATTCACTTTAAATCGGGCACCATCTAAATCCGTTGAAAAGACACCGTATGAATTGTGGTTTGGAAACAAACCTATGCTGTCATTTCTTAAAGTTTGGGGTTGCGATGTTTATGTGAAGAAACTTCAACCGGATAAACTCGAACCCAAAGCGGAAAAATGCGTCTTCATAGGATACCCTAAAGAAACTATTGGGTATTCCTTCTATCACAGATCCGAGGGCAAGGTTTTTGTTGCCAAGAATGGATCCTTTCTAGAGAAAGAGTTTCTCACGAAAGGTGTGAGTAGTCGGAAGGTAGAACTCGAAGAGGTTGTGGAACCTTCTCTTCAAAGTATGGCGAGTAGCGCAGCGCCGGAAGTTGTTCCGAAGTTGGCTCCACCTGTTGAAGAGGGAACTAATGATAATGATCATGAAACTCGAAGAGAGTACTACCAAACCTCGCAGGTCAAGCAGACGCGTGCGACTCCCGAGTCGGAAATCCTGTCATAAATTTCATGGTTGATGAAAATAATGACCTGCGACGTATGAAGAAGCGATGATGAGCCATTCCAACAAATGGTTAGAAGCCATGAAATCGAGATGGAATCCATGTATGAAAATCAAGTTTGGAACTTGGTGGAATTACCTCACGACGAAAGGCCGTGGAGAACAAATGGATTTTCAAAGGAAAACTGATGTTGATGGTAATGTGACCATCTATAAAGCTCGACTTGTCGCAAAGGGGTTTCGACAAATTCAAGGAATTGACTACGATGAGACTTTCTCTCCGTAGCGATGCTAAAGTCGATTAGGATTATGTTAGCAATTGCTGCATATTTCGATTATGAAATATGGCGGATGGATGTCAAAACCGCGTTTCTCAATGGTAATATTGAAGAAGAGTTGTATATGATACAACCAAAGGGTTTTGTCGATCCTAAGGATGCTAACAAGGTGTGCAAGCTTCAACGATCCATCTATGGATTGAAGCAAGCATCGCGAAGTTGGAATCTCCGCTTTGATGAGGTGATCAAAGAGTTTGGATTTGTCCAAACTTATGGAGAAGCTTGTATTTACAAGAAAGTGAGTGGGAGCAATGTGGCATTTCTGATATTATATGTGGATGACATATTATTGATCGGAAATGATATAGAACTTTTAAACAGTGTTAAAAGTTATCTAAACAGCAAATTTTCAATGAAGGACCTAGGTGAAGCGTCATACATATTAGGCAAAAAGATCTATCGAGATAGCTCAAGGCCCCTAATAGGGCTATCAAAGTACATACCTTGATAAGATTTTAAAGAAGTTTAAAATGGGCCGGAAGTAAGGGTTCTTACCTATGTTTCAAGGCAAGACATTGAGTAAGACTCAAAGTCCGGCTTCGGAAGAAAGAGAGATAATGGACAAAGTCCCTATGCTTCAGCCATAGGCTCTATAATGTACGCCATGCTATGTACAAGACGGATGTGGCACACGCTATTAGTTTGACTAGTAGGTACCAATCGGATCCAGGTTGAACCTTTGGATAGCGGTCAAGAATATCCTTAAGTACTTAAGAAGAACTAAGGATATGTTTCTTGTATCTGGAGGTGAAGAAGAGCTCGTCGCTAAGTGTTATGTCGACGCTAGCTTTGACACCGATCCGGATGACTCTAAGTCTCAATCCGGATCGTATTTCTCATGAATGGCGGAGCGGTTAGTTGGAGGAGCTCCAAACAACCTGTGGTAGCGGGATCAACAACGGAGGCGAATATGTTGCTTTGCCGGGCGGCTCGAAGCTTTGGATGAAGGAGTTCATATCCGAACTAGGAGTTGTGGCAAGCGTTGGACCCAATGGTGATCTATTGTGACAACAATGGTGCCATTGCCAATGCCAAAGAGCCAAGGTCTCACAAGCATTCCAAGCATATTAAGCGCGGTTCACTCCATCCCATGAGCATGTCAAGGATGGAGATATAAAGATTGTAAAGTACATACGGATCTCAATGTAGCAGATCCGTTGACTAAAACTCTCCTAGAGCAAAACATGATCAACACGAGAACTCAATGGGTGTTAGATATATCACTATGTAACTAGATTATTGTCTCTAGTACAAGTGGGAGGAGAAGGAATATGCCGAGAGGCAATAATAAAGTGTTTATTATGTGTATTCCAAGTATATGATAGATGTTTATTTTGCATGCTATAATTGTATTAATACGGAAACGTTAATACATGTGTGTTTAATAAACAAGCAGAAAGTTCCTAGTTAAGCCTCTCTCATAAACTAGCTCGTTGATTAACAAGATGATCAAGGTTTCACGATCATGGACATTGGATGTTGTTAATACGGGATCACAACATTAGTGTAATGATGTGATGAACATTCATCCGAAGTATAGCATTACGATCAAAGTCATTGAGTTTATATTGCTATAACAACTTACAGTGATCCTAATCCTTAGACCATGAGATCATGTCAATCACTAACACCGAAGAGTTTCTTGATAACATCAAACGTCACACCGTAATAAGGTGATTATAAAGATGGGTTCGAACTAATAAAGTGTTATGTTGAGGCTCATGGATCGAGAGTGGAATTTGTTCATCCCGATGACGGATAGATATACTCTGGGCCCTCTCGGTGATATCACATTGATTAGCTTGCAAGCAAGTGATTTGATCACTAGAATGTTATATCACGAGGAGCGAAAAGAGTGCATGTCGAACGAGATCAAACTAGGTATGGAGATACCGATGATCGAATCTCGGACATGTAATATATCGTGAAACAAAGGGATTAAGATACTAGCGTAAAAGGTTCCGACGATCACAAGAAAGTCATCGTTGAATGTGTGGGAGTCGTATGGGTCTCGGATCCGCTCGATTATTGATCGAGAGGGTCTCGATCATGTCCGCATTATTCACGAACCGTAGGGTGACACACTTAAGACACCGACATCCAATTGGAGCAAATGTTTCATGCGAAAGAATGAACAAGCGCAGAATTTATTTCACTAGATACGAAAGCAGGTTTTGGTGAAATTGCATAAAGTGGTTATGCATGTGAAATAGAATTCTAGCAAGGGGTTATTTGTGAATGTTTGTCATTAAAGTAATTGACAAAATTCTGAATAAAATAAAGAGTTTTATTTAATGAGAGTTTGCATTAAATTTGGTGGAAATTTAATGGGATTTTGAGTGGGTTTTGAGTGGAGAATTTTGAAGGGCCATTTTGTGAGTGGAGTGTCCACCCACATGAATGAGGGAGAGGTGGGGCACCTCCATGGCGGCCATGCCCCTTGGGCCCCCCTCCCCTATAAAGGCCCTCCTCTCACTTCTCACTCACACCTCCTCGTGAAGGATCTCTCTCCCTCTAGAATTTATCCCCATGGTCTCGGACTAGCGAGATACATGTTCCCGGTGGCTATTCGGCAAGAAAGAGTTGTGCTTCTGCTGCATCGCTGGAGCGAGGAGGCGGAGGTTGCTCGGTGCCTCGAACGTGTGTGCGAGCACGGATGCGCTGCTAATTTGCGGCGCTAGGACTTCCTCTCGATCTTGAGATCGGCAAGAGATCGTCTACATCAACCACGAGTTGTACTCGTTAAGCTTTGTCGGTCTTCAAGGGTATGTTCTCTACGGATATACATCCGCCCGTTGTTTGTATCTAGTATAAATAGATCTTGGTATATAGTTCACATCGTAGGAAAATTTTTGTTTTCTATGCTGCGAACCCTACACGTTGACCATGAGATCTGGAATGGGACGAAGAAGTCAGCTGTATCTTCTTCCTCTCGCATGAAGCCGGATGTGCAGGTCGTGGCTGTTATCCTCGAAGCGTGCATATTAATTGGTAATTCGTAGAGGATATGCAGCATATGGGTGGGAACCCTCATCGTCCCACGATAGTGCTGGCATCTAACGGTTTGTACAAACCATTGTCGTAATCCAATATGTGGTCATGGTGTACACCAAGGAGGCATGCGAGGTAGCGAAGGGGGCAGTGATTGGCTTGGATCATCTTCTGGGCCCCACATCATGGAATTGTGGACGGGAATAAGCTGCCCGGTTGTGCAACAAAGAGTTGATCTCTCATGGGTAAAGTAACGCACCTCTGTCGAGTGTAAGAACTGTAACTTGTTACTCCATGTTCCGGGAAGGAGCTGCGAACGCGGCGGGAAAGGAAATCCATGAAAGTTCTGGTAAACGCGAAACGACTGACGGACATAGCTTTTCAGAATAAAAGCAACCTTTGAAGAAATGTTTGTGAAAACTTGCATTTCCTATGACCTACGGTCTGTGGTTGTAGTTATAGTGCATCAAACACTCCTTTTCTAGTGAATTTGCTGAGTACGCTCGTACTCAATGTATCTTCTTAACCCTTGCTAGATTCTGAAGTTGGAATAGACAACAACCACATCAAGTTATGCTCCAGGACTTATCATGCCCAGCTAAAGCTCTTCAATGAAGACAAGGAAGTCAACATATACCTCAACTCAAGTGAAGACGAAGTTACTGATTAGATAGGAATATAATCTCTAGCCAAAGAACCTATTTCTGTACTGCGTTGCAATAGCAGCAATGCCAACCTCTTATCTAGAATACTAGACTTAATAGTATAATCGTTCTTGCGTTATTTATCTTTGATTCTTCTCCGTAAGAAGTTCTTTCTCTCTCTTTAACCTAGAGTGTTCTCTGGATCTTGTGTAAAGAGTAAGTTGTAACCTTTAGCCATGTATTGGACCTGTTGTGTTTCTGTTGTGCCATTCTGAGGGATGTAATACTAGTGAACGGTGTTTCATTGGTGTTATGTCAACGACTATAGTATACTACATCATGCAGTGGTATCTTTGGGTCACCATGATTGGTATCAGAGCATATGCTTTGACCTTAGGTTGGAAACCTAGCAAATGGGTAGAACCTGTAGGACACACTCTAGCAATAATAAAGAGTTCTCCAGTGATATGAGGGATATTCACTTGAGAATAATCATGTTATGTTACTAGTGCGATAACTCTTTTATATGATTGCAATTCCGATCATTACCCAAGAGTTTTAACTATATGTGACTGATGATAATTTCTTATCCACAGTTCCACATGGCACCTCGATATCCACGCCTGAATGTTCAAGTGATGAACAGGATGTTGGATGACTACGGAGGGTATTGGACAGACAATCTCCGACAACTTCTATGGAGTTTGGAATGTGAATCGAGACTTTTGGTCAAGATTTACAGTTACTATGATGGGCAGGTATTAGCTAAATACCGTGTCCTAATCATGTTACCCAAGAATTTAGGACTTAAGGGAGAAATGCCATCAGGAGAGGCAAGGTGCATGGCATCTGCATATCAGGAGAGTCAAGGTGCATGGCATGGCATCTGCATATCCAGTTTGCTTGAAAATACTAATGATGCACCTTATGAATATGAGGTTTATGAGATACTTAAATTTTGCTTTGATAATTACAAGGATGAAAATGGCTATATTCTTGAATATTTTAATAGGTGTTTTCCACAAACGGAAGACACTAATGCCTTGCAAGAGCCTATGGAAGAAGAAATTGCTGAACCTGAAAGCTCATTAGATGAAAAAGAGGAGGAGAGTGATGGTCAAGAGGAGAAAGAATGGATCTACCCATGCCTACCTTCTAATGAGAGTAACTCTTTACCTCTTATATTATTTGATTTTCCCCCATGCTTACCAAAGAAGGATGAATGTTATGTTCTTGTGGATTCTTTTGAAATATTTGCTATGGGTAAAACTTGTGATAATAGTTATGCTCCTGTTATCTATGATAATCATATATTTGTGCCTAACTTAGAAATGCATAGTACTAAAGAGTTTTTCTTAGAAAATCTTTATGATAAAGCTCTAGATGATGGTCCTATATTGAATGATCAGTCACCTTGTTCTAAAATTATTAAAAGTGGGTTTGGAGGTTTTAATCCTACTATTTTTGAGCTTGATAGAAATTATGTGTTTGTAGATCATGAAAATCATGCTTTATGTGATAGTTTTATTGTTGAGTTTATTCATGATGCTACTGAAAATTATTATGAGATAGGAAAATATGGTTGTAGAAGTTTTTATGATACTGAAACACCTCTCTATGTGCTGAAACTTGTTTTATCTACCCATTCTTGTTACTATGTGCTTCTTTTATTTATTTTCTTACAAGACTCCTATGCATAGGAAGTGGGTTAGACTTAAATGTGTTTTGAATTTGCTTCTTGATGCTCTCTTTTACTTCAATTCAAATTTCTTATGTGAGCATCTTCTCAAACTATCAAGCCTAACTTAAAGGCGTTAAAGAAAAGTACTTGTTGGGAGATAACCCAAGATTTTTCTTGAGTCTTGGAAGTTATTAATTCAGTAATGACCTCTTCTTATCCTTTTTGTTTGCTTTTTGTGCCAAGAATGACCTCTAATGAGAGGTAAGTAAAATTTGGGGAGTTGTTGTCCCGAATCAGACTTTTGTGCTCCACCATAAAAATTCGTGAGGAGTATCTGTAAGTAGGATTGAGCTAAAAATTTACGAATAAATCCACCAGTATGTTAGCTAACTTTCGTTATTTCAACACTTATTTATTTGAGCAACATAAGGTCTTCGAAAAAATCGGTTTATACCTGCTGGTCTGTTTTGACAGATTTCTGCCATTATTTGCATTTGTTTCTTATTGATTCCTTTTTGGGTTCTTTTTGGGAAATTGAGATTTTTGAAGGAGTTGCTATAGTTGCTTGTGTTTTTAGTGAAAGTTTTGCTGTTCTAAAGCTAAACCCAAGGGTCTATTATCTGTCGTGGTATTGCCGACGAGTACGCCATGAAGGGGTCCTCATAGTGAGTGTTTAGAGACTTGGGGTAAGGCGGACGATTGACGGGTACGAGGTAACACAGCTTACCCAGGTTCAGATCCCACAACGGTGGCGGAATCCTACTCCTGCTATAAATCAATATAATGGCGATACGCCGAGTTACAGAGATAGGTTCGCTGTGCGAGGTTGTCTGAGATTGTCTATGATCGTGCCCTAAAGGCTCCCATAGGCCCGACTTATATAGTCGCCAGGTCCTAGGGTTACAGGGAAAATTCCTAGCCGGACAGGTTACAGAGTCCTACACCATCTATTACTAGTCTCGTGTAACTTGCACTCCAAGGCTCCGGGTACGTTGGTGACTCCACCGTAGCCGTCCTTTATCCAGCATGGGCCTCCCTTCTGGATCCATCTAACTGGGCCGCCCAGCAGGACATAGTCCATGCTACCGACTATGGGCCACCTGGGTTATCCGGATAAGTGACATGCTATGAGGATACCCATATAGCATATCCCCAATAGTAGCCCCCGGAGAACTCCGAGATCTTGTGTCGTCTTGCCTCTTCAGATGAATGCTCCGTCTAGTAGGATATCGGCAAATCGTCAAGCAATATCTTGTAGTCCTCCAAAGAACCCTGCAAAGTTTTCTCCGTCCTCAACTTGTAAGTCGGAGAAAAGATGAATCTTCCATCATACTCTTCCATAGTCGAATTGGATCCGTCTATGTCGGAATCTTTGATGTGACGGCTCATATGTCCATGTCAGCTAGGACGACGTAGGCTTAGGTCAGCGACGCCTCGTAACTCACACATGCAGAGAACGCAATCATGTCCGATTTTCCCGCGCGAGCGATACGAACCGTTGGCGGAGACGGTTGGAGACCTGGCGAAATTTCCGTGCACATTCGCGAACACGTCGTCTACGCGGCAACCATCCGATCAAGCTGCACGAATCTTGACGCTGAGGATGATAAATAGTAACCGTGGGGAAATTTCCACTTTTTACCTCATTCTCCTTGCATCATCTTCTTCCCCCAGTCGCGTGCCTCCTCGATCTCTCCGCGAGAACTCTCAAAAAACCCTAGCTCCAATCTGCACCAGTCGCACACAATCTTCACTCCATGGCTAGCAGCAGCACTTCTCCATCAATGGCGGCATCGAGCGAGCCGCAGCAAAGCCGGCGAGCTCCGTCGTCGTGCCCCCAGAAGGTTTGGTCATCCCTGCGTCGGCGGTGATAGAGTCCACCGGCGGCGACCTAAATTTGGCGGCGCTAGAGCCACTGGAGGAAGAACCAGACTCGCACAAGGGCGACTGGCGCGGCTTGGATATCACAGACCGTGATATCCAAGAGATGGTCGCCGATGGCTACCTCCCCGCGACGGAGGGACTTGCCTGGCGGGCGGCGCCGGCCGGCGAGGTGACACCTTCTCCCCAAGCCGGAGAAAAGGTGTACCTCAAAGCTCAAATGGTACGCGGCGTCTCCCTACCCATCTCCAACTTCTTCCTCTCCGTCTTGAACCATTATAGAGTCCAGCCCCAGAACCTTTCCCCCAATAGTATCTTAGTGCTTAGCAACTACGCGGAACTTTGCGAGGGATACTTAGGGAAAAGGCCTAGGTTAGACCTTTTTGTGTACTTCTTCACCGTCAAACGTGAAGCCGGACATAGCAAGGAAGAGCTTAGGAACTATGGCACCACAAGATTCAAGATTCGACCTGGCCGGCGGTTCCCCGACATTGTCGGCCACGAGTCCTGCAAGAATTGGCAACAAACGTACTTTTACGTCCCAGACATCCCACTAGCTGGCCGACAAGTTACGTACCCGGACTTCGTTGACGAATCCACCGCTGAAGCCTCGTCATGGAGATCCCAAGCCTCCTTTCCCTCCAACCTCGACGCTTCTTGCACGATAAGGCGGATCAAATGGTTTGTAGAGACGGGTTTGACAGGTTTGGACCTAGCCATGTGCTGGTTCATCAGGCGAATCCAACCTCTGCAGCACCGCGCAATGCTCATGCACGAGTATACCAGCGACAGAAGGGATAGTCTCCGCATCTCCGTGGACAACTTCTCGAGCGACTCCGTCAAGCTCTGTCTTAAGGACATCGTCAAGGTGAAGGATAAGAAGCGCGGCTTCACCATCACCTAGGACATGTTCGTAGATGGCAAGTGCCCAAAGGTAGGTATTTATTTTCTGTTTTCGACATATACTCCAGTTCTTCCGTCTTGCAAATGTCATCTAACACGGTGATTTCTTACTTAACAGCTTAGCGATCTAGAGGAGGGCAACCTGGCTGCCCAAATCTACGATCCAAAGATGAAGAAGTCACGGTCGTGTCCGACGACAAGGTTCTGTTGGCGCAAAAGCGAAGGAGCTCCACCTCTGACGCTGTCGACGGAGGAAAGAAGAAGAAGACGGAGGGTGGAGCCTCCAAAAAGACTACCGCCGCCCTGGAGGCAGAAAAGAGAAGAACTACCGGGATCCCCTTTGCTAAAGCACCCCCACTAGTGTAAGCTTCTCATTCTCCGGCATTGTCTATTTATCTGTCTTGTTCCTGTACTTATGCATTTTGCATGTTTCAGGAAGAAATCCACGACCAGCCTCAAGAAGACCTCTAAAACTTTGGGGACTTCTTGAAATATGAAAGACATGCTGCATCGCGATGCCTCCCCCGCCATCGCCCCTACTACTCCTGCCGTCAAGCCCTCGTCTGCCCCGACAAGCTCACAAGCTAAGGAGGCATCTGAACCTTCTGTCATGGAAGTGGACTCAGGTGCTTCTACCGAGGTTGCAGTCGTCGGTGAGCAGGCGACGCAGGAAAGTACCGCCCAAAAAATGGCTGAAGCTCCGGCTAAGGATGCCATCGGTGGCGGCAAGGCGATGGTGGAAGCTGGTACTTCTGCCGTTGGTGGCGCCCCCGCACCCCAAAAAACCATAGTCTATCCGAAGATAGTCTATCCGGTACTTACACCGGGTAGCACTGCTTTGGTCCCTGGTGCGGGGCCGACCTCTCCGACGTGCGGTCTAGAGGAGCTTCTCCGTCAAGCAGAAATCTTGCAAGGAAACAGTGAATCCTTTGGCAAGCTGCTGGCCGAGAGTGCTACAAACCTCAAGATCATTGCACTTGTAATTTTTATTTTGCCTCTTGCTTTTCATATGAGTATCCCACTGTAGCCCCCGAGGATGTAGACGGAAAAACCATAGGTTTTTGCATCTATATGCTCTAAGAGTGACTAAGTTAGAAAAAACTCTCACTGTAGCCCCCAAGCATTTAGATGGAATGAATTATTCCAACTAGATGCTTTAAGAGTAGCATACGTAGTGTTTATAAATTTCAATACTGTAGCCCCCAAGCTTCTAGTTGCAACTGAATTAGTTCCGACTAGATTCTTAAAGAAATCTAAGCATATGTCCGAGTTAAAAACTTTATACTATAGCCCCCAAGCTTTTAGTTGTAACTGAATTAGTTCTGACTAGATGCTTAAAGAAAACTAAGCATATTGTTAAGTCAAAAACTCTCGCTATAGCCCCCGAGCGTCTAGATGGAAAACTTCTGACTAGATGTTCAAAGTAGACTAAACAACGTTTTAACTTTGTTCTTTTTTCCACAGAACGAGAATGCTCGGAGGGGCATGGCAAATGAAAAGTACCAAAAGATGCACGCAGATCTAGAAGCTGAAAAGGGTAAAACTGCCTTCTTGAAGGAACAAATCACCAAGAGCAAGCGTCTGTTTTCTAATGCGCATTCCGACTTGGTTTTGTGCCCATATTCTCCAAGTACTCACTGTGTACTTTACTTTATCCGACTTGCAGAAACCATCGCCAAGGTCAAGAATATTGTCGAGCAATCCAAGCACATTCAAGAGTTGGATAACGAAAACAAGATTCTTAAGCATGAGAGGAAAGACATGCTGAAAATGCATGAGGAATCGATGAAGGCCCTGCAGGACTCCACCACCGAGGAAATCAACCGCTTGAAGGAGGAGATCGCTATCTTAAATGATCAGAAGCGAGCTGCCGATGAGCAGAATCATCGCCATAGCGAGGCGTATAAGCTCCTCCAACAGGAGAAACAATCCTTGGCGGACACCCTCTGCCAAGCTAAGGCCAGCATCTTCAGTAAGTTTTCTCCGACATGGATTTCTGTAGTCTGGATACTTTGAATTGTTGAACTCATGCGCTCCTTGTCAGAATTTGCAGCTCCTATGGGTTTAACCAGATCGCCTCCTCCGGACAAGGAATGCATGGTTCTTGCCGGCAACTTTATCAACACCGCCATTGCACAAGCCAAGGAGATTGCCAAGCCCCTCCAGATAAACATCAAGCCATCGGACTCCGTGGCAAAGTACTCGGAGATTCTGCGCCGAGCCCCCGAGCGTATCACAAGCTGGAAATCTTCGTGTGCACGGGCTGGTGCGAGGATGGCGCTGTCAATGGTCAAGGCACACTACGAAGGTGCCGACATCGACACGGTGACCTCTGGCATCCCCGATGTTGATGATGATGGCAAAGAAATTGATCATGAAGCCATCTTGTCATCACTCGTGGGCTATGACACCAGAGTTGCCGAGTTGGTGGACATCGACGTCTTCGTGCCCATGAACATCATCAACAGCGGCAACCAAGATTCCTCCGAGTCCCACCACAGTGCCGACTTCGAGGGTGATTCTCTGGCTGGTGACGATGCTGCCTCCAAGTCACCTGCACCAAAGGAGTGAAAAACAACTTTGTGATATTTGTTTCACCTTTGGTGTATATGCGGACAAAACTTGTTGACGTAACTTAAGGCGGAAAACAATGGTTGTTATTTCCTGCTGCTTAAGAACTGGTTTCCAGCATGTATATATTTTTTAAGCAAGTGATGGCTTATCCATTACTTTGGTTATTATTCTTGACTTTTCGTGAGTCGGAAGACTCGTTGTCGGAACCATGTGCTTAGGTGATGATGCCCAATGGCACCATCAATAACCTGAGCACAAAATCGCCGACAATAAGTGCCGAAAGTCACGACTCCAGAATCCACATAAAAACAACAAAGAACGTGTAGACCAGAAAACTTAAGCTAACGCCCGTAGGCGGAATTTTCACAAGTGCAAACGCAAAGCTTGTGCATAAAGGTTTTACATGATCCAAAAATGAACACTAAAGGAGGTAAAAGACTCAGAAATATGAGTGAACTAGAGAGCATTATTTCATTGATCATATAAGAGGTACACAATTAGATAAAAAATGCTAAGTGTAGAAAGGACGTAGCTGTGCTATATTCCATGGCCGATCAAGCTCCGGGTAGTCATCATCCGGGTCACGTCGGTTACGCTTATGATCCTCGTTGGGTCTATCCTTCAATTCACGATTGTCAACGAGGTAGTAAGACCCATTGAGTAGCGTCTTGCTTATGATGAACGGTCCTTCCCATGGCGGGGATAATTTGTGTGACTTCTTATGCTTAAGTCGGAGCACCAAATCCCCCTCTTTAAACGAGCGATGCTGGGCGCGGCGACTATGGTAGTTGCGTAGCTTCTGCTGGTAAATGGAGGATATTTGGCATGCCAAAACACGCTCCTCCTCGAGAAGGTCCACATCTAGGCGTCTAGATTCTTCAGCGTCATCTTCGTTGTAGGCGGCAACTCTTGGTGCATCGTGAAGTATGTCGGAGGGCAGGATGGGTTCTGCTCCATAAACCATGAAGTAAGGGGTGTAGCCGGTGGATCTGTTGGGTGTAGTTCGTAAACTCCACAACACAGATGGCAATTCTTCCGCCCAGGCTCCAGCTGCTCTATGTAGCGGTGCCTCAAGACGTGGCTTGATTCCCTGCAGAATTAATCCATTGGCTCGCTCAACCTGGCCATTGGATTGTGGGTGTGCCACAGATGCAAGGTCAAGTCGGATGCCTTTCTCCCAGCAATAAGCCTCCACTTCTCCGAGTGACAAGTTGCTGCCGTTGTCGGTGATAATGCTATGTGGGAGACCAAATCTCACCACTAGATCCCGGACAAACCTGAGGGCAGTTGCCCCATCAAGCTTTCTAATGGGTTTAGCTTCTATCCATTTAGTGAATTTATCAACTTCTACAAGCAGATGCGTAAACCCACAGGGTGTCGTTTGCAACGGTCCCACCATGTCTTGCCCCCAGACTGCAAACGGCCAAGTTATTGGTATTGTTAGAAGTTCTTCAGCAGGAGCATGTGGTTGTCGGGCATAATACTGGCATCCCATGCATGTCTCAACCAGCTTGTCGGCGTCCGCCTTCGCGGTCAGCTAGTAGAATCCTTGCCGGAAGGCTTTCACGACCAACGATCAAGGAGCGGCGTGATGCCCGCAATCTCCGAGATGGATTTCGCGTAGGATTTCCATACCTTCTAGCTAGGAGACACACTTCAGGTATACACCAGCAGTGCTCCTTTTATAGAGTTTCCCATTGATTATGGTATAACCCTTTGTTCGTCGTACTATCTATCGTCTTTCGACTTCATCGTCGGGCAAAGTTCCGTGTTCGAGTTATTCCATGAACGGTTTTGTCCAAGCCGGAGGGACCTTAGTCACGATGTTGACGAAAGAGTCAGCTCTATCCGGGTTGTCGATGTCGGATCCCTTCACAGATGGTGTGCGCAGGTGCTCTAGGAAAACTCCTGGCAGAATTTTCTTGCGCCCTGATCCAAGCTTAGACAGCAGATCAGCCGCCTCGTTTTGTTCCCTAGGTACATACTTGACTTCGTCGCCCAAGAAGCTCTTGGCTATCTCGTCCACTTCGTCTCGATATGCCGCCATCATAGGGTTCCACGCATTCCAGGTGCCAGCCACCTGCTGGGCAACCAAGTCGGAATCTCCACAACAAACTATGCGCTTGATGCCAATATCCTTGGCTACACGCAGTCCGTGAATAAGTGCTCCATACTCCGCCATGTTGTTTGTAGCCTCGAAGTGGATCTGCAGAACGTAGTGTAGCTTGTCTCCTGTTGGTGACTGTACCAATACACCATCCCCCGAGCCGTTGAGCAGTTTTGATCCGTCAAAGTGCATCACCCAGTACTCTGGCCCCGGCAACGGAGTAGCATCTGGCATCTCCATCCAATCTGCAACAAAATCCGCCAAGGCTTGTGACTTGATAGCGTCGTTTCTCTTGTAGGTGATCTCGAAGGAGGCGAGTTCAATGCCCCACTTCGCGACCCTTCCTGTAGCGTCATTGTTATTGATAATGTCGGATAGTGGAGTCTTGCTCACCACTGTGATTGGGTGCTCCTGAAAGTAATGCCTCAGCTTTCGAGAAGCAAGGAATACTCCATAAGCTATCTTCTGGTAGTGTGGGTAACGCTGCTTGGACTCCGTCAAGACCTCGCTTACATAGTGAACTGGTCTTTGAACTCCGTGCTCATAGCCTAGTTCCTTCTGCTCTACCACGACGACGATGCTGATTACCCGGTTGGTTGCCGCCATGTAGATTAACAGGGGCTCTCCAGGTTCGGGTGCTGCAAGGATGGGCGTTGAGGAAAGAATCTCCTTGAGCTGCTTCAATGATGCATCTGCTTCGTCTGTCCACGTGAATTTGTACTCCTTGTTCAGCAACTTGTACAGCGGCAGAGCCTTCTCGCCAAGTCGGCTGACGAACCGACTAACTACTGCAACACAACCTGTTAGTCGTTGAATGTCCTTTAGGCATGTCGGATGGTTTATGTTTAAGATGGCCTCGATTTTCTCCGGGTTGACCTCGATTCCACGTTGGGAAACGATGAAACCCAACAATTTGCCGGCTGGAACCCCGAAGACGCACTTCTTAGGGTTAAGCATCATGTTGTATTTCCGGAGATTATCAAAGATTAAGTCAGAGATTAAGTCATTTGAATTTTTAGACATCACCGCGATATCGTCCACATAGGCGTGAACGTTCCGACCAATTTGGTCGTGGAGGCAATGTTGCATTGTCCGCTGGTACGTAGCACCTGCGTTTTTCAGCCCAAAGGGCATCGTGACATAGCAAAACATGTTGTATGGGGTAGTGAACAAAGTGGCCAATTGGTCCGACTTCCTCATCTTGATCTGGTGGTATCCTGAGTATGCATCGAGAAAACACAAAAGCTTTGAGCCAGCCGTCGATTCAATGACTTGGTCAATGCGAGGCAAAGAAAACGGATCTTTGGGACATGCTTTGTTCAAGCCGGTGTAATCAACGCACATTCTTAATTCATTGGTTCCCTTTTTGGGGACAAGTACAGGATTTGCCACCCATTGGGTGTGAAGGACTTCTCGGATAAATCTAGCCTTGAGTAACCTAGCTATCTCTTTGCCAATGGCGCGTCTCTTCTCATCTCCAAAGCGCCGTAGAGGTTGTTTCACTGGTTTACATTTTGGGTCAATGTTTAAGCTGTGCTCGGCAAGTTCCCTAGGTACACCTTTCATGTCGGCAGGTTGCCAGGCAAAGATGTCCCTATTCTCACGGAGGAACTCGACGAGCGCGCTTTCCTATTTGGGATCCAGGTTCGTCCCAATGGCGATGACCTTTGACGCATCACCTACCACAAGTTCCACCGGCTTGGTCTCGATGGAGGCCTTGAACGCAGGAGCAGAGTCGAAGATCTGCTTCTTCTACGCGGGCATCTCTGAGTCATTGACCTTGCTCTGGATCTCTTTGAATTCTTCGCTGTAGAGGACAGCTTCTGCAACGGCTGCTTCATTGATCTTGCAGTCCCTTGCCTTGGTAAAGCTTCCGGATACGGTGATGACACCGTTTGGTCCGGGTATCTTGAGTTTGTTGTAGATCAAGCATAGCTTGGCCATGAACGTGTGGAATATGTCGCGGCCGAATATGACGTAGTACACGCTCTTGAAGGGGACCACCTCGAAGGTCCTGCGCTCTTGGCGGTAGTTGTTAACGTCGCCAAAGGCAACCTGAAGTGTAATGCACCCAAGGGACCGAGCCTCCCGACCAGGAACTACGCAGTGGAAGATGGTGTTGGTCCGCCTTAGGTTTGCCTCCGTCAAGTTCATCTTCTGCGGTGTATCCAGGTACATGATGTTGATGCTGCTTCCACTATCCACCATACACTTGGTGAACTCCACGCCGTCAATCAAGGGGTTGATGACCATGGTGTACTGGTTCTCCGTAGGTACAAGGTCTGGGTGGTCCGTCCTGTCCCAAGTTATTGGAACCTCCGACCAGCGCAGGTACTGGGGAAATGGGAGGAGAGTGGCCATCAGGATCCTCAGAGAGGTCTTCTGTTGTCGGATGGTGGGGGTGCCAATGAAAGTGTGGTAGACTGGAGCCTTCTTCGCGAAGGGGTTCTTTCCCTTGTCGTCGCTCTTGGTGGCGTTCTTGGGGTCGACGTCTTCGTCCATATCACTTGAATCCTTGGACTCCTCCTCCTTATTCTTCCCCTTGACCTTGCCTCGCGGTCTATTCTTCCGACTTCGCTTGTAGCCGGACTCCGGGTCTTCCTTGAGGTCGTTGACGAACTTGGAGTGTCGATTTGTATGGGTGGCCTTGCCGTTGGCGTCGAGGTGTATGAGGCACGTCATATCGCGGTACTCCTTGTAGGTTTGGGGAACACGGAGCGGTGCCGAGGTTGTTTCACTTCCTCGTTGCTGCCCACGGCCAGCTCCCCTTCCTCGGCCACGTTGTCCGCCATCACCTTGTCCTGCAAAAGTCATAGCGACCATGTCGGTAGATTGCTTTTCTTCTAGAGCGGTTTTCCGCTTTGTACTACTGTTCCTCCGAGCTTGAGTTGGAATGGCTGTTGCCGGCAAGGAGCCGCGAGCATCGTCATCGGCAGCTGCAAACTCACTGGCTAACTGAATCATCTAGTTCAAGTCGAGCTGGTGATTGTCCTGCAAGCGCTTCAGCTTATGTCGGAGCAACGTGCCTCTTTCCAATCCATCGATGAAGGCGGCCATAGCGGTATGGTCATGCACTCCTGCGCAGGAATTCTTCATGTCCAGCCAGCAAGAGAGGTAGGCGCGAGATGTCTCATCTTTCTCTTGCACGCACCGTTGTAGATCGTCCACAGTGTAGGGACGCTTGTATGTACCCTCAAAGTTCTTGGTGAACGCTTCTTGCATGTCCAACCAGTTGTAGATGGATTTCTCCAGCAAGTCATCGATCCATTGACGGGCCGTGCCTGCCAACATTAATGGGAGGTACTTGACGGCGACGTTGGGGTTGCCTCCAGCAATCTCCACCGCGTTTCCGTAGTCCTGCAACCATGTGGCTGGCTTGGCGGTGCCGTCATAGGGCTTGATGGTCTTGTCAATCCGAAAACCTTTGGGGTAAGTTGCGGACCGTATTGCAGGTCCAAAGCAACATGGTCCCAGGTATGGTCCTTCCCGATCCTCGTGGATCTTATCGATCCGCGAACGTGCATCGTATGGCTCCGGGTTCTTCTTCTTTTCAATAGGGGATGGGCTGCGTGAACGACGCGGGCCTCCTCCACCATGGTGACTGCTTGGTCGTGACGGAGGCGGAGGTGGCGGTGGGTTAGCCTTCTTGTTGTTACCCTCCTGCGACGCCTCACGCCTATCACAGTTGCTTGTCGGACGCAGAGGGTCATGGTGTGACCTGCTTTTGTGTCCTTGGTTGCGCTCTTCGCCATGACGGGTCTGCTCCGCGTTGTCGCGGATGACGATGCTGCACTGCTTTGGTGGAGGCATATCCATATGATGGTGAGCCTTGTAATCTTCGCGATGTCGAGGGGACCGGGGCGATGGCGATGGGCGACGAGGTCGGGCCTTTTCTCCGTGGTTAGAGGATATGGGGATAGCATCCTTCCTGTTGTGCGCATCCCTCCGTCTTCGTTCTGATGAACCCGTCTGGGACCCGACATCAAGAGGAGATATGTCCCTTGGCGGCTTATACTGGCTAGATTGGCAGAGCGCTGGGTCAGACTCAAGCCTCTGAGAGGTGGCCTTTTCCTGCTGCTTTACCGCCTTGGCCACTAGGTTGTAGACCTGTTCCACTACCTCAGGCGATCTATCCTGCTCCAGAAGGGTCTTGGCGACGGCGAGGTTAAGGAGTGGGGTGGGAATCACCTGCTTGCCTTCACTGTCAATGTATGGCTTGGCTTGTGCCGGCTTCGAGGGAGCCCATCCTAGGTTACGCCGCACACCAGGATCGTTGATGACGCGAGCCAGAGCTTTCTTAGCCTTCTGCTGCTGCAGTAAAGTCTTGTACTCGGCCTCCATTGCTCTAGCTTTCTCTATGAACTTCTGCGCATTGACCAGATCTCGATTTAGCTTAGCGCCTTGCTCCGCGATGGCCTGCGCTTCCTCCAGCAGCTGTTGGCGCTTCTCGTCAAGCTGGGTCACGTTCCGTATATGAGCAACGGTCAGTGACTCGACAAGGAGATTGTCGTACATCACTCTATCATCTAGAGTAACTTGGGCTGCTGCAGACGTAGATGCTGGAGGCGGCAAGTTTGCGGTGTTGTTGTTGCTCGGACCGGTGCCGAATTCCTGCGGCTGCTGCACTAGGTTAGGCGGAGGATGCATGACTTTTCCGCGATCATCGTCAGCAGCAATAAGTGTCCCCTTCACCTTTTTCGGCGTTGTAGGCAGAGCTTGTCCGGGTTGATCTTCATCCATCGCCGTCCCAATGGTGACGAACACCCCTCGAGACGTGACGGCATTGTTTGCTTGCTCGTCGCGCGAGTACTCCTCCTCCATCTCCTACATAGCGGAGTCTAGCTCTTCTGGACTGAAATCTATCTCCTCTGAATCTGCACTAAAATTAGCATAAAGCGCGTCAATGACAGAGTCAAAGGGTGCCAGGACTTCCTCGATGACGGGCGGTGGAGGTGCAACGGCCTCAATGATGACTAGAGGTGGTGGTGCTGCTGCGACGATGGCGGCGGGAGGCGGTTGCTGAATCAGAGGTTCTCCGTCTCTGAGCGCAAGCTCCATCTGGGCTGCTACGTCAGCTTCTGCGTAGTTGTTGACGGTTCTCACCATCTCTTCGAGGGTAAGGCGTCCTATTGCATGCTGCCGTCTTAAAGAATGTCGGAGAAGCGTGCCACGGTCCAGTCCTTCCACGAAGTGATACAAAGCATTATCATCGGGGTAGTGGGCCAAATCGGCTCGTATACGGAGCCACCTGGCCAGGTAATCGCGGGGTTTTTCGCCTTCTCTTTGAACACAGCATGCCAGATCGAAGATGGTAACCACGCCAACGAACTTGGATCTCTGCTGTCCAGACGCACGGGCAAAGCCAACGGATTTGCAGTGATCTTCCACCTTTATATCCTGCACAGGGGCGGTTTGGGTGGGCCTTGAATTTTTCCGATCTTTGTCGGCAAACTCCGAGGAGAGATCCGACATCGATCCTTCCGCGAATGTATCCTGCCCGTAGGCGGTCCGTGCGGGTCTTGATGCTTTGTGATCTTTGCCGGCAAACTCCAAAGAGAGATTCGACATCGATCCTTCTGCGAACGTATCCTGCTCGTAGGCGGTCCGTGCAGTCCTTGATGCTCCTCTGACTCCCAGGGAACTAGTGCCCGAGTCGGTTTCGCCGATGAAGAGTTGGATGTATCCGATAGGAATGATTGAACACCGCGTAGGGTTCGTCTTCGCCAGGATCCAGAACTCGTCAGGAGGGACAATCGGTGCCGGAGAAGAGAACACGGCCGATGGCTACGGTTTTGCCGATTCCCGTGAAGATCTTGGTCCTCGCCCGCTGAAGAGCCTGAAGCGCCTCTGGCCCCACGGTGGGCGCCAACTGTCGTGGTATTGCCGACGAGTACGCCATGGAGGGGTCCTCACAGTGCGTGTTTAGAGACGTGGGGTAAGGCGGACGCTTGACGGGTACGAGGTAACACGGCTTACCCAGGTTCAGATCCCACACCGGTGGCGGAATCCTACTCCTGCTATAAATCACTATAATGGCGATACGCCGAGTTACAGAGATAGGTTCGCTGTGCGAGGTTGTCTGAGATTGTCTATGATCGTGCCCTAAAGGCTCCCATAGGCCCGACTTATATAGTCGCCAGGTCCTAGGGTTACAGGGAAAAGTCCTAGCCGGACAGGTTACAGAGTCCTACACCGTTTATTACTAGTCTCGTGTAACTTGCACTCCAAGGCTCCGGGTATGTTGGTGACTCCACCATAGCCTTCCTTTATCCGGCATGGGCCTCCCTTCTGGATCCATCTAACTGGGCCACCCAGCAGGCCATAGTCCATGCTACCGACTATGGGCCACCCGGTTTATCTGGATAAGTGACATGCTATGAGGATACCCATATAGCATATCCCCAACATTATACTTTTAATACACTAATGTTGCTAATAAAGATTGTGTGAAGTTTTGTATAAAGTAAAATTTTCAGGTGTAGAGAGAGAATGATGTAATGAGATGAAGAATTAACAAAAGCTCAATCTTGGGGATTCCACCCCGGTATCACCCCAAGAAATATCCAAGAGGTACAAGAGTCAAAGCTTGGGGATTCCCAAGGCATCTCGTCTTCATCAATAAAAAGCTCAGGTCTTTCTAGACACTTCGTTTTTATTGTTTCATGCACTGTTGTGTTGTTCTTGGAGCGTCTTAGTTTTCGTTTGCTTTGCTTAGTTTGTTTAGTTTGCTTGAATAAAGTAGTTTGGACCCCTGTTCTCGATATGTTGTTTCAAATAAGTTGATTGGTGTTGGAAAGGAGTAGAAAGTTCTTGCTTCAAAGTGCAAGAGGAGCTTGCATTGACTGTGACTTAGACTTTAGCATGTAATGCTAGGTGTTGTTTTGACCTTATGCTTAGTGATTATTGTTGTAACATGACTTGTTCCAAACAATTGGTATTTCTTAGTGTGCCTTGAAGGAATCATGCGTTGTTTTAGCATGCAAAAGCAGAGTATTGTGGTATTCTCCTTTGATTTTTTGTTTGGGTTGACTTGGCACATGCTCACACCATGTTATGACTATGAACAAGTCACCATAGCCTCTATGATCATTTAGTCATTGACTTGTAGTACCACTCTATGCTTTGATAAGTAATGTTTTGTCGCTCTGCATGATTATGGCCATTATTGCTCTCTTAGTTGGTTGCTCCCAGTCTTTTGCTAGCCTCCACTTGTATGAGTAAGCTCTACTCATGCTTCTAACTCCCAATAAACCAAGTTATTCCAAAGTGTCCACTATAAATTCCTACGCATGGTGTGTTACACCATTCCAAGTATATTCTTGTTTTCAGCTATCTTCCAATTAAAAAAAAGGTATTTTGTTATGTGAAAACTCAGTGATTAAAGCTCTCACAAACTTGATGGCACAATTTATTTTCCTTTCCCCTAATAAACTTGAACCATTATGTCATCTATAGTGTATATGCTTGCACTGGAATTAGCAGAACCATGTTGTCATGGGTAACGTTTTCAACATTGCACTTGTACTTTGTACATAGTTGATATCATGCTCTTTTGTCTATGGATGTCGCCGGTGTGAAATAAAAAGGGGGCTTGTAAGTCCATGGAGTTATGTATTTTGTGTTAGATAAATGCCTAGGCCGTTAGCCTAAGCCATTGTGGCATCCCGCAAAAACCACTACTAGAAAATCGCGTTGTTTTCGTGCATTGCATCATCCTAACCGCATGCTCATGTCATCATGCCACATTGCATTTGAGCATCGTCATCATCTTGCATTTGCTTGCATAAAACTATTGGCAGAAAAACTTGTTCGTGTTTTCTAAACGCCCCGTCTTTATTCAAACGCAAAACCCGGGTCACCGGATTTATTTTGTTTTGTTTGCTATCGGCTTGCAAAAGTCTGTTTGAAATAAATACAATATTTAATTATTTTTAGGGCAGCATAACCGGCCGATCCGACCAGTTGCCACCCCCAGACAAACAATCGGTCCCCAAAAATCCTAAAACTACCCAACCTAGTCTACCCACCCTCTGCCACCTCCCCCCACCCAATCCTCTCTCGCCACCTCACCTCTCTCCCTCCCTCCACCACTCCCTAGCTGACACGTCATCTACTCCCTCTCTCCCCTCTCACCCAGCCACAACACACACAACACACACCCACGCGCTCACACACACGCACCCACCCCACCACGATCCCCTCGACCACTGGTCCCACCAGCGGGTCCCACTGCCCACTCCCCCCACCCACCAGCCCTCTCCTCTGCTCCTCGCCCACCCCTTCTCCCTCTTCCTCCCGTCTCTTCTCTCCCCGCGCGTCCCTCGAGCCTCGTCGGCCGGCGCCGGCGCAAGCCCTCCCCGCCACCAGTCCGCCTCGCTGGTCCTCCTCCCCCTCCCGCAAGCGCTCCCCGCTCCTTCTCCCTCCCCTCTGGCGCCGCCCTCCTCCCGCTCACCGCCCTCCGGCCGCCGGGCTCCTCCCCACCCCACCACCGCGCGCTCCCCCTCGAGCTCCTCTCCACTTGACGCTGGCAGTCCGCCCAGCCGCCTCCTCCTCGCCTCGCACACCCCGCTGCGCAGCTTCCGGCCGAGCTCCCTTCCTCCGCACCGCTCCCTCCTCCCTCCGCCTCACCGCCTCGCCTCGCACGCCTCGGCCTGGAGCTGCGCCCGCCGCTGCCCGAGCTCGCCCACAAGGCTGCCGATGAGCTCCTCCAGCTGCCGCCTCGCCTACAAGGCGAGCCTCCACCGCCTCCGTCCGCCGCGTCGACCCTCTCTGTCATAGCGGCCTACAGCAGCTTCGTCGGCGTCCCCATGCCCCACGCCCTCGATTCCTTCGGCCTCGGCCCGCGTCGCCTTCCTCCGCCTCACGCCGTCGGCCTCGGCCAGCAAGCCGCCGTCGGGTCCCCCTCCTTCGCCGTCCGCCGCCGCCGCCTAGCGTCTCCTCCTCCCCGTCCTGTGCGTCGGCCCCCGCGGAGTTCCGAGCCGAGGGCGCCTCCTCGCCGTCTTCCCCGGCCCCGACCCCGCCGTACACGAACGCCACACCGTCGCCTAGGGATTCGTGCCGCCAAGCCCTATGCCTCCTGCCTCCTGACCAACCGTCAACGCGACCGCCCCTTGACGCGACCCCGATGGCCGTGGCCGGGCCGAACCTCTCGGACGTCAAGCTCTACCTCACGGATCGCCATCCCGAATTCCGAAGCCTCGACACCTCGAACCCGGCGCCGCGCCAAGAACCACGACACAGAGATGCCAGAACACCAAGCTCGTTGAGACCCTGAGGACCCGTTCCTGGAGGCGAAGTCCGGACCCCGAAGACCGATCCCGGCGAGCCGACCTCCCTCGGATTGTCAAGATCTTCCGAAGGCTCCGACAATTAAAAAACAAGATCGTCATCGAAAGTGGAGCCGCAAAACCCAAGATCATCGAGGAGGGACCGATGACCTCGGACCAAGAACGTCGTCATGAAACGCCAAGTGCTTCTTCCCGGACCCGTAGGCCATCGGCCAAGTTCACCACCGACAAGAGACGGACGACAAGTTCTACTTCACAGGCACCGAGCGTCAAGATCGCCTTCACGAGAAGCCGCAAGACATCCTTCCCGGGATTCGAAGACCGAACCCTCGGCACGCCAAGATCTTCTCCTCGGAACGCCATGATCTACTTCCCAGATCCGAAGACCCTAAATCCCGGAGTTCGAGAACGTTACCGTCGAACCCTGAACCCTGAGACCAAACCCCGAACCCCCGGAACCTCAAGTTCGTCGAGGCCCCCTAATGTGTGAAACCCTTCCCGAAACCCTATTTTATAATATTTTACTACTTGTTGCATATTAAATTGTCATACTCGCATGCATACCATTGGTTTGGGGGCCTTATGCCGATTCACCTCTAATTAAATATGGGGCCCATATGCAGGCAAATCTAGTCTCATATTGGCCTCATTTAAATTTGTGTAGCGAACCCGGTGCTATCTTCTGCCATGTTAAGACAACATTTAATTGCGGGGTAGCTAAATAACTTGAACCATTTAATTAATTGTCGGGACCCCGGTTCCATTTAATATTGACCTAATTGCATTGCACCTTCACCATGCCATGCATCATACATGCATCATGCCCGATCTTCTGCCGTTGTATTAAATATTGCATCCGGTGTTTATTCTAGCGTTTTGCTTCTTCGCGGATAAGGCCGTTGAGTTGATGCGAGTGTCGACCCGATCTTAGGATGAATCTTCGACAATGTTTTCAGGCGAGCATCTCCCCCTTTCTACCTATCTTAATTTTATAGTATTTATTCCCTCCTGTTGATCTATTGCTATCTGTGTTGCGATGCTCTAGTTTTCGTACCCGTGATATCCCTCGCAGCCTTATATTGCCTTGGACACATCCTATTACCTGTTGTTTGGTAGATAGTTGGACTTGCGCGTCGTAATCGCTTGCTCAAGTGATGTTGCGTGTCGTCAAGTGCCACAGTTGTTGGAGTATTGACGCATGTTTGACATTGGAGATGATCCTGGCTTTACTTATCGTTCACTTTATCTACTGTTTAACAACTAAAATTGAAGTAAGTAAGTAGAGGCATCGGTGGGTGATAGATAATATTTGGTTTCCGACCGCCCACTTGTGTCCCGTAGGACCCCGAGTACTTGATACCTGTTCCTTGATTTATCGCGCTATCCACATCCGGGAGGATTATGGGACCCCCTGAGCCAGAGCTTGATTCATTCTTATTTCTTGGGGCCACAAACTAGTTTGAGGTTTTATTTACTATCCTGTACTTATGCCATGCTACTACTGTATTTACGATTATGCGATTAGCACACTGTACTGTTTAGGATCGGGACACGTTTTCGTGGTGTCGACAAGCCCAGTTTTGGGTTCCCAGTCGTTCACAGCCGTCCACCCAAACCTCGGGTCCGTCTCGGAGTCAGCTAGCTTCGTTGCGTGTGTACTCCAAGGGGTGGCCCCCTGAAATATTTCTGAATCCTATGATTGCTTTGTCGTGAAGGCCTCGTTGGGTTTTGATTTGGTTTTTCCGAGGTTGATCGAGTGTGTGTTGCTATTTGTGCACCACGGCCGGGTTAAAACTTTCTGAAAGCCGTGTCCGCGGTTATGGACGACTTGGAGCACAGTATCTCGATCATAGACAACTATAACTAAAGTAGTGCTATAAACTTGACTTTATAATGACTAGTAATCAGCTTCACTATAATGGAATGGCTACATAAAACTGCCCACGATTGCTTGTTTGGTTTGTCGCTTGCGACGATTGTATCTGACTAGTAAGTATTGCAACTATAACGGAATGGCTAAATAAAAGTACCAACAACTGCTGGGTTTTTGGGATATCTCATGCTAATTGTATTTGACTAGTAAGTGTCGCAACTACAACGGAATGAATAAATAAAAGTGCCCACTGCTTATTTTATCAGGATGACTATCTATACTTGACTAGTAATTGTTGCAACGATAACTGAATAAATAAAAATGCCAACGGTGTGAGTTCCTCGGTTGACTTCCTCGTTTGGTATCGAGGGGGAAACACCAGGATGGGTTTGTTTGATGGTAGCACCAGGTAGGTTCCGGATAGGTCTTTCTTACCCCCCTCTAACAGCCTCCAGTTGTATCGAGTCTCTATAGGTTGTTCAGTGCATGCTGCCGCTGCCGCTTCAGTCCACCATACCTATGTAGGCGAGGACCGCCGAATTCTATCCTCGCCGTGTCTTGGCCTCGTGATCGACGCCTCTTTTCCTTTGCCCTTTGTCGGCACCCCTTTTGTTTAAGGTGTTTTGAGATCGGCGTCGTTAGCGGGTTACCCTTCCTGGCTTGGCAGGGTTATGGAAGCCATTGGTTATTCTTCAGGGATCTTAGCCCCATTTGCATCTTGTCCGTAGCTGGACGCTCTATCGTTTACAAGGTGATTTGGATCTTTGTACATTATATCTGTATTCTTGACTCACTGAGTCGCTGTTATATATATCTGTTCTGTGGGTCCCATCGAGGACTGTTGTGTAATGTTATTACTTCGTTTTCCACCCGCACGCAAGTGCCTGGTGGGCACCTTTGAATCGTTTCTATGCGGGTTTGGCGGGAATCGCTGAAACTTGCATAGGCCCGATTCTGAGGGTGTTACAGAGTGGTATCAGAGCTCAGCAGTTGCGATACCCCACAAGTCCAGCCTGTAGGATAACCTAGCTAACGGCCGCAGTAGAGTGTCAAACTATTTTTGCAAAATCGGTTGGATAGTTCTGATTAGGTCTGATTTTACTCCTTACCCCTCTGCTGCTCTCCTCTCACCTCTGCGTGTTTTGAATCCGCTCTCTTCTCTCTCTTCGAGTCCAGGATTTCTCGTGGTTGGGTTTCCGTCGCACCTTCAGGGTTTCACTTCCTCCTTTGTTAACGGTGTTGCTACATCTGGTTTTCATGCTATCCGAGGAATCCTTCGTCTGGTGGACTTCTCTTTGTCCCTTCTCGTGCCTTCCGGTGTGTTCCGACGCGACGACATCATCTACGCCAGATCCGATGTAGAGTATGCATCACTCCGTTGTTTCCAAACCTCGATTGTCGAGATCTTTAGTCTGATTCCGAGAATGGGTGCACTCTTTTCTACTGATTGTGCAGAGTAATAGTTTGGGTGTGTGATGGATTGTCCCCCATGCCGACTACCCCTTCTATTCGCTTTTGTACATTGAAGTGGACGAGAATGCATCGGTTCCCTCTTTCCATCGAAGCTAGAGGTGGCTTTATTTGTGGATGCCTCTACCTTCGTCCTTTTGTTTCCGGAGTGTTTCCTCGCCGATCACGGACAACGACCTCTTGTTAGTGGTGTCGCGAGGATCTACACGAAGCGCGAAGGATCAGATCACCGACCTTCTTTCCAGTACCATGAGGCGGATCTCGAGGGCGAGATCCATTGTTAGTGGTGTCGAATTGTGGCATCCCGCAAAAAC
Source organism: Avena longiglumis (assembly GCA_030063025.1). Classification (NCBI taxonomy): domain Eukaryota; kingdom Viridiplantae; phylum Streptophyta; class Magnoliopsida; order Poales; family Poaceae; genus Avena; species Avena longiglumis. The sequence goes on along the minus strand of CP125978.1, from coordinate 141,306,438 downwards.
CACTACTAGAAAATCGCGTTGTTTTCGTGCATTGCATCATCCTGACCGCATGCTCATGTCATCATGCCACATTGCATTTGAGCATCGTCATCATCTTGCATTTGCTTGCATAAAACTATTGGCGGAAAAACCTGTTCGTGTTTTCTAAACGCCCCGTCTTTATTCAAACGCAAAACCCGGGTCACCGGATTTATTTTGTTTTGTTTGCTATCGGCTTGCAAAAGTCTGTTTGAAATAAATACAATATTTAATTATTTTTAGGGGGGCAGCCGAACCGGGCCGATCCGACCCAGTTGGCCACCCCCAGTACAAACAATCGGTCCCCCAAAAATCCTAAAACTACCCAACCTAGTCTACCCACCCCTCTGGCCACCTCACCCCACCCAATCCTCTCTCGCCACCTCACCTCTCTCCCTCCCTCCACCACTCCCTAGCTGACACGTCATCTACTCCCTCTCTCCCCACTCACCCAGCCACAACACACAGAGCACACACCCACGCGCTCACACACACACGCACCCACCCCACCCGCTGATCCCCCTCTGACCACCTGGTCCCACCCGGGCGGGCCCCCCGCCTGGCCCACTCCCCCGGCCCACCCACCAGCCCCTCTCCTCTGTTCCTCGCCCCACCCCTTCTCCCTCTTCCTCCCGTCTCTCCTCTCCCCGCGCGTCCCTCGAGCCTCGTCGGCCGGCGCCGGCGCAAGCCCTCCCCACCACCAGTCCGCCCCGCCGGTCCTCCTCCCCCTCCCGCAAGCGCTCCCCGCTCCTTCTCCCTCCCGCAAGCGCTCCCCGCTCCTTCTCCCTCCCCTCTGGCGCCGCCCTCCTCCCGCTCACCGCCCTCCGGCCGCCGGGATCCTCCCCACCCCATCACCGCGCGCTCCCCCTCGAGCTCCTCTCCCTTGGCCCCGCTCAGTCCGCCGCCCGCCTCCCTCCTCGCCTCTGCACCCCCTCGTCCCCGCCCGCGCAGCAGCTTCGCCGGCGAGCTCCCTTCCCGCCCTCCCTCCTCCTCGCCTCGCTCCCCTCGCCCCACTGCGCCCGGCCGCCTCGGCAGCGCCTCGGCCTCGCCGCGCCGGACCGAGCTCCGCACCCGCGCCGATGAGCTCCTCCGGTGCGCCCGTCTCCCCGCGCGCCCTCGGCGAGCCAGCGCCACCCGCCTCCGTCCAGGCGCGTCGACCCTCTCTGTCGCGGCTAGCAGCAGCTTCGTCGGCGTCCTCCCAGCGCCCCACGCCCTCGCTTCCTTCGGCCTCGGCCCGCGTCGCCTTCCTCCGCCTCATGCCGTCGGCCTCGGCCAGCAAGCCGCCGTCGGGTCCCCCTCCCTCGCCGTCCGCCGCCGCCTAGCGTCTCCTCCTTCCCGTCCTGTGCGTCGGCCCCCGCGGAGTTCCGAGCCGAGAGCGCCTCCTCGCCGTCTTCCCCGGCCCCGACCCCGCCGTACGCGGACGCCACACCGTCGCCTAGGGATTCGTGCCGCCAAGCCCTATGCCTCCTGCCTCCTGACCAACCGTCAACGCGACCGCCCCTTGACGCGACCCCGATGGCCGTGGCCGGGCCGAACCTCTCGGACGTCAAGCTCTACCTCACGGATCGCCGTCCCGAATTTCGAAGCCTCGACACCTCAAACCCGGCGCCGCGCCAAGAACCATGACACAGAGATGCCAGAACACCAAGCTCGTTGAGACCCTGAGGACCCGTTCCCGGAGGCGAAGTCTGGACCCCGAAGACCGATCCCGGCGAGCCGACCTCCCTCGGATTGTCAAGATCTTCCGAAGGCTCCGACAATTAAAAACAAGATCGTCATCGAAAGTGGAGCCGCAAACCCCAAGATCATCGAGGAGGGACCGATGACCTCGGACCAAGAACGTCGTCATGAAACGCCAAGTGCTTCTTCCCGGACCCGAAGGCCATCGGCCAAGTTCACCACCGACAAGAGACGGACGACAAGTTCTACTTCACAGGCACCGAGCGTCAAGATCGCCTTCACGAGAATCCGCAAGACATCCTTCCCAGGATTCGAAGACCGAACCCTCGGCACGCCAACATCTTCTCCTCGGAACGCCATGATCTACTTCCCAGATCCGAAGACCCTAAATCCCGGAGTCCGAGAACGTTACCGTCGAACCCTGAACCCTGAGACCGAACCCCGAACCCCCGGAACCTCAAGTTCGTCGAGGCCCCCTAATGTGTGAACCCCTTCCCGAAACCCTATTTTATAATATTTTACTACTTGTTGCATATTAAATTGTCATACTCGCATGCATACCATTGGTTTGGGGGCCTTATGCCGATTCACCTCTAATTAAATATGGGGCCCATATGCGGGCAAATCTAGTCTCATATTGGCCTCATTTAAATTTGTGTAGCGAACCCGGTGCTATCTTCTGCCATGTTAAGACAACATTTAATTGCGGGGTAGTTAAATAACTTGAACCGTTTAATTAATTGTCGGGACCCCGGTTCCACTTAATATTGACCTAATTGCATTGCACCTTCACCATGCCATGCATCATACATGCATCATGCCCGATCTTCTGTCGTTGTATTAAATATTGCATTCGGTGTTTATTCTAGCGTTTTGCTTCTTCGCGGATAAGGCCGTTGAGTTGATGCGAGTGTCGACCCGATCTTCGGATGAATCTTCGCCAATGTTTTCAGGCGAGCATCTCCCCCTTTCTACCTATCTTACTTTTATAGTATTTATTCCCTCCTGTTGATCTATTGCTATCTGTGTTGCGATGCTCTAGTTTTCGTACCCGTGATATCCCTCGCAGCCTTATATTGCCTTGGACACATCCTATTACCTGTTGTTTGGTAGATAGTTGGACTTGCGCGTCGTAATCGCTTGCTCAAGTGCTGTTGCGTGTCGTCAAGTGCCACAGTTGTTGGAGTATTGCCGCATGTTTGACATTGGAGATGATCCTGGCTTTACTTATCGTTCACTTTATCTACTGTTTAACAACTAAAATTGAAGTAAGTAAGCAGAGGCATCGGTGGGTGATAGATAATATTTGGTTTCCGACCGCCCACTTGTGTCCCGTAGGACCCCGAGTACTTGATACTTGTTCCTTGATTTATCGCGCTATCCACATCCGGGAGGATTATGGGACCCCCTGAGCCAGAGCTTGATTCATTCTTATTTCTTGGGGCCACAAACTAGTTTGAGGTTTTATTTACTATCCTGTACTTATGCCATGATACTATCAGATTTACGATTGTCGTGGAGCACACTGCATCGCTTAGGATCGACACGCTTTCGTGGTGTCGACAAGCCCAGTTTTGGGTTCCCGATCGTTCACGACCGTCCACCCAAACCTCGGGTCCGTCTCGAGTCGCTAGCTTCGTTATGGTGTACTCCAAGGGTGGCCCTGAAATATTTCAATCCTGTGATTGCTTTGTCGTGAAGGCCTCGTTGGGTTTTGATTTGGTTTTTCCGAGGTTGATCGAGTGTGTGTTATTTGTGCACCCCGCCGGGTTAAAACTTTCTCGAAAGCCGTGTCATGGTTATGGACGACTTGGAGCACAGTATCTCGATCATAGACAACTATAACTAAAGTAGTGCTATAAACTTGACTTTATAATGACTAGTAATCAGCTTCACTATAATGGAATGGCTACATAAAACTGCCCACGATTGCTTGTTTGGTTTGTCGCTTGCGACGATTGTATATGACTAGTAAGTATTGCAACTATAACGGAATGGCTAAATAAAAGTACCAACAACTGCTGGGTTTTTGGGTTATCTCATGCTAATTGTATTTGACTAGTAAGTGTCGCAACTACAACGGAATGAATAAATAAAAGTGTCCACTGCTTATTTTATCAGGATGACTATCTATACTTGACTAGTAATTGTTGCAACGATAACTGAATAAATAAAAATGCCAACGGTGTGAGTTCCTCGGTTGACTTCCTCGTTTGGTATCGAGGGGGAAACACCAGGATGGGTTTGTTTGATGGTAGCACCAGGTCGGTTCCGGATAGGTCTTTCTTACCCCCCTCTAACAGCCTCCATTTGTATCGAGTCTCTATAGGTTGTTCAGTGCATGCTGTCGCTGCCGCTTCAGTCCACCATACCTATGTAGGCGAGGACCGCCGAATTCTAGCCTCGCCGTGTCTTGGCCTCGATCGACGCCTCTTTTCCTTTGCCCTTTGTCGGCACCCCTTTTGTTTAAGCAGGTTTTGAGATCGACGTCGTTAGCAGGGTTACCCTTCCGGCTTGGCCTGGGCAGGGTTATGGACGCCATTGGTTATTCTTCAGGGCTCTTAGCCCCATTTGCATCTTGTCCGTAGTTGGACGCTCTATCGTTTACAAGGTGATTTGGATCTGTGTACATTATATCTGTATTCTTGACTCACTGAGTCGCTGTTATATATATATCTGTTCTGTGGGTCCCATCGAGGACTGTTGTGTAATGTTATTACTTCGTTTTCCACCCGCACGCAAGTGCCTGGTGGGCACCTTTGAATCGTTTCTATGCGGGTTTGGCGGGAATCGCTGAAACTTGCATAGGCCCGATTCTGAGGGTGTTACAGCCATGCCTAATCATGGTGGAAACTTGCAGCATCACCATAATGAGCAATATGTGAAGCATCCTCAATAAAAACCTATGCAAATTACAAATAAAAAGACCGTTGAGATGCTCATTGTATGTTTGCCTTGTCATTTTGGTTATGGGATAGCTCATGTACCATGTGCAAGGGGTACCCCGTTAGCGGTTCTCTCTGATACACATGTACTCCCTCCGATCCATATTACCTGTCACTAAAATGGATGTATCTAGACATGTTTTAGTGCTAGGTACATCAATTTCAATGACAAGTAATATGGATCGGAGGGAGTACTTACTATGACAAGAACTTACAGGTGACTAAAGTTTAGTAGCATGAGGTGCCGCCCTCGTATTCAAGGGAAATGAGATTGCCAACTTATACTTTGTCAAGCATATACTCCATAGTTTGTTCACTTTAACCTTAATCACTTCAAGATGCCTATGATAGGGGCAATGAGGGCTGAAAGCTAACAAGTACCATAATTTTTGGAAGCTCTTTTTGAAACTTGAAATCCCTGCTTCCCTTTGTGAAGGGCCTTTCTTCCACTATTATATTGAGTCTCCACTTTCTACCTTTAGGCACCAGTTAAGAGAGCATAGTTGCCATTCTTAGTTCTATGTGCAGTGTGCCAAAACTTATTGATTGATGCATTTTTGTTGATATTGCTTGTTATTGTGCTATTTGTATATAGTCACTCTTATGAACTTTGAAGGTGTCCTATGCATATATTTGCTACTCCATGAGGGACAAGTTGAATGCCACTATGCCATGTTTTCTGTATGTGAAACAAACAAATGTTTTTCAATGCATGTTATTCATGATCTTTGTTTGTATCCTTTCATTTGCATGCATAGTTACTTTGTCTTATTGTTAGAACTCCATCTTTCATGAACATGTTTAGAGTTCTTTGATCCCAGCTTTTAATGCTTGCAAATGGTTTGATCTTGGTTTTGATGGTGCATGTCACCTCAAAATTATTATTTTATCACTTACCTACTCGAGGACGAGAAGGAGTTAAGCTTGGGGATGCTTGATATGTCGGAAACGTATCTATAATTTTTGATGTTCCATGCTTGTTTAGTATCTACTTTGCTTTGCTTTGTCCACACTTTGAGGTGCCTTTCATATGTTCTCTGGTACTAAACTACTAAAAAGTTGCCACACTGCTAGTTGCCTATTTTATGCTTTTTTTGGTTCCAGAAAAGCTAGTAAGGAAATATTCTCGGAATTGGACGGGACAAAATCCAAAGTCAATATTTCACCGAGGAGAACACGGATTCCAGAGGAGAGACAGAGGGGCACCACAGGGCGACTGAACCCCCCTAGGCATGGGCCCACCCTGGGCCACACCTGGGCAGGGTGTGGGCCCCCTGGCCGCCTCCCAGCCTCGGCTCTTCGCCTATAATAATCCCCCGATTCCTAAACCCTAAGCACCCAATCAATATTCCACGAAACCATCTGTACCCGCCGCCACCATCGTCCCTAGATCGGGGGATCTAAAGCTCTTCCCGGCACCCTGCCGGAGGGGAGATCATCCCGGAGGCCTTCTTATTCATCGTGCCAGCCTCTGGTATGAAGTGTGAGTAGTTCCACCTTGGACTACGGGTCCATGTAGTAGATAGATGGTTGTATCTCCTCCTTGTGCTTTCATGTCTAGATCTTGTGAGATCCGTTCATGATCAAGATCTCATCTATTTGTAATCATGCATGTTGTGTTTGCGGGGATCCGATGGATATTGAGATTACTATGTCATATTGATTAATGGTTTTGTCTTATTGATTCTATCATGTCTGTGTTGTTTGTGATATTGCATGATCTCCGTTGTTAGTAGCTATCTTGGCCAAGTAGTTGCTAGTGACTCCAAGAGGGGGTATTTATGCTCGATAGTGGGTTCATGCCTCTATGTAATCAAGGGAAGTGACAGAAATCTCTAAGGTTGTAGATGTGCTGTTGCCACTAGGGAGAAAACAACAGTCTCTTGTTCATGGAACAAGTGTATTGTTTACCTTAAACACTTTGCTTAAAGTAGTTGTCTTTTGCTTGCAACTTAATACTGGAGGGGGTTCGGAGGATAACCCAAAGGTGGACTTCTAGTCATAGATGCAGTTGGATGGCGGTCTATGTATCTTGTTGTATTTCCCAATCAAATCTCATAGGATCTTTATGTCTAGTATTGCATTGTTATGCCTTGCTCAGTCCTGTCAATTGCCCTGTTGTAATTTGTTCATCCAGCATGCCATGTTTGTTTATCTAAGGGGAACACCTCTAGTGAACTATGGACCCCGGTCCAATCTTTACCATTGATACATCTTCCACTGTTACGGTTTACTTGCTGCAAACCATCATTACCTTCCACACCATATAGTTAATCCTTTGTTACAGCAGCCGGTGAGATTGACAACCTCACTGTTAGTTGGGGCAAAGTCTTGAGTTTGTGTTGTTTAGGTTTCCACGTTGCTTGCAACACCTTTGAGATGTTTCCTTCCTCCTACTGGTTCGATAACCTCGGTTTCTTATGGAGGGAATACTTGCTGATGTGCTGCATCATACCTTGATCTTGGGGTTTCCCGACGAAGCGCTCCACGTTGACGCAGCGCCATCATACCGCTTGGCGATCTCGAGGAGGTCTGGGATTTTGTCGAGTATCTTGCACACCCGCTTGAGCTTGGTGACTAGGGGTTCATAGCGGCATGAGGTCTTGAATTAGTGGATCGCCATCTCTGGGTGGATGCCAGCCGTGTTGAACCATAGATCTTGCCACCTTTGGAGCCAGTTGCGGGTCGACTCGCGGGGTCCCTGGACGCATCGCTCCAGGTCCTCGATGCTGGTGGCGCAGGTGTAGGAACCCTCGAAGTGCCTGACGAAGGCATCGTACATGTCCTCCTAGGAATCAATGATGTCCGCTGGGAGGGTATTGATCCACTGTCGAGTCGCTCCCTCCATCATCAGGGGGAGGTAGCGAGCGGCGAGTAGGTTACACATACGCCTCAACATGTTCCTCTATATACCCAATTACACCCTTATGATCACCATTCCACTGAGTGACGTTAAGTGCATCAAAGTATCCTCAGGAGACAGTGATTATATATGGTCTCATGGTCTAAGAAAAGAGTCACTACATTTCCTAATCATCATAACATGTACTCTGTGACATGATCGTGATATGATGCTATAGATAGGGTATGTTCACCATCTCATTCTCTAATGAAATGACTCCAATGTCAATTGGGCCCGAGGCACCAACATGATCAGGAAACCTGTTATCATCTGTTGACTAATGAACCAGTGACTAGAGTTTTACTGAAATCTATTGGTTGTTTGTATATCGCACGTGTATTGACGTTTCCTTTCAATACAGTTATAGCATGATATAAAACTTAATCATAAACTTTATGAAATATGTCAATAATTAATATTATTATTTGTTTCTAGGGCGTATTCCCTTTGGGTAAAACTAATCATTATTCTCTTATGCATAATGGAAGGAAAATCTCAAACCTATGACTCCTGAACAAATCTTAAAATATGATCTTGTTAGAGCTAGTAGAGCTAAAAGTGAGGAGAAACACAAAAGTGCGAATCAGATTGTTGATGTTGATTTTGTACCACCTAAGAACACTCAATATGATTCTAAATATGCTACTGAAATTCGTTTGAAAGGTCAATGTATGATTGCAAAACTTGATATTGTTGAACTAGATGTGAATAATACTTTGTGTTATGCAATTGTTTGCAAAGAGGTTTTGTTTTCATTTGAGGATATGCCTCTCTCTCTTTGCCACTTGTTGTTGCTAACCTTTTGCAGGAATATGTGGACATTTTTCCACCTGAGATGCCACCAGGACTACCACCTATTAGAGGAATTGAGCACCAAATTGGTTTAATACTTTGTGCAACACTACCCAATCGCGCACCATACAAAACCAATCCAGGGGAGACAAAGGAGATACAACGCCAAATTCAGGAACTACTTGACAAATATCATATTCATGAGTCTCTTATCCCTTGCGATGTTCCTATTATTTTGATACCAAAGAAAGATGGTTCGTCACGCATGTGTACTGATTGTAGAGCTATCAATAATATTACTATTCATCATCTTCATCATATACCATGTTTGGATGACATGCTTGATGAATTGAGTGGCTCTACTATGTTCTCTAAAGTTGATTTGCATAGTGGTTACCATCAGATTCGTATGAAATTAGGGGATGAATGGAAATCAAATTTTAAAACTAAGTTCGATTTATATGATTGGTTAGTAATGCCTTTTGGTTTAACTAATGCACCCAACACATTCATGAGATTAATGAACGAAATTTTACGTGCTTTCATTGGACGTTTTGTGGTACTATACTTTGATGATATTCTGATTTGTAGTAAATATTTGGAGGATAATTTGGAACATTTACATGTTGTTTGCATTGCTTTACATGATGCACATTTGTTTGGTAATCTCGAGAAGTGCACCTTCTACACCGATTGAGTTGCTTTTCTTGGCTATGTTGTTACATCACAGGTTATTGAGGTTGATCTAGCCAAGATTGAAGCAATTTCGAGTTGTCCGCCTCCCAAAACGGTCACACGAGTGAGGCATTTTCTTGGTCTCGCTGGATTTTATAGGCACTTTGTTAAAGATTTTGGTTCTATTGATGCACCATTTAATGATCTTACAAAGAAATATGAGCCTTTTGTTTGGGGCGACACACAACATGATGATTTCATGCTACTGAAAGAGAGGATAACACATGCTCGTTTACTCCAACTTCTTGATTTACTAAAACTTTTGAACTTGAATGTGATGCTAATGCAATTGGGCTGGGAGGTGTCTTATTATAAGAGGGTAAACCTGTTGCGTAATTTAGTGAGAAACTGAGTGGGGCTAGTCTGAATTATTCTACTTATGATAAAGAATTATATGCTTTCGTTCAGACATTGCAAACTTAGCAATATTATTTATGGCCCAAAGAATTCTTTATACATTCTGATCATGAATCTTTGAAGCATATTCGTAGTCAAGAAAAACTGAATAAGCGACATGTTAAGTGGGTTGAGTTCATTGAGTCTTTTACTTATGTTATTAAACACAAGAAAGGTAAAGATAATGTAATTGTTGATGCTTTGTCGCGCCGTTAAACCATGCTTTCCAACTTGAATAGAATTTTTTGGTTTAGAAACTATCAAAGGACAATATGAACATGATGTTGAATTTAAAGACATATTGCTGAATTGTAACGAGGAAAGAACATGGAACAAGTTCGTCATTAATAATGGATTTGTGTTCCGTGCTAATAAGCTATGCTATCCAGATAGCTTCGTTCGTCTTTTGTTGTTACATGAGGCGCATGGAGTAGGTTTGATGGGTCATTTTGGAGTGAAGAAGACTGAATACATACTTGTTGCACACTTCTATTGGCCATGTATGCGTAGAGATGTTGAGAGATTTGTTGCTCGTTGCACTACATATCAAAAAAACTAAGTCACGCCTTAATCCACATGGTTTATACATGCCTCTTCATGTTCCTAGTGTTCCTTGGGAGGATATTTCTATGGATTTTGTTTCGGGATTGCCTTGAACACAGAAGGGAAGGGATACTATTTTTGTTTTTGTGGATCGATTTTCTAAGATGGCACACTTTATTCCTTGTCACAAGAGTGATGATGTTGCACATGTTTCTGATTTGTTCTTTTGTGATATTGTCCATTTGCATGGTGTGCCAAATACTATTGTTTATGAACATGATACTAAATTTCTTAGTCACTTTTGGAGATGTTTGTGGGCTAAGTTGGGGACTAAATTACCTATCAATACTACATGTCATCCTCAAACTGATGGGCAAACTGAAGTAGTTAATAGGACTTTGTCTACTACGCTACATGTTGTTTTAAAGAAGAATTTAAAAGAATGGAATATTTTTTACCACATATTGAATTTTCTTACAATAGTTTTATACATTCTACCACTAAGATGTATCCTTTTGAGATTGTGTATGGCTTTGTTCCATGTGCAACAATTGATTTATTACCCCTTCCATCTTTGGTGCAAAATAATTATGATGCTACAAAACATGTTGAACATATTTTGAAATTTCATGCTACTACTAAAGACAATATTGAATTTATGAATGCTAAGTATAAACTTGCAGAAGATAAAGGTAGAAAGCATGTTGTTTTTTATGTTGCAGATCTTGTATGGTTGCATTTGTGCAAATATGATTTTCCTTATTTGCGAAAATCTAAGTTAATGCCACGTGTTGTTGGTCCTTTCAAATTGTTAGAGAGGATAAATGATAATGCATATAAACTTGAGCTTTCTGCAGATTTGGGTACGGTAAGTCTAGCATTTAACATTGCAAATTTGAAAACATACTTTAGAAAATAAGATGAGATTGCGTCGAGGATGATTTCAATTTAAGAAGGGGAGTATGATTACGTTAGAATATGAAACTCATTGATTTTAAAATTGCCGGTGAGAAGAGAATTTTGAATATAAACTTATTAGATGACTAGAGAAATAAAGCTTATGAGAGCGATAGGTTACTTAATTTTATTTTAAAATTTTGCATGACAAGAAAATTGAGAAAAGAGAGTATAAAGTAGGGATAAGTGTTAGCAATAATCTTTTTTTAGATCTTGATGATTAGATGGTTGTAATGCTTTGGATCTTCTCTAGCACTTATTATATTAGTAGAGATTAGAGATACATGGCAAAAAAATTGACATAATTGGCCACTCTATACTATGCAACAATCTAATAAAATGATAAAAACTACTCCATACAAAAAATGTTGGCCAAAAATATAGTTCCATCTTTGCGCCTCTCTATCTTCGCACGTCCGGCCCAACCTGACGCTCGAAATTGACAAAATAGTCCCATCTTTCGCCTCTCTCGGTTCTTAAAAAATGAAAAAATATTTGTGCCTCTCTCTTCTTCGTGTGTCCGACCTAACCTGAGGCCATCGACGAGTTAATAGCATAAAACCACCACTTTGATAACAAAATTTATTAATTGGTACCACTTTATGACAAGCGTGCCAAAATCTACCACAAAATCCGTTAGTTGTCTCAAAAAACACCAATTCAGTGCTAAATCCGAATTGACACCGTTTCTGACTGGTCGGACCCATCTAGAGAGATGACGTGGCACCTTTTAGACGGCTCCTGACACGTCCGTTACCGCCGTTAACTATGCGCGGGCCTCACGATCTATTGATAGCACAAAACCACCACTTTTGTGCTTAAATTTCGAAAAACCATCACTTTTGAATACAAATTCAAATGGAAAAACTTTTAATACGAAAAGTGCTAAGATATGTTTGAATATTTTTAATATAAAATTCATTCACTATTTCAAATAACTAAAATATGAAAAATAATACTTCTATTAGTAATGCAAACTTTGGAAATACATAACTTCAATTATATAATTTCAAATAATATAAATAATATGTCTAAATTTATTAGAAAAATTTAAGGATTCCATTTCTAACATCTATCTGTAGGGATTCGTAGCATGGAAAACAAAAAATTTCTATCGTATACAAACAAACAAGCCAAGATCTATCTACTAGATTGTAGCAACCAGTCGATGGAATAACTTACCCTCGAAGATTCCAAAGTGTTTAACGAGAGCGGATTCTCGTGGGTGATGTAGTCGTACTCTTCCCGATCTCAAAATCGTGTAGACGATCCTTCCGTGCTGAGTTCGGCGCTTCCTTGATCGGTCACACGTTGGTACTCGATGAAGACCTTCCTCTCCTTGTTCCAGCGAAAGCGGAGGTTGTAGCACTCTCCTCATGATTCCTGGCAACGGTACGTGGTCTAAGTAGAGGGAGATACCAGGCTTCGCCTTAAGCCGGAGCGAGTATGGTGGAGTATGAGAGAGCTATTAGTGGTCTAGGGTTTAGACACACCAATTAGAAGGCTCTAATCCTAAGGCTAGTGCAATTAGAAGCTCTAAACCAAAGCGGCTCCAAACCGGAGTCTAGGGCTAGGATTTAGATTAGAGGATAGGAACTTGTGTGTCTAGAGGAGGAGGCCCTGCCCCTCCTCTTATAGGTGGAAGGGGTGGCCAAGGGGAGGGAGTCCCTCCCCAAGTCGGCCTTGGGTGGCGCGCCGGCTTTGAGAGGAAGGACTCCTCCCCCAAGTCGGTTTCAACCTCCTCTTGCTTGTTTCCCTCAGTTTCCTGTTTTAGCCGTTTGACTTTCAAACTGGCCATTTGACTTTTCTGTTTTAGGATTCAATTTAATCCTTTATTTGGAACAACGAGAACACTTAGTACATGATGCAATCATTCCAATATGTAATGACACATTCATGTACCCCTTCCCCCCCGGAGTGCCGGACATTCCGGAACCTTCTAGAACATTCCCGATGAAAACACCGGAATCATTCCCGAACTCCGAAACGGGACTTCCTTATATGAATCTTATTCTCCGGACCATTCCGGATCACCTCGTGATATCCCGGATCCCATCCGAGACTCCGAACAACATTCGGTCTCTTTATCATAATACCATAACTACTCAAACAACGTTGAATCCTTAAGTGTGTCTCCCTACGGTTCGTGAATTATGCGGACATGATCGAGACACTTCTCCGAACAATAACCAATAGAGGAATCTGGAAATTCATATGGCTCCCACATATTTCTACGATTACTTTGCGATCGAATGAACCACTTACATACGATACCAATTTCCCTTTGTCTCACGATAGTTTACTTATCCGAGGTTATGATCGTCGGTATCTCTGCATACCTAGTTCAACCTCGTTACCGATAAGTACTATTTTCTCGTTCCCGTGATATGTGATCCCTTGTGACCCAGTCACATGCTTGCAAGCTAATTGGATGACATTCCACCGAGAGGGCCCAGAGTATATCTATCCGTCATATGGATGGACAAATCCCACTCTTGATCCATGTGTTTCAACCAATACTTTCCGAACACTCAATGCCACCTTTATAGCCACCCAGTTACGGTGTGGTGTTTGATGTCATCAAAGCATCCATCCGGTAAAGGTGATATGCATGATCCCATGGTCGAAGGAATTAGGTTACTATGTATCAGAAAGCATATAGAAATTGAACTATTGAAATGACTTGATCTTTATGCTATACTTATCTATAGGAGTATGTCCACCATATCATTCTCCTAACGATATGATCTTGTTGTTGATAACATCTCAATGTTCATGATAGGGAAACCACAATCATTAATCAACCAACAAGCTAGTGAAGTATAGAGGCTATACTAGGGACTTCAAATTAAGTTTACAAATCACACAAGTATCAATGTTTCCTTGTTAATACTATTATAGCATGAATGTAAACATTTATCATAAACACAAAGATATAATAATAACTACATTTATTATTGCCTCTAGGGCATATCTCCAACACTATCATGCATGGATAACATATGTTCCTCTTTGGTATTATAAGAAAAAAATAAGAAAACAAGCGTGCGTGTCGATCCTTGTGCAGGTGTTTATAGAGACCTTAGCTCGCTGCTAGTTAACGCTGATGCGGACGTGACAACGTTCATCGCCGGCGTGTCTGCCGCTATATAATATTAATCTGCTCACACACACATACATGTATTGTGTGTATTTAGCATTTTAGCATTTTTTTTAAACGAATGTACTTGAATGTACTACCTAACACAGAAAGATGGATACATTTTTTATATGCATAGAGCTGAGGATAGATGACACACGATCACATGTCGTATATGCATGTATGTATCTATTTAGGTGATGTTTTAGAGAGAAGATCGAGAGAAAAAGAAATCCCCACAACGAGGGGTACGTTCACCAAATTAGGAAAAATAAACTGAGGAGCTAGCTCATCAAACAAAATGAAAGGAGCAAGTATCCAAGAGCAAAAAATTCAAAACGGAGGGATTGGGGGCACTCCTTCCTACGTGTGCCCGCCAAAATAGAACTTAGCCTTTTGGAACAGGGTCGTGGTCATGCATCACATATGTACACATATTTTTTTAGTTTTTTCTTATAATATCCGAGAGTAGCAGATGTGATTCATGCATGATGGATATTAAAAATGGATTCCTTAAATTTTTTAATAAATTTAGAAATATTATTTATATTATTTGAAATTATATAATTGAAGTTTGCACTGAGCAACCTTCCGGTTCCTTGGCCAGCACCATAGCTGAAAGAGTCGCATCATGCAGATTTCTAAATCCAAAACTTGAATTTTCAAAATTTGCATTACTAATAGAAGCAATGTTTTTCATATTTTAGTTATTTGAAATAGTGAATAAAATTTATATTAAAATTATTCAAACATATCTTATCACTCTTCATATTAAAAGTTTTTTCATTTGAATTTGTATTTAAAAATGATGGTTTTTCAAAATTTAAACACAAAAATAGTGGTTTTATGTTGTGAGCGGACCAGCCCGTCTATGGGGTAACTAACGAATTAGATTTTTGTAGGCTTTTATCAATTAGTAAACTAGATGATGTGTCGTGGTGGTGGCACGGCAGATGCCATGGGTAGGCTAAAGTATGGGGCCAATGGATGCTAGTGGGATCTGGGGAGGGAAGATGCAACCGTGTCTACACTCAAGCTGCTAAAGTTATGATCTTTATTTCTCTCTTGATGGGTTACAAATGCTCCTCGAGCTGTATACAAGGGGACAAGATGAATCTCCCCAGCCTAACGGTGCACAAAGAGTCGATCCCTTCCTCAGGGTCCAAGCCTCCCCTTATAAAGGAGTGCCTTGGGTGCCCTTAGGGCTGACGAGGCAAGCATATTCGTGGAATATGCTTGTCCCAAAATAGTAGTTCGGCGGCCTCCTTTCCCTGTCGCCCTTCTAACGACGGCAAGGCTCCAGTGGCCCCCTCCTGCGTGCCTCGGGCTCCAGGACTGTCACCTCCGTGACCTCCTTCTGCCCCTCTGACGTTGTGCATCCTTGTCTCTTGTGCTTGGCTCCGCTCTGATTCCTTCTAGCCTGCAGCTATAGTTTGACCTTGGGCTTCTCCTTCTCCTGCAAGCTTCGTATCACTTGGCCTTACCTTACCTTGTGTAACTCGGCTCGTTCTTCACCTGCATCAAGATCACTTGGGTTAACCCGGCCGACCCTCTTAGTAACTCGGCCGGGTAACTACTTGATACATATACACGGGCTTCTCGCCTCCGTACATCGGGGCCCGTATTCATGATTCGGCCGACTTGGACAAGAACTCGAAACTAGACGGGATTGTACCTGTCTTTCCCGTCTCGACCTACCGAGGTCAACCCCGACATTAGTCCCGGCTGGTGTGGCCCTGCCGATAGCTTTGGCGGGTCATATCGCCTTCATTATATTCTTGTTTGTTTCCGAGTTATACCTTCATCCGAGGTTTCCTCATTCCTTCCCTCGCCATGTCCATGTCCTCGTGTCATCCCCATCATTGTTGTTCTAGTTTTTAGGTCCTCTACGATTTTATCGACAAGCTACAGTTAACTTTGTACCTGCTGCGCCGCCGCTGCGACGCCTCGAGCGTCGTTCCCCTTGGGGATCGTAACGCTCTTTCTTCGTGTGTGGCCGTTGGTGTGGCTCCGCTCACCGTCGTGCGTTCGTGCTGCACCCACGATCTACACGGACAACCGCCACACCCACGATCCCACTCCCCTGTTCAAGGCTCGATTATAAAGAGGGGGACTGCGTTTGGGGGATTCACTTTTCCCCTTACCGCTCGCCTCCGTCCTCCTCCTTCCTCTCGCCGGCGCGTCCTCTTGCAGTTCCGCCGCCGCTCGCTTGCCAGGGCCTCCGCCGGTGAAGATTCCGCCGCGCCGTTCTGCCTGCTTTGCCGGCGCTCCGCGGCTTTGGCTCCGTCGCCGGTGAGTCCTCTCCGGTCGCCTTGCCCTGATCTTTCCCTAGATTCATCTGCTCTGATTCCGTGCTCGTGCGACGGTTCCTCTGTTTCTTCGCCATTGTTCTCGTGCAAAGTCCCGACGGGGCCTTGCAGCTCTAAGCTCCCCTCCGCCGCCAGTCTTTCCTCCGGCGATCTTTCCGGCGCACATATGTCTAGTTCGTTTAGCGGCGCTCTGGTTGAGGACGACGACGCTGGCTCCGGGCCGGCGAGGCTCGTGGCGGTTCTTCCACACGCCGTGAGATTGAATGGCTCATCCGGACTCGAAGAATTCCCGAGGTTTCTTGCCGTTTACCGGCGAATCCTCTCCGGATATCGAGGAGTATGTGGTTTTCATGTCGCGCCGCCCTTCGGTCTCCCTCTTAGTGATTTCGCTATAGAATTCCTCGATTACTTCGGCCTTCAGCCGCATCATCTTCCTGCGAACGCCATAGCTTCTCTTTCTACTTTTATCTCCGCTTCGGAGGGATACTTCGGCATGTGGCCGTCAGTGCATGTCTGGTCGAAGTTCTTCCAGATCCGCTCCAACGTTGTCCCTGACAAATCTCTGCACCCTTACGAGAAGTTGCTCACCCAATGTGGGGCGGCGTCCTCGGAGGAAATCTGTGTTCCCTCGTGTCACTGGATTGGAGTCGTGCAAGAAGTGGCACAAATCATTCTTCTACGTCAAGAACAGAGGGGCGGAGGACAAGATTCGGCTCCCTCCATTCTCAATTGGCCCACCTTCTAAAGTGAACTGGCTCTATAATCCGAGGAAAACTCATGCCTTGGCCGAGGCCTTCGAGATTCGGCTTAAAGAGTTGATCCGGGCCGGGTTATGCGGCGAAGACCTGATGGCAACTTTCATTAGTAGCCGGATCTACCCCTTCCAGAAGGGGACCCACAAGCTGTGCTACATGAGTGGTCCCCTTGACCCTAATCGAGTCTCGAGTGGAGCTGGATAACTACCTTATTTATAAGCGTCCGAGCTATCTTTAAGACCGAGATGCGAGGATTGGGCTTGGGATTAAAACCATTCACCGCGATCATCCGCCTCCCGAGGTGAGCTTAATCAACATCGCTCTGCTATTCCACTGCTTTTAGAAACTGGTTTATCTAATTCTCTTTCTCCTTGTCTTGCAGAGGTTCACAGCGTAAAACGAGGACGCCGGGTTATGTTGCTCCCTTGGCCTGGACAAAGTACCCGGATCTTGGTGAGCGGACTCGAGGAGTTCGTCCCTAAATCGGATCCTGCCCGAGCTCGCGGCAAGACTTCAGCCAGACGAGGAGGAAGGTGATTCTGACGAGGTCCAAATTCTTGAGGTAGTTGCCGCCATGCCTATTTCTTATGCATTTCGGCTTCTACTTTCCCAGCTAATCCGGCGGTCAGGTTCACGACCTTGAGCCTATTGCTTCCCGACCTCCCGTTACCTCGGGGAAACGCGGGGCTCCTGCTAGTGCCTCGGAGGCGGTTCCTAAGAAACGAATGAAGAAATCCGCTCCGAACCCTCCCAGGCGCAAGACTATGCCTGGGGTCGCCGGGTAAGTTCCTTTTGCTTATATTTCTTGTTTCTCTCTTTCTGTTTCTCATACTGACGAATCTTCTTTCTTATTTTTGCAGTGCTCCTCTTTCTGTTAAACCCGGCGGTCCTAGTATGACTAGCCGCCCGATTCGGCCGCCATCTCCTCCTCCCGCTGATGATACCAGGATTCCTAGTCCTATTCGTCCTGCTTCTCCTCCAGCTCCGAATACGTCGCCTGTTCGTCGCGATGTCCCTGAGAGCCCTTCCATTGACCTGGATTCGAACCGGCCTTCCGAAGTTTTCGTCGAACCCGCCGCCCCTTCTATGGGCCCCGGCGCTGCTACTGAGCCTCTATCTACTCCGGCAGTTTCTACGGCCATTCCGACCTCGGCCGAAAAGTTCGTTACCTCGGTGCCCTCTGCGACCTTAATCTCCGCTGCTCCTAAGGACGCCGTCCCCACTTCCGAGGCGTCACTTCCTGCTGATGCCTCTTCTAAGGCGAAAAAAGCTATTGCCGTCAAGACTTCTTCTTCTTAGAAAGGTCTTGCCGGCTCTTCTCAGCCGAGTATTGCTGACGTGTTGCGTAAGGGAGCTGCGCCTACCAAAGTCCCCGTTACCTCGGCCGCCGGCACCCAGCTTGCTCTTCATAAGAGCCCTGCGACTGCCGTGGTCGAACAACTGCCGGTAAAGTTTTAACTCGGACACTAGTGGGAACACCTTGAGCGCTGATTGAGTACGCCAATAATTGGAGCCTTCTTGATCAGTTTGAGGGTAATCCTATGAACCAGCCCTTTCAGCTTTCTGACATCAGCGGCCGTTTTGACCATGCTGCCAATTTCATCGTTGATACCAACAAGATGAATGAGGTAATTATTGTTTCTCTGAGTCTTAAATTATTCCTCAGATGTTACCATATGCTCTAGTCCTCGAAACTTGCAAGGAAATAACTTGTTGTATACTTGGAAGTTTGACTTAAATTTATTTCTAAGGTTCGTTAATCCGGCCATCTAGGTCCGAGCTTAGTTGTGTTTGATTCGGACATGGTTTAGCTTTGAATATCCATCCACCTAGATCCGAGTTAAGTCCTGCTTGACTCGGATCTGGTTTAGATTTGAATATCCAGCCACCTAGAGCCGAATTAATCTTTGCTTGATTTGGATCTAATTTAGCTTTGAATATCCAGCCACCTAGATCTGAGTTAAGTCCTGCTTGACTCGGATCTGGTTTAGCTTTGAATATCCACCCACTTAGAGTCGAATTAAGCTTTGCTTGTTTCGGATCTAATTTAGCTTCGAATATCCAGCCACCTAGATCTGAGTTAAGTCCTGCTTGACTCGGATCTGCTTTAACTTTGAATATCCAGCCACCTAGATCCGAGTTAAGTCCTGCTTGACTCGGATCTGGTTTAGCTTTGAATATCCAGCCACCTAGAGCCGAATTAAGCTTTGCTTGATTTGGATCTAATTTAGCTTTGAATATCCAGCCACCTAGATCTGAGTTAAGTCCAGCTTGACTCGGATCTGCTTTAACTTTGAATATCCAGCCACCTAGATCCGAGTTAAGTCCTGCTTGACTCGGATCTGGTTTAGCTTTGAATATCCAGCCACCTAGATCCGAATTAAGATTTGCTTGATTTGGATCTAATTTAGCTTTGAATATCCAGCCACCTAGATCTGAGTTAAGTCCTGCTTGACTCGGATCTGGTTTAGCTTTGAATATCCAGCCACCTAGATCCGAGTTTAGTCCTGCTTGACTCGGATCTGGCTTAGCTTTGAATATCCAGCCACCTAGATCCGAGTTAAGTCCTGCTTGACTCGGATCTAATTTAGCTTTCAATATCCAGCCACCTAGAGCCGAATTAAGCTTTGCTTGATTTGGATCTAATTTAGCTTTGAATATCCAGCCACCTAGATCTGAGTTAAGTCCTGCTTGACTCGGATCTGGTTTAGCTTTGAATATCCAGCCACCTAGATCCGAGTTTAGTCCTGCTTGACTCGGATCTGGCTTAGCTTTGAATATCCAGCCACCTAGAGCCGAATTAAGCTTTGCTTGATTCGGATCTAATTTAGCTTTGAATATCCAGCCACCTAGATCTGAGTTAAGTCACCTTGACTCGGATCTGGTTTAGCTTTTACTCGTTGATTTATCATTTTGCCTCATTACTCGGGTTGCACATGACCGGATGCCGAGTTCGAGGTTGCTTTTTTTGCAAGATGGAAGAGAAGTACGAAAGTTCTTCCGTGGCGAAGGCTGGTATGTCGATAGTTCTTTTCCTTATTCCCAATGTTCTCATGTATTCGTCCACGGAATGCCGGCTTACTTCTTGTTGAATAGGTAACATTAATAACCTCAATATTCGCCTTGAAAAGAAGATCAAGAACCTGGAAGGTTAGTTTCCTTTCTATTTTACTCCTTCCCCCTTTTAATATATATGCTAAGGTTCCTTATTGCGTTTGGCCATGGTAAAGCTGAGTTGCAAGACTTTGCAGTGTCACATCAAGATTGCATGCCCATGCCTGACGTGATGCTGCATTTTTTAGAACAAAACGCAGTTCATTGGGTGGGCGAACTACAAGAAAAGATGATGAGATAGCTTGCTGCGATCCGAGGTGGATACCCTCAAGCTCTCTCAATCCGAACTAGAAAAGGTCGACCAAGAATTTTCCGAGGAAAAGAATCGGCTGACTTTGGATCTGCAGAAGAACAAAGAACTCCTTGAAGCTGCCGAACTTAAAACCCAGGGTTTGAGCGAGGAAATTGCTCGTTTTGAGAAGAGTAAGGTTGATTGGGCCAAAGACCTTCAGATAATGATGAGCTACATTCATCGTAAGCTACTTGGCATGGCTGAATTATATTTTTCTTTTTTGTCCCTGCTACCCTTTGACACGTTCATGCTTTGCGCAGATCACTTCCCCGAGGCCAAGCCCGTGAGTTCTAAAGCGGTTCTTGCAGCTACCGAGGTGAACTTTACATTGATTCAGAATATTCAATGGAGGATTACCTGGTTGCCGTTGGTGCCGCAGTTGGTCCGATGAAAATTATGGGCCGGGACTTGGTGCAAGCCGCTATCCGAGCTTACCATGTACTCTGGCCGAATACCTCGGGGACTCCTGATATCAACGAAGTCAAGTTATTGGTGACAAGGCTAATGGCATTTGAGAGGCAGTTGAGTCTTTGGAGAGAATCTGCTGGGCGTGCTGGTGCCGACATGGCCCTTACTGTTATCATGTCATGGTATGAAGACATCTATCTTGACATCCTGAGAAATTTGCGCACTGGCTCCCGCTGGGTTGAAGATCCCACTTTTGTTGCCCTTCGGCAAGCTCGGGCGTTCCAACTCGTCGAGTACGCCGACGTACACACTTGGAATGAAGGGCCGAGTTTTCTCCCAGACCCGGATCAGGAGGTTGTGGCTGAGGGTGCCTCGGATGATAATTCAGCTGAGTAGGGGGGAGGTGAAAATGATTCGGATGCATCTGATAGCTCCAGCTCAAGCTCGGACAGCAACGGCGATGCGCGATCCTCTTCCAAAGGTACCGGGCATTCTACCGCACGGACTGATGTTCCTGAGCAACCTCGTACTTCCGCCGAAGTTGCACCTGGGTCGGCGGAGGGCGAGGCCACCTCAGTCGAAGTTCCTCCTATCTCGGAGTGCCCCGCACCTGAGCAAGTAGCTGCCTCCCCAACGAACAACGCCTAATTTATTTCCGATCCCTGGCATGTCGGGCGTATGATGTAGGCGAAATATTTGTCAACTCTTTGTATGATTCGAATCTCTTTTGCCATGTATTGTTGTGACATTTGGTTAAGTGGATGTTCGTCCGAATTCTTGCTTTGCTGGCCCTTAATTTCCTGACCTTTTAGGGCTTATCTTTGCCTCTATTTTTTATGGTTTTATTCAGGCGTGAGCTCTGAATATCATATGATATTGATCTGTTCTGAACATAAGTTAACTACTTCGTTGTGGGAGTATATAGCGATCGCTGGATCATTGTTTATTGTACGAAACTTCCATATGTAAATCAAACTTCAGAGGTAGTATAAGACTGATATGAGTGCGTTTAGCACAAGTTTTAGGTAGCATACGGTAGTCCCCGAGTCGCTGCTTTAGATGCCGAGGTTTAGATATTAATACGAAATTGATATATCATATGCCAGTCCCCGAGTCACTGCTCTGGGCACCGATGTTCATATTCGTAACATGAAATAAATATAACATATGGCAGTCCCCGAGTTACTCCTCCGAGCGCCGAGGTTCAAGTACCCAACGCGAAATAGATACAACATATGGCAGTCCCCGAGTCACTGCTCTGGGCGCCAAGGTTCAAGCACATAACACGAAATAAATATAACATATGGCAGTCCCCGAGTCATTGCTCTGGGTGCCGAGATTCAAACACACAACACGAAATAAATATAACATATGGCAGTCCCCAAGTAATCGCTTGCGGGTGCGAGGTTCAAATACATAAGACGAAATAAATATAACATATGGCAGTCCCCGAGTCACTGCTCTGGGTGCCGAGGTTCAAATACATCATTGGATTTTGACTTTGAGATATAATGCTACGAGTAAAATGGCCGAAGTAAAGCCACATTCCAAGGATGCTTCGTTTCTTCGCCAGTTTTGTCTGCCTTGTTCCCTCCGGGGGACTGAGCGTCGATGAGATAATATGCATCATTGTGCAATGCTTTTCTCACAATAAACGGTCCTTCCCATGGGGGTGACAACTTGTGCATACCGGCCGTGCGTTGCACGAGTCGGAGGACCAAATCTCCTTCTTTGAATACTCTTGGATTTACTTTCTTGCTGTGATACCGCCGCAAGTTCTGTTGATAAATAGCCGATCGTGATAATGTCAACTCTCTGGCTTCTTCCAAAGAGGTCTGACATCTTGCCGAGCTATCTCATTTGTCTCTGAGGTTGTGTACTGAGCAACTCTTGGCGAGTCATATATTATGTCGGCTGGAAGTACTGCCTCTGCCCCGTACACGAGAAAGAATGGAGTGTAGCCTGTTGATCTATTCGGAGTAGTCCGAAGGCTCCATAGTACGTCTGGGATTTCTTCGATCCAACATCCTGCCGACCTTTGCAAAGGTTCGACGAGTCGCGGTTTTATTCCTGACAGCACCAGTCCATTAGACCTTTCCACTTGTCCATTGGATGCTGGGTGAGCCACAGAGGCAATATCTAGTCTTATGTGCTTCTCTCGGCAAAATCTAGCGAAAGCTCCTTCTGCAAAGTTTGTGCCATTATCCGTAATAATACTGTGCGGGTACCCGTATCTCAAGATGATATCCTTGAGAAATTTCACTGTTGTGTGCCCATCACACTTTTTAATTGGTTTTACTTCAATCCATTTTGTGAATTTGTCTACCATAACCAATATGTGGGTCATTCCTCCTCGCGCCGGCTTGAATGGTCCCACCATATCTAAACCCCATACAGAAAATGGCCAAGTGATGGGTATTGTTTTTAACTCCGACGGCATATGTATTCCTTTGTATCTCTGACACCCATTGCATTTCTTAACTAATTCTTTTGCTTCTTTTAATGTCGTTGGCCAGTAGAATCCATGCCTAAATGCCTTGGCTACTAAAGCGCGAGATGAGGCATGGTGCCCACATTCTCCTTGGTGTATGTCTAGAAGGATTTCCTGACCTTCTGTGGAACTCACGCACTTACGCGTTTGTGACGCTTCTCTTATACAACTCATTGTTTATGATTGTATAGGCTTTTGCTCTTCTTACGGTTTGTCTAGCTAATACCTCATTACTCGGCAACATCGCGTCTTTTAGGTAAGAAAATATGGGTTGCGCCCATATCGGTGTTACTTTTTCTGATGTGATCTGACTGTCTATCTCCATGTTCTCTGCCGACGTATATACCTCGGCTCTCTCCATGATTGTGCTTACCTCGGCTGTCCCCCTCTTTAGGGGTTCCGAGTCATTCTGCAGATCTACCTCCATTGGCGTGTGATCTTCTGCAGAAGTTGCTGGGATAAAGATAGATTCGGATTCTGGTGATGGGACTATTGATGGTTTTCTGAGGTGCTCCAGGGCAATACCTGGAGGAATTGACTGCCGGGTTGATCCTAATTTTGACAATGTGTCGGCAGCGTCATTTTCTGCTCGAGGTATGTGGTGGAATTCACATCCTTCAAAGTATCCACTGATTTTTTGCACATGGGATCTGTATAAAGCCATATTAGCATCTAACGCGTCCCAACTGCCTGATACTTGTTGTACTACTAGATCCGAGTCACCATAGCATAGGATTCGGCGTATACCAATTTCTTTTGCTACTTTCAATCCATGGACTAGCGCTTCATATTCAGATACATTGTTGGACGTAGCAAAATGTATTTGCAGTACATATTTCAATTGGTCTTTTTTAGGCGAGGTTAGCACTATTCCTGCTCCCAAACCATTCCTTAGTTTGGAACCATCGAAATGCATTGTCCAGTAATTTGGATCTGGCAATGGTGGCTCATACTGCACCTCATCCCAGTCTACGAGAAAGTCGGCGACAGCCTGAGATTTGATTGCATCTCTTCTATCAAACTGTGGAGCATACGGTGATAACTCGATCGCCCATTTCGCTATTCGGCCACTTGCGTCTTTGTTGCTCAATATGTCGGCTATGGGTGCCTCACAGATTACTTTGATGGGGTGCTCGTCAAAGTAATGCTTAAGCTTTTTTGCCGACATATATACTCCATAAGCCATCTTCTGATAGTGCGGGTAATTCTGCTTTGAAGCGGATAATACTTCACTTAGATAATAGACCGGCCTCTGAATCGACTTACCATCTTCAAGTCGTTCCACTACGACTACAGTACTAACTACTCGATTGGTAGCCGCTACATAGAGTAGCATAGGTTCTTTCGATAATGGAGAAGCTAAAATGGGTGCCGTAACTAGCTTTTTTTCAACTCACGAAATGCAAGGTCCGCCTGCGGAGTCCAACTGAATTTGTCCGACTTTCTCATCAGCTGATAAAGCGGCAGTGCCTTCTCTCCTAGCCGACATACAAATCGACTAAGCGAGGCCAAGCAGCCCGTGAATTTTTGTACATCATTCAAACATTTTGGCAATTCCATTCTTTCTACTGCTCTTATCTTTGTTGGATTAGCCTCGATACCTCGGCTGGACACAAGGAAACCGAGTAGTTTTCCTGTAAACGCCAAATGTGCATTTTCTGGATTAAGCTTCATTCGAACCTTCTCGGGTTCGCAAAGTTTGCCGTATATCTTCTAGCAAAGTTTTACTCTCTTTAGTTTTAATGACCATGTCATCCACATACACTTGTACATTTTCCCTATCGATCATGCGGCATTTTTGCGTGCATCTTTGATATGTTGCTCTGCATTTCGCGAGCCAAATGGCATTGTGCGATAACAATAAGCCCGTGCGGGGTGATAAATCTGATCTTTATTTGATCGGCGGATTTAACGGTATCGGTGGAAACCAGAATCTGGCGTGTACAAACGATAACAGCTCACAACCAGCGGTCGAATCAATGACTTGGTCTATTCTAGGCAATGGAAAAGGATCTTTCGGACATGCCTTGTTCAGGTTGCTGTAGTCGATACACATTCGCCATACAATGGCTACATTGGGGTCATCTTTCTTCTTTCTACTAGCACGGATTTGATAACCAATCCGGATATATCACCTCCATGATGAACCCGCTGCGAGGCGAGCTATTTCATCCCTATTACTTTTCTCCTGTCTTGGTGACGGCGGAGGTTGCTTCACCGGCCTTGCTCCTTGCACGACGTTTAAAGAGTGCTCACCAACTCCTCGGCACACCTTGCGGATCTTGAGTTGACCATGCAAATATGTCCCGATTCTCACGGAGGAAGTTGGTGAGCTCGCCTTCCTATTTAGCGTCAAGGCCTGCACCAATAATGTGATGCGCTCTGGGTGCTCATCAATCTGAAACTTCTTCGTCTCTTTAGTCGGTGAAAGAGACACCTTGCCATGTGGGTTGGCGGTCTTGGCATGTTCGTTGCCCGGTGAGCGAGGGTGCTACCTCTTGAATCCTTTTCTTTTCTCTTGCTATAACCAATGACTCGCCAAATTTGACCGGTGAAGTACACTCCATTGACTTCTTGTAATCCCCTGTATTATCACCCCTGTGGTCCGGGTAACTTCATCTTTAGATAACTTATATGACATGCTCATGAATTTGGCGTCTTGGGCCGTCCGAGTAGAGCATGATAACAACTTTCCGGATCCACCACTTCAAATTCTAAATTTTACGCTCTGCGATTATCTCTTATCGAATAACACGTCCACTCGGACTTTACCGATGGGCTCACATGAAAGCCCGGCACTATCCCATGGAAAGTTGTCCTCGTGGATGCGGCATATTCTGCGATATTCGAGTTTATGCATGGTATATTTGTACATGATGTTGATCTGCTCCCATTGTCAATAAGTACTTTTGAAAATTTCACGTTGATGCTTGGTCCAACAAATGTCGGATCAACACAAGTGCATATGATCTGGACTCGGCATTATTCTGGGTGGTCTTTCATGCTCCAGTCACCTCTGATCGGACCATGGCTGGTATCTTGGTACTTAAGCATAACTGCATTCACTTCCATATGCGTGCACACTTTGCTTGTCCTCATTGTTCCATTGTGAACACACAATAAGAGTGGTGATGTTCCCTGTAATCATTACGTCCGGTATTTGCCGGATTCATCCTTCCGTCCTGGACATGGTTTATTACTTGATGCACTGCATCTCTCCGATCCGAGTTATCGTACCTAGGGAGGCGGTAGCATCGATTCTGTGTATTTGCTCCGATTAATTGCGGCTGATCTTTGTTGCACTTGATGGGAGCTGAACTCTGCTGGGTTCCCCATCGCATTTTTCATCCAGGCACATTGGCGGGTCGTATGATTGGCTGGTCTGGATGGGTTTGATGTGTGAAATTTGCACGGTTGATCTAACATGGATTCGAACGTGTATTTCGGCCTCTCTTGCCATTGCTTCTTTTGCTCTGGGGTCCACTGCCTTTTTCCCTCATTTCTTGATGTCCACTGTTGAGGTCCATTCTTCTGTCGTTGAGTTGCTCCGTGACTCGGCTGATCTTGTGCTACTGCCGTCACCTGGGCCGAATTATATCTATAATCCGGCCTCTCCTCTCTTCTTTTTCCTCTGAAATCACGCCTGGACGACCCGGCCAATTCTCTCGCATAATGGTCCTGTTGCTCATGATGATCTGCCGACATTAATTCCGGTTGGGTTGGGTCGCCCAATGCATAGGACTCTGCTATTCTGATAGTTTCTGCTAGTGTGGTTGGCATATCTCTTTGCAGGCGCTGCCACAACACGCTGGGGTAACGGCAGCCTTGCGCGAACCAAGCGATTGCTTGCGATTCGATAATTCCCTTGTGGCATCCCGCAAAACCACTACTAGAAAATCGCGTTGAATTTGTGCATTGCATCGTCATCATCATGCATTGTTGCCAAAACTATTTTCGCAAAGCCGTTTTGTTTTCTAAAAAGCCCCGTCTTAATTCAAACACCAAAACCGGGTCCCCGGAATATTTTATTTTGGCCGCTATTGGTTTGCTTTCGGCCCGTTTAAAACAAATAAAAAGTTCAATTATTTTTAGTGGGGGCAGTCGAACGGGCCAACCCGACCCGAACGACCACCCCCGTATAAAACAGATCGGTCCAACCTCTAATCCTAAGTCTACCCGGAAACCTACCCAGCCCAACCCTCCACCTCACCCCCACCTATCCTAGGCCGCCACGTCACCCTCCCCTTCCCTCTACCCAATCCCCCTCTGCCACCTAGCCCATCCCTCCTCCCTCTCTTTCTAAACTCACACCAGCCACACACACAACCCACACGCTAGCACGCACACAGCGACCTCCCTCTCCCCGACGTGGCCCTGTCCCCTGGGACCCACCCAGCCCCCCCGGGCCCCATCCTCCTCTCTCCTCCTCAGCTCCTCGTCCTGACCCCAACTCAAGCTTGGCGCATGCCTCGCCGCCCTCCCTCCGTTCTCCGTCTCTCCTCCTGCCCTTTCGCGGAGCTCCCAGCCCAGACCCCGGCCGCTTCCCTCCACGCCCTTGCTCTGCTCCCGCCCCGGCAGCCTCGCCTTCCCCGCTAACCTCCTCCGCTCCGCCAACGGCGTCGCCGCCATCCTCCACCTCCTCCGCCCGCGTCCGGGCTCCGCCTCGAGCCAGCTCACGCCTCCCGGACCCTCCGCCGCGACCGCTTCCCCTGGCGCCTCCCGCCGCTCACGCGTCGCCCGCCGCAAGCAGGCCCGTGGCGACCTCGCTGCGGCGCTGTGCCGTCCGAGCACCTCCCGCCACCGCCGTCCTCGACCACCGCGGCTCGCCTCCGTGCAGCTCCGGCCGCGCGCCGCGTCCTTCCCCACTGCAGCTGCATGGCGAGTCGCCCGTCGCCTTCACGCCAGGAGCCGACCTCCTGCCCGCGCCTCACCTCCGTTCTACCTTTGGACCACGGCCCCCTGTCGCGTCGCCCTCGCCAACCTCGGCGCCCTCCGCCGAGCCGCCCGGCGCGCCTCCCGACCTCGGCCGCGCATCCGTCGCCGCCGATGTCGCCTGCCGCAGCTCCTCGGGTCGCCTTGCTCTTGACGCTGCGCGGCCATAGCCTCGCCTGGCCGTCGCCATCCCCGCCCCGCTACAACCTCTCCCGGACGAGTTCCTCGATGCCGCTGTCCGTTCGGTTGCTTCTGCATGTTGCAGTACATGGAACATAGCAAGTTGGCATGTGTACCTTAGGTTGAGCATGGTTGTCCGGGAGTCCTGACAAGATCTCCGACGTTTGGGTACACTGGAAGACGACCGGTAAGAAACCAACGACAAGTGCTACCTCATGGAAACAAGATCTTCATCGCCATCCGAAGTAGGAGACCGTGCCATCAGACGCCAAGATCTGCCACGCGGAGCCAAAGACCGCGGAACGCCAAGCTCTCCCGCAGGACCCCGAAGCCCGAACTCGACATGCCATGTTCTCCCTCACGGATGCCATGATCCTCGTCCCGAACGCCGAGCTCGTCGAACCCCGATGCCCCGAGGACACCGAGACCCAGAGGCGACAAGTGCTTCATCCCGAACGCCATGACCGACAACATGGCCCGACCATCGCGAATGCGCCAAGACCTACCCCTCTACCGAGAACGTTCCGTCGGACCCCGAACCCCGGACCCTGGACCCTGTCGACCCCGAACCCCCGGAAACCCCAAGTTCGTCGAGACCCTAATGTGTGACCCTTTTCCTCGATACCCTATTTTTATAAATGATATCAACTTGTTGCATTAAATCATTCACCTCGCATGCATATCTGTGGTTTGGGGGCCTTATGCCGATTCACCTAATAATTAAATATGGGGCCCATATGCGGGCAAATCTAGCCTTATATTGGCCTCATTTCAACCTGTGTAGCGAACCGGAAACTCATCGTGCCATGTTAATACAACATTTAAATTGCGGGGTAGTTAAACAACTTGAACCACCTAATTGATTGTCGGGACCCCGGTTCCACTTAATATGACCTAATTGCATCGCACCCTTTGCCATTTCATACATCATGCATGCATCATGCCGATCTTCTGCCGTTGTATTAAATATTGCATCCGGTGTTTATTCTAGTGTTTTGCTTCTTCGCGGATAAGGCCGTTGAGTTGATGTGAGCTTCGCCCCGATCTTCGGATGAACCCTTCGGCAATGTTTTCAGGCGAGCATCTCCCCCTTTCTACCTATCTTACTTTTCTAGTATTTATTCCCTCCTGTTGATCTTTGCTATCTGTGTTGCGATGCTCTAGATTTCGTACCCGCGATATCCCTTGCAGCCATATATAGCCTTGGACACATCCTATTACCTGTTGTTTGGTAGCTAGTTGGACCCGCGTGTCGTAGTCGCTTGCTCAAGTGTTTTGCTTGTCGTCAAGTACCACCTTTGTTGGAGGAATTGCCGCATGTTGACGTTGGAGATGATCATGGCTTTAATTATTGTATCACTTTAATTCCTGTTTAACAACTAAAATTGAATTAAGCAGAGGCATCGGTGGGTGATAGGTAAGATTTGGTTTCCGACCGCCCACTTGTGTCCGTGGGACCAGTTCTTGACACCTGTTCCGAGATCGAGCGCGCTAACCACAGGTGGGGAGATATGGGCCCCGCATTGATAATTACCTGATTTCAAAGTATTGTACTGGGGGCCACAACTAGTTTGAGGTTTTATTTACTATCCTGTACTTATGCCATGCTTACTACTTTATTTAAATTGTGCGACAGATAGCACGTGTACTGTTTAGGATCGGGACACGATTCCGCGGTGCCGACAGTCCCCGTTTGGGGGCATACTGTCGTGCACAGCCGTCCACCCAAACCCTGAGTCCGTCTCGAGACCGTGACTCCGTTCGGTGTCGACTCGGTGGGTGGCCCCATGTACTTGCTTTGGGTGCAGGAACGTCGTGACTTAGGCCGCCGACATACCGATGGGTGTATGTTAACGATCGGCAAAAGGGTCGAAGTGCCTGTGGATACTTTGGTGCACCCCTGCAGGGTTTAATCTTTTCGAGAAGCCGTGTCCGCGGTTATGGACAACTTGGAGCACAGTGCTTGATCATAGACAACTATAACTAAAGTTTATTGTTTTAAATTGACTTGTATCTGATATGATTAGTAATCAGCTTCACTACAACGGAATGGCTAAGTAAAAGTACCAACAACTGATGGGTTTTGGGGTTGTCTCCTGCTAATTGTACCTGGCTAGTAAGTGCTGTCACTATAACGGAATGGTTAACTAAAAGTGCCCACTGCTTATTTTTATCAGGATGATTATCTAAACCTGACTAGTAAAGTGCCGCAACTATAACCGAATAAGTAAAACTGCCAACTGTGTGAGTTCCTCGGTTGACTTCCTCGATTGGTCTCGAGGGGGAAACGCCAGGATGGGTTTGTTTGATGATGGTATCAGGTTGGAGCCGAATAGGTCTTTCTTACCCCTCTCTGATAGTCGCCAGTTGTATCGAGTCTCTATAGGTTGTTTAGTGCATCTTGCGCTCGATCTACCATACCTATGTGGCGAGGACCCGGTCTAGCCCTCCGTGTCTTGGCCTCGATCTTGGCTCCTTTTTTCCTTTGCCCTTTGTCGGCACCTTTTGTTTAAGCGGTTTTGAGATCGGCGCCGTTAGCGGGGTTACCCTTCCGGCTTGGCGGGGTTATGGATGCCATTGGTTATTCTTCAGGGCTCTTAGCCCCATTTGCATCTTGTCCGTAGTCGGACGCTCCATCGTTTTCAAGGTGATTTGGATCTTTGAACCGTACATTTGTATTCTTGACTCTTTGAGTCGCTGTTGTATATATATCTGTTCTGTGGGTCCCATCGAGGACTGTTGTGTAATGTTATTACTTTGCTTTCCACCCGCACGAAAGTGCCTGGTGGGCACCTTCGAATCGTTTCTATGCGGGTTTGGCGAGTTTTCGCTAAACTTGCATAGGGCCGATCGAGGGTGTTCTGAGTGGTATCGAGCTCGGCGGTTGCGATACCCACAAGTCCAAATTTCGACTGTAGGATAACCTAGCTAACGGCCGAAGTAGAGTGTCAAAACTATTTTTGAAAATCGGTTGGATAGTTCTGATTAGGTCTGATTTTACTCCTTACCCCTCTGCTATTCTCCTCTTATCTCGACGTGTTTTGAACCTGCTCTCTTATATTTTCTTCGAGTCCAGGATTTCTCGTGGTGGGTTTTCCGTCGTACCTTCAGGGTTTCGCTTCCTCCTTTGTCAACGGTGTTCTATTATCCGGTGTTCAAGCTACCTGAGGAATCCGTCTGCTGTGGTACCCTTCTTTGTTCCTTGATTGTGCCTTCCGGTGTTGTCCGACGCGACGACATCATCTACGCCAGATCCGATGCAGAGTCTGCATCACTCCGTTGTTCCGAACCTCGCTTGTCGAGATCTTCAGTCTGAATCCGAGGGTTGGTTGCATAATCTGTCTATTCGTGTACAGGGTAATGCTTTGAGTGCGGGATGGAGTCGCGACCATACCACTACTCTTATCATGTGCTCGGTATATTGAATAGTGGATCGATGCAATTATACTCCTTCCACGGAAGCTAGAGGTGGCTTAATTTGCTGATGCCTCTACCTTCGACCTTTTTGTTCCGGAGTGCTCTCTCGACGATCAGGGACAACGACCTCTTGTTAGTGGTGTCGCAAAGATCTACATGAAGCGAGAAGACGCCGACCGCCGACCTTCCTTCCGGTACCGTGAGGCGGATCTCGAGGGCGAGATCCCTTGTTAGTGGTGTCGAATTGTGGCATCCCGCAAAACCACTACTAGAAAATCGCGTTGAATTTGTGCATTGCATCGTCATCATCATGCATTGTTGCCAAAACTATTTTCGCAAAGCCGTTTTGTTTTCTAAAAAGCCCCGTCTTAATTCAAACACCAAAACCGGGTCCCCGGAATATTTTATTTTGGCTGCTATTGGTTTGCTTTCGGCCCGTTTAAAACAAATAAAAAGTTCAATTATTTTTAGTGGGGGCAGTCGAACGGGCCAACCCGACCCGAACGACCACCCCCGTATAAAACAGATCGG
The DNA here is from genome assembly GCA_030063025.1 of Avena longiglumis. Lineage (NCBI taxonomy): Eukaryota > Viridiplantae > Streptophyta > Magnoliopsida > Poales > Poaceae > Avena > Avena longiglumis. The sequence continues at coordinate 141,273,902 of CP125978.1, read as the reverse complement.
TCCAACCTCTAATCCTAAGTCTACCCGGAAACCTACCCAGCCCAACCCTCCACCTCACCCCCACCTATCCTAGGCCGCCACGTCACCCTCCCCTTCCCTCTACCCAATCCCCCTCTGCCACCTAGCCCATCCCTCCTCCCTCTCTTTCTAAACTCACACCACACCAGCCACACAACCCACCGCCCCACACGCTAGCACGCACACAGCGACCTCCCTCTCCCCGACGTGGCCCTGTCCCCTGGGACCCACCCAGCCCCCCCGGGCCCCATCCTCCTCTCTCCTCCCTCAGCCCGCTCCTCCCCGTCCCAGCCCTCCATGGCGCATGCCTCGCCGCCCACAGCCTCCCTCCGTTCTCCGTCTCTCCTCCCCCTAGCGCCCGCTCGCCGGAGCTCCCCAGCCCTGAGACCCGCCCCGCTTCCCTCCACCGCGCTCACACCGCCCCCGGCCCGGCCTCGCCTCCCTTCTAACCTCCTCGCTCCGGCCAACCGCCCGCCGCTCCGCCCACCTCCCTCACTTGTCAGCCGGCTCCGCCTCCCGAGCTCCGCCGCCTCCCGGACCCTCCCGCCGCCGCTTCCCTGGCGCCTCCCGCCGCTCCGCGTCGCCGCCGCCAGCGAGCCTCCGTGGCGACCTGCGCTGCGACGCTGCCGTCCCGAGCACCTCCCGCCACCGCCGTCCTCGACCACCGCGGCTCGCCTCCGTCTGCGAGCTCCGGCGCACGCGCCGCCGCCGGTCCTTCCCCAGCTGCGGCACCATGGTCGCCGTCGCCTTCGCCGGAGCCGACCTCTGCCGCGCCTCTCCGTTCTACCTCGCTGACCACGGCCCCTGTCCTCGCGTCGCCCTCGCCAACCTCGCGCCCTCCGCGCCGAGCGCCGCCTCCTCCGGCCTCGGCGCGCCGCGTCATCCGCCCGCCGATGTCGCCTGCAGCGCCAGCTCCTCGTCGCCTTGCTCTTGACGCCCGCGCTGCTAGCCTCGCGGCGTCGCCATCCCGCTTCTGGCCGCTCCGGACGAGTTCCTCGATGCCGCTGTCGTTCGGTTGCTTTCGCATGTTGCGACATGGAACATAGCAAGTTGGCATGTGTACCTTAGGTTGAGCATGGTTGTCCGGAGTCGACAAGATCTCCGGCGTTTGGGTACCTTTGGAAGGCGACTGTAGAAACCAACGACAAGTGCTACCTCATGGAAACAAGATCTTCATCGCCATCCGAAGTAGGAGACCGTGCCATCAGACGCCAAGATCTGCCACGCGGAGCCAAAGACCGCGGAACGTCAAGCTCTCCCGCAGGACCCCGAAGCCCGAACTCGACATGCCATGTTCTCCCTCACGGATGCCATGATCCTCGTCCCGGACGCCGAGCTCGTCGAACCCCGATGCCCCGAGGACACCGAGACCCAGAGGCGACAAGTGCTTCGTCCCGAACGCCATGACCGACAACGTGGCCCGACCATCACGAATGCGCCAAGACCTACCCCTCTACCGAGAACGTTCCGTCGGACCCCGAACCCCGGACCCTGGACCATGTCGACCCCGAACCCCCGGAAACCCCAAGTTCGTCGAGACCCTAATGTGTGACCCTTTTTCCTCGATACCCTATTTTTATAAATGATATCAACTTGTTGCATTAAATCATTCACCTCGCATGCATATCTGTGGTTTGGGGGCCTTATGCCAATTCACCTAATAATTAAATATGGGGCCCATATGCGGGCAAATCTAGCCTTATATTGGCCTCATTTAAACCTGTGTAGCGAACCGGAAACTCATCGTGCCATGTTAATACAACATTTAAATTGCGGGGTAGTTAAACAACTTGAACCACCTAATTGATTGTCGGGACCCCGGTTCCACTTAATATGACCTAATTGCATCGCACCCTTTGCCATGTCATACATCATGCATGCATCATGCCGATCTTCTGCCGTTGTATTAAATATTGCATCCGGTGTTTATTCTAGTGTTTTGCTTCTTCGCGGATAAGGCCGTTGAGTTGATGTGAGCTTCGCCCCGATCTTCGGATGAACCCTTCGGCAATGTTTTCAGGCGAGCATCTCCCCCTTTCTACCTATCTTACTTTTCTAGTATTTATTCCCTCCTGTTGATCTTTGCTATCTGTGTTGCGATGCTCTAGATTTAGCCATGATATCCCTTGCAGCCATATATAGCCTTGGACACATCCTATTACCTGTTGTTTGGTAGCTAGTTGGACCCAGCGTGTCGTAAACTTGCTCAAGTGTTTTGCTTGTCGTCAAGTACCACCTTTGTTGGAGGAATTGCATGTTGACGTTGGAGATGATCATGGCTTTAATTATTGTATCACTTTAATTCTGTTTAACAACTAAAATTGAATTAAGCGAGGCATCGGTGGGTGATAGGTAAGATTTGGTTTCCGACCGCCCACTTGTGTCCCGTGGGACCCGAGTTCTTGACACTGTTCCGAGATCGAGCGCTAACCACGGTGGGGAGATATGGGCCCCCCATTGATAATTACCTGATTTCAAAGTATTGTACTGGGGGCCACAACTAGTTTGAGGTTTTATTTACTATCCTGTACTTATGCCATGCTTACTGCTTTATTTAAATTGTGCGACAGATAGCACGTGTCTTTGTTTAGGATCGGGACACGATTCCGTGGTGCCGACAGTCCCCGTTTGGGGGCATACTGTCGTGCACAGCCGTCCACCCAAACCCTGAGTCCGTCTCGGAGACCGGCCGACTCCGTTGCGGGTGTCGACTCGGTGGGTGGCCCCATGTACTTGCTTTAGTGCAGGAACGTCGTGACTTAGGCCCGCCGACATACCGATGGGTGTATGTTAACGATCGCAAAAGGGTCAAGTGCTGTGGATACTTTGGTGCACCCTGCAGGTTTAATCTTTTCGAAGCCGTGTCATGTTATGGACAACTTGGAGCATGTGCTTGATCATAGACAACTATAACTAAAGTTTATTGTTTTAAATTGACTTGTATCGATATGATTAGTAATCAGCTTCACTACAACGGAATGGCTAAGTAAAAGTACCAACAAGCGATGGGTTTTGGGGTTGTCTCCGCTAATTGTACACCGCTAGTAAGTCTTTGTCACTATAACGGAATGGTTAACTAAAAGTGCCTTGCTTATTTTTATCGGGATGATTATCTAAACTGACTAGTAAAGTGCAACTATAACCGAATAAGTAAAAGCTGCCAATGTGAGTTCCTCGGTTGACTTCCTCGATTGGTCTCGAGGGGAAAGCCAGATGGGTTTGTTTGATGATGGTATCGAGTTGGAGCGAATAGGTCTTTCTTACCCTCTCGATAGTCGCCGGTTGTATCGAGTCTCTATAGGTTGTTTAGTGCATCTTGCCGCTCGATCTACCATACCTATGTAGGCGAGGACCGCCAATTCTAGCCTCGCGTGTCTTGGCCTCGATCTTGACGCTCCTCTTTTTCCTTTGCCCTTTGTCGGCACCCCTTTTGTTTAAGCAGGTTTTGAGATCGACGCCGTTAGCAGGGTTACCCTTCCGGCTTGGCCTGGGCAGGGTTATGGACGCCATTGGTTATTCTTCAGGGCTCTTAGCCCCATTTGCATCTTGTCCGTAGTCGGACGCTCCATCGTTTTCAAGGTGATTTGGATCTTTGAACCGTACATTTGTATTCTTGACTCTTTGAGTCGCTGTTGTATATATATCTGTTCTGTGGGTCCCATCGAGGACTGTTGTGTAATGTTATTACTTTGCTTTCCACCCGCACGAAAGTGCCTGGTGGGCACCTTCGAATCGTTTCTATGCGGGTTTGGCGAGTTTTCGCTAAACTTGCATAGGGCCGATTCTGAGGGTGTTACATCCCTCACATGAGTTTCTCAGGTTGCACCATCGAGTTAAAAACTCTCTATCTGTTTCATTCGGCCTCTGCTTGCACATGGCTAACTGTTGTGGCCTATTTGGCCTCTTATGCGTCTTTGGTAAAGTTCTTGTGAACATTTCCTCGAAATCTTACCAACGTTGATCTTGCCGGTGGTAGATTATTCAACCATACCCTGGCTGGTCCTTCCAACATCTGTGGGACATACCGCACTGCCCATCTTAAGTTGCCACCTGCTATCTTCACAGCAGTGGCATAATCAATCAACCAGTCTTGTGGCTTGGTACTTCCGTTGTATGTTTTTCTGCCTCTTGCTAACTGAAAATTCGGCACTGGTGGTTCGCCCATGATCCGTGGTCCAAAACATGTCGGGCCTGGTGGACCTTGTTCTTCCAACAGTTCAGATCGGTATAACCGATCCAACTTTACTCTCGCATCATTCGCTGGCAAATCCCTGTACAGGATTCTGCCCTGCATCCCATAGTGATTGTTTCCAGCCTGGATTACGTGTTCCACCTCGGAATAACCATCATTATACCTTTCATTCATCTGATTGCGGCGAGTTGGCCTTACTTCTCTTTCCTGTCGAGGTTCTTGTCTTGGTTGCGGGTTGGGCGGCATCTCTCTCCTTACTTCGGCCGGGGTTTGGTTTTCATGATTGCCTCTCGCGGGTTCTCTCCTGCCGAGATCCACATTGCCTCGGCCCCCGCCGTCTTTTTCCACACGGCCGTGGTTTCTCTCCCCACTGTTACCTCGGCTTGCATTGCCTCTGTTCTCATTTGCCTTTCCGCCATCCGGGTCATATGGAACAATTTGCTTGTTCCTCTTCCCCTGAGGTTCTTGCTTTGTCTCTTGACGTTGTTTCCGGTGAAGATCTTTGCCATGGATAAGGCGGTGCCCTGCCGAATGAACCATCCGTGAAGCCCCTGGTCTTGCAGGGTTAGTTCTGAGTATTTCCTCATTTTGCTGGTTCGCGATGCGCACCAGCTCATTCACTCTTTCTTGTTGTTTCTGCCAAGCTTCCCCGGTCAACCCCTCTAATTCCAATGCTGCGGCATTTGCCGCTCTCAGGTTCTTCGCCGGGGTACTGTACCTCGGCAAACCCAAATCAACTGATTCTGCTCTATGAGCTTCATGCTCTTTGTTAATGTCATCCATGAGGTTCTTCCCTCTTAATCTTAGTTCGTCCACCCGCTCGGGTGTGATATCAAGCTTATTATCTTTTGGATATTCTCTCAGGGTCCTGTTCAAGGATTCCCGCAAGGCTGATACTTTTTTGGCCTCTACCAGCACCTTTTGCCTGGTTTCTTCTAACTCTGCCTGAGCATTTGCCGGATCAAGTATCGGCGCTACAGGTGTGGTTAAGTTTTCTATAGTCGCCTGAAGAATGTTCTCTGGCCTTTCCAGAGGTGGCCCTCTCACTCGTGGTGCCTTTGGGGTGGTGTCATGTAGCTCGGTCGGGCTTGTCCTTTGGTGGAATTACCTCGGTGGTTTGCGCGTGGTCTCCTTGGAGTGCGCCTTGTGCGCTGCGGAGTTCTGCTTGACCCGCTCTGCTGTTCCAACTTGAGATCTCTTGCGACCATCACCTCGGCCTGCAGGATGCTCTCTTGATGGACGGCTTCTGCGCTCGAGGTGGCTCCTGCAATAACAACTGGTGAGGATAAATGCCGGTGATGTCGACGACGTAGACCCTGTGCTCGCCCGGTGATGAAGACCCCATTGCGTGAGGGAGTTTTCCCACGAAGCTTCTGCATTGTCGCCGACATAGTCGCAGAGACCAAATCTCGGACCAAGCCGAAAACGCTCGCCGGTGTTGATGAAGTTTCCGTCCGGATCACAACTCCAGCACCGTTCTTTGGCCCCACAGTGGCGCCAACCTAAGTGGTGGTGGCACGGATGCCATGGGTAGGCTAAAGTATGGGGCCAATGGATGCTAGTGGGATCAGGAGGAAGATGCAACCGTGTCTACACTCAAGCTGCTAAAGTTATGATCTTTATTTCTCTCTTGATGGGTTACAAATGCTCCTCAAGCTGTATACAAGGGACAAGATGAATCTCCCTAACGGTGCACAAAGTCGATGCCTTCCTCAGGGTCCAAGCCTCCCCTTATAAAGGAGTGCCTTGGGTGCCCTTAGGGCTGAGGCAAGCATATTCGTGGAATATGCTTGTCCCAAAATAGTAGTTCGGCGGCCTCCTTTCCCTGTCGCCCTTCTAACGACGGCAAGGCTCCAGTGGACCCCTCCTGCGTGCCTCGGGCTCCAGGACTTTCACCTCCGTGACCTCCTTCGCCCCCTCGGCCTGTGCATCCTTGTCTCTTGTGCTTGGCTCCGCTCTGATTCCTTCTAGCCTGCAGCTATAGTTTGACCTTGGGCTTCTTCTTCTCCTGCAAGCTTCGTATCACTTGGCCTTACCTTACCTTGTGTAACTCGGCTCGTTCTTCACCTGCATCAAGATCACTTGGGCTAACCCGGCCGACCCTCTTAGTAACTCGGCCGGGTAACTACTTGATACATATACACGGGCTTCTCGCCTCCGTACATCGGCCGACGTATTCATGATTCGGCCGACTTACCGTAACTCGGAAACTAGACGGGGATTGTACCACGTTGTTGCGGGAATTTTAGAAGATGTGATGTTAAATTGAGACATTACAAAAGAGTATTTGAAGCAACACATGATATTTCTCTAAATCAGATGATATAGTAATTTGCACAAAGGGCATACAAATACCCGACTATATAAGCAAAGGGTAGAGGATCCCTAGAATAATCGTATTGGAGATTTAGAAAAACCTGACAGTTAATTGTTGTGTCTTGCATGCAGTTCCATGGAAACGGAAGGAAAGTTGCTGTTGATTTTTCTTACCTTTTGGGATAAAAATTATAGCCGGTATAAATCATAGTCAGGTAAAGTGTTTATCTCTGAATTTTATGTCTTTTACATGGGCCCGAAATTCTTGCAAATATATGTAATCTTTGAATTCTATGGAGAGCGACTGACTCTCCATACCAAATATAGACTTTCCAACAGCAGCTGACTGATGCAAGCACACACGATGGCTCCAAAATCGCGATTTCCTGTGTATCAATAGATGTAATCGACCAATAACATGTTTATTAGAAAAACTACAGTTTAACATGTTGGAACCCAAGATTAGGCATCAGTCGAGAAAATAAGAAACCAAAAACTGAAACGAAACTACCGCTGAGCCACAAATTGGTGGCAGGCCATTTGGTTCTACCAATTCTGTATCGAATGCATACAAAAAACTTCAAGCAGGGAGAGAGATGAGAGAGGCTCCCAGCGTGAGAGAAATAGAGGACATGAAGCATGTAGCGCAGTAGAATGGTTGGCAGGCAAACCACATGGTGAATAGAACCCTGGATCACAGTGGAATTGTTGGCAGGCGTACAACAGGGTAAATAGAAGCGCATGCGATTGATGGACTGTTCGTCTTCTTTGTGTTTTTATAAAAATAGTGATAATGAGAGAGCCTTCAACAGGAAACTGAAGACACCGTGAGGGGATGTGAAACGAACAGAAAGCTTGCGCATGGAAAGAAAAGCAAACAAAACGCTGCAGCCCAGGAAAATTTGTTAGTAGGAGCTTATTATTTAGAAATAGATGATGTGGAAAAACATGATGACATGGCAGGCTAGGATTGATAAAAAATGTTTGATGAGATGGATACCTTGCATGTTGAGAGAAATAAGGTAGTGGGGGACTCCTATTTAGATATAGATGATTTTGTTATCAAAGTGATGGTTTTGGTTTTATGCTATTAACTCGCCCATCGACAACCCCATGTGGTCGTCTTCCCCGGCAGGTCGCGCCGCCAGCCTGATTCCGGCCCCCGCGTGCTCGCCTCCCTAAGATAAGTACGTGGATAGATCTGGTTTGCTCCCCTTTACGAATTTCTCAAATCACCCCTCCTCATCGGGACTGGTCAGGTGCGCTCAAGGCAGGTCGGCGCAGTGGCCGTAGGAGGTCGGGTAGAAGTTGGACCCTCCCAGCGGCGCGCTGTGGGTGTGGTGGCGCTAGTTGGTGGCTGGGGTCATGTCAGACACCTGACAAAGTAAGCGGGAGAAGAAGGTTATCTTTCAGTTAACGGACGGCTACTGATGAGAAGACCAACAGTGGAGATGACAAGACATTGTTTCACCCTTATTACTCTGGATGGAATCTTACTGTTTATCTTTTTACTACTGTAACTGAACGTAGTCGCTGCTCGTGGAGTTTATAAGCCCAACTGCGCCTGGTATCATTATCTATCTCTATTATTGCTTCTAGCAAACCCTAAACAATATACATATACTCTATGATAAATCGATGGGTATCTGGAAGAATATGTTCCCCTCTTCCAAGTCATGAATCCTTCCTATTATTTTAATTCCCTTTCTGGTGTATTCGTTTTTCCCAATTTTTGTGTCAAATTCATGTCGTTCCCTAGTGGGATCTGACAAATTGGTATCAGAGACCAGTCGATTTTCAGCGGCGATTCGATTAGGCGTGACGGGATTGGTTTGGTTCTCCTGTGAAATCCCACCCTCCTCACCCTCTTCGCGGCGGCGGTGTGTTCGAGTCGACGGTGGCGTTGGGGGCGGAAGCGTCCATCTAGACGAGGTCTACGGAGGCGGCTTGGTGGCGGCGGCAAAGTTCGGGCACAGATCGAGTGCTTCGTCGCGGTTGCTAGAGAACATCCCCTCAAGTGGTAAAATTCCGGTGACGTCCTCTTTCCGTGTGCTTTTGGTAGGCGAGATAGCGAGGCGGCGGTAGGATCTGGCCGGGTTTCGGGTTTCTAAACAAGTTTCAGTGTAAAATTCCTCTACTCGTTCCCAAGATCAGTATGCCTCCTAAATCCAAGGCAAGCATGGAGGATGAAGAGCGGACTGAACTGCGGGCACTTCGACATGAACTGAATGCTAATAGAAAAGATACTGATGAACTACGTAGCGAGGTGAGCCACATAAAAACCGATCTCTCGCTTTTGAACCAGAAACATAATGATGTTGTTGAGGCTGTTACGAAGATGCACAATGTCATGGGTAACATTAGCACACAGCTTACTGCTATGACTCATGCAATCAACTCTCTCAAACAAACAACAATTGTGTCGACAGTTCCACAACCTACTGATACTACCCAGCCAAATCAGAAGTCATCGACTTTCCAACACTCACAGCAACAGCCTGCTGGGCAGATAAATAACGCTTTGAAAAAGCGATTACTAGAGGAACAAGAGAAGACCTGGTACATTGACCTCGTAACATCTAGGAAGTTAGCACCTATTAACACTGGCAGGCATTCAGCACCTCCAGGATTTGCAGGATTGCAAAGGCATGTGCAACACCATAAAGGAAACACTCCTAAACAAGCTCACACGCCAGTCTTTCAGACTTTCCAACACAACAACCAAAACTGCAAAAATTATGGGAGGGTTGTGCCAGGGATTATGAGAAAGAGATGAGAATCAATTTCTTCAAGTCCATTAGAAAAGGTCTCAGAATGGATTTCCCAAAATTTGATGGTGATAACCCTGTAGGGTGGATAAGACAATGTGAAAAATTCTTTCAAATGGTTGTTGCTCTAGAAGAGTGTAAGGTACATCTAGCTCAATTATACTTGTGGGATGTGATGATGTGTGGTTGAGAAGATCAGGATTGCATAAGCAACAACTATCCTGGACACAATTTGCTGAGGAGGTAACTCAACGGTTCTCAAGTCACAGTTCTTATGAACTAGCTGAAAAATTCAACAACATCAAACAACACAATTCTAGTATCAAAGAATATACAGAACAATTTGAGGAACTCATGGCTGATATCCTAGAAGAAAATCCTGACCTACAAGAATATTGGTTTGTCAAGTGTTATGTGAATGGAATGAGAGAGGCCATCAAGTCCCAATTACGACCATTCAGACCAACATCTTTGACATCAGCTTATTAGCAGGCAAAAGAAATGGAACAATGCTTACCAGTTAAGAAAAACTTTGTTCCCCAATTCCAGAAATTCAGCAGCTCCAATAATTACAAACAACCACAGATAGCTCCTATCATCAACAAAGTCACAGAGGCTCCTAGAAGCACTCCTGTTACTAGGATCAAGGGCCAATGTTGGAGATGTGGCTATCCGAATTGGGCACCTGGACATAAGTGCAGACAAATTCCAGTCCTTAACTTCCTAGCTGACGTTCTAGATCAAGAACAGTCACACCAAGCTCCAGAATAGGAGGACATGGAGGGACAATGGGAAGAAGGGCCAGCAAACCAACAAGAAAATTTGATGAACATATCATTGCAAGCCTGGGGAGAAATATTTCCAAAAGCACTCCTACAGTCATGATCACTGTTAGAGGAAGACAAGCCATTGCTTTATTAGATTCAGGCAACAGTAAATCCTTCATGGATATGGGTTTTGCTCTGAAAACTGAATCTGTACTCCAATCAGCTCCAATTAGAGAAGTCAAAGTAGCCGGTGGTGGTGTTCTAACCTCTGATTCTGTAGCACCAGATTGCTCTTTTTCTATTGAAAATCACAAATTTGTAGAAACATTCAGAGTACTCCATCTTCCTGACCATGAAATTATACTGGGTTGTGACTGGCTAGAGAAACACAGCCCATTCACAGTGGATTTTCAAAAATCAATTGTATCAATCAATATTCCGTACAATGGTACCGTTTCTTTTCCAACTTGCAACTCTGCTACCAAACTAAGTGAAATACCGGCAGAACAGCTGTAGAAGCTATTGGATCAAGGATCAGTAGCATATTTAATTCAGCTAGACACTTCCTCTGATAGTCCTACTAAAACAGCAAAGGTGTTACCTGCTTTGGAGATAATACTGAAGAAATATGAAAAAAAAATTAATCCCCTACTGAACTGCCCCCACACATGTGATCACACTATACCTCTTCAAAAGGATGCTAATCCTCCACTGCTGAGACCATACAGAGTACTTCACCAGCAAAAAAAGATGAAATGGAAGCACAAATCAAAGAATTGATCCACAACAAGGTGATCAGACCCAGCCAAAGTCCTTATGCTTCCCCTGCAATTTTAGTAAGAAAGAAAGATGGATCATTGAGATTGTGTGTGGATTACAGGAAATTAAATGATTTAACAACCAAAAACAAATTTCCTATTCTTGTTATAGAAGATTTGTTGGATGAACTACATGGTGCCAAAGTTTTCTCTAAACTGGACTTAAGGTCAGGATACCACCAAATAAGGATGTCAACACAAGATATTCCCAAGACTGCATTCAGAACATATGGTGGTCACTATGAGTACTTGGTAATGCCTTTTGGATCATCCAATTCTCCAGGCACTTTTCAAGCGTTGATGAATCAAATATTTGAAAATTACTTAAGGAAATTCATTTTGGTATTCTTTGATGATATCCTAATTTAAAGTCCTGACATGGCCACTCATTACAAGCATCTAGAAATTACACTACAGTTATTGCATGCCAATAAACTATTTGCCAAAAGAAGCAAATGTGTTTTTGATGTGTCACAAATAGAGTACTTGGGCCATGTGATCAAAGGCAATGGAGTATCTACAAATCCAGCAAAGATTGCTGCCGTAGCTGAATGGAAGACCCCATCATCTGTCAGTCAACTCCGAAGTTTCTTGGGATTAACATGCTACTACAGAAGGTTCATTAAGAACTATGGCATAATCTGTAGGACATTATATGATCTACTCAGGAAAGTACCATACATCTGGTTACCAGTCCATGACAATGCTTTCAACATACTGAAACAAGCATTAATGACAACACCAGTATTAGCTCTACCCAATTTCAACAAAATGTTTGTCTTGGAAACTGATGCTTCAGGCACTGGACTGGGTGCTGTTTTGATGCAAGAAGACAAAGCTCTAGCCTATCATAGTGAAGCACTCAGACCAAGAAATGTCAACCTTTCAGTCTATGAAAAGGAAGCTCTTGCCATCTTACATGCAGTAAAACGATGGCGGCATTATTTCTTGGGCAATTCCCTGATCATTCGAACAGATCATCAAAGCCTTAAATACATAACTGAACAAAGGGTAGCTGAAGGCATACAACACAAGTTGATGTTGAAGTTATTAGAGTTTGACTTCACCGTGGAGTATAAGAAAGGACGAGAAAAATACTGCCGTTGATGCATTATCTAGAAGATTTGCTTCACTATTTGCTATTTCGGCTGTCACTCCCACTTGGATATATGAAGTGGTCAATAGCTACTCTGCTGATGAGACAACTAAGGCATTGCTACATAAATTCTTAATAACTCCACCAGCAGAAAACTCAGACTACTCCCTAAATGCTGGCATATTGAGATACAAAGGTAGGCTAGTAATTGGCAAAGACCAGAAATTACAAGCAACCATACTCACTTCCTTGCACCAATCTGCTTTGGGTGGTCATTCAGGGATGAGAGCAACATATCAGAGAGTCAAAAATCTGTTCTACTGGCCTAGGATGAAGAAAGTGTTGGGTTCACAGCATAGAAAACAAAAAATTCATACGATGGGAACAACTATGTACCAAGATCTATCTACTAGATATAAGCAACGGGTGGATATACATCCATAGAATACATACCCTCGAAGACCGAATAGCGTTAACGAGGTTGTACTCGTGGATAATATAGACGAACGCTTGCCGATCTCAAGATCGTGATGAAGTCCATCTGGTCCAGCCGGTCCAGCACCATCAAGTCCAGCACCGCAAAGCAGTGGTGCATCCATGATTGCACACACGTACGGGTACCCCGACAACCTCCGCGCCCTCGCTCCAGCGAAGCAGTGGAAGCAACAAATCCTTTCAGAAAAAGCCACCGGGAACATGTATCTCGCTGATTCGAGACCATGGGGAAATTCTAAAGGGGGAGAGAGATCCTCCGCGAGGAGGTGTACTTTGAGAGGATGAGAGGGGTGCCTTTTATAGGAAGAGGGGGCACCCCAAGGGGCATGGCGCCAGCCATGGTGGCTGCCCCCACCTCTTCCACATTCATGTGGGTGGAGCTCCCACTCAAAATGAAAAGCCTCCACTCCCATAAAAGAGCCTCCACTCAAAAATCCACTCACATGCATTAAATTTCCACCAAATTTAATGCAAGCTCTCATTTAAATAAAACTCTTTTATTTATTTATTCAGAATTTTGTTAATTACTTTAATTAACAAACATTCACATAAAACCCTTGCTAGTATTTAATTTCACATGCAGAACCAGTTTCAGCAATTTCAACCGAAACAGTTCCGGTGTCTAGTGAAATAAATTCCTGCGCTTTCCTTTTCTTTTTTTGACATATCATTTGCTCTGAATGGTGTCGCTATCCCTTAAGTGTGTCACCCTATGGTTCACAAATAATGCATACATGATCGAGACCCCTCTCTGATCAATAATCAGCAGGGGGACCTGGAGATCCGTACTGACTCCCACACATTCAACGATGACTTCTGTGATCGTGTGAACCTTTTATGCTAGTATCTTAATCCCTTTGTTTCACGATATATTACATGTCTGAGATTCGATCATCGGTATCTCCATACCTAGTTTGATCTCGTTACCGACATGCACTCTTTTCTTGTTCCCGTGATATAACATTCCAGTGATCAAATCACTTGCTTGCAATCTAATCAATGTGATATCACCGAGAGGGCCCAGAGCATATCTATCTATCATCGGGATGAACTAATTCCACTCTCGATCCATGAACCTCAACATAACACTTTAGTAGTTCTGAAGCCATCTTTATAATCACCCAGTTACGATGTGACGTTTGATGTCATCGAGAAACTCTTCCGGTGTTAGTGATTGACATGATCTCATGGTCTAAGGATTAAGATCACTTCGTAAGTTGTTATAGCAATATAAACTCAATGACTTTGATCGTAATGCTATACTTTGGATGAATATTCATCACATCATTATACTAATATTGTGATCTCGTTATTAACAACATCCAATGTCCATGACAGGAAACTTTGATCATCTTGTTAATCAACGAGCTAGTTTATAAGAGAGGCATAACTAGAAACTTCCTTTTTGTTTATTAAACACACATGTATTAACGTTTCCGTATTAATACAATTATAGCATGCAAAATAAACATTTATAAATAAGGAATATGATAATAACCACTTTATTATTGCCTCTCGGGCATATTCCCTTTAGAAAGATGTTGAAACTTGGGTTTCCCAATGCCCTGTCTATCAAAGATCGAAACATGAACAATGTAAATACCCAGGGTTATTAGACCCTCTACCAACACTTGATATGGCATGGGCACATATTACAATGGACTTCATAGAAGGTCTCCCTAAATCCCAAGGCAAAAAGGTAATATTGGTAGTAGTGGAAAAATTGACAAAATATGCCCATTTCATACCCTTGGCACATCCTTATTCAATTCAGTCTGTTGCCCAAGCATTATGGGATTATGTGCTCAAGTTACATGGACCTCCACTAGTGATCATCTCTCACAGGGACAGAATTTTCACAAGCACAATGTGGAAGGAAATTTTCAAAGCCTTGAAAGTGGAGCTAAGATTCAGCTCAGCCTACCATCCTTAGTCAGATGGGCAATCAGAGCGAGTGAACCAATGCCTAGAATCATATTTGAGATGCATGATTTTCAATGAACCAAAGAAATGGCTTGCTTGGTTATCTTTAGCCGAGTTTTGGTACAACACCTCATTCCATATGGCCATAAATGTCACCCCATTCCAAGCACTTTATGGTTTTGCACCACCTCAAATCAGTGAACTCTCGGTGCCAGGACCAACAAACATGGGAGCTGTGAATTTCTTACAAGCTAAGCAAATAATGTTGGACCAACTCAAAACAAACTTGGCACAAGCTACTGCCAGGATGAAGAAGTATGCGGACACCAACATGTCTGAAAGAACATTTGTGGTAGGAGACATGGTCTATCTAAAAATGCAACCTTACAGACTTATTGTCTTTGGCATGAGGGGACCTATTAAATTGCACAGTAAGTTTTATGGTCCATTCAGAATCACACAAATGGTGGAAAACAAAGCATACAAACTATTATTAACCGATGGTGTCAAAATACACACAGTCTTTCATGTTAGTTAGTTTAAAAAGCATATTGGACCCAATGTGGTGCCTAGTGCTGATTTACCACTCATAGCCGAAGATTGAAAGATCCATACTGCACCTGCAGCAGTTCTATAAGTCAGGCAAATCCCAAGGAACAATGCTGCAGTCGTTCAATGGTTAATACAGTGGGACAATCTATCTCCTAAAGAATCAACTTGGAAAGATGCAGATTTTATCAAGAAAATATTCCCTACTTTCTTCCGAGACACCGTCCAAGCTTGGATGAACCCCGGAGCAGTTCCTTGAGGACAAGTAACATTCCAAGGGGAGGGCATTGTCAGACACATGACAGAGTAAGCAGGAGAAGAAGGTTATCTTTCAGTTAACGGACGGTTACTGATGAGAAGACCAATAGTGGAGATGACAAGACACCGTTTCACTCTTATTACTATGGGTGGAATCTTACTGTTTATCTTTTTACTACTGTAACTGAACGTAGTCGCTGCTCGTGGAATTTATAAGCCCAGCTACGGCTGGCATCATTATCTATCTCTATTATTGCTTCTAGCAAACCCTAAACAATATACATATACTCTATGATAAATCGATTGGTATCTGGAAGAAGATGTTTCCCTCTTCCAAGTTCTGAATCCTTCCTATGATTTTGATTCCCTTTCTAGTGTATTCGTTTTTCCCAATTTTTGTGTCAAATTCATGTCGTTCTCCAGTGATATCTGACAGGTCAGCGCATCGGGGTGGCCGGTGGGTGGCAGTGGTGAGCGGAGCTTGCGCGCTCCCTACATAAGGTCCATATATGCTTTCTTTGCTAAATTCACCGGACTCTCTTATTTCCACCATGCCAGGGAAGTACCCATTTTACCCTCTTTCCGGGCAGAACTGAACGCAGGTCCGCCGCCTAAAACCCAGCACGCCGCCGCTCAGCGCTTCCGCTTGCCCCTCCCCCAAGCCGGTCAGCTTCGCAGCGGCCCCTGATGAATCGCTTCCGCCGCGCCCTCCTCCTCCGTCGGGGCCTCTCTTCGGCGGCGGAGCTACCTCCGCCGCGTCCGTCCGCCGGCCGCCGCGTGGTCGTGACAGGGCTCGGCGCCGTCACACCGCTCGGCCGAGGCATCGGGACCACCTGGGAACGCCTCGTCGCCGGCGATTGTGCGGTGCGCACGCTTGCCGCGGAGGACCTCCGCCTCACAGGGGACGCCTCGGGGACGCTGGAGAAGCTCCCGTCCAGGGTCGCTGCCGCCGTGCCGCGCGGGAAGGCCGACAACGAGTTCGACGAGGAGACGTGGACCAAGGTTTATGACCGATTCTTCGCTAGCTCCTAACTGTCCAACATAGTATCTAAGGGTTTGCCACTGTTGCTGTGAGATTGGGTTGGTGTATCATATTGTTTTCCTTGTGCATGATTGTTCCACATGTGATTGCTCATATCATATATGCATTGCTAGTTGGCTTTCCTGATATCATCGGTTCAAAGCTTGGAAAGGGTTCAAGTTTGGGTTTCATATCTAAGCTCCTCGAGAGAAATTGAATGATTCTGCTTACATCTCAAGATACCATACAAGCTTCAGAGTACTCGATGCTGCAAATCAGCATAATAATATTGTAACGTGACACCTAATTCTGCTACTGATATAGGATCCTTATCTTCAGTGACAGCTTCAACGCCGCAGCGCTTGTGTTTGGGGAAGATATTTTTCACCTCCTTCTATTGGATTTTGTATGATTTAATTTAAGTAGATAAACATTATTAATTAGTTGCATGTTTATCTTGTTCCTGCTGTTTCCCTCTTCTCCAATTGGGAATCCATATTGTTCTGATGAGATGCCATTTATAACTGGAAATATGTAATGGTGACCCTGTTTGTTTCAGAACCAAACTTAGTTTCATATTTGTTGATTGAATATTTTTGTTTCCAGGACAGTAAATCTATATCGGGATTTATAGCATATGCTCTATGTGCAGCTGATGAGGCTCTGAGAGATGCAAATTGGCTGCCTTCAGAAGATGACAAGAAGGAACGAACGGTACCGATTGCCTTTGGTGGAAGCTCTTTTCCTTTATTTGTGTTTTATTTCAAGCTGCTGGATCTAATTTGAGATTTATCAGGGTGTTTCAATTGGCGGGGGAATTGGAAGCATTTCAGACATTTTAGATGCATCGCAGATGATCACTGAAAATGTCCGCACCCACAGCTGCTGCAGTTTGTTTTATTCTTGCTTTTCTCTTTTTGTATTGTTAGTCATTGTTCAGCTATAGTAATTCTCACTATTATTGTGTTGCTACGCGCTGAGTTAGAAATACAGTATTAGATGATTGCTGTAGACGACGAACAAAATTAGTGGTGGCAACCGGCTGGTCACTGGCCTTACCGATGGCCGTCGGTAGCAGTAAGAGAAAATTTATTGTTTTTTGTTAGCAATTCAAGTTTGAAGAAGACAATTGTGGGAAGATATTTGACTTGGAATCAATAAATAGAAAAACTGGTTGCTAAGCCGCCAGAAATCGGTCAGAACAAAACTGCTCAATGCTGATAAACGCTACTGGCCTAGACCTGCAATTGTTTCACGATTGCTTTTAAAATCCCCCGTTTACATGAAAAGCAACCAATTTTATGTCTTTTCTGATCTTTTGGTCTGACTGGTCATCTTTTGTTTGGTCACTGCCAGCACTGATGTGGAATTCATTTTTCTTCTAAGTGCAGCGTCTGCGTCGCCTCAGCCCATTCTTCATCCCCAAGATTTTGATCAACATGGCATCAGGTCATGTTAGTATGAGATATGGTTTCCAGGTGAACATTGTTATTGTCATATGCCGTAATTGAGGTTTTTGTTTCTACTCAAATATCGCGTGAATGCTCACGTTGGTATTTGATTCTTCAATTTAGGGTCCAAACCATGCTGCTGTGACAGCTTGTGCCACAGGCGCTCACTCTATTGGTGATGCTACACGGATGATTCAATTTGGAGATGCAGATGTGATGGTGGCTGGAGGAACAGAATCTAGTATCGATGCTTTGTCTATAGCTGGATTTTCTAGGCAAGTATTTTTGTGTCTTAGCACTTGCTTTTTATTTTAAGTCTGTCTTGAAGCTCTCTAGGGCAACAATTAATTTCCTTGGATGCTTTTCTGAGGTTACATTGTACACCTATTGACTGAGGGTTGTAGGATGAAGTAGAGAACCCATGTGTTTTGTCCACAACAGTGGTGTCTAATAAAATCATATGCAAACTAGTCATGGTTTTACATAAAAATGAACACTTAGTTACAATTTACTCTTGCATTTTCTAATCTGTTTTCTCCCTCACTAGTATTTCCAACTTTATCTTATTTCGTTGTACTGTTCTGCAGGTTAAGGGCATTGTCCACAAAGTACAACTCTCTTCCTCAAGCGGCTTCAAGGCCATTTGATTGTGGTAGAGATGGATTTGTGTACGTTATCCCTCTGCTGAATTATGTCTCTTCTAATTTCCCGTTCTGGTGCATGTCCTTATCCTTTTCTTCTGAAATTTCCAATAGGATCGGTGAAGGTTGTGGAGTCATGGTGTTGGAGGTGAGTTTCCAAGGAAACACTTGGTCAGACCTTGCTGTTTTGTATTTGCTGGTTCTGTGTTGTTTTCTATAATTGGCCATATACATGTTGGTAAAATCCACTGCATTTTGTTTAGAAGTTTGGCCAGGCTCAACTTAGAGTATTAAAATCAGCACCCAATTGCTCCTTTGTGGTTTGATATCTGCTCTCTCCTTTACATGGTATAATACAACTTCTAGGCTGGGAACTACCCAAGAGTGCATTTGACTTGCTTACCAGGTTATCCATTTACTCTTCTGTAGGCACTTGATCATGCAGCGGAACGAGGTGCAAAAATTTATGCTGAAGTTCGAGGATATGGCATGTCTGGTATCCTCCCATTCCACAGCAGATAAAATTTATTTTGACATTACTATGTATATCACATTATGAACATCATCTTTTGTCAGGTGATGCACACCACATAACTCAGCCACAAAATGATGGTAAAGGTGCTATGTTAGCCATGGAGCGGGCATTGGAGCAGGTACGGCATCTTCCTTCTTTCTAATTCTTTCGCTGTGCACTTGACAAGCTTTGGGGAATTATAGACTGCATTGCAGTATTTGTTTTCTTGACATTCTGATCCTGATAGAATCCTTGCTCTTTTGTAGTCAGGGCTTCGGACGGATCAAATTGATTACTTGAATGCGCATGCAACATCAACTCCTCTTGGTAGGTGCTCAGAGTCAGCCTGGCAAAACCCATCTGGACTGACATGACTCTCGTTTATTCTATTTTGGGGCTAATCTCAGTGTTTCTGAGTGTGTACCATCTGGAATTGTGAATATTAATTGGGTGCTCTGGACCTGAACCACAAAGGTGATGCTGTGGAGGCGACCGCAATCAAATCTGTCTTCGGCCACCACGCTACATCCGGTGGTCTCGCGATATCCTCAACAAAGGTATAGATCATTCCGCGCAACTCACTCATCACAGTTCACTCGATCACCACATGTTTACGAAAACGGCACAACTATCTCTCCAGGGAGCAATCGGTCATCTGCTGGGGGCAGCCGGATCGGTGGAAGCCATCTTCACCGTGCTAGCCATCCACCATGTATGTTACCCACCATTTAGTGTGATCAGTAGCAGTTCCAGTACTGGAAAATTGCTCCGTAGTCCCTACTGTACTCACTATTCATATTTTTTTTCAGGGAGTGGCGCCACCTACGCTGAACCTGGAGCAGCCCGACCCGCTGTTCGAAGGCGCGTTCATGCCTTTAACCGCCGCGAAGAAGATGCCCATACGAGCGGCCATCTCGAATTCTTTCGGGTTTGGTGGAACCAACGCGTCGCTGCTGTTCTCGTGCCCGCCCTAGTAGCCCAGCAGGATCCAGTTTCTCTTCTCTTCAACCAGAATTTTTCAGAGTTTTTCTGTGCACGGAGCGGCATGCAGGCACCATCTGCGTTGAGCTGAAGTTAGGGGTTCCGGGCGCTGATCTTTGTGTTATGCTCCATTTTAATCCGGAGCATTGCCCAACTCGTGGGTGTTGACTGACCTAAAATTTCTGCATTCTTGTCGCTGTAGCGATAATATTTTCTGGCAGTTGTTGCTGTAGTTTTTTTTTGTTTTGTCCGGAGAGATGTTTATCTTTGTGTTTTTGCTGAGACGGGTTAGTAGTAGTCGGATGGTGCTGGTTTGTTGCTGCGTCCGTGCATTGCGAGAGACAGGGCCGGCCAAAGCTTGCTTGTCACTCTCACGGAGAAGAAACCAAACACACGTTGCCTGCCTGCGGATACTGAGCATCCACCCGTTACTCTGGATGCAAAACTTTGAGCAGCGCCAGCTTTCCACACGCAACTGTATCCAAAGTAATGGGTTGATGCTCAGTATCCATGAGTTTCTAGAACCATGAGTTCTTAACGAGGATATATTTGATTAAGTTTTCTGAACTAGTATTAGATTTCAGTCGTTAGAACAATTCCAACAGATTTCAGTTGTTAGAACAATTCCAACAGATGCGCTAAAACGTGCCTGCTCGCAGACGCGCGCGCGGGAAAAAGCGGCAATGCCCTCCGCTAAAGTTTCACCTCTCCTCTTCCTTTTTTCCACCGCGTGCGGCTCTGGCGCCTCTACCACGTCGAGGAGGCATCTGAGGGCAGAGTGGGCTGCCTGTTTCCCCGAGGATTTTTTTTTTCGAAATGGGGTTGGTCCCCGGCCTCTGCATCCATGGATACACACGGCCTTTTATTACGAAGTATCAATTGTGTAGCAAATACAGTTCATGGATCGGAGAGGGTTGATACAAATACCAACCATCTGAAAATGACAAGAAGTCTAAAACAGCATAACATACAGTAGCTAGACATCTCTCAATCTACTAATATGCCGCCACGAAGCCTGGTAGTAAATATCCTGTGCGACCATCACCAGATGGTTGCATCCAGAAACCATCACTGCGCGTTGATGCTCGGGAGGAAAGCCGAGTTGGATCCAATGAGGCATGAAATAATAACCTGCAAAAAAGATTGAACTCGAGCCTTATTAAAAATAATATCATTGCGACATTTCTAGATGGACCAACATAAAGTCGATACCCCTATACGTATTCTAGCTTTGTTATCCTTATCCATCCCATTCAACCAATTCCCAAACATATTATCAATATTAGTTGGTGGTGGAAGATCATATGAAAAGAAAACAATACGCCAAATAATTCTAGCAAAGGGGCACGTAAGAAAAAGGTGTTCAATAGTTTCTTCAGCGTCACAGAAACAACATTTCTTGCTCCCATACCAATTCCTTCTTGAAAGATTATCCTTAGTCAACAAAACATTTTTATTTAGAAACCACATAAAAATCTTAATCTTTAGTGGTATTTTAAGCTTCCAAAGGTATTTTGTAGGGATTCTCAGATGATCATTCATCAGATCCTCATACATTGATTTAACGGTGAAAGTCCCATCTATGGTTAATTTCCACCTAAACAAATCAAGTTCATTAGTCAAATTAACTTGCATCAATCTCTCACATAGCTGCAACCATGCAATCCATTTTGTCCCGGTTAAGCTCCTCCTAAAACTGATATTGAGAGGACTTTGAGATATGACTTCATGTACAGAGACGTGCTTTTTATGAAGAATGTTATATAACGCGGGATATTGTTGGGCCAGGGAGCTTTCCTCGAGCCAAACATCCTCCCAAAATCTTGTTTTTAAACCATTCTCGATTTTAAAAAACCCTCTAGTAAAGAAACCCTCCTTTACTTGCATTAAGCCTTTCCAAAATGGAGAGTCGGTCGGTTTAACTTGAACTTGAGAAAGCGTTTTATTTTTCAAATATTTGTTTTGCAATAACTCTTGCCATACCCCTTGCTCAGATAACAATTTAAAAAGCCATTTACTAAGTAAACAGTTGTTTTTAATTTCTAAGACTTCAATTCCCCGAGGATGTCAATGTTGAGGTCGTCTTCTATGCACAGAGGGCGGATCATGCGACAAGGAGGACTGATAAGGCATGCCGTCAGGCGTTCATTGAGGCGCAGCTGGCCGGCCCATAGACGATTGGCAACAGCGATGAATGCTGGCTCCACCAGTTCTTATCGACGACGATTGGCAACGGCGATGAACGCTTGCTCCACCAGTTCTTGTCGACATCGATAGGGTCCTCGACGGAGGACGAGTCGGATTTCGACCTTTCGACTAGCAGTTTTTATTTACTAGTATCTATGTTTCTTGGTATTCTGAACTGTGGTATCATGTACTCCCTCCGTTTCAAAATATACTAAGTTGTTTTAGTTTGTAAAAAAATGTATCTAGACTTTTTTTAGTGTATAGATTAAGTAAATCTATATACTAAAAAGAATCTACCCCCTCCGTCCTAAAATAGATGTCTCACATTTAGTATATAGATTCATCCAAAATTTAAAAAATCTTAGACATTTATTTTTGGACGGAGGTAGTAAATACAATTGGTTCACAAAGCTAAATCATCCGAGGGAGTATGTTACTAGTGCTGAGCTATATGATTGGGTTAATACTGTATAGTTTTCCCAACTATGTTTGTACATGTCTCCCAAACGAACTCTGCTTTGATATGTTACCGGCTCGATCGAGAGGCAGAACAAAACACGATATCTGACGGGTAGTAAAAGGACACGCATGTGCATGACAAGACGTGTAGTCGATGGTCTCTCCATGGGAAGCAAACCGAGAAGATCATATGCTTTGGAGTCTTATCTAACAGACACGGTAAAAGACACAAATTTGTAAATTAACGATCAGTTTATAGTTTTAGACGAAAAAACAATATCAACTAGACACCGTAAAAGAGATGACCCATAAGAAAAAAAATTAAGGGCTAGGGCCAAATCTGCTCATCGATCTTCACGGACTGGGAGGCGAAATTATACGCAATCCGCACTCCTTCGGCCGTTTGCGCACGAGGGACGTTCCACCTCTTCCCTGTTCCGCCCACGCGTCGCCGCCGGTGCCAAACTACGCGTCCCCACCGTCTCTTGCAACGCCGCGGCCAGATCTCGACGGCATGAACCTCAACTCGGCCCCGACGACCTCTGGAGGCATCACACAGCCTCAACCATCGTCTCTTGTGGTTACCGTGGATCCCGCGGCGGGCGGTGGTCTCCCGACCGCCGGCGACGTTGGCAACATGGCTCCCGCCACGAGCATCGAGAAGCAGAAGCGCGCGGGTATGCACATGGTCCCACAAGCCACATCGGGCACCAATGTTGTCCCGACGGTGGACCCCATCACGGTCCCTTCCCCGACGCCGAAGCCGAAGGCGTCCCGCGTCAAGTCGCTGTTGACGGGGCCAACACGAAGAAGCTGGTCCACCGTCCCACCAACGCCGGTCACGACGCATCCGTCTTCCAATCCACAACGCCAACGGTGCCTCCCACATGTTCGACGATGTGTTTACAAGGTAAGAAATTTTTGTCTTTGAGTCCGATGAATGTGTTCGCGAGGATTAGTTAGCTTACGGTGACCATATCTTTGATTTAGCAACAATGTCCATGCTTCGTTCATGGGTCTTCTAAATGAGCCGGAGGTTCACATTTTTGATCCACAATTTGATCCCTTCGGCATGGACGGTGAGGATGCTAAGGTTGACGATGAGGTGATGGAGGTTGACGATGAGGTGACCGAGATCGAGAAGAACTGAGAGGTGAAGCTTGCAAATTTAGAAGCCTTGCGAGAAGAAGCAAAGCGCAAGGCTGAGTTGGAGGAGAGGAAGATCAAACTAAAGGAAACAAATGCAATGAAAGAGCTCTTGGCAGAAGAGAAGTAGGTCATGATGATATCCACAAAGGACATGAATGAGCAATAATTAGAGTGATCTATACCTTGGGTGACTACGTGTCCATCAATCGGAGGATCGATCGGTGTGGGATTAACCGGTTTTTCATCCGGCTTCTCCATCTCGATTTCTTCGTCGACTTCTTCGTCGTTGGGTTCCTCCACCGGATCTATTGGTGTCGGGTTTTTGTTCTTCTTATTCTTTGTCCGCCTAGTAGCTTTTACGCGTGTACCAGTACTGGGAGATAAACTTCCATCAGTACTTTCAATCATGGTTGGCTCGGACTTTTGGACCTCGAAAGAATCTCCGGTGTCCATGTCATCTTGCGAGGTGTAGTCTTCATCCATTCTATCATATGGACTTGGAGGTGTTTCCTCTTCACCTTGCACTGGTTTGGAGTTGTATTCTTGTTCATACGCATCCATCTCCTTCTCGAAGTATCGAAGTTCCTGCGACGTTAGTGATTCCTGAGGGGAAGCAGGCGAGTCAGTATTTTATTCGATTGCATCGAGGACTGAATCGATTTCGGCTCCAGCATCGACAGAGTCGGATCCAAAGCCAACGTAACCCACGAAGCAATGCTTCTTCTTCTTGATTGACTTGACGTAGTGGAACAGTTGAGTTTCCGCCTTTGCCTCCTCGAAGCTTTGCTTGATCTCAGCGATTCCTTCGTAGTCGACATAGGGGGATTTCATCATCTATTTATCATGTGCCTCAGTAGAGTTTTTTGTTCTCCAGCATTGGAATAATCGGATCTAGAGCGAATATATTCTTCATCCATGTATCTGACCTCAATAGGGAGATCAGATCCAGAATTTTATTCCACCACTTCTTCTACTACAGGAGCGGGCTGGGTGGGTTTAGGTTTTCCCGGGATCTTGAACTCTTCCGCCTCCGCAGACAGAGTAGATCCGGATTTTTTTCCGCCATGGTCATCACCTTAGGGGTGGGTTGGGAAGACTCAGCAAAACCGAGATAGATATTGATCTCGCCGATTGACATGATGGTGAAGGTCGTCACGGGCTCCTTAGCCAGAATCCAGGTCTTGTCGAGAAGAACGAGAGGGACATCACTGGCGTGGAGAACGCGACCGATGGCGATTGTTTCACGATTCCTACACGCGCAGATTTCGTCCGGAACGACGGTCCGAAGGTCACCGACCCCACGGTGGGCGCCAACTATCGTCAGATTGCTGATAAGTATGCCATAGGGGGTCTTGAAGGCGTTGAGAAGATGGTATGTGAGCCGTATGGTGTTTCGGGAGCGGTGAGCACAGGTTTACCCAGATTCAGTTCTGACTGCGGTGATCGGATCCTACTCCTGCTAGCAACCCAGTAATATATCGGCGAGAGCCGGATGTTACAGCGGATTACAAGAAAGGTTCGCCTATGCGAGTTGGTTGTGGTTGATCTATGATCGGTTGCCCTAAAGGCTCTCTCAGGTCTGGCTTATAAAGGCGCCAAGACCTAGGGTTACAGGAGAGATCTATTCGGCTATATTACAGAGTCGGTAACTAAGTACAACTTGTACTATAAGTAATCTACAGACTAAGTCGGTAAGTCTTCGAGGCCTTTTCATAGCCGGAATTGACTCCGTCCTCTTTTCTTGACTGGGCCGTCCGTGAAGCAAAGCTCTAACCCGTTAGTGGGCCACTCTGGTCAGCGAGTCTCGTGGGTATATCCAGAAAGTATATCCCCAACACTTGGCAGAAGAGAAGTAAGTCACGATGATATCCACAAAGGACATGAATGAGCAACAATTGGAGTGGTGAAAGGAGATCACTTCGGAGAAGAAGGCTAGCTTGTCAAGGCGGTGGGGCAAGCGGTGATGCATCGGCTACTCTTCGAGGTGGTGGCGACAGAGGTGTCTCTGATAAGTTTAGAGTCAATACCGATGCTTGATGGATCATGCTCCGTGGCGTGCTAGGTGATGAGGTGTAACTTTTTTAGATCGCTAGCGATGATGATGAACATTGTCAAAGATCAATTTGGGTTGAACCGATCGTGACAATTTAATATAAAAACTATAAACTATGCATTAATTGTTTATATATCGATCTTGTATTTGTACATTCATCATACATAAACCCTGTTTTCCGTGCCGAAAAATTGTTGCCAGGTTTTCCATGATCCGTTAGTGATACTCTTCACTGAGTAGTACTCTCTCCGTTTAGAAATATAAGATGTTTTAGATTTGTAAATGAGATGTATCTAGACACGTTTTAGTGTATAGGTTTAAAGAATCTGGACACTAAAAGGTGTCTAGATATATCTCATTTACAAACCTAAAACATCTTATATTTCTAAACGAAGGGAGTAGTAGATATGAAGGAGATATATCTAGACATGTTTTAGTGTATATGTTTAAACTAAAAAATGTCTAGATACATCTTATTCACAAACCTAAAACACGAGAGACGGTACTACGTGTAACTCTTGTACCCAGCAAGCACTATCACCAGTTCTTGAACGAGTAGGAGTACTCGTACCGTCGTACGTACACCGAACACGCGAGGACACGTCGGCAGGAAGCCCGCGCCGATACGTGTGGCTCCGACATTACTTATACGGGCCCCTCCCCTCCCCCCCCACCCACCTTGCCCCCGTGCAATACCAACACACGACAGAGAGGAGGCGTCGGCAATGGCGGAGGCGAAGCTACTCCGGTCGTTCGTGGAGGTGGCGCGGGACTCGCACTTCCCCATCCAGAACCTCCCCTTCGGGGTCTTCCGCAGGAGGGGCCAGCCGGCGGACCCGCCGCGCCCGGCCGTGGCCATCGGGGACTTCGCGCTCGACCTCGCCGCCGTCTCCGCCGCCGGGCTCTTAGACGGGCCCGTCCTCTCCGGATCCCCATGCTTCAACCAGGTACTCCACCTACCTACTTGCTCCGCGCCATCTGAGGTTGCTGCTGATCTGATGGTCAGAGCGAGCTTAATTCTTACCCACTCCAACTAATTACTAGGCACAGCGATTGGATGGATACTTGGGGGAGGAATTACCTAGTACTTTCGATGCTGTAGTAGTAACTAGTGCTTTAGTAGTATTATTACATAATATACTGATTCGATTCCGTGGCCAATTGAATCGGTGCTGTGTATTGCGCAGGAGACGCTCAACATGTTCCTGGGGATGGGGCGGCCGGCGTGGAAGGAGGCGCGCGCCACGCTCCAGAAAATACTGTCCGGTTAGATTCTCCATGTCTATGCTCGCTTAAATTTTGTTGCTACGTGGTGGTTTTACTCTGTTATATATATATCACTGCTCCATGGTGCATGGCGTTGGCGTGGGATAATCGTGATGTCAAGTTTTTTTTTCTTTCTTTTTTGAGAGGGGAAATCGTGATGTCGAGTTATTCCACTCACAGTGAGGTTGTTGAGTTGCTGTTGTGATGCACTGATGCTGATGTAATGAAGAATCATGACACTTGGAAACCAGTAAAACTTCCAAATTCCAATAAATCCTCGTGCCATGTCTGCATAATGTGTAGTATTTGTCTATTTAGTATTTAGTTCAGATTTGGTTATAGTTGGTTTTTGTCGATTCTAGTCATCTGGTTTATCCTGGCACACTTAACATTATTGTTTGTGCAAAAAAGGTGTGGAGATCCTCAAGGAAATTTCTCCTAATTTCTTCTCTCCTTGTTCCATCGCAGAGAATGAGCCAGTGCTGCGCGACAATGAGGCCCTGAGGAAGAGCTGCCTTGTTCCAATGGTGAGCTTCACATGGATCTAGCCCTTCCTTTTTTTTCTTCTTCTATAGAAACAAAAGGAATATCGATGGAATTTCTCATGTTCTGTTTTGCTCGTGCAGAGTGATGCAGAGATGCTTCTACCAATCACTGTAGGAGACTACACAGATTTCTTTTGTTCTGTGCACCATGCAAGGAATTGCGGGTTCATATTCCGTGGACCACAGACTCCAGTTAATCCAAATTGGTAATGTATTATCTTTAATCGTGTATTTTGTTGATAACTCTGACATTTTGGTCAGATCAACTATGTCATCATTTTAGCAGTTGTATATGATTGTGTGCGAAGCATGCTTTGTGTTCTTTGAAAGAAAAAAAACTGTGGTCTTCCATTGTATCAGCAATGCACTTTGGTGCAATCCAATTCCATTATTATCTAACTGGAGCCTGGCTAATTGGATATTTATGTTATATGGTCATATGATTATGTTTTTGGCTGATAATTCTTTTATTACTGCTCAAGATTCACTCTTTACAGATTGATAAAGTTCACAATGTTTTGCTGCACGTTATTCAGTTGTTTCTTACCACACATTTGTTTGAATAACATGCAGGTATTATTAACTATTTCACTGACCTGCAATATTCATTTGTTCCACTCAGGTTTCATTTACCAGTTGGTTATCATGGGCGAGCATCATCTGTGATCGTATCTGGAACAGACATTATTCGACCAAGGTACACATCCCAAAAAGATCTCAATGGTTGACCAAATGCTTATGTCAGTGTCGGATATCTTGTCCTGGGAGAGTTCTATCATTATCTGAATATAATAATGGTTGAATAGAGTGGTGACCATTAGCTGTTTCCAATTCATTAACTTTTTGTTGAATTCAGACTTTCTACCATGTGCTAAAATAATGTAAGAGTATTTATAATGTAACTTCATTATTTTTATGCATCATCAGTACTGTGCACTAGTACCTCTGTGACTTGTTTATGTTGCATTGTCACTTTTTTTTATAAGATGACATTGTCATTTAGATAGTTATAATGTTCTCCTTTTTTTCAGAGGACAAAGCCATCCAATAGGAAGCTCTCAACCTTCTTTCGGCCCTTCTCAGAAGCTTGATTTTGAACTTGAGATGGTTAGCTTCTTACATACCTCTCAATTGTAGGGCTAATCAAAATTTAGATTCTATTTACATACTTGATATATATATCTTTGCTAATTAATCTACTCCCTCCGTCCTGAAATAAATGACTTGGATTTGTCTAGATTAGCATGTATCTAGAGGCATTTTAGATACACGCGAATCTAGACAAACTCAAGTCACTTATTTCAGGATGGAGGGAGTATTTGTTAATTTCCATTCATGTCGAATTATATTTGTTAATGACCAAATATAAATAAGCTGTCATTTGTCCTTGATTCAATGTATTGTAACTGTTGTTTTCAGGCTGCCATTGTTGGGCCAGGGAATGAATTGGGCAAACCTATTGGTATTGATGATGCTGAGGATCATATATTTGGCTTAGTGGTAATGAATGATTGGAGTGGTAAGAATGCTTTTCAATTTTATTTGTTTTGGATTTAGATTATTTGCAGTGTGCCTGTACTGACATTCGTACAATATTGCAGCCAGAGATATCCAAGCCTGGGAGACCATACCTCTTGGACCTTTCCTTGGCAAAAGCTTTAGTAAGACATCAGATACCTTCAATATAGTGATTTTTAACATAGCTTTCGTCCAATGCTTTGTACTGTACAAACGTTGAAGTCCTGCATGTATCTTGGTTGTTGTTTTCAAGTGGTCCTAATTAATTCAAATCTTCTGTAATTTTCAAATATCGAGTTTCACATTTCTATTGCAGTCTGTAACTATGCTAAATGAGATCTTATACAGTGCATTGGTAAAAACTATTATCATTTTCCTATATAACAGGTTTATTTTCCATTTTGTAAATTTGAATTTCTCTAGGTACATCAGTATCACCTTGGATTGTGACCCTGGATGCCCTTAAACCTTTTGCTTGTGAGGCTCCTAAGCAGGTAGGCAATCAGTTTGTTGTTGTACCCTCTACAAAAAATAGTTTGTTATATAGTTCCATTTTCCTTCTTTAATGAGTAGTTTGTTGTTCTTCGAAAGAACTAATTTGCTTTATGTTACAGGAACCTGAGCCTTTGCCCTACTTAGCTGAAAAGAATCACATCAACTATGACATTCCTCTTGAAGTACAATCTTGTCACATTGTTGTTTCGTCGTTTTATCTTATTGAGGTTTTGTTGGAGTCAATCTGATTATTGCATTTCTTTTTCTGTGCAAGGCTTGGATTAAGCCCAAAGAGCAAAGTGATCCATCAGTTGTCACAAAGACAAATTTCAAACATATGTAAGAACCCTGGTTATGTGCTGCCTTTTCAGTAACAATTTTCTTTGTGAGGCACAATTTAATCCATGGTGTGCACATATTTACTCAGTCTGCTAGTCACTTTCCTGTGTATACCATAAGGTTTCCATTTGTTTCATTACCAATTCTCTTTCATTTAGTAGTACCTTGATGTAATTCAGTAAGCTCTCTTTTAAAACATACGGAATGCCTTTTTTTTTGCATCAGTGTGTACCGTGCATATTCCTGTGAACTTTTTTGCAGGTATTGGACCGTGACGCAGCAACTAGCACACCACACTGTTAATGGATGCAATCTGAGACCAGGGGATATGTTTGCAACTGGCACCCTCAGTGGACCTGTATGGACTAACTATTGCAAATATTATTTACGAACATATACCAATTTACATATTACAGTATACGCATTAGTACTGAGCATATCTCGTTTTAGGAACCCGACTCTCTGGGTTGTTTGCTGGAGATAACGTGGAACGGGCAGAAGGAGATACCGGTTGGGAATTCCATCCGCAAGTTCCTCGAAGATGGGGATGAAGTCATCCTGACAGCTTGCTGCAAGGTTCAGTACACTCATCTTCTTTTCCGCCAACTCTTTGAAGATGATATGTTGTATCTTGAGACCATCAACTGATTTTGTAGGGTGAGGACTACAACGTTGGATTTGGATCCTGCACGGGGAAGGTTCTGCCAGCACTTCCATGAGCCAAGATGGCGAGGATGGTCTTCAATTCTTGAGTAGATGAAATAATAAGAAAGCAGTCAGTGTATCTGGCTAGCTGCCATGTATCTTTGAAGGGCTTAGCGTGTTTCCCTGAACTTAGGAGAAGGGAGATAATATATCCCATTGATATGATATACTAATATAATTTCTTATAATCGCACGTTGGTGATATCTTGATTTGATGGGGCATCATCCGGTCATCCCCTGTTTCTCCTTGCTGCACCAGTGATGCAGATGTTCGGAGATTAGTTTGTACTAGATGAATGCCCGCGCGTTGCTACGGTGCGAGGTTCTACCAAAGTTGGCGGAACAGGACGACTGACGCCCAAAACATCCAAGATAGAGGCAGACTCATCGTGAGAAAAGGTTGTTGGGTCAAAGTGGATAACATCTGGCAAGACGTCATTGCTCGTGGTGCTTGTCTAGAAAATGTTTGTGCATTGTTACAGGTCATATCGCATGACTATGGGGCCACAAATTTACATATACCTCGTTTCTTTGCACCTCTCCACCGACACATCATCGGTGGGCATCATTTTGCATGGTACCATCGGACGATGCCCACAGGATCGACGTCTTGCGTGGGTTTTTGGTGAGCTCATCGGACGATTATGTCGCATACGGTGTTTAGTTTCTCGATTCCTTTTACCAGTAGTCTATTCTCACCATAGCCTACGTTCAGGACATGGTGGTTCACCGTATCGTCGCTGTTGGACACGCCATCGGACGCTCGTTGATGCTCCAGCCGCGAATAACTGCTGATGTAGGAGATAAATCAACACTCAATCATGTCTAGGAGTACCGCCTTAACATCTTCTACACCATACAAGTATCTCTCAACTCCGGTGACTTTCCTAGCAACGGAACGTCTATACCGAACCCGCGCCCGCTATTCCGGCGACCTCTCCGGCGAGCTGTCCCGGTGAGCTTTCCGTATCCGTTTGATCTTCATCTAAAGGTTCATAATAAGTCACTTAAATGAAAGGGTATCGGCTTATCAGATTCTGCCAAGTGTCAAGTCTGTTTCTATTTTCGGATTTTTAGACATGAAATGCTTCAATCTTCTAAAATTCACATCTTTTGTTCTGTAGATCCAAAATTAACAAATAATATATCCACGGATTCATAAAAATGCGTAGAACACCGTAGAACACCATTAAGCCATAATTTCGAATTTTTGAGTCGGTTAAAATCACGTTTTATATAGAACCATTTGTGGAGTATTTTGAGTATAAAAATTGTTTTTTACAAATTATTTTTGAGTCCTGTTTTTATTTTCTTCAAAACTCGTTCCCTCCTTTTGAAAATAGTTGTATATTGAACCCTCTGACCAAAAACATCAACACCAAAAATTAAATTTATATTTTTATGGCAGTAGCAAATGTCCTATTGAATAAGACTTTTCTAATAAAAGAAAATGCTTTTAAATCTATTTGCACTAAAAATAATTACAATTGGAATTAAACTTGTATATAAGGACCGGTAGGTGTTTTTAGTGTTCAGAACCTTGCTATAAAAATTTCTCAAATAAAATCATCTTGTTGCATGCTTGCATGCATTTCATTGTATTCTTGTGATTGTTTTGTGTTGTAGTTTTGAGTGTGTGCTTTTTGCTTGATTGTATTGTTGTAGACTTTGAGGAGTGTGATATTCGCAAGATCAAGAAGAGTACCTAAATATTCTACTATAAAGGCAAATGATACTTTGGTCATCAAAAGTCCTATCTTTCGATATTGCATTAGTGATGTTTTTGTAGTGTGCATGACATGACTATTATGTATATTATTATGCTATGCTATTCCTATAGTATCTACCTTGGTAGTGATTCCTAAAGATAGGAGACATCGTAAGATTAGAATGCTTAGTATTGCTATATAGATTCGTGGGTGGAAAACATGATATGATATCTTATGAGAAAATGAGTATTTTTGGACTAATGAAAACAACTGATGTTAATGAAACACCTGGGTGGAAATGGGACTTGTATGGATTATGTTGAGTGGTTACTCGAGGCCCATTTCTATGGTTTACCCTGGTGTATCGCACTTGTGGACGGCCACCCAGGAACAAAGAGATTGGAGACGTTCTTGTCGCGAAAGCTTCTAGTGCAGCCACATGGCATATGGGCGCTGCCTTGACCGACAAAGTTGCGAGAACTCAGCCAGACGGACAGAGGGTAGTAGTGATGATAGGATGGAACGCGTTCGTGGTGGTCTGAGGGATTGCTTCTGAAAAGTCTCGTCTCGATGCATATCGAGTCTTGTGAGGAAAGTGCACCACCTCTCGAGAGGGTAAAAACTAAGTACTTAGCCGTGTCCCCGGTTATGGACAATTTTTAAGCATCAAGACAATGAAGCAGAATCAAGAATCTCATCATTCTAATTTATCTAAGTTAAAACTTTTTGGGTGAACAAGGGAAGCACCTGGAGGGTATCCAGAGTGCCAAGTTTGATGAAGTGTTGATGAAAAGAGAAAAACTATTTTACAAAGGATAGGGAAAATGTTGGGGATATACTTTCCGGGTATAACCACAGGACTCGCTGACCAGGGTGGCCCACCTACGGGTTAGAGCTTTGCTTCACGGGAGGCCCAGTTAGAGAAAGAGGAGGAGCCAGTTCCGACTACGACAAGGCCCAGAAGAGCTACCGACTTAGGCCTGTAGTATTACTTGTAGTCCAAGCTGTATCTAGTTACTGACTCTGTAACGTAGCCGGATAGGTCTCTCCTGTAACCCTAGGTACCGGTGACTATATAAATCGGTCCTATGGGAGCCTTTATGGCACAACAAATCTTACTACCACAATCACAACTCGCACAGGCGAACCTCTCTTGTAATCCGCTGTAACATCCGGCTTACGCCGATATATTACTGGGTTGCTAGCAGGAGTAGGATCCGATCACCGCAGTCGGATCTGAACCTAGGTAAACTTGTGATCACCGCTCCTGGAACATTCAACGTCTCACACCCCATCTTTACAACGCCACTAGGACCCCCTATGGCGTACTTGTCGAAAATCCGACGATGGTTGGCGCCCACCATGGGGCAGTGTTGTGGATATACCAAATGGGTATACCTAGTCTCATACCGGCAAGCCCGGGTGGCCCACAGTTGGTGGTTAGGCCTATGGCATAGCCGGGCGGCCCAGTTGCTGATAGACAAGACGGAGGTCCAGCAGGAATAAAGGAAGGTGACGTGCCATCGCCTTATATGGAAGCCGGAGCCTTGGAGGACAAGAAGACTAGTTAGTGTTAGTCTAGAACTCTGTAACCGTATCCGTCTGGGACTCTCCATATAACCCTAGGTCCTGGCGCTCTTATAAGCTGACCTACGGGAGCCTTTAGGGAACGAGCTAAATAATAGACAAGTGCATAGCACTACCCGCACACAGCGAACCCCCCAATCCTGTAACTCGACGTATTGCCATTATAGTGATTTATAGCAGGAGTAGGATCTCGCCACCGTCGTGAGATCTGAACCTGGATAAACTGTGTCACGCCGACCCGGACGCTCTCCGTCTTCCCCCACGTCTCTAAACTCGCCGTTGGGATACCCTATGGCGTACATGTCGACAATACCACGACAGTTGGCGCCCATCGTGGGGCAAGAGGCGCCTATAGCACGTATCCGGGCGGGATCCCTCGCCGTCTTCGTTGACGGACAAATTGCATCACCGGTGATGCACCGGCTTCGTCGTCGTTCTCTCTAGCGTGTGGTCGAGTTGGCGGCATCCCGGAGATCCACATCTATATCATCTTCAAAGGTGTCGAAATATTCAACGACAGCCTTGCTTGGTTTTTCCTTGCCGAGAGGCTGATGGAACCGGCAACTTTCTACGTCAACTACGAGCTCAGCATGCTCGTCTCGACATCACGGACGCCGAGATATGCAGCAACCGGTCGAGGATGACGCAAGGCAGAATCGTACATCCCGGAAGATTTAATGTATATGATGGGCTCAAGTTTTTCGGGCTTTGCTGGCTGCAGGACAGTATTGGGCGTGATTCCCTCTGGTCGTAATCCGCCGGGATCTATTCCTCGCCACTAAGTCTCGACCGAGCTTGACAGCAATTCTTGTTGGCCGTTGTATTTGTTTCGGTGGCAGTTACTTCAAACGTCTGGTTTGGACCGACTCGATCAAAGACACTGCCGTCAGCTCTCCTAGCGAAAAGATTTATCCAAACACGATTGCATATATGCATGGATGCTAATGACACATCATGCACGTCATGAACTTGGCACATGCAATAATACTAATTGGCAGATACTTCACTAGAAGCTTTTGGATCAAAGTTGGCATGCTGGATGCTAGTTTCATACACTGGAGGTCCCATCGACGAAGACTACTATACGCGTTTTCTTCAGAGCAACTACGGACAAAAAATAGGTGAACCTGCATACCATACTACTTAAAGGAAAGTTCACGTGCCAATCCTTACCATTGGTAACTGTAATTACCAAGCCTAATCTTTCCCCGAATACCGAGTAAAGCAAGCAAGAAAGAGGGAAGTTTTCGAGCTAGGCTCGATCTCTAGTGAAGTATCATGGAGAAAGCGCTCGGCCGCACCTATCAGGACGAAAGCCGATGGTAGCGCTGCTCATTGAGCTTAGCGCTGGGTGGAAGTTTTGCCGCGTTCTTGCGTTTGGTTATTCGATTCCTACATCTTTGCTTCCTCCATCCGGCTTTTCCCTGTCGCGGATTGATTCGTCTCCGATTATGACTGGCTTCGCTGCTATCGTGGAAAGCTCCGCCACGGATGGTTTTATATCGTCATCACATGATACTTCGCTGTAGTTGGAATCGCGCTGTCATGATTTACACCGTGTTTGGATTCGTATTCGCCGCGAACAACATGACTATGCTCAAACAGCTAAGTCCCTATTTATGTTTATTATTTAATTGTTTATGATCATCATGTTAAGATCGGTTCACTCATATTTTGAGTGTTTTACCGTTTTTGTTTTGGTCATATCTTTTTCACGATTTGCCTTGCGCTCGTGCGTATAAATTTTTTACTGGCTTGCCGTTTAAGGCCCCAGTACCATACAAAAAACCTGCCTTCGGGCGTTAGCTTAAGTTTTCTGGACATACATTTTTTGTTGTTTTTATGTGGATTCCGGAGTAGTGACTTTTCGGCACTGAAAGCCGGCGTTTTGGTCTTGGGTTCTAGACAGTGCAATTAGGCATCATCACCTAAGGACATGGTTCTGTGCTGCGAGTCTTCCGTCTCACGAAAGGTCAAGCATAAAAACCAGAATAATGGATAAGCAAGCACTTGCTTAAACAAAATTTTACATAAACTATTCAAATTAGTTGAGTTTTTTTCTCATAAACAGTTTTATGTGTTCAACTGCTGCACTGTTTCAGCTTTAATGCATTTGTTTAAAGGCATGTTTGTTCCGCCTTACATCTGTTTGTTGGACACGATTAAAGGAACAATTTAATATATTTGTATTTTTCCTGTTTATGTTTCAGGTACATGACACTTGGATATTGCCGGGTTCCTCAGAATTAAGGTGTTTTAAGCCAGATTTTCACTAGGCTTGACACCTTGAGGGCTGGAATCACGATGTTGACCAAGATTTGAGCCGTCTTTGAGGAAGTCGGATCGACGCTTGGGGGCTTCACATCTCTAATTTAATAGCCTTGTCCCGCCTTGCGTCCAAGCCGGAACAAACCTTGGGGGCTACAGTATGTTGATCTCCAAGATATGGTGAAAGTTCTTTTTGAGCATCAAGTCAGAAAATTCATGTGAATTCCACCTTGACGCTCGGGGTCTACACCGATGCTGATTTTTTTGTGAAGTTCTCTCTGGAGCACCAAGCCAAAATTATTTCCGACTTGGCGCTCGGGGGCTACACTATTCACATTTTCTCTAAAGCTACTCTGAGAGCACCAAGACAAATTTCTTTTGAAACTCCGACTTGGCGCTCGGGGGATACAATAGTTTGATGTACAATTATGCATGTTATTTAGAGCATCAAGACGCCTTCGACGAAGCCGACTCAATGCTCAGGGGCTACATATGGTTATGTCAACAAAACTTTCAAGACGGTGAAGAATCCGGCTAGCAAATCTTGGGGGCTTAACATTAACTTTGCCTTCACAGAAGTTTCCTGGGTTACACGGCTCGACGACCTAAACATCCATGACTTGAGAGGCTCTAAGACCTTAATTAGGCAAGCACTTATGTCTGTGACTTTGCTAGATCTAAGTCGGTAGTTTGGCAGCCTTTATGACCGAGGCCCAATAGCCGTGATTTTTTCCGGCTTACCTATGGTCCTGCATGGATGATGATATTGAAGATGTTCCTAGAGCTTGGAAGATTCACTAACGATTTGTTAGAGAATTCTCCTCCTTGGACTCGTTCACAGAAGCATACAAGAAACTCTCTGGCTAGGCTTAGTCAGATGAGAATATGATATGGGAGCTCTCCAAGATTCTTCACGAAGCACGCCTACAAATTGAAGACGACGTGATACTTATGCTCAAAGCTAGACGGAGGAACGCGAGGATCTTGAAGAACTACGAGGGCTACTATTGTGGATATACCAAATGGGTATAACTACGACATAGTCTCATACCGGCAAGACCGGGTGGCCCACAGTTGGTGGTTAGGCCTATGGCATAACCGGGCGGCCCAGTTGCTGATAGACAAGACGGAGGTCCACCAGGAATAAAGGAAGGCGACGTGCCACCGCCTTAGATGGAAGCCGGAGCCTTGGAGGATAAGAAGACTAGTTAGTGTTAGTCTAGGACTCTGTAACCGTATCTGGCTGGGACTCTCCATGTAACCCTAGGTCCTGGCACTCTTATAAGCCGTCATACGGGAGGCTTTAGGGCACGAGCTAAACAATAGACAAGTGCATAGCACTACCCGCACACAGCGAACCCCCCAATCCTGTAACTCGGCGTATTGCCATTATAGTGATTTATAGAAGGAGTAGGATCTCGCCATCGTCGTGAGATCTGTGTTTGGGCCACGTTGAGATAAAAAAACTTTTTCCTCTAACGTGGTGATCCCAAGATCTAGTCGAGGTAGAAGGCCACGAGGTTTACCACTAGACGCGTAGTTGCGGATTACTGATAAAGCGCGTCAGTTGATGCAGTGCAGTCCTTTGCGATCCGATCGTCCTGGTGCTGATCGTACAACACCTCTGCTAGTATCCACACGTGCAAGGAGGAGCACCGGCGGCGAACTGCTAGGTTCGTTACGATGGCAGGACTGCTGGGGAGCTAGGGTTTCCAACACATGGAATAACCTAACCGATCAACGATTAACCTTTCTGGGTTACGGTGCTCCACTATATAAAAAGGGAGTGAACATGGGCTCTGCTTGCGTGGCCCATTCACTAAAGCCCGTATAATATTAGTCCCTGTGAGTCCGACTCACTGACTCAGTCCAAATCAAGCTCGGGTCCAACCCAACTAGATTTCTAGTTCAGATCCAATCCGAACTCGCTCCCGCTCTTAAGTGTGTGACCCCGCAGGCTCATGGCTACTTGGACACGATTAGAGTCCGACTCTCAATCGATCAGTCGGTAGCAGCTCCTAGCAGAACGTGCCGACTCCCAAGTACCAAAGAGTCATGACGACTTGCCTTACCAATGCGACTTACGTCCGTGTCCCTTTTGCCTCACGATACATCTTGTCAGACTATAGGCGAATATATGCCATCTCTTAAATAGTCGAACTCTCTTCTCGATCTGAGATAAGTGATTCAACCGACTAACTCTTAGTCGATCGCCTTGGTTAACAGTTAACCGAGTCATGCATGGCCATGCTTTCTGAATCATATCATCCGAGAGGGCCCAAAGAATATCTCTCCAAGTGGAGGGGCAAAATCCCATCTTGGTTATTCACATCACGTAGTTTGATTCTCAGTCGACCCGAACTCTACCTTTATAACTACCCAGTTACGGATCAGTGTTTGACAGAACCTAAGTCGGTGATCCTCAACTCGGATTATGTAATAACCTCAGGTCTAAGGATTACATTGATTGAGATATACAAATGACAACTTGTTCGTTGTACCTCAATATGGGTCAATCCCACTCGCTAAACTCTTTAGCCAAATCTGTGTAAGTTGGAATAGCATCTCCATTCCCATGACAAGTGAACCGAGTCATCAAGCCAACTTTCACATTGGTCTAAGTTGTGTGTCCAGCACAACCTCAATGACCAAGGATATTTAGTACAAACAACATGAATGTATAGTTCCATAACCGAATCACATATTCAATGATACACATCAGATGTTTATACAAGGACTTCTTAATATCTTTATGAATACGATGGGAAAACTCATCACATGATTGCCTCTAGGGCATATTCCCAACAATCTAAACCTGGGTAAACTGTGTCACGCCGAACCGGACGCTCTCCGTCTCCCCCCACGTCTCTAAACTCACCGTTGGGATACCCCTATAGCGTACATGTCGACAATATGTAACATCCCAAAATACTAAGCTTGGATCATCAAACTCTAATCATCAAGTTTAGGGTTAACAAAAACTTTTCTAAATAAAATTATGAAGGCATGCATATGTGTATGCATGGATTTTGAAATTCTTTGGAACCACCTTGTTTGATTGTTTCATTGCTTGTAAAATGTTTCTTAGGTGAAATAAACATCATCTAAAACATTTCCCACACTTTTCCTAAAGACAAATAAATCAAAACAAATATATTAAAGGAATGGTCACTTTGACCAATTTAACTCTCATGCCTACTTTGGCTGTCTCAAACTTTCAGAACCTAACAGAAACTTTTCTGGATCTTTGCACCCCTTGATTGTACTCATAACAAAGTATCAAGGCCCACTTTGTGGTCATCCAGAAACTTTCAAATGCATAGTTTAAATGACAATTCAAAATTGAATCTTTATCATATGGGAAGATCCCACTTTTTCAAAAACCACTCAAACAAGCTCAACTTTCAAAACCCAAGCATCTGCAGACTCACCAGCACCAATCTAGCAAACCCACCAAAAATCTTTTCAAAATTCAAAACTTGATTTCATGCGGCCATTTCATCAAACAGGTTGCAGACACAAATCAAAGCAAACATCAAACACTATTGTGAGCAGTGATTCTTGCCTAACTTGTTCCCTAGCTAGCTCACAACCAGCTCAGTAGATCATCTAGTAAGATTAACTAAGCACTAGCACCACTGTGAGCTTGCCATTTCCATCAATGGTTAACAGCCGAGCACCCCCTTGCCACCCCATAGTGGACAGCAAGCTAGGAGCAGCAGCAAGCCTAGCCAGCATGTTTGGGAGGCAGCCCACCGTCCACCGCCACTCAATGTCCTAGCCGCGAGCGTTGCCAAGCCCTGGACCACGCGCAAGAGCCGCGCCCAGACCGCTAGAGACCATACCGAGCGTGCGCCAGAGCGCCCACAGACCGCGCGCCGCCCTCACCGCGTGCACACACGATCGCCACCGACCCAGGAGACCGCCAGACATCCCCGTTTGCCGCCCCGTGACACACAGCCACCGCCCGCCGTCGAAGACGCCGCCTCTGCCGCGCAGAGTGTAACACCCTCAGAATCGGACCTATGCAAGTTTTAGCGAAATCCGCCAAACCCGCATAGAAACGATTCAAAGGTGCCCACCAGGCACTTTCGTGCGGGTGGAAAACGAAGTAATAACATTACACAACAGTCCTCGATGGGACCCACAGAACAGATATATGTACAACACGACTCGAGGAGTCAAGAATACAGATATAATATACAAAGATCCAAATCACCTTGAAAACGATAGAGCGTCCAGCTACGGACAAGATGCAAATGGGGCTAAGAGCCCTGAAGAATAACCAATGGCGTCCATAACCCTGCCGCCAAGCGGAAGGGTAACCCCGCTAACGACGCCGATCTCAAAACCTGCTTAAACAAAAAGGGTGCGGCAAAGGGCAAAGGAAAAAGAGGCGTCAAGATCGAGGCCAAGACAAGCGTCGCTAGAATTCGGCGGTCCTCGCCTACATAGGTATGGTGGACTGAAGCGGCAGAGGCAGCAAGCACTAAACAACCTATAGAGACTCAATACAACTAGCGGTTATCAGAGAGGGTAAGAAAGATCTATTCGAACCAACGATACTATCATCAAACAAACCCTTCCTGACGTTTCCCCCTCGAGACCAAACGAGGAAGTCAACCGAGGAGCTCACACGGTTGGCAGTTTTACTTATTCAGTTATCGTTGCAGCAATTACTAGTCAGATGTAGATAATCATCCTGATAAAAATAAGCAGTGGGCACTTTTATTTAATCATTCCATTGTGGTTGCAACACTTACTAGTCAGATACAATTAGCATGAGATATCCCAAAACCCAGCAGTTGTTGGTACTTTTATTTAGCCATTCCGTTGTATTTGCAATACTTACTAGTCGATACAATTACATGGCGACAAACCAAACAAGCAATTGTGGGCAGTTTTAGTTAGCCATTCCATTATAGTGAAGCTGATTACTAGTCATTATAAAGTCAAATTTATAGCACTACTTTAGTTATAGTGGTCTATGATCGAGATACTGTGCTCCAAGTCGTCCATAACCGCGGACACGGCTTTCGAAAGTTTTACCCGGGGTGCACCAATAGCAACACACGCCGATCAACCTCGGAAAACCAAATCAAAACCCAACGAGGCTTTCACGACAAAGCAATCACAGTTCAGAAATATTTCAGGGGCCACCCTTGAAGTCTTACCATAGCAAGTAAGCTAGCTCGAGACGGACCCAAGGTTTGGGTAGACGGCCGTGAACGACCGGGAACCCAAAAGCTGGGCTTGTCGACACGCGGAATCGTGTCCCGATCCTAAACAGTACATGTGCTATCATGCACAATTGTAAATACAGTAGTAGCATGGCATAAGTACAGGATAGTAAATAAAACCTCAAACTAGTTTGTGGCCCCAAGAAATAAGACTGAATCAAGCTCGGCTCGGGGGTCCCATATACCTCCGGATGTGGATAGCGCGATAAATCAAGGAACAGTATCAAGTACTCGGGTCCTACGGACACAAGTGGGCGTTGAAACCAAATATTTTCTATCACCCACCGATGCCTCTCGCTACTTACTTCAATTTTAATTGTTAAACAGGAATTAAAGTGAACGATAAGTAAAGCCATGATCATCTCCAACATCAACATGCGGCAATACATCAACATCTGTGGCCTGGACGACCGCGCACAACACTTGAGCAAGCGAATACGACGCAAGTCCAACTATCTACCAAACAATAGGTAATAGAATGTGTCCAAGGCGATATAGGACTGCGGTATATCACAAAAGTGAAACTAAAGCATCGCAACACAGATAGCAATAGATCAACAGGAGGGAATAAATACTATAAAAGTAAGATAGGTAGAAATGGGGAGATGCTCGCCTGAAAACATTGTCGAAGGTTCAACCGAAGATCGGGGCGAAGCTCACATCAACTCAATGGCCTTACCCGCGAAGAAGCAAAACACTAGAATGAACACCGGATGCACTATTTAATACAACGGCAGAAGAACGGCATGATGCATGTATGATGTATGACATGGCAAAGATGCGATGCAATTAAGTCATATTAAGCGGAACCGGGGTCCCGACAATTATTTAGGTGGTTCATGTTATTTATCTACCCCGCAATTAAATGTTGTATTAACAGGGCAAGATAAGTTACTGGTTCGCTACACAAATTTAAATGAGGCCAATATAAGGCTGGATTTGCCCGCATATGGGCCCCATATTTAATTATGAGGTGAATCGGCATAAGACCCCCAAACCACACAATATGCATGCGAGTATGACAATTAACATGCAACAAGTTTTATATAGCATTTATAAAATAGGGCTCGGAAAAGGTTCACACATTAGAGGGTCTCGACGAACTTGGGGTTCCGGGGTTCGGGTTCGGCGAGGTTCGACGGGTTCGGGTCCGTGTGGCGATCTTGTTGTTCCGTAGGCGTTCTCGAGGTCGTTGGCGAACTTGTCCGGTCGGGTTTTTCGGAGATCTTGGCGGCACGATGCAGGATCGGCCTTGGTCCGTGTGGGGATCTTGGCATCCGGATAGAAGACCTAGTCGTTACGGATCGGTCTTGGTCCTTGCCGATGAACTTGCTGTCCATGAAGAAGAACTTGAGGTCAAGCGTCATTGCCTTGGTTTCCTTGTCGTCGACCTCTCTTGGTTCTCCGCTTGCACTCACAACCACTCGAACAAAGTCGGAGTAGTCGAACCGCGGCTTCATCTTATCCTCTGGTCCAACTCGAGGCCTCACACGCAAACCAACACCACCAAAAAAACAGCCACACGCAGAGATATCACGAGGCGATCTTGGGTCAAGGAGACGAGGACCCGAGCGACTCCAACAGCGAAGGAGGCGTCAAGACGCAGCGACCGCGGCTCACGGGCTGACAAGAGGCGAGCACCATGGGCGACGAGGCTGGGGCTCGGCCCGTGATGCAGAGGAGGCGCGGCACCACCGTACTTGGCCTGCCGGGCTCGAGGCGAGGACGGGCGGCAGCGGCGACTGGCAGCTGTGACGGGAGGGCGCCTGAGCAGGCGCTGCGAGGGAGGCGGAGGGAGCGACCAGGCGGAGGGCGGTGGCGAGGGGGTCACCGGAGAGGGAGGCAGGGGTGGCGGCGAGGTGGCGAGGAGGAGAAGGCCAGCAGGCGGCACGCTGGAGGAGGAGGCCTGGGCGGAGGGGCGGGAGGAGCAGCGGCCGGCGAGCAGAGAGGGAAGGGGAGGAGGAACGGTGGCTGGAGACGGGCCCGCGCGAGCTTGGGGCGAGGGCGGTGAGCCGGAGGAGGGGGAGGGAGGCCTGCGATGGGGAAGACGGCGTGGGGTCGTCGGGAGGAAGAGGGAGAAGGATGGGGCGAGGCGGCCGGCGCGGGAGGGCGAGCGGCTGAGGACGTGGAGAGGAGGGTGGCGGGCGGCGCGCGCTAGGGCGGCGAGGAGAGACGGCGCCCCGGAGCGAGCTCGACGGGGGCGGGGAGCGCGCGGAGGGGCGGGGCGGCGCTCGGGAGGCCGGCGTCGAGGGGGCCTCGGGCCGGAGGAAGGTGGGGAGGGAGGCGCGCGGGGCGAGCGGCAGAGAGAGGTGATGCGGTGAGGAGAGGAGGGGAACGACGTCGGGGACGGTGGGGCGAGGCGGAGCGGACGGGGGCACCTGGGGGAGACGCGGGGAGGAGGGTGAGGAAGATGAACAGGGGCGGGGTCACGCGGCGTGGGTTGCGGGATGGGCGCGGGGCAGGGAGCAGGTGGTCCAGGGGTGGGCCAGGCGGCGTGGAGTGGGTTGGTGGGGGTGTGTGTGTGTGTGGCCAGGGAGGGGTGGTGTGGGGTTGGCTGGGTGAGTGGGAGGTGAGGTGGCGGTGTTTGAGTGGAGGGGGAATTGGGGAGGGGTGAGGTGGCATCCAGCTATTGGGTGGGGTGAGGTGGAGAGGGGTTGGGTAGGTTAGGTTGGGTAGCTTAGGAATTTAGGCGGACCGATTTTGAACCGGGGGTGGCCGTTCGGGTCGATTCGGCCCGTTTGACTGCCCCCACTAAAATAACTTAATATTTTATTTGTGTTAAACGGACCGTTTGCAAACCGTGGTTAGTTAAAACAAAATATTCCGGAGACCCGGTTTTGGCTTTGAATTAAAGATGGGGCGTTTTAGAAAACAATTTGGGTTTTCCCGAAAATAGTTTTATGCGAACAGATGCAAGATGATGACGATGCTCAAATGCAATGTGGCATGATGACATGAGCATGCTGTCATGATGATGCAATGCACAAAAACAACGCGATTTTCTAGTAGTGGTTTTGCGGGATGCCACAATTCGACACCACTAACAATGGATCTCGCCCTCGAGATCCGCCTCATGGTACCGGAAGGAAGGTCGGCGATCTGCATCTTCTCGCTTTGTGTAGATCCTCGCGACACCACTAACAAGGGTTCCTGCTTCATCTTGAGATCGGCGACACCACCAACAAAGGGTCGTTGTTCCTGTTCGTCAAGAGAACACTCCGGAAAACAACGGACGAAGTTAAAGGTAAGGCCACCTCTAACTTCCATGGAAGGAGTAGATTTGCATCGATCCACCATTCGATATACAAAGCAAATGATAAGAGTAGTGGTATGGTCGCGACTCCATCCCGCACTCAAAGCATTACTCTGTACACGAACAGATAGATTATGCAACCAACCCTCAAGATTTAGACTGAAGATCTCGACAAACGAGGTTCGGAAACAAAAGAGTGATGCAGACTCTGCATCAGATCTGGCGTAGATGATGTCGTCGCGTCGGAAAACACCGGAAGACACGAGAAGGAACAAAGAGAAGTCCACCAGACGAAGGATTCCTCGGATAGAATGAAGACCAGATGTAGCAACACCGTTATCAAAGGAGGAAGCGAAACCCTGAAGGTACGACGGAACCCAACCACGAGAAATCCTGGACTCGAAGAGAGAG
Organism: Avena longiglumis; assembly: GCA_030063025.1. Taxonomy (NCBI): domain Eukaryota; kingdom Viridiplantae; phylum Streptophyta; class Magnoliopsida; order Poales; family Poaceae; genus Avena; species Avena longiglumis. The sequence goes on along the minus strand of CP125978.1, from coordinate 141,228,910 downwards.
AAGAGAGCGGATTCAAAACACGCAGAGGTGAGAGGAGAATAGCAAGGGGTAAGGAGTAAAATCAGACCTAATCAGAACTATCCAACTGATTTTCAAAAATAGTTTTGACACTCTACTTCGGCCGTTAGCTAGGTTATCCTACAAGCTGGACTTGTGGGGTATCGCAACTGCTGGGCTCTGATACCACTCTGTAACACCCTCAGAATCGGACCTATGCAAGTTTTAGCGAAATCCGCCAAACCCGCATAGAAACGATTCAAAGGTGCCCACCAGGCACTTTCGTGCGGGTGGAAAACGAAGTAATAACATTACACAACAGTCCTCGATGGGACCCACAGAACAGATATATGTAAAACACGACTCCAGGAGTCAAGAATACAGATATAATATACAAAGATCCAAATCACCTTGAAAACGATAGAGCGTCCAGCTACGGACAAGATGCAAATGGGGCTAAGAGCCCTGAAGAATAACCAATGGCGTCCATAACCCTGCCCAGGCCAAGCCGGAAGGGTAACCCTGCTAACGACATCGATCTCAAAACCTGCTTAAACAAAAGGGGTGCCGACAAAGGGCAAAGGAAAAAGAGGAGCGTCAGTACTGAGGCCAGTACACGGCGTCGCTAGAATTCGGCGGTCCTCGCCTACATAGGTATGGTGGACTGAAGCGGCAGCGGCAGCAAGCACTAAACAACCTATAGAGACTCAATACAACTAGCGGTTATCAGAGAGGGGTAAGAAAGATCTATTCGGAACCAACCTGATACTATCATCAAACAAACCCTTCCTGGCGTTTCCCCCTCGAGACCAAACGAGGAAGTCAACCGAGGAACTCACACGGTTGGCAGTTTTACTTATTCAGTTATCGTTGCAGCAATTACTAGTCAGATGTAGATAATCATCCTGATAAAAATAAGCAGTGGGCACTTTTATTTAATCATTCCATTGTGGTTGCAACACTTACTAGTCAGATACAATTAGCATGAGATATCCCAAAACCCAGCAGTTGTTGGTACTTTTATTTAGCCATTCCGTTGTATTTGCAATACTTACTAGTCAGATACAATTGTCGCAAGCGACAAACCAAACAAGCAATTGTGGGCAGTTTTAGTTAGCCATTCCATTATAGTGAAGCTGATTACTAGTCATTATAAAGTCAAATTTATAGCACTACTTTAGTTATAGTGGTCTATGATCGAGATACTGTGCTCCAAGTCGTCCATAACCGCGGACACGGCTTTCAGAAAGTTTTACCCGGCCGGGGTGCACCAATAGCAACACAGGCTCGATCAACCTCGGAAAAACCAAATCAAAACCCAACGAGGCTTTCACGACAAAACAATCACAGGATTCAGAAATATTTCAGGGGGCCACCCCTTGAAGTCTTACCCGCAACAAAGTAAGCTAGCTCCGAGACGGACCCAACGTTTGGGTAGACGGCTGTGAACGACTGGGAACCCAAAACTGGGCTTGTCGACACCGCGGAATCGTGTCCCGATCCTAAACAGTACATGTGCTATCTGTCGCACAATTGTAAATACAGTAGTAGCATGGCATAAGTACAGGATAGTAAATAAAACCTCAAACTAGTTTGTGGCCCCAAGAAATAAGACTGAATCAAGCTCTGGCTCAGGGGGGTCCCATATACCTCCCGGATGTGGATAGCGCGATAAATCAAGGAACAGGTATCAAGTACTCGGGGTCCTACGGGACACAAGTGGGCGTTCGGAAACCAAATATTTTCTATCACCCACCGATGCCTCTGCTTACTTACTTCAATTTTAATTGTTAAACAGGAATTAAAGTGAACGATAAGTAAAGCCATGATCATCTCCAACATCAACATGCGGCAATACATCAACATCTGTGGCACTGGACGACACGCAACAACACTTGAGCAAGCGAATACGACGCGCAAGTCCAACTATCTACCAAACAATAGGTAATAGGATGTGTCCAAGGCGATATAGGGCTGCACGGTATATCACAGGTGCGGAAACTAAAGCATCGCAACACAGATAGCAATAGATCAACAGGAGGGAATAAATACTATAAAAGTAAGATAGGTAGAAATGGGGAGATGCTCGCCTGAAAACATTGTCGAAGGTTCAACCGAAGATCGGGGCGAAGCTCACATCAACTCAACGGCCTTATCCGCGAAGAAGCAAAACACTAGAATGAACACCGGATGCACTATTTAATACAACGGCAGAAGAACGGCATGATGCATGTATGATGTATGACATGGCAAAGATGCGATGCAATTAAGTCATATTAAGCGGAACCGGGGTCCCGACAATTATTTAGGTGGTTCATGTTATTTATCTACCCCGCAATTAAATGTTGTATTAACAGGGCAAGATAAGTTACCGGTTCGCTACACAAATTTAAATGAGGCCAATATAAGGCTGGATTTGCCCGCATATGGGCCCCATATTTAATTATGAGGTGAATCGGCATAAGGCCCCCAAACCATACAATATGCGTGCGAGTATGACAATTAACATGCAACAAGTTTTATATAGCATTTATAAAATAGGGCTCGGAAAAAGGTTCACACATTAGAGGGTCTCGACGAACTTGGGGTTCCGGGGGGTTCGGGGTTCGACAGGGTTCGACGGGGTTCGGGTCCGTGTGGCGATCTTGTTGTTCCGTGTAGGCGTTCTCGAGGTCGTTGGCGAACTTGTCCGGTACCGGGGTTTTTCGGAGATCTTGGCGCGGCACCGGGTACGGGATCGGCCTTCGGGTCCGTGTGGGGATCTTGGCATCCAGATAGAAGACCTAGTCGTTCTGGATCGGTCTTCGGGTCCTTGCCGATGAACTTGCTGTCCATGAAGAAGAACTTGAGGGTCAAGCGTCATTGCCTTCGGTTTCCTTGTCGTCGACCTCTCTTGGTTCTCCGGCTTCAGACTCCGACAACCACTCGAACAAAGTCAGGGTAGTCGAACCGCGGCTTCATCTTATCCCTCTGGTCCAACTCGAGGCCTCACACACGCAAACCAACACCACCAAAAAAAACAGCCACACGCAGAGATATCACGAGGCGATGCTGGGTCAAGGAGACAGAGGACCGGCCAGAGCCAGACTCCAACAGCGAAGGAGCGTCAAGGGCACGCGCGACCGCGGCTCACGGGCCTGACAAGAGACGAGCACCATGGGCGACGAGGCTGGGGCTCGGCCCGTGATGCAGGGAGAGGGCGCAGCACCCGCTGGTACTGGCGGCTGCCGGGCTCGAGGCGAGGACGGGCGGCAGCCGGGGCAGCGGCCGCAGCCAGGGGCGGGAGGCGCCGAAGAGCTGCTGCGAGGAGGGCAGAGGGCGACCGAGGCGGAGGAAGCGGTGGCGAGGGGGGGGGTCGCCGGAGAGGAGGCAGAGGTGGCCAGAGGGGAGGAGAAGGCCCGCGGGGCGGCGACGCCTGGAGGAGGAGGCCTGGGCGGAGAGGGGAGCGGGAGGGGGAACGCGGCAGCGGCCGGCGAGCAGAGAGGGAAGGGGAGGAGGAACGGTGGCTGGAGACGGGCCCGCGCGAGCTTGGGGCGAGGGCGGTGAGCCGGAGGAGGGGGAGGGAGGCCTGCGATGGGGAAGACGGCGTGGGGTCGTCGGGAGGAAGAGGGAGAAGGATGGGCGGCGGCGCGGGAGGCGGCGGGCGAGGACGTGGAGAGGAGGGTGGCGGCGGCGCTAGGGGCGGCGAGAGAGGCGCCCGAGCTCGACGGGACGGGAGCGCAGGGGGCGGGCTGGGAGGCCGCCGAGGGGCCTCGGGCCGGAGGAAGGTGGGAAGGGAGGCGGCAGAGAGAGGTGATGCGGTGAGGAGAGGAGGGCAGCGTGGGGGCGGTGGGGCGGCGGAGGCGGGGGCACTGGGAGACGTGGGGAGGAGGGTGAGGAAGATGAACAGGGGCGGGGTCACGCGGCGTGGGTTGCGGGATGGGCGCGGGGCAGGGAGCAGGTGGGCCAGGGGTGGGCCCAGGGCGGGGCCGGCGTGGAGTGGGTTGGTGGGGGTGTGTGTGTGTGGCCAGGGAGGGGTGGTGTGGGGTTGGCTGGGTGAGTGGGAGGTGAGGTGGCGGTGTTTGAGTGGAGGGGGAATTGGGGAGGGGTGAGGTGGCATCCAGCTATTGGGTGGGGTGAGGTGGAGAGGGGTTGGGTAGGTTAGGTTGGGTAGCTTAGGAATTTAGGCGGACCGATTTTGAACCGGGGGTGGCCGTTCGGGTCGATTCGGCCCGTTCGACTGCCCCCACTAAAATAACTTAATATTTTATTTGTGTTAAACGGACCGTTTGCAAACCGTGGTTAGTCAAAACAAAATATTCCGGAGACCCGGTTTTGGCTTTGAATTAAAGATGGGGCGTTTTAGAAAACAATTTGGGTTTTCCCGAAAATAGTTTTATGCGAACAGATGCAAGATGATGACGATGCTCAAATGCAATGTGGCATGATGACATGAGCATGCTGTCATGATGATGCAATGCACAAAAACAACGCGATTTTCTAGTAGTGGTTTTACGGACAAGATGCAAATGGGGCTAAGAGCCCTGAAGAATAACCAATGGCGTCCATAACCCTGCCCAGGCCAAGCCGGAAGGGTAACCCTGCTAACGACGTCGAAACCTGCTTAAACAAAAGGGGTGCCGACAAAAGGGCAAAGAAAAAAGAGGAGCGTCAGTACTGAGGCTAGTACACGGCGAGGCTAGAATTCGGCGGTCCTCGCCTACATAGGTATGGTGGACTGGGCGGCAGCGGCAGCATGCACTGAACAACCTATAGAGACTTGATACAACTGTCGGTTATCAGAGAGGGGTAATAATGACCTATCCGGATCTAACCTGAAGCTAACACCAAACATACCCATCCTGGTGTTTCCCCCTCGAGACCAAACGAGGAAGTCAACCGAGGAACTCACACAGTTGGCAATTTTATTTATTCGGTTTTCGTTGCAGAAATTACTAGTCAGGTATAGATAATCGTCCTGATAAAATAAGTAGTGGGCACTTTTAGTTAACCATTCCGTTATAGTTACAACACTTACTAATCAGATATAGATAGCATGAGATAACCCAAAACCCAGCAGTTGTTGGTACCTTTATTTAGCCATTTCGTTATAGTTGCAATATTTACTAGTCAGGTACAATGGTCGCAAACGACCACCCAAGCAAGCAATTGTTGGCAGTTTTATTTAGCCATTCCATTATAGTGAAGCTGATTACTAGTCATTATAAAGTCAAATTTATAGCACTACTTTAGTTATGCTTGTCTATGATCGAGATACTGTGCTCCAAGTCGTCCATAACCGCGGACACGGCTTTCAGAAAGTTTTACCCGGCCGGGGTGCACCAATAGCAACACACGCTCGATCAACCTCGGAAAAACCAAATCAAAACCCAACGAGGCCTTCACGACAAAGCAATCACATGATTCAGAATTATTTCAGGGGGCCACCCCATTAAGCTACCATAGCGGTTAGCGACTCAACGGACTCAAGGTTTGGGTAGACGGCTGTGAACGATTGGGAACCCAAAACTGGGCTTGTCGACACCGCGGAATCGTGTCCCGATCCTAAACAGTACAGGTGCTATCTGTCGCACAATTTAAATAAAGCAGTAAAGCATGGCATAAGTACAGGATAGTAAATAAAACCTCAAACTAGTTTGTGGCCCCAAGAAATAAGACTGAATCAAGCTCTGGCTCAGGGGGGTCCCATAATCCTCCCGGATGTGGATAGCGCGATAAATCAAGGAACATGTATCAAGTACTCGGGGTCCTACGGGACACAAGTGGGCGGTCGGAAACCAAATATTATCTATCACCCACCGATGCCTCTGCTTACTTACTTCAATTTTAGTTGTTAAACAGGAATTAAAATGAACGATAAGTAAAGCCATGATCATCTCCAACATCAAACAAGAGGCCAATACACCAACAACTGTGGCACTTGACGACACGCAACAACACTTGAGCAAGCGACTACGACGCGCAAGTCCAACTATCTACCAAACAACAGGTAATAGGATGTGTCCAAGGCAATATAAGGCTGCAAGGGATATCACGGGTACGAAAACTAGAGCATCGCAACACAGATAGCAATAGATCAACAGGAGGGAAATAAATACTATAAAAGTAAGATAGGTAGAAAGGGGGAGATGCTCGCCTGAAAACATTGTCGAAGGTTCAACCGAAGATCGGGGCGACACTCGCATCAACTCAACGGCCTTATCCGCGAAGAAGCAAAACACTATAATAAACACCGGATGCAATATTTAATGCTACGGCAAAAGATCGGCATGATGCATGTATGATGTATGACATGGCAAAGCTGCGATGCAATTAGGTCAATATTAAGTGGAACCGGGGTCCCGACAATTAATAATGTGGTTCATGTTGTTTAGCTACCCCGCAAATTAAATGTTATCTTAACAAGGCAAGATATGACAACGGTTCGATGCACAAATTTAAATGAGGCCAATATGAGACTAGATTTGCCCGCATATGGGCCCCATATTTAATTATGAGGTGAATCGGCATAAGGCCCCCAAACCACAGACAAGGATGCATGCATGGACAATTCAATATGCAACAATTTATAAATATGGCATTTATAAAAATAGGGTTCTCGGATAAGGGTCACACATTAGGGGGGGGGGGGGGCTCGACAAACTTGAGGTTCCGGGGTTCGGGGTCGGTCTCAGGGTCCAGGGTTCGACGGAATAGTCCTCGGACTCCGGGATTGTTCTCAGATGACAGGGTAGATCTTGGCGTTCCGTGGTCTTCGGGTCATGTCGACGGCCTAGGTGTCCTCGTTGGGGAACTCGGTGCATCCGTGTAGGAGAACGCGAGGACGATGGCGAACTTGTCCGGTACCGAGGTTCGGGTCCGGGAAGGAGTACTTGTCGCATTCGATGGATCGGTCTCCGGTCGAAGAACTTGGCGCGCCCGGGATCGGTCTTCGGATTCCGAGGAGTAGATCTTGTCGGAGGTTCTTCGAGTGTCTCCATCCCGATATGGTCTTCGGGTTTCGAGGATCGGGTCCAAGAAGGGGATCTTGTCGCATCCGTGATGGAGGCCTTGGAATTTCTTGGTTGAGGTTTCAGGTGTCGGTGACGGACTTGGGTCTCAGCACTGGAAGATCTTGGCAACGCGGGACTAGGAATCTACTACGGCAGGGAGAAGACACATGCTCATCCTTGGTCAAGCGTGTTGGGAAGGCATGTGGGCTGCACTTGTACTGGCAGACGGAGGCAGGCGGCGGGAGGCCTGCCGAGCAGACGGCCACCGAGAGGCGCGAGGCCGTCGGGGAGGTCAAGTGGCGAGTGGGCCCGCTGACGCGGTGGGGAAGCAGTGGTGGCCCTGGTGATGCGACGGCTCGGGCGGACGATGGAGGACGGCGGCGAGGCGAAGCTTCAGCCGTCGCGGAGGCGGAGGATGGCGGAGAGGCGCGGCGTCGGGCGGCGGAGGAACTCAGCGAGCGGCGGCAGGCGAATAAGCGGCGGCGGCGGGAGGCGCTGGCGGCAAGCGAGGCGGGGCCGCGACGCTGGCGTGGAGGCGGCGCGCGACGGTGGAGGCCGGCCTGGCGGCGGGCGGGCGGCGGGAAGCTTCGAGAGTGGAGGCCGGTGCAGGGAGGCGGGCGCGGAGGTTGGCGTCCGGCAGCGGCAGTCGGGGCAGGCATGGGAGACGGAGGTGGGGAGGCGGTGGCAGGCGGGCGGGCGGCGAGCACGGGGAGGTCGAGGTGGGCGGCGACCGGCGGGAGAGAAGCGGAGGGTCCGGTGCCGGCCTGAGGCCCGGGAGGAGGAAGGAGCGGAGGAGGGCCTTGGCGAGGAGGCGGGAGGCTGGGCGCTCTGGGAGGAGAAGAGGCGGCGGGGTCGCGGTGACCGGAGGCGAGGGCTAAGGCGGCAAGTGAGGAGGTGAGGCGGCGGCGGAGCTCGGTGTGAGGAGGGCGCCTTGACAGGGGGGAGAAGAGGCGCCATGGGCGGGCGGCGGAGGCGGCCACAGCGAGGAGAGAGAGGGAGAGGCGAGAGGCGGGCGGTGGGGAGCGTGTCGGGGAGAGAGAGAGGGTGGGGAGGGGAGAGAGGCGGTGGGGTGGTCTGGGGAGTGGGGTCGGGCGTGGGCCGGGGACAGGGGGTGGTGGGTCCAGGTGGTTGAGGGGGTGGCGTGTGAGGAGAGAGGGGTGGGGCCAGGGGCGGTGTGGGGTGGGGCCCGGGTGCTAGAGAGAGGGGTGAGGAAGAGCTGGGTGAGAAAAGGGAGAGGGAAAAAGGTATGGATCGATGAGGTGGCAGGTGGGTAGAGATTGGGTGAGAGGGTGAGGTGGCGGTCTACGGTTGGTGGGTAGGATAGAATTTGGTGGGACTAGGATTTAGGTGGGGGCTGTTTTAAGATGTGTGTTTGTTTGGTCTTGCCTATTTTAAAACTAGGCCATTTTGCAAACAGTTTTTAGACAAATAAAATCTCCGATGCGATCGGGGTTTTGCCTTTGAAATAAAGAGGGTTGTTTGTACAAATAGAACTAGGCTTTTCGAAATAATGCAGACAAACAATGCAAGATGATGGCGATGCAATGCGCAAAACAACGCGATTTTCTAGTAGTGGTTTTGCGGGATGCCACAATTCGACACCACTAACAATGGATCTCGCCCTCGAGATCCGCCTCATGGTACCGGAAAGAAGATCGGTGATCTTCATCTTCTCGCTTCGTGTAGATCCTCACGACACCACTAACAAGAGGTCGTTGTCCGTGATCGTCGAGAGAACACTCCGGGATAAAAAAGGTCGAAGGTAGAGGTATCAACAAATAAAGCCACCTCTAGCTTCGATGGAAAGAGGGAACCGATGCATTCTCATCCACTTCAATGTACAAAAGCGAATAGAGTGAGTAGTCGGCATGGGGGCCAATCCATCACGCACCCAAACTATTACTCCGCACAATCAGTGGAAAAGCGTGCAACCATTCACGGAGTCAGACTGAAGATCTTGACAATCGCGGTTCGGAACAAAGGAGTGATGCAGACTCTGCATCAGATCCGGCGTAGATGATGTCATCGCGTCGGAAAACACCGGAAGGCACAAACAAGGAACAAAGGATGGTACCACAGTAGACGGATTCCTCAGGCAGCATGAACACCGGATGGTAGAACACCGTTATCAGAGGAGGAAGCGAAACCCTGAAGGTACGACAGAAACCCAACCACGAGAATTCCTGGACTCGACGAGAGAGAAGAGAGCGGATTCAAAACACGCAGAGGTGAGAGGAGAGCATCCGAGGGGTAAGGAGTAAAATCAGACCTAATCAGAACTATCCAACCAATTTTGCAAAAATAGTTTTGACACTCTACTTCGGCCGTTAGCTAGGTTATCCTACAGGCTGGACTTGTGGGGTATCGCAACTCAAGTACGTCTTTCCCGATCTGATGCCCGAGAACCCGAACGTCAAGAGCGCCGATGCGGATACGCCAAGCTCATCTACCCCGGACACCGTGCGACAAGGTCTATTACACGGATCCGAAGACCCCGGTACCCGATCCACTCAAGTTCGCCATCGACGACAAGATCGACATCAACCAAGGGAAAGTACGATGCGCCCCGACGCCGAACCAAGACCTCCTCCCGAAACGCCGAGATCGACCTCAGTTATCCGAGAACGCCCCCGCCGAGGACGAACCCCAGATCCGAACCCCGAGACCCAACCCCGAACCCGGAAACACCAAGACCGTCGAGACCCTAAGTGTGACCCTCTTTTCTAAGACCCCTATTTTTTATAAATGATATATCGTTGTTGCATATTAAATTGTTCATGCATGCATGCTTGTCTGTGGTTTGGGGGCCTTATGCCGATCCACCTAAATTAAATATGGGGCCCATATGCGGGCAAATCTAGCCTTATATTGGCCTCATTTAAATTTGTGTAGCGAACCCGGTTCTATCTTCTGCCATGTTAAGACAACATTTAAATTGCGGGGTATCTAAACAACGTGAACCACCTTATTAATTGTCGGGACCCCGGTTCCGCTTAACATGACCTAATTGCATCACACTTCTGCCATGTCATTCATCATACATGCATCATGCTCGATCTTATGCCGTAGTATTAAATATTGCATCCGGTGTTTCTCCTAGTGTTTTGCTTCTTCGCGGATAAGGCCGTTGAGTTGATGCGAGTGTCGACCCGATCTTCGGTTAAACCTTCGACAATTTTTTCAGGCGAGCATCTCCCCCTTTCTACCTATCTTACTTTTCTAGTATTTATTCCCTCCTGTTGATCTATTGCTATCTGTGTCGCGATGCTCTAGTTTCCGTACCCGTGATATCCCTTGCAGCCCTACATTGCCTCGGACACACCCTATTACCTGTTGTTTGGTAGATAGTTGGACTTGCGCGTCGTAGTCGCTTGCTCAAGTGTTGATGCGTGTCGTCAAGTACCACAGTTGTTGGAGAAGAGTCGCATGTTCAATGTTGGAGATGATCATGGCTTTAATTATTGTTCACTTTAATTACTGTTTAATAACTAAAATTGAAGTAAGTAAGCAGAGGCATCGGTGGGTGATAGGTAATATTTGGTTTCCGACCGCCCACTTGTGTCCCGTAGGACCCCGAGTTCTTGACACCTGTTCCGAGATCGAGCGCGCTAACCACAGGTGGGGAGATATGGGCCCCCCATTGATTATTACCTGATTTCAAAGTATTGTACTGGGGGCCACAAACTAGTTCGAGGTTTTATTTACGATCCTGTACTTATGCCATGCTTTACTGCTTTATTACGTTTGTGCGAGGAGCACATTTGTCTTGTTAGGATCGGGACACGTTTTCGCGGTGTCGACAATCCCAGTTTTGGGATTTGCTGTCGTTCACAGCCGTCTACCCAAACCCTAAGTCCCTCTCGGAGACCGGCCGACTTCGTTGCGGGTTCGACTTGGTGGGGTGGCCCCCATGTACTTGCTTTGGGTCTGGGAACGTCGTGACTTAGGCCCCGCCGACATACCGATGGGTGTATGTTAACTGATCTGGCAAAAAGGGTCGAAGTGCCTGTGGATACTTTGGTGCACCCTGCAGGTTAAATCTTTTAGAAGCCGTGTCATGGTTATGGACGACTTGGAGCACAGTGCTTGATCATAGACAACTATAACTAAAGTTTATTGTTATAAATTGACTTGTATCCGATATGACTAGTAATCAGCTTCACTACAACGGAATGGCTAAGTAAAAGTACCAACAACTGCTGGGTTTTGGGGTTATCTCATGCTAATTGTATCTGACTAGTAAGTGTTGCCACTATAACGGAATGGTTAACTAAAAGTACCACTGCTTACTTTATCAGGATGATTATCTAAACCTGACTAGTAAAGTGCCGCAACTATAACTGAATAAGTAAAACTGCCAACTGTGTGAGTTCCTCGGTTGACTTCCTCGTTTGGTCTCGAGGGGGAAGCGCCAGGATGGGTTTGTTTGATGATAGTATCAGGTTGTATCCGAATAGGTCTTCCTTACCCCTCTCTGATAGCCGCCAGTAGTATCGAGTCTCTATAGGTTGTTTAGTGCATGCTGCCGCTGCCGCTTCAGTCCACCATACCTATGTAGGCGAGGACCGCCGAATTCTAGTCTCGCCGTGTACTGGCCTCAGTACTGACGCTCCTCCTTTTCCTTTGCCCTTTGTCGGCACCCCTTTTGTTTAAGCAGGTTTTGAGATCGACGTCGTTAGCAGGGTTACCCTTCCGGCTTGGCCTGGGTAGGGTTATGGACACCATTGGTTATTCTTCAGGGCTCTTAGCCCCATTTGCATCTTGTCCGTAGTCGGACGCTGTATCGTTTTACAGGTGATTTGAATCTTTGTATCGTATATTTGTACTCTTGACTCATGGAGTCGTGTTGTATATATATCTGTTCTATGGGTCCCATCGAGGACTGTTGTGTAATGTTATTACTTCGTTTTCCACCCGCACGAAAGTGCCTGGTGGGCACCATTGAATCGTTTCTATGCGGGTTTGGAGGGTTTCGCTAAAACTTGCATAGGGCCGATTCTACTAGAAAATCGCGTTGTTTTTGTGCATTGCATCATCATGACAGCATGCTCATGTCATCATGCCACATTGCATTTGAGCATCGTCATCATCTTGCATCTATTCGCATAAAACTATTTTCGGGAAAACCCAAATTGTTTTCTAAAATGCCCCATCTTTAATTCAAAGCCAAAACCGGGTCTCCGGAATATTTTGTTTTGACTAACCACGGTTTGCAAACGGAATATTTTGTTTCCGAACCTCGTTTGTCGAGATCTTCAGTCTAAATCTTGAGGGTTGGTTGCATAATCTATCTGTTCGTGTACAGAGTAATGCTTTGAGTGCGGGATGGAGTCACGACCATACCACTACTCTTATCATTTTCTTTGTATATCGAATGGTGGATCGATGCAAATCTACTCCTTCCATGGAAGTTAGAGGTGGCCTTACCTTTAACTTCGTCCTTTGTTTTCCGGAGTGTTCTCTTGACGAACAGGAACAACGAACCTTTGTTGGAGGTGTCGCCGATCTCAAGATGAAGCAGGAACCCTTGTTAGTGGTGTCGCGAGGATCTACACAAAGCGAGAAGATGCAGATCGCCGACCTTCCTTCCGGTACCATGAGGCGGATCTCGAGGGCGAGATCCATTGTTAGTGGTGTCGAATTGTGGCATCCCGCAAAACCACTACTAGAAAATCGCGTTGTTTTTGTGCATTGCATCATCATGACAGCATGCTCATGTCATCATGCCACATTGCATTTGAGCATCGTCATCATCTTGCATCTGTCAAGATAAAACTATTTTCGGAAAACCCAAATTGTTTTCTAAACGCCCCATCTTTAATTCAAAGCCAAAACCGGGTCTCCGAATATTTTGTTTTGACTAACCACGGTTTGCAAACGGTCCGCTTAACACAAATAAAATATTAAGTTATTTTAGTGGGGCATCGAACGGGCCGAATCGACCAACGGCCACCCGGTTCAAAATCGGTCCGCCTAAATTCCTAAGCTACCCAAGCTAACCTACCCAACCCCTCTCCACCTCACCCCCCCCAATAGCTGGATGCCACCCCACCCTCCCAATTCCTCCACTCAAACACCGCCACCTCACCTCCCACTCACCCAACCCCCCACACCACCCCTCCCCCACACACACACACCCCACCAACCCACCCACGCCCGCCCGCCTGGCCCACCCACCTCCCCTGCCCCGCGCCCATCCCGCAACCCACGCCGCGTGACCCCGCCCCTGTTCATCTTCCTCACCCTCCTCCCCGCGTCTCCCCCAGGTGCCCCTGTCCGCTCCGCCTCGCCCCGTCCCCGGCCTGTTCCCTCCTCTCCTCGCCGCGCTCCCTCTCTCTGCCGCTCGCCCCGCGCGCCTCCCTCCCCACCTTCCTCCGGCCCGAGGCCCCCTCGACGCCGGCCTCCCGAGCGCCGCCCCTCCGCGCTCGCCCCGTCGAGCTCGCTCAAGGCGCTCTCCTCGCCCTAGCGCGCGCCCGCCACCCTCCTCTCCGTCCTCAGCCTTCGCCCTCCCGGCCGCCTGCACCATCCTTCTCCCTCTTCCTCCCGCGACCCCACACCGTCTTCCCGTGCCAGGCCTCCTCCTCCTCACCGCCCTCGCCCCGAGCCCGTCTCCGCCACCGTTCCTCCTCCCTTCCTCTCTGCTGCTTGCGCTGCGCTTCCCCTCCGCTCCCTCTCCCAGAGCCTCTTCCTCCAGGCGCCACCGCCCTTCTCCTCCTCAGCCACCTCGCCGCCTTGCCGTCTCCCTCTCGGCGACCCCCCTGCGCTTCCTCCGCCTCGGGTCGCTCCCCTCTGGCCCTCCCCTGCAGCAGCTCTGCTCGGGCGCCCTCCCCGTCCCTGGCTGCCAGTCGCTGCCCCGGCTGCCGCCCGTCCTCGCCTCGAGCCCGGCAGCCGCCAGTACCAGCGGGTGCTGCGCCCTCTCCCTGCATCACGGGCCGAGCCCCAGCCTCGTCGCCCATGGTGCTCGTCTCTTGTCAGGCACGTGAGCCGCGGTCGCGCGTGCCCTTGACGCTCCTTCGCTGTTGGAGTCTGGCTCGGCGGTCTTCATCTCCTTGACCCAGCATCGCCTCGTGATATCTCTGCGTGTGGCTGTTTTTTTTGGTGGTGTTGGTTTGCGTGTGTGAGGCCTCGAGTTGGACCAGAGGGATAAGATGAAGCCGCGGTTCGACTACCCTGAATTTGTTCGAGTGGTTGTCGGAGTCTGAAGCCGGAGAACCAAGAGAGGTCGACGACAAGGAAACCGAAGGCAATGACGCTTGACCCTCAAGTTCTTCTTCATGAACAGCAAGTTCATCGGCAAGGACCCGAAGACCGATCCAGAACGACTAGGTCTTCTATCTGGATGCCAAGATCCCCACACGGACCCGAAGGCCGATCCCGTACCCGGTGCCGCGCCAAGATCTCCGAAAAACCCCGGTACCGGACAAGTTCGCCAACGACCTCGAGAACGCCTACACGGAACAACAAGATCGCCACGGACCCGAACCCTCGAACCCTGTCGAACCCCGGAACCCCAAGTTCGTCGAGACCCTCTAATGTGTGAACCTTTTTCCGAGCCCTATTTTATAAATGCTATATAAAACTTGTTGCATGTTAATTGTCATACTAGCATGCATATTGTGTGGTTTGGGGCCTTATGCCGATTCACCTCATAATTAAATATGGGGCCCATATGCGGGCAAATCCAGCCTTATATTGGCCTCATTTAAATTTGTGTAGCGAACGGTAACTTATCTTGCCTGTTAATACAACATTTAATTGCGGGTAGATAAATAACATGAACCACCTAAATAATTGTCGGGACCCGGTTCCGCTTAATATGACTTAATTGCATCGCATCTTTGCCATGTCATACATCATACATGCATCATGCCGTTCTTCGCGTTGTATTAAATAGTGCATCCGTGTTCATTCTAGTGTTTTGCATCTTCGCGGATAAGGCCGTTGAGTTGATGTGAGCTTCCCGATCTTGGTTGAACCTTCGACAATGTTTTCAGTGAGCATCTCCCCTTTCTACCTATCTTACTTTTATAGTATTTATTCCCTCCTGTTGATCTATTGCTATACGTGTTGCGATGCTTTAGTTTCCTTTTTGTGATATACCGTGCAGCCCTATATCGCCTTGGACACATCCTATTACCTGTTGTTTGGTAGATAGTTGGACTTGCGCGTCGTAGTCGCTTGCTCAAGTGCTGTTGCGTGTCGTCCAGTGCCACAGATGTTGATGTATTGCCGCATGTTGATGTTGGAGATGATCATGGCTTTACTTATCGTTCACTTTAATTCCTGTTTAACAATTAAAATTGAAGTAAGTAAGCAGAGGCATCGGTGGGTGATAGAAAATATTTGGTTTCCGAACGCCCACTTGTGTCCCGTAGGACCCCGAGTACTTGATACCTGTTCCTTGATTTATCGCGCTATCCACATCCGGGAGGTATATGGGACCCCCCTGAGCCAGAGCTTGATTCAGTCTTATTTCTTGGGGCCACAAACTAGTTTGAGGTTTTATTTACTATCCTGTACTTATGCCATGCTACTACTGTATTTACAATTGTGCGACAGATAGCACCTGTACTATTTAGGATCGGGACACGATTCTGCGGTGTCGACAAGCCCAGCCCGGTTTGGGTTCCCATCGTTCTGACCGTCTACCCAAACCTTGGGTCCGTCTCGGAGCTAGCTTACTGCTATGGTAAGACTTCAAGGGTGGCCCCAAATATTTCTGAATCTGTGATTGCTTTGTCGTGAAAGCCTCGTTGGGTTTTGATTTGGTTTTTCGAGGTTGATCGAGCGTGTGTTGCTATTGGTGCACCCGGCGGGTAAAACTTTCGAAAGCCGTGTCCATGTTATGGACGACTTGGAGCACAGTATCTCGATCATAGACCACTATAACTAAAGTAGTGCTATAAATTTGACTTTATAATGACTAGTAATCAGCTTCACTATAATGGAATGGCTAACTAAAACTGCCCACAATTGCTTGTTTGGTTTGTCGCGACAATTGTATCGACTAGTAAGTATTGCAAATACAACGGAATGGCTAAATAAAAGTACCAACAACTGCTGGGTTTTGGGATATCTCATGCTAATTGTATCTGACTAGTAAGTGTTGCAACCACAATGGAATGATTAAATAAAAGTGCCCACTGCTTATTTTTATCAGGATGATTATCTACATCTGACTAGTAATTGCTGCAACGATAACTGAATAAGTAAAACTGCCAACCGTGTGAGCTCCTCGGTTGACTTCCTCGTTTGGTCTCGAGGGGGAAACGTCAGGAAGGGTTTGTTTGATGATAGTATCAGGTTGGTTCCGAATAGATCTTTCTTACCCCTCTCTGATAACCGCTAGTTGTATTGAGTCTCTATAGGTTTTTAGTGCTTCTTTGCCGCTGCCGCTTGATCCACCATACCTATGTAGGCGAGGACCGAATTCTAGCCTCGCCGTGTCTTGGCCTCGATCGACGCTCCTCTTTTTCCTTTGCCCTTTGGTCACCCTTTTTGTTTAAGCAGGTTTTGAGATCGGCGTCGTTAGCGGGGTTACCCTTCCGGCTTGGCCTGGCAGGGTTATGGACGCCATTGGTTATTCTTGTGGCTCTTAGCCCCATTTGCATCTTGTCCGTAGTCTGGACGCTCTATCGCTTTCAAGGTGATTTGGATCTTTGTATATTATATCTGTATTCTTGACTCGGAGTCGTGTTTTATATATCTTCGTGGGTCCCATCGAGGACTGTTGTGTAATGTTATTACTTCGTTTTCCACCCGCACGAAAGTGCCTGGTGGGCACCTTTGAATCGTTTCTATGCGGGTTTGGCGGATTTCGCTAAAACTTGCATAGGTCCGATTCTGAGGGTGTTACAGAGTGGTATCAGAGCCCAGCAGTTGCGATACCCCACAAGTCCAACCTGTAGGATAACCTAGCTAACGGCCGAAGTAGAGTGTCAAAACTATTTTTGAAAATCGGTTGGATAGTTCTAATTAGGTCTGATTTTACTCCTTACCCCTTGCTATTCTCCTCTCACCTCTGCGTGTTTTGAATCCGCTCTCTTCTCTCTCTTCGAGTCCAGGATTTCTCGTGGTTGGGTTCCGTCGTACCTTCAGGGTTTCGCTTCCTCCTTTGATAACGGTGTTGCTACATATGGTCTTCATGCTATCCGAGGAATCCTTCGTCTGGTGGACTTCTCTTTGTTCCTTCTCGTGTCTTTTGGTGTTTTCCGACGCGAAGACATCATCTACGCCAGATCCGATGCAGAGTCTGCATCACTCTTTTGTTTCCGAACCTCGTTTGTCGAGATCTTCAGTCTAAATCTTGAGGGTTGGTTACATAATCTATCTGTTCGTGTACAGAGTAATGCTTTGAGTGCGGGATGGAGTCGCGACCATACCACTACTCTTATCATTTGCTTTGTATATCGAATGGTGGATCGATGCAAATCTACTCCTTCCATGGAAGTTAGAGGTGGCCTTACCTTTAACTTCGTCCGTTGTTTTCCGGAGTGTTCTCTTGACGAACAGGAACAACGACCCTTTGTTGGTGGTGTCGCCGATCTCAAGATGAAGAAGGAACCCTTGTTAGTGGTGTCGCGAGGATCTACACAAAGCGAGAAGATGCAGATGCCGACCTTCCTTCCGGTACCATGAGGCGGATCTCGAGGGCGAGATCCATTGTTAGTGGTGTCGAATTGTGGCATCCCGCAAAACCACTACTAGAAAATTGCGTTGTTTTTGTGCATTGCACCATCATGACAGCATGCTCATGTCATCATGCCACATTGCATTTGAGCATCGTCATCATCTTGCATCTGTTCGCATAAAACTATTTTCGGGAAAACCCAAATTGTTTTCTAAAACGCCCCATCTTTAATTCAAAGCCAAAACCGGGTCTCCGGAATATTTTGTTTTGACTAACCACGGTTTGCAAACGGTCCGTTTAACACAAATAAAATATTAAGTTATTTTAGTGAGGCGATCGAGCAGGGAATCGACCGAACGGCCACCCCGGTTCAAAATCGGTCGCCTAAATTCCTAAGCTACCCAAGCTAACCTACCCAACCCTCTCCACCTCACCCCACCCAATAGCTGGATGCCACCTCACCTCCCAATTCCCCCTCCACTCAAACACCGCCACCTCACCTCCCACTCACCAACCCCACCACCCCTCCTGGCCACACACACACCCCACCAACCCACTCCACGCCGCCTGGCCCACCTCAGACCACCTGCCTGCCGCCCATCCCAACCCACGCGTGACCCGCCTGTTCATCTTCCTCACCTCCTCCCGCGTCTCCCAGTGCCTGCTCCGCCTCGCCCACCGTCCCAGCGCGTTCCCCTCCTCTCCTCACCGCCCCTCTCTGCCCGCTCGCCTGCGCCTCCTCCCACCTTCCTCGGCCGAGGCCCCCTCTTGGCCTCCAGCGCCCGCCCGCCTCAAGGCTCCCGCCCGTCGAGCTCGCTCCGGGGCGCCGTCTCTCCTCGCCGCCCTAGCGCGCGCCGCCCGCCACCCTCCTCTCCACGTCCTCAGCCGCTCGCCCTCCCGCGCCGGCCGCCTCGCCCCATCCTTCTCCCTCTTCCTCCCGACGACCCGACGCCGTCTTCCCCGTCGCAGGCCTCCCTCCCCCTCCTCCGGCTCACCGTCCTCGCCCTGAGCTCGCGCGGGCCCGTCTCCGGCCACCGTTCCTCCTCCCCTTCCCTCTCTGCTCGCCGGCCGCTGCCGCGTTCCCCCTCCCGCTCCCCTCTCCGCCCAGGCCTCCTCCTCCAGGCGCCGCCGCCCCGCGGGCCTTCTCCTCCCCTCTGGCCACCTCGCCGCGCCGCCCCCGTCTCCCTCCTCTCCGGCGACCCCCTCTCGCCACCGCTTCCTCCGCCTCGGGTCGCTCCCCTCTGGCCCTCCCCTACAGCAGCTCTGCTCGGGCGCCCTCCCCGTCCCTGGCTGCCCATTGCCCGGTGCCGCCGTCCTCCTCGGCGAGCCCGCAGATACCAGTGGTCTGCGCCCTCTGCATCACGGGCGAGCCCAGCCTGTCGCCCATGGTGATCGTCTCTTGTCAGGCCGTGAGCAGCGGTCGCGTGCCCTTGACGCTCCTTCGCTGTTGAGTCGGCTCGCCGGTCCTCTGTCTCCTTGACCCAAAGACGCCTCGTGATATCTCTGCGTGTGGCTGTTTTTTGGTGGTGTTGGTTTTGCGTGTGAGGCCTCGAGTTGGACGGAGGATAAGATGAAGCCGGTTCGACTACCTGACTTTGTTCGAGTGGTTGTCGGAGTCTGAAGCCGGAGAACCAAGAGAGGTCGACGACAAGGAAACCGAAGGCAATGACGCTTGACCCTCAAGTTCTTCTTCATGGACAGCAAGTTCATCGGCAAGGACCCGAAGACCGATCCAGAACGACTAGGTCTTCTATCTGGATGCCAAGATCCCCACACGGACCCGAAGGCCGATCCCGTACCCGGTGCCGCGCCAAGATCTCCGAAAAACCCCGGTACCGGACAAGTTCGCCAACGACCTCGAGAACGCCTACACGGAACAACAAGATCGCCACACGGACCCGAACCCCGTCGAACCCTGTCGAACCCCGAACCCCCCGGAACCCCAAGTTCGTCGAGACCCTCTAATGTGTGAACCTTTTTCCGAGCCCTATTTTATAAATGCTATATAAAACTTGTTGCATGTTAATTGTCATACTCGCATGCATATTGTGTGGTTTGGGGGCCTTATGCCGATTCACCTCATAATTAAATATGGGGCCCATATGCGGGCAAATCCAGCCTTATATTGGCCTCATTTAAATTTGTGTAGCGAACCGGTAACTTATCTTGCCCTGTTAATACAACATTTAATTGCGGGGTAGATAAATAACATGAACCACCTAAATAATTGTCGGGACCCCGGTTCCGCTTAATATGACTTAATTGCATCGCATCTTTGCCATGTCATACATCATACATGCATCATGCCGTTCTTCTGCCGTTGTATTAAATAGTGCATCCGGTGTTCATTCTAGTGTTTTGCATCTTCGCGGATAAGGCCGTTGAGTTGATGTGAGCTTCGCCCCGATCTTCGGTTGAACCTTCGACAATGTTTTCAGGCGAGCATCTCCCCCTTTCTACCTATCTTACTTTTATAGTATTTATTCCCTCCTGTTGATCTATTGCTATCTGTGTTGCGATGATTTAGTTTCCGCACCTGTGATATACCGTGCAGCCCTATATCGCCTTGGACACATCCTATTACCTGTTGTTTGGTAGATAGTTGGACTTGCGCGTCGTAGTCGCTTGCTCAAGTGCTGTTGCGTGTCGTCCAGTGCCACAGATGTTGATGTATTGCCGCATGTTGATGTTGGAGATGATCATGGCTTTACTTATCGTTCACTTTAATTCCTGTTTAACAATTAAAATTGAAGTAAGCAGAGGCATCGGTGGGTGATAGAAAATATTTGGTTTCGAACGCCCACTTGTGTCCGTGGGACCCCGAGTACTTGATACTGTTCCTTGATTTATCGCTATCCACATCCGGGAGGTATATGGGACCCCCCTGAGCCAGAGCTTGATTCAGTCTTATTTCTTGGGGCCACAAACTAGTTTGAGGTTTTATTTACTATCCTGTACTTATGCCATGCTACTACTGTATTTACAATTGTGCGAGATAGCACCTGTCTGTTTAGGATCGGGACACGATTCATGTGTCGACAAGCCCAGTTTTGGGTTCCCAGTCGTTCACAGCCGTCTACCTAAACCTTGGGTCCGTCTCGGAGCTAGCTTACTTCGTTGCGGGTAAGACTTCAAGGGGTGGCCCCCTGAAATATTTCTGAATCCTGTGATTGCTTTGTCGTGAAAGCCTCGTTGGGTTTTGATTTGGTTTTTCCGAGGTTGATCGAGCGTGTGTTGCTATTGGTGCACCCCGGGCGGGTAAAACTTTCTGAAAGCCGTGTCCGCGGTTATGGACGACTTGGAGCACAGTATCTCGATCATAGACCACTATAACTAAAGTAGTGCTATAAATTTGACTTTATAATGACTAGTAATCAGCTTCACTATAATGGAATGGCTAACTAAAACTGCCCACAATTGCTTGTTTGGTTTGTCGCGACAATTGTATCGACTAGTAAGTATTGCAAATACAACGGAATGGCTAAATAAAAGTACCAACAAGCTGGGTTTTGGGATATCTCATGCTAATTGTATCGACTAGTAAGTGTTGCAACCACAATGGAATGATTAAATAAAAGTGCCTTTCGCTTATTTTTATCAGGATGATTATCTACATCTGACTAGTAATTGCTGCAACGATAACTGAATAAGTAAAACTGCCAACCGTGTGAGTTCCTCGGTTGACTTCCTCGTTTGGTCTCGAGGGGGAAACGTCAGGAAGGGTTTGTTTGATGATAGTATCAGGTTGGTTCCGAATAGATCTTTCTTACCCCTCTCTGATAACCGCTAGTTGTATTGAGTCTCTATAGGTTGTTTAGTGCTTGCTGCCGCTGCCGCTTCAGTCCACCATACCTATGTAGGCGAGGACCGCCGAATTCTAGCCTCGCCGTGTACTGGCCTCAGTACTGACGCTCCTCTTTTTCCTTTGCCCTTTGCCGGCACCCCTTTTTGTTTAAGCAGGTTTTGAGATCGACGTCGTTAGCAGGGTTACCCTTCCGGCTTGGCCTGGGCAGGGTTATGGACGCCATTGGTTATTCTTCAGGGCTCTTAGCCCCATTTGCATCTTGTCCGTAGCTGGACGCTCTATCGTTTTCAAGGTGATTTGGATCTTTGTATATTATATCTGTATTCTTGACTCCTGGAGTCGTTTTGTACATATATCTATTCTGTGGGTCCCATCGAGGACTGTTGTGTAATGTTATTACTTCGTTTTCCACCCGCACGAAAGTGCCTGGTGGGCACCTTTGAATCGTTTCTATGCGGGTTTGGCGGATTTCGCTAAAAATTGAATCTTTATCATATGGGAAGATCCCACTTTTTCAAAAACCACTCAAACAAGCTCAACTTTCAAAATCCAAGCATCTGCAGACTCACCAGCACTAATCTAGCAAACCCACCAAAAATATTTTCAAAATTCAAAACTTGATTTCATGCGGCCATTTCATCAAACAGGTTGCAGACACAAATCAAACCAAACATCAAACACTACTGTGAGCAGTGATTCTTGCCTAACTTGTTCCCTAGTTAGCTCACAACCAGCTCAGTAGATTATCTAGTAAGATTAACTAAGCACTAGCACCACTGCGAGCTTGCCATTGCCATCAATGGTGAACAGCCGAGCACCCCCTTGCCACCCCATAGTCGACAGCAAGCTAGGAGCAGCAGCAAGCCTAGCCAGCATGTTTGGGAGGCAGCCCACCGTCCATCGCCACTCACTGTCCCAGCCGCGAGCGTTGCCAAGCCCTGGACCACGCGCAAGAGCCGCGCCTAGACCGCCAGAGACCATGCCGAGTGTGTGCCAGAGCGCCACCCTTGACCAGCGCCCACAGACAGCACGCCGCCCTCACCGCGTGCACACACGATCGCCACCGACCCAGGAGACCGCCAGACATCCCCGTTTTCCGCCCCGTGACGCACAGCCACCGCCCGCCGTCGAAGACGCCGCCTCTGCCGCGCAGAGCATCACCCGTTCCAGACCAAGCTGCACCGCCCCATGCCTCGAAACCATGTCGTTGAGCATCGCCAGGAGACACCGCACCGTCCCCTACCCTTGCCCATGCCATTAGCCCTGTAACATCGCCCCCGACGAGCTCACCATGCGCCCTGACGGTCCCCTTGCTCGACTATAAATAGAGGCCACCCCGCTCGATTTCTTCACACCATCTCACTCCCCTCTCCTCACTGATCATGCCACACCGTTCTCAGAGCAAGGCGAGCACCACCCACCGAATTTCACCGAGCCCGCCTACGGAGAAGAAGGGAGCCATAGATTTCGTCCCCTGTGAGCTGCGCGACCACCCTGAGTTCGCCGTCGACTTCTTCGTTCGCCCGCCTCGAACCTCGCCGTGCCGGTGAGCCCCCAGCACCTCTCACTGGCCGAGCTAGGTTTCGTTCTCGCCGGCGTTGTCTCGCGTCGACGATGACTCCCAGCCGTTGGATTAGAACTAGATCGAACGATCCACGTTGCCCCATACCGCTTCGCCCGGCCCCGTGTCACTGACGAGTGGGGACCCCCACTTAAGAAGCCCGCTGGAGCACTGCGCTTAGCAGGCCGGCCCGTTAACTTTTCCCGCGCAAGCCCAGTTATTCAAATTAAGCTTTTTCCATTTCAATTCAAACACACTTCTGTACCCAACTTCAAAAATCAACCCAGATCGATTCAGTACACCAAATTGAATGAAACCAAATTTGTTGGAAAGGCCTGTGAATGATGAATCCAAGCCCGTTGGATTCAAGTCATTTGGATCTATAGATCAGCCATGGTAAAAATAACAAGGCAGAAGCTTTTCTGCATTCAAACATTTTTAAAATTTAAAACATAATAGCTTTTGAGTTGATTCCAACTCTCAAAAATCACATTTAACCATACCTTTCAGAATATATAAAAATATATAGGTTTACTTGCAGAAATATTGTTCAAGTAATAAAAGAATGCCCCATAGGCATTGCTAGCCACTTTAATTAATTAAGATAAAAGGGTAAAACCTTATTAAATTGTGACACCACTTTAAATCATATTCCCATGGACTAAAATATGTGGTGAGGACATGTGTCAACATGATCCCATGTTTGGTTTGGAGAATATTAAATCTTAAGTAGTTTTTCAATGAGTAGAAATTACTTTTCTAAAAATAAAAGGAATTAAACCAAGCTTTAACCTTGTACTGTTAGAGATGATGCTAGATCATCTATAGGACCCTTGTGTGTGATGATTGCAAGTAGTTAAGTATTGTTTGGTGATTGTGTACCCCATATTTATTTATAGACGCTAGTACCAACCAAGGATACGAGGAGGAAGGAGATTCTACGAAGAAGAAGCCGAGGAGAACTTCAACCACTGCTCTGCACAAGGCAAACTAACACTTGCAATTTAGCAAGCTTATACTGATATTGTGCAAGCCTAATACTACTAGTGACTATGCAAGCTAACCCTTCCAAGATACCCTACTGATGCAACAAACCCCTACTTGTTACTATCCCTACTATATGCCTTAAGCATATGTGATCATATCCACTTGATAAACCAATCCTAGTTTTATTTGCAAGCTTCTTACTTTATTTCTTTATCAAAGCTTACTTAGAGTTTACTTAAGTGAATTATAGATGCTAGAAAGATATTTGAAGGTTGCATAAAGAGCATAAAATTTGTCCTAAGCTAGAAACCTTGATATCATCCTAAGATATAAGGTGGTACTTAGTTGAAACTCCACTAGTTTACCAAACCTCATTAGTACTTACCCCACTTGTAGATGCTAGTGCTAAGACTAAAACTGGATCAACTTTAGATTGGGAATACTTGGTGGAAAAATGGTTATGAAAACCTTGGAATGATGGATCATTCTATTGAAATGTTTTGGACATGTGTTTCCAAACACTTGGTGATTTTGGTGATAAAAATGTTGAGGCACGAGCCTTAGTCCTTTATAAAACTGATGGTTGTCTGGATGCGATACCATTCCAATTTTATCGTACAACCACAATACCCGAATATTGGGTAGGGCTTGACTGGAAACTTATCTACCTTAGTATTAGTTCCCTCACGGCCAAGGTCTGAGCTGAGGCTACCTTGTGAAGATTGTCCACATGCAGACTCCAAGATGATAGTTGGTCATGGTTGGGAGGCCAAACTCACAGGAGAGGTGCTTATACTAGGGCCTGTAATTGAAAGGTTAGGATTGATTATCCGCATACTGAGTATGGTGAATTCAGGATTTGTTCCTGATGGATGTATCGAATGTTGTGGTGAAAGTGTACAATCTCTGCAGAGTGTCAAACTATTCGAATAGCCGCGTCCGCGGTTATGGAAATTTGGAGTGGCCATACTGTTCCCCCGTCAGACTTTTCAAAATGACTTGTGAACTGAATTGAGACTTTGACCTGACCACAACAGAGTTGTGACATGAGTTACAAGATCCCACTTAGGGGTTATAAAATTGTGACTAGCTTTGGAACCTAGTAGAGATAAATCTGGCTTTTGCAAAACAACCCTAGAGCCTAGTGTCCTATTATCCAAAAACCCCTTTTACCTGTTAGTATTAGTTTGTGAGTACTTAAAGAGTACTCATGGCTTTGTCCCTGGCTATTCCCATGGCCAGACTATGAAGAGGAGTACCTGGAAGATGGACCCCAGGAAGGTTACGACAACTAGGATCATCTCCCATCGTCAGCATTGCCTGTGACCCCGAAGATGGAGCTTCGCCTACGCTACCGTTACTATTACGTATTCCGCTGCTTGAAGTTGTATTAAGAACTGGATCATGAGATCCCTATTTGTGTAAGAACTTATGTATCGTTGTAATGGATGATGTACTATGGTATCCAATTCTGTTATGTCTCGCAAAAATGGTAATCCTGAGATTGCGATGTATGGCATAAGAGGCATCTAGGATTGAAAAATCCGGGTGTTGACAAGTTGGTATCAGAGCCATCCTGACCATAGGAGACCCTAGTTAGACTGGACGTTTGAACCAAAAACTTAGTTTCAAAACCAAAGAAAATAAATATTTACAAAAACTTATTCTCATTCTTATCTCTTTAAATTCTTTCCTAAAAATTCATGTTCCTCAAAAACTCTTGCAAAATACATAAAATTATGACACACTTGAGCACCCTGCTAATCTACTCATCCTCTATTTTTATAGATGGACATGAAGTACAGCAAGTTTTACCAACTTGGGAATGGAGGAGACCTTATCTTTGAGAGGGATCTGGATTAGCTTTCGGAACTTTTGGAGCGTCCGCACCCCGAGTTCTTCGGAGCTTAACTCAAGGATCAAGGAGGAGAAGACCTGCAGTGGCTAATTGTTGCAAGTCTCCGAGGAAAAATTGAACCTCCCACTGCGGAGGGAATTCAGTTTACCTTGAGGGAAAACAACTGGCTCGATGGACTTGCCAGAGCAATGCAGGAAGCTCTTTCCCGTCTGTGTGGGCAGGGCATCAATCAGATCAAGGGTACTCGCTTTGAGTTTTGACCAAGGCGTGATGGAAATGGACAACCACTGGAAGCCCCATACCATCCCGAGTTGAAGACTCAATTGGACCACCTTAGATTCATGATGTATGATCGTCAGCAGGAGTTGGACAACTGCCGTGACTACTGCAACCACAAGTCTGCAATCATCAAGACAAAGGACCAGACCATCGCCATGCTAGCAAGGGATCACAAGTCTCGCCGCCGTCAGCTCGACAAGAAGGAGCGCATTATTGCCCGTCTTCGCCACCGCATCTCATCGTTGGAGGAGACCATCCACGAGAGATACATTCAGTTGTAGGAAAGGGAGAATGCATGAGAGGATCTTCGTGGAGACCCTTACTCCTATCTCAGCGATGACGATGATTTTCTGGAGGATCAGGCCATGGATTTCTTCACCGATGAGGATGATTTCGCCTTCATCGATGATGATGAAGATGATGAAGCCACAGATTCTGAGGAGTAGTAGCACTTGAGCACTAGCTTAGTGAGTAGTATTCGGTCCCACTGTATCGTAGATTCCAGAATGGTTCATAAAACCATCTGTTTTTCTTTGTTGTGGTGTGTGTTGTACTGTGTGCTATGAATGAATGAAAAGTAAGTTGCTAAAAAAATCTGAGTCAAACTTTAAAAACTTTTCAAAGACCCAAGACCTTAGAAATTACCCTCTTTTCTCACGATCTATCTAAATCATCAGATGCCACGTGGAGGAAGTGGTTCATCCTCGGACCCGATGTTGCAGATTCTGCAAATGTTGACTTCTGACCATGAAGCTGAAAGAGCGGAACGTCAAGCCAACCTAGCCACTCTGCAGCAGATAGCCCAGCTAGCCCACAACAACCAAGGCAATGGAAATCAGGACAACCATGGATCTAAGCTCAAGAATTTCCAGAATACCAACCCACCTGTTTTCACTAAGTCAGAAGAGCCCCTAGACGCTGATGATTGGCTGCAAACCCTGGAAAATAACCTAGAAGTCACCGGAGTGGAAGCCAACGAGAAAGTCCTGTTCACCACCCATTATCTAGCCGGAGATGCCAGGGCATGGTGGAACAGTGTTCGCGCAATGACCGGAGGCCAGGTGATGACCTGGGAGGAATTCAAGGTCAAGTTCAGCAGAACCCATGTACCACCAGGTTTGATCAAGAGAATGAGAGACGAGTTCAGAGAGCTGAAGCAAGGAAGGATGACTATAGTAGAATACCGTGACAAATTTTTGTCATTAGCTAGGTATGCCCCGGACGAGATAGACACTGAAGCCAAGAACAAAGAAAGATTCTTGAATGGTCTGCATGAAGAGATGCAGACAATGTTAGTCAATATCCCCTTTGCAGATATTGAAGCCCTTGTCGACTCCGCCATCCAGATGGAAGGAAAGATCAACCAAGCCAATGAGAACCGCAAGCGTCGTATGATGCATCATCCAGGAACCCATCAGACCCCAAAATATTGCCCCAACTTATCTGTAGGATTTGCCCCAAGAACCACCAGACCCCCGATGAACCGTCCGACCTATCCCAACCGTGGAAACCCTAGACCCAGAGGAAATCACAACAACCCCGGCAACTCTAGCAATTTCACCCGTGCCCCACCCAAGTTCAACACCAACAATGCTACCGCCAACCCCAATATTGCCCCGAGGACTAGAAGCAACGCTGTGCCTGTAGCAGCCAAGGACAAGTAGCAAGTGACTTGTTATGACTGTGGAAATAAAGGCCACTATTCTAACGAGTGCCCCAACAAGAAGAATGCTACTGCCCCCAATGCCAATGCCCCACCAAAGCAAAGTTGTCGTGTTCACCGAGGATAAGATTTGACCGGAATTCACTCAACCGCAATGGCCGTCTTTTCTCATGCATCTTTGAAGAAGCTCGTGAAGCGCCAGACGTCGTCTTTGGGTATGTTTTCTGTTAATTCAGTACTTGCAAGAGTGTTGTTTGATTCTGGTGCATCGCATTCATTTGTCACCGAAGAATTTGCATGCACTAGTAAAATTCAACCAACCAAACTGAAGCATGTTATGATTGTTCAAATTCCCGGATCAACCACCAAGGCTAGGCAAATTTGCAAAGCTGTCCCTATCCGAATCCATGGCATAGATTTTTATGCTAATATGATAGTACTCGGAACTAAAGGTTTAGAAGTAGTACTAGGAATGGATTGGATGTCCAAACATAAAGGATTGATTGACTGTGCCAAGAAAGCCATCACCATGACCAGTACAGCCGGAATATCAGTCGAGCATATATCTGAAACCTTACCTCATCAATTTAAATACAACAAGAGTATAGCCCAAGCTACCATTGACCAAGTCCGAATAGTCTGTGAATACCCTGATGTATTTTTAGATGTTTTGCTCGGTATGCCCCCAGATAGGGATATCGAGTTTATCATTGAACTAATCCCCGGAACCGGACCCATAGCCTAGAGACCATATAGTATGAACCCGTCAGAGCTCGCAGAACTGAAGAAGCAACTGGATTCCATGTTGGAAATTGGATTGATTCAACCAAGTGCGTCCCCATGGAGATCACCTGTCTTGTTTGTGGACAAGAAGGATGGAGGTAACCGTTTGTGTACGAATTATTGGAAGTTGAATGATGTCACCATCAAGAACAAGTACCCCTTGCCCAAGATAGAAGATTTGTTTGATCAGTTGACCGGTGCCAAAGTGTTTTCTAAGATTGATCTTAGAACTGGCTATCATAAACTCAAAATTCGTGCAGAGGATATTCCAAAGACTGCCTTTACCACCAGATATGGATTGTATGAGTATATAGTCATGTCTTTCGGATTAACCAATGCCCCCGCTTATTTCATGAATCTCATGAATAAGATTTTTATGGACTTCCTGGATAAGTTTGTCGTTGTTTTCATCGATGACATTCTGATTTATTC
Source organism: Avena longiglumis (assembly GCA_030063025.1). Taxonomy (NCBI): domain Eukaryota; kingdom Viridiplantae; phylum Streptophyta; class Magnoliopsida; order Poales; family Poaceae; genus Avena; species Avena longiglumis. Next base: position 141,199,923 of record CP125978.1, on the reverse strand, counting down.
CAAATCAGAAGAAGAACATGAGCTACACCTAAGGACCATTCTTGGAACCCTTAGAGAGCATCAGTTGTATGCCAAGTTTAGCAAATGTGAATTCTGGTTACAGGAGGTAGGATTCCTCGGTCACATTATATCAGTCGGAGGAATTGCTGTTGACCCTGCCAAAGTGAAAGATGTAGAAGATTGGCAAGCCCCAACCACTCAAACCCAAGTTCGCGCATTTCTTGGATTGGCGGGATATTACCGCAAATTCGTAGAAGGATTCTCGAGTATCGCCAGACCAATGACCCAATTGCTGAAGAAGGACAAGAAGTTTGAATGGACCGAAAAGTGTGAAGCGAGTTTTCAATAACTAAAAAGGAGATTGATTTCAGCCCCAATCTTGATCATGCCGGATATCACGAAACCCTTCGATGTGTATTGTGACGCATCCAAGATTGGTCTCGGATGTGTGCTAATGCAAGAAGGCAAAGTTATATCTTATCTATCCCGACAATTGAAGCAACATGAGCAAAATTACCCAACCCATGACCTCGAACTCGCAGCCGTAGTTCTAGCCCTGAAGTCATGGAGACATTACCTGATGGGAAATCATTGTGAGATTTATTCGGATCACAAGATCCTAAAGTATATATTCACTCAAAAGGAGCTGAATATGAGGCAGAGAAGATGGATTGAGGTAATCAAGGATTATGACCTGGACATTCACTATCACCCTGGTAAAGCCAACGTGGTAGCCGATGTCCTTAGCAGATTGCCGTGCCGCTTGAACTCCATGATTTTGAAGGAGCAACCAAGTTTGCACAAAGAGATGGAAGATTTTCGAATGGAATTAGTAAGTGAAGGATTTTTGGCTAGCATAGAACTCCAGCCCACTTTGATCAGTCAGATTAAAGAGGCGCAGAAGGAAAATGCTAGTATCGACGGAATCAAGCGTCGTATCGGTACAGGCAAAGTACCTGGATTCACCGAGGATGAAGAAGGAGTGTTGTGGTACAAAGGAAGCCTTTGTGTACCAGCAAATTCCGAGATGAAAGAAGTTATTCTGAAGGAGGCTCATGATACTCTTTATTCTATCCATCCCGGAGGAACTAAGATGTATCAAGATTTGAAAGAGCAGTTTTGGTGGCATAAGATGAAGAGAGAAATCGGAAGCTATATCGCCAAGTGTGATATATGCCAGCGAGTCAAGGCAGGACATCAAAGACCTGCTGGATTGTTGCAACCATTGCAGATTCCGGAATGGAAATGGGATTCTGTAGGAATGGACTTTATCACTGGACTACCTACTTCTAGTAGGGGAAATGACTCTATCTAGGTCATAGTGGACAGATTGTCCAAAGTCGCCCATTTCTTGCCCGTCAAAACCACATATCAGAGTTCGAAACTAGCGGAGTTATACATCGCTAGAATCATTAGTTTGCATGGAGTCCCCAAGAACATAGTACCGGATCGAGGAACTCAGTTTACCTCAAGATTCTGGAAGAAAGTTCAAGAAGGTTTAGGAACCCGCCTAGATTTCAGTACCGCGTATCACCCTCAGACCGATGGACAAACGGAGCGAGTAAATCAAATACTCGAAGATATGCTGAGAGCCTGCGTGTTAGAATATGGATCCAAGTGGGAAGACTGTCTGCCGTTTGCAGAATTTTCTTACAACAATAGTTATCAAGCCAGTTTGCAAATGGCCCCATTTGAATTCATGTACGGAAGAAAGTGTCGCACCCCTTTGAACTGGTCGGAAGTAGGAAAGAGTCAGATTTTCGGACCCGACATCCTACGAGAAGCAGAAGAGAAGGTTCACAAGATTCGTGAGCACCTCAAGACCGCCCAATCCCGACAGAAGAGTTACGCCGACAAGAGACGTAGAGACCTCGCCTTCAATATAGGAGATTTTGTTTATCTGAAAGTGTCACCATTGAAGGGAATGCAGTGTTTCCAACTCAAAGGAAAGTTAGCCCCCAGATATATCGGACCTTTCAAAATTCTGAACCGTCGAGGAGAAGTATCGTACCAATTGGAGCTACCTGAAGAGATGTCAGCCGTGCACAATGTGTTCCATATCTCGTTACTTCGCAAGTGTCTCGAAGTCCCCGAGAAGACCGAAGTATTCAAGAATATCGACCACCGGACCATAGAGATAAACGATGACCTGACCTATCCCGGAGTACCCATCCGCATTTTGGAAGAAGCTTTTCGAACTACCCGAACCCGAAGCATCAAGTTTCTTAAGATTCAGTGGAGCAATGACACAGAAGAGGAACCTACTTGGGAGCGCGAAGATCACATTAGGACGGAATTTACCGACCTCTTCAAATCCTAGGTAATCTTTTCGTCCTTTTTCAAATCTCGGGACGAGATTTTGTTTAAGGGGGGAAGGTTTGTAACATTCCAAAATACTAATCTTGGATCATCAAACTCTAATCATCAAGTTTAGGGTTAACAAAAACTTTTCTAATAAAATTATGAAGGCATGCATATGTGTATGCATGGATTTTGAAATTCTTTGGAACCACCTTGTTTGATTGTTTCATTGCTTGTAAAATGTTTCTTAGGTGAAATAAACATCATCTAAAACATTTCCCACACTTTTCCTAAAGACAAATAAATCAAAACAAATATATTAAAGGAATGGTCACTTTGAGCAATTTAACTCTCATGCCTACTTTGGCTGTCTCAAACTTTCAGAACCTAACAGAAACTTTTTTGGATCTTTGCACCCCTTGATTATACTCATAACAAAGTATCAAGGCCCACTTTGTGATCATCCAGAAACTTTCAAATGCATAGTTTAAATGACAATTCAAAATTGAATCTTTATCATATGGGAAGATCCCACTTTTTCAAAAACCACTCAAACAAGCTCAACTTTCAAAATCCAAGCATCTGCAGACTCACCAGCACTAATCTAGCAAACCCACCAAAAATATTTTCAAAATTCAAAACTTGATTTCATGCGGCCATTTCATCAAACAGGTTGTAGACACAAATCAAACCAAACATCAAACACTATTGTGAGCAGTGATTCTTGCCTAACTTGTTCCCTAGTTAGCTCACAACCAGCTCAGTAGATTATCTAGTAAGATTAACTAAGCACTAGCACCACTGCGAGCTTGCCATTGCCATCAATGGTGAACAGCACACCCCTTGCCACCCCATAGTCGACTGACAAGCTAGGAGCAGCAAGCCTAGCCGGCATGTTTGGGCAGCCCACGTCCATCGCCACTCACTCCCAGCCCGGCGTTGCCAAGCCACAGACCACGCAGAAACGCGCCTAGACCGCCAGAGACCATGCCGAGTGTGTGCCAGAGCGCCACCCTTGACCAGCGCCCACAGACAGCACGCCGCCCTCACCGCGTGCACACACGATCGCCACCGACCCAGGAGACCGCCAGACATCCCCGTTTTCCGCCCCGTGACGCACAGCCACCGCCCGCCGTCGAAGACGCCGCCTCTGCCGCGCAGAGCATCGCCCGTTCCAGACCAAGCCGCACCACCCCACGCCTCAAAACCATGTCGTTGAGCATCGCCAGGAGACACCGCACCGTCCCCTACCCTTGCCCATGCCATTAGCCGCCTGTAACATCGCCCCCGACGAGCTCACCATGCGCCCCGACGGTCCCCTCGCTCGACTATAAATAGAGGCCACCCCCGCTCGATTTCTTCACACCATGTCACTCCCCTCTCCTCACTGATCGTGCCACACCGTTCTCAGAGCAAGGCAAGCACCACCCCACCGGAATTTCACCGGAGCCCGCCGCCTCTGGAGAAGAAGGGAGCCATAGATTTCGTCCACCCCAGGAGCTGCCGCGACCACCCCTGAGTTCGCCGTCGTCGACTTCTTCGTTCGCCCGCCTCGCCCGACCCTCGCCCGTACCCCGGTGAGCCCCCAGCACCTCTCACTGGCCGCACTAGGTTTCGTTCTCGCCGGCGTTGTCTCGCGTCGACGATGACTCCCAGCCGTTGGATTAGAACTAGATCGAACGATCCACGTTGCCCCATACCGCTTCGCCCGGCCCCGTGTCACTGACGAGTGGGGACCCCCACTTAAGAAGCGGCCTGAACCTGCGCTTAGCAGGCCGTTAACTTTTCAGCATAAGCCAGTTATTCAAATTAAGCTTTTTCCATTTCAATTCAAACACACTTCTGTACCCAACTTCAAAAATCAACCCAGATCGATTCAGTACACCAAATTGAATGAAACCAAATTTGTTGGAAAGGCCTGTGAATGATGAATCCAAGCCCGTTGGATTCAAGTCATTTGGATCTATAGATCAGCCATGGTAAAAATAACAAGGCAGAAGCTTTTCTGCATTCAAACTTTTTTAAAATTTAAACCATAATAGCTTTTGAGTTGATTCCAACTCTCAAAAATCACATTTAACCATACCTTTCAGAATATATAAAAATATATAGGTTTACTTGCAGAAATATTGTTCAAGTAATAAAAGAATGCCCCATAGGCATTGCTAGCCACTTTAATTAATTAAGATAAAAGGGTAAAACCTTATTAAATTGTGACACCACTTTAAATCATATTCCCATGGACTAAAATATGTGGTGAGGACATGTGTCAACATGATCCCATGTTTGGTTTGGAGAATATTAAATCTTAAGTAGTTTTTCAATGAGTAGAAATTACTTTTCTAAAAATAAAAGGAATTAAACCAAGCTTTAACCTTGTACTGTTAGAGATGATGCTAGATCATCTATAGGACCCTTGTGTGTGATGATTGCAAGTAGTTAAGTATTGTTTGGTGATTGTGTACCCCATATTTATTTATAGACGCTAGTACCAACCAAGGATACGAGGAGGAAGGAGGATTCTACGAAGAAGAAGCCGAGGAGAACTTCAACCACTGCTCTGCACAAGGCAAACTAACACTTGCAATTTAGCAAGCTTATACTGATATTGTGCAAGCCTAATACTACTAGTGACTATGCAAGCTAACCCTTGCAAGATACCCTACTGATGCAACAAACCCCTACTTGTTACTATCCCTACTATATGCCTTAAGCATATGTGATCATATCCACTTGATAAACCAATCCTAGTTTTATTTGCAAGCTTCTTACTTTATTTCTTTATCAAAGCTTACTTAGAGTTTACTTAAGTGAATTATAGATGCTAGAAAGATATTTGAAGGTTGCATAAAGAGCATAAAATTTGTCCTAAGCTAGAAACCTTGATATCATCCTAAGATATAAGGTGGTACTTAGTTGAAACTCCACTAGTTTACCAAACCTCATTAGTACTTACCCCACTTGTAGATGCTAGTGCTAAGCCTAAAACTGGATCAACTTTAGATTGGGAATACTTGGTGGAAAAATGGTTATGAAAACCTTGGAATGATGGATCATTCTATTGAAATGTTTTGGACATGTGTTTCCAAACACTTGGTGATTTTGGTGATAAAAATGTTGAGGCACGAGCCTTAGTCCTTTATAAAACTGATGGTTGTCTGGATGCGATACCATTCCAATTTTATCGTACAACCACAATACCCGAATATTGGGTAGGGCTTGACTGGAAACTTATCTACCTTAGTATTAGTTCCCTCACGGCCAAGGTCTGAGTTGAGGCTACCTTGTGAAGATTGTCCACCTATGCAGTACCCAAGATGACAGTTGGTCATGGTTGGGAGGCCAAACTCACAGGAGAGGTGCTTATACTAGGGCGTGTAATTGAAAGGTTAGGATTGATTATCCGCATACTGAGTATGGTGAATTCAGGATTTGTTCCTGAAGGATGTATCGAATGTTGTGGTGAAAGTGTATAATCTCTCCAGAGTGTCAAACTATTCGAATAGCCGCCTCCATGATTATGGACAGATTGAGGCCATCTTGTTCCCCGGACTTTTCAAAATGACTTGTGAACTGAATTGAGACTTTGACTTGACCACAACAGAGTTGTGACATGAGTTACAAGATCCCACTTAGGAGTTATAAAATTGTGACTATCTTTGGAACCTAGTAGAGATAAATCTGGCTTTTGCAAAACAACCCTAGAGCCTAGTGTCCTATTATCCAAAAACCCCTTTTACCTGTTAGTATTAGTTTGCGAGTACTTAAAGAGTGCTCATGGCTTTGTCCTGCTATTCCATGGCCAGACTATGAAGAGGAGTACCTGGAAGATGGACCCCAGGAAGGTTACGACAACTAGGATCATCTCCCATCGTCAGCATTGCCTGTGACCCCGAAGATGGAGCTTCGCCTACGCTACCATTACTATTACGTATTCCGCTGCTTGAAGTTGTATTAAGAACTGGATCATGAGATCCCTATTTGTGTAAGAACTTATGTATCGTTGTAATGGATGATGTACTATGGTATCCAATTCTGTTATGTCTCGCAAAAATGGTAATCCTGGGATTGCGATGTATGGCATAACAGGCATCTAGGATTGAAAAATCCGGGTGTTGACACAATACCACGACAGGCAGGTGACCTTTGGAGCTTCGTTCTAGGCGTAATCTGCGCATGCAGGAATCGACAAAACTATCGCCATGGGTCGCGTGGTCTACGCCAGTGATGTCCCTCTCGTCTTTCTCGACGAGACCTGGATTCTGGCTTCAAAACCCGTGACGACCTACACGATCATGTCTATCGTTGAGATCGATATTTATCTCGGTTTTGCTGAACCCGCCCAACCCACCTTGGAGGTGATGACCATGGCAGAACAAAAATCCGAATCTACTTTGTCCACAGAGGCGGAAGAGTTCAAGATCCCGGAGAAAATTGAACCCACCTAGCCCACTCCCATAGTGGAAGAAGTGGTGGAACAAGAATCCGGGTCTGATCTCCCTGACAAGATCGGATACGGACGAAGAATACATCCACTATGGATCCAGCCCTACCGGTGTTGTAGAAGAAAAAGAACTCTTGAGGAGCAAGATAACAGAGATGACGAGACGCCCCTACATCGATTACAAAGCAATCGCCAACATCAAGGAGAACTTTGAGATGGCAGAGGCGGAAACCAAGTTGTACCACTACCTCAAGAACATAAAAAGAAGAAGCACTGTTTCATGTACCACATAAGCTCTGGGATCCGACTCTATCGATGCTGGAGCCGCAACGATTCAGTTCTAGACGCAATTGAAGAGAATGCTGACTTACCTGGATCCCCTCAGGAGTCAATAACGTCGCAGGAACTTCGATACTTTGACAAGGAGATGGAGGAGTACGAGCAACAACATGCCTCCAAGCCAACACAAGGTGAGCCGGAAAATTCTCCTAGTCCATATGATAGCATGGATGAAAGCTACACCTCGCAGGATGATATGGATACCGAAGATTCGTCCGAGGTCCACAAGCCAACCACTACGAAAAGTACCGACGGAAGTTTATCCCCCAGTAACGGACCAAAAGCCGTCTTTGCCACTGGTATGCACGTTAAGGCTACTGGGCGGTCAAAGAAGAAGAGGAATAACAAGAATCCAACACCGGCAGAGCCGGACATCAAGGAAACTAACAAATATAAATTTGATGAAGAGATCGAGATGGAGAATCAGGATGGAGATCCGATTAATACCACCCCAATCGATCCTCCTGTGGATGGACACGTCATCACCAAGGGTGCACGTGAAATTTACGGAGATGATCTCACAATTCCAATCCCAACGGTTTCGGATCTTACACCAGAGGCGCTGGAGAAAAGGGCTGAGGACCTAGAAAATCATCGTCTGTTTCTGCTCGAAGAGGCCGCGCGCATCGTCGAGCTTAGGCAGCAGTTAGACAGTGATCCTGCCAAATATCAGTCAGATTTCAAGCGACACCCAAACAAAACAAGGGGAGGTCTATTTCTTGCCAACAAGAACCCGGATATCCGCAAAGACCTATTTGACGGAAAAACTAGAGAGAAGATCCGAGTCTACAACATGCCGTTAGAAAACGCTGCTGCAGCTCGAGCCATCCTCGCCAATAATCCGTCTCCACAGCAGGTCCAGCAGTGCGTTGCGTTGCTGGACAAATGATTAAAGCAGCAGAAAATGGCCGCGTCATTTAGTGGCAACCTGGCCTCAAAGTCAGAATTTTGCCACACTGGCGCCGACCAAAGCGCTGACGGAAGGCTCCGCAGGGATACGGATCAATGCTATCATCCCCGTAGAGAAGAAGAGAATTCAAGAACCGGCTCAAACAACCACTCTCGCAGGCCGGCACATGACTGGGCAAGAGTTATTCCGGCTGCGTCCGAAGATGCCATCAGGGCAATGGTTCCTCACCAGGACCATCGTCGGCAAAACAACCATTATAGAGAAGACCCTGAAGCACCCCGCCAGCAAGAAGAGCAATATCGACTAAGGATGCCACCACCAAGCTGTTCGGCTGGTAACGCCGGACGAAGAGATGATCCGGATTGTCCTGAATCAAGTAGGGACGGAGCCCGAAGAAACCGGCATCGGAGTCATCATAATGAGGCTTCACCACCACCACGTAACCCAATAGGAAATAATCCACCAGGGCCACCATCACCTCCTGGTAGTGACCATGAAGGATCCCGAAGTAGCCATGGAAGCCGAAGGGGCAGAGACGACAATGGTGATAGGAGAAGCAGAAATCCGACTCTGCCGCGCAGAAGCCGCGAGCCTCCGAGGCGCAGATCTCTCTCGCCAAACGACACTCGCCATCACATTGAGTCAAACATAGAGGCACGTCGGTACGGGGAAGAATATGTATACATGGGACCCAAATGCTTTGGACCATGCATACATCGGACTAAATTTCCGGTTGACTTTGGTATTGCGAAACACATTCAGCCCTATGACGGCGCGGCTCGGCCAGACACCTGGCTCCAGGATTATTTCCAGGCCTGCTGCATCGCCAAAGGAGGAAACAGCCTAGTCATAGTCCGATATCTCCCGCTTATGCTGAGGAAGACGGCTCGATCATGGCTCAATGAACTGCCAGAGAATTCAATTCACAACTGGAATGATATGCAAAGCGCGTTCTTTTCAAACTACGAGGGAATATACAGGAGGCCCTACACATTCTGAGACTTGCAGCGTTTCAACCAAAGACCCGGAGAAACTTGCCGGGATTACCTCGGACGCTGGATTAACACGAAGAACTCCTGCGAAGGAGTAAACGAGCAAACTGCGATAGAAGCTTTCATTGCAGGACTCCCAGTCAGACTTTTGCGTCACAGACTAACACGTGACCACGTCACAGATTTAGGAGAGATGATAAAGACGTCAAGCAAATATGCTGATGACGATGATGATTCAGAAGGGCTGCTAAATATTCTGGCCAATCCCAACACGGCCAAACAGCCAAAACAACAAGATCAGAAGCGCAAGAACACCTCGGAAGATAAACCAGCTCCAGACAATGCAGTTGTCAACGCAACGTTCGGATCCGGAGGATGAGGAGGGCGTGGAGGCGGCCGGGGTAGAGGCCGTGGAACTTCCTGAATCTAGGGCAGAGGAGATCAGCAACCCAGAAGAACCTATACCTGGGCCAACATTGCCAACAATCCCTGTGTCCACCACTTGGATAGTAACAGAGGATCTACCCACACACATGCTGAGTGTCGTTTCAATGACGATATCAAAAAATACGAATCCGCTGGCTATAGAGCCAAGCGACGAAAAGTAAAGAAAAATTCCGAGAAAGGAAAGGAGCCCAAGGAAGATTCCGACATGGAAGAAGCGGATGCCGCATATCCTAAGTCGGATGGAAAGAAGAATTTTCCGACTAAGAAAGACGCATATGTCTGCTTCCTTGGATCCCAACCTGCTAAAGACAAGAAGGCGGTTCTCCATGAGCTCAATGCCACGGTTCTGACTGTTCCTCAATTTCTGGACTGGTCGGACGTAACCATCACCTTTGATCGCTCAGATCACCCGAGGAAAACACATCGTCAGAGAAAATAACCTCTGGTCATCAATCCTCTTATTGATGGCTATGAGTTCTCTAAAACTCTCATGGATGGTGGAAGCAACATTAATTCCTCTACATCGAGATGCTCCACCGAATGAAGCTACACGAGAGCCAGTTGAGTTACAACAGTGTAACTTTCCATGGCATTGTACCAGGGAGATCGGCGGATTCTCTGGGTGAGATTACTCTGGACGTGACATTCGGAACCCGAGACAATTACCGGACCGAGCCACTCTCTTTTGAGGTGGTACCATTCAAAAGTGCTTACCACGCCATCTTCGGGCGTCCGGCTTACTGGGCGTTCATGGCTCGTCCCTATTACATCTAAAATATGATTAAATTTCCAGGTCCAAATGGTGTAATCACCATCTAGGAAAATCCAAGGAAGGCGCGAGAGTGCGACGAAGGATCTGCTGCCTTTGAAGAAGTCGTGTTGCACGCCCAGGAGTACCAGTAGATCAAGAAGACCATCAACCCGTCCGAGATGCCTGCTATGAAGAACGAGGTGCTGAAGGCAAGTTTGTATTTCAAGGCGTCGGAAGAGACGAAGTAAACGTTGCTGAAGGAAGATGATCCGTCCAAGACGACGAACATAGGGGTAGGCTTATACCACGCATAGGAAAGTGCGCCCGTCGATTTCCTCAAAGCTAATAGTGATATCTTCGCATGGCATCCTTCTGACATGACCGGAGTACCTAGGGAACTTGCCGAGCACTCTCTTAATGTGTACCCTAACACTAAACCCGTTAAACAGTTCTTACAGCGGTTTGGTGATGAAAAGCGCAAAGCCATAGCCAAGGAATTAGCCCGACTATAGTTAGACGGATTCATAACAGAGGTCATCCACACAGATTGGGTGGAAAATCCTGTACTCGTCCCTAAAAAGGACACCATCGATTTAAGGATGTGTGTTGATTATACCGGTTTGAACAAGGCATGCCCAAAAGACCTGTTCCCTTTGCCAAGAATCGATTAAGTTATCGACTCAACGGCAGGGTCGGAACTACTCTGTTTTCTTAACGCATATTACGGATATCACCAAATACTGATGAAAAAGTCAGATCAAATTAAGACGTCTTTCGTCACTCCTTTCATAACCTTCTGCTACAAAACTATGCCTTTTGGCTTAAAGAACGCAGGAGCAACATATCAACGTACTATGCAACATCAACGATCAAATCGGATGCAACGTCCATGTATACGTAGATGACATAGCAGTTATGCCCAAAAAGAAGGGAACTTTAATTTCTGACTTGGAGGAAAAATTTTCTAGTCTACGAAAATTCAACATGATGCTAAATCCGAAGAAGTGTTTCTTTGGAATTCCAGCCGAAAAATTGTTAGGTTTCATCATCTCAAAGCGAGGCATAGAGGTGAACTGGGACAAAATCAAGGCTATACTTAATATTAATAGGCTGACTCGCCTGAAGGACATGTAACGTCTCACTGGTTGCATCGTAGCAGCGAGTCGGTTCATCAGCTGGCTTGGCAAAAGAGCCACACCTTTTTACAAACTCTTGAAGAAAACTGACAAGTTTATCTGGACCCAGGTAGCCGAAATTGCCCTGCAAAGTTTGAAAGACCTACTTTCAAACCCACCAGTTCTCGCAGCGCCAGAACCTCAGGAGCCTATGTTACTCTACATTGCAGCGACCAACAAGGTCATAAGTGTGGTAATAGTAGTGGAGCGTGAGGAAGAAGGCCACGAGCATAAGGTGCAGTGTCCAACTTATTACCTAAGTGAGGTCCTGACAGAGTCAAAACAAAGGTATCCACACCATCAAAAGCTAGCCTATGGAGTGTTCTTTGCATCTAGAAAGCTACACCACTATTTTCAAGAGCACAAGATCACAGTGTTGAGCACCGCTCCCCTACGAGACATAATCAATAATCGTTACACCACAGGACGTGTCTCATAGTGGGGAGTAGAGATTGCATCTTTTGACATTGAGTACAAGCCGCACACAGTAATCAAGTCCCAAATACTTGCCGACTTTGTTGTTGATTGGACAGAGACGGCAGAAAACACAAGTCCTTTAGACTCGGAATTTTGGACCCTTTATTTTGATGGATCAAAAGCAGGAGGAGGCTCGGGGGCTGGTGTGGTGCTCAAATCACCCCAAGGAGATAATCTGTTCTATGTGTTACAAATACACTTCACGACAACCAATAATACTGCCGAGTATGAAGCATTGTTACATGGAATAAGCATGGCCAAAAACATTGGCGTAACAAGACTCATGTGTTACAGAGACTCAGATTTAGTTGCTCAGCAAGTATCCAACATCTGCAATGCAAATAAGCACATGGCAGCCTACAAAGCTGTTGTGGATGAACTATCGAAATCGTTCGAGGGTTTTGACATTCAACACATCCCTCGAGCAGAAAATGATGATGAAGATGCTCTATCAAGGATAGGCTCTTCGCAGAAACAAGTCCTGGATGGAGCTTTTATAGAGCATTTAAAGGTCCCCTCTATAACCGAAGTTGATGAGGACTATCCGATGAAATCTGACTCACTTTAATAGAAGTTCTGGCTGTAATTCCTAACTGGACAAAACCCTATCTGGATTTCCTGATAGACGGAAAATTACCCGAAGACGAAGTCCTGAGCCGGTAGATCGGCCGACAAGCGAAAGCCTACACAATAATAAATGGTGAAGCTCTATAAGCGGAGTGTTTCTGGGGTTTTTCAGCGATGTATTTCTCCGGAAGAAGGAGTGGATATCTTACTAGAAATCCACGAAGGCGAGTGTGGTCACCATGCTACAGCCAGATCCTTAGTGGCAAAAGCTTTTAGACACAGATTCTTTTGGCTTACAACTAAGGCGGATGCCGACAAATTGGTCAAAACATGCAAAGGTTTCCAAAAGTACGCCCATCAGGCACACATTCCGGCCGAGCAGGTGCGAACAATCCCTATTACATGGCCATTGGCGGTCTAGGGGATTGATATGGTAGGGCTATTTCGTAGGGCAAAATGTGGATTTACTCACCTACTAGTGATGGTGGATAAATTTACAAAATGGATTGAGGCTAAACCCGTAATAAGTTGCGTTGGAGCCACAGCCAGAACGTTTGTTGAGGACGTGATCATCCAATTCGGATATCCGCACAGTATAATTACTTACAACGGGAGAAACGTTTCCATGGGGGAACTTGCCGAGTTCTGCGAAGAACAAGGGATTCAACTAGATATTGCATCAGTCGCATATCCACAAGCTAATGGAGAAGTCGAAAGAACTAACAGCCTTATTTTGCAAGGACTCCGACCTCGTCTTGAGGCACCACTTCGTCGTACCGTGGGGGCTTGGGCAGAAGAATTACCGTCTGTGATATGGAGCTTACGTAAAACTCCTAACAGATCAACCGGATATACTCCTTTCTTCTTGGTCTATAGTGCAGAAGCAGTTATTCCAAGTGATCTAATTCATTAGTCTCCACGATTCAAAGCGTATATCGAAGAAGATGCAGAAGTTTCTCGATAATATGATCTCGATATAATCGAAGAAGTACGCGTTGTTGCTGAGCAAAGATCTACAGCCTATCAGCAGAAGTTATGCAAGTACCATAGTCAGAGAGTTCAAAACCATTCTTTCAGAAAAGGCGATTTGGTTCTCCGACTTGTGCAAAAAAGAAAGAACAAACTTTCCCTGATTTGGGAAGGACCTTTTATAATTAGTAGAGTTTTGCATAATGGGTCGTATTATTTAACCGATATGAGACCAGTCAAGGAAATATCGGATAGTCGAAAGGGGAAGAGAGCTGGCAGTAGCATAGACCCGGATGAAATAGACCGTCCATGGAATATTGCACAACTACATCCCTTCTATTCTTAGTTATATTTCCTTGTAATCCTATATGTACATGTTCAAAGTGAAATAAAGTCTTGGTTTCCTCATATTTTATCTTTGAGAAGTTTTTTACCATCTTATTTCCAAAAGAGCATGTCATTTTTCAAAAATCCCAGAATGCTTGAAAGTACTTTATGCTCATGTTCGTTCTGGTTATGATTTTTGAATATCTAAAAAATGTTACCTTAGGGTATAAAAATCAATTTATTGTTTATACTTTGGTTTTTTTATCTGATTGCTTAGACATGGGCATTTTCCAAGTAATGAATTGTTGGTACTGGAAGCCGACTTTGTTTTCAAGTTTAAACTGGTTTAGCAATTGTGCTCCGTTGCTCGGCAAAGTTTCCGTGCTAAAGGTTGGCCGACTCATGAAAGGGACGAGGCATAGAGCCAGATAAAATGACAAGTATAGGCATAAAAACTAGTGCTTAAGAAATTTTTTCAACCACACACATACAATATATACAAACATAAGTGCTACGATAGTAAAAGCATCAAAATAATTGTTTCCATCATTACATTGCCAAAAGTTCAGAATAATTCATAAAAACTGTTTATGCTGTAGAGCCAGGTGGTGGTGATGAAGAAGGTGGAGCACTGGAATCGACAACATTGTCACCCTGAACCTCAGACTCGGAAGATGCTTCAGCAAGGCTGTCTTCTGGCTCTTGAGGCGAAGGAGGCACATCGACGGATCTGAAGAACGACATCGTGTAGTTGGTCATCTCTGCCCACGACAAGCATAACCTGCACAGGAATCTTGGATAGCCTTGATGTCCTGTGGGTTACCCTCATCGTCCTCCTCGGCGATACCTTTGGTGACATGTTAGATTTCCATCTCACTGTGGTGGCTCATCACCATGGTAAGAGCAGTCTGGGCAGCAGTCCGAGCGTAGGAGATCTTCTAGTCCTCGATAAGCTTCGGAATCTCCTTGACCTTGTCCCTCACCTCTTGCATTGACATCGTGTGCAAGTCGGAAAGTTTGATTGACTCGCTAGCCTCTTCAAGAGTCTGGCGGAAGTCAAACAAAATATCTCCGATGAGCTTGATGCGCTCGAGGCGAGGTTAGGAGGTAAGAGAGTCAGAAAGGTTTAGGGGGGCTGTGAAAGAACCAAAAGTCAAAATTTGACTAAAAATAAAGTCGAAAAATAAATCAAAAATGTAAGTCAGAAATCTTACCTAGCACAGAATGATTCCACTGGGCATGCTCCCGACAGAGGTTGTTCAACTTGCACTCTATGGCCTGGGACAGATCTATCTGACTATCAAAGTCCTTCCGAAGATCATCCAATTGTTTGTCTCGAAGGGCTAGCATCTTCTCGAGCCTCATGGTCTCATGGTTGCTTGACTCCAGGACAGCAGCTATGGATTTCTAAGATTCAATAGTTAGCTTCTGAAGCTTGTCCTGGTGCTCAGCATTCTCCAGTTCCAAGACCTTGAAGTTCTTGGATTGCTCCACCATCTTGCTCGACTCGCACAACAGTTCTACAAAGGAAATATATCAGTTAGACAGAACAAGTTTGACTAAGATCATAGCTAACCGACAAAGAGGAAGCCGGAAAAGTTTACCTTCTGCTTCAGCTTTTTCAACTTGCAACTTTGAATTCTCAAGATGTAGGGATTTGATTTCCTTGCGCTTATTACATATGTTCTTGAGCAATTCCTGGTTGGAAGATGCAATTTTCTGTAAGTTTAGAAGACAGAATACCGTCAGAAGGCTACTAAGACCCGGGCTGCAAATTTAACTAAGTAAAAATATAGCACAAGCCTTGGGGGCTACACTACATCATTCTTTTGCATCCTATAAGCATCAACTCGGATTCAACGATGTTTATTCGGCTTTATGCTTGGGGTCTAGAGGATATGATAATAAAATAAATGCAAATAAGAATTGGAAACTTACAATGTGTTCCAACTGCAACTTCTCAAATCCGAGTTTAGTGTTGTGAAACACCTTCTCGGCAAGGGAGAGGGAGGGAACATCCATCGCTCGGAGTTCGCTAGACTCTATCTTAGCATCCCGGACCAAAATTTGGTCCAGGAGGCTGACCAGCTTGACGTCCTCCTGCTCTTGGCTTGCTGCCTCTGCAGTAAGGGTTTGCTTCTCAAGGCTGGACTGAGCTAGACTGAGGATCTCTTCCTTTTTCTTACTCTTCAGGCCAGAGACAGCAGAGCCGGCCACTTTGTCTAATGTTCCTGTAGATATTACCATGGGATAATTACCCTTAACGGGTTCACCCTTGTTAGTTGCTTGGTCACCAACGGTGACCAAGGCTTTCGAGATGTTGCCAGCATCAGGAGAGGCAGAAGCCTCTGGTGCTGATGGAGTACTGGATGGAGTTGGTGGTGGCATGGTAGGGGAGATAACAAGCTTCCGCTAACGCATTTGCTTGCTCGGCTTGCTGCCCGACTTGGTCTTACTCTTCAAAACTGCTTTATCTCTAGAACATGAAAATCCGAATATTAGGTGTGCTCTCGAGAGAAATAAAGATACAAGATACTAAAAACAAAAGCCAGGGTGCTTACTTTTTAACTACTGGAAACACTAGGCTACCAGCAGTGATAACAACCTCCTTCGCCTTACGCTTCTTGGAAGCAAAGGCGGGAACTTCTTGCACCTCATCATCCTCCA
Source organism: Avena longiglumis (assembly GCA_030063025.1). Classification (NCBI taxonomy): domain Eukaryota; kingdom Viridiplantae; phylum Streptophyta; class Magnoliopsida; order Poales; family Poaceae; genus Avena; species Avena longiglumis. The sequence goes on along the minus strand of CP125978.1, from coordinate 141,183,557 downwards.
CCGCCTCTGAATCGTCTGAAAGATAGCCCTCTAGTGGAACTATCTCAATCTCGGGGAGTTTCTCTAGCTGACAAAGTCGAAAAGCATCAATGAAAATAGAGTCGGAGAAAGAACAGAAAAGAATGACAAAACATGAAAGCAGAGTCTAAATATTTACCGGAGTCAAAGGACAGTTGGACGTGAACATCTTCATGGAGACATCTGAAACTTTTCGTTCCACTCTCTCCTTGATCAAATACTGCATGAGGGTCTTGTAATCCTTCGTTGGAATTCGGTTCGGGATGACCCGCATGCTGTCCTTCTTGTCGCTGGTGATCTGGTGCATGAGGCGGTCTCCATGGTGCTGTAGAGGTTGAATCCGGTGCTCCATCCATCAGTGGATAAAGTCGGATCCACGGAGCCCCATGTGCTTCATCAGAAACTCAATCCACCGCTTGGCAAGGATTAAGCTATCCGACAGTTCTGGCGCTTCCGCGTCCCATGACTTCTGGTGGGGAGCGTCACCGTCGACGAAGGCCGGAAGACCTTCCGCCTTTTCAGGAGCCGGGATATCCTTATGATAAAAGAAGGTTCCGGCCTAGCGTTTGATGCATTCGCTAGCGTTAATCCTAGGATAAACTCGTTTTCTCCTAAGGACTAAGCTAAGGGTGCCGGTGATGTAAGGCACACCGACTCTAATGGAATTCTTCGGAGTACCATAGTAGTACCAGAAAAGGGTGAGACTTGGCCTAATGCCAAGAAACCCCTCGCATAGAGCTACATGAGTGCTGAGCTCGAGCAGAGAGTTGGGAGGGAGATTATGGAATTGCACACCGTAGTAGTTGAGGACCTCGATGATGAAGTCCAACGGTGGCAAGCTGAGGCCACGGTCAACGTGAGTGCCGAACAACACCCTCTCGCCATCGCGTGCGGTGGGAACGACGTGTCTAGAGGCGCTCCACCACGCGCCGGCGATGATGAAGCGTTCATCCTCCATGACCTAGAGTTCGGCATCGTCCATGACACCGGGGATCCAGAGGCCCCGCATCTTTTTCTCCTCCGCTGCCGAGGAACCCGCCGCCACTCCTGAACCAGATGCATATGCCATTGCTCTAGAAATATATGGGATTGGTGGGGGGAAAGAGATTTTCTCGCGGCGTGTAGATGGGAATGGCTGCGGAGTGCTCGAGGAGTACGAGGAGACAATGAATGAAGCGGTGGAGAGATAAATTTGAGATAAGGGGTTTCTCCTCTCTTTTATTTACCTTTGCCCCAAGATTCGTGTGTTGATTCACGCGATTAGCTCCACGCATATAGGAGAGAGGGAGGTAGATTCCTCGCGACTCTTCCGCCCCCTCGATTTTTGTGTAAGCATTGAAACGGTGTTCTGTTCCGTAAGGAATGGACCCACCAATGGTCATGTCGATGGGACTCCTATCAGTGACAAGACCTGGTCTGAAAAGTTGTCAGCCCGCACGCCGCTGTAAAATCCGGCTCATGTTTCAAACTGAGCAAGGAAAATACTAAAGTCAGAATACAACATATCCGACTCAACTGACTCGGAACCCTACACTATTTAATGAAGTTTTCGGGAACCCTTCAAGATTCCCAAGATGAAGAAACCATCAAGCTAGACGATTTGTCGGACTTTGGACCTTGGAGACTTCCGGGGGCTACTGTTGGGGATATATTTTCCAGGTATACCCACAGGACTCGCTGACCAGGGTGGCCCACCTACGGGTTAGAACTTTGCTTGACGGGTGGCCCAGTCAAAGAAAGAGGAGGAGCCAGTTTCGGCTACGACAAGTCCTAGAAGAGTTACCGACTTAGGCCTATAGTATTACTTGTAGTCCAAGATGTATCTAGTTACCGACCCTGTAACGTAGCCGGATAGGTCTCTCCTGTAACCCTAGGTCGCGGTGACTATATAAACCGGCCCTATGGGAGCCTTTAGGGAACAACCAATCTTACTACCACAATCACAACTCGCATAGGCAAACCTCTCTTGTAATCCGCTGTAACATCCAGCTTACGCCGATATATTACTGGGTTGCTAGCAGGAGTAGGATCCGATCATAGCAGTCGGATCTGAACCGGGGTAAACTTGTGCTCACCGTTCCTGGAACATCCGAAGGGAATATTCAAAACATGAACAACCTCTCCATCAACCTTCGAGATGCTACTACAAACCTTGCCACCCAGTTCCATGATTGGAGCAGCCAATGGAACGTGCGAAACTATCCACCGCCACCACAATGAGCAAAAAAAGGGCGTGCAAAATCCTGAGCTTGGGGATGTGTTCCCCTGGAAAATTGTCAACACCCAGATTTTTAATCCCAGATGCCTGTTATGCCATACATCGCAATCCCAGGATTACCATTTTTGCGAGACATAACAGATTTGGATACCACAGTACATCATCCATTACAAACCATACATAAGGTCTTACACAAATAAGGATCTCATGATCCAGTTCTTAATACAAGTCAAGCAGCGGAAATACGTAATAATATCGGTAGCGTAGGCGAAGCTCCATCTTCGGGGTCACAGGCAATGCTGACGATGGGAGATGATCCTAGTTGTCGTAACCTTCCTGGGGTCCATCCTCCTGGTATTCCTCTTCATAGTCTGGCCACGGGAATAGCCAGGGACAAAGCCATGAGTACTCTTTAAGTACTCGCAAACTAATGCTAACAAGTGAAAGGGTTTTTGTAATAGGACACTAAGATCTAGGGTTGTTTTGCAAAAAGCCAGATTTACCTCTACTAAGTTTAGAAATGAAGAAAGCTAGTTGAAGTTTTATAACACCTAAGTGGGAACTTGTATTTCATATCACAACTCTGTTGTTGTCAAGTCAAAATATCAATTCATTTCACAAGTCATTTTGAAAACATCTGACGGGGGCCCAGTATGGCCACTCCAACTATCCATAACCACGGACGCGGCTATTCGAATAGTTTGACACTCTGCAGAGATTGTACACTTTCACCACAACATTCGATACATCCGTCAGGAACAAATCCTGAATTCACCATACTCAGTATGCGGATAATCAATCCTAACCTTTCAATTACACGCCCTAGTATAAGCACCTCTCCTGTGAGTTTGGCCTCCCAACCATGACCAACTGTCATCTTGGGTACTGCACAGGTGGAAAATCTTCACAAGGTAGCCTCAGATTAGACCTTGGCCGTGAGGGAACCAATACTAAGGTATATAAGTTTCCAGGCAAGCCCTACCCAATTCTCGGGTATTGTGGTTGTACGGTAAAATTGGAATGGTATCGCATCTAGACAACCATCAGTTTTATAAAGGGCTAAGGATCACGCCTCAACATTTTCATCACCAAAATCATCCGGTGTTCGGAAACACATGTCAAAACATCTCAATAGAATGATCCATCATTCCAAGGTTTTCATAACCATTTTTCCACCAAGTATTCCCATCTAAATTTGATCAAGTTTTGTGCTTAGCACTAGCATCTACAAGTGAGGGTAGGTACTAATGAGGAGTGGTAAACTAGTGGAGTTTAACTAAGTTCAATCTCATGCCTTAGGATGACATAAAGATTATCTAGCTTAGGCCAAATTTTATGCTCTTTATGCAACCTTCAATTATCTCTCTAGAATCTACAATTCACTTAAGTAATCTCTAAGTACTAGCTTTGATGAAGAAATAAAGTATAAATCTTGTAAGTAAAACTAGGAATGGGGTTATCAAGTGGGTATGATCACATATGCTTAAGGCATATAGTTGGCATGGTAACAAGAAAGTATTTGCTTGAATAGGTCAACTTGATTAGTAAGGCTTGCTAAAGTAGAGTATCTTGCAAGTGTTAGCTTGCCTTGTGCAGAGCAGTGGTTGAAGTTTGTTGGGCCACGCGGAGATAAAACAAAAAATTTCCTCTAACATGGTGATCCCAAGATCTAGCTGAGATAGAAGGCCACGAGGTTTACCACTAGACGCGCAGTTGCGGATTACTGATGTAGCGCGTCAGTTGATGCAGTGCAGTCCTCACGATCCGATCGTCCTGGTGGTGAACACACAACACCTCTGCTGGTATCAACACGTACAAGGAGGAGCACCGGCGGCGAACTGCTAGGTTCGGTACGGCGGCAGGACTGCTGTGGAGCTAGGGTTTCCAACACATGAAATGACCTAACCGAACAACGATTAACCTTTCTAGGTTAAGATGCTCCACTATATATAGGGAGTGAACGTGGGCTCTGCTCTCACGACCCATTCACTAAAGCCCATATAACACTAGTCACCGTGAGTCCAACTCACTAACTTAGTCCTAATCCGGTTTAGGTCCAACCCAACCAGATTACAGGTTTAGATCCAATCCGAACTTGCTCCCTCTCTTAAGTGTGTGACCCCGCAGGCTCATGGCTACTTGGACACGATTGGAGTCCGACTCTCAATCGATCGCAGATGCGGCTCCTAGCAGAACGTGCCGACTCCCAAGTACCAAAGAGTCATGACGACTTGCCTTTCCAATGCGACTTACGTCCGAGTCCCTTTTGCCTCACGATATACCTTGTCAGACTATAGGCGAATAATTGTCATCCCTTAAATAGTCCGACTCTCTTCTCGATCCGAGATAAGTGATTCACCCGACTAACTCTTAGTCGATCGCCTCGATTAACACTTAACCGAGGCGTGCATGGCCATGCTTTCCGAATCATATCTCACGAGAGGGCCCAGAGAATATCTCTCCGAGTGGAGGGGCAAAATCCCATCTTGGTTATTCACATCACACAGCTTGATTCTCAGTCGACCCGAACTCTGCCTTTATAACTGCCCAGTTACGGTTCAGCGTTTGATAGAACCTAAGTCGGTGATCCTCAACTCGGACTATGCAATAACCTCAGGTCTAAGGATTACATGAGATATGCAAATGACAACTTGTTCGTTGTACCTCAATATGGGTCAATCCGACTCGCTAAACTCTTTAGCCGAGTCTGTGTAAGTTGGAATAGCATCTCCATGCCCATGACAAGTGGGACCGAGTCATCAAGCCAACTTTCACATTGATCTATGCTGTGTGTCCAGCACAACCTCAATTACCAAGGATATTTAGTACAAACAACATGAATGCATAGTTCCACAACTGAATCACATATTCAATGATACACATCAGATGTTTATACAAGGACTACTTAAATATCTTTACGAATACAATGGGAAATCTCATCATACATGATTGCCTCTAGGGAATATTCCCAACAGTCTCCCACTTGCACTAGAGTCAATCCTCCGACATCACATGTCTAAGCATCTAATGCCCATGGCTCTCAGGTGCGCCTCATGCTTCGGCTGTGGTAACGTCTTTGTCAATGGATCCGCAATATTTGCATCCGTGTGTCCCTTGCATAACTTGATATCACCCTGATCCACGAACTGGCGAATCAGGTGGTACCGCATGAGTATGTGCTTGTTCTTCTGGTGTTGTCTAGGTTCCTTGGCTTGTGCAATAGCACCATTGTTGTCACAATACATGTCTAATGGATTGGACGAGCCCTGGACCACACCAAGATCCATGAGGAAATTCCTCATCCAAACAGCTTCCTTTGCTGCCTCCGAGGCGGCAATATACTCAGCCTCTGTTGTAGACGCAGACACAGTCTCTTGCTTGGAACTCTTCCATCTCACAGCACCTCCGTTTATAATAAAAACGTATCCGGATTGCGAACGAGAATCATCAGAGTCGGTAAGATAACTCGCATCCGTGTAACCCTTTACACCGAGTTCATCTTCACCACCATAAACCAAGAACATATCCTTAGTCCTTCTCAAGTACTTTAGGATATTTTTAGCCGCTGTCCAGTGGATCTCTCCAGGATCAGCCTAGTATCTGCTCACAACACTTAGAGCATAGGAAACATCCGGCCTAGTACAAATCATGGCATACATGATGGATCCGATTGCAGAAGCATGCAGAATCGCACTCATCCGACTTCGCTCATCAGTGGTCGAAGGACACTGAGTCTTGCTAAGTTTTACACCATGGGACATCGGTAAGAACCCCTTCGTAGACGATTCCATGTTGAACTTCTTCAACACTTTGTCCAAATAAGTACTCTGACTCAATCCAATGAGCCTCCTTGATCTATCTCTATAGATCCAGATTCCGAGGATGTATGTTGCCTCACCCAAGTCTTTCATTGAGAAACTTCTTTCCAATGATTCCTTAGTTTCTTGCAACATCTGGACATCATTTCCACTCAATAATATGTCATCCACATATAAGATTAGAAAATTTACTTTGTTCCCACTAAACTTCTTGTACAAACAAGAATCATGATAACTCTTGATGAAGCCAAACGATTTGACTACCTCATCAAAGCGAATATTCCAACTCCGAGATGCTTGGTTCAACCCATAAATGGATTTCTGAAGTTTGCACACCTTGTCAGCATTAGCCGGATCGACAAAACCCTCGGGCTGTATCATATACACGTCCTCGGTTAAATTTCTGTTAAGGAAAGCCGTTTTGACATCCATCTGCCATATCTTGTAGTCGAAATAGGCCGCTATAGCTAACATGATCCGAACTGATTTAAGCATCGCTACGGGTGAGAAAGTCTCATCGTAATCAACTCCTTGAACTTGTCGGAACCCCTTCGCGACAAGGCGTGCTTTATAGATTGAAACATTTCCATCCATATCAGTTTTCTTCTTAAAGACCCATTTGCACTCGACGGGTCTTGCACCGTCTGGCAGATCAACCAAGTTCCAAACTTGATTTTCATCCATGGACTTTATCTCGGATCTCATGGCTCCAAGCCATGACTCGGAATCAGATCCCATCATCGCCCGAATAATTTGCGGCTCATCGCCTAACAAGAACACATCACGAACACTTCGTAATCTTGCCGATCTTCGTAGTACAGGTGCTGCTGCCGGCTCAGCTGCCACGACCGGCTCAACCTCCAAGGTTTTTGCCGACTCGCTACTAGCCGGTTCCTCTCGAATTTCTTCTAGTTGCACCATGCTCCCACTTACTCCCCGACTGACAAAATCTTTCTCAAGGAAGACACCGTTCCGAGCGACAAACACTTTGCCCTCTTATCGGTTGTAGAATTAGTAACCCAAGGTTTCCCTTGGATACCCCACGAAAATACACTTATTTGACTTGGTTGTAAGCTTGTCCGACTGGAGTCGCTTGACAAATGCTTCACAACCCCAAATCTTAAGAAAAGAAAAACTCGGCTTTTTGCCTGTCCACATCTCATGCGGTGTCTTCTCTACCGATTTTGATGGTACTCTGTTTAGTGTGAACGCCGTTGTTTCTAGACAATAACCCCAAATTGATAAAGGAAGATCTGTCTGACTCATCATTGATCGTACCATGTCCAACAAGGTTCGATTCCGCCTTTCCGAAACACCATTCCTTTGTGGCGTTCCTGGCGGAGTAAGTTGAGGAACTATTCCACAACTTTTCAAATGGTCATCAAACTCATGGCTCATGTACCTCCCTCCCCTAATCAAGAAACTTTATTTTCTTGCCGAGTTGATTTCTGTGCTTCATTCTGGAATTCTTTGAACTTTTCAAAGGCTTCCGACTTATATTTCATCAAGTAGATATATCCGTACCTACTCAAATCATCAGTGAAGGTAATGAAGTACTCATAACCACCCCTGGCTGTCGTGCTCATTGGTCCACATACATCACTATGTACTAGTCCCAACAAGTCGGACGCCCTTTCGCAACTCTTTGCAAAAGGTGTCTTGGTCATTTTGCCGAGTAGGCAAGATTCGCATGTCTCGAACGACTCCAAGTCGAACAAAGTTAGGAGTCCATCATCATGGAGCTTCTTCATGCGTTTCCAACTTATATGACCAAGCCGACAGTGAAAAAAGTAAGTCATATTCAGATCATTTGGTTTCAACCTTTTAACATTTATGTTATAAACCGACTCACCATCAAGATTCAAAATAAATAACCTGGCCCCGACGGTGCAAAGCCGTGAAACATTTCAGTCAAAGAGAAAGAACAACCATAATTTTTAATAGTCGACTCATAGACTTGCCTCATCAAACATGAAGCAGAAATAATGTTTCGACTGAGCACTGGAACATAATAACAATTATTCAGTTCCATAATGAATCCGGAAGGTAAATGAAGTTGCATCGTGTCAATTCCAATGCAAAGAACTCTTGCTTTGTTGCCGACTCGAATATCAACCTCGCCTCTTGCTACGCTCCTAGTTCTTACCAGTCCCTGCAACGAGTTGCAGATGTGAATAACTGATCCGGTATCATATACCCAAGAACTATTAGGTGCATTAGCAATATATATGTCTATAACATTGCAAATAAGTGTACCTGAGTCAGAAGTCATACCTCCACTCTTGGCTTTGTCGGCCAAGTACCTGCTGCATTTCCTCTTCCAGTGGCCATCCACCTTGCAACAGAAGCAAGTGGATCCGGCTGAAGGAGATGGATTAGTCCCTGAGGAAGCGCTTGGGACCGGGTCCTGAGCCTGATTTCCTCCTGACTTAGCCTTCTTCTTAGTCCAAGAACTCTTCTTGAACTTAGCCTTATTCTGCACCATCAAAACTTGACTGGCGCCCTTCTTGAGATCCGCCTCTGCCTGCTTGAGCATCCCATGTAATTCAGTGAGCTTATTATCCATACCATGCATGTGGTAGTTCGAAATGAACTGCCCATATGCACTAGGAAGAGAGTTCAGAATTATATCCGTAGCGAACTCTTCGCTTATAGGGTAGTCAAGCCTCTCCAGAGACTGCACATAACCAACCATTTTGATCACATGCAGACTCAGTGGATCACCATCCTTAAGCTTGCAACTCAGCAAAGCCTGAGAGACTTGATACCTCTCAGTCTTCGCCTGAGACTGGAACATACTTTTGAGGCTTTCGATCATATCGTAGGCCTCAACATGCTCGAACTACTTTTGCAAGTCCGGTTCCATGTGAGCAAGCATAAGACAGCTAATATCCGTGGAATCATCCTTAGCCCGACAGTAGGCATTGGTGGCAGCGACAATCGCATTCTCATTCGGATCATCTGGAAGTGGGTTGTCTAGGACATGGTCCTTTTCTTGTTTGAGAACAATTCTCAGATTTCGATACCAGTTGGTAAAATTAGTGTCGTTCAGTTTATCTTTCTCAAGAATGGTTCTCAACGCAAAACCGGATATTTGAGAGTGACTGCTACTTGGTGCCATGATCTACAACAAAAAATATGCAAAACACTTAAGACATGTATTCATAAAAGAGCAAGCATATTAAACATTTTAATATTTTATGCTCCCACTAGAACTAACACCCCTCCGATGGTTGCTTAGTGATTCAGGATCCTAAATAAGCAAGTCGGCAAGTGAGCTTTAGCATCACCGCTAGCCGCCAAGTGATCTAGGTAGACAACTCCTTGTCAATCCCATCTCATGCGACTCCTGTTGGACGGGTGGCATCACATGACCCGGCTCCCATCCGACTTTTCCCCGAGTCTCACAACCGTTGTGATAGACCCGTCTAGCTTACCGAGTGTTTCCGCAGTAAGAGTCCGACTCGAACCCACCTAGTCGGAAAGAATTGGCAGCACCTCAATCTTATGAGCCCATTACCAAAAATGTCCGACTTGTGATGGTGCAAACAATCAAGGAAAACCGACTAGACCTTCTTTGAGGGATTAAATTTTACCGACTATCTAATAGAGGTAAAACTGAGACATAACAATAACACAAAACAAAGCATTTATAATGTGAAATGGTATGGCTCTCTTCATGGCGATCTCCATCTCCACAAAGCCTGTAATCCGACTCGTGCCAACTCTTGTCACTTGCCATCTTACTCCATGTCGCCGACATGTACAACGCCTTGCATGCCTTCCGGGTTCTCCAATCAGCTACACTAGCTTAGTAAAGTAAATTACATAGAGAATCCGACACGTAGGTCGTTATACAATAAAATGACAGCACCTAGGCTCCAGCCGGCTGACAAAAACCGTGATTCGCAGATCACGTATGGATTACACACATACATTACATGCACATGAACCATACCATTCACAACTTCCTGCAAAAACAAGTTATGCATAGATACAATATCTACCGGCGTTGTGAAACTCGCAACGACATCTAAGGCGCTACGACAGGGCGAAGCCGGCGGTCCCCGATGGCGGAAGCCGACCGGTAGGGGTATGTAGTTCCACGACCTCAGCAGTATGATTACGGAAATCAGATCTACCATTCCAATCAACCTCGTACAAAACCGATCTATCTCATAGATCGTCCACCAAAACAGCACATAGATCTCATCTACATCGTACCGCATATCACATATGCGAGGTCTCGAGCCTAAAACCAGAAGCTATCGCTCTGATACCACTGTTGGGCCACGCAGAGATAAAACAAAACTTTTCCTCTAACGTGGTGATCCCAAGATCTAGCTGAGGTAGAAGGCCACGAGGTTTACCACTAGACGCACAGTTGCGGATTACTGATGAAGCGCATTAGTTGATGCAGTGCAGTCCTCACGATCTGATCGTCCTGGTGCTGATCGCACAACACCTCTGCTGGTATCCACACGTACAAGGAGTAGCGCCATGAATCGCTAGGTTCATTCTACGGCAGGACTGCGTGGAGCTAGGGTTTCCAACACATGGAATGACATAACCGAACAACGATTAACCTTTCGGGTTACGGTGCTCCACTATATAGGAGTGAACGCGTGCGCTCGCTGGCGACCCATTCACTAAAGCCCATATAACACTAGTCACCGTGAGTCCAACTCACTAACTCAGTCCTAATCCGGTTTAGGTCCAACCCAACCAGATTACAGGTTCAGATCCAATCCGAACATGCTCAGGCTCATGCATACTTGGACACGATTGGAGTCCGACTCTCAATCGATCAGTAGGTAGCGGCTCCTAGAAGAACGTGCCAACTCCCAAGTACCAAAGAGTCATGACGACTTGCCTTTCCAATGCGACTTACGTCCGAGTCCCTTTTTCCTCACGATATACCTTGTCAGACTATAGGCGAATAATTGTCATCCCTTAAATAGTCTGACTCTCTTCTCGATCCGAGATAAGTGATTCACCCGACTAACTGTTAGTCGATCGCCTCGGTTAACACTTAATCGAGTCGTGCATGGCCATGCTTTCCGAATCATATCTCACGAGAGGGCCCAGAGAATATCTCTCCGAGTGGAGGGGCAAAATCCCATCTTGGTTATTTACATCACACAACTTGATTCTCAGTCGATCCGAAATCTGCCTTTATAACTGCCCAGTTACGGATCAGCGTTTGATAGAACCTAAGTTGGTGATCCTCAACTCGGACTATGCAATAAACCCAGGTCTAAGGATTACATTGATTGAGATATACAAATGACAACTTGTTCGTTGTACCTCAATATGGGTCAATCCGACTCTCTAAACTCTTTAGCTGAGTCTGTGTAAGTTGGAATAGCATCTCCATGCCCATGACAAGTGGAACCGAGTCATCAAGCCAACTTTCACATTGATCTAAGTTGTGTGTCCAGCACAACCTCAATGACCAAGGATATTTAGTACAAACAACATAAATGCATAGTTCCACAACCGAATCACATATTCAATGATACACATCATATGTTTATACGAGGACTACTTAAATATGTTTACGAATACAATGGGAAATCTCATCATACATGATTGCCTCTAGGGCATATTCCCAACAAAGTTCTCCTCGGCTTCTTCTTCGTAGTATCCTCCTTCCTCCTCGTATCCTTGGTCGGTACTAGCGTCTATGAATAAATACAAGGTACACAATCACCAAACAATACTTAACTACTTTCAATCATCACACACAAGGGTTCTATAGATGATCTAGCATCATCACTAACATCACAATAATAAGGCATTTGTCTTATTTATTTTATTTTTAGAACAGTAATTTCTACTCATTGAAAAACTACTTAAGATTTAATATTCTCCAAACGAAACATGGGATCATGTTGACACATGTCATCACCACACATTTCAGTACATGGGAATGTGATTTAAAGTGGTGTCACAATTTAATAATATTTAACCTTTTATTTTAAATAAACATAAATGACTAGAAATGCCTATGTGGCATCCTTTTATTACTTGAACATTATTTTTGTAAGTAAACCAATATGTTTTTATATATTCTGAAAGGTATGATCAAATGTGATTTTTGAGAGTTGGAATCAACTCAAAAGCTATTATAGTTTAAATTTGAAAAATGTTTGAATGCAGAAAAGCTTCTTCCTTGTTATTTTTACCAAGGTTGATCTATAGATTCAAATGATTTGAATCCAACGGGCTTGGATTAAGCATTTCAAAAACTTTCTAACAAAATTGGTTTCATTCAATTTGGTTTACTGAATCGAGCTGGGTTGATTTTTGAAACTGGGTACATAACTATGTTTGAACTAAAATGGAAAAAGTTAAATTCAAACGACTGGGCTGCGCGGAAACTGCTAATGGGCCGGCCCAGTGTCACTCTGCGGCGCGGGGCTCAACTGATAGGGGGTTCCACCAGTCAGTGGTTCTTTAAACGCGAAGCGGTACGGGGCAATCTCATCCGCACGATCTAAGTCTAATCGAACGACTGCTACTCATCGTCCACGTCGGGCGGCGCCGGCGAGACATAAACCTAACGCGGCAGGTGGGGGCTCACCAGGCTCAAAGTAGGGTCGGCGATGCGGCGAGCATTTAAGTCGACGACGGCGAACCTCCTGGTACCGGCAGCTCCTCCTGGGTGGACGAAATCGACGGCGCCCTTCTTCTCTAGAGGCGCCCTGCTCCGGTGCAATTCCGGCGATGCGCTGCTCGCCTTGCTTCGGGGATGAGGTGGTACGATCAGTGAGGTGAGGGGAGTGAGATGGTGTGCTCAATTCGGCTGGGGGTCATCTCCTTTTATAAGCTCGACGGTGAGACCGAACGGGATGGGCAGGCGACGGTGGTGACACGGCTACGGGCTGCTAGAGGCATGGCCGAGGGTGGCGATCGATCAGTGGTCTCCTGGCGATGCTCCAAGGCTTTAATGCGTGTGTAGGGGCGATGGAAAACGGTCTGGAATGCTCGATGTTCTGCGTGGTAGAGGCGGCGTCTTCGACGGCGAGTGGTGGCTACGAGGTACGGGCGGTGAAATGGGCATGTCTGGCGGTCTCCTGGGATGGTGGGGAGCATGCTGGCGGGCGGCGAGGGCTCGAGGTGGTCGGGTTGAATGGGAACGACGCGTGCTCTGTGGAGCGGGTCGGCATGGTCGACAACGGCACGGGCGCGGCGTTCCTGGCTGCTGTCTGCGAGGCAGGGCTGGTCGAGAGGGGGCGGTAAGGCATGGGCTATCTCCCAGATAAGGTTGGCACGGCTAGTTCGTCCTCTAGCCTGCTGTCCACACTGGGGTGACATGGGTGCTCTCGGCCTGTTCACCATTGATGACATTGGCAAGCTTACAGTGGGGCTAGTGATTAGTTAAGTTTGCTAGATGATCTACTGAGGTTGCTGTGAGCTAGAGAGGGAACAAGCTTGGCCAGAATCACTGCACACTATAGTGTTTAGATTTTGTTTGATTTGTATCTGCAAGGTGTTTGATGAAATGGCCGCATGAATTCAAGTTTTGAATTTTGAAAAGATTTTTGGTGGGTGTGCTAGGCATGTGCTGGTGGGTCTATAGATGCTTGGGTTTTGAAAGTTGAGCTTGTTTGAGTGGTTTTTGAAAAAGTGGGATCTTCCCATATGAAATAGATTCCATTTTAAACTGTCATTTAAACTATGCATTTGAATGTTTCTGGATGATCACAAGGTGGGCCTTGGTACCTTGTTATGAGTACTATCAATGGGTGTAAATATCCAAACAAGTTTTTGTTAAGTTTTGAAAGTTAGAGACAGCCAAAGTAGGCATGGGAGTTAAATTGGCCAAAGTGACCATTCCCTTATTTTGTTTGTTTTGATTTATTTGTCTTTGGGAAAAGTGTGGGAATTGTTTAGATGATGTTTATTTCACCTAAGAATAATTTTACCAGCAAAGAAAGACATAATCATGTCAATCCAAAAGAATCCAAATTGTAATGCATACACATAGGAATGCTTTCATATTTTTAATTGGAAAAGTTTTTGTTAACCCTAATTTTGGTGATTAGATTTATATGATTCTAGTTCAATATTTTTGGGATGTTACAAACCTTCCCCCCTTAAACAAAATCTCGTCCCGAGATTTGAAAAAGGACAAAAAAGATTACCTAGGATTTGAAGAGATCGGGAAACTCCGTCCTGATGTGATCTTCGCGCTCCCAGGTAGCTTCCTCTTCTGTGTGGTTGCTCCACTGAATTTTGAGAAACTTGATGCTTCGGGTTCTGGTATTTCGGAAAGCTTCTTTCAAAATACGGATGGGTACTTCGGGATAGGTCAGGTCATCATTGATCTCTATAGTCCGGTGATCAATATTCTTGAATACTTCAGTCTTCTCCGGGACTTCGAGACACTTGCGAAGTAATGAGATATGGAACACACTGTGCACGGCTGACATCTCTTCGGGTAGTTCCAGTTGATACGACACTTCTCCTCGACGGTTCAGAATATTGAAGGGGCCGATATATCTGGGGGCTAACTTTCCTTTCAGCTGGAAACGCTGCATTCCCTTCAAGGGCGACACTTTCAGATATAAAAAATATCCTATGTTGAAGGCGAGGTCTCGACGTCTCTTGTCGGCGTAACTCTTCTGTCTGGACTGGGCGGTCTTGAGGTGCTCACGAATCTTGTGAACCTTCTCTTCTGCTTCTCGTAGGATATCGGGTCCGAAAATCTGACTCTCTCCTACTTCCGACCAGTTCAAAGGGGTGCGACACTTTCTTCCGTACATAAATTTAAATGGGGCCATTTGCAAACTAGCTTGATAACTATTGTTGTATGAAAATGCTGCGAACGGTAGACAGTCTTCCCACTTAGATCCATATTCTAACACACATGCTCTCAGCATATCTTCGAGTATTTGATTTACTCGCTCCATTTGTCCGTCAGTCTGAGGGTGATAAGCGGTACTGAAATCTAGTCGGGTTCCTAAACCTTCTTGGACTTTCTTCCAGAATCTCGAGGTAAACTGTGTTCCTCGATCGTATACGATGTTCTTAGGGACTCCGTGCAAACTGACGATTCTAGCGATGTATACCTCCGCTAGCTTCGAACTCTGATATGTGGTCTTGATGGGTAAGAAATGGGCGACTTTGGACAACCTGTCCACTATGACCCAGATAGAGTCATTTCCCCTACTAGAAGTAGGCAATCTGGTGATAAAGTCTATTCCAACGGAATCCCATTTCCATTCCAGAATCTTTAATGGTTGCAACAATCCAGCGGGTCTTTGATATCCGGCCTTGACTCGCTAACATATATCACACTTGGCGATATAGCTTCCGATTTCTCTCTTCATCTTATGCCACCAAAATTGCTCTTTCAAATCTTGATACATCTTCGTTCCTCCGGGGTTGATAGAATAAAGAGTATCATGAGCTTCCTTGATAATAACTTCTTTCAACTCAGAATCTGCTGGTACACAAAGGCATCCTTTGTACCACAGAACTCCTTCTTTGTCTTCGGTGAATCCGGGTACTTTGCCTATACCGATACGATGCTTTATTCCGTCGATACTAGCATTTCTTTTCTGCACCTCTTTGATCTGGCTGATCAAAGTGGGTTGAAGTTCTATGCTAGCCAAAAATCATTCACTCACTAATTCCATTCGAAAATCTTCCATCTCTTTGTGCAAACTTGGTTGCTCCTTCAAAATCATGGAGTTCAAGCGGCACGACAATCTGCTAAGGGCATCTGCTACCATGTTGGATTTACCGGGGTGATAGTGAATGTCCGATCGTAATCCTTGATTAGCTCATTCCATCTTCTCTGTCTCATATTCAGCTCCTTTCTGAGTGAATATATACTTCATGCTCTTGTGATCCGAATATATCTCACAACGATTTCCCATCAAATAGTGCCTCCATGTCTTCAGAGCTAAAACTACGGTTGCGAGTTCGAGGTCATGGGTTGGGTAATTTTTCTCATGTGGTTTCAGTTGTCGAGATAGATAAGATATAACTTTGCCTTCTTGCATTAGCACACATCCGAGACCGATCTTGGATGCGTCACAATACACGTCAAAGGGCTTCATGATATCCGGCATGATTAAGATTGGGGCTGAAATCAATCTCCTCTTGAGTTCTTGAAAACTCGCTTCACATTTGTCGGTCCATTCAAACTTCTTGTCCTTCTCCAGCAATTGAGTCATGGGTCTGGCGATACTCGAGAATCCTTATAAGAACTTGCGGTAATATCCCGCCAATCCGAGAAATGCACGAACTTGGGTTTGAGTGGTTGGGTCTTACTAATCTTCGACATCTTTCAATTTTGCAGGGTCAATGGTAATTCCTCCGGCTGATACAATGTGGCCGAGTGTATCATCCAAATTGTCTAACAATTGTAATGCTACTTGGTCTAGTAATATAATGGCCACTTCATATATATAATTGTTGCATCATAATTATATCATGCTCATGTCATCATGCCACCTTGCATTTTAGCATCATATAAAACCCTTTGGTTTTGGTTCTTCTCTCATATGCATTGTAAATTGTATTTGCCTCTTGATATTGTATTCGGTTATTGATATATTGTTTAATGCCCAAGTTGAGTTGGGGGCATATCTCTTATTCCACTCCACCACCCTTTCTTTCACCACCTTATAATTCCACCATTCCATTATCCATGATCTTGCATTTGATTTTATTTTGGTATTTAATCTAGCTCATGGGAGATAGGATGGATCTACTTCTACAATTTCTTTTGCTTGGGCTATACTCCACATTTTGGGTAATGCATAGGAATAATGCCATGTTTATTATTTTGTTTTCACAAGGATGATACATGGCATTTATTATCTTGCATGGGCCATGCAACCATCACCATCTTTTGTCCTCCTTTGGTTTTGTTTGTTTTTGAGTGGATCATCTTCTCATCTCTCTCTCTCTTTTCTTTCTCTAACCCTAAACCCACTCCACCTAATCTCTCTCTCAAAACCCTAAGACCTCATCTCTCCTCTCTCTAACCCGAGCCACCACCACCATGACCTACCCCATCTACCTTCCCTCTCTACCATGCCGAGGTGCCCCCTCTCCCTACAAGGCAGGCCCCACCACGTCACACCCTCATCTGCCCCCACTTCTTTCTTTGGCTTCAAGACAAGGAGAAGAAGGAGGGAGAGAAGACCTAGCCCGTTTACCCTTCCTCACCTTTTTGCAAAACCACCACCACCCCATGTGCCCTACCCTTCTCCCTCATCTACCCCACACCTCACCCCACCTCAGACCCTAGCCAGGGGGCGCCCAGATCCCTCTCCCATCCCTCTCCTTGCTCTTCCCTAGCCATGGCCATGGTTCTCTTAAACCCTAGCCTCGGCCTCGGTTGTTAGCCGGTGGAGAAGTGGTGCCCAGGTGGAGGTCCGGAAGCTCTTCTCGCCTGCTCACCGTCACCTTGCACCAGAGCTGCCCCGAGCGCCGGAGAAGCCTCGCCGCCAAGACTGAGCTGGTCTATCGCCGTGCCACCAAGCCCGCGCGGATCCCTCCACCTCGCACGAACTACCACGCCGACGACCCACGGTGAGCCCTTGACCTCCCGACATGTCCCCTACCCTATCTTGTACAGAAGCGCCGCCCCGTCGAAAGCAGCCTTCGTGCACCGCTGCGTCAAGGCCGGGCAGACAGAGCCGGCAACATCCGTCGCCTCATCCCTCACCTCACCTGCTAGATACCACCTCCGTAAGATCTATGAACGAAAGTTGTAGCCCGATGTCCCTCTTCGTTTTTGTTTTTGAGGCTTGGCGAGATTCGCCGCTTGGTCGCCATCGTCGTCCGAACTCCCGATCCTCGTTTCTGCGCAGACGGCGCGAATAGACAATCCGTCGGCGACGCTTTTCGAAAACACACCGCCATTTTTCCCTTGAACCCGCAGCCCCATGGCCCCACCTGTCATTCGCCGCCATTTTCTTTTGAAGAGGCCCTCGGATTCTGAGAAAAACACCCCCCCGCCTGGGATCGCCCACGTGTCCGCCTGGGCGACGCGGCGTGGGTCTTCACCGCAACCGCCCCACTGTCATGGGCGGTTAGGAAAGACCCCGTGAGAAAAGCCCGCAGCCTCTGCGCCCCACTGCCGCCGAGTCAGCGAAGGCCCACCCGTCACAATGGCTGGCTCACCGAGTACAAAATGTTTTCTGCTTGGCTGTTTATTTTAAATCTTTTTCAAATTAATTTAAATTCAAATTTCAAATCTGTTTTCAAATAACTTTTAAAATATAAATTCAAATTAAACATGTAATATATGTTTTGAAATTAGAAAAATGTGAGGAATTCAAATCTTCCATCCAAAATATATTTAGAACACTTAAAAGTTCAAGTTGATTAAAATTACAATAAAATGCCCTTTTGCCTTAATTAATCAATAACTTTTGTTTTATAACTCCAAATTTGACAAATAATATGTCTAAAATGATCAGCTCGATGAGACCTTTCTGTTTATGCATTCAATGTTCTGTTTTGCAGCATGCATCATATGAATATAAAGATTACAACAACTTATTGGAGTATAAAAATGTGACCAAAACTCAATAAAATGTTTATTTCTTGTATTCTACACCTCACCCATGCCATGCTACTTTATTGCCATGCAAATTGTGCATCATTCATCATGGCATGATTGTTTGCTTGTCGCATTTTAACTCATATGCTTGTGCACTTTATTTATGTTGGCCCTTGTTTGTTTGGTTCTTCTTCGAATAGACGAAAGGTGGGATATATCAAGAAACCCAGGAGCACTACCCAGATCCTTCTCTCGCTTCAACTGAGCTGCCAGGCAAGCACTACCACATGCTTGCATACATATAGTACCTATTGCCTCTACCTTATTCTTGCATCATTGAGTCGCGATTGCATTAAACTGAATCCCAAGTATTGCATAGCCTTTACTTTTAAACCCCACCGAAGCTTGTTCCTCCATCCCATGAGCCATTACTACAGGAGTTGTTTGAGCCATGCGAGTCGTAGAACAACATGTGTAGGGTATGTGAGTGTCTGATGGATAACGAGGTACCTACACAACTTAACCTGAGTAGTAATGGGATAACTAATGAAAGTGGCACCGGTGAGCAATATCTGCTATTGGGTTTTTCATGCTCACTTGTGTCCCGTAGGACCCCGAGTACTTGATTCCTGTTCCTTGAATATTCACGCTATCCACATCCGGGAGGCTTATGGGACCCCCCTGAGCCAGAGCTTGATTCATTCTTATTTCTTGGGGCCACAAGTAGTTTGGGGCTTTATTACTATTCTGTACTTATGCCATGCTTTACTGCTTAATTTAAATTGTGCGAGGTACTGCACTTGTACTGTTTAGGTAAGCGGAGTGTTTTCAAAGATCGACAAGCCCACCACACTTTCGGGTTCCCGTTCATGTACCATTGACGCAAACCTTGAGTCCGTCGAGCCGCCAACTTCGCTATGGTAGCTTAATGGGTGGCCTCAAATATTTCTGAATCCTGTGATCGCTTTGTCGTGAATGCCTGGGTTTTGATTTGGTTTTTCCGAGGTTGATCGAGTGTGTGTTGCTATTTGTGCACCCCTGCAGGGTAAAACTTTCTGAAAGCCGTGTCCGCGGTTATGGACGACCTGGAGAACAGTTTCTCGATCATAGACAAGTATAACTAAAGTACCGCTTTTAATTTGACTAAGTAACTGACTAGTAAATAGTGCAACACTCATGGAATGGATAATAAAACTGCCCACGGATGGGGGGTTGTTCGTCCGCTTCCTCGTTGGTAAGCGAGGAGGAGGATGGATCTGCTAATATTACTGTTATCACTATTGTTATTAATTCACAGACATCCGTCTATCTTTGGTTAGGCGGATGGTTAGCGAGTATCTATAGAATTGTTAGGTATTATCTTTTGCTGCAATTGCGTCACCCAGGTTGTGTCCCCTTTAGAGGCATAAAGACTTGCTGAGTACCCCTAGGGTCTCACACGATAAAATATTTGATTCAGATGAACAGGTACACTCACAAGATGGATACTGGGTGGAGGAGACGGACGATGTGGGCAACGATCATTCGGTGTAGAGATTCCGGGAACGGGGATCCGTGAGATCTGTGGGCGGGATGTGTTTATTATGGGGCATATTATGCCGATTTGCTTCTTATCCGTACTCGGATCTTGTTTGCCGCTTCCGCCTGATACTTTGATGTTTGATGTATGAGGAGATATCTTAAACTATTATATCTATCTAGGACATTTGGATCTTGCCGTATGGCGTTGCAATATTTCTATTTCTTTTAGATGGAATGGCTCTGAGGACTGTTGTATGGTGGCTTGCATACATACTCATTTGTGTATGTAGTTGATCCCTTCGCCTGCCGATTACGCCGCCCGTTCTTGTCCCGATGTTTGGAAATGGTTAGGACGGCCGAAAGGTCTACCTGTGAGTGGCATTTGGGCCCCACCGTACTATTTTGACCATTTCCTCTCATCCAGGCTTGTAACTAGGAGCGTAATTCACCGAGGTAGTTACACCGAGGAATCCTACCACCTGTAACCAGAATTCACATTTGCTAAACTTGGCATACAACTGATGCTCTCTAAGGGTTACAAGAATGGTCCTTAGGTGTATCTCATGTTCTTCTTATGATTTGGAATAAATCAGAATGTCATCGATGAAAACAACGACAAACTTATCCAGGAAGTCCATAAAAATCTTATTCATGAGATTCATGAAATAAGCGGGGGCATTGGTTAATCCAAAAGACATGAAGGTATACTCGTATAATCCATATCTGGTGGTAAAGGTAGTCTTGGGAATATCCTCTGCGCGAATCTTGAGTTGATGATAGCCTGTTCTAAGATCAATCTTAGAAAACACTTTGGCACCGGTCAACTGATCAAACAAATCTTCTATCTTGGGCAAGGGGTACTTGTTCTTGATAGTGACATCATTCAACTACCGATAATCCGTACACAGACGGTTACCTCCATCCTTCTTGTCCACAAATAAGACAGGTGATCTCCATGGTGATGCACTTGGTTGAATTAATCCAATTTCTAACATGGAATCCAGTTGCTTCTTCAGTTCTGCTAGTTCCGACGGGTTCATACTATATGGTCTCTGGGGTATTGGTCCTGTTCCGGGGATTAGTTCAATGATAAACTCGATATCCCGATCTGGGGGCATACCGGGCAAAACATCTGGAAATACATTGGGGTATTCGCAGACTATCCGGACATGGTCAATGGTAGGTGGGGCTATACTCTTGTTGCACTTGAATTGACGAGGTAAGGTTTTAGATATATGCTCTACTGATATTCCGGCGGTACTGGTCATGGTTATGGATTTCTTGGCACAGTCAATCAATCCTTTATGTTTGTACATCCAATCCATTCCTAGTACTACTTCCAAACCTTTAGTTCCAAGTACTATCAGATTAGCATAAAAGTCTATGCCATGGATTCGGATAGGGACGACTTTGCAAATTTGCCTAGCTTTGGTGGTTGAACCGGGGATTTGAATAATCATAACATGCTTCAGTTTTGTTGGTTCAATCTTACTAGTGCAGGCAAATTCTTCGGTGACAAATGAATGCGATGCACCCGAATCAAACAACACTCTTGCAAGTACCGAATTAATAGAAAACATACCCAGCACGACTGTTGGGGAGGTGACCTCAGATAGGGTAAAGACGGGGAAATACGGAAGGACGTTCCCCGTCCAGACCGAGTTACCGTCTTAGTCGGATGAATCATGTAGATGTCGGCCGAGGAATGAAAGGGCCAGGACCTCAATGATGATAGCAAGGCATTACCCGGCCGAAGTACTGTATGAGTCATCCGGGTTATCCCGAATAATCTTAATGCAGGTGAAGGATGAGCCGAGTTACGCGAGGCGGGGCCGAATGACACGAAGCTTGCAGAAGAAGGAGAAGCCTGAAGTCAAACTCTAGTCATAGGCTAGGGAGAATCTGAGCAGAGCCAAGAACTAGGGACAAAGGTGCAGAGCGACAGAGGGGCAGAAGGAGGTCACGGAGATGACAGTCCTAAAGCCCGAGGCGCGCAGGAGGGGCCCTCTGGAACCTTGCCGTCATTAGAGGAGCGACAGGGAAAGGAGGCCACCGAACTACTATATTGGGACAAGCATATTCCTAGAATATGCTTGCCACGTCAGCCCTAAAGGAACCCAAAGCTCTCCTTTATAAGGGGAGGCTTGGGTCCTGAGGAGGGCATCGGCTCATTTAGCACCGTTAGGCTGGTAAAGTTCTTCTTTTCTCCCTGTATGCAACTCAAGGAGCACTTGTAGCCCAAGGAAGGAGAAATAAAGATCTTTGCCTTAGTCTTTTGTGTGTAGAATCAACTGCATCTTCCCTCCCCAGATCCCACTAGCATCCATTTACCCCATACTTTAGCCTACCCATGGCATCTGCCGTGCCACCACCATGACAGTTGGCGCCCACCGTGGGGCCAGCAGCGGTGCTAGCTGGAGTCATGATCCGGACGGGAAACTTCATCAACACTGGCGAGCGCATTGTCTCTGGCTTGGTCCGGAGACTTGATCTCTATGACTACGTCAGCGACAACGCAGGCAGCTTCAAGGGAAAAACTCCCCCACGCAACGGCGTCTTCATCAACTTGGGCATGCACCAGGTCTACGTCGGCGTCGACATCTCCGGCGTTTATCCTCACCAGTTTGTTGTTGCAGGAGAGCCTCCCCTTAGCGCCGCGAGTCGTCCGCGCGGAGCGCGCCCAGTCAGCAGCGTTGAGGTGATGGTCACGGCCGGGGTGCAGGCGGGAGCAGCAGGCGCCGGATCCAGCAGTGACCCGGCGGCTGGTGTGCAGGTCGCGCCCAGGCAGACAGCTCCATAACCCATCGAGGTAATCTCTTCGGTGGCCAACCAGACCGAGATGTAGGAAACAACCCCAAAGGCACCAAGGGTAAGAGGGCCACCTCTGGAAAAACCAGAAAACATTCTTCAGGCAACCATAGATAACTTGACTACACCTGTAGCACCGATACTTGATCCGGCAAATGCTCAGGCAGAATTGGAAGAAACCAGGCAAAAGGTGCTGGTAGAGGCAAAAAAGGTGTCGGCCTTGCGGGAGTCCTTACACAGGACCTTGCGAGAGTATGCCAAAGCAAACAAGCTTGACGTCACTCCCGAATGGGTTGACGAGTTAAGATTAAGAGGAAAGAACCTCATGGATGATATCAACAAGGAGCATGATTCTCATAAGGCAGAATCAGTTGATCTAGGCTTGTCGAGGTACAGTACCCCGGCAAAGAACCTGAGAGCGGCAAATGCTACAGCATTGGAGTTAGAGGGATTGCCCGGTGAAGCCCGGCAGAAACAGCAAGAAAGAGTGAATGAGCTGGTGCGCATTGCGAACCAGCAGAATGAAGAAATGCTCAGGGCAGACCCGGCGAGGCCAGGGGCATCGCGAATGGTTCACTCGGCTGGAGCAGCACCTGCCTTGTCTATGGCAGCAACATCTTCACCCGGGAACAATGCACGAAAAGACAGAGCGGTAACTTCGGGAAAGAAAAACAAGCAAATTGTTCCATATGATCCGGCGATAGCCGGGAAATCAATCGAGAACAGAGGCAATGGAAGCCGAGGTAACAGTGGCGAGAGGAACCCCGGCCGTGCTGAGAAAGGCGGCGGAAGCCTAGGAAATGGAGATCTCGGCAGAGGAGAACTCGGAAGAGGAAATCACGAGAACAATATCCCGGTCGAAGGAAGGAGAGAACCGCCGCACAACCCGCAGCCAAGACATGAACCTCGGCAGGAAAGAGAAGCGAGACCAGCTCGCCACAATCAAGTAAATGAAAGGTACAATGATGGTTATTCCGAGATGGAATATGTGATCCATGGTGGAAACAACCACTATGGAATGCAAGACAGAGTTCTGTACAGAGATTTGCCATCAAATGATGTCAGAGTAAAGCTCGACCGGCTATACCGATCCGAGTTGCTGGAAGAACAGGGTCCACCGGGTCCGACATGCTTCGGACAACGGATCATGGGCGAACCACCTGTGCCAAACTTTCAGCTGGCAAGAGGCACAAAAACATATAATGGGAGCACCAAACCACAAGATTGGTTGATCGATTATGCCACAGCTATAAAAATAGCAGGTGGAAACTTATGATGGGCAGTACGATATGTCCCGCAAATGTTGGAAGGACCAGCTAGAGTATGGCTGAATAATCTGCCATCCGGCAGCATCAACTATTGGTTGGATTTTGAAGAAATGTTCGTTAGCAACTTCACCAGTACTTACAAGAGGCCAAACAGGCCGCAGCAGCTAGCCATGTGCAAGCAAAGGACGAATGAGATAGACAGAGAGTTCTTAACTCGGTGGTGCAACCTGAGAAATTCATGCGAGGGAGGTATAGAGTCATAGGCAATAGCTTGGTTCGCCCAAGGATGCCGCTATGCCAGTGTGTTATGGCAGCGACTGCAAATAGATATGCCAACCACATTGGCAGAAACCATCAGGATAGCGGATTCCTATGCGTTGGGAGATCCGACGCAGCCAGAATTAATGTCGGCAGATCATCGAGAGCATCAATATCAATATGCAAGAGAAGTGGCCGGGTCATCCAGGCGCAGTGACTTCATAGGAAGAAGAAGAGAAGAGAGGCCGGACTATAGATATGGTACATCTCAGGTGGCAGCAGTAATGCCAGATCAGCCGAGTCACGGAAATACTCAACGGCAAAAGAATGGTCCTCAGCAATGGACACCAAGGAATGAAGGAAAAAGACAATGGACACCAGAACAAAAGAAGCAATGGCAGGAGAGGCCGAAGTACACGTTTGAGTCTATGTTAGATCAGCCGTGTAAATTTCACACGTCAAACCCGGCCAGGCCAGCCAACCATACGACCCGCCAATGTGCATGGATGAAAAATGCAATGGGTAACCCCGAGCATACTGACAAAGACCTCTCCAGTGCACATCGCTAAGATCAACCACAGTTAACTGGAGCAAATGCACAACAACTGATGTTACCACCTCCTCCCCCGAGATATGAAAACTCGGACCGAAGAGATTCGGTGCATCAAGTGATAAACCAAGGTCCGGATGGAAGGACAAATCCGGGAAATAATGGACGCAATGATTACAGAGAACATCATCAGTCGTATTGCGTGTTCACCACAGAACAGCAAGACAAGCAGAGTGTGCAGCTCCGGCATATGGAAGTAAATGCAGTTATGCCGGCAGTACCAAGGTATGTGCCTTGGTCGGATCAAGAAGTAACTTGGAGAATAAAGGATCACCCCAAGATAATGCCGAGTCCGGGGTCGTATGCACTCGTGTTAGATCCGACGTTTGTCAGACCAAGCATTAATGTGAAATTTTCAAAGGTACTCATTGACAATGGGAGCAGTATCAACATCATGTACAAAGATACCATGCATAAACTCGGAATATCGCAGAACATGCTGCAATCCACGAGGACCACTTTCCATGGGATAGTACCAGGGCTTTCATGCGAACCCATTGGTAAGGTTCGAGTGGATGTGTTATTCGGCACAAGAGATAACTGCAGAGCAGAAAACTTAGAGTTTGAAGTGGTGGATCTAGAGAGTTGTTATCATGCTCTACTCGGACAGCCAGCTTTGGCCAAATTCATGGGCAGCTGTCATGTAAGTTATCTGAAAATGAAGCTACCCGGACCACAAGGGGTGATAATAGTAGCAGGGGATTACAGGAAGTCAATGGAATGTGCTTCAGCCGGGTCAAATTTGGCCGAGTCATTGGTAATAGCAAGAGAAAAAAGAAGGATTCAGGAGGTAGCACCCCTCGCTCAGTCGGCACAACTGAATATGCCAGCATTAGCCAACCCACATGGAAGTGTCTCCTTTCAGCCGACTAAAGAAACAAAGAAGTTTCAGATAGATGAGCAATTCCCAGAGTGCACCGTTACTATTGGTGCCGGCCTTGATGCTAAATAGGAAAGCGAGCTCACCAACTTCCTCCGTGAGAATCGGGATATCTTTGCATGGTCAACTCAGGATCTGCAAGGCGTTCCGAGGGAGTTGGCTGAGCACTCTCTGAATGTAAGGCCAGGAGCAAGGCCGGTGAATCAACCTCTCCGCTGCTTCACCAAAGACAGGAGAAAAATAATAGGGGATGAAATAGCTCGGCTCCTAGCGGCCGGGTTCAACATGGAGGTGCCGTATCCGGATTGGTTATCAAACCCGGTGCTGGTAGAAAAGAAGAAGGACGATCCAAATGTAGCCATTGTATGGCGAATGTGCATTGACTACACGAACCTGAACAAGGCGTGTCCAAAAGATCATTTTCCTTTACCTAGAATAGACCAAGTCATTGATTCGACCGCTGGTTGTGAACTATTATCATTTGTAGACGCATATTCTGGTTTTCACCAGATACCGTTAAATCCGGCCAATCAAATAAAGACTGCGTTTATTACCCCGTACGGGGCTTATTGCTATCGCACCATGCCATTCGACTGCATAGCAGCAGAGCAACGACGAGATGCATGCAAAAATGTCTACATGACCAGATAGGAAAAAATGTACAAGTATATGTAGATGATGTGGTTATCAAAACCAAAGAAAGAAAAACGCTACTGGATGATATCCGGCAGACTTTCGCGAACCTGAGAAGGTTCCGAATGAAGCTTAACCCGGAAAAATGCACATTTGGGGTACCAGCGGGAAAATTGCTCTGTTTTCTTGTATCTAGCCGAGGTATAGAGGCCAACCCAACTAAGATAAAAGCAGTGGAAAGGATGGAATTGCCAAAATGTATAAATGACGTACAAAAGTTCACAGGTTGTTTAGCCTCGCTCAGCCGATTTGTATGTCGGCTGGGAGAGAAAGCACTACCACTTTATCAACTGATGAAAACATCGGATAAGTTCATTTGGACTCCACAAGCAGACAATGCATTTCATGAATTGAAAAAGATGTTGGTCACAGCACCGGTCTTGGATTCTCCATTATCGAAAGAGCCTATGTTACTTTACATAGCGGCCACCAACCGAGTAGTGAGCGCTGTGGTAGTGGTGGAGCGAGTTGAAGATGATAAATCAGTACAAAGGCCGGTGTATTACCTAAGAGAGGTACTATCAGCCTCAAAACAAAATTATCCGCATTATCAGAAGATGGCATATGGGGTGTACATGTCAGCAAAGAAACTTAAACATTACTTCGAAGAGCACCCCATCAAGTTGATTTGTGAAGCACCCATAGCCGACATATTGAGCAACAAAGATGCAAGTGGCCGAATAGCAAAATGGGCAATTGAGTTGTCACCTTATGCTCCGCAATTCGATAGGAGAGATGCAATCAAATCTCGAGTCGTGGCCGACTTCTTAATCAGATTGGGCCGAGGTACAATATGAGCCACCATTACCAGATCCAAATTATTGGACGATGCACTTTGACGGTTCCAAACTAAGAAATGGTTTGGGGGCAGGAATAGTATTAACCTCGACAAAAAGAGACCAGCTGAGATATGTGCTACAAATACATTTTTCCGCGTCAAACGATGTGGCCGAATATGAAGCATTAGTCCATGGATTGAAGGTGGCGAAAGAGATTGGCATATGCCGAATCTTGTGCTATGGAGATTCAGATCTAGTAGTACAGCAAGTCTCAGGAAATTGGGATGCATTGGATGACAATATGTCTTTGTATAGATTTCATGTGTAAAAACTCAGTGGATACTTCGATGGATGTGAATTTCATCATGTACCTCGGGCAGAAAACGACGCCGCAGACACATTGTCAAAACTCGGATCAACCAGACAGTCAATTCCCCCAGGTATCGCCCTAGAGCACCTGAGGAATCCATCAATAACACCGTCTCCAGAGTCCGAATCCATCTTTATTCCGGCAAAATCAAGAGAGGACAATGTGCCGATGGAAATTGACAAGCAATGTAACCCGGAATTTCCAAAAATAAAACCAGCCGATGCAAGGATGAGTATGGAAAAATCCGAGGTAGTTATGTCGGCAGAAAATATGGAAATAGATAGTGATACTACACCAGAGAAAATCACACCTCCATGGGCGCAACCCATATTCTCTTTCCTTAGAGATGCAATTCTGCCGAACAACGAGATATTGGCAAGACAGACAGTGAGAAGAGCTAAAGCTTATACAATCATAAACAATGAGCTGTATAAAAGGAGTGTCACAAGTGTGTTGCAAAGATGTGTGAGCTCGGCGGAAGGCCAGGAGATCCTCCTAGATATACATCAAGGAGAGTGCGGACATCACGCCTCATCCCGAGCTTTAGTGGCCAAAGCATTCAGGCATGGGTTTTATTGGCCAACAGCGTTGAAAGAGGCCAAAGAACTGGTTGAAAAATGTAATGGTTGCCAAAGATATGCTAGCAAAATACATATGCCTTCGTCCGAGTTAAAAACTATACCAATTACTTGGCCATTTTCTGTATGGTGCTTAGATATGGTGGGACCATTTAAGCCGACCCGAGGCGGGATGACCCACATATTGTTAATGGTGGACAAATTCACAAAATGGATTGAAGTAAAACCAATAAATAAATGTGATGGGCCCATAGCAGTAAAATTCCTTAAGGATATTATCTTAAGATATGGATACCCACACAGTGTTATTACAGACAACGGTACAAACTTTGCAGAAGGAGCCTTCGCTAGATTCTGTCAAGAAAAGCACATAAGACTGGATGTTGCCTCTGTGGCTCACCCAGCATCCAATCGGCAAGTAGAAAGGTCTAATGGACTAGTACTATCCGGAATAAAACCACGACTCGTCGAACCGTTGCAAAGGTCGGCAGGATGTTGGATTGAGGAACTACCAGCAGTACTATGGAGCCTTAGGACTACCCCAAACAGATCAATGGGTTATACACCATTTTTTCTAGTGTATGGGGCAGAAGATGTGCTTCCAGCCGACATAATACATGACTCGCCAAGGGTGACCTAGTATACAACCGCTGAAGTAAATGAGGTAGCTCGGCAAGATGATGTCGATCTGCTAGAAGAAGCCAGAGAGATGGAGCTATCAAAGATCAGCTATCTATCAGCAGGACTTGCGACGATATCACAGCAAGAAGGTGAATCCAAGAGTGTTCAAACAAGGAGATTTAGTTCTCCGGCTGGTGCAACGCACGGCCGGCATGCACAAGCTGTCGCCTCCATGGGAAGGACCATTCATTGTGAGCAAAGCATTGCACAATGATGCATATTACCTAATCGATGCTCAATCACCGAGGAAAAGAACAAAGCGGCGAAGAATCGAAAAGACCATGGAACGTAGCCTTACTTCGTCCATTTTACTCGTAGAGTCATCCATGACATATTGTAAAATGGTGCTTGAGGAGCACCAATATGTATTGAACCTCGGCGTCCAGAGCAGTGACTCGGGGACTGCCATATATTGTTTTTAAATTTCATGTTATGTATCAAACCTCGGCACCTTGAGCAATGGCTCGGGGATTGCACTATGTTATTATTAACTATGGTTTATGTATTCAACCTCGGCGTCTAGAGCAGTGACTCGGGGACTGCCTCATGTTATTTTTAATTTCATGTTATGCACCAAACCTCGGCGTCCAAAACAGTGACTCGAGGACTGCCGCATTTTGTTCTTAATTTCATGTTATGTATCAAACCTCGGCACCATGAGCAGTGACTCGGGGACTACCCCATATTGTTTCTAAGTTTGATTCAGGTATTGAACCTCGGCGCCAAAGCAGTGGCTCGGAGACTGACACATATTAAACCTCGGCACCTTGAGCAATGACTCGGGGACTGTCCTATATTGTTCTAAGTTTGGTTTATATATTCAACATCGTTGCCTTGAGCGGTGGCCCGGGGATTACCCTACGTTATTCCTAAGTATGGTTTATCCTTTGTCGCAAGAGTGGATATCAAACTTTGGTTCCCAGAGTGATATTATTTCGCTCCCCCAAATACAGTCTTCAAGCTTTACACCCAGATTAACTGTCCAAACCACATTGGTCAAGTGGCAAAGTTTATCAAAGTCAGGAGATATTGCACGCCGAACTACGGGAGCACAAAGGCAAATATATACTCCAAACTCAAGAAGTTGAAGGCCGCCAAAGCAAGGATTCGGACAAACCATACCAGTTAAACAAAGTAATAACGATTACAACCATATATGTCTCAGCGGCACACGGAAAAAGAAATTCATAACGTACAAAAGACGGACAAATATTCCATGTACATCTCACGCCCGGCATACCAGGGATAAGAAATGACTTAGAGGTTTTTAGCTGGAGAGGCAATAACTTGGTCAGGGGCTAGGCACTCCGAGGTAGGGGGAACTTCGGCC
Source organism: Avena longiglumis (assembly GCA_030063025.1). NCBI lineage: Eukaryota > Viridiplantae > Streptophyta > Magnoliopsida > Poales > Poaceae > Avena > Avena longiglumis. The sequence goes on along the minus strand of CP125978.1, from coordinate 141,153,195 downwards.
GAGGTTGCCTCGCCTCCACAGACCCAGGAGTGACTTCGGAGGAAGCCCGATGCTGCTGAGGAGCGTCAGCTTGCGCAGTAGAATGCCCAATACCTTTGGAGGAGGATCGCGCGTCGCCGTTACCATTTGAGCTCGAACTAGAATCACCAGAAGTAGCCGAGTCACCCTCATCTTCTCCTTGTTCAGCCGAGTTGTTATCCGAAGCATCCTCAACTACAACCTCGTCCTCTGGGTTAGGAAGGAAACTCGGACCTTCGTTCCAGGTATGCACGTCGGCATGCTCAACAAGCTGGAAGGAACGAGCTTGCCAGAGAGCGACAAAGTCTGGGTCCTTAACTCAACGGGAACCAGTGCGCAAATTTTTCAAAATATCAAGAGAAATATCTTCATACCATGACATGATGACAGTGAGAGCCATATCAGCACCAGCACGTCCAGCCGATTCCCTCCAAAGACTTAGCTGTCTCTCGGATGCCATTAATCTTTCCACCAACAATTTGACCTCATCAATGTTAGGAGTCCCAGAAGTATTCGGCCAGAGAACATGGTAGGCTCGGATAGCTGCCTGCACTAAATCTCTGCCCATAATCTTCATCGGAACAACTACAGCGCCAACAACAACCAAGAAATCTTCCATCGAGTACTCCGAGTCCGCATCAACAGGAACACCTCGGCGCACACGAGCACTAATCACCGCTTTAGAGCTCACGGGCTTAGCTTCTGGAAAATGGTCTGCGCAGAAAACAAGTGCGTCAGTAAGCAGTAAGTAAGGGAAAAGATAACTCGGCCACTGTCAGAAGCTTACGATGAATATCGTTCAGCATTATCTGAAGATCTTTAGCCCAGTCAATCTTGCTCTTCTCAAAGCGGGTGATCTCCTCGCTCATCCCCCGTGTCTTCAGTTCGGCAGCCTCGAGGAGCTCTTTATTTTTCTGCAATTTCAGAGCTAGCCGATTTTTCTCCTCGGAGAACTCCTGGTCGATCTTTTCTAATTCAGACTTCTGAGATAGCTTAAGGGATTCCACCTCGGCACGCAAGCGAGCTATCTCGTCATCTTTTTCTTTCAGCTGCGCCGAATGAGTAGCGCTTTGTTCTAAAAAATGCATCATCACATCAGGCATGGGCGTGCAATCTTGGTGAGATGCTGCAAAGGTTTGTAACTCGGCTTTACCAAAGCCAAAAGAGTTAAAAGAAACTTAGTGCACATCTCAAAGGGGAGTATATAAAATAAAAGAGTAACTAACCTTCCAGGGCCTTAACCTTCTTCTCAAGACGGATGTTAAGATTATTGATGTTCCCTCTTTACCAACAAAGTGAGCCAACATCTCGTAAGCAAAACAATGAGAGCTTCGGAGATAACGAAAGAGTTTGTCGACTTACCAGCTTTCTTTACCACAGGAATAACCTTCTCGTACTTTTCTTCCAATTTTCTATGCGCAAAAAGCAGCCTTTGGAACTCAAGCAATAGAGCAAATGGTAAATAGGTATTCGAGCCTAAGATAGATCCGAGTCAAGTGAAACTCAACCCGGATCTAGGTGGCTGGATATTCAAAGCTTAGACATATCCGAGTCAAGTGAAACTTAACCCGGATCTAGGTGGCTGGATATTCCAAGCTTAGAAAGATCCGAGTCAAGCAAAACTTAACCCGGATCTAGGTGGCTGGATATTCAAAGCTTAGACAGATCCGAGTCAAGTGAAACTTAACCCAGATCTAGGTGGCTGGATATTCAAAGCTTAGACAGATCCGAGTCAAGCAAAATTTAACCCGGATCTAGGTGGTTGGATATTCAAAGCTTAGACAGATCCGAGTCAAACAAGACTTAACCTGGATTTAGGAGGCTGGATATTCAAGGTTCAGACATACCCAAATCAAGCAGAATTTAATGCAGATCTAGTTGGACAGAGGTTCGAACTCTATGATAAAACTGAACTAAGTAAAGCATCATAAAACTTCCAAACGAATAACAAGTTATTCGGTTGCAAGCTTTGGGGACTAGAGTATATATAATAGTATCCGGAGAACTAATCAAAACTCCATAAAAAAACAACAACAATTACCTCATTCATCTTATCACTTTCAAGAACGATCTTGGCAGCCTGATGCAGGCGGTTGCTGATGTCGGAGAGTTGAAACGGCTGGCTGCTTGGATTACCCTCGAACTGATCGGCAGTATTCCAATTATTGGCATACTCAACCAGCGAGCCGAGGCTGTTCCCACTCTCCGTTCGAGTTAGGACTTTACCTCGGACATGCTGTGTAGCCACCGCTGCCGCAGGGCTTTTTTGAAGAGCGAGCTGGGTGCTGGCGGCCGGGGTAACAGAGGCTTTGGCAGAAGCAACCCCTTTGCGCAGCGCATCGGCAATAATAGGCTGAGAAGAGCCAGCAAGACCTTTCTGAGAGGAGGAAGCCTTGATGACGACAACCTTTCTTGTTTTAGAAGAGGCATCAGTAGGAGCTGATACCTCGGCACTAGGAGCAGCGTCTTTAGGAGCCGGAGGAATCACGGTTGCAGAGGGCGCCGAGATATTGATGTCCTAGGCCGGAGTTGGAGTCACTGTAGAGACCGCGGGGGTCGAAAGAGGCTTAGTGGAGACATTAGGGTTCACAGAGGAGGCAGCAGGTTCGGTAGAAATATCTGTTGGCCGAGTGGTATCAGCATCAACGGGAGGAATCTCAGGCGCATCATGGCGAGGTGGCGTCTGATTCGGAGCTGGAGGAGATGCAGCGCGAGCAGGACTCGGAATCCTGGTATCTTCAGTAGGCGGAGGAGACGGCGGCCGAGTCGTACGACTCATCATGCTGGGACCGCTGGGCTTAATAGAAAGTGGAGCACTGCGAAAACAAAAAAGGTCAAGTCAAAAAGCAGAAAGAGAAAAACAAGAAATACAAGCAAAAGAAACTGACCCAGTGACCCCGGGCATGGTCTTGCGCCTGGGAGGATGCGGAGATGACTTCTTCATTCGCTTCTTGGGGGACGTTTCTGAGGCACCAGCGGGAGCACCACGTTTCCCCGAGGTAACAGGAGGACGGGAGGCAAGAGGCTCGGCGTCGTGAACCTGACCGGCCGGATTAGCTGAGAAAGTAGAAGATGGAAATGCATAAGAAATTGGCATTGCGGCAACTACCTCTAGAACTTGGACCTCGTCCGAATCACCTTCCTCCTCGTGGGCCGGGGTCTTGCCACGAGCACGAGCTGGAGCGAGATCAGACTTGGGAACGAACTCTTTTGAGTCCGGCTCCCCACTGTCCGGAGTATTCCGATCCGCAGGCCACGGGAGTGACAAAACCTCGGCGTCCTCAAACCTCTGCAGGACAAGAAGGAGAAAAATTAGCAAAGAGATTTGCGAACGCGATTACGAAGCAAAACACTAATGAGTAAGCTTACTTCGGGTGGGGGATGCTCGCGGGTGAACGACTTCAATCCCCAAGCCCAATCCTCCGGCATCTCCGTCTTAAAGATAGCCCGGACACGCTTGAAGATGAGGTAGTTGTCCAGCTCCACCGTCGAGACTCGGTTGGGGTCGAGAGGACCGCTCATATAGCAGAGTTTGTGTGTGCGTTTCTGGAATGGGCAGATTCGGCTGCTGACGAAGGTAGTCATCAGATCCTCGCCGCGTAGCCCGGATCGGATCAGTTCCTTCAGGCGAATCTCAAAAGCCTCGGCCAAAGCATGACTCCTCCTCGGATTATAGGTCCAGTTCTTCTTGGAAGGAGGGCCAATGGAGAAGGCAGGGAGCCGAATCTTATCCTCGTTCCCCGTATTCTTGACATAAAAGAAGGACTTGTGCCACTTCTTGCATGATTCTAGCCCCGCGACACGAGGAAATTCGGATTTCCTCCGAGGTGTGATGGACGCTGCTGCACATTGGGTGAGCAACTTCTCGGAGGGGTGCAGAGATTTGTCTGGGACGACATTGGAACGAATCTGGAAAAACTTTGACCAGACATGCACGGACGGCCATAGGCCGAAGTATCCCTCGGAGGCAGAGATGAAGGTAGAGAGAGAGGCAATGGCGTTGGCGGGAAGATGATGCGTCTGAAGGCCGAAATAATCGAGAAACTCCCTAGCAAAGTCACTGAGAGGGAGATCAAAGCCGCGTGCGAAATGCGACATGAAAAATACATACTCGCCTTCCCTAAGGTCTGGAGAGGACTCGCTGCCGGGCAAGCGACAAGCTACCTCGGCAGGAATACGGCGAGTCCGGATTAGCCACTCGACCTCGCGGTGAGTGACGGAGGAGCCCTGCCACGAGCCCCGTTCGGGCCCACATGCAGTATCGTCGTCCTCAACAAGAGCTCCGCTGACCGAGCTCAACATGAGATCGCCGGAGAAATTTACGGAGGAGGAGATAGCGGCGGAGGAAAATCTAGAACTGCAAGGCCCCGTCGTGGTTCTACCCAAAAACGGCGGCGGAGCAGAGAAAGAACTATCGCGCGATTACAGAAGAAGAACAGAGATCTCTAGAGGAAAAGCTAGGCGATTGGACCGATGGAACTCACCGGCGACGGTGCCGGAGCGAGCGAGCAGGGACGAAGGCGACGGAGCAGTATGGCGGGATCCCTGTCGTCAAGGACTCAGACGAGCGCACGGCGGTGGAATGATGAACGGGTGCAGAGGCGAGAGGTAGAAGAAGGGCGCAAGTGAGCGAATGTAAGATCCCTCCTTTGTAAAGGAAAAGGATCCATGTGATTGCAATGCTAGTCCCTGGATCAATGCTAGCATCCACAGTTTAAGATGAAGTACACAGATACAAAGGTCATTTATTACATCCATTCCAGAGATAAAATATAGTCTTTTACAACTCAAGGCCACATGCCTAATACAAGAGTTTTGGAATAAGTAAATAAACACAAGTCTTCATCTTCATGTGCCACAGGCAAGCATGTTGAGTGTAGACTCATGACTCCTAATCATCATCGGAGTAACCTGCAACATCACAAGTTACAGCCACAGTGGGTCAATACTTTGGAATAGTATTGGCAAGTGATACCTTAGTAAATTTTTAGGTGGACTATTTTACTATATGCATTTTGGCTAAGTGTAGCTTGGCTTGCTTTGCTTGAAAATAGGTTTTTCCTATTAGTTGAAATCTCTAAGTTTTTCTTTGTCAAAACTTCCCCAAGAAACCACCAATAGACATTGGGGTCCTTCACCCTTGTTCACCCACAAGTTTTACTTAGAAGTTGGAGTGATGAGATTCTTGTAGCTTCCATGTCTTGATGCTCAAGTTGTCCATTGCCATGGACTTGGCTAAGTACTTAGATTTTCCATCTGTAGAGGTTGTGCACTTTCCCCACCAGACTTGGTTTCCCAAGACAGGACCTTTCAGAAGCCTTCCCTTGGTCAAATGGACGCGTTCCAACCTATCATCCCACTACCACCAACTGTCCAAATGACTAAGTTCTAGCAACCTATATGATCAAGGCAGAGCCCATATTGCCAAGTGGTTGCACTATAAGCTTCTCAACACTTGGCCTCCAAATCCCTTTGTGCCTGGGTGGCATACCACAAGTGAGATACACAAGCCATGTCCATGGCCTTGTGTAACCACTCAACCAAAAACCACCATTCAAGTCCCATTCCACCCAGGAAGTTTATTGACTTAATTGTTTTACTAAGAAAAGCATAAGTCCAAAAGACTTAGAATTATTTTCATCATAGCATGTACATACTTTACCAACCCTTGGTTTGCTACTAGCTAGGATAAGCATGGCATAGTAACTTAACTTAGGAAATTCCCTAGCAATTCTACAATTCTACAACTACTTAGGATTTCCCAACATAGCATTTGGCAAAAGTAGCATGCAAGACTTAGCAAAAATAATTCTAATGCTTATTCAAAATAAAGAGGTGGAAATATCATGAAGTATCACTTGCCTTGGTAATGGGGAGAGTAGAACTCTTCAAAATCACAGTCACTAGCAAAATCTACACCAAAATTTGTAGCACACAATTACATACAATTCATATACAAACAAAAATATGAACGCATGCATGCAAGAAAATGCTAAGTGATGATTTTTAAAACTCCACCAAGCAAGTGTATGATACAGAAACATAACCAAGTCAAAAAGTTTGGTAACCAAACTTATTTAGCCCTAAAACAATTTGCTAAACAAAATCTATACTCAAAATGGACCTAAATACGTTTTTGCATACAAAGTCATTTTAACAGAAACTTTTTGTTAAACACATTGCAGATTCAGAAAGGGCTTGACTCACTGATTCCAACGGTATAAAATTTGCAAAAATCTAACGTGGAAATATCAATTTATAGCCATTTGAAAATTGGATCTAAATCTGATTTGAATTCTAATTTTGAATCCAATCCTAGACACGCGTCACGATTTTACTGGTGCGTACCGGTTCACACCGGATCACCCTTCCGCGCCGTTGGATCTAACTATCGCTGCACGGCTCAGATCTATCCATACCCCTTCGGCTAGGATCTATCGTGTCCACTTGATCTAAATCGAACGATCCTAAGCAAAGGACCAACAAGTGGCGGCGCTAGCGGCGGTGACAGGTGGCGGCGCGTCTGACAGCGGCGGTGCTGGCGCTCTAGGTCTCTCGGGGGTGAGGGAAGTAGCTTACCAGATCCGCGGTGGCGTGCTGAAGCTCGAGGTGGCGTTGGCTCGGGAAGGGGCACACTGGCACGGTCTCAGGAGCTCGTCGGAGTAGCGGGCGGCGTCGGTCGCTTGCAGACGTGGTGCTTGCCGAGGTTTGGCGTCGCCCTAGCACGAACCAGAGGCATCAGGAGTTGCGCAAGACGCAGGCGAACAAACTCGCGTGAAGGAGGGGGCAAGGGGCGCTCGGGTTTTACCTGAATTGGTCGCCGACGTCTATCGGCGGCGTAGGTGGTTTCGGTCGAGGACGGAGACGACAACCTGGGTCACGAGCAGGCAAAAGAAAGGCATCAGCATATGCGCAAGATCAAGCTGGGCATCCTCGTTTGAACCAGAGGGAGGGGGGCGGTCGAGGCTCACCGGAATTGGACGCCGGAGTCGTCGGTACCGCGGGGCTTCGAGAGCAAATGCGCGCAGCCTGGTGGCGGAGTGAGCAAGGAGAGTGAGAGGAAAAGCTTGCGGTGCAGAGGGGTTTAAATAGGTCCAGGCGCGACAGGAAACGCCTGTGGAATAATGGCTAATTACGCCGCGCCATTACCGGCCTTAACAGCAGCGGTGACGTGGTCGCGGGCGCAGTTTGGGGAAGACGAGGGCAACGTGGACGGGGCACGCTTGTCAGCGAAATAAGCAGAGGGGGTGTGGGGTCTGGCTGTCAGTGGCCGAGTGGGTGTGCTCGCGCGTGCGGAAGGAAAAGAAAAGGCCCGGGTGGGCTAGTTGGGCCTGTTCAGATGCTGGGCTAGATTGGTGGTGCTAGGCCCTTTTCTTTTGTTTGCTCTTTTTCTTTTTCTGATTCGATTTTCAGAATAGGTTTTCAAATGAATTCAAGTTCCATTTGAATTCAAACTTTCTTGGGATTTTTGCAGTGTGTAGTAGTCTCAAATTAGGCACAAAGTCAGGTGGTTTGCTAAGTAAAGGCTTGGTCAAGCTTGGAGATCAAAATAACAGAGACTAGGCACTTGGTTTGCAAAATTTGAAAAATGGTTTTTGAAACCATTTCCAATTTGAAAAACTTGGTTTAAATTCTACACTCAAACCTATCCTCATAGAAGGCAACAAATTGGTTCATAAACAATCAAACTTTCAAATGGGGATAGCCATTTGATTTAAATCTGCTCACATAAAATCATAGCACTATGTGCTTCTGTTTTTCTGAAATGAGTTTGAAATTGATCTCAAATCTATATGCATGCATGAATTATATGCAAACTTTGAAATAATGTTTTTAGGGATGTTACAGCGAAGGGGGAAAGTGAATCCCCCAGCGCCGCGCCCCTCTTTATAACCACGCTACCTGCAAGGTAATGGGATCGTGGGTGTGGCGGTTGACTGTGTAGGTCGTGATCGTGGCACGAACGCACGACGCTAAGTGGAACCACACCAACGACCACACGGTGGAAAGGAAGGCCACGATCCCCGATGGAAACGGCACACGACGCGTCACAACGCCATCACAGGCACAGTGATTACTGTAGCTTGTCAGTAAATACTGTAGAGGAGCAAAAAACTAGACAAACAATGATGAGTATGACACGTAGGATGAGGCATACGTGAGAAGATATGAAGATACCTCGAACGAGAAAAAGATAACTCGGAAACAAGGAAGAAGAAATCTCATGAAACTGATACGGCCCGGCCGAAGTTAACGTCAGGGCCATACCAGCTTCGGGGACTAATGTTGGGAAGGTGACCTCGGATAGGGTAAAGACGGGGAAAGACGGAAGGAAGTTCCCCGTCCAGTTTCCGAGTTACCGTCTTAGTCGTCCGAATCAGGTAGATGTCGGCCGAGGAATGAAAGGGGCAGGACCTCAATGATGATAGCAAGGCATTACCCGGCCGGAGTACTGTATGAGTCAGCCGGGTTAGCCCGAATAATCTTAATGCAGGTGAAGGTGAAGGGAATATGCCCTGAGAGGCAATAATAAAGTGTTTATTATGTGTATTCCAAGTATATGATAGATGTTTATTTTTCATGCTATAATTGTATTAATACGGAAACGTTAATACATGTGTGTTTAATAAAAAAACAGAAAGTTCCTAGTTATGCCTCTCTCATAAACTAGCTCGTTGATTAACAAGATGATCAAGGTTTCCTGATCATGGACATTGGATGTTGTTAATAACAGGATCAGAACATTAGTGTAATGGTGTGATGAACATTCATCTGAAGTATAGCATTATGATCGAAGTCATTGAGTTTATATTGCTATAACAACTTATGAAGTGATCCTAATCCTTAGACCATGAGATCATGTCAATCACTAACACCGGAAGAGTTTCTTGATAACATCAAACGTCACACCGTAACAGGGTGATTATAAAGATGGATTCAGAACTAATAAAGTGTTATGTTGAGGCTCATGGATCGAGAGTGGAATTTGTTCATCCCGATGACGGATAGATATACTCTGGGCCCTCTCGGTGATATCACATTGATTAGCTTGCAAGCAAGTGATTTGATCACTAGAATGTTATATCACAAGAACGAGAAAAGAGTGCATGTCGGTAACGAGATCAAACTAGGTATGGAGATACCGATGATCGAATCTCGGACATGTAATATATCGTGAAACAAAGGGATTAAGATACTAGCGTAAAAGGTTCCGACGATCACAAGAAAGTCATCGTTGAATGTGTGGGAGTCAGTATGGGTCTCCAGATCCGCTTCTGATTATTGATCTGAGAGGGGTCTCGATCATGTCCTCATTATTCACGAACCGTAGGGTGACACACTTAAGAGACACCGACATCCAATTGGAGAAAATGTTTCATGCCGAAAGAATGAACAAGCGCAGGAATTTATTTCACTAGATACCAAAACAGGTTTTCAGGTGAAATTGCATAAAGTGGTTATGCATGTGAAATAGAATTCTAGCAAGGGGTTATTTGTGAATGTTTGTCATTAAAGTAATTGACAAAATTCTGAATAAAATAAAAGAGTTTTATTTAATGAGAGTTTGCATTAAATTTTGGTGGAAATTTAATGGGAATTTGAGTGGACTTTTGAGTGGAGGGAATTTAAAGGAGATTTATGAGTGGAGTGTCCACCCACATGAAGAGGGGAGGGCAAGGGCAGCCCCATGCTGCCACCCCTTGGGGTTCCCCTCCTCCTATAAAAGGAGCCCCCCTCCTCACTTGTCTCTCACACCTCCTCGCGAAGGATCTCTCTCCCCCTCTAGAATTTATCCCCCATGGTCTCGGACTAGCGAGATACATGTTCCCGGTGGCTATTCGGAAATAAAGAGTTGTGCTTCCGCTGCATCGCTGGAGCGAGGAGGCGGAGGTTGCTCGGTGCCTCGAACGTGTGTGCGAGCACGGATGCACTGCTGATTTGCGGCGCTAGGACTTCCTCTCGATCTTGATATCGGCAAGAGATCGTCTACATCAACCACGAGTTGAACTCGTTAAGCTTTGTCGGTCTTCAAGGGTATGTTCTTTCTAACAAAATTGGTTTCATTCAATTTGGTTCAATGAATCAAGCTGGTTTGATTTTTGAAACTAGGTACAGAACTGTGTTTGAATGAAAATGGAAAAATCCAAATTCAAACGAGTGGGCTATGCGGGAACTGTTAACGGGTTGGCCCAGTGTCACTCCGCGGCACGGGGCTCAGCTGATAGGGGGTTCCACCAGTCAGTGGCTCTTTAAACGCGAAGCGGTACGGGGCAATATCAGCCACACGATCTAAGTCTAATCGAACGGCTGCTACTCATCGTCCACGTCGGGGCGCCGTGCAGATGTAAACCTAACGCGGTGGGGTGGTCGGGGCTCACCGGGGCTCAGGCGAGGGTCGATGAGGCGGGCGAACGACGAAGTCGAGGACGGCGAACCTCCTGGTACCGGTAGATTCTTCTGCGGTGGACGAAATCGATGGCGCCCTTCTTCTCCAGAGGCGGCCTGCTCCGGCCAAATTCCGGCGATGCGCTGCTCGCCTTGCTCCGGGAACGGGGTGGAACGATCAGTGAGGAGAGGGGAGTGAGATGGTGTGAAGAGTTTGAGCGGGGGAGGCCTCTATTTATAGTCTCGACGACGAGACCGAACGGGATGGGCAGGCGACGGTGGAGACATGGCTATGGGCTGCTAGAGGCATGGCCGGCGGTGGCGATCGATTGGTGGTCTCCTGGTGATGCTCTATGGCTTTAATGCGCATGTAGGGGCGGTGGCAAATGGTCTGGAACATGCGATGCTCTGCGCGTCAGAGGCGGCGTCTTCGACGGCGAGCGGTGGCTGTGAGGCATGGGGCGGTGAAAGGGGATGTCTGGTGGTATCCTGGGACGGTGGTGATTGCGTATGCATGCGGAGAGGGCGGCGCGTGGTCTGTGGGCAAGTGTCGAGGGTGGCGCTCTGGCGCACGCTCGGCATGGTTGACAGAGGCATGGGCGCGGCATTCCTGGGTGATCTGGTCGATGTCTTCAAGGCAGGGCTGGTCGAGAGGGGGCGGTGAGGCATGGGCTTCCTCCCAGACATGCTGGCTAGGCTTGGTGCTTCTCCTAGCTTGCAGTCTACATGTGGGTGGCATGGGTGGCTTCGGCTGTTCACCATTGATGACATTGCCAAGCTTATAGTGGTGCTAGACATTTACAAATGAGCTAGATGATCTACTAAAGCCTAGTTGCAACCAGGGAGGGAACAAGTTAGGCTCAAATCACTGCTCCAAATAGTGTCTGGATTTTATTTGATTTGCATCTGCAAGGAGTTTGATGAAATGGCCGCATGAATTCAAGTTTTGAATTTTGAAAATATTTTTGGTGGGTGTGCTAGGTTGGTGCTAGTGAGTCTGTAAATGCTTGGGTTTTGAAAGTTGAGCTTGTTTGAGTGGTTTTTGAAAAAGTGGGATCTTCCCATATGATATAGATTCAGTTTTGAACTATCCTTTAAACTATGCATTTGAATGTTTTTGGATGATCACAAGGTGGGCCTTGATACTTTGTTATGAGTACTATCAAGGGGTGCAAAGATCCAAATAGGTTTCTGTTAAGTTCTGAAAGTTAGAGACAGCCAAAGTAGGCATGGGAGTTAATTTGGCAAAAGTGGCCATTCCTTTATTTTGTTTGTTTTGATTTATTTGTCTTTGGGAAAAGTGTGGGGATTGCTTAGATGATTCTTATTTCACCTAAGAATCCTTTTACAAGCAAAGGAACACATAAACAAGGCAATTCAAAATAATCCAAATTGGAATGCATACACACATGCATGCTTTCATATTTTTATTTATAAAAGTTTTTGTTAACCCTAATTTTGAAGATTAGAGTTCGATGATCCAAGTTTACTATTTTTGGGATGTTACAAACCTTCCCCCCTTAAACAAAATCTCGTCCCGAGATTTGAAAAAGGACGAAAAGATTACCTAGGATTTGAAGAGATTGGGAAACTCCGTCCTGATGTGATCTTTGCGCTCCCAGGTAGCTTCCTCTTCTGTGTGGTTGCTCCACTTAATTTTTAGAAACTTGATGCTTCGGGTTCTGGTGGTTCAGAAAGCTTCTTCCAAAATACGGATGGGTACTTCGGGATAGGTCAGGTCATCGTTGATCTCTATGGTCCGGCGATCGATATTCTTGAACACTTCCGTCTTCTCCGGAACTTCGAGGCACTTGCGAAGTAATGAGATATGGAACACATTGTGCACAGCTGACATCTCTTCGGGTAGTTCCAATTGATACGACACTTCTCCTCGACGGTTCAGAATCTTGAAGGGTCCGATATATCTGGGGGCTAACTTTCCTTTGAGTTGGAAACGCTGCATTCCCTTCAATGGCGACACTTTCAGATATACAAAATCTCCTATGTTGAAGGCGAGGTCTCGACGTCTCTTGTCGGTGTAACTCTTCTGTCTGGACTGGGCTGTATTGAGGTTCTCACGAATCTTGTGAACCTTCTCTTCTGCTTCTCGTAGGATATTAGGTCTGAAAATATGACTCTCTCCTACTTCCGACCAATTCAAAGGGGTGCGGCACTTCCTTCCATACATAAATTCAAATGGGGCCATTTGCAAACTAGCTTGATAACTATTGTTGTACAAAAATTCTGCAAACGGCAGATAGTCTTCCCACTTAGATCCATATTCTAACACACATGCTCTCAGCATATCTTCGAGTATTTGATTTACTCGCTCCGTTTGTCCGTCGGTCTGAGGGTGATACGCGATGCTGAAATCTAGGCAAGTTCCTAAACCTTCTTGGACTTTCTTCCAGAATCTCGAGGTAAATTGAGTTCCTCGATCAGATACGATGTTCTTGGGGACTCCATGCAAACTGACGATTCTAGCGATGTATAACTCCGCTAGCTTCAAACTCTGATATGTGGTCTTGACGGGTAAGAAATGGGCGACTTTAGACAATCTGTCCACTATGACCCAGATAGAGTCATTTCCCCTACTAGAAGTAGGCAATCCGGTGATAAAGTCCATTCCAACGGAATCACATTTCCATTCCAGAATCTTCAAGGGTTGCAAAAATCCAGTGGGTCTTTGGTGTCCTTCCTTGACTCGCTGACATATATCACACTTGGCGATATAGCTTCTGATTTCTCTCTTAATCTTATGCCACCAAAATTGCTCTTTAAAATCTTGATACATCTTAGTTCCTCCGGGGTGGATAGAATAAAGAGTATCATGAGCTTCCTTGAGAATAACTTCTTTCAACTCAGAATCTGCTGGTACACAAAGGCGTCCTTTGTACCACAGAACTCCTTATTCGTCTTCGGTGAATCCGGGTACTTTGCACTGTCTGATCTGACGCTGATTCCGTCAATACTAGCATTTCCTTTCTGCGCCTCTTTGATCTGGCTGATCAAAGTGGGTTAAAGTTCTATGCTAGCCAAAAAACCTTCACTTACTAATTCCATTCGAAAATCTTCCATCTCTTTGTGCAAAATTGGTTGCTCCTTCAAAATCATGGAGTTCAAGCGGCATATCAATCTGCTAAGGGCATCTGCTACCATGTTGGATTTACCAGGGTGATAGTGAATGTCCAGATCGTAATCCTTGATTAACTCAATCCATCTTCTCTGCCTCATATTCAACTCCTTTTGAGTGAATATATACTTCAGGCTCTTGTGATCCGAATAAATCTCACAACGATTTCCCATCAGGTAATGCCTCCATGTCTTCAGGGCTAGAACTACGGCTATGAGTTCGAGGTCATGGGTTGTGTAATTTTTCTCATGTTGTTTGAGTTGTCGAGATAGATAAGATATAACTTTGCCTTCTTGCATTAGCACACATACGAGACCGATCTTGGATGCATCACAATACACGTCGAAGGGCTTCATGATATCCGACATGATTAATATTAGGGCTGAAATCAATCTCCTCTTGAGTTCTTGAAAACTCGCTTCACATTTGTCGGTCCATTCAAACTTTTTGTCCTTCTTTAGCAATTGGGTCATGGGTCTGGCGATACTCGAGAATCCTTCTACGAACTTGCGGTAATATCCCGCCAATCCGACAAATGCACCAACTTGGGTTTGAGTGGTTGGGGCTTGCCAATCTTCGATATCTTTCACCTTTGCAGGATCAACGGCAATTCCTCCGGCTGATACAATGTGACCGAGGAATCCTACCTCCTGTAACTAGAATTCACATTTGCTAAACTTGGCATACAGCTGATGCTCTCTAAGGGTTCCAAGAATGGTCCTTAGGTGTAGCTCATGTTCTTCTTTCGATTTGGAATAAATCAGAATGTCATCGATGAAAACAATGACAAACTTATCCAGGAAGTCCATAAAAATCTTATTCATGAGATTCATGAAATAAGCGGGGGCATTGGTTAATCCAAAGGACATGACAGTATACTCGTATAATCCATATCTGGTGGTAAAGGCAGTCTTGGGGATATCCTCTGCCCGAATTTTGAGTTGATGATAGCCATCCCTAAGATCAATCTTAGAAAACACTTTGGCACCGGTCAACTGATCAAACAAATCTTCTATCTTGGGCAATGGGTACTTGTTCTTAATAGTGACATCATTCAACTTCCGATAATCCGTACACAAACAGTTACCTCCATCCTTCTTGTCCACAAACAAGATAGATGATCCCCATGGTGACGCACTTGGTTGAATCAATCCAATTTCCAGCATGGCATCCAGTTGCTTCTTCAGTTCTGCTAGTTCAGACGGGTTCATACTATATGGTATCTGGGCTATGGGTCCTGTTCCGGGGATTAGTTCGATGATAAACTTGATATCCCTATCTGGGGGCATACCGGGCAAAACATCTACAAACACATCGAGGTATTCACAGACTATCCGGACTTGGTCAATGGTAGGTTGGGCTATACTCTTGTTGCACTTGAATTGACGAGGTAAGGTTTCAGATATATGCTCGACTGATATTCTGGTTGTACTGGTCATGGTGATGGCTTTCTTGGAAAAGTCAATCAATCCTTTATGTTTGGACATCAAATCCATTCCTAGTACTACTTTCAAACCTTTAGTTCCGAGTACTATCAGGTTAGCATAAAAATCTATGCCATGGATTCGGATAGGGACGGCTTTTCAAATTTGCCTAGCCTTGGTGGTTGAACCGGGAATTTGAACGATCATAACATGCTTCAGTTTGGTTTGTTGAATCTTACTAGTGCAGGCAAATTCTTCGGTGACAAATGAATGCGATGCACCAGAATCAAGAAACACTCTTTCAAGTACTTAATTAACAGAAAACATACCCAGCATGACGTCTGGTGCTTCCTGAGCTTCTTCAGCATGCATGAGAAAAAGACGGCCATTGCGGTTGAGCGAATTCCCTGGGGCAAATCTTCTTCCGGGCTGAACACAATGTTGCTGCTGAGCTGGGGCATTTGCATTGGGGGCTGTGGCATTCTTCTTGTTGGGGCACTCGTTGGAGTAGTGTCCTTTATTTCCACAGTCATAACAAGTTACCTGCGACTTGTCCTTTGCTGCAACAGGCACAACATTGCTTCCAGTCCTCGAGGAAGTGTTGGTGTTGGCGGTAGCATTGTTGTTGAACTTGGGTGGGGCACGGTTGAAATTGCTAGAGTTGCTGGGGTTGCTGTGATTTCCTTCGAGCCTAGGGTTTCCACGGTTGGGATAGGTCGAACGGTTCATTGGGGGTCTGTTGGTTCTCAGGGCAAATCCTGGAGATGGGTTGGGGTGGTACTTTGGGGTCTGATGGGTTCCTGGCTGATGCATCATGCGACGCTTGCGGTTCTCATTGGCTTGGTTGATCTTTCCTTCCATCTGGATGGCAAAGTCGACCAGGGCTTCAATATCAGCAAAGGGGATATTGACTAACACAGTCTGCATCTCATCGTGCAGACCATTCAGGAATCTTTCTTTCTTCTTGGCTTCGGTGTCGATCTCATCCGGGGCGTACCTAGCTAATGACAAGAATTTGTCATGGTATTCCACTACATCCGTCCTTGCTTAAGTTCTCTGAACTCATCTCTCATCCTCTTGATCAAACCCGGTGGCACATGGGTTCTGCTGAACTTGACCTTGAATTCCTCCCAGGTCATCATTTGTCCTCCGGTCATCGCACGAACACTGTTCCACCATGCTCTGGCATCTCTGGCTAGATAGTGGGTGGCGAACAAAACTTTCTCGTTAGCTTCCACTCCGGTGACTTCTAGGTTGTTTTCCATGGTCTGTAGCCAATCGTTGGCATCTAAGGGCTCTTCTGACTTAGTGAAAACAGGTGGGTTGGTGTTCTGGAAATTCTTGAGCTTAGATCCATGGTTGTCCTGATTTCCATGGCCTTGATTGTTGTGGGCTAGCTGAGCTATCTGTTGAAGGGTGGCTAGGTTGGCTTGATGTTCGGTTCTTTCGGCTTTGCGGTCAGAAACCAACATTTGCAGTATCTGCAACATCGGGTCCGGGGATGAACCACTTCCTCCGCGTGGCATCTGAAGATTGAGATAGATCATGAGAAAAGAGGGAAATTTCTAAGGTTTTGGGACTTTGAAAAGTTTTGAAAGTTTGACTCAGATTTTCTAGCAACTTGCTTTTCATTCATTCATTCATAGCACCCGATACAAACACACACCACAACAAGGTAAACAGATGGTTTTAGGAACCATTCTAGAAACTACGATATAGTGGGACCGAATACTACTCACTACGCTAGTGCTCAAGTGCTACTACTCCTCTGAGTCGGTGTAGTCGTCATCCTCATCATCATCGTCGTCATTGATGAAGGCGAAATCCTCCTCATCAGTGAACAAATCCATAGCCTGGTCCTCCAGAAAATCATCATCATCGCTGAGATAGGAGTAGGGGTCTCCACTAAGATCCTCTCCGGCATTCTCCCTTTCTTCCAACTCCGTGTCTCTCTCGTGGATGGTCTCCTGCAAAGACGAGATACGGTGGCGAAGACGGGCAATGAAGCGCTCCTTCTTGTCGAGCTGACGGCGGCGAGACTTGCGATCCTTCGCTAGCATGGCGATGGTCTGATCCTTCATCTTGATAATGGCGTACTTGTGGTTGGAGTAGTCACACCAATTATCCAACTCCTGCTGACGATCGTACATCATGAAGCTAAGGTGTTCCAACTAAGTCTTCAGCTCGTGGTGGTATGGGGCTTCCAGTGGCTGTCCATTAGCATCACGCCTTGGGCAAAACTCAAAGCGGGTACCCTTGATCTGGTTGATACTCTGCCCACATAGACGGGCAAGAGCTTCCTGCATGGCCCTGGCAAGTCCATCGAGCCAGTTGTTCTCTCTTAAGGTAAATTGAATTCCCTCAGCAGTGGGAGGTTCAATCTTTCGTCGGAGACTTGCAACAATTAGCCACTGCAGATCTTCTCCTCCTTGATCATTGAGCTGAGCTCCGAAGAACTCAGGGTGCGGACGCTCCAGAAGTTCCGAAAGCTGGTCCAAATCCCTCTCAAAGATAAGGTCTCCTCCATTTCCCAACAGGTAAAACTTGTTGTACTTCACGTCCATCTAAAAGAATATAAGATGAGTAAGTTAGTAGAGTGATCAAGTGTGTCAAATTTTATGTATTTTGCAAGATTTTTTGAGGAACATGAATTTTCATGAAAGAATCAAGGTGATAAGAATGGGAATAAGTTTTTGTAAATATTTGCTTTCTTTGGTTTTGAAACTAAGTTTTTGATTCCAAATGTCCAGTCTAACTAGGGTCTCCTATGGTCAGGATGGCTCTGATACCAACTTGTCAACACCCGGTTTTTTAATCCCAGATGCCCGTTATGCCATACATCGCAATCCCAGGATTACCATTTTTGCGAGACATAACAGAATTGGATACCACAGTACATCATCCATTACAAACCATACATAAGGTGTTACACAAATAAGGATCTCATGATCCAGTTCTTAATACAACTCAAGCAGCAGAAATACGTAATAATAATGGTAGCGTAGGCGAAGCTCCATCTTCGAGGTCACAGGCAATGCTGACGATGGGAGATGATCCTAGTTGTCATAACCTTCCTGGGGTCCATCCTCCAGGTACTCCTCTTCATAGTCTGGCCATGGGAATAGCCAGGGACAAAGCCATGAGTACTCTTTAAGTACTCGCAAACTAATACTAACAAGTGAAGGGGGTTTTTATAGTAGGACACTAGGCTCTAGGGTTGTTTTGCAAAAGCCAGATTTACATCTACTAAGTTTAGAAGCAACGAATGCTAGTTGAAGTTTTATAACACCTAAGGGGGAACTTGAATTTCATATCACAACTCTGTTGTGGTCAAGTCAAAGTCTCAATTCATTTCACAAGTCATTTTGAAAACATCTGACGGGGGAACAGTATGGCCACTCCAACTGTCCATAACCGTGGACGCGGATATTTTCGAATAGTTTGACACTCTGCAGAGATTGTACACTTTCACCACAATATTCGATACATCCTTCAGGAACAAATCCTGAATTCACCATACTCAGTATGTGGATAATCAATCTTAACCTTTCAATTACACGCCCTAGTATAAGCACCTCTCCTGTGAGTTGGCCCCCCAACCATGACCAACTGTCATCTTGGTTACTGCACATGTGGACAATCTTCACAAGGTAGCCTCAGCTCAAACCTTGGCCGTGAGGGAACCAATACTAAGATATATAAGTTTCCAGTCAAGCCCTACCCAATTCTCGGGTATTATGGTTGTACGGTAAAATTGGACTGGTATCACATCCAGACAACCATCAGTTTTATAAAGGGCTAAGGCTCATGCCTCAACATTTTCATTATCAAAATCCTCTAGTGTTCGGAAACACATGTCAAAACATCTCAATAGAATGATCCATCATTCCAAGGTTTTCATAACCATTTTCACCAAGTATTCCCATCTAATGTTGATCAAGTTTTATGCTTAGCACTAGCATCTACAAGTGGGGGTGAGTACTAATGAGGGGGGGGGTAAAGAAGTGGAGTTTCAACTAAATACAATCTCATGCCTTGGGGTGACATAAAGATTATCTAGCTTAGGCCAAGTTTTATGCTCTTTATGCAACCTTCAATTATCTTTCTAGTATCTACAATTTACTCAAGTAACTCTAAGTAAAGCTTTGATAAAGAAAAATAAAGTATAAAGCTTGCAAGTAAAACTAGGATTGGGTTATCAAGTGGGTATGATCACATATGCTTAAGGCATATAGTTGGCATGGTAACAAGCAAGTATTTGCTTGCATAGGTATAGTATCTTGCAAGTATTAGCTTGCACAATATCAGTCTAAGCTTGCCTTGTGCAGAGCAGTGGTTGAAGTTCTCGTCGGCTTCTTCTTCTTCGTAGTATCCTCCTTCCTCCTCGTATCCTTGGTCGGTACTAGCGTCTATGAATAAATACGAGGTACACAATCACCAAACAATACTTAACTATTTTCAATCATCACACAAAGGGGTCCTATAGATGATCTAGCATCATCACTAACATTACAAGATTAAAGCTTGGTTTAATTTCTTTTATTTTTAGAAAATTAATATCTACTCATTGAAAAAGTACTTAAGATTTAATATTCTCCAACCCAAACATGGGATCATGTTGACACATGTCATCACCACATATTTTAGTCCATGGGAATGTGATTTAAAGTGGTGTCATAATTTAATAAGGTTTAACCTTTTATTTTACTTAAATAAAGTGACTAGAAATGCCTATGTGGCATTATTTTATTACTTGAACATTATTTCTGTAAGTAAACCCAAATGTTTTTATATATTCTGAAAGGTATGATCAAATTTGATTTTTGAGAGTTGGAATCAACTTAAAAGCTATTATGGTTTAAATTTGAAAAATGTTTGAATGCAGAAAAGGTTCTGCCTTGTTATTTTTACCAAGGTTGATCTATAGATTCAAATGATTTGAATCCAATGGGATTGGATTAAACATTTCAATATCTTTCTAACAAGATTGGTTTCATTCAATTTGGTTCACTGAATTGAGCTGGGTTGATTTTTGAAACTAGGTACAGAACTGTGTTTGAATGAAAATGGAAAAATCCAAATTCAAACGAGTGGGTTGCGTGGGAACTGTTAACGGGCCGGCCCAGTGTCACTCCATGCGGGCTCGATGATGTGGGGTTCCACCAGCTGGCTCTTTAAACGCCGATGCACGGGCAATATCGGCCACACGATCTAAGTCTAATCGAACGGCTGCTACTGATCGTCCATGTCGGGCGGCGCCGGCGAGACAGAAACCTAACGCGGCAGGTGGGGGGTCGTCGGGGGCTCACCGGGGCTCAGGCGAGGGTCGGCGAGGAGGGCGAACGACGAAGTCAATGACGGCGAACCTCCTGGTACCGGCAGCTTCTCCTGGGATGGACGAAATCGATGGTGCCCTTCTTATCCAGAGGCGGCCTCCTCTGGCCAAATTCCGGCGATGCGCTGCTCGCCTTGCTCCGGGAACGGGGTGGAACGATCAGTGAGGAGAGGGGAGTGAGATGGTGTGAAGAGTTTGAGCGGGGGAGGCCTCAATTTATAGTCTCGACGACGAGACCGAACGGGATGGGCAGGCAACGGTGGCGACATGGCTACGGGCTGCTAGAGGCATCGCCGGCGGTGGCGATCGATCGGTGGTCTCCTGGCGATGCTCTATGGCTTTAATGCGCGTGTAGGGGCGGTGGAAAACGGTCTGGAACATGCGATGCTCTGCGCGGCAGAGGCGGCGTCTTCGACGGCGAGCGGTGGCTGTGAGGCATGGGACGGCGAACGGGGATGTCTGGCGGTCTCCTTGGATGGTGGTGATTGCATATGCACGCGGCGAGGGCGGCGCGCGGTCTGTGGGCATGTGTCGAGGGTGGCACTCTGGCGCACGCTCGGCATCGTTGACAGAGGCACGAGCGCGGTGTTCCTGGGTTCTCTGGTCGATGTCTTCGAGGCAGGGCTGGTCGAGAGGGGGCCGTGAGGCACGGGCTACCTCCTAGACATGCTGTGTAAGATCCCTCCTTTGTAAAGGAAAGGATCCCTGTGATTGCAATGCTAGTCCCTGGATCAATGCTAGCATCCACAGTGTAAGATGAAGTACATAAATACAAAGGTTGTTTACTACATTCATTCCAGAGATAAAACATAGTCTTTTACAACTCAGGGCCAAAGGCCTAATACAAGAGTTTATGTAATAAGTAAATAAACACAAGTCCTCATCTTCATGTGCCACAGGCAAGCATGTTGAGTGTAGACTCATGACTCCTACTCATCATCGGAGTAACCTGCAACATCACAAGTTACAGCCACAGTGGGTCAATACTTTGGAATAGTATTGGCAAGTGATACCTTAGTAAATCTTTAAGTGGACTATATTACTATATGCATTTTGGCTAAGTGTAGCTTGGCTTGCTTTGCTTCAAAATAGGTTTTTCCTATTAGTTGAAAACACTAAGTTTTTCTTTGTCAAAAACTTTCCCAAGAAACCACCAATAGACATTGGGGTCCTTCACCCTTGTTCACCCACAAGTTTTACTTAGAAGTTGGAGTGATGAGATTCTTGTAGCTTCCATGTCTTGATGCTCAAGTTGTCCATTGCCATGGACTTGGCTAAGTACTTAGATTTTCCATCTGCAGAGGTTGTGCACTTTCCCACTGCACTTGGTTTCCCAAGACAGGACCTTTCAGAAGCCTTTCCTTAGTCAAATGGACGCGTTCCAACCTATCATCCCACTACCACCAACTGTCCAAATGACTAAGTTCTAGCAACCTATATGATCAAGGCAGAGCCCATATTGCCAAGTGGTTGCACTGAAGCTTTCTCAACACTTGGCCTCCAAATCCCTTTGTGCCTGGGTGGCATACCACAAGTGAGATACACAAGCCAAATCCATGGCCTTGTGTAACCACTCAACCAAAAACCACCATTCAAGTCCCATTACACCCAGGAGGTTCATTGACTTAGTTGTTTTATTAAGAAAAGCATAAGTCCAAAAGGACTTAGAACTATTTCATCATAGCATGTACATTCTTTACCAACCCTTGTTTTCTACTAGCTAGGCTAAGCATGGCATAGTAACTTAACTTAGGAAAATCCCTAGCAATTCTACAATTCTACAACTACATAGGATTTCCCAACATAGCATTTGGAAAAAGTAACATGCAAGACTTAGCAAAATAATTCTAATGCTTATTCAAAATAAAGGGGTAGAAATATCATGAAGTATCACTTGCCTTGGTAATGGGGAGAGTAGCACTCTTCACAATCACAGTCACTAGTAAAATCTACACATAAAATTTGTAGCACACAATTACACACAATTTATATACAAACAAAATTATGTATGCATGCAAGAAGTGCTAAGTGATGTTTTTTGAAAACCCATCAAGCAAGTACATGATACAGAAACATAACAAGTCACAAAGTTTGCTAACTAAACTTATTTAGCCCTAAAACAATTGCTAAACAAAAACTATACTCAAAATGGAACTAAACATGTTTCTACATACAAAGTCATTTTAACAGATACTTTTCGTTAAACACATTGCAGATTCAGAAAGGCCTTGATTCACTGATTCCAACGGTATAAAATTTGCAAAAATCTAACGTGGGAATCTCGAGTTATACCCCTTTGAAAATTTGATCTAAATCTAATTTTGAAATCTGTTTTTGAGCTAACCCTAGACACGTGTCGCAATACTACTGGCGCGTACCGATTCGTTTCGATCGACAGACGCAGACCGTAGGATCTAACTTAGATCTAGCGGTGCAGAGGCATGCGATACCCCTTCGATTATAATCTATCCTAGCCCTACGATATAGATCCAACTGACACAGACAGCAAGCCACTAACTGGCGGCGCTTAACGGCTGCGCGCGGCGGCGACGGCCAGATGGTGGCGGCGCCGGTGATACAGGAAGCTAGATGGGTAGGGAAGATACTCACCGTGCTCGCAAGGACGAGGTGATGCTCAACGTACGAACGGCTCGGCAAGGGGCGCTCAGGGTTGCGGTGGATTGCTCGCCGGAGTATGGTCTGGCGACGGGTGGCTCTGTTCGAGGTCGAAGGCGACGTTGTCGATCACGAGGAGGCAAACAGGAGGTGTGGTCAGATGCAGGAGATCACGGAGAAGTCGCGTGAGTCTGAACTTACCGGGAGAACTCGACGGAGTTGAAGCCGAAGACGGTGGCGCTCAGTCGCTTGAGTTGCCGACGTTCTGGGTCACGCGCGGGCGAGCTAGTGGTACTGGGAGGTGCGCCAGGTCAAATGGGGTCTGTTTTTGTGAACCAGGAGCAGAGGGTCGGCCGGAGTTGGCCGGAATCGTGGCTGCAGCTCGTCGGAAACAGCGGGGTTGCGGTGAGCAATTCCTGCAGCCTGGGGGCGCTTTGGGCTTGGGGTTTGGGGGATAATGGAGAGGGGGCAGAGGGGGTTTAAGTAGCCAGGATACAAGCGAGATTTACTCGTGCATTTACGTGAATTGAAGCTGCGCAAATCAACAGGAAATGGCTGGCGTCAATTTGGGGACGAACCAGTCGTGGGGGTGGAGATGACGGTACCCGTGTGGGCCGCGGTTGTCAGCGAGAGAGGAGGAGGGGGAGTGGGTCCTGCCTGTCAGCGAGCTGGTGGGTGCGGGGGCGGGTGAAAGAAAACGTTTCGCGGGGTGGAGGGCTGCTGGACTAGTTGGGCCGTGTTGGGCTGAGTCGGCAGTTATTTTGTTTATTTTCTTCTTTACTCCTTTTCTTTTTCTGATTGTTTTTCTAGGAATGGTTTTCAAATCCTATTTCAAATAATTTTGAATTCCAACCTTCTCTAGCTTTTGTACAGTGTTCCTTGTACCCAAATAAGTGTCAAACACCTCTGTTCACTCAGACCTACTTGGGTTATTTGAAAATAATACAATAAAACCAAGCCTTTTTGGAGATAATATAATAGGCATAACTTTGGTTTTATTCCATATTTTGTTTTAAAACTTTGCCCATGCTTTTGAAATCACTTAAGTTTGAACTCAAAGCATTCTGAATGAATAAGGACCTTTCTCATTAGCATGTAGCACAAAGGCTAGAGTTTTTATACATAAAATAATGAGCAACATTTGCTCCTGTTTTTGAAATGATTTTGAGATGAAACCCTAAATGATGATGAATGCATGGATGATATGCATGAGTTTTGAAACACGATTTTAGGGATGTTACATGCTGGCTAGGCTTGGTGCTTCTCCTAGCTTGCTGTCTACATGTGGGTGGCATGGGTGGCTTCTGCTGTTCACTATTGTTGACATTGCCAAGCTTACAGTGGTGCTAGAAGTTTACAAATGAGCTAGATGATCTACTAAAGCCTAGTTGCAACCAGAGAGGGAACAAGTTAGGTAGGCTCAAATCACTGCTCCAAATAGTATTTGGATTTTATTTGATTTGCATCTGCAAGGTGTTTGATGAAATGGCCGCATGAATTCAAGTTTTGAATTTTGAAAAGATTTTTGGTGGGTGTGCTAGGTTGGTGCTGGTGAGTCTGTAGATGCTTGGGTTTTGAAAGTTGATCTTGTTTGAGTGGTTTTTGAAAAAGTGGGATCTTCCCATATGATATAGATTCAATTTTGAACTGCCCTTTAAACTATGCATTTGAATGTTTTTGGATAATCACAAGGTGGGCCTTGATACTTTGTTATGAGTACTATCAAGTGGTGCAAATATCCAAACAGGTTTCTGTTAAGTTCTTAAAGTTATAGACCAAAGTAGGCATGGGAGTTAATTTGGCAAAAGTGACCATTCCTTTATTTTGTTTGTTTTGATTTATTTGTCTTTGGGAAAAGTGTGGGGATTGTTCAGATGATGTTTATTTCACCTAAGAATCCTTTTACAAGCAAAGAAACACATACACAAGGCAATTCAAAATAATCCAAATTGGAATGCATACACACATGCATGCTTTCATATTTTTATTTAGAAAAGTTTTTGTTAACCCTAATTTTGAAGATTAGAGTTTGATGATCCAAGTTTAGTATTTTTGGGATGTTACACCAAATCTTTTCTTGGTTATGATATACTAATCATGGCCTAACAATCCCCACTTCACTTGTTTCCATTGGAGCTTTCTGCTTCTTAAACTCACCTGGTTTAGGAGGCTACCTGATGTATCTGCTATGGCAGTCTTATTTTCAACAAACTTTGCCATCTCCTCCACACCACCAAAAATCCAACCAAGCCCAACTATTGCTTCCATGATCATCTATATGACTTCGTCTAACCATCCATATACCCCCTTGTACCAAGGCGAGCTTGAGCTCCCTAAACCAACCCTATTTAGGTGGCATAAAAAAAACCAAACCCTATATCCTCCAGAATCTATTTTCCATCCTTTTCACCACTTTTCTTCAAAAACCAAGGATGAACTTGATGCCTACATCAGGTATACATCATCTACCTTGTATATAAGCATCCCCAAATAATTCCCAAAATAATTTGGATTATTAAACTATTTCTTTTCCCTTACTTACCAAATTCTCAAATCCTTGTCTTTAAAGGCAAGTTTGCTTTACTCCAAATCACCTTGCCAACTCAAGGCACATTTGATGCATATCTATCATATCCCATCTTTCCAACTCAAAAATAAATATT
Source organism: Avena longiglumis (assembly GCA_030063025.1). Classification (NCBI taxonomy): domain Eukaryota; kingdom Viridiplantae; phylum Streptophyta; class Magnoliopsida; order Poales; family Poaceae; genus Avena; species Avena longiglumis. The sequence goes on along the minus strand of CP125978.1, from coordinate 141,127,620 downwards.
TTTGAGATTCTTTATTAATTCTTTTTGCCCTCTTTCTTAAATGGCAGAACCAAGAAATAAGTCCCCAAAAATACTTTTCCACCTCAATAAATCCCAATAAAATTCTCCAATGTGTCTTATGGTACTTAAAACCATATCACATCAAAAACCAAGCTTGTTCAATGTAAAAATATCATCTTAGCTTCCATAATCTACTTCAGCACTTTTTGAAGAAGTGCATTTAAATGGGATTATAATCTTTAGAAAAATCAAATTTAAATCATGGAGATATTATTTGACCTCCTCTATCCACCAGTATCATTTTCACACTTTTCCCAATGGAACATTTTCAACTTCCTTCACAAGCACCAAAGTGATCAATTTTGCTAAAACAATGCAAACTTGATTCAAATCCAAACCAAACACTCTCCAAACTTGCACAGCACCACTCCCCTCCCCTCTGGTCGAGCCACACTGTAGATGACCACTGTAGAACCTCCCATCCTTGTCCCTTGTGCTTGTAAGAGAGAGGGAGGAGTATGACTTGTTTATACTTGCAATAAAGGGGTAGGCAGCATCCCCACCCCATGTATGTCCCCTAGCACGACTAGGGCCCCCTCTCTCACCTCCCCATCACCCTCCTTGCCCAATGCATGGCTAGCACCCCTTCTCCCAAGACCCCCTTGCACATGGTGCACCATGGACCCATCTAGCTTGGGTGAAAACCCCACAGGCCACCCCAGCTCTCCCCGTCGCCCTCATTTTCCCCCAACAACCATAGTCACACCCCAGAGCTCCCACTCCCTCTCCCATGCTCTGCCCTACTCAAAGGAAGGAGAAGAGATAAGCTTTGGCTCTCTCAGAAAATCGAGCAAGGCCTTCTCCCCCGAGCTCCTCTCCCTCTGCATGTCGCACACACGCCTTCCCCTCGCCCTCCCGGTGCTAATGGTGCTTTCTTTCCCTCCATGCAGCACCATCCCGAGGGTTAGCGTCGTCGGGACCCCCTAGCGAGACTACCTCCGGCGTCTACACCGACCTTGCCGCCTCTTGTCCGGCTCCCCACGATGACCCGCGTCTCCTCTGCCGCCTCCCTGCCGCCGGGAAGCTCTGGTGAACCACCCCGTCGAGCCCTATCTCCAGCTAGGCTTCCACCACCACAGCCCCATCTCTCTGGGGAAGACAAAGCCCGGTCGTCGATCTGCACTAGATCGAACGGCCAGAGGTGCCCTTTACCCCTTCGCCTGGGTCCAGGTTGGCAGGCCAATCGCTGGGCCGCGGATGACTACGCGCCGCCCGCGTGCGCTCAGCGCTAGTGGGCCGGCCTGCCTCAGTGCGGCCCGTTGCCCTCTGGAATCTGGCCCATGCGCCTTCTTTTCCCTTCCTCTTTTATTCTTTCTTATCAGTTCTGCAGACATGCATGATAGTTTAAATGAGAATAAAAATGAAAAATGATCCAAAATGCCCAGATCCAAATTTCCTGGGATACCATAGTGTTTTCTCTATCATGCAGACGCATTGGCTATCCAATTTTCTGTTTAAAATAAAGATGATAAATCCCCTACTCAGATCTGTCCTTTTCACTAAGGATTTTCTCCAGAAAGTTTGGCATCACAAAATGGAGTAAATCCAATTGTTATTAAAAGTTATAATCCATATCCTTCATGTTCCACTGGCCCCACACCCATTTGCTTCTTTGATTGCTGGTAGCAAAAATATCAAAACCTAGCCTTTTCTGCCTTTATGAAATTCTCTAGGTCAAACCAAAGGAGGTTTTGACCTAATTCCAATTCCCCTGGAATACACATACCCATATATTTCATAATCCAGAAGATCATAATTTTATGAGTCTATTGAATTTTAGTGAATTAAACTCTTCTGTGCATGGTTTAATCACTAATAAAAAATTTACAGTAGCTCTACAACTCCAAAAAGGTTGATTCCAATTTCTATAGAAAGGAATTCTCAATACCTAACATGTGTCCTTGGAATCACCTAAAAAGCTTCTATAAATTAGATCTGATGAAAAAGACAAATCTTGTCCAGTACTTTATTTGGGAATTTCTCAAGGGCATTCTCGTAATTGTTTTGAGGTGATTCCAACTGCTCTTGATTCATTACACCAAGTGCTACTTAAGCACCCAAGGAAATAATTTTTGGAACTCTAGATAAGTTCTGGTTAATTATTTCCTAAAACTAGATCTTTAATCACTATAAAATCCATTATAAACCAAGGGAAATTGATAAAATAGTGAAACCACTTTTGTTGGCTTCATTTTATCAATACCCATATGATGGTATCATTTTTATATAATGGTATCATACAGATCAAGTCCTTGGTCAAAAACCCTCTCTTAGATAGTTCCTAGACTTTAAATCCAAAAAGGATCCCTTTTCCTTTGTCTCCAAATCTTTCTCCAATCTGATCAAATCAAACCTCCAATATCTTACTAATGTATATCATGTATTTATATTTTTCTTGTTGTATGGTTTGATTCTTGTATTCCTTGTATTGATTGGTGAATTGTTTGTTTGCATGTATGCTCGATAACGGCGATAGTTGCGATTGTGTGACGCCGAGAAGAAGGAAGGATCGGGTTATTCCTTATTATTGTACTTGGTTTTCTGGTATTCTAAAGAAGTCAAGGGACATCTCGCTGGTCACAGGCAAGCCACAATTCCTGAACTCCTATGTTAACCTACTCTTTTATCAATTTTTTTATCTCTCATTTATGAATCTAATGATTAACTCCATAAACTGTTTTAAATAAAAGGCGTAAGTTACTTGGCTCCTCCAAGCTATGAATGAGTGTCCATTGGGACAACTACCCTATTGAAACCCATTTTTACCCCCTATAGGTCGAGGATAAGATGATTAGCATCTTCCCTCTTGGAACCCACGGATTTTCAAGAATAAAACTATTTTGGGTTTTACCCTACCACAAAGTTTTCAAAAATAGAACCCTTGGAAAGAGGCATCATTTCCAAGTGGAAGTTTTACTGAAGGATATATGAGGTGGATGAAGAGAAAGTCAAGCAAGAGAAAGAGAAGGGATGTTCTACGCCAATGTCCAGAACAATTTATCCGTGCAACCACATTAGACCAGTCGCTGGGTCTTAGCTCATAGTTTGTGGTCTTTAGTCGGGGATGCTCGTACTTGCTAAAGGGGAGAAATCCCTTGAAATCCGGATTCTCATAGACAAGGTACCGGTGCAACAATTGGGTCTCTCGCGGACGGTATGACTTTTGGTAAGTACGGGAGGAAGTGAAGTCACAATTGCTACCGGTCAAACTATGGTTTGGAGGTAGGGCCAGTACGGGAGGTAGGACTATGGCCGTCATGCCACATACTCGTACCAGAGAGAACAACCCAAAAGGAAAAGCCTCCGTTGCTAGGGATGGAAAAATGAAAAGTTAGGTTTGATTATCCGAACCCTCGTCTACCGTGTGTAGCGGGCCGTGGTTTTATCCCGAAGGATGTATTGATTATTGTGGGTAAAGTGCACAAACTTTGTAGAGTCTAATCTATTCGAATAGCCGTGTCCACGGTCAAGGACGGTTGGAATGTCAAGTGCTAGGAGTACCCTTCGGTTATGTTGTGATGAAATAAAGGATGTGACTTGGTCACGAGAAAAGATAAGAACGAGTTTGGTTTTGACCAGAGATGGTCGAAGACGTATAAAAATGGTTTTACTACAAAACTGTTTTAAATCTTTTTAACAAGGGTGTTGAGATGTCCAGATTTTCTAAAAGGAGGCATGTTTTCCAAAAAAAATCTCTTTTTCAACAAAGATATAGACATGCCATTGTAGATTTCCTCTGAAAACAACTATAGTGTAGAGATATCTCGCCACATCCAAATATGCATTATCTTGTTACCTTGTCTCGGTGGTTTGCGATTACATTCAAAGTACTCACCAGCATTGTCCCTGGATATTTACTTGGCCAGATTGCAGATGTTAAGAAGTAACAAAGGTGTTGACGTATATGCGAGCTAGGCCGTCTTCCCAGTCAGTTGCCTGTAGGTTAAGGCACGGGCTCTGCGCTGAAGACTTCCGCTACTTGTGTTGTAATTTCCATAATGTCCCCTTTGTAAGTTCTTGTACTCATTACTTTACGGATGATGTAATGATACTAGTCGGTTATGCTCACGGCTCACTGATCATGGGAACGTTAATTGTATGCATAACGGGTATTCTCGAACTGTAAATCCGGGGTGCCACAATTCCCACCCCCGCTCTGGCTACTTAACCCTCGTCCCCTCCGTAGAATTTCCCCCACACCACAAGCACTAAGCACCACCAGGCTCCCCGAATTTTGCGTCACACTGCCACTGTACCGACAAGCTCCGGCGAGCTATCGCGGTGAGTCCCGTGATCCCCTTGGCCTCTAGTTCACGCGGTTGTGTTCGCCATGTCCTTGCGCACCTGCTAATACCTTCTGATTGTCCCCTTGCGTCCTAGGTCATCGTCTTCGTCTCCAACCATGAGCCCCTGACGCGCAGCCGAACTCCGACGAGCGATTGTGTTTGTGTCTGTGCGCCCCAGCTTCGTCCACGACCATGTTGAGCTTTGCCTCATCACTGTGACCTTGGTAAGCCCTAGAACCATCTCTTCTACGCCCTAGCCTCGCCGCGCGTCGCCATCAGCAGCATCACCGCCGCAGTAGCCATGCGCGCCGCTAGGTTATGGTCGAGTAGATGTGGTCCACTGGATCTAGATCCAGTGGTTGCGATTAGATCTAGCAGTGAAACGGAATGCACAGATATGGACCGCTCGATGTCACTTAGATCCAGCGGCTCGCGTGCGTGATCCGCCCGAACCGGTACCGTCCAGGCTCTGTGTTTGATTTAAAATCCAGATTTTTGTCTATTAGTTGTTTAAACTTGTAAATTGCATAACTTTTGTTCTGTAAATCCAAAAATTGCAAATAAGATGTCTATGGATTCATAAAATTGAGATCTTTGCATATATGGCCTTGGTTCTAAAAAATTAGGATTTTATGCAGAGAAATTTGTAGGCTTATTTTGACTATAAAAATTATTTAGAATATTATTTTAAAGTGGTTTTTGTTTTATTTAGACTTTAGATTGTATGCTTTGTCTTTAGTACAGTAGATTTTTATTTTAAAAGTGTGGCAAATCATCCCATTGAATTTTGCACGCATTCACACTATTTTTGCTTGTATATTGATTTGTGATTATTTTGTTGTATGAATTGTTGTGTAGATATTGTGGATTGTGGAGAGTGTGATTGTGAGGATTGTACCTATTCCCCTAGCTACCAAGGCAAGTGATACTCCATGTTTTGTCCTATTATTTTCCCTAATGCATTATTGTTATTTTGAGTAGAATTTGCATGGTAATTTTTCAAAGTATAATGCTATGCTATGGTAGATCCTATAGATGATATCTTGCTAGAAATTTTCCTAACTTAAGATACATGTTATGCTAGTATGCTTATCCTAGCTATTAGAATTCAAGGGTAAAAATTCATGCTATGTTATTATGGAAAGGTTATGCCTATGTGTTTTTGACTAAGAAAACAACTTGTTAATGAAACACCTGGGTGGATTGGGAAGTATGGTTTGTGTTGAGTGGTTACACAGGGCCCATGTATATGGTTTACCCTGTGTATCACACTTGTGGATGGCCACCCAGGAACAAAGAGATTTGAGATGTTTAGTGTTGAGAAGCTTTTAGTGCAACCACATGGCATATGGGCTCTACCTTGACCAACTAGGTTGCAAGAACTTAGCCAGATGGAAAGTTGGTGGTAGGGTTGATAGGATGGAACGCGTCCATGGTGGTCTGAGGGAATGCTTCTGAAAAGTCTCGTCTTGATGCATGTCTAGTCTTGTGGGGAAAGTGCACCACCTATCGAGAGGGTAAAACTTAAGTACTTAGCCGTGTCCCCGGTAAAGAACATTTTGAGCATCAAAGACATTGAAATGATCAAGAATCTCCTCACACCAATTTCTCTAAGTTAAAAATGGTGGGTGAACAAGGGTAGTGGTTCATCATTGTCTATTGGTGGTAACTTAGAGTTTTTGTAAAGAAAAATTTAGTGTTTTCAACTATTAGGATAAAACTACTTTATGCAAAGCCAGCCTGAAACCACACTTAGCCAAATTCATGTAGTTGATAGTATCTATTATGTAGCTATGATATCACTTGCCAATAAAATTCCAAATGTATTGACCCCTTGTGGCTGTAACTTATTATGTTGTAGGTTACTCTGATGGTGAGTAGGGTTATAAGTCTACACTCAACATGTTTGCCTGTGGCACATGAAGATGAAGACTTTATTCATTTACTTTGTAATGAGAACTCTATGTGTTAGCCTTGGGCTAATGAGTTGTAAGAACTATTTGTACTCCTGGAATTACGACGTAATAATGACTGTTGTATCTGTGTACTTCATCTTAAACTGTGGGTGCTACCAATTCGATCCAGGGACTAGCACTGCAATCACGGGGACCTTTACCTTAAAGGGTGAGTTCTTACAGATGGTATCAGAGCACTGTGTTGCCTGTAGGTTTGTGACCCTAACATGGATGAGACTAAGGAAACCACTAGGAAAATGCAACCCCTTTGTAAATTTTACACTTGTCTCTTTTCATCTCGTAAACCTCTCCTAATCTTCTTTATCATCTCTGTTTGTAGATGGCCTCCATCAACGAAGACGTCAAGAAGGGACCACTGATGACCATGACCCTAGAATGTGAGACGGAGTTTCCCAAGGCACTCAAGAACCTCATGGTTAGCTTGGGGATAAATGGTGAAGCCATGTACAAGGGATTTCCAGTGATGGATGAAGGAGAAGAATATTGCTGGGTACAACTCCACTTGTATAAAAACAAGGAGGACAACCACAATGAGTCGGGATTCTGTATGGTCACCAACTCTAAAATGCACATGTCATTGTTTGACTCTGCAAGGAATGCGGCATGGAATGCCATCAAGGAACTTGGAGAAAGACTCAAGTGTAGAATGCTCAACAGTCAAAATGACCTTAGAGATGAGATGAAGCATACCCAAGACTTAGAGACCACCATAAAACGTCTAAGGGAGGATATCATAGACTTAGCATGGGGGTCTTGTGATCAAGACAAGCAGATTGCCACCAAGGATGCCTAGATAGCTACCTTGACTAGTGAGTGAGAGTTGTGATGTACTCCAATAGTTGGATCACCACACTTGTCGTTTTCTCGCGGTAATAATTTTGATCATACCATCCCATGTGGTATGGAAAAAATTTGTCTAAGTTATGTTTGAACCTTGGAGTTTGTGATTGATTAATGTATGCCATGACTTGCATGGATTAATGTTTTGTTGAATGACTTTGGCTTTTGCTTTACTACCTTATGTTTTACTCTTTACTTGTTGTTTCTAATTTACTCCATCCTATGCAATAGATGCCTAGCTTTGTTCTTAGCACCTTCGAGGAGTTCAAGGGAACTCGTTTTGGATCCCGTATTGTGGAGCTCGTCAGTGTGCTAGGTCTTCCCATCCCTAACATTAAGGGACTTCAGCTCAGGAAGTTCGAGAGGAAGGACTTATGGCGATTTTGAGTCTCTCAGCCAGGACTCCAGTCAGAGCCTCCCACCGAGGACATCGCCTTCAAGGTACTCCATGATGACAAGGAGAAGGGCCTCGACGTCGCCATGCAGGAGCTGCTTGGACGTCACTCCACCGAGCTTCAGGGCCTCTACTTCCATCCCTTTGGGAGACATGAGGAGGACGATGCCATTTGGGAGACTATTGAGCTAGTGAACCTCTATCTTCAGGACCTAGAGAGCCTTCTTAGGCACCTCGATACTGATAGTACCAACGTCATGCTTAGCAATGACGAGCTACGCGTCCAGTTGAGGGAGAAGGACAAGGACTTCGAGGAGCAGGAGGAGAGCATCAAGGAGATGGAGACTAGGTTTGAGAAGCAAGACAAGAGGTTCAAGAACCAAGAAAAGAGAGTGTAATATAGGAACAAGAATATCAATGAGATGAAGGCCGAGATGGAGCTCAAGTATCTTGAGCTAGAGACACAACAGGAGGTGGTTGAGAGGCTGCGTTCGCAGAAGAGAGAGCTTCAGGTGAAGGTCGATGCTTTATCCACCAGCGTGGAGGAGTACAAGGCAGGAATCGACGCAGCAGGACTTACTCTAGTGGAGGAGGAAGTCGATATGGAGGAGTAGTGTTGACTACTTGGCTATCTATCCATTTATCATCTTTTTATTCATCAAGTCGCATTGATCATCCAACATGTGGATGACTATGCTAGTGTGTTTACTTTACAAAAACTTGTTGTTCGTTTTGAATCCTAAAGTTTATCATGTGGTTGCTTATTTGTGATGTGTTGTGCATGTTAGTATCTATGGGTTATATCTCATTACATATCCTTATTGAAACCACAAGTGTCTCCCCATCGTGTCAATCCCAACAATAACAAAAATGGCAATGAGATGCAGCAGCTGATGACTGCCCAGACTTAGTTGATGCAGATGATGACTCACTTTATGGCCAATTAGAATCAGAATCAAAACAACAAAAACAACAACAACAACAACAACAACAACAACAACAACAACAACAACAACAACAACAACAACAACAACAACAACAACAACAACAACAACAACAACAACAACAACAAACAACAACAACAACAACAACAACAACAACAACAACAACAACAACAACAACAACAACAACAACAACAACAACAACAACAACAACAACAACAACAACAACAACAACAACAACAACAACAACAACAACAACAACAACAACAACAACAACAACAACAACAACAACAACAACAACAACAACAACAACAACAACAACAATAAGAACAACCAAAACAACCCACCAGCTTTTGATATGCTCACCAGGTTTCTAAGATTGAGGCCTGCTAAGTTTTCTAGAACCACTGATCCCATGGTAGAAAATGATTGGCTACGTTCTATGAACAAGGACTTAGTCACATTTGGTTGCACTGATGAGGAGAAAGTCATATTTGCAGCACACCTGCTAGAAGGACCAGCATCTACTTGGTGGGATAACTTCCAAATCACTACCCCTATTGAAGAAGTGACTTGGGCAATATTTGAGGATGGTTTCCGCACTGCTCATATCTCTTCAGGAGTGATGGGGTTGAAGAAGAAGGAATTTCACAACCTTAAACAACGCCATCGCAGTGTTGCAAAATATATTGAGGAGTTCAACAATCTGGCATGCTATGCACCGGATGATGTTGACACTGATGCAAAAAGGAAGGAGAAGTTCCTTGAAGGGATGAACGATGAGTGTCATAGGAATGACCACGGCAGATGCTGCAATCGGCAGCGAGTAGTAGAACGAGGGGCAAGGGCGGCCAGCCATCTGCGGTGCGAGATGAGGGCAAAGACACAGGGTTTTACCAGTTCGGCCCCGGAGGTAAAGACCTACTCTGCTAGATTGTATTATGGAGGTGTTTACAATGGGCGAACTCGGCGACTAGGCGGCGAGTTGCTTGGGTGTATGAGGAACGTGTCTCTCACCCGTAGGGAGGTTTATATAGGCTCACCTCCCTAGGGTTTACATATCTCAACCGATTTGGTTCTGACTTGAATCGTTTAACCTAGACCGATGGGCCTATCGCTGCTGGGCCTTCAACTTCCGATGCTGATACCTTGCTGGGCTTTGATCCACTCGTGATTCTGCAGGCCTACCTGACCCTTGGGCGGTCGGAACGTCCGAGTATACCCCAGTAGGCGTATCCCCATCAGTAGTCCCCGAGGCCGTCGTTGATTAGGCGTGAGTGGCTACTGGCAGTCGGAGTATACGGCTTCAAGTTGGCATCCAGTCGAATCGTCGGCGGGCTCCTATATAAAGGAAAAAATCCGGTGACCCGAGTCGCATCTTGGGCGAGTCGAGCCAACGAGACGCGGTCTCGGCGAGTGACTTAACGAGCCGAGTGGCTGGAGTTGGACCGTCAGGCGCGGTCAAACTAGCCGTTAAGGTAACTCAACGGTAACTCCTGGCGTAATCGCCAGCGATGCGGCCCCCGATTTGGCGGGCAACTCGCTATATAAGAAGAATGGTAGGCTATTGCAAAGCCAACCGCCCACCATCTCTTCCGAGTACGACATCTGCCTTCCTTTGATTCCACGATCCAATCGACCGCAATCCTCCGACCTCCAAACAAATCCTCACCATGGCCTCTCCACCGAACCTTGGGTAGATCCAAGTGCACCGAGCGCCTGGCCTCCTTCGAGGAGGCGGAATCCTGTCGGCTGCTGGCGTATCCCCGCAGCCGGAGAAACGACCCCAAACCCGCGAGAGAGAGAGTTTGTCTATTTCACCAGTCACCTCGAGCGGGGGTTAGGGTTTCCCACATCTTTGTTCTTCCGGCGTTTCTGCGCCTACTACGGGATCCAGCCTCGGATCGGGTCCCCATAGCATCGAGCAGCTCGCCATCTTCGTGGCGTTCTGCGAGTTACTTGCCCTACTTTCCCTTGTGGCAAGATCATTCCACGGATGGATCAGCCGCGAGGAGGCGGGACAATGCTAGCCGCGCGGCTTAACCTTCCAACTCAAATACAAAGCTTCCTTCTTCGACCGATGCTGCCGCCAAAGCGGCGGAGAAAAAGTCATGGTTCTACGTGACCGAGTCGACTCGAGGACGAGGCGGCGATCCGCGCACTCGCCAATCGTTCGAGCCACGCCATCTCCAGTCGGTAGCTCCCCGACGACCAGCGGATGGTCGTCGACGATGCTCCGACCATCCGTGGTCCGAAGAAGAAGGGCTCAGACGGTAAACTTGTACAATTGTTGGCTTGGGCGGCGGCTCGTTTCGCCGCCTAACGCAACCATTATATGTACCAAGACATCGGGCCGGGAGACTCGGCAAGCTGCCTCGACGAGTGGAAGCGGAGGACTACCTCTCGGCTGAAGAAGATCACCAGCGACATACGTGGATGCGCAGGCTGGGGTACCTCCCTACACCGCGAAGCGTCCGGCTCCGACGGTAATCCCTTTATCTTGTTCGCAGTCGCAGCGTGTGCAGTCGCGGTAACTCTAACTCTGTTTCGTGTTTAACGCAGCTGTTCCAAGTGGTGGAAGGGTGGTTACCACCCGCCGACGACGAGAGCCCCGGGCCATCCGCCCAGGATACAAGCGAGTCGCCACCCGCCAAGGGTAACGAGGACGACGAGGACGAGTCCGAAGAGGAGATTGCCCCACTGGTCCGAAAGACCCGCGGGCAACGTCAGCGCGAGATCGAAGCGAGCAGGAGCCTCGAGCGTCATGACGACGACGACGAACTCCCAGAGACCACCTCGCGCCGTCAGGCCACTCCCGCGAAGAAGAAGAAGAAGGAGAAGGAGGCGAGGGCCCCCCTGAGAAGGAAGACGAAGCCGCCGAAGGCGGCCTCACCGCCGCACTCAACGAGCAGCTCTGATGCTCACAGCTCGGCCGGTGACGGCGCAGTCCCGGCGACAACCGCGCTAGATGCGCCATCTACAGAAGCGCCGCTGGCCTCAATGCCTCCGCCATTCGCGCCGGTTTCTGGGCTAGGGAAGGCTCCGGTTGTGGCGACTTCGCCTCGCAAGGAGGTCGGCGTGGTGGCCTCGCCCGCAAGGAGGTTCCGGCGCGGTAGCCCCAATTCGCGAGAGGCCTCACCGAGGCGGCCGAGGCGCCAACCGCTACCTCAACGTCAAAGAAGCCGTCCGTATCCTGGCCCCGACGTCTGGGCGGGGCTTAGTCGCCGATTAGGGCCTGATCTGGAAAAACCGGCCTTCGTGCAGGGTTGCGTTTCATTCCGATCGCCAAGTGGCGCGATTCGGCCTTCTCTACTTTCCTTTAGTACTTTGATTGTCTTTTATTGATTTGATTCGATGTGCGGACGGAGTGAAAAAGATGGGTCACCCGACCGCGGGCTAAGGTATCCTCCGCCGGGCGAGAAAACCTTCCCGCAAGAGGAAAAGTGACGAGGTCGCCGCCTCTGGAAGGTAGCAAGAAGGCCAAGCGGCGACATCGTCGCCGTCTCTGACGACAGCGGGCGGCTGGCCCGCAGATGGAAGCAACGCGTCTCTGAAGGAGGCGTTTCCTTGCCTAGACGGAGGAAGCGACTTCCTTTGGGCGGGCGCTGATTGCTACCTTCCCCGTTTCATAACCAAGGCGGCCACGGCGAGTGGGGCTGCGACCCCGAGCCCCGCTCCAGGGACCACCGACGCTGAAATCGACCAACGTCACGGGCACACGCCAGCGCTGCTTGCGTCTGTGGACGCGGTACAACTTCACGGCATGCTTGGTGCGGCCATCCGGTACCTCCGGTCCCGAGGATCAGGTCGGTGCTTAGCGGCTTGATTCTTATAATTACTTGTTTTGTACTTTCGAATCCAGTCCCCGAGTGCGTATGCGCTAAATTTTAGCGGGTATGCACTGAGGAATTTTCGTGGTCGCCAGTCCCCGAGTGCGCACCCGCTAAATTTTAGCGGGTGGGCACTGAGGAATTCGTGATCGCCGGTCCCGAGTGCGCACCCGCTAAATTTTGGCGGGTGGGCACCGAAATATTCATGTGTCGACTTTGAAGATGTCATGGTCTGCAATGGAGTCGGCAGAGCGATTGGCTGCAAGCGGCGTCTTGAGAGGCTGGCCGCTATCCAAGAAGCAAACAAGGAGCTTCAGTTGTTGTCGCGAAGCGGAGGTGGCTCGCCAGAGCTTGTCCTCTGGTGAGCTGGTGGCGGTCTGATCTGCGTTAAACTGCCGAGCAGAGGATCGCCGACCTCGAGCGCGAACTGCGGGAGGCAAAAGAAGAAGCAAGCTCGGCGAACGGGCGAGCGAAGGCCGCCATTGCGGCCGCGGAGGAAGACCGAAAGGCGTCGGAAGCCCTCATTGTTGGGCTTCAGGACGATCATACATCGCTTCAGAGTTTCATCACGGGACTCGCCCGCCCGTTGCTTGGTGAGTGCGTCTTTCCTGTCTTTCGGTTGTATTGTTTGTGGTTTCCATGGTACTCATAATTGTCTCCTTCGCGCAGGTCATGTTATTGGTAGCCAAGAAGAAGCGAGCTCTCTTGACGCAAGGGAGTGCGTAAGCATGCTTGTCGACTCGGCGACACTGTCGGCGACGTGCATCCGCGCCTACCTTCAAGAGATGTCGCCCACGGAGGTTATTCCCAGTGACCTCGTTGAGGTGTGGGAGTACTTGGAGAAGGCGCCCGCGGTCGTAGAGTTCATGACGCGGTCAGCGTTTCGGCGAGGAGCGTCGACAGCTCTGAGCCTTGGACTCGCCCACTTCCCCGAGGACTTCGACCTCGACGATGTGACGAGTGGGTATCCTTCGTCGACTGGCGCGGTGGATCTGTCCGAGGTTCTCAAGCTGCAGGAACGTGCCGCCGCGTACTCGGGCGTGTTGGCGATGGGCGACCTCCTTCCCTACCAGAAGCGGTCGTCGCACCAAACGACCCGAGCCGCGCATCGTGACTTCAAGGTCGAGCAGCCTTTCCGTGCGGCGATGGCGGGTGACGTATCCGTCAAACCCGTACAGCGTTCATCCGTGGCGCGGGATTCTGCGTCGTCGTCGAAGCCTGCAGAATAGGGTAGTGTGCCTAGATATGTTAGCGGCATTTCTGCCGAGCAGGCATAATTTGTAATGTAAGACAATGCGATATGCGATTGAATGGGACGTTGTGTCCATTTTGTTATTTGTTTGTGTGTTTTGGATTGATTTTGGATGAGTCCCCGAGCGCGTCCGCCCTTTTGTGGGGTTCACCTTGTATATGATGTTTGTTGTTATCATGTGTTTTGTTAGTTTAGTCGACTCGCCCGAGTTCGGAGAGCGATGCAAGGCGACTCCTTGAGTGCTCAGACTTTACCGTTTTCCCGTCTGTGAGCGGGTCGGTGGCCGAGTCCCGAGTGTGGTACTTGGTAGTTCGGCGCAACGAGGGTAGTTGAGGACTAAGCGCGTTGGTGTGAGCGCGTCACTCCTGCCTGGCCCGGAGGGTCAGTCGCGTGGCGATTCCTGGGTATGCTCTCTTACTTGGCGTTTTCCCTGACCGATCGCGACGAACTGGTATGCAGTCCCCGATCGTGGTACTTAGCCGTTCGAGTCGCTATGCCGAGGATGCGGAGGACCGAGGTCGCCGTGAGAAGCGAGGGCAGTTGTCTTGGTTCGTAAAACCAGTCGAGCCAGGCGACTCCAATGGGGCTCCGGTTTGGCGTTTTTCGTGGACGACGCAAGACCTGAAATGACTCAGATCTCTTGCATCGCACTACTTAGCCGTGCCGGTCGCTGTACCAAAGGTTGACTTCTGCCTTTTAGCATGACGCTGTTTATTACGAGTGCGAGTGGCACAAGGCATGGAGAGTAGACGCAATTTGCAGTAATCGTTTCTTTTATTTCATAGCGACTGGAGAGTACATGTGTGGGGTTCTAGGAGTAGAACTTCCGGAGGAGATTTACATTCCATGGTCGCTTGACGTCGAGTTCGCCGTCCCCGCGGACGTCGATGAGGTAGTAGGCGTCGTTGCCGAGTACGCGCCCGATAGCGAACGGGCCTTCCCACGGGGGGGAGAGCTTGTGCATGCCCTTCTTGTCCTGGATGAGGCGTAACACCAGGTCGCCTTCCTGGAAGGTGCGGGTTTTCACCCGTCGGCTGTGGTAGCGGCGGAGCCCTTGCTGATAAATGGTTGTGCGCGATCGGGCGAGGTCGCGTGCTTCGTCGAGTTGGTCGAGCCCATCTTGGCGGGCCAGCTCGTTTGCGGCCTCCGTATAGTGGACGACCCGCGGCGAGTCGTGTTCGAGGTCGGTGGGCATGACTGCTTCGGCGTCGTAGACCATGAAGAATGGAGTGAATCCCGTCGACCTGTTGACCGAGGTGCGGATTCCCCAGATGACGGAGGGTAGCTCTTCGACCCAGCATCCAGCGGTGCGCTCCAGTGGTACTTGGAGTCGCGGCTTCAGGCCGTGGAGGATGCTTTGGTTGGCTCGTTCCGCCTGGCCTTGGACTCCGGGTGTGCGACTGACGCGAGGTCGAGCCTGATGTGGTGCTCTTCGCAGAATTCGGCCATTGCTCCCTTGGCGAAGTTTGTGCCGTTGTCCGTGATGATGCTGTTGGGGAATCCGTAGCGGTATATGAGCTCGCGTAGGAACTTAGTGGCGGTCTTCCCGTCGCATTTCCGGACTGGCTTGGCCTCCACCCACTTTGTGAATTTGTCGACGGCGACTAGCAAGTGGGTGTAGCCAGAGGGGGCCTTCTTGAAGGGGCCTACCATGTCCATGCCCCACACGGCGAATGGCCAGGTGATGGGGATTGTTTTGAGCGCCGAGCTCGATGCGTCGTCGATTGGCGTGCCGGCACCGGCATCGCTGGGCGATGTCGGCGTCGGCGTGTGTGGTGGGCCAGTAGAAGCCGTGTCGCATAGCCTTGGCGACCAGGAGGCGGCGGCGGCGTGGTGGCAATCGCTGAGTGGATGTCGTGGAGGATTTTGCGTCCTTCATGGTTGGGCAACGTTGGAACACGCCGTGACGCGCGCTTGTGTAGCTCGCCGTCGATGATGGTAAGACTTGCATCGGCGATCATCCGGCGTTGTCTCGTCTGCTGGCGGTGCCGGTTTCGGTAGGCGATGTAGGGCTTGGTCCAGGTTCGCTCGGTGACGAGTGCGACCAAGGCTGCCTCTGGTTGAGCGGGACTCGATGTCGATCTCCCTCGGGAGAGGCGATGGTTTGAAGATTGTGTCGAGGAACACGCGGGTGGTGCGAGTCGAGCCGACCGATGCGAGAGGCGTCGGCCTCCTCGTTTTTCTCCTGTCGATCCACTCGGCGTAGTAGCGATGAAGTGACCGCCCAGCTTATCCACCTCTTGGCGATACACCGCCATGGTGGGGGAGATGGCATCGCAGGTGCCGGCGACTTGTCCCGCAACGAGGTCGGAGTCTCCGTAGCATCGAAGGCGATTGACGCTCATCTCCATTGCGGCTCGCATGTCGTGGAGTAGGGCCTCGTATTCAGCCATGTTATTGGTGCAGGGCGTGAATTCGAGGCGGAGGATGTAGCGGAGCTTGTCGCCTTTTGGTGAGGTCAGCACTATCCCTGCTCTGCCGTCGCGTTCTTGGACCCGTCGAAGTGCAGGCTCCAGTAATGGAGGTACGGCGGCTTCTCTGGCTGCTGGGCCTCTTCCCAGTCGGCGATGAAGTGCGCGATTCATACTTAATCGCCTTCGTGGCTCGTATTTAATGTTGTGGACGCCGATCTCGACGGCCACTTGGCGACCGTCGCCTCGCGATTCGGATGATGTCTTGTAGTGGTGCCGAGGCGACCGTGATCGGGTGCTCTCGGAAGTAGTCTGGCGCGCTGAGCCTGAAGACCGCGTATACCAGCTTTTGATATCGGGTATCGCTGGCGCGACTCGGTGAGAACCTCGCTGATGTAGTACACCGGCTGGACCGGCGCTCCTTTCCTTCCTCTGGTCGTTCGGCGACCATTACGCATCGACGACGCTCGGACGCCGCGACGTAAACCAGCATAGGCTCTTTGTCGGGTGCGGCGGTAGTGGTGCGGAGTAGCACCTTTTAAGGTCGCGAGCGTCGTCCGCCTCCTTGTCCCACTGGAAGGTGGGGTTCTTGCGCATCAGGCGGTATAGGGGCATCGCCTTTTCGCCCAGGCGGGGGATGAAGCGACTGAGAGCCGCTACACGCCCGGCCAGCTTCTGGACGTCGCGCAGGCACTCGGGTTTGCCGAGCCGGGCGATCGTGTCGATCTTCGTTGGGTTTGCCTCGATCCCTCGTTTGGAGACGACGTACCCCAGTAGTTGCCCGGCGGGTACACCGAAGGTGCACTTGCCTGGATTGAGCTTTATCTTGTACCTCCGCAGATTTGCGAAGGTCTCCGCGAGGTCGGCGAGTAGGTCGCCTTGGCGAGCGGATTTCACGACCATGTCGTCGATGTAGACGTGGATGTTGCGGCCAATTTGGCTCGCGAGGCATTCTTGCATGCACCGCTGGTAGGTTGCCCCGGCATTCTTGAGGCCGAAAGTCATGGCGGTGTAGCAGAAGGCTCCGAATGGCGTGATGAACGCCGTCTTCTCCTCATCCTCGACAGCCATTTTGATCTGGTTGTACCCGGAGTAGGCGTCGAGGAAACATAGCGACTCCGAACCCGCGGTTGAATCGATTATCTGATCGATCCGCGGGAGGACGAACTGCTCCTTTGGGCGGTATTTGTTTGTGTAGTCGATACACATTCTCCGGTCCGTTTTCTTCTCGACCGGACTGGGTTTGCCAGCCACTTGAGTATTTGATTGGCGGATGAAGCCGGCGGCGCAGCGCACTTCCTCGGCGATCTCGACGGCGTTCTTCGTTGAAGGGCCGTGGCGCTGACGGGTCGCACTTTGGGGTCGGCGTTTAGTTTGTTCTCAGCGAGCTCCCTAGGGACACCAGGCATGTCGGAGGGTTTCCATGCGAAGATGTCCCTATTCTAACGAAGGAACTCGATGAGCGCGCCTTCCTATGCTGGGCTCATGCCTGTCCCGATCGTCCGTCTGCCGGGTCGCTGGGACCAGCTCGACGGTGTGAGTGTGCGTCGTGGCCTCAAAGGTTGAGGTGTTTGTGCCCTCTGAGTTGGGCTTCTTGAGTATTGTGGGGTCGTCATTGTTGACCCCGCTCGCGTATTTGGCGAGCTCGTCGGCGTGATTAGCTTCTGCCGCGATGACGGCGTCGGCGAGTTCGGCTCCTTTGGCCTCGCATTCGGCGGCCATGTCGGGGTCGCCGTTGATGGTGATGACGCCGCACGGCCCGGGGAGCTTCATCGCGTTATCGCGTGTGCGCCGCCATGAATTTGGCGAACGCTGGCGCCCAGGCAGCGATGGTAAGGGTTGTCGAAGGGCACCAGCTCGAAGACGATCCGCTCGGTGCGGAAGTTTGCCGGAGTACCGAAGGTGACGGGTAGCGTGACCTTGCCGATCGGGTATGCCTTCCGACCGGGGACGATGCCGTGGAACGTGGTGTGGGTGGTAGAGGATGTTGATGGAGCTGCCGCCGTCCATCAGTGTCTTGGGGAGCCAGTAGTCGCCAACCTTGGGCTTGACCACCAAGGCGACTCGTCCTGGGTACTCGATGCGTGGCGAGTGGTCTTGCCGGCTCCAGGTGATGGGCTGTTCCGACCAATTGAGGAACTGGGGGACGTCTGTTTGGGCCACCGCGTTGACGGCGACGGCGCGGGCGATGACCTTCTTCTCGCGCTTCGTGTTGAAGCCTGTGAAGGTGTGGAGCGAGCCGGCTACTTTGCCGAATTTTCCGCCATTTGGCGGGTCGTTGTCGGTGTCTTCCCGCGCGTGTCGTGCCTTCTCGATTTCCCTGAGGGTGTGGCAGTCGGCGGTGGTGTGCGTGGCGGGCTTTCCTTCCCTGCTGTGAAACGCACATGGTTGGTTAAGGAGGGCCGCGGGATCGAACCTTGGCTTGTTCTTGTAGTTCCCGCCATCGCGTCGTTGCCCTCCGTCGCGGCGGTAGCTCTTGGGCTCGCGTTGTGCGTGCCCAGCGTTGGCGACGAAGTCGACTCGCCCGTCGTTGCGGCGCTTGCCTGTGAGGCGGGTGCCGCTGTAGCGTAGGTCGGTTCGGCGTCCGCCGTCGTTGCCGCCCGTGCGGCGTTGCCCTCCTGACTCGTCGTCGACGTCTTGGTTGGGATCCTCCTCGGCGTACCGTTTGGCGATCTCGAGGAGGTCGGGGATGTTGTCGAGTGTGCGGGCGTGTCGCTGAGCTTGGCGACTAGAGGCTCGTAGCACGAGGTCTTGAAGCAATGGATCGCGGTGTCGGGTGGATGCCGACCGCGTTATGCGAGCTCTTGCCACCGTTGGACCCGATTGCGGGTCGACTCGCGGTCCCTGGACGCTCGCTCCAGTCCTCGATGGTGGTGGCGCGAGTGTAGGAGCACTCGAAGTGCTGACGGCGTCTCGCATTTCCTCCCGGAGTCGATATCATCACGGGGGCGTGTTGATCAATTGCACGTCCCTCCATCATCGATGGGAGGTAACGGGCGGAGAGTAGATCGATGTGACCCGCGATCCCCATTGCCATGAGGTATGTGTCAAGCCGCATCGCGGGTCGCACGAAGAGTCGTATTTTCTATCTCCTTTGGCGCCTTGAAGTTTGGCGGGTACTTTTACTCGGATCATTGGTCCGAAGCACTTAGGCCCTAGTCGTCGAAGCGACCCCATAGGCTCGCCATCGCGGCGAGTAGTTAGGTGTGCCGCAGTCGCTTCGTCGTGCGCGCCATTTTGGTTGTTGATGATGTGAGTGCGGGCGTCGATGGGTTCTCCGTTAGCGGCGGCGGTTGGTCGCCTGGGATCGTTAATTGGAGAGTGCGGCGTTCGCGGTCGGCGTTGAGCTGCGGTGGCTCGTGGCGGGCAATTGAGGGTGTTTGCCGCCGGGCGGCCGCTGAGGCCGCCACCTTCCGAGGCCGAGTATACTCGCCCTTGCGGTCGGCGCCGCTTGCTGCTCCACGGCTTTTGCGGCAGGGCCTTGACGTCTTGGATCTGTAAGGCGCCGTCGCGGTGGCCGCGATGCTATCGGCTGCTCGGCCTGCCACGAGGTTGTCCATCGGGTGGAGAACGATGGGAGGCCGTTGGTCTCGCTCCGTGAGAGCGACTATCCGCGGCTGGTCTCTGGGAGGTGCGGTTGGGTGGTGGTGGGGCACCCATCGCCGCGTTGATCTGGCGGGGCGGCGCTTCCTCCTGGTGGCGCGTTCTCGCAGATCGCGGGCCGGGTCGTTTTCGTCGTCGAAGTTCAGGGCGCGCCCCTGAACAGTGGGGTTCAGGCGTGACCTGATCCGCTGCTGGTGGTAGCGTGATGCTTCGCTGTCACTTGCTCGAGGCGAAATTTCGCGCTCGGCATGCTCTTTAACGTCGCCTCCGCCAATTTCAGGCGGAGTTCCTCGACCTCCGTTCTTTGTGGCGTTAGGAGGATTGGGTGGAGAAAGGATCCTCCGGCGGATCGGCGCGGTGGCCATGTAGGTCGCGGCATGGCGACCGGTTCCGTCGTGGAAGTCGGCGGAGTTTTCCGACCGAGTCGAACTCGAAGATCCGAGGATGGAGGGTCCTCGAAATCTCCGCGTTGGAGACCTGGCGATGGAGCCCAGACGAGGCCGCGGTGATGGATCCGGCGAGTGGCCGGGTCGCCGAGTCGGCGTCGTCGGTGAGGGCCGCATCTTCTGCGGCTGAGTTCCCGCCACGTTCGTGGGCGAGTTGTACTCGGAGGCGGTGGATCGTGCGAACCTGGCTCTCAGAGAGCCGATCGCGTGGTGGCGACTCGCGGATGCGAGCCGAGTCCTCCGAGGTGATGACGTCGGTGAGGCCGGCGAAGAGACTGATCGTGCCGATCGGCAAGATCACGCAGGCGTGACGGGTCGCGCCGCCGGCGTAGCTGCTTGGCAAGATCTGGAGCATCTCGCCGATCGCTATCATCTGGCGGTGGCGACCGCCTCGTTGATGGGCAGATTGGATCTCGCCCGAACACCGGCAGACCGGCCAGGCCCCAGTGGGCGCCACCGTCAGGGAATGACCACGGCGAATCTTATCGGCAGTAGTAGAACGAGGGCAAGGCGGCCAGCCATCTGCGGTGCGAGATGAGGGCAAAGACACGGTTTTACCTGTGTTCGGCCCCGGAGGTAAAGACCTACTCCTGCTAGATTGTATTATGGAGGTGTTTACAATGGGCGAACTTCGGCGACTAGGCGGCGAGTTGCTTGGGTGTATGAGGAACGTGTCTCTACTCACCCGTAGAGGTTTATATAGGCTCACCTCCCTAGGGTTTACATATCTCAACCGATTTGGTTCGCTTGAATCGTTTAACCTAGACCCGGGCCTATCTGCTGCTCTGGCCTTCAACTTCGATACTTGATACCTTGCTGGGCTTTGATCCACTCGCCGTTCTGCAGGCCTACTCGCCAGCCCTTGGGCCAGTCGGAAACGTCCCGCTGAGTATACCCCAGTAGGCGTATCCCCATCAATGAGATGTGCATGCAACTATCTGTTGCATATGTTCCAACTTATCAATCTATGTGTGACAAAGCTACCATCTTGGAAAGCAAGATGAAGCAAGTGGAGAATAGGAAAAGGAAGCACCATTTTGATAAGCATGGATCTGGATCATCTCACAAGCGTTCTTTTGGTGAAGGAAGTGGATGTTCTGGATCCCACAAACACAGGAATCATAACAACCACCACAACAGTAATCGTTACCATGATAGCAATAAACATCCTGGACACAACAATGGTGATTACCACAACAACAAGAGTGGACACAAGAGTCACCATAGTGGAAATGGCAATGGGAATCAACTAGCTAAGAGGGACGTCAGTCATGTTGAATGTTTCAAGCGCAACAAAACTAGGAACTATGCAAATTAATGCCTAGAAAAGAAGACTGATGGAGCCAACAAGCCAAACCCTTTTCAGAAGGGTCATGTGAACCACATCAATGTGGAGGAAATCCAAGAGGAGTCTGGTGATGTGGCTGGTAAGTTCAAGATTAATTCCTTTCCAGCACTTGTCCCTTTTTATACCGGTGCATCACATTCATTCATTTCAAGAGCATTTGTAGACAAAAATAGACTCCCAACTGAAACAATTGGATGTTGTATTAAAGTAAGCTCCCCAGGTGGAGAGATGATAGTAAAATTTGGATGTCATGATCTAGTAATAGAGTTTGGAAAATAGAAGTGTTCAGTTAGTCTGATAATTCTAGAATCCCAAGGATTGGATGTGATATTAGGCATGTATTGGATGACCCGTTATGAGGGAGTAATAGGCTATGCCAGAAGAATTGTTACACTCACAACCTCGAAAAAGAAACGGATTAGGTTAAAGTCTAACTTTGAACCCAAACGAAGTAAGCTAAATTCTCTTAAGGGGGTTAGCATAGACAGTGTACCAGTAGTGAAAGAGTACCCGGATGTGTTTTCGGAAGAATTATGAGGAATGCCACTAGATAGGGATGTGGAGTTTTTGATTGACTTGTTGCCAGGATCTGTACCAATAGCAAAGAGACCCTACAAGATGTCAGTTGATGAGTTAAAAGATCTCAAGAAATAGCTTGGAGAACAATTGCAGAAAGGATTTATCCAACCAAGTTCTTCGTCATGGGGTGCACCAGTTCTGTTTGTTGAGAAGAAGGATAGAAGTCAAAGGCTATGCATAGATTATCGATCACTTAACGAAGTGACCATAAAGAACAAGTATCCCTTACCCAGAATCAATGATCTTTTTGATCAGCTAGAAGGATCTCTTGTGTTCTAAAAAATGATCTTGGATCAGGTTACTTTCAGCTAAATATTAGAGAACAAGATATACCTAAAACTGCTTTTACCACTAGGTATGGATTGTATGAGTATATAGTGATGCCATTTGGACTAACAAATGCACCAGCTTATTTCATGAATATGATGAACAAGGTGTTCATGGAGTTTCTTGACAAATTTGTTGTGGTATTCATCGATGACATATTTATTTATTCCAAGAGTAATGAAGAGCATGAAGAACATTTGCGTTTGATTCTTGAGAAACTCAGGGAGCACAAGTTGTATGCCAAGTTCAGTAAGTGTGAGTTTTGGTTGAATGAAGTTGGATTTATTGGACATATTGTGTCTGGAAATGGTATAGCTGTCGATCCCGCAAAGGTGTCAGCTGTAACTGAGTGCGAATCTCCCAAGTCAGTTAAAGAAGTTCATAGTCTTCTAGGCTTGGCCAGGTACTATAGAATGTTCATCAAGAATTTCTCGAAAGTAGCTAAGCCAATGACATAGTTGCTTAAGAAAGAGAAGAAGTTTGATTGGACCGAAGGATGTGAAACCAGTTTTCAAGAGTTGAAGAAAAGACTAGTGTCAGCACCAGTTTTATGTCTGCCAGATCTAGAGAAAGATTTCCAAGTCTATTGTGATGAATCTCACCAAGGATTGGGTGGAGTATTGATGCAAGAATGAAAGTTGTGGCTTATGCCTCGAGACAACTCAAGACTCATGAAGTAAATTATCCTACACATGACTTAGAGTTGGCCTCTGTTGTCCATGCACTCAAAACATGGAGACACTATCTTTTGGGAAAGCGTTGTGAAGTATTCACGAAGCACAAGAGTTTGAAATATATTTTCACCCAGAAAGAATTCAACATGAGACAAAGAAGATGGCTAGAACTTATCAAGGATTACGACTTGAGTTTGCAATACCATCCCGGTAAAGCAAATGTCATAGCTGATGCATTAAGCCGCAAGGTATATGTGAATGGCCTTACCAAAGGAGAATTGCTAGATGATTTGTGCGCTCAATTTAAAGAGCTAATATTGGAGATAGTGCCTGAAGGATATCTCATGTCATTGGAAGTTCAACTAACACTGTTGGATAAGATCAAATAAGCCCAAAATTTGGACAAGGAATGTCACATCCCAAAATTTTCCAAATTTTGTAATGTGAAATATAAATAAACAAAATAAATAATTGTTGAAATTTAGGGTGAAAATAAACTTTTTGTTTCTAAGTGGAAACTTAAAATCCCATATTGAACAAACTTGAGAAATGTTTGAATACAACTAAATTCAAATCAAGTGGAATGCATTCATCATAAATGCATCTGGAAATTTAAACACTTGGGAAATAAACCCAAACCCTAAAACCCTAATGGAATAAAATCATTTCCAAGATACCTCTAAGACCATGGTTTTGATCCATATAAAAATTTGTCAACCAACATTTATAAATGATCAAGAATGACAAATGGAAATATTATAAAACCATAGAAATTGATTTCATTCAATTTGGAGCCATAGATAAAATCTTATGAATTTAATAAGATAAGGAAATTGATTTTCCAAAGTTAATAAAGCACCTATCTATAAATCCATACCAAATTGTGAGCAAGTAATCCAAAAGTTATTTAAAAGGATAAATAAATATTAAATAAGATTTTACAAATTTGAATCACCAAGTTTTGGTCTTTAAATAAAAGATATGGATTTTATAAGAAAAAAATATTAAATGAGGAATATTTAAAGACCAAATAAAATCTCGGCCAAGACCTAAGCAAATGGGTTAAACATAATCCTAGTTCAAATGAAATGATTGAATAAACAATATGGAAATAAAATAATATGGCCTTAACCAAATTCTATTCCATTGAATTAAGTCAAATTCCTAAATAAGAATGATTAATTAAATCATGGGAATATATTATTTGAAATTTACCCAAGTGGATTAAAAGTTATTTAATAAACTTTATGGAACTAAATAAAATTTATGGAACTAAAACCATATTTAATTCCATTGGAATAAAAACAAATACTCAATTTAAATGATTTATAAATCATATTAAAAATATTCCAAATAATTCAAGGTGAATTATTTGACACCCTAATAAATAAATAAAACCTACTCAATAGGTTTGGTAAAAATATGGATTCCAAATAAAATTTTAAAACACATTAAAACCATATGAAATAAAGACAAATGTCTATTTATAAAAATAAATAAAAGACCCTAAAAAGAATAAAAGAATTATTCTAAATTTGGCTTCAGAATATATTAATAAACATTATTTTAAAATACTCAAAGATTGGTGGAAGTTTGAATTCAAATAGTGCTTGATTTGTTTCAATAAAAATCAAAACAGATAAATAGAAAAAGAAAAGGGAAAAACAATCAGTACAAAAAAAATGAAACCAACCAGCCCAACCTGGCCCACTAAGCCCAGCATCATCCCATCCCTCTAACCCAGAGCGAAATGTTTTTTCCACCCAGACCCACACCCGCGTCACCGCTGACCACCTGGAACCACTCCTCCTCTCTCTCACTCGCTGACGCCAGACCCCAACGCCAGATCATCGTCTCCCTCACCCGCCCGCTGACCACGCCTCTCCGGCCGTTCCTGCTGTTATCTCCTCGGCTTAATTCCGCGATAATGGCGCAGTAATCTCTCCTCACAATCACGCTCGATAAATCCCCTCTCTCTTTTCTATCTTTCCCCTCAAACCTCGCTGCCAGAGAGCCACCAGGCTGCGTCGATTTTACCTTGCACCGCTGCGGCCTCCGACGCACTTCAGCGACGATTCCGGCCAGCCTCCATCGCCCCTCGCCCCCTCGACCACACGAGCATGTTCCCCAACGTCCTGCGAACCTCCCGGTACCTTCCCCTCGCTCGCGCTCGCCCTACAAGATCGGCAACATCTCCGCCAAAGCAGCGCCATCGTTTGCCGTTATTTTGATGACTTATCCCCGTAACTCCCGTCCTCCCCTCTCTCTCTCCATATGACACACGCATGGTCGCCAAACTCTCCCGCATCCGATGACCCTCTTCGCTCGTCTTCTCCTGACCTGCAGTTCTCGCCAGCGACGACAAACAGAGAAGCCGTCGTCAGACGCAACTCCGATGAGCAATACGCGTCGAACCCGTGCGCCCCTTTGACGAACGCGAGCAAGTTGAGCATCCCCGGGCCACGGTGATCTCGGTGAGCCACCCTACGTCCTCTCTCGCTTCTTGTATCGCCGGCACCGCCTCCGCCAACCGCCGCTGCTAGCACCGCCAGTTTAGGGTTAGTTGTTTTAGGCCGTTGGATATTGATCCATCGGTTACGTTTGAACATAAACCGAAGGGGTATGTAACCACCTGAGCCGCACGATTTCACTTTAATCCAACACACCAGAGAGGCCGATCCAACCTAAGCGGTACCAGCTTATCAGAACAAGACACGTGGACAGTCTGTTTTAATAAAAACCAAAAATGATCTATTAGATGTTCAAGTTTGTAAAATTCATAACTTTTGATCCACACGTCCAAATTTTACGAATTTTATATCAATGGAATCAGCAGAACAAGTACTTTTCAACCATGCACTTTGTTTAGTAAATTTATTCTGGTAAAATGGTTGTTTTGCAGAAACTTGTGTAGGCATAATTTGAATATAAAATTCATTCTAAAATTATTTTTGTGATAAAATCTTTGGAAAATGGATTGTTTTGAACCTACTGACCATAAAAAACAACTTATGGATTTAAAATGGTATTTTTAGAAGTTAAAGAATGAATCCTTGAATTAGAACATTTCTAGTCAAGTAAAAATAATGTTTATGTGTTAAAAATGCTTTTGGAGGAACCCTTTGGGAAATTTTTTGATTTAAACTCTCTGACCCTAAACACAAGGTTTTCTGATTTAAAAATATATTTTGATGAACCCTGTAGATTATTACTTTGCTAAAAAGCATTTTCAACCACATAAAATATGGATTTGGTTTAAAAATGGTTATAGGTAAAATCTTTTGCAAATGGTTTTGCCACTTTTATAAAATAACCAATAGGTGTTTTAGAATGTTTATAACCTATTAGAAACCACTTTTCCAAACAAAACAATCTTTTTGCATGCTTGCATGCATTGCTTTGTTTTTATTATTTTATGTGATGTTTGTTTGAATGGTAGATTGAATTTTTGCTTGCTTGATTGAATTGTAGTGGAATTTGAAGAGTGTGATTATTGCAAGATCAAGGAGTGTACTTATATTCTCTACCAAAAAGGCAAGTGATGCTTCATACTTTGTCCCATTATTTGCACTATGCATTAGTGATATTTCTAAGTAGGACTTGCATGGAATTTTTTCTAAGTATAAACTATGCCATGGGAAATCCTAGTAGATGAAACCTTAGTATAAATTTCCTAAGTTAAGATTACTACTACTATCATGCTTAGCTTAGCTAGTAGAAAACAAGGGTGGAATATATTCATACTATGGAATATTTCTAAGTCAAGGCCTTGTGTTTTGTTTAATAAAACAACTAAGTGAATGAATCACCTGGGTGGAATGGAAGGAATGGTTTGTGTTGAGTGGTTACAAAAGGCCCATTTCTATGGTTTACCTTGTGTATCTCACTTGTGGATGGCCACCCAGGAACAAAGAGATTTGAGATGTGAAATGTTGAGAAGCTTCAAGTGCAGCCACTTGGCATTATGGGCTCTGCGTGGATCATATAGGTTGCAAGAACTTAGCAAAATGGACAGTTGGTGGTAGGGGATGATAGGTTGGAACGCGTCCATTCTGGTCTAAGGGAAGGCTTCTGAAAGATCTTGTCTTGGGAAACCAAGTCTTGTGGGGAAAGTGCACCACCTCTGCAGAGTGTAAAAATCTAAGTACTTAGCCATGTCCCTGGTAAAGGACAATTTGAGCATCAAGACATGGAAGCTATCAAGAATATCCTCATCCCAATTTTCTAAGTTAACAACTTGTGGTTGAACAAGGGTGAAGGATCACCAATTTCTATTGGTGATTCCTTGGGAAAGTTTTGTCAAAGAAAAACTTAGTGTTTTCAACTAATAGGTAAAACCTATTTTGAGCAAAGCAAGCCAAAGCTACACTTAGCCAAATTCATATAGTATTTAGATGTTAATATTCTACTAAGGTATCACTTGCCAATACAACTCAAATATATTGACCCTTGTGGCTGTAACTTATTATGCTGCAGGTTTGTTTAAGGTTAGTGAAATGTGTTGATTAGGATTACAAGTGTACAACCAACATGATTGCTTGTGGCACTTTGAAGATGAAGGACCCCATTCTATAGATATTTTTCTGCTACATTGTAATGAGATAGCCAAATGAGCTATGTAAGATGTATTGAATTATTTTATTCCTGGTTATAAAGTTGTATTATGACCTTTGTTTCTTGATATTACATCTTAACTGTGGATGCTCGCTATTGATCCAGGGACTAGCATTGTAAACACAGGGATCTCTACCTTATTAAAGGTTGGGACCTCTACAATGAAATAGAGGAGATTAAGAGTAAAATTGGTAAAGGAAAGGCAAAGGGATTCCCTGAAGATGAATAAGGAGCTTTATGGTATGGAAAGCGTATCTGCATTCCATAAGATCTGGAGCTTCAGAAATTGATTCTGCAAGAAGCACACAATTCACCATATTCTATTCATCCGGGTAACACCAAAATGTACATGGATGTGAAGGAAAGATTTTGGTGGAACAATCTTAAGAAATATATCACGGAGCACATTGCTTTGTGTGACGTAGTCGAGTGAAGGCGGAACATCAGAAACCGACAGGGTTATTGCAACCACTACCAATACCTGATTGGAAATGGGATAAGATTGGTATGGATTTAATCACAGGATTGCCAAGGACTAGGTCCGGATATGATTTGATATGGGTTGTTGTAGATCGCTTAACAAAAGTGGTTCATTTTATACCCGTAAAGACCACTTATACAAGTGCCAAATTAGCCAAGATCTATATGAACAGATTGTGTGTCTGCATGGAGTACCTAAGAGTATTGTGTCAGATAGACGAACTCTGTTCACTTCGCATTTTTGGAAGCAGCTGTATGAGTCATTGGGAACTAGACTAGAATTCAGTACATCATTTCATCCTCAGACTGATGGACAGACAGAAAGGACCAATTAGATTTTGGAAGATATGTTGAGATCTTGTGCGCTAGACTATGGATCTAGTTGGGATGAAAGTCTGCCATACGCAGAATTCTCTTACAATAACAGCTATCAATTGAGCATAGAGATGGCTCCGTTTGAATTCCTTTATGGAACAAAGTGTACTACGCCATTACTATGGAGTAGGAGAAAGAAATTTATTCGGACCAAAACTGATCAAGGAAGCCAAAGAGAAAGTCAGAATGGTAAAGTATAGATTAAAGATAGCCCAATCCCGACAAAAGAGCTATGCAGATCCAAAACAAAGGGAAGTCACCTATGATGTAGGTGATGGAGCTTATCTCAGAGTCTCACCACTTCGTGGTGTGAAGAGATTTGGAGTCAAAGGGAAATTGGCACCTCGATATGTAGGACCATTCAAGATTTTTAGCCGCAAAGGAGAAGCGTCCTATGAGTTAGAACTACCAGAATCACTGTCAGCAGTTCACAATGTGTTTCATGTGAGCCAGTTGAAAAAGTGTCATATAGAGATGGAAGAAACTTCGTTGAAGGACTTTGGAAGAAGTTTAGTTGGAGAGTGATCTCACCTACGAAGAGAAACCTATCAAGATTCTCGAGACAGCAGAAAGAGTTACTCATACTAAGACAATCAAATTCTACAAAGTACAATGGAATCATCATATCAAGGAAGAAGCAACTTGGGAAAGAGAAGATGAACTTCGAAAAGATCACCCTCGACTATTTGCTAGCCAATCCGAATCTCGAGGGCGAGATTCATCTTAAGGGGGTTAGATTTGTAACATCCCAAATTTCATCAAATGCAAAACCATCTTATTACATTCATATCATCATGGCATGTTTACTTTGCACAAAAAATTTCAAAGCTAAAACCCTAACAAAACCATATTTTATACCCCCTTTATATTATATGTATGGGTCTTGGTTTTATTTTTATTTTTATGACCCCAAAATGTTTTGGAGTGATTTGTTGTGTTTGACACAATTTTAAACACTAGGATCACATCAAAATGGGTGAAAGTTTGAAAAGGTTTGGACTTGTTTTGGATATTCAAATCTCATTTGTAATTCAAAAATAGAAATAGAAAAGGGAAAAGGAAAAAATAAAACCAGCTAGCCAATCTGGCCCAACTCCACTCGCAGCCCACGAGCCCACCCAGGAACCCCCCCCCCTCTCCCCTCGGTTTCCTACCACTGACACACTTAATCCGTGACAGTGGACCCCACATGAGAGCTTTCAATCGTCAATCTCAAGGCCAGAGACCGGGCTCACCGCTGCCTTTTCCCCATTCACTACCGAATCAATCTGCGCTTAATTACCGTTGATGGCGTGCGTGATTGCCTCCCCCGCTCTGGCTACTTAACCCTTTTCCCCTCTGCAGGATTTCCCCCACACCGCAAGCACTAAGCGCCACTAGGCTCGCCGAATTTTGTGCCGCACCGCCACTGTACCGACAAGCTCCAGCGAGCTATCACGGTGAGTCAAGTGCTACCTTGGCCTATGGTTCATGCAATTGTGTTCGCCATGTACTTGTGCACCTGCTAATACCTGCCGCTTGTCCCCTTTCACCCTAGGTCGTCGTCTTCGTCTCCGACCGTGAGCACCTGGCGCGCAGCCGAACTCCGACGAGCGATTGTGTTTGTGTCCGTGCGCCCCAGCCTCGTCCACGACCACGTTGATCTTCTCATCATCACTGTGACCTTGGTAATACCTAGCACCCTCTCTCCTACCCCTAGCCTCGCTGGCGCTTTGCCTTCAGCAGCATCGCAGCCACAATAGACATGCCCGCCATTAGGTTATGGACGAGTAGATGTGGTCCATTGGATCTAGATCCAGTGGCTGCGATTAGATCTAGCAGTGAAGCGGTATGCACAGATCTCGACCGCACGATGTCACTTAGATCCAACGGCTCGCCTGCGTGATCCGTCCGAACCGGTACCGTCCAATCAGATGCTGCCGCGTGGCTCTGTGTTTGATTTAAAATCCAGATTTTTGTCTATTAGTTGTTTAAACTTGTAAATTGCATAACTTTTGTTCTGTAAATCCAAAAATTATAAATAAGATCTCTATGGATTCATAAAATTGAGATCTTTGCAGATATGTCCTTGATTTGGCCATTTGCTTCGGAAAAATTAGGATTTTATGCAGAGACATTTGTAGGCTTATTTTGACTATAAAAATTATTTAGAATATTATTTTAAAGTGGTTTTTGTTTTATTTATTCTTTAGATTGTATGCTTTATCTTCAGTATAGTAGAGTTTGATTTTAAAAGTTTGGAAAATCACCCCATCGCATTTTGCATGCTTTCATACTATTTTTGTGTGTATATTGATTTGTGACTATTTTGTTGTATGAATTGTTGTGTAGATTTTGTGGATTGTGGAGAGTGTGATTGTGAGGATTGTACCTATTCCCCTAGCTACCAAGGAAAGTGATACTCTATATTTTTTCCTATTATTTTTGCTAATGCATCAGTGTCATAATTTTGAGTAGGATTTGCATGGTAATTTTTCAAAGTATAATGCTATGCTATGGTAGATCCTATAGATGATATCTTGGTAGAAATTTTCCTAACTTAAGAGAAATGTTATGCTATTATGCTTATCCTAGTGATACGTCGGAAACGTATCTATAGTTTTTGATGCTCCATGCTTGTTTAGTATCTACTTTGCTTTCCTTTGTCTACACTTTGAGGTGTTTTTATATGTTTTCTAGAACTAACCTATTAACAAGTTGCCATAGTGTCAGTTGCCCGTTTTCTTCTGTTTTGGTTCCAGAAAGGCAGAAAATCAATATTATCAGAATTGGACGGGACAAAAGCCAAAGTCAATATTTTACCGTGGGCAACATGAAGCCAGAAAACGAGACGGAGAAGGCTGATGAGGGGGCCACACCCCTTGGCCGCGCGGGTGGGCCCATCTCGTGCCTGGGGGGTGCAATCGCCCTGGTAGCCCCCTGGCTCGCCCCTTAACCTATAAGAAGCCCCCGATGGAGAAACCCTAGGCACCCAATCAAAAAATCCACGAAACCTTCTGTAGCCGCCGCCACCATCATACCAAGATCGGGTGGATCTGGAGTTCTTCCCGGCACCCTACCGGAGGGGAAATCATCCCGGAGGCCTTCTTCTTGATCATGCCAGCCTCCGGTATGAAGCGTGACTAGTTCCACCTTGGACTACGGTTCCATGTAGTAGCTAGATGGTTGTATCTCCTCCTTGTGCTTTCATGTATAGATCTTGTGAGCTCCGTTCATGATCAAGATCTAATATATTTGTAATCACGCATGTTGTGTTTACGGGGATCCGATGGATATTGAGATTACTATGTCAGATTGATTAGTGGTTTTTCTATTTGATTCTATCATGTTTGTGTTGTTTGTGATCTTGCATGCTCTCCGTTGTTAGTAGCTATCTTGGCCAAGTAGTTGCTAGTGACTCCAAGAGGGGGTATTTATGCTCGATAGTGGGTTCAAGCCTCTAGTTTCCAAGAGAAGTGATAGAAATCTCTTGCTTAAAGCAGTTATCTGTTGCTTTCAACTTAATACTGGAGGGGTTTAAGATGATAACCTGAAGGTGGACTTCTAGTCATAGATGTAGTTGGATGGAGGTCTACGTATATTCTTGTATTGCCCAATCGAATCTCCTAGGATCTTTTTGTCTAGTATTGCATTGTTATGCCTCGCTTAGTTCCTGTCAATTGCCCTGTTGTAGTTTGTTTACCCTTCATGCCATGTTGTTTATCTAAGGAGAGCACCTCTAGTGAACTATGGACCCCGGTCCAATCTTTACCATTGATAGATTTTCCACTGTTTGCTTGCTGCAAAGCATCATCACCTTCCACACCATACATCTAATCCTTTGTTACAACAACTGGTGAGATTGACAACCTCACTGTTCGTTGGGGCAAATTCTTGAGTTTATGTTGTGCAGGTTTACACGTTGCTTGCAACACTTGTGTGATGTTTCCTCCCTCCTACTGGTTCGATAGCCTCGGTTTGGTACTGAGGGAAGACTTGCTACTGTGCTGCATCACAACTTGCTCTTGGGGTTTCCCGACGAAGCGCACCTACATCAACTAGGAGCATCAACAAGTTTTCTGGCTCCATTTCCGGGCAGGCTAAGGACATCTTCACAAAGGGAGTCCTCCTCAACATTTCTCTTTAATTTGTTTTTAGTTTGCTTGGTTTCTTTTGCTTGGTTTTGTTTGCCTCTTTTTATCAAAAACTCCAAAAAAAATAGTCTAGTTTGGTTTGCTTTCTCTATTCAAAAACACAAAAAAATTAGTTCCTACTCTAGCTGCTGCTGCTGTTTTTGGCTTGCTCCACTTTGCCAAAATGAACTCTGCTGAACACCAAGTTGTGTGACTTCACTAGCACAAACAACAATGATTTCCTTAGCACTCATATTGCTCCACCTGCTCCTGATGCTACCTTTTATGAAATTAAGCCCGCTTTGTTGAATCTTGTGATGAGAGAGCAATTTTCCGGTGCTAGTTCTGATGATGCTGCTGCCCATCTTAATAACTTTGTTGAACTTTGTGAGATGCAGAAGTATAAGGATGTAGATAGAGATATTATTAAGATTAAGCTGTTTCCTTTCTCCTTGAGAGGAAAAGCTAAAGAATAATTGCTATCCTTGCCTAGAAATATTATTGATTCTTGGACTAAGTGCAAAGATGCTTTTATTGGAAAGTACTACCCTCCTCCTAAGATTATATCTATGAGAAGTGATATTATGAAATTTAAACAACTTGATAATAAACATGTTGCTCAATCTTGGGAAAGAATGAAATCTTTGGTTGTCCCACTCATGGACTCACTGCTTGGATGATTATCCAAACTTTTTATGTAGGTTTGTACTTCTCTTCAAGAAAACTGTTGGATTCAGCTGCTCGAGGTACCTTTATGGGCATCACTTTGGGTGCTGCAACAAAACTCCTTGATAATATGATGGTTAATTACTCTGAATGGCACACTGAGATAGCTCCACATGGTAAGAAGGTAAATTCTGTTGAAGAAATCTCCTCTTTGAGTGATAAGATTGATGTTATTATGGCTATGCTTGTTAATGGGAAAACTCCTTTAGATCCAAACAATGTTCCGTTAGCCTCTTTGGTTGCTCAAGAAGAGCAAGTTGATGTGAACTTCATTAGAAACAACAATTTCAACAATAATGCCTATAGGAATAATTTTGGTATCAATAGCAATTATAGGCCTTATCCTCCTAATAATGGCAATTCCAATGGAAACTCCTACAACAATGCTAGAAGTGCCCCCTCTGAACTTGAAGTTATGCTCAAAGACTTTATTAGTAAACAAACTGCTTTCAACAAGACTATGGAGGAAAAACTTTTAACAGTTGAAAATAACATTTCCTCTTTTTCTAAAGCACAATCCTCCTTGATTAATAAAATGGCTGCTAAACCTGAAACCATGGAAAGTACCTTTGTTTCTACTCATGCCATACAAGTTACTATTGATGAAAATGTTAAAATGATAGCTCAACTTCATGCTAAGTGGGAAAGCGAAGCTGAAATTGATAGAAGCAATACTGTGTGCACCATCACTAGAATGGATACCACTAAACCACAAGAAGTCCCTATTCCTCCACCTACAATGCCTAAGCCTATTGAGTCTACTACTAGTGATGCTAAGTTTGATTTTGATATAGATAGTTGTAATATTTCTGAAGTGATTATGTTCTTGCAAAATCTTGCTAGAAGTCCTGATGCTAGTGATATACATGTTGCTTTCACCAAACACATTATAGATGCTCTTGTTAAGATTAAGGAAGAGAAGTTAAAACACAAATCTTCTATTCCTAGGAAAGTAGAAAATAGTTGGGAACCCATTATTAATATGTAATTGAATGACTTTGATCTCAAAGCTTCATGTGATCTTGGTTCTAGTGTCTCTATTATGCCTAGGAAGATTTATGAAATGCTTCATTTGCCACCTTTGGAAGATTGTTATTTGGGTGTCCCACTTGATGATAATGATAAGAAGAAACTCATGGGGAGTATTAATGATGTTCTCATTATGGTTAACAATGCTTATGTACCTATTGATTTTTATGTTTTGGATGTTCAATACAATGCTTCTTGTCCTATTACTTTGGGAAGACCTTTTCTTAGAACTGTTGGTGCCATCATTGATATGAAAGAAGGCAGCATTAAATATCAATTCCCATTCAAGAAAGGTATTGAACACTTCCATATGAGGAGAGATAAGTTTTTTTTCTCCTCCTTTGAAAGCAAGGTTTGATTTAATGCTTCCTCATTTGAAAATACTTGATTTCTTGCTTCTTGTGCCTAATTTAAAGGCGTTAAAGAAAAGTACTTGTTGGGAGATAACCCAAGAGTTTCCTTGAGTCTTGGAAGTTATTACTTCAGTAATGACCTCTCACTATCCTTTTTGTTTGCTTTTTGTGCCAAGAATGACCTCTAATGAGAGGGAAGTAAGATTTGGGGAGTTGCTGTCCCGAAACAGATTTCTGTCCTCCACCATAAAATTTCGGTCTCTATAAGTCGGATTGAGCTGAAATTTTAGTAATAAATCCCACATTATGTTAGCTAACTTTTGTTAGTTCAAAAAAAATTATTTGAGCAACATAGGATTTTCGAAAAAATCGGTTTCTACCTGCTGGTCTGTTTTGACAGATTTCTGCCATTATTTGCATTTGATTCCTTTTTGAGTTCTCTTTTGGGGAATTAAGCTTTTTGAAGGAGTTGCTACAGTAGCTTGTGTTTTTAGTGAAAAGTTTTGATGTTCCAAAGCTAAACCCAAAGGTCTATTATCTTTTGAATACACTAATGTTGCTAATGAAGATTGTATGAAGTTTTGTATGAAGGAAAATTTTCAGGTGTAGAGAGAGAATGATGTAATGAGATGAAGAATGGACAAAAGCTCAAGCTTGGGGATGCCACCCCGGTGTAACCCCAAGAAATATCCAAGAGGTACAAGCGTCAAAGCTTGGGGATGCCCAAGGCATCCCCTTCTTCATCAATAAAAATCTCAGGTCTGTCTAGACACTTCATTTTTATTATTTCATGCACTGTTGTGTTGTTATTGGAGCGTCTTAGTTTTCATTTTCTTTGCTTAGTTTTTTTAGTTTGCTTGAATAAAGTAGTTTGGACCCCCGTTCTCGCTGTGTTGTTTCAAATATGTCAATTGGTGTTGGAAAGGAGTAGAAATTTCTTACTTAAAAGTGCAAGAGGATCTTGCATTGACTGTGACTTAGACTTTAGTATGACATGCTAGGTGTTGTTTTGAACTTATGCGTAGTGATTATTTATGTAGCATGTCTTGTTCCAAACAATTGGGATTGCTTAGTGTGCCTTGAAAGAATTATGCGTTGTTTTAGCATACAAAAGCATAGTATGGTGGTATTGTCCTTTGATGCTTTGTTTGGGTTCACTTGGCACATGCTCATACCATGTTATGACTATGAACAAGTCACCATAGCCTATATGATCATTTAGTCCTTGACTTGTAGTACCACTCTATGCTTTGATTAGTAATGTTTTGTCGCTCTACATGATTATGGACATTATTCCTCTCTTAGTTGGTTGCTCCCAGTCTTTTGCTAGCCTCCACTTGTATGAGTAAGTTCTACTCATGTTTCCAACTCCCAAGAAACCAAGTTATTCCAAAGTGACCACTATAAATTCCTATGCATGGTGTGTTACACCATTCCAAGTATATTCTTGTTTTCAGCTATCTTCCAATTAAAAAGTATTTTGTTATGTGAAAACTTAGTGATTAAAGCCCTCACAAACTTGATGGCACACTTTATATTCTTTACCCCTAATAAACTTGAACCATTGTGTCACCTATGTTGTATATGCTTGCACTTATACGTTGGAATTAGCAGAACCATGCTGTCATGAGGAACGTTTTCAACATTGCACTTGTACTTTGTACACAGTTGATACATTGCTCTTTTATCTATGGATGTCACTAGTGTGAAATAAAGAGGGAGCTTGTAAGTCCATGGAGTTATGTATTTTTTGTTAGAGAAACGCCTGGGCCGCTAGCGTAGCCATGCCTAATCATGGTGGAAACTTGCAGCATCACCATAATGAGCATTTTGTGAAGCATCCTCAATAAAAAGCTATGCACATAGTCAATAAAAAGATCGTTGAGATGTTCATTGTCTACTTTCCATGTCATTTTGGTTATGGGATAACTCCTATACCATGTGCAAGGGGTACCCCGTTGGCGGTTCTCTATGATACACATGTACTTACTATGACAAGAACTTGCAAGTAACTAAACTTGAGTAGCATGAGGAGCGGCCCTCGTATTCAAGGGACATGAGATTGCCAACTTATACTTTGTCAAGCATATACTCCAAAGTTTGTTCACTTTAACATTAATCACTTCAAGATGCTTATGATAGGGGCAATGAGGGCTGAAAGCTAACAAGTACCATAATTTTTGGAAGCTCTTTTTGAAACTTGAAATCTCTGCTTCCCTTTATGAAGGGCCTTTATTCCACTATTATATTGAGTCCCCACCTTCTATCCTTTAGGCACCATTAAGGGAGCATAGTTGTCATTCTTAGTTCTATGTGCAGTGTCCCAAAACTTATTGATTGATGCATATTGTGATATTACTTGTTCTTGTGCTATTTGTATCTAGTCACTCTTATGAACTTTGAAGGTGTCTTATGCATCTATTTGCTACTCCATGAGGTACAAGCTGAATGCCACTATGCCATGTTTTTTGTGTGTGAAACAAACAAATGTTTTTCAATGCATGTTATTCATGATCTTTGTTTGTAGCCTTTCATGTTGCATGCATAGTTACTTTGTCTTACTGTTAGAACTCCATCTTTCATGCATATGTTTAGAGTTCTTTGATCCCAGCTTCAATGCTTGCAAATGGTTTGATCTTGGTTTTGATGGTGCATGTCACCTCAAAAATTATTCTTTTATCACTTACCTACTCGAGGACGAGTAGGAGTTAAGCTTGGGGATGCTTGATACGTCAGAAACATATGTATAATTTTTGATGATCCATGCTTGTTTAGTATTTACTTTGCTTTTCTTTGTCTACACTTTGAGGTTTTTTTATATGTTTTCTGGAACAAACCTATTAACAAGTTGCCACAGTGCCAGTTGCATGTTTTCTTCTGTTTTTGGTTCTAGAAAGGCAGAAAATCAATATTCTCAAAATTGGACAGGAAAAAAGCCAAAGTCAATATTTTACCATGGGCAACACGAAGCCAGAAGACGAGACGAAGAACGCTCACCAGGGGGCCACACCCCCTGGCCGCACGGGTGGGCCCACCCTGTTCCTTGGGGGGTGCAGCCTCCCTCGTGGCCCTCCTGGCTCGCCCCTTCGCCTATAAGAATCCCTCGATGCAGAAACCCTAGGCACCCTAAAACTCCACGAAACCTTCTGTAGCCGCCGCCACCATCATCCCAAGATCGGGTGGATCTAAAGTTCTTCCCGGCACCCTACCGGAGGGGAAATCATCCCGGAGGCCTTCTTCTTCATCATGCCAGCCTCTAGTATGAAGCGTGAGTAGTTCCACCTTGGACTACGGGTCCATGCAGTAGCTAGATGGTTGTATCTCCTCCTTGTGCTTTCATGTATAGATCTTGTGAGCTCCGTTCATGATCAAGATCTAATCTATTTGTA
Source organism: Avena longiglumis (assembly GCA_030063025.1). Taxonomy (NCBI): domain Eukaryota; kingdom Viridiplantae; phylum Streptophyta; class Magnoliopsida; order Poales; family Poaceae; genus Avena; species Avena longiglumis. The sequence goes on along the minus strand of CP125978.1, from coordinate 141,089,575 downwards.
ATCATGCATGTTGTGTTTGCAGGGATCCGATGGATATTGAGATTACTATGTCAGATTGATTAGTGGTTTTGTCTATTTGATTCTATCATATCTGTGTTGTTTGTGATCTTGCATGCTCTCCGTTGTTAGTAGCTATCTTGGCCAAGTAGTTGCTAGTGACTCCAAGAGAGGGTATTTATGCTCGATAGCGGGTTCATGCCTCTAGTTTCCAAGGGAAGTGATAGAAATCTCTTCGGTTGTAGATGTGTTGTTGCCACTAGGGAGAAAACAACGGTCTCTTGTTCATGGAACAAGTGGATTGTTTACCTTACACACTTTGCTTAAAGCAGTTGTCTGTTGCTTGCGACTTAATACTGGAGAGGGTTCGGATGATAACCTGAAGGTGGACTTCTAGTCGTAGATGCAGTTGGATGGCGGTCTATGTATATTGTTGTATTGCCCAATCGAATCTCATAGGATCTTTTTGTCTAGTATTGCATTGTTATGCCTTGCTCAGTTCCTGTAAATTGCCCTCCTGTAATTTGTTTACCCTTCATGCCATGTTGTTTATCTAAGGAGAGCACCTCTAGTGAACTATGGACCCCGGTCCAATCTTTACCATTGATACATTTTCCACTGTTTACTTGCTGAAAACCATCATTTCCTTCCACACCATACAGTTAATACTTTGTTACAGCAACCAGTGAGATTGACAACCTCACTGTTCGTTGGGGCAAAGTCTTGAGTTTGTGTTGTGAAGATTTCCACGTTGCTTGCAACACTTGTGTGATGTTTCCTTCCTCCTACTGGTTCGATAACCTTAGTTTCTTATTGAAGGAAGACTTGCTGCTGTGCTGCATCACACCTTGCTTTTGGGGTTTCCCGACGAAGCGCACCTACATCAACTAGGCGCATCACCTAGCTATTAGAATTCAAGGGTGGAAATTCATGCTATGATATTATGGAAAGGTTATGCTTATGTGTTTTTGACTAAGAAAACAACTTGTTAATGAAACACCTCGGTGGATTGGGAAGTATGGTTTGTGTCGAGTGGTTACACATGGCCCATGTCTACTGTTTACCCTGTGTATCACACTTGTGGATGGCCACCCGGGAACAAAGAGATTTGAGATGTTTAGTGTTGAGAAGCTTTTAGTGCAACCACATGGCATATGGGCTCTGCCTTGACCAACTAGGTTGCAAGAACTCAGCTAGATGGACAATTGGTGGTAGGGTTGATAGGATGGCGGCTCTGGCCCAGGGCAAAAGGGGCGACGGCCCGGGGCCCGACCAAATTTGGGGCCCACTATATTGGGTACAACCCATGTGGCCATATCGCATCTCTAGGAGTCCAACAGACAGGCGGCCATGCAAGCACAGCCTGCTACCTAGACGCACGGAAGAATTTGAGAAGCAGGGAGCTCCATGATTCAATTTCTTTTGATCTAAATCACACCACTTGGATGCCGGCCGTCGTTGTTTGCTTCGCGTGGTCATGCCCTCGCAAATCTGCATTTGGCAGGTTCTATCCCTAATTCTCTTCCCTAACCCGTTCCTAGTAATCGTATCCCTAATTAATGGATAACAACTAGCAAGGAGTGAGTGCCTCACGGGGAGTTGGAGACACCGCCTGGGGCAAGTTCGAGGAAATTTGGGACAGGAGGATATTAAGATAATAAGATCATAGGTTATAGGTAATTTTTAGATCATAAATTCTACAAACCTTGCTGGCTAACTATGTTTTTGATGTTCTGAATCAAAATTTCTAATTCTAGTGACCCAATTTTTGTTTTTATTTTTTGCTCAATTTTTAGTTTGCTGAATTTATTCGTGGAGACAGACATATAGTCAGCCTTGCCCAGTAATCATGCCGCCTAAAAAGCATCTATCTGGTTATCAGAAAAGGAACAACAAGAAACGATTAGATAAGTTGATTGAATCTCGGAAGGGAGCAATGAACACATTTTTGTTGAGGAATGGCACCAATCAAAATTCTGAGTAGTCATATGTCACCGATTAGACTGAGAATATAGTTGAGGAGAATGATACTAGTGTTGATGCCAATCACAACATCGAAAGTGAGAGTTCTAGAAACATACATGTGGATATTTTGTTCACCGTAAACATGGTGAGTTAGAAGCGACACTCTAAGTTTGTGTGCATTGATGTTACTCTTAAGAAGATTGAAGATTCCATCTCACATTTTGAGAAGTATAGGAATGAAGGTTTTGCAAATAGTTTGGATAATGCATGGTGTATTGCAATTGACATGGGTGTACAACCTTCATTCCCTGTGAAACGACGTGCTACAAGAAAACGACAATTTGATGAAATTAGTGGCAATGAAGAAAATGATTAGAATCAAGAGGGACAAGCAACAAAGGAGGAATCATTCAGAGTTAAATATTTTCTGGTGATGATTGATGTTGCAATTGCTTCCTTGACTAATAGATTTGAAGAGCTGAAGTCATTTGGGAGTATTTTTGGCTTCCTGTTCAACTCGAAAGAATTGAAGTCCTTGGGTGATAATGATCTAATAAAGCATTACACTAATTTTGCCAAAACCTTAACTCATGGTAAGAAAGCAGATGTTGATGTAGATGAATTTGTTTGTGAACTAAAAGTGTTGCAGATGACATTGCCAAACACAGTCATGTCAACAGATCAAATTTTTGAGTTTGTTAGAGCTGCAGATTGTTATCAAAATGTGTCTATTGCTTATCGTATCCTCTTCACTGTACCGGTGACTGTTGCATCATCTGAAAGGAGTTTCTTAAAATTAAAGCTACTGAAAATTATCTGAGATCAACTATGTCACAAGAAATACTGAATGGTTTAGCTAAGTGTTGCATCGAGAGGAATATGATTGATAATATTAATCTTGACACTGTCATTGATGACTTTGCATCAAAAAATGCACGGAAGTCTAGCTTCTCATGATTATTCGAGTCTTGCAGGTTTGTTCGCATGCTATTTCTATCTTTTTATACGTTGTAGCTTGTGTGATACTTGGTTTGGAACAATGGCAAGAAAATTTATCAGATATTTGATGCTACAAAATATTTATGGGTGTTTATGAGTTCACAATAAGTTTATATATACATGTATGCATTCGTTTTTTTTGCTTATTGGGTCCATTGATAGAGTTTTCCGCAGGGCCTTCAAAATAATAGAGCTGCCACTGGCCGCGATGCGTTCGTGAGTACACTGCATGGGTCCACAGCGAGCGCGTCAGGACGGGTAAGGCCATTAGCCAGCAGCTCCTAGCGCTCACTCCGGTAGTTGCCATGCGGACCATGTCAGGAAGACCCGCCGGACGCCGACTACAAGGACGAGCACCTAGTCTAGTGCTTTCTCCAGCGACTAGGATACGACTGGAAGGGGGCGTCGCACACAGATGCGGTAGGGAGGGGTACATATATATCACTTTGGCTTCGAGTGTCGCTGGGAGAGAGCGGCGGAGCGGAGGGTTTCGGGATGAGCGGAAGTCGCATGTACGACGGATGAAGGTGATGAAAACTTCCTTAAGCAAATTAATAGTAGTATATAGATTTTTTTGGGTTTGTTTCTTGAGAGCAATGCAGTTAGTGGATTTTTTTTGTTTCTTGTTTTGGAATGGGTGCTTTATTACTTAATAGCAATGTTTACACCCGGTCTCTGCATAACTAGGATGCACACGGCCACACAAACCACACAAACCACACAACTAGAAAAAGAATAGTAGAACTAATACAAATAGAATTAAGACAAACTACGGCCTCGGACTATGACAACTCAATCCTCAAATCACGCGGCGCCATGTCGGGAAAAAATATCCCTCGCCGTATCCTCCAATCGCATACACTCCTCCGCAAATAAGTGGTGAAACTCCATACGTTGGAGGATAGTCCATGATCAGAGTATAGCCGTAACCCGATAGATAACCTCCATAGGAAAAGACACTATGTTATTAAAGATCTTGTCATTTCTACACTGCCAAAGCGACCAAATAATGGCAAGCGCTCCCACCCTAAGCAAGATCCTGTATGTATCATCTATCCCGTGTAACTAGTTACCAAAAACATTGGTCACCGAACGTGGGGGAGATAAACCAGAGGTTATTTGGATGAATGACCATATAGAGCGAGCATATTTAAAATGGAAGAATAAATGGCGAATTGTCTTGTCTTGGTGAAAAAAGACGCATTGTCTACTTACATGTCAATTCCTCTTCACAAGATTATCTTTTGTAAGAATAACTCCCTTACAGAGATACCATGGAATATCTTCATTTTTAGAGGTATTTTCATCTTCCAAATTTTACTATTATCATTGACAGGAATATCAGGTTGAATCAAAGATCTATACAAAGAGTTAACTGAAAATTTACCACTTTTTAGTAATTTCCGTTTGAACTTGTCCACACCATCCAATAACTATATCATGGATAATCGTAGTAAAAGATTGTTCCAAGATACCAGTCTAGGACCAATGAGGCTTCTTTTGAAAGACATATTCGAGGGATTGGTTTCCATTACTGTGGATAGAGTATCCTCTTTATGTCTAACAATCGAACATAGAGCAGGATATTGATAACGAAGAGGAGTCTGGCCAAGCCACTTATCCTCCTCAAATCGAATCTGTCATCCATCCTTAATATTGTAAGCACCAAAAAGGAAGAAATGTTTTTTAGACAACATAAGTTCTGCCAAAAATTGTGAATCACCAGGTTTCCAAACCACTTGAGACATAGCTTTGAAACCCACATACTTCCTCCATAAAATGGTTTACCAAACACCATCTCCGGTCAGTAGTTTGAAAAGCCATTTACCGAAGTGCGGTATTTTTTACTTGCAAATCATATATGCCAAGTCCACCGTATTATTTTGGTCGGCAAACCACATTCCATCTGGCCAGTCTATATTTCTTTTTTTTCACTATCACGTGCCAAAAGGATCTTGATCAGAAATAATCCAATTTAGCCAATAAACCTTTTGATAACTGGAAAAACAAGATCATATACATTACCATATTGGTAAGTACTGAATTTATGAGCATAAGTCTTCCTCCAAGGGATATCAATTTACCCTTCCAACTATTAAGACGCTTATGTAGTCTTTCCTCAACAAGTTTCCATTCATCAATTGTGAGACGCCGATCATAAATCGATATCCCCAGATAGTTGATTGGAAATTTCCCTTGAACATAGCCGAAAAGCTAAGCATATAGGTGGGCCTCATTTTGAGCCTCGCCAAAACAATACAAACCGTTCTTATGGATGTTTATCTTAAGTCCAGATAGATGCTCGAATGCTGATAATATTAATTTCAGATTTTTAGCTTTCTCTAGATCATGTTCCATAAATAGGATTGTATCATCGGTTTATTGAAGAATAGATAGCCCTCCATCAACCAGATGGGGAATTAATTCTTCAATTTGGCCATCAGCTTTGGCTCGCTCTATAAGGATAACCAACACATCAGCCACTATATTAAATAGTATAGGCGATAGTGGATCACCCTGTCGTAGTCCCTTCTTGGTTTGAAAGTAATTGACAGTATCATCATTTACTTTTATGGCAATACTACCACTAGATGCAAAAGACTGTATAAAAGTGCACCACTCCTCCGAAAAACCTTTCATACAGAGTGTTTGCTGGAGGAAAGACCAATTAACTTTATCATACGCCTTGTCAAAGTCAATTTTGAATAGTACTCCATTTAATTTTTTCAAGTGTAGTTTATGGATTGTTTCATGCAAGATTACTACCCCATCTTGGATATTTCTACCTTGCATGAATGCAGTTTGAGAGAGACGGACTACATGGTCAACTACTGAATTTATTCTAACGTGGCAACTTTTGTAAAAAAATTAAAGCTAACATTAAGAAGACAGACGGGCCAATATGGGTGTATACGTGCTGCATTATTAACTTTAGGAAATAAGATAATGTTGCCAAAATTCAGTCTAAAAAGATTCAGTTGACCGACCTTAAGGAACCCAAACAAACCTATCATGTCCTCCTTGATGATATCCCAAAACTTTTGAAAACGGCTTTCTTAACCTCCTCCTCAGTGTAGGATGTAGTAAGAGTTATTTTCCTCAACAGAAATATGTAGGATATCCGCTGTTTGGGACTCATCTATAAAAAGTTATATTCTGACATAGCCCCAAACAAAGATTTATAATAATTAGTGATATAAGACTTGAGATCCTCCTGTTCCTTAATCATACCATCCTCCTGATTTAGATGAAGTTAGTAGATAGTTGTCTAATGAGTGGTACCAAACTATCACAAACTATGCCACGATTCAACACATAACATCCGTCCCGAAAGCCATGAAACCTCGAACATGATAGGTCATTTTGTGAAGGTTTTTTGGAGACATAATCAGTATACCAAGTTTGATATTTTTTCTTGCAACTATGTCACATAATAGCACGCCACGCGAAGGATTTACATTGTTCGGACCTTTTTTGAATTTTTTATGCCCGTTTTGAATTTTTTGCCGTTTTGAACTTAGGTCAAAACGGCGTGCGTGAAGATAGGGGATGAGAATGTTAGAACTTGCATTGGATCTCTGAAAAAACGACATATTGTGAGTCTAAAAATGATTTTTTCAAAAAATCACGGACGTTAGATCATGTACAGTAGTTCAAACGGACCCACTTCCTACCGATTCGGTAGACATTTGTCTTTTCACCGGGAAGGGAGAAGGTTTGAGATCCCCCGGTTGGGATATAGTTCATGTAACGTGGTCTACTATTTTAGAAAAATGGGATGGTAGCATTCTGTAACTGCATTTTGGTGGTTGCTTCACAAAACGACTCGTCTTTTTGCGCTCGGAAAATGGAAAATGTCTTTTCCGAGCGACGAAAAGGAAAACTTCCTCCTGCAACATTGTTCTACATCCCAATATACACATGCATGCACAATATGGGCACCGTATCACAAACTATGCCGCGATTCAACACATACCATCCGTCTCTTGGACCGAAAGCCATGAAACCTCGAACATGATAGGTCATTTTGTGAAGGTTTTTTGGAGACATAATAAGTGTACCAAGTTTGATATTTTTCTTTGCAACTATGTCACATAATATCACACCACGCGAAGGATTTACATTGTTCGGACCTTTTTTGAATTTTTTATGCCCCTTTTGAATAGCGTGATGCGCTACATCGCCGGGGGAGACCATCCTCGCCTGCGGTGCCCACAAGTCTACCCGCCACAGAGCCACAAGAAGGCCCCTCCCCCGCCCGGTGGTAGTGGCATCGTCTTCCAGGAGACTCCTCCCTCGCCCGCCGTGAATCCGAGGCTAGAGTGGCAGGTGCCCCCGGTATATGCCATGGCTGGGCTGAGGATCTCTGGAGTGTGGTGTGATACGATGATGATGACGGTGTGAAGAAGACCACAGGCGTGTCTTTGCAGGACTAGGCATGATTATGACTAAAGGGGGTGGCTTTAGTCCTCAGTGTTAGCTAGTCCCGGTTTGTCCCGGTTTTTAATATTAATAAATGTCTAAGTGTTACCTAGTCTACAGTTTTGGTACCTGCCTACAGCAATCTCAGAAATTCCTTTATTAACCATGGAGCATCTTCCTTTAATAAATGAAAAATAGGATTAATTCACAAAAGGTTTAATACATTACATCACCAACATCCACATCTAGTGTTTTGGTTCTCTTCTTGTCCGTAACCATGGAGCATCTTCCTTATTTAGCGATATGCTTGGGTCAGTTTTCACTTTGAATGGCGGAATTTCATGAAATTTGTCATAATCTTCTAACATGTCTGTCCTGTCCTCAACTCCCACCATGTTTCTTTTTCCTGAAAGAACTATGTGGCGCTTTGGCTCATCGTATGATATTATATTCTTTTGCTTATCTTTCCTTTTTCTCGGTCTAGTAGACATGTCCTTCACATAGAAAACTTGAGCCACATCATTGGCAAGGACGAATGGTTCATCTCCGTACGCAAGATTATTGAGATCCACTGTTGTCAGTCCGTGCAATTGGTCACTGCTTACCCACCTCCTGTCATCTTGACCCATTTGCATCGAAACAATGGGACCTTGAAATTAGGACCATAGTCAAGTTCCCATATGTCCTCTATGTAACCATAATATGTGTCCTTTTTCCCAGTCTCGTCTGTTGCATAAAATCGAACACCACTGTTTTGGTTGGTGCTCTTTTTATCTTGGGCGTGCGTGTAAAATATATTCCCATTGATCTCGTAACCTTGGAAAGTCAATATAGTTGAAGATGGAGACCTGGCCAACAAGTACAACTGATCTTCAATAGTGGTGTCATTCATGAGATGTGTCTGCAACCAACCGCCGAAAGTCTTCACGTGTTCATCTCTAATCAACCTGTCAGACTGCCCCGGGTAGTTCGAGCGTACAATATTCTTGTGTACCTCGATATATGGAGCCACCAAGGTGGAACTTTGCAGAATTATATAGTGTGCTTTAGTGAAAGAATGTCCATCCATACATATCTTTGCTTTCTTTCCTAGCGTGCCTTTTCCACTAAGTCTTCCTTCATGCCGTGATTCAGGTACACCGATCGGCTTAAGGTCAGGAATAAAGTCAACACAAAACTCAATGACCTCCTCTGTTCTATATCCCTTGGAGATGCTTCCTTCTGGCCTCGCACGGTTATGGACATATTTCTTTAAGACTCCCATGAATCTCTCAAAGGGGAACATATTGTGTAGAAATACAAGACCGAGAATGGTAATATCTTCGACTAGGTGAACTAGAAGGTGCGTCATTATGTTGAAGAAGGATGGTGGGAACACCAACTCAAAACTGACAAGACACTGGACCACATCTTTCTATAACCCTGGTAGACTTTCTGGATCGATTACCTTCTGAGAAATTGCATTGAGGAACAAACATAGCTTCACAATGGGTACTCTAACATTTTCCGGCAGAAGCCCCCTCAAAGCAACCGGAAGCAACTGCGTCATAAGCACGTGGCAGTCATGAGACTTCAGGTTCTGGAATTTTTTCTCTGCCATATTTATTATTCCCTTTATATTGGACGAGAATCCAGAAGGAACCTTGATACTACTCAGGCATTTAAAAAAGATTTCCTTCTCTTCCTTGGTAACAGCGTAGCTGGCAGTACCTTGAAACAACTCTGGATGCCTGCCTTCTCGGGCTTTCATATGTTGTTGGTCCTGCCGTGCTTCTGGTGTATCTTTATTCTTTCCATACACGCCCAAGAAGCCTAGCAGTATCACGCAAACATTCTTCGTCAGGTGCATCACGTCGATTGCAGAGCGGACCTCTAAGACTTTCCAATAGGGTAGCTCCCAAAATATAGATTTCTTCTTCCACATGGGTGCGTTCATGGCGTCCTTGAGCAGATCGTCGCCAGGAACCTTTCCAAAGATTACTTTTAAATCCTTCACCATATCAAATACAGCATCACCAGTACGACGGACAGGCTTACTCCGGTGATCTACTTCACCATTGAAATGCTTGCCTTTCCTTCTTAGGGAATGCGTGGGCGGAAGAAAACGAAGATTCCCTAGGTACACATTCTTATTGCACTTATCCAAAAAAATACTTTCAGTGTCATCTAAAAAGTGTGTGCATGCATTGTATCCCTTGTTTGTCTGTCCTGAAATGTTACTAAGAGCAGGCCAATCATTGATGGTTACGAACAACAATGCCCGTAGGTTAAATTCCTCAAGTTTGTGCTTATCCCACACACGTACACCTTGTTCGTGCCATAGCTGGAAAAGTTCTTCAACTAATGGCCTTAAGTATACATCAATGTCATTGTCGGGTAGCTTCGGGCCTTGGATGAGCACTGGCATCATAATGAACTTCCTCTTCATGCACAACCAAGGAGGAAGGTTATACATACACAAAGTCACAGGCCATGTGCTATGACTGCAGCTCTGCTCCCCAAAGGGATTCATGCCATCCGTACTTAGACCAAACCATAAGTTTATCGTGTCACCTGCAAAGTCCGGGTACTTTTTCTCATTTTTTCTCCATTGCGACCCATCAGCGGGGTGTCTCAACATCTCGTCTTTCTTGCGGTCTTGTTTGTGCCATTGCAACAATTTGGCATGCTCTTCGTTTCTCAACAAACGTTTCAGCCGTGGTATTATAGGAGCATACCACATCACCTTGGCGGGAACCCTCTTCCTCGTGCGCTCCCACTCAACATCACCAGGGTCATCTCGTCGGATCTTATACCGCAATGCAATGCATGCTGGGCATGCATCCAAATTCTCGTACTCTCACCACGATAGAGGATGCAGTCATTAATGCATGCATGTATCTTCTGTACCTCTAATCCTAGAGGGAAGACAACCTTCTTTTCTTCGTAAGTACTGGCGGGCAGTTCGTTATCCTTTGGAAGTAGCTTCTTCATTATCTTTAACAACTTTTCAAATCCCTTGTCAGGCACACCGACCTCTGCCTTCCATTTCAGCAATTCCAGTGTGCTTCCTAGCTTTTTGTGGCCATCTTCGCAATTGGCGTACAACAATTTGTTGTGATCATCTAACATCTGCTCAAATTTCAACCTCGCCCTTTCGCTATCACATTCTCCCTTTGCATCAGCAATGGCCTGACCAAGATCATCATCTTGCTCATATGATGCAGGTTCTTCTGCTTCTTTTTCATCATTGTATTCCATTGTAGTACCACCGTATTCAGGGGACATAGGATAGCTTTCATCATTCTCTTCATCTTCGTTGTCTTCCATCATAACCCCTCTTTCTCCATGCTTGGTCCAACAATTATAGCCAGACATGAAACCGAACCGAAACAAGTGGCCATGAAGGACTCTTGAGGAAGAGTATTCCTTCTGATTCCGACAATCACCACATGGACAACAGATAAAACCATTCCGCTTGTTTGCCTCTGCCACAACGAGAAAAGAACGCACGCCTTTAATGAACTCGTCAGAGATTCAGTCAGCGTACATCCATTGTCGTATCATCTGCATTTTATAAGTTCATCAAACAAAATCACGATGCTAAGAGTAGTACTAGTCTAAAAATAAAAGAACATATCGTATACATCAAACAAGCACTGATTTAGAAAACTTTCTACTATATCTTTAGTCCCGGTTGGACACACCAACCGGGACTAAAGGGGTTAACGGGGGCGACATGAGCCGTTTAGTCCCGAATGGTGTCTCAATCGGGACTAAAGTGGGTGACACTATATGTCGTGAGTGGACACTATGCCGGTGAGTGGCGACCTTTGCTTCAAGGGTGGCGACAATATGACAGGGGTGAGTGTCGACATTATGTCATGAGTGTCGATACTATGTTGTGCTGCTTAATCTATAAATAGGCTTCCTTGTGAACTATCAACTACAAGGAAGATCGTGTGCGAGACCAGGGACACCACTACGGCGGAGCTTCTCGAAGATGTCTTAGGACCTCGTCCTCAGACATCTTCGAGGAGCTCGCCGTAGAGGCACTCCCTAATATGTGAAATTAGTTAGCTCCACCAGCATACTAATTTAGCTAGAAAAGATATGAACTGAAATATGGTGTGCGTGAGCAGGGACACCACTATGGCAGAGCTTCTTGAAGATGTCTTAGGATGCCTCGTCCTCAGACATCTTCGAGGAGCTCGCCATAGAGGCACTCACTAATTTAATTTGGTAGCTCCTTGGCGTGTTCATGTTTTTGTTCTTAATTTCTTGTTTAACTGGCCGATGATTAACTAAAATGCTAGGGCGCCACTATATATATGTGTGTCTTCATAGTTTTGGTACTTATTTTTGTTTCAATGGATTTTGTGACGACATGTAGAAGAAAGAAGAATATTTTGTTGCTCGACAGTGACATGATGCACCGTGAACCGACCGGATTTCAAGACAACGTGTCAAACCAAGATATGTATATAGGATGAACTCATGTATCTATGTGCTTCGATGAATCAAATGAATTTCGAGAACTATATGTGCCAAATTAACCAGACATATAGAGATAGAACCCACACAAAATCTATCCATTTCTAGAGCATGAAATGAGCTAAAACAAACAATGAGAGCTGAAATGATGAAGTTGCTAACCTCTTAGGACCCTTGATAGAGGTGGAGCCAAAAAATCTTCACAAATCTTGCGAAAAATAGGGAAGAACTCGAGATTGAGGGGAGAAATTTGAGAGGGATGATTGTGTGAGCTTGAAATGGCTCGGGCTGGGAAGGGGAAGAAGATATAGTCGGGGACTTTAGTCCCAGTTTGAGAAACAAACCGGGGCTAAAGGTCCACGCATCTGCTCTTTTCCAGCGCCAGAACCTTTAGCTCCGGTTTGTTAAACGAACCGGGACTAAAGTTCCCGTACGAACCGAGGCTAATGTCTTCTGTCCCTGCGGCCGTTTTTAGCCATTGGGACCAGGGCATTAGTCCCGGTTTGTACAACCGGGACTAATGCTTCGGACCAAAGGTTCGTTTTCTACTAGTGACTAGACATACCTGAAGGGTATACATACATAAGTTACACATACCTAGATATCACATATCTAAGATATACATACCTAAGTTACATATAATTAGGTATTACATACCTAAGGTGTACGCACCCTGCATACGTGAATATATATGTACTTGCTTACGTACGCTTTAGGTATGTGATACCTTAGGTATATGTAACTAGAATACATATAACTTAGGTATGTATATATTAGGTATGTGAAATTTGCGTACGTAGACCATCAGATATGTAAGAATTTTAGTGAAATACAGGTATGGTGCCCGGATACCATGGTGTTCCATATGAGAAATAGTGGGCTATCTAGGATGCTACCTATGCATACTAATCCAACCATTAGATATTCTATAAAGAGCATAAAGTTGAGCAGCAGGAGCACAAAATACCTAACGGAAAACATCACACCCGTTACATCAAGAGCATTTTTTGCATGCATTTGATAGTACATGCAAGTACACATGCAAGCTAGCACATGCATGCAAACTAGCAACAACTCACGCATGCATGGAGCTAGCAATACTAGTAGACCATTGAACTAGCTAAAATTTCAGCATGCATTCTAACAATACATTCAGACCATTGAACCGCCAAAATTTCAGCACGCATTCTAGCACTATATGTAGACCATTAACCAGACTATTTTTTAAGCATGTGAATTAGCACTACACATAGACCATTGAGTAGACTAATATTTGAGCAACCCATTGAGTAGACCAATATTTGAGCAACCCATATGTTGGTCTACTCCCAGGTTGGTTTTATTGCAGAATTTTTTGTATGTTTTCATGCTAGGATTCATGCTAACAGGCACACATCCCATCAACTAGTACAGCTAGGTCTAGTGCATGCAAGTACAACTAGCATACCGCGTGAAGTTTGTAGATATTTTTGCAACAATAGAGGTTGGTTGGTATGCTATAATACAGTCTGGTCTTGCCATTCTATAAACGGAAAATAACACCATTAACTGTATGCAAGATTTTGGCTCTCTTTCATCTTGGCAGCTAGTTCACGTACTCCATGTATCCAACGTCAATGCTTGCGTGCATTGGTAGCATTCTAGATAGCAAATCCGCGTTGATATATATATATATATATATATATATATATATATATATATATATATATATATATATATATATAGGGGAAATAGTGGGCTATCTAGGATACTACCTATGCATACTAATCCAACCATTGAATATTCTATAGAGAGCATGAAGTTGAGCAGCAGGAGCACAAAATATCTAACGGAAAACATCACACCCCGTTACATAGAGAGCATTTTTTTGCATGCATTGCTAGTACATGCAAGTACACATACAAGTACTAGCACATGCATGCAAACTAGCAACAGCTCACGCATGCATGCAAGCTAGCAATACTAGCAATACATTCAGACCATTGAACCGGCCAAAATTTCAGCACGCATTCTAGCACCACATGTATACCATTGAACAGACCATTTTTCGAGCATGTAAATTAGCACCCCACATAGACCATTGAGTAGATCAATATTTGAGCAACCCAATCAAACAATCTCGCTAGCACACGGCGGTTCATTGTCGTGGTGGTATCACGGCATATGCCATGGGTAGGCTAAAGTTGGGGCCGATGGACGTGGAGGAATCCGGGGAGGGATGATGCAGTGAAGACCGCACTCATATGTACAAAGAGAAATACAATGTATATTGGTTTGAAGCTATCAAGTGGGGATAACACCTCCTTCTATACATCTAATCTCTTATAATCTTGCCATGCTTATGGCTACAATCATGCTCCTGGAGCTGTATCTTCTATCCTTCTATCTAGATCTCTCTATGAGAGTGGAGGAAAAGGAAGAAGGGGAGCTCCTAGTGAGCAGAGAGGGGAGGAGCCCTCCGGGGGCCTCCCTGGGAACGATCCCCCTGGTGCTCCTTATAAAGGGGAGCCCAGGGGACAAGACTTGTTCTACACACTTGGCATCTAGATGGCATATCCTAGGTATCTTCTAGAGATACTCAGAATATGCCTTGGCATCTTTGGAGATGCCAGGCATATTCCCTAGCATCTTATTTGATGCCAAGAGCATATCCCTAGCATCTTGTTAGATGCCATGGGCATATTCCATACGTCATGTGCCAGTCTGAGCTGGCGGGCTCCCAAGACTGGCACGATATTTGTTGGTCTTGTCCTGGCTCGATGGTGCATTGTTGCAGATGTCGGGGTACGTCCGGATGTCAATTCGGGGGCGATTATTCGGCCCTGACCTTGGTTAATTCGGCCTGGTCCAAGGTTAATTCGGCCTGGGCGTGAAACAGCCCAGCTGCCTCGTTTATATGGCCCAGCCGAGGTATTCCTTGAGTCGGCCTGGGCCAGCTGAAGCCCGATCCTCCCGAGATGGCCGGCGGATCCTCCAAAGATCGGCCCAAGTGAAGCGATCGCGGTGGGCCACGGTGCCGGCCACCCGGCGAGTCGAGTATGATGAGCGTGCTAGCGCCGAGTCTTGATTCCGCGGTGGGAATCTGCCCACCCGGGAAGTGGTTGAGGCGGGTTCCATGTGGGCGAATCTGCCCACCCGGGAAGTGGTTGAGGGAGCGGGTTGAGTCGAGGATCACCATGAGGAGGCGACATCGGGAGTCTCGGCGGGAGCGGCGTGAGATGATTCGTCAGCTCTGGCGGGGCAGTAGGTGACGATCTCTGGTGGGCCGAGTAGAGTCGAATTCGGCCCACCCGGCTTACTGCCTAGCGAGGGAGCTCGGACGCTGGGCCGGCTGGGGTTAACTCGGCCCAGCCGGGTTATTTCCTTTGGTCAAACAACAATTCGGTCTGGAACAGTATGAGCTGGGCCGACATTGCCTTTATTCGGCCCAGGCAGGCTTTTGTTCTGTTTTCTTTTAGGGTCATTGACTTTATGCTACACATTCTTTGATATTGGCCTGGTTCGCCTTCTTTCCTTTTTTCCTTTAAGTTTTATTTCTCTATTTCTTACAATTTGTTACACTTATTCTTTGTAGCTCCATATTCTTTTATAGAAAGTTCCCGAGGCTATTTCTTACTTAATTCATCAACTCTGGGGTACCTGGGGGTACATCCCCAACATTAGTCCCCGAGGCTATGTGGGACCCGTAGAGTCGTGCATAGGCTCAATATTAAATATTCCCAGAGTTGTCTTCCAACTTATAACCTCTTGGTTATACCGTTCTACGTCACATAACCTTTTTTGGCTGGATTATGACACCTGGCCATTTTTGGCATTGATCTCTTAACCTCTTTGGGTAAGATATGAGCTCTGGCCTTCTTGGGCACTGCTCTTTTAACCCCTTTGGGTAAGCTTATGAGTCTCGGCCTTCTTTGGCACTGCTCTTTTAACCCCATTGGGTAAGTTATGAGCTCTGGCCTTCTTGGGCACTGCTCTTTTAACCCCTTTGGGTAAGTCACGAGCTCCTGCCTTCTTGGGCATTGCTCTTTTAACCCCATTGGGTAAGTTACGAGCTCCTGCCTTCTCGGGCATTGCTCTTTTAACCCCATTGGGTAAGTTATGAGTTCTGGCCTATCTTGGGCACTGCTCTTCTAACCCCTTTGGGTAAGTTATGAGTTCTGGCCTTCTTGGGCACTGCTCTTTTGACCTCTTTGGGTAAGTTATGAGTTCTGGCCATCTTGGGCACTGCTCTTTTAACCTTATTGGGTAAGTTATGAGTTCTGGCCTATCTTGGGCACTGCTCTTTTAACCTCTTTGGGTAAGTTTTGAGTTCTGGCCTTCTTGGGCACTGCTCTTTTGACCTCTTTGGGTAAGTTATGAGTTCTGGCCTATCTTGGGCACTGCTCTTCTAACCCCTTTGGGTAAGTTATGAGTTCTGGCCTTCTTGGGCACTGCTCTTTTGACCTCTTTGGGTAAGTTATGAGTTCTGGCCTATCTTGGGCACTGCTCTTCTAACCCCTTTGGGTAAGTTATGAGTTCTGGCCTTCTTGGGCACTGCTCTTTTGACCTCTTTGGGTAAGTTATGAGTTCTGGCCATCTTGGGCACTGCTCTTTTAACCTTATTGGGTAAGTTATGAGTTCTGGCCTATCTTGGGCACTGCTCTTTTAACCTCTTTGGGTAAGTTTTGAGTTCTGGCCTTCTTGGGCACTGCTCTTTTGACCTCTTTGGGTAAGTTATGAGTTCTGGCCTATCTTGGGCACTGCTCTTCTAACCCCTTTGGGTAAGTTATGAGTTCTGGCCTTCTTGGGCACTGCTCTTTTGACCTCTTTGGGTAAGTTATGAGTTCTGGCCATCTTGGGCACTGCTCTTTTAACCTTATTGGGTAACTTCGACTTTACTCAACTTAGACTTGCATCCCGAATCTGAGTCTTCTGACTCAAATCCGAGTTAACTCATCCAAAATCCGAGTTACTTTACTCAATTTTGACTTGCATCCCGAATCTGAGTCTTCTGACTCAAATCCGAGTTAACTCAACCAAAATCCGAGTTACTTTACTCAATTATGACTTGCATCCCGAATCTGAGTCTTCTGACTCAAATCCGAGTTAACTCATCCAAAATCCGAGTTACTTTACTCAACTTAGACTTGCATCCGAATCAGTCTTGACTCAAATCAGTTAACTCAACCAAAAATCCGAGTTACTTTACTCAATTTTGACTTGGATCCGAATCAGTCTTCGACTCAAATCAGTTAACTCATCCAAAATCCAGTTACTCAACTTTGACTTGTATCCGAATCAGGTCTTGACTCAAATCAGTTAACTCAACCAAAATCCGAGTTACTTTACTCAATTTTGACTTGCATCCCGAATCTGAGTCTTCTGACTCAAATCCGAGTTAACTCAACCAAAATCCGAGTTACTTTACTCAATTTTGACTTGCATCCCGAATCTGAGTCTTCTGACTCAAATCCAAGTTAACTCAACCAAAATCCGAGTTACTTTACTCAATTTTGACTTGCATCCCGAATCTGAGTCTTCTGACTCAAATCCGAGTTAACTCATCCAAAATCTGAGTTACTCAACTTTGACTTGTATCCCGAATCTGAGTCTTCTGACTCAAATCCGAGTTAACTCATCCAAAATCCGAGTTACTTTACTCAATTTTGACTTGCATCCCGAATCTGAGTCTTCTGACTCAAATCCGAGTTAACTCAACCAAAATCCGAGTTACTTTACTCAATTTTGACTTCCATCCCGAATCTGAGTCTTCTGACTCAAATCCGAGTTAACTCAACCAAAATCCGAGTTACTTTACTCAATTTTGACTTGCATCCCGAATCTGAGTCTTCTGACTCAAATCCGAGTTAACTCATCCAAAATCTGAGTTACTCAATTTTGACTTGCATCCCGAATCTGAGTCTTCTGACTCAAATCCGAGTTAACTCATCCAAAATCCGAGTTACCTACCTGTCATGATATAGCTTGATTTGGCGTGATGACGATAATCTGCCTTTGATATGGATCCGAGATATAGATCCGAGATTAAGCTTTGGGATAGGATAATAGGGCTAACCGCTGAGAGATCTGATTCGAGATGTAGATATGAGATATAGATTCGAGATATGATGAGCTGGCCAATTGTCATCCGAGATACGAGGTAATAATCCGCAAGATGGTGAGATATCAATCGAGTCATAACATAACTCGCAATATGGTGAACTAAAGCTTCAAATTCAAATCGAGATATGATTAGTACCGAGTCACCGCCAATCAATTACAATATACTCGCAAGCTGAATCAAATGTTAGTTTGAATCGAGACAATCTCGAGCTGAGTTTAAAGGTCAATTCAACGCATAAACAAATTGACTTCAAGGTATTTTTGAATCAACATTAAGCTAGTGGTAAGTCGAGTTAGAGGACAATCCAAAGCAAAAATAAACTGACTCAAAATCTACCGAATCATAAATAAGATGATTCAACTTATGGCCGAGTTAATGAGATAAAAGTGGAAGGTGAGCTGAGTTAATGGATAATCCAAAACATAAACTAACTGACTCAAAATCTATCTGAATCGCAAATAAGATGATTCAACTTACGGCCGAGTTAACAGATAAGCTGGCTCCAAACCAACATAAAGCTCTCTCAATCTAAAGGTGACCTTACGGATAAGTTGACTAGTCCCCGGGTGAGTTATTCTCTCCCTGGGATGAAGGATTGAGTGTGGGTGGCTGAGTTACTTGGTACTTACGGATAAGTGTTTGGGTGAGTTTTGCTAGGTCATACCTGCCTTGCTGAGTTACTTGGTACTTACAGTAAGCTCGTAGTAGTGCTTGAGTCCTTCCAGCTGAATCTTACCAGCTTGGTTGAGTTAGACTTGTTGAGTCTCCACGCTTACCTCTCTGTTCTCTGTTGACTTGGTGAAGCTGAATGAGCCCTATGAGGAAGAAGTTGATGAAGATGCTCCCGTCCGGATGGAAACCCAACCAACGCCACTAGAAGGCCCCACGGTGGGCGCCAAATGTCGTGGTGGTATCACGGCATATGCCATGGGTAGGCTAAAGTTGGGGCCGATGGACGTGGAGGAATCCGGGGAGGGATGATGCAAAGAAGACCACTCATATGTACAAAGAGAAATACAATGTATATTGGTTTGAAGCTATCAAGTGGGATAACACCTCCTTCTATACATCTAATCTCTTATAATCTTGCCATGCTTATGGCTACAATCATGCTCGAGTCGTATCTTCTATCCTTCTATCTAGATCTCTCTGAGAGTGGAGGAAAAGGAAGAAGGGGAGCTCCTAGTGAGCAGAGGGAGCCCTCGGGCCTCCCCTGAACGATCCCCTGGTGCTCCTTATAAAGGGAGCCCAGGACAAGACTTGTTCTACACACTTGGCATCTAGATGGCATATCCTAGGTATCTTCTAGAGATACTCGAATATGCCTTGGCATCTTTGGAGATGCGGGCATATTCCTAGCATCTTATTTGATGCCAAGAGCATATCCCTAGCATCTTGTTAGATGCCATGGGCATATTCCATCGTCATGTGCCGATCACGGTGGCGGGCTCCCAAGACTGGCACGATATTTGTTGGTCTTGTCCTGGCTCGATGGTGCATTGTTGCAGATGTCGGGGTACGTCCGGATGTCAATTCGGGGGCGATTATTCGGCCCTGACCTTGGTTAATTCGGCCTGGTCCAAGGTTAATTCGGCCTGGGCGTGAAACAGCCCAGCTGCCTCGTTTATATGGCCCAGCCGAGGTATTCCTTGAGTCGGCCTGCTGGGGCCCAGCCGGAGAAGCCCGATCCTCCCAGGAGATGGCCCGGCCAGATCCTCTCCAGCATCGGCCCAAGTGAAGCAGTCCCGCGGTGGGCCACGGTGCCAGCCCACCCGGGCGAGTCGAGGATGATGAGCGTGCTAGCGCCGAGGTGCTGATTCCCCGCGGTGGGCCGAATCTGGCCCACCCGGGGGAAGTGGTTGAGGGAGCGGGTTCCCCGCGGTGGGCCGAATCTGGCCCACCCGGGGGAAGTGGTTGAGGGAGCGGGTTGGAGTCGAGGATCACCATGAGGGGCGACACTGGCGGGAGTCTCGGCGGGAGCTGGCGACGTGAGATGATTCGTCGGGCGCTCCTGGCGGGACGAGTAGGTGGCGACGATCTCTGGTGGGCCGAGTAGAGTCGAATTCGGCCCACCCGGCTTACTGCCTAGCGAGGGAGCTCGGACGCTGGGCCGGCTGGGGTTAACTCGGCCCAGCCGGGTTATTTCCTTTGGTCAAACAACAATTCGGTCTGGAACAGTATGAGCTGGGCCGACATTGCCTTTATTCGGCCCAGGCAGGCTTTTGTTCTGTTTTCT
Source organism: Avena longiglumis (assembly GCA_030063025.1). Taxonomy (NCBI): domain Eukaryota; kingdom Viridiplantae; phylum Streptophyta; class Magnoliopsida; order Poales; family Poaceae; genus Avena; species Avena longiglumis. The sequence goes on along the minus strand of CP125978.1, from coordinate 141,069,380 downwards.
TTTAGGGTCATTGACTTTATGCTACACATTCTTTGATATTGGCCTGGTTCGCCTTCTTTCCTTTTTTCCTTTAAGTTTTATTTCTCTATTTCTTACAATTTGTTACACTTATTCTTTGTAGCTCCATATTCTTTTATAGAAAGTTCCCGAGGCTATTTCTTACTTAATTCATCAACTCTGGGGTACCTGGGGGTACATCCCCGACATTCATAAAAGCATAGTACTAGTTATCATGCATGGAAATTGAATAGGAAAAGCACACATCATTTGTTCATATTGAGTCCGGATCGGCCATACCGAGACGAAAGGATTAATAGATGTAAAGCCATTTGTGGGGAGGCTAAAAAGGATATGGCAACTAGTACGTGAAAGGGGAGCTTCTAGGGAAGAATGGTCTGGAATCCCGTCTTTATATAAAGGAACAAGTTTTACTTTTGTACTGAAAAAATTTAGCGGGAACGCGGGAAGCACTCCCGCGCTAAAACGAAAGCCATGCGCGGGAAAATTGGCCGGAATTCGTGCAACCCTCATGGTTAAATTTATTGCATGCTAACTGGCTTGATATATTGGTCTACTCTCATGGTTGAAATTATTGCATAAATTCTTGCATGTTTTCGTGCTTATATTGATACTAACACGCACATATCCCATCACCTAGTACAAGCTAGTAATGTCTAGTGCAAACAAGTACTGGCATACCGTATGCACTAGTTGATATATTTGGTCTACTCTCATGGTTGAAATTATTGCAGAAATTCTTGCATGTTTTCATGCTCATATTGATACTAACATGCACACATCCCATCAACTAGTACAAGCTAGTAATGTCTAGTGCAAACAAGTACTACTAGCACACTGTATGCACTTTGTAAAAAATTTTGCAACAATAGATGTGGTTTGGTACGCTACAATAAAGACTAGTCTTGCAATTCTACAAACGACAAATAACACCGTTAACTGTATGCAAGATTTTGGCTCGCTCTCATCTTGGCAGCTAGTATTTACTCCCTGTATCCAACGTCAATGCTTGCGTGCATTGGTAGCATCCTAGATAGCAAATCCGCGTTGATATATATATATATATATATATATATATATATATATATATATATATATATATTATATTATTTTACTTATATATATACCAAATTCTGTTAAGTTATCTAACTTAAGCAAACAAATTGATAAGTTAACTGCCTCTGGTGCTTACATCATCTGACTAAGATAAACAAATTATATAAAAATAAAAGAACATTAACGTTGACTAAAACAAACAAATTAATATCACAAAGAAGAATCAAAAGTAATAAAATCTGGCGCTGCATGCGGTTACAGAGAGGAAAAAAGAAGAATCTAGCTAGCTAGAGGCACGCGAGCTCCTTGACGACGTTGAGTGATTTTCCGACGGCGTTGTGGCAGACGGCCATTGTCTTGTTGTGTGTCCCGGTGTACTTGAGGTTGACGTTGACGAGCTGCACGCCCTGGCAGGGCAGGTTGTTAACGCAGTTGAGGGTGACTGCCTCGGGTGTGGCGGATGTCCCGACGATGTTCTTGAAGACGATGTCGTTGATGGCGACCTTGGACGTGCCAGTCTTGGAGCAGATGTTATTGGGGCAGTACTTCTGGTCGATGACGATGGGGTAGGAGACGTTGTCCATGACGACCTGGTCGTAGACGAACTTGGTGGCCTTGAGCTGCGACTTTGAGTCCTCGTAGGACTTGATGCGCAGGCCGTTGGTGGCGCCCTTGATGGTGCAGTTGGTGACCTGGATGTCCTCGACGTCCTTCTCGTCCTTGTAGCGGCCGAGGCTCCCCACGCTGATGCCGTGGCCGGGGCCGCAGTGGGAGCCGTGGATCCTGACGTGCTTGGTGCCCGGGCCGATGGAGATGCAGTCGTCGCCAACGCCGATGTTGGTGGTCTTGATGGTGACGTTGTCGGAGTCGCCCATGTGGATGCCGTCCGTGTTGGGGCTGTCGCCGGGCGCGGTGATCACCACCTTCTCCACCAGCACGTTCTTGCAGTTGAAGAGGTTGAGGTGGAAGAACTTGGCGTTCTTGAGCGTTATGCCGCGGATCTGCGCGTTGGTCACGTAGTCCAGTACCAGGCTCTGCATCCACGGAGAATGTGTGTGTGTGTATCAAGAAAGAAATCGAGAATCAATCAAGACGAGCGAGGATGGCGTACTATATATATATACGTACGTTGGGGAGGATCTTGCAGTTGTAGTTCTTGTTGCACTCGTTCTTCCCCCAGACGAGGGGCCCCTGGCCGTCGATGGTGCCGTGGCCGTTGATGCTGATGTTGTCGACGTGCATGACCTCGATCCAGTTCTTCTTGTAGGCGTTGAGGTCGCCGGTGCCGAGGAGGTTGCCGTCGAGGCGGATGATGATGGAGGAGTTGCAGGGGCCCTGGAGCTCCAGCGCGCCCGTCAGGAAGTTGCCCTCCGGGATGATTATCTTGTGCGTGCCCGTGGCCCCGCACGCGTTCTTCCACGCCTTCATGATCGCCTGCGTGCTGTCGCTCTTGCCGTCGCCCTTCGCCCCCAGCTTCACGATGTCCAGGGGACCCGCCGGAAGCGACGGCGCACCGCCCGCATCAACCTCCGCCGCCGCAGTGGCAAGCTTCGCCGTCCCCAGCAGCGCCGCGCACAGCGCCACCATCAGGGGCAGGGCGGCGCCGTTGCCTCTTCTTCTTCTTCTTCCTGCGTTCACCATCTTCCTGGATTGATTGGTCTGCTTGGGTGGATGAGGCAGGGTAGACGGCGACGACGGGCCGGCGTGGCGGTGCCTCCTTATATTCGGCAGAGGCGAGCTATGTTTAGCTAGCGTGGTACGTTTCTTTGCTGCTTTTTTGGCGCGAACGGTCGGAACGGATGCATGGCGGGAGCGCGCCCGACGATCGAGCGCGGCTGTCCGCTTCGTACGTCCCCGCATTATTGTTGCCTCCTCCTCCCTGTGTGACCGGTTCCGGCCGGATTCCCAGCACACGCGCTCTAAACCATCGGTACCGGCCGTGGGTAGTCACTAGTGAACATGTGAAATCGGCTGGTGTCGTACTATAGGTACAATAGGTGAGTATTGGTTAGCTAAATCTGGGTAAGAGACAAGCACTAGGGGCGTGATTGCTATGGGAGTTCATACATGCCTGGCGCTCGGGGAGTCAAAGTGGCCCGATTGCATGCTCGTTTTTTTTTTTCAAAATGCGGAGCGGAGTCCGGCCTCTGCATCAAACGATCACACAGCCTTTAGATTGAATGCTCGTCCGTCATCTTTTACGTTGTGGCCCGCACGTCTCTCAAAGAATCGCCAGGCCGAGCTTCAAATTCCAGCAGCTGCAAACCATGAAGATGGCGCGAGCTGTGGAAGTGAACCAAAAATGGACGGGAGAAGTTCGGCTCACCTCCCACCTAAAACCGCCCCCTACTTAGCGCCACTCTCACGCCGACTTTCAAATTCACTCTCTTTCAAGATACATGACGATGGCGGAGTGTTAGAAATATGTTGTAGAAGCAATAATAAAGTTGTATTATTATCATCATATTTTTGCGTTAATAATAAATATTTATATACCATGCTAGAAGTGTATTAACTGCAAACATAATACTCTAGCAAGCCTCTACAAGGCTACACTATAAGAAATGTTGTCATCCGCAACAGTTTGGTCTGTCGATATTTGTAAAAGGTGCGCCTTCTACCATGATCTCGTTCAATTGACCATGGTAGATGGAAAATGTTTTTTACATTTTTGCGGCTTTTTACTACGACAAAATCGTTAAAAACATGAAAAAACTCGACCGGCGCGTTGCAGAAATAAGATTTTTCGTTCCTCGCACGATGTTGACTCAACGAAATCTTTTGAGGCGTGTGGTCCTGGATGTCAATGTATCTAGCAAACCATACTTTTTGGGCGTGCCTTTCTAACTTGTACTCGATAAAGTTGCTCCATGCATCTTCCATTTAGTTTAGCTCTTGGTTCCCCAATGTCAGTCTTTCATTACAAGAATCGTGTGTATGATGAATTTTTTCTTCGCTCGCACTTTCCTATTCCAAGCTTGATAGCATTGATCGATCCATCTGCTATTTATTCAGACTGGTGAGTCTAATACCCGCCTGCGCATTCGGTTTGATCGATCCATCTGCTATTTATTCAGACTGGTGAGTCTAATACCCGCCTTCGCATTCGGTTAAAACGGTTGAATCGGTTCGGTTTATACGGTTTTTTGGTAAATACGATTTCAATACTTCGGTAAATACGGTTTTGTACGAGAATACGATTAGGTTTCGGTAATAACCAATAATCTTCGGTTCGGTTTCGGTAGTAACCAAACTAACCAAAGTTGACGCGATTTTTTGAAAACCAGACAACATTTGGCTTGAGTTCCCGTAGTGCGTTCGATCAAGTGAAATTTTTGGCATGACCTTTTTGTTTCATCTAAAAATATAACAGGAGCAAGTTCACATGATAATATATTCTATCCCAAAGTAATATAATCATAAAGATAATATATCAGGAACAAGTTTGTGAAATTAAATGTTTAGAAAATAGCAAATAATATAGAAAATGAATATCCCACATCACAGATCATACATCACAGTTCACAGATCAACAAATAGTCACACATGAGACATGAGTACATGACACATCACAGATCAGTGTGACCATACATCGGAATATTTCAACAAATAGTCACACATGTAATAAAATTCTAGAACATCTGCTCACTAGAGGAAAAAGGGCCATCCGTTCGCCACCCCTGGGAGCATTAGTCCCGGTTGCCAAGAATCGACTAATGCCGCACGTCTCCGGTTGGAGCAGGCAGGGCCAGGGGCATGGGTCCCGGTTGGTAGGGCATGCGTCGGTTGGAGCCACCAACCGGGACTAAAGGTTTCCACAGCCACGTGGCCTGACGCACCTTTAGTCCCGGTTCTTGGCTCCAACCGACTAAAGACCCGCCTCTATAAATGCAACCCAGCCCCTCCTCTGCCTCCACTCTGTTTTTCGAATGGTGTAAGCTGTGAGGGTGTGTGCTAGTTTTTCTCATGCATGCATGGAAGGTGTTTGTTGAAATGTTTGAGTGAAAAATCCCGAATTTCTCATAGAACAAAAATATAGAAGGTGTCCGACGCAGCTTGAGCTTATTTCCCTCGATCGAGGTTAGCAATCTTATCTTTTCTAGGTCATTGATACAATTCATGTGTCGGTGTGAATTGGTTATTTCACTATTTATGATGTCCTGTTTTTTGATAAACTTACTTATATGATGCAGATGAACGGTCGGAAATGGATGTACGGTGACCGGCGGGTAGCCGGGTATATCAAAGGCGTGGATAAATTTATCGATGTGGCTACGGCAAACAAAGAGAATGGATTTATACGTTGTCCATGTGTTCAATGTCGGAACAACAAGGAGTACTCTTCCTCGAAAATCATTCGCCACACGATTATGAAAGGTTTCATGCCCAACTATAATTGTTGGACCAAGCACGGGAAAGAGGGGTTATGATGGAAGATGGTGAAGAAGAAGATGATGATAACAACTATCATCATATGTTTCCGAATACGGATACCGCAATGGAAGACAATGGAGAGGAAAAAGGTGAAGAACAGACATCGGATGAGCCGGTGATGAACTTGGTAGGGTCATTTCGATGCAAAGCGAGACTGAAATGAAAATGAGAAGTTGAAGTTAGAGGGCATGTTAGAAGATCACAAGAAATTGTTGTACCCAAATTGTGAAGATGGCAGCACAAAGCTCGATGCGACATCGGAATTGTTGCGATGGAAGGCGAGTGTGGTCTAACTGACTCCTCATTTGAAAAGATGCTGAAAATAATGAAGCCAAGTTTCCAAAACATAACGAACTTCCGATAGTACCTCTACGAAGCAAAGAAGACTCTCATCCTCTGGGATTAGATGTGAAAAGATACATGCATGCATTAATGACTGCATCCTCTACCGCTGTAAGGAGTATGAGAATTTAGATAAATGCCGGTATGCAACGCGTTGCGTATAAGATCGACGAGATGACCCGGTGATGTTGAGGAGAGCCCTCCGGAAGAGGGTTCTGCTAAGGTTATGTGGTATGCTCCTATAATACCAAGGTTGAAACGCATGTTCAGAAACAAAGAGCATGCCAGGTTGTTGCGATGGCACAAAGAAGACCGTAAGAAAGGCGGGAGTTGAGACACCTCGATGGGTCACAGGAGAAAATCGAGAGAGACTTCCCGGACTTTGCGGTGACGCAAGGAACTTATGGTTTGGTCTAAAATCGGATGGCATGAATCCTTTTGGGAGAGCTGCAGTCACAGACGGCCCGTGACTCTATGTATCTACAACCTGCCTCCTTGGTTGTGCATGAAGCGTAAGTTCATTATGATGCCATGCTCATCCAAGGCCCAAGCAACCGGCAACGACATTGATGTGTACCTTAGGCCATTAGTTGAAGAACTCTTACGGTTGTGGGGCAAACCAGGTGTACGTGCGTGGGATGAGAACAAACAGAGCCATTTAATCTCGAGGGTTGTTATTCGTAACCATCAATGATTGTCCTGCTCTTAGTAACCTTTCGTGACGCACAAACAAAGGATATAAGGCATGTACCCACTGTTTAGATAAGACCGAAGGTACATATTTGCATAAATGCAAGAAGGTTGTGTACCTAGAATCGACGATTTCTTCCGACCAATCATCCGTAAGAAAGAAAGGCAAGCATTTCAAAGGTGAGGCGGATCACCGAAGAAGCCTGAACTCCTGCCGGTGATGATGTATTTGGTATGGTCAAGGACATAGAAGTAATCTTTGGAAAGGGTCCCGGTCAATCAGTTCGAGCGACGTCGCTACAGGACACGCACCCATGTGGAAGAAGAAATCTATATTTTGGGAGCTGCCATATTGGAAAGTCCTGCGTGTCCTCTTCAATCGACGTGATGCACGTGACGAAGAATCTCTGCGTGAACCTGCTAGGATTCCTAGGCGTGTATGGGAAGACAAAAGATACACTGCTACACGGGAGGACCAACAAATTATGAAAGACCCAAAGAACATGCATACAGATAACAAGACGGATAAAGGCGTCACTTAAGTCGTGCTACTATGCTCTTACCAAAGCGAGAAGGAAATCTTTTTGAAGTCCTTTACGATCAAGGTGCCATCGGGCTTCTCATCTAATATAAAGGGATAATAAATATGGCGAGAAAAGTTCCAAAACCTGAAGTCTCATGATCACGTGATTATGACGCAGTTGCTTCCGATTGCATTGAGGATTCTACCGAAAATGTTCGAGTACCCATTGTGAAGCTGTGCATTCCTCAATGCAATATCTCGAAGGTAATCAATCCGGATATTCGCCAAGGTTCTGAAGGATGTGGTACAATGTCTTGTTAGTTTTGAATTGGTGTTCCCACCATCCTTCTTCAATATTATGACGCATCTCCTGGTTCATCTAGTGGAAGAGATTGCCATTCTCGGTCCGGTATTTCGGCACAATATGTTCCCCTTTGAGAGGTTCATGGGAGTCTTAAAGAAATATGTTCATAACCGTGCTAGACCAGAAGGAAGCATCTCCAAGGGATATGGAACAGAGGAGGTCATTGAGTTTTGTGTTGACTTTATTCGACCTTAAGCCGATTGGTGTTCGACTCGGCATGAGGGAAGACTAAGTGGAAAAGGCACGCTGGGAAAGAAAGCACCGATATGTAGGGACGGGATTCTTTCACTAAAGCACACTACAGTTCTACATAATTCCACCTTGGCAGCTCCATATGGAGGAACACAAGAATATTATACGCTCAAAACCCGGGAAGCTGAATCATGGATTCTGAGATGAACACATGAAGTCTGCCGGTGGTTGGATGCGACACATCTCTTGAATGACACCACTGTTGGAGATCGCTATACTTGTTGGCGCGTCACCATCTTCTCGTATTGAATTTCCAAGGGTGAAATAAATGGGAATACATTCTACACGATCGCCCAAGATAAAAGAGCACCAACCAAAATAGTGGTGTCCGCTTTGATGCAATAGACGAGAATGGACAAAAGGACACATATTATGGTTACATAGAGGAGATATGGGAACTAGACTATGGAGTCTCTTTAAGGTCCCTTTGTTTCACGCAAATGGGTCAACTGAATGGGGAAGGGATAAAGATAGACCAGTTATGCGAAATGACAACATGGATCTCAACAATCTTGGTTATAGAGATGAACCATTCGTCCTAGCCAATGATGTGTCTCAGGTTTTCTATGTGAAGGACATGTCCTCCAGACCGAAAAAAAAAAAAATATGCAAACGAATACATCATATGATGATCCAAAGCGTCACATAGTTCTTTCAGGGAAAAGAAACATCGTGGGAATCGAGGGCAAGACAGACATGTCAGAAGATTATAATAAGTTTGATGAAATTCCGCCCTTCACAGTGAAAACTGACCCAAGCATTCCGTTAAGTAAAGAAGATGCTCCATGGTTACGTCTGAAGCGGTCATAAGGAATGACATATGCCAAGAAGTTCATGCTCATATTATGTAACTCTAGTTCATGTCTGTCGCGGTTTGTGGCTTGACCGAAGGATATCTTTCGGTTTGTGGCCTTTAGTCCCGGTTTTGTAGTCTCGTTTTAATATTAATAAATGTCTTGAGTGTTAGTCCCATTTTGTGGCTGGACCGGAGTGCCTCTATGACAGTTTCTCGGAGATGCCGGAGGACTGGGCTCAATGGCATCTCCTCAAATGGCCGCAGTGGTGTCCCTGCTCAAAACCATCTTGCATCTTGTAACTTCACTAACTAGATCAATACGCCTCGGAGCTAACTAATTTCACATATTAGAGTGCCTCTATGACCAGCTGGAGATGCCGGAGGACTGGGCTCCGTCGGCATCTCCTCAAACGCCGCAGATGGTGTCCTGCTCTCGAAAACCATCTTGCAGCTTGTAACTTCACTAACTAGATCAATACGCCTGAGCTAACTAATTTCACATATTAGAGTGCCTCTATGACCAGTTTCGGAGATGCGAGGAGGGCCCGTCGGCATCTCCTGAACTGGCAGTGGTGTCCTGCTCTCGAAAACCATCTTGCAGCTTGTAACTTCACTAACTAGATCAATACACCCTGAGCTAACTAATTTCACATATTAGGAGTGCCTCTATGACGTTTCTCGGAGATGCCGGAGGACTGGCTCACGGCATCTCCTCAAATCGCCGCAGTGGTGTCCCTGCTCGAAAACCATCTTGCAGCTTGTAACTTCACTAACTAGATCAATACGCCTCGAGCTAACTAATTTCACATATTAGAGTGCCTCTATGACCAGTTTCGGAGATGCCGGAGGCTGCCCGTCAAGATCTCCTGAACTGGCCGTAGTGGTGTCCCTGCTCTCTAAAACCATCTTGGAGATGCCTCAAACTGGCCGGAGGACTGGACTCACAAGGATGCATATTTATAGTACAAGCAGCTCGGCATAATGTCACTCACGACATAATGTCGACACTCACCCCTATTATTAGTGCTGACTCATCTTTAGTCGGTTGGTGTCTCCAACCGGACTAAATTCATCTTAGTCCTTGGTGACACCATCCGGGACAAGGTACAAGCATGCGACATAATGTCGACACTCACCCCTATTATTAGTGTTATGCGCCCACTGCGCAATCCCTTTAGTCCCGGTTTGTGACTACATCCGGGACTAAATGTGTGCCGAACAATGATCATGTGTGTGTGGACATTGGTATGTAGAACAATGTTGCAGGAGGAAGTTTATTAGGTAACACTTAAGACATTTATTAATATTAAAAACCGGGACAAATCGGGACTAGCTAACACTCAGGCCTAAAGCCGCCCCCTTTAGTCATAATCATGCCTAGTCCTATAGTACGCAGCTTCAGGGTCTTCATCGTCGTCGTCATCATCATCGCCGTCACCGCCACTCCGGGATCCTCGCCCATCCATGGCATATACCAGGCCATTCCAGCCTTGGATTCACGGGCGGGTGGGAGAGGGGTCTGGAAGATCATGCCGCTACCTTGGACGATGGGGCCTGTGGCGGGTGGACTCGTGGGCACCGTGGCGGATGGTCTCCCGGCGATGTAGCGCATCACTGATGATAGTGCGGTTCTCCCACCACAGACGGCCGACTTCGTTGTTGTTCACCGGTGGCGGCCATCACCCTCGTACTGGCGAGCTCCCTTTCCGCCTATTAGCGAAGAAGGCATTCCAGTGTCATAGTTGGGGATCCCACTGGGATCCATCCGCTCCCGGCGTGAGCTCGTGGTAGAAGTGGTTTGTGATGGCGCTTTGGCGTGCGGAACCTTGAGGGACGGGAGGGACAGAACCCTCCGGCGATCGGCATCCGGCGGGCGGTACCCCGATGGACAAGGGTAGTTGGGCGCCTGCGCCTCGGTCTCCTCGAGGGTCGAATGGCCCGAGGCGTTGTCCATTGTTCTAAGAGAGGAAGGTGTGGATGTGTGGATAGCCATGACACGATCACCCTAAATATAGAGGAAAGGGCGGAAAACTTGGCATGAAGCTTTGGGAAATGGCGGAATATCTTTAGTCCCGTTAGTGACTACATCCGGGACTAAAAGCTCTAGTAGAAAGGAAAGGAGGAAAACTTGGCGGGAAGAGGTGGAAATGGCGGAAAATATTTTTAGTCCGGTTTGTGACTACATCCGGGACTAAATAAATGTGCCGAACAATGATCATGTTTCAAAAACCTTCACAAAATGACCTATCATGTTCGAGGTTTCATGGCTTTCGGTCCAAATGACCGATGTTATGTCTGAATCACGGCATAGTTTGTGATGTTGTGCCCATATTATGCATGTGTGTGGACATTGGTATGGAGAACAATGTTGCAGGAGGAAGTTTTCCTTTTTGTCATGCGGAAAAACCCTTTTCCATTTTCCGGCGCAAAAACGGTCGTTTGTGAAGTAACCACCAAAATGCCGTTCGAATGCTACCGTCCTATTTTCCTAAAATACTAGACCACCTTACATGGACTATATCCCAACCGGTACATCTCAAACCTTTTCGTCCATCCCGTAAAGGACAAATGTCTGTAGAATCGGCGGAAGTGGGTCCTTTGTACTACAGTACATGATCTATCGCCGTGATTTTTTGAAAAATCGTTTTAGACTCGCAATATGTGGTTTCTTCAGAGATCCAATGCAAGTTCTAACGATGCCCGTCCCTATCTTCATGCACACCGTTCGACCATAGTTAGAAATTCAAATAATTCAAAACGGGCATAATAAATTCAAAAAAATCCGAACAATGAAAATCCTTGGCGTGGTGTCATATTATGTTACATAGTTGAAAGGAAAATACCAGACTTGGTATATTGATCATGTTTCAAAAACCTTCACAAAATGACCTATCATGTTCGAGGTTTCATGGCTTTCGTCCAAATGACCGATGTTATGTGCTGAATCACGGCATAGTTTGTGATGTTGTGCCCATATTATGCATGTGTGTGGACATTGGTATGGAGAACAATGTTGCAGAGGAAGTTTTCCTTTTGTCGCACGGAAAAACCCTTTTCCATTTTCCGAAAGCAAAAACGGGTCGCTTTGTGAAGTAACCACCAAAATGCCGTTTCGAATGCTACCGCCCTATTTTCCTAAAATACTAGACCACCTTACATGGACTATATCCCAACCGTACATCTCAAACCTTTTCGTCCATCCACGGTAAAAGGACAAATGTCTGCGAATCGTGGAAGTGAGTCCGGTTTGTACTAAGTACATGATCTATCGCCCGTGATTTTTGAAAAATTGTTTTAGACTCGCAATATGTGGTTTCTTCAGAGATCCAATGCAAGTTCTAACGATGCCCGTCCCTATCTTCATGCACACGGTTCGACCATAGTTAGAAATTCAAATAATTCAAAACGGGCATAATAAATTCAAAAAATCCGAACAATGAAAATCCTTCGCGTGGTGTCATATTATGTTACATAGTTGAAAGGAAAAATACCAGACTTGGTATATTGATCATGTTTCAAAAACCTTCACAAAATGACCTATCATGTTCGAGGTTTCATGGCTTTCGTCCAAATGACCGATGTTATGTGTGAATCACGGCATAGTTTGTGATGTTGTGCCCATATTATGCATGTGTGTGGACATTGGTATGGAGAACAATGTTGCAGGAGGAAGTTTTCCTTTTGTCGCACGGAAAACCCTTTTCCATTTTCCGAGCGCAAAAACGGGTCGCTTTGTGAAGTAACCACCAAAATGCCGCTTCGTAATGCTACCGTCCTATTTTCCTAAAATACTAGACCACCTTACATGGACTATATCCCAACCGTACATCTCAAACCTTTTCGTCCATCCCGGTAAAAGGACAAATGTCTTAGAATCGGCAGAAGTGGGTCCGGTTTGTACTACAGTACATGATCTATCGCCCGTGATTTTTTGAAAAATTGTTTTAGACTCGCAATATGTGGTTTCTTCAGAGATCCAATGCAAGTTCTAACGATGCCCGCCCCTATCTTCATGCACACCGTTCGACCATAGTTAGAAATTCAAATAATTCAAAACGGGCATAATAAATTCAAAAAATCCGAACAATGAAAATCCTTGGCGTGGTGTCATATTATGTTACATAGTTGAAAGGAAAATACAGACTTGGTATATTGATCATGTTTCAAAAAACCTTCACAAAATGACCTATCATGTTCGAGGTTTCATGGCTTTCGTCCAAATGACCGATGTTATGTGTGAATCACGGCATAGTTTGTGATGTTGTGCCCATATTATGCATGTGTGGACATTGGTATGGAGAACAATGTTGCGGAGGAAGTTTTCCTTTTGTCGCATGCGAAAAACCCTTTTCCATTTTCCGAGCGCAAAAACGGGTCGCTTTGTGAAGTAACCACCAAAATGCCGTTTCGTAATGCTACCGTCTATTTTCCTAAAATACTAGACCACCTTACATGGACTATATCCCAACCGTACATCTCAAACCTTTTCGTCCATCCCGTAAAAGGACAAATGTCTAGAATCGGAAGTGGGTCCGTTTGTACTACATGTACATGATCTATCGCCCGTGATTTTTTGAAAAAATTGTTTTTAGACTCGCAATATGTGGTTTCTTCAGAGATCCAATGGAAGTTCTAACGATGCCCGTCCCCTATCTTCATGCACACCGGTTCGACCATAGTTAGAAATTCAAATAATTCAAAATGGGCATAATAAATTCAAAAAAAATCCGAACAATGAAAATCCTTCGCGTGGTGTCATATTATGTTACATAGTTGAAAGGAAAAATACCAGACTTGGTATATTGATCATGTTTCGAAAAAACCTTCACAAAATGACCTATCATGTTCGAGGTTTCATGGCTTTCATCCAAATGACCGATGTTATGTGTGAATCACGGCATAGTTTGTGATGTTGTGCCCATATTATGCATGTGTGTGTGTGTACATTGGTATGGAGAACAATGTTGCAGAGGAAGTTTTCCTTTTGTCGCACGGAAAAACCCTTTTCCATTTTCGGCGAAAAAAACGGGTCGCTTTGTGAAGTAACCACCAAAATGCCGCTTTCGAATGCTACCGTCCTATTTTCCTAAAATACTAGACCACCTTACATGGATTATATCCCAACCGTACATCTCAAACCTTTTCGTCCATCCCTGGTAAAAAGGACAAATGTCTGCCGAATCGGCAGGAAGTGGGTCCGGTTTGTACTACAGGTACATGATCTATCGCCCGTGATTTTTTGAAAAAATTGTTTTTAGACTCGCAATATGTGGTTTCTTCAGAGATCCAATGCAAGTTCTAACGATGCCCGTCCCCTATCTTCATGCACACCGATTCGACCATAGTTAGAAATTCAAATAATTCAAAACGGGCATAATAAATTCAAAAAAAATCCGAACAATGAAAATCCTTCGTGTGGTGTCATATTATGTTACATAGTTGAAAGGAAAAATACCAGACTTGGTATATTGATCATGTTTCGAAAAAACCTTCACAAAATGACCTATCATGTTCGAGGTTTCATGGCTTTCATCCATATGACCGATGTTATGTCTTGAATCACGGCATAGTTTGTGATGTTGTGCCCATATTATGCATGTGTGTGGACATTGGTATGGAGAACAATGTTGCAGAGGAAGTTTTCTTTTGTCGCATCGGAAAAGCCCTTTTCCATTTTCTCCGAAAAAAATCGGGTCGTTTAAAAATTAATATTCAAAAATAGAATATAAGTTAATTCATTTTAAAAGGTTACATTAATTATTTTTTAAAAATAGAATATGTTTTTGAATTATTTATTCAAATCCATACACTTCTTATGTTTAAAGTTTTTCTAAATTCCAAATTGATATTAAAAAAATATAAGTTAATTCATTTTTAATTGTAAATGGTTCATATTTTAAATGGTTACATTAATTATTTTTTAAAACAGAAAATGTTTTTGAATTATTTATTTAAATCCAAACACTTTTTATGTTTAAAGTTTTTCTAAATTCCAAATTGATATTAAAAAAATATAAGTTAATTCATTTTTAATTGTAAATGGTTCATATTTTAAATGGTTACATTAATTATTTTTAAAATAAAAATGTTTTGAATTATTTATTCAAATCCAAACACTTCTTATGTTTAAAGTTTTTCTAAATTCCAAATTAATATTCAAAATATAAGTTAATTCATTTTAAAGGTTACATTAATTATTTTTAAAATAGAATATGTTTTTGAATTATTTATTCAAATCCAAACACTTCTTATGTTTAAAGTTTTTCTAAATTCCAAATTGATATTAAAAAATATAAGTTAATTCATTTTAATTGTAAATGGTTCATATTTTAAATGGTTACATTAATTATTTTTAAAGCATGAAAATGTTTTGAATTATTTATTCAAATCCAAACACTTCTTATGTTTAAAGTTTTTCTAAATTCCAAATTAATATTCAAAAATATAAGTTAATTCATTTTAAAAGGTTACATTAATTATTTTTAAAATAGAATATGTTTTTGAATTATTTATTCAAATCCAAACACTTCTTATGTTTAAAGTTTTTCTAAATTCCAAATTGATATTAAAAAATATAAGTTAATTCATTTTTAATTGTAAATGGTTCATATTTTAAATGGTTACATTAATTATTTTTTAAAATGAAAATGTTTTTGAATTATTTATTCAAATCCAAACACTTCTTATGTTTAAAGTTTTTCTAAATTCCAACTTAATATTCAAAAATATAAGTTAATTATCTTTAAAAGGTTACATTAATTATTTTTAAGAAATAGAAAATGGTTTTGGATTATTTATTCAAATCCATACACTTCTTATGTTTAAAGTTTTTCTAAATTCCAAATTGATATTAAAAAAATATAAGTTAATTCATTTTTAATTGTAAATGGTTCATATTTTAAATGGTTACATTAATTATTTTTTAAAACAGAAAATGGTTTTGAATTATTTATTCAAATCCAAACACTTTTATGTTTAAAGTTTTCTAAATTCCAAATTGATATTAAAAAATAAAAGTTAATTCATTTTTAATTGTAAATGGTTCATATTTTAAATGGTTACATTAATTATTTTTAAAATGAAAATGGTTTTGAATTATTTATTCAAATCCAAACACTTTTATGTTTAAAGTTTTTCTAAATTCCAAATTGATAAAAAAAATAAAAGTTAATTCATTTTTAATTGTAAATGGTTCATATTTTAAATGGTTACATTAATTATTTTTTAAAACAGAAAATGGTTTTGAATTATTTATTCAAATCCAAACACTTTTTATGTTTAAAGTTTTTCTAAATTCCAAATTAATTATCATTTAAAAAACAATACAAATTTAAACCCCAAAATAAAAAATAAGGAATGAGAGAAAACTGAAATTTTTTGAAAGCAGAATATGTCCTTGGAGCCACCAACCGACTAAATCCTAACGCGCCCTCCGGTTTCTGAAAATTGGAAAAAAAGTGGAGTATAGGTCGGGTGGCTCCAACCGGACGTATCTTTTAGTCCTTGGAGCCATCAACCGGACAAATGACCCATTCGCTTATAATCCTCGCCTCCTCTTCTTCTTCCCATCTCACTTCTCGCTTCACCGCGCACTTTCACGCCGGAGCCGCCCGAGCTCGCCGCCACCAGCGTTCCCGCCATCGCCGCCTCCGCCCACGCCGCCTGCTACTTTCCCTCGCGTGACCTCAATCGCTGGATTGGAAGCTCCGTCCTTGCCGCCTCCGTCGATTCCGCGTCTCCCGAGCTCGCCCGGCCTCGCCACCACCTCCGTCGTGTTCCTGGTGAGCTGCTGATCCTCACGGTGGTCTTCTTTTTCTCCCTCTCCTCCTATACTCCTCTCCCCGCGTGTGCCCGACGACGCCGCCGCTCGAGCTCGACGGAGGCGACGCTCCGGTGACCAACAAGGAGCGGCGCCACCACTCCCTTTCTCCCTGCATCGCGCTCTCTCTAACGCGCCCATCCGCGCGTCCAGGGGTGCCCGCTATCGCCGCCGCCGCCGCTGCCTGGGAGCTCACCGCCAGCGTGACGTCGTGCTGACGTCACTCGTGCTCGTGTGGCAGCTGATGTGGCCTGGGGCCCATCTGTCAGCCTCAGTGGGTAGGGGGCGCCCCGGTGTAAAAATTATTTGCCTTTTTTTAATTCCAGAAATTGATATAAACTTGTAAATTCAATATCTTTTTATTTATAAGTCAGAAAAATACAAATAATATATCAAATTGTTCAGAAAAATGAAACCTATCTATTTATCCTATAATCATGCATTGTTCAACAATTTAAATGACAAGTATAATTAGAAGAACAAATGCACCCCTCTCATATGTTCCGGAGTTTCCCCGAGTTAGGGTTTTCACCCGTCGGAACCCCGATTAAATCGTCGAGCATGTCTTAGGGTTACATTCCAATGCAAATTAACTTGTCATATCATCATACTTGCTTGAGCATTGCATCGATGCCATGTGTTGATTGTTTCCCTTTCTTTTCGGTGTTTCGATTATTAGGTTTACTATTAGTTAGGTATTATTAGGTTTATTAATTAGTTTGGTATTATTGGTCTTCGCCCCACCGGTCACCAATGTGGGTAGCCCTGCACTGATTCACATTGCCATCCGTGGTTAGATAAGGAATCATTAATACCCCTTAGGTGCATGTGGGTTCCCCTCTCATATGCATCGGAGGTTTCTCCGAACTAGGTTACACCCCTCGGATCTCCGGAATATTGATAACCGTTGATTTTAGCTAGAGTTACCTATCTACACGGTTTCTTTTTGTAGCTAGGTTTAGGGTTTCTCTTCATTTTTATTATTGTATGTATATATCGGGGTTTCTCCTTAACTTTCTCCTTTAGCCGCTTTGACTTATTCGTTTTCCACCTATGCGTAAAATATGGATCCACACGTCGAGACGAAGAAAGGAAGAGTTGATCCAAGGTGTGATCCGTGGGGAAGATAATTTAGACGTATCAACGTTTACGAACAACTCGGTGAGGGTGATCCTCTTTTTACGGAGTAGACAACTTGTTTGAGGTTGAAGGTGTTGCCTTCCGCGAGAGAAAGCGATGCCTTGTGTAATCGAGAAGACGCTCGGCAAGGTGCATGTAATATAAATCAATTCATTAATTAATCATCTGCTATCTATATAGAAATAGTAACGGCGATCTTTCTTCTTTTAGCCCTCGAATCGAAGGAATCTCTTGAAAAAGAGCGGACGAGGCCCAACCAAAAGTTGGAAGACCATGAGAGGTTCAGATCGAAGATGTCGCCGCAGAGCAAGCGGAGCGACTCGAAGTTGTCGCAACCAAATTTGTGGCACAATGCGGAGTAATCGTTAGGGACTTAATCCCGATCACCATTAGAAATTGGAATAGGCCTGCTAATGCGGATGAAGAGGAACATGTTTATTTGTCCCTAACCACGCCAAAGATTTCTTGTGGAAGAGGCTCATGGTTAATTTCAAACTACGAAGATAGAGCTGGATCCAAATGCGGAGGATCCGATTGAGGACGCTACAACATGGGAGAGCCATGGAGGCTAAGGTCGAGTGGGCTTTGAAGAAGATGGCCGATGTTTCACCAACTGGAAGAAAAGATTGCACCTTGACTATGTCGTGAAAGAAGACTCCCAATTTCAAGAATATTCGGTTTGAGAAGATAAAACCATTACGGGATGAGTTTGTGGAATACAAGAAATCGAAAAAGCTAAGAAAATGTAAAGCGAATAAATGAATCGCTAACAAGAAGTATCACCATACTATGGGGCAAGGTGGCTCTGGTGGCATTCCTAAGTGGGAGAAACTTGAGCAGGGCTGCGTGATAAAAATATCACCCAGAGGCAGACGATTGGGTAGAACGTGCAAGGAATTGGTTTTACGGGCATGGGGGCACGTTGGACTCGGAAGGAGGTGTATATATACCATACGACATAAAGAAGACCCCTTGCCAATCGAGAGGATGAGAAAAGCGGTAAAAAGCTGTTAAAGATGGGGACTTCATTCCCGATAGAGAATGATGAGCTCACACTCGCCCTTGGAAATAAGGAACATGATGGACGAACACGAGGCACAATAGGCTCCCAATCATGGAGGACTGGGTTTCCCGAGAGGAAGAAATATCCCGATAGAAGCCGTCGGAGGAGTAAGGCAGGCGGCAGTTGAAGCAGAAAGTCAGAAAGAGCGAATGCGTTTAATTGAAGAACGATTAAAGCAACAACAAGATGAAATTAACTCACTTAAGAGCAAAGTACTACCGGCCCATCTCAACAGCACACTGCATTCGATACTACCGGCCTATCGAATAATCGAAAAGCGATGTGGCTTCCACCGAGGTCCGGTGATGACAATGGCGATGCCGATGATGCACCGACGATGGCTCTGTTGGCTACCCAGTGGATGATATCACGAGATGACACCTGCGAGCTACATGTCAAAGTTGTGAACATATCAATGAAGGTGGCGGTCGGCTATGCCTTACCAATTGGACCACACCAACTTACCACGGTCGTCCGGTTCCGGAGGGCTACGCTGTTGTCGGCGTGGATGAAATCATGCCCACCTTTGAGGTTTTGGATCTTCACTACCTTTGGTGAAGGGATGTGATGCTTGGGTGACGCAAAAGCGTCACCATTCTATGGCCAAGGATTGTATCGTGCTTGAAATCACACGCCAAGGCCATCTTCGCCTCACTCACTCTCCAGCGAGGTCGCCGCCTTGTGCAGCCGTCTTCGTCGCCTCACCGCCTCGTCGCCTCACCAATCTCGGTGCAGCCATCGCCAAGGAGCCATCGCCGCGCCTCGGGATAAAAAGCGTAAGCGTCTCGCTCTTGTCGTCGTGGCGATCGCGAAACGTAAACAAGAGCCTCTTCCAAAAGTACCAAGCGGTTCCTCCCAAGAGAGCTTATGGTATCTTGAAGAGGAGATCACGGCGATCGTTGATCTTGAAGCGACGTTTTTAAGCTAGTGGCGGCGAAAGAGCGAGTTCCCAGACCAAAGAAGAAAAAGCCAAAGTGTTGAAAATGCTAAAGACTCTTCATCAACCCGAGCCAAAGCTGTCATCGACTATGATCGTTCTATTCTCAAGTCACATGCACAAAAAGCCTCGAAGAGCGATCTTGATGCAAGCGGAAATCTGTTGCCCACTCGGAGAACAAGCAAAACAGACTTGCGCCCCTATCAAGGTGATTTCTCAAACCAATGTGGGTCGAGCAAATATGGGGCGAAGCGTATGATCCAGAGGTAGTTGCACAATCTGAGAAGTGCCGCTCAAGGTATGAGTATTGCCAGATACTTATCGATTAGAGTTCTTCCCGTGAGTGAAGTAGCATACAAATACCGATCTGGCAAACCTCTCGTCAAACCTGAGGAGGTAAATAATCTTTCAACAAAATGCGAAGATTGCATAATCGGTACATGCACGCCACAAGGGCGGGCTAAGCGGATAGTCTTGAGGGTTACAAAAAGCATCATGGGAAAGAAAGTGATGACATGATATCCATTGAATTTAATGAGCTATTTCAATTATTCAATCAAGACGCCTTGGACAAATCGCTCATCGATTGCCTATTATGCATAAGTACTAATTCGTAATTAACTTAGTCTCCATCTATCTCACTTTGTTTATTGCATGTATATAATCATCTTGTAATATGCGTAATGAAGATTCTCGAATGCGTGAGAGGACAAATCTATGATATTGGCTTCATTGACCCATATTGGGTTCATGAAGCTAATCTCAAAATAAGCCCCAGGATACGGAGGATAATATAGTACACGTTAAGGTTTCAAGAAACCAAAAGGAAATACTTTTTCCTTACAACTTCCGATGAGTGTTATTGTCTTGTATACACTTTCTATTTCGCTAACTCGATGTTAAGTATATAATTGATTAGTTATGCATTCGCAGCTTCCACTATATTCGTTAATCATTCAACTTGACAAAGGCGTGTACTAGTCATGGACTCGAAACATAAACCCCTTGAGACGTGGAAGGACATGCGATACTTCTCCAGGTAATTCTAATCATTACGACACTATATCGGCAATGTTCGTGAATTTTATGATATCAAGTACTTAAGAACTTATTTTATTCGCTTTTCTCGCCGGCAGCGCTTGAAACGGTTCACCAACAAGGCTAGGGTGTTTGGAAAGAGGAGCTTACATTTCAACCACTAAATGTAAGCACCACTAGCTATATCCGCATATCTTTGATTCTAGTTTTGATACGCTTATTATCATGCTTGATTATTATTTTGATTGAACTATGTTCTTGTGAAGTGCCCGACACGAGGACCGGTAACAATCTCTGTGGATACTATGTTTGCGAGTTCATCCGTGGACGTGCGATGAGAAGGGCAGAAATTTAGAGCAACTCCACGTGTAAACAATTTCTATAGTTTTATTTTCAAACAAATTGTGTTTAGTTTCATTCATATAGAGACTCCTTTTTAAATTAGATCGAGCGTCTACGGGCGGTCTTACGCCAAAGGATCGCGTCTGAGCAATTCGGGAGGAATTGGCGGGATTCTTGGATGCGAAGTCCTAGACCGAAAGGGAGTACTATTCTGTGTATAGACAATAGGGATTGTAAAAATAGCAACTCGGTCCGTGTATAGACAAGGGAATACTTTTGTATGTAGTGCATGAACTCGATCCGTGTATTGAATGTAATATTGTCATGATGATCTTGTGTAATATAAGGTTCCTTCATTGATAAGTGCAAAACACTAAATAAACAATAAAACAACCTAAATGAATTCTCTGCGGCACAAAAGTGGCGAAAATGCTTGTGACAACAAAATGTGCAAAATGAATTCTACGCATGGCGGAGAAATGGGCAAATCTACTGCGGCGAAGGTTATTAGTCCGGTTCAGATACGAACCGGGACTAAAGCCACCCTCCTCGCACGGCAGCTGCCACGTGTATGATCTTTTGTCCCGGTTGGTGGGGCAACCGGGACTAAAGGTTCGGGCTTTAGTCCCGATTGCCCCGTCCCGGTTGGGCAACCGGGACTAATGCCCCTTACCAACCGGGACACATGGGGTGTTTTCTACCAGTTACTGATCTACTAGACTACTATAGTCTCCAGTCTACAACATCCAACATCCAAATTCTACTACAGTCCACACGCATGAAGATCAATCAAGAGATATTATCTCATCATCGTCAACTTGGAGGCCTCCAAATTCTACATTATGAAATAACATTAAGATAATTAGTATGAAAGGTTATATAATCCATAAACAAGAGAAATGCACACTTTTTTACCTTCTTCTAGTTTGGTCAACTCAGCAAGATCAGCTTCAATATTGATACGCTTACGACGCAACCAGTCTTGGCACATATCAAGGCTTGTAGTGTCATCGGTGTCAAAGAGCTCCTGAAGTCATCTAGAATACGACCACTAGTACTAAAAGCTGATTCAGAAGCAACCGTCGAGATGGGGATTGCTAGTACGTCACGTGCCAGTTTTGAAAGGACAGGAAAGCGAGCTGAGTTGCACTTCCACCAAGATAGAATGTCAAAATCAGAAGATTGCTCTTCTGGATCCTCGGCAAGGTACTTGTCCAATTCAGTTTTGCTATTTGCACTACCATCCAGATTATTAAGTCGCATTCTCTTGTTGTATCGTTCTCTCATAAGAGAATTCTCAGGAGCATTTTGACTAGTTTCAAAATGTGATGTTAATTCACTAGAAGTAGAAGGAGCACCATACAATTGCTTGTATTCTCTAAAAAGAGATACAAATTCTTTGTGTGTCGCAGACAATATTGCGTTACCTTTAGTACTGCCATATGTGTCTTCAAGTAGGTACACTACTAGGAAAATGGCTATAGGTAATCAGCATATCCGTGGCTCACATGGTTGAAGTGTCCAATGGCTAAAACAGGCGTGGCTCACCTATGGGCAGTGCCCTACTAGTAACTAGAACAACCGTGACGCATATGACCATAGTGCGCCATAGATATGTGTGGGCCAGGGCCCTGTTGGCCGCACGCCAGACATTCGTAGCGCATATAGGGTAGGTGCGCTACGGTTGTTAGTGTCAACCGTGGCGCACAGGGAGGGGGTGCGCTACACCTAAGCGCATGCCCCTCTATTCTGTAAAACGGCCAGACACATCCGTGGCGCACTATGGCATGTGCGCCACGGATGTTACTAATCCCTGTGGCGCACTGGGGCGGGAGTGCGCCACGGATGTGGCGATTTTTTTGGCAGCTCCACTCTATGCGCACATGTGTGATCATTCACCATCCCACACTTCACTTTCTCCTTGTGTGATCATCCACCATCCCTCCTTAGATCTAGTCGGGATCTTCTCCTTCCCACCTCAATTTCTCCACCCATTCACCATTTTTAGCATGTAGAACTTGCCTTGGATGTTACATAAGTAATAGAGGAAGGTCTCCGGTCTCTCATCTCCTTCTCTGGTCTCGCGCGCACCTCTCCTTTCCATCTTTCTTGCGATTGGTCTCTCATCTCGGTAAGTTGTCCATGTAAGGATGTGTTCATGTGTATATGGATGATATGCTCATATGTATGTAGATGATCGATGCTCATGATGTGTGTATGAGAGGATCGATGGTCATATGTGTGTGTATATGGAGAGTATAGATGATGCTCATGCATGTGTGTATGGAGAGGATAATGATATGTTCATGTGTGTATGGATCGGTCTCTCTCTCTTGTGTTTGTATGTGAACAAGTTGCCATTTGTTTTGCCAAAATATTGATTCATTTCCATTTTGGCAAGACTTTGGCATTTCGCAAAGGTCCTAGTTTTAGGATAGGTCATGCCGAAATTTTCTATCGACCATTGCATGCATGCATTGATTATGTGGTTCTAATAGACTTCTAATTGTACCGTGTACGCCGTGCAGGTAAAAATGGTGCTCATAATGAGCGAAGACATTGTGGCTAGATTTTTGAAATGTGCGACGGCCGACATGATACGAAATAACAAGACGGAGATAAGATGTCCGTGCAAAAGATGAAAACTCAACTGGGTGATTGACCCAGGTTCCGGGAATCTGCAGGCGCACCTACTCCGCCATGGTTTCTTGGATGGATACACTCGTTGGATAAGCGATGACGAAGACGATGGAGACGGTGAAGGTGGGCAACATGACGATGATCATCATCACAGCGAGAACGGGCGATATGATGAAGAGTCTCCTGGAGATGGTGAAGATGCGGAAGCAGACCGGGATGATGATGATCTAGATGCCGGAGGAGGAGACGACGATGGAACAACGTCAGGCTGGGTGCGGGACCCTTATGTGCAAGAGCTGCTTCTCAAGCAGACGAGTAACGCCAGGGCTGCCGCTAGAGAGAAAGCCAAGCTTGCGCAACTTGAGAAAGACGCGGTTACTCCATTGTATGAAGGATGCAGGCCTGATGAAACCCGGTTGAATGTAACGCTCAAGGCTATGAAGGTGAAGGCAAAACACAAATTGAGCGACGCAAGCTTCGACGATATGATGGCATTCTGGCACGATCGTCTCCCGGAGGGGAACACATGTCCAACTAGTATCGAGGATGCCAAGAAAATCGTCTGTCCTCTCGATCTACCGCACGTTAGATATCACGTATGCATCAACGATTGCATCATTTATCGGGGCGAGGACGCGGAGAAAACCACATGTCCGGTGTGCGTGAGTCGATACAAGAAAGGGAAGAAAGCACCTCGAAAAGTGGTATGGTACTTTCCTATCACTCCTCGTCTGCAGCGCTATTTCACGGACCCTAAGGCGAAGCTCATGCGATGGCATGCGGAAAGGAAGAAGCCGGAGATGATGATGACCCGAAAAGGATGAGCTGGCGCACCCTTGATGCTAGCCAGAAAGCATTGGACCTCGAATTCGAGTCGGTGGAGATTCGAGGAACATCGGGCTTGGTGCGAGCACCGATGGACTCAATCCATTCGGTAGCCGTGAAAGACGCACAACACTTGGCCCGTGTTTGTATGGATGTACAACCTCCCTCCATGGTTGTGCATGAAGAAGTACATACAAATGAGTATGCTAATTCAAGGGCCGAAACAACCTGGTACCGACATCAATCTGTATCTCGGGATGTTGAAAGAGGATCTAGCCACGTTATGGGAATCTGGAGCCAATACTTACGACGTCGTCGCACAAGATTATTTCACTATGAGAGCCGCGTTGGTCACTACGGTGCAAGACTATCCAGGTTGCGGGTATATCTCGGGGCAGGTTATCCAAGGATTCTGCGCATGCGTTAGGTGCATGGATCACACAAGCTATCTCCAACTAGAGAAAGATCCAGGGTCATCGAAAATCGTGTTCATGGCGCACCGGAGGTGGCTCGGCAAGAATGATCCATGGAGAAAACGTGGAGACCTGTTCGATGGCAAATCCGAGACCCGAGGAATCCCAGAGCGTAGGAGCAGCGAAGAAGTGGAAGAGTTGCTGAAAAACTAGAAAGATTGTCCTAAGACTGGAAATAAGCGAAAGAGGCAGCAACAAGACAAGCCGCTGATGAAGGTATGGAAAACAAGGTCTGTTTCCTGGGAGTTGCCATACTGGAAGTTTCTCTGCACGCCTCATAGCCTCGATATCATGCATATCACGAAAAACGTGTGCGAGAGTCTGGTCGCCACCATAATCAACATGCCAGATAGGACAAAAGATGGTCCGAAAGCAAGGCACGACCTGATATGCTTGGGTATCCGGAAGGAGCTTCACGGAGGACGCACTACTCCTGATGATCAGGAAGATGACGATGATCATGAGTCGGAGACGACACAAGGTCGTCGAAAGGGTAAAAAGTTCAAGAAGAACGAATATTACTGCCCTCCTTCTTGCTTCACTCTACGCCAGGATGAGATCATACAGTTTTCAAGTGCCTTCTAGGAGTCAAATTTCCTTACGGCTGCGGGCAAGATAAGCGATACCTAGGCGAGAAGCAGAGGTTCAGTGGCATGAAGTCTCACGACTGTGCCGTGCTAATGACGCAGGTACTTCCGGTCGCACTAAGAGGGATAATGGACAAGCACGTCCGTGAAACGTTATTTGGCCTCTGCAAGTTTTTCGACGTCATCTTTAGGAAGTCGATTGGCGTGAATCAGCTCGGGAGGCTACAGGAGGAGATCGTGGTGATACTATGTGAGCTTGAGGTCTACTTCCCACCCGCATTCTTTGACATTATGTTGCACCTGCTGGTCCATGTCGTGGAGGACATCGTACAACTCGGGCCGATGTTCCTATGTAGCATGATGGCGTTCGAAAGGATGAACGGACACATCAAAGGATGCGTTCGCAACAGGTCCCATCCAGATGGAAGCATAGCCAAGGGCTTTCTCGCCGATGAGTGCATCTCTTTCTGCATGAATTATCTAGACATCGAGAACCCTGTCGGTCTTCCCGTCAACAGGCACCTTGGCAAGCTCGACGGATCTGGTCACCGAGAGGGTCATCGCATACTGCATGCAGACTTCGATTTTCGACGCGCAGACTTTGATCGAGCAAACCTCGTCGCGCTACAACATTTAGAACAGGTCGATCCTTGGGTACAGAAGCACAAAAGGTTAATCGAGAAGAAGTACAGTGACCGGGGCATACAGAGGACGCAGGGAGAAATAATCAAAGAGCACAACTCAGATTTCACGCGTTGGTTTAGGCAGATGCTCCTTGATAATCCCCCGCGATCGCATTCTTCTGACACGGAAAAGATCATATTCACCTTGTCACAGGGACCGATGCAAAACCTGGTGACCTATTAGGCGTATGATATCAACGGCTACATATTCTACACACAGGAAAAGGACAACAAGTGTGATTATCAGAACTCAGGCGTAATGTTGGAATTCTACACCGATGACAACGTGAAGGACAGATTCTACGGAAGAATCGAGGAGATCTGGGAGCTCGACTACTGTGGAGAAAAGGTGCCGATGTTTCGTGTCAGATGGGCAAAGAGCGTCGAAAGAGAAGACCGGTATTTCACAACCATGGTTATACCCGAAGCAGCCAAATCCAAGGCCGTCGGTGCGAACGTGGCCGCGAAAAATGAACCGTGGGTACTGGCTACCAAAGTGGACCAATGTTTTTTATTACCAACCCGACAAAGCCTAGCCGTGTTATCGTGAGGAGAGGAAAAAGAAACATCATCGAAATGGATGGATTCGCCAACGAGCAAGACTTCGACCAGTATGGCGATCCAAAGATTGAAGATGACGACGACTATGATGCAGCAACATACATCACAAGAAGAAAAATGACAACCCTACACAAAAAAGGTAGCCCGTTCGAAAGAAGAAACATTAAAGTGCCGGGGCTAAATTATTCAACCGCGACAAAGAAGGGAAAAAAGATTGTAAAATGCTAACTCGAAAAATATTGTAAAACGCATGGTCGAAAAAGATTGTAATATTCATGGACAAATTATTATGAAATTTAGTTATACTTTGAATCATATTTGTACCACTTTTATGACATATATTATCACTTTTGGGCATTTTTTAAATATTTAAAAGTATTTTAAAATCAAAATAAAACTTCTATGGCATATATCACCACTTTTAGGCATTTTTGGAACATTTAAAAGTATTTTTGAAATAAAACAAAAAATGTGGGCACCAGGATTCGAACCTGGGTGCTCACAAGTTTAGAATAGAGCTAAGGGCGGAACCAGTGGGATAGGCTAGTGTAGTTGTTTGAGAGTGGGGCTGCAGTTTTCTTATACAGTCGTTAGAAGCCGATAGGTGTAGCGCACTAGTCCAGAGTGCGCTACAGATATCCGTAGCGCACTATGCCCAAGTGCGCTACGCCTAACTGGCTTTATCCACACATGCGCTTGACCCCCCTCTCTCATCCCCATCTCTCCATCTCAGCCCGAGCACGAGCCCTCCCTCGCGCCGCCGCCGCTCTCGATCCGCCGCCTCGCCAGCTCTACCAGCAGCCGCCGCGTCTGAGGAGGAGGAGGTCCGCCCGTGTCCGAGGAGGAGGAGGCCCGCGCGCGTCTCAGGAGGTGGAGGCCACCGTCGTCCGCCCGTCGTCGTCCGCCCGCCATCGTCGTCCATGTCTCAGAGGTGAGCGTCCGCCCGTCGTCCGCCCGTGTATTGATGTAGTGTGGTTTCGTCAGTCTGTCAATCGGCCTAAGCTGGGTTTGGCGGGTTCAGGGTTCAGGAGTGTGTGTGAACTGTGTGAGGAATACTGACACTGTGAAGCAAGATCATAAGTCTGCTCTCCATTACATCAGGATTGTTTGGTTCCATCTTTTTGTCAGCTTAGATCGTATATGTCTATACAAACATCCTTGAACTATGGGCCAGACAAACAAATGTCTCTGATGGAAAATGCTATACATCCCTAGACGTGTCTGACTTGAAATTTCCTTCTCCTAGTTGAGTTGAATAAGAAACAATATGGGTTAGCGGTGTTGGGTTTTGACAGGATAGTTAGATCCCTATGGAAGAACACAAAGATTCACACCATGTAAAAGAAACAAAGGAAGGAAGAAAAATTATTGTTTGGTTTTATTCTTTATTTTTGTTTGCTTAGTTCAACAGTCCATAGCAAGAATCCATTGTTTGGCTTCCATCTTTGTGTTAGCTCAGTTCATCTGTCTATACAAACATTCTTGGACTAGTATGGGCAAACTACACAAATGTATGTCGCTGCTCCAATGTTGTATCTTCCTCAATTTGTCTGACCTGAAATTTCCTTTTCCTAGTTAAGTTGAATATAAAGGGTTTTCTTAGTACAATTAGTAGTCTGTTGAGGGAATTGCACTATATATCCACCACCTTGGCACCTTTTACAAGGATCACCACTTATTCATTAGGTTTTGTAGCTTTCACCCCTTGTATGTCTAATCTGTTGCACATCCCGCCAGATTTTTCGCTAATACACTGCTTAGCAGCAAAACTGAGGATTGGATGCTACATATATATCAGTGCTTTGAATTTATGAAAAAAAAGTGCAAAGCATTCAAATTTTATTGAAAAATAGTTATTCCAAAATTGTTTTGTTGTTTGCACTCTAGGCTGATATTGATCAATTTTATATGAAAACACTGGTGATATTGATCAATTATAATAGAATGTTCTTGTCTGAATGGTAGCTTGTAGCTTGTACCTTGTAGCAGTTAGCTTGTAGCTTGTCCAAACCTAAACATCAGTTTAGGAATTCTTATGTGCTGCTAAATCCAAACCTGAAACTGTTGTTTATCCTATATGAAACTTCTTATTCAGCATTATAGTTAGCCATTTTATGCTTGCTGAAACCTGAAACTGCTAAGTCCAAACCTGAAACTGCTAAGTCCAAACCTGAAACCTGAAACAGCTAAGTCCAAACCTAAAACCTGGCCATTTATGCTTGATGTACTGTTGTGTGTTGGTCATTTATTCTGGTTGCTTTATTTTTGCCTGAAACTGAATCTGCTGGTTGTGTTGGCCATTTATGTGCTGGCTGTGTTGGCCAGATTATCCTATGTGACCAGATTATGTGTTGGCTGTGTTGGCCATTTATTGTATGCTGGTTGTGCTGGCTATGCTGCCATTTATTGTGTGCTGGCTATGCTGGCCATATATATGCAGGTTCTTGTATGAAATGAGTCTCGATTTTTGCCGGAATGTTGATTAACTTCCGTTTCGGCAGAAATCGGGCACTCCTAGTTTAAGAAAATTAGCAAAGGTCATGCCGGATTTTTCCGTGCATTTAACCAATTATTTGTTTTTTATTAGTGCAAATATGTGTGACAACGACGAGGCTGGATGTTCTAAGCGCATCAGCGCTAAAGGAGAACTCAGACCTCCGAATAAACAATTGATATTCTGGGAGGCGGCCCAGCGGCTAGAAGACGATGAAGAATAACATCCTTCGGAGAGCGAGGATGATGAGATGGAAGACGTGGAGGAAGAAGCCGAAGGAACGGCAGGTGATGAAACAACTGATGGCGGCGAGGGCACATGGAATGGTAGCAATCCTCCTAAGAAGAAGAAGATGAAGGACCGGCGCCCGAACACGGTCGGCACCGTCAGGGAGGAAATTACCGAAGTGAGCCCATCAGGGGTTCCTTTGGAGCCTGCCCTTGTCGTCAAAGGGTACGGTGGGCAAGTGGCAGCGATCACCCGGACAACCATCTCGATCAACACCGAGAATCTCCGGCATAAAGATAATGGCCACTTGCGCACACTCCTCTTCGAGAAGCTGCACGCAAGATACAAGTTCCCCGCTAAGTATCAGAACACAAATTATCATGGGAACGAAGTAAACAAATCCGCCCTCACAAAGATGAGCACCGCCCTGGCCAGCTAGAGAACCCGGATAAAGAAGAAGATCTATAAAGAAGGCAAAAGTCTCGAGGAGATCCAGAAGATTGACCCGCAGATCACCGAAGATCAGTTCCGGGAGTTCAAGGAGAGGTGTGAATCCGAAAGAGCCCTGGCTAAAATTAATCGGGGAAAGGTGCCGCAAGCGATGAATATAGGTCATCACCATCTCGGATCTGTTGGATACAGAACCGCGGAGGCCAAATGGAATAAAGAGGACAAAGAGTATAGATCCAAGGGGATAGAAAACCCCTTTGCGAAATTCGAACCCGGGCAGGTTCGAAACTTCATCAGGGCCCGTTACCATGTGGACCCAAAGACCAAACAACTCACCGCGGATCCTGCGGTGAAGGAATTCGAGGAAATTATGGTAAGTATAATCTAATTACCACGGATCAACTCGATTGCAATCTAATCGATGATCTAAACGATTCATCAATTTCTTCCGCAGGAGGAAATTGTTGCTAGTCATGGATCCCAGGGTTCCTCATCCCAGGGGTCAACGGCGGCCACCCGATGGGATAACCCTTTTAACAGGGCGATGAACCGGGCCAAGAAAATAGAGCCGGTTATGAAGAAGCTGTCGTCGGCTGGCCGTCTGGCCGGCCTCGGGGGTAAGAATTGGGTGGATCATTTTGGTCCACCGCCGAGGACGCATGTGGCACCGTCGGGAAGGAGCGAGGAGGAAAACCGCGAGGTTCAAGAACTTAAGGAACAAGTGGCGTGGATCTCGCAGATCGTCCAAGACAACCTGACAATCACCCTCACGTCCTTCCTGCCTACCTTGGTGGAGTCAATAGCGAATTGGAGTGCGGGTGGTCGAGTAGGGTCGTGCCCGATTCCAAGCATGGTCAGCAGCCACTCGAACAACGCGGCACCGACGAATCAGGCAAACTACGTGTTCGTGACTTCGCCCGCTAGCACCGCGGCGCCGCAAGTGTTGGTGACTCCCCCTGCCATCACCGCGACGCCAGAGTACATGTTGGTGCCCCCTGCCATCTTCGCGGCGGCACCGGAGCTCCAAGCACCCGTCGGTAGGGAGAATACACCGACGGCCAGCACCGCGCCATCAAGCAGCCCTTCCGTCTCTTGCACGCCCGTCGCCGTATGCGGCGCGTCGACATTAGCCGATCTCGACGCCATCACGGTAAACAAATTGCTTTACCGCCTTTCACGCCATCTATTACTCTTATGGCATCTCTGACGACGCAGTACATGTTTTCCGCAGACGGATGTTCCTTGCACTCTCTTATGCTACATGAACAACAAGCTGAGGGATGTTGCCAAGGGTACCATCGTTCAACCCTTGCAGCGCACGTTCCACTCAAGGCCGATGCCAGATAGCGTGCACAGGGTTAAAATTAGTCGGGTGCTAAGGGGCTGCGACGACCTGGAACCTCCCATTCAACCCCCAGGAGCGGATGAAGAAGACCCTGTCCTCGTAACTTGCTTGACTTATTCTTGCTATGGCCAAAGAGCATGATCCGTTTGGGGCGGCGGGGCCATCACGCCATAGACAACGGCCGCCGTCGTGCCGCGACAAGCGGTGGCAAAACCTACCGCCCTCGCCGTCACCTCCACGCGGTGGGTTGGATGATCATGTTGATGATATGCACATGGCGCAGATCCGCCGAGAAGCGAAGACTGGAATGATCACTTCTTCAACACTCGGTTTAGCGAAGACCTAGCTG
This sequence comes from Avena longiglumis, assembly GCA_030063025.1. Taxonomy (NCBI): domain Eukaryota; kingdom Viridiplantae; phylum Streptophyta; class Magnoliopsida; order Poales; family Poaceae; genus Avena; species Avena longiglumis. Next base: position 141,037,931 of record CP125978.1, on the reverse strand, counting down.
GTGGCCCCCAGAAAGCCACTATCACCAAGCGTCTGCTTGGTTCTCGAGAGCGCCTCCGCTTGCGCCTTCTGAGCCGGTGATACAACCAACCGGCCCTTTACTCTAAGCCCTGACACACTACATAGGGCGGCCGGTGCTCAGATTGCGGTGCCTGCCCGCTCTCCAAAAGGACAAAAGGGCAGGAAAAGAAAATCTAGCAGCTCGAGCCAGCCGGTGGCGTCAACAACTGCGAATCCGATCAGGTTTCGGGACGGGCCACCAAGACCCGAGGGTATTATGTGGAGGATTCATGTGGCGGGCGAGCCCATGCTACCTAAGAATTTGCGGAAGCTCGCCAGTTCGGAACTGCAGAGTGTGCATGACGGCGTGCTAACGATAGAGAGATGCCTTTTATCGGAGAAAGATCCCTCGCACCCGTTATTCGTGGTTAAGGTGCCACCAGGCTTGGGCTTCGTCGACAATGCCCCTGCGGATCTGTTCTTCCTGCGGTTCGACGACATCTTCAATATGTTCCACCTATACCCGCTGCACTATACCATGGTCCGTCTGTTTTCTCTCAGCCTGGCCATGCAGATCATTAGAGAGAACACACCGGGCATCGCTATAGTGGACCCCTACTACATGCGTGACGCCTTCTTGGGTTCCCCCGCCAAACGACGTATCGTGGCCTCACACCTAAAAAGAATCCTTGTGGCGAACAAGACAAATGAATACATTCTCGTGCCTTACTTTCCCGAGTAAGTCGTTATTCACTCGCCACCGTCGATTGGCTTTATTAGATTATCATCATTATTTTTCCAACACATTCCATTTGAATTTTTTGCGTAGAGATGAACACTGCACGCTCATCTCCTTATCGCCGAAGCATTCTCACGCCACATATTTCGACTCGGGGAGTCTAGAAAATAAGAAAAACTACGACAAGATCAAGGAAGTTCTGGATGATGCTCTCACTGGCTTTGCCTCGACGGAAGGCACCACCTTCGTGCGTACGAAGGTCAAGTTCGGTAGGCACGTCTTCAACCACGTAACGGAGTTCCCTGCGTGAAGCAGCCGAAAAACAGTAAGAAGGAAGCCTACTACGCACTCCATCACATGAGGGCGTTCCTACTTGACCAGCAGAATTCTACGCTGCCAGATCATCTCAAACAGTGGGCCGAAGCAAAGGCCAAGATCACTGATTCAGATATTAGACAAGAGATGTATCGCATCCAACAGCAGTTTGGGGCAATCATCTTTCGTGATGTCATGACTTCGGGGGGGATCTTCTATGGAGGAAATATCCCGAATAACCGTGACATAGAAGATCGCCTAGAGATGCAGGGTGACTATAGGAAGTTCATGACGAGACAAGGCGTCCTTCCGTTCCCTAAGCCGAGCCGGAAGGCTTGATGTTGGCCTAGTTGTAGTTACAAACTATAGATGACCTTTGTGTGTGTGTGGACAAGTGTACATGCTACTATACTTATCTTATTAGGTTTATGAATCATCGCTTACTTATTTTGCTTATTATTATTATATATAAATCAATGCTTGGTTTTTTTGCTTAATCTTTGGTCCTTTGCTCACTTTGGTCCTTTTTTTCCTTACTCTTTTTTCGAGAATAATGCCGATGATTGAAATGTCGTGGCACACTATATATGTGAATGTGCTATGATGGGATTGTGAGCCTTGTGATATGCACAAGTCCAGGTCTTGTGCATCCTACTTGGCTCACGGTTCCATCGTAGCATATTCCTGTGTCCAACGATCTATGTATATATATGAGGCATTCTTTTCGAGTTATTTTTGTCTTTTTCGATAATAATGCCGATGATTGAAATGTCGTGGCACAATATATATGTGAATGTGCTACGACGGGATAGTTAGCCTTGTGATATGCACAAATCCAGGAATTGTGCATCCTACTTGGCTAACTGTTCCATCGTAGCATATTCATGTGTCCAACGACCTAGCTACTTATATATGAGGCATTCTTTTCGAGCTACTTTGGTCTTTTTCGAGAATAATGCCGATGATTGAAATGTCGTGGCACAATATATATGTGAATGTGCTACGACGGGACTATAAGCCTTGTGTTATGCACAAGTCTAGATGTTGTGCATCCTACTTGGCTTACGGTTCCATCGTAGCATATTCCTGTGTCCAACGACCTATGTATATATATATATATGAGGCATTCTTTTTGATTTACTTTGATCTTTTTCGAGAATAATGCCGATGATTGAAATGTCGTGGCATAATATATATGTGAATGTGCTACGACGGGATTGTGAGCCTTGTGATATGCACAAGTCCAGGTCTTGTGCATAGCTACTTGGCTCACAGTTTTATCGTAGCATATTCTTGTGTCCAACGAACTATGTATATATATATATATGAGGCATTCTTTTCGAGTTACTTTGGTCTTTTTCGAGAATAATGTCGATGATTGAAATGTCGTGGCACACTATATGTGAATGTGCTGCGATGGGATTGTCCGCCTTGTGCTATGCACAGGTCCAGGTGTTGTGCATCCTACTTGGCGAACAGTTCAATCGTAGCATATTCCTGTGTCGAACAACCTAGTTATATATGAGGCATGCTTTTTGAGTTTGTTCTTTTTGATTTAGGAGTACTTTTTCATATGGGACTTTAATTATATATGTTTTTTTTCAATCATCGGTTAATTATTATTGTCAACTTATAGATGACGTGGTACATTGTGTACAAGGGACGGGTTCCCGGAGTCTACGATGATTGGGAAGACTGCCGGAGACAGGTGCACCGTTTCAGCGGCAATAGCTACAAAGGGTACAACACTATAGCAGAGGCGGAAGCTAGATACACGCGCTATCTAGCGGGAGTTAGGACAAGGAACCGGATGAAGACCTACACCTTCATCGCGGCGGTGATCATGCTTATCTTCTTTGGTTGTTTATCCTGCGTTTGTGTCTAGCTAGTTTAGATGTCTAGGCGAGCTTCCGAGCTCTAACTTGTTCGATCGACACATGTATTCGCATGTCACCAACTACTTTGTAACTTGATCGAAACAATGTAACTTATACTATGTATTCATGTATGAGACTTATCTACATGTATTTGTTTCAATCTTGTTTTTCAAATTGTGTATTTATATATATAATTGTATATCTTATATGTGTGTGTATATCTGCCTGTAATATTGTATATAATCTGTATTATATATAATCTGGCTCTGAAATTAAAAAAAAAACACCTGTGGCGCACATGACCTAGATTTTGTGGCGCACTACGTCTAAAGCGCACCTCAGCAGCTTAGTGGCGCACTGGGACGTGCACCACAGAAGATTCAACGCGTAGCACATCTGCCCACATAGCCGTGGCGCACTAGCAGGTGCGCTACGCCTATCTCGACACAACCGTGGCTCACTAGGCTATGCGCCATGGCTAGGAATTAGCCGCAGCACGCGGCTAGTGGCGCACGGCTAGTGCGCCATGGATGGCCATTCCACGTGCGCCACAAACAGGCATTTTCCTAGTAGTGGGTCCTTGAAGAAATGAGATTCCTTGGTCCTAGCATAAATAATGAAGAAAGAGAAGTTAGAATATATAATCAGCAATTTAGCATACAATTAAAGATAAAAACAGCCATATATACCTAGGATCAAGGATGGCAGCAATGAATATATACTTGTTCATCTTCTCCGGATCACCCCAATACTTCTCATACTTATCCTTCATCTTGATAGCCATGCTTTTAAAGATTTCTTCATCACCACAAATCACACGTTCACTCCATTCACCCAACAAATAGCTAACAGCAGCAATTTCTTCAAAGAAGGTGTTGAAAGTGACATACTTGGTGCCAGAAACCTTATTGGTGAGGTCATAGAAGTGTTTGAGGAACATCTTGAACTCATGAACATATACCCAATCACCATGAGTCGGAGAGCCACGTTCAGTAAGAACTGGACCCATTTTTGCTAACTCACTCTTGAAGTTGGGATCATCAAGTGCATGCTGACAAAATGCTCTCTCAAACTTTTCAGCACTATTTAACATCAGATACGTGGAGTTCCATCTAGTGCAGCAATCAATATGAAGCAAGCCTTTACTCTACCTTGCTTTTTACCACACACTTTTTAAATAAAGTCATTCTAGGTGGAGAGCTTCTCACGTATTTGATAGCATTTTGAATTCTGTTAACGGGATGACACATTATCTTTAGCCCATCTCCAACCACAAGATTAAGAATATGAGCCACACACCTCATGTGAAGATGTATAGACTTTGCAACAGTACAGCCCCTATTTGTCAATGAACTCTTCATGTAATTTAAGCAAGTATCATTGGAAGAAGCATTATCTATGGTAATAGTGCACACCTTGTCAATGCCCCACTCCATTAGTAATTTATCTAATGATTTCCTAATTTCCTCCCCTTTGTGGCCATCTACCAACACAAAGCTAAGTATTTTTTTCTGAAGCTTCCACTCGGGTGTGATGTAATGTGCAGTAAGAACCATGTAACCTTGAGCCTTTGACGATGTCCAACAATCAGTGGTGAGGCAAACAGTTTGACGAGATTCAATGAAATATTTTCTAAGCTTAGCTTTCTGAGAATTGTAAATAGCCATAACATCTCTATACATAGTTGTTCTAGAGGGAACAATGAACCTAGGACAAGCTTTGGACATGAAGAACCTAAAACCTTCTTTCTCTGCAAATATGAATGGCAGCTCATCGACTACTATCATGCGAGCAAATGCTTCCTTGATCTCTTTCTCATTGTATTGCCAAGTACCTCCCGAAACAATAGAATTACTATCAGCACTAGGTTGGTACATAAGCTCTGTCTGATGGACACCAAGCTTGATAGGATTCTTCTTGCAAGATTTCATATGGTTAATTAGGGAAGAAGTACCTGCACTTGAAGATTGGCAGCCCAGATTTGCACCACAATAGTTACAATTGGCACGATTTGGATCATTTTCTTGGACAGTGAAGTGCTGCCATATCAGGCTATGTGTGTTCCTATGTTTCTTCACACTGTTGTCTGGGGTCATATCTGGAGTAGGAATAGGAACAAATCCAATGCCAGTGCCATCACTCCGGCCATCACCGTCAAAACCAAGATCAACACCGAAGTGTCTGATGAAATTGCTCTCTGACATCTAAAACAAGACAAGAAAAGCTGGACTGAAATTTCTCTATCAACTATCATACATACTAAGCATACGGAGGACTGATTAAGCATTCAATACAGATCTCGTGTGGTGTACATACCTGAGCTGAGCACTCCGGCTGGACTGAGAACCAAGTACAGGAGCTGAGAATTGGATCCTGGAGCCTCGACGTGGAGCCGTGGCCGTCGATTTGACGTGGAGTGGAGTTGGAGCCTTGGGGTGGAGGAACTGCTGAACTGGGAGTGGGAGGATCCGGCGGAGGGCGTCGCCGAAAGGCCGGAATGGGTGCCTACCGTGCCTGCCGTGTGGAGAACTGGAGATCCGGTGCAGGACTGCAGGGGTTGGGAGTTGGGAATGGAGTGGGAGGATCCGGTGGAGGGCTTCGCCGGACAGCCGGAGCAAGGCGTCGCCGGAAGGCCGGAGCAAGGCGCGCCGCCAGTGGAGCTAGGGTTCGACGCCGCCCCGTGCATGTGCCTGTGCATGACCGACGAGTCGACGAATGGGGGTGGAGACGTGGAGTGGTGGACGCGTTCGCGTGTCCACTCGCGTGAGTGCGTCGTGCGTGACTCGCGTCTGGGCCTTGGGCCGTTGGCAGACAACTCCAGCAGGCCCCATCGGTTAGTTCGGTAAAACCTACGGTTTTTCAGTTTAAAACCGAAAAAATGAACATTAAATGGTTAGCAATTCTACTAACTGTAACCTAACCTAAAAACAGAAAAAACCTAAATTTTGGGTTCAGTTAGGTTTTTTTGGATTCGGTTTCGGTTCGGTTATGCGTATGATGGATTTTTCGCTCGCACCTTCGTGTTCTGAACTTGATAACATTATTCGATGCATTAACCATTAATTTAGGCCGATGGATCTGGCAACTCATTAGAAAAAACGTGTGTATAATAGACTATCTATTTCCGCTCGTGCCTCTATGTCAGGCTAGTAGGTCCCCATGTCAGCTACTCATAATGTTGCTTAATGGACTAGCCGTTTAGTCTCGCTGCTGGGTCCCATATGTCAGCCTCTACTTAGAGGAAACATGTGTATGATGAACTTTTTTCAGCCATGTCTCTTGTTTTGATGTTGGTAACGTTGCTCGATACGGCAGCCGTTTAAGATCTAGCTGATGGGTCTCAGATATCAGCCTCCTCTATACAAGAAACGTGTGTATGTTGTACTATATTTTTGGGTCATGTATGCCGTTTTAATCTTGGTATCGTTGCTCGATGCAGCAGCCGTTTAAGGTCTGGCTTGGGTACGAGATGTTAGTATGTATTTCAAAGAAACTTGTGTATGATGAAATTTGTTTTTGGTCACGTCCGCCGCTCTGATCTTGGCAACATTGCTCGACACAGTAGCCGTTTATCTGGGTCCCATATGTCAGCCTCTCTCTGTATAGAAACCATGTGTATGCTAACCTTGCCAACGTTGTTCGTTGTAGCCTGATGGCGTGAAATATAGCCATCCACGTCTGCATTTAAACTAGATATTATTCATATATTTGATAAAATATCTCTCTAAATCCTAATAATCAAAGGGTATGCAATCCTTTCTTGGTATTTTTTCCTACACAGATAATAATGTATAATGATGGGAATCACTATATAAATGCCAAAGATACGAGATTTCCAACACGTCAAAGAAACCATGAGCCGTGAAGTGGAGGCAGAATCCTTAACGACCAACTATACGGCGGGAAAATTATTCCGGCCGTATAGTTGGCGTCGACTTCATTAGGTCAAATAGAACAACTTTCATGAAGAAACCCATATATAAAGAGGCTTCGGGCGACAGGAAGCAAAGCTTCTTTTAAGACCTCAACTCTCCCAGCCACCAGAAGCCCCCACGCCGGAGGAATAGATCTAGATCTAAACCTCTAAACCCTTCCACCACCATAGCCATCTTCCACCACTTGTAATAGTAGATCTCTTCTCCAATTGGCGACATTGTAAGACTATTTGCTATTAACCTTATGATCTCTATTACAATGTTTATGATTGTTGATTTTATCTCTATGTGTGAGTAATTCTCCTTGGGCTAAGGGCTTCGGTCTAGCCATGTAGCTTTTTGTGTATGTTATTTATCATAGATGGGATCATGTATTAGTTTGTATGACATGATGACTGTAGTACCCTCTCTTGCCTCAATCTAATGACTTATTAGGTACCCATGACCCTGAGGGATTGATCCAGGTAAAGGAAGTGTGAGTAATGACTGATCTGCAGGATGGAAACCCCAGTGACAGAAGGGGTAGTATGGCTGTATGTGAGGGATTTACTTGGGATTAACGGTGACATCACTATGCATAACATTAGTTCTCTTTCTTCTATGGATGAGACTAGTAGGTTATTTCTATAAGCGGTTGCGGAGTCGATAACGATTATGGATGCACTGCCCACATATAATTATCTATCTCTAACGATTACATGCATACTTTATTATTATCTATTATTCCTATCAGATGTTTTTGCACAACTACTGGTGAAAAACGAAGACCCTAGGACCTCTCTCTCCATCGTCAACAACAACAAAAATATCGCAAACTCTTGGTCCGGTGAAAACACAAAAGAAATTCTAAAACTCTCGATGGTCCGTTTAAGTAATCTCACTTTGCTTTCTGCTTCCTAAGGATTCGATAAACCTAGGTCTACTAGAGAAAAAGAGCTATACTACATCCATAATCTGGATCGAAGGTATCAACCCTTTTTCCGGCCCCGTTGTTGGGGAAGCAATAGCTACCCTGAGGTTAGTAGGAACCTTGCTAGTTTTAATTCTTGTTTTTAGTTTTGTTAGTTTGCTTTCAGTCTTTATTTGAAAAACCAAAAAAAATAGTTAATCTTTTAATTCTTGTTTTTATTATCATTAGTACTGGTTTGATAAAATCCAAAAACATAGGATGTATGGCTAAAAAGAATCTTGGGGAGTTTGCAACTCCCAACAATGATTATTTGCGCACTTCTATTACTCAGCCATCAACTGCTGCTGACGATTATGAAATTAAGCCCCACTATTTAAGTTTGGTTCAACAGAATCAATTTAGAGGCTCTGTTGTTGAAGATGCAGGTATGCATTTAAATACTTTCACTAAAATATGTGACATGATGCCCATTAAATATGTTTACCCCGACGTGATCAAGTTGCGCTTATTTCCTTTCTCTTAGAGGAAGAGGAAAAGAATGGTTGCTATCTTTGCCTAGGAATACTATTGAATCATGGGTGGAATGTACTTCTTTATTTATGACAAAATTCTTTCCACCTGCAAAGACTATGCAACTCAGATCTAATATTACTACTTTTAGACATGAAGAGCGTGAGCCACTAGCGCTTGCATGGGAGAGAATGAATGAATGCATGAGAAACTGTCCCAGCCATGGAATGGAAGATTGGTTAATTCTCCATTTATTTTATAATGCTCTTAACCCTGTGTCTAAGTCTATGCTAGATACTGCAGCTGGAGGAACATTTATGGGTAAACAAATTACCGAAGCACGGAAGCTGCTAGACAATATGCAAGACAACCACGCCCAATGGCATGTGGAAAGATCAAACACGAAGAAGGTGAACTCCGTCACACCTCAAGAAAATAAAGAACCCATGCTAAGTGAGATGAGTTCATATTATCCGTTAAAGGTAAGGAAACCCCGGTAAGTGATACTTCCGAACCAACTATTAAATAAATAGACTTCATAGCACGTAATTATTATAACCCTGCTTGGAAAAAGAATTATAATCCAAATTTTCAGAAACATTATTCTAGTCCTGCAGGTAACTCTAATAATAATATGGCATCAAATAATAGTAGTCTCCAAGAAACTCTTAAATCTTTTATGGACTCACAAAATGAGCAAAATAATATGCTAGTTAAAATTACGGAGAATCATGATGCTATGCTTGGTAAATTATCTAACCAAGCTGTTAGTTTGATAAATGATTTGCAGGCCCTCCAAGAAAGAACAAGCATTGTTGAGGCACATCTTGATAAGATATCCGAGATTCAAACTCTCATTCTTGCTAAATTTGCAAGTAAAGCTGAGCCCAATCCAGTAGAAGACCTCAAGATGATAAGAATCCAAAGGGAGGAGCCTGAAGAACTTGATTATAGCAATGCTCCTTCACCGAACTACATAGTTGAAGATCTTGTAAAAAGGATCAATGTCAAGATTTCGGTAAGTGAAGGAAATGAGGACACCATGTATCAACACTTCGTTAATCAGGTAGCAATAAAGGTACGTGATCTTAAGGAAGAATATAAGAAAATTGCCGAAAATTGCCTGTTAAGCTAGATGATATATTTGAGCCTACTATTAAGATTAAAATTGGGACTAATGAAATAGCTGCACTCTGTGATCTAGGTACAAGTGTTTCAACAATTCCAAATAGTCTTTTTACCAATTGAAATCTTGGCTCTTTTGAAATCACCGAACTTAAATTGCATCTAGCAGATTCTACTTACAAACAAGCAGTAGGCATTAAAGAATATACCTTAGTATACATTAAAGGCCTTCCTGCTCTTATTGATTTTGTTATTGTTGACATGCCTGAAGATGCTAGTGCTCCTATTATAGTAGGCCGTCCTTTCTTAAGAACTATTAAGGCTTTGATTAATTTGCATGAAGGGAATGTGAAGCTCCAATTGCCTTCACGTGATCCTTTTGTTATTCATTTCCCTAGGAAAAAGAAAGCCAAGAAGGATGAGAAGGATGCCATCACTTTGAAAGCCAATGACTTTGGAGTGGGTGTTCCACTCATATGGCCTAAGTGAGCAACATCAAGGTCAAGCTATTGACCATAAAAGAGCGTTTCATGGGAGGCAACCCATATGAAATAAAGGTTTGAGTAAAGTTTTTAAGTTTTAGTTTATGTTTTATGTAGAATAAAGAGTTCTAGAAAACTCGAGTGAGAAGGAGAGATTAAGCAGTACTAAAAATTCCTGTTTTATACACGCCAAAGTTGGTCAACATTTTAGTCTGTCATTTTTTCTGTCAAAACAAGGTGTTTCGCCAAGTTTTAGTCTAAAAAGTAATTCTTGAAGAAAAAGAAATTTTTTTATGTGTACAGATGCTTTAACGACCAACTATACGGCGCGAATAAAAATTCCCGCCGTATAGCTCCGGCCGTATAGTTATTTGAGGCATCAACAATTTTTCAACCTAGGATACAGAAGGTTTGATGACAAACTATAAGGCGGTAAAATAAGTTCTGGCCATATAGTTTCGGCCGTATAGATACCGCCGCCAGGAAAGAAACCCTAGAAACCCTAAACTTTTTTCGTCAGACCAACGGCGGGACCAAGTGTTCCGGCCGTATAGTTGCATCCGACCACTTAAACACACGGGGAGGTATCCAAAACATCAAAACATCAATCCTTTTTCTCTCTTCTACCTCCAAACTCTCTCAAAACCTCAAGGGATCTTCACCCCTGCTCAATTTCGTTCGATTCCTCGCACAAAAGTGATCTATGGTATGTTTCTCCTCTGATCCTCCAATTAATTTTTTTCAAATTCACCTCTGATCTATTGTCATTATCAATCTAGGGTGAGACTTGTTTTGAACTAATTGCCATGATTATATTGCCTAGATTGTTATGTTGATGAGATTATTTAGTGTGCTATGATGAGGATTATGCTATGACTATTACTGTTGGATCAAAATGTTTTATATTTGTCTTTCTTATTTATTTCTAGAAGATGAACACGAGGAGCCAGACACGTTCTCTTGCCGTCTCTAGTTTTTCTCGGGCTGCAGCTCAGGATCACATGGGGATTCGATTCAAGAACGAGTCTCACCGTGAACGTTTCGACAAGATCAAAAATCAAGAAGTCAAGACAACCAAGTGGGCTTGTCCTGTCATATTGAACCAACTCAGTATTTCTGATGATTTTAATTTAATTTGAAATAGAGTTGGGCTGCAAAACTTTGTATTTCATGATGCACCAACCTATCGCCGGTTAACCATTGAATTCATTAGTTCTTTCAAAAGCATTGTTAAAGCATGGCATGGGGAGGATAGTATTTCTTTCCGACTCATGAACAATAATTATTCATTATCACTTGATGGATGGTGCAATTGTTTTGGTTTACCCAACAATGATCCTACTGCTCTGCGCGCATCTTTTACCGGCATAGAACCTTCCCCTAAAATCTGCTATAATAGAATGAGCTTTACTTCTAGAGTCAGCAAAGGGAAAAATATTCAACATCCTGCTATTCGCTGTTTGTTCTATGTTATTGATAACACCTTGCAGGCACATAATGAGTTTACAAGACTCAATCAGGAGGACATCTTAGTCCTTGCAAAAGATGTTTTAAACTATGACAACTTGTCACTTCACCTGGGTGCAATTCTTGTGCACTACTTGGAGTACCAGACCTCCCAAATCCAAGGACCAATCACATGTGGAGGCGTCATCACCATGCTCTCCAATGCCCTAGGGATCGACCTAGGTGAGTTACAACCGGTACTAGTTGAGCGACGTGTTGGTTTCTCTAGTTTGAGGGCTTGTGGAATGCTTACTAGGAGAGGTGGTGTTTATTATTTGCATATTGCTGGAGCTAGGCGTCTCCACCCCGCTCCTTTGCCTAATGGTGTTTTCTCTATCGAGGAAGGATGTGCGCTTTATGACTTGTAGGTTGAGCAACACCAACCCGACGAGGAGATTCCAGAAGAGTATGAGGACCAAGGGGAGGAGCAAGAAGTCCCACATCAGGAGTAGCAACCACCAAGCCGGTTTGCTACATACCAAGATTTCCAAAAACTTGGAGGAACTGTGGAGGGGATGCATAATCTTGCCTTGAACCTCTGAGAAACAACAAGTAACCTATCAACTCAATTTGCGAACTGGAGTCACAACTTTTCCCCCACCACAACGATTTGAAGGGCTTGCAAAAGCCTAAGCTTGGGGAGGTTTTCTATCTATTTTTATAGTTTTCATTTACTTTATGTTATTTTAGAGGTTATGATTTTATTTGAGTTTATAAGCACTCGTGTTGGTTTCCCCAACACTTTATCTTTAGTTATTTTATTTTGTTTGAGATTTTCAAGTCGAGCTTTGCCGCCAATTTTCTATTCTTTAATTCCCCTTCTCAAAAACCACAAAAATATTTCTCCGTTTATCTTTATTTTCCCTGTTTCTTTCTTTTGCCTCGAAGTTCTCATGTGTTTGCAGGAGAGTGATTGACTTCGAGTTTTCAAGAAACAAATAAAAAGGGAAGATAGAAGTGGAACCAAACATGAGAGGTATGCCTTATGACTCCCCACTTTTGAAGTTTGAGAAACCCATGCTAGTTAGTAGTAATGTAAAGATGTTATATCTTTGGAGTGAGTCTCTATATAGTGGTAAATTTTTCTTTGCATGAGTATTTAATTGGGTATGTTTTGTTCTAGATCTTGTAGTTAACCAAGTCTTTCCTAAAATTTGCTAAACAATTGAAATAAGAAAAAGTATCACAATTGAAGACTTGGGTGTTGTAGTGTTTAGTCTTGAAAGCTTATTCCTAGAGACACTCAACACCATAGAAAATAGTGATTGACTTGATAGATCTCTTTGAAAAGATTTGTTCAATTGAATTAATGTTTAGCGGTTTATGTGAGAATGCCAAAGTTTGACTTGTGAATCATAAGAATGATATAGATTTATGCATGTCAAACTTCATGGGATGCCAACAACTCCGCTAGCCTCTGAACAATCTTCATGGAGGAAACTCCTAGATTTCAGCTATGAGTTGATTAAACATATGTAGCAATAATGCTATAATGGGTAAGATTCTTGGCACTCCCGGGTAGCTGTAAACATGATGGAATCACTCCTCTGGCTTATATGAGTAATCATTATGCAAAAGCAACAAAAACCTTAGTGATGCCACGAGTGTCCATCACAACCCGATAAACTAATGATTTTTTTTTGTCATGCTCTCAATTACTTAAGAACTAAAATTCTTGAAGGACAATGAATAGAAAAGTAGTGCTTGAAAAGTGTTGATTTATTGATGTGGGAGAATTGAGACACTTTAGTGTATATGCTTTTCATGAAAAATTCTCACACTCTCAATTTACATGATTATACTTTATTGTTCAAGGCAAGCCTATTAGTTGATTACATGACATGGAATAAAGCTTACTCTTTTGAATCATCCATGCTTACAATAATTCTGATGCACTATAAGGATTCATGAAACCCATATGATATGCTTGCTATTACTCTATCTATGCTAAAGTTTTTCACATTAATAAAGTGGAGGAAACATGAGACTACCAATCATGAGTAAGATCATCATCTCGTTATTTTAGTTTAAATGCTGAGTTCCCTTTTGATTTTGGTTTTATTGCTCGAGGACGATCAAGTTTAAGTAGGGGAGGTTGATGGCTGTGAAATATAGCCATACAAATCCACATTTAAACTAGATATTATTCATATATTTGATGAAATATCTCTCTAAATCCTGCCACTAATGCCCAATGATTAAAGGGGTATGCAATCCTTTCTTGCTATTTTTCCCTGCGCAGATAATACCGTATGATGATGGGAATCACTACATAAATGACAAAGATACGAGATTTCCAACACATCAAAGAAACCAGGAGCCGTGAAGTGGAGGCAGAAGCCTTATCGACCAACTATACGACGGGAAAATTATTCCGGCCATATAGTTCTGGCCGTATAGTTGGTGCTGACTTCATTAGGTCAAACAGAACAACTTCCATGAAGGGACCCCCATATAAAGAGGCTTCGGGCGACAGGAAACAATGCTTCTTTTTCGACCTCAACTCTCCCTGCCACCAGAAGCCGCCACGCCGGAGGAATAGATCTAGATCTAAACCTCTAAACCCTTCCACCACCATAGCCATCTTCCATCACTTGTAATAGTAGATCTCTTCTCCAATTGGCGATATTGTAAGACTATTTGCTATCAACCTTATGATCTCTATCACAATGTTTATGATTGTTGATTTCATCTCTATGTGTAAGTAATTCTTCTTGGGCTAAGGGTTTCGGCCTAGCCATGTAGCTTAATGTGCATGTTATTTATCATAGATGGGATCATGTATTAGTTTTTATGACATGATTATTGTAGTACCCTTTATTGCCTCAATCTAAGAACTTGTCAGGTACCCAAGACCCCGAGGATTGATCCAGGTAAAGGGAGTGTGAGTAATGACCGATCTTCAGGATGGGAACCCCAGTTACAGAAGGGGTAGTACGGCTGTATGTGAGGGATTTACTTGGGATTAACGGTGACATCACTATGCATATCAGTAGTTCTCTTTCTTTTATGGATGAGACTAGTAGGTTATTGCTATAAGCGGTTGCGGAGGCGATAACAATTATGGATGCACTACCCACATATAATTATCTTTCTCTAACGATTACATGCATACTTTATTATTATCTAGTATTCACACCAGATGTTTTTGCATAGATACTGGTGAAAAACAAAGACCCTAGGCCCTCTCTCTCTCTCCATTGTCAACAACAACAAAAAGATCGCAAACTCTTGGTCCGATGAAAACATAAAAGGAATTCTAAAACTCTCGAAGGTCCGTTTAAATAATCCCAGTTCGCTTTCTGCTTCCCGAGGATTGAATAAACCTAGGTATACTAGGGAAAAAGAGTTATACTACATCTGTAATCCAGATCTAAGGTATCATATCCGTATATGGTCGGCTGGCTTCTAGATCCCCGATGCGAACCTTTCTGTAGAAATATGTTGGATTATTTGTTACGTGTGATTGTTGGCTACTTCATTTATATTTTTAAAACACGTCCCTTAAACTTGATCTTGTATGATACGGTTGAGGGGAGCTAGCTATAGGCAGATGGGTCAGATATGTCAGCCTCACACTACATAAATATTTATACAAAAATGGCAATCTAGAATAAATCATATATAGACATATACACAGCTAGGATTGGAACTCGAGACTTCAGCGAAGGTCCAACTACGTGCCTTTCCACTATATCAGAAACAATTCATGCGTTTAAAAGTTAAACGGTACATATTATTATAACTTACAAATGTGTCTCCTTAAAAAGACTTTATTTGTTCATGTTTATATCCATTCAAATAAGAAGACAGCACTCCGGTAGCTCAATAAAAAATGCTACATAATAGAGTAGTTTCTGCGTAAAAAACATAGGTAGGCAAAGCTTTTTGTGGTGGGATAAGGGCGTAATGCTCATTAAGGCCAAATTAAAAATATATTGGGCCAACTGAGGGCTGATGGGTTATGGTCGGTGGTCACCTAACCATGGGGATACCGAATTAGAAGGTTTTAGACTATACTTGGCCCTGGTAGGTTAATTTCATGGGCTCAGTAATAAAAATTCTAACTTGCTGGGGCTCGGCCAGAATAAAAATAAGGACCGCAACAAGGAAGAAATAAGCTAGGGAAAAAATTGGCAGAAATTTCATGTGAAAATTGTTGACAACCAGGGGGACATATACCCCGTGCGCGCCAAAACTTCCCACGGAGCACCCAAACTTTTATAATCATGCCTTGATAATCCCCAAGTGTAGGGAACCACTTTAGTACAGTTTGATAAGTATTTGTGTAGGACCCACGAGGAGCTGAAGGTAAACTTGTCGGAGATTTGTCCCGTGAAGGAACTAGGGTCAAACGATCCCCTGGTTCGAGAGGGGGCTGAACACGCGTTCCCAAGGTACCTCAGAGACGGTGGATATGGCGGAGCAAGTCCCATGAAAGAGAGATGACACGTTTTTTTACCCAGGTTCGGGACCCTCATGAGGAGGTAAAGCCCCTACTCCTGCTTTGTTGTATTGCTTGCTTGGCTTCGCGAGGGTACAATGAAGGTAGTATGTCTAGGGTTTAGATCGCTGAGGATCAATCCATCCTAAGGTAGGAGGAGGGGTCCCTTATATAGGGCGACGCCGGGCCTCTTCCCTAGCCCTTGGGCGGGAAGGGCGTCCACAGTGCCGCTCCTCGAGATCCCGTCTTGGAGGCTTCTTTAGCTGGACCAAGTCTACGCCGTCTTGAGGACTCCTTTCCAGATCCTGCTTCGGTCATCCCTAGAGCCCTGGCGTACCTCCCTTTGCCTCGGCGTGCCAAAGCGGGGGAAGGGCCATCCTCAAGGTTGGACTATACATGCCATGCCTTTGACCCTGCCCCCTCCTCGGGACTGCTCTGGGGCGGCATCCTATGTGACCGTTGGCCTTGGCGTACTCTCTCGCGGGGCAGCCTGAGGCCCTCGGGAGGTACACTAGCTCCTGGCCCACTAGAGGGGCATCCCTGGAGTGGTGGCCTCGTGAGGGTGGCCTTCCACCCCCTCATGAGGTTTGTCCGACCGTTGGCCGCGATCCATTCGTGGATTGATCGGGGTACTCCCTGTACCATGGTTCCGACGCTAGCACCCGACCGTTGGACCGGAACGTCTCGTGCTCGATGACGAAGGGTCGAACAACCACAATGACGACTAGCGTTGCGCAGGACGCGTGTCGCTTTAGATCCCGAGGCTTCATCGTGGAAGGGACGCTTGCCCTGGTGGGCCGAATCTCGGTCTATAAGGAGTGGCCTCCCTTCACCCGACAAGATCCGTCCCCTTTTCGCATCACGTTAGTTGCCCACTCTTGCAAGTTTCTTCCTGTTGGAGATATGCCGAAGAGGCAATAATAATGTGGTTATTATTATATCTTTGTGTTTATGATAAATGTTTATATCCCATGCTATAATTGTATTAACAGGAAATATTAATACTTGTGTGTTTTGTAAACATAAAAGAGTCCCTAGTAAGCCTCTTGTTAAGCTAGCTTATTGAATAATAGGTGATCATGGTTTATCGGTCATGGACATTGTATATTATTAATAACAAGATCATATCATTAGGAGAATGATGTGATGGACACACACATAAAGTAAGCATAGCATAAGATCAAGTCATTAAGTTCATTTGGCTACAAGCTTTCAAATACATAGAAACCTAATCCTTCGACCATGAGATCATGTTAATCACCATCACCGGATGAGTGCGTTGATGACATCAAACGCCACTTCATAACTGGGTGGTTATAAAGGTGGAAATAGGTATTATGAAAGTATGTGTTGAAGCTCATGGATCAAGAGTGGGATTTGTTTATCCAAATTATAGATAGATATACTCTGGGCCCTCTCGGTGGAATGTCATCCAATTGTCTTGCAAGCATGTGACTAGGTCACAAGGGATGTCATATAACGGAATGATTAAAGAGTACTAATCGTCAACGAGGTTGAACTATGTATGGATATACCGATGATCAAACCTCAGATAAGTAATGTATCGTGTGACAAAGGGAATTCATTTTGTATTTTAATGTTTCATTCGATCACGAAGTCATCGTTGAATATGTGGGAGCCATTATGGATCTCCAGGTCCCGCTATTGGTTATTGATCGGAGAGGTATCTCGATCATGTCTTCGTAGTTCGTGAACCATAGGGTGACACACTTAAAGTTCGATGTTGTTTAAGTAGATATGGAATATGACTTGGAGACCAAATTTTGTTCGAAGCCTCGGATTGGATCTAGGACATCACAAGGATATTCAGAATGTTCTAGAGAATAATATTCATATAATGAAAGTCATTTTCCGGGGTTCAGAAAAAGTTGTCGGTATTTGATAGGAGCTTCTATAATGTTCTATAAGGGTCCACTAGAGGGCCCACCACCCCGAGAGGGGGAAAATGGGCCGAGGGTATGCTATTGGGGCCTTGGGCTAGCCGCACCAAAACCCAAGGGGCCCAACCGGCCAACCCCTATGGAAAGGGGCAAAACCCTAAAATAGGAAAGAGGGAAACTTGGGGGGTAAGTTTCCCCCTTCCCCCTCTTGGGCCACCGAGTTGGAGGAGGACACGGACAGGGATGGGAACCCTGACAGCACCCCCCATGTATATAAGGAGGGGTGGGGTGGGCGCCTATGCCTAGCCCTCTCTCCCAACCTTAGCCGCCCCTCTCCTCCCTCCTCCATCTTCCTGGTCTGGCTTAGGAGAAGCCCTACAGGAACTCTCCTCCACCACCACCACGCCGTCATGCTGCTGGGATTCCAAGGGGATATACTACCTCCGCTGCCTGATGGAATGGGGAGAGGAAGGTCTTCATCGACTTTGTACGTGTGACCGAGTGCAGAAGCGCTGCAGGAGCGCTGCGCCGGGAGGATCATCATAGATCTTGCGATCGGCAAGTGATCGACTACATCAACCACGAGATCTGATCTTGTTAAACTCTTTGGATCTATGACGGTTAGTTATCTTCTATCTCGTTGCACCTATCTCGTAGATTAGATCTTGGCTTTGCCATACATTGGATCTTGTCTTTATGTGTTCTTGCGATAGAAATTTTTTGTTTTCCATGCAACGAACCCTATAGTGGTATCAGAGCCGAATCTCTGCGAAGATCTGTTGCACAAGTAGAACACACTGGTTCTGTGGGCATTTATGCTCTTGTTGTCACTTGCTTTTTGTGTACTTTGCATCTTGGGGGATGGTGGAATGAAGCGGCCCAAGCTAACCTTACATGTCAGCGTACATGAGACTTGCTCCACGCTCAACGTGCAACTTGCATTGCACAAGTGGCTTTGCGGGTGTCTGTCTCTCCCACCGTATTTAAGATTCAATTTACAACGTGCATTTGACAATAGTTGTATCAGCATTCTGGTTCATGTTCGTAGGTAAGAACGGTTCTTATTCGAAAGCGCCAAGCCACGTAAAACATGCGAAGAAAATTGAAGGCATCTAACTTGTTTTTGCAGGGGCATGTGATGTGATATGGCCATGATGTGATTGTGATTATATTTTGTGTATGCAATGATCCTTATTGTAATATGGCAACCGATAGGATCCTAATGGTTGTATTTAAATTCGTTAAGAACTGCGTGTCTATTCATCATGTAATAGCTTTATTCCAAGTAGCTGTAATAGTTGCTATTGGTGATGGACAACCATGAGGCGGCGCCATTGACCTTGACACCACGCTGGTGATGATGGAGATCATGTCCGTGCTTTCGAGATGGATATCAAAGGCACAAGGAGAAAAGCCATATCATATCACATATTATGAATTGCATGTGATGTTAATCCCTTTTATGCATCTTGTATTGCTTAGATCACGACGGTAGCACTATAAGATGATCCCTCTCACTAAATATCATGCAATAAAGTGTTCGTCCTTAGTAGGCACCGTTGCTAAGACTCATCGTTTCAAAACATCACGTGTTGATCAGGTGTTATAGATTCTACGTGTGCATACAACGGTGCAAGCCAGATTTGCACATGCGGATACTAAGGTTAATCTTGACAAACCTAGCATATACAGATATGGCCTCAGAATACGGAATACCGAAAAGTAAAGCATGAGTCATATGGATGATATGATGACATGTTGATTGTTCGCCTTTGAAACTACATCTTCTCTCGTGAAGATCGGACTTGGTGTAGTGGATTTTGTTCGTGTAATCACCAAAACGACTTGAGGGATGTTGTTTTGGGTGGGAGTTCAAAAGTAATATGATTAAAGTTGAACACAATTTATGATAAATAAAATCAAAATGAATTTGCATAATTTTTGTATTCATTGGCATCCACTCACCACCTTATGCATAGTTTTAATTGAGATAATAGAACTATAGAATTCATGATAGTTTTACGAACTAGTATCATATTGTTTTGAGTGTCAATCTAAAGTTTTAAAAGTCCTATTGCAAACTTTCAGCAAATTCTATTTACTCCGTGAAGTTTAATAATTGGTATTAAATCAAGAGTAATAATTCCAGTGTTAGTATCTAAGTATCATGTTTGCCTCCATGATTCTTGATATTCAAAAGATTGTTTAAATGTCAAGGGTATCTAGGAGAAAAAATGTTTCAGAAACCATAATGTGTGGAAGATATTGCGATATTTGAAACATGTTTTGGTTGCAATATGATAGAGTATGATTTAGTAAAATTTATGTTCTCATATTTGATGAGAATTTTCGAAGGTTGGAGAAGCTAGTCGTCCTAATCCTCCAAAAGGATTTTGGAAAGCAACATTATACTCTCAATTCGTATTTATAAGATATAGTAGCTTGATCATGAAAGTTGTCATGATAAGGATGAATAGAAGATGTAGTTAAAATGTTTAATACACTAAAATATTACTAAAGAATGGATTTTGAAAGAACGCCAAACAATTGATGTTGGTGATCTACTTCAAAGTGCAAGTCCAAAGGTATTAGTATTTGACTATAAACGTTTTGGACTATGTGTCATGTGTATGGCGCCACTATTGATGTTGATAGATTCTTTTAAAAGGGAAAGGAAATGCTGAAAGAGAGTCTCATAAATATTTGGCAGGAAAAGAAAGACCGGAATTGCCCAGCTTAGGTATATAGATGATATACATGTTATTGTTGTATTCTTTGCTTATTAAACAATGTGGTTCTTGTGTATTGGATACAAAATTGGTTGGTGTGAAATGTCATACAGGACAACACAATTCATGAACTGCAATGGCCTAAGTAACCAGCAAGAGAATATGTGATGATGTTCATAAAAAACAAAGAAAGTGTTGTTGTGTTTCTTATTGACATCAACGCTTTCATTCAAGATTTGTTTAAATAATTGTTTTTTTGATTAGGTATTATAAGAACATTAGGTTGTTCAAATAATTACCGTATTCCATATAAGATGGATGATTTAAGAATCTAGTTGGAGAAATCATGTCCATAAACTAAATGCTAAAAATGTTGTAAGACAAATGATTGAATGATCACTTATGAAGTGACATCGCCGTTTAAATTATATTGGAAAGAAAACACGTAGAAACTCCATGTTGATGGAATTTTGGAGTCTTTTGATTTTGATCAAATGACACTTGTGAGACTTTCCTAGAGATATTTAGAACTTTGTTCAAAGTCCAAAGAAGAACGAATAACTAACTTATTGTAATTTGTACATATTGATGCATGTAGTCCATTATGTGTAGTCATGAGCGATGGATTTCAACTTCATATGCTTTCTCTGGAATTTCAAGTGAATACATGTGTATTTTTACTTAATGAGGAAGAAGTGTGAAATATTTGAAAATGTTCAAAGACTTTCAAGATGAAGTGGAAAATCAGTGTAACAAGAAAATAAAGAATTTATGATTGGATCATAAAGGAAGATATTTGAGTTACAAGTTTAGCATAACACCTAAGATTTGAAGAACCGTTCCATGGATTTGCATTTCCCAAAACACCATAGTAGTATGGAGTGTTTGAGATATGTAATGAAACCTTGTTTGTCATGGTGAGATCAAAGGTGACACTTATAAAATTGCCATTGTATTTTAAAGATTAAAGCTGTAGTGACTACCACTTTTACACTAAAAATAGAACCATCTCGATCTTTTGAAATGACACCATATAAGTTATGGTATAGGATAAAACCCAAGTTGTCCTTTCTTAAATTTTGGTATGCTAGGTATAAGTAAAATGTTTACAACCCAAATCAGATGAGCATGTCTTTGTATGTTATTTCGAATAACCGTTGGGTATTCCTCCATAACACCAAAGACAAGTGTTTGTCGCTTATAATGTCAAGTTTCTTTAGAAGGAATTTTTTCATGAAAAGTTAAGTTGGAGGACAATATAACTTTGATAAGGTTATTGAACCTTAGCTATATGTGCTGAGTAGCGCAGTGCCGGAAAGTGTCCCGGAGGTGGCAACAATGCTCATGGCTCATGTGCCTCAAAGGTTGTGGTTAAGGGGGTATAAGTTCCTATTGAACCAAGTATGTCGGGTAAACAATCAAATACTAAGATTTGAGAGTAAATCATTATTGTTTGATAATGATGAACCAACTACATGCAAAGAAGTGATGATGAGCCCCGACTCCTTCAAATGGTTTGAATCCATAAATTCCATAATAGTTATATAGACGAGAAATCAAGTTTTGAACTTGGAAGACCCTCTGGAAAGGTGTAAAACCTTTCATATGTATTTGGATCTATAAAGAAATAGACATGGATGTTTTAGATCTATGAAATAGTCGACATATCAGGAAAAAGTTTATGACAATGTCCAAGGAGTTGACTATGAAAAGATTTGATCTTTCATAGCGATATTTAGTATGGATGGATTAATGTAGCAAACACTACATATAATTTTGGTATATGGTAGTTGAACAAACAAAACAAAGTTCCTCCAATAGAATAGTTACCTAGGGCGTGTACATGACATGATCCAAAGGGTTTTGTTAATTCAAAAGGATGGTAAAAGCGCATGCAAACTTCAATGGTTGAAATAAGCATCGCGGGGTTGGAATCTTCACCGTGATGAAACTGTTAAAAGAGTTTAATTTCATCAGAGACAATGAAAATGCTTGCATTTGCAAGAAATTAAGTGGGAGTGCTAAGACATATTTCTAATATAATATGTGGAGGAAATATTTTTGATTGGAAATGATGTATCTTTTATTGACACAAAGTTAAGGATTTTGTTAAAAGTCTGTTTTTGATGAAAGACTTAGGCATAACCCAAATATTAGGCATCAATGTCTATGTGGATATATTGAGGCGCTAATATGGTTGTGCCAGAAGTACATATATGAGATATTGAATGAGTTCAATATGGAAACGACAAGAAAGGTACTTATCGCACGGAAAGGATTGAATCAAGATTCAAGTGTATTGACACTTGGTAAGTGAGATGATATCTAAGTTTTTTTGACACTTGGTGAATGAAATCACAAAGAGTATTTTGGTTAATCATACTGTGATATGTACACATCCAGATATGTCCTATGCTCAAAATGTTATGAGTATATACCAGAATGCTCTCATAAGATGATCATTGGACGATAGTAAGGATATTCTTATGATCTTTGGAAGAACTAAGAATATGTTATTTATGTAGAGGTGACAAATAGATAGTTTATTATAAAGTGTTACATTGATATTAGTTTCGCCACAAGATACAAATTAAGTTTATCTCAATTTAACTATGGGTGGCACAATGTAATGGAAAGGAAGTTCCATAACGGATTTGGATAAGTCCCAAAGTTAATACATTGTGACAGATACTACAAAAAAAGGCTAAGTAGATGATTGCTATTGTAGCAACGAAAGAGGGCATTTGTGTCAAGAAGTTTGTTACCAAACTAGGTGTGGTTCACAGCGGGCTAGTACTATGAAGATATATTGTACGATAATTGCATCAACTAACCCCAAGGAACTAAAGGTCTCACTAAAGGACCAAATTTATACAATGCCATCTCATTGGAGAGTGATGCGTAGAGATACAAAGACATGCAAATACACACAGACCTGGAAGTGTCAGATCCGAAGATTATGTTTACCACTAGAAATCGTGTATATACAACACCATAAATACATAGGTGTTGAATGCACAAGTTTTTCCAAACTAGATTATTGACTCTAGTGCAAGTGGGAGACTGTTGGAGATATGCCCAAGAGGCAATAATAAAGTGGTTATTATTATATCTTTGTGTTTATGATAAATTTTTACATCCCATGCTATAATTGTATTAATAGGAAACATTAATACTTATGTGTGTTGTAAACATAAAAGAGTCCCTAGTAAGCCTCTTGTTAAACTAGCTTGGTGTAGATGATCATGGTTTCCTGATCATGGACATTGGATGTTATTAATAACAAGATCATATCATTAGGAGAATGATGTGATGGAAACAGACCCAAAGTAAGCATAGCATAAGATCGAGCCATTAAGTTTTTTTTGCTACAAGCTTTCAAATACATAGTAACCTAATCCTTCCACTATGAGATCATGTTGATCACCATTACCGGATGAGTGTTTTGATGACATCAAAATCCACTTCATAACTGGGTGGTTATAAAGGTGGCATTAGGTATTCTGAAAATATGTGTTGAAGCGCATGGATCAAGAGTGGGATTTGTCCATCCAAATGACGGATAGATATACTCTAGACCCTCTAGGTGGAATGTCATCCAATTAGCTTGCAAGCATGTGACTAGGTAACAAGGGATGTCATATCACGGAACGAGTAAAGAGTACTAATCGGTAAAGAGGTTAAACTAGGTATGGAATTACCGATGATCTAGCCTTGGATAAGTAAAGTATCACGTCACCAAGGGAATTGGTTGCATATGTTAATGGGTCATTCGATCATGAATTCGTCATTGAATATGTCGGAGCCATTATGGATCTCTAGGTCCTGCTATTGGTTATTGATTGGAGAGGTGTCTCGATCATGTCTGCATAGTTCGCGAACCGTAGGGTGACACACTTAAGGTTTCATGTTGTTTAAGTAGATACGGAATATGAGTTGGAGACCAAATGTTGTTCAGAGTCTCGGATTGGATCCAGGACATTATGAGGATATATGTAATGGTCCAGAGAATAAGATTCATATAATGGAAATCATTTTCCGCAGTTCGGAAAAAGTTGTCGGTATTTGACCGGAGCTTCTAGAATGTTCTAGAAGGGGCCACTAGTGGGCCCACCACCCGGGAGGGGGAAAATGGGCCAAGGATATGCTGTGGGGGCCTTGGGCCAGCCGCACCAAAACCCAAGGGGACCAACCGACCAACCCCTATGGAAAGGGGCAAAACCCTAAAATAGGAATGAGGGAAACTTGGGGGATAAGTTCCCCCCTTCCCCCTCTTGGGACACCGAGTTGGAGGAAGACACGTCCAGGGATGGGAACCCTGGCCGCATCCCCCATCTATATAAGGAGGGTGGGGTGGGTGCCTAGGCCTGGCACTTTCTCCCAACCTGTCAACACCCGGATTTTTAATCCTAGATGCCAGTTATGCCATACATCGCAATCCCAGGATTACCATTTTTGCAAGACATAACAAAATTGGATACCACAATACATCATCCATTACAAACCATACATAAGGTCTTACACAAATAAGGATCTCATGATCCAGTTCTTAATACAATTCAAGCAGCGGAAATACGTAATAATAAAGGTAGCGTAGGCGAAGCTCCATCTTCGGGGTCATAGGCAATGCTGACGATGGGAGATGATCCTAGTTGTCGTAACCTTCCTGGGGTCCATCATCCTGGTACTCCTCTTCATAGTCTGGCCACGGGAATAGCCAGGGACAAAGCCATGAGTACTCTTTAAGTACTCGCAAACTAATACTAACAAGTGAAGGGGTTTTTTGTAGTAGGACACTAAGCTCTAGGGTTGTTTTGCAAAAGACAGATTTACATCTAATAAGTTCAGAAGCAAGAGAAAGCTAGTCAAATTTTATAACACCTAAGTGGGAATTTGTATCTCATGCCACAACTCTGTTGTGTTCAAGTCAAATTCTCAATTCATTTCACAAGTCATTTTGAAAACATCTGACGGGGGAACAGTATGGCCACTCCAACTGTCCATAACCTCAGACACGGCTATTCGATAGTTTGACACTCTGCAGAGATTGTTCACTTTCACCACAACATTCTTTACATCTGTCAGGAACAAATCCTGAATTCACCATACTCAGTATGCGGATAATCAATCCTAACCTTTCAATTACACACCCTAGTATAAGCACCTCTCCTGTGAGTTTGGCCTCCCAACCATGACCAACTATCATCTTGGGTACTGCACAGGTGGACAATCTTCACAAGGTAGCTTCAGCTCAAACCTTGGCCATAAGGTATATAAGTTTCCAGTCAAGCCCTACCCAATTTTCAGGTATTGTGGTTGTATGGTAAAATTGGAATGGTATCACATCCAGACAACCATCAGATTTATAAAGGGATAAGGCTCATGCCTTAACATTTTCATCACCAAATCATCTGGTGTTCGGGAACACATGTTAAAACATCTCAATAGAATGATCCATCATTCCAAGGTTTTCATAACCATTTTCCACCAAGTATTCCCATCTAAAGTTGCTCAAGTTTTATGCTTAGCAATAGCATCTACAAGTGGGGGTGAGTACTAATGAAGGGTGGTAAGCTAGTGGAGTTTTAACTAAGTTCAATCTCATGCCTTAGGATTACATCAAGATTATCTAGCTTAGGCCAAATTTTATGCTCTTTATGCAACCTTCAGCTATCTTTCTAAAATCTACAAGTCACTTAGGTACACTCAAAAGAAGTAGCTTTGATAAAGAAAATAAAGTAGAAAGCTTGCAAGTAAAACTAGGATGGGGTATCAAGTGGGTATAACCACATATGCTTAAGGCATATAGTTGGCATGGTAACAAGCAAGTATTTGCTTGGATAGGTCAACTTGATTAGTAAGGCTTTCTAAAGTAGAGTATCTTGCAAGTGTTAGCTTGCTCAATCAACTAGTAGTATTAGGCTTGCCTTGTGCAGAGCAGTGGTTGAAGTTCGCCTCGGCTTCTTCTTCGTAGTATCCTCCTTCCTCCTCCTATCCTTGGTCGGTACTAGCGTCTATAAATAAATACGAGGTACACAATCACCAAACAATACTTAACTACTTTAAATCATCACACAAAGGGGTTCTATAGATGATCTAGCATTATCACTAATATTACAAGACTAAAGCATTTGGCTTATTGATTTTATTTTTAGAAAAGTAATTTCTACTCATTGAAAAACTACTTAAGATTTAATATTCTCCGAACCAAACATGGGATCATGTTGAAACATGTCATCACCACATATTTCAGTACATGGGAATGTGATTTAAAGTGGTGTCACAATTTAATAAGGTTTAACCTTTTTATTTTAAATCATTAAAGTGGCTAGAAATTCCTATGTGGCATTCTTTTATTACTTGAACATTATTTCTGTAAGTAAACCCATATATTTTTATATATTCTGAAAGGTATGATCAATTATGATTTTTGAGAGTTGGAATCAACTCAAAAGCTATTATGTTTTAAATTTGAAAAATGTTTGAATGCAGAAAAGCTTCTGCCTTGTTATTTTTACCAAGGGTGATCTACAGATCCAAATGATTTGAATCCAACGGGCTTGGATTAAGCATTTCAAGACCTTCCTAACAAACTTGGTTTCATTCAATTTGGTTCTCTGAATCAAGCTGGGTTGATTTTTGAAACTAGGTACAAAACTGTGTTTGAATGAAAATGGAAAAATCCAAATTCAAACGAGTGGGCTGGGCGGGAAGAGAAAATGGGCCGGAATACTATGCACAGCGCTTACGCGGGCTGGTTAAGTGGCTTTCCCCACGCGTCAGTGAGACGGGGGGTGCGAAGCGGTACGGGGCAACGTGGTGCGTTGGATCTAGTTCTAGTCCAACGGCTCTGGTTCGTCGTCCACGTCGGGCAGTGCCGAACCCTAACACGGCAGGTGGGGGTCGTGGGAGGCTCACCGGGGCTCAGGCGAATGTCGCCGATGCGGGCGAACGATGAAGTCGACGACGGCGAACCTCCTGGTACCGGCAGCTCCTCCTGGGGTGGACGAAATCGACGGTGCTCTTCTTCTCTAGAGGCGTCCTGCTCCGGCGCAATTCTGGCGATGTGCTGCTTGCCTTGCTTCGGGACTGAGGCAGGGTGGTTCTGGGTGAGAGAGGAGTGGAATGGTGTGATGAATTCGAGCGGGTAAGTCCTCCTTTTATAGGATCGACGGCGAGACCGAACGGGATGGGCAGGCGACGGTGGCGACACGACTACGGGCAGCTAGAGGCATGGCCGAGGGTGGCGATTGATCGATGGTCTCCTGGCGATGCTCTATGGCTTTAATGCGAGTGTAGGGGCGGTGGCAACGATGCAGACGCTCGGCGTTACAGGCGGCGGCGTCTTCGACGGCGAGCGGTGGCTACGGGGTACAGGCGGTGAAATGGGCATGTCTGGCGGTGTCCTGGGATGGTGGGGAGCATGTTGGTGGGCGGCGAGGGCTCGAGGTGGTCTGGTTGAATGGGAACGGCGCGGGTCGGCATGGTCGACAGCGGCACGGGCGCGGCGTTCCTGGCGGTTTTGGCCGCTGTCCGCGAGGCAGGGATGGTCGAGAGGGGGACGGTGAGGCATGGGCTACCTCCCAGACAAGGTTGGCACGGCTAGTTCTTCCTCTAGCCTGCTGTCCACACTGGGGTGACATGGGTGTTCTCGGCTGTTCACCATTGATGACATTGTCAAGCTTATAGTGGTGCTAGGGATTAGTTAGAGTCGTTAGATGATCTACTAAGGCTAGTGGTGTCCAGAGAGGGAACAAGTTAGGCCCAAAACACTACACACTATATGTTTTGATTCTATTTGATTTGAATCAGCAAGGTGTTTGATGAAATGGCCGCATGAATTCAAGTTTTAAATTTTGAAAGGATTTTTGGTGGGTGTGCTAGGCATGTGCTGGTGAGTCTATGGATGCTTGGGTTTTGAAAGTTGAGCTTGTTTGAGTGGTTTTTGCAAAAGTGGGATCTTCCCATATGATATAGATTCAATTTTGAACTGTCATTTAAACTATGCATTCAAATGTTTTTGGATGATCACAAGGTGGGCCTTGGTACTTTGTTATGAGTACTACCAAGGGGTGTAAAGATCTAAACAAGTTTCTGTTAAGTTTGGAAAGTTAGAGACGGCCAAAGTAGGCATGGGAGTTAAATTGGCCAAAGTGACCATTCCCTTATTTTGTTTGTTTTGATTTATTTGTCTTTGGGAAAAGTGTGGGGATTGTTTAGATGATGTTTATTTCACCTAAGAATCCTTTTACAAGCAAAGAAACACACAAGCAAGGTAATTCAAAAGAATCCAAATTGGAATGCATACACCCATGCATGCTTTCATATTTTCATTTAGAAAAGTTTTTGTTAATCCTAAATTTTGATGATTAGAGTTTGATGATCCAAGTTTAGTATTTTTGGGATGTTACACAACCCTAGCTGCCCCTCTCCTCCATCCTCCGTCTTCCTGCTCCGGCTTAGGCGAAGCCCTGTAGGAACTCTCCTCCACCACCACCACCACGCCGTCATGCTGCTGGGATTTCGGGGGGATCTATTACCTCCGCTCCGTGCTGGAACAGGGAGAGGAAGGTATTCATTGACTCCGTACGTGTGATCGAGTGTGGAAGTCCTGCCAGGACGTGGCACCAGAAGGATCGTAATCGCGATCTTGATATCGACAAGTGATCGACTACGTCAACCACAAGATCTAATCTCGTTAAACGCTTTGGATCTATGAGGTTTAGTTCTCTTCTATTTCACTGCACCAATCTTGTAGATTAGATCTTGGCTTTGCCATAGATTGGATCTTGGTTTTATGTGTTCTTGCGATAGATTTTTTTTGTTTTCCATGCAACGAACCCTACACTTCCTCCTCGCATCATCCCCTGCCCACCACACGTGATGTCTTGCCAGGGTCCTTGACCTTCATGAAGGGGAAGCAGCCTCCCGCCGGCTCCTCTTAGGTTGATGATGAGGAAGAAGAACTGGGGGAGGTGCTGATGCCTTCCACCATCAAAATCGACGCCGAGCATGACCGGTGTCGCTCGCAGCTCGCCTCGAGATGGAATGAGTAGGGAGAGACCCAAGTGTGGCCAGGATCAGTAGATTCATCCGGCCTTCCTGGGTCCATGTGCCCATTCTTCTACCACACTGTTATAGCAGGACTAGTCCCATCGTTCTTCCCCTTCTTCATGGCTATGATGGAGCACCACCACACCTACACCCTTCACCTATAGCCCAACTCCGTCACGACCCTCGCAATATTTGTGTGCTGGTGTGAGATGTTCATTGGGGTGAAGCCGTCAGTGGCGTTGTTGTGGCATATGTACGCCATGCGCCTGACCTCTACTTCTTGGGTAGCCGGTTGTGCCTCCTTCGTAAAGGAGGGGTCATTTATCCTCCCAATGGGATGGTCGAAGCGTGTGGAAGATTTCTGGAAGCGCTAGCTTCTCATGGATGCACGGGATGACAACCCCCAACTCCGTCCCCCAACCACTCTGGTTGTGAAGGGTAGCGGCCGTTGGTCCATAGCGAGCCTAGAGAGAGACAAGGTCGATGCCCTGATCTTGCGCATCGAGGAGCTCAACACTACTAGCTTGATGGGCCCTTTGGTAAGGACCTATGCGACTTTGCTACTCTAGATAACCTGACCCCAGGGGACGGTTTTACCGATGACCCAGAGGTCACCGATTTCATCCACAAGCTGTTGCACACCTCTACCTTCGCCGAACTCACCGAGGGGGTTCGACCCCTTTACCTTGATCCTCGCAAGGCAGATATCCTCGCCTCGCTTCCCCAGTTCGACAAGTGGGGCATCCTTCCCCCGGGGCACTCGGGGCCGCGCTCTAATCCTTCGGGTGTGGAGCCTCCGACCACTTAGATGCCCGCCGGCCTCACGAGGGTCGCGCGGTCGAGAAGATCTTCTGGTGAGGCAGGCCTTCCCGAGGCATCCCGAGGGAAACACGCTCGAGAGGAGGACTCCCCTTCGGAGGGTGCGGCAGTGGTAGGTGGAGGGTCCCGCGGTGTTAGGACCTTTGTTCCCCTGGAGCACGGCAATGCGACTGGGGCGTAAAGGTCTGGTCTGGAGGTGCTTCCAGGCAAGTCGCTACCCGACTCCTTTCTTCCCCTCTCCTTTGTCCCTAGCTGACTTGTTGTACCCTGGCAACAAGGAGCATACGAGGAAGCAGCGACGGATGAAGCGGACGTCGGTTTGGAAGGACCATCAGGTGATTTGCCCTTGGCCCAGCTTGAGGAGGTCTTGACTTTCCCGACCATGCCTGGGGCTAAGGCAGGGGGTTCCTCGACACCTGCGTTCATCTCTCCCTGTCCTCCTGTTATGTCGGGCGATGGGGAGACTGCAGAGAGTGACACCACGCTCCTAGGAGATCCTCAAGAGGTTACCCCCGAGGAGGCCACCCTTTTGGTCGGGGGTACGATCGAGGTGGTAGCGACGGTGAGTTCGCCCATAGCTCCTTGGACTTCGGACGGCGCGGTAGCCACCGCCCTAGGTGGATATACCGGCCTTCATTTGGGTGGCCTGGAGGTGGCCGCAGCCTCGATCCCGCGGGTCACGGGTCCTCGGATTCGGCTCCCTCATTTCTCGAGCCAGCCGGCGGGCCCTGGAGGAGCTGTCGAGGCACAAGAGCTAGTAGAGCTATAGCCGGGATATACCTCCCGGTTCACGCTCCTGGGCCAGCACACCACAGATTTGCGCGCCGGGCTGGATAGCTTCCTGGAAGATGCCGTTGATGAAGACCGCAGGCTGGCCGAGAAGGATCGCCTTTGCACAGAGGGAGAGGTCTATCACACCTCCATGCGCATGGAAAATATTATCGCCAAGGAAGAGGCCCAGGCCTCAAGACTTTAGGAGGCGCTGACCGATCGTGAGGGTGAAGTATCCGCTTGAGAGGTGGCCTTAACCCAGCGCCAAGCGGAACTTGAGGCCCAGGCCCGAGAGTACCGTGCCAAGCTGTCAGAGGCCCTGGGGTCCCTCGCCAAGGAACAAGAGGAGAGCCAGAGGATTTGCAAGGCCTTGCAGTCCATGGAGAGGGCTCGGGAGGACTCTATCCAGGAGGTCAAGGACCTCCGAGATGAGGTCAAGGATCTTCAGGAGGATGTCCGCTCAATAGCTCGTGCTCACGTGGAGGAAGGGCGCCTAGCCCATGAAACTCTGGAGGACCACTGTAAGTCATTCTCCGCGCTTGACAAACAGGGTGCCTCTAACCTCTCGCTGCTGGGGGGTGAAGGACTTCATCGCGCCGGGACTGCGAGCCAGGTGTTAGGTTGAGTCGTTTGTGGATCTTACGTGTAGGGTCCTGAATCCTATGAGCGCCGCCGCTCGGGGCTTGGATGAGTTCATCTCCTTGGAGTGCAAGGACATGCTGACTGCCGTCGCACGGTCTCTCTTCACCAACCTCCTGCATCTTTCCCCAGAGCTCGACTACTCCCTGGCTATACGGCAGTCGAAGGCCATGCTAGCCCTCAAAGCACGCGTCACCCCGCTTGTCAACCTTCTGGTTGAGACCTTTACACGCGTGGTTCCTGGCGAGGAGGCAACCGTAGGTTCCGCATGCCCCTTGAGGGGTAGTCTCAAGGGTCGCCATGCTAGCTTCTTAGGGAGAAGATCGCTTAGGATTATACCTGTCCCATAAGTCCCTCGGGGAGGTGATCGTAGGCTATATATGTTGAATTCTGTCCTGGAAGCCCCTCGAGGAGGTGACCACATGACGCATACTTTCCCTATATAGTCCCTATGAGAGCGATCGTAGGTTCCACACGGTGTCTACTCTTCCCTCGTGTGCCGTGTGAGGATCATCAAGCATTGGGAACCGTGGGTGAGGTGAATTATAACTGGAGCTACTCCGGAAGTTCAGAGCTCGACACCTTAGGCCCCGATGTTGACCGAGGGTGACCCCAATGATAGAAACTATGCCTAGCCCCCGCTCATGAGGTGCACAAGGAGAAAGAGCACCATAGAAAAAACCAAAGATGCAAACAAGGAAATCATAAGTAAATGATAGAAAAACGAGTAAATTGTTCTTGAGTTCTTCACAATGTCCAAGGGGAGGATTTGTTTGTTACCTCTGACGCCATGAGCAGAGCTCACATATAGAACTTGCGAAGGTGATGGATGTTCCAGGCGTTGGGGATCGGGAATCCTTCTTCCGTCTCCAACCGGATTGCTCCTGACCTTGCAACATGCACCACTCAGAAGGGGTCATACCACATTGGAGAAAGCTTGTGGATACCCTCGCGAGAGAGTACACGGTGAAGGAAGAGGTCCCCGACCTCTAGGGTACGCGCCCGTATCTTGAGACAGTGGTACCGACGTAGCGCCTGCTGGTACCTGGCTGCCCACACATTGACGTTGTGCCTGGCTTCTTCCATGAAGATTGCTCTTCTTCGTTGAAGGCGAGCACCCGTGGGGAGCCGTTTTTGAGCTCCGCAGGGATGACAGCCTCGACACCATAGACGAGGAAGAATGGAGTCTCCCCGGTGGGCTTGGCTTCCATGCTGTTGTTCGACCACAACACGCCGGGTAGGGCCTCGATACAACTACGCCCACACTCCTTGAGCTTGTGGCAGAAACTGTTGGTCTTGAGTCCCCTTAGGACCTTCGCATTCGCGTGCTCAGCCTGTCCTTTGCTGTGAGGGTGGGAAACCGATGCATAGCAGATCTTGGTGTCGATGCCCTCGCAGTAGGTATTGAATGCTTCGCTAGTGAATTGGCTGCCTTTCTCGGTGCTGATGCAATTGGGCACACCGAAGTGACACAACAAGCCTTGGATGAAATTTACCATCGATCGCGCCAGGATGGATCTGACCGGATCCACCTCTACCTATTTGGTGAACTTATCGATTGTGATGTAGAGGTAACAGTATCCCTCGGGTGCCTACGGGAAAGGCCCCAAGATGTCCAGCCCCCAGACCGCAAAGGGCCATGAGAGTGGGATGGTCTGGAGTTGTTGTGCTGGCTGGTGTATCTGCTTGGCATGGAATTGGAAAGCCTCACATGACTTTACCATCTCCATGGACTCCGTGAGTGCCATGAGCCAGTAGAAGCCACTGTAGAAAGCATTCCCAATTAGGGTATGTGTCGAGGCATGACGGCCGCACTCCTCGGCATGGATGTCGGCTAGCAGCTCGCGCCCTTCATCGCCGGAGATACACCCCAAGGCCACACCATCAGGGATACTATAGTAGAGGTCTCCGTCTACCATGAAATATTTCTTTGCACGGCGAACAAGGCTCTCTACCATGCTAGAGGTAGGTCTTGAGTTCGATGATCCAATCCGACTCTTGAGAGGTGGCCGCCAGGACCAACCGTTTACCAGAGGGTAGACCGCAATCTAGGGCATGTGACGAGGGTGGGGGAGGAAGCTCCTTGAGTCTGTCCTTTTCCTTTGGTGCTGGTGCGGCCAAAGGCTCGAACAAACTTTCCTCGAAGACCCCTGGCCGCTCAGGCTCTTGGCGTGACGCACTCTTGGCAATCTTGTCCGCCTCGTAATTGTCCCCCGAGGGATGTGGAGCAAGTCCATCCCCAGGAAGTACTTCTCAAGCCTCCGTGCCCCCTCGAGGTACGTTGCCATGTGCTCGTCCTTGGGGCTGTAGTTCTTGTTCGATAAGTGTACCACGAGCAAGGAGTATCCCTAGACCGTGATGTGCTTGATGCTGAGGGCGATGGCTGATTTGAGGCTAGCGATCAGCCCCTCGTACTCGGCGATGTTGTTGGAGTGCTTGACTTCATCTCTAAAGAATAGCTGAACTGCGTAGTAGAGCCTGTCGCCGGTTGGGGACGTGAGCACAGTAGCTTCTCCCGCTCCATCACCATTGAATGCCCCGTTGAAGCTCACGCTCTAGCGGCCCGGGGACAGCTTCCCTGGGAGCTGGTTGTTTCCTCCTGAGGTTTGTTCGCTCCTGGGTTGGTCTATTCCGTCGTGAACTCTGCCAAGGCCCTCCTGCGGGCAGTGGGCGTGGTGTCGAAAGTTATCTCAAAAGGGTGTTCGATGGACCACTCAACCATGCGGCCCATGGTGTTGGGGTTGTGGAGGATTGTCTTCAGGGGGAACTTGGTGACCACCTTGATGGGGTGCGCCTAGAAGTAGTTGCGCAGCTTGCGTGATGCCACAAGGAGTGCATAAAGAAACTTATGTTGCACGAGGTGCCTTTCCCGAGCGTCCCGGAGGACCGTGCTGACGAAGTAGACTGGACGGTGCACGAGCTCCATGGCCTTGGTCAGGGCCGTAGTCGCTGCCCCATCGCCGGCGTCGCCCGCCTGACACTCGATTTCTACCCCAGCCCCCAAGCCTCCCGAGGGGCTCAGTGCCATGGGCCTCTTTCTTTTTTGACCACCTCTTCACGCTTTTCCACCAAGACGGCGCTCACCTGGTACAACAGTAGTGGCTCACAGGATTTTGGTGCCACCATGACCGGGGGCTGGTGAGGTACCTCTTGAGGGCCTCAAATGCCTCGTCAACCTTCGGCGTCCACTCGAACCTCTAGGTGTGGTTCATGATCTTAAAGAAGGGCAATGCTTTCTCGCCCATCTTGGAGATGAACCTCCCTAGCACCGCCATGCACCCCGCCAGGCGCTGCATCTCCTTGAGCCACATGGGCGGGCGCATTTCCTCGATGGCCCAGAACTTGTCGGGGTTGGCCTCGATACCCCAGTGCGAAAATAGGATGCCGTGAAGCTTGCCCGAAGGGACCCCGAACACGCACTTGGCGGGGTTAAGCTTGATGTTTGCCTAGCGCAAGTTGGCGAAGGTCTCCGATAGGTCAACCACCAAGGTTTCCTTCCGTGTCTTGACCATGATGTCATCGACGTAGGCCTCCGCGTTCCTTAACATATGCTCGCCCAACACGATGTGCATGAGCCTCTAGAAGGTGGCGTCGGCGTTCTTGAGGCCAAACAGCATGTACGTGTAACATTACACACCTAATGGGGTGATGAAAGCCATCTTCTCTTTGTCCTCCTTGGCCATCTTGATCCGGTGGTATCACGAGAAGGCATCCAAGAAGAACAAAAGGTCACAGCCCGCTGTAGAGTCCATGATCTGGTCTATCTGCGGGAGCGGGAAGCGGTCTTTCGGGCAGTCCTTGTTAAGGTCGGTGAATTTGATGCAGAGTCACCCACCGCCGATGGACGTTGGGATCACAACTGTGTTCGCCGACCACTCGGTGTTTAAGACCTCCTTGATGAGTTTTGCCTTGACCAGCTTCTCCATCTCAGACACAATGAACTGTTGTTTCTCCGTAGACATCTTCCTGGCCTTTTGCTTCATCGGGCGTGCTATAGGGCACACCTCTAGGTGGTGTAGAGGTCCCAACCTTTAATAAGGTAGAGATCCCTGTGTTTACAATGCTAGTCCCTCGATCAATAGCTAGCATCCATAGTTAAGATGTAATATCAAGAAACAAAGGTCATATTACAAATTTATAACCAGGAATAAAATAATTCATTACATCTTACATAGCTCATTTGGCTATCTCATTACAATGCAGCAGAAATAACTATAGCATGGAGTCCTTCATCTCGAAAGTGCCACAGGCAATCATGTTGGTTGTAGATTTGTAATCCTAATCAACACACTTCACTAACATAAAACAAACCTGCAACATAATAAGTTACAGCCACAAGGGTCAACACATTTGAATTGTATTGGCAAGTGATACTATGGTAGTATAGTGGTATCTATCATCTATATGCATTTGGCTAAGTGGAGCTTAGGCTTGCTTTGCTCAAAATAGATTTTCCTTGTCATTTGAAAACACTAAGATTTTGTTTGTCAAAATCACCCAAGGCATCTACCAATAGAAATTGGTGAACATTTAACCCTTGTTCAACCACAAGTTTTTAACTTAGAAAATTGGGATGAGGAGATTCTTGATAGCTTCCATGTCTTGATGCTCAAATTTTCCATTTCCGGGGACACGGCTAAATACTTAGATTTTACACTCTCGAGAGGTGATGCACTTTCCCCACAAGACTCGACATGCATCGAGACAAGATCTTTCAGAAGCCTTCCCTTAGACCAAAATGGACGCGTTCCATCCTATCATCCCCTACCACCAACTGTCCATTTGGCTAAGTTATTGCAACCTATATGATCCAGGCAGAGCCCATAATGCCAAGTGGCTGCACTTGAAGCTTCTCAACATTTGACATCTCAAATCTCTTTGTTCCTGGGTTGCATTCCACAAGAGTGATACACCAGGGTAGTCCATTGAAATGGGCCCTGGGTAACCACTCAACACAAACCATTCTCACCATTCCACCCAGGTGATTCATTCACATAGTTGTTTTATTAAACAAAACACAAGTCCTTGACTTAGAAATATTTCATAGCATGAATATAATCCACCCTGGTTTTCTACTAGCTAAGATAAGCATGATAGTAGTAGGGATATTATATTAGGGAAGATTCTACTAAGGTTTCATCTACTAGGTTTTCCCATGGCATAGCATACTTAGTAAAATTCCATGCAAGTCCTACTTAGAAATATCACTAATGCATAGTGAAAATAAGGGGACAATAAGTATGAAGCATCACTTGCATTTTTGGTAGAGAATATAAGCTCACTCCTTGATCTTTCAATAGTCTCACTCTTCAAATTCCACTACAATTTAATCAAGCAAGCAAATATTCAATCTACCATTCAAGCAATCATCACATAGAATAATAAAAACAAAGCAATGCATGCAAGCATGCCAAAGATTGTTTTATTTGGAAAAGTGGTTTCTATTAGGCTATAAACATTCTAAAACATCTGTTAGTTATTTATAATAGTGGCAAAACCATTTGATATTAAGTTGGTGAAAATGGCTATTTAAATGATTCTTGTTTTGCTAGAATTGATTTAGATCAAAGTAATAATTTGTAGTGTTTGACAAATACATCTTTAAACACAAATGTTAGTGTTTTTATGGTTAAGTGTTTATTATTTAAAACCATTTGCAAAACTTTTTACCTATAAACCATTTTTTAATTCAAACAACATTTTAT
This sequence comes from Avena longiglumis, assembly GCA_030063025.1. NCBI lineage: Eukaryota > Viridiplantae > Streptophyta > Magnoliopsida > Poales > Poaceae > Avena > Avena longiglumis. Next base: position 141,000,471 of record CP125978.1, on the reverse strand, counting down.
TTCATTAGAAATGCCTTTAAACAAAGTAATAAATTTCTAGAGTTCACCAAATATGTTTTTAAATCCTAAAACTTGGTGTTTATGGTTAGAGAGTTTAAATCAAATCATTTTCCAAAGGTTTTACTCAAAATGCATTTTTAAAGCATAAACAATATTTTTATTTAACTAGAAATGCTTTAATTTAAAGATTTACTCTTTGGCTTCACAAAATATTGTTTTTCACTCCAAAAGTTGGTTTCTATGGTCAGTAGGTTCAAAACAATCCATTTACCAAAGATTTCACCCTAAAAACTTTTCTAGAATAATTTTTATATTCAAAATATGCCTACACAAGTTTCTGCAAATACAACCAATTTTACATAAGCAATTTACTAAAAAAAGTACATGGTTGGAAAGTACTCTTCTTGCTGATTCCATTCATATAAAATTTACAAAATTTGGACATGTGGATCAAAAGTTATGAATTTTGCAAGTTTAAACATCTAATAGATATGTTTCTATCTATTTAAACAAAACAGTGCCACGCGTCTAATTCTGATTGGGCGGTACCGATTTGCACGGATCGAGTGACACGGTGCGTTGGATCTAACTGAATCACACGACCCTGATCTGCGCATACCCCTCCGATTAGTTAATCTATCTAAGCCACCAGATGAAGATCTAACGGCTCACAGACGATTAACCAAAGGTTGGCGGCACAACGATGGTGGCTGGTGGTGGCACGGTCAGACGAGGACGGTGCCGGCGATGTAGGAAGCTAGAGGAGGAGTGGGGTAGCTCACCGAGTTCGCAGCACGTTGCTGATCCTCAAGGTTGTCGTCACGGGGACAGGGGCGCACGGTGCTGGCTTGAATCGCTCACCGGAGTTTGTGTCTGTGTTCGACTCCTCTGTTCGTAGTTAGAGGCGAAGGTATGGGTCACGCCAAACCAAACAAACCATGCAGTTAGATGCGTACGAGATAGGCGAATACGTGAGCATGGGGCGGTCGGAAGTTACCAAGGGGTGTCGCCGGAGTGGAGGCAGATGGCGGCGATTCTCGGTTGTCATCGTTGCCGACGTTTCAAGGCGCGCGCGAGTGAGTGGGTGGTACGGGGAGATGCATGGGATGATGGGGATCACACTCTTGTGCTCTAGGGGCAGTGGGGAGGTTCGTGCTCGCCGGAATTGCTCGGAGAGCTCGTCGGAGCAGAGAATGCTCAAGCGCGAAATCGAGTCAGCCCTGTGGCCAAGAGGGAGGGGTGAGCGAGGGAAAGGGAGAGGAGAGGCAGGTGAGTTAACAGGCATGATCGCGGGGAGGAATTAGTGTGGCAGTAACGCGTATTGAAATGATCATTCAACGGCCAGTAACAGTGAGGTGAGGGCGTGGTCACCGCGGGGGGGGGGGGGGTGGTGAGGAAGAAGGTCTGCCGGGTGGGTTCATTTCGTCAGCGTGAGAGAGAAAGAAAGAGTGGGGTCCAGCGTTCAGTGTCTCTGCGGGTTGTGTTTGCGGTGTGAATCGTTTTTCTGCGGGGGAGAGGAAAAATGGTCTTGCTGGGCCTGGTGGGTTCTGCTGGGCTGGGCTGGCTTCTTTCCCTTTTTTTTGTTCTGTTTCATTTTTCTTTTTCTGTTTCTTTTATTCTGTTTTGATTTCTTTCAAATGATTTCAAATACCATTTGAATTTAAATATTTACCAAACTTTCAGAAATTTTGTATTCTGTTAAAACATGTATTTTAAAGATAATTTTGGAATATTTCTTTTATTCCCACATGGTTTAATTATTTATTTAAAATGGCTCTTTTGTCTTTATTTAAATAGGATTAATATGTTTTCTAACTTTTATTTAAATTCCAAATTTTATCAAATCCTTTTTAGTAGGTTTTATTTAATAGGGTGTTAAATAATTCACTTTGAATTATTTGAAATATTTTAATATGATTTATTAATCATTTAAAATGAGTATTTATCTTCAATTAAATAAAATTTGATTATGGTTTTAATACCATATAAATTTTTATTCAAATAATTATTTTAAGTTAATTTGATAACTTTTTAACCCACTTTGATAAATTTCCATTTATTACTTTCTCATGATTTAATTAATCATTTCTATAAGGAATTTTATCTTTATCCATATAAAATTTTGAATATGGTTTAATGCCATATAATTTTATTGGAATAATCTTTATCCTATTATTTTATTTGGATTATCTTTATTTTCATTTGCTTATGGATTTGGCCAAGATTTAATTTGGCTTTTAAATACTCCTTATTTATATTTCTTTCTTTATCTTATAAAATCCATATGTTTTTATTTAAAGATCCAAAATTGGTGATTCCAATTTGAAAAATCTTATTTAGTATTTGTTTATCCTTTTATATCTCTTTAGTATTAATTTGATCACAATTTGGTATGTATTTCAGATAGGAGCTTTATTAGCTTTGAAATTTAATTTCTTTATCTTAGTAAATTCATAAGATTTTATCCAAGGTTCCAAATTGAATGAAATCAATTCCTATGGTTTTATTTATTTATCATTCTTAATCATTTATAAATGTTTGTTGACAAAAAATTTATATGGGTCAAATCCATAGTCTTTGAGGTATCTTGGAAATGTTTTTCTTCCATTAGGGTTTTAGAGTTTTGGTTTATTTTTCCAAGTGTTTAAATTTCAAGATGTATTTATGAAGAATGCATTTCACTTGATTTGAATTTAGTTGGATTCAAATTTTATTCAAAGTTTGTTCAAGATGAGTTTTGATGTTTCAACTTTAAAAGAAAAGTTTCTTTTCACCCTAAATTTCAATAATTATTTATTTTGTTTATTTATTTTTTTCACATTTCAAAATTTGGAAAATTTTGGGATGTGACAGGCTACCACCCTTAAAAGAAATCTCGTCCCGATATTTGGGAAGGCTAGAGGTTACTAGTTTGCTTCAAAACAACTAGGGTATTACCACCCTTAAAAAGTTTTCCACTAGATTACATCTTGGCTTACTTGGGATCTTGATGAAACTTCTCTGGACAGACATCTACATAGTGTCCTTTGTTTCCACACTTAAAACATGTGACAAGGCTGAGATCCCTCATAGGCTTGATTGTCTTATACTTCATCTTTTCTGGACAATTGCTTGCATAATGTCCTTGGTCACCACAATTGTAACATGTGACAAGGTTGAGTTCTTCACGTATCTTTTGTGGACAAGTTGATATGTAATGGCCTAGCTCTTTGCAGTTGTTGCACCACACTTGGGTAATTTCCTTATACTTCTTCTTCTTGGGTTTCTCCAAAGCTAGGAGTTCCTCTAGTTCATGTTCTTCATATCTCACCTCAAAGGTAGGAAAGTCTCCTTGTTTCCTTAATCATTTCCTTGGATAATACCTATGTTTCCTCTTTTGTCCATCAATGTGAGTCATAGTGCAAGCTGCGATTTTCCTTTGTCTTCATCCTTCTTGCTAGGAGTTGTTTCCTCATGGGTGTTTCCAAACTTTTGTTGCACTCCACCTTGCTTCCTTTGTTGAACTATAGAATAGATGGAGCATTGGATAGGGACATGATTATTTCCTTTACATAGGAAACAAGTCACTTGAGATATGGGGATTGTTTAGTTGGATGTTTCTCTTCACAATTAGGACATTGATCTTCATGCTCTTTGGAAAGCTTCCCTCCTTTTGGGGGACCTTGAACGTCAAAGGTGATATAAGGGATGCAATGTTCTACTCTTAACTACTGTTCAAACTGGGAGCCATCGCTTTTCCCGTGAGTCACACTGACCCTTTGTTCGATTCGGACCAACCTTTCGCGCTAATTCCTGGCTCGCCTGGGAAGAGGCTGCGACCTAGTTCCGATGAAAACTCATGTACTGGTGGCTCTCTGAGTAAGAGAAAAACTTCTTGCATCCATCCTACTAACTAAAAAGCCCGGGAACGTGTGTGATGCTCCCGGCAACTAAAAACCCTAGGTGTGAGTGGAGGTTCCTTCAGCAACTGAAATCCCAGGAGCGTGCGTGGTGCTCTCGACAACTAAAAAGCCCGAGTGTGAGTGGAGGTTCCCTCGGCAACCGAAAGTCCAGGAGCGTGCGTGGTGCTCCCGACAACTAAAAATCCCGGGTGTGAGTGGAGTTCCCCCGGCAACTGAAAGCTCGGGAGCGTGCATGGTGCTCCCGGAAACTACGATGAATACTAGCGTATCTGGACTGGCTTGCCTATGTGTAAACTTCTTTGTAATCCGGGGGTTGCCACTGTCTTGGGATGAGAATACCGTTGCTCTCGTTTTTCCGCATGTTTTCATTTGCCAATCCTTTGGACATTTCCTGGGACCAGGCATGGGTAAAGAGACTGTCAGGCCAGGAAACATCGTACTCTCATGATTCTCTCTAAGGTATGAGCGTTGTGCTCTAGGCATTTCCGACGAGCACTAAATCGTGATGACACACCTCCCACGTTAGGCCCCCCGAGTTGGCAACGTCGTGCACCCTGATCAAGAGCACGACACCCTGTATTAAACTTGAGGCATGGGTAAGATGACATAATGTTCATCGTGTTTCAGGTTGTGCAACGGATGGATGAGAAAGGAGAAGCCAAGGAAAGGTCCCGACAAGGGCAAGGGTGTAAAGCTCACCGCCAGGCTAGCAATGACTGCGCGATTCCTGGGGGCGGCTAGCCCTACAAGCAAGGCCTGAGTCGACTGCAAGGCTAGAACAAGGGAATCGGAGCAAGGAGTTCGAGAAGACGAGCAACGCACCAACGGGCCCCATGGTGGCGCGAGGGCAACAAAGGATGGACGAATAAAGGGCGGCCATGAGCATGATAAGGAAAAAGAATGAAATGACGGAAAGGAAAAGGTAAATACATTAATAACTGCCAATCGGCATTACATTTGAGAAATGTACAATGCAGCGACTAGCTCGGGGGAGACCCCAGGTGTAAAGGAGAGGACGGAAAGTCGACGGCACAAGGGAGGAGCCTGTAGCCCTCCTCCACCTCGCGCGCGACTACGTCACCCACTCAGTGCGGTGCCCCACCGCCTTTAGGCATCACTAAGATCAGAGTCATAAATAAGTGGCGGGTAATAGCTTTGGAGGCAGAGGGTGTTGTCAAATATCTTTACCGACAAGTGGCCCTGCCACGGTAGCAAAACTTCAGGGCATCGCCGACCTTCAGCTCATAATATGTCGTGAAGTCCTGCCACCCATTGCACAGGTACAAGTTGTCGGCCCCGTACACCCACCTCTGTAAGTCCCAGATGGGCTGGTCGCCACTAGCCTTGTGCATCCAGAGCTCGCACGAGGGGTGCTCTCTAAGCTCCTTAGAGAACAAGTCCGGTAGGCGCAACCACCACTTTAAGCGGAGGGGAAGGAGAGTACCTATCAGGCTCCCGCCATTCATAGCAACCCTAGAGAGGGGCCCGTGTCCGTGCCTTGGAGAAAGATAACGAGGACTAGGAGGACCTCCCCTTCCGCTGTCGTCTCCCCGGCGGCTGCGACGGGGTGGGGCCTCAGCATTTGGCTACTTGAGATCTATACCAGCGGCAAAGGTGTTGTGGCAGCCTCGGCACCAGCGCCTGCGGCGCGGACCCTCCGATGAAGCCAGATCCACCTCTCCCCCGGGATAAGGAGGATCATCATCATGGCGGCGACTATCGAAGCTTCCCGACACCATCGTCTTTGCCGCTGAGCATGAAGTTGGAACGGAGAGGCTGCGGGAGAAGTGTAGAATGAGCCACCGCCCCACAAAAAAATACTTTAAAGGTACCGAAGGGGGCGTAGTCAACGCCGGCTGCCGTGGAAGCCAAAGCGTGGCCCGACAGTCCCGCGACCACTTGAGTGTGCAAGCACACACACTCCAGCTTTGCAGGATAGGAAGGCATGTCATCCAGTCACTTCGCGCCCCCGTGTCACGAACTGGGCCCATGTGCTATTGAAGGGCAAAGCCCGATAATGGCCTCCTCGTTGAGCCATGACAAATCTTACTCGGATGCATCATCGACAAGTTGCCGGACCTTGCCCGGGGGCTACTGTCGGTGTAATGATATCGGGGGTCCCTCGTATTGATCCATAGCGCGTGGGCTAGGAGCTACCGGTTAGCAGCTCGACGCTTGCAAGGCCTATCCACTGGGAGCATCGCAAGGATGCAAGCACCATGTGCTCCAAGAAGGTATGGATTTGCCATGATGAACCTATGGAGACTAAGTATCAGCTATGATGTAGGTGGATATGCATGCGACAAACGCTATGATATGAGCCACGGTCCGCTAGCCAGGCACGGACAAGGAGGAAAGGACAACGACACACACAAGGCGGTCCGGCCCCTCCTTCTGGGGATGCGCCAGAAGGAGGGTAAAGGCATAGTTAGGGACATAAGCTGAGGAGCAGCCTTGACTGATCCCCAGAAGGACCAGAAGATCAACTCTCCTGGGCTAGGTGCAACCTGAGAACCGGAGTGAACTGAGCCTGACAAGACGTGTCATGGCCGATCTTGGGAACTAGCGACGCACCAGCGCCACTGGACATCACCATGGTGTTGCAGTCCGCTGCAGCACACCACCGACAGGAGTGATAGCTCAGAGCTTGAAGTATCATGCAGCCATCAAGTGCGTGCACCGCTCGTTGCCATCCATTGGACATAGGCACCGCCCATCTGCCCGAAGACCGCATGGCAGATCGCGATTGAGCCTGGGAATGACCTTGGAGGTGCTCCACACCGGCCCTTGTAGTGACCCCCTGGAGTATAAAAGGGGGCGCTTGGCCATTGAGAGAGGGGTGGAAAGGTGAAGGAGGTTCGGGAGAAAAGGGTAGGAGGGTTCAAGAGTTGAGAAAGGACATTTCTGAGAGGAGAGCTTTGGATGACTAGATAGAGAGAGATAGAGTTGATATCCTTCTCCACACCGGAGAGGAGGAAGAGAGGAAAAAGTGAGAGAAGTGAGGAAGAGGAAGCCCGGGAAGTGTAGAAGCTAGAGATAAAGCAGCTCCCCGGCACCGTTGAGATCATCTTATTATACCTCGATCCACCATAGATAATCCACCAAAGCAGGACGTAGGTTTGTTAGCCAAAGGGCAGCTCGAACCTTGGTAAAAAATGACTGCGTGCTTTATGTGTGTTGTGTGCCTGTATTAGTAGGGTTCTATGATGAAGCTGATGCCAGAACGCCTTCATGCCCAGTATCGAACAAATAGGGGGTGCCCAACATCCCCGATGTCCGTGTTGGCGAGAAGCTACAGAAATCAACCTCTGGGATATGCCAATTCCTTGGCAGCTATCGTCGGATTGATGACAAGTATGCCATAGGGGGTCCTGAGGGCGTTGAGAATATGGGGTGTGATCCATACGCTGTTCCAGGAGCGGACACAAGTTTACCCAGTTCATATTCGACCGTGGTGATCAGATCCTACTCCTGCTAGCAACCCTGTAATATATCAGCAAGAGCCAGATGTTACAGCGGACTACAAGAGAGGTTTGCCTATGCGAGTTGGTTGTGTTTGATCTATGATCTAGTGCCCTAAAGTCTCCCTCAGGTTCGGCTTATATAGATTCCAAGACCTAGGGTTACAGAAGAGACCTATCTGGCTACGTTATAGAGTTGGTAACTAAGTACATCTTGGACTACAAGTAATCTACATGCCTAAGTCGGTAAGTCTTCTGGGACTTATCGTAGCCGGAATTGACTCCGTCCTCTTTCCCTGACTGGGCCGCCCGTCAATCAAAACTCTAACATGTTAGTGGCCCACCCTGGTCAGCGATCGTATGGATATACCCAGAAAGTATATCCCCAATAGTAGCCCCCGGAAGTCTCCAAGTTCCAAAATAAGAATAATCGTCTAGCTTGATGGTATCTTTGGCTTGCAGAATCTTGAAGGGTTCCCAAAAACTTAATTCAACTGTGTAGGATTCCGAGTCTCATATGATTCGGATATGTCTTCTAGAGTTGAGTTATCTCCAAGCTCGATTTCAAACTTGAGCCGGATTTAAATGGTGACATTTTCCTGACATCTTTTTAGGCTTTGTCTTGTCACTAACAAATATCCTGCCAGCACGGCCGTTGGTGGGTCTGCATTGCATGGAACCAAGGTACCGTTTCAATTCCTGCGCAGAGATCAAGGGGGCGGAGGCTTCACGAGGAATCCACCTCTCTCTCTCTCTCTCCTATGCATGTGCTGTTAATCGGGCGCACTTAGCATGTATCTCGGCGTGGAGGTTAATATATTGAGATTTTCTTTTCCCTAGATTCATTCCTCGTCATTTTGCTTCGTCTCCTCGTACTCCTCGCATTCCCATCTTCCACCACACCCAAACACCTCTAGCACCACCACTTATTGACCCTCTCCGACGAGATGGCGGAGGCAACATTAGGCTCAGGCGTGGTAGCGGCTTCAACGGCGGTAGACGATAGGATTCATTGAGGGATTTGGGTTGCCAGTGTGCTGCACGACGAAAATCTCAAGTCCATGGAGGATGAGGGATACCTCACCGCCGGCGCCTGGCGGAACAGCCTCGACGATTCCTTCTAGGTTCCCCGTGACAGCAAGCGTGTTCTATTTGCGATGCACATCGACCGTGGTCTCAGTCTCCCGCCGTCAGAGTTCCTCACAGAGGTACTCCAACACTAGGGTGTACAATTACATAATCTCCGTCCCAATTCTTTGCTCGAGCTTATCACTCATGCAGCTCTTAGTGATGGATTTCTTGGCATTAGGCCGATTCTCACCCTCTTCCGGTACTACTATGGTACTCGGAAGAATTCTATCGGTGCTGGTGAAATTACAAGGTTGTCGCCTAGAGGGGGGCGAATAGGCGGTTTAAAACATTTTACGAGAGGGCCTCAACAAAGGCGGGATTAAATTAGCATTTACTTTGTCAAGCACAAAACCTAGAACAACTAGGGTTCAGCTATGATCACCAACAACTTATGCTAAGCAAGATGATATGTCGGAAATGTATCTATAATTTTTGATGCTCCATGCTTGTTTTATATCATTTGTCTTATGTTTTGTCTACACGTTGAGTTGTTTTTATATTTTTTCTAAAAATAACCTATTAACAAGTTACCACAGTGCCAGTTGCCTGTTTTCTTCTGTTTTTGGTTCCAGAAAGGAAGAAAATCAATAATCTCGGAATTGGACGGGACGAAACCCAAAGTCATTATTTTTCCGGAGCAACATGGAACCACGAAGCAGAGCCGGAGGGGGGCACAGGGTGGCCGCACCCCCTAGGCGCGGGAAAGCCCTGGAGGCGCCCACAGGGGGTGTGGACCCCCTAGCTCCCCATAGACCTTACCTCCTGCCCCTATAAGAAGCCCCCGGGGAGAAAACCCTAAATCATCCAGAAGAAATCCACGAAAACCTCCGCTACGCCTCCGCCACCGAAGGGGAGATTCGGGGGACAAAAAGTCTCTGTTCCGGCACCCTGCCGGCATGGGGAAGTGCCCCCGGAGCCATCTCCATCGATGTCCACCACCATCTTAATCACCATTGCTGATTCCCATGATGATGAGGGAGTAGTTCTTCCTCGGGGCTAAGGGATCTACCGGTAGCTACGTGTTCATCTCTCTCTATATGCATGATCTTGTTGTGGTCATGAGCTTTGTAATCAAGTAGATCTACCTTGCTACTCAAGTGCTTCATTAGATCTCTGTTCTCCCCATGTGTGTGAAAGTGACAGTGTGCATGCCATGGTGGCACTTAGGTTTGAGTCTACATAAATACTCTGTGCTTTAATAGATCTATGCTCTTCCCCACGTGTGTGAAAGTGACAACATGCATACCGTGTGTGGCACTTTGGCTAGATTGAATATTTGTTTATGAGTTATATTTGGATTTGGATGTCTCTATGAAATTGTGGTGTTTGTTGGAACCATCTAGCGCTCAAGGTGATAGTGTGGGGTTACATAGATTGGGGAACTATGATCCCTAGGCCTTGTTTCTAAGCATTGAAACACCGTTTGCTACTAGATCTGTTGCATGTTTGCTTTCTTCCAGTCTTTTCCTCCATGCCATCAGCTATTTTCTGGAACCGTTACCACTTATATTTCACTATCTCTTCGCCAAACTAGTGCACCTATACACCTAACAAGTGTATTGGGTGTATTGGGGACATAAGAGACTTCTTGTATCCTGATTGCAGGATTGCTTGAGAGGGAATACCTTTGATCACTTCCTCCCTGAGTTCGATAAACCTTGGGTAATCTACTTAAGGGAAACTTGCTGCTGTTCTACAAACCTCTGCACTTGGAGGCCCAGCAACTGTCTACAAGAATAGAAGTGCGTAGACATCAAGCTCTTTTCTGGCGTCGTTGCCGGGGAGGTAAGGTAAAAGGTACTCACATCCTATGGTGTGAGTGCTCGAAGTTATTTCCTTTTGATTATGCAATTTTGTCTTTTTGTTTTTGTTTTCACTAATTAGGCTTAATGGAAAGCAACAACAAAATTAGAGAGCTTTATAGTATCTATCTTGAGTTAGGACATGAAGTGTTTGAAGAGAAAATTAAAAAACCTATGGAACTTTATTTGCATGCTAATAGCAATGTTATTGGTATGAATTCTTTGGACACCATTGTTGCTAATGCTATGGAAAAGTCTAAGCTTGGGGAAGCTAGTTTTGATGAAAATGATCTTTTTAGTCCCCCAGCTTTGGAAGATAGCTATTGTATTGCTTATGATGATACTTTACCTCCAATATATGATGATTACAATGATGAATATGATATTTTCAGTCCACCTACTATTGAGGAGAAAATTTATTGTGATTACAATATGCCTCCTATATTTTATGATTATGGTGATGAGAATAACAATGATAGCTATTTTTTTTGAATTTGCTCCCACTACAATTAATAAGAATGGCTATTCTAATGTGGAGAGTAATAATCATTTTATGCATGTGGTTCATGATAAGAATGTTTTATGTGATAGTTATATTGTTAATTTCATTCATGATGCTACTGAAAGTTATTATGAGAGAGGGAAACATGGTTTTATTTATCTCAACAATATTAAATTTCCCCTCTTTATGTTGAAAATTTTGAAGTTGCACTTTCCTATGCTTGTTGCTTTGTGCTTTCATGACTTGTTTCTTTACAAGATTCCTATGCATAGGAAGTGGGTTAGACTTAAATGTGCTTTCAATTTGCTTCTTGATGCTCTCTTTTACTTCAATTCATATTTCTTACGTGAGCATCTTCTCAAACTATCAAGCCTAACTTAAAGGCGTTAAAGAAAAGTACTTGTTGTAAGATAACCCAAGAGTTTTCTTGAGTCTTGGAAGTTATTACTTCTGTAATGACCTATCCTTATCCTTTTTGTTTGCTTTTTGTGCCAAGAATGACCTCTAATTAGAGGGAAGTAAGATTTGTGGAGTTGCTGTCCCGAAACAGATTTCTGTCCTCCACCATAAAAAATTGTGAGGAGTCTCTGTAACTCGGATTGAGATAAAAATTTACGAATAAATCCCCCAGTATGTTAGACAACTTTAGTTATTAAAACACTTTTTTATTTGAGCAATAGAAGATTTTCAAAAAAATCGGTTTCTACCCGCTGGTCTGTTTTGACAGATTTCTGCCATTATTTGCATTTGCTCCTTATTGATTCCTTTTTGAGTTCTCTTTTGGGGAATTGATATTTTTGAAGGAGTTGATACAGTAGCTTGTGTTCTTAGTGAAAAGTCTTGCTATTCCAAAGCTTTGCCTAAAGGTCTATTATCTTTTGAATACACTAATGTTGCTAATGAAGATTGTGTGAAGTTTTGTATGAAGGAAAAATTTTAGGTGTAGAGAAAGAATGATGTAATGAGATGAACAATGGACAAAAGCTCAAGCTTGGGGATGCCACCTCGGTGTCACCCCAAGAAATATCCAAGAGGTACAAGCATTAAAGATTGGGGATGACCAAGGCATCTCCTTCTTCATCAATAAAAATCTCAGGTCTTTCTAGACACTTTGTTTTTATTGTTTCATGCATTGTTGTGTTGTTCTTGGAGCGTCTTAGTTTTCGTTTTTGGTTTTAATTTGCTTAGTTTTCTTGAGTAAGTTGGTTGGTTACACCACACTTCTTTTGGAGAGAGACACACTCTGTTTCCATTGCCTAGAACACTCTAGTTTTCACTCTTATTGTTTTGTGAGTGTTCACTTTTGCTAGCACTGTGTTCAGCCTTAGTTTTCTTGTGCTTTCAGCTTAGAATTTTTTAGTTCATCTTTGTGGATTTGTGAAACAAGCTCACTAATCTTTTTTGCTTATTATCTTTGTGAGTTGTTTCAAATAAGTTATTTGGTGTTGGAAAAGAGTAGAAAGCTTCATGCTTATAGTGGTACAAAAGGGAGCTTGTTTTGACTGTGGCTTAGACTTTATCATGTCATGCTAGATCTTGTTTTGACCTTATGCTTAGTGATTATTGTTGTAGCATGACTTGTTCCAAACAATTAGGATTTCTTAATGTGCCTTGAAGGAATCATGCGTTGTTTTAGCATACAAAAGCATAGTATTGCGGTATTCTCCTTTGATGCTTTGTTTGGGTTGACTTGGCACATGCTCACGCCATGTTATGACTATGAACAAGTCACCATAGCCTCTATGATTATTTAGTCCTTGACTTGTAGTACCACTTTATGCTTTGATTAGTAATGTTTTGTCGCTCTGCATGATTATGGCCATTATTGCTCTCTTAGTTGGTTGCTCCCAGTCTTTTGCTAGCCTCCACTTATATGAGTAACTTCTACTCATGTTTGCAACTCCCAAGAAACCAAGTTTTTCCAAAGTGTCCACTATAAACTCCTATGCATGGTGTGTTACACCATTCCAAGTATATTCTTGTTTTCAGCTACCTCACGTATCCTTTTATTGGAAAATTTGGGTCAGTAAAAAGCAACGAGTAACCTCGAAAGATGTTCTCCCCCGCCCCTATCCCGTAACCCCAACGCCGGCGATCTCACATCTCCGGCCAACAAACCATTGATCCAACCGTATCATCCTACTCCCCACATCCCAAAACCCCACCACCTCATCTCATGGATCTTCCATCTATGATCCACTCACTTGATCGATCACATGGTCAGGCCTTTGCGACAAAGGTTAGTAACATGTTCTCTACCCATGTTCACCCGATCTCCCCTACGTCTGGTTTCTCCCTGGTAATCTCATTTGGGCTATCAAAATTTGAAATCTCCACGATCAATGTGTGTCATGCTATCTCGGCATGCTTGGGGGCTGACTAGGACAAGATCAGAGTGTCTCCTTTACGTCATCGTACCTACATCTTTGATGTTTGTTCCAAAGCGGTTGGGCTCCTTATATTTAAGATGAGATCTTATAAGTCTAAAAATTTCATCTGTTATTTTGATATATGGAGCAATGGAGGACCCAACTGGCAACGAGAAGAACAGCTCTGGTATGTTGAACAAGACAATGCTTGGACTATGGTTCAATCTAGAAGGCATAGAAAGTTGACTGATCAAGGTATACGCCCCACTCGGTTTTACCCTACCAAGAATAATAATGTCCTATCTAGTGCAAATTCGGTCCCTGTTAGGCCTAAGAGATCAGTCACAAAAACTGTTGCACATTCCTCTCATCTTGCATCATCTAGCAATTCAGATGATCACCAAAATCGGGTCGAACTTGCATCTCCATGGACAGAGAGAAACGGTCAGGAGACACGTCATTTTTCAAATATTCATATCCCTAATATCTCGCCTGCTGTTTCGAATTCTAACCGCATCAATGGGTTAGTATCACATTTGTTTAAATGCACTAGATGCCTGGCGGGAAATATGCACTTGACCCAGGCCTGCACCAATCCTGTTCGATGCTGAAAGTGCTATAATTACGGTCACATTGCCCGATATTGTCTCGCATTGAAAACAAAAAGGATGATTTATCGGCGTAAAACAAACCTCGGTCTACCTACCACCCAGATAACGCCTCCTTCATCGTCATCGCCATCTACACCTCCCCTGTTTCCCCTGTCTTCCTCAGCATAAACCCTACCACCACAGCATCCCCAAGCCCCATCGCGCACACCGAGCACCACAATGGCGAACTACCCCGTCGACCCTATACCTCACGTGCCAGCGGGTATGCATGCTCCTCCTCCCGGCCCATTGCGCACTTAGAGAGGCTATGTGCTCCTAGGAGGTGACGCCCCTCTGTATGCGGATGAATGGGCGATTGCGACCCTGACACCTGAACCTGAGGCTGCAGATTTCATCGGCATGGTGGCCATTATTGGTGAGTTCCTCCATTGTCTTGGTCTGCAAGTTAGGAGCACATCTAGATGTGTCATGGGATCAACACTCTTCCATTTTGCTACAGTCACTGATAGAGATGCTGTAGTTGGAGGTAGTCCCTACCACATAGGAGACAGTGTGCTTAGGATTGTGAATGAGGATAGTGGCATCAATCAACGTTCTACTATTTTTACACACGATGTGTGGTGCATGTTGCTCAACTATCCCCAGCAGCTTTGGGATCCTGACACTGTGATGCGCACGTTTACCCCATATGGTCGATTCCTTGTATGGAACAAAGATCTGTCCAACAGAGCTAGGATCCTGGTCAAATTTCGTGCTCACAATGTTGACAGCTTACCTCTGAGTATCGTGGTTGGAAGAAATGTTGCAGATGATGGCAGTGGTGACACATGGACATGCCCTTTGGTGATAATGTCCACTACTATGTTAGGAGCCAACACAGGTGATGAAGACTCCCTACCACCAAATGGTGGAAACCCACATCCCCTACCTCTAGTGCACCATGGATTCTGGCATGATAACCAGTTTAACCAAGACTTTGGAGGAAATGATGCACCTACTCAGATGAATGTTGCACCCATGGATGTTGCTATGGATAATGATGCACATGCTGCACCTGCGGCCCCTACACATGATGCTCCTGTTGCTGCTATTATTGAGCCTCAACCCCCCCATGCAACCTGATATGCCTGTTCCACACAACAACGATGTAGCACTTGACCCTGTCAACAATTTGGCCCTATTACTTACCAGTCTCATGGGTGAGGACCATCTTCAGATCCCTAGTCTTGCTGGAAGTAGCATCATTGGTGCCACTATAAAGATTACTGAAGCTAATGACATGGACAATACTGTTAAATACATACTTGAGATCTCAACTGTCAACCCCAACTATCAGTCTTCCACACCACTTAACATGTCATCAAGCAAGAGTTTCATCCCCCTTCCTGCTCAATCTGAGAGTTCTGACAGTGAGATTCTCACTACTAGGAAATCCTTCATCAGTGGCGCATCTATATTGGTCTTCTGTGGCGCATGGCAGGGACGCCACTGTTACGTCGCCACTGATGAAAACTTCTGTGGCGCATTCCGCAATGTGCCACAGGAGTCATGATACTTATGTGGCGCATTTTGGTTGATGCGCCACGAGAATGTGTTTAGTGGCGCATTCTGGAAAATGCGCCATTGAAGCTCTATGCGCCACAGAAGGTTAAAACGATGCGCCACTGGTTTGAATATCAGGTATTAAAAAAATCGAAACTTGTCCAAATATACAGTATTATATAGGTATTATACAGAAACAGTATATTTGCCTTAGTATATGAAAACAAATATAATACAAACATGAATATAGTTCCATCACACTACTTAGAGCCCGAACGAGACAGACAAGTGATCATCATATTACAATACAAGTCAAATGAAGTGTTTGTTACAAGTGTTTGTTACAAAGTTCACCATCTCATCACATTACAAATGAAGTGTTCATCGCCTACACTAGAATCAAACAGAATACAACTGTGATGACGGTGAGCAAGAGAAAGAGCACTACCAATATCTTCATCCGGTTCTCCTTCCATAGGTGGTTCCTCCACTTGGCTACCGCCTCCTCTCGAGTCGCGTATCCTTTGTAGCTGTTGCCGCTAAACTTGTTCACCTGTTTCTGACAGTCCTCCCACTCATCGTAGACTCCTGGAACCCAACCCTTGTACACCATGTACCACTTCATCATCTCTATAGATAAGGTATATTAGTAAATCATGCAACAGAAAGAACTAGATTGGTTCACATGCATATATATTCACATAAACTAAAGCAAAAGATCAGTAAACATAGAAGATAGCACATCGATCATAATCATAGAACTTCGACGACAACGACCACAATAGTGAGGTTTACAACATATGACCACGGTAGTATATAGTTTGTGACACAACACTACACACAGACATCTATGATAATTCTAGGCGCACACATCGATCAATGTTGAGAATTGCTAACGCTCGGCTTCGGGAATGGTAGATAGCCATCCTTCGTCATCCATGTCCTGTTGTCACCCTGTTGATCAAGAATATTTTCAATCTCCCTCTTAGTCAACCCTCTGTTGTGTTTTAGGACCCCCTCCCCTCGTGTTGACATCTTCCACGATGATTTCTGACAACTTAACCTGGATGCGATGGAAGTCTTATCTAAGATCATCATCGTCCCTTTGCGCCAAATTTTTGTCCCATGCTCGGAAACTAGATGGCAGAGTTAGGTTCTGGCAATCCCGGACAAACCCTTTAAGGTGATGCATGGCGTAGAAGGCCTCCTTGGCACCGCCAGTAGCCGTCTCCTTGACGCAGGGGAACTCTAGCACGTGCTTGAACACTTGCTTGTCATCCTTGATACATTCCCCCTTGTTGATGAAGGGGCATCCCTTTTTAGCGTAGCCCTCGAGAGCCTTATTCAAAACACCCCTTATTCTGGTGTAGTCCTTCTTCTTCTTCTTCTTCTTCTTCTTCTTCTTCTGACTCGCCGAGTCGAAATACGATGCTATCGAGTACTTTGTGCAAATGACGATGAGTGTGCAGTATTTGTCTCTGCACAACACGATTGAAACAAGATGTTGGAAAAGGAATAAAGATATAAGAAAGCCTAAGTTATCATGCTAGGGGGTGTGTGTACTTACTCGAGAAAGAAAGGCAAAAGAAGCATGTTCGTCCTCTTGTGGTCCACCATGAACTTCTCGAGATACGCCGTTGCCTTGGCACGCGTCTCAGATCCTTCCCTCAACTGGCTATCACGCATGTAGTAGGGATCCACTATCGCAATGTAGGGAGTCTGATCTCTCTTGGTCTTCATCGCCAGATTGAGCGCGAATAGGCGGACCATGTTATAGTCCAGCCGTTTCGAGAGAAACAGCTTGAAGACGTCCTCGTACGCTATGAAGAACACGTCCGTGGGGGCTTCATGGACGAAGTCCACGTTCGATGGCACCTTGACAGTGAAAACCGGGTAATTTGGATCTTTGTCTTTAAGAAGAATGCCCTCTAGTGTTTTGATACTATCACTCAAAGCGAGCATATGTCCACCAGCAAGGCGAAGCAGCTCCGGAGTGATTATCGCTTCACCGGCTATATGTATCTTGGGCAAGCCATCCTCGCGGGCTGGTACAACGTTATCCTTAGCCCAGATCCTCTTCGGAGGAGGTTGGCTCTCAGCTTTCTTACCTCTCTTCCTGTGCTTCTTCGTCTTCTGAGCAGGCTCCTCCACTGGGGATGCTAAGTTCTCAACGGCCGCCTTTTGGAGTGTGTCAGGGATAAAGACGAATCCAACAGGTTTCTCCTGTTGATCAGCGGCCGGAGGCGTCTCTTGAGATAAACAATGGAAGACCAGGCGTTGCGTGCATGTAGTGGGACGCCCACCTTGACCCTCGCGAGCGACGAAGGGTTCTTCATCGATAGCAGACATGTACAATCCTATGACGGCACCGGTGTTGATGTAGTCGTCAATGTTGACAAATTATTCATCATCATCGTTGTTGCCGCCATGTGGTGATGGTGGTGGCGGGGTGACGGCGGTTGCGTTGCAACAGCGGCATCGCCTTGGGGCGGCCCACACGCCCCCAACAGTTGTTGGTGGCGACTGGTGGTGGCGACGACGACAGGTGGCTTCCCGAAGTGGTGGCTGGAAGATCGAGGTGGCGCCGGTTACAGGTGGCATCCGAGGTGGTGGATGGATGATCGAGGTGGCGCTTAGGTGCCCCGTAAGACGAATCTGAGTCTTCGGCCATGTCAAGGGCCAGCCGTGGCATTCTGCAAGGGTCTTGTGTTCGCCGGCTCCCTGAGGTTGAAAGGGGGGGTCCATGTCATCGCACCCTGGCAACACCTGAGCAATCCGGACCCTCATCATGGCATCATCCATTGCATTGTTGTGCATTGTGCGGTTCGCCGGTTGTATGATATTTCCCTTGGCAACATCCTTCAACTCGTCACCGGCAACTTTGTGGAGTAATACGCAAGCAGCGTCCTAAATATCGACACATATGTGTTGGGCATCATGATCGAGGTGGCAATCACCAAAGGCACATAAAGAAGATGAAGCGGAGTATGATATTAGTTACCTTGGTGAGGGCGTTGAGCTCGGCTAATGTCGACACACGGCCGATCCCGGCGGCAGGCCTATCATCAGCATTCTCCCGCGGTACTGGTGCCACCGCCGGCTGTGCGATACTGGTATTTTTGGCGGGAGCAGTAGGGGGCAGCTGCGCGACAACAAGCTCTTGCGGCTGCGCCGCGGCGATGGTGGCCGGCGGGGTCACCAAGTCCGGCGACGCGTTAATGTTGATGCTCGAGTTGCTACCACTAAAGCTGGGCACGTTTATTAGCCCCTGTCGACCTTCTGCATTCCAAAAAGCTAGCCCCTCCATCAACCCAGGGGGGATGATCGCGCGAAGCTTCTCCTCCAATAACTTGTCCATTGATTTCTCGTCCACTTTTGCCTCTAATGTCTTCACCTTTAACTTCAGCTCTTCAACCTCGGCTTTATCTTTAGCCGCCGACTGGTTCTTCCTCTCCCTCCTCTTCTTTGCATCCTATTTGTAGTACTTGGTAAACTTCATGCTTGTACTGAAGCCGAACACACGACCAGCTGATTTTGGCGGCAACTTCTTCTCCCTCTTCTTGTAAGTGTTCGTCGCCCTATTAAAAACAGTGTCCCATGGCTTCGCCGCTGAATCTTGGGACGACAAGTCCTTGCTAGCGTTCAATTCCTTCTCCTGCAGAGATACAAGGAGAGGTGAACCCATGCATGCATTTAGATTCTTGGCTTAATTATTTTAATGAGAGATCCACGGTAAATTCCTTACCAGCTCATCCTCAAAGGCCTTGACATCTGGGTCATCGGTGACGAACTCCCCTGTAACAGGGTCCAGGTAGTAGCGGGCCCGGACAAATTGTCGGATCTACAGGTCTGTGATTTTATGCCATGGGTTCTCTTTACCCAGGCGTTCAAGCTCGGCGTCCTCCTTGTCCCAAATGGGCTGTTTCCCTCTGTATCTGCCGCTTCAAAGCCGGTGGTTACCTATGTTCTTCTCTCGCATAGTATTTCCCCACTCAGTCCATGCTTTAGAGGCAGTGGTATATAAGTCCGCCTAGAATATCTTGAACTCTTCTTCGTCAAGCATCGGACTTTTCCTACTTATAATCTCCCAGCTTTCACCTTTGTCAATCCTGTTCTTTACCCGGGTTTTCCAGCTGCTCAATGCGTTGATCATCTTTGTCAGTGCTAGTTTGTTCACCGGGTTCTTATTACTCTCCAGGTTTCTGAACTTCTCTGGGAATGTGTATCGCTTGTGAAGCTTCTTAAGGAGGTTCTCGACCAAAGCATGATTACGTCGGATGTACTTCGTGTTGATCGACATGCTTTGCCGGACGATGCACCCGAGTTGCATGCCGTACCCGCAGGAAATCGATGAAGGCGCAATGGGTTGGCCACCTTCTGTGACCTCGGTGAACTCATCACAGACGTTGGCGAGCACTTGCGGCTTCCGATCCTTAATATCCTTCTTCTTCTTCTGTATGGTGGCCGGGTTGCCGCTACCACCATATGTGCGCTCGCCACCATCCGTGGTGGTGTTACCCTCCTCCCCGCCTTCACTATTTCCGTCGTAGTCGTCGTCCCCCTCGTAATCTGGATCTTCCTCGCCCCCAGCACCTCCGACTACGGTCGTCAGTGGTGGTGTCATTCTCATCTCCTCCACCTCCTCATGCTCTTGGGACGGCCCCCAGAACGACTTATTGGCCTCTCGGGCTAGATCCTCGACGCTCATTTGTTTAGAAGGACCGGCATCGTTGTTAGTCGACATGTTTGCGCTTTATTACTAAAAAAAGAGGCAAAAAGTTAGCACAAATATCGATCGAAAAATTCGGCATGACCTTTGCTATTTTTTGGACCTACGAGTGCCCATTTCTCAACCGAAACGGAAGTGAATCAACACTTCAGGAGAAACGGGAAACTCAATTGAAATCCCTGCAAGAAAAAACACCCCAGACCCATTGATAACCCCATTGACACCATCCATCATCATCCAACACCATCTCATTCACAAAATAAAGAAACCTCTGCAGCACCATCTCATTCACAGATTCAAATGAATATACAAGATCAACATCACCACAGATCATAAACAGCATAATCTCTATAGCCAGCAGCATAACCAGATCATAAACAGATCATAAACAGCACCATAACCAGCATCATAACCAGATCACCATAGCAGCATAACCAGCAGCATAACTAGATCACCACAGCAGCATAACCAGAGCATAAACTGCACCATAGATCATAACCAGCAGCATAACCAAATCATAGCACAAATTAGGTAAAAGGTCGGAAAAGCCACGAATGCCCATTTGATCACGAAGATATTTTTTTAGCAACTAGTGTTACACGAAATGTTTATGGAATTCAAATGACCATTTGGCCATGACCTCACTGAACTAGCAACATGGTCTCATAGAAGGACCAATAATCACGAGAATCTAATTTCATTTAGTTAAGCATAATAGAAGCAAGAAAAATAGTACATTGATTCATCCAAATTTTAACAATCTAAGACATCTATTTTGAGACGAAGGGAGTACTTGTGAGAAAAATAAGTTTTCCCCAAATGAGATAAAAAAAGGAGAAGCCTAGAGAGTTTTCACATTGACTACTCTAGAAAGGGCAGGCAACTTGTTCACATCAGATCGAGTTGCTGGCTTTGCTTCCTCTCTTTGGCTACAAAGAGGACACAGAGAGGCCGTACATGGCTCACTGCTAGCCACATGCAAATCAAAAAAGATCTTCCTTCCTAGAGAAGGAGTTGATCAGAACCATCCCAGAACCATCCAAGAGTTGCTAGCTACCAGAGTTGCAGGCATGTACAAGCATCTTTACTCACACAGAACCATCCCAGAAACCAGGATGTGATCTATCCTTACCACGGGTGAAAAATGAGCTCTGAACATCACCAGTCCAGGAACGGACAACCTTTAGTAGGTAGTGTGGTCTTTCTTCTTACTGTAGTAGTAGTAGGCATGTTGAAGTACTTGTCGAACTCCTCTTCGATCTTCGGATCGCCATTCTTGTCGAAGTCTTGCTCGTTGGCGGATCCTTCCATTCCGATGATGCTCCTCTTGTCCCTCCTCACTACAACACAACTGGGCTTTGACGGGTCAGTAATAAAGAAACATTGATCAACTTGGCTAGCGAGTATCCACGGCTCATTTTTCGTGGAGGCCTTCTTTGCCGACTTGGCATCTGGTATAACGCAGGTGGTGAAATATCGGCCTTCTTTTTCGACGTTCTTGGACCATATAACACGGAACATCGGTACCGTCTCTCCACAGTAGTCGAGCTCCCATATCTCCTCGATCCTTCCGTAGAATCTTTCCATGACAGTAGTCTCGTCATCGGCGAAGGATATCATAGTAACTCCTGAGTTTTGATATTCGCTATTCATGTCCTTTTCCTCGGTGTAGAATCTGTAACCGTTGATGTTGTATGACTGATAGGTCTTTACGTTATGCGCTAGGTCCTGTGACAAGGATAATATGAGTTGCTGATCTTCCGTAGAAGGCGTCTGCGGGGGATTATCCAGCAGCCTTTTCTTGAACCAACCCGTGAAGGTGGAGTTGTGTTCTCTTGTTACGTCTCCTTTCTTCCTCGGGTGGGCCCGGTCCACGTACTCTTGCTCGATCAAGATTTTGTGCTCTTACACCCAAGGGCTGACCAATTCAATGTGTTGTAGTGCGACTCGGTGTGCCCTGGCAAATTCGGCGCGTCGATTAGCAATGCCGACATGCAGTGAGCGGTGGCCCTCGCGGTTACCATACCCAGCGAGCCTGCCAAGGTGCTTCTTGGTGGGTATTCCAACATCCTCGTTCTCGGTGGTTACATAGTTCTGGCAGAAAGAGATGCACTCATAGATCAGAAAGCCATTGGCTATGCTTCCATCTGGACGAGACCTGTTGCGAACGAATCCTTTGATTACACCATTCAGCCTTTCAAACGACATCATGTTGTGCAGGAATGTCGGTCCGAGCTGGATGATGTCATCCACGAGATGGACAAGTAGATGCACCATGATGTCAAAGAATGCGGGCGGAAAGTAAATCTCGAGCTCGCATAGTATCACCACGATCTCTTCCTGTAGCCTCTCGACCTGCTTCATGCCGATCGACTTCCTAGAGATGACGTCGAAAAAGTTGCACAAGCCAAACAGCGTCTCACGGACGTGCTCGTCTATTATCCCTCGTATGTCAACTGGAAGTATCTGTGTCATCATCACGTGACAGTCGTGGGGCTTCATACCTCTGAACCTCTTCTTCGCTACGTCGAGATACCTGCTTATCTTTCCCGAGTAACCGTGAGGAACTTTGACTCCTAGGAGGCACCTGAAAAACTGCTCGATCTCATCCTGACACAGAGTGAAGCAGGCAGCGCGAAGCACAACCACCTCATTCTTCTTAACCCTTTTGCGGCGACCCTAAGTCCCTTCCGTTTGATCGTCATCATCATCACTATCAGGGTACTGAAGCTCCTTCTTGATGCCAAGAAATTTCAGGTCATTTCTTGCTTTCGGCCCATCCTTGGTCCTCTCCGTAATGTTGAGGAGAGTGCCAAGTAGAATCTCGGTAACGTTCTTTGTGATGTGGATTACATCTAGGCTATGGGGCGTGTGGAGGACCTTTCAGTACGGCAGGTCCCAGAAAACAGACCTCGCTTTCCATACACCCAGAAGCGGCTTTGTCCTTGGTCGCTTCTTTCCTGGCGCTGGGCACTCATCCCAATTATTCAGAAGCTCCTCGATTTCTTTGCCACTCCTCGTACGCGGGGATCTTTCGAGCTCGTCTTTACCATTGAACAGTTCACCGCGTTTTCTCCATGGGTGATCCATGCGAAGCCACTTTCGAGTCCCTTGGACCACGTTTTTCGAAGACCTGGGATCCTTGGGTAGCTGGAGATGCGGGTCTTATCCATGCACTTGACACATGCATTGTGTCCGTGGTTCACCTGGGCCGATACATATGCGTAACCAGGATAGTCCTGCACCGTCATGAGCAATGAGGCTCTCAAAGGGAAATATTCTTTAGTGTAGGTGTCCCACGTATGGGCTGGCGTCTCCCACAATGTGGGTAACTCCTCTTTCAACAGCCCGAGATAAAGATGCATATCGACACATGGATGTTTTGGCCCCTGAATAAGAATGCTCATGTGTACGTACCTTTTCTTTGTGCAGAGCCACGGGGGCAGGGGGGGGGGTGTTGTACGGCCATACAAACACGGGCCAGGTGCTATCGTGCTACTCTGGTTGCCAAAAGGATTGAGTCCATCGGTGCTCATACCCAGCCTGACGTTCCTTGCATCGCCCCCGAACTCTTCGAACTCGATGTCCAATGCATTCCACTGACTAGCGTCTGAAGGGTGTGTTAGGATCGTTCCCTTCTCTAGATCATCTTTGGGTTTCTCCATTTCCGCATTCCATTGCATTAGCTTTGATTCCTTAGGATCTACGAAATATCTCTGTAGAAGGGGAGTGATAAGAAAGTACCATACCACTTTTCGAGGAACTTTCTTGTTCCCTCTCTTGTACCGTCCATGGCCGCACACCGGACATGTGGTTCTCTCCGCGTACTCGTTACGATAAAGTGCGCAATCATTGATACATGTGTGGTATTTAACGTGCGGTAGGTCGAGGGGGAACACGATTTTCTTGGTCTCCTCTATACTTGTTGGCAATGTGTTCCCGTTAGGAAGACGATCGTGCCATAATTCCATGTTAGCATTGAAGCTCACGTCGGTCCATTTGTGTTCCGCCTTCATCTCTAGATCCTTGAGCGTTACACTCAGGCGTGTATCCTCGGGCCGACACCTAGGATACAATGGAGTCATCCCATCTAACTCCATTTGCGCCATCTTGGCTTTCTCTCTGGCTGCAGCTTTGGCGTTGCTCCTCCCCTTGAGAAGCAGTTCCTGAACATGAGGGTCCCTTAACACCGAAGTTAGAAGCGTCTGGGTGTTCGCTTCTTCTCCTTCTTCATGATGGTCATGCCCGTCTACATCTCCTTCTTCGTCAGGATGATCATGCCCGTCGTCAGTATATTCTTCGTCATCATGACCATGCCCATCGGGAGACTCTTCGTCTTCTCGCCCGCCCAAGTCTTCATGATGACCAACACCATTTACCGCCAGCTCCTCATCGAAGTCGTCACGCATGAAACCGCGCCTGAGAAGGTGATCCTCCAATTGTCCAGAATCAGGGTCGATCCAGCGCTGGAGTTTGCATGTTCGACATGGACATCTTATCTGGGTCTTGTTGTTCCGAATCATGTCCGCCTTGGTGTCTTTCTTATACCTAGTAACTCGACCTTCGCTCATGCTGACGACCATGGTAGCCTGCGCGGTATGCACATATAGAGCAAAAGACAGAGAGTAGGTTAATTAGAAACAACACCTTATACACACACAAAACACACATGCATGGTCGTCGCCGGAAAAATTCGGCATGACCTTTCCTAAAAGTAGGACATATGGGTGGTGCAAAAATTTGCCGAAATGGAAATGAATCAACATTTCGGCAAAGATCCATGCACCACAGCGGGATAGAGACAAGCAAAAACAAGAATATTCTTCCCATTCAAGCTTCCCATGCAAGCATTCATGCACCACACAAGCTTCATGCACAAACATCATCTTCGCACCATGCATGCATCGCATATACACATTTCCCGCGTGACAAGCTTTACACCTACAAAACATGCATATTCATGGCCAATTACTCACTGGGTAGATTGAATACCGAGTCGAGAGCGCGATGTGAGAGAGTGTGGATCAATAGATCTATAGAGAGATAATAGTACACAAATAGAGATGTGGAGGAGAAAAGTAGGTGTGTTTTAGATCTACTAGTTGGAGAAAGGCTTTCCCTAACCAATCTATCAACTATAGTAGGTTTAAATACAACAAAATGTAGAAAAGTATAGACACAATGGGGTGAGAGACAGGAGGAAGGCGAGCTGGGAGGAGGGGGAAGAAGGATGTGAAATGGATGGTGGTAGATAGAGGGGGTGCAAAGCTGCCACCTTTGTGCAGATCTGGTCGAAAAATTCTGTGGCGCATACAGGCAATATGCGCCACAGAAGTTTAATCTTCTGTGGAGCATACTGGGTGCATGCGCCACAGAACCTTGGCCATAGGGTGCAGTGGGCCATGTGGGCCCCGTGACTCAATGTTATGTGGCGCATGGCCAATATATGTGCCAAGAACCTTGGCCAGTGGACAGACACTATGGGCCCGGCACTCAGTGTTGTGTGGCACATATTATGGTTATGCGCCATAGAAGGTTAAACTTCTGTGGCGCATAGCTGACCTATGCGCCATATAACACTAAGGGCATAGATCTGCACCAAATAAAGGTGGCAGATAGAGCTGATCTAATGACACCCCTCTATATATGCCACACTCCCTATCCAAAGCAACATACCTGCCCCTCATGTCTTCTTCCCACAACTCGTCGGAAGACTCGCTGGAGAGCACAGCCCGCTCGCGTTCCCTGCAGCCTACTCGCAGTGGAGGGGCGAGGTAGAGGGGCAGTGCTCGGAGTCAGCCGCCGCAGGATTCAGAGGTCAACCTAATTAAGGAGGAGGCCAGACTATGGCACGAGGCCCTCTACAACAAGTCCATGAGGTTGTACGCCGTGCTCGCGTCTCCGGAGGAGAGGGCGCGCATGGAGGAACCAATCAGGTGGCGGTCGGTGCTCGACCCCAACGTGTCCATGGAGGACCACATCCGCAGGCTGCAGGCACGCGTGAACAGGGAGGTTTGGAATCTTCCACCGCCATCGCCCCCACCAACTCTGTGAAGGCATTTGCAATGTTGTAGTTTGTGTATTTGCAATGATGTATGGCTTTGTTGTTTTGTTGTTCAAGGATATGCGCATGTGCATTTTGCAATGATGTATGCCACTGCACATGTCTATCTACTAGATTGTCTATTATATTCTACCTATTCCACTACTAGTTGGGAAAAGCACAAGAGAAGTTTGTTCTAGGAAACACGAAGCATTTTGTGGCGCATATTGGAGGAATGCGCCACAAAAGTTTGTTTTTCTGTGGCGCATATGCACAAATGCGCCACAGAAGCTTGTACATGGGTGTCCAGAGTGTGGGCCCACATTATTGTTCTGTGGCGCATATGATGATATGCGCCACAGAAGATATAATGTTTTGTGGCGCATAATCTGGTATGCGCCACAGAAGTTTGGTCAGAGCACGGTCGTACCCCGCCTGCTGTGGGTCCCACCAAACTTCAGTAGCACATATGGGTTGATGCGCCACAGAAGATTCATGGTCCAACCACTGGTGCGAGTCCCACCATACTTCTGTGGCGCATTACTCCCTAAGATGCGCCATAGAATTTTGGTGGTTCTATGGCGCATTGCTCCGGATGCGCCACTGGATAACTTTTGTGGCGCAACGTCAGAACCATGCGCCACAGAAGGTATGTCTATCTATAGCTAGTTTCCTAGTAGTGTCTAGTGATCCCCAAACCTGCAAACTTCCCCAGCTCTAAGCGCAAGAAGCCTGAACCCAACACAGTTAAATATGTGAGGAGAAGCTACAAGATTGCCAGCCTCAATGATGGCTTCAAGAACCAGAAGGCTGCTGGTGATTATGATAAGAGTTCCAAGATGGCTGCACAGAACCTGTCTAGAGACTTTGAAGCCATTGTGGTGGAAAATGACAGAGCCCCTCCACCTGCTCTACCAGTTGACACCATCCAAGCAATTGGTACTGGCTTCTGTCAGATACCTCCTAGGGAGGTGTCAGAAGACAACATGAACAGGGACAGGTCAAATGATAATGTGTAATCACTCTCTAAAGATGCCCAAGTGCAGGGGAAGATGCTGCACTGTTATATATCTTAGATACTTTCCCTATTTGAACTATCTCAAGTATTATTATATCAGACTTATTTGTTATCTGGACCTACTTAATATTTGGCATGGCAGACTTATATCTATCCTTGGTTGTAATGATCTTGTGAACCTATGCTTGAGCAAACTTATCTGTCAGCATTTATCTCTCTGTTATTTGGCTCCCTCATTTCCATATATACTCCTCCAGTTATCTAGTCCTTAACCTCATGGCTTATTGCACTTGTAATATATCTGACTATGGCTGCCAATACGTGGCATCCAGAAAATATTTATCAACATGGTGAACATGAATAGATCAATATATATCATGGACTGGAACATTAGAGGAATTAATTCACAAGAAAGGTGTGATGATCTGTCAGATATGATTAATCAAAGTAATTGCAACATCATCTGTTTACAAGAAACAAAGAGGGAACATTTTGACAGTAGCTACATCAAAAAATTCTACCCTAGACAACTTAACCAATTTGCATACCAACCATCTTTGGGTAACTCTGGTGGACATATTATAATCTGGAATGGTGCACAATTTAACGGTCAGATTATTAGCCAATCACATTTCCAGATGACTGTCAAATTCGATTGCTACCTGACATAACAAACTTGGTATCTTTCCAACATATATGCTCCATGCACTAGTGAAGGAAGGCAATAGTTTACTGGCTGGTTTATGCAAATGGATTCATCTGCATTTGACGTTTGGATTGTTATGGGTGATTTCAATATGATTAGAAGCACTGAAGACAGGAACAGAACTGGGGAAACATTACGAACATCCATAATTTCAATGCTATCATCCAGGAACATGATGTTGAGGAAATTCCACTAAAAGGGAGAGCTTTCACCTGGTCTAACATGCAATCAGAACCCCTACTTGAGAAACTAGATTGGATATTCACATCGCATAAATGGACCACTGAATATCCCAATACAATTGCCACTCCCATGGCCAGACTAGGGTCTGATCACATACCCATAATCATCAGTGTTGGTACTGACATCCCAAGATCCAACATTTTCGGATTTGAGGAGTATTGGATGGAATTTGATGGTCTTGCTGAAGTTGTGAACAACTGTTGGATCAACAAAGGAGCATACAAAAATGTAGCACATGACCTTGCTGCCATATTCAAAATCCTCAGACATTGCATCAAAAAAAGGAGCAAAAATCTATCCAACCTCTCAAAAATCATTGATAATTCCAATTTTTTCCTCTCTCTGCTTGATGGACTTGAGGAACAGAGACTACTTACAGTCCAGGAGAAAAAACTTCAGAAATATTGTTAAAAATCATCGATACAAGATGCTTGAAGCCAAAAGACTATATTGGAGGAAAAAGGGATAATATTAGATGGGCCAATCTTGGTAATGAAAACACTATGTTCTTCCACTCTATAGCCACCAAAAGCTATAGAAAGAATTTAATATCTGCTTTAACCAATGATCATGATGTAACTTTGGTTGAGCATGAACAAAAAGCTGCCCTACTCTGGAGCTCAATTAAAGAGATATTAGGTATATCCATTGACACCCATATGCAGTTTGAGCTTGATGATATGATCACCCCACAGGACCTGTCTGAAGTTGATGCTGTTTTTACCCATGAGGAAATTGATGATATCATAAAACATATGCCCCTTGATAAATCTCTAGCACCAGATGGATTTAATGGCATGTTTATGAAAAAATATTGGCACATTATCAAAAACCAGTTCTACAATCTATGTGAACAATTCTACAGTGGCTCATTGGACATACATAGCATCAACACTGCATACATCACTCTCATACCCTAGATACAAAATCCCTGCAAACCCTCTGCCTTCAGACCCATTTCACTGGTCATTATGGCACTCAAAGTCATCACTAAACTGACTGCCAACAGAGTCCAAAAAGTTATCATCCCCATTGCGAGTAAAAATCAATATGGGTTCATTAAAACTAAAACTATACAAGACTGCCTTGCTTGGGTTTTTGAGTATCTACATATATGTCACAAGTCAAAGAAAGAGATCATCATCCTGAAACTTGACTTTGAAAAGGCATTTGACATGGTTGAATACAAATCCATCCTCACCATGCTCAAGAAATTTGGATTTAGTGACAAATTCATATCGTGGATAAGGAATATTTTGCACAGTGCTTCCACAACTGTTATTCTGAATGGTGTACCTGGGAAGACCATTACCTGCAAAAGAGGAGTGAGAAAAGGAGACCCTCTTTCACCTCTTCTATTTGTGGCCACTACTGAACTGCTACAGTTCATTGTCAATCATGCCTGGCAAAATGAAGAGCTCTCACTCCCCATAGATAACTCATATGGACAGAACTATCCAATACACTTTTGATGACACTCTTTTGATTCTGCCTGCTGATGACACCCTTTTGATTATGCCTGCTGACGACACCCTTTTGATTCTACTCCAATATGCTGATGACACCCTTTTGATTCTTCCTGCTGATGTAGAACAGTTGTGCAAACTAAAAGACCTGCTAAAAAATTCACTGAAGCCACTGGATTAAGGATCAATTATCATAAGTCATCCATGATTCCCATCAACACTTCACCTAAAAAGATGGAAATTCGGCTGGCATTTTTGGTTGCAAAGTGGAAGCTTTACCATTCACATATATGGGCCTACCCATGGGCACCAAAAATCCAGTGTTGAGGACATGTCTCCTATGATCAGCAAAGTTGATAAAACATTGGATGGAATATCTAACCTGCTATCACATTGCTCCAGAATAATTGTTATCAAGTCTGTCATATCTTCTATGCCAAATCACATTATGTTTGCAATGAAAATGCACTACACTCACATTGATCATGTGGACAAAACTGCCAGAACCTTCCTATGGTAGGGTAAGGATATTGGGAAGAGAGGAAAATGTTTGGTCCAATGGGACAAAGTTTGCTTAAGTAAGATATCTAGGGGCTAGGCATACTTAATCTCAGAGAACACAATAAGGCTATGATGATGAAAAACTTGTTCAAATTCTATAATGGCAAGGATATAACATGGGTTAATCTGATCTGGCAGAAATACAACAACAATGGTGCATTACCTAATACAAAATCCAACAAAGGCTCCTTTTGGTGGAGAAACTGCTTATCCTTCCTACCAGAATTCAAAGACATGACCACAATTGTAGTTGGAAATGGCACTTGTACACTACTATGGTATGATAAATGGATTGAATAAACCCCACTCAGAATAAAATTTCCCAAACTCTTCTCATTTGTCAAAAATGGCAGAATCAGTCTTAGCAGAGCAGCCTGCACCAAAAATGGTTACAATCTTTTCCAACTGCCATTATCCATTACTGCTGCTGAGCAACTTGAGGATCTTAAGTCCATGGTCAACAACAACAGGAATACAAACATACCTGACATGTGGTGCTTCTAATGGGGAGGCAGTAATTTCTCTACCAAAAAGGTCTATGACCACATCATCCAAGCACCTGAGGCACCCACCCCATATAAATGGCTATGGAAATCACCATGTCTACCAAAGCAAAAAAAATTCTTCTGGCTGATGATACAGGATAGACTAAACACCAGAGACCTTCTCCAAAGAAAGAATTTCCACCTTGAGGATTACACATGTGTCCTATGTGAGGATAACATCAGGGAGACTATAGACCATCTCTTCCTTGAGGATCTGGGCTCATTGACAGAATCATTGAGACCAAAGAAAGGTCCACAAACCACTACTTCAAAATATCTATGGTTGCAGTGTGTTGGAGTATTTGGTCGCATAGAAACCAGATTATATTTGATCATGTGCAAAGTAGTGAGCAATGTTATGCTATTTATAAACTCTCTGTACAATACATTAGAAATAGGGTTAAACCCAGTCTAGTTCAGGGTATGACTGCCTGGTTGGACACTTTGTAATTTGTAGATTACATCAGAACATGGATCATCCCAATGCTCCCCAGCTTGTAAGTGATTAAAATATATGAAAATGACATAGTGGGTGTGGCGCCCCGCAAAACCACTACTAGAAAATCGCGTTGTTTTTGTGCATTGCATCATCATGACCTCATGCTCATGTCATCATGCCACCTTGCATTTGAGCATCGTCATCATCATGCATGGATTTTGTCTAAACTATTTTCGAAACGCCTAGTTTTGTTTTCTAAATACTCCCGTCTTTATTCAAATTAAAACCCGGGTCTCCAGATTATTTTGCGTTGTCTACCAACGGTTTCCAATAGCCCCGTTTTAAACAATAGAACATTTAAATTATTTTTAGGAGGCAGCCCGCTAGGCCCGAAAGCCCGTCTGGCCACCTCCAGTTAAAAACCTAGCTACCTAAACCCTTTTCCTGCCCCAACCTAATCTACCCACTCTGCCTCCACCTCACCCCACCCAATAGCCTGCCGCCACCTCACCACTCCCTTCCCCCTATCCTATCCCAGCCCGCCACCTCAGCCTCCCCACCTGGGCGTGCTCCCCACCGCGCGCAGCACACACACCCACCACGCGTCCCTGTCCCAACCCAACACACAGCAACACGCGCGCAGCACACACGCAGTCAAACCCCGACTCACCCCTTGGCCCCACCACCCCGCATCTCCTCCACGCAACTTCCTCGCCAACCATCTCTCCCGCATCCCCGCCACTAGATCCGCCGCCTCCTCCCTGGCGCCGCTGCCCCCTCATCGCCCCACCGCCAGATCCCTGCCACCAAGCACCGCCTCCCCGCCATCACGGCCACCGGCTCCCCTCCTTCCATCAATTGGTTCGTCCCTCGCCCGCGACTCCGCCAGCGAGGCCGCGTCCACCGCCGCCACCTCTCTGCACCCCTCGCCGCATCGTAGCCGCACCTTCCTTACCGGTCTCTTTCTCTGCCGCCAGCTCCAGGCCCTAGCGTAGACGCCGCCATCATCCTCACCATCCCCCGCCATCGACCTTCCCTCCGCCAGCGTCCAGCGAGCTCACCGGCATCCCGTCCTCTGGCCCGCACCACCGTCTCGCGGGCTCCCTCTCCTGCAGCCCGACCTCCCGCTGTCACGCTTGTCTGTGCCGGCGCGCCCCTGCAGCCGCCCTTCCTTGTCCCAGACCATAACACCTGGCCGACCGCCGCCGATCCCGCTGCCGTCCCGCGTCTCCTGTGCCACCCCTTTTCTCTTCTCGGCCTCGCGCCTGATCCTGCCCCGTGTTAGGGTCGTCGTCCTCGAGCGCTGCCTCTCCAAGAGCGCCGCAGAGCTCCTTCTCCTGCTGACAAGTTCGAACCTGCACGCGAGCCTTTTTCCAACTTCAGTTGCTGTTCTGGGTTGTACCTGAGTTCATGTTCTGGAGATACAAAGTTGTTGTGATGGAGGCCGTGGTTTCGTTCTCGATGATGTTACCTTGGTGTGTGAAGATGTTGAGTATGTTGATCGAGGCCGCCCGACAACCGAAGTCGTGTAACCCCGAGACCTCAGTCACGGAACGCAGGATTTGCTACACGGACTTGAAGGCCCCGGTTCCGGAACATGAAGACCGATCCCCAAAGACCGATCTGGAGATCCTTGAACCCCTCCGAACCCCAAGATCTTCAGAACCCTATGTGTGACCCTTTCTTCAAGACCCCTATTTTTATAAATATAATGTATACATTGTTGCATTTAAATTATCATTCTTGCACATATCATATGGTTTGGGGCCTTATGCCGATTCACTTCATAATTAAATATGGGGTCCATATGCGGGCAAATCTAGTCTTATATTGGCCCCATTTAAATTTGTGTAGTGAACTGGTGCTATCTTTTGCCTTGTTAATGCAACATTTAAATTGCGGGGTATCTAAACAACATGAACCTAATAATTGTCGGGACCCCGGTTCCGCTTAATATGGCCTAATTGCACTGCATCCTTTGCCATGTCATACATCATACATGCATCATGCCCGATCTTTTGCCGTAGTATTAAATAGTGCATCCGGTGTTTATTCTAGTGTTTTGGTTCTTCGCGGATAAGGCCATTGAGTTGATGCGAGTATCGACCCGATCTTCGGATGAACCTTCGGCAATGTTTTTAGGCGAGCATCCCTTCCCCTTCTACCTATTTTGCATTTATAGTCTTTATTTCCTCCTGTTGATCTATTGCTATCTGTGTTGCGATGCTCTAGTTTCCGTACCCGTGATATCCCTTGCGGCCTTATATTGCCTTGGACACATCCTATTACCTGTTGTTTGGTAGATAGTTGGACTTGCGTGTCGTAGTCGCTTGCTCAAGTGCTGTTGCGTGTCGTCCAGTACCACAGTTGTTGGAGTATTGCCGCATGTTTAATGTTGGAGATGAACAAGACTTTCATTATTGTTTAATAACTAAAATTGAAGTAGGTAAATGCAGAGGCACAGGTGGGCAATAGATGTTATTTGGTTGTTAACCGTCCACTTGTGTCCCGTAGGACCCCGAGTTCTTGACACCTGTTCCGAGATCGAGCGCGCTAACCACAGGTGGGGTGTATGGGCACCCCCATCGATTAGTAGCTGATTTCAAAGTATTGAACTGGGGGCCACAATTAGTGTGGGGCTTTATTACTATTTTGTACTTATGCCATGCTTTACTGCTTAATTTAAATTGTGCGAGGTACTGCACCTGTACTATTTAGGATCGTGACACGTTTTCGCTGTATCGACAAGCCCAGTCATCTTTTCGGGTTCCCAGTCGTTTACAACCGTCTACACAAACCCTGAGTCCGTCTCGAAGACCGCCCGACTTCGTTGCGGGTAGCTTATTGGGGTGGCCCCCATGTACTTGCTTTGGGTCTGGGAAACGTCATGACTTAGGCCCCGCCGACATACCGATGGGTGTATGTTAACTGATCTGGCAAAAAGGGTCGAAGTGCGTGTGGATACTTTGGTGCACCCCTGCAGGGTTAAATCTTTTTGAAAATCCGTGTCCGCGGTTATGGACGACTTGGAGCACAGTTCTCGATCATAGACAACTATAACTAAAGTTTACTGTTATAACTTGACTTGTATCCGATATGACTAGTAATCAGCTTCACTGCAACGGAATGGCTAAATAAATGAACCAACAACTGCTGGGTTTTGGGATATCTCATGCTTATTGTATCTGACTAGTAAGTGTTGCAACTACAACGGAATGGTTAACTAAAATTGCCCAATGCTTATTATATCAGGATGACTATCTATACCTGACTAGTAATTGCTGCAACGATAACTGTATAAATAAAACTGCCAACTGTGTGAGTTCCTCGGTTGACTTCCTCGTTTGGTCTCGAGGGGGAAATACCAGGATGGGTATGTTTGGTGGTAGTACCAGGTTGGATCCGGATAGGTATTTCTTATCCCTCTCTGGTAGCCGATAGTTATATCGAGTCTCTATAGGGTGTTTAGTGCATGCTGCGCTGCCGCTTCAGTCCACCATACCTATGTAGGCGAGGACCGCCGAATTCTAGCCTCGCCGTATCTTGGCCTCAAGATCTTGACCGCTCTCTCTTTTCCTTTGCCCTTTGTCGGCACCTTTTGTTTAAGAAGGTTTTGAGATCGACGTCGTTAGCAGGGTTACCCTTCCGGCTTGGCCTGGGCAGGGTTATGGACGCCATTGGTTATTCTTCAGGGCTCTTAGCCCCATTTGCATCTTGTCCGTAGTCGGACGCTGTACCGTTTTCAAGGTGATTTGGATCTTTGTATTGTATATCTGTATTCTTGACTCTTTGAGTCGTTGTTGTATATATCTGTTCTATGAGTTCCATCGTGGACTATTGTGTAATGGTATTACTTCGTTTTCCACCCGCACGAAAGTGCCTGGTGGGCACCTTTGAATCGTTTCTATGCGGGTTTGGCGGGAATCGCTGAAACTTGCATAGGTCCGATTCTGAGGGTGTTACAGTGGGGCTCTTCCCCACTGTATTTGTGTCAAAAAAAAGCTACCTTACAATTAAAAACTATTTTTTATGTGAAAACTTAGTGATTAAAGCCCTCACAAACTTGATGGCACACTTTATATTCTTTGCCCTAATAAACTTGAACCATTGTGTCATCTATGTTGTATATGCTTGAACTTATACGTTGGAATTAGAAGAACTGTGCTGTCATGGGGAACGTTTTCAACATTGCACTTGTACTTTGTACTCAGTTGATATCATGCTCTTTTGTCTATGGATGTCACCAGTGTGAAATAAAGAGGGATCTTGTAATTCCATGGAGTTTGTATTATGTGTTATAGAAATGCCTGGTCCGCTAGCCTAAGCCATGCCTAATCATGGTGGAAACTTGCAGCATCACCATAGTGAGCTATCTATGAAGCATCCTCAATAAAAAGCTATGCATATAGTAAATAAAAAGCTATGCATAGTGAGCTATCTGCTTGCCTTGTCATTTTGGTTATGGGATAGCTCCTATACCATGTGCAAGGGGTACCCCATTGGCGGTTCTCTACGATATGCAAATACTTACAATGACAAGAACTTACAGGTGACTGAAGTTGAGTAGCATGAGGTGTGGCCCTCGTATTCAAGGGACTTGAGATTGCCAACTTATACTTCATCAAGCATATACTCCATCTTTGTTCACTTTAACCTTAATCACTTCAGGATGATTATGCTAGGGGCAATGAGGGTTGAAAGCTAACAAGTACCATAATTTTTGGAAGCTCTTTTTGAAACTTGAAATCCCTGCTTCCTTTATGAAGGGCCTTTCTTACACCATTATTTGAGTCTCCACCTTCTACCTTTAGACACCATTAAGAGAGCATAGTTGTCATTTTGTGTGCAGTGTCCCAAAGCTTATTGATTAATGCATATGGTGATATTATTTGTTCTTGTGCTACTTGTTTCTAGTCACCCTTTGAACTTTGAAGGTGTCCTATGCATCTATTTGCTACTCTATGAGGGACAAGCTGAATGCCACTATGCCATGTTTTATGTATGTGAAACAAACAAACATTTTTCAATGCATGTTATTCATGATCTTTGTTTGTAGCCTTTCATGTTGTATGCATAGTTACTTTGTCTTATTGTTAGAACTCCATCTTTCATGCTCATGTTTAGAGTTCTTTGATCCTAGCTTTCAATTGTTGCAAATGGTTTGATCTTCATTCTGAAGGTGCATGTCACCTCAAAAATTATTCTTTTATCACTTACCTACTAGAGGACGAGCAGGAGTTAAGCTTGGGGATGCTTGATACGTCGGAAGCGTATTTATAATTTTTGATGCCCCATGCTTGTTTTATATCATTTGTCTTATGTTTTGTCTACACTTTGAGGTGTTTTTATATCTTTTCTGGAACTAACCTATTAACAAGTTGCCATAGTGCAGTTGCCTATTTTCTTCTGTTTTTGGTTCCAAAAAGGCAGAAAATCAATATTTTGAAATTGGACGGGACAAAAGCCAAAGTCATTAGTTTCCAGGAGCAAGACGGAACCACGAAGCAGAGTCGGAGGGGGGCCACAGGGTGGCCGCACCCCCCTAGGCGCGAGCAAGCCCTGGAGGCACCCACAGGGGGTGTGGTCCCCCTGGATCCCCACCGAACTTGCCTCCTACGCCTATAAGAAGCCCCCTGGGAGAAAACCCTAAATCATCCAGAAGAAATCCACGAAAACCTCCGCTATGCCGCCGCCATCCAAGGGGAGATTCGGGGGACAGAAAGTCTCTGTTCTGGCACCCTGCCGGGACGGGGAAGTGCCCCGGAGCCATCTCCATCGATCTCCACCACCATCTTCATCACCATTGCTGATTCCCATGATGAGGAGGGAGTAGTTCTTCCCGAGGGCTAAGGGCTCTACCGGTAGCTATGTGTTCATCTCTCGATCTATGCATGATCTTGTTGTGGTTATGAGCTTTGTAATCAAGTAGATCTACCTTGCTATTCAAGTGCTTCATTAGATCTCTGCTCTCCCCATGTGTGTGAAAGTGAGCGTGCACACCATGGTGGAACTTAGGTTTGAGTCTACATAAATATTCTTTGTGCTTTAATAGCTCTATGCTTTTCCCCACGTGTGTGAAAGTGATAGCGTGCATACCGTGTGTGGCACTCTGGCTAGATTGAATATTTGTTAGGAGTTATATTTGGAGTTGGATGTCTCTATGAAATTGTGGTATTTGTTGGAACCATCTAGCGCTTAAGGTAACAGTGTGGGGTTATCTAGATTGGGAAAGGCGGACTTTGAGGTGTGTTGTTATAGCCCTACCGATGATTAGAGTGTCCAACCGGAGAGTAGTTAAGAGTAGTATCATGAAGAGAGGATATTTATATGAGAGAGTGTTTACTAGTGAAAGTATGATCCCCGGGCCTTGTTTCTAAGCATTGAAACATCGTTTGCTACTATATATGTTGCATGTTTTCTTGCTTCTAGTCTTTTCCTCCACGCCATCAGCTATTTTCTGGCACCCTTACCACTTGTATTTCACTATATCTTCGCCGAACTAGTGCACCTATACACCTGACAAATGTATTGGGTACACAAGAGAATTCTTATATCTTGATTGCAAGATTGCTTGAGAGGGAATACCTTTGACCACTTCCTCCCTGAGTTCAATAAACCTTGGGCAATTCACTTAAGGGAAACTTGCTGCTGTTCTACAGACCTCTGCACTTGGAGGCCCAACAACTGTCTACGAGAATAGAAGTGCGTAGACATCACAAGACAAGAAACTATGTGATAGCAAGACATAGACGTCAAGCACGAAGGCTATCACAATGTAAGGTGCATAAGTAAGAGGTCAGGTATAGTGATAACTGAGGCATGCGGAGACAATGATGTTTTACCGAGTTCCTGCAAACAATGGAGTACGTCTCATTTGGAGAGGGGGTGATTTAAAACCACAAATTTTACAAAATGCCTCCCTTGTTCTCCTGTGAATCTCACCCCAACGGGATCGATCCACACTTCCACTATCGGTGTACTTGTCAGTGGCAATCTGGAACCTCTGACAAGATTGGGGCACTTCTCCACAATTCGATTGGAGGCTCCCAACGAACAAGCTTGGGGAAAACTCCAAAACTTAATTGGAGGCACCAAGTAATCCACAAACCTGCAAAATAACTAAACCATCTAGGGTTCCAAGAACCCAAGAGTAAAAAGCTTCTCAACTTTTCACCCAATTGAATCCTCACCGAGAACTCAAACTGATGCACCAAATGCAGTGGGAAGAACACAATAAGGCCTAGTTCTTTTGGCGGATTCTCTGAGAAGATGTCCTATCCCTAGATTTCTAGGGAAGCCGTTTCAAAAAAAATTACAAGGCTTCCAAAGTGGTTACGACTATACTAACTTGGAAGCCTCACAAAATTTTGGAACCGGATTTCCAGAAAGCTAGGGGTAGGGCAGCTTCTCGATGAAGCCGCAAAAAATAACTGGGCCTAAGTGTGCAAGTCCTTCTCCCCCAAATTCCACCAAAGCTACAAAATATTATGGGGGAATAATAGAGGAAGAACAAAGGAGGAAATCCATAAAAGACTCCAAGATCTAGATCCCTTTATGTTCACCTCACTTTGAGGAGAGATTGATTGGGGGGGTTTGTAGATCTAGATCTCCTCTTTCAAATCTGTCAATAATATGCAAGAATCATAGGAGGGATTGAGGGATAGAGAGCTCAAGAAGATCAATACTGGAGGGGAAAACTTGCCAGCTTCGGTGCAGTGTTTTTCCATTGGGGAAGAAGGGTCCGTTATATAGGCCCACTCACTTTCGACCGTTTTTCTGGCTGTTAGGGAAAAACCACACCAGAGACTCCAGTCTGGAGACCGGAGATTCTGGTGTAGAGATCGGAGATTCCAGTCTACAAGCAACTCGCATCAGAGATTCCGGTCCATCTCCGAACAATCTCCGGACCCCTATACACACTGGCATGGAGTTGGTTTGATGACAACACCGGAGACTTGCGCAAAAACTCGGCTTCTGGGAACCGGAAACTATGGTCTTTTCACATCAGAGATTCTGGCCTAGGACTTTACACCGGAGATTCTGAAAAAATATAGCCTGAGGAAAAACTTCAAACAACGCTATCTAGAGTTTGGAAACTCTAATTGACCCGAAACCAATTTTGTTGGAAAGAGGACGACAAGAGCTACCCAACAAAAAGGGAATATTTCATGTATTATAAAGTGAGATACCTTCCTTGGTGATAAACTAGAAAACCTTGAAGATAAACAAACTCAATAATATATAAGATGTAAATCTGTTTTTGATGAACTAGAGGTTCTTATGAATATTTCCACAAGATCTAGAACCTCACATGGATAAGATCGAAATAACATCCAAGAAATATGATTCTAAGTATGGAAAGGTTTGAGCTCTCACCAAGGGATATGATCAAGTTACTCACTCGAGAGACCCTCTTGATAGTACGATTATCTATCCTATAAACCGGTCTCCCCAACTAACACCATGAGACTGGTAAGAAAGAAACCCTATCAAGATCATACCTTTGCCTTGTGCATATTCCACTTGATCTTAATGATGATGATCTATTATACCTCAAGATGGAGCACCTTTCTTGATTGCGCTATCTTGGTGAGGACTTGGAATTTGCTCCCCCATACTCCACTATGGAAGAGCCTCTCTTTTAGGAATATCCTCATATACCCATGATCACCATAAGGATGGAAAGCTTCAAGCATATGATCTCTTCGAGATGGCACATCTTAAAATTGCACTTCATTTCTTCTTTCTTTATTATGTTGGTGTCTTGAAGGTCCACATGAGATATCACACCATCTTCTTATTCAAGACACACTTGCCATAGGCTCAAATTCTACTTGACTAATATCCGGATCATTCCTTGAAATCCTTGATCAATACTTGATCTTCCTCACTTTCTTATTATTCCAACCTTGAAGACAACATATTGTCACATCCCAAAATTTTCCAAAATTTTGAAATGTGAAAAATAAATAAACAAAAGAAATAATTGTTGAAATTTAGGGTGAAAAGAAACTTTTTGTTTCAAAATGGAAACATCAAAACCCTACTTGAACAAATTTTGAATAAAAGGGAATCCAACAAATTTCAATCAAGTGAAATGCATTCATCAATAATTGTATCTTGAAATTTAAACACTTGGAAAAGTTAAAATAAAACCCTAAAACCCTAATGGAAGAAAATCATTTCCAAGATCTCTCTAAGACTATCGATTTGATCCATATAAAAATCTATCAACAAACATTTATAAATGATAAAAAATGATAAATAAAAATATTATAAAACCATAGAAATTAGTTTCACTTAATTTGGAGCCATGGATAAAAACTTGAGAATTTATTAAGATAAAAGGAATTACTTTCCAAAGAAAATAAATCTCCTATCTAAAATCCATACCAAATTTTGAGCAAAATAATCCTAAAGAGATTTAAAAGGATAAACAAATATTAAATAAAATAATACAAATTGGAATCACCAAATTTGGATCTATAAATAAAAAGATATAGATTTTATAAGGCAAAGAAAGAAATAAATAAATAAGGAATATTTAAAAGCCAAATTAAATCTTGGCCAAACCCATAAACAAATAAATTGAAAGATTATGGAATAATAAAAAGGAATAAAAGATTATTTAAATAAAATCATATGGATTGAAAAATATCCAATTATATTTAAATAAAGATAATACGACTAAACTAAATAATAAATCCAAATAAAATTATTTAGGAGGCAATTTAAACCTTGAATTAAATCCATAAGCAAATGGAACAAAGATAATCCAAATCCAAATGAAATAAAGGGATAAAGAATATTCAAATAAAATTATATGGCATTAACCAAATTCAATTCCATTTGAATGAAGACAAAATCCCTAATGTAAATGAATAATTAAATCATGAGAAAATAATAAATAGAAAATTCCCAAGGTGGATATAAAAGTTATTTAATTAACTTAAATGGAATAAAAGAATCATTTGAATAAAATTTTATATGGAATTAAAACCATATTTGATTTTATTTGAATAAAGACAAATGCCCAATTTAAATGATTAATAAATCATATTAAAAATATTTCTAATAATTCAAAGTGAATTATTTAACACCCTATTGAATAAATAAAACCTACTGAAAAAGGTTTGGTGAAAATTAGAATTCAAATAAGAGTTTGAAAATATAATTAAAATCATATTTGAATAAAGGCAAGTGCCTATTATAAATAAATAATAAACCATAAATAAATAAAAGAATTATTCCAAAATGGTCTTTAAAATACATTAATAAAATAGTATTAAATCCTAATAAAAGTCTGGAAAAGGTTTGAATAAACAATCTGAATTCAAATGGGTATTTGAATTTGAAAACAGAAAATAAAATAGAAAAAGGAAAAAAGAAATCAAAGAGAAAAAAATAAGAAAACGAATCAGCCCACTAACCAGGCCCAACTAAGCCCAAAAGTAACCCACCCAGCATCTCTTCCACCAGGAACCATATTCTTTCACCCGCGGACGTACCCCCCACGCTCACTGACACCCCGGTCCCACGCCACGTAGGCATCATCTCCCTCACCCACCGCGACTTGTTCTTCACTCTCGCTGCTGTTTCTGCCGATTAAATGCGCGCTTGAACTCGCATCAATGCCGCGCTATTTACTCCCAGCGATGACGCCCTCATAATCGCCCATAACCCCTCTCTGTTTCCCCCATTCTCCCTCACTCAATCGCCCCTAGGCTGCGCGAATTGCTTCTCGTGACGCCACTGACTCCGGCAAGCTTCTCCGATGATTCCGGCCAGGCGTCACCTCCCCACTGCCTCTAACCTCCACTGGAACATTCCCCACCCTCTTACACATCTTCCAGTACCCCGAGCTAGCCAGCGCATGCCCCACAGCGTCAGCAACGTCAACGCCAGAGCACCACCGACGACCGTGTCCACTCTGGCGAACCTTTTCGGTAAAAACTGACCGCCCTAACCCCTCTGGTTGATACGTGTGTACTCGCCACACTCGTGTGCATCTAACACCACCTCTGGCTTTCCATTTCATGCCCTGTAGCGTCGACAGCATCAACACCCGAGCGAGACCAACGTCGACGCCAACTCCGACAAGCAATCAACGTCGTGCTAGCGCGCCCCTGTCCAGGAAAAGACTATGTCGAGCTTCCGCACGACACTGCGATCACTGTGAGCCTTTCCCCTCTCTCTCGCTTCCTATATCTCCGGCACCGTCACCGCCCGAGCGCGCCGCCGCCGCGCAGCCGTTGCCAGCGCCGCCCATCTGTGGTCGCTGTGCTTTTAAACGTAGGATTTAAATCCAAGCGCTACGATAGATCACTAATCGAAACAATATGATTGCATCTGTGCCGTGCATGGTCATTTAGATCTAACAGCCCACAAAGATCGATCCGTGCGAACCGTTATTAGCCAGTAGAAACGCTCTACGTGGCCCAGTCTGTGTTATAAAAACCAGAAACATTTCTATTAGTTGTTAGATTTTGTAAAATTCATAACTTTAAATCTACACGTCCAAATTTTGAAAACTTTATTTCATTGGAATCAAGAAAAAGAATCCTTACCAACCATGCCCTTTTTTATTGTTTTGCTTCTGGAAAATTGGTTGATTATGCAAAAACATTTCTAGGCTTATTTAGAGTATAAAAATTATTCTAGAAATGATTTTTGAGTAAAATCTTTTGTAAATGGTTTGTTTTGAGCCTATTGACCATAAAAAACCAACTTTTGTATTTAAAAGTATATTTTGTGACACTAAGGAATTATTCCTTGAATAAAAACATTTCTAGTAGAAAAAAATATTGATTATGTTTTAAAAATAGTTTTTGAGTAAAACCTTTTGAAAATGGATTGAATTAAACTCTCTAACCCTAAACATTAAGTTTAGATTTAAAAATTTATTTGATAAACCCTAGTAAGTTATTACTTTGTTTAAAGGCATTTCCAACAAAATAAAATATTGCTTTGATTTAAAAATGGTTTTTAGGTGAAACCTTTTGCAAATGGTTTAATATTAAACACTTGACCTTAAAACACTAACATTTATATTTAAAAATATATTTGGCAAACACTAGAAATTACCACTTTGATTTAAATCATTTCTAGTAAAACAAAAATGATTTAAAGTGGCCTTTTTTGCTAACTTAATATCAAATGGTTTTACCACTTTTATAAATGGCCAATAGGTGTTTTAAAATGTTTATAACTTATTAGAAACCATATTTCCAAATAAAACAATCTTTTGCATCCATGCTTGCATGCATTGTTTTGTTTTTATTATTTTATGTGGTGAATTGTTTGAATGCTAGATTGAATTTGTGCCTTGATTGAATTGTAGTGAAATTTGAAGAGTGTGACTATTGCAAGATCAAGGAGTGAATCTATATTATCTACTAAAAAGGCAAGTGGTGCTTCATACTTTTGTCCCATTATTTTCACTATGCATTAGTGATACTTTGAGTAGGACTTATATGGAATTTTTACTACATATGCTATGCCATGGGAAATCCTAGTAGATGATTCCTTAGTAGAATTTTCCTAAGTTAAGATCCCTACTACTATCATGCTTAGCTTAGCTAGTAGAAAACAAGGGTGGATTATATTCATGCTATGAAATATTTCTAAGTCAATGACTTATGTTTTGTTAATAAAAAACTATGTGAATGAATCACCTGGGTGGAATGGTGTGAATGCTTTGTGTTGATTGGTTACCTAGGGACCATATTCATGGCCTACCCTAGTGTATCTCACTTGTGGAAAGCCACCCAGGAACAAAGAGATTTGAGATGTCAAATGTTGAGAAGCTTCAAGTGCAGCCACATGGCAATATGGGCCCTGCCTGGATCATATAGGTTGCAATAACTTAGCCAGATGGACACTTGGTGGTAGGGGTGATAGGTTTGGAGCGCGTCCATTTTGGTCTAAGGGAAGGATTCTGAAAGATCTTGTCTCGATGCATGTCGAGTCTTGTGGGGAAAGTGCACCACCTCCCGAGAGAGTAAAATCTAAGTACTTAGACGTGTCCCCGGCAATGGACAATTTGAGCATCAATACATGGAAGCTATCAAGGATCTCCTCATCCCAATTTCTAAGTTAAAAACTTGTGGTTGAACACGGGTTAAAGGATCACCAATTTCTATTGGTAGATGCCTTGGGTGATTTTTGTCAAACAAAAACTTAGTGTTTTCAAATGATAAGGAGAATCTATTTTGAGCAAAGCAAGCCTAAGCTCCACTTAGACAAATGCATATAGATGATAGACTCCACTATACTACCATAGTATCACTTGCCAATACAATTCAAATGTATTGACCCTTGTGGGTGTAACTTATTATGTTGCAGGTTTGTTTGATGTTAGTGAAGTGTGATGATTAGGATTACAAGTATACAACCAACATGATTGCCTGTGGCACTTTGAAGATGAACGACTCCATGCTATACAGTTATTTCTGCTGCATTGTAATGAGATAGCCCAATGAGCTATGTAAGATGTAATGAATTATTTTATTCTTGTTTATAAAGTTGTACTATGACCTTTGTTTCTTGATATTACATCTTAAACTGTGGATGCTAGCTATTGATCCAGGTACTAGCATTGTAAACACGGGGATCTCTACCTTATCAGGTTAGGACCTCTACAGATGGTATCAGAGCACTGCGTTGCCTGTAGGATTATAACCCTAGGATTGGACAAAACCCCATAGAAAAATAGGAGTTGTATTTGTTTCAAAACTTATTTACAAACAATCTTGTAAACTCTTTCCTCAA
Organism: Avena longiglumis; assembly: GCA_030063025.1. NCBI lineage: Eukaryota > Viridiplantae > Streptophyta > Magnoliopsida > Poales > Poaceae > Avena > Avena longiglumis. The sequence continues at coordinate 140,955,631 of CP125978.1, read as the reverse complement.
CCTTTTTCGGTTTTGATTCTACATCTTTTCCTTTTCAACTTGATGGACAAAGCCTACACCATGAGCAAAGGACTTCACCAACTCAAATGACTTCAACTTCAACATCACCAATGACTTCAACTTTAGTTTCACCAAGGACTTCAACTTGGACATCACTAAGGACTACAAGTGAGACAATGATGTTACTCAAGACTTGAAGACTAAGGAAACACAACCTAGAAGAAACCATCATCACTTTTGAAGCTTTGTGACCAAGATGCAAGAATTTTTCCAAGGATACCACGATCTTGTTCAAGAAGAAACAACTAAGAAGAATGGAATGATCCCAAGTGATAGGCATAGTTGGACCACCATACTAGTGATTAGTTTGATCCCACCAACTTATCTGGTGTAACAAAAATATTTTTTTGCCTAAAAATGTGCTTGAACCTTGTTGTTTGAGTGGAATGTTTGATTGTGATTGCTTGCACATTGGTTGTGTGAATTGTTGTGACTAGAATTCTTTCTCTAGAAATCTTTTGCCTACTCTAATCCCAATCCAACCCAAACATATGACTTCTCTAAGAAACTCCAACATCAAGAACGGTGACAACAACAACCAAGAGATGCACATGAGGGAACAACTTCTAGCAACCCAAGCCCAGTTGAATCAAGTGACAACTCAGTTTTTATCCAGCAACAATTAGTTAGACCCAACCATCCAAAAGTTTTTGGAAATCCAATCCCAATTGTTGCAAAGGATGATCAATCAAATGATCAACGTTGGAGACAACATTTCCCAAGGAGATTGTGACATCAATGATGTCAAGGATGATATTATAGAAGGAACTCAAGCTTGCAATATTTGTGGAAACATGGAACACACTTCTAAGGAGCATGAAGACCAATGCCCTAATTGTGAAGAGAAACATCCAACTAAACAATGCCCCACATCTCAAGTGACTTGTTTCATATGTGAAGGAAATGATCATGTCCCTATCCAATGTCCCATCTATCCTATAGTTCAACAAATGAAACAAGATGGAATGCATCAAATGTATGGAAACCTCCATAAGGGAACAACTTCTACCAAGAAGGATGAAGGAAAAGTCAGAACCATTCCTCATAGAGCCATATCCAAAGTGACCACAAAGTTTTGCTACTCTTGTGGAGAAGAAGGTCATATCTCTAGTAACTGCCCCAAGAAGAGATAAAGATTTCCCACCTTTGAGGTAAGATATGAAGAACATGAACTAGAAGAACTCCTAGCTTTGGAGATACCCAAGAAGAAGAAGAAGGACAAAAGCCAAGTGCAATGTTACAATTGCAAAAACATGGGACACTATGCTAGTGATTGTCCAGAAAAGAAGAAGAACCAAGGAAATAAACAAGAGGCAATGATACCAAAGGAAAAGAAGGATATTAGCCAAGTGATGTGTTTCAAATGCAAAGAGCTAGGCCATTATGCAAACAAGTGCCCAGAGAATCTACATCAAGATCCGAAGTAAGCCAAGATGTAATCTAGTTGAAAACCTTTTTAAGGGTGGTAGAACCCTGGTTGTCTTGAAGCCAACTTGTAACCTCTAGCCTTCCAAAATCTTGGGATGAGATTTATTTTAATGGTGGTAGCCTATCACATCCCAAATTTTTCCAAAATTTTGAAATGTGAAAATAAATAAAGAAAAGAAATAATTGTTGAAATTTAGGGTGAAAAGAAACTTTTTGTTTCAAAATGGAAACATCAAAACCCTACTTGAACAAATTTTGAATAAAATGGAATCCAACAAATTTCAATCAAGTAAAATGCATTCATCAATAATTGTATGTTGAAATTTAAACACTTGGAAAAGTTAAACCAAAACCCTAAAACCCTAATAGAAGAAAATCATTTCCAAGATCTCTCTAAGACTATGGATTGGATCCATATAAAAATCTATCAATAAACATTTATAAATGATAAAAAATGATAAAAAAATATTATAAAACCATAGAAATTAGTTTGACTTAATTTGGAGCCATGGATAAAAACTTGAGAATTTATTAAGATAAAAGGAATTAATTTCCAAAGCTAATAAATATCCTATCTAGAATCCATACCAAATTGTGAGCAAAATAATCCTAAATATATTTAAAAGGATAAACAAATATTAAATAAAATAATACAAATTGGAATCACCAAATTTGGATCTATAAATAAAAAGATATAGATTTTATAAGGCAAAGAAAGAAATAAATAAATAAGGAATATTTAAAAACCAAATTAAATCTTGGACAAATCCATAAACAAATAAAATGAAAGATTATGGAATAATAAAAAGGAATAAAATATTATTTAAATAAAATCATAAGGATTGAACAATATCCAATTTTATTTAAATAATGAAAATATGCCTAAACTAAATAATAAATCCTAATAAAATTATTTAGGAGGCGATTTAAACCTTGAATTAAATCCATAAGCAAATGGAACAACAATAATCCAAATACAAATGAAATAAAGGGATAAAGAATATTCAAATAAAATTATATGGCATTAACCAAATTCAATTCCATTTGAATGAAGACAAAATCCCTAATGTAAATGAATAATTAAATCATGAGAAAATAATAAATAGAAAATTCCCAAGGTGGATATAAAAGTTATTTAATTAACTTAAATGGAATAAAAGAATCATTTTAATAAAATTTATATGGAATTAAAACCATATTTGATTTTATTTGAATATTGACAAATGCCCAATTTAAATGATTAATAAATAATATTAAAAATATTTTTAATAATTCAAAGTGAATTATTTAACACCCTATTGAATAAATAAAACCTACTAAAAAAGTTTTGGTGCAAATTAGAATTCAAATAAGAGTTTGAAAATATAATTAAAATCTTATTTGAATAAAGGCAAGTGCCTATTATAAATAAATAATCAACCATAAATGAATAAAAGAATTATTCCAAAATGGTCTTTAAAATACATTAATAAAACAATATTAAATCCTAATAAAAGTCTGGAAAAGGTTTTACTAAACAATTTGAATTCAAATGGGAGTTTGAATTTGAAAATAGAAAATAAAATAGAAAAAGGAAAAAGAAATCAAAGAGAAAAAAAATAAGAAAACGAATCATCCCACTAACCAGGCCCAACTAAGCCCAACAACAGCCCACCTGGCATCTCTTCTCCCACGAACCATTTTCTTTCACCCGCGGACGTACCCCCCACGCTCACTGACACCCCGGTCCCACGCCACATAGGCATCATCTCCATCACGCACCGCGACCCGTTCTTCCCCCTCGCTGTTGTTTCTGCTGATTAAATGCGCACTTGAATTCATACCAATGCCGCGCTATTTACGCCCAGCGGCGACGCCCTCATAATCGCCCACACCCCCTCTCTGTTTCCCCCATTCTCCCACACTCAATCGCCCCAAGGCTGCGCGAATTGCTTCTCGCGGCTCCACTGACTCCGGCGAGCTTCTCCGCCGATTCCGTCCAGGCCTCTCCTCCCCACTGCCTCTAGCCTCCACTGGACATTCGTTGCCCTCTTACCCATCTTCCAGTACCCCGAGCTAGCCCGCGCATGCCCCACAACGTCGGCAATGTCAACGCCAGAGCACCACCGACGACCACGTCCACTCCGGCGAACCTTTCCGGTAAAACCTGACCGCCCTAACCCCTCTGGTTGATACACGTGTACTCGCCACACTCGTGCGCATCTAACGCCACCTCTGGCTTGCCATTTCATGCCCTGTAGTATCGATAGCATCCACACCCGAGATAGCCCAACGTCAACGCCAACTCCGACGAGCAATCAATGTCGTGCTAGTTCGCCCCTGTCCAGGAAAAGACTACGTCGAGCTTCCCCACGACACTGCAATCACTGTGAGCCTTTCCCCTCTCTCTCTCGCTTCCTATATCGCCAGCACCATCACTACCCGATCCCGCCACCGCCGCGCAGCTGTCGCCAGCGCCGCCCATCTGTTGTCGCTGTGCTTTTAGCGTAGGATTTAAATCCAAGCGCTACGATAGATCACTAATCGAAATGATATGATTGCATATGTGTCATGCGTGGTCATTTAGATCTGACGGCCCACAAAGATCGATCCGTGCTAACCGGTATTAGCCAGTAGATACGCTCCACGTGGCCCAGTATCTGTTATAAAAACCAGAAACATTTCTATTAGTTGTTAGATTTTTTAAAATTGATAACTTTAAATCTACACATCCAACTTTTGCAAACATTATATTATTGGAATCAGGAAAAAGAATCCTTACCAACCATGCCCTTTGTTTATTGTTTTGCTTCTGGGAAATTGGTTGATTATGCAGAAACATGTCTAGGCTTATTTAGAGTATAAAAATTATTCTAGAAATGATTTTTGAGTAAAATGTTTTGTAAATGGTTTGTTTTGAACCTACTGACCATTAAAAAACCAACTTTTGTATTTAAAAGTATATTTTGTGACACTAAGGAATTATTCCTTGAATAAAAAGCATTTCTAGTAGAATAAAATTATTGATTATGTTTTAAAAATAGTTTTTGAGTAAAACCTTTTGCAAATGGTTTAATATTAAACACTTGACCTTAGAACAATAACATTTCCTAAGTTAAGATCCCTACTACTATCATGCTTAGCTTAGCTATTAGAAAACAAGGGTGGATTATATTCATGCTATGAAATATTTCTAAGTCAATGACTTGTGTTTTGTTAATAAAACAACCATGTGAATGAATCACCTGGGTGGAATGGTGTGAATGGTTTGTGTTGAGTGGTTACCTAGGGCCTATATTCATGGCTTACCCTAGTGTATCTCACTTGTGGAAAGCCACCCAGGAACAAAGAGATTTGAGATGTCAAATGTTGAGAAGCTTCAAGTGCAGCCACATGGCAATATGCGCTCTGCCTAGATCATATAGGTTGCAATAACTTAGCCAGATGGACAGTTGGTGGTAGGGGGTGATAGGTTTGGAGCGCGTCCATTTTGGTCTAAGGGAAGGCTTCTGAAAGATCTTGTTTCGATGCATGTCGAGTCTTGTGGGGAAAGTGCACCACCTCACGAGAGAGTAAAATCTAAATACTTAGCCATGTCCCCGGCAATGGACAATTTGAGCATCAATACATGGAAGCTATCACGGATCTCCTCATCCCAATTTCTAAGTTAAAAACTTGTGGTTGAACAAGGGTTAAAGGATCACCAATTTCTATTGGTAGATGCCTTGGGTGATTTTTGACAAACAAAAACTTAGTGTTTTCAAATGATAAGGAGAATCTATTTTGAGCAAAGCAAGCCTAAGATCCACTTATCCAAATGCATAAAGATGATAGAATCCACTATACTACCATAGTATCACTTGCCAATACAATTCAAATGTATTGACCCTTGTTGTTGTAACTTATTATGTTGCAAGTTTGTTTGATGTTAGTGAAGTGTGATGATTAGGATTACAAGTCTACAACCAACATTATTGCCCGTGGCACTTTTAAGATGAAGTACTCCATGCTATATAGTTATTTCTGCTGCATTGTAATGAGATATCCCAATGAGCTATGTAAGATGTAATGAATTATTTTATTCCTGGTTATAAAGTTGTATTATGACCTTTGTTTCTTGATGTTACATCTTAAACTGTGGATGCTAGCTATTTATCGAGGGACTAGAATTGTAAACACAGGGATCTCTACCTTATCAGGTTGGGACCTCTACACATATGGTTCAAACATTTCCTATGGACAAATCCTACAGGTAATACTCAATGCAAACATAAGTCCATAAAAATTGTCATTAATTACCAAAAACACACATGGGGGGCACACATGTTCTTTCATCTATAAATCTATATATTTCCAAAACTCTCATCTTAGTTCTTAGGACATACTGAGTCTACCCTAGGATCTTTGCTAGTGAGTCGGTTAGTTAATGGTCGCCATGTTCTTCTACAACGAAGATATGCCCCCTCCCGAAAAGACAGAAGGTCTTCCATTTTTTGTCGATGGTGCTGACCCCCACAATGATGCATGGGACACAGAGGCGCCAGAACTTTCCGAAGATTTGGTCATCGCCAAGAGGCATATCGATTTTTTGATGAAGCACTAAGTTCTCTGTGGCTCCGAATTGATTAAGCCACTATAACAACACAGGGACCGGTTGATGCATATGGTCACCGGAGACCAGAAAGACAATATGAAGGTTTGTCTGATGCAGATCGCTAGGAAGGACTATAAATCCCGAATGTAGTTGTTGATCAAGGATAGGGTGAACAATAATTTTTCTGAGCTCTCCTTGCCCATGTTTATAGCTGACAGACCTCTGATTCTGATAAACCTTTCTACTTGTATTTAATTTTAACTGATCACCTCATTATTCGACTTTTGCATGTGCTGATGGTTTACATCGTTCAGCTTAAGGATTTTTCTGAGTCGGAGTTCGACCCTCTTAAGGTTTATCCTCCAAAAGACTTGGGAAGAGACTAAGGACGATGAGGTGAAGGAAGTTTCCGGCCCCATTTCCAAGAAACATAAGGCCAAGGAAGTTGTTATCACTGCTGGCGCACAAGTGCCACCAGTGGTTAAAAACTAATACATTGAATCTTTTAGTACTCGTGTTGTACTTTCCAAGTCACATCTAACATTTGTTCTTCATGTGATTTAGAGTTAAAACTGTTTTGAAGGGCAAGTCAAAGACGAAGAGTAAACCGGTCAAGTTGTTGAGCTAGCAGAAACTTGCTATGTCACTAGTTGTACCCCTCCAACTCCAACCACTACCCAAACATCAGCACCGGAGATTCTTTCCTCTCCGCGTGCTGGCTCTGCCAACCCTGACACTCCTGCTGCCTCAGAAGCATTGGTTACCACTGGTAGCCCAACTACTAACCAGGGTGAACCTGCTAAGGTAATGATCCCATGGATGTGTCACCAAGGAAGGCGGATAAGTTTGTTGACTCTTCTGCTCTCAACCTGAAGAGGAAGAAGAAGGAAGAGATTCTCAAGCTGGCCCAAACATGTCTCGACAAGCAAAGCCTAAATTCGGAATCAGCAAGCCATGAGATGGAGGACGTGAAGTTGGAAGGCCTACTAGAACAAATCCGGGTCAGAGATTAGAAGATCGAAGACGGAGAAGTTCTAGTGAAATATTCCACTCCTATCTCCCTTGCTGAGAAGGTCTTCCACAACATGAAGAGCTGCACTTAGAGCACATTGTAAGTTTTCCGAATCTCGTTTGTAGTATTTATTATCATATCCTCTAGGCCTAAGCATGAAGTCACATAAAGATCATACCATAAGATCTAAGTTAATGCTTATAGGATGCAAAGGAACGATGTAGTGTAGCCCACAAGGCTCATGCTAGAATTTAACTTAGTTAAAGTTGTAGCCCGAGTCTTCGTAGCCATCTGACGGTATCTTACAACCAGAAACTGCTCAAGAATGCAGGTAACAAGCGCAAAGAGATCAAGTCTTTGTGTCTTGAAAATTCCAAGTTGCAGACTAAAAAGGATGAAGCAGAAGGTAAACTTTTTCGACATTCAACCAAGCTTTTTCTGTGTTCTTAGTTGAATTTTTTTTGATTGTACCCTTTGCAGAACTATTAAGCTAGTCAAGCAAGATGGTGGAGGAGGCCGAGAACTTCAATGTCCTCTAGATGGAAAATGAAGATCTTTGCCAGGAGCTGAATAAGATAAAGGATGAGCACAAGAAATCCATGGACAACCTCTTTGAGTTGAACAACATGGAGACCGAGAGTCTAGAGAAATTAGTGGACCTCCGATATAAGAATTATAATGATCTGAAGTGAGATTTTAACAGTTAGCGGGATCTTTCCCAAGCCACCGAAGTAGAGTTAAAATCTATTCAAGAAGAGTGTTCTTAGTAGAACCACTTTGTTCTTGGTAATTTTCCCGACATTAATTTCCCTTTCTATTTATAACTTTAGTTAGCCAGATTTTTTGACTTTGTTCTTTTCCAGATCCTCTAAAACTGCCAGACTCTACTTCCTCTAACCCTTGTTCTGAGTGCATTAAGTTCATCGGAGATATTGTCTACGACTTCCGCCAGATTCTTGAAGAAGCTAGAGAGTCGGTAGAACTTTTCAATTTGGACAAATTGCCAGTACTCGAAATGAGTGACAGAGCAAAGGAGATTTTGAAACTTATCGAGGATTGGAATATGCTATACGCCAGGATGACAGCGCAAACTGCCCTCACTACAGTGATGAGTCACCATAGCGAGATGCAAATTTGGCACGTCACCAAGGGCATCGCCGTTGAAGATGATGAGGGTAAGCTACAGGATATCAACATCCAAGAGTCTTGTGGAGGCTATGCTTGTCAGGTGGCGAAGATGATGAACTACACAACGCCATTCTTCCAATATGTCGCTCTGGCTCCTACGCCAAAAGATCCGGAAGAAAGCCTCATTGAAGATGAAGAAGCTTCCAAGTCTCCTGAGCAGGACAACAATGTCGACTCCAGCGCTCCAAGGTCTCCACTACCACTAGAATCTATAGCAAAAACTTTGATTCATTATCCTGAAACATTCATAAGTTCTATAATGATGGTACGATATTTTGTTATTCTATGTGTTGGTAGGTAAGAACTAATGATTTACTACTTAGCACTTTTGTATGTGCTCAAAAATTTCTTAAGCACTTTGTGTTTACACTTGTCGTTTTATCTAGCCCGTTGCCTCGTCCCTTTCATGAGTCGGCCAACCTTTAGCACAAAAATTTTGCCGAGCAATGGAGTGCAATCACTACAAGAAAAATGTCCTTCTACAACGGACGATTTTCATGGTTGAAGGCCCTTTTTTTGGCTGAAGAGTCTTCTATGACAGATGACCTTCGTGGTAAAAGCATTGTCACAAATGAATCTACCATGTTTTTTTTCGACCATGGCGGATCGCACCCTTCAGCCACGAAAAGTTGTTCCGTCGTAGATCTATTCGCTATCCCCGTTGACTGCTGACATCATGCAAACTGCTACGTCGCGGAAACCATGGTAGAAATGAATCTACTATTAACAGTTGGTTACCGCTGTTAACTGTCATGGAAACCATGGTAGAAAGCAAGTCCCAGTCAAGGCCTACCAATTATTAAGTGGGCCGGCCCATTATGAAATCCCAATAGTAAGTCAGTCCATTACTGTTTCGCGTAACATTGGTTGAAATGGGCCCACAAGTTGGGTCGTTATATATTCAGGCCCTTTACTATTTCAGCCCACTTTTATTTGACCTTCCTTTACGGCCTGATCTACGGCCTTTTCTCGCCTGCTCGCATTCGGCCTTCTCTTTTATTTCGCTTGTGAATCGGCCTTTTCGGCCTGCTGTATATCTGGCCATTTACTGTTTTGGCCTGCAAACAAGCTAGCCATCTACTGTTCCGTCCTACTGTGAATCTGGTCTTTTACTATTCTGGCCTACTATGAATTTGGCCATCTACTATTCTAGACTGCTGACAATCTAGCCATTTATGTTCCGGCCTGCTGACAATCTAGCCATTTACTGTTCCAGCCTGCTAACAATCTAGCCTTTTACTGTTCCGGCCTGCTGATAATCTAGCCTTTCACTATTCTGGCTTGCTGTGTATCTGTCCTATTACTGTCTAGGCCTGCTATAAATTTGGCCATTTACTGTTCCGGTCTACTCTAAATCTGGCTATTTACTATTCTGGCCTACTAGAAATCTGGCCTTTTACTGTTCTAGTCAGCTGCGGTTCTAGCCTTTTACTGTTCTGGCCTGCTGACAGTCTATCCTTTTACTATTTGGTACTATTAGTATTTATGCCTGTTACTTTTGCATCCCATTTGGTATTTTGTACCATACTGATTAGGCCAGTCACTATTCCGGCCTTTAACTGTTACTGTCATTACTGTTCATGTTCACGTCCATGCGCCATTTCATTGATCGTTCTGTTCCAGCCTGTTATTGTTTTGGCCTTTTTTTGGAACTGCCAACTTGTTTTTCAGAACACCACAGGAATGCCAAGACGCCAATTAATACACATGCAAAAATTTAAACTACAAATTATCACAACAAAATTTTTGTACAACACATCATTAAACTAGATCTGCATTCTAAAAATTACAAAGTTTTGGTATCCTCAATAAGAGATCGGTACATGGCAATTTGCTTCAATGTATCATTTGTCTTCTTTTTCAACATTTCAGCTACATATCTAAGAGAAGCTACACCCTTTATTTTTGCAAGCAACACAACCTTCTTATATATATCATCTGTAGGAGATGTACTAGGTGGACTGGTAAGTAAGTTGTTTGCTTCAGAAATAAAATGGGAGGACAAATGAGAAGAAGGATAAGAACTTTCAGTCCTGCTTCCGAGGACTCCTGCTTCATTTTAACTGCATCTTGTACAATAAGGTGAAAGGGGTTAAAACAAATAACAAGGGTAAAAGGTAGTATTATATAAATTAGAGATCATTTAAGAGAAAGCATACTAGACGTGGCTAAGAAATTTACTAGGCTATTATCTAAGAAAATAAAATCTGCTCCACCGTTTACACCAGATAGGGGACTCACTCATCCTAGTAGAAAGAAACAATAAAGGCATGGGTCTTGTACTAGACCCAGGGTCCACAAAAACTTGCTAGACTCACCCTCACAAGTGAAAAAAGACTCTCTAGACACCACAAATCTCCAACGCTGCACATGCTGGACATCCACTATGTATGAATAAACCACACTATAAGACAAAATTCAAACTTAAGATCTACTATATATATACATAGTTGACCTTGTCCACAAGCCAAAAATCTTAAGGGTGACGCATAAACATTAAGTAAGTATGAGCTTATAGTAGCTCGTTCAGGCTGATAGTTGCTCCTTCTCAAGCGGGTTTGACACCTGGTCAATCTGCCAGTAGTATCTGATTCGAGCAGCTGGAACTATGGTCCTTGTACTCCATTGTCCTTTCTCTGCATTAAGTCATAACATTTAAAAACAAGTTAGCTGGTTTGGAAGGATGAAAGCACTTGGAAAACACAAAAAGATAGCATTAAAAATGCCAGATGTATGATTCAAACTAGCTAGCTGGTTTGAAAGGATGGAAGCACTTGAAAACACCAGAAAGATAGCATTAAAACTGAGAAGATGGACATTTTCTGAATTAAGAATTCACAGATAGAAACACAGCAAGACATGAATGTAAATTTCATGGCAGGTTTTCAGGTAGAATGACTTATTAACATAATATGCATACAAGCAATATAACTTATTAACATGACAAGAAACTGGCCTATGTAATAGGCATAAACCTCGCACTTCAGCCTTGCTTGGCGTCATATTGTCAGTGTTGGATCCTTTATGAGTTGTTCCCATGACCCATTCGAGCACTCGAAAAGAATAGCATTTATGAGTTAGTGTTGCAGGAATACACAGATAGTGTGAGAATGTAAGAAAGGAAATAATAGTGACAAGCTTATGATGTGTATAATAACTGCCATATGTGGGTGCAAATGAAATGGCAATAGCATCTAGGATATTGAGCAACATTCTAACGCTTTCCTGGCTTACTAGTACCAAAAAATAGCAAACGGGCAAGAAAAATTACTACCGTGCGACGAGGCGGGTGGGACACGCATGATGGCGGCGAGGGCGTCAGCTAGGCATTTCGAGGTGGATCCGGCGCGCTGGGCGGTGAAGATATTCCCGAGTGGAAGAGAGCACCGGTGGGGAAGGAGCTCCGGTGTGGAAGAGAGCTCCGGAGGTGAAGATGCTCCCGTGTAGAAGAGAGCACCGACGGTGAAGGAGCTCCGGTGTGGAAGAGAGGGATGGCGGTGAAGCGGCTAGAGGAAGGTGGAGGTTGGAGGGGGGTGGGCTGCAAAGAGGCGATGGGGGATATAGGTTGGATGACGCAAATTGACCACCTATACCCCTCTATTATTGCAGTGCTCGGGGATAGATATAGAAGAGGAATTTTGCATCGCAAAAAAGGGGCGTGATTTTTGAATAGATGCGCGGGATGTTTCGTCGCTATGCGGAAATTTGGAGGTTGAATCTTCCAACGTATGATACTCCGACGCAGCCGCTCCTCACGTGTTGGCCCTGTCTAGACCCAAACGACGGCGACAACATGCTTACCAGCATTTAAATGAGTTTCCACACATTTGCCGAAATTGATAAGCATTATATTTTGAAAGCTTTCAAACAAGATGGCCAAGGTCATGGCCATATCTCTACCATAGTTTATGATAACGTGTCTATAACTGCATGATACCTACTTGGTCAGTGTTAAGGGGTTGATGGTTTACGGTTCTAGGGTTTAGGTTTTGGGGCATTTCAATAATGTTTAAGCTTTATGCTTATATTTGTAGAATAGAATGGTGTTATCATAATTTAATGAAAGTATATCTCAAATGTTGATCTACAAGTGGATGATACTCGTTCCTGGTCAGGGTCGTTTAGGGGTTTAGGGTTTAAGGGTTTAGGGAATTTTCAATACTATTCAAGCTTTATGCTTATGATGATACCCTACCTGGTCATGATTGTTTAGTGTTTCGGGTTTTAGGGTTTAGGTTTTAGGTATTTAGGGGTTTAGGGTTTATGGCTTCAGGAATTTCTAATACAGTTCAAGCTTTATGCATATATTCATGGAATAGAATGACTTAGCAACAATTTAATAATGAATGTATCAAAAAAATTTGATATATAAGTGCATGATACGTGGTTGGTTAGGGTTTATGGGTTGAGTGTTTAGGTTTTTAGTATTGAGGGTTTAGGGTTCTCATTTTTAGGGGTTGTTTAGCGTTCATGGTTATGTCCGAGCTTAGGGTTGGGGGTTAGGGTTTAGGGTTTTTAGGGGTATAGGGCTTAGGGTTTAGGCTTTAGGGGGTTAGGATTTAGGGAATTATCAATAATGTTCGACCTATCCTGAATTAGAATGGTGTTAGCGCAATTTGATGAAGGTATCGCAAATTTTGATCTTAAAGCGCATGATACCGGCTTGGTTAGGGTTTAGGGTTAATAGGGTTTAAAGTTTAGGTTTTAGGGCATTTTCAATAATAATGTTCAAGCTTTATGCTTAGATTCGTGGAATGGACTGGTGTTAGATTAATTTAATGAAAGTATATCTCAAATGCTGATATATAAGTTGATGATATACCTACTTAATTCGTTAGGGTCATTTAATTAGGGGTTTAGGGAATTTTGAATAATGTCCAAGCTTTATGCTTATATTTGTGGAACATAATGTTTTACCACAATTTAATGAAAGTATCTCAAATCTGTATCTATAAGTGCATGATACCTACTTTGTGGGAACACAGGACACTATGCAGATGTTTGCCCAGAGAGATTTCATCAAGATCCCAAGCAAGCCAAGTTGTAATCTAGTTGGAAATTTTTTAAGGGTGGTAGTACCCTAGTTTCTTTGAGCCAACTTGTAACCTTAGCCTTCCCAAATCTCGAGACGAGATTTATTTTAAGGGTGGTAGCCTGTCACATCCCAAGATTTTCCAAATCTTGTTATGTGAAAAATAAATAAACAAAATAAAAAAATTGTTGAAATTTAGAGTGAAAAGAAACTTTTGTTTCTAAATGGAAACTTAAAATCCCATCTTGAACAAACTTTGGTTAATGCTTGAATCTAATTAAATTCAAATCAAGTGGAATGCATTCTCTTTAAATGCATCTGGAAAGTTAAACACTTGAGGAATAACCCAAAACTCTAAAAACCATAAGGAAAGAAAATCATTTTCCAAGTTATCTCCAAGCCTATGGATTTGATCCATATAAAAGTTGTCAATCAAACATTTCAAAATGATCAAGAATGACAAATGGAAATATTATAAAAGCATATAAATTGATTTCATTCAATTTGGAGCCATAGATAAAATCTTATGAATTTAATAAGATAAGGAAATTGAATTTCCAAGCTAATAAAGCATCTATATATAAATCCATACCAAATGGTGAGAAAATAATGCTAAAAAGATTTAAAAGGTTAAAAAAAAATTAAATAAGATTTACAAATTGGAATCACCAAGTTTGGATCTATAAATAAAAAGATATGGATTTTATAAGATGAAGAAAGAAATATTAAATAAGGAATATTTAAAGACCAAATTAAATCTTGGCCTAATACATAAGAAAATGGAATGAATTTAATCCAAATCCAAATAAAATAAAAGGATAAAGAATTTCCAAAATAAAATAAAATGGCTTAAACCAAATTCCATTTGAATAATGACAAATCCAATTTTAAAAGATTAATAAAATCATATTAAAAACTTTTCCAAATAATTCAAGATGAATTATTTGACACCCTATTAAACAAATAAAAAACCTACTAAAAAGATTTGGTAAGTTTAAAGAATTTAAATGGTGTTTGAAAATATTATTAAATCTTATTTGATTTAAAACAAGGGCCTTTTTGAATAATTAAATAGACCCCAAAAGAATAAAATTTTATTCCAAAATTGACTTTAGAATATACTATTAATCATTATTTGAGTCTTCACAAAATTTGGCAAAGGTTTGAATTCAAATGAATGTTTAAATTGTTTAAAAAAAATCAAAACAATATTAGAAACAGAAAAAGAAAAACAAAGCAATAAAAAAAAATGAAAAATAACTAGCCTAGCCCAGCTAGCCCACTAAGGCCCAGCAGCCCACCTATCCCTCTCTCCCAGGAATGTTTTTCCTCACCGCAGACCGAACCCACTAAGTCGCTGACCACTGGACCCCATTCCCTCTCTTCTTCTCTCACTATCAAACAGACCCCACGACCACGTCAGCTTCTTCCCCGCGCGACCTGTTCTTCCTCGCCGTTTCTGCATTGATCTTGCGAGAGTAAATCATGTCAATGCAGGGAGTAATTCCTGTCATCAATCACGCTCGTTAAATCCTCGCTCTCTCCTCTCTCTTTCCCCTCAAACCTCGCTGCCAGAAAGCCACCAGGCTGCGTCAATTTTGCTTTGCATCGCCGCGATCTCCGACAGACTCCGACGTCGATTCCGGCTAACCCAAGTCGCCCCTTGCCCCCTTGACCACGCTCACTTTCTCTCCACCTCCTGGCGAACCTCCCCATAGCTCCAACTCGCCCGCGAATGCTCTGCGACGTCGTCAACATCTCCAACAGAGCATCGCCGCCGTCTGTCTCCAACTCCGGCGACCCCTCCCGTAAGTACTGATCGTGCCGCTCCCCCTCGCTGACACTCTCATGCTCGCCTCACTCTTGCGTGTCTAACGCCACCCCTCTTTTGCCTTCTCGTGCACTGTAGCCTCGCCCCCGTCGACGTCTGAGTGCAACCGACGGTGACCACGACTCCGACGAGCGATTGCCGTCACCACTGTGCGCCCCTTGACAAACCGCAAGCACGTTGGGCATCGCCGTGATCTCCTGAACCTGGTGAGCCACTCCTTTTACTCTCTCGCTTCCTGCATCGCTGGCGACGCCGCCGCCAGGCCGCTCCGCCTCCAGTCGCCGCCGCTAGCACCGCTAGTATATGGTCAGATCATCTCAGGCCGTTAGATGTTGATCTAAAGGATACGATAGAATCCCTTAAAGCGAAGGGGTATGCAATCTGATCCGTGCGATTTAGTTAGATCCAACGCACCACAGACCACAGAACAGCCCACGTGTCCAATGATTTGTTTTAAAAACAGAAACTTGTCTATTAGATGTTACAATTTGAAAAATTCATAACTTTCAAACCACACGTCCAAATTTTTCAAGTTTAATATCAATGGAATCAGCAAGACAAGTACTTTCTGACCATGCCCTTTGATTAGTGAATTGCTTCGGGTAAAATGATTGTTTTTGCAGAAACTTGTGTAGGCATACTTGGAATATAAAAATTGTTCTAAAATGATTTTTGAGATAAAATCTTTGGCAAATGGTTTGTTTTGAACCTACTGACCATAGAAATCAATTTGTGGTTTCAAAAACATATTTGGTGAAGCAAAAGAATAAAACTTTGAATTAAAACATTTCTAGTCAAATAAAAATATGGTTTAATTGTTAAAAATGATTTTGGAGGAAAACCTTTGGGAAATGTTTTGATTTAAACTCTCTGATCCTAAACACCAAGATTTATGGAGTGAAAATGTATTTGGTGAACTCCATAAAGATTATTACTTTGCTAAAAGCATTTTCAACCACATAAAATAATGATTTGGTTTAAAATTGATCTATAAGTAAAATCTTTTGCAAATGGTTTTGCCACTTTATAAAATGACCAATAATTGTTTTAGAATGTTTTAACCTATTATAAAACACTTTTGTAAATAAAACAAAGTTTGGCATGCTTGCATGCATTATTTGTTACTATTATTTTTTGTGATGTTGCTTGAATGGTAGATTGAAATATTTCTTGCTTGATTGAATTGTAGTGATTTGAAGTGTGTGAACATTTCAAAGATCAAGGAGTGAACCTATATTCTCTACAAAAAAGGCAAGTGATGCTTAATACTTTTGTCCCATTATTTTCACTATGCATTACTGATATTTCTAAGTAGGACTTGCATGGAATTTTGCTAAGTGTAAACTATGCCATGGGAAATCCTAGTAGATGAACCTTAGTAGAATTCTCCAAAGTTAAGATTCCTACTACTATCATGCTTAGCTTAGCTAGTAGAAAACAAGGGTGGAATATATATTCATGCTATGAAAAATTTCTAAGTCTATGGACTTGTGTTTTGTTTAATAAAACAAGTAAGTGAATGAATCACCTGGGTGGAATGGAAGGAATGGTTTGTGTTGAGTGGTTCACAAGGCCCATTTCTATGGTTTACCTTGTGTATCTCACTTGTGGATGGCCATCCAGGAACAAAGAGATTTGAGATGTCAAATGTTGAGAAGCTTCATGTTTAGCCACTTGGCATTATGGGCTCTGCCTGGATCATATAGGTTGCAATAACTTAGCCAAATGGACAGTTGGTGGTAGGGGTTGATAGGTTGGAACGCGTCCATTCTGGTCTAAGGGAAGGCTTCTGAAAGATCTTGTCTTGGTGAAACCAAGTCTTGTGGGGAAAGTGCACCACCTCTGCAGAGTGAAAAATCTAAGTACTTAGCCATGTCCCTGGTAAAGGACAATTTGAGCATCAAGACATGGAATCTATCAAGAATCTCCTCATCCCAATTTCTAAGTTAAAATCTTGTGGTTGAACAAGGGTTGAAGGATCACCAATTTCTATTGGGAGATGCCTTGGGAATGATTTTGACAAACAAAAACTTAGTGTTTTCAAATGATAAGGAAAATCTATTTTGAGCAATGCAAGCCTAAAGCTCCACTTAGCCAAAAGCATATAGATGATAGACTCCACTATACTACCATAGTATCACTTGCCAATACAATTCAAATGTATTGACCCTTGTGGCTGTAACTTATTATGTTGCAGGTTTGTTTGATGTTAGTGAAGTTTATTGATTAGGATTACAAGTCTACAACCAACATGTCTGCCTGTGGCACTTTGAAGATGACGGACCCCATGCTATTGTTATATTCTGCTGCATTGTAATGAGATAGCCAAATGAGCTATGTAAGATGTAATAAATTATTTTATTCCTGGTTATAAAGTTGTATTATGACCTTTGTTTCTTGATATTACATCTTAACTGTGGATGCTAGTTATTGATCCATGGACTAGCATTGTAAACACAGGGATCTCTACCTTATTAAAGGTTGGTCACCTTACATTAACCTTTCGGTCCGTGTTTTGAGGCCATGTCTATACATGCTAGGCTCGCCAAGTAAGAACCTTAGTATTAGCGTGTGTAACTGTCTTACACCCAAAATATGATCGTGGATCCAAGAACACCCGATCATCATGTGATGTCTTGGAGCGACGAAACATAACCGGTGCATACTTAAGGGAGAACACATTTTATCTTGATATCTAATTGATGGATCATCTTATTATGATAATAAAACGCCAAACAAGCAATATAAGAAGCAACAAACATCACATGTTTGTAAGTGAAATGATATGGTTCTTGCACTCGATCTCCATCATGTGCATCGTAGTATGATCACTATCATACCTCTATGTGTAAGGCCAAGGTCTATGTAACTTACACGTTATGTGTGTTGCAAGAGTATCGACTTATACTTCTACTTACAACATTACCATATCACAACATTACCCCAGCAAAAATCTAAACTAAACGCCTCTAATTTATCCATTGCAAGTTTTGCGTGGCTTAGGGCTTTCGAAGATAGAACCGTTCTTACCTACGAACATGAACCACAACAAGGATAACCAAATTGTTGACAACTCATTCCAAATTAGATATTGACTATAGTAGGAGAGACAGACACCCGCTAGCCACTTATGCAAAACTAGTTGCATGGCAAGCGTGGATAGGTCTCATGTGCGAGGACATGTGAAGTTTGTCCGGGCCGCTTCATCCCACTATGCCACCAATATCCAAAGTACAACAAAGAAGCAATAACGTGATAATCAATTCCCACATACTCATATGTGTACTACCCATGCAAAGCATCTACGCATAGATCCGGCTCTGATACCACTGTATAGTTCGCAACATAGAAAACAAAAAAATTCCTACGATGGGAAGAACTATGTACCAAGATCTATCTAATAGATACAAGCAACGGGTGGATATACATCCACAGAGAACATACCCTTGAAGACCGACAAAGCTTACCGAGGTTGAACTCATGTTTGATGTAGACGATCTCTTGTCGATCTCAAGATCGAGAGGACGTCCTAGCGTGACAAATCAGCGGTGCATTCGTGCTCGCACACACGTCCGAGGCACCGAACAACCTCTGCCTCCTCGCGCCAGCGATGTAGCAGAAGAAGAACTCTTTCTTTCCGAATAGCCACCGGGAACATGTATCTCGCTAGTCTGATACCATGGGGGATAAATACTATATGGGGAGAGATATCCTTCACGAGGAGGTGTGAGTGAGAGAGAGGGAGGGGGCTCCTTTTATAGGAGGAGGGGGAACCCCAAGGGGGTGGCCGGCGCATGGGGACTACCCCCTTGCCCTCCCTCCATTCATGTGGGTGGACACTCCACTCACAAAATTCCCTTCAATTTTCTCCACTAAAAAACCCACTCAAATTCCCATTAAATTTCCACCAATTTTAATGAAAACTCTCATTAAATAAAACTCCTTTTATTTATTCAGAATTCTGTTCATTACTTAAATGAAAAACATTCACATATAACCCCTTCCTAGTTTTTCATTTCACATGCAAAAACACTTTCTGCAATTTCACCCGAAAACCAGTTTCGGTATCTAGTGAAATAAATTCCTGCGCTTGTTATTCTTTTCAGCATGAAACTTTTGCTCCAAATGGTGTCGGTGTCTCTTAAGTGTGTCACCCTACAGTTTGCGAATAATAAGGACATGATCGAGACCCCTCTCAGATCAATAATCAGAAGCGAGACCTAGAGATCCATACTAACTCCCACACATTCAACGATGAATTTCTTGTGATCGCGAGAACCTTTTAAGCTAGTATCTTAATCTTTTTGTTTCACGATATATAACCTTTCCGAGATTCGATCATCGGTATCTCCATACCTAGTTTGATACCATTAATGACATGTACTCTTTTATCGTTCCTGTGATATAACATTCTATTGATCAAATCACTTGCTTGCAAGCTAATCAATGTGTTATCACGGAGAGGGCCCAGAGCATATCTATCTCGGGATGAACAAATTCCACTCTCGATCCATGGGCCTCAACATAACACTTTAGTAGTACTGAACCCATATTTATAATCACCCTGTTATGTTCTGACGTTTGATGTTATCAAGATACTCTTCTAGTGTTAGTGATTGACATGATCTCATGGTCTAACAATTAGGATCACTTCGTATGTTGTTATAGAAATATAAACTCAATGACTTTGATCGTAATGCTATACTTCGGATGAATGTTCATCACAACATTCCAATAATGTTGTGACCTCGTTATTAAGAACATCCAATGTCCATGATTAGGAAACCTTGATCATCTTGTTAATCAACGAGCTAGTTTATGAGAGAGGCGTAACTAGGAACTTTCTATTTGTTTATTAAACACACGTGTATTAACGTTTCAGTATTAATACAATTATAGCATGCAAAATAAACATCTATCATATACATGGAATATAAATAATAACCACTTTATTATTGCCTCTCAGGGGATATTCCCTTCAAAGGCTGCCATTGAATCTAAACCGGTGGAACTTGTGGTATGATATGCCTCCAAGACCACCGCCATTGGGACGGACCTGGACCCTAAATAGGAAAGCACACTTTTCGAGTTCCTCTGTGAGAATAGGGACATATTTTCCTGGCAACCTGCCAACATGAAGGTGTACCTAGGGAACTTGCCGAGAATAGCTTGAATATTGATCCAAAATGCAAACCCGTGAAACAACTTCTACGACGCTTCAGAGATGAGAAGAGACGCGCCATAGGCAAAGAGATAGCTAGGTTACTTAAGGCTAATTTTATCCGAGAAGTCCTTCACACCCGATGGGTGGCCAATCCTGTACTTGTACCCAAAAAGGGAACCAAAGAATTAAGAATGTGCGTTGATTACACCCGCTTGAACAAAGCGTGTCCCAAAGATCCGTTTGCTTTTCCTCGCATTGACCAAGTCATTGACTTGACGGCTGGCTTGGAAATTTTATGTTTTCTCGATGCATACTTAGGATACCACCAGATAAAGATGAGGAAGTCAGACCAATTGGCCACTTCGTTCACCACACCTTACGTCACGTTTTGCTATGTCACGATGCCCATTGGGATGAAAAATGCAGGTGCTACGTAACAGCGGACTATGCAACATTGCCTACACGATCAAATTGAACGTTCACGCTTATGTGGACGATATAGCTGTGATGTATAAAAAGTCAAACGACTTAATCTCCAACTTAAAAGAAACCTTTGATAATCTCCGGAAATAAAACATGATGCTTAACCCTAAGAAGTGTGTCTTCGGGGTTCCAACCGGCAAATTGTTTGGTTTCATCATTTCCCAGCGTGGAATTGAGGTCAACCCGAAGAAGATCAAGGACATCCTAAACATAAACCTTCCGACATGCCTGAACGACATACAACGGCTAACAGGATGCGTTACAGCAGTAAGCCGGTTCGTCAGCCGACCTGGAGAGAAGGCTCTGCCGTTGTTCAAGTTACCGAAGAAGGCGGACAAATTTACATGGACGGATGAGGCAGATGTATCACTAAAGAAGCTAAAGGGGATACTCTCCTCGGCACCTATACTTGCAGCACCCGAGCCTATGGAGCCTATGTTGATCTACATGGAGGCCACCAACCGGGTAATCAGCATCATCGTCGTGGTAGAACAGAAAGAACCAGGGCAGGAGTACGGAGTTCAACGACCAGTTTACTATGTAAGTAAGGTCTTGATGGAGTCCAAGCAGGGTTACCCGCACTACCAGAAGCTAGTGGCCGTGCGTGCCACTGACCCATAGTTCTCTATACATAATGTGACGCAAAATCCATTACATTTTAGTAGAAATTAAAGGTTGCAAAGTGAAGAACACCAACTTGGAACCCGACCAAATGCCCTAGTCAGAACAGCGGTGAACATGTCCCAATCCTGGATCCAAAGGAAATTAGTCACTGCCCCCCACCCCACCTACCCCCACCCCCATGGCCAAATCGATCAGAGCAGAGGAGGGAAAATACTCTGATTAGGTGAAAAGATCCTGATTAGGTGACACTTGCTTGGTTTCCTGATGATGGGAGCTAGCGATTGGAGGTTGCTGGTCAGAAGAGAAAAGGATGGGTAGCCGTAGTAGTAGTACTACTAGTAGTAGTAGGGGCAGTAGTACTAGTACACTTTTTCTACAGTGTCAAGGGAGCGACGGGAAGAGATTCTCAGGTTTTTTGCAAAATTTTCAACACGTCGTGGTGTGGGATTATAAATTATGCGGTACCCATATCCAACCTCCTCCTTTTCCCCTTGGTGTCCCGTGTTCCTCTCCCAGGACCGATAAAATCGTCCCGTGTTCCTCTCCCAGGACCAATAAAATCGCCCAGTATCGAATCAAACTAATTCGGCTCACGGGGAAAAAATTCAACGGAAGAGCTAATGTATTAATATCAGAAACAAAGTACATTATAGCTCAGACAACATATACTCAGAAGATCAGCATTTGAGGGAGGGGAAGGACTGGCAGAGGAAAATACGGCGTTTGTTTCAGCATAGGGCACTATCTTGATGCCTCGAAAGCCGCTTATGAAGCCTCAAAAGAAGGAATCACACACGGAAACACATATATGCTACTCTGCTAATGTATGGAATAGTTTCTAGTTATAGATCTGCTAACAAAGGCCTAACAATTATAAGGTAGATCCATATTACACTACTAAGACTGCAGCGAACCAATCATGGGATAGCTCTACATATATTTAGAGCGACCTTAGGTGCACTCCAAGATTTTTGAAGCTCGGCTAGTGGTCATGAGACTGCACATACGGCACCAAAAGTACACCTCTTGTGATCAGCAGCCCCGCATCGACTCCATACAGAAGCAGAATATGTCATCATCATTACCATCAATGTCCTCTTCGGTTGTCTCGTTCTGCGATAGTAGATTAACAAATACATTTACAGAGAAACATCAAAGACACACAACCTGAAATTTTTTCCGTTCTATAGATATAGTACCTTGTCATCTGGCATAACGTAAGTACCTGAAATGAAACCCGTTTCATCCAGCTTGTGCTTTTTCTCTCCTCCCCCTTCTACAAGTTGATCTAGATACTCGGGAGCTGCCTCTGTCAGTTTATCTAGATGATCAACATCTGCTTCGCCTACTTGATCTGGATGATAAAGATGTTCTTACCCTGGTTCATATGCTTGACCATGAAATATCCATCTAACATATGTTCTTAGCATACCAAACATATAAATATGTTCTTCCACTATACTGAAAGGCAGCACCCTCTGATTCACACACACGTGACAGAGGAAATGTACTTCTGATATTTCACACTGAGCTCTAACAAACTCAATAAATCATACAACACCAAAGATATATTTAGGGCTGACTAATTGAGCAACCTACATCCCAAATATCTCCATCTATTTAATTATAGCATACAATATTGGTTCTTAATTAGTAAAAGAAAAGCAGGAAACAAATAGATGGAGTACATAAAATATATATGCCCATACATTTCAGCAAACATATTGACATCAATAATCAGGGAAGGTACTAAAGAACATAGATCAAGCCTAGAATCAACTATGACCATGTAGACGGAAGACAAATTAAACTACGTATTTGAGGAGGCAGGTCGGGTGAAATGGAAATAAATTGCCAACCAGATCGATCTAGAGATAGAAGGACTACCGTGGGATCCAAATGACTACTGGTGCGTATAAAGAACATCGACGGGTAGGGAAAGCTTCTTCGGGCGCATGGTGGTGAGATGAGGAGCCGCGGTGAGCGCGTCTGTTTTGTGGGCTTCCAAGGGGGTGAGGGTCTAGGTGGCAGAGGGTGGATGTTGACACAGTGCGAAGGGGTGGGGAGGGATAACTTTGAAAATTCTAACCTACCCTGCTTTGGGCACCACCATATACGTCGTCCCGCTGTCAGTGACCATAGATCAAAATTGATAAATTTTGGCTAAACCAAGGTGAACTAGTTAAAGTGGCGAAATCAGCATGGAAACTTGAAATTTCATGAAACTCATGCATTATCCATTAAATATATGTATTAATTTGTGTGACATTATGGAAGGTGGCATTTTGAGACATATCTTATCTTATCTTACCACTTTGAGTATTAACCGTTGGATCAAGACTCGCGAATCCCAACATTGTTAGCCGTTGGATCTTCTTTTCCATTCTATTAGAATCTAATGCTAGAAGATACTATTGATAGTCTTTATCACAATAAACACTATGCACAAACCTCAAAACACACTTCTTTATTGTTATAGAGACTTCTCCATCAACTCTAGACCATGTTCCAAAATTGACATGTTTTTAGTTAACTACCATATTTCCAATTTATTGCAAGAAATTAGCTAGTAAGATTAATAGGGTTTATCCATTAAACAGGTTATTTTGTGTGACAATTGGACCACTGTCACATTCAGCCATAATTGTTGAAGTTGCTTCAGAACATAAAATTTGGATTTTCCGTTGTAAGCAAAGCTTGATTTGCCAAGATGCATCCAATGTACGGAGTACAAAACATGGATGCAGGTCAAAAAAAGCAAATATGGTTACGACCTTGGTCATCTTGTTTGAAAGAAGGAAGATGTCTATCAACTCATTAAATGCTCAAAGAGTACAGGCGTCTAAGTCTACCTAACGGGGACAACATCCCCTAAGTGGGAGTGGGAGTAGCGTACCTTAGAGGCTTGAGCTCCAAAATTTCAAGAGAGCGCCGAAATATCCCGTCCATCCATTCAAACACCCCGCCCATTCATTCAAACATCCAGCCCCAAACATACTTCACATTTTCTTAGAATGCAAAATTCCTCTTCTATCCCTGCTCCGGAAACAAGAACCCGAGGAGGAATGCATTAATAGAGGGACTTAGGTGGTAATTTTGCTTTCTCCGACATGCATCACCCCATCGACATGGTTCCCTGCCCTTCTTCAATAAGTGTATTTACCCGCCCACCCTCTTCGCCCATACACTAACTTTTTGGACCCACAATTCAAGTGACCCGCATGTCAGTGACCTAGAATTACGGGAAGTAGAGATTCCCATCGTTTGTAGTTCAAAATTCGAACATTTCTTGCTAAACCAAGATAAACTCATTAAACTCGGCGAAACTAGATTGGGAACTTGGAAAATTTTAAGAAACTTGGCAGTATTCGTCAAATAGTTCATATTTCGTGATAAAATTGGTGCGGTGAGACTTTGAACCATATATAGTCTTTGAACCATAAAATTGGTGCGGTGATAAACTTAGTTACGCCATTCTATTCCACGAATATAACCATAAACTTTGAACATTATTGAAAATTCCCAAAACACTAAACCCCTGAACCTTATAACCCTAAACATTCATAAACCCCTAAACCCTGACCAAGAACGTATCCTGCACTTGTAGATCAAATTTGAGATACTTCCATTGAATCAGGCAACGCCATTCTATTCGACGAATATATGCATAAAGCTTGGGAATTATTGAAAATTCCCTAAACCCTAAATAACCCTTAAAACCTAAACCCTCAACCCCTAGATACTAAAACCCTAAACCATAAACCCCTCAACCCATAATTAAACCCTAACCAAGTAGGTATCATGCTCTTATAGATCAAAATTTGAGATACTTTCATTAAGTTGCGGTAACGCCATTCTGTTCCACAAATATAAGCATAAATCTTGAACATTGTTGAAAATTCCATAAACCCCTAAACGACATTGACCAAGAAGGTATATCATGCACTTATAGATCAACATTTGAGATATACTTTCATTAAATTATGCTAACACCATTCCATTCCATGAATCTAAGTACAAAGCTTGAACATTATTATTGAAAATTTTCTAAAACCCTAAAACCCTAAACCCATAAATGACCCTGACTAACATTTGAGATATACTTTTATTAAATTATGCTAAAGCCATTCATTTCCATGAATCTAAGCATAAAGCCTAGCTAAACAATATTGAAAATGCCATAAAACCTAAACCTTAAACCCCTAAAACCTTTAACCATAAACCCTGACAAAGCAGGATAGGTATCATGCATTTATAAATCAAAATTTGAGATACTTTCATTAAATTACACGATCTTCTTTCTATTTCACGAATATCGACATATAGCTCGAACATTACTGAAAATTCACTAAACCCTACCCCCCCTAAAACCTAAACACTAAGCCCTATATCCCTAAACACTAAAAACCCTAAACCCTCAACCCCTAACCCTGACTAAGCAGGTATCATGCAATTATAGATAAAATTTGAGATACTTTCATTATTAAATTGTTGCTAAGTCATTCTATTCCACCAATATAAGCATAAATCTCAAACTTCATTGAAAATTCCTAAAACCCTAAACAACCCCGAAAACCTAAACCCTCAACCCCTAAATTCCCTAAAGCCCAAACAACCCACCAACCTAAACCCTTGAATCCTAAATTCTAAAACCCTAAACCCCTCAACCAATAATTAAACCATAACCAAGTAGGTATCATTCACTTATAGATCCAAATTCGAGATACTTTCATTAAATTGCGGTAAAACCATTCTGTTCCACAAATATAAGCATAAAGCTTGAACATTATTCAAAATTCACTAAACTCTAAACCCATAAACCCCTAATTAAACGACCCTGACTAATTAAGCAGGTATATCATCCACTTATGTATCAACATTTGAGATATGCTTTCATAAAATTATGCTAACGCCATTTCATGAATCTAATCATAAAGCTTGAACATTATTATTAAGAATTCCCTAGAACCAAAACCTATAACCCTAAACCCCTAAACGACCCTGACCAAGACGGTATATATCATCCACTTACAGATCAAAATTTGATATATACTTTATTAAATTATGCTAAAGCCATTCATTTCCACAAATCTAAACATAAAGCCCAAAGATTATTGAAAATTCCATAAAACCTAAACCTTAAATCTCTAAACCCTGACAAAGAAAGCTAGGTGTCATGCATTTATAGATCAAAATTTGAGATATTTTCATTAAATTGTGCTAACTCCTTTCTATTTCACGAATATCGGCATATAGCTCGAACATTATTGAAAATTCACTAAACCCTACCCCCTAAAACCTAACTACTCATCCATATACCCCTAAACACTAAAAACCCTAAACCCTCAACCCCTAACCTTGACTAAGCAGGTATCATGCACTTATAGATATAATTTGAGATAGTTTCATTATTAAATTATCGCTAAGTCATTCTATTCCAAGATTATAAGCATAAATCTCAAACTTGATTGAAAATTCCCGAAACCCTAAAACAACACTGAAAACCTATACCCTCAACCCCTAAATTCCCTAAACCCCAAACAGCCCCCAACCTAAACCCTCGACCCCTAAATACTAAAACCCTAAACCCTAAACCACTCAACCATGTGACAAGGATGAGATCCTTCATAGGCTTTATCTTGTGCTTCATCTTTTCTGGACAGTTGCTTGCATAATGTCCTTGGTTACCACAATTGTAACATGTGATAAGATTGAGTTCATCACGTATCTTCTTTGGGCAAGTTGCTACATAATGGCCTAGATCTTTGCAGTTGTTGCACCATACTTGGCTAATCTCCTTATACTTCTTCTTCTTGGGTTTCTCCAATGCTAAGAGTGCTTCTAGTTCATGTTCTTCATATGTTATCTTAAAGGTAGGAATGTTTCCTGGTCTCCTTGACCTTTTATTATTCCTTGGATAATACATATGTCTCCTCTTTGGTCCTTTAAATTGAGTCATATTGCATGGAGGTGCAAGGTGAGATTTTCCTTTGTCTTCATCCTTCTTGGTAGACTTGGATTTCTCATGGTAGTCTTCAATCAGTTGTTGCACTCCACCTTGTTTCCTTTGTTGAACTATGGAATAGATGGGGCATTGGATAGGGACATGATTATTTCCTTCACATAGGTAACAAGTAGCTTGAGATGTGGGGCATTGGTCAATTGGATGTTTCTCTTCACAATTCGGGCATTGATCTTCATGCTCCTTGGAAGTGTGATCCTTGTCTCCACAAATATTGCAAGCTTGGGTTCCTTCTAGAATAACATCTTTGTCATCCTTGTTGTCATAAACTCCTTGGGAAGAGTTGTCTCCCATGTTGATCATTTGATCTGTCACCTTATGCAACAATTGGGTTTGGGTTTCCAAAAACCTTTGCATGGTTGGATCTACCTCACTGGTGTTGGCTAACACAATATTTTTAGAAGCAATCACTCTATCTTGAGCACATGACTCCATTACTAAGTCTATAATGTCTCCTCTTAAGGTTTGGTTGGTAGCCTCCAACTCTTGGGTATGTTTCTTCTCTTCTTTTAGGCTATTTTGGATGTTGAACATTCTGCACTTGACTCTGTCACCAAGTTATTTAATGGTCTTCCAAGCTGCATCCCTTGCTGAATCAAAGAATGTAGGGTGCATCACTGAATTGGTGAACATACATAATCCTGATTCCTTGTGGTTGTCTTCCTTGTTTTTATACAAGTGAAGTTGCACCCACCAGTACTCAACTCCTTCATCCATCACAGGAAAGCCTTTGTACGCAGCTGCACCATGTATTTCCATTGCAACCATGAGGTCCTTGAGAGCCTTGGGGAATTCTGTCTCACACTCCAAAGTCATTGTCATGAGTGGTCCTTTCCTTACGGCTTCGTTGATGGAGTTCATCTACAAATAGGGATGAGAAAGGAGATTAGAAAAGTTTACGAGAAGAATAGACAAGTGTGGAAGTTGTTGAAATTTTTTCCTTAGTGGTTTCCAATCCTAGGGTCATAATCCTACAGGCAACACAGTGCTCTGATACCATCTGTAAGGTTCCCAACCATTAATAAGGTAGAGATCCCTTTGTTTACAATGCTAGTCCCTGGATCAATAGCTAGCATCCACAGTTAATATGTAATATCAAGAAACAAAGGTCATAATACAACTTTTTAACCAGGAATAAAATAATTTATTACATCTTACATAGATCATTTGGCTATCTCATTACAATGCAGCAGAATATAACAATAGCATGGGGTCCTTCATCTTCAAAGTGCCACAGGCAGACATGTTGGTTGTAGACTTGTAATCCTAAT
Source organism: Avena longiglumis (assembly GCA_030063025.1). Lineage (NCBI taxonomy): Eukaryota > Viridiplantae > Streptophyta > Magnoliopsida > Poales > Poaceae > Avena > Avena longiglumis. The sequence continues at coordinate 140,926,943 of CP125978.1, read as the reverse complement.
CAATAAACTTCACTAACATCAAACAAACCTGCAACATAATAAGTTACAACCACAAGGGTCAATACATTTGAATTGTATTGGCAAGTGATACTATGGTAGTATATTGGAGTCTATCATCTATATGCTTTTGGCTAAGTGGAGCTTTAGGCTTGCATTGCTCAAAATAGATTTTCCTTATCATTTGAAAACACTAAGTTTTTGTTTGTCAAAATCATTCCCAAGGCATCTCCCAATAGAAATTGGTGATCCTTCAACCCTTGTTCAACCACAAGATTTTAACTTAGAAATTGGGATGAGGAGATACTTGATAGCTTCCATGTCTTGATGCTCAAATTGTCCTTTACCAGGGACATGGCTAAGTACTTAGATTTTTCACTCTGCAGAGGTGGTGTACTTTCCCCACAAGACTTGGTTTCACCAAGACAAGATCTTTCAGAAGCCTTCCCTTAGTCCAGAATGGACGCGTTCCAACCTATCAACCCCTACCACCAACTGTCCATTTGGCTAAGTTATTGCAACCTATATGATCCAGGCAGAGCCCATAATGCCAAGTGGCTAAACATGAAGCTTCTCAACATTTGACATCTTAAATCTCTTTGTTCCTGGATGGCCATCCACAAGTGAGATACACAAGGTAAACCATAGAAATGGGCCTTGTGAACCACTCAACACAAACCATTCCTTCCATTCCACCCAGGTGATTCATTCACTTACTTGTTTTATTAAACAAAACACAAGTCCACAGACTTAGAAATTTTTCATAGCATGAATATATATTCCACCCTTGTTTTCTACTAGCTAAGCTAAGCATGATAGTAGTAGGAATCTTAACTTTGGAGAATTCTACTAAGGTTTCATCTACTAGGATTTCCCATGGCATAGTTTACACTTAGCAAAATTCCATGCAAGTCCTACTTAGAAATATCAGTAATGCATAGTGAAAATAATGGGACAAAAGTATGAAGCATCACTTGCCTTTTTGGTAGAGAATATAGGTTCACTCCTTGATCTCTGAAATTTTCACACACTTCAAATCACTACAATTCAATCAAGCAAGCAATATTTCAATCTACCATTCAAGCAACATCACAAAAAATAATAGTAACAAAATAATGCATGCAAGCATGCCAAACTTTTTTTTATTTACAAAAGTGTTTTATAATAGGTTAAAAACATTCTAAAACACTTATTGGTCATTTTATAAAGTGGCAAAACCATTTGCAAAAGATTTTACTTATATATCAATTTTAAACCAAATCATTATTTTATGTGGTTGAAAATGCTTTTAGCAAAGTAATAATATTTTTGGAGTTCACCAAATACATTTTCAATCCATAAAACTTGGTGTTTAGGATCAGAGTTTAAATCAAAACATTTCCCAAAGGTTTTCCTCCAAAATCATTTTTAACAATTAAACCATATTTTTATTTGACTAGAAATGTTTTAATTCAAAGTTTTATTCTTTTGCTTCACCAAATATGTTTTTGAAACCACAAATTGATTTCTATGGTAAGTAGGTTCAAAACAAACCATTTTCCAAAGATTTTATCTCAAAAATCATTTTAGAACAATTTTTATATTCCAAGTATTCCTACACAAGTTTCTGCAAAAACAATCATTTTACCTGAAGCAATTCACTAATAAAAGGGCATCGTCAGAAAGTACTTGTCTTGCTGATTCCATTGATATTAAACTTGCAAAATTTGGACGTGTGGTTTGAAAGTTATGAATTTTTCAAATTGTAACATCTAATAGACAAGTTTCTGTTTTTAAAACAAATCACTAGACACGTGGGCTGTTCTGATTCGTCAAAAACGGTTCGTGTGGATTGTGCTCTGTGGTGCGTTGGATCTAACTAAATCGCACGGATCAGATTGCATACCCCTTTGCTTTAAGTGATTCTATCGTATCCTTTAGATCAACATCTAACGGCCTGAGATGATCTAACCATATACTAGCGGTGCTAGCGGCGGCGACTGGCGGCGGAGCGGCCTGGCGGTGGCGTTGCCGGCGATGCAGGAAGCGAGAGAGTAAAAGGAGTGGCTCAACATGTTCAGGAGATCACGACGATGCCCAACATGCTTGCGGTTTGTCAAGGGGCGCACGATGGTGACGGCAATCGCTCGTCAGAGTCGTGGTCACTGTCGGTTGCGCTCAGACGTCGACGGGGGCGAGGCTACAACGCACAAGAAGGCAAAAGAGGGGTGGCGTTAGACACGCAAGAGTGAGGCGAGCATGAGAGTGTCAACGAGGGGGAGCGGCACGATCAGTACTTACGGGAGGGGTCGCCGGAGTTGGAGACAGACGGCGGCGATGCTCTGTTGGAGATGTTGACGACGTCGCAGAGCATTCGCAGGCGAGTTGGAGCTACGGGGAGGTTCGCCAGGAGGTGGAGAGCAAGTGAGCGTGTTCAAGGGGGCAAGGGGAGACTTGGGTTCGCCGGAATCGACGTCGGAGTCTGTCGGCGACCGCGGCGATGCAAAGCAAAATTGACGCAGCCTGGTGGCTTTATGGAAGCGAGGTTTGAGGGGAAAGAGAGAGGAGAGAGCGAGGATTTAACAAGCGTGATTGATGACAGGAATTACTCCCTGCATTGACGTGATTTACTCTCGCAAGATCAATGCAGAAACGGCGAGGAAGAACAGGTCGCGCGGGGAAGAAGCTGACGTGGTCGTGGGGTCCGTTTGACAGTGAGAGAGGAAGAGAGGGAATGGGGTCCAGTGGTCAGCGACTTGGTGGGTTCGGTCTGCGGTGAGGAAAAACGTTTCAGGGAGAGAGGGATAGGTGGGCTGCTGGGCCTTAGTGGGCTAGCTGGGCTGGGCTAGTTAGTTTTCATTTTTTTTGTACTACTTTGTTTTTCTTTTTCTGTTTCTAATATTCTGTTTTGATTTTGTTTAAAAATTTAAACATTCATTTGAATTCAAACCTTTGCCAAATTTTGTGAAGACTCAAATACTGATTAATAGTATATTCTGAAGTCAATTTTGGAATAAAATTTTATTCTTTTGGGGTCTTTTTAATTATTCAAAAAGGCCCTTGTTTTAAATCAAATAAGATTTAATAATATTTTCAAACACCATTTAAATTCTTTAAACTTTCCAAATCTTTTCAGTAGGTTTTTTATTTGTTTAATAGGGTGTCAAATAATTCATCTTTAATTATTTGGAAAAGTTTTTAATATGATTTTATTAATCTTTTAAAATTGGATTTGTCATTATTCAAATGGAATTTGGTTTAAGCCATTTTATTTTATTTTTGAAATTCTTTATCCTTTTATTTTATTTGGATTTGGATTAAATTCATTCCATTTGCTTATGTATTAGGCCAAGATTTAATTTGGTCTTTAAATATTCCTTATTTAATATTTCTTTCTTCATCTTATAAAATCCATATCTTTTTATTTATAGATCCAAACTTGGTGATTCCAATTTATAAATCTTATTTAATATTTGTTTAACCTTTTAAATCTTTTTAGAATTATTTGCTCACCATTTGGTATGGATTTGTATATAGATGCTTTATTAGCTTGGAAATTCAATTTCCTTATCTTATTAAATTCATAAGATTTTATCTATGGCTCCAAATTGAATGAAATTAATTTATATGGTTTTATAATATTTCCATTTTTCATTCTTGATCATTTTGAAATGTTTGCTTGACAACTTTTATATGGATCAAATCCATAGGCTTGGAGATAACTTGGAAAATGATTTTCTTTCCTTGTGGTTTTTAGAGTTTTGGTTTATTCCTCAAGTGTTTAAATTTCCAGATGCATTTAAAGAGAATGCATTCCACTTGATTTGAATTTAATTAGATTCAAACATTAACCAAAGTTTGTTCAAGATGGGATTTTAAGTTTCCATTTAGAAACAAAAGTTTCTTTTCACTCTAAATTTCAACAATTTTTTTATTTTGTTTATTTATTTTTCACATAACAAGATTTGGAAAATCTTGGGATGTGACAGTTAAGCATGAGTCATATGGAAGATATGATTCCCATTTGATGCTCGCCTTTGAAGCTACACCGACTCACATGATGATCAGACTTAGTGTAGTGGATTTGGTTCATGTAATCACTAAAAAGGCACGAGGGATGTCGTTTTTGAGTGGGAGTTCATTCTTAATTTGGATTAGTTGAACTCAATCTATCATAAACTTAGTCTAAACTTTAAAAATTATGTTCTAGATGGAACCACCTTCTTTTAATTTCAATGTGTTCAAGGAGAAAGAGAAACTTGCAACGAACAGTAGCAACTTTACCGACTTGGCCATGAATTTGGGGATTCTCCTCACTGCTGCACAAAAGCAATATGTGCTAGAAACGCCGCTAGGCCCCCCACCACTTGATGATGCCCCTGACGATGAAAAGAACGTCTTTCAGACTCGTCAGGAGGACCACAACTTAGTTCATTGCGGCATATTGTGTGGGCTAGAGCCAGAACTTCGAAAGCGTTTCGAAAACGGCAACGCATTTGATACAATGGGTGATTTGAAAATGATTTTCGACACCCATGCTGATATAGAGAGTTACAATGCTTCAGAAAAGTTCTTTAGCTGCATGATGGAAGAGAACATCTTCGTAAGTGAGCATGTACTCAAGATGACGGATTACGCCGATAAGCTTGTGTCCTTGGGAATAACGATTCCCATTGACTTAGGCATCCATCGTGTTCTCTAGTCTCTACCACCTAGCAATAAGAGCTTTCTGATGAACTATAATATGCAAGGCACGAAGAAGTTTCTCCCCGAGCTTCTGTCTATGCTTAAAACTACAAAAGTGGATATCAAGAAAGAACATCAAGTGTTGATGATCAATAAGACCACTAGTTTCAAGAAAGACAAGAAGGGTAAACAGAAGGAACAGAAGGGAGGCAAGCTGGTTGCTGTGCCTGAAAAGAAACCCCGAGTTGGCCCTAAGTCTAATACCGAGTGCTATTATTTCAAGGGGACTGGCCACTGGAAGCGCAACTGCCCCAAGTATTTGGCAGACAAGAAGGACGGAAAGGAAAAAAGGTATATATGATATACATGTTATTGATGTGTACTTGACTAGTACTCGCAGTAGCACCTGGGTATTTGATACCGGTTCATTTGCTAATATTTGTCACTCGAATCAGGGGCTGCGGAACAAGCGACCACTACCAAGGGGTGAGGTCAAGATGCGTGTCGGCAATGGGTCAAGCGTTAATGTGATCACCGTCGGAACGCTACCTCTCCACTTACCACCGGGATTAGTTATAAACTTGAATAATTGTTATCTGGTGCCAGCGTTGAGCATGAACATTGTATCCAGATCATGTTTGATGCGAAGTGGTTATTCATTTAAATATGAGAATAATGGTTGTTCTATTTATATGAATGAAATATTTTACATGCACCGATGATGAATGGTTTATTTCTGTTGGATCTCGATAATAATGTTACACATATTCATAATGTTGATGCTAAAAGGATTAAACTTAATGATGATATATCCGCATATATGTGGAACTTCCGTCTAGGTCATAGTGGCGTCAAACGCATGAAGAAGCTCCATTCGGATGGACTTTTGGAATCACTTGATTTTGAATAATTTGATACATGTGAGCCATGCCTTATGGGCAAGATTACTAGAATGTCGGTTTTCGGTTCAATGGAACGGGCGACAAATTTATTAGAAATCATACATTCGGATGTATATGGTCCAATGAGTGTGTCGGCGCGAGGTGGATATCATTATTTTATAACTTTCACGGATGATTTGAGTAGATACAGTTATATCCACTTGAGGAAACACAAGTCTGAAACCTTTGAGAAATTCAAGGAGTTTCAGAGTGAAGTGGAAAATCATCGTAATAGAAAGATCAAATTTCTATGGTCCGACTGTGGAGGTGAGTATCTAAGTGACGAGTTTAGCAGTCATATGAAAGAGTGTGGTATAGTTTCACAACTCACACCTGCCGAAACACCACAGCGAAATGGTGTGTTGGAACATCGTAATCGTACTTTATTAGATATGGTTCGATCTATGATGTCTCTGACGGACTTGCCACTGTCATTTTGGGGTTATGCACTAGAAACTGCTGCATTCACTTTAAATCAGGGACCATCTAAATCTATTGAAAAGACACCGTATGAGTTGTGGTTTGGAAACAAACCTAAGTTGTCATTTCTTAAAGTTTGGGGATGCGATGTTTATGTGAAGAAACTTCAACCGGATAAACTCGAACCCAAAGCGGAAAAATGCATCTTCATAGGATACCCTAAGGAAACTATTGGGTATTCCTTCTATCACAGATCCGAGGGCAAGGTTTTTGTTCCCAAGAATGGATCCTTTATAGAGAAAGAGTTTCTCGCGAAAGGCGTGAGTAATCGGAAGGTAGAACTCGAAGAGGTTGCAGAACCTTCTCTTCAATGTATGGAGAGTAGCGCAGCGCCGGAAGTTGTTCTGGAGTTGGCTTCACCAATTGAAGAGGGAACTAATGATAACAATCATGAAGATTCGAAAGAGAATACTACCGAACCTCGCAGGTCTAGCAGGATGCGTGTAGCTCCCGAACTGTACGGAAATCCTGCTATGAATTTCATGGTTGTTAAAATTTATGACCCTGTGACGTATGAAGAAGCGATGATGAGCCCGGATTCCAAAAAATGGTTAGAAGCCATGATATCCGAGATGGAATCCATGTACGAAAACCAGGTTTGGAACTTGGTGGACTTACCTCACGGCCAAAAGGCCGTGGAGAATAGATGGATTTTCAAAAGGAAAACTGATGCTGATGGTAATGTGATGGTCGATAAAGCTCAACTTGTCGCAAAGGGGTTTCGAAAAATTCAAGGAGTTGGCTACGATGAGACATTCTCTCCTGTAGCGATGCTAAAGTCAGTAGGATTATGTTAGCAATTGCTGCATATTTCGATTATGAGATATGGCAAATGGATGTCAAAACCGCGTTCCTCAATGGAAATATTTAAGAAGAGTTGTATATGATACAACCAAAGGGTTTTGTCGATCCTAAGGATGCTGAAAAGTTATGCAAGCTTCAACGATCCATCTATGGACTGAAGCAAGCATCCCGGAGTTGGAATCTCCACTTTGATGAGGTGATCAAAGAGTTTGGATTTGTCCAAACTTATGGAGAGGCTTGTATTTACAAGAAAGTGAGTGGGAGCAATGTGGAATTTCTGATATTACATGTGGATGAAATATTATTGATTGGAAATGATATAGATGTTTTAAATAGTGTTAAAAGTTATCTAAACAACAAATTTTCAATGAAGGACCTAGGTGAAGCGTCATACATATTAGGCATAAAGATCTATAGAGATAGATCTTGGTGCCTAATAGGGCTATCACAAAGTAGATACCTTGATAAGATTTTAAAGAAGTTTTTAGTGGATAGAAGTAAGAAGGGGTTCTTACCTATGTTGCAAGGCAAGACATTGAGTAAGAATCAAAGTACGGATATGGCGGAAGAAAGAGAGATAATGGACAAAGTCCCCTATGCTTCAGCCATAGGCTCTATAATGTAAGCCATGTTATGTACAAGACCGGATGTGGCACATGCTATTAGTTTGACTAGTAGATACCAATCTGATATAGGATCGGAACACTGGATACGGTCAAGAATATCCTTAAGTACTTGCGAAGAACTAAGGATATGTTTCTTGTGTACGGAGGTGAAGAAGATCTCGTCGCTAAGTGTTATGTCGATGCTAGATTTGACACCAATCCGGATGACTCTAAGTCTCAATCCAGAAACGTATTTCTCATGAATGATGGAGAGGTTAGTTGGAGGAGTTCCAAACAAGCCGTGGTGGCTGGATCAACAATGGAGGCCGAATTTGTTGCTGCTTCAGAAGCGGCTCAAGAAGCATTTTGGATCAAGGAGTTCATTACCGAACTAGGTGTGGTTGCGAGCGCGTTGGACCCAATTGTGATCTATTGTGACAACAATGGTTCCATAGCCAATGCCAAAGAACCAAGGTCTCACAAGAATTCCAAGCATATTAAGTGCCGGTTTCACTCCATCCGCGAGCATGTCAAGGATGGATATATAAAGATTTGTAAAGTACACACGGATCTCAATGTAGCAGATCCCTTGACTAAAACTCTCCCTAGAGTAAAACATGATCAACACCAGAACTTCATGGGTGTTAGATTTATCACTATGTAACTAGATTATTGTCTCTAGTGCAAGTGGGAGACTGAAGGGAATATGCCCTGAGAGGCAATAATAAAGTGGTTATTATGTATATTCCAAGTATATGATAGATTTTTATTTTTCCTGCTATAATTGTATTAATACAGAAACGTTAATACATGTGTGTTTAATAAACAAACAGAAAGTTTCTAGTTCTGCCTCTCTCATAAACTAGCTCGTCGATTAACAAAATGATCAAGGTTTCATAATCATGGACATTGGATCTTGTTAATAACGAGGTCACAACATTATTGGAATGGTGTGATGAACATTCATCCGAAGTATAGCATTACGATCAAAGTCATTGAGTTTATATTGCTATAACAACATACGAAGTGATCCTAATCTTTAGACCATGAGATCATGTCAATCACTAACACTAGAAGAGTATCTTGATAACATCAAACGTCACCCATAACAGGGTGATTATAAAGATGGGTTCAGTACTACTAAAGTGTTATGTTGAGGCCCATGGATCGAGAGTATAATTTGTTCATCCCGATGACAGATAGATATGCTCTGGGCCCTCTCGGTGATATCACATTGATTAGCTTGCAAGCAAGTGATTTGATCACTAGAATCTTATATCACGGGAACGAGAAAAGAGTACATGTCAGTAACAAGATCAAACTAGGTATGGAGAAACGGATGATCGAATCTCGGACATGTAATATATCATGAAACAACAGGATTAAGATACTACCATAAAAGGTTCTCGCGATCAGAAGAAAGTCATCGTTGAATGTGTGGGAGGCAATATGGATCTCTAGGTCCCGCTTCTGATTATTGATCTGAGAGAGGTCTCGATCATGTTCGCATTATTCACGAACCGTAGGGTGACACACTTAAGAGACACGAACACCATTTGGCGCAAAATTTTCATGCTGAAAAAATAACAAGTGCAGGAATTTATTTCACTAGATACCGAAACTGGTTTTCGGGTGAAATTGCAGAAAGTGTTTTTGCATGTGAAATGAAATACTAGCAAGGGGTTATATCTGAATGTTTTTCATTAAAGTAATTGACAAAATTATTAATAAATAAAAGGAGTTTTATTTAATGAGAGTTTGCATTAAATTTGGTGGAAATTTAATGGGAATTTGAGTGGGTTTTTTAGTGGAGAAAATTGAAGGGCATTTTGTGAGTGGAGTGTCCACCCACATGAATGGAGGGAGGGCAAGGGGAAGCCCCCATGCGTTGGCCACCCCCTTGGGGTTCCCCCTCCCTCTCTCTCTCACTCACACCTCCTCGTGAAGGATCTCTCTACCCCTCTAGTATTTATCCCCCATGGTCTCGGACTAGCGAGATACATGTTCCCGGTGGCTATTCGGCAAGAAAGAGTTGTACTTCTGCTGCATCACTGAGCGAGGAGGCAAAGGTTTATCGGTTGTAACATCCCTAAAATCATGTTTCAAAACTCATGCATATCATCCATGCATCCATGATCATTCCTTTTCAAAACCATTTCAAAATCAGGAGCATATGTTGCTCATTATTTTATGTAAGTATGCTCTATCCTTAGTGCTACCTTTTAATGAGAAAAGTATTTATTTCATTCAGCAAGGTTTTGAGTTCAAACTTAACTGCTTTCAAAAGTTTGGGCAAAGTTTTCAAAACAAAGTATGAAAATAAGACCAATTTTATGCTTTTTATTTATATCTCTTAAGGCTTGGTTTTATTTTATTTCTCAAGTGTTCAAAGTGTGTTTGAGTAAACAGAAGTGTTTGACACACATTTGAGTACAAAGTTCCCTGTACAAAAATCTAGAGAAGTTTTCAAATCAAACTTGTTTGAATTGGAGTTTGAAAACCATTTCTAGAAAATCAAACAGGAAAAGAAAAGGAGTAAAGGAAAAAAATAAAGCAAACAGCCAAACTGGCCCAACCAGCCCAGCTCGACCCAATCTAGCCCAACTATCCCCTCCCGCGAAGCGTTTTCCTTTCCCCGCAAACACATCCACAAAGTCGCTGACGCAGGGACCCCACCTCCTCTCTCTTTTCTCTCGCTGACAACGCGGCCCACGCAACGGTCATCATCTCCACCCGACGATGAGTTCCTTCCCCAAATCACTCGACCGTTTCCTGATTTATTCGCGACTTCAATTCCCGTTCAATGCTCGAGTAATTCACGCCCACGTCCTCGCCTACTTAAGCACCATGCCGCCCTCCTCCTTTTCCCCCAAACCACACCCCACCGGAGCCACCAGGCTGCTCGGATTTCTCTCTGGACGCCCTCTGCTCCGACGAGTTCGTCGTCAAATTCCGGTAAGCCCCGCAGTCCCCTCTGCCTATGGTTCAGACTAGATGATTCTGCATCCTCATATGCACCTACTGACACCCTCCCTTTGCTTGTGCATGCTTTGTAGCATCGGCAGTGTCATCGACTGAACTCCGCCACCGTCTGTTCAAACTCTGGCGACCATTCCCCATAAGACCCAGCTTCCCCTCTCCCTCTGTTTGATACGCGTGTGATCCCTAGCATCCTACACATCTAACGACACCCTTTTCTCGTCTTAGCGTGGCCCAGAACGTTGTCTCCGTCGCCAACCGAGAGCACCGTCGCTAGGGACTTCTCCGACGAGCAATCCACGACGACCCCGGGCGCCCCTTCGCCAACCGAGCACACATCGAGCATCTCCTCGTCACGGCGATTCTGGTGAGCATCCTCACAACTCCCGCGCGACCTAGTTCGCCGGCTCCACCGCTGACTGAGCACGCCGCCGCCTGTCGCCGCCGCTAGCGCCGCCCATTTAGGGTTAGTAGTTTTAGGCCGTTCGATTTAGATCCAGTGGATGCGATAGATCCACTTAAACGAAGAGGTATGATTAGATCTGAGCCATTAGATGTTAAGTTGATCTGACGGTGCACGAGCGCGATCCAGCGCGAAGCAGTACCAGCCAACCAGAGACTGCCGCGTGGCATGTTCTTCGTTTTAAAATTCTGAATTAGATCTATTAGATGTTTGAATTTGTTTAATTCATAACTTTTGAATGCCACGTCCAAATTTGAAAAATTATATATCAATGGAATCAGGAGAGAAAATCCTTTCCATCTATGCAATGTGTTTAATGTTTTGACTCTGTTAAAATGGTTGTTTTTACAGAAACATGTGTAGGCCTATTTTGTGTATAATAAATTTTTGGAAATGTTTTAATGTTCAAATAAATTTTATTAAAAAAGACCTCAAGGTCCCTTTTGCAATGGAAATTCTGATTCTTGGAACTTGGAGCATCTGGATTTGCAGAAATAATGAAATCTTCAACAATCAGCATGCGTCGATAGAGACCTGGAAGGATATCGTAGCCCAGGAATTAAGATGGGTACTTTATAGAATTAAGAAGAAGTATTATCAGGGTCTTAAGATTTGGATTGAAAAAAATTTAGACAGGAGATAGTTGATTAGCATGTTATCCCTCTTTTTTTTGAGGTGGAATATGTTTGTAAATATTCTTTTGTAACTCTCTATAATCTATAAAAGTTGCAGTGGGGTTTTTTACCCTACTGTTTTACCCTAAAAAAAAATTTATTTGGAAAGTTTTGAACTTGTTTATGATTCAGTACTGTGCACTTGTCTTGTTTGGTGTAGAAATTCATCACATGGCATTATGTATGCATCCATATATTTTTGCTTGTATTTATTTTGTATGTGATTTTGGTGCTATTATTTTATGTGTAGATTTTGGTGCAAATAGTGATTATGATTGTGAGGATTGTAGCTACTCTCCAAACTACCAAGGCAAGTGGTGCTTCATGATTTATTCCTATGTTTTTCAACTATGCATTAGAAATATTTTGCTAGACTTGCATGGATATTTTGATCTATATGCTATGCTTGGGAAATCCTAGTAGTTGTAGAATTGCTAGAAATATTTCTAAGTCTTATCAATGCCATGATTAGCCTAGCTAGTAGCAACCAAGGATGGTTATATATCCATACTATGAGAAAATATTTCTAAGTCTTTGGACTTGAGTTTTGTTTAATAAAACAACTAAGTGAATGAAACATCTGGGTGGAATGGAAGGAATGGTTTATGTTGAGTGGTTACACAAGGCCCATTTCTATGGTTGACCTTGTGTATCTCACTTGTGGAAAGCCATCCAGGAACAAAGGGATTTGAGATTCCATATGTTAAGAAGCTTCTAGTGCAGCCACTTGGCATTATGGGCTCTGCCACGATCATATAGGTTGCAATAACTTAGCCATTTGGACAGTTGGTGGTATTGGGATGATAGGTTGGAGCGCGTCCATTTGGTCAAAGGGAAGGCTTCTGAAAGGTCCTGTCTTGGAAGAATCTAAGTACTTAGCCATCAAGTCTTGTGGGGAAAGTGCACAACCTCTGCAGATGGAAGAATCTAAGTACTTAGCCATGTCCCTGGTATTGGACAACTTGAGCATCAAGACATGGAATCTATCAAGAATCTCCTCATCCCAATTTCCAAGTAAAAACTTGTGGTTGAACAAGGGTGAAGGTTCCCCAATGTCTATTGGTGATCCCTTGGGAAAGATTTTGACAAAGAAAAACTTAGTGTTTTCAACTAATAGGTAAAACCTATTTTGAGAAAAGCAAGCCTATGCTACACTTAGCCAAAGTGCATATAGTATTTATTCTACCAATATTCTACTAAGGTATCACTTGCCAATACTATTCCAATGTATTGACCCACTGTGGCCGTAACTTGTGATGTTGCAGGTTATTCTGATGGTGATTAGGGGTTATGAGTCTACACTCAACATGCTTGCCTGTGGCACATGAAGATGAAGACTTATTTATCTTATTACATATTTAAACTCTTGTACTAGGCCTGTGGCCATGGAGTTTGTAAAAGACTATGTTTGTCTCTGGAATGACTTGTAATAATGATCTTTGTTTCTGTGTACTTCATCTTAAACTGTGGATGCTAGCATTGATCCAGGGACTAGCATTGCAATCACAGGGATCCTTTCCTTTACAAAGGAGGGATCTTACATCGGTGCCTCAGACGTGTGTGAGAGCATGGATGCGCCGCTGATTTGCAGCGCTAGGACTTCCTCTCGATCTTGAGATCGGGAAGAGATCTTCTACATCAACCACGAGTTCAACCTCGTTAAGCTTTGTCAGTCTTCAAGGGTATGTTCTCTACGGATGTATATCTGCCCGTTGCTTGTATCTAGTAGATAGATCTTGTTACATAGTTGTTCCTATCGTAGGAAAATTTGTGTTTTCTATGCTGTGAACCCTACAGCCTTGAAGGTGGGGGCGGAGTCAGATATCTACTTCTTTGACGCCGGGATATCTGTGGCATCGACCTTTCTCTAGATATCCTTGAATTCTTCGCTATAGAGGACAGCTTCTGCAAAGCCTGCTTCTCCAATCTCGCAGTCCCTTGCCTTGGTAAATCTTCCGGATATGGTGATGATGTCGTTTGGTCCGGGTATCTTGAGAATGTTGTAGACGAAGCATGGCTTGGCCATGAAGGCGTGAAAGATGTCGCGTCTGAAGATGATGTGGTGCACGCTCTTGAAGGGGACCACCTCGAAGGTCATACGCTCTTGGCGGTAATTATTAACATCGCCAAAGGAAACCTGAAGCGTGATGCACCCAAGGGACCGAGCCTCCTGGCCGGGAACTACACCATGGAACACAGTGCTGGTCCGCCTTAGGTTGGGCTCCGTCAAGTTCATCTTGTTCAGCGTATCCAGGTACATGATGTTGATGCTGCTTCCACTGTCCACCATGCATTTGGTGAACTCGTTGCCGTCAATTAGGGGGTTGATGACCATGGCGTACTGGTTCTCCATAGGGATGAGGTCTAGGTGATCCTTCCTGTCCCAAGTGATTAGAATCTCGGACCAGCATAGGTACTGGGGGACTGGGGGTAGGGTGGCCATCAGTATCCTCATGGAGGTTTTCTGTTGCCGGACAGTAGGGGTGCCAAGGAAAGTGTGGTAGACGGCAGCCTTCTTCTCGAAGGGGTTCTTGCCCTTGCCATCTCTCTTGTCGGCGTGCTTGGGTTCAACATCCTCGTATATGTCACTTGAATCCTTGGACTCCTCTTGCTTCTTCTTCCCCTTGCCCTTGCCTCGTGGTCTGTTCTTCCGACTTCGCTTGTAATCGGACTTTGGGTCCTCCTTGAGGTCATTGACAAACTTGCAATGGCGATTGGTGTGAGTGGCTTTGCCATTGGCGTCGAGGTGTACAAGGCATGGCATATCACGGTACTCCTCGTACGTTTGGGGAACGCGGAGCGCTATCGGGGTAGTTTCACTACCTCGCTGCTGCCCACGACCAGCCCCCGACCTCGTCCATACTATCCGCCATCACCTCGTCTTGGAAATGTCATGGCGACCATGTCGGAGTTTTGCGTTTCTTCTAACGGGTTCTTTCGCTTGCTGTTGTTGTTCCTCTTAGCTTGAGTTGAAACGGCCGTTTCCAGCAAGGAGCCGCGAGCATCATCGTCGGCAGCCGCGAACTCAGTAGCCAGCTGGATCATCTGGTTGAGATCGAGCCTGTGATTTTCCTGCAAGCGCTTCAACTTATGTCAAAGCAACATACCTTTCTCCAACCCGTTGATGAAGGCGGCCATGGCGGTCTAAGCATGCACTCCTGTGCAGGAATTCTTCATATCCAGCTAGCGAGAGAGGTAGGCGCGAGATGACTCGTCTTTCTCTTGCACGCATCGCTGCAGATTGCCAACAGTGCAGGGACGCTTGTATGTACTCTCGAAGTTCTTGGTGAATGCTTCTTGCATGTCCAACCAGTTGCAGATGGACTTCTCCAGCAAGTCATCAATCCATTGGCGGGCCATGCCCGTCAACATCAGTGGGAGGTACTTGACGGCAACGTTGGGGTGACCCCTGGCGATCTCCACCGCGTTGCCATAATCCTGGAACCACGTAGCTGGTTTGGCGGTGCCGTCATAGGGCTTGATGGTCTTGTCAATCCGGAAAACCTTGGGGTAAGTTGTGATCCGTATCATAGGTCCAAAGAAACATGGTCCCAGGTATTGTCCTTCCCGGGCCTCGTGAATCTTGTCCAGGCGTGAACGTGCGTCGTATGGCTCTGGGCTTGTTCTTTTCTTATTGCTGCTAGGGTATGGGCTGCATGAACGACGCGGGCCTCCTCCACCATGGTGGCTGCTAGGGGTCGATGTAGGCGGAGGTGGCGGTGGGTTAGCCTTCTTGCTGTTGCCCTCCTGCGATGCCTCACGCTTGTCGTGGTTGCTTGTCAGACACGGAGGGTCATGACGCGACTTGCTCTTATGTGCTTGGTTGCAATGTCCATCCTGATGGGGTTGCTCCGCATTGTCGCGAATAAAAATGCCGCTCTAGCTTGGCGGAGGCATATATGTACGACAGTGAGCCTTGGGGTCTTCGCGATGTCGGGGAGGTAGGGGCAGTGGAGATGGGCGACAAGGATGAGCCTTGCCTCCATGGTCGGAGGATATAGGGATATCATCCTTCCTATTGTGTGCGTCCCTCCATCTTCGTTATGATGAACCCGTCTGAGACCCAACATCCTAAGGAGATCGGTCCCTTGGTGGCTTAGGATTGCTAGACTGGAAATACGCTGGCTCAGAGTCAAGCCTTTGAGAGGTGGCCTTTTCCTTCTATTTCACCGCCTTTGCCACAAGGTATTAGACCTATTCCACAGCTGCGGGTGATCTATCCTGCTCCAGAAGGGTCCTGGCGACGGCTAAGTTGAGAATAGGAGTGGGCATGACCTGCCTGCCTTCACTGTCAATGTATGGCTTGAATTGTGGTGGCTTCGGGGGAGCCCATCCTAGGTTTTGTCGTACACCAGGTTCGTTGTTGATGTGAGCCAGAGCTTTCTTAGCCTTCTGCTGCTCGAGCAGAGTCTTGTACTCGGCCTCCATTTCTCTAGCTTTCTCTATTGACTTTTGCGCCTTTGCCAGATCTTGATCCGGCTTTGCGCCTTGCTCTGTGATGGCCTGTGCTTCCTCCAGTAGTTGTTGGCGCTTCTCGTCAAGCTAGACTACGCTCCATATATGAGCCACAATCATGGGATCGACGAGCAAGTTGTCGTACATCACTCTATCAGCTGGAGTGATCTGGGCGGCCGTGGATGTAGATGCCGGAGGTGGCGGGTTTGCGGTGATTTTGTTACTCGGATCGACGTTGAGTTCCTGTGGCTGCTTCACTAGGTTGGGTGAAGGGGGCATGGCTTTTGCACGATCATTGTCGGCAGCAACATGTGGTCCCTTCCCCTTGTCCAGCGCTTTAGGAGGAGCTTGTCCGGGTTGATCTTCCTCCATCACGGTCCTAATAGCGACGAACACCTCTCGGGATGTGATGGCATTGTCGGCCTGCTCGTCGCGTCTGATATCCTCTTCCATCTCATGCATAGTAGAGTCGAGTTCCTCCGGGCTGGAGTCTATCTCCTCCGAGTCAGCGCTGATGTCTGCGTAGAGCGCGTCCAGGACAGAGTCGGAGGGTGTCGGGGCCTCCTCAATGATGGGTGGTGGTGGTGCCACAGCAGCGAAGATGATCGGAGGCGGCACAACAGCGTCTACGACTAGAGGGCGTGGTGGCGGTGGCTGAGCCGACGGGGCACCAGGTATGGCAGCGAGCACTGCCTGAGCCTCTGCTTCAGCTGCCGCGTAGTTGTTGACGGTATGAACCATTCCCTCGAAAGTGTGGAGACCAGCGGCCTGGTGCCGTCTTAGCGTGTGTCGGAGAAGCGTATCGCGGTCCAGTCCTTCCACAATGTGATAGATGGCATCATCATTAGGTTAATGCTCCAAATCGGCCCGTATACGGAGCCATCTGGCTAGGTAATCGCGGGGGTTTTCACCCTCTCTCTAAATGCAACACGCCAGATCGAAGATAGTCACCATGCCGACAAACATGGATCTCTGCTGTCTAGATGCACGAGCAAAGTCGGCGGACTTGCAACGATCTTCCACCATTATATCCTGCACAAGGGCGGTTTGGGTGGGCCTTGAATTTTTCCAATCTATGTCGGCAAACTCCGAAGAGGGATCCGACTTCGATCCTTCCACGAGCGTATCCTTCCCATAGGCGATTCATTCGCTCATGGGACGAGTTGTGTACTCGCTTTGTGAGCTCATTCCAGGGAGCCTTCAAGCGCCCATGAACACTCATTTATCACCATACAATGGTCTAGGGGGACGGCGAGTGGCTGTGAGACTTCATGCTGTGATTCTCATAGATTGCACACACCATCACAGAGGCGAAGGACGCCTTCATTATTGGTGCGTTCACCATGAATGTGCGCGATAGAAAGATGTGTCAAGAGCTTAACATGCATCCCATCAAGAACAACCATGAGCTGTGGGATTTGGCTGACCTGTGCTCTTTGGCGGAGGAAGGATGCCTTGCACCTGAGGATGCTTCCAGGGAAGCCGTGGGAGCGGCCAATCCAGGAAGCACCGTTTCTAAGAATATCGTCTCTCGTAAGTGGGCCCTCAATAGGCTTTGGTTGCAGAGCCTAGTGCTCCCACCAGGGCTGAAAAGAAGACATAACCAGAGGAAGAAGTGGCGGTTTCCAAGCCCACCACGGGGAAATGGTGCCCTATGCATGAATCTAATGAGCATGATGCTCATAATTGCCGCTACATCCTCGGCTACACCGAGGTATGGAAGAGGTGCATCACTGAGAAGGGGACTAATGGTACCTTCGGGAACTATTACCGCTGCAACAAAACTGGCTATCATGTGAAGGACTGCCTAATCTAGCTTAGCCCAGGAGCCCTGACCGGAGGTCGTGGGGGCAACATGGGTGCTGCACAAGGAGGATATGGAGGCGGTGGATACGGATCAAGAGCGGGGCGCAGAGGGGGCCGCGGCAAAACAGCCCCTCAACTCTGTGGCAACAACCCTAGCGTCAATCTGGACAACGATAACGATGGGTGCAGATAGTACCCACAAGTACAGGACTGTGTGTGCGCACAAGGAGGATCTTACGCCATGACTTCCCACAGGGAGTTTAAGCTTTTCTCCCGTGAACTGTGCACCGTAAAGCCCAACCCAAAGGTGCAACGACCACTTCAGTGGTCTCACATGTCGATTACTTTTGATGCAGGAGATCACCCGGACCGCATAGTCGGGGTCGGCACACTACCCCTAGTGGTATCCCCAATCATAAATAACATCAAGGTCACCAAGATGTTGGTGGATGGAGGGAATAGCCTCAACATCCTCTCAGCAAAGCTGTTGGAAAGCTCCAAATCAGGGAGGATAAATTAGCCCCTACTAGGTCCTTCCTAGGCATAAACCTGGGAGCTACCCAACCATGGGGTAAGATCAAACTATCTGTCACATTTGGCACTCAAGAAAACTACCGAACTAAGAACATCATCTTCGATGTTGCACACATTGCCCTACCGTATAAGGGCATCAAAGGGCGTCTTGCCTTGGCAAAGTTCATGGTGGTGTCCCACCATGCCCATAACTCTCTCAAGCTTCCCTCCTCGTGGGGGACCTTAACCATCAAAGATGATATAAGGGACGCCATGTTCTGCTCTGAACAACTATTCAAACTAGCATCCCTCACTTTTCGCGTGACTCACACTGACCCTTTGTCCGATTTGGACCAACCTTTCACCCTCATTCCCGGCTCACCCGGTAAGAGGCTGCGACCACATCCGGAACCTAGTTCCGATGACAACTCTGGTACTGGTGGATCTTCGAGTAAGCCAAAAACTTCTCGCATCCACCCTACAAACTAAAAAGCCTGGGAGCATGTGTGATGCTCCCGACAACTAAAAAGCCCGGGTGTGAGTGGAGGTTCCCTCGGCAACTAAAAGCCAAGGAGCGTGTGTGGTGCTCCCGACAACTAAAAAGCCTGAGTGTGATTGGCGGTTCCCTCGGCAACTGAAAGGCCGGGAGCGTGCGTGGTGCTCCTGAAAACTAGAAAGCTCGGGTGTGAGTGGAGGTTCCCCTGGCAACTTAAAGCCTGGAAGCATGCGTGGTGCTACCGGTAACTGCAATGAATACTAGCGTATCTGGCCTGGCCTTCCTATGTGTAACCCGCTTGTAATCTGGGGGATGCCCCTGTCTTGGGATGAGAATATTGTTGCTCTCGTTTTTCTGCATGTTTTCATTTGCCGATCTTTTTTTGGGATTTTGCGTTCCTTTGGATATTTGTTGGGACCGGCCATGGGTAACGAGACTGTCAGGCCAGTGAACATCATACACTCATGATCCTCTCTAAGGTATGAGCGTTGTGCTCTAGGCATTGCAGACGAGCACTAAATCGCTAAGACACACCTAACACGTTAGGCCCCCCGAGTTGGGAACGTCGTGTGCCCTGATCAAGCGGACAACACCCTGTTTTAAACATGAGGCATGGGTAAGATGCCGTCAGGTGTGTTCACCATGTTTCAGGATGTGTAGAGGATGGATGAGAAAGGAGAGGCCAAGGCAAGGTCTCTTCAAGGGAAAGGGTGTAAAGCTCACCGCCAGTTGGGAGTAGCAACGACTACGCGATTCCCGGGGGCGGCTATCCCCACAAGCAAGGCTTGTGTCGATGGCAAGGCTGGAACCAGGGAATCAGAGGAAGGCGTCCGAGAAGACGAACGACGCCCCTATGGGCCTCATGGTGGCGCGAGGTAAATAAAGGACGGACGAATAAAGGGCTGCCATGAGCACGATAAGGAAAAACAAGGAAATGACGCAAAGGAAAAGGTAAATACATTAATAATGGCCAATTGAAATTACATTTGAGAAATATAAAATGCAGAGACTAGCTCGGGGGCGACCCTAGGTGTAAAGGAGAGGAAGGAAAGTCAACGGTGCAAGGGAGGAGCCCGTAGGCCTCCTCCACCTCGCATGCGACTACGTCACCCACTCAGTGCCGCTCCCCGCCGCCTTGAGGTATCGCTGAGATCGGAGTCGTAGACAAGCAGCTAGTAATAGCTTCGGCGGAAGAGGGTGTTGTCAAAGATATTTACTAACAAGTGGCCCCCGCCATGGTAGCGAAACTTCTGGGCATCACCAACCTTCAGCTCATAATAGGTCGCGGAAGTCCTTCCAACCATCGCACAAATATAGGTTGCCGACGCCGTCCACCCACCTCTACAAGTCCCGGATGGGCTGGTCGCCGCTAGCCTCGTGCAAACGGAGCTCGCACTAGGGGTGCTCTCTGAGATGCTCAGTGAACAAGTCCGGCAAGCATAGCCACCACTTGAAGTTCACTAGAAGGACGAGAAACTCGAAGCCAATAAGGCCCACCATTTCATCATCGCTTTCCCTGCTACGAAGTGGCGGGGAAGGAGAGTACCTATTGGCCTCCTGCCATCCGTAGCTACCCTGGCGAGGGGGTTGCGATTGCGCCTTGGAGAAGGAGAATGGCGACTAGGAGGACCTTCCCTTTCCCTGCCGTCTCCCCGGCAGCTGCGGCTGGGCGGGTGCTCAATATTCGGCTTCGAGAGATCTATAACAGCAGAGGCGCTGTGGAAGCCTTGGCACCGGCGCCTGCACCTGTACCGCGGAACCTCCGATGATCCGGATCCACCTCTCCCCCAGGAGACGGACGATCATCATCATGGCGGCGACTATCAGAGCTTCCCGACACCATTGTCTTCCCTGTCGAGTAGGAAGTTGGAACGGAAAGGATGCGGGAGAAGTGTAGAATGAGCCACAGCCCCACGCCTTCCCTCCATTTTATAAAAACAAGGAAGGGGAATGATTTCTTCCCACCTCGCCGGCTCACGGGAGGGCAAAAATCGCACCATAGGAAAAATTCTTTGTAGGTACTAAAGAGGGCGCAGTTAATGTCGGCTGCCGCGAAAGCCAAGGCGCGGCCCGACAGTCCCACAGCCACTTGAGTGTGTAAGCACGCACACGCTAGCTCTACAGGATAGGAAGGCGTATCGTCCAGTCACCTCGTGCCCCTGTGACGTGGACTAGGCCCACACGCTATTGAATGGCGAAGCCCGGCAACAACATTGTCATTGAGCCACGGCAAGCGTTACTCGGATGCATCAAGTTGTCAGCCCTTGCCCGAGGGCTTCTGTCGGTATAATGGGATCGGGGTTCCCTCGCATTGCGCCGTAGCGCATGGGCCAGGATCCACCGGTCAATAGCTCGACGATTGCAATGCCTAGCCGCTAGGAGCATCGCAAGGATGCGAGCACTGTGTGAAACAAGCAGGTATGGATTTGGCATGATGAACCTATGGAGACTAAGTATCATCTATGATGTAGGTGCATATGGATGAGACGCACACTACAATATGAGCCACGGTTCTCTAGCCAAGCACGTACAAGGAGGAAAGTAAAACTACACGCACAAGGCGGTCCGGCCCCTATTTCTGATGGATGCCCCGGAAGGAGGGTAAGGGCACAACTAGGGACAGCGAAGCCAAGGAGCAGCCTCGACTGAGCCCCGGAAGGACCACAAGATCACCTATCATAGGCTAGGCGTGACCCGGGAACTGGAGTTAACTGAGCCTGAGAAGACGGGTCAGGACTGGCCACGGAACTGGAGACGCCCCAGCACCACTAGACATCATCATGGCGCTGTAGTCCGCTGCAGCACGCCACCGACAGGAGTGATAGCTCGGAGCTTGAGCTGTCATGCAACCATCAAGTGCACCTGCGCACCTTCGTGGCCATCCATTAGCCATATGCACCGCCCATCTTCCTGAAGACCGTGTGGCACACCGAATTGAGCCCGGGAACGCCCTTCGCGGTGCTCCACACCGGCCCTTGTAGTGATCCCTTGGAGTATAAATGGAGGCACTTGGCCATTGAGAGAGGGGGTGGAATGGTGAAGGAGGATCGAGAGAAAATGGTAGGAGGGTTTGAGAGTTTAAAAAGGAGAGTTCTGAGAGGAGATCTTTGGATGAATAGATAGATAGAGAGATAGAGTTGATATCCCTCTCCACACCGGAGAGGAGGAAGAGAGGAAAAAGTGAGATAAGTGAGGAAGAGGAAGCCCGGGAAGTGTAGAAGCTTGAGATAAAGAGGCTCCTCGAAACTATGGAGATCATCATCTTGTACCTCGATCTACCCCAGATAATCCACCAAAGTAGGACATAGGTTTGTTAGCCGAAGGGCGGCACGAACCTAGGTAAAAAAATGGCTGCGTCCTTTGTGTGTGTTGTGTGCCCATATAAGCAGGTTTCCATGGCGACGCTAAGGATGGAAATCCTTTGTTCCCACTACCAAACAAATAGGGGGTTCCCAACATCCCCGATGTCCATGTTGGCAAGATGCGATAGAAATCAATCTCTAGGGCATGGCAATTCCTTGTTAGCTATCGTCGGATTGATGACAAGTATGCCATAGGTGGTCCTAGAGGCGTTGAGAAGATCGGGTGTGATCCGTACGGTGTTCCGGGAGTGGTGAGCACAAGTTTACCCAGGTTCAGATCCGACTATATTGATCGGATCGTACTCCTGCTAGCAACCCTATAATATATCGGTGAGAGCCGGATGTAACAGCGGACTACAAGAGAGATTTTCCTATGCGAGTGAGTTGTGGTTGATCTATGATCTGGTGCCCTAAAGTCTCCCTCAGGTCCAGCTTATATAGATTCCAAGACCTAGGGTTACAGGAGAGACCTATCCGGCTACGTTACAGAGTTGGTACCTAAGTACATCTTGGACTACAAGTAATCTATAGGCCTAAGTCGGTAAGTCTTCTAGGCCTTGTCGTAGCCGGAATTCACTCCGTCCTCTTTCACTGAATGGGACGATCATGAAGCAAAGCTCTAATCCATTGGTGGGCCACCCTGGTCAGAGACCCTATGGGTATACCCGGAAAGTATATCCCCAACAGTAGCCCCAGAAGTCTCCAAGATCCAAAGTCAGAATAATCGTCTAGCTTGATGGTTTCTTCGGCTTGCATAATCTTGAAGGGTTCCCTAAAACTTCATTCAATTGTGTAGGATTCTGAGTTTCATCTGAGTCTAATATGTCTTCTAGAGTTGAGTTATCTCCATGATCGATTTCAAACTTGAGATGGATTTAAATGGCGACATTTGTCTGGCAAATTTTTTGGCTCTGTCTTGTCGGTAACAAATATCCTGCTAGCACAACAGTTGGTGGGTCCGCATTGCACGGAACCGAGGTACCGTTTCAATGCCTGCACGGAGAGCAAGGGCGTGGAGGCTTCGGGAGGAAGCCACCTCTCTCTCTCTCTCTCTCTCTCTCTCTCTCTCTCTCTCTCTCCCCTATACACGTGGTGTTAATCGGGCGCACTTCACCTCAAGAAATGTTTCTTTCCGCAATGACTAGGACCGTCGGTCATCATAGAAGGCGCATCTTCCGTGAATAAATTCTTGGCTCAACCGTGACCGATGAAAAACTTCTTTTTTCTGGTTTCGCGCCCCTCTACTACGATGAAACTGCAAAAACATGGACGATGCTCGACGGGCGCGTGGCAGAAGTAAGATTTCCTCTTCCTTGCGAGATGTTGTCCGGCTAAAGTTTTTTTGTGTGTGTGGTTCCCAGACGTCAGTGACTCTAGCGGACCAAACTTTTTGGTTGCGCCTCCCTGATTTGAACTCAATAATATTGTTCAATGCCTCTTCTGGTTTGTCAGGCTACTCTGTCTCGCATGTCTGCCTCACATTAGAGGAATCGTGTGTATGATGGAATTTTTTTCTTACCTTTTCCAAACTTGATAGCGTCTCTTAATGCATCTGTCGTTTAATTAGGTGGCTGGGTCCCACGTGTCATCCTCACACCAGAAGAAACGTGTGCATGGTGGATTTTTTCCTTGGCCCGTGCCTCCCTGATATGAACTCGATAACGTTGCTCGATCTATCTTCCGTTAATCACGATGTTGGGTCCCACATGCCAACATCTCATTAAAAGAATATTGTGTATGATGGATTTTTTTCCTTCGCTCCCGCTACCCTATTCCAAACTTGATAGCGCTGCTAGATGCATCTACAGTTTAATCACGCAGATGGGCCCCACATGTCATCCTTACATTAGAAGAAACGTGTGCATGATGAATTTTTTCCTTGACTCATGCCTCCCTGATTTGAACTCGATAACGTTGCTCGATCTATCTGCCATTAATCAGGATGATGGGTCCCACATGTCATCCTCTCATTAGAAGAATCATGTGTATGATGGTATTTTTTCCTTCGCTCCCGCTACCTTGTTCCGAACTTGATTGTGTTGCTGTTTAATCATGCATATGGACCCACATGTCATCCTGTCATTATAAGAAACGTGTGTATGATAGATTTTTTACCCTCGGTCGCGCTACCCTGTTCCAAACTTGATAGCGCTGCCAGATGTATAATCATGCAGCTGGGCCCCACATGTCATACTCTCATTATAAGAAACGTGTGTATGATGGAATTTTTCCCTCAGTCGCGCCTCCGTGTTAACTTGATAGCGGTTGCTCGCTGCATCAGCAGTTTATTCAGGTTGGTGGGTCCTATATGTCATTATATCATTAGAAGAACGTGTGCATGTTGGACTTTTTTCTCGTCCGCGCCTCCTTGTTTCGAACTTGGCAGCATTGCTCGATGCATCAGCCATTTATACAGGCTGTTGGGTCCCATATGTCAGCATCTCATTAGAAGAAGCGTGTGCATCTAGGACTTTTTTCTCCCACACGTATCCGTGTTTCGAAACTTGGCAATGTTGCTCGATGCATCAACCATTTATACAGGCTGGTGGGTCCCATATGTCAGCCTCATATTAGAAGAATAGTGTGTATATGATGGAATTTTTTTCTTCTCTAGCGCTACCCTGTTCCGAACTAGATAGTGTTGCTCGACGAATCTGCCGCTTGGTCATGCTACTGGGTCTCACATGTCAGCATCTTATTAGAAGAACGTGTGCATGTTGGACTTTTTTCTTGCTCGCTCCTACCTGATTCAAACTTGGCAACATTTCTCAATGCAACACCTATATAAGGTCTCTCTGGTGGGTCCCACATGTCAGCCTCTCCATAAATGAAACGTGCTATGATGGACTTTTTTTCGGCCACCTCGATTTTTCTGACTTTGGTCCATCACTGGGACACAGATGTCAGCAACCTCTGTGCAGAAAACGTGTCTATACGGGGTCCCATATGTCAGCCTCTATTTGAAAGAAATGTGTGTATGTTGGACTATTTTTTTGGATTGAGTCCACCATTATGATCTTGGCAACATTGGTAGATTTTTTGCGGGGAAACGTGTCTATGATGCATCAGTAATTTATCTTGGTCCCACATGTCAGCCTTATAGAGTACAAAAAATGTTAATATATACTCCGTTGTTGTGTTCCACATGTCAGCCTTCTATGTACAGGAATCATGTCTATACTGGGTCCCACATGTCAGCCTTCTCTGCGCAGGAAACGTGTTTATATGGGTCCCACATGTCAGCCTCTATTTGAATTAAACATGTCTATGCTAGGTCCCACATGTCAACCTATATTTGAATTAAACGTGTGTATACATGTTGGACTGTTTTTTGGGTTGAGTCTGCCATGCATTGCTAGATTCAGCAGCAGTTTATGTGGGTCCTAGATGTTAGCCTGAGAGTACAAAAAAGATTCATAGGATTCGAACATGTCAACCTCTATTTGAGTTAAACGTGTCTATAATGGGTCCCACATGTCAACCTCTATTTGAATAAAATGTGTGTATATATGTTGAACTATTTTTTCGGGTTGAGTCCACTGTCCTGACCTTGGCAACATTGCTAGACGCAGCAGCAGTTTATCTGGGTCCTAGATGTCAGTCTGAGAGTACAAACAATATTCCTAGGATTCGAACTCAAGACCTCACCAGCGTTCAACTGGGTGCTTTGGCACTATGAAAGAAACAGCTAATACATTAGAATCGTTAAGTATTGCTATTAAAACTTAAGGATTTGTCTCCTTAAAAAGACTTTTTTGACCATTTTTTATCTCCCATCAAACAATAAGGCGACGCTCTTGGTAGCTAAACTAAAAACTGTAGGCGCTCTCAAAAAAACTACAGGCAGAGTTTTTAAAAAAATATTGAGAGGTGGGGGGCAATGCCCAAAAGCCTGAATTAAAAAGGGTTTGGCTATTCTACATGGGATGCTCTACATGGGCTATACTCCATAGGCTATTCTTCATGGGCTACTTTATCAAATTTTCCTGCGCTCTAGTCAGTAGTCCCTTTACCTCTAAAAGGCCGAATTAAAATGTTTTGGGATAAAGAGGGGCCGGATGAGCTAGATTTCTTCTCTTGGTATATAAAAAATGCATTTTGTTTTGGCTCGGCGGATTTGAAACAAAGACCTCAAAGAGGGAGGGAAAGAAATCCATAATTCTTTTTGGAAGGTATAGAATAAGATATAAAAATTATCGACAGATTCGCAGTTCACATTCAGCAGCACATGACCAATTTAGCAACATTTCAAAGTGAGCGATTCAGCAATACAAACACTAAAATACAATATTAGTACATAGAGAACCTGTTCTTTTTTCATCTCTTAAAACCTTGTCGCCCGATCAGTTTGCCCTTTTCTCCAAACACACTTGACCATTGGAGCATGCAAAACTGACGATCAAGTCTCCTTCGTGTACCTTCTTCTGACATCAATGCCTGTGCGACCCTCGTATGCAACCAAAAATGCTCAAGTATCATATAGATTGTGACAAGACCATGTTTCAAACGAAAAGCAAGACTATCTACTCCCCTTGATTTAAACAAGTACCAGTACATCCGTATTAGTTCCACAAAATGCTTTAGTAATAGCAAGGACAGAACAATTTAGAGATTGAGTAGCTTTCCTTCTTGAAATTTGTCGGGGGGATAACCCCCGGGTGGGGAAATACAAGCACAAGTAGGCCGGCTCCAGAAGGAACAGGCCGCCTGGCCATCAAGAAGGATGACTCCAGCTAGTTGGGGAACACCGCTCGACTGGGTTTATAACCTTCCCGGCTGGCCCGTCTAGCCGATAGCCAGAAGAACCGGCTGGGTGGCCTCTTCCACCCGGCTCACCTAGGATTCGATGGAGATCACGGAAGAGCTGACACTCCTTGCGACTTACGCCTCTGGCTCTCCCTCGTCATCTGGCAAGCTGGCGTGCCGTCACGACCAGCGCTACCCGACGAAGATAAAGCAAAGT
The DNA here is from genome assembly GCA_030063025.1 of Avena longiglumis. Lineage (NCBI taxonomy): Eukaryota > Viridiplantae > Streptophyta > Magnoliopsida > Poales > Poaceae > Avena > Avena longiglumis. The sequence continues at coordinate 140,899,740 of CP125978.1, read as the reverse complement.
GGTCGGCTGACTGGAGAAAGCAGTCCGGGTGACCGTTAAAGCAAGGGTGACGCCCCAAAGGAAGCCCGGTGACCGCTAAAGAAGAGGATGATGCTAAAAGAAGGTCGGACTGGGTCCTGGCCCACCGGCTAGGCCCTGCAGCCGGCCGTGTCCTCTAAACCCATATCCAAACAACAAACCTTAGGGCCCAATTTGTAATCTGCCCCTCCCGGGCTAGTATATAAGGGAGGGCAGAGCTGGGGTTCTAGGTAGGCAACAATAGAAGGAGAGAAGTGTTAGTAGCTAGTTCCCATCTTCCTCTAGCTCTCGATAGTGGCAAAGGAAATATCTCAAGGAGAATCTGTACTGGGCATTAGCTCCCTCATATAGTTCATATTGCAGGAGTAGGGGTGTTACCTCTCCGAGAGGGCCCTGGACCTGGGTACGCCGTTGTGTTTGCAGTCTACCGTGCCCAACCCATTGCGTGAGCCACTGATTGCATCCGAGTGTCCCTGATCATCTTCCGCACGGGACTTCCGCTCGTCGCCGGTGAACGCGTGGCCTCCGTCCTCGATCTCACATTCGGCGCTTTCGATTGCGTTGTCGACAACGCCGAGTGCTTCACCGGGACTTCCTTCCCCGCCAACGGCTCCATCATGCATTTTGGAGACATCTACGTCTACGTTGCCACTATTGCCGAGGCTTTCCCTAGCGTGGTCACCCCCGTCCTCGACATTCCCCTCAGACTCCTTGCTAATGGTCCAGCCGTGGTGAGTGGTTGCGTCGAGGTCATGGTGGTGAATGCCCGTGAAAACCATCGCCCGCCTCAGGAGCGCCGGGCGGGAGGAGAGAACTCCGTGCCCGAGCAAGAGCAAGACCCGCTCACTTCCTCCATCCAGCACTTGCATGCTCCGGTCGTCGTCGAGGCAGACCCGGCAGCTGCCGTGGCCACGCTCGAAGCTATGCGCTAGAAGCTCCTGGAGGAGGCCAACAAGGTCGTAGCTAACCAGCGTCGGCTGAATGCCACCATGCATGAGTACAACACGGTCCACGGCTTCGTCGGGAAGATCCAACATCGGGAGCGCGACCTAGCGTTAGAGCTAGACCGTGCCGCCGATTCACATGCAGGCATGGCGTAGCCCGTCTACAGCACCCCCGCCAAGAACATGAGGGAAGCCGAGCCGGCACCCGCAGAGCTGAAGCACATCGAGGGCGAGGAACTTCGTTGCTAGCAGGAGCGCGTCCAGCTCCTCGTCGCCACCGCTCACAAGCAGTAAGCCGAGGGCACCCCCAGCCAGATGGGCACCTCCCGAGACATCGTCGTTTGCAAGGGCGCGGATCAAAAGACGCACGGGGGAAGCAAGCATCAGCAGGCATCCTCCCCAGGGCGAGTCGGGCAAAATAGCCGCCCACGTGGCGAATTCGGCAACCGAGGCCGCCAAAACCGAGACGACGTAGCTTCTAGCGTGAGCAGCGTCCCGTCAGCAAGAGCTTCCCAAGGGAAGAAGACACGCGCCCCGGATGAGGGAGAAGACGCGAACAAGGACTCGCCTACGTCACACCTGAAGGGCCGGCTCGGCCCTCGAGAACCGGCTGATGTGCGCAAGCACATCGACCTCCTGGTGTAGTCGCGCACACTGGAAGAGGAAAGTCCGGCTGGCCCGAAGTGTTTTGGCCCGCGCATGCGGAATGAACCATTTCCGAAAGGTTTTTCTCTTCCAAGGGACACGCCAAAATACAACGGCATAGTCAAGCCTGAGGATTGGTTGGTGGATTACACTACCGAAGTGGGAATCACCAACAGAAACCTCCGCCTGGCCGTCCGCTACGTCCCCCACATGCTCGTCGATTCGGCAAGAACATGGCTCAACATCCTCCCCGACAACAGCATCAATGCCTGGCTGGACTTCGAAGAAGCGTTCATTCGCAACTTCACCGGAACATACAAACAGCCGGGTCAACCTTGAGAGCTCTCCCTCTGCGTGCAAGGAAAGGATGAGTCCAACCGCGCCTACCTCACCCGATGGACTAGCATGCACAACTCATGCGAAGGGGTGCGCGAGCACCAGGCGATAGACTTCTTCACCAACGGTTGCCGAGACGGACCAGGCTGAAGCATAAGCTCAGCCGGGTAGACCCGCAAACCATGACCCAGGTCATGGATATCACGGACAAGTACGCCACCGCCGACACGGCTATGAAGAAGCCCATCGTGGTGGACGACCAAGGCCAAATCGTCACGGACGAGCAGGCGGAGCGCCACCAGCCGTGCGACCATCACCCCAGGCGGCATGGCCATGACAACCGCCACGGCAAGAGGAAAGACGACCAACCAGACAGTCGGTACATCACCAAGCAAGTAGATACCGTGCATGAGTACCAGGAAGCAGCGGCAGCCAAAGGCAGAGGCCGGATGATAGTCCGCCTCGGCCCAAGTACACCATGGAGTCCATGCTTGATGGGCCGTGCAAGTTCCACAATGGTGGAATCAAGCCCGCGAACCACACAACACACCAGTGCAGCTGGACGAAGAAGATGGCCGAAGCCGGTGGGCTACCACCACCACCTCCACCGCCAGTCGGAGGCCCACCGGACAACATGGCACGACGCAACCGCCGCGAGGACAACAAGGATGGTTACTCGCGGCAAGGGGGAATTACCACATATTCCTCGCAGAGCCGGAGACAAAGCACGCCAAGCGGAGGCACGGGGTAGAGGTGAACTCGTCCCTCCCGTCCCCCAATACCTGCATTGGTCGGAACAAGCGATCACTTGGAGCAAGGAAGATTAGTCGGCTGTGTTACCAAACTCGGGCAGCTATGCGCTGGTCCTCGACCCCATCATCATTTCCAAGAAGCACTCGTGCCATTTCTCCCGTGTAGTGATCGATGGCGGCAGCAGCATCAACCTCCTGTACCGCAGCAGCCTCGAGTGGCTCGGCATCAGTGAGTCCCAGTTGCAGCCCTCCAGTACTTCGTTTCACGGAGCGGTACCAGGTCCGTCGCACGCGCCAATCGGCAAGATCTGGTTGGATGTCATATTCGGCAGCGAGAACAACTTTCGTTGCGAACCAATTTGGTTCGAGGTTGTGAACCTCTCCAGTGCCTATCACGCCATACTAGGGCGCCCAACCCTCACCAAGTTCATGGGAGTGCCGCATTATGCGTGCCTCAAGATGAAGCTGCCAGGCCCAAAGGGAGTGATCACCGTTGAAGGATGTTACAAGCATTCGATTGAGTGTGCCTCAGACGGCTCCAAGGTAGCCAAAGCAATGATCATTGCTGAGGACAAGCGCGTCATAATGCAGAATGTGGCGGCTCTGTAGAATGATATGCCGGCTAGAGAACCTAAACCAGTTGGAGAATTATAGTTTAAGCCCTCGCAAGGCACAAGGAAGATCCTGCTAAACGAGGAGGACCCAAGCAATCTCGTCCTGGTTGGAGACGGCCTAGATAGCAAATAGGAAAGCGCGCTCGTCTAATTCCTGCGTGATAATCGGGAAATTTTCGCATGGTGCCCCAAAGACATGCCAGGTGTCCCGAGGGAGCTCGCCGAGCACTCTCTTCATGTTCGACCAGACGCGAAGCCGGTCAAGAAATCTTTGCGCCGCTTTGCAGAAGAAAAAAGAAGGACCATCGGTGAGGAAATCACATGGCTGCTCGCAGTCGGCTTCATCATGGAAGCCTTCCACCCGGAGTGGCTCGCCAACCCAGTGCTGGTGCTGAAGAAGAACAAGAAATGGCGCATGTGTGTTGACTACACCAGTCTCAACAAGGCATGCCCCAAGGATCCGTTTGCTCTACCGCGGATCGATCAAGTCATCAACTCCACCGCCGGGTGTGATTTGTTGGCTTTTGTGGATGCTTACTCGGGATATCACCAGATCAAGCTCAATGTAACTGATCAAATAAAGACATCATTCATAACCCCGTATGGAGCAACCTACCAGCGCTGTATGAAGAAATGCGTGCTGACGCCGATCGGCAAAAACATACATGCCTACATTGACGACATCTTCATCAAGACCAAGGAGCAGCACAAAATCCTTGAGGATCTGAAGGAAACATTCGACAACCTCCGCCGTTTCCAGATCAAACTGAACCCGGAGAAGTGCGTATTCGGTGTTCCAGAAGGCAAGTTCCTCGGTTTCCTCGTCTCCGAGCGAGGAATCGAGGCGAACCCGGAGAGGATCGGAGCCATTGAGCGCATGGAGTTGCCACAGAACCTGCGCGACATACAGAAGTTCACCGGGTGCCTGGCCTCCCTCAGCAGGTTCGTCAGCCGGCGGGTGAGAAAGCCCTTCCCCTGTATCAGTGGATGAAGAAGACAGACAAGTTCGTTTGGAAAGCTCAGGCGGATGAAGCTTTCCGGGACCTCAAATGCATTCTTACCTGTGACACCCTCGGGATCAAGGCTAAACAAATCCCAGACCTCGTCTGAAATAAGCTTAACCTTGAGCTCGAGAATATCCAGTGAAGAATCGGTAACACGGTAGTGACCTACGACACAAAAATTATTACAGCAAGCTCATAACTGAGCAGAGAACCAAAATATTACAAGCAGAGGTCACTGACCACAAACGTCAAACAACGGAAGGCAAATTATGCTACTAAGTATAGAAAACTTAACAAATGTCTTAAGAGGCCTAAAGCATAACGATGACGTCCCAGCCCATAGATTCCAGGCTGCCGGCCGGGAACCCCAAGCTACTCGTCGATGTCGATGCAGTACCAACCTGATCTTCAGGGAAAACTTACTCTGCCAAAAGTATCAACAAAGCAAGGGTGAGTACAGGGTGTACTCCGCAAGACTTATGGCTGGTGGAGTTGTTTTGCATAAAGCCATCTTTGTTTATAAAACAAGAGAGAGAGAAGAAGCTCGTCTAATCAGAATATTTTAAAAGGGGATAAGAGAGCGACACAGAGCACCTCGGCGGCCTTATCTTTAGCTCCAGGGGCGGCGGGGCGAGGATCTTGGCGCAGCGCCGATCAACGGCGGCAGAGCAGATAGGCAGGTGCTTGCCGCCGATGAGGAAGAAGGCCAATAGAGAGGCGAAGGGGTACCGGTCCCTAGCTGGGCTGCGGACGGGCCAGGTGGGCTGGCTGCGGGCGCACTGAGCGGAAGAGAGGAGATAAAGATGGTCTCGGCACAGTTAGCTGGTCTGACTCTGTTTTTTATTCTAAAACAATTTTCTATTTCTGTTTCTATATTCTGGTTTGTATTTTCAAATTCATTTCTGTTTTCAACATTTCAAAAACACCAGACACTTTGCAAAAGTGTATAAAATATTGAGGGGACCCTTTTAATCAGATTGGGCTCCACACTTTTGGTAATTTTAGAAATTCAAACCATTTGAATGAGTTTCAAAGAGAGGGGAGAAATCTAGGTTTTAGGTTTTATTGTATTTCTTTAATGCAAAATTTTAAGGCATGATGCTCATGATGCACAAAACAAACCCTAATATAGATTTAGTTAAAACTTGGGTGTTACAGCTCTATCCCCCTGATGAGAATCTCGACCCGAGATTCCAAAGGTAGGAAAAGAGATAGAGAAAGAAAGAAACATGGACACTCTAAAGATAAGAGGGAAACACACTAAAAAATACATAGAGTATTTCATGGCCAACTCATGGATGGAGTGTTTAGAAACAACTCTGAGATGACGAACATGGAACACACCAAGGTAATAGAGGAAACAAGAGGAGAAGGTTTTCAAATTGTGAGATAGATGGTCTTCATAAGGATTGAGACCATGGAACTCATAGAGGAGTTTAAGCTTCTGCAATAGAGATCTTACAACATGAAGAACATGACTACAGACTTCGATGAAGAACCTCTACTAAATGACTTAAGTAGAGATTTCAGGTTGCAGAGATATGGATCAACAAAACCAAGCTGTTGAACTACTTTTGAAAAAGAAGGGTCACTCTTTCATCCAACAGAAGGCTAAGACAGAAAGGTGTTTTGGGTGGAGAGAACTCTTAGGAGTCACAAAGAACATGTATCAAGAAAAACTTATGATTACCAAAATCATAGTCATTCTTAAAACATGGTTGAGAAACGAAGGAAACTCTTTATTCATCCAGAACTTTCAGGATCTTTTCCAAAGATGATGATATAACTTTACACCACTAGACGAATTGGTAAGAAGATTCCTGATGACACGAGAAGAAAGAAACTTCATTCTCAGACTTCAATTTCTTGGCACAGCAAAATGCATTGCCATCATAAAAGGATCTGGAGGATTAACCGAGAGACATTTATCAACACTACTTTAAATGTTCTCCTTGATGTTCGAGGAAGCAAACATCAAGTAAAAGGTCGGACTTTGGATACAAAGGAAACCATAAGCACAACTCCTATAATAAATCATAAAAGAAGCCTTATGAAGAGTGATTGTTACTGCTGAATCAAGGAATATGACGAAAGGTCTTTCCGGCTAAGTGTGTCAACCATTACATCAACCTTGCCTGATTTACAAAGAGACCTATGTCAAAACCTTGAGGTGCACCAACCATCATTGCTGCTTGAGATTCAGCTTTGGTTAAGTGAAATGATACTTCAGACTCAGCATGTACGAATAGAAAGTTTGCAACATTTACCACAAAGGTAAAGTTACTAGAGTCTCAAGATAGGAGCTATAGTGTCAAGCTCCAAGAGATTGATCTAGATTGCTTTAACCAGGTATTTAGCAACTTCTCGAAAGACAACTGCATACATATAAAGTACTAACAATAAAACACACATGTGTCCTTAAGGAAATAGAGTTCTTTTTTTATTTTATAGTATTACTTCTAATTATACTACATAGATTAGTCCTTCTATCTTAATTAGGTTCTAATTATTAAGTTCTAATTAGTAGTATTCTCATTTTTATTTAATAGTCTCTTATTATAATATTATTAAATATTAAATAAAGGATAGAGCAATTCCTTTTTTCTAGAGATTCCAGAGAAAGCGAGACAAAGTGAAGCAATAGAGTTTTCTTTATCTAAGAATTAGATCTACACCATATCTAAATAGAATGGAAATCAAAAAGAAAGGGTGTCGGGATTCCATTGGATGAATCTTTAAAGAAGATGCAGCAGAGAGGAAACAAAGGCTAAACAAAGCGCTTTTATTTGAACAAAACGGATTCTTGTTTCACCGAGTAAAAAAGAGAAGTTCTAGATAAATTAACAATGCTGAATTGAATTGACTGGTTTAAGTTCCGCCTATTCCACATTAATGGGGGAGAAGGTTACTTCTAACATCCAAAACACATACTTCGAGATGACTCAAAGATGGTTATCGAAAGGTTCCAACATTGATGCCCAATGTTCCATATGTATTCAATCTAACATGGAGAAGATAAGGATGTCATTGATGGGCTCAATAACTAACTTATCGAGACACTCCAAAAAGATGAACTCGTATGTTGTATGAACAAGGCAAACTATTGGTCAGACCAACGACATGAAGATGTACTTAAGTGAAACATCACAAGTAGCAACACCATCAAGATAGTTCTTGGAACTGAGTTTGACTTGACGATAACCCGAATCAAATCAAAGGTGGGGAAGATAACATATCCACAAAGGAAATATTATCATTCTTCAACACGAACAAAACTAGACATCCCTTGAAGAAGGAACAAAGTTGGATAAAAATTTTGTCTTACAACTCTCCAAGTTGTTTAAGCTCAACGAACTAGTTCAGGGGTTTCTAGTACGGATCCTTGGAGAAAGGTGGAGTTCAGAGAACTTTCTTGCTCAAGTGCTTGACAACACGGTCATGTGGCAACATGGAGGTACTTCTAGTAGACATCTAGAATATCACGAACCACCGATATGTCACTTAGTTCGAGAGGAAACTTGCTTTGTAAGGCAAGAAGACATAGTCTCAGAGTTTTGGCATAAGCCTAACTCTTTGAATGAAGAGAGTGCACCTGGATAACGGACTTGGTATCACAATCAAACTTCGCTTAGTGATAGGATTAACCAATCACACTAAGAATGACGAAAATTTCCTTAGAGTTCAAAACAATAATAATTGCTAAGAACCTCAAATAGCCACATTATTACGCAAACGCATCACTCACGAGCGCGAAACCTCGAGGAAGGGTAGTTAAATATGTGTGAAAGCATCGCTTCATTAATGGGTCATAAAACTCAGCACGACCTCTTAGTATAAAAGGGTGTGACACTTTATGGTAGAACAGACAGAATCTAATCAATGCTTCTTGATCTGCGGATTACAACACTTTGACCTGGTCCTGGATATGACGAGGTACTAGAGTTTGTTTCTCCTATACATTCCGAAATGGTTTGTCTTGACGGACCACAAGAGTATATTACTTCTGAGAACACCAATGAACATGTACTACTTGGCTACCAACTGGTAGACAGAGGTCGGAAAACAACAAGGGGAAAGGAAATATGCTCAGGATGGAATCTCGAGATGTGGATGCATAAATTAACAATCTTCCAAAAACCAATGCAGAGAAGGGGTAAGGTGTGGTAGAGTCACGAACATAGATATGAGACTCTCGAGGAGTACTCTTGTCGTGATCTATTTGGTTCCATTAAATAACATCTGCCATAGCAGGTGGTAGGGGAATTCCTTAGTTGTCACAATTCAATCGCGACAAAAGCCACAAGATTGAAGGCTAGAATTGTAGTCGAAGCCATCCTGAGGTAATGTGTAAACATTAACAACAGGGGTCAAAGGAATGGATCTTCGATTAAAGGTCAGCTTCATGTACAAGATAAACAAAACCAGAATCCAGCACAATCGGAGATCTTAAGTTCAAGTCCAAGGGTTAAAACCCAAAGAAAAGAGTAACTACTACTTGACTGACTTAGCATACACTACAAGGTAATAATCACGAGGTAGCTTCTAAGAGAAGAAACGACTTCTGAAGTACCCAAACAAATAAAAGGGGGCACACGAGGTGAAAGAAAACCTCGAAGCCTAGAACGGAACACTATGGATCCAACAATATAATATTGTGGGTCCAAAGGATAGAGAGATCATGATAGAAATGAATCTCTTAAATGAACAAGAGCAAAGGGGAACAAGGGATACACAACACACACAACTCTAGAGAACTCAACACTAGGTCAACTGGTTAAGAAACGACATGCCCAGAAGGCACCTAAGCTTTGAAAGACTAGAAGAGATATCAAAAGTTTTTCAAAATCAACACCAGATAAGATAACCCAGAGTTAGAGAGAAACTGGATAAGAAGAAAAAGAAGCATACTAGAATTTTCGCAAATACTTTTCAGCTTTAAAATAGTTTTCACAAACACTAGACTCAACATCGACCAATAGCAAGGTTTTCCTACAGTCGGTACTGCTCTGAAACCAAGAACTGTGACACCCCCGGGATCAGGGCTAAACAAATCCCAGACCTCCATCTGAAATAAGCTTAACCTTGAGCTCAAGAATATCCAGTGAATAATCGGTAACACAGCAGTGACCCTACGACACAAAAATTATTATAGAAAGCTCATAACTGAGTAGAGAACCAAAATATTACAAGCAGAGGTCACTGACCACAAACATCAAACAACGGAAGGAAAATTATGCTACTAAGTATAGCAAACTTAACAAATGGCCTAAGAGGCCTGAAGCATAATGATGACGTCCCAGCCCATAGATTCCAGGCTGCCGGCCGGGAACCCCATGCTACTCGTCGATGTAGTACCAAACTGATCTTCAGGGAACACTTACTCTTATCCCCTTTTAAAATATTCTGATTAGACGAGCTTCTTCTCTCTCTCTTGTTTTATAAACAAAGATGGATTTATGCAAAACAACTCCACCAGCCATAAGTCTTGCGGAGTACACCCTGTACTCACCCAGCCAAAATGGTTTTGGCCTTCCCGTTAGCCCCTTCCTCCTCCAACTCTTCGTATTCTTTGACATCAAACTCCATCATCTAGGCGCCAACGCCATTGCGCAGTTGTCGCACCATGCGCCCTGCTGCGAGTCGTACCTTGGGGTGTGGCCCGAGGTGGCGAACTTCCTCAAGTTCTTCCACTTAAAGGCCCAGAACATCGCCAAGGGTGGTGCCTTGACACAGACGGGCTGCTGCGCCATCTACCTGCGGTCCTCCTCGCCGATGCCGCGGTTCGAGCTTCCCGACAAGGTCAAGCTATGGCAGCGCTCATATTTTTATGTGAGAAACGCCACAGAGGTGGACTGGATCTGCCTTATGCCTTTCGTCAACGTGCCCTCGACGCAGAAGGGCTGGTTGACGAAAGGTATGGGCGCCTCGGCAGACCTCGACCGGATGGCCACCCGGGTGGAGGCGATGGTGGAGACAGAGAGGCTCACCACACGGGACATCGCGCTGTCGTGGATGGTGCGTCGCATGCCTCCGCTGCAGAAGTGGTCGCACAAGATGTGCCATATGTTGACCGCCGATGGCCCGACCAGGACCTGCGGAACTCGGTCTCCATCATCTCTAAGTTCTGCATGGAGGCAACCTGGGAGTACTCCTGCCCTCCGTACCATCGCAGTCGCCTGCCACCTCGGGTGAGTTATTCTCTGGTTATCTTGAATTTTATCCTTCATCGTTGTTAGCTTTCCTTGGGTGCCTTATGATCCCCTTTTTGAGTAGTTGTTCACGATGCAGCTACCAAGGATGGTATGGGTGACTACCCGCTTCCGTCCTTCTTGGCGGACAGGAAGCCGAAGAAGTACCCCCAGACAGAGCCTAATGGGTTTCCCGTCCGGGCGGACGACGACCCCTCGGATCCTCATGGTAATTTGCCGGCTACAGCTCCTTCTTTTGTCCTGGCTCATGAAGTTGTGGTTTAAGGCTTTGTTTTTGTTGCAGTCGATGTCACCGACGAGGAGGGCGGCCGAGAGAAACCCGTGTCGAAAGCCCGGGGGGAGAGGGCGGCACCTGTTGCCGCACCCGCTCCAATTGAACAGAGAAGGACGCGCCGGGGGTGCCAAGTCATCACTCTGCTGTCTGTTGTCGGGTTAGCATCCTCCCTGCATTTCTCTTCCTGCTTTGTGGCTCGGTTGGTGCCTTCTCTTATTTTTCGTTCCGTGCAGCGAGGCGATGACGCTTGGCAACGGTGGTGTCGCCGTCGTTGCTCCTCCCCCACCTCCGTCGGTTGAGGAGGTGATGAGATCGCCAGCTGCACCTGCATCGGCTCCACTTGCCGTGCCATCCCCGCCTAGGGCTCTCCGACCATGGGGCTGCTGCATCAGGTGCCCGCGTCCTCGCGGCTGGGGCAGCTTTTCGCGGCTACACAGGACCCGGAGACCCCCTCCTTCGTCCTGGGGCTGGCGTGAACCCGGCCTGGAGCGATGCTCTAGGTAGCTCCGCTAGGCCCGTGATCACGGAGGTGACGGAGGAGGATGGGGCCGCGCAGCCGGCTACGGCTGGTGGCGGCCAGCCGGGCTCTTCCGCGTCGGCTGGGAGGGAGTTGGTGGTGGCCGTGCCTTCTGGTGCGGCTACTGATGATGATGAGTTTGTCTTCACCGGATAGAGGCCAGCTCCGGCTGTGCTGACACCGGGTGCAATCCTCGCCCAGCTCTCGGGCGCGACACATGTCGCACTCAACCAGGTTCACCACCTGGTTAAGGGAATGGAGATGGGCCTTGGCGTGGCCAAAAATTTATCTGTCTTGATGGAGGTAGGTCATTCTCCCCAACATCTTTCTGTTCTTCCAGCCGGTTTGTCGTTCCGTTACTTATTGGTTTCCTTGCTGAAGAGATTGTTTGTGGAGTCGGTGAAGAATACCCAGGATCTTGGCCGTAAGATTGCTTCTTCAGATCTGTCTTGGCGATTGGCTCCCTTTTCCCGTTTTTTGTTGACCATCGGGTATCCTCCTACAACCATGATCCAGGACAAGGAGAAGGAGGTGGAGCTCCTCAAAGATTAGGTTGCCCAGCTGGAAGAGTCGAACAAGGTGTGAGAGGCGCAGTTCGATCAGCTCGCCACGGCCAAGCATTAGCTTGAGGTTAGCGTGGAGAGGGGCAAGAAAGCAGCTGACATCCGGATGGAGGCGCAGAAGAATTTTGAGACTATCTCCACCCAACAGGAGGAGACGATCAAGATTCTCCGCTCCCGGGAGGCGGAGCTGGCTCAGCACCTCCAGAGTATCTCGGAGATGGTTGTCAGTAAGTTCTCTAGCTTCCTTCCTCCGTTGTATCATGGTTTGTTTAATCTGGTCTAACCATTTAACTCTGCCCTTGGTTGCAGCTCATTACCCTGAGTCAAACGAGATGGCTCTGGAGAAGCTGCCCAAGGAGGAGGCTGGCCGTGACCTGACCGCCCTCGACTTGGTTAAGGTGCTGGAGGAAGAAAGCAATGGTCTTCGTGCCATTGGCAACAACCTCTTCCACTACATCTGGCCGGACGCGGGCGATCTGCATGACATTGCCAGCCTGGCTGTTGCCTTGTCCAAGGGCATCGACGTGCTGGAGATCCAGAAGGAATGGGCTGCCCGAGGTGGAGTGGAGATGGCTCTAGCCCTGGTGAAGTCGTGGTACCCAGGTGCTGATCTGAGCGTGCTCACTCGTGGCTTCCGTCTAGGGATGAGCTATGAGCGCCTTCAGTCCAGCACTCCGGAAATCCAGTTCCGTGGGGTGAAGATTGGAACCTACGCAGACCTGGACCGCGACTTTAGCCCCCCCGGAGAGACACGGCCGTTCCACTGGATCTCGGCGCCCTAGAATCCCACCAACGTTGCCTCCACCAGCCAAGTTCCTGCAACCGATGCTGGCGCAGCTCCCGCCGGTCCGGCTCCTGCCCGTGCTGTTGACACTCCCTCCGCCGCTCTGGCTCCAGAACCTTGATCCCCGGAATGCCGGGTATATTTGTTGAACTTCGTCTTTTGTTGTTTCTACACTTTTGGTGAATTTTTACCTTCAAACTTTGAATTGAGCGCAGAACCTTCGTGTTCTGCTTAAATCTCCTAGTGCCCCTTTAGTTTTTGAGCGCACTCTGTCTGCCTGTTGCTATGTCTTTGTTAATTGTAGTGTTTGGGATTATCGCTGGCTAGGTGGCCAGCCGGGTCGGGGCTTTTGGCCGTCCTGACTTGGGTTGATGGGTGCGTGGGAGCGCGCCCACTAGGTGTAGTCCCCGAGGTTCAGGCCGTCTGGGGTAGCCAGCCGGTTCGAAGCTCCATGCCATCTTCACTTATGTTGATGAGTGCGCAGGAGTGCGCCCACTAGGTGTAGTCCCCGAGGTTCGGGCCAGCTGGGGTAGCCAGCCGGGTCGATGCTCCTTGCCATCTTCACTTATGTTGATGGGTGCGCGGGAGCGCGCCCACTGGGTGTAGTACCCGAGGTTCGGGCCGGCTGGGGTAGCCAACCGGGTCGAAGCTCTTTGCCATCACGTTTCCTATCAAGTTGTGGCTCAAATCGCACGAGACATAGTGTTGCTTTGGGTTAGTTTCGTCATTCATATGCTCATTCATTAGTTAGGGTTGAACGAAAAATAAAGCGAAGAGGTGCGCCCCTTCGAGTTAGGCCGTTAGCAGCTCCCCTTTTCTCAGCGAGCATTGGCCTTTCGAGCGTTGCCCTTGTCGGCTGCTAGCTGGGTTGCGGTCTGCAGCCAAAATCGAAGGAGCAGTTGGGCTTGCGTTCCTCGCGGTACTTCGGATCGTTTTTGTTGGCTTATCTCGTTTAGGCGCAACCGGTTCACCTGGGCACACTTGCTTTCTTCATTGGCATTTTCTTGCAGCATGTACTTTGAGTGTTTGCTCTTGACGGGTCGACAGCCAGCGTGCGGTCTGAAGCTGGAACCGAAGAGTTTGCTCTAGGCACCTTGTGCCATATTATGCCGCCTGTAGAAATCATGGGGGTCTAGGCCAGCCAGTAGGAAGACGAAGGTGGTGCGCGAAATTGGGACAAAGTCCTCAGTACTATGCCGAGGCTTCCGATCTTGTTCATTTATTACATGAAAAGGGAAGGTACATACACTTCTTGTTCAAGTGTAAAACGGAAGGAGTAGGCTTGCATTCCATGGGCGTTCCGTCTCCTCATCTGAGCGATCTGCCTTGTTCTTCACCGGCTGCTGGGCGTCGATCAAATAGTATGAATTGTTGTGCAGCGCCCGGCTGATGATGAATGGGCCTTCCCATGCTGGGGACAGCTTGTGCATTCCTTTTGTGCTCTGGACCAGGCGAAGCACCAGATCTCCCTCGCAGAAAGAGGTAGGCCGGATTCGGCTGGCAAGGTATCGACACAAGTCTTGCTGGTAGATTGCTTACCTGGACAGAGCTAACTCGCGTGCTTCCTCGAGCAAGTCAACGTTGTCCTCTCGTGCTTCTTTGCCTTCCTACTCCATGTAGAGTTGTGTGTGGGGCGCGGCGAACTGGATGTCCGTGGGGAGAACTGCCTCCGCCCCATAGACAAGGAAGAATGGTGTGAAGCTGGTTGAGCGGTTGGGTGTGGTGCGTAGGCTCTAAAGCATAGCTGGAAGCTCCTCTATACAGCATCCGGGTGATTTTATGAGTGGTTCGATCAGCCTTGGCTTGATTCTGGCTAGGATTAGTCCGTTAGTGCGCTCACACTGTCCATTGGACTGTGGGTGCACGACTGATGCTAGGTCCAAACGGATGCCCTTTTCTCCATAGAAGCGAGCGAAAACTCCTTTCAAAAAGTTGGTTCCATTGTCTGTGATAATTCTGTGAGGGTAGGCAAACCAGATGATTATGTCTGTGAAGAACTTGATCACCGTTGCTTCGTCCAGCTTCTTGATGGGATTTGCCTCGATCCACTTGGTGAACTTGTCCACGGCTACGAGTAGATGCGTCATGCCGAATAGAGCTATTTTTAATGGCCCAACCATGTCCAGCCCCCAGACTGTGAATGGCCAGGTGATTGGTATTGTCTTGAGTGCCGCAGACGACGTGTGCTTCAGCTGGCTGAATCGCTGGCAGTCGTTGCACGCTTTTACTAACTCCTCAGTGTCCTTCAGCGCTGTCGGCCAGTAGAAACCATGTCGAAGGGCTTTGGCTGCTATTTCTCTTGACGAGGCGTGGTGGCTGCACTCACCCTGGTGTATGTCCACTAGGAGCTTGGTTCCCTCTTCTTGGCTTACGCATCGCTGCTAGATGCTCCCGACGCTGTGCTTATACAACTCGTTGTTGATGATGGTGTAGGCGCTTGCTCTTTGCCGCACTTGTCGTGTTGCCACTTCCTCCGTCGGGAGTTCGTCTTTGGCCAAGAAGTTCATGAACGGATTCGCCCAGTCGGGTGTTTCCCGAATGGTGTGCACCGTCTGCATGATGAGCTTGATCTCCTCGTGGATGGCGGGCTCCGGAACATAGGGAGGCTTGTTTGGTGGTAGCTTGCTGGTGTCGACCGCGAACTGCGTTGCAGCAGTCCCTAGGTGCCGCGCGGCAGTCCCCGAGTGCGGCGCGATAGTTCCCGGGTGCGGCGAGGCGGTTCTCGGGTGCGGCGAGGCGGTCCTCGGGTGCGGCGTGGTAGTCCCCGGGTGAGGCGCGGTAGTCCTTGGGTGCGGCGCGGCACCGGCTGTTCCTGGATCTGTGTTGAGTATGATGGAGTCGGATTCTGGTGACGGGGTGATGGAGGGCTTGCGCAAGTGCTCGAGGGAGACTCCATGGGGTATGGCTTGTCTTGTTGAGCCGACCCTGCCCAAGGTGTCAGCGGATTCGTTGTTGGCCCTTGGCACGTGGTGGAACTCGTATCCTTCGAAGCAGGCACACAGCTGCTGAACGAAGAAGCGGTAGAGAGCCATGTTTGCATACCTTGCGTCCCACTCACCGGATACCTGCTGCAGCATCAGGTCCTAATCTCCAAAGCATAGTACCCTCTGGATGCCTATCTGCTTGGCCATTTTAAGCCCATGGATGAGCGCTTCATATTCGGCGACGTTGTTGGATGCCTTGAAGTCGATCTGGAGGACGTACTCCAGCTGATCGCCTTTTGGTGAGGTTATCACGATCCCGGCTCCGAGTCCTCCTTGCATCTTGGATCTATCGAAGTGTAGCTTCCAGTAAGTTGAATCAGGCACTGGTGTCATGTATTGTGTCTCCGCCCAATAGATGATGAAGTCGGCCAGTGCTTGGGACTTGATTGTTGTTCGTGGCTCGTACTGGATGTTGTGCACAGCGAGCTTGATGGCCCATTTTGCCACACGCCCGGTGGCATCCTTGTTGCCGATAATTTCTGCCAGCGGGGCCAATGCCACTACCGGGATGGAGTGCTCTTGGAAGTAGTGCTTGAGTTTCTTGGCAGCCATGTACAAGCCATACACCAGCTTCTTGTAGTGGGGGTAGTTCTACTTGGAGAGCGACAGTACCTCGCTCAGGTAGAATACGGGGCGCTGGACTGGCCGGACCTTCCCTTTCTCTGGCCTTTCCACTACCAGTACCATGCTAACCACTCTGTTTGTGGCAGCGATGTACATCATCATAGGGTCCTTTGCTGCTGGCGCCGCCAGAATGGGCGGTGAGGTGAGCATGCGCTTGAGGTATAGGAAAGCTTCGTCTGCTTGAGCTGTCCAAACGAACTTGTATGTCTTCTTCATCAGCTGGTACAGGGGGAGGGCTTTCTCACCCAGCCGGCTGACAAACCGACTGAGGGAGGCCAAGCACCCAGTGAACTTATGTATGTCACGCCGGTTCTGCGGCAACTCCATGCACTCAATGGCTCCGATCTTCTCCGGGTTCACCTCGATTCCTCGCTCGGAGACAAGGAAACCGAGGAGCTTACCGCCTAGGACACCGAAACACACACTTTTCCAGGTTCAGCTTGATCTGGAAACGGCGGAGGTTGTCGAATGTCTCCTTCAGGTTTTCGAGAAGCGTGTGCTTCTCCTTGGTCTTGATGATGACATCGTCGATGTAGGCATGCACGTTTTTACCGATCTGCGTCTGTAGGCATTTCTACAAGCAGCGCTGGTAAGTTGCTCCTGCGTTTTTTAGACCGAAGGGCATGGTTGTGTAGCAGTAAGCTCCATATGGGGTTATGAATGATGTCTTTATTTGATCGGTTACATTGAGCTTGATCTGTTGATAGCCCGAG
Organism: Avena longiglumis; assembly: GCA_030063025.1. Taxonomy (NCBI): domain Eukaryota; kingdom Viridiplantae; phylum Streptophyta; class Magnoliopsida; order Poales; family Poaceae; genus Avena; species Avena longiglumis. Next base: position 140,882,759 of record CP125978.1, on the reverse strand, counting down.
TAAGCGTCTAGAAAAGACAACAAATCGCACCCGGCGGTGGAATCGATGACTTGATCAATCCGTGGTAGAGCGAAAGGATCCTTGGGGCATGCCTTGTTGAGACTGGTGTAGTCAACACACATGCGCCATGTCTTGTTCTTCTTCAGCACCAGCATCGGGTTGGCGAGCCATTCCGGGTGGAAAACTTCCATGATGAAGCTGGTTGCGAGTAGCCGTGTGATCTCCTCACCGATGGTTCTTCCTTTTTCTTCTGCGAAGCGGCGTAAAGATTGCTTGACTGGCTTTGCGTCTGGTCGCACATGAAGAGAGTGCTCGGCGAGTTCCCTCGGGACACCTGGCATGTCTTTGGGGCACCATGCGAAAATTTCCCGATTCTCACGGAGGAAATCGATGAGCGCGCTTTCCTATTTGCTGTCCAGGCCGTCTCCGACCAGGAGGAACTTGCTTGGGTCCTCCTCGTTCAGTAGAATATTCCTTGTTCCTTACGAGGGCTTGAACTGTGACTCTCCAGCCGGTTTAGGTTCTCTAGTCGGCATATCCTTCTACAGAGCCGCCATGTTCTGCATTATGACGCGCTTCTCCTCAGCGATGATCATTGCCTTGGCTAGCTTGGAGCCGTCTAAGGTGCACTCGATTGAACGCTTGTAACATCCATCGACGGTGATCACTTCCTTTGGGCCTGGCAGCTTCATCTTGAGGTACGCATAGTGCGGTACTCCCATGAACTTGGTGAGAGCTGGGCACCCTAGTATGGTGTGGTAGGCGCTGGAGAGGTTCACGACATCGAACCAAATTGGTTCGCGACGAAAGTTGTTCTTGATACCGAAGATGACGTTCAGCCAGATCTTGCAGATTGGCGAGTGCGACGGGCCTGGTACTGCTCCGTGGAACGAAGTGCTTGAGGGTTGCAGCTGGGATTCACTGATGCCAAGCCGCTCAAGGCTACTCCGGTAAAGGAGGTTGATGTTGCTGCCACCATCGATCAGCACCCGGGAGAAGCGGCACGAGTGCTTTTTGGAGATGATGATGGGGTCGAGGACCAGCACGTAGCTGCCAGGGCTTCGTATCACAGCCGTCTGATCTTCCTTTCTCCAAGTGATCGCCTGATTCAACCAGTGCAGGTACTGGGGAGGGGGGAACTATTGCGTTCACTTCCTCCTTGCGCCTCCGCTTGGCGTGCTTTGTTTCCGGCTCCATGAGGAATATGTGGTAGTTGCCCACTTGCCATGGGTAACCGTCTTCATCGTCCTCGTGGCGGTTGCGCCGCTCCCTGTTGTCCGGTGAGCCTCCGGCTGGTAGTGGAGGTGGTGGTGGGAGCCCACCGGCTTGGGCCATCTTCTTCGTCCAGCTGCACTGGCGTGTTGTGTGGTTCGCGGGCTTGCTGCTGCCGCTGTGGAACTTGCACGACCCATCGAGCATGTACTCCATGGTGTACTTGGGACGAGGCGGCCTATCGTCCGGTCTCTTCCTCCGGCTGCCGCCTACAGCCGGGTCCTCATGCACAGCGGCTACTTGCTTTTTGTCGTATAGGCTATCTGATTGGTTGTCTTTCCTCTTGCCGTGGCGGTTGTCATGGCCATGCCGCCTGGGTTGATGGTCGCCCGGCTAGCGGCGCTCTGCCTGCTCGTCCGTGACGATTTGGCCTTGGTCGTTCACCATGATTGGCTTCTTCATGGCCGCGTCGAATGTGGCGTACTTGTTCGCGATGGCCTTGAATTGGGCCATGGTTTGCGGGTCTGCCCGGCTGAGCTTATGCTTCAACATGGTGCCGAAACTGCAGCCATTGGTGAAGAAGTCTACCGCCTGGTGCTCGCGCACCCCTTTGCACGACTTGTGCATGCTAGTCCACCGGGTGAGGTAGGCGTGGTCAGACTCATCCTTGCCTTGTACGCACAGGGCGAGCTCGCGAGGCCAACCCTGCCTCTTGTACTTTACGGTGAAGTTGCTAATGAACGCTTCTTCAAAGTCCAGCCAGGCATTGACGCTGTTGTCGGGGAGGCTGTTGAGCCATGTTCTTGCCGAATCGACGAGCATGAGGGGGACGTAACAGACGGCCAGGCGTAGTTTTCCGTTTGGTGATTCCCACTGTGGTAGTGTAATCCACCAACCAATCCTCGGGCTTGACCGTGCCGTTGTACTTTGGCGTATCCCTTGGAAGCGAAAAACCCTTCGAAAACGGTTCGTTCCGGATGCGCGGGCCAAAACACTTCGGGCCATCCGGGCTTTCCTCTTCCAGTGTGCGTGACTGCACCAGGAGGTCGATGCGCTCGTGCATGTCGGCCTATTCTCGGGGGCCGAGCCAGCCCTTCAGGCGTGATACAGGTGGGTCCTTGTTCGCATCTGCTCCTTCATCTGGGGCGCGCGTCTTCTTCCCTTGGTAAGCTCCTGCTGCTGGAGCGCGGCTTACGCTAGAAGTGGTGGCGTCTCGGTTATGGCGGCCACGGTTGCCAGATTCGCCATGCAGGCGGCTATTTTTCCCGACTCCTCCTAGGGAGGATGCCTGCTGATGCTTGCTTCCCCCGTGCGCCGTCTGGTCCGCGCCTTTGCGAACGACGATGTCCTGGGAGTTTCCCATGAGGCTGGGGGTGCCTTCGGCTTGCTGCTTATTAGCGGTGGCAACGAGGAGCTGGACGCACTCCTGCTGGAAACGAAGCTCCTCGTCCTCGAGGTGCTTCAACTCCGCGGCTGCTGCCTCGGCTTCCCTCATGTTCTTGGCGGGGATGTTGTATACGGGCTGCACCACACCTTCATGTGAATCGGCGGCACAGTCTATCTCTGACGTTAGGTCGTGCCCCCGGTGCTGGATCTTCCTGACAAAGCCGTGGGCCGCATTGTACTCATGCACGATGGCCTCCTCCAGGAGCTTCTGGCGCGTAGCTTCGAGAGCGGCCGCAGCGACTGCCGGGTCCGCCTCGACGACGACCGGAGCGTGCAAGTGCTGGATGGAGGCAGTGAGCGGATATTGCCCCTGCTCGGGCGCGGAGTTCTCTCCCCCTGCCCGGAGCTCCTAAGGCGGACGATGGTTTTCACGGGCGTTTACCACCATGACTTCAACGCAACCACTCACCACAGCTGGGCCGTGGGCGAGGGGCACGTCGAGGACGGGGGTGACCACGCTAGGGAAAACCTCAGCGACAGTGGCGACGTATACGCGGATGTCTCCAAAATGCATGATGGAGCCGTTGGCGGGGAAGGTGTTCCCGGCGAAGCACGTGGCGTTGTCGACGAGGCAGTCGAAAGCGCCGGATGTGAGAATGAGGCCGGAGGCCACGCGTTCTCCGGCGACTAGCGGAAGTCCCATGCGGAAGATGATCCTAGCCAAAGCGCTGTGCCCCACGGTGGGAGCCAACTGTCACTGTGTGGAACACGGTAGTGCCATCGGGGATGGCAAAGAAGGGACACATTTGGTGGCGCAATGGGTCGGGCACGGTGAATTGCAAACACAGCGACGTACCCAGGTTCGGGGCCCTCTCGGCGAGGTAACTCCCCTACTCCCACAAGATGAACTATATGAGGGAGCAGATGCTCAGTACAGATGCTCCTTGAGATGTTTCCTTAGCTACTATGGAGAGCTAGAGGAAGATGGGAACTAGATACTAACACTTCTCTTCTTCTATTGTTGCCTACCTAAAACTCTAGCTCTGCCCTCCCTTATATACTGGCCTGGGGGGGTAGATTACAGATCGGGCCCTAGGGTTTACTGTTTGGATATGGGTTTGCAGGACAGGACCAGCTGCAGGTCTCAGCCAGTGGTCCAGGACCTAGTTTGCCCTTCTTTTAGCATCATCCTCTTCTTTAGCAGTCACCCGGGCTTCCTTTGGGGCTTCACCCCTGCTTTAACGGTCACGCGGACTACTTTTTCCAGTCAGCCGACCACCTTGCTTTATCTTTGCCGGGTAGCGTTGGTCATGACGGCACGCCAGCTTGCCTGATGACGAGGGAGAGCTAGAGGCATACCCCGCAAGGAGCGTCAGCCCCTCCGTTCTCTCCATTGAATCCGAGGTGAGCCAGGTGGAAGCGGCCACCCGGTCGGTTCTTATGGCTACCGGCTAGAAGGGCCAGCCGTGAAGGCTATAAGCCTAGCCGGGCGATGTTCGCCAACCAGCTGGAGTTGTCCTTCTTGAGGGCCAGGTGGCCCGTTCCTTATGGAGCCAACCTACTTGTGCCTGGCTTTCCCCACCCGGGGGTTATCCCCCCGACATATACTACCTGAGCGAGGTATTATCGCTCTCCAAGCAGAACTAACCCACTAGAAAAATTATCGGAAACAAGGATGCCACCGGAAGCGTGGCAAAATGGGCCATCGAGCTCGCTGCGCATAACATCCAGTATGAGCCACGGACAGCAATCAAGTCCCAAGCACTGGCCAATTTCATCGTTGATTGGGCGGAGCCACTGGAAGCTACACTTCAAAATCTCCAAGATGCGAGGAGGACTCGGAGCCGAAATCGTGATAACCTCGCCAAAAGGCGACCAGCTGGAGTACGTCCTCCAGATCCACTTCAAGGCATCCAACAACGTCGCCGAATATGAAGCGCTCATCCATGGGCTCAAGATGGCCAAGCAAATAGGAATCCAGAGGATACTATGCTTTGGAGATTCGGACCTGGTGGTGCAGCAGGTATCCGGTGAGTGGGATGCAAGGGACGTAAACATGGATCTCTACCGTTTCTTTGTTCAGCAGCTATGCGCCTGTTTCGAAGGATGCGAGTTCCACCATGTACCTAGAGCCAACAACGAAAACTCTGATGCCTTGGCCAGGGTCGGTTCAACAAGACAAGACATACCGCCTGGAGTCTCCCTCGAACACCCGCGCAAGCCTTCCATCACCCCGTCACCAGAATCCGACTCCATCGTACTCAACGAAGAACCAGGAACAGTCGGTGCCGCGCCGCACTCGGGGACTGCCTCGCCCCACCCGGGGACTGCCGCGGCGCGGCCCGCGGTTGACACCAGCAAGATACCACCCGACAAGCCTCCCGACGTTCTAGAGCCTGCCGTCCATGAGGAGATCAAACTCATCATGCAGACGGTGCACACCTTTTGGGAAACACCCGACTGGGCGAAGCCATTCATGAACTTCTTGGCCATAGACGAGCTCCCGACGGAGGAAGTAACAACATGACAAGTTCAGCGAAGAGCAAGCGCATACACGATCATCAACAACGAGCTGTATAAGCGCAGCCTCGAAGGCATCTATCAGCGATGCGTAAGCCAAGAGGAGTGAATCAGGCTCCTAGCCGACATACACCAGGGTGAATGCGGCCACCACGCTTCATCAAGGGCAATAGCGGCCAAGGCTCTCCACCACGGTTTTTATTGGCCCACAGCGTTGAAGGACGCTTAGGAGTTGGTCCAAACATGCAACGGTTGTCAGCAATTCAGCTAGCTGAAGCACACACCGTCTGCAACACTAAAGATGATAGCAATCACCTGGCCATTCACGGTCTGGGGGCTAGACATGGTTGGGCCGTTCAAAACAGCTCGATCCGGCATGACACACCTACTCGTAGCCATAGACTAGTTTACCAAGTGGATCGAGGCAAAGCCCATCAAGAAGCTGGATGGAGCAATGCTGATCAAGTTCTTCACGGACATCATCATCTGATTCGGCTACCCACACAACATCATCACAGACAACAAAACCAATTTCGCGAAAGGAGTTTTCGCTTGCTTCTGCAGAGAGAAAGGCATCCGCCTGGACCTGGCATCAGTTGCGCACCCACAGTCTAACGGACAGTGCGATCATGCTAACGGCCTAGTCCTAGCCGGAATCAAGCCAAGGCTGATCGAACCACTGATCAGAGCACCCGGATGCTGGCTAGAGGAATTGCCATCTGTGCCCTAGAGCCTACGCACCACCCCTAACCGCTCAACCGGTTTCACTCCATTCTTCCTCGTCTATGGGGCAGAGGCAGTTCTCCCTACGGACATCCAGTTCGACGCACCCCGCAAACAACTCTACACGGAGAAGGAAGACAACGAAGCGTGAGAGGACAGTGTGGAGCTGCTCGAGGAAGCGCGAGAGATAGGTTTTTCCAGGTCAACAATCTATCAACAAGACCTACGCCGCTACCACGCCAGCTGACGACCTACTTCTTTCCGCGAGGGAGATCTGGTGTTGCGCCTGGTCCAGAGCACAAAAGGAATGCACAAGCTGTCCCCACCATGGGAAGGACCCTTCATCGTCAGCCGGGCGCTGCACAACAATTCATATTATCTGATCGATGCCCAGCAGCCGGTGAAGAACAAGGCAGACCACTTGGACCAGGAGACGGAACGCCCATGGAACACGAGCCTACTTCGGCCATTTTACACTTGAGCAAGAAGTGTATGTATCTCCCCTTTCATGTAATAAATGAACAAGCTAGTAAGCCTCGGGTTAGTACCGAGGACTTTGTCCCAATTTAGCGTACCACATTCGCCCCTGTGCCGGCTGGCCCGGGCGCCCATGATTTCTACAGGCAACATAGTATTGCACAAGGTGCCTAGAGCAAACTCTTCGGTTCCGGCTTCAGACCGCAAGCCGGATGTTGACCCGGCAGGAGCGAAGCTCAAAGCACACACTACAATAAAATTCCAACGCAGAAGACAAGGGCGCCTGGACGAGCCAGTTGCACCCACATGAGTTAATCCAACAACAACGAACCGAAGTATCGCGAGGAACACTAGCTCATACTTTCCTTCGGTTTCGGCTATAGACCGCAACCCGGCTGGCAGCCGGCAAGGGTAGCGCTTGAAAGGCCAATGCCCGCTGAGAAAAGGGGAGCTGCTAATGGCCTAGATGGAAAGGGCACGTGTCCTTGTTTCTTTTTTGTTGTTCAGTCCTAACTATGAATAAATGCATGCATAATCAAACTAACCCAAAGCAATGTCGTGTCTCGCGCGACATGAGCCACAACTTGATAGGAAATATGAAGGCAAAGAACTTCGATCCGGCTGGCTAACCCAGCCGGCCCGAACCTCAGGGACTACTCCTAGTGGACGCGCTCCCGCGCACCCATCAACATCAGTCAAGGTGGCAAAGAGCTTCGACCCGGCTGGCTACCCCAGTCGGCCCGAACCTTGGGGACTACACCGAGTGGGCGCGCTCCCGCGCACCCATCAACATCAGTCAAGGTGGCAAAGAGCTTCGACCCGGCTGGCTACCCCAGCCGGCCAGAACCTCGGGGACTACACCCAGTGGGCGTGCTCCCGCGCACCCATCAACATAAGTGAAGATGGCAAAGAGCTTCGACCCGGCTGGATACCCCAACCGGCCCGAACCTCGGGGACTACACCCAGTGGGCGCGCTCCCGCGCACCCATCAACCCAAGTCAAGGCGACGAAGAGCCCCGACCCGGCTGCCCCCCCCCCCCCAGCAAGCAGACGGAGTGCACTCAAGAATTGAAAGGGGCACCAAGACATTTAAGCAGAACACGATGGTTCTGCACCCAACTCAAAGTCTGATGTCAAAAATTAATCAAAGTGTAGCACCAACAAAAGGCCAAATTCACAAATACACCTGGCATCCCGGGGATCAAGGTTCAGCGGCAGGAGCAGAAGAGGGAGCGTCAGCAGCTGGAGCAGGAGGCGGACCGACAGGAGGGGCGCCAGAGCCGGCTGTAGGAACTTGGCTGGTGGAAGCCACGTAAATGGAATTCTAGGGTGTCGGTGTCCAGTGTGGTGGCAGCGGCTCGGCGGGATCGCAAAAATCACGTTCCAAGTCCACGTAGGTGCCAATCTTCACCCCGTAGGACCGGATCGCCGAAATGCTGTCGCGTATGCCCTCGTAGCTCGTCCCAAGACAGAAACCACGCGTGAGAACACTGAGATCAGCCCCGGGATACCACGACTTGACCAAGGACAGAGCCATTTCCGCACCTCCGCGGGCCACCCATTCCTTGTGGATATCCAGGACGTCGATTCCGCGAGAGAAGGCAACCGCCAAGCTGGCAATGTCATGCACATCACCTGCATCCGGCCAGAGGTAGTGAAAGAGGTTGTTTGCAACGGCATGAAGACCATTGATCTCTTCTGCCAGCAACTTCACCAGATCCAAGGCGGTCAGCTCGCGGCCGACATCCTCCAGAGGAAGCTTTTCCAGAGCCATCTCGGTCGCCTCAGGGTAATGATCTGCAACCAAAGATAGGAGTGAGCAGCAGGACTAGACTAAATTAACCACGATGAAGAGGAGGGTATAAGCAGAAGAACTTACTGATGACCATCTCCGAGATGCTCTGGAGGTGCTGAGTCAATTCCCCCTCCCAGGGGCAAAGAATCTTGATCGTCTCCTCCTGTTGGGCGGACATCGTTTCAAAATTCTTCAACGCCTCTGCCCGGATGTCAGCGGCATTCTTGCCCTGCTCCACGCTAACCTCAAGTTGATCGAGTTGCGCCTCCCGCGCCTTGTTTGATTCCTCCAGCCGGGCAACCTCAGCTTTGAGGCACTCCACCTCCTTCTCCTTGTCCAGGATCATGGTTGTAGGAGGGTCAACAAAAAAGGGAAAACGGAGCCAATCGCCAAGACAGATCTGAAGAAGCAATTTTACGGCCTAGATCTCGGGTTCTCTTCACCGACTCTGAAAATGCTCTCTGCAGCGAGAAAACCGAGTAAGAGACGGAATAGAAAGCCACCTGAAAAAGGATAGACAAATTTTTGGCCTCGCCAAGGCCCTTTTCCAATCCCTCAACCAGGTGTCGAAGCTGGTCGAGTGCGACGGGCGCCGCGCCCGAGAGCTTGGCGAGAATCTCACCTGGCATCAGCACAGCCGGAGCTGGCCTCCATCCGGTAACTACAACCTCGTCATCATTAGTAGCCGCACCCGAAGGTGCGGCCACCACCAACTCCCTCCCAGTCGGCACGAAGACGCCCGGATGGCCACCACCCGCTGCAGCCGCCTGCGCGGCCCCAGCCTCCTCCATCACCTCCCTGATAACGGGCCTAGCTGAGCTGCCTGGAGCATTGCTCCAGGCCGGGTTCACGCCAACCCTAATACGAAGGAGGGGTGTCTCCGGGTCCTGAGAAGCCGCAAACAGCTACCCCAACCGCGAGGACGCGAGCGCCTGATGCTGCAACCCTATGGTCCTGGAGCCTTGAAGGGCCCTGGTTGGAGACGGCATGGCAGGAGCGATCGACGAGGCCGGAGCAGCCGTATCTGTCGCAGCCGGCATGGAGGCAGCCGGTGACCTCACCACCTCCTCAACCGCCGGCGGAGGAGAAGGAGCAACGACGACGGTGCCACCGTCGCCAAGCGACATCGCCTCGCTGCATGGAACGAAAAATAAGAGAAAGCGCCAACAGAGCCACAAAACAGCAAGGAAGATGCAAGGAGGATGCTACCCCGGCAATTGATGGCAGAGTAATGACTTGGCGCCCCCGGCGCGTCCTTTTTGTTCAACTGGAGCAGGAGCGGCAACAGGCGCCGACCTCTTCCCCCGGGCTTGTGCCGTGGGTTTCTCTTGGCCCCCTCCTTGTCGGTGACATCGACTACGACAAAAACATAGCCTTAAACCACAACCTCACGGGCCAGGAAGAAAGAAGGAGCTGCAGCCGGCGACTTACCATGACGATCCGAGGGGTCGTCGTCCGCCCGGACGGGAAACCCTTCGGGCTCCGTCTAGGGGTAGTTCTTTGGATTCCTGTCTGCCAAGAAGGACGGAAGCGAGAAGTCACCCATACCGTCTTCGGCTAGATGCGCCGTGAACGACTACTCAAATAGGGGAGCATACGGCACCCAAGGAAAGCTAATAATGATGAAGAAAAATGCAAAAGAACCAGAGGACAACTCACCCGAGGCGGCAGGCGACCGCGATGGTACGAAGGGAAGGAGTACGCCCAGGTCGCCTCCATGCGGAACTTGGAGATCATGAAAACCCAGTTCCGCAGATCCTGGTAGGGCACCTCCTTCCACGACGTCCTCGTCGGATCATCAGCGGTCGACATATGGCACATCTTGGGCGACCGCTTTTGCAGCGGAAGCACGCGCCGCACCATCCACGATAGCGTGATGTCCTGGGCGGTGAGCCTCTCCGTCTCCACCATCGCCTCCACCTGGGTGGCCATCCGGTCGAGGTCTGCCAAGGTGCCCATACCTTTCGTTGACCAGCCCTTCTGCATTGAGGGCACATTGACGAAAGGCGGAAGGAAAATCCAGTCCACCTCTGTGGCGTTGCTCACATAAAAATATGAGCGCTGCCACAGCTTGACGGTGTCGGGAAGCTCGAACCGCGGCATCGGCGAAGAGGGCCATAGATAAAATGGCACAGCAGCCCGTCTGCGTTAGTGGACCGTCCTCGGCGGTGTTCTGGGCCTTTAAGTGGAAGAACTTGAGGAAGTTCGCCACCTCGGGCCACAACACAAGGTATGATTCGCAGCAGGTCGCGTGATGCGACAGCTGCGCGATGGCGTTCGCGCCCAAATGATGGAGTTGGAGGTCAAAAAAGACAAAGAGCTGGAGGAGGAAGGGGCTGAAAGGAAGGCCGAAGCCGCGGGCGAACTGCGCGAGGAAGAAGACGCGCTCCCTTGGCCGAGGGTCCGGCACCCGCTCCCCCTCCGGCGCGAGCCGATGCTTCACAAGCATCAACGAGGGAAGAAATCTAGCCCGCCTATACTTGTAGACGAGGTCGTCGGTCATGAATGACCCACACCAACCCCCGCGCTGCTCCGGCAACATATCTGCAGGAGGGGTGGCCGTGGTGAACGGTGTGCGGTGGCTCCGGCAAGGGCAAGGAAAAAGGGCGCAAGGAGCAAGGTGCGCTGGAGAGGAGGAGTAGATGAGCCAGAGGACGAATAAGTGTGGGAATCGTTCCCCCTCCAGAGGTATATTTATCCCCACGGGCGGTACCTTCGCCCCCTCAGCCCCCACATGACGCGTGGCATCTAGGCGCTACGACCGCATGACATTACGGCTTCGGATCCTTTGCGCCATCATGACCACCACAGAAGATCCACGGGCGTTACTAGGAGACGAGGCGTGTGCGCTTGCCCCGAGAAACCGCTGCGGCAAGTTGCGTGCGCAATTTCCGAAAACTGATGCACCGACACAGAAGTCCAACTGACATGACATGCGCCAGAGCAGCAGTCGTGGGTGACGACATCAACAACATCAACAAGCTAACGCCTAGTCTCCAGCTACGCCAGTCGGTCCCTGCCTTCGCTGTCTACACCCAGTGGGCGGCCATCGATTCCGAAGTCGGTTAAATCCAGTCGTAAAGCAAAAGAAAAAGCTGCAGCCGAATGCGGTCAAACAGTCACTTCAAGACGAAAAAAGAGCACGCAAGACCTTACCCACCGGCCAAGTCCATACGTGCTCGGGGACTAGTGTCGGGGGGATAACCCCCGGGTGGGGAAATCCAAGCACAAGTAGGCCGGCTCTAGAAGGAACAGACCTCCTGGCCTTCAAGAAGGACGACTCCAGCTAGTTGGGGAACACTGCTCGGCTGGGTTTATAACCTTCCCGGCTAGCCTGTCTAGCCGGTAGCCATAAGAACCGGCCAGGTAGCCACTTCCACCAGGCTCACCTTGGATTCGATGGAGAGCACGGAAGAGCTGACGCTCCTTGCGGGGTACGCCTCTGGATCACCCTCGTCATCAGGCAAGCTGGCTTGCCGTCATGACCAGCGCTACCCGATGAAGATAAAGCAAATTGGTCGGCTGACTGGCGAAAGCAGTCTGGGTGACCGTTAAAGCAAGGGTGACACCCCAAAGGAAGCCCGGGTGACCGCTAAAGAAGAGGATGACGCTAAAAGAAGGGAGGACTTGGTCCCGGCCCACCGGATGGGCCCTGCAGCCGGCCCTTTCCTATAAACCCATATCCAAACAGTAAACCCTAGGGCCTGATTTGTAATCTGCCCCTCCCGGGCCAGTATATAAGGGAGGGAAGAGCTGGGGTTCTAGGTAGGCAACAATAGAAGGAGAGAAGTGTTAGTAGCTAGTTCCCATCTTTCTCTAGCTCGCGATAGTGGCTAAGGAAACAGCTCAAGGGGCATCTGTACTGGGCATTAGCTTCCTCATATAGTTCATCTTGCAGGAGTAGGGGTGTTATCTCTCCGAGAGGGCCCTGAACCTGGGCACACCGCTATGTTTGCAGTCTATCATGCCCAACCCGTTGCGTGAGACACCGATTGCATCCGAGTGTCCCTTCTTTGCCACCCCCGATGGCACTGCCGTGTACCACACCACGACAAAATTCAATAGCAGTATAGATAGAATCGGTTCTTGTTCAAGCTCAAAAAACCTTGTCGCTCGATCAGTTTGCCCTGTTCTTCGAACAGATTCGATCATTGGAGCAAGCAAAACTGACGATCAAGTATGCTTATGTATGAATACCTCCTCCTTATGTCAATGCCTATGTAACCCCTATATGCAACCAAAATGCCCAAGACGCATCTAGATAATTGTGACAATGATAAGTTTCAAAAGAAGAGCAAGCCAATCTGTTGCACTTGATCTAAACATGTACTCCAATTACATCACAGTTAGTTGTACAAAATATTTTACTAATAGTAACGACAGAACATTTGATAGATTCAGCAATAGCGAATAAGTTCGAAAAAATATCGACAGATTCCGAGTTCAAATTCAACAGAACTTGACAGTTTCAGCAGCATCACAAACTAACGTATTAGCAGTATATAGACAATGACCAAAAGAATTGATAGATTTAGCAATGCACAGATTGAAATTCAATAGATGTAGCAAGGCCTGATTCAAAAGGAAAGCGATACCATATTATGCACTTGATAGGTCAATCTGAAGAAGTACCAGTACATGGTTATTCCTGCAAAATAGATTAGAAGAGGATGAACTCTATACAAAATACTTATAACTTCCTTAAGGTAGGAAGCACATCTCCCAAAATGATAAGTACCAGTACAGATAGTACACTAGGTATTACTACAAAATACATTAGCACTAGGTGAACTCCATAAAAGTACTCCTAAGTACAACTACTAAGAACATGTAGTAAGTCTTTCTAGAAGTGCAAATACTCAAATGAACATTAAGATGTGTTTATCTGACTCATGAATATTGTCAAAGAAAAGACGATATTCTAGGGTGAACACCGATGGTTGACGAGAAAACAGGTGCGACATTGGCACTGGAAGGAGCCACTGCAGCTCATCGAATAGGACGCCATCCGGCGATGCGGTGCTCTCTGTCATGCATAGCCCATAATTTTTGAACCTTCTACCCTCAATCACGGTCGACGACCAAAACTTCACCAGGTACTGCAGCGAAAAGCACGCCGCCGACCTGACGCATACGACGGATACAACGTATAGCGATTGGTGCGTGTCAAATCGCACCGTGAATACCATACCATCGTCCCCTGATCCGATGATATCTACTATCCGCGGGCCTGTTGCTAGCAATGTCTTAGAGGTGTACCTTCCTGTTTTGACATAGCGGAAACTGCGCACCCTGACCGAGTGATCTTTAGAGAGGTGGGCGAGGAGCACTATCGACAAGGTGGAGAACACACATCCATCCTCCATTTAGTTGCACGGGCCGTGCGGGCACACGATCTTGTGGTTGTGGACCTGACGATAGGCGATCAATGTCCCGCAACAGTCTTTGGTGCATCTTCTACCTTTTCCGCAGGTGACTCGGAGGTTCAACTCCTTGGAGCATGCGTCCAGCCGGACGGTGCTGGTAGTGTCCATACACGTAGCAATCTTGTCAAAGACGTCAGCGCCGACCTTGCTCCATCTGTAGTGCCGCCTGTTGGGCCCTGAACCTGCCATCGTGTCCCGATGGATTGGAGGAGAGGGCTGATCAATCTATGACTGTTGAAAGGACCGATGTTGCGAGCGAGATGGCGATGAAAATGAGTGAAGCGCTTGCTGGAGATGATACCAAATGTTGTCGGAGATGGGGAAGAGGGAATGGCTCTTTGAACGAGGAGTTTTTAGTGTGTTCCTTTTTATTGGTCTTCTACTGTAGGGTGCAACTGCATCGAGGAGACTTTAATTAGCTAGTATAGCATGCCAATATATATAGTGTACTCCTCAATGCTAGTATTGCATTGCACGTTCCTTGAAAATCCATGTCGAGGAAACTTCTGCGCGGATACAACATGCTGATACGTTGAACTCCACATAGACATGAACACACTGGACACTTCTCGACGCTGGAAGAGGGCGCATTTTGTGATTTGTTATGTGACTACACTCCCAGTACGTAGATATTTTATGATGCAGTACAATTCTTACGTGAATAATCTATGAGTATGCTCCTCGCATCGGCACCCAACTCTACGTACCCACCATCGTGCATTCCAAACAACTTCCTCGCACAGGATGGAACCACGTCGTGGAAGTGGCAGATCCTTCCCGATGGCTAACCGTCCCGCGTCACCTGCTCATGAAGACATCATTCGTGCCCGCCGGCAGCCATTTGAGGCACCACAATGTGTCCAACCGCGCCTGGATCCATAAACATCGGCACTCGAGGACACCACGATGTCGAAGCTTGTCGTACCCGCCGCGCCAGAGAAGCGTGTTGCACCTGCAGAGACGGAGGAGCTCCAGGAAGTAACCAAGACGGAGGAGCACCGGAGGAAGGCCTACGAGACCACCATGAAGAAGGCCAGGAGGAACAGAGGAGACAGAGAAGAGGACGACTCCAACTCGGGAAAAGAGGAGGCGTTCATGGAGCAGTTGGAGGCAGAAGAGGAGGAGAGTGATGTCGAACCATGGGACTACGAGGAGGAGGAGGAGGACTCAGTCGAGAAGAGGGTGCGTATCTACAAGGAGAGAGTTACTGATGAGTCATTGGAGGACACCGACGACTATTATGGAGAGGACCATGATGACTATGACGATGATGACGAGTAGAGTAATGTTCTTTTGTAAGTATTGTTATATAACTACAACGTCTTGCATTGTAATTTTTGTAACTAGTATGTCTTTATACAATATTGTGTTGTTGATACTGTAACTATTTTGTCGAAATTTTAGCGCGCACTCGGCACCATGATTCTATCAATATAATCTCCTAGATGCTAGAATGGGAAAGAAGATTCGATGGTTAGCAATGTTGGGATTTGCTAGTATTGATAAAACCCTTAATGTTGAAAGTTATATGTACATTATGTAATAGTAAGATAAGATAAATCTCTAACAAAATATGGTCTTATAAATTTAGCTTAACCAAACAGTATTGCATGAGCCTAGAATCGTTCAAGGCAAGATTGTTTACATAGAGTACGACCCTTATTACACAAACATTGAGGTGATTGTTTATTAAAGTGTATATGGCATATGGTTTGTAATATCCTGTTAATGCTAAAATTTCCATAATTTACAAAGAAAATATAGTTAAATAGATACGAGTAACCAAATTGATTACAAGTTGATGACTTCAAACAACCAAACAAAATAAATAGTTCAGCATGGTCGAGAACTATTTCTCTAATTATAGTACCAAGTATTACATACAGATTGTATCAGTATATACTGTCGCAACAGGTCTTATTTCTTAGTTAAACATGATGCCTATTCCAATTGAGGGCGTTCGCGAAGGTTGGGACAAACCAAAGTGGATGCTTCACCGTTCCTGCCTAAAAGCGAGGGTTACTAATTTCCTCCAAGAAATTGACTTCAAAAGTAACACCGTAGTCTTTACCACTCAGACTGGAGCGGCATAATTCAGGCTGCCACTCCTTGGAAAGCCATGTTGCAGTTGGTAAGATGTAGATACAGTTTCTTATCGTCAGATAACCTAAGGCAAGATCCGCACCACCTACAGACATGATAATTGGATAGTTCACTACAAGGAAAAGAGAATATGATCCAAGGTCAACAATTCTTTCCCATGAATTAGCTTGATCAACCTGACCAGTGTTCATTGAGAATAGCAAGCAGCCAAACCCGGAAGTATAAGTGAAGACCGTGCGACCGCGGTGTACAACGCGAGGATGAGCAGCACCAGTACGATGGCGACAATAAAAAGTAAGCAAAATGGGGTCATAAGAAGCGCCAAACGTATATACATGAAGAAGCCTAGAACCATCTATAGATATTTCTAACCACCTAAAACCAAAAAGGTAGTCGTGCTCATCTCCAGTAGTATTAAGATGCAGCAGGTCACGCCAAGACTAGTACAGGACCTTGAAAAAGATAGAACATGTTAACTTAAGATTCTGGCAGCGTGATATAGTGAATCCTACTGAAAAATTTCCTTTCAATTGAACTACATACAAAGTAGCTCGAACATAGCAAAAAAAACTATGGGATACAATCCTAGAAAGCAAACAAAGCATTATATAATAGTAAAATACCCAAAAGAACAAACTTATCTTTTTTTAATCAAGACATGCAATTTTGCCTCGTTTTGTTTAACAAGGCAAAGATAATTGACCGGTTGATTTGTAAGGGAACTTGCCAAAAATCCGTGCAAATACAAAAAACCTTGAACGGATTTTTTTCAGGAGCTTCAAGTAGATCTTAAATTCTTATCAAATGAACTAAAAGACATCCAAAAAATCTACATAATTCATTCGGATGAATCAACCGACTGCTATAAGAATAAATCCATACTATGATTCATACAATTCATAGAGTCTAAAATAACTACTCGTATTTTCATTTAAATGAAACACTCCCTAAGTTAATTCAGTAAAATAGCTTGGGCACATGAAGCCACTACACTACATATGAACGAATAATTACCAGGATGCACAGGATTCCAAACATAAATGTTGCCATACAGAGCTGTGGCGAACACCATTGTAACTATAATGTATCAAGGTGTGGTTAAGAGGAAGTGGAAGAACTGTCCATCCATCATCACCGCCATGAAGGACAGCAATTTTGATATCGCAGACTACAACAAACGAGAAATCTTTATATCTCCAAGCATCTGTGGTAACTTGCCAAATAGCAATCTTTTGCATTATAGCTACATGATTATTATCCAACAAGAACATGGTTGGCTATTCAATTGCTGGGAGAGGAATATCGCGACGAGTGTACACGTTGCGAAGCTCCAACTTTCCTCTGAACTCAACTGTTGCAATACAATCTCCATTGGCGCCTATCCATAGCCCAAAACTATAGCCTGGTACCATAGCATTGTACAAGAACCTGTCCAGCGGCGACAGCTTGCACGGGACACTATCAATTATGAAGTAATGCAAGAAATATGGCGGTCCCTTTGTCGAGGTGAATGAAGGACACATGGGAGGCCAAATGGAAGTGAAGCATCCAATTTTGCACTACCTTTCGCAGATTCACGAAAAAGTTTGGATGAACGGTTAGGCTGGCGGCAGTGATGACGTCGCATCTGGTTATGAGTTATTCAAAGGGTCCTTCGGTAAACACGTCATGAAACAGCTTAGAATAATGCTCACAGTTCTTGCTTGATGACGCCATCGTAAGACAGCGTCTGTATTTTATTTGTTGGGGTTTCAGAAGGGAGGGGGAATCAACGATAGAAACTCCCTGGTCGAGACGCGAAAGAGAATCTGAAAGCAACATATGGCGGAAGAGGTGGCGCGTAGTGTGGAAGGGAAAACACCGGGAAGAGGGGGCGGGGAATATGCAAGGGGGAAAAGGCTGGATTAATCAACACTAGCATGCACTCCTCTCAGTTGAATTTCGAGGAGACAGTGACCCGCCGACAACCTACTCCCTACTAATAGTAGTAGATGTCTAGACGGTCAGAGTAGTTAATTTGGACGTGGGTTCCACTCTTCGGAGGAGACTGGCCTGACTCCCTAATACTCCCTTTGTTTGGAAATATAAAGATGTTTTAGATTAGTGAGCTAATGTATATAGAAACCTTTTTAGTGTGTAGGTTAAAATGAATTAAAATACTAAAAGGTGTCTAGATACATTTACTTCACAAACCTAAAACATCTTATATTTCCAAAACAGAGGGAGTAGTACATGACGCCTATGGTAGGGTAGTAATTCAGAAATCCGAGCTCTGTATTTTTTGTTCACTCCAACGAAACCTCATGTTTGATTTCCTTTGCTTTCCTACGATTCAAACACATACTTGATCCAAATTCCTATAGGATTCAAGAGGTCATGCAACTCCAATCCTATGGATTTCCTATTCCATTGTTTTGAGATTACTGCAAATCAAACGAGCCCTTAATACTAGAAAATTTGGGGAACATGCTCTATAGAAATGAGAGAAGATTCTAGAATGACGGAGAAGTGTGTTTGAGGTATGTGCATAAAGTTCATTGTGCTAAAGACTATCAATAGAATCTTCTAGATCCTAGAATGGAAAAAATATCCAACGACTAGCAATGTTGGGATTTGCCAATCTTTGATCCAGCGGTTAGTGTTCAAAGTTCTACGTACACTATATAGTTGAAATATGTAAGATAAGATAAGATAAGAAAAGTGAGGCCAGGGTAATTTATGGGCACACACAAACATCGTTATTTACAGAAAAGCCCATGTGCTCGAGCTAAATCTTGGGAATTTGACATGATATGCGAATATCATATGTACATGTGATGATCCAATGTAGGAGTACTTCGCAATGCTCAAGTTGAATTGTGACATAAAAAATCTTTTGATGCATCGGGTTTATGAAGTGTATAAGAAAAGAATAAAATTTTCATAGATTTTAGCTAACTGAAAACTGACAATGCAATATTGAGTAAAATGCATATGTGCAGTTTCAGTAACTTGAGCATTGCAAAGGACATTGTTCAGCCAATCTAAGCAACATCAATCTACACAATAACTCTACATGAACTTTCAAAAGATATGGAAGTTGTGGAAGGACACAAGTTATAGGCTGATACTATTTTACAGTCTCAATCGCAGAAGCACACATTCATGACAGCTAAAAGTGTACGAATTTGGTAAAATAGGCTCAAATTTGTTTGAAATGGACAAATTTGCAGCGGGATGCATGTTTTGGGACTGATTTTGTCCACTTTGTAAGATATGGGACTAATTTGCACCCCGGGTGTAAGAAGTTTGATTAAAAGTGTATTTACCTCGATATTTGGCAAGAAAAACAAGTGATGCAGCTCGTCTAACTTGCATAAGTAGCTCATGTTCAAACTTTACAAAGTTTCAGTTTGACGAAATGTTGGATGCATTGAGCATTACAAAAGGAGTGCAAGGAGTAGCAAGTTATGAGTACCAAGAACCAATGCCTCGCTGCATCTCTTCTCGAGCAAACAGAGCCATCGTCAGCGCGATCTTGAGCCAAGAAGACGAGGCACGAACCACATGGATGCATGATGGCTAAACTTGTCGGCCCCACCGATTGCAGGTTCTGGTGCAGACCGGTTAGAAATAGGTATACGAATCCAGTCTACCGGCATATATTCCAAAACATAGGCGATCAGAAGCAATGTACATGAATCCTAGCATGCCGAACGGAAAGTGCTTGGTGTGAGGTCCATGCATCACATCATTATTCACAGACCCAATAAGGGGATGATTCAGACCGAGGAAGAGGTAAACATGTCGGATATGTCTTAGAACCCACTCCGGCTGAGGAAGGTCGGTGTGGCAGCTGCATCAACGTTGGGATGCTAGCCTCTGGAAGATATGGCACTAAAGCAATGGATACAATTTGAATGTCCTACCTTGATGACTAATTGTCTCGTTCGAAGGAGTTTGTTTGCCCCGGATGTGTATCTACAGTAGTGTTGTCCTGAAATAATCCAGGAACCAGCGCGGGTGAGAATCTAAGCGGCCACAATCTAGGCCATAGAAATTGTCGTCGTGCTCATCCTCTTCTATTATTGGGGCATGCACCTTCATAGGATCTGCATCAACACCTCTCCAATCCACACAATAGACAACAAATATGTATTGTAGTAATTACCTGTTGCTAACACATTAACAAAAGAAAGTCGAAAAAAGAGAGCAGTAACTACATTTTGGTACTAAACTCACCGTATTCGAAGGGTTGCCATGTAAAAACAGAGACATTATCATCTAATACAACAAACATAATGTCATCTTCCCACACAGCATCCACGTAGCTTCTCGGGGCAAGATTGTTGTGCCTAAAAACTACTCCATGTCTAGGATGGCAATGAACTTATCGAACATCGCGATGATCTTGTACAACCACTTGTTACAGTGGGTGGACATCTGAGGTTCACTACCAATATGTATCTTAAGTAGCCTGGTATGGGCCTTAAGATACAAAAAGAAACCTACATGTGTACCATAAAACCCGATAGTTTTGAGTGAAGGGACCTGAATGATGGTACCAGTATACAAATTCACTAGACTTACTAATGATTTTCCGGGACCAGGACGACTAGAGAGATCAATCATGGCTACCCAGTTGCGGCTGTAACCAGCCCAATAATCGCAGTCGGGTTTTGGGATGATGATGGGGCTGGCATAGAAGGGCCATCTAGTGGTATCATGTTGTCATCAATCACTCCCTTTTCAGTACTAGTGGGAGATGGGGAAGGAGATGGACAGTAGTTTAGAAGGCAATGATAGTCATAGGGGAAGAAGAGAGGCTTCTGAAGCACAACTCGTTCAAGTGAAAGGTGTAGATCTAGGATGGCCTCGGAGAAACGGGGCATTCTAAGAGGATCGGATCGACTAGCGATTATATAGAGAGCATCATCATCTTACTTCGACCAGTTGTGGACAGGGTTGCCTGGATCAGCTCCGGCCATGGTGGGTTCACCGTCACGTCGGCGATGGTTTTAGGGGGAGGTTGCTTTGAAGGCGCGACAAGGCTAACCTGGTTGCCGGTGAGGGTCGTGAGGGGGGACGCCATCTTTACAAAATTCGGCTAATTCTCCCATGTAAATGTTGCTCCCATTGTCAGTAATGATACTGTGTGGATATCCGAATCGGATGATTACGTCCTCAACGAACTTTCTGGCTATGGCTCCATCACAATTTGTTTCTGGTTTAGCCTTAATCCATTTGTTAAATTTATCCACCATCACTAGGAGATGGTTAAATCCACACTTTTCCATCCTAAACGGCCCTGCCATGTCCAGCCCCAGACCACAAATGGCCATGTAATAGGGATTGTTCTCAGCTGATCAGCCGGAAGATGTGCGTGACGGGCGCACTTTTGATAGCATTTGCATGATTTGACCAGTTTCTCGGCATCTGCCTTACCTGTGAGCCAAAAGAATCCGTGTTGAAAAGATTTTGCCACTCAAGACTTGGCTGCAGCATGATGACCGCATTGGCCTTTGTGGATTTCTCGTAACATTTCCACTCCTTCTTCCGGAGAAATACAGTGCTGGAAAACCCTGAAACACTCCTCTTATAGAGCTCACCATTGAAAATTGTAGGCTTTTGCTCGTCGGACGATCTGTCGGCCCAGAACTTCATCTTTGGGAAATTTTACGTCTATCGAGAAATCCAGATAGGGTTATATCTAGTTGGGAATTATATCCAAAACTGCTACTAAAGGTGAGTCGTATTTCTTCAAATAGTCCTCGTCAACTCCTACAATGGAGGGGACTTTTAAGTGCTCTAAAAAAGCACCATCCAGAACTTGTTTCCGCGCAGAGCCTATTCTTGATAGAGATTCTGCTTCCTCATTTTCTGCTCAAGGGATGTGTTGAACCTCAAAAACCTCGAACAATTTGGATAATTCATCCACAACAGTGTTGTAGCTACCATGTGTTTATTTGCATGGTAGATATCATATACTTGTTGTGAAACTATATCCTAATCTCCATAACACATGAGTTGGGTAACACCAATGTATTTGGCCATGCGTATTCCATGTAACGACGCTTCATATTTGACAATATTATTGGTTGTCGTGAAGTGAATCTATAACACATAGAACAACTTATCTACTTGGGGTGATTTGAGAACCACTCTAGTCCCCGAGCCTCCTCATGCTTTTGATCCATCAAAGTGAAGGGTCCGAAATTCCGGGTCTTCAGGACTTGTATTTTCTGCTATCTCTGTCCAATCAGCGACAAATTCAGCAAGTATTTGGGACTTGATTGTTTTACGTGGGTTGCACTCAATGTCAAAATCTGCAAGCTCTATTCCCCACTTTGCGACATGTCCTGTGGTGTCACGATTGTTGATTATATATTGTAGTGGAGTAGTGCTCACCACTTTGATTTTGTGCTCTTGAAAATAATGTCGTAGCTTTCTGGCAGCAAAGAGTACTCCATAGGCTAGATTTTGGTAATGTGGATAACTCTGCTTCATCTCTATTAGGACCTCACTTTGATAATAGGTTGGGCGCTGCACTTTATGTTTGTGATTTTTGACCACGTTCTCCATTGATGTTACAACACTTATGACTTTGTTTGTCGCTGTGATGTAGAGAACATAGGCCCCCGTGGCTCTGGTCTGGCAAGGATTGGTGGGTTTGAGAGTAGATCTTTCAAACTTTGCAGGGTAGCATCGACTTCCTTGGTCTACAAAAATTTGTCGATTTTCTTCGAGAGCTTGTATAAAGGTCCGGCTCTTTATTCAAGCCGGCTAACAAACTGACTCACTTCTGTGATGCAACTAGTGATACGTTGCACGTCCTTCAGGCGAGTTGTCCTGGTAATGTTTAGTATAGCCTTGATTTTGTCCTTGTTCACCTCTATGCCTCTTTAAGACATGATGAAACCTAAATTTTTTTCGCCTGGGATTCCGAAGAAGCACTTATTCGGGTTAAGCATCATATTGAATTTTAGTAGGCTAGAAAATGTTTCCTTCAACTCGGAAATCAGTGTTTAATTATTTTTGACATAACTGCTATCACTACAATAAAAATGACCTTTTACAACGGACGATTTTCGTGGTTGAAGGTCCGTTTTTCGTGGGTGAAAAGCCTTCTACAACGGATGACCAGCGTGGTAGAAGCCCCGTCACAAATGATTCTACCATAGTTTTTTTTCGACCGTGGCGAGTCGCACCCTTTAGCCACGAAAATTCGTTCAGTCGTAGATCTGTTCGCCAGCCGCTTTGACTGTTGACGTCTTGCAAACTACCACATGGCAAATGCCGTTAAGAGCCAGTTAACGTTGTTAACTGTCAATAAAACCGTGGTAGAAGCCAGGCCCAACCAAGGCCTGGTAATTATAATTGGGATAGCCCATTAAGAGAGCCCAATAGGATCATGGCCTGTTATTGTTTTGTCTTGCACTGTTACAAATGGACCCACCGATCCTGCCATACGCGGCCCGTAAACTTTCTGGCCCGTTACTGTTTTCACATGCACTGTTTGAAATTGGCCCGTTTGCACAGCCCATAAATTTCTGGCCCATTAGTTATCTGCCCTGCACTGTTCGAAATGAGCCCGTTTGGCTAGCCTGCTTTGGCCCGTAACCTTTCTGGCCCATTATTGTATAGCTACGCATTGTTCAAAACATGCACATATACTTTCGGCCCCTTACTTGTTAGGCCCGTAAATGTCCAGCCCATGTTCTGACCAGTTACTTTTCTAACCTAGTAAGTTCCTTGACCTGTTACTGTTCCGGCCAGGTGAAAATTTGGCATGTTACTGTTCTAGCCTAGCCTGCTACTATTCTGGCCCGTTGCTGTTTTGGCCATTTAAGGTTCTGGCTGTTACTTTTCTAGTGCCTTACTTTTTTGAGTGTTACTATCTTGGCCTGTTACTATTCCGGATTATACTGTTTAGATATGTTATTGTTTCGGGTTGTTACTGTTTCGGTCTGTTACTGTTTCGTCCTGCCACTGTTACAGTCTTCCAATGTTATGGACCATTATTGTTACTAATCTCGCCTGTGGGTTGGTCCCTTTACTTTTATGGTCTTCTACAGTTTCTGCATTTCTGGATCCCGTTTCGATACCATAAAAGGTGTACAACTTTTGAGCATTTTTACTGTTCATCACCGGGCTGATACAAGACGGGCAAATACAGAGCATGATACTATACCATAATTGACCTGGCTAGCATAGGTACGGTATCGCCTACCGCTATGTGTGGACGACATCAACTAAATGCCTACACGGCTATTGGGGATATACTTTCCGGGTATACCCACAAGACTCGCTGACCAGGGTGGCCCACTAACGGGTTAGAGCTTTGCTTCACGGGCGGCCTAGTCAGAAAAAGAGGAGGAGCCACTTCCGGCTACGACAAGGCCCATAAGAGCTACCGACTTAGGCCTGTAGTATTACTTGTAGTCCAAGCTGTACATAGTTACCGACTTTGTAACGTAGCCGGATAGGTCTCTCCCTGTAACGCTAGGCCCCGGTGACTATATAAACCGGCCCTATGGGAGCCTTTAGGGAACCTCTCTTGTAATCCATTGTAACATCCGGCTTATTCCGATATATTATTGGGTTGCTAGCAGGAGTAGGATCCGATCGCCGCAGTCGGATCTGAACCTGGGTAAACTTGTGCTCACCATTCCTGGAACATCCGACATCTCACACCCCATCCTTCCAACGCCACTATGACCCCCTATGGCTTACTTGTCGACAATCCGACGACAACGGCCTATGCAATTAGTTTAGATATTACTCCCTCCGTTTCAAAATATAAGATGTTTTTAGCCTTGTGAAGCAAATGTATCTAGACTACTTTTAGTATGTAAGTTCACTCAAGTTTAAAGTGAATCTACACACTAAAACAAGTCTAGATACATTTTATTCACAAATCTAAAAAATCTTATATTTTGAAACGGAGGGAGTACATCAAATGCAAACTACTTAAAATTATTACATATTATCAACTCAAGGGAAAGAAAAATTAGCATTTCAGTTAACAATCGAGTTGATAGCAGTCCTGAATTTGCTTTCTCCATCACCTGCATCTCCCTTTTGAGTGTGACATCTACATTGGAAAACAAACTTGAGACATAATCTTGCAGCCCCCTCTTTCATGGTGATAGCAATAATGGAAGTCTGAAACTAAGTAATAACAAGTTAATACATCAAACAAGGCAAACTACTCATTTAACTAATACAAGAGGAGCTATGAACTAGAGTTTAGTACTAGTCAATGGTTCAAGTATATTGACCATCATGTCAAACAAACAAGACAAGCAAGCATTAAACAAGTGTGTCTACCGTGAAACGAGAAATATAACAATGTGTGTGGCTTATAATTTTAGCAAATATAAACTAGCCAGGTCATTTCAACAAATATATATAGAAGAATAAACCAGAAAATGGCATGTAGTTATTGTCATAGCTAAGAATGAACAAGACAAAAATTATAACGACATCATGCGAGAACTTGTAGAGCATGAATGCAAACCATAAATGAACTATATAGTAGAGGATATTTAGGTCGTTGCTTAGGACGAACCAGAACCAGATACAAAATATGATGGCATTGCTTGTGAACCTGTAGAACGGGATAGGCAAGCATTAGAAAAGTGTGTCTACAATGAAATGAGCAGTAAAAAAAGTGTTTCTTAGAATTTTGGCAAACATAAACTAGACAAATTATTTCAACAAATATATATGGAAGCAGTTGTATATCCTGAAAAGGAAAAGACATTGGTTGACTTAGAATTTGCGGTGAGCTACACAATGACATGCAGTTACTGTCATACCTAAGAATTAACAAGATAGAAATTATAATGGAATCATACCTTAACATGTAGAGCAGGAACATAAACCACGAATGAACTACATAGTAAAGGATAGTTAGCACGTTGCTTAAGGATGAACCAACACCAGATTAGAAATATAATGGCATCTCTGGTGAAGCTATAGAAGAGGATAAGCAAGCATTAGACAATTGTGCCTACTTTGAAATGAGCAATCAATCAAAGTGTTTCTTAGAATTTTAACAAATATAAACTAGCCATGTCATTTCAAAAAATATATATGGAAGCATTCGTTTATACTGGAACGCAAGAGACGTTAGGTGACCCAGAATTTGCAGCGAGCTATACAATGGGCATGCAGTTACTGTCGTAGCTAGGAACCAAACAGAAATTATAATGTTATCATAAGAAAACTTGTAGAGCAAGAATGCAAACCACGAATGGACTATATATAGTGGATAGCTATGTCACTGCTTAAGACAGACCATAACATATGAAATATAATGGCATTGCTTATGAACCTATAGAACAAGATAAGCAAGCATTACACGAGTGTGCCTATAAATGAATTGAGCAATCGTACAGAGTGTTTCCTAGAATTTTAGTAAATATAAACTAGCCAGGTCATTTTAACAAATATATGTGGAAGCAGTAGTATATCGTGGAATGCAAGAGACGTTGAGTGACTCGGAATTTGCGGTGAGCTACACAATGGGCATGCAGTTACTTTTTTAGATAAGAATGAACGAGATAGAAATTATAATGGCATCATGCGAGAATTTGTAGAGAAGGAACGTACACCACCAATGAACTACACAGTAGAGGATAATTATGTCGTTTCTTAGGATGAACCAGCACCAGATTAGAAATATAATGGCGTCTCCTGTGGATCTGTCGAACAGGCCAAGCACGCATTAGAAAAGTGTTCCTACAATGAAATGAGCAATCAATCAAAGTGTTTCTTATAATTTCAGCAAATATAAACTGGCAAGGTCATTACAAAAAATATATATGGAAGCGGTCGTTTATCCTGGAATGCAAGAGACGTTGGTTTTCCGAGAATTTGCGGTGAGCTATACAATGGGCATACAGTTACTGTCATATCTAGGAACCACATAGAAATTATAAAGGTATCGTAAGAGAACTTATAGAGCAAGAATGCAAAACTACGAATGAGCTATATATAAAGTAGAGGATAGCTATGTTGCTTCTTAGTAGGAACAATTAGATATGAAATATAATGGCATAGTGTGTGAAAATATAGAACAGGACAAGCAAGAATTACACAAGTGTGCCTACAAATGAGTTGAGCAATCAAACAAAGTGTTTCCTAGAATTTCAGCAAATATAAACTAGCTAGGTCATTTCAAAAAATATATATGGAAGTAGTATTATATCCTGGAATGCAAGAGACGTTGGGTGACTCGAAATTTGCGGTGAGCTACACAATGGGCATGTAGTTACTTTCGTAGCTAAGAATGAACGAGATATAAATTATAATGTCATCATGCGAGAACTTGCTGAGCAGGAACGCAAACCACGAATGAACTACACAGTAGAGGATAGTTATGTCGTTGCTTAGGTTGAACCAGCACCAGATTAGAAATATAATGACATCTCTTGCGAAAATGTAGAAGAGGACAGGCAAGGATTAGACAAGTGTGCATACAATGAAATGAGCAATCAATCAAAGTGTTTCTTAGAATTTCAGCAAATATAAACTGGCCAGGTCATTTAACCAAATATATATCGAAGAAGTCGTTTATCCTGGAATGCAAGAGACGTTGCGTGACCCAGAATTCACGGTGAGCTACACAATGGGCATGTTGTTACTATCGTATCTAGGAACCAAATAGAAATTATAAAGGCATCATAAGAGACGTTGTAGAGCACGAATGCAAACTACGAATCAACGATATATACCTTAGAGGGCAGCTATGTCGCTGACTAGGACGAACCATTAGACATGAAATATAATGGCATTGCTTGTGAACCTGTAGAACATGACAAGCAAGAATTACACAAGTGTGCCTACAGATGAATTGAGCAATCGAACAGAGTGTTTCCTAGAATTTCAGCAAATATAAGCTATCCAGGTCATTTCAAAAAAAATATATGGAACTAGTAGTATATCTTGGAATGCAAAAGACATTGGGTGACTCAGAATTTTCGGTGATCTACACAATGGGCATATAGTTACTTTCATAGGAGTAGCTAAGAATGAACGAGACAGAAATTATAATGACATCATGCCAGAACTTGTAGAGAAGGAACACAAACCATGAATGAACTACACTGTAGAGGATATTTATGTCGTTTCTTAGGATGAACCAACACTAGTTAAGGAAACAATGACATGGCGCTTGTGAACCCTTTGAAGAGGCTATGCAAACCAACATGTTCATTGCTCCCTTTTGAGCTCTATGCAAAGAAAAACAAATATTTAGTGTTGTATCCTTTAAAGATCTAGATAGAAATAACAAAATTATTATCGAACTAGTATGATGAGTTTAAATAGATACTACAATTGCTCTTGTAGGGAGTAGCAAAGAACATGTGCATGACAAAATAACAAACATGTTCATGACTTGAAATTTCTAGAGCAGCGAATACAAACCAACTTGTCTAGTGACCTTGTATGTAGCACAAAGAACAAGCATGCGCAGTGACTTGTGTGTACTAGCACGATTACAAAAATGTAGTTCACTGCGAAAGGTTTTAACCTGCTATCTTGCCGAGAAAACAAAAAGGGGTTGGAGATTTGGTTACCTTGGTCGGATAGGCGTCTAAGCATCGTTGGCAACGTGCCAATGACGTCCAAGTAACCGAGGGTGTTGCGGTTGTAGGGAAGCAGATCTTGGGAGGTCGATGCCGCCTTGAGCGCGGTGGACGGGAGTGATACGTCAGAAACGAATCTATAATTTTTTATGTTCCATGCTTGTTTAGTATCAACTTTGCTTTGCTTTGTCTTTACTTTGACGTGTTTTTATATGTTTTCTGGTACTAACCTATTAACAAGATGTCACAGTGCCAGTTGTTTGTTTTCTTCTGTTTTTGGTTCCATAAAGGAAGAAAATCAATATTATCGGAATTGGACGGGACAAAAGACAAAGTCAATACTTATCGTGGGGAACACAAATACTGAATACGAGGGAGGATGACCACCGGGCCACACCCTGGCAGCGGCTCAAGGTAGGCCCAGCGCTACAGGCCGCCCTAGTGACCCCCCTGCCTTTCCTCTTCGCCTATAAAGACCCCCCGTTGCCTAAACCCTAAGGACCCGATCAATATTCTACGAAACCGTCTGTAGCCGCCGCCACCATCGTCCCTAGATCAGGGGGATCTAAATCTCTTTCTGGCACACTGCCGGAGGGGAGATCATCCAGGAGGCCTTCTTCTTCATCATGCCAGCCTCCGGTATGAAGCGTGAGTAGTTCCACCTTGGACTACGGGTCCATGTAGTAGATAGATGGCTGTGTCTCCTCCTTTGTGCTATCATGTTTAAATCTTGTGAGCTCCGTTCATGATCAAGATCTCATCTATTTGTAATCATGCATGTTGTGTTCGCGGGGATCCGATGGATATTGAGATTACTATGTCATATTGATTAATGGTTTTGTCTTATTGATTCTATCATGTTTGTGTTGTTTGAGATCTTGCATGCTCTCCGTTTATAGTAGCTATCTTGGCCAAGTAGATGCTAGTGACTCCAAGAGGGGTATTTATGCTCCATAGTGGGTTCATGCCTCTATTTAATCTAAGGGAAGTGACAGAAATCTCTAAGGTTGTAGATGTGTTCTTGCCACTAGGGAGAAAACAACGGTCTCTTGTCCATGGAACAAGTGGATTGTTTACCTTACACACTTTTCTTAAAGCAGTTGTCTATTTCTTGCAACTTAATAATGGAGGGGGTTCGGATGATACCCCGAAGGTGGATTTCTAGTCATAGATGAAGTTGGATGGCGGTGTATGTATATTTTTGTAATGCCCAATTCAATCTCATAGGATCATGATTGTCTAGTATTTCATTGTTATGCCTTGCTCAGTCCTGTCAATTTCCCTGCTGTAATTTGTTTACCCAGCATGCCATGTTTGTTTATCTAAGGAGAACACCTCTAGTGAACTATGTACCCCGGTCCAATCTTTACCATTGATACATCTTCCACTGTTACTGTTTACTTGTTGCAAACCACTATTACCTTCCACACCATACAGTTAATCCTTTGTTACAGCAAACCGGTGAGATTGACAACCTCACTGTTCGCTAGGGCAAAGTCTTGAGTTTGTATTGTGCAGGTCTCCAAGTTGCTAGCAACAGCTTTGAGTCATTTCCTTCCTCCTACCGGTTCGATAACCTCAGTTTCTTACTGAGGGAAAACTTGCTGCTGTGCACATCACACCTTGTTGTTGGGGTCTCCCAAGGAGGCGTTGACAACACGCCCATCATCAAGCTTTTCTGGCGCCGTTGTTGGGGAGGCTAAGGACGTATTCACAAGGGGAGTCCTTCTTAACCCTTCTCTTTATATTGTTTTTGTTTTTCTTAGTTTCTTTTTCTTGGTTTTGTTTGCCTCTTTTTATCAAAAACTCCAAAAAAAATAGTTTAGTTTGGTTTGCTTTCTCTTAACAAAAACACACAAAAATTAGTTCCTACTCCAGTTGTTAGCCTGTTATTGCCTTGCTTTGTCATGCTTTCTATCAATGGATGGTTTCTCTAAAACTAGTTCTTATTGGCAAGGTGGGTTCACGGAAAAACAAAATAATTATTATAAGGAACACCGTTTGTCACAAAAAGGGAAACACTTATGGGAACAAATTGATAAATTGAATAATATTGCTAGAGAGGTGTGCTCTACTTATAATGTTACTTATTGCTTTGATAAATCGTCTTGCTGTAGGAGGTATAAACACCTACCTTTTCATTGTGATTATAATGATAATGTTACCATATCTTCTTATGTTAAAGGAAATTATGACTTTTATGATGTGGAACAAATTGAAGAATTTATTGCCTTCAAGGGTGCATTTGAACTTGCCAGTTTGCTTGAAAATACTGATGATGCACCTTATGAATATGAGGTTTATGATATACTTAAATTTTTCTTTGATAATTACAAGGAAGAAAATGGCTATATTCTTGAATATTTTAATAGGTTCTTTCCACAAATGGAAGAGACTAATGCCTTGCAGGAGCCTTTGGAAGATGAAATTGCTGAACCTGAAAGCTTATTAGATGAAAATGAGGAGGAGAGCGATGAACAAAAGGAGGAAGAATGGATTAGCTACCCATGCCTACCTTCTAATGAGAGTAACTCTTTATCCCTTTCAATATTTGATTGTCCCCCATTCTTACCAAAGGAGGATGAATGTTATGTTCCTGTGGATTCTTTTGCTACTATGGGTAAAACTTGTGATAATAATTATGCTCCAGTTATCTATGATAATCCTTTATTTGTGCCTAACTTTGAAATGCATGGTACTAAAGAGTTTTTCTTATAAAATGTTTATGATAAAGCTCTATATTATGGTACTATATTGAATGATCAGTCATCTGATTATAAAATTGTTAAAAGTGGGTTTGAAGGTTTTAATCTCACTATTTTTTATCTTGATAAAAATTATGTGTTTGTAGGTAATGAAAGACATGCTTTATGTGATAGTTATATTGTTGAGTTTATTCATGAGGCTACTAAAAATTATTATGAGAGAGGAAAATATGGTTGTATAAGTTTTCATGGGACTGAAACACCTCTCTATGTGCTGAATGTTTTGAAGTTGCTCTTGTTTTATCTACCCATTCTTGTTACTATGTGCTTCTTTGATTTATTTTCTTACAAGGTTCCTATGCATAGGAAGTGGTTTAGACTTAAATGTGTTTTGAATTGCTTCTTGATGCTCTCTTTTACTTCAATTCATATTTCTTAAGTTAGCATCTTTCTATGCCGAACTTAAAGACGTTAAAGAAAAGTACTTGTTGGGAGATAAACCAAGAGTTTTCTTGAGTCTTGGAAGTTATTACTTCAGTAATGACCTCTTATTATCCTTTTTTTTTGCTTTTTGTGCCAAGAATGACCTCTAATGAGAGGGAAGTAAGATTTGGGGAGTTGCTGTCCCGAAACATATTTTTGTGCTCCACCATAAAAATTCATGAGGAATATCTATAAGTCAGATTGATCTGATATTTTCTAAATAAATCCCCCAATATGTTAGATAACTTTTTATAGTTCAACAGTTTTTTATTTGAGCAACATAAGGTCTTCGAAAAAATCGGTTTCTACCTACTGGTCTGTTTTGACAGATTTCTGCCATTATTTGCATTTGCTTCTTATTTATTCCTTTTTGGGTTCGTTTTGGGAAATTGAGCTTTTTGAGGGAATTGCTACAGTAGCTTGTGTTTTTAGTGCAAGTTTTTCTGTTCCAAAGCTAAGCCTAACGGTCTATTGTCTTTTGAATACACTAATGTTTCTAATGAAGATAGTGTGAAGTTTTGTATGAAGGAAAATTTCCAGGTGTAGAGAGAGAATGATGTAATGAGATGAAGAATGGAAAAAAGCTCAAGCTTGGGGATGCCACACTGTGTCACCCCAAGAAATATTCAATAGGTACAAGCGTCAAAGCTTGGGGATGCCCAAGGCATAGCTCAGGTCTCTCTAGATACTTCGTTTTTATTGTTTCATGCATAGTTGTGTTGTTGTTGGAGCGTCTTAGTTTTCGTTTGGTTTGATTAGTTTTCTTATTTTTCTTGAATAAATTAGTTTGGACCCCCGTTCTCACTTTGTTGTTTCAAATAAGTTTTTTGGTGTTGGAGAGGAGTAGAAAGTTCTAGCTTGAGTAGTACAAGAGGTGCTTGCTTTGGCTGTGACTTAGACTTTAACATGTCATGCTAGGTTTTGTTTTGACTCTATTCTTAGTGATTAGTTCTGTAGCATGACTGTTTCCAAACAATTGGGATTGCTTAGTTTGCCTTGAAAGAATCATGTGTTGTTTTAGCATACAAAAACATAGTATTGTGGTATTCTCCTTTGATGCTTTGTTTGGGTTGACTTGGCACATGCTCACACCATGTTATGACTATGAACAAGTCACCATAGCCTCTATGATCATTTAGTCCTTGACTTGTAGTACCACTTTATGCTTTTATTAGTAATGTTTTGTTTCTCTGCATGATTATGGCCATTTTTGCTCTCTTAGTTGGTTGCTCCCAGTCTTTTGCTAGCCTCCACTTGTATGAGTAAGATCTACTCATTCATACAACTCCCAAGAAAGCAAGTTATTCCAAAGTGTCCACTATAAATTCCTATGCATGGTGTGTTACACCATTCCAAGTATATTCTTGTTTACATCTATCTTCCAATTAAAAAGTATTTTGTTATGTGAAAACTTAGTGATTAAAGCTCTCACAAACTTGATGGCACACTTTATTTTTCTTGCCCCTAATAAACTTGAACCATTGTGTCATCTATGTTGTATATGCTTGCAATTATACGTTGGAATTAGCAGAACTGTGTTGTCTCGGGGAATGCTTTCAACATTGCACTAGTACTTTGTACACAGTTGATATCATGCTCTTTTGTCTATGTATGTCGCTGGTGTGAAATAAAAGGGGAGCTTGTAAGTCCATGGAATTATGTATGTGTGTTAGAGAAATGCCTAGGCCGCTAGCCTAAGCCATGCCTAATCATGGTGGAAACTTGCAGCATCACCATAATGACATCTATGAAGCTTTCTTCTTATAAAAAAGAGACATATTGAAAAGAGGATAGAGAGAAAAAAGCACCATATTCCCATGGTAAATAAGAAGATTGCTGAGATGCTCATTGTTTGCTTGTCTTGTCATTTTGATTATGGGATCGCTCCTGTATCATGTGCAAGGGGTACCCCGTTAGCGGTTCTCTATGATACACATGTACTTACTATGACACGAACTTACAGGTAACTAAAGTTAAGTAGCATGAGGAGCGTCCCTCGTATTCAATGGACATGAGATTGCCAACTTATACTTTGTCAAGCATATACTCCATAGTTTGTTCAAATTAAACTTAATCACTTCAAGATGATTATGATAGGGGCAATGAGAGCTGAAATCTAACAAGTACCATAATTTTTGGAAGATCTTTTTGATACTTGAAATACCTGCTTCCCTTTATGAAAGGCCTTTCTTCCACCATTTATTGAGTCTCCACCTTCTATCCTTAGGCACTAGTTAAGAGAGCATAGTTGCCATTCTTAGTTCTATCTGCATTGTCCCAAAACATATTGATTGATGCATATTGTTAATATTACTTTTTCTTGTGCTATTTGTATCTAGTCACTCTTATGAACTTTGAAGGTGTCCTATGCATCTATTTGCTAATCCATGAGGGACAAGCTGAAAGCCACTATGCCATGTTTTCTATATGTGAAACAAACAAACGTTTTTCAATGCATGTTATTCATGATCTTTGTTTGTAACCTTTCATGTTGCATGCTTAGTTACTTTGTCTTACTATTAGAACTCCATCTTTCATGCTCATGTTTAGAGTTCTTTGATCCCATATTTCAATGCTTGCAAATGATTTGATCTTGATTTTGATGGTGCATGTCACCTCAAAAATTATTATTTTTATCACTTACCTACTCGAGGACGACAATGAGTTAAGCTTGGGGATGCTTGATACGTCGGCAACGTATCTATAGTTTTTGATGTTCCATGCTTGTTTAGTATCTACTTTTCTTTGCTTTGTCTACACTTTGAGGTGTTTTTATATGTTTTCTAGTACTAACCTATTAAAAAGATGCAATAGTGCCAGTTGCAAGTTTTCTTCTGTTTTTTGTTCTAGAAAGGCAGAATTCAATATTCTCGGAATTGGACGGGACAAATGAAAAAGTCAAAATTTTATCGCGGGGAACACGAAGCCTAAATACGAGACGAAGGAGAGCCACCAGGGGGCCACACCCCCTGGCCGCGCGGACAAGTTGGGAACACACCCGGGGGGTGGGGCCTCCCTGGAGACCCCCCTGCCTCGCCTATTCGCCTATAAAGACCCCCATATGCCTAAACCCTAAGGACCCGATCAATATTCCATGAAACTGTCTGTAGCCGCCGCCACCATCGTCCCTAGGTCAGGGGGATCTGAAGCTCTTCCCGTCACCCTGTCGGAGGGGAGATCTTCCCGGAAGCCTTCTTCTTCGTCATGCTATCCTCCGGTATGAAGCGTGAGTAGTTCCACCTTGGACTACGGGTCCATGTAGTAGCTAGATGGTTGTATCTCCTCCTTTGTGCTATCATTTTTAGATCTTGTGAGCTCCGTTCATGATCAAAATCTCATCTATTTGTAATCATGCATGTTGTGTTCACGGGGATCCGATGGAGATTGAGATTACTATGTTAGATTTATTAATGGTTTTGTATTATTGATTCTATCAGGTCTGTGTTATTTGAGATCTTGCACGCTCTCCGGTTCTAGTAGCTATCTTGGCCAAGTAGATGCTAGTGACTCCAAGAGGGGGTATTTATGCTCGATAGTGGGTTCATGCCTCTATTTAATCTAAGGGAAGTGACAGAAATTGTGGCATCCCGCAAAACCACTACTAGAAAATCGCGTTGAATTTGTGCATTGCATCGTCATCATCATGCATTGTTTGCATAAAACTATTCTCGCAACGCATGTTTTGTTTTCTAAAACGCCCCATCTTTATTCAAATATCAAAACCGGGTCTCCGGAATATTTTGTTTGTTGGCTATCGAATTGCTAGAGCCATCTTTAAAACAAATAAAAGTTACAATTATTTTTAGCGGGGGCAGTCGAACGGGCCGTTCCGACCCGAACGACCACCCCCAGGATTTTAAATCGGCCCACCTGAACACCCCAACAAATCCTACAGCTACCCACCTATCTACCCACACCCTCCCTCCACCTCACCCCACCCTATAGCAGTTTGCCACCTCACCTCCTCCCTCTCCCTCACCCACTCACAAGCTGCCACGTCACCCCTTGTGCAAACCCACCCTCTCTCCTTTTCCCTCTCTCTCTCCTAAACTAAACCCACCCCCACCCTGCCAGCACACACACAACCACGCACGCACGCACGCAACACCGACGCTCACACCCAGCCCCACACCCCCACCTGCGCCCCTAGCTCTCTGCCCCGTGGCCCCACACCCCTGGGTCCCACCACCACCCACCTCCCTGGCCGCGTGCTCCTCTTTACTCCCTGGCTCTCTCTCTCTCGCCCGCGATAGCCGTCCCCTTCCTCCCCTCTGTCGACGTCGACCCAGCGCCTTCCCCCAAGCTCTTCACCGCCGCCGCTCACCTCCCCCGTGCACGGCCCTCTCTCTCTCCCCTAGCGCGCCCCACCCCCGCTCCGCCGAACCGCCCCCGCAGCGCCCAACCGCTGCGCGCCTCCCCCTGCTTCATCCTCCGCGTCCGCCCCAACCGCCAGGCGCCACCGTCGAGCCTCCACCAAGCTCG
The DNA here is from genome assembly GCA_030063025.1 of Avena longiglumis. Lineage (NCBI taxonomy): Eukaryota > Viridiplantae > Streptophyta > Magnoliopsida > Poales > Poaceae > Avena > Avena longiglumis. The sequence continues at coordinate 140,846,872 of CP125978.1, read as the reverse complement.
CGCCGCCGCGCTACCCGCCAACCTCTCCGGCGACCTCCGCCGCCCTCGCCACCCTTCATCCGCAGCCACCGCCGCATAAGCCTCCGCGCCAACCGCCCATCACCATGCCAGCGCTCCCTACTGGCTCGCTCCACCGCCATGCCTCGCCCGCCGCCTGGCCGCTCCCCTCCGCCAGTGCGGACCCGAGCTCATCCGCCTCTGCTCCGCGCCTCCTCAAGGCCGAGCCCGCCCGAGCTCCGCCACGCCGCGCCCTGTCGGCCCGTTCACCGCCACCCGCCGCCAGAGCCGCCGCCACCGTCTCCGCTCTCCCGTCGCCTCTGCGGACCGCCTCGCCGCCGCTTCCCGGCGCGCCGGCCGCCTGCGTCCGCCCCGCCCTGCGACCCCCAAGCACGAGCCCGTCGAGCCGCCAACCTCCCTCCGCCGTCGCCCATCGAGCCGTCCCCGCATCCTCTCCTCGGGCCCGCCGTCTGTCGCCAGCGCCTGCGCCTCCCGCGAGCCGGCCCCGCTGCCTTTCCCTGCGGGCGCCCTAGCGCGTGGGCCTCGCCATGGCGCCTCAGGAGCCCGCCACCCCGGGCCACTGCTCCACCCCTGTCCTGGCGTTTTCCTGCTGTAGGCAGGTTATCTGCTTGTATGTTGGTGTGAACAGGTCCTCGAAGGAACACGAAGAACCCCCCGATGATCTGAAGCCCGATCCGGTGCCGCAACCCCTATGTTCATGCCAAAACCCCCATCGACCGTAGAACCCGGAACATCAAGATCTCCATCGTCCATGGAACCGAAGGCCGAGCCTCGACACGGCAAGGTCGCCACGAGAACGCTCCCGAACGCTAGTACCGACTCGATGGCGTGGGGCCCGACGAGACCCTCGCAATGGCAAGCTCGACCCCGTGGAACCCGGCAAGATCTGCATGCGACAAGAACAACCCCGACCCGAAAGAATCCGACGCGCCCGACACCGACCCAAGTCCTGCCGCCCGGACGCGACAAGATCTACCCCCCGATATCCGAGAACGACCCCGGAGTCCGAGAATGTTCCCGTCGAGACCGAACCCGTCGAACCCTGGACCCTGCAACCGACCCCGAACCCCGGAACCCCAAGTCCGTCGAGACCCCCTCAATGTGTGACCCTTTTCCTCGATACCCTATTTTTATAAATGATATCAACTGTTGCATTAAATCATTCATCTTGCATGCATCTTGTCATGTGTTTTGGGGGCCTTTTGCCGATTCACCTAATAATTAAATGTGGGGCCCATATGCGGGCAAACCTAGTCTCATATTGGCCTCATTTAAATTTGTGTAGCGAACCCGGTGCTATCTTCTGCCCTGTTAAACAACATTTAAATTGCGGGGTAGCTAAATAACATGAACCATATAATTAATTGTCGGAACCCCGGTTCCGCTTAATATGGCCTAATTGCACCGCACCTTTGCCATGTCATCCATCATACATGCATCATGCCGATCTTCTGCCGTGGTATTAAATATTGCATCCGGTGTTCCTTCTAGTGATTTGCTTCTTCGCGGATAAGGCCGTTGAGTTGATGTGAGCTTCGCCCCGATCTTCGGTTGAACCTTCCACAATGTTTTCAGGCGAGCATCTCCCCCTTTCTACCTATCTTACTTTTATAGTATTTACTTCCCTCCTGTTGATCTATTGCTATCTGTGTTGCGATGCTCTAGATTCCGTACCCTTGATATCCCTTGCAGCCATATATTGCCTTGGACACATCCTATTACTTGTTGTTTGGTAGATCGTTGGACTTGCGCGTCGTAGTCGCTTGCTCAAGTGCTGTTGCGTGTCGTCAAGTGCCACAGTTGTTGGAGTAATGCCGCATGTTGATGTTGGAGATGATCATAGTTTTACTTATCGTTCACTTTAATTCCTGTTTAACCACTAAATTGAAATAAGCAGAGGCATCGGTGGGTGATAGATAATATTTGGTTTCCGAACGCCCACTTGTGTCCCGTAGGACCCCGAGTACTTGATACCTGTTCCTTGATTTATCGCGCTATCCACATCCGGGAGGTATATGGGACCCCCTGAGCCAGAGCTTGATTCAGTCTTATTTCTTGGGGCCACAAACTAGTTTGAGGTTTTATTTACGATCCTGAACTTATGCCATGCTACTTATGTATTTAAATTGTGCGAGGAGCACACTGTACTGTTCAGGAATTGTGACCCGTTTACGTGGTATCGACAGTCCCCGTTTGGGGATCTGCCATCACCCCACAAACCTTGAGTCCGTCTCGGAGCTTGCTTACTTGCATGGTGTACTCTAAGGGTGGCCCCTGAAATATTTCTGAATCCTGTGATTGTTCAGTCGTGAAAGCCTCGTTGGGTTTTGAGTTGGTTTTTCCGAGGTTGATCGAGCGTGTGTTGCTATTGGTGCACCCCGGCCGGGTAAAACTTTCTGAAAGCCGTGTCCACGGATATGGACGACTTGGAGCACAGTATCTCGATCATAGACAAGCATAACTAAAGTTTATTGCTATAAATTGACTTTATAATGACTAGTAATCAGCTTCACTATAATGGAATGACTAATTAATACTGCCCACAATTGCTTGTTGGAGTGTCGCTTGCGACCATTGTACCTGACTAGTAAGTTTTGCAACTACAACGGATTGGCTGAATAAAAGTGCCAACAACTGCTGGGTTTTGGGTTTATATCATGCTATCTGTATCTGATTAGTAATTGCTGCAACTACAACGGAATGAATAACTAAAAGGGCCCACTGCTTCTTTTATCAGGACAATTGTCTATACCTGACTAGTAATTGCTGCAACCATAACTGAATAAATAAAACTACCAACTGTGTGAGTTCCTCGGTTGACTTCCTCGTTTGGTCTCGAGGGGGAAACACCAGGATGGGTTTGTTTGGTGATAGCTTCAGGTTGGATCCGGTTAGGTCATTCTTATCCCTCTCTGATATCCGCCAGCTGTATCGAGTCTCTATAGGTTGTTTAGTGCATGCTGCCGCTGCCGCTTCAGTCCACCATACCTATGTAGGCGAGGACCGCCGAATTCTAGCCTCGCTGTCTTGGCCTCGATCTTGACGCTCCTTCTTTTCCTTTGCCCTTTGTCGGCACCCTTTTGTTTAAGCAGGTTTGAGATCGGCGTCGTTAGCGGGGTTACCCTTCCGCTTGGCACAGGCAGGGTTATGGACGCCATTGGTTATTCTTCAGGGCTCTTAGCCCCATTTGCATCTTGTCCGTAGCTGGACGCTCTATCGTTTTCAAGGTGATTTGGATCTTTGTATATAATATCTGTATTCTTGACTCTTTGAGTCGCTGTTATATATATCTGTTCTGTGGGTCCCATCGAGGACTGTTGTGTAACGTTATTACTTCGTTTTCCACCCGCACGAAAGTGCCTGGTGGGCACCTTTGAATCGTTTCTATGCGGGTTTGGCAAGTTTCGCTAAAACTTGCAGAGGGCCGATTCTGAGGGTGTTACAGAAATCTCTAAGGTTGTAGATGTTTTGTTGCCACTAGGGAGAAAACAACAATCTCTTGTTCATGGAACAAGTGGATTGTTTACCTTACACACTTTGCTTAAAACAGTTGTATGTTGCTTGCAACTTAATACTGGAGGGGGTTCGGATGATACCCCGAAGGTGGATTTCTAGTCATAGATGAAGTTGGATGGCGGTCTATGTATCTTTTTGTATTGCCCAATTGAATCTCATAGGATCATGAATGTCTAGTATTGCATTGTTATGCCTTTCTCGGTCCTGTCAATTGCCCTGCTGAAATTTGTTTACGCTGCATGCCATGTTTGTTTATCTAAGGAGAACACCTCTAGTGAACTATGGACCCCGGTCCAATCTTTACCATTGATACATCTTCCACTGTTACTATTTACTTGTTGCAAAACACTATTACCTTCCACACCATACAGTTACTCCTTTGTTATAGCAAACCGGTGAGATTGACAACCTCACTGTTCGTTTGGGCAAAGTCTTGAGTTTGTGTTGTGTAGGTCTCCAAGTGTCTAGCAACACCTCTGAGTCATTTCCTTCCTCCTACTAGTTCGATAACCTCAGTTTCTTACTGAGGGAAACCTTGCTGCTATGCTCATGACACCTTGCTCTTGGGGTCTCCCAACGAGGCATTGACAACACGCCCATCATCAGGGACCATCGCTGAGGCAGATGCGGTGCAGAAAATAGCGACGCCCGTGCAGATAGTCTGGAGCGGTGGACAGTGAACTCGTTTAACTAGATCCCGTCTGGTGGACACCGATGAAGTGGTTCTCGTACGGTTGGGTAGCTTTTGGCAGCAGGGAAGCAGATCTTCAGAGGACGACGATGCCATTTGCGCAGTCGGCCAGACCGCAGCTCCGGTGCAGTGGCAGAGAGACCCGATGAACTATATCCGGTGGGGTGGGAGTCGGGGATTGAGATGGAGGGGCGCAAAAGACTTCAAGGTCGATGTGTTATTTTGCCGCTTGATGGAGGGCCGCGAAAGACTTCAATATGGCATCTGCACAATGGGTAGAATGGTAATTTTGAACCCAAAAGTTTTTGAAATGGAGGGGCGCGAAAGACTTCAAGGTCGATGTGTTATTTTGCCGCTTGATTGAGATTTTCAATTTGGATAGCGTCCATCTACTAATATAAATAATGTAGTAGACCGTACGCTATCTGTCCAGGAATTCAAGGCAGAGAGTCACATCAACTGATCATCTATATCCATATTTTTGCACAGAAACTTGGATACCTTCGATTCGCATGGTGTAGGCAGTAAATTTTGCCGCATGATTGAAATTTTGAATTTGGCTAGCGTCCAAGTATAAATAGAAAAATGGTACTACCTGGTGGGAGATTTTTCCTAGAAATGTTTGAAACCGATAGGCGCGAAATGTTTTGGGGTCGAAGGGTTATTTTGCCGCTCGATTATGATTTTGAATTTGGTTCCCGCCCAAGGTTTAATATAAAAAAGGTTGTGTAGACCGTACGCCATTTGGTCAGTAATTTAAGGCGCAAGTCACATCCAGTGATGCCTCCTATTCAAACGGGATAGGTAGTAGGTTTTGGTGGCCGACAATGATTTTGAATTTGCAGATTGTCGAAATAATTATTTAAAAAATAGGTTGTTCTCTCTCTATTTCAGGAATCCAGGTCGGGGCAACAAATAAATATCTGAAGTAGCTTTGGTTCAAGAATAAAAAGACAAGGTCTACTAGTAATAATTTAGGTGTCGGCACAGACTCTTCTACAGGAAGAACTAACCAAATGGTAGTACTAATTCAGATCAAATAAAAAACCTGCCGCAAAAAAATACTACTGCATACTATCAAAACACAAACACCAATACACGAGTATATGTAGATCACATAAAATGAGGTTTCATCACCCATATAGTACTATATATAGAGAAAAAATGTTTCATCTGACACGCATAAGCCCCCAAAACGGAAAGACAACTCTAACATTCTAGCCCCTACAGATGTTTCGCCAGCATCTCAGCACGTTCAATCCAGTCCTCCCATTTTCCAAACTCTGATGAGTACCTCTGGACCAGTGCTTGGTTACCACTGGTTACTATCCAAACAACCCAGAAGTTGCTGCAACAGTGTGAAGACAATTGCCCATGGTTTCTTGAACAGAGAATTATCCTGCTGTCATACTCACATTTTTGCCAAATTGGTGGTTCTGGTATCACTGTTTCACTTCCACTTATTGGTTCCTAGGCCATTATCATGTTAGACCCTTGCGGACAATGAAGTAGCACCCTACCATTGCGACATCCGAGTACATATGGTTTGAAGGCTTTATGTACTTTCACTAGGTTGTTCAGCTTCTACAAGATGGTTTGGTAAAGATTATGATCTGTTATGAATCAAGCGTCCTCGGAGTTGTTGGTGAAAAATCCAAGTAACGACATTCCTCTATTGTGTTATAGGGTTAGCTTTTTGAAATCGTTGCTTCCCATGAAGTCCATCCAATGTTTTTGGGCGACTGATTCCCTCAATATACATGATGGGTGCGGAGGAAGTCTGACAAGAATCTGACTGACTACATTGCTTGGCAAGTCGTTGATTGTTGCATATGTTCTTCCACTGAAGCTGGTAGGATGATGCAAATAGAACCATTACACCATGAGCGATATGAATAAGGTGGAAACTATAGATAACAAATCCAAAATTAAACCAAATTCATGTTTCAAAAAAGATAATTCAAATTCAGCTACACACATCGTGCAAACTCCACAGTGGTGCATCAAAATGGCAAAGAAACAATGAGGAATATTGCCCAAACATGGGAAACAGAACCGACATGAGTAGAACCGTACTTCAGGGTTTGCCTTCTTAGCTGGCACTATCGTAGGATTGTCGACAAGTACCCCATAGGGGGCCCTAGTGGTGTTGGAAAGATGGGGTGTGAGACATCAGATGTTCTAGGAGCAGTGAGAACAAGTTTACCCAGGTTCAGATCCGACTGCGGTGATCAGATCCTACTCCTGTTAGCAACCCAGTAATATATCAGCGTAAGCCGGATGTTACAGCGGATTACAAGAGAGGTTCGCCTGTGCGAGTTGTGATTGAGGTAGTAAGATTGGTTGTGCCCTAAAGGCTCCCATAGGGCCAGTTTATATAGTCACCGGGACCTAGGGTTACTAGAGAGACCTATCCGGCTACGTTATAGAGTCGGTAACTAGATACAACTTGGACTACAAGTAATACTACAGGCCTAAGTCGGTAATTCTTCTGGACCTTGTTATAGCCGGAACTGGCTCCTCCTATTTCTCTAACTGGGCCACCCGTGAAGCAAAGCTCTAACCCGTTGGTGGTTCACCCTAGTAAGCGCGTCCTGTGTGTATACCCGGAAAGTATATTCCAAACAGTAGCCCCTGGAAGTCTCCAAGATCCAAAGTCGAATAAATCGTCTAGCTTGATGGTTTCTTCGTATTGAGAATCTTCAAGGGTTCCCGAAAACTTAATTCAGTAGTGTAGTATTTCGAGTCAGTTGAGTCAGATATGTTGTGTTCTGACTTTAGTATTTTCCTTACTCAGTTTGAAACATGAGCCGGATTTTACAACGGCGTGCGGGCTGACAACTTTTCAGACCAGGTCCTGTCATTGATAGGAGTCCCATCAACACGACCGTTGGTGGGTCCGTTTTTTACGGAACAAAGCACCATTTCAATGCCCATGCAAGAATCGAGGGGGTGGAAGAGTCGCGAGGAAGTTACCTCCCATTATCGTATACGCGTGGCGCTAATCGCACGAATCTTGTCGTAGAGGTAAATAAAAGAGAGGAGAAAACCCTTCTCTCAGATTTATCTCTCCACCGCTTCATTCATTTTCTCCTCGTACTCCTTGAGCACTCCGCAGCCATTCCCATATAAACGCCGCGAGAAAATCACCTTCCCCCCACCAATTCTCAATCTTCCCCAGAGCAATGGCATTTGCATCTGATTTAGGAGCGGCGGTGGGTTCCTCGGCGACAGACGAGAAGAAGATGCGGGGCCTCTGGGTCCCCAGCGTCATGGACAACGCCGAACTCCAGGTCATGGAGGACGAATGCTTCATCGTCGACGGTGCGTGGCGGAGCTCCTATGGACACGTCGTTCCCGCCTCGCGTGACAGTGAGCGGGTGCTGTTCGACACGGATATCGACCGTGGACTTAGCCTTCCACCGTCGGACTTCATCATCGAGGTCCTCAACTACTACGTTGTGCAACTCCATAACCCCCTCCCAAATCTCTTCTTGAGCTTAGCACTCACGCAACTCTGTGCAAGGGGTTTCTTGGCATTATGCCAAGTCTCACCCTTTTCCGGTACTACTCTAGTACCTGGAAGAACTCCATTAGCGCCGTTGTGCCTTACACCACTGGCACCCTTAGCCTACTCCTTTGGAGAAACCGAGTTTATCCTAGGATTAATGCTAGCAAATCCGTCAAACGCTGGGCTAGAACCTTCTTTTATCATAAGGATATTCCGGCTCTAGGAAAGGCGGAAGGTCTTACGGCCTTCGTCGATGGTGCCGCCCCCACCAGAAGTCATGGGACGTGGAAGCGTTGGAATTGTTGGATATCCTGATCCTCACCAAGAGGCGTATTGAGTTTCTGATGAAGCACAAGGGCCTCTGCGGATCCGACTTTATCCATTGCTGGCTGGATCGCCGGATCCATCATCTGCAGCATCATGGAGATCGCCTCATGCACACCTTCACCAGCGACAAGAAGGACAGCCCGTGGGTGAGCCCACACCGGATTCCGACCAAGGATTACAAGACCCTCATCTAGTATTTGATCAAGGAGAGAGTGGAATGAAAAGTTCTAGATGTCTCCATGAAAATATTCACGTCCAACCGTCCTCTAACTCCGGTAAATATTTCGACTCGGCTTTTGCATTGCATCGTTCTTTTCTGTTCATTCTATGACTCTATTTTCATCGATAGCTTTGTCAGCTCGAGAAACTCCCCGAGTCTGAGCTAGCTCCACTGGAGGGTTATCTCTCAGACGTTCCAGAGGCAACTGAGGATGATGAGGTGCAAGAAGTTGCCGCCTCCGCCTCCAAGAAGCGCAAGGCGAAGGAAGTTGTTATCACTGCTGGTAGCCAAGTGCTACCAGTAGTTAAAAAGTAAGCACCCTGTCTTTTTTCAGTATCTTGTACCTTTCTTTTCTTTTCAAAGCACACCTAATATTCGGATTTTCATGCTTCAAATCTATAGAAGTCTTGAAGAGTAAGACCAAGCTGGACAGCAAGCCGGGCAAGCAACTGCGTCAGCAGAAGCTTGTCATCTCCCCTGCCATGCCGCCACCAACTCCATCCAGTACTCCATCAGCACCAGAGGCTTCCGCCTCTCCTGATGCTGGAAACGTCTGGAAAGCCTTGGTCACCGTTGGTGACCAAGCAACTAACAAGGGTGAACCCATCAAGGGTAATGATCCCATGGTAATATATATAGGAACTTTGGATAAAGTGGCTGGCTCCGCTGTCTCTGGCCTGAAGATGATGAAGAAGAAGGAAGAGATCCTTAGGCTGGCTCAGTCTAGCCTTGAGAAGCAAACCCTTACTGCAGAGGAAGCAAGCCAAGACCAGTAGGACATCAAACTGGTTAGCCTCCTGGACCAAATTTTGGTTCAGGATGCTAAGATAGAGTCTGGTGAACTCCAAGCGATGGATGTTCCCTCACTCTCCCTTGGCGAGGAAGTGTTTCACAACACTAAACTCGGATTTGAGAAGTTGCGCTTGGAACACATTGTAAGTTTCCGATTCTTATTTGAAGTTATTTTATTATCATATCCTCTAGCCCCCATGCATAAAGCCAGGTAAACATCGTTGAATTCGAGTTTATGCTTATAGGATGAAAAAGAACAATGCAGTGTAGCCCCCAAGGCTCATGCTGTATTTGTACTTAGTTAAATTTGTAGCCCGAGTCTTAGTAGCCGTCTAACGGTATTCCGTCTTCTAAACTTACAGAAAATTGCATCTTCCAACCAGGAATTGCTCAAGAACATATGTAATAAATGCAAGGAAATCAAAGCTCCGCGTCTTGAGAATTCAAATTTGCACGTTGAAAAGGATGAAGCAGAAGGTAAACTTTTCCGGCTTCCTCTTTGTCAATTAGCTATGATCTTAGTCAAACTTGTTCTATCCGACTGATATGTCTCCTTTGCAGAACTATTGTGCGAGTCTAGCAAGATGGTGGATCAATCCGAGAACTTCAAGGTCTTGGAATTAGAGAATGCTGAGCTCCGGGACAAGCTTGAAAAGCTTACTATAGAGTAGAAGAAATCCGTTGCTGCTGTCCTAGAGTCAAGCAACCATGAGACCGTGAGGCTCGAGAAGCTGCTAGCCCTCCGAGACAAACAATTGGATGATATTTAGAAGGATTTTGATAGTCCGAGGGATCTAGCCCAGGCCACAGATAACGAGTTGAACAGCCTCCGCGAGGAGCATGCCCAGTGGAATCATTCTATGCTAGGTAAGATTTCTGACCTTCTACCTCCGAACCTCGCCTCGAGCGATCAAGATCGTCAGAGATATTTTGTTCGACTTCTGCCAGACTCTTGAAGAGGCTGGCGAGTCGGTCAAACTTTCCGACTTGCACACTATGTTAGTGCAAGAGGTGAGGGACAAGGCCAAGGAGATTCCGAAGCTTATCGAGGACTGGAAGATATCCTACGCTCGGACTGCTACCCAGACATCTCTTACCATGGTGATGATCCACCACAGCGATATGGAAATCTGGCATGTCACCAAGGGTATTGCCAAGGAGGACGATGAGGGTAACCCACAGGACATCAAGGTCATCCAATATTCCTATGCAGGTTATGCTTGCCATGTGGCGGAGATGACCAACTACATGACGCGATTCTTCGGATTTGTCGCTATGCCTCCCTCACCTCAAGAGCCAGAAGACAGCCTCGGTGAAGGAGCTTCCGAGTCCGAGGTTTAGGGAGACAATGTTGTCGACTCCAGCGCTCCACGCTCTTCACCACCACCACCTTAGTCTGCATCATAAACAATTTATATGCATTATTCTGAACTTTGGGAAATGTAATGATGGAGACATTTATTTTGGCTGTGCTGGTCTGTAAAAACTGATGCTTTTACTATCATAACACTTTTTTTATATATATTTTATGTGTGTGCTTGAAAATTTCTGAAGCACTAGTTTATATGCTTATAATTGTCGTTTTATCTGGCTCTCTGCCTCGTCCCTTTCATGAGTCGGCCAACCTTTAGCACGGAAACTTTGTCGAGCAACAGAGCTCAATTGCTAAACCAGTTTAAACTCGGAAATAAAGCCGGCTTCCAGTACCAACAACTCATTACTCGGAAGATACCTGCGTCTAAGCAATCAGATAAAAAACCAAAGTACAAACAATAAATTGAATTTTTATACTAAAGTAACATTTTTTAGATATTCAAAAATCATAACCAGAACAAATATGAGCATAAAGTACTTTCAAGCATTCTGGGGATTTTGAAAATGACATGCTCTTTTGGAAAGAAGATGGCAAAAAACTTCTCAAAAATAACATATGAGGGAACCAAGACTTTATTTCGCTTTGAACATGTACATATATGATTACAATAAAATATAACTAAGAATAGAAGGAACGTAGCTGTGCAGTATTCCATGGACAGTCTATCTCATTCGGGTTTGTACTGCCGCTAGATCTTTTTCTCTTCCGAGTATCTAGTCTTTCCTTGACTTGTCTCATATCGGTTAAATAATACGACCCATTATGCAAAACTTTGCTAATCATAAAAGGTCCTTCCCAAAACGGGGAAATTTTGTGCTTTCTTTTTTGCACAGGTCGGAGAACCAAATCACCTTTCCTAAAAGAACGTTTTTGAACTCTCTGACTATGATACTTGCGTAACTTCTCCTGATATGATGTAGATCTCTGCTCATCAATGACGTGTACTTCTTTGATTATATCGAGATCATCTTGTCAAGAAACTTCTGCATCTTTTTTGATATACGATTTGACTCATGGAGACTGATGAATTAGATCACTTGGAAGAACTAGTTCTGCACCATAGACCAAGAAGAAAAGGAGTGTATCTGGTTGACCTGTTACGAGTCATACGTAAACTCCATATCATAGATGGTAATTCTTCCGCCCAAGACCCCGTGGCACGACAAAGTGGTTCTTCGAGACGAGGTCGGAGTCCTTGCAAAATAAGACTGTTAGTTCTTTCGACTTGTCCATTAGCTTGTGGACGTGCAACTAATGCAATATCAAGTCAGATCCCTTGCTCTTCGCAAAATTCAGCAAGTTCTCCCATGGAAAAGTTGCTCCCATTGTCAGTAATTATACTGTGCGAATATTCGAATCGGATGATCATGTCCTCAACAAACTTTCTGGCAGTGGCTCCATCGCAACTTGTTATGGGTTTAGCTTCAATCCACTTTGTAAATTTATCCACCATCACTAGTAGGTGAGTAAATCCACATTTTGCCGTGCGAAATGGCCCTACCATATCAAGCCCCCAGACCGCAAATGGCATGTAATAGGGATTATTTTGCAGTTGTTCAGCCGGAACGTGTGCTTGATAGGCGTACTTTTGGCAGCCTTTGCATGTTTTGACCAGTTTATCGGCATCCGCCTTAGCTATAGGCCAAAAGAATCCGTGTCTAAAAGCTTTTTCCTCTAAGGACCTGGCTGCAGCGTGGAGACCACACTCGCCTTCGTGGATTTCTCGTAAGGTTCCCACTCCTTCTTCCGGAGAAATACATCGCTGAAAGACCCTAGAAACACTCCGCTTATAGAGCTCACCATTTATTATTGTGTAGGATTTCGCTCATTGGATGATCTGCCGTCTCAGGACTTCGTCTTCGGATAATTTTCCGTCTATCAGGAAATCAAGATAGGGTTTTTTCCAACTGGGAATTACAGCCAGAACTGCTATTAAAGGTGAGTCGGATTTCGTTAGATAGTCCTCATCAACTACAGTTATGGAGGGGACCCTTCAATGCTCTAAAAAAGCGCCATCCGGTACTTGTTTCCGCGCAGAGCTGTCCTTGATAGAGCGTCTGCTTCCTCATTTTCTGCTCAAGGGATGTGCTGAGCCTCAAAACCCTCAAATGATTTAGATAATTCATCCACAATAGCTTTGTAGGCTACCATGTGCTTGTTTTTATTGGAGATATCAGATACTTGCTGAGCAACTAAATCCGAGTCTCCATAACACATGAGTCTTGTTACGCCAATGTTTTTGGCCATGCGTATTCCATGTAACAATGCTTCATACTCAGCAATATTATTGGTCGCCGCGAAGTGTATTTGTAACACATAGAATAACTTATCTCCTTGGGGTGATTCAAGCACCATGCCAGCCCCCGAGCCTCCTCGTGCTTTTGATCCGTCAAAATGAAGGGTCCAAAATTCTGAGTCTGTAGGACTTGTGTTTTCTACCGTCTCTATCCAGTCAACAACAAAGTCGGCAAGTATTTGAGACTTGATTTCTGTACGCGGCTTACTTAATGTCAAAAGCTGCAAGCTGTATTCCCCACTTTGCAACACGTCATGTGGTGTCGCGATTATTGATTATATCTCGCAGGGGAGTGGTGCTCACCACTGTGATCTTATGCTCTTGAAAATAGTAGTGTAGCTTTCTGGATGCAAAGAACAATCCATAGTCTAGCTTTTGATGGTGTGGATACCTTTGTTTCGAATCTGTCAGGAACTCACTCAGGTAATAAGTTGGACGCTGCACCTTATGCTCGTGGCCTTCTTTCTCGCTCTCCACTACTGTTACCACACTTATGACCTTGTTTGTCGCTGCAATGTAAAGTAACATAAGGATCCTGAGGATCTGGCGTTGCGAGAACTGGTGGGTTTGAAAGTAGGTCTTTCAAACTTTGTAGGGAAGTCCCAGCTTCCTGGGTCCAAACAAATTTGTCGGTTTTGTTCAAGAGTTTGTATAAAGGTGCGGCTCTTTCGCAGAGCCGGCTGATGAACCGACTCACTGCTGCAATGCAACCAGTGAGACGTTGCACGTCCTTTGGGCGAGTCGGCCTGGTAATGTTGAGTATAGCCTTAATTTTGTCCCGGTTAACCTCTTTGCCTCGCTCTGAGACGATGAAAACTAACAATTTTCTGGCTGGAGTTCCAAACAAACACTTCTTCGGATTTAGCATCATATTGAATTTTTGTAGACTAGCAAATGTTTCCTCCAAGTCAGAAATTAAATCTCCCTTCTTTTTGGACATAACTGCTATGTCATCTACGTATACATGGAAGTTGCGTCTGATTTGATCGTTGAGACAACGTTTCATAGTACGTTGATATGTTGGTCCTGTGTTCTTTAAACCAAAAGGCATAGTTTTATAGCAGAAGGTTCCGAAAGGAGTGACAAAAGACGTCTTATTTTGATCCGACTTTTTCAACGATATTTCGTGATATCCGGAATATGCGTCAAGAAAACAGAGTAGTTTCGAACCTGCTGTTGAGTCAATAACTTGATCGATTCTTGGCAAAAGGAACGGGTCTTTTGGGCATGCCTTGTTCAAAGTAGTATAATCAAGACACATCCTTAAATCAATGGTGTCCTTTTTAGGGACGAATACAAGATTTGCCACCCAATCTGTGTGGATGACCTTTGTTATAAATCCGGCTAACTCTAGTCGGGCTAATTCCTTAGCTATTGCTTTGAGCTTTTCATTACCAAACCTTCGTAAGGACTGTTTGTTGGGTTTAGCATCAGGGTACACATTAAGAGAGTGCTCGGCAAGTTCCCTAGGTACTCCGGTCATGTCAGAAGGCTGCCATGCGAAGATATCACTATTAGCTTTGTGGAACTCGACGAGCGCGCTTTCCTATGCACGGTCTAAGCCTACCCCTATGTTTGTCGTCTTGGAGGGATAATCTTCCTTCAGCGATGTTTTCTTCATCTCTTCCGACGCCTTGAACTTCAAACTTGGCTTTAGCACCTCGTTCTTCATAGCAGGCATCTCGGACGGGTTGATGGTCTTCTTGATCTCCTAGTACTCTTGGGCGTGTATCACGGCTTCGGCAAAGGTAGCAGATCCTTCATCGCACTCTCGCGCCTTCCTCGGATTTCCCCGGATGGTGATGACGCCCTTTGGACCTGGAAGTTTAATCATGTTGTAGATGTAATAGGGACGAGCCATGAACGCCTAGTAAGTCGGACGTCCGAAGATGGCATGGTAAGCACTTTTGAACGGTACCACCTCGAAAGAGAGTGGCTCGGTCCAGTAATTTTCTCGGGTTCCGAATGTCACGTCCAGAGTAATCTCACCCAAAGAATCCACTTGTCTCCCTGGTATAATGCCATGGAAAGTTACACTTCTATAACTCAATTGTCTCTCGTGTAGCTTCATGCAGTGGAGCATCTCGATGTAGAGGATGTTAATGCTGCTTCCATCGTCCATGGGAGTTTTAGAGAACTCATAGCCATCAATTAGAGGATTGACGACCAAAGGGTATTTTCCCCGATGATGTGTTTTCCTCGGGTGATCGGAGCGATGAAAGGTGATGGTTACATCCGACCGATCCAGAAACTGGGAACAGCCGGAACCGTGGCATTGAGCTCACAGAGAGCCGGCTTCTTGTCCTTAGCAGGTTGGGATCCAAGGAAGAAGACGTATGCGTCTTTATTTGTCGGAAAATCCTTCTTTCCATCCAACTTGGGCTGTTCGACATCCGCTTCTTCCATGTCAGAATCTTCCTTGGGCAGCTTTCCTTTCTCGGAATTTTTCTTTCCTTTTTGTCGCTTGGCTCTGTAGCCAGCGGATTCATCTTTCTTGATGTCGTCATTGCAAGGACACTTGATATTTATGTTGGTAGATCCTCCGTTACTATCCAAGTGGTGGACACAGGGTTTGTTGGCAATGTCGGCCCAGGTGTAGGTTCTTCCAGGTTGCTGATCTCCTCTGCCCTAGATTTGGGAAGTTCCATGGCCTCTACCCCGGCCGCCTCCACAGCCTCCTCGTCCTCCATATCCGAACGTTGCGTTGATAGCTGTGTTGTCTAGAGTCGGTTTGTCTTCCGAGGTGTTCTTGCGCTTCTAAGATGGTTTGTATTGGTTGTTTGGCCGCATTGGGATTGGCCAGAATATTTAGCAGCCCTTCTGATTCATCATCGGCATCAGCATATTTGCTTGCCGTCTCTATCATCTCTCCCAAATCCGTGACGTGGTCATGTTTCAATCTGTGACGCAAAAGACCGACTAGGAGTCCTGCGATGAAAGCTTCTATCGCAGTTTGCTCGTTTACTCCTTCGAAGGAGTTCTTCGTGTTAATCTAGCGTCCGAGGTAATCCCGGCAAGTTTCTCCGGGTCTTTGCATGCAACGCTGCAAGTCTCCGAATATTCAGGGCCTCCTGTATGTTCCCTCGATGTTTGAAAAGAACGCACTTTGCATACCATACTAGTTATGAATCGAGTTCTCTAGCAGTTCATTGAGCCATGATCGAGCCGTCTTCCTCAGCATAAGCGGGAGATATCAGACTGCAACCAGGCTGTTTCCTCCTTTGGTGATGCAGCAGGCCTGGAATAAATCCTGGAGTCAGGTATCTGGCCGAGCCGCCCCGTCACAGGGCTGAATGTGTTTGGCAATACCAAAATCAGCCAGAAATTTGGTCCAATGTATGCGTGGTCCAAAGCACTTAGGTCCCACGTACAAATCTTCTTCCTCGTACCGCCGCGCCTCTATGTTTGACTCAATGCGATGGCGAGTGTCGTTTGGTGAGAGAGATCTACGCTTTGGAGGCTCACGGCTTCTGTGCGGTGGAGTCGAATTTCCGCTTCTCCTCTCACCATTACCGCCTCCGCCCCTGCGGCTTCCATGGCTACGTCGGTATCCTTCATGGTGGCTGCCAGGAGGCGATGGTGGCCCTGGTGGATTATTTCCGGCTAGGTTACGTGGTGGTGGCGGTAGAGCCTCATTATGCTAACTCCGACACCGATTTCTCTGGGCTTCGTCCCTACTTGATTCAGGACGATCCATATCATCTCTTTGTCCGGCGTGACGAGCCAGACGGCTTGGTGGTGGCATCCTTAGCCGATCTTGCTCTTCTCGCTGGCGGCGTGCTTCCGGGTCTTCTCTGTAGCAGTTGTTTTGCTGATGATGGTCCTGATGAGGAACCATTGCCCTGATGGCGTCTTCAGACGCAGCCGGAATAACTCTTGCCCAGTCACGTGCCAGCCTGGAAGAATGGCCGTTTGAGCCGTTTCTTGAATTCTCTTCTTCTCCTCCGCAGGGACGATACCGTTGATCCGTATCCCTGCAGAGTCTTCCTTCAGCTCTTTGGTAGCGCCAGTGTGGCAAAATTCTAACATGGAGGCCAGCTTGCCACTGAATGACACGGCTGTTTTCTGCAGCTTTAATCCTTTGTCCAGCAACGCGACGCACTGATGAACCTGCTATGGAGATGGATTATTAGCGAGGATGGCTCGAGCCGCGGCCGCATTTTCCAACGGCGTGCTGTAGACTCGGATCTTCTCTCCGGTTTTTCCATCGATTAGGTCTTTGTGGATATCCGGGTTCTTGTTGTCAAGAAATAGACCTCCTCTTGTTTTGTTTGGGTGTCGCTTGAAATCTTATTGCTACTTGGCAGGATCACTGTCTAACTGTTGCTTAAGCTCGACGATGTGCGCGGCTTCTTCGAGTAAAAACATGCTGTGCTTTTCCAGGTCCTCGGCCCTTTTCTCCAGCGCCTCCGGAGTAAGATCCGAAGCTGTTGGGATTAGAATTGTGAGAGCATCTCTTTAAATTTCACGTGCACCTTTGGTGAAGACGTGTCCATCCATAGGAGGGACGATCGGCGTGGTATTAATCGGATCTCCATCCTAATTCTCCATCTCGATCTCTTCATCAACTTTTTCTTCTTTGGTTTCATCGATGTCCAGCTCTGCCGGTGTCGGATTCTTGTTCTTCTTCTTTGACCGCCCAGTAGCCTTAACGTGCATACCGGTGGCAAAGACGGCTTTTGGTCTGATACCGAGGGATAAACTTCCGTCGGTAGTTTCCATAGTGGTTGGGTTGTGGAGCTCGGAGGAATCTCCGGTATCCATATCGTCCAAAGAGGTGTAGCTTTCATCCATGCTATCATATGGACTAGGAGAATTTTCCGGCTCACCTTTCGTTGGCTTGTAGGCGTGTTCTTGTTCGTACTCCTCCATCTCCTTGTCGATGTCTCGAAGTTCCTACAACGTTATTGACTCCTGAGGGGAGACAGGTAATTCGGCGTTTTCTTTGATCGCGTCGAGGATTGAATCCCTGCGGGCTCCAGAATCGACAGAGTTGGTTCCAGAGCTTATGTGGTACACGAAACAGTGCTTCTTCTTATTTATGTTCTTGAGGTAGTGGTACAACTTGGTTTCCGCCTCTGCCATCTCAAAGTTCTCCTTGATATTGGCGATTGCTTCGTAATCGATGTAGGGGCGTCTCGTCATCGCTGTTATCTTGATCCTCAAGAGTTCTTTTTCTTCTATGACATCGGCAGGTCCGGATCCATAGCGGATGTATTCTTCGTCCGTATACCTGATCTCATCAGGGAGATCGGATCCGGAATCTTCCTCCACTGCTTCTTCCACTATAGGAGTGGGCTGTGTGGGTTCGACTTTCTCTGAGACCTTGAACTTTTCTGCCTCTGCGGACAAAGTAGATTCGGATTTTTCTTCCTCCATGGTCATCACCTCAAGGGTGGGTTGGGCGGGTTCAGCGAAACCGAGAAAAATATCAATCTTGCCGATAGACATGATCGTGTAGGTCATCACGGGTTTTCTAGCCGGAATTCAGGTCTCGTCGATAAGGAATAGAGGGACATCACTGGCATAGATCACACGAACCATGGTGATAGTTTCGCCGATTCCTGCATGCGCAGATTCCGCCTAGAATGAAGCTCCAAAGGTCACCTGCCCCACGGTGGGCGCCAACTATCGTCGGATTGTCGACAAGTACGCCGTAGGGGGTCCTAGTGGCGTTGGAAAGATGGAGTGTGAGATGTCAGATGTTCCAGGAGCAGTGAGCACAAGTTTACCCTGGTTTAGATCCGACTGTGGTGATAGGATCCTACTCTTGCTAGAAACCAAGTAATATATCGGCGTAAGCTGGATGTTATAGCGAATTACAAGAGAAGTTCGCCTGTGAGAGTTATGATTGTGGTAGTAAGATTGGTTCTGCCCTAAAGTCTCCCATAGGGCCAGTTTATATAGTCACCGGGACCTAGGGTTACAGGAGAGACCTATCCGGCTACGTTACAGAGTCGGTAACTAGATACAGCTTGGACTACAATTAATACTACAGGCCTAAGTCGGTAACTCTTCTGGGCCTTGTCGTAGCCGGAACATGCTCCTCCTCTTTATCTGACTGGGCCGCCCATGAAGCAAAGCTCTAACCCATTGGTGGGCCACCCTGGTCAGCGAGTCTTGTGGGTATACTCGTAAAGTGTATCCCCAACAGGCACATCAGCAGTCCTGGCCTTAGTAAGTGGCAATAGATCAGAATGACTTCGTTTCTGCAAATCATGATGCAACCAAAATGATCAATATATTTAGGGGACATTTTAAGGGATACAACACCCTTTATAAAAAAAATGTTTTCGGGGACAAAGCATAGGTTACTAAAATTATTGGAAAGCAGTTGCATACATCAAAACACTTGTCACTTGATAAACACGATTAAGGCATGTCTTCATGCAATGCCTCCTCCACGGGTGGCACATTAGCATGATGCTAAATGAAGTGCAGCAAAACCAGTAAATTTTAGGAAAGAACACATCAATTTCATAATGCAATGAAGGATATGTGCATTAATCTAATGCCGAGGATTTGGCGTGTTCCCTTTAACCGAAATATATAATTTAAAAAAGTCAGTAATGCAGGACACCAGCGAACAATAATTTGTTTATGAATGATATGCAACAAATTACCTCTACATTGTTCAGCATAGGAACGCTCTATGAAATAAAGTCAGGGGCCAAGATCCCATCCTCGTTTCCATTGTACATTATAACTAATTCCATCGCTACATCCATGGTGATCCCAGATTCCTAATGTGGCATATAGATCAACTATTTCAAATAGCAATCACCTAAACAACTATTCGGATGGTTGCGGACTCACCAAAGATTGCGCTGATGCGATGGAGAGGTGGACGCTGCTAGGTAAAGAAGGTGCATGATGGGGGAGGTGCACAAATGTGCAAAAAATGTAGTTGTATTCATATATAGATAGAGATATCAGTAACCACAGACTCCAGAAAGGTTGTAAGTAGACTGTCAAGTACTCCCATCTTAATTAACCTAGTGTAATTTAAAGTGGTAGTACTATGAGATGTTGAGTACTAGTAAACGAAAGGGGACTCCTTAATTATTAGTGGATTCTAAAGCAAGACACCAAAAGCATCATGAGCATGCTCAATATCTAGATTGCAGACCGTGCTTGGTTAAGAACATGCAGTGTGGTAGATCGACCCAGTGGCAACCCAACAACCTGCGGCCAAAGTCCGTTCCCTCAAACGCCATTAGGCAACGGGGCGCGCCAGGGCACAAGTCGCACCAGAGTGGGAGATCTGTATCAGTAATAATTCCATACCACTCGGCGTCTACCATCCATGCTGGCATCTGAACCCAGGAAACATCATCGATCGAGACAGCAAAAATAGAGAAAAACCCCAAAAGCAGGAGAGACCCATAAGCTAAATTCGAGAAAATAAACTGAGACTGTGAACTTTGGTGTACTTACCCTAACCCAACCACCTTGTGCATCAAGATCCTGCGTCTTTCTCCAGACCGCCTAACTGAATCCGCCGACATTGCTCGGAAAACATGCGCTCCTTCAAATCTTAGCGCAGAGGCTTTATGGAGAAGGAAGAGGTAGGGAACTGGTGCTCACATTCGCTCGCGATTAACTGGACCACTGACTGGGGCCATGGTAGAGCGCCCGTGAGCCCCAAACATCAGCGACCTTGTTTGATTTGCATTATTTTTTTAAATAGAGTAAAACTCAATAAATTAACCAAAGTCCCCTATCTCTCTTTTAGCGAGACCCCTCTACAAAATGGAGATGCTCACAAATGCATAGACAGACTCACCCCTATGAACGCATGCACGCACACCCTACCCTATGAGCACCTCGGAAATATTGTGTCTTGATACTGATCCGGTGGTCTTAAGCTTGATGAAGTAACCATAGGCACCTCACTATATATCGACGGGAACGTCGCCTCCCACCTTCATCATAACCATCCTTCAAAGGCAAGCGCTGAGGGTTCATTGGAGAAGGAAGGGCTAGGGGAGTCGAAGCTCACATTCACTGGCTGGTATAGGATATAATTGGACCACTAAGGGCATCCACAATGTGCTATGGCCAAATCTGACACAGATCATATGGCTGCGTTGCCAAATTGCTAATTTCTCTACAACGTGCTTGCTTGCCAAATTCTAGAGATGGCACCCATTGCATGTAAGAACTAAAGTAAAATATCTCCATTCTCTCTCTTATCTAGTGCCTTTCACCCTTCCACATCATGCAAAGAACTACTTTCTTATTCATTTTTCTCAATTTAGCATCGAAGAAAGTTCCTGTTTCGGTTCCCTCGCCTTGTGTAACACCCCACCTTTAGATAGATACATATTAGGGTTTGATTGTGCATAGCATGAGCATCATATCCTAAAAATGCATGCAAAAAGAAATAATGCCAAACCCTAACCCCTATTCTCTCCCTCTATTTGAAAAACATTCAAATGGTTTTGAATTTGAAAAGTTACCAAAACAATTGGAGCCCAAATGGAATAATAAGGGCCCCACTTTATTTCATATGTTCTATAAAAACCAATGGTATATTGAAATCTCTCAAAACAGGGTTGAATTTGAATTTACAATCACAAAAGGAAAAAACAGAAATTAGAAAAAAAAATATTTTCAGAAAAAATAGAACTAGTAGCAGCCAGCCAGGCAGGCCCAGATAGCCCACCTTGCCTCTTATTTCTTTCTGCCGCCCGTGCAAGCAATCCACAGCCGCAGCTGGCCCAACAGCCGGCCCAGAAATAGCCTACCCGAGCCCATACATGTTCGTCATCTTCCTCGAGCCATCGTCGACCTCTCGATCGTCCGAAGCACCTCGCTGGCTGCGTCCGCCGCTGGCGTGCGCTAAGATGTGCGCCGCCGCCCGCTAGCGCCTATAAGGACCCCGACCTCGCCCCTGGAGTACCCTAGCCACTAGTTTCCCCCTCTTCTTCTCCCTATCGCCATGGCTGGGAACCCTATCTTGCAGGACCCCTCTGTCCCCGTCGTCTCCGGCAGCCCCAGCCCAAGTCGAGACCACCGTCATGACCCCCTTGGTCTCCTCGTTCCTCCCAGATAAGCAGCAAAGCCGGAGAAGCCTCGGATAGGGAGAATCGAGTTGTCATGTCCGACGCCGACCGCCGCTTTCGTCGCTGATTCCGGTCACACCCGACCTCCCCCCTGCCTCGACGACCTTCCCACGGGCATCCTGGGGAGCTGGTTGTTCTTCGGAGCCTTCCCACCGTCTTCCTCTCTCTGTAGCTCGCTCCCTCCATGCACCGCCGCCTGCCTTGATATCGCTTAACCAGCCGCCATGAGCGGCTCCCTCGCACCCGTGCGCCTCCAACACCCCATCCACGCAAGCGCGCATGCCTTCCTCCGCCGTTCTGCGCCGCCGTCTGGCCCGTTGGCCGGCGAGGCCGACGTGGCGTCTGTGTGGCCTCCACGTGGTGCCTGCATGGCCAGGTTCCACCCGTCAGCCCCTTTGGCTAGACCCAGCCATGGTGAAGAAAACCCTGACCCCACCTCGTCTGTGTGTCTGTTGAGGTGGCCTGGGGCTCCTCTGCCAGTCACTGTGGCTAGGTAAGCCTGCGTGTAAAAAGTTTAACAAGGTTTTAATAATTTTAGAATTTGAATAAAACTTGTAAATTCAATATCTAATTATATATAAATCAGAAAAATGTGTATAATATATCAAATTGTTCAAAAAATGAAACCTAGCTATTTAAGCTATAATCATGCATTGTTCAACAACTTAAATAAAAAGTTTAATTAGAACACCCTAGTAACCCTAACAGGTGATTCCAGAGTTTTTCCCGAGTTAGGGTTCTCAACCCTCGGTACCCCGATTAAATTGTCAAGCATGCTATAGGGTTTTAATTGAATGCAATTTAACTTGTCATATCATCATCCTTTATTGAGCATTGCATCGATGCCATGTGTTGATTGTTTCCCTTTATTTCCGGTATTTGGTTCTTCCCGGTAGAATACGAGATCAAGATCGAGATCAAAGACCGAGGACAACACCATCGAAGATCGAAGATCGACGAACAATACTTGACCAACTATAACCAGGACTCCCGAAGATCTGCTTATCTGCTATCAACTGGCAAAGGCAAGCATAGCCCCATCATGATATAATCCTACGATTTCGAAAGCATTACAATTCTGCAATGATGCATACGATTCTACTGTGGTCTTTTATCGATAGATAGAGTACCCTATCTATTGCATACTCCCTTTGAGCTTATATTACCTGATCCACTGCTCCTCGCATAATTAGGTTTAGCTTGTGTGCTTTGCTAGAGCGTATATCTGTGTCTTCTTAGCCATGCATAGCTATTGAGTCTGGTCCATCCAGATGATGTATCAGATGTAGAGAATCTAGTATGACAAGAGAACGTGACGATATGAAATCGGTGATATCAGTTAAACATGCTAAGGCTTGTATGGGAGGCCACGGTGGGATGTGGTTTTTCTAGTCCCATGCTTGCCACCACTAGGACCCGAGTTCTTGCATTTGGAACCAAGATGACGTGCAACCACACGGGGCCTGGACAACCTCACGAGGAACTAACTTTCCTAGTAGATTCCATGAGTCACATAGTTCGGGCGTTCCATTCGACATATGCATAGAAAATCTTTTGAAGATTTGCCGGGTGAAGTTGGTGCAATCATAACAGGTAGGTAAGCGTGGCCGAGGTTGCTTGGGGTAGATGGCGCCCCTGGTAAAACAACCTCGCCTCACATCTTTAAGTAACGAATTCGGTATTTGACCCGTTACGGCGGAACCATACTTATTGCGTGACTCATGGTCTCGGCGAAAGCAAGGTAAAGGTCGTGTCTAACCATCCTCTGTCGGCCTTCCAAGGAAGAGGGCTTATCTAGTGGCATTAAGAGATGGTTAGTACGTGTGGGTAAAGTTGTACACCCCTGCAAGGTAATAATCTTTTCGAAAAGCCGTGTTCACGGTTATGAACGACTTGGTGACCAGATTCTAAGATCATAGAGAACTATAACCTAATCATAAAACTTGGCAGATCTACGTGTGCTTAAGGATGCTTTCTCATGGGTACGAGGGGGTGATCCTAGTTGGTAGATGATGATGATTGGTGGATATCAAAAGATGATGATCAATATTTAGGAAATGTTGCTCTCTTACCCCCTTTTGAAATACTCTGGTTAGACAAGCTTCTTCTCTCTCTTGTTTTGTAAACAAAGATGGATTTATGCAAAACAACTCCACCAGCCATAAGACTTGCGGAGTACACCTTGTACTCACCCCTTTCTTTGTTGATACTTTTGGTAGAGTAAGTGTTCACGTGAAGACGAGATCCGTACTATATCAACATCGACGAGTAGCTTGGGGTTCCCGGCCGGCAGCCTGGAATCTATGGGCTGGGACGTCATCGTTATGCTTCAGGCCTCTTGGGCCATTTGTTGAGTTTTCTATACTTAATGGCATAATTTGCCTTCCGTTGTTTGATGTTTGTGGTCAGTGACCTCTGCTTGTAATAATTTGGTTCTTTGCTCAGTTATGCGCTTGTTGTAATAAATTTTGTGTCGTAGGGTCACTGTTGTGTTACCGATTCTTCACAGGATATTATCGAGCTCAAGGTTAAGCTTATGTTTAGACGGAGGTCTGGGATTTGTTTAGCCCTGATCCCTGGGGTGTCACAGTTTTTGGTATTAGAGCAGTACCGACCGTAGGAAAACCTTGCTATTGGTCGATGTTGAGTTTAGTGCTTGTGAAAACTATTTTCAAAGATGAAAAGTATTTGCTAAAACTATAGTATGCTTCTTTTACTCCCTATCCAGTTTCGCAATAACTCTGGGTTATCTTATCTGGTGTTGATTTTGGAAAAGTTTTGATATCTCTTCTAGAATTTCAAAACTTAGGTGCCTTCTTGGCATGACGTTTCTAAGCCAGTTGACCTAGTGTTGAATTCTTTAGAGTTGTGTGTGTTGTGAATTCCTTTTTCCCCTTTGCTCTTGTTCATGTGAGAGATCCCTTTCTATCATGATCTCTCTATCTTTCGGACCCGCAATATTATATTGTTGGATCTTCAGTTTTCTGTTCTAGGCTTCGAGGTTTCCTTTCGCCTCGTGTGCCTTCTTTTTGTTTGTTGGGTGCTTCAGAAGTCATTTATTCTCTTAGAAGCTACCTTGTGATTACTAACTTGGAGTGTACGGCATGTCACTCAAGTAGTAGTTATTCCTTTCTCGGGTTTTAACCCTTGGACTTGAATCGAAGATCCCCGATTGTGCTGGATTCTGGTGTTGTGAATCTTGTACATGAAGCTGACCTTTAACCCAAAATCCCTTCTTTGACCTCTGTCGCTAATGTTCATACATTACCCCAGGATGGCTGGTATTACCATTCTAGCCTTCAAGCTTCTGGTCTTTGTCGCGATTGTATTGTGACAATGAATGACTTCCCCTACCACATGCTATGGCAGATGTTCTTTAATGGAACCAAAAAGATCACGACAAGAGTACTCCTCGTGAGTCTCGCATCTATACTCGTGACTCTGCCACACCTTTTCCCTTCCTCGCATAGGTTTTTGGAAGATTGTTAACTTATGCATCCACATCTCAGGATTCTAACCTGAGCATGTTCCTTTCCCCTTGTTTTGTTCTGACCTTTGTCTACCAGTTGGTAACCAAGTAGTAAATGTGCATTGGTGTCTTCCGGTGCAAGATACTCTTGTGGTCCGCCAAGACAAACCATTTCAGTATTTCTAGGAGAAACAAACTCCAGTACCTTGTCATATCTAGGACCAGGTCAAAGTGTTGTAATCCGCAGATTAACAAGCATTGATTAGATTATATGTCACATCCCAAGATTTTCCAAATCTTGTAATGTGAAAAATAAATGAATAAAATAAAACTTTGTTGAATTTCAGGGTGAAAAGAAACTTTTGATTTCAATTGGAAACTTTCAAACCTATTTTTGATCAAATAAATCCTAAAGGGATTTAAAAAGATAAACATTTAATAATGGAAAATAAAAATATTTGGAATTACTATCTTTTAATAAAAAGATTTGGTTTTCAAATAAAAAGGAAGAAATTTAATAAGGATTATTTTATAAGCCAAATTAAAACTTGGCCAAGCCTTTGAAATAAAATATTTCTATTTGATAAAAATAGTAAAGATTTATTTAAATAAAATAAAAAGGATTTAATATCCAAGTTTATTAAAAATAAAGGTTTTACTATTTTAATTAAACATCAAAACTTATCTATTTATTTTGAATAAGTTTTCCAAGTATCCTTTATTTTCAAATAAAACCTACTGATTTGGTTTTGTTACTATTTAGATTTCAAAATGGAGTTTTGAATAAATCAAAATCTATTTGATTAATAAACAAGGTCTATTTATTTAATTAATAATGGACCTTAAAATAAAAATATTATTTTTGTTTTTGAGACTTTGGTTTATGTTGTTAAACAGAACCAAATTCAATTGCAAAGTTTGATGAGAGTTTGATTTGATTGCTTGATTGGATGTTTGAATTTCAAAATAGAAAATAGAAATAGAAAAAGGAAAAACAACCAGGATGAAAAAAAATAGAAATGGACACAACCCAACCCACTTGGCCTAGGAAGCCCACTCGCAGCCCAGTCTCTCTCCCCCTCTGCGAAACGTGTTCCACTTAAACTCGCACCCGGAGAGCAACTGACTGGTGGACACTCTTTCCCCTCACTCTCTCTCGCTGACAAGCGTGTCCCACACTGCCTTGTGATCATCTTCCTCGCGCAGACACCGCCTGCCGTTGCTGCCATTTACGCCGGCGTTGAATACGCGATGAATACGCCCTTGATTCTTCCAGTAACCGCACCCATTTAATTGCCTGCGCCTTCTCCTCCTTTCCCCTCAAACACCGCAGCACGGGAGCCCCTAGGCTGCCTCAATTCGAGCTCGCAACGCCACTGCTCCGACCATCGTCCCTCCTCGATTCCGGCCGAACCTCGCCACCCCTTGCCTCCCTGAGCACACGACCGTGATCCCCACTCCCAGGCGCACCTGTCTGTGCCCTCCGTTCAACCGCGGGCGCCCCAGAGCGTCGACTTCGACAACTTCCGAGCGCCGCCGCATCTGCTACCACTCCGGCGACGTCCCCTGGTAAGCACAGACCACCCCGCGCCCTCTCCTGCACGCACGCAGCTTCGCCTTGGTCTTGCGCATCTAACCGCATCCTCCTTTTGCGTCGGAGTGAACCACAGCACCGCCCACGACGACCACCAGACGAACCCGACACCGTCCCCCACTCCGGCGAGCGATTAATCCCGCCCCAGTACGCCCCTCGCCCCCTCGCGACCAAGTTAAGCATCGCCACGATCCCCTGAGCCCAGTGAGCACCTCCCCCTCCCTCTTTGCTTGCTAGAACCGCCGCTAGCCCACCGCCTGAGCGTGCACCGCCGTCTGCCACCGCCAGCGCCACCACTAGTTGGCAAGCGTGCTGCACGCCGTTGGATCTTAATCGTACGCACGCGATAGATTGTTAGCCGAAGGGGTATCGATCCATCTGTGTCATGCGTTGTTAGTTTAATACTACGGCCAGCATCACTCGATCCACCCGAATCGGTATCGACTAGTAGCATCGCGACGCGTGGCCAGTATTCGATTTAAAAACAGATTTGAAATCAGATTTAGATACAAATTTGAAACCCTTGTAACTTTTGATCCACATGTCCAAAATTTGCAAACTTTATATCAATGGAATCAGTGGAACAATCTCTAGCCAACCATGCAATGTGTTTAGTAAAAAGTTTCTGTTAGATTGTTTGTTTTTGCAGAAACATTTGTATGCTTGTTTAGGTTATAAAAAATTATTCCAAAATGATTTTGAGGTTGAAATCTTGGCAAATTGGTTTTTGGTGAACCCACTGACCCTAGGAACCAACCCATGGTTTTAAAAATTGATTTTGTAAAAATTAGGAATGAAGATTTAAATTATCCCATTTCTAGACAAATAAAAACATTGATTTTGTTATGAAAATGAATTTGGAGTAAAAACTTTGGGAAAATGATTTGGATAAAACCTACTGACCCTAAAACACCAAGTTTTGAGAAACAACAACTTATTTGGTGAACAACACAAAGTTTTTGCTTTGATAAAAACATTTTTCACCACATAAAATAATGAATGGATTTAAAAATGGTTTATAGACAAAACCCCTTTTGCAAATGACTTTTCCACTTTGGAAAATGACCACTTTGAACCTTACAAAGTTTAGAGCCTAGTAGAAACCACCTTTGCAAATAAAACTACCTTTTGCATGTTTGCATGCATGACTTAGTTCCCATTATTTTTATGTGTGTTTGATTGTTTGAACATTGGTTGGAATGCTAGTTGATATTCTGTTTGCTTGTTTGATTGTAGTGAAGTTAGAAAAGTGTGAAACTAGAAAGATCAAGAAGTGAACCAACATTCCCAACCAAAAAGGCAAGTGACACTATCATCTAAAGTCCTACTATTTTCATTATACTTAGTGGATTTTGAAACATGCATGAAAAGAATTTTATACTTATGCTATGCTAAATCCTAATAGGATACCCTTATACATTCCTTAGTGAAAACAATGTATTTGTAAAATGCTTAGCCATGCTAGATATTTGAGAAGAGTTACATGTTGAGATTTTATGAAATTGAGAAAAGACTTATGTTTTATATAATAAAACAAGGACTCAATGAACCACCTGGGTGGACAAGGATACTTTGAGTTTTGATAAGGTGGCAACAAAAGGAACCATGTCTATGACAATCTCTTTGTGTTGTGCTCCAAAAGAAAACCACCCAGGAACTTAGAGATTGAACATGTTTCTCCAACTGTGGCTTCCGTGTACAACCACATGCTACTTATGGATCTGGCTTAGTCAACTACATTGGGAAGACCCATGCATTTTCTTCAGGTTACTGAAAATGAGGGAACTCGGAATCCTACATGGGTACTGAAGACAAGCTAGCAATGATGTATGGGAGGACCCTCTGGAAAGACTTCGTCACATTCTCAATCTGCCAGTACTCCATCTTGGTGAGTACCAATCCAGCGGCCACTGGTGGAAAAAAGATGAGGGTGTGACATGTGGGTAAAGTGTACAACTTCTGCAGAAGATAATAAAATCTAAGTACTTAGCCGTGTCCCCGGTTATGGACAATACTGAGCAACTAAAGCTTGAAGCTATGGGAAATCTCGACATTCCAATTTCTAAAAGAAAAACTTTTAAGTGACAACTAAAGACTTGATGTACTTGGGGGTACCAAGGAGCTCAAGAGGTTTTGATAAAACTTGATGCACTTGGGGATTTACCAAGGAGCTCAAGAGATTTTTGACAAGGACTTGAACACTTGGGGTTTTACCAAGGAGTTCAAGGGATTTTGATAAAGAGATTTGACAAAAGATCAAAACCATTTTGAAAAGATAGGATAAATTTTGCTTCTGCAAATGAGCCTTAAACCCTATTTAGCCAAAAATGCATGTAATGATAGGATCCACTTATATTCAACATAGTAGTGAAACTTGCCAATACAATTCAAATGTATTGACCCTTGTGGCTGTAACTTGTAATGTTGCAGGTTTGAAATGATATTAGTGATGATTGATTGATTAGGATTACAAGTCTACAACCAACATGTTTGCCTGTGGCACTTTGAAGATGAAGGACCCCATGCTTATAGATATTCTGCTGCAATGTATTGTAATAGCCAAATGAACTATGTAAGATGTAATAAAAATTATGTTATTCCTGGTTATAAATTTATATTATGACCTTTGTTTCTTGATATTACATCTTAACTGTGGATGCTAGCTATTGATCCAGGGACTAGCATTGTAAACACAGGGGACTCTACCTTATTTAAAGGTTGGGACCCTTATATTATATTTGGTCTACCTTAAATTGTCGCACTCTTTTATATTAAGAGGTCGTGCGGAGTTTCATGCCCTTCTTAATGAAGTGATGCTTTCACACATATTACCACCCTTCCTCGAGCTTTCGCGCTCGTGAGTGATGCGTGTGCGTAATAATGTGGCTATCTGAGGTTGTTAGCAATTATTATTGCTTTAAACTCTAAGGACGTTTGATTCATTCTTAGCGTAATTGGTTAACCTTATCACTAAGCGAAGTTTGATTATACTACCAAGTCCGTATTTTTGGTACACTCTCTTCGGTCAAAGAGTTAGGCTTGTGCCGAAACTCTGAGACTATGTCCTCTTGCCATACCAAGCAAGTTTCCTCTTGAACAAATTGACATATCGGTGGTTCGTGATATTCTAGGTGT
The DNA here is from genome assembly GCA_030063025.1 of Avena longiglumis. Classification (NCBI taxonomy): domain Eukaryota; kingdom Viridiplantae; phylum Streptophyta; class Magnoliopsida; order Poales; family Poaceae; genus Avena; species Avena longiglumis. The sequence goes on along the minus strand of CP125978.1, from coordinate 140,816,860 downwards.
CTACTAGAAGTGTCACCATGTTGCCACATGACCGTGTTGTCAAGTTCTTGAGCAAGCAAGTTCTCTGAACTGCTCCTTTCTCCCAGGATCTGCACTGGATACCCCTGAACTAGTTGGTTGAGCTTAAGCAACAACTTGGAGAGTTGTAAGACAAAAGTTATATCCAACTACGTTCTTTATAGAAGGGATGTTTAGTTTTGTTCGTGTTGAAGAAAGATAGTATTTCCTTTGTGGATATGTTATCTTCCCCCGCCTTTGATTTGATTTGGGTTATGGTCAAATCAAACTTAGTTCCAAGGACTATCTTGATGGTGTTTCTTCTTGTGATGTTTCACTCGAGTACATCTTTATGTTCTTTGGTATGACCAATAGTTTTACCTTGTTCAAAGCAACATGTGAGTCCATCTTCTTGGAGTGTTTTGATAAGTTTGTTGTTGAGCCCATCAATGACATCCTTATCTTCTCCGTGCTAGATTTGATTCATATGGAACATTTGGCATTAATGTTGGAAAAATTTCGAGAACCTTCTTCGTGTCATTTCGAAGTATGTGTTCTGGATGTTAGAAGTAATCTTCTCCAATTCATATGTAATTTTTGAAAGATGTCGCCATGGATTCGAGTAGTGTTAACTCTATTACTTAAGGACACATGTGTGTTTGATTGTTAGTACTTTATGTATGCAGTTGTCTTTCGACAAGTTGTAAATACATAGGTCTAGCAATCTAGCTCGTCGCTTGGAGCTTAACATTGTAGTCCCTATCTTGAGAATCTAGTAACTTTACCTTTGAGGTAAATGTTGCAAATTTTCTATTCAGACATGCTGAGTCTGAAGTACCATCTCGCCTAACCAAACCTGAATCTCAAGCAGCAATGATGGTTGGTGCTCCTCAAGGTGTTGACATAGGTCTCTTGGTAAATCTGGCAAGATTGATGTAATGGTTGACACAAACTTAGCCGGAAAGACCTCTTGTCATATTCTCTTGAAGTCAGCAATAACAACTACTCTTCATGAGGCTTCTTCTATGATTTATTACAGGAGTTGTTCTTATGGTTTCCTTCGTATCCGAAGTCCGATCTTTACCTGATGTTTAATTTCTCGAACATCAAGGAGAACATCTAAAGTAGTGTTGCTAAATGTCTCTCGGTCAATCCTCCAGACCCTTTATGTTGGCAAGCATTTTGTGGTGTCAAGTAGTTGAAGTCTGAGAAGAAGTTTCTTTCTTCTCGTGTCATTAGGAATGTTCTTAACTATTCATCTGGTGGTGTAAAGTGATATCGAGATCTTTGGAAAAGATTTTGATCGTCCTAGATGAGTAAAGAGTTTCCTTCACTTTCTCAACCATGTTTTAAGAGTGACTATGATTTTGGTAATCAGAAGTTTCTCTTGCTACATGTTCCTTGTGACTTTTATGAGTCCTCTCCACAAAACACCTTTCCGTCTTGGCCTTCTGTTGAATGAAAGAGTGACCCTTCTGTGTTAAAAGTAGTTCAACATCTTGGTTTTGTTGATCCATATCTCCGCAACCTGAAATCTCTATTTAATTCATTTAGTAGAGGTTCCCTATCGAAGTCTGTGGTCATGTTCTTTCTGTTGAAGCCTTCCTCTTCAGAAGCTTAAACCCTTCTGAGTCCCATGGTCTCGATCCTTATGCAGACCATATATCTAACAACTTGAAACATTCTCCTCTTGTTTCCTTTGTTACCTTGATGTGTTTCATGTCGTCACCTCAGAGTTGTTTCTAAACACTCCATCCATGTGTTGACCATGATATACTTCGTTTGTTGTTTAGTGTTCTTCCCTCTTATCTTTAGAGTGACCCTGTATGTTTCTCTCCATGTCTCTCTTCCTACCTTTGGAATCTCGGGTCGAGATTCTCGTAGGGGGGATAGAGCTGTAACACCCCACCTTTAGATAGTTACATATTAGGGTTTGATTGTGCATAGCATGAGCATCATATCCTAAAAATGCATGCAAAAAGAAATAATGCCAAACCCTAACCCCTATTCTCTCCCTCTATTTGAAAAACATTCAAATGGTTTTGAATTTGAAAAGTTACCAAAACAATTGGAGCCCAAATGGAATAAAAAGGGCCCCACTTTATTTCATATGTTCTATAAAAACCTCTGGTATTTTGAAATCTCTCAAAACAGGGTTGAATTTGAATTTACAATCACAAAAGGCAAAACAAAAATTAGAAAAAAAACTATTTGCAGAAAAAATAGAAATAGCAGCAGCCAGCCAGGCCGGCCCAGCTAGCCCACCTTCCCTCTTATCTCTTTCTGCCGCCCGTGCAAGCAGTCCTCGAGCCATCGTTGACCTCCCGATCGTCCGAAGCACCTCGCTGGCCGCGCGTCCGCCACCGGCGTGCGCTAAGATGTGCGCCGCCGCCCGCCAGCGCCTATAAGGACCCCGACCTCTCCCTTGGAGTACCCTAGCCGCCAGTTTCCCCCTCTTCTTCTCCCTATCGCCATGGCTGGGAACCCTAGCTCGCAGGACCCCTCTGTCCCCGTCGTCTCCGGCAGCCCCAGCCCAAGTCGAGACCTCCGTCGTGAGCCCCTCGCTCTCCTCGTTCCTCCCAGATAAGCAGCAAAGCTGGAGAAGCCTCGGATAGGGAGAATCGAGTTGTCATGTCCGACGCCAACCGTCGCTTTCGTCGCTGATTCCGGTCACACCCGACCTAACCTGCCTCGACGACCTTTCCACGGGCATCCTGGTGAGCTGGCGGTTCTTCGGAGCCTTCCCACCGTCTTCCTCTCTCTCTGTAGCTCGCTCCCGCCATGCACCACCGCCCGCCGCCGCAGTATTACTCGCCGCCGGCTATTCCTGCGACCGACTTGCCCAACGCCGCCAGTTTCTGGCTCCTCGCACCCGTGCGCCTCCAACTCCCCCATCCACGCAAGCGCGCACGCCTTCCTCCACCGTTTCACGCCACCGTCTGGCCCGTTGGCCGGCGAGGCCGATGTGGCGCCCGTGTGGCGTCCATGTGGTGCCTGCGTGGCCAGGTCCCACCCGTCAGCCCCTCTGGCTAGACCCAGCCACGGTGAAGAAAACCCTTGACCACAGCTAGCGTGTGTGTCTGCTGAGGTGGTCCTGGGGCCCCTCTGCCAGTCACTGTGGCTAGGTAAGCCTGCAGTGTAAAAAGTTTAACAAGCTTTTAATAAATTCAGAATTTGAGTAAAACTTGTAAATTCAATATCTAATTATTTATAAATCAGAAAAATGTGTATAATATGTCAAATTGTTCAGAAAAATGAAACCTAGCTATCTAAGATATAATCATTCATTGTTCAACAACTTAAATAACAAGTTTAATTATAACACCCTAGTAACCCTAATAGCTGATTCCGGAGTTTTTCCCGAGTTAGGGTTTTCACCCCTCGGAACCCCGATTAAATTGTCAAGCATGCTATAGGGTTTCAATTCAATGCAATTTAACTTATCATATCATCATCCTTTCTTGAGCATTGCATCGATGACATGTGTTGATTGTTTCCCTTTATTTCCGGTATTTGGTTCTTCCCGGTAGAATACGTGATCGAGATCGAGATCAAATACCGAGGACAACACCACCGAAGATCGAAGATCGACGAACAATACTTGACCAACTATAACCAAGTCAAGTTCAGGACTCCCAAAGATCTGCTTATCTGCTATCAACTGGCAAACGCAAGCATAGCCCCATCATGATATAATCCAATTATTTCGAAAGCATTGCAATTCTGCCATGATGCATACGATTCTACTATGGTCTTTTATCGATAGATAGAGTATCCTATCTATTGCATACTCCCTTTGAGCTTATATTTCCTGATCCACTGCTCCTCGCATAACTAGGTTTGGCTTATGTGCTTTGCTAGAGGGTATATCTGTGTCTGCTTAGCCAAGCATAGCTATTGAGTCTGGTCCATCTAGATGATGTATCAGATGTAGAGAATCTAGTATGATAGGAGAACGTGATGATATGAGATCGGTGATATGAGTTAAACATGGTAATGCTTGTATGGGAGGCCATGGTGGGATGTGGTTTTTCTAGTTCCATGCTCGCCACCACTAGGACCTGAATTCTTGCCTTTGGAACCAAGACGAGCGTGCGACCACACGGGGCCTGGACAACCTCACGAGCAACTAACTTGCCTAGTAGATTCCATGAGTCACATAGTTCGGGCGTTCCATTCGACATATGCATAAAAAATCTTTTGAAAGATTTGCTGGGTGAAGTTGGTGCATTCATAACAGGTAGGTAAGCGTGGCCGAGGTTGCTTGGGGTAGATGGCGCCCCTCGTAAACCAACCTCGCCTCACATCTTTAAGTACCGGCTTCCGGATTTGACCCGTTACGGCGGAACCATACTTATTGCGTGACTCATGGTCCCGGCGAAAGCAAGGTAAATGTTGTGTCTAACCACCCTCTGCCGGCCTTCAAAGGAAGAGGGCTTATCTAATGGCATTAAGAAAAGGTTAGTACGTGTGGGTAAAGTTGTACACCCCTGCAGGGTTATAATCTTTTCGAAAAGCCGTGTTCACGGTTATGAACAACTAGGTGACCAGATTCTAAGATCATATAGAACTATAACCTAATCATAAAACTTGGCAGATCTACGTGTGCTTAAGGATGCTTTCTCATGGGTATGAGTGGGTGATCCTAGTTGGTAGATGATGATGATTGGTGGATATCAAAAGATGATGATCAATATTTAGGATATGTTGCTCTCTTACCCCCTTTTGAAATACTCTGATTAGACAAGCTTCTTCTCTCTCTTGTTTTATAAACAAAGATGGTTTTATGCAAAACAACTCCACCGGCCATAAGACTTGCGGAGTACACCCTGTACTCACCCTTGCTTTGTTGATAATTTTGGCAGAGTAAGTGTTCACGTAAAGACGAGATCCATACTACATCGATATCGATGAGTAGCTTGGGGTTCCCGGCGGGCAGCCTAGAATCTATGGGCTGTGACGTCATCGTTATTCTTTAGGCCTCTTAGGACATTTGTTAAGTTTGCTATATTTAATAGCATAATTTTCCTTCCGTTGTTTGATGTTTGTCGTTAGTTACCTCTGCTTGTAATGATTGGGTTCTCTGCTCAGTTATTAGCTTGCTGTAATAAATTTTGTGTCGTAGGGTCACTGTTGTGTTACCGATTCTTCACTGGATATTCTCGAGCTCAAGGTTAAGCTTATGTTCAGATGGAGGTCTGGGATTTGTTTAGCACTGATCCCGGGGATGTCACACCTTGTAGATTTGGAACTACCCTCAAAATGGTACGAACTAGTTGTAAAAGCCAAAAGATAAATTTGGAACTAGATTTAGCTACATATTATGGGTCCCTGATAACATGGCCCCATGGTAGTAAGCCGATAGGCCCTAGACATCACTAACCAAGTTTGACTTGCATTACAGGTACTTTTGGAAAATCGAGCAAAATGTAATAGAAACCAAAGGCCCATCTCTCTATCTCTCTTTACAGAAACCCACTACAAAACATAGACGCTCACAAATGCAAAAACAAAATCACCCCTATAAACGCAAGAATGCACACCCTACCCCTATGAGCACCACCGAAAGATTGTGTCTTTAGACTAATCTGTTGGGGCTTGAGCTTGACGAAGTTACCATATATAGGCACCTCGCTATCGACGAGAACATAACCTCCTACTACCCTTATAACCACCCTTCAAAGCCGAGCGTCGAGGCTTCATGGATAAGGAAGAGTTAGGGGAGTCAGAGATCACATTCGTCGGCTGCTATAGGATATAACTAGACCACTAATAACGGGCCCCCATGGTAGTTAGCCCATAGGCCTAATACATTAGAGCAAGCGCAACATGAGCCGTTACTAGACATGGCTAGAAATTTACTATACTAGCTTCTAAGAGAATAAAACTGCCTCCACCGTTTAGACTAGACAGGGGATCCACTCATCTCGATAGAAATTCCCAATAAAGAAAACTAGACATTTGATTCCCTTAGACATGGGTATTGTACTAGACCTAGGGTCGATAAAATCTACAAGCTTGTCCATAAGGAAAAAAGTAGTGGCGTCTATCAATGAGCTAAAACCTTAAGGGTCACCACCCTTAGCTTATGGGTAGTCCATAAGCTTTAAAATAATTATATCTAGTACACATTTCAATACAAAATAAATTATAATCACAAGACTATTAGAGGTAGCTCTTACATGTTGGGTCCTATCTTATAGACAGGTTTGACTATATCATTGTGGGGCAATCAACAAGCTTATGGTATAGCAAGTGGGTCCCATCTTAAAGATAGGTTTGGCCATATACATAGGTGATTCCCTCAAGTTTTAGACCTAGGTCTAGGAAGAAAAAAATTCTCTTCTAGACACCCCAAAATTCTAACTCTACACATACTCTCAGTAGCCTGGTTTGACTTGCATAATATGTACTTCTGGATAACCGAGCAAAACTCAATAGAAACTAAAGGAAGAACGCACGAACGCATACCCTACAACCTCTATATATGACCGACTCTGAGATAATGTGTCTTGAGACTGATCCGACGGGACTTGAGCTTGACGAAGTCTGCATACACGCCTTGCTATAGACGGGAACATCGGTTTCCACTAAAGAATATTCCGCCTTGTATGAGACACCAAAGTGCCAAATCCTTGGTTTGAAGTCTATTGAGCAAGGGGTACCACTTCTCTCGTATGTAATATCCATCCAACCATGGGTGAGCTCTCGCTCTCTCTCCCTCTCTCTTGTACATAGCATGGTACACAATAAATAACTAGCGTACATGAAATTAGGTGAACACACTTTCTATGTTCATTTTTGTGACCGATCTTATCGAGTAGCTCAATAAACTCTTTAACAATATTGTTCAGTTTGTTAACATTAATGGGAAAAAAATGTTGCTTACCTAAGTTCGTTAAGAAAATAAACCAACCTAAAACGAGTCGACTAGACGGGCGCTCATTAGTCTCGGCGTGCAAGCTTGGCACTGCCCCATTTTTATACAAACGTTGACAATGTTTATGAATAATTCTAAAGATTTGTCCAATCTTTCTGACTAGTTTCGACCATCAAAATGACTTTAGGTCGATTAGCGGAAAAACTAGTGAGGATTTGGAAAGAATCAATTTCTTGCTAAGAATTTGCACGTCGACCCTATTTTGAAAATATTGAAATAAAATAAAAATAAAAAATGAAGTCCTTTTGCATTTGATGCAATACATCAACAATCTCTACCAAAAGTGAGCAACGCGATGATTTGTTTTGTTAACCAAATGGTACCAGCCGAAGGGTATGGCTCAGCGTGATAGATTGCCATCAAATTAAATGTCTTTTCATAGGTAGATGGGTGCATATTCTTGCAGCAAAGAACACCGTTGCTGTGAGTTACCAACTATCGAGAAATAACATTCTAAATTTTCTCAGTGATGATGAGATTTTTACTTTTTGAAAAGAAAGTCTGAAGAATATGGATCTGAATGCCACAAGCCATGCTTTCAGACATATATAGTGGACCGGCATGTTGTAATTAAGATTCACATGTTTTATAAGTTTTCAAACTTCGTCCTAGCTAACTCTATTCACTTGAATGACTTTATGTCGATTTACCAAAATTAGGTCAAATTTCAACTACAAATAAATTATAGATTGCGTTGAAAGTTCTACGAATCCTTTTGGAGGTAACCATCGGGAGGGGGTCATTTAATACATCACAACCCACCATAGAGAATTTTGACAATAGGTTCAATTTCTTGATAAGATTTTGCATATTGACAACTTAACGAAATTAGGTCAAACCGAGGTACCAGTAAGCGCAATAGATTGCTCTTGAATTAATTGTCTTTTTGAAGGTAGAATGGGTGCATCTTCTTATAGTAAACAATGTGGTCGATGTGAGTTTCCAACTACCAAGAAAGAACATTCTCAATTTTCCAAGTGACAACAAGATTGTTCCTTTTCGTAAAGTAGGTCGAAATAATATAATATGGATCTGAATGACACAAGCCAAGATTTTCAGTCATATATATAGTGGACCGACATGTTGTGTACCACTTATATGCTTCCCATGTTTGAAAAAAATTCAAAATTCGGCCTAGCTAACTCTGCCCACTTGAATGGCGCTATGTCGAATATCAAAATTAGGTCAAATTTGAACTACGAGTAAATTGTAGTTTGCGTTGACAGTCTTGCGATTTGTTTATTAGGTAACCATTGGGGGGCATTTAATATATCACAAGCCACCATCGAGAATTTTGACAATAGGTTCAACTTCTTGCTAAGATATTGCATCTGACAACTTAACGAAATTAGGTCAAACTTGAGTTGCAAGTAAGCGCAATAGATTCCTCTCGAATTAATTGTCTTTTCTTCAAAGGTAGATGGACGCATCATCTTTTAGTAAACGATGTCATCGGTGTGAGTTTCCAACTATCAGGAAAGAATATTCTCAATTTTCCCATGTTTTGTGAATTTTAAAACTTCCTAGCTAACTTTCTCGACTTGAATGAGACTTTGTGCTGATTTATCAAAATTAGGTCAAATTTGAACTACAAGTAAATCGTAGGTTGCTTTGAAAGTTTTACGACAAAGATTTTCGGTGGTTTTCGATACACTGAATTCCTCGTTGGCCTCAAAAGATTTTTTGAAAATTTTAAGAGCATACTTGTAGTACATATTTGACATGGTCGTTGGGAGCACGGTCTACATCAAAGACCTAAAAAAGACAAAATTACATAGAGGTCCCTAAAATTAACACAAAGGGCCCTAAATTTAAGCAATGCAAATCGGGCTGGCTCTTCTCGAGTGAGCAGCTGAGCCATACCCTTCATACTACTGCACTTGCTTCACACGCACACAATAAAAAACATTCTTAATTTCTTGAGTGATGATGAGATTGTTCCTTTCGGTAAAGAAAGTATGAAGACTATGAATCCGAATGCCACAAGGAGATCTTTCAAATATTTATAGTGGAATGACATGTTGTACTTACGGTTCCCATGTTTTATGAGTTTTGAAGCTTCAGCCTAGCTGACTCTGCCCACTTGAATGACTTTATGCCCATTTATCAAAAATAGGTCAAATATGAAGCACAAGAAAAATGTAGGTTGCTAAGAAAGTTTCGTGATTTTTTTGGAGGTAACCATCGGGGGTCATTTAATATAGCACAAACTACCACCGAGAGTTTGGACAACAGGTTCAACATCTTTCTAAGATTTTGCATCTTGATAATTTAATGAAATTAGGTCAAACCTGAGCTACCACGATAAGCTTGATAGATTGCTCTCGAATTAAATATCATTTCAGAGGTATATGAGTTCATCTTCTTTTAGTAAACAATGCCATCGGTGCAAGTTCCCAACTATCGGGAGAGAATATTCTCAATTTTGCAAGTGATGGACTAGATGATGTCTTTTTCATTTTCTGATGTCCTTGATGCAACTTGTACTTCCACCAACCGTGTTAACTGAATTTCATAGATCCTATGAGACTCACCCCAGTTAGAAGAAAATGCCAAAGCCCCAAATTTCATATAAATTGGACCTTGCTTTCTTTTCATACAAATGTCGATTTATCGAAATCATGTCAAATGCGCGAAAAGAAAAGCTCCTTAATTTCGAACCAGCGAGCTGCTAGTCGCAGGGTGTGAAATGGAACGACAAGGCAGGTCGAAGCACGTGCGCCACCGCGAGTATGGACAAAGGGTTTAAATTATCGCTATAGTAAGATTTTGCGTGTTGAAAATTTAACGAAATTTGGTCAAACTTGAGATACATAAGGGAACAAAAGGGAGGTAGAGAGCCTTTAAAAAAAGGCAGCACGAGAGCAGCGAAGAGGAGGTAGTTCGATGTCAGAGAAAATTTATGATGGATTCCTGACACGAGATACTCCTCTACTAGTAGTAAATTTTAGGACCTATGCACACAAAAAAATTGTATGTTTTGTCTCTCCTTTGCTGCCTATCGTATCTCCCCACCCCTCTCCCCTCGCGCACCGGCCCGGATGATCTCTCCCTCGTCCACCACGTCGCACTGCGCACGTGTTCCTTGGTACGACGGTTCTGTTTCTTTATTTTTTGAGAGGGCGGCTCTATTTATCTGGAATGTTCGTCAGCCGCCTTGGTGTGGAGTAGGAGGAGTACATAGGAAGGAAACCACTTTGGTCCTTGGCGGCAAAAAAATCAAACTTTTCCGGTTTAGAAATTTTCACTTGCTTCCCAAACATCGAGAGGGAAAGGTTATTCAAAATACCTGCCATTCATAGTAGTACTTCTTATCTAATCTTTATCTTGTCTTATCCCTTACAATACCATACCACTATAGTATAGTATACGAATACGTTTGAACATTGACCATTCGATTAAGACTGGCAAATCCAAACATTGGTAGATTTTGGATCTTCTTTTCCATTCTTTGGTTCCAGAAGATTCTATTGTTAGTCTTTAACATGTAAAATGAACCCTAGTATGCGCAAACCTTAAAACACACTTAACTTCTTAGTTTAGGGACCATGTGAAAAATGCATGGACTTGGATTTAATTTTCAATTTTGTGAGGTCCTTGATCTAACTCGTATTTCCACCAACCGTGTTAACTGAAGCACCTCACTGCTATAGAACCTTCCATAGTTAGAAGAAAATACCACTGCACCAATTATCACACAAATTGGACCACGATTTACTATAGTTCTATTTTTCTAGCTTCCTAGCTAACTTCGCACACTTCACTCACTTCTTGCCAATTTAACAAAATTAGGTCAAACTAGAGCTACAAGTAAGCGTGATATATTGCTCTCGAATTAAATTTCTTTTCATAGGTAGATGGGTGTATCTTCTTGCAGCAAACAACACCATCTCTATGAGTTTCCAACTATCGGGAAATAACATTCTAAATTTTCTCAGTAATGACAAGATTGTTCCTTTTCAGAAAGAAAGTATGAAGGATATGGATCTGAATGCCACAAGCCAAGCTTTCAGACATATATAGTGGACCAGCATGTTGTACTTAAGATTCGCATGTTTTATGAGTTTTCAAACTTCGCCCTAGCTAACTCTATTCACTTTAATGACTTTATGTCGATTTATCTAAATTAGGTCAAATTTCAACAAGTAAATTATAGATTGCGTTGAAAGTTCTACGAATTCTTTTGGAGGTAACCATCGAGAGGGGGGTCATTTAATACATCATAACCCACCACCAAGAATTTTTGCAGAAGGTTCAATTTCTTGCTAAGATTTTGAATCTCGACAACTTAACAAAATTAGGTCAACACGAGGTACCAGTAAGCGCTATATTTCTCTTGAATTAATTTTCTTTTTGAAGGTTGAACGGGTGCATCTTCTTCTAGTAAAAAATTCCATCGGTGTGAGTTTCCAACTATAAGGAAAGAACATTCTCAATTTTCCGAGTAACGAGGAGATTTTTCCTTTTAATAAAGTAGGTCTGAAAAATATAATATGGATCTAAATGACACAAGCCAAGATTTATAGTCATATATATAGTGGACCGACATGTTGTGTAGCACTTATATGATTCCCATGTTTGAAATGTTTTCAAACTTCAGGCTAGCTAACTCTTCCCACTTGAATGGCGCTATGTTGACTTATCGAAATTAGGTCAAATTTGAACTACGAGTAAATTGTAGTTTGCGTTGACAGTTTTGCGATTTGTTTCTTAGGTAACCATCAGGGGGTAATTTAATATATCACAAACCACCATTGAGAGTTTTGACAATAGTTTCAACTTCTTGCTAAGATTTTGCATCTTGACAACTTAATGAAATTAGGTCAAACTTGAGCTGCAAGTATGCATGATAGATTCCTCTCGAATTAATTGTATTTTCTTCAAAGTAGAACGGTGCATCATATTTTAGTAAACGATGTCGTCGGTATGTGTTTCCAACTATCAGGAGACATTCTCAATTTTCCCATGTTTTGCGAATTTTCAAACTACAAGTAAATCGTAGGTTGCTTTGAAAGTTTTACAAAAAAGCTTTTCCGTGGTTTTCGATATACTAAATTCCTAGTTGGAATCAAAAGATTTTTTGAAAATTTTAAGAGCATACTTGTAGTAAAAATTCAACATGGTCCGTGGAGTACGATCTACATCGAAGACCTCAAAAAAGACAAAATTATATAGAGGTACCTAAATTAAGCACAAAGGGCCCTAAAGTTAAGCAAGGAAAAGCGGTCGGGCCCTTCTCGAGTGAGCAACTGATCCATACCCTTCGTACTACTATACTTACTTCACACACACAATAAAGAACATTCTAAATTTCCCGAGTCATGATGAGATTGTTCCTTTCGGTAAATAAAGTACGAAGACTATGAATCTGAATGCCACAAGGAGAGCTTACAAATATTTATAGTGGACCGACATGTTGTACTTACGATTCCCATATTTTATGATTTTTCAAGCTTCGGCCTATCTAACTCTGCCCACTTCAATGACTTTATGCCGATTTATCGAAATTAGGTCAAATATGAACTACAAGAAAAATGTTTTCTACTTTGAAAGTTTCGTGATTTTTGGAAGTAACCATCGGGGGTCATTTAATATACCATAAACTATCACCGAGAGTTTGGACAACAGATTCAACATCTTGCTAAGATTTTGCATCTTGACAATTTAACAAAATTATGTCAAACCTGAGCTACCATGGCAAGTGTGATAGATTGCTCTCGAATTAAATATCATCTCAGAGGTAGATGAGTTCATCTTCTTTTAGTAAACAATGTCGTAGGTGCGAGTCCCAACTATCAGGAAAGAACATTCTTAATTTTCCAAGTGATTGACTAGAGGATGTATTTTTCATTTTCTGAGGTCTTTGATGCAACTTGTACTTCCACCGACCGTGTTAACTGAAGCTCATTGCTCCTACGAGACCCACCACAAATTGGACCTTGCTTTCATTTCATACAAATGCCGATTTCTCGAAATCAGGTCAAATTTGAACTACAAGTAAATTGTAGGTTGCTTTGAAAGTTCTACGAAAAAACTTTTCGATGGTTTTCTATATACTAAATTCCTGGTTGGCTTCAAATTTTTTTTGAACAAATTGAGAGAAAACTTGTAGTTAAAACTCGACATGGTCGGTGGGAGTACGGTTTACACCGAAGACCTCAAAAAATAAAAAATACATAGAGGTCCCTAAATTTCACACAAATGGCCCTAAAGTTAGGCAAGAAAAAGCAATCGGGTCCTTCTCGAGTTAGCAGCTGAGCCATACCCTTCGTACTCTTGTATTTGCTTCACACACACGAATGCGTGAAAAGATTTTGCATCTTGAAAATTTAACGAAATTAGGTCAAACTTGAGCTACAAGTAAGCGCAAAGACGTGGTTTAGGGCGTGTTTTGTTTTAGGGAGGTTTAGTTCGTGTTTGCTAGGCCGCATCTATGTTGCACCGGCGGGCATGTTTGTGTTGGAAACTTGCACCTGTGGAGAAGAGTTGGGGCTCAGGATGCATAGGGAAGGAGCGCCAAAAATCCTCTCACCATAAAAAGTGTCATCTTGACGCAGGACTGTGTTATCATGTCACGTGCACCATTGTATCCGCGCAGAAGTGCCATTATTAATAAAATAAATTGTACGACTAACTTTGTGATCCGATGGAGGACTGTGTCATCTTGACGCGTGTAGGCCAAACACGTGAACTATTGTTCAGCGCCGAAGTGTCATTGAATTGAGCATCAAATCGGTCGCATCGTTGTAGTCCTCTGTTTATGCTCTGCCACGTGAGCGAAACACTTTTCCTATAAGGCACATTGCATGGTGGATATAGCTGGAGATAGTAGGGGAGACGACCGTGGTGTGCCTAGACTTTTAACTATCTACCTCCACTCGTCACTAGGCGCCCTCCTCCCTTTCGTCTTCCTCACATGCTCATCACGCTCCTGCTCCCTCCCTCTACGCAGCCATGCCTCCCTACCAGAAGCGTTTAGCGGCGAAATTGCGTCAGAAGAGAAAAGAAAGAGCCCATCGCAATTGTTTACGCACTTCAGAGTCAAAAGATATGATCCCGAAGGCTTTGCCCGCAGGCGAGGGGTCCTCTGGGTAGGTCTTGTACTTCTTCTCCTTAATCGCGTTCTCCGGCATTCTTCATCTCCTTTATCATCATCTTCTTCTCCTTGTTCACAGTCGGCGGTTCACTGTTAGACCTGTTCGCCCCAGTTCCCCGGGTAAGTGAGGTAAGCATTATACACTGGGGTTTTTACGACTAGGAATCGGGCTTTCCTGATCTTTTCCGCACCGTCCAGTCTTGCATAAATCTCGATGCTATAAATTTAGATATTGTTTACCCTGTTCCATGATAGGCTAAAATCCTGTTTTATTTCTCCTAGGAAAAGAAGCCACAACTCAACTCTCAGGTGGGTTCTTGGCTTAATGCACGGAGAAGCAGCCACAGGGAGAAAATGCAAATTAAAGAACTGGAATTAGAACGAGTCAAATCAGTTGTGAAGACCCTTACTAAGGAGCGCGACAAGCTAAAAAGAGACAAATCTACGTGGAAGAAACTTCATAAGAATATCCAAGAATCGAATCGACGGAATACAGCCATCATCAAGGGGCTCTCGAAGGATAATGTGAGGCTAACAAATTCTAATGTCGATCTCCATGTCAACAACATGAACCTGCTTTGGAAGCTCAGGGAATCACTCAATGAGAATGTCAAGATCAGGCAGGACATGCTCATACGTCGCCTAGTACTTGAAGAGAAGGAGGAAAATGAGCAGCTCCTCGCCAGGCTTTCCTTGGTGCTGATCTGCTGAACTGAACTACTACGTGTTTCTATTTTGCAACTATAAACTGAACTATCCAAACTATATGAGTTGCAATGGAAGACACCTTTTGCACAGTCCAAAACCTATCTGCTTTCCTGTTGTTTCTATCTATTTATTCAAAGTTATAGATTCTCAAGAAAGCTTCAGAGTTACATCCTGAGACCTCTGCTCCAGATGACCAGATATTACTAGTACCATCCCGCGAATCGAACATGCACGGCATGGACTATGTGCCCCTATTACATCCCGTTCGATCCAGTTCGTCATCCCATCACAAGAATGGTTCAAATGACGACCTAAACAAGTGCTACATGAAAATGAACGAAACATGTGCAGGGTTTTCAGGTGCAAACTGAAACTGAACGAAATCTAGAGCTTTTCAACAATAGGATGACGACAAGAGTAACCTGACGAAACTAAACATTAGAAGATGCATAAGATTTAATCAATATAGCATAGAATCCAAAATTAACTTAAGATTCAACTCATAAAAAATGTATTAGCATTTTCGTAATGCTCAAACCAATAACAGTGTATGCACTGTATAAATTAACAATGCATTCAGGGAATTAAATCTTCAAAACATCAAGAACACACAATAGTCTACATCTACTATCATTATACTTTAAGTAGATGAACCATCACAATATTTGGAATACATATTCATGCTAAGTTCAGGAAGTATCTACAGCAGATCAAACAAAGTAATAGACATGAGTTTTAAAGCCAACTAGGTGGGATCATGTTGGCCAAGTGTTTACTTAAACAACCAATAGTTGATGATGGTGTTTCTAGCTAACCCAGAGAGGTCTATAGCCCATGAAATGTTGGCATGGGCCCACATCTACCACAATGTGTCTCATCATATCTTGGCATAGCAAAATTATACTTAGATCTATCAAGTAGATAGGATCATGTTGTCCAAGTGATCCTGACATCTTCCCTATGTTGCTCGGAAGGGTTAACGGCACAGGACCTGCTCCTGTTCGTGATGGTGGCCATAGATTCTATGGCTCAATGGGTTGGTCGGGGGTATGATTCTGCATAATTTTAGATAAGGCATTTGGTACTTCATTTGGTACTAAATCTGCTCCAGTGTGTATGTGAAATGAACAAGTCAAGCTATGATGTGCTGACATTGTAGTGTGATGTGCTAGTTTACAAACTTGTTGTATTATTGTGTTCAAAACTGTGAACTAAATGTGCGAATTCTTTGGCTTTTTGCATGATGACGATGCCACATGTTGGCGCTAATTGCCGCATCTATTACTTTTATCATACTGAAGCATACAACTTCGAGTGATCAGTATAAGCTGGTGCTTATCCGAACTATCTGAAGCTGAGCAAGTCAAGGCCACTGTGTCTCTACCACGTACATATTAAATGGCATTATTACATGGTTTTGAGTATATTAGATCGATTGGTTAGATTCAAAGCCACCCAAACATCTCGAAATATATCCTTTGTTGAAAGATGATCCTGCACTATAAGACTTGATATGAAAGGATTTTATGTTAATCAGTCAAACTCCCTCCAGTACTTTCCATGTTCGAATCCTACGCTACCAAAGTTCTTAGCTAGCTAGGTCATATTAAGTCTTACAATATCGGTCAATTTTCTCCCTTTGCAAGTTCATTATTTTGGATGCAACGTAGGTATAGCCAGGTCAGATGGACCATCGACCTTCGGTACAATGTATTTTCACTACTGAGCCTATGGGAATGAATTTTTCAAACCCACTTCAGCCAAAAAACTTCCCATAATCTTCTTTAAAAAAAATTTTCCCTTAATTAGCCTTTGGTGGTGAGTAGAGCCACCAAACACCAGTATATTTTACTAACTACATCGAATTTTCACTAAGGAGCTAACGAAAATATTGGACATTCAACCCAAGTCTGGCAGAAAACATTGCAAATTCAATGAGGAGCTTATTAGAAAATAGTACATACGACCCAACTCTAGCCCAAAATCTCGCGAATTTGTCCTTCTTGGATCAGGTCGGCCGTGGGCCGCCAACCCTCAACACACTGTTACTTTTTTTAAGCATGAAGCACACTGAATAAGTTTCACTAAGGAGCCCATGATAATAAGCCCATTTGTTCACAAGATTGGACCCAAATTATTTTTTATATCGCCCAAAATCTTCTTAATTTAGCCTTTTCCGTACCATTCTGATTAAGTATAGTGCAATATTTGCCTACCCAAGTTTTATTTATGCTAACCATGTAGCATTTCTAATGGCAATAATCATCGCTTCCTTTTCATTTTAAGTGATATCAACATTTCTAATCCTAATATTTTATGAGTAGCATAGTTGGTTCTAGCTTAGTGGAAGCGCACACAGTTGCCATTTGTTGAAGTCTTGAGTTCAGTTTGATCCTAGGGTTATCAATATATATAATATATGTCATACTTGTACATTTGTTCCATCATAAACATATTTCTTGCACACAGAAGGCTGACATATGGGATCCAGCAATGTTACCAAGCTCAAACCGGGGGAGACATCCGAAAAAATGTCCAACATACACACGTGTCCTCTACAAAGGAGTCTAACATGTGGGACCCACCAGAGAGACCTAATACAGAGGAGGCATCGAGTAACGTTGACAAATTCGAAATAGGGAGTCGCGAGCGAGAAAAAAAGTCCAGCATGCACATGTTTCTTCTAATGAGAGGCTGACATGAGGGACCCACTATCCTATATAAATGGCTGGTGCATCGAGTAATGTTGCCAAGTTCGAAACAAGGAGGAGCGAGCGTGAAAAAAGACCAGCATGCACAAGTTTCTTCTAGTGAGAGGCTGACAAGGGGACCCACCAGCCTATATAAACCGCTGATGCATCGAGTGAAAAAAGTCCCACACATTATTTTAATTAAATGATGACAGACGGGACCCTGTTGCATGACCAAATGGCAGATTCATCGAGCTAGGAACATGGTAGCTCTAGAGAAGAAAAAATTCAACTATACACACGATTCTTCTAATGTGAGGCTAGCATATGGGACCCATCAGCCTGAATAAACGGCTGATGCAGCGAGCAACGCTATCAAGTTAACACAAAGGCGCGACCGAGGGAAAAAATTCCATCATGCATGCGTTTCTTCTAATGAGGGGATGACATGTCGGCCCATATGTGTGATTAACCGGTAAATGCATCTAGCAACGCAATCAAGTTCGGAACAGGGTAGTAGGAGTGAAGGAAAAAAATCCATCATACACACGATTCTTCTAGTGAGAGACTGGTGATGACCCACAAGTATAGGGGGTGTATCGTAGTACTTTTGATAAATAGGAGTGTCGATCCCAACGAGGAGCAGAAGATGCTGAACAGTGGTATGGAGCAGGAAATCCCTGTGAATACTTAGCAAACGGATTTTTAGTGTTTTTCTGATAAGGCAACAAAACAAATATCAAGTAACAAAGATAACAAACAAATGGAGCAAGTGGCCCAATCCTTTCTTAGCAAAGGACAAGCCGGTGGAAATACTTATAAGGACCAAACGTCCTCGAGGACACATGGGAATTCTTTCAAGTGCTTTTGCTTCAAATAGCTGAGTACTCTTCGCTGGTGTTGTAAGTGTTGTATGGGTGAACCTATCCTAATATACCGACCTTACTTGGACTAATACATACTTGTCATTAAACCCCCTGCAAACATCTGTAACTACATGAAAGTAATTAAGATATAAATCTAACCACAACCTTAAACTCTGATATCCTACACTCCCTTGGGCAAAGGTATCCTAACGGGGGTTCAGGTTTCTGTCACTCCGGCAACCCCACAATTAGTAGCAAAATACACAATGCATTCCCCTAGGCCCATAAATGGTGAAGTATCATGTAGTCTACGTTCACATGACACCACAAGAAGAATAGAACCACAACTTAAATACTAAACCATTGAATAATAACTCATCACAGATTCAATATTAACAAGATGACTTCTCCCATGTCCTCAAGAACACAATGAACTACTCACAAGAAATCATATGGATCAAGATCAAAGATGATATGGTAATGGATAACAATCTGAACATAAACAAAAATCCAATGGTTCCACTCACAAGCATCAACTACAATAGTAATCAACACCGGGAAAGTTTCCCCTAAGAACTAAAGCAATATCCAACACAATTGTTACAGCGGGACAGAGTGGTGATGATGGTGCTGGTGGAGATGATGGTGTGGATGATGATGATGATCCCGATGAAGCCTAGCTTGATGATGGTGTTGATGGCAACGGTCTCCCCTCTCCGGGAAGGAATTCTCCCGGCAGAAATCTGTCTGCCGGAGAGATCTTTCCATCTTGGTGTTTTCTGCCCCCTAGAGGCGGCGGAAATCTATCTGTTGTCGCTCCCCTAGGCTTAGGGTATCATAGGGAAGATATAGTCGAAGGGGCAGATTCGGAGGCCGGG
This sequence comes from Avena longiglumis, assembly GCA_030063025.1. Taxonomy (NCBI): domain Eukaryota; kingdom Viridiplantae; phylum Streptophyta; class Magnoliopsida; order Poales; family Poaceae; genus Avena; species Avena longiglumis. Next base: position 140,797,685 of record CP125978.1, on the reverse strand, counting down.
CAGGTAGGCCACACCTGCCTTAGGCGCTGGGTCAGGTGGGCCCGCGCCTAGGGGGTGTGGGCCCCTGCGGCCCCTCTTCGCTCCTCCTTCTGCCTTCCTTCGTCTTCTGGGAAAATAATATGTTTCCATATTTTTCTAGTATTTTCTGATCTTCACGAAATTGCACCAAAACGCCTTCTTTTCCATCAGAATACAGACTCCGGCAGTCCATCCTCCAAGAATCATCCAACATGCATAAACAGATAAAAAAGCCATAAGTAATACCTCATAATAAGATATATATCAACGAATAGAGGTAAATAATGATATAGAAAGGTGATGTAAATTGGGCGTATCAGTTGGCATGTGGGACCCAGCAGCGCGATTTACGGCAGATAGATCGAGCAACTAATCGAGTTCAAATCAGGGAGGCACGAGCCAAGGTAAGAAATCGCCATGCACATGTTTCTTCTAATGTGAGGATGACATGTGGGGCCCAGCTGCGTGATAAAACTGTAGACGTATCTAGCAGTGCTATCAAGTTTCGAACAAGCTAGTGGGAGCGAAGGAAAAAATTACACCATACACACGATTCTTGTAATCAGAGGCTACAATGTGGGACCCAACATCGTGCTTAACAGCAGATAGATCGAGAAATGTTATCGAGTTCATATCTAGGAGGCATGAGCCAAGGAAAAAATCCATCATGCACATGTTTCTTCTAGTGTAAGAATGCCACGTGGGATCCAGCAGCCTAATTAAATGGCAGATGCATCGAGCGACACTACAAGTTCAGAATAGGGAAGGAAAATAATTCCATCATACACACGATTCCTCTAATGTGAGGCAGACATGATGGACCCAGCAGCTTGACTAAATGGAAGAGGTGTCAAACAACATTATCGAGTTCAAATCAGGGAGGCGCGACCGAAAAGTTTGGTCCGCTAGAGTCACTGACGTCTGGGACCCACACACATAAAAATAATTCGGCGAGTCAACATCTCGCAAGGAAGCGGAAATCTTACTTATACCACACGCCCGTCGAGCTTCCTCCACATTTTTATTGGTTTCGTCATAGTAGAGGGGCGCGAAACCAGAAAAAAATAGTTTTGCACCGGCCACGGTCGAGCCAAGATTTTTGTCGTGGAAGACGCGCCTTGTACGATGGCCAACATGCCCAGTCATTGCGGAAGGAAACATTTATTTGTGTATGTCATCCACATATACATGGATGTTGCATCCGATTTGGTTGTTGAGACAACACTGCATAATATGTTGATAAGTTGCTCCTAGATTCACTACAATAATCTAGGAGGTCCATGACGATATGATATCATCATGGATTAGTGGAAAAACATCGTAGATCACCATCTGCGATGTATTTTGCAATGAAAAAAAGGTCATGAACCTCACGTCATAATCTGATCCGCGATGTTTTTTTGTCTAAAAACGCCATGCCTGTCCGTGAAGTTCCTCTAAGTTCGTCGCGATTAACAGGACTGGCCCATCCTATGCCTAACCGGTTGTGACGTTTTTCATCAAGGTCCACGGCACGTGGCAGATGGCATCTCGGACGCCCGTTAGCGTCGTCAGCTGACGTCACACCGGTCATCAGTGACGCCATCGCTGTCCTGAAATTTGTTTTTGTCACGGCTTGATTCTGTTATAGCCGGTTGATGACGTCATTCATTCTGTTGCTGGCGTCATATAGTCCGTGCTTGACATCACTTGAGCCATGAAAAAATTATTTTCATCATGGCACGAAGCTGACCTGCTCAGAGGTGGACCAATAGGATGAGGACATGTGGGCCTTACTAAGAGCGACACATGGACCAATGAGATTTGGGCGTGTATCTCAAACACATGACATTTTTTTGTTAGACCAGAAAAGATGATGTCATGGTTTGCCCCGACGTTTATGTTTCATCAAGGTCGTTGACCATTGAAATCGAGGCACGTCAGTGTCTATCTGCGACAGAAATATTTTCATCAAGTAAACAACCACATTTTCGTTTACGTCGGGGACGTGTGCTGGCGTCTCTCCTAAATTAAGCGGTCCATATGAAATGACAAAAATTTCACACCACAGGCGACGAATGCGACGGATGATATAAATTTCAAGACAAATGTTTTAGATCACATACATCACATACATCCTGACAGTTTATTTGCCAAAAGCCTAATTAGATTTCACTCACAAGTTTTCACATATTCACCACCAGTTCACTTACCTACGCAACAGAGCTACGAATTGTTGAAGTACTACACTTCCACTGTCTGCGAAGTTCAGAAGTGCTTTCTATGCTTCTTCCTCTGCTTTTTTCTCTTTTAGCAATGCTGGAATGTGTAGGCGCAGTTGATGACCCACAAGTATAGGGGATCGCAACAGTCTTCGAGGGTAGTATAACCCAATTTATTGATCGACACAAGGGGAGCCAAAAAATACTTATAAACCTTAACAACTAAGTCGTCAATTCAGCTGCACCTGAAAATAATCTTCCTCATAGTATTTTATTAGTAGCAACAGTTTTGTAGTAGCAATAGAAAAGTAACATCAGTAGTAAAACAAAGGCAGTAGTAACAATAGTAGCAAACAACAGGATTTGAGTGCGGTAGGCATAGGGATGGATGGACGGGCGTTGCATGGACAAGACTATTCATGTAACTTCAAGATCTAGGGCATTTGCAGATAAATAAGATAAAGCATCCAAGTACTAAACAATCATAGGCATGTATTTCATATATAGTCATACATGCTCGCAATGAGAACTTGCACAACATATTTTGTCCTGCCAGCCCATTGCAGTGGGGCCTCAAGGGAATCTACTAGCAATTAAGGTACTCCTTTTAATATAGTACCAGAGCAAAGCATTAACACTCAGTGAACACACGTGATCCTCATATCAAAGCCATCCCCTCCGGCTGTCCCAATTTCTATCACTTCGGGGCCTTTGGTTCCGGACAATGATATGTGTAAAAAACTTGCAGATAAGATCACAAACAATACTATCATCATTAATCAATAACATGTTCAGATCTGAGATCATGGCACTCGGGCCCTAGTGATAAGCATTAAGCATAACAAGTTACAACAACTTCAAATAGCACTAACAAATATACTAGGCACAATGCCCTAACAATCTTATTCGATTACATGTTAGATCTCATCCAATCCCTAACATCCCATAGCCTACAGCGGGGGATTACTCAATCATGGATGGGGGAAACATGGATGGTTGATGGAGAGGCGTCGGTGATGATGATGGCGATGATCTCCTCCAAATCCCCGTCCCGGTAGGGTGCCAGAATGGAGTTTCTGGTTCTGAATTACCGTTTCTTGTGGTGGCGGTGCAGCGGAACTCTATTTTGAAAAACGTCAAACCCCCCTCTGTTTTTAGGTCAGAAGGCTTTATGTAAGCGAAGAGGGAGACCAAGGGGGTGCCCGAGGTGGCCACACCTACCCCAGGCGCAGCCTGGCCTGGCCCACGCGACCAGGGGGTGTGGGCCCCTCATGGCCCTCCTTCGTCTCGTCTTCTGGCTCCGTGAATCTTCTGGTAAAATAGGAGTTTTGCCATATTTTTCGGGATTTTTCCTGAAAGTTGATTTTCTTCACAAAAACTAGACACCAAAGCAATTCTGCTGAAAACAATGTCAGTCCGTGTTTATTGTATCCAAATCAAATTAGTTAGAGGAGAAACAATACTAAAAGTGTTCGGGAAAGTAGATACGTTTTGGACGTATCAACTCCCCCTAAGCTTAGCTTATTGCTTGTCCTCAAGCAATTCAGCTGAAAACTGAGTGCGATAAAAGAAACTTTCATGAACACATTTGCTTCATATGATGTATATATTCTCAGCACAAGATCAGTACTTAGATAATTCATAATAAAGAGTATGTTACTAAGTCTACTCAATAGTCATTGCAAGCTATGAAAAGATTCCAACACAATAATAATAATAAGTAGCATGAAACATAAACATAAGCAACATTGCAATGCTCATAAAAAGGTATGATAGAGTGGTATCTCGCTTACCTTTGATTTGGAGCAAAACATGAATGTCAAGGCACCTCTAAAGTTCAAGTGAAGACTAGAAGTAAAGATATCAAAGATACAAGCATCAAAGTTATGTCATAATTAACCAAGTTTTGAGACAAGCACATTACACTAAGAATGACAACTATACTCTCAAGAAGGTGTGCAAAGAATAAGTGGTGACTCGACAAGGAAGTGAAAAGGTTTTGAAAAGTTTGAAAGGCTTCCAAATGCTGAAAGTATGGTACTCATTAGCTTTGAGCTCTCATTGCCCCTATCATAGGAATCTTTAAGTGGTTAAGTTTAAAGTGAGGTCCAATATGAGTTATATGCTTGACAGACCATAAACTGGAAATCTCATGTCCCTTGAATACGAGGGTCATTCCTCATGCTACTCAACTTTAGTTACCGGTAAGTTCTTGTCATTGTAAGTACATGCGTATCATAGAGAACCGACAACGGGGTACCCCTTGCCCCATGATACAGGAGCTATCCCATATCAAAATGACAAGGCAACAGACAATGAGCATATCAGCGATCTTTTTATTTTCTATTTGCATAGGTTTTTTTGAGCATGCTTCATAGATTGCTCATTATGGTTATGCTGCAAGTTTCCACCATGATTAGGCATGGCTTAGGCTAGCGGCCCAAGCGTTTTTCTAACACATATACATAACTCCATGGACTTACAAGCTCCCCATTTATTTCACACTACCGACATCTGTAAACAAAAGAGCATGATATCAACTGGATAAGTATTTACAGGTGTTGAAAGCGTTCTCCATGACAGCACGGTTCTCCTAACTCCCAGCCTATAATTCGCAAGCATATAACTTTCATGGACAGTCACAGCGGTTCAAGTTTATTAAGTTCAAGAAAATAAAGTGTGTCATCAAGTTCATGAGAGCTTTACTAACTAACTTTCTCATAACAAGCAAACATTTTATTTGGAAGAAAACGAGGCATAATGAATATGCACGGAATAGCAAATGGTGCTAGTAGGTAGGTATGGTGGACACTTTTTACAAGTTTGGTTTTGGGGAGTTGGAATCATGAGTAGATCTCATACTCAATGCAAGTGAAGGCTAGCAATATAAAGGGAGCGACAAACAAGAGAGTAGTAACTATCATAATCATGCTTGCAACAAAACAGAATTAATTATGGCATAAAAGTGATACAAGAACTCTGAGGAAAAATAAATCATCGAGGCTTAACTGACTTTTGTTCAGTCATAAGCATGAGTGAGCATGTGCCAAGTCGATTCAAATGGAATGTTCAGAGGAGGGTACCACAATTTCATACCAAGTTATGAATAGAACAATTCAAGCAAACGTTCACATGACATGCTACAAACTATTAGCAAGTTGGAGCTAATCATAAGAGATCAAGAAGTAATAAGCATCCAATAAATACATACACCTTACACGAACAGACCAAGCATGCCCACAATGATGAGTATATGTACAAAAATGAAAACAAATAGAGTTCATTACTAGCCTCTGACCACAACTCGAGTTTTCATTAATCATCATTATTGCCTTTCGCTTGTGTGGCTTGAATAATAACATGAAACCAAACTCCAAAGGAGTCACTGAGGAACGCTGAACCCTGCAACGAACTTCACAAAAACAAAGAAGAACAACAAATATTTTTGGGTTTTCTATTTTTTTAAAGTAAGCACTCAAAGCAAAAACAAAGAAAGCAAAATCTTTTTGGTTTTTTCTTAAAGCAAACCAAAGCTAAAAAGCAAAGAAACAAACCAAGAGAAACAACGAAAATATTTTTGGTATTTTTGTGTTTTGGAAAGAAGAAACAAAAACTAAAAAGAAAGCGAAACATGGATATACAAAGTACCGACAGAACATGATATGTAGATGAGTGTGATGTCGGTGTACCTCCCCCAAGCTTAGGATTTTGGCCTAAGTGGAGTTCAATACCGCGAGTAGTAACTGTAACATCCCAGCATTAGAGCTTAGAAATAAGCTAAACCCAGATGTGTGCATTGCATTCATGCATAGAAAATCTGAATAATTTTCGCGCTTTTGAACAAAACATGTCAAAGTGATTGAAGCTTCTGTCAACTTGATGGAATTGAAGTAGATCATCAAGTTGATTGTGATAAGTTTCAATATGACCTTGCTAATAACTTATTTTGGTAAAGATAATTTGATCTAAGGTTAGATCAAACATAATAAAAATAAACCACAACACATTTCTTAATGATTCTTATCAGATCCTTAAGAGATCATATTATAGTATTCATTATAACAACTCATGAATACCAATTTTAGAATAAAACTCAAGTAAAATAATTTAATAACTAAATATTGACCTATCTTAATCTTATCTAATTCTACCATAAGCATCATGGTAATATCAACTTTAACTCTTTAGCTATATTGAGTAGGAAAGAAATCAATTCAAGAGCATTCACCACATATCTTTCTTTCCATATCAATCCTTATAATCTCTACTGAATCTTATCCTAATATTTGTTGTGCATGAATGTTAAGTAATCAACTCTTGATCTATCAAGTCTTAGCCTATAAATTCTGATCTATCAACTCATGTCTTTATCATAGCATCTACTCTAAAGTCTTTAGAGAAAGAAGTAATAAGAGGTAGGTGACAATGCTAGTTTTTAGATATAATCTATAGAATGGGAGTGTTTGAAGAGAGTCAAATCAATATGATAATTGATGGAGTTAAACCACTCCTGAATGGATAGAAGAGTTATTTGGAAGATATACTTATATGGTAGCAAAGAAGATTACAAGGATGAATATTGAAGATAGTTACCAAGGAGTAATCCTATTGGATCAAGTAGGTATAGTCATTGAGTAATATCTCATAGTTAGGTAGAGATACTAAGAAGATAATTATAATACAACTGTAATGTTGTATTGATGAAAGCCTTGATTAGCCAACTGGAAACCTAAGCCATAAATGATCAAAGGATTACCATGATCATGCTCAAGTCACTAAGAGTGAATGATTATATCTTGTATAAGTGACATTGGTGGATAGAACATGATTAAACCCTAGTGTATATATGTTATCCTAGGTTAGTCATGAAAAATCACCATGGTATAATGAGAAGTTGGTGTATGTATTACTAAGGCAAGTAAAAGATAAGATATTATGATCAAGCTAATACTAGAATAACCTTGAGACATAGAAGTAGTATGTCGGGGGGATAACCCCCGGTAGGGTCACAAGGGGTAAAACACAGCCTAGCTTGGCTTACGCTAAGTAAAGAAAGAACCAGGCCGAATAAGTACGGCCGGGTAAAAGGATCGTATGCGACTGACATATGATCTATGTCAGCCCGTATAGGACAAAGATGTTAACCTTGCAGGAACCAACAAGCTGAGTCTCCCGAGAAGGGGCCGAGTCAGATAGGATGCGTGGCACCTTTTCGAGTGAGGTTTAGGAGGGACCATGGTAAAGCATGGTCAAAAGAGAAGGGCGACGCCGGGTGACACGAAAGGATCCAGGTGATGCTCAAAGCAAGGGCTGACGTACAAAGTTACTGCGTGACGCCAAAAGGAATAGGACGCGACGTACCAGAAGATCGTTAGCTGTCTAGCTTTGTGGATTGGGCCACTAGTCTTAGGGCAAGCCCATGACCCGACCATCATAGTAGGGACCAAGATCCAAACAGTAACCCTAGAACACAAAGGGGTATAACCTAACTAGTACTGCCTATATAAGGAGGGGCATAGCAGTAGTAGAAGGAGGTTGGACGAAGTAGGGAACTAGTGCAGAGTACACTAGTTCATACAGCTCAAGGAGCACTTGTAAATCCCTAGCATCAATAAAATTCCTAAGTGTGGAGAGTTCATCTTGTTCTTCGTGCATGGCAAGACAGTGCACTCCCTCCTCGGTGACCACGAGCACCCATTCGGCCCCGAACTTAAGCCTACCCATGGCATCTCCATGACACCACCATGACAGTTGGCGCCCACCGTGGGGCAGAAGCAGGTTCTTGATGGAGTCTTCATCCAGACGGGCAACATCGTCACCAAGACCGGCGAGCGCGTCTACTCCGGCCTCATCCAGAGGTCTGGAGCGCTCAACTTCGTCAGCGACAACGCGGGATGCTTCGGGACAAAGCCGTTCCCTAGGGGCGGTCGCTTCATCAAGTTCGGCGAGCACCAGGTCTATGTTGCTGTGTGCGTGGAGAGGGCGTATCCGGAGCGCGTCGTCCTGGCGCCGGATCCACCTGCGGTCCCAGTCGCAGGGAAACTTCACTAGCTTGTCTCCGTCGAGGTAATGGTGACAACCCCTAACCCAGTAGCACCTCCAGTAGTTCCAGTAGTGAATGAGAATGCTGAGGGAGGAAATCAAGAGGAGACACCGAGGGCGGCGAGAACAACCAATGCACCGCTAGAAAATCCAAAGAACATAGCTAGGAGTAAGAGATCCAAAGAGCTGCAAGATGCGATAGACAAGTTGGCAAAGCCAGTAGCACAAGAAACTGATCTGGCACGCGTGCAAGCCGAGTTACAGGAGGCCAGGATAAAGGTTCTGGAGAAAGCAAGGGAGTTAGCACAATTATAGCAAGATGTGGATATCACAATCCGAGAGCTCAACTCGGCAAATTGAGTCAAGGGCGCAAAGACCCGTCTTGATGCGACCAGATTAAGAGGAATAAACCTCAATGAGTATCTAGCGAATGCAACGTAAAAAATAACACCAGAGAACAGCAACGAAACAGCTATGTGGCCAGCATACAATACAGCAGCAGCTAACCTGCGATCCACAGAAGCAGCAATGGCAGAGCTACCCCATTTGACAGGTGAAGCGAAGACAAGACAACAAGACTGAGTCAATGAACTGGTAAGAGCAACTAGCATGCTGAACGAATCCTACTACAGGGAAAATCCGGGTATAGCAGGGAGGTCACAGTTATTTCATTCGGAAACTCCTATCCCGGCGCGATCAGCAGGTCATACGGCATCCTCACCCGGAGCGCGCCAAGACAGAGAAAAGAAAAGTGTGGATTCAGGGAGGAACAAGCAAATGATCACCTATGACCCGACAATGGCTCAGGGAAACCCAGCACATGCACAGGGAACGAGAAGAAATAATGCCCAGGGAAATGAGAACCAGGAAAATGCAGGCCGAGAAAGGCAAGCAGGGCAAAGGAATGACAATGGAGGGCAAAATTTCGCGCCTCAACCTAGGCGTGGAGCTCACTCGGTAGGAGGTGGAAATCCAGCACCGAATAATGCTCTAGCTCAACCCGAAAGAAGATAGCAAAGCGCGGGAAAAGCAGCACAATAGGCTTCTGACCCGAATGCAAACAGGTACAATGATGGTTACTCGGCGATGGTAAACGACGAGTATGAATTGTCGGATCATGCATATCAAGCGATGGGAGCCAGACTCGGAGGCAGGAACCTTCAGCCAGATGATGCAAGGATGAAGCTTAACCGAATAAAGATGGCAGAGTTGATCGAGTCGCAAGGTCCACAAGTTCCACCATGCTTTGGCCCAAGGATCATGAAGGAGCCACCTGTGCCAAATTTCCAGCTAGCCAGAGGAACAAAAACATACGATGGAAGCAAAAAGCCAGAAGACTGGCTCATAGATTATGGAACTACTGTGAAAATCGCGCAGGGAAATTTGAGATGGGCAGTACGATATGTACCTCAAATGTTAGAAGGACCAGCACGGGTGTGGCTGAATAATTTTCCACCCGGAAGCATCAACATCTGGATCAATTTTTAGGACACTTTTGTGAGCAATTTCACAAGCATCTACAAGAGGCCGAATCGCCCACAACAACTAGCAATGTGCAAGCAAAGGCCGAATGAGACAGACAGAGAATTCCTCACAATATGGTGCACAATGCGCAACTCTTGTGAAGGGGTAATCGAGTCACAAGAAATATCTTGGTTTGCACAAGGGTGCAAACATGGAAGTGTGTTGTGGCAAAGGTTACAGAGGGATATGCTGGCAAGCTTGGAAGAAACAATAATGATTGCTGACTCGTATGCGTTAGGAGATCTAACTTAGCCGCTGCTCATGTCGATAGACGGGATAACTGAGACTCAGATCTATGATGCTGTCGGGTCGCAAAGGCGGAAGGAAAGATCTGAATATAGAAGCAAAAGAAGAGATGAAAGGTCGTACTAAAGATATGGTTCAACTCAGGTTGCGGCCGTGAGTCAAGATTATCTAGATGCTGGAAGTAGCCAACGTCAAAGAACAAATGGACAACAACAGTGGGTACCAAAGAATGATGGAAAAAAGCCATACGAACAAAGGAAGCAATATCAGGACAGACAAAAGTATACCTATGAGTTGATGCTGGACCAGCCGTGTAAATTTCACACGCCTAGTCTGAGTAAGCCAGCAAATCACACAACAAGACAATGCACTTGGTTTCAGAAAGGAGATAGAGTGGATTCGCCGAATAAGCAGCTACCACCACCTCCGCCTCCACCGCTCACAAGAGGAAATGCTCAAGCTATGGGAGCTGATAATAGATATGAAAACAGGCAACCAAGGTATCATAATCAAGAGATAAGGGAAGCTTTGAACCAGGTGCACAATCCAAGAGGTGACGACGCTCATGTCAGCCATAGAACTAGAAATGAGTACAAAGAACATCACCAGAGCTATGTCATCTTCATCACGGAGCCTAATGACAAAAAGAGTCAGCAGATATGGATGATGGATGTGAATGCCACAATGCCGGCAATCCCAAAGTACATGCATTGGTCTGAACAAGAAATAACTTGGAGCATAAAGGATCATCCCAAGATCATGCCAACCCAAGGAGGTTATGCTCTAGTCTTAGATCCAACTTTCATGGGCCCTGATGTCAATGTGAAGTTTTCCAAGGTACTGATCAATGATGGCAGTAGCATCAACATCATGTACAAGGATACCATGCTAAAGTTAGGCATTACCATGAACATGTTGGAACCGACTAAGACAAATTTCCATGGCATCGTGCCTGGATTATCTTGTGAGCCAATTGGCAAGATCTGGGTCGACGTCTTATTCGGCAACAGAGAGAATTGTCGCACTGAAGCCATAGAGTTTGAGGTGGTTGACTTGGTCAGCTCGTATCATGCCTTACTCGGCAGGCTGGCTATGGCGAAGTTTATGGCTACTCCTCACATTGCTTACGTGAAGATGAAGCTGCCAGGTCCATGTGGGGTGATCACAGTTGAAGGATATTACATAAGTTCCATTGCTTGTGCCTCAGCCGGGTCCTCACTGGCCGAGTCACTGGTCATAGAACAAGAAAGGCATCAAATGTTAGAGGTGGCAGCATTGGCCAAGGCAGCACAAATGTCCATGTCGGCACTCACTAATCCGCATGGCAATATATCGTTTCAAGCTACCAAAGAGACCAAGAAGGTATAAGTGGATGAGACTTTCCCGGAGCGTACAGTTACCATTGGGGCTGGGCTCATTGACAAATAGGAAAGCGAGCTCACCAGCTTCCTCCGTGAGAATCGGGATATATTTGCATGGTCCACACTAACATGGTTATACCCTACGTGTACCCGATGTTAGCCTACCTGGTGTAGTATGACGGAAGGCCCACTCGACGACCTGCCCGGGTCCATGACGCCTATGACGGTTCGGCTGGAACGAAGCCCATATGGACACGGAGTCCCAAGCGTACAAGACAAGGAAACCTCAAGACTAGAGTTCCAATCTAACTTGTAACCTACTCGTATCGGTACCTGAGACGTAGCCTCCCCATATATAAAGGCTATGAGGGTCCAACGAGGAGGGCACGACCTACACACGCCATAACCCCCAATAGACAGATCTACGATCTCCACCTCCACAATAGGCTACGCCACAGATCTACAGATCTAGATCTTACAATCTCTCACATACCACCGCATACACACCTCCACGCCAGATTGCATCTGCGTAGCCCTGTACTTTTTAGTTCCGCCGTAATCAAGAGCAGACAAGAAGGAGTAGGGTTTTCCCTCCAGGGGCCTGAACCTGGGTAAACCTCGTGTCCCCGTGTTGCTTGTTTGCTAACCGTTCCGCGATCTCCAGCATCCCCATCTTCCCCAAAACCCAAGTCCATAACAATGGGCATTGACGAGATTAAACCTCATCACACACAGGATTTGGAAGGAGTTCCGAGGGAGCTGGCTGAGTACTCTCTTCATGTAAGGCCATATGCCATGCCAGTGAAGCAACCCCTCCGCCGCTTCGCCAAAGATAGGAGGAAAGTGATAGCTGCCAAGATAGCCAGGCTCTTAGCCTCTTGATTCATCATGGAAGTACTACACCCGGATTGGTTATCAAATCCAATCTTGGTCGAGAAGAAAAAGGATGACCCGAATGTGGCAGTGGTGTGGCGCATGTGTATTAATTACACGAACCTCAATAGGGCGTGTCCAAAAGATTCATTTCCCCCGCCACAGATCGAACAAGTCATAGATTCTACTCTGGGTGTGAGTTGTTCTCGTTTGTGGACGCGTATTCTGGATTCCACCAGATACCACTGAATCTGAATGATCAAATAAAGACAGCTTTTATCACCCTGTACGGGTCTTATTGCTATCGTACCATGGCATTCGGATTGAGAAATGCAGGTGCAACATATCAAAGATGCATGCAAAAATTCTTGCAGGATCAATTGGACAAAAATGTTCAAGTATACGTCGATGATGTGGTGATAAAAACCAAGCAAATTCATACTCTAATTGAGGAGCTGCGTCAAATATTCGCAAACTTGTTAGACCCCTCCTTTATAAAGGAAAGGATCCCTGTGATTGCAATGCTAGTCCCTGGATCAATGCTAGCATCCACAGTTTAAGATGAAGTACACAGATATAAAGGTCGTTTATTACATTCATTCCAGAGACAAAACATAGTCTTTTACAACTCATGGCCATAGGCCTAATACAAGAGTTTAAGGAATAAGTAAATAAACACAAGTCTTCATCTTCATGTGCCACAGGCAAGCATGTTGAGTGTAGACTCATGACTCCTATTCATCATCGGAGTAACCTGCAACATCACAAGTTACAGCCACAGAGGGTCAATACTTTGGAATAGTATTGGCAAGTGATACCTTAGTATTTATAAGTGGACTATATTACTACATGCATTTTGGCTAAGTGTAGCTTGGCTTGCTTTGCTTGAAAATAGGTTTTTCCTATTAGTTGAAATCACTAAGTTTTTCTTTGTCAAAACATTCCCAAGGAACCACCAATAGACATTGGGGTCCTTCACCCTTGTTCACCCATAAATTTTACTTAGAAGTTGGAGTGATGAGATTCTTGTAGCTTCCATGTCTTGATGCTCAAAAGTGTCCATTTCCTTGGACTAGGCTAAGTACTTAGTTTTTCCATCTGCAGAGGTTGTGCACTTTCCCCACCAGACTTGGTTTCCCAAGACATGACCTTTCAGAAGCCTTTCCTTAGTCAAATGGACGCGTTCCAACCTAACATCCCATCTACCACCAACTGTCCAAATGACTAATTTCTAGCAACCTATATGATCAAGGCAGATCCCATATTGCCAAGTGGTTGCACTGTAAGCTTTCTCAACACTTGGCCTCCAAATCCCTTTGTGCCTGGGTGGCTTACCACAAGTGAGATACACAACCCAAGTCCATGGCCTTGTGTAACCACTCAACATAACCCATTCTTCCATTCCACCCAGGAGGTTCATTTGACTTAGTGGTTTTATTAGGAAAGTATAAGTCTCATGACTTAGAAATATTTTCACCATAGTAAGTGTAGATTTTCACCAACCCTTGTTTACTATATAGCTAGGCTAAGCAAGGCATGGCAACTTATCATAGGGAAAAATTCCTTAGCAATTCTACTATTATAAACTACATAGGATTTCCCAATTTTTGCATTAGACAAAATAACATGCAAACAAAATATCTAATGCTAGTTCAAAAACATAGGTTAGAAATATTCATGAAAATATCACTTGCCTTGGTAGTGGGGAGAGTAGCACTCTTCACAATCACAATCACTAGCAAAATCTACAAGAAAAATTATAGCATTCAATTTCACACAATATATTCAATCAAAAATAATATGAATGCATGCATGCAAGAATTTACTAAGTGGTGATTTTGGAAATTTTACCAAGCATGTGCATGATACTGAAACATAACAGGACACAAAATTTGCCATAACAAACTTATTTAACATTAAAACTAATTATCAAAACAAATCTATACTAAAAATAGCTTTAAATATGATTCCACAAATAAAGTCATTTTAATGGTTACTATTTGTTAAACAAATTGGACATTCAGAAAGGTCTTGTTTCACTGAATCCAACGGTATAAAATTTGTAAAAATCTAACGTGGCATTCAAAAGTTATAGCAGTTTAAAGTTTGGATCAAAATCTGGTTTTAAAATCTGTTTTTGAATTAAACTCTGCCACGCGTCACAAACTCACTGGCGCGTACCGTTTCGCGCGGATCAAGCTCTGCAGCCGTTGGATCTAACTAACGTTGCGCGGCTTAGATCTGTCCATACCTCTTCGTTAAGTGAACTGTTTCTACGCGTAGGATCAAGATCTGACGGCTACGATCTATCAACCAGAAACGGGCGGCGCTGGCGGTGTTGACCGGTGGCGGCGCGCCTGACTACGGTGGCGCCGGCGCTCTAGATCGTCCGGGGAAACAAGAAGGTGCTTACCAGATCCGCGGTGGCATGCTGAAGCTCGAGGTGGTGTTGGTTGGCGAAGGGGCGTGCTGGTACGGCTTCAGGAGCTCGTCGGAGTAACGGGCGGCGTCGGTCGCTTGCAGACGTGGTGCTTGCCGAGGTTTGGCGTCGCCCTAACACGAGCCAGAGGCATCAGGAGTTGCGCAAAATGCAGGCGAACAAACTCGTGTGGAAGAGGGGGCAAGGGGCGCTCGGGTTTTACCTGAATTGGTCGCCGGAGTCAAGCGGCGGCGCAGGTGGTTTCGGTCGTGGACGGAGACGACACTGGTCACGGCGAGCAAAAGAAATGTGTCGGAGTGCGTAAGAACGTCTTGAGCATCCTTGTTGATCGAGAGAAGGGCGGTCAAGGCTCACCGAATCGGTCCGGAGTCTTCGATCTGCGGTGGTTCTGAAGCGAGTCGGGCGCCTGGTGGCGTGATTGTAGAATTGACTGGGGAAAATGACTGCGAGGAGGTGGGGATCTTATAGCGGTGCCTCGGCAGAAACGCCTGTGTTTAATTGCCCAATTAAGTCGCGCCATCACCGGCAGTCACTGCAGCTGCGACGTGGTCGCGGGCGTGGTTTGAGGAAGACGATGACAGCGCGTGGCGAGGCCGCTCGTCGTGATGTGCAAAATGGGGTGGGGTCCGCTCGCTGATCGGTCAGGTGTTCGCGTGTGAGAGAAGGAAAGAAATTCCCCGGGTGGGCTTGCTGGGCTGGGTTCGTTGCTGGGCCAGATTTCTGGCGCGCGGCCCTTTTCCTTTGTTTATTTCTTTTCTTTTTCTATTTTGATTTTCTGGTTAGATTTAGATATGAATTCAAATCTTTTTTGAATTCAAATGATTCTGGGGATTTTTGCAGGGTACTGTGGTTTCAAAATCAGTTATTTGACCATGTGGTTAATCTATAAGGGCTTTGGTCAAGTTTGGACTTAAATCAATCAGAGACATTGCCTCTGGTTTGCAATGTTTTTGAAATTAGGGTTTTGAATTCATTTTCCAAATTGAAAACTTTGATCAAACTTTTACTCCTAAACTTTCGAATAATGGAGGTAAGCAAACAAGTTCCTAATCATTCAAGTTTTCAAAATGGTGTTGGTCTTTTGAGTTAAATCTGTCCACATAAATCATAACACCAAAGCTTATGTTTTTTTTGAAGTGATTTTGAGAGAAATCCCTAAATGATAATGCATGCAAGGATGATATGAATGAGTTTTGGAATTTGAATTTAGGGATGTTACAAATCTAACCCCCTTAAGGTGAATCTCGCCCTCGAGATTCGGATTGGCTAGCAAATAGGTGAGGGTGGTCTTTCCGAAGATCATCTTCTCTTTCCCATGTTGCTTCCTCTTCGGAGTGATGGTTCCATTGCACCTTGCAAAACTTGATAGTTTTTGTCCTTGTGACTCTTTCTGCGGTCTCAAGAATCTTGACAGGCTTTTCTTCATAGGTGAGGTCACTTTCTAGTTGAACCTCTTCCAACGGTATGGTATCCTTCAGAGAAGTTTCTTCCATTTCTGGGTGGCATTTCTTAAGCTGACTCACGTGAAACACATTATGGACAAATGACGAGATTCCGCAATTCAACTTCATATGCAACTTCTCTCTTGCGACTTAGAATCTTGAATGGCCCAACATATCTTGGTGCCAACTTTCCTTTGACTCCAAATCTTTTCACTCCACGGAGTGGTGATACCCTGAGATAAGCTCTATCCCCAACTTCGTAGGTGACTTCTCACGCTTAGAATCTGCGTAGCTTTTCTTCGACCGTGCTACCTTCAACCTGTCCTTAACCAATTTGACCTTCTCTTCGCGTCTTTGATAAGATCAGGTCCAAATAAACTTCTCTCCCACACCATTCCATAGTAATGGGTGGTACATTTCCTTCCGAGAGTAACTCAAATGGTGCCATTCCAATACTAACTTGATGACTATTGTTGTAAGAGAACTCTGCGTAAGGCAAGCTTTCATCCCAACTTGCTCCATAGTCTAAGGCACATGCCCTTAACATGTCTTCAAGAATTTGATTAGTCCTTTCCGTTTGTCCATCAGTTTGGGGATGAAAGGCGACTAAATTCCAATCTCTCCCAAAGATTCATGAAGTCGTCTCCAAAAGTGAGAAGTGAACTGTGTTCCTCTATCTGACACAATACTCTTAGGCACACCGTGAAGGCATACAATTCTGCTCATGTAGATTTTTGCTAACTTGGCACTTGTATAAGTTGTCTTCACGGGTATAAAATGAGCCACTTTAGTTAGGCGATCCACTACCACCCATATGGAATCATACCCTGACCGGGTCCTTGGTAATCCGGTAATGAAATCCATACCAATATTTTCCCACTTCCATTCAGGAATAGGCAGTGGTTGAAGCAAACCTGCTGGTTTCTGATGCTCCGCTTTTACTCTGCTACACACATCACACAAAGCAATATGTTCGGCGATGTCCCTTTTGAGATTGTTCCACCAAAATCTTTCTTTCATGTCCATGTACATCTTGGTGTTTCCCGGGTGAATAGAATACGGAGAGTTGTGAGCCTCTTGTAGAATCAGTTTCCGCAACTCCGGATCTTGTGGAACACAAATACGTTTCCCGTGCCATAAGGTACCTTGTTCGTCTATATGGAAAATCTTAGCTTTCCCTAGACTTATATTTTCCTTAATCTTTTCAGTTTCCTTATCAGTCTTCTAAACTTCTCGGATCTTGTCCAATAAAGTGGGTTGAACATCTAAGGACATGCGATGTCCTTCTGGCACAATCTCCAATCTGAGTTCTTTGAATTGCTTACACAGGTCATCTGGCAATTCCCCTTTTGTAAGGCCATTTACAAACGTCTTACAACTTAGAGCATCGGCTACTACGTTCGCTTTACCGGGGTGGTATTGCAAACTTAAGTCGTAATCCTTAATAAGTTCTAGCCATCTCCTTTGTCTCATATTGATTTCCTTCTGGGTGAAGATATACTTCAAACTCTTATGATCGGTGAACACTTCACATCGCTTTCCCAAAAGGTAATGTCTCCATGTTTTGAGTGCATGGACGACAGAGGCTAACTCCAAATCATGAGTAGGATAGTTTACTTCATGATTTTTGAGTTGTCTCGAAGCATAGGCTACGACTTTACCATCTTGCATAAGTACGGCACCCAAACCTTGATGAGACGCATCACAATATACTTGGAAATCCTTTTCCAAATCTGGCAGACATAGAACTAGTGCTGTCACAAGTCTCTTCTTCAACTCTTGGAAGCTAACTTCGCAACCTTCAGTCCAACCAAATTTCTTGTCCTTTTTTAGCAATTATATCATTGGCTTAGCAACCTTCGAGAAATTTTCAATGAAACTTCTGTAGTAACCTGCTAAGCCGAGAAAACTACGAACTTCTTTTAAATTCTTGGGAGATTCCAATTCTGTCACAGCTGAAACCTTAGCAGGATCAAATGCTACACCATCCTTTGTCATAACATGACCAAGAAAACCAACTTCCTCTAACCAAAACTCAAACTTGCTGAATTTGGCATAAAGCTTATGCTCTCTTAGCTTTTCAAGTATCAAGCGCAAGTGTCTTTCATGTTCTTCCTTGCTCTTGGAGTAGACCAAGATGTCATCGATGAAAACGACAACGAACTTGTCTAGGAATTCCATGAACACCTTGTTGATCATATTCATGAAGTACGCCGGAGCGTTGGTTAAACCAAAAGGCATCACAGTGTACTCATACAATCCATACCTTGTGGTGAATGCTGTCTTAGGTATGTCTTGCTCTCTTATCTTGAGTTGAAAATAGCCTGACCGAAGATCAATCTTCGAGAACACACATGCTCCTTCTAACTGATCAAACAAGTCGTTGATTCTTGGCAAAGAATATTTGTTCTTGATGGTCACCTCATTGAGAGAACGGTAGTCAATACACAATCTTTGCGTTCTATCCTTCTTCTCCACAAACAATACTGGGGCTCCCCAAGATGAAGAACTTGGTTGAATAAACCCTTTCTGCAACTGTTCTCCTAACAGTTTCTTGACTTCTTTCAGTTCATCAACTGACATTTTGTACGGTCTCTTAGCTATTGGTCCAGAACCTGGTACCAAATCTATCAGAAACTCCACATCTCTATCTGGTGGCATTCCTGGTAATTCTTTCGGAAATACATCCGGATACTCACACACAATTGGCACACTGTCCATGCTAACCCCCTTAAGAGAATTCATCTTACTTCCTTTAGATTCAAAGTTTGACTTGAATTTTATTCTTTTTCCTTCTGGGGTTGTGAGTGCAACAGTACAATTAGCACAATCTAATACTCCCTCATACTTAGCCATCCAATCCATTCCCAAAATCACATCCAATCCTTGGGAATTCAGAATTATCAGGTTCACTGGAAACTTATGTTTCCCAAACTCTATGACTAAGTCATGACATCCTGAGTTTACTATCATTTCTCCACCCGGAGAACTTACTCTTATAGGACACCCAATGGTTTCTACCGGTAGTTCATTACTTTCAACGAATGCTTTTGATATGAATGAATGAGATGCACCGGTATCAAAGAGTACAAATGCTGAAATTGAATTGAATCTGAACTTACCAGCAACGGCATCAGGCTCCTCATAGACCTCCTCCACATTGATGTGGTTAACCTGTCCTTTCTGGAAAGGATTTGGCTTGTTAGGTCCTTCCACTTTCTTCTCAGGGCACTCATTAGCATAATGCCCCAGCTTCTTGCATTTGAAGCACTCAACTTGACTGATGTCCTTTTTAACATGCCGACTTCCACTTCCACTACCATTCCCACTATGGTGGTTCTTATGTCCACTCTTGTGGTTCTTATACTTGTCATTGTCATGACTGCGATGATGCTTGTTGTCATGATGGTTGTGGTTGTGGTGCTTGTTGAATTTCCCATGCTTATGGGATCCCAAGCTGCCACTGTCATCATAGTGAGATCGTTTGTGAGACGAACCCGAGCTGTGCTTGTCGGAGTGTTTCCTCTTCCTACTCTCGACTTGCTTCATTTTACTCTCCAAAATAGCAGCCTTGTCACACAAAGACTGATATGTTGGAACATATGCCATGCATAACCGTAGGTTCAGCTCATCATTCAAACCCTCCAAGAACTTTTCTTTTCTTTTGGCATCTGTATCAACTTCATCCGGTGCATAGCGCGCCAGATTGTTGAACTCTTCTATGTACTCAGCCACGCTGCGGTGGCGTTGCTTCAGGTTATGAAACTCCTTCTTTTTCAGACTCATCATTCCTGATGAGATATGAGCAGTGCGAAAGCCATCTTCAAAGATATCCCAAGTCACTTCATCAATAGGAGTGGTGGTTTGAAAGTTGTCCCACCATGTGGCGGCTGGTCCTTCCAACAGATGTGCTGCGAACCTGACTTTTTCAGCATCCGTGCAACCCACGGTCACTAAGTCCTTGTTCACAGAACGTAGCCAGTCATTGGCTACCATGGGATCAGTTGTTCCCGAAAACTTTGGGCCTCGACGCAGAAATCTGGTGAGCATATCAAAACCCGGAGGGTTGTTGTTGTTGTTGTTGGGTTGTTGTTGTTGTTATTCGGTTTTGGATGAATGTTGTCATCATTTGCATAAGCTGTGTTTGCGCATTCATCATTTGTTGCATTTCCGGGGTGATGTTGTTGGGGTTTACGCGACGGGGAGGCATCTGTGGTTTGTTCAAATAGATAAGAATGAGATACCCATAGATGTTTTATGCACAATACATCATAAACAAACACATAACAAACAACATAAGAATAAAAGTTCAGCAACCACATAATAAGCTCATGAAGTAAAACACACAAGTGGCAAGCCATCCACATGTCGGATAGTCCAATAATAAGTTCACAATAATAAGTACGAATATGAAAGATAAACGAGTAGTCAAGTCTACTCATTAGCATCAATCTCCTCCTCGACGAAGGTAAGACCTGCGTTCTCCATCGCGGTCTTGTTCTCCTCAATCGTAGTGGTCAAGGAATGGACCTTGGCCTTGAGAGCCCTCTTCTGGGAGCAAAGCCTCTCAATAACCATCTGCTGCTGCTCAAGCTCGAAGTCCTTGGACTTCAGTTCCTCGGTCATGTCCCGGATTTTCTTGTTCCTATCCTGGACGCGTTTCTCATGACTCTTGAACTTGCGGTCCTGGGCCTCGAACTTTGTCTCCATTTCTTTGATCATCTCATCCTGCTGTGCGAAAAGCTTGTCCTTCTCGCGTAGCTGTACCTGAAGCTCGTCATTGCCAAGCATGACGTTCGTCCTATCCGTGTCCACGTGCCTGAGGAGAGTCTCTAAGTCCTGGAGATAGAGACGTATCGGCTCTGTTGTGTCCCTCGAGTCGTCCTCAAAGTCGATGGAATCTCCATCAACATCACGCCTTCCGAAGACGTGGAAGTGAGTGCCCCTAACCTGTCGGGAGTGACGGCCTAACAAGCATCCTATCAGGTCCTGCATGACTACCTCCATGCCTCTCTCCCTGTCGTCGTGCATCAGCTTAAAGACGATGGCCTCTGTAGTAGGCTCAGTCTGGCGTCCTGGATGGTTCACCTTGAAGCCCCAGAGGTCCTTCCTCTCGAACTTGGTGAGTGGGTACACCGTGATGGTGGGAAGAGGGAGATCGAGCAAAGTGGTAAGCTCAATGATACGGGGTCCGAAACGAGTAACCTGGAACTCCTCAACAGTGCTGACGGCAATAGGCATCTTTTTATAAAATTGAAAAGTTAGTACAACACTATTTAAGATGAATACAAAACAACCATCGCATACATAACCATGGAACACAATTTTCTCACAAGTCATGCATACATAAATCCATTACATCAAACAAGGTCCAATTTATTTAAGGTATCATTTTGGAAAATAAGGTGATATATGGTGGTCCACTAACAAAGTGTGCTTATAAGCCTATCTCACTGGATCTGGTGGCTATCACAATGTTCCTAGAGGCAACCCACCTATCTTGCTCACATGATTCCATCACTAGGTCTATTATATCTCCCCTTAACTCTTGGTTGGTGGCTTCCAACTCTTGGGTAAGTTCCTTCTCTTTCTCTAAGTCTTTTTGGAGGTTGAGCATTCTGCACTTGACTCTAGCACTTAGTTCTTTGATAGTCCTCCAAGCCGCATCTCTGGCTGACTCAAAGAATGTGGTGTGCATTTTAGTGTTGGTGTACATGCAGAATCCCCTTTCCTTGTGGTTGTCTTCCTTGTTTCTGTACAAGTGAAGTTGCACCCGCCAATACTCCACTCCTTCATCCATCACTGGAAAGCCCTTGTACACAGCTGCACCATGTGCTTCCATTGCCACCATGAGGTCCTTGAGTATATTGGGAAACTCAGTTTCACACTCCAAGGTCATGGTCATGAGTGGTCCTTTCTTCACGGCTTCGTTGATGGAGTTCATCTACAAATGGAGTTGAGAATGAAAAGATTAGAAAAGTTTTAGGAGAAGAATAGACAAGGGTAGAAGTGGTTGAAAATTTTTCCTTAGTAGTTTTTCAATCCTAGGGTCATAATCCTACAGGCAACACAGTGCTCTGATACCATCTGTTAGACCCCTCCTTTATAAAGGAAAGGATCCCTGTGATTGCAATGCTAGTCCCTGGATCAATGCTAGCATCCACAGTTTAAGATGAAGTACACAGATACAAAGGTCGTTTATTACATTCATTCCAGAGACAAAACATAGTCTTTTACAACTCATGGCCATAGGCCTAATACAAGAGTTTAAGGAATAAGTAAATAAACACAAGTCTTCATCTTCATGTGCCACAGGCAAGCATGTTGAGTGTAGACTCATGACTCCTATTCATCATCGGAGTAACCTGCAACATCACAAGTTACAACCACAGAGGGTCAATACTTTGGAATAGTATTGGCAAGTGATACCTTAGTATTTATAAGTGGACTATATTACTACATGCATTTTGGCTAAGTGTAGCTTCGCTTGCTTTGCTTGAAAATAGGTTTTTCCTATTAGTTGAAATCACTAAGTTTTTCTTTGTCAAAACATTCCCAAGGAACCACCAATAGACATTGGGGTCCTTCACCCTTGTTCACCCATAAATTTTACTTAGAAGTTGGAGTGATGAGATTCTTGTAGCTTCCATGTCTTAATGCTCAAAAGTGTCCATTTCCTTGGACTAGGCTAAGTACTTAGGTTTTCCATCTGCAGAGGTTGTGCACTTTCCCCACCAGACTTGGTTTCCCAAGACAGGACCTTTCAGAAGCCTTTCCTTAGTCAAATGGACGCGTTCCAACCTAACATCCCATCTACCACCAATTGTCCAAATGACTAAGTTCTAGCAACCTATATGATCAAGGCAGAGCCCATATTGCCAAGTGGTTGCACTGTAAGCTTTCTCAACACTTGGCCTCCAAATCCCTTTGTGCCTGGGTGTCTTACCACAAGTGAGATACACAACCCAAGTCCATGGCCTTGTGTAACCACTCAACTTAACCCATTCTTCCATTCCACCCAGGAGGTTCATTTGACTTAGTGGTTTTATTAGGAAAGTATAAGTCTCATGACTTAGAAATATTTTCACCATAGTAAGTGTAGATTTTCACCAACCCTTGTTTACTATATAGCTATTCTAAGCAAGGCATGGCAACTTATCATAGGGAAAAATTCCTTAGCAATTCTACTATTATAAACTACATAGGATTTCCCAATTTTTGCATTAGACAAAATAACATGCAAACAAAATATTTAATGCTAGTTCAAAAACATAGGTTACAAATATTCATGAAAATATCACTTGCCTTGGTAGTGGGGAGAGTAGCAGTCTTCACAATCACAATCACTAGCAAAATCTACAAGAAAAATTATAGCATTCAATTTCACACAATATATTCAATCAAAAATAATATGAATGCATGCATGCAATAATTTTACTAAGTGGTGATTTTGGAAATTTTACCAAGCATGTGCATAATACTGAAACATAACAGGACACAAAATTTGCCATAACAAACTTATTTAACATTAAACTAATTATCAAAATAAATCTATACTCAAAATAGCTTTAAATATGATTCCACAAATAAAGTCATTTTAATGGTTACTATTTGTTAAACAAATTGGACATTCAGAAAGTTCTTGTTTCACTGAATCCAACAGTATAAAATTTGTAAAAATCTAACGTGGCATTCAAAAGTTATAGCAGTTTAAAGTTTGGATCAAAATCTGGTTTTAAAATCTGTTTTTGAATTAAACTCTGCCACGCGTGACAACCTCACTGGCGCGTACCGTTTCGCGCGGATCAAGCTCTGCAGCCGTTGGATCTAACTAACATTGCGCGGCTCAGATCTGTCCATACCTCTTCGTTAAGTGAACTGTTTCTACGCGTAGGATCAAGATCTGACGGCTACGATCTATCAACCAGAAACGGGCGGCGCTGGCGGTGTTGACCAGCGGCGGCACCTCTGACTACGGTGGCGCCGACGCTCTAGATCGTCCGGGGAAACAAGAAGGTGCTTACCAGATCCGCGGTGGCGTGCTGAAGCTCGAGGTGGTGTTGGTTGGCGAAGGGGCGTGCTGGTACGGCTTCAGGAGCTCGTCGGAGTAACGGGCGGCGTCGGTCGCTTGCAGACGTGGTGCTTGCCGAGGTTTGGCATCGCCCTAACACGAGCCAGAGGCATCAGGAGTTGCGCAAAACGCAGGAGAACAAACTCGTGTGGAAGAGGGGGCAAGGGGCGCTCGGGTTTTGCCTGAATTGGTCGCCGGAGTCAAGCGGCGGCGCAAGTGGTTTCGGTCGTGGACGGAGATGACGACTGGTCACGAGCGAGCAAAGAAATGTCAAGGTGCGTAAGAACGTCTTGAGCATCCTTGTTTGATCGAGAGAGAAGGGCGGTCAAGGCTCACCGGAATCGGTCCGGAGTCGCCGGATCAAGGCGGTTCCGAAGTAGTCATGGGCAGCCTCGTGGCGTGATTGTAGAATTGATCGGGGAAAATGATCGAGGAGGTGGGGATCTTATAGCCGGTGCCTCGGCAGAAACGCCGTGTTTAATTGCCCAATTAAGCCGCCGCCACCGGCAACATCGCATGCGGACGTGGTCGCGCGTGGTTTGAGGAAGACGGCGATGCGCGGGATGGGCCCGCTCGTCGTGTGCAAAATGGGGTGGGGTCCGTCGCTGCTGATCGCTGTGTGCGTTCGCGCGTGAGAGAAGGAAAGAAATTCCCCGGGTGGGCTTGCTGGGCTGGGTTCGTTGCTGGGCCAGATTTCTGGCACGCGGCCCTTTTCCTTTGTTTATTTCTTTTCTTTTTCTATTTTGATTTTCTGGTTAGATTTAGACATGAATTCAAATCTTTTTTTGAATTCAAATGATTCTGGGGATTTTTGCAGGGTACTGTGGTTTCAAAATCAGTTATTTGACCATGTGGTTAATCTATAAGGGCTTTGGTCAAGTTTGGACTTAAATCAATCAAAGACATTGCCTCTGGTTTGCAATGTTTTTGAAATTAGGGTTTTGAATTCATTTTCCAAATTGAAAAATTTGATCAAACTTTTACTCCTAAACTTTCCAATAATGGAGGTAAGCAAACAAGTTCCTAATCATTCAAGTTTTCAAAATGGTGTTGGTCTTTTGAGTTAAATCTGTCCACATAAATCATAACACCAAAGCTTATGTTTTTTTTGAAGTGATTTTGAGAGAAATCCCTAAATGATGATGCATGCAAGGATGATATGAATGAGCTTTGGAATTTGAATTTAGGGATGTTACAAAACTTAAGAAGATTCCGGATGAAGCTTAACCCGAAAAAATGCACATTTGGTGTCCCGGCTGGCAAATTACTCAGATTTCTTGTATCCAGCCGAGGAATTAAGGCTAACCCGACAAAGATCAGGGCCATCGAAAGAATGGAATTTCCAAAAACCCTCAACGTTGTCTAGAAGTTCACAGGATGCCTGGCCTCGTTGAGTAGATTCATTAGTCGGCTAGGTGAAAAGCCCTTCCACTACATCAACTGATCAAAAAATCAAACAAATTCACATGGACACAACAAGCTGATAGCGTTTTCCATGAACTAAAGAAAATGTTGGCAACAACACCAATATTAGCATCACCGCTATCCAAAGAGCCAATCTTGCTCTATGTCGCCGCAACCAACAGAGTTGTAAGTGCAGTAATAGTGGTTGAACGCGAAGAACAGGGAAAATCAGTCCAAAGGCCAGTTTATTACTTGAGCGAAGTGATCTCTATATCAAAGCAGAATTAGCCTCATTATCAGAAAATGACATATGGGGTGTATATGGCAACAAAGAAGCTAAAAAATTATTTTCAAGAACACCTAATTCGGGTAATATGTGAGGCGCCTATCTCGGATATATTAGGCAGCAAAGATGCTAGTGGCCGAGTAGCAAAATGGGCCATAGATGCAATTAAATCTCAAGCCGTCGCAGATTTCTTTGTAGATTGGATGGAAATGCAATATGAACCACCACTTCTAGATCCAAATTACTAGAATATGCATTTTGACGGATCCAAGACAAAAATGGGTTTGGGCGTCGGGATAGTGCTCACATCGCCAAAGAGGGATCAACTCAAGTATGTGTTACATATCCCTTTTGCTGCTTCCAGCACCGTTGACGAGTACGAAGCACTTGTCCATGACATCAAAGTGGCCAAAGAGATTGGCATCAAAAGGATCATGTGTTTTGGTGATTTGGATTTGGTGATTCAGCAAGTCTCAGGGTATTGGTACACGTTGGACGCAAACATGGCACTATATCGTTTCCATGTGCAACAAATTTCTTGATACTTTGACGGGTGTGAATTCCACCATGTCCCAATATCAGAGAATGAAGCAGCTGCTGTACTATCCAAGTTAGGTTCATCTTGAAGGGAATATGCCCTGAGAGGCAATAATAAAGTGTTTATTATGTGTATTCCAAGTATATGATAGATGTTTATTTTGCATGCTATAATTGTATTAATACGGAAATGTTAATACATGTGTGTTTAATAAACAAACAGAAAGTTCCTAGTTATGCCTCTCTCATAAACTAGCTCGTTGATCAACAAGATGATCAAGGTTTCCTGATCATGGACATTGGATGTTGTTAATAACGGGATCACAACATTAGTGTAATGGTGTGATGAATATTCATCCGAAGTATAGCATTACGATCAAAGTCATTGAGTTTATATTGCTATAACAACTTACGAAGTGATCCTAATCCTTAGACCATGAGATCATGCCAATCACTAACACCGGAAGAGTTTCTTGATAACATCAAACGTCACAATAAATGTGGTGATTATAAAGATGGATTCAGAACTAATAAAGTGTTATGTTGAGGCTCATGGATCGAGAGTGGAATTTGTTCATCCTGATGATGGATAGATATACTCTGGGCCCTCTCGGTGATATCACATTGATTAGCTTGCAAGCAAGTGATTTGATCACTATAATGTTATATCACAGGAACGATAAAAGAGTGCATGTCGGTAACGAGATCAAACTAGGTATGGAGATACCGATGATCGAATCTCGGACATGTAATATATCGTGAAACAAAGGGATTAAGATACTAGCGTAAAAGGTTCTGACGATCACAAGAAAGTCATCGTTGAATGTGTGGGAGTCAGTATGGGTCTCCAGATCCCGCTTCTGATTATTGATCTGAGAGGGGTCTCGATCATGTCTGCATTATTCACGAACCATAGGGTGACACACTTAAGAGACACCGACATCCAATTAGAGCAAATGTTTCATGCCGAAAGAATGAACATGCGCAGGAATTTATTTCACTAGATACCGAAACAGGTTTTCGGGTGAAATTGCATAAAGTGGTTATGCATTTGAAATAGAATTCTAGCAAGGAGTTATTTGGGAATGTTTGTCATTAAAGTAATTGACAAAATTCTGAATAAAATAAAAGAGTTTTATTTAATGAGAGTTTGCATTAAATTTTGGTGGAAATTTAATGGGAATTTGAGTGGACTTTTGAGTGGAGGGAATTTAAAGGAGATTTGTGAGTGGAGTGTCCACCCACATGAAGAGGGGAGGGCAAGGGGGCAGCCCCATGCGCCGTCCACCCCCTTGGGGTTCCCCCTCCTCCTATAAAAGGAGCCCCCTCCTCACTTGTCTCTCACACCTCCTCGTGAAGGATCTCTCTCCCCCTCTAGAATTTATCCCCCATGGTCTCGGACTAGCGAGATACATGTTCCCGGTGGATATTCGGCAAGAAAGAGTTGTGCTTCCGCTGCATCGCTGGAGCGAGGAGGCGAAGGTTGCTCGGTGCCTCGAACGTGTGTGCGAGCACGGATGCGCTGCTGATTTGCGGCGCTAGGACATACTATGGGTCTTGAGATCGGCAAGATATCGCTCACATCAACCACGACTTGAACTCGTTAAGCTTTGTCGGTCTTCAAGGGTATGTTCTCACGGATATACATCCCGTTGTTTGTATCTAGTAGATAGATCTTGGTATATAGTTCACATCGTAGGAAAAATTTGTTTTCTATGCGAACCCTACAAAGGGTATCGAGCCAGTTTATGCGTAGATACTTTACACGGGTAGTACACATATGAGTATGTGGGCGATGATGATCATGTTGTTGCTCCTTTGTTGTAATTTTGGATATTGGTGGCATAGTGGGATGAAGCGGCCCGACAAACTTTACATGTCCTCGCATGAGACCTGTTCCACGCTTGACATGCAACTAGTTTGCATAAGTGGCTAGCGGGTGTCTGTCTCTCCTACTATAGTCAATATCTATTTTGCAAGAGAGTTGTCAACAATTTGATTATACTCGTTGTGGTTCATGTTCGTAGGTAAGAACGCTTCTATCTCTAAAGCCCTAAGCCACGCAAAACTTGCAATGGATAAATTAGAGGCGTCTAGTTTAGATTGTTGCTGGGCTAGTGTTATGATATGGTAGTGTTGTAAGTAGAAGTATGAGATGATACTCTTACAACACACATAGCGTGTAAAATCCATAGACCTTGGATTTACACATATAGGTATGATAGTGATCATACCACGATGCACATGATAGAGATCATCTGCGGGAACCATATCATTTCACTAATAAACATATGATGTTTGATAGCATCTTATATTGCTTGTTTAGCGCTTTGTTAGCATAATAAGATGATCCCTCATTTAAATATCAAGATAAGAATGTGTTCTTCCATTAGTATGCACCGATTATGTTTTCATTGCTCCAAGACATCACGTGATGATCGGGTGTTCTTGGATCCACGACCATATTTCGGGTGTAAAACAGGTACACACGCGAATACTAAGGTTCTAACTTGGCGAGCCTAGCATGTACAGACATGGCCTCGGAACACGGACCGAAAGGTTAAGCATGAGTCATATAGATGATATGATGCCCATTTTATGCTCTCCTTTGAAGCTATACCGACTCACGTGATGATCGGACTTGGGATAGTGGATTTGGTTCATGTAATCACCAAAAAGGCACGAGGGATGTCGTTTTTGAGTGGGAGTTCATTCGTAATATAGATTAGTTGAACTCAATCTATCATACACTTAGTCTAAACTTTACAAATTCTGTTGTAGATGGCACCACCTGCTTTTAATTTCAATGTGTTCATGGAGAAAGAGAAACTAGCAACGAACGGTAGCAACTTTACCGAATGGGCCATGAATTTGAGGATTCACCTCTCTGCTGCAGATAAGCAATATGTTCTAGAAGCGCCGTTAGGCCCCCCACCTTTAGATGATGCCCCTGACGAGGAGAAGAATGTCTATCAGACTCGTCAGGAGGACCACAACTTAGTTCATTGCGGCATATTGTATGGGCTAGAGCCGGAACTTCGAAAGCGTTTCGAAAATGGCAATGCATTTGATACAATGGGTGAGTTGAAAATGATTTTCGACACACATGTCTTTAGAGAGCTACAACGCTCGTAAAAGTTCTTTAGTCGCATGATGGAAGAGCACAGCCCGTTAGTGAGCATGTACTCAAGATGTCGGGTTACGCCGATAAGCTTGTGTCCTTGGGAATATCGATTCCCATTGACTTAGGCATCCATCGTGTTCTCGCCACACCTAGCTATAAGAGCTTCGTGATGAACTATAATATGCAAGGCATGAAGAAGTCTCTCCCGAGCTCGCTGCTTAAAACTGCAGAAGTGGAGATCAAAAAGGAACATCAAGTGTTGATGATCAATAGGAACACTGGTTTCAAGAAAGACAAGAAGGGAAAACGGAAGGGAAGTAAGGCGGCAAGCTGTTGCTACCGAAAAGAAACCCCGAGTTGGACCTAAGTCTGATTCCGAAAAGTGCTACTATTGTAAGGGATCGCCATCGAAGAATCCCCAAGTATCCGCGCATAAGAAGGCCGGCAAGGCAAACAAAGGTATATATGATATACATGTTATTTATGTGTACTTGACTAGTGCTCGCAGATAGCACGAGTATTTGATACGGTTCGATTGCTAATATTTGTAACTCGAATCGTGGGCTGGAACAAGCGACCGCTAGCAAGGGGTGAGGTCAAGATGCGTCGGCAATGGATCAAGCGTTGATGTGATCGCTTTAACGCTTCTCCACTTGCCGTCGGGATTAGTTATAAACTTGAATAAATGTTATCTGGTGCCTGACCGAGCATGAACATTGTATCTGGATCATGTTTGATGCGAAGTGGTTATTCATTTAAACCGAGAACAATGGTTGTTCCATTTATATGAATGAAATCTTTTATGGTCATGCACCGATGATGAATGGTTTATTTCTATTAGATCTCGATGATAATATTACACATATTCATAATGTTGATGCTAAAAGGATTAAACTTAATGATGATATATCCGCATATGTGGCAATCGCTGCCTAGGTCATATTGGCGTTAAACGCATGAAGAAGCTCCATTCGGATGGACTTTTGGAATCACTTGATTATGAATCATTTGATACATGTGAGCCATGCCTTACGGGCAAGATGACTAGAACGCCGCTTTTCGGTTCAATGGAACGGCGATGATTTATTGGAAATCATACATTCGATGTATGTGGTCCAATGAGTGTGTCGGCGAGGTGGATATCGTTATTTTGTTACTTTCACGGATGATTTGAGTAGATACGGTTATATCTACTTGATGAAACACAAGTCTGAAACCTTTGAAAAGTTCAAGGAATTTCAGAATGAAGTGGAAAATCATCGTAATAGAAAGATCAAATTTCTACGGTCCGACCGTGGAGGTGAGTATCTAAGTTACGAGTTTAGCACTCACATGAAAGAGTGTGGAATTGTTTCACAACTCACACCGCCAAACACCACAAATAAATGGTGTGTCGGAACGTCGTAATCGTACTTTATTAGATATGGTTCGATCTATGATGTCTCTGTCGGACTTGCCGTTGTCATTTTAGGGGTTATGCACTAGAAACTGCTGCATTCACTTTAAATCGGGCACCATCTAAATCCGTTGAAAAGACACCGTATGAATTATGGTTTGGAAACAAACCTAAGTTGTCATTTCTTAAAGTTTGGGGATGCGATGTTTATGTGAAGAAACATCAACCGGATAAACTCGAACCCAATGCGGAAAAATGCGTCTTCATAGGATACCCTAAAGAAACTATAGGGTATTCCTTCTATCACAGATCCGAGGGCAAGGTTTTTGTTGCCAAGAATGGATCCTTTCTAGAGAAAGAGTTTCTCGCGAAAGGTGTGAGTAGTCGGAAGGTAGAACTCGAAGAGGTTGTGGAACCCTCTCTTCAAAGTATGGCGGGTAGCGCAGCGCCGGAAGTTGTTCCGGAGTTGGCTCCACCTGTTGAAGAGGGAACTAATGATAATGATCATGAAACTCCGAAAGAGAGTACTACCGAACCTCGCAGGTCAAACAGGACGCGTGCAGCCCCGAGTAGACGGAAATCCTGTCATGAATTTCATGGTTGATGAAAATGATGACCCTGCGACGTATGAAGAAGCGATGATGAGCCCAGATTCCAACAAATGGTTAGAAGCCATGAAATCCGAGATGGAATCCATGTATGAAAATCAAGTTTGGAACTTGGTGGAATTACCTCACGACCGAAAGGCCGTGGAGAACAAATGGATTTTCAAAAGGAAAACTGATGCTGATGGTAATGTGACCGTCTATAAAGCTCGACTTGTCGAAAAGGGGTTTCGACAAATTCAAGGAGTTGACTACGATGAGACTTTCTCTCCCGTAGTGATGCTAAAGTCAGTTAGGATTATGTTAGCAATTGCTGCATATTTCGATTATGAGATATGGCAGATGGATGTCAAAACCGCGTTTCTCAATGGTAATATTGAAGAAGAGTTGTATATGATACAACCAAAGGGTTTTGTCGATCCTAAGGATGCTAACAAGGTGTGCAAGCTTCAGCGATCCATCTATGGATTGAAGCAAGCATCACGAAGTTGGAATCTCCGCTTTGATAAGGTGATCAAAGAGTTTGGATTTGTCCAAACTTATGGAGAAGCTTGTATTTACAAGAAAGTGAGTGGGAGCAATGTGACATTTCTGATATTATATGTGGATGACATATTATTGATCGGAAATGATATAGATCTTTTAAACAGTGTTAAAAGTTATCTAAACAGCAAATTTTCAATGAAGGACCTAGGTGAAACGTCATACATATTAGGCATAAAGATCTATAGAGATAGATCTAGGCGTCTAATAGGGCTATCGCAAAGTACATACCTTGATAAGATTTTATAGAAGTTTAAAATGGACGGAAGTAAGAAGGGGTTCTTACCTATGTTGCAAGGCAAGACATTGAGTAAGACTCAAAGTCCGGCTTCGGCGGAAGAAAGAGAGATAATGGACAAAGTCCTCTATGCTTCAGCCATAGGCTCTATAATGTACGCCATGCTATGTACAAGACCGGATGTGGCACATGCTATTAGTTTGACTAGTAGGTACCAATCGGATCCAGGTTCTAACATCAGAGCGGTCAAGAATATCCTTAAGTACTTACGAAGAACTAAGGATATGTTTCTTGTATACGGAGGTGAAGAAGAGCTCGTCGCTAAGTGTTATGTTGACGCTAGCTTTTACACCGATCCGGATGACTCTAAGTCTCAATCCGGATACGTATTTCTCATGAATGGCGGAGCGGTTAGTTAGAGGAGCTCCAAACAACCTGTGGTAGCGGGATCAACAACGGAGGCCGAATATGTTGCTGCTTGAAGCTCCAGAAGCGATTGGATGAAGGAGTTCATATCCGAACTAGGAGTGGTGGCAAACGTTGGACCCAATGGTGATCTATTGTGACAACAATGGTGCCATTGCCAATGCCAAATAGCCAAGGTCTCACAAGCATTCCAAGCATATTAAGCGCCGTTTCACTCCATCTGAGAGCATGTCAAGGATGGAGATATAAAGATTTGTAAAGTACATACGGATCTCAATGTAGCAGATCCGTTGACTAAAACTCTCCCTAGAGAAAAACATGATCAACACCAGAACTCAATGGGTGTTAGATTTATCACTATGTAACTAGATTATTGTCTCTAGTGCAAGTGGGAGAATGAAGGGAATATGCCCTGAGAGGCAATAATAAAGTGTTTATTATGTGTATTCCAAGTATATGATAGATGTTTATTTTGCATGCTATAATTGTATTAATACGGAAACGTTAATACATGTGTGTTTAATAAACAAACAGAAAGTTCCTAGTTATGCCTCTCTCATAAACTAGCTTGTTGATTAACAAGATGATCAAGGTTTCCTGATCATGGACATTGGATGTTGTTAATAACGGGATCACAACATTAGTGTTGGAGGTCTCAACCTAATAAGGTAGATTCCCCCTGTGTTTATAATGCTAGTCCCTGGATCAATAGCTAGCATCCACAGTTAAGATGTATTATCAAGATACAAAGGTCATAACATAACTTTATAACCAGGAATAACATAATTTTATTACATCATACATAGCTCTTTTGGCTATTACATTACATTGAAGTGGAATAACTATAGTTATGGGTCCTTCATCTTCAAAGCGCCACAGGCAAATGCTGGTTGTAGACTTTGTAATCCTAGTCAATCAAAATTCACTAAAATCAATCAAACCTGCAACATTACAAGTTACAGCCACAAGGGTCAATACATTTGAATCGTATTGGCAAGTTTCACTGTTATGTATAATATAAGTGGATCCTATCATTACATGCTAATTTGGTTAAGTAGAGTTTTAGGCTCATTTGCATAAAGCAATATTTTATCCTATCTTTTAAAAGGGTTTTGGTCCTTTGTCAAATCTCTTTTCCAAGTTCCTTGAACTCCTTGGTAGAAACTCAAGTGTTCAAGTCCTTGTCATAATTCCTTGAGCATCTTGGTAACCCCAAGTGCAACAAGTCTTATAAAAATCTCATGAGTTCCTTGGTAACCCCAAGTACATCAAGTGTTAAGCAAAATCTCTTGAGCACCTTGGTAACCCCAAGTGCATCAAGCTTTAACAAAATCTCTTTGAATTCCTTGGTAGACACACAAGGGCATCAAGTTTTATTTTAGAAGTTGGAATGTCGAGATCTCCCATAGTTCAAACTTTAGTTGCTCAGTATTGTCCATAACCGGGGACACGGCTAAGTACTTAGATTTTATTAACTTCTGCAGAAGGAGTACACTTTACCCACATGTCACAATCCCATCCTTTTGCCACCAGTGGCCTACTGGATTAGTGCTCACCAAGATGGAGTATTGGCAGATTGAGAATGTGACGAAGTCTTTCCAAAGGGTCCTCCCATACACCATTGCTAGCTTGCCTTCAGCACCCATGAAGCATTCCAGATCCCTATGTCCAGTTAACTGAAGACAGTGCATGGGTCTTCCCAAAGTAGTTGACTAAGCCAGAGCCATAATAGCATGTGGTTGCACACGAAAGCCACAATTGGAGAAACATGTTCAATCTCTAAGTTTCCTAGGTGGTTTTCTTTTGGAGCACAACACAAAGTGAATCCCATAAACATGGTTCCTTTTGTTTCCACCTTCTCCAAAACTTAAAGTATCATCCACCTAGGTGGTTCATTGAGTCCTTGTTTTATTATGTAAAACACAATTCCTTTTCTCAACCTTTGTAAATCTCAACATGTATCTCCTTTTCAAAATATGGCATGGCTAAGCATATATCAACTACAATATTTTCACTAAGGAGTGTATAGGGTATCCTATTAGGATTTAGCATAGCATAAGTATAAAATTGATTTCATGCATGTTTTCAACATCCACTAAGTGTAATGAAAATAGTAGGACTTTTGTATGATAGTGTAACTTGCCTTTTTGGTAGGGAATGAAGGTTCACTCCTTGATATTGCTAGTCTTACACTTTTCTAATTTCACTACAATCAATCAAACAAGCATAGTATCAAGTAGCATTCCAAACCAATATTCAAACAACATTTCACACACACAAAGCAATGGATTCTAAGTCATGCATGGGAACATGCTTAAGATGGTTTTATTCACAAGGAAGGTCTCCACTAGGCTTATAACTTTGTAAGGTCCAAATTGGTCATTTACCAAAATGGCAAAGTCATTTGCAAATGTGTTTTATCCTTAAACCATTTTCAAGACCTTTCATCATTTTATGTGGTGAAAAATATTTTCTTATTAAAGCAAAACTTTATGTTTTCACCAAATGAGTTGCCATTGCAAAAACTT
Organism: Avena longiglumis; assembly: GCA_030063025.1. Taxonomy (NCBI): domain Eukaryota; kingdom Viridiplantae; phylum Streptophyta; class Magnoliopsida; order Poales; family Poaceae; genus Avena; species Avena longiglumis. The sequence goes on along the minus strand of CP125978.1, from coordinate 140,762,380 downwards.
TGTGTTTTTGGGTCAGTAGGTTTGGTCCAAACCATTTTCTCAAAGTTTTCTTTCCATAAACATTTCCATAATAAAATCAATAATTTTATTTGGCTAGAAAATGGCTAAGTCAAATATTCCAACCTAAATTTTACCAAAATCATTTTTAACACCAAGGGTTGGTTCCTAGGGTCAGTAAGGTCACAACAAACCAATTTGCCAAGGTTTCAAACTTATAAACATTTTTGAATCATTTTTCTATTCCAAACAAGCACACAAATGATTCTGTAAAAACAAGCAAATTAAAAGATTCTATTCACTAAACTAATTCCATAGTTGGCTAGGGCTTGTTCTCCTGAATCCAACGACATAAAATTTGTAATTTTTGGACGTGTGGATCCAAAGTTATAAGGGTTTGAAAATCACAATCTGATCTGGTTTCAAATTTTTGTTTTAAACGAAACTGGCCACGCGTCGTGTTTTAACTGGTCAGTACCGGTTCGGGTGGATCGCGGCTGTGGCGCGTTGGATCAAATGTGAATCGTGCGGCTCAGAATCATCACTTACCCCTTCGCTAACTTTATATTGTATCCGTCAGATCCAGATCCTACGGTTACTAACACGCTTGCCAAAGTCTGGCGGCGCTGGCGGTGGCTATCGGCGGCGCACGGCCAGGCGGTGGTGCTACGGTATTTCTAGGAAGCAAAGATCGAGGTTGGAATGCTCACCGTGATCGCGAGGACGAGGTGATGCTCGGGGCGTGCTCTTTTGGTCGAGGGGCGTCCTGGAACAGCAGGGATTGCTCACCGGAGTTGAAGACAACGTCGGGCGGCTCTGTCCGTGGTCGAAGTTGACGTTGCAGATCATGCGGAGGCAAACAGAGGGCGTATATAGGTATGCAAGAACAAGGCGAAGACGTTTGAGTGATCGAGAAGACGCGGGGAGGTCAGTATTTACCGGGGGAGGTCGTCGGAAAGGTTGCAGACGGCGGCGCTATCGGAGCTTGTCAAAGCCGACGCTCTGGGTGCCCACGGTCGAATGGGTGGTACGGGGAAATGTGTCTGGGAGTGAGAAAGCTGCCAGCGTGCTCAGGGAGGCTCGGGGCGGTGTCGAGTCGCCGGAATCGGCACCGGACTTCGTCGGAACAGAGGGTGCTCGGGGAGGAAATTGGGGTGGTCTAAGGCGTGCGAGCGCGATGTGTCAGAGGGGAAATATAGAGGAGGCATGGGCGTTTCATCCTGCGTGATCAAAGCTGGTAACGGTGGTCGAGTTAAAGAGAATTAAGGCCGCGAAATCATCGGCAGGAGCGGTGTCGAAGGAGGGAGAAGGGGTCGTGCGGGTGTGGACGATGAACAGGGAGGTGGGGTCTACCTGGCAGTGCAAAAAGAAATGAGGAGGAGGGTCCACTGGTCATACTCAATGCGGGTCAAAAACGCGGTGCGAACCGTTTTCTTTCGGGGAGAGGGGAGCTGGGCTGCTTCTGGGCTTTAGTGGGCTGTTGGGTTGGGTCTGGTCCAATCCATTTTTTTTATTCTGTAACTTTTCTTTTTCTAATTCTAATTTCTGTTTTGGATTTCAAACAACCAAACAACAATCAAATTGATTCAAACAATCTCCAAATTTCACAACTTTGATCTTGGTTCTGTTTATCAATATACACCAAGTTCCAAAATAAAATAATAATTTTTATTCTTTTTAGGATCCATTCTTTAATTAAATAGAATGGGTCTTTAGTTATTTAATAAAATAGGGTTTGATTTAACTAATAAAATCTCCATTTTAAAATCAATGATATTTTCAAAACCAAATCAGTAGGTTTTATTTGAAAATAAAGAATATTTGGAAACTGGTTAAAACAAAATAATCTCTTATTTTTAGGGTCCATTAATATTTAAATATAATAGACCTTCATTATAAAATCAATTAGGATTCATTTTATTTTATTTAAAATATTCATTTTGAAATGTAAAATAAAGCCAAAACTCTTCAGTAGGTTTTATGTGAGAATAAAACATGTTTGGAAAGACCTATTTTAAATAACTTAATGAGTTTTTTTATGTTTTAATTAAAATGGTATAACCTTTTATGTAAATGAAATTGGATATTAAATCCTTATTAATTTCTTTAATTAACCCTTTGTTATTATTTTTTTTATATTCAGAACAAAATGTTTATCTTTTTAAATCCCTTTAGGATTTTATTTAATTCAAATGGGTTTGCAGTTCCAATTGAATTCGAAAAGTTTCTTCTGGCTCTGAAAATCAAACAAAGTTTTATTTTATTCATTTATTTTCACATTACAAGATTTGGAAAATCTTGGGATGTGACAATTAGTGTAATGGTGTGATGAACATTCATCCGAAGTATAGCATTACGATCAAATTCATTGAGTTTATATTGCTATAACAACTTACGAAGTTATCCTAATCCTTAGACCATGAGATCATGTCAATCACTAACACCGGAAGAGTTTCTTGATAACATCAAACGTCACACCGTAATGGGGTGATTATAAAGATGGATTCAGAACTAATAAAGTGTTATGTTGAGGCTCATGGATCGAGTGGAATTTGTTCATCCGATGGCGGATAGATATACTCTGGCCCTCTCGGTGATATCACATTGATTAGCTTGCAAGCAAGTGATTTGATCACTAGAATGTTATATCATCACGAGCGAGAAAAGAGTGCATGTCGACGAGATCAAACTAGGTATGGAGATACCGATGATCGAATCTCGGACATGTAATAGACCGTGAAACAAAGTTAAGATACTAGCATAAAAGGTTAACGATCACAAGAAAGTCATCGTTGAATGTGTGGGATGGGTCTCCAGATTACGATTATTGATCAGAGGGCTCTCGATCATGTCCGCATTATTCACGAACTGTAGGGTGACACACTTAAGAGACACCGACATCCAATTGGAGCAAATGTTTCATGCCGAAAGAATGAACAAGCGCAGGAATTTATTTCACTAGATACCGAAACAGGTTTTCGGGTGAAATTGCATAAAGTGGTTATGCATGTGAAATAGAATTCTAGCAAGGGGTTATTTGTGAATGTTTGTCATTAAAGTAATTGACAAAATTCTTAATAAAATAAAAGAGTTTTATTTAATGAGAGTTTGCATTAAATTTTGGTGGAAATTTAATGGGAATTTGAGTGGACTTTTCAGTGGAGGGAATTTAAAGGAGATTTGTGAGTGGAGTGTCCACCCACATGAAGAGGGGAGGGCAAGGGGGCAGCACCATGCGTCGGCCACCCCCTTGGGGTCCCCCCCTCCTCCTATAAAAGGTGCCCCCCTCCTCACTTGTCTCTCACACCTCCTCGTGAAGGATCTCACTCCCCCTCTATTATCTGGGACTAGCGAGATACATGTTTCCGGTGGCTATTCGGCAAGAAAGAGTTGTGCTTCCGCTGCATCGCTGGAGCGAGGAGGCGGAAGCACAACTCTTTCTTGCCGAATAGCCACCGGGAACATGTATCTCGCTAGTCCGAGACCATGGGGAATAAATTCTAGAGGGGGAGAGAGATCCTTCACGAGGAGGTGTGTTGTGAGAGGAGGAGAGGGGGGCCTTTTATAGGGGAGAGGGCACCAAGGGCATGGCGCCCAGCTATGGGGCTGCCCCCACCTCTTCCACATTCATGTGGGTGGAGCTCCCACTCAAAATGAAAAGCCTCCACTCCCATTAAAAAGCCTCCACTCAAAAATCCACTCACATGCATTAAATTTCCACCAAACTTAATGAAAGCTCTCATTTAAATAAAACTCTTTTATTTATTTATTCAGAATTTTGTTAATTACTTTAATTAACAAACATTCACATAAAACCCCTTGCTAGTATTCCATTTCACATGCATAACCAGTTTCAGCAATTTCAAACGAAACAGTTTCGGTGTCTAGTGAAATAAATTGTTGTGCTTTCCTTTTCTTTTCGGCATGAAACTTTTGCTCCAATTGGATGTCGGTGTCTCTTAAGTGTGTCACCCTATGGTTCGCGAATAATGCGGACATGATCGAGACCCTCGATCAATAATCGGATCTGGGACCCATCACATTCAACGATGACTTTCGTGACCGACCTTTTACGCTAGTATCTTAATCCTTTGTTTCATGATATATTACATGTCCAAGATTCGATCATCGGTATATCCATACCTAGTTTGATCTCACATCGACATGCACTCTTTTCTCGTTCCCTTGATATAACATTCTAGTGATCAAATCACTTGCTTGCAAGCTAACCAATGTGATATCACCGAGAGGGCCCAGAGTATATCTATCCATCATCGGGATGAAAAAATTCCACTCTCGATCCATGGGCCTCAACATAACACTTTAGTAGTTCTGAATCCATCTTTATAATCACCCTCTTATGGTGTGATGTTTGATGTTATCAAGAAACTCTTCCGGTGTTAGTGATTGACATGATCTCATGGTCTAAGGATTAGGTTCACTTCGTAAGATGTTATAGCAATATAAAATCAATGACTTTGATCGTAATGCTATACTTCGGATGAATGTTCATCACACCATTACACTAATGTTGTGACCTCGTTATTAACAACATCAAATGTCCATGATCAGGAAACCTATGATCATCTTGTTAATCAACGAGCTAGTTTATAAGAGAGGCATAACTAGGAACTTTCTTTTGTTTATTAAACACACATGTATTAACGTTTCCGTATTAATACAATTATAGCATGTAAAATAAACATTTATCATAAATAGGAATACGATAATAACCACTTTATTATTGCCTCTCGGGCATATTCCCTTCAGTCTCCCACTTTCACTAGAGACAATAATCTAGTTTGAAAACTTTGTGTATTAAACACCTATGGCTTTCTGGTGTTCCAAATACGCAATTTCAAGTGGTTAACATAATCTACGGATCTGACGCTTCAGGTCCGTGTGTATTTGCATGTCTTTGCGTCTCCACGCATCACTCATTCTCCAATGAGATGGCATTGTATAAATTTGGTCTTTTGGTGAGACCTTTAGTTCCTTGGGGTTAAAACACATCGATACTATTGTCATACAATATATCTTTAGTGTTAGCCCGTTGCAAACCACACCTTAGTTTGATAACAAACTACTTGACACAAATTCCCTCCTTTGCTGCTACTATAGCAGTCATATACTTAGCCTTTTGTTGTAGTATTCGTCACAATGTCTTAACTTTGGAACTCTTCCAAATCCATCATGGAATCTCCTTTCCATTACATTGTGCCACCCATAGTTTAAATTGAGATAAACTTAATTTGTGTCTTGTGACAAAACTAGTATCAATGTAACGCTTTACAATGAACTATTTGTAATTGTTTGTCACCTCTACACAAATATATTCTTAGTTCTTCCAAAAGATCATAAGAATATCCTCACTATCGTCCAAAGATCATTTTATTATTCATTCTGGTATATGCTCATAACACTTAGAGCATAGGACATATCTGGATGTGTACATATCATGGTATGATTGATCAAAGCATCCTTGTGATTTCACTCATCAAGTGTCAAAGCACTTGAATCTTGTTTCACTTATCAAGTGTCAATACACTTGAATCTTGATTCAATTACTTTCCATGCAACAAGAACTGTTTCTTGTCGTTTCTATATTGAACTCCTTCAATATCTCATATATGTACGTTTGGCACAACCATATTGGCGTCACAGTCTATCCACTATAGACATTCACGCTAAATATTCGGGTTTTGCCTAAGTATTTCATCGAAATGAAATTCTTAACCTTTGTCAATAAAATATACATCATTTCTAATCAATAAGATGTCCTCCACATAATGTATTAGAAATATGTCTTAGCGCTCCCACTTAATTTCTTGAAAATGCAAGCATCTTCATCGTCTCCAGATGAAAAACTCATTTTTCATCATGGTGAAGATTCCAACTCCGCGATGCTTACTTCAACCATTGATGTTTGCATGCCCTTTTTAGCATCCTTTGAATTAACAAAACCCTTTGGATGGTGTCATGTACACGTCCTAGGTAACCATTCTATTAGAAGAACTTTGTTTTGTTTATTCATCTACCATATACCAAATTATATGTAGTGGTTGCTACTTTAATCCGTCCAGACTAAATATCGCTATGAAAGATCAAATCTTGTCATAGTCAACTCCTTGAACATTGCCGTAAAATATTTTACGACATGTCGACTATTTCATAGATGTGAAACATCCATGTCTGTTTCTTTATAGATCCAAATACGACCGATAGGTTTTTACACCTTTCCGGAGGGTCTTCCAAGTTCAAAACTTGATTTCTCGTGTATGGAACTATCACGGATTTTATGGCTTCAAGCCATTTTACGGAGTTAGGGCCCATCATCTCTTCTTTGCATATAGTCGGTTCATCATTGTCAAACAATAATGATTTACTCTCAAATCTTAGTATTTGATTGTTTATTCGACCGACTTGGTTCAATAGGAACTTAGATCTCCGTGACCGCAACATTTGAGGCACATAATCCATGAGCATTCTGGCTGCCTCCAAAACATTTTCCGGCGCTGCGCAACTCAGCATATTTAGCTAAGGTTCGTTAACCTTATCAAAGTTCTATTGTCCTCCCACTTAACTTTTACGAAAAAATTCCTTTTTCAAGAAACTTCACGTTTCAAGAGACAAACCCTTTTGTCCTTGGTGTTATGGAGGAATAACCAATTGTTATTCGAAATAACCTACAAAGACATGCTCATCCGACTTCGGTTGTAAACATCTTACTTATGTTTAGCATACCAAAATTTAAGAAATGACAACTTGGGTTTTACCCCAAACCATAACTTCCATGGTGTCATTTCACCGGATCAAGATGGAGCTCTTTTCAGTGTAAAAGCGGTAGTCTCTAAAGCTTAAATCTTTTAAAACATAATGGCAGTTTTATAAATAACACCTTTGATCCAACCATGTCAAACAAGGTTTCCTTACAAATCTCAAAACATTCCATATTCCTATGGTGTTTCAGGAGATGTAAATCTAGGTGTTTTGCTAAAATTGTAACTCAAATAAATCCCTTTTATGATAAAATCATAATTCATTTATTTTTCTTGTTACACTTGTAACTCAAATAAATCCCTTTATGATCAAATCATAATTCATTTATTTTTCTTGTCACAATGATTTTCACTTCATCTTGAAAGTCTTTGAAAATTTTCAAATATTTCACACTTATTTCTCATTAAGTGAATTATTCACTCAATTTCCGGAGAAAGTATATGAAGTTGAAAACCATCGTTACGAATACACATAATGGACTACATACATCGATATGTATAAATTCCAATATTTTAGTCGTTCGTTCTTCTTTGGCCTTTGAACGAAGTTTTAATTATCCTGAGGAAAGTCTCACAAGCGTCACTTGATCAAATCAAAGACTCCAAAAATCCATGAAAATGGAGATTCTTCATGTTTTCTTTCCAATATAATTTAAACGGCGATGTCACTTCATAAGTGATCTTTCAATCATTTGTCTTGCGACATTTTAGCATTAGGTTTTATGGATGTGATTCCTCCAACTAGATTTGTAAATCATCCATCTAATATGGAATACGGTAATTATTTGAACAACCTTTGTTCTTATAATACCTGATTCAAATAACAATTATTAAAACAAATCTTGAAGTCAAGCTTTGATGTCAACGAGAAATACAAACAACGGTTTTTTTGTTTTCGATGAACATCATCACATATTCTCTTGCTAGTTACTTAGGCCATTGTGGTTCATGAATTGCGTCATTCCGTATGAAATTTCATACCAACCAATTCGGTATCCAATACCCAAGAACCACATTGTTTAACAAGCAAAGAATACAACCATAACATGTATATCATCCATATACCTAAATTGGATATTTCCAATCTTTTCTTTTCTGCCAAATATATTTTATAGATTCTCTTTCAGCATTTCCTTTTCCTTTTAAAAGAATCTATCAACATCAAAAGTCGCGCCATATACATGACACATAGTCCAAAGCGTGTATATTCAAATAATAATACCTTTGGACTTGCACTTTGAAGTAGATCACCATCATCAAAATGATCAATATTCTTTCAAAATCCATTCTTTAGTAATATTTTAGTGTAGTAAACACTTTACATACATCTTCTATTCATCTTTATCATGACGACTTTCATGATCAAGCCAATTTAGCTTATAAAGGAGAATCGTGAGTATAACATTACTTTCCAAAACCCTTTTGGATGATTAGGATGTCTAGCATCTCCAACCTTCGTAAATTCTCATCCAATATGAGAACATATATTATACTCTATCATATTGCAACCAAAACATTGTTTCAGATATCGTTATATCTGCCACACATGATGGTTTCTGAAACAATTCTTTCAGCTCCTAGATAAACTTGATATTAAAACAATCAAGAATCATGGAGGCAAACATGATACTTAAGATACTAACACTAGAATTGTTACTCTCGATTTAATACCAATTATTAAATTTCATGGAGTAAATAGAGTTTGCTGAAAGGTTGCAATAGGACTTTAAACTTTTATTGACACTCAACACAATACGATACCAGTTCGTAAAGTAAATATCCAGAATTCTATAGTTCTATTATCTCAATTACAACTATGTATAAGGTGGTGAACGAATGCCAATGACTACAAAAAATTATGCAAATTCACTTTGATTTAATTTATGATAAATTGAGTTCTACTAATCCAAATTAGAAAAGAACTCCCACTCAAAAACGACATCCCTCGTGTCTTTTTGGTGATTACATGAACCAAATCCACTACACCAAGTCCGATCATCACGTGAGTCGGCGTAGCTTCAAAGGCGAGCATCCATATGGTCATCATATCAAAACATATGACTCATGCTTAACCTTTCGGTCCGTGTTCCGAGGCCATGTCTGTACGTGCTAGGCTCTCCAAGTAAGAACCTTAGTATTCGCGTGTATAACTGTCTTACACCCGAGATATGCTCGTGGATTCAAGTACACCCGATCATCACGTGATGTCTTGAAGCGACGAAACATTGTCGGTGCATACTTAAGGAAGAACACATTTTTATCTTGATATCTAAATGAGGGATCATCTTATTATGATAATAAAACGCCAAACAAGCAATATAAGATGCTATCAAACATCACATGTTTATTAGTGAAATGATATGGTTCTCGCATATGATCTCTATCATGTGCACCGTGGTATGATCACTATCATACCTTTATGTGTAAATCCAAGGTCCATGGAGTTTACACGTTATGTATGTTGTAAGAGTATCATCTCATACTTCTACTTACAACATCACCATATCATAACACTAGCCCAGCAACAATCTAAACTAGACGCCTCTAATTTATCCATTGCAAATTTTACGTGGCTTAGGGCTTTCGAAGATAGAACCGTTCTTACCTACGAACATGAACCACAACGAGGATAACCAAATTATTGACAACTCGTTGCAAATTATATATTGACTATAGTAGGAGAGACAGACACCCGCTAGCCACTTATGCAAAACTAGTTGCATGTCAAGCGTGGAACAGGTCTCATGTGCGAGGACATGTAAAGTTTGTCCGGGCCGCTTCATCCCACTATGCCACCAATATCCAAAGTACAACTAAGAAGCAAAAAATGATCATCATCACCCACATACTCATATGTGTACTACCCGTGCAAAGCATCTACGCATAGATCCGGCTCTGATACCACTGTAGGGTTCGCAGCATAGAAAACAAAAAATTTCCTACGATGGGAACAACTATGTACCAAGATCTATCTACTAGATACAAACAACGGTCGGATGTATATCCGTAGAGAACATACCCTTGAAGACCGACAAAGCTTAACGAGTCCAAACTCGTGGTTGATGTAGACGATCTCTTGCCGATCTCAAGATCGAGAGGAAGTCCTAGCGCCGCAAAACAGCAGCGCATCCGTGCTCGCACACACGTTCGAGGCACCGAGCAACCTCCGCCTCCTCGCTCCAGCGATGCAGCGGAAGCACAACTCTTTCTTGCCGAATAGCCACCGGGAACATGTATCTCGCTAGTCCGAGACCATGGGGAATAAATTCTAGAGGGGGAGAGAGATCCTTCACGAGGAGGTGTGTTGTGAGAGGAGGAGAGGGGGGCCTTTTATAGGGGAGAGGGGGCACCCAAGGGGCATGGCGCCCAGCCATGGGGCTGCCCCCACATCTTCCACATTCATGTGGGTGGAGCTCCCACTCAAAATGAAAAGCCTCCACTCCCATTAAAAAGCCTCCACTCAAAAATCCACTCACATGGATTAAATTTCCACCAAATTTAATGCAAGCTCTCATTTAAATAAAACTCTTTTATTTATTTATTCAGAATTTTGTTAATTACTTAAATTAACAAACATTCACATAAAACCCCTTGCTAGTATTCCATTTCACATGCAGAACCAGTTTCAGCAATTTGAACCGAAACAGTTTCGGTGTCTAGTGAAATAAATTCCTGCGCTTTCCTTTTCTTTTCGGCATGAAACTTTTGCTCCAATTGGATGTCGGTGTCTCTTAAGTGTGTCACCCTATGGTTCGCGAATAATGCGGACATGATAGAGACCCCTCTCGGATCAATAATCAGAAGCGGGATCTGGAGACCCATACTGACTCCCACACATTCAAAGATGACTTTCTTGTGATCGTCGGAACCTTTTACGCTAGTATCTTAATCCTTTTGTTTCGCGATATATTACATGTCCAAGATTCGATCATCGGTATCTCCATACCTAGTTTGATCTCGTTACTTAATGCACTCTTTTCTCGTTCCCGTGATATAACATTCTAGTGATCAAATCATTTGCTTGCAAGCTAACCAATGTGATATCACCGAGAGGGCCCAGAGTATATCTATCCGTCATCGGGATGAACAAATTCCACTCTCGATCCATGGGCCTCAACATAACACTTTAGTAGTTCTGAATCCATCTTTATAATCACCCTGTTATGGTGTGACGTTTGATGTTATCAAGAAACTCTTCCGGTGTTAGTGATTGACATGATCTCATGGTCTCACTTCGTAAGATGTTATAGAAATATAAACTCAATGACTTTGATCGTAATGCTATACTTCGTATGAATGTTCATCACACCATTACACTAATGTTGTGACCTCGTTATTAACAACATCCAATGTCCATGATCAGGAAACCTATGATCATCTTGTTAATCAACGAGCTAGTTTATAAGAGAGGCATAACTAGGAACTTTCTTTTGTTTATTAAACACACATGTATTAACGTTTCCGTATTAATACAATTATAGCATGTAAAATAAACATTTATCATAAATAGGAATACGATAATAACCACTTTATTATTGGCTCTCGGGCATATTCCCTTCAGGCATGACTCATATATTGGTAATGATTGATATGTTCACCAAATGGATAGAAGTGAAGCCCATCAAAAAATTGGACGGTAAAACAGATGTCACATTCTTAAGGGACATAATCCTGAGATATGGTTAACCACACAGTGTAATCACATATAATGGCACAAACTTTGCTGAAGGAGCTTTTGCTCGATTCTGCAGAAAAAACCGAATAAGACTAGCGGTAGCATCAGTCGCTCATCCAGAATCAAATGGACAAGTTGAACGATCTAATGGCTTAGTTTTATCCGGGATAAAACCCCGCTTGATGGAACCACTCTAGAGATCACCTGGTTTTTGGATAGAGGAACTAACCTCTGTGCTATGGAGTCTAAGGACAACTCTGAATCGATCAACAGGCTATACGCCATTCTTCCTTGTGTATGGGGCAGAAGCAGTTTTGCCTGCCTACATAGAGTATGACTCACCAAGAGTAAGGCAATACTCGCAAGCCGAGGTAAAAGAGGCATGAGAAGATGGAGTTGACTTACTCGAAGAAGCAAGGGAACTGGCATTATCTAGATCCGCTATATATCAGCAAAACCTCCGATGCTACCATAGCTGGAAAGTTCAACCTCGTGTTTTTCGAGAAGGGGATATGGTGCTAAGACTAGTGCAACGCACAGCTGGAATGCATAATTTATCACCCCATGGGAAGGTCCATTCATTGTAAGCAAAGCATTGCACAATGATTCGTATTATCTCATAGATGCTCGTGAAGCACAAAAGAACAACGGGACAGAGCAGGTGATGAGACCAAAAGTCCATGGAATGTGGCACTCCTTCGCCCCTTCTACACTTAGGAGAAGCAACACATGTATCACCCGAACTCTCATACGTCGGACGCTTGTGCCGGCTATGTGCTGATAATAAAATGGTATGATTCGAAAAAACTGACTCAGGGACTACCCAATATGTTTATCCTTTCAATTATTTTATGTCAGCTGGCATAACACCTAATGCTTATCTCGGAACAAGTAGTCTATACTCGGAAAAATCAACTCTTCGACTATGCTGTTGTCCGAAAACATGGCTTCATGGCAAGCAAGAGGAAAGGATGCATGACGAGTAAACATGAATGCCGGATAAGTACAAGGAGAAACGCGAGTCGACCTTGTGTTTTTCCTAACCCACTGCAGGTTGTACCCAATTGTGTTTTGAATGATCCTCGACCAAGTAATCTAAGTTTCATACCCGCTAACTATATCCTTAGTACTTTGAGTCTCTAATGTCGAATGCCAAAAAAGGTAGACAAGAGCCAAAGTCAAGGAAAGGTGAAACGGCAAAATGAGACTCGGGGACTTGCCCTTGGATGATTCACACTCAAAATATAACAAAATGTTTAAGCCTTATCAAAAGGCACATAACCAAACACAAGTGAAATATATATTACATCTGTACCCGGCATACCGGGGATCTCATCAAAGTTCACGTATTTTTTCTAAGAAGCGGAAGGACTTGGAGGAGTAGTCTTGGAGCTAGGAGCATCGCTTGGAGCATCTGCCGAGTCAGGGGCATCGGTCGCCGAATCTTCAGGGTCGTCTGACTCGGTGGCTTCGCTGTCAGCACCCTCTTCATCAGCAACTTCGACGAGTGGTTCTCCAAGGCCGAGGAAGTTGGGCCCGTCGCACCAAGCGTGCACCATACACTACTAGGAAAACGGCTATAGGTAATCAGCACATCCGTGGCTCACATGGTTGAAGTGCCCCATGGCTAAAACAGGCGTGGCTCACCTGTGGGCAGTGCCCTACTAGTAACTAGAACAACCGTGGTGCACATGACTATAGTGCGCCACAGATGTGTGTGGGCCAGGGCCCTGTTGGCCGCACGCCAAACATCTGTAGCGCACTACAGTCATGTGCGCCACAGTTGTTTGTGTCATCTGTGGCGCACATGGGGGGGGGTGCGCTACGCCTAAGCGCACGCCCCCCTCTGCTGTGAAATGGCCACAAACATCTGTGGCGCACTCGGCCTAGTGCGCCACAGGGAGTAGGATCATCCGTGGCGCACATGGCATGGTGCGCCACAGATGTTTGTACTCCCTGTGGCGCACTAGGGCCGTGTGCGCCACGGATGTGTCGATTTTTTTAGGACAGCACTTTATGTGCACATGTGTGCCCACACATCCACCACCCCACACTTCACTTTCCCCTTCTTCTTCCTCCTTAGATCTAGTCGGGATCTTCTCCTTCCCACCTCAATTTGTCCACCCATTCACCATTTTTAGCATGTAAAACTTGCTTTGGATGTTACATAAGTAATAGAGGAGGTCTCTGGTCTCTCATCTCCTACTCCGGTCGACGCGTGCACCTCTCCTTTCCATCTTTTCTCACGATCGGTCTCTCATCTCGGTAAGTTGTCCATGTAAGGATGTGTTCATGTGTATATGGATGATGTGCTCATATGTATGTAGATGATCGATGCTCATGATGTGTGTATGTGGAGAGGATGGTCATATGTGTGTGTGTATATGGAGAGTATCGATGATGCTCATGCATGTGCGTATGGAGAGGATAATGATATGTTCATGTGTGTATGGATCGGTCTCGATCTCTCTCTTGTGTTTGTATGTGAACAAGTTGCCATTTGTTTTGCCAAAATGTTGATTCATTTCCATTTTGGCAAGACTTTGGCATTTCGCAAAGGTCCTACTTTTAGGATAGGTCATGCCGAAATTTTCTATCGACCATTGCATGCATGCATTCATTATGTGGTTCTAATAGACTTCAAAATTGTACCGTGTACACCGTGCAGGCAAAAATGGTCCGCATAATGAGCGAAGGCATTGTGGCTAGATTTTTGAAATGTGCGACGGCCGACATGATACGAAATAACAAGACAGATATAAGATGTCCGTGTAGAAGATGCAAACTCAACTGGGTGATCGTCCCAGATTCCGGGAATCTACAGGCGCACCTGCTCCGCATGGTTTCATGGATGGATACACTCGTTGGATAAGCGATGACGTAGATGATGGAGACGGTGAAGGTGGCCAACATGACGATGATCATCATCACGGCAAGAACGGGCAGATGATGAAGAGTCTCCTGGAGATGGTGAAGGTGCGGAAGCAGACCGGGAAGATGATGATCTAGATGCTGGAGGAGCAGACGACGATGGAAAAACGTCAGGCTGGGTGCGGGACCCTTATGTGCAAGAGCTGCTTCTCAAGCAGACGAGTAACGCCAGGGCTGCCGCTAGAGAGAAAGCCAAGCTTGCGCAACTTGAGAAAGACGCGGTTACTCCATTGTATGAAGGATGCAGGCCCGATGATACCCGGTTGAATGTAACGCTCAAGGCTATGGAGATGAAGGCAAAGCACAAATTGAGCGATGCAAGCTTCGACGATATGATGGCATTCTGGCACCATCGTCTCCCGGAGGGGAACACATGTCCAACTAGTATTGAGGATGCCAAGAAAATCGTCTGTCCTCTCGATCTACCGCACGTTAGATATCACGTATGCATCAACGATTGCATCATTTATCGGGGCGAGGACGCAGAGAAAACCACATGTTCGATGTGCGGCGTGAGTCGATACAAGAAAGGGAAGAAAGCACCTCGAAAAGTGGTAAGGTACTTTCCTATCACTCCTCGTCTGCGGTGCTATTTCGAGGACCCTAAGGAAGCGAAGCTCATGCGATGGCATGCGGAAAGGAAGAAGCCAGGAGATGATGATGACCCCGAAAAGGATGAGCTGCTGACGCACCCTTCAGATGCTAGCCAGTGGAAAGCATTGGACCTCGACTTCCTAGAATTCGGTGGAGATTTGAGGAACATCAGGCTTGGTGCGAGCACCGATGGACTCAATCCGTTCCGTAGCCAGAGCAGCACGCATAGCACTTGGCCCGTGTTTGTATGGATGTACAACCTACCTCCATGGTTGTGCATGAAGAAGAAGTACATACAAATGAGTATGCTAATTCAAGGGCCGAAACAACCTGGTACCAACATCAATCTGTATCTCGGGTTGTTGAAAGAGGAGCTAGCCACGTTATGGGAATCTGGAGCCAATACTTACGACGCTGTCGCACAAGATTATTTCACTATGAGAGCCACGTTGGTCACTACGATGCAAGACTATCCAGGTTGCGAGTATATCTTGGGGCAGGTTATCCAAGGATTCTGCGCATGCGTTAGGTGCATGGATAACACAAGCTATCTCCAACTAGAGAAAGATCCAGGGTCATCGAAAACCGTGTTCATGGCGCACCGGAGGTGGCTCGGCAAGAATGATCCATGTAGAAAACGTGGAGACCTGTTCGATGGAAAATCAGAGACCCGAGGAATCCCAGAGCGTAGGAGCAGCGAAGAAGTGGAAGAGTTGCTGAAAAACTGGAAAGATTGTCCTAAACCAGGAAAGAAGCGAAAGAGGCAGCAACAAGACAAGCCGCTGATGAAGATATGGAAAACAAGGTCTGTTTTCTGGGAGTTGCCATACTGGAAGTTTCTCCGCACGCCTCATAGCCTCGACATCATGCATATCACGAAAAACGTGTGCGAGAGTCTGGTCGCCACCATAATCAACATGCCAGATAGGACGAAAGATGGTCCGAAAGCAAGGCACGACCTGATATGCTTGGGTATCCGGAAGGAGCTTCACGGAGGACGACTACTCGATGATCAGGAAGATGACGATGATCATGAGTCGGAGACGACACAAGGTCGTCGGAAGGGTAAAAAGTTCAAGAAGAACGAATATTACTGCCCTCCTTCTTGCTTCACTCTAAGCCAGGATGAGATCAAACAGTTTTTCAAGTGCCTTCTAGGAGTCAAATTTCCTTACGGCTACGCGGGCAAGATAAGCAGATACCTACACGAGGCGAAGCAGAGGTTCAGTGGCATGAAGTCTCACGACTGTGCCGTGCTAATGACGCAGGTACTTCCGGTCGCACTAAGAGGGATAATGGACGAGCACGTCCGTGAAACTTCATTTGGCCTATGCAAGTTTTTCGACGTCATATCTAGGAAGTCGATTGGCTTGAATCAGCTCGGAAGGCTACAGGAGGAGATCGTGGTGATACTATGTGAGCTTGAGGTCTACTTCCCACCCGCATTCTTCAACATTATGGTGCATCTGCTAGTCCATGTCGTGGAGGACATCGTACAACTCGGGCCGATGTTCCTCCGCAGCATGATGGCGTTCGAAAGGATGAACGGACACATCAAAGGATACGTTCGCAACAGGTCCCGTCCAGATGGAAGCATATCCAAGGGCTTTCTGGCCGAAGAGTGCATCTCTTTCTGCACGAATTATCTAGACATCGAGAACCCTGTCGGTCTTCCCGTCAACAGACACCTTGGCAAGCTCGACGGATCTGGTCACCGAGAGTGTCGTCGCATACTGCATGTAGACTTCGATTTTCGACGCGCAGACTTTGATCGAGCAAACCTCGTCGCGCTAGAACATTTAGAATAGGTTGATCCTTGGGTACAGAAGCACAAAAGGTTAATCGAGAAGAAGTACAGTGACCGGGGCATACAGAGGACGCAGGGAGAAATAATCAAAGAGCACAACTCAGATTTCACGCGTTGGTTTAGGCAGACGCTGCTTGATAATCCCCCGCGCTCGCATTCTTCTGACACGGAAAAGATCATATTCACCTTGTCGCAGGGACCGATGCGAAACCTGGTGACCTATCAGGCGTATGATATCAACGGCTACACATTTTACACGGAGGAAAAGGACAACAAGTGTGATTATCAGAACTCAGGCGTAATGTCGGAATTCTACACCGATGACAACGTGAAGGAAATATTCTACGGAAGAATCGAGGAGATCTGGGAGCTCGACTACTGTGGAGAAAAGGTGCCGATGTTCCGTGTCAGATGGGCAAAGAGCGTCGAAAGAGAAGACCGGTATTTCACAACCATGGTTATACCCGAAGCAGCCAAATCCAAGGCCGGCAAACGTGGCGCGAAAAATGAACCGTGGTACTGGCTACCAAAGTGGACCAATGTTTTTCATTACCGACCGACAAAGCCTAGCCGTGTTGTCGTGAGGAGAGGAAAAGAAACATCATCGGAATGGATGGAGTCGCCAACGAGCAAGACTTCACCAAGACGGGCGATCCAAAGATTGAAGATGACGACGACTACGATGCAGCAACATACATCACAAGAAGAAAAAGGACAACCCTACCCAAAAAAGGTAGCCCGTTTGAAAGAAGAAACATTAAAGTGCCGGGGCTAAATTATTCAACCGCGACAAAGAAGGGAAATAAGATTGTAAAACGCTAGCTCAAAAAATATTGTAAAATGCGTGGTCAAAAAAGATTGTAATATTCATGGACAAATTATTATGAAATTTAGTTATACTTTGAATCATATTTGTAACACTTTTATGACATATATTATCACTTTTCGGCATTTTTAGAATATTTAAAAGTATTTTAAAAACAAAAAAACTTGCATGGCATATATCACCACTTTTGGGCATTTTTTGGAACATTTAAAAGTATTTAAAAAATAAAAATAAAAAAGTGGGGCACCAGGATTTGAACCTAGGTGCTCATAGTTTAGAATAGAGTAGTGGGCAGAACCAGTGGGATAGACAAGAGTTGTTGCTAGAAGGAGCGCTGGACACTTGTTATAGAGTGGTTAGATCCCAGATAGGCGTAGCGCACTAGCCCGAGTGCGCTACAGATATCCGTAGCGCACTCTGGCATAGTGCGCTACGCCAATCTGGGTTGTATCCACGTCAACATTCCCAACTCTCCCCATCTCACACACTCATCGATCCCCATATCTCCCGCCGCCGCTGTTTCGATCTGCCGCCCGCCGCCAGACTCGATCCACCAGAGCCACCGCCGCTGCCATGATCGAGGAGGAGGCCAGGGAGGATCCCCCTAGCAGCCATCGCCATCCGCCGCGCGCCGCACTGGAGGAGGATCCCCGCCAGCCGCCGCCGCACTCGAGGAGGAGGAGGAGGTCGCCCGTGTCCGAGAGGAGGAGAAGGCCGCCGTTCGCACGTCGTCATTCGCTCACCAACGTCATCCTCATCTTAGAGGTTAGCCCCTCCCCTCTCTCCCTCTCTCCCTCTCTGAGTGATGAACCCTAGAGCAACTGCATAACTGCTTCTGCTTCTATAGTACCAGCCTCAAATTCAGCTACCTACTCACATAGAGAAACACTACTGTGTTGAATGTAGAAACTGGTAGAGATTGCATCAATCATGGGCTTGATCATTGTTGTGGATGCAGTCATCAACTAGTAGTAGTAGTAGCAATTCTCTGTAACAATCTCACCATAAAAGCTTTAAAAAATTGCAGCAATGGCCAACTCGAGTTGTACATCAGCAGGAGGAAACCTGGTTTACTTTGAACCCGAACATATGATATGATGGTCATCTTCTGTGTCTGTACAAGAATATGTTCAGAGAATATGTTGGTAATATGTTAGTCATATGTTGATATGAAAAGTAGTTTCAATCCAATGTGTCTGTACAAGAATATGTTGGTCATATTCACATATGATATGATGATATCAAGGTTTAGTGTAGCTTGGTTGATAGAAAATTTAGTGTAGCTTGATTGATAGCAAGGTCCAGAGTAAGCTTGGTTCATAGCTTAGGGTTCAGAGTAAGCTTGGTAGATAGCTTAGGGTTTAGAGTAGCAAGGGTTCAGTACATATGTGTGCTGTAACATCAGAAAGGGATTCAGTACTTTTACATCAGAAAAGGATTCAGTACTTTGAGGATGGATTCAGTACTTTTAAAATCATCAGAAAAGGATTCAGTACTTGTTCTTGTGAGCATGGATGATTTACATGTGTTCTTGTGAGCATGGATGATTTACATGTGTCTGTTCCATGCTAGCTTCAGTACTTTTATCTATCAATATTGATGGTTTCTACTGTGATGGATGTAGTTGCTGGATTTAGTTGATGGTTTACATGATAGCTTCAGTACTTTTATCAATATTGATGGTTTCCATGATAGCTTCAGGACATTTATCTATCAGCATTTCATTTTAATGGATGTAGTTGCTAGATTAATAAAGGCATAATCTGATGCTAGACTTGATGGAAAACTTGATGCTAGGCATAACCTGATGTAATAAATTACTAGTTCATATTCCTAGCAAACAGAGAGCTTGTAGGTTTAGGCTTGATTTTTTTTAGCAAACAGAGAGCAATATGATCCTGGTTTGTGACCTCCTGGGTATGATCTGTGGCTAGGTTTTAGATCAAGAGATATATTATCTGAAATGCTCCTGCTGAAATCCTAGTTATGGTGATGGTTTTAGTGTTGAATGGTATCCACACATATATATCTCAAACAATGTGTATATACTGATGAAATGCTCCTGCTGAAATCCTAGTTTGGTTGTATGGTTTTAGTACTGATCCTGGTGATGGTCTAGTGGTGCTAAGAAGGCACTACTGCAAGCAATATAAACTTGTATTTGCTTTCTGGTGATGGTCTAGTAGTACTGATCCTGGTGATGGTTTTAGTACTGATCAGAAGCATGATGTCATATTTGTTGTCATATAAACTTGTATTTGCTTGCTGTCACATAATGACAGGTGCTATAATCTGCATGTATTTGCTTGTTGTCATTAATGACTTGATATAATCCATGGTGATATAATTGTAGCAATTGAAATTGTGTTGGTGCTTGTATATGAAGCACTTTATTATGTCGTGAATGCAGGTTCTTGTATGAAATGAGTCCCGATTTTGCCAGAATGTTGATTAACTTCCGTTTTGGCAGAAATCGGGCACTCCTAGTTTAAGAAAATTAGCAAAGGTCATGCCGGATTTTTCCGTGCATTTAACCAATTATTTGTTTTTTATTAGTGCAAAGATGTGTGACAACGACGAGGCTGGATGTTCTAAGCGCATCAGCGCTGAAGGAGAACTCAGACCTCCGAATAAACAATTGACATTCTGGGAGGCGGCCCAGCGGCTAGAAGACGATGAAGAATACCATCCTTCGGAGAGCGAGGATGATGAGATGGAAGACGCGGAGGAAGAAGCCGAAGGAACGGCAGGCGATGAAACCACTGATGGCGGCGAGGGCACAGGGAGTGGTAGCAACCCTCCTAAGAAGAAGAAGAAGCCGAAGGACCGGCGCCCGAACACGGTCGGCACGGTCAGGGAGGAAATTACCGAAGTGAGCCCATCAGGGGTTCCTTTGGAGCCCGCCCAAAGGGTACGGTGGGCAAGTGGCGGCGATCACCCGGACAACCATCTCGATCAACACCGAGAATCTCTGGCATAAAGATAATGGCCACTTGCGCACACTCCTCTTCGAGAAGCTGCACGCCAGATACAAGTTCCCCGCACGACGTCGAACACAAATTATCATGGGAACAAGTAAACAAATCCGCCCTCACAAAGATGAGCACCGCCACCAGGGAGAACCCGGATAAAGAAGATCTATAAAGAAGGCAAAAGTCTCGAGGAGATCCAGAAGATTGACCCGCAGATCACCGAAGATCAGTTCCGGGAGTTCAAGGAGAGGTGTGAATCCGAAAGAGCCCTGGCCAATAGTAATCGGGGAAAGGTGCTGCAGGCGATGAATATAGGTCATCACCATCTCGGATCTGGTGGATACAGAACCGCAGAGGCCAAATGGAATAAGGAGGACGAAGATTATAGATCCAAGGGGATAGAAAACCCCTTTGCTAAATTCGAACCCGGGCAGGTTCGAAACTTCATCAGGGCCCGTTACCATGTGGACCCAAAAACCAAACAACTCACCGCGGATCCTGCGGCGAAGGAATTCGAGGAAATTGTGGTAAGTATAATCTAATTACCGCGGATCAACATGATTGCAATCTAATCGATGATCTAAATGATTCACTGTTACTTCTTCTGCGGGAGGAGGAAATTGTTGCTAGTCATGGATCCTAGGGTTCCTTATCCCAGGGGTCGACGGCGGCCACCCGGTGGGATAACCCTTTTAACAGGGCGATGAACCGGGCCAAGAAAATAGAGCCGATTACGAAGAAGCCGTCGTTGGCCGTCTGCCGACCTCGGGGTAAGAATTGGGTGGATCATTTTGGTCCACCGCCGAGGACGCATGTGGCGCCGTCGGGAAGGAGCGAGGAGGAAAACCGAGAGGTTCAAGAACATAAGGCACAAGTGGCGCGGATCCCGCAGATCGTCCAAGAAAACCTGGCAATCACCCTCACGTCCTTCCTGCCTACCTTGGTGGAGTCAATAGCGAACTGGAGTGCGGGTGGTCGAGTAGGGCCGTGCCCGATTCCAAGCATGGTCGTGACCACTCGAACAACGCGCCGATTTAATCAGGCGAACTACGTGTTCGTGACTCCGCCAGCTAGCACCGCTGTGCCGCAAGTGTTGGTGACTCCTCCATCACCGCGCCGAGTACATGTTGGTGCCCCGCCATCGCCGCGCGCACCGGAGCTCCAAGCACCCGTCGGTAGGAGAATACACGCGCCAGCACCGCGCCATCAAGCAGCCCTTCCGTCTCTTGCACGCCTGTCAGATGCGCGTCGACATTAGACAATCTCGACGCCATCATGGTAAACAAATTGCTTTAATTACCGCCTTATTTCATGCCATCTATATATTACTCTTATGGCATCTCGCTCTGACGACGCCGTACATGTTTTCCGTAGACGGATGTTCCTTGCACTCTCTTATGCTACGTGAACAACGAGCTGAGGGATGTTGCCAAGGGTACCATCGTTCAACCCTTGCAACGCACGTTCCACTCAAAGCCGATGCCAGATAGCATGCACAGGGTTCAAATTAGTCGGGTGCTAAGGGGCTGCGACAACCTGGAACCCCCCATTCAACCCCCAGGAGTGGATGAAGAAGAGCCGTTTGTCCTCAGAAGTTGCTTCGGCTTATTCTTGCTATGGCCAAAGAGCATGATCCGTTTGGGGACGGCGGGGGCCATCACGCCACAGACAACAGCACCGCCTGTCGTGCCAACAACAAGCGGTGGCAAGGCCCCCTTACCGCCCTCGCCGTCAGCTCCACGCGGTGGGTCGGATGATCATGTTGATGATATGCACATGGCGCAGGATCCGGCCGAGGACGATGAAGACTGGAATGATCACTTCTTCAGCACTCAGTTTGGCAACGAAGAAGACCTAGCTGGTGGCCCCACAGAGAAAGCCACTATCACCAAGCGTCTGTTTGGTTCTCAGGAGACGCCTCCAGCTTGCGCCTTTACAGAGCCAGCTGATACAACCAACCGGCCCTTTATTCTAAGCCCTGACACACTACATAGGGCGGCCGGTACTCAGATTGCGGTGCCTGCCCGCTCTCCAAAAGGAAAAAAGGGCAGGAAAAGAAAATCTAGCAGCTCGAGCCAGCCGGTGGAGTCAACAACTGCGAATCCGATCAGGTTTCGGGACGGGCCACCAAGACCCGAGGGTATTATGTGGAGGATTCATGTGGCGGGTGAGCCCATGCTACCTAAGAATTTGCGGAAGCTCACCAGTTCGGAACTGCAGAGTGTGCATGACGGCGTGCTGACGATAGAGAGACGCCTTCTATCGGAGAAAGATCCCTCACACCCGGTATTCGTGGTTAAGGTGCCACCAGGATTGGGCTTCGTCGACACTGCCCCCGCGGATCTGTTCTTCCTACGGTTCGAGGACATCTTCAATATGTTCCACCTATACCCGCTGCACTATACCATGGTCCGTCTCTTTTCTCTCAACCTGGCCATGCAGATCATTAGAGAGAACACACCGGAAATCGCTATAGCGGACCCCTACTACATGTGTGACGGCTGCTTGGGTTCCCCCGCCAAACGACGTATCGTGGCCTCGTACCTAAAAAGAATCCTCGTGGCGAACAAGACAAAGGAATACATTCTCGTGCCTTACTTTCCCGAGTAAGTCGTTATTCACTCGCCACCGTCGATTGGATTTATTAGATCATCATCATTCTTTTTGCAACACATTCCATTTGATTTTTTTGCGCAGAGATGAACACTGCACGCTCATCTCCTTATCGCCGAAGCATTCCCACGCCACGTATTTCAACTCGGGGAGTCTAGAAAAGAAGAAAAACTACGACAAGATCAAGGAAGTTCTGGATGATGCTCTCACTGGCTTTGCCTCGACGGAAGGCACCAGCTTCGTGCGTAAGAAGGTCAAGTTCGGCAGGCACGTCTTCAACCACGTAACGGAGTTCCCCTGCGTGAAGCAGCCGGAAAATAGTAAGAAGGAAGCCTACTACGCACTCCATCACATGAGGGCGTTCCTACTTGACCAACAGAATTCTACGCTGCGGATCATCTCAAGCAAGGTGGGCGAAGCAAAGGCCAAGATCAATGATTCGGATATTAGACAAGAGATGTATCGCCTTCCAAAGCAGCTTTGGGGCAATCATCTTCGTGATGTCATGACTTGGGGATCTTCTACGGAGGAAATATCCCGAATAACCGTGACATAGAAGATCGCCTAGAGATGCAGGGTGACTATAGGAAGTTCATGACGAGACAAGGCATCCTCCCGTTCCCTAAGCCGAGCCAGAAGTCTTGATGTTGGCCTAGTTGTAGTTACAAACTATAGATGACCTTTGTGTGTCTGTGTGGACGACAAGTGAACTTATTTTGCTTATTATTATTATATATCAATCAATGCTTGGTTTTTTTTGCTTACTCTTTGGTCCTTTGCTCAATTTGGTCCTTCTTTTTTTCTTTACTCTTTTTTCGAGAATAATGCCGATGATTGAAAGTCGTGGCACACTATATATGTGAATGTGCTACGATGGGACTGTGAGCCTTATGATATGCACAAGTCCAGGTCTTGTGCATCCTACTTGGCTCACCGTTCCATCGTAGCATATTCCTGTGTCCAACGACCTATGTATATATACGAGGCATTCTTTTCGAGTTATTTTTGTCTTTTTCGAGAATATGCCGATGATTGAAATGTCGTGGCACAATATATATGTGGATGTGCTATGACGGGATAGTTAGCCTTGTGATATGCACAAATCCAGGAATTGTGCATCCTACTTGGCTAACTGTTCCGTCATAGCATATTCCTGTGTCCAACGACCTAGCTAGTTATATATGAGGCATTCTTTTCGAGCTACTTTGGTCTTTTTCGAGAATAATACCGATGATTGAAATGTTGTAGCACACTATATATGTGAATGTGCTACGATGGGATTGTACGCCTTGTGCTATGCACAAGTCCAGGTGTTGTGCATCCTATTTGGCGTACGGTTCCATCGTAGCATATTCCTGTGTCCAACGACCTATGTATATATATGAGGCATGCTTTTTGAGTTACTTTGGTCTTTTTCGAGAATAATGCCGATGATTGAAATGTCGTGGCACACTATATGTGAATGTGCTGCGATGGGATTATTCGCCTTGTGCTATGCATGTGTCCAGTGTTGTGCATCCTACTTGGCTTAATGTTCCATCGTAGCATATTCTTGTGTCGAACAACCTAGTTATATATGAGGCATGCTTTACGAGTTTGGTCTTTTGATTTAGGAGTACTTTCTATAAGTGTATCTTCATATGTGACTTTAATTATATATGTTTTTTTCAATAGTCGGTTAATTATTATTGTCAACTTATAGATGACGTGGTACGTCGTGTACAAGGGACGGGTTCCCGGAGTCTACGATGATTGGGAAGACTGCCGGAGACAGGTGCACCGTTTCAGCGGCAATATCTACAAAGGGTACAACACTATGGCGGAGGCGGAAGCTAGATACACGCGCTATCTAGCGGGAGTTAGGACAAGGAACCGAATGAAGACCTACACCTTCGTCGCGGCGGTGATCATGCTTATCTTCTTTGGTTATTTATCCCGCATTTGTGTCTAGCTAGCTAGTTTAGATGTCTAGGCGAGCTTCCGAGCTCTAACTTGTTCGATCGACACATGTATTAGCATGTCACCAACTACTACTTTGTAACATGATCGAAACAATGTAACTTAGACTATGTATTCATGTATGAGACTTATCTATATGTATTTGTTTCAATCGTGTTTTTCATATTGAGTATTTATATATATAATTGTATATCTTGTATCTGTGTGTGTATATCTGCTGTAATATTGTATATAATCTGTATTGCATATAATCTGGCTCGGAAATTAAAAAAAACAAAAAATACATCTGTGGCGCACATGGTCTACCTTCTGTGGCGCACTACACCTAAAGCGCACTATGAAAGTTTAGGGGTAGCGCACCACGCCAAACTTCTGTGGCGCACTAGGAGGTGCGCTACGCCTATCTCTACACAACCGTGGCGCACTAGGCAGTGCGCCACGGCTGAGAGATAGTCGTAGCGCAAGGCCCGTGGCGCACTGCTACTGCGCCACAGATGGGCATTTCTGGTGCGCCACTAACGGCCTGTTTCCTAGTAGTGATAGTATACTCGATCATGGCGTAGGCTTGCTCCTGGCGTCTCTGAAGGGAATATGCCCTGAGAGGCAATAATAAAATGTTTATTATGTGTATTCCAAGTATATGATAGATGTTTATTTTGCATTCTATAATTGTATTAATACGGAAACGTTAATACATGTGTGTTTAATAAACAAACAAAAATTTCCTAGTTATGCCTCTCTCATAAACTAGTTTGTTGATTAACAAGATGATCATAGTTTCCTGATCATAGACATTGAATGTTGTTAATAACGAGATCACAACATTAGTGTAATGGTGTGATGAACATTCATCCGAAGTATAGCATTACCATCAAAGTCATTGATTTTATATTTCTATAAACAACTTACGAAGTAGTCCTAATCCTTAGACCATGAGATCATGCCAATCACTAACACCGGAAGAGTTTCTTGTTGACATCAAATGTCACTCCGTAACTGGGTGATTATAAAGATGGCTTCAAAGCTACTAAAGTGTTATGTTGAGAATCATGGATCAAGAGTGGAATTTGTTCATCCCGATGACGTATAGATATGCTCTGGGCCCTCTCGGTGATATCACATTGGTTAGCTTGCAAGCAAGTGATTTTATCACTAGAATGTTATATCATGGGAACGAGAAAAGAGTGCATGTCAGTAACGAGATCAAACTAGGTATGGAGATACCGATGATAGAATCTCGGACATGTAATATATCGTGAAACAAAGGGATTAAGATACAAGCATAAAAGGTTCCGACGATCACAGGAAAATTCATCGTTGAATGTGTGGGAGTCAGTATGGATCTCCAGGTCCCGCTACTGATTATTGATCGGAGAAGGGTCTCGATCATGTCCGCATTATTCGCGAACCATAGGGTGACACACTTAAGGGACACTGGCATCTAGTTGGAGCAAATTTTTCATGCCGAAAGAATAAACAAGCGCAAGAATTTATTTCACTAGATACCGAAACAGGTTTTCGGGTGAAATTGCATAAAGTGGTTATGCATGTGAAATGGAATTCTAGCAAGGGGTTATTTGTGAATGTTTGTCATTAAAGTAATTGAAAAAATTCTGAATAAAATAAAAGAGTTTTATTTAATGAGAGTTTGCATTAAATTTGGTGGAAATTTAATGGGAATTTGAGTGGATTTTTTAGTGGAGAAAATTGAAGGGCCATTTTGTGAGTGGAGTGTCCACCCACATGAATGAAGGAGGGGAGGGGGCAGCCCCATGGCCGGCGGCCACCCCCTTGGGTGCCCCCTCCTCCTATAAAAGGAGCCCCTCCTGTCACTTGTCTCTCACACCTCCTCGTGAAGGATCTCTCTCCCCCTCTATAATTTATTCCCCATGGTCTCGGACTAGCGAGATACATGTTCCCGGTGGCTATTCGGCAGGAAAGGGTTGTGCTTCCGCTGCATCGCTGGAGCGAGGAGGCGGAGGTTGCCCGGTGTCTTGTACGTGTGTGCGAGCACGGATGCGCTGCTGCTTAGCGGCGCTAGGACTTCCTCTCGATCTTGAGATCGGCAAGAGATCGTCTACATCAATCACGAGTTGAACTCGTTAAGCTTTGTCAGTCTTCAAGGGTATGTTCTCTACGGATATACATCCGCCCGTTGTTTGTATCTAGTAGATAGATCTTGGTACATAGTTCCCATCGTAGGAAAATTTTTGTTTTATGTCTGCGAACCCTACAAAGGGTATCGAGCCGGATCTATGCGTAGATGCTTTACACGGGTAGTACACATATTAGTATGTGGGCGATGATGATCATGTTGTTGCTCCTTAGTTTTAATTTTGGATATTGGTGGCATAGTGGGATGAAGCGGCCCGGACAAACTTTACATGTCCTCGCACATGAGACCTGTTCCACGCTTGACATGCAGCTAGTTTGCATAAGTGGCTAGCGGGTGTCTGTCTCTCCTACTATAGTCAATATCTATTTTGAAACGAGTTGTAAACAATTTGGTTATCCTCGTTGTGGTTCATGTTCGTAGGTAAGAACGGTTCTATCTCGAAAGCCCTAAGCCACGTAAAAAATTGCAATGGATAATTAGAGGCGTCTAATTTGGATTGTTGCTGGGCTAGTGTTATGATATGGTGATGTTGTAAGTAGAAGTATGCGATGATACTCTTACAACATACATAAAGTGTAATCTCCATACACCTTGGACTTACACATATAGGTATGATAGTGATCATACCACGATGCACATGATAGAGATCATATGCGGGAACCATATCATTTCACTAATAAACATGTGATGTTTGATAGCATCTTATATTGCATGTTTAGCGCTTTGTTAGCATAATAAGATGATCCCTCTTTTAAATATCAAGATAAGAATGTGTTCTTCCTTTAGTATGCACCGATTATGTTTTCGTCGCTCCAAGACATCACGTGATGATCGGGTGTTCTTGGATCCACGACTATATTTCAGGTGTAAAACAGTTACACACGCGAATACTAAGGTTCTAACTTGGCGAGCCTAGCATGTACAGACATGGCATCGGAACACCGACCGAAAGGTTAAGCATGAGTCATATAGTAGATATGATGCCCATTTGATGCTCGCCTTTGAAGCTACACCGACTCACGTGATGATCGGACTTGGTGTAGTGGATTTGGTTCATGTAATCACCAAAAAGGCACGAGGGATGTCGTTTTTGAGTGGGAGTTCATTCATAATATGGATTAGTTGAATTCAATCTATCATACACTTAGTCTAAACTTTACAAATTCTGTTGTAGATGGCACCACCTGCTTTTAATTTCAATGTGTTCATGGAGAAAGAGAAACTTGCAACGAACGGTAGCAACTTTACCGAATGGGCCATGAATTTGAGGATTCTCTCTCCTCTCTCACGCACAAAAGCAATATGTGCTAGAAGCGCCGTTAGGCCCCCCACCTTTTGAGGATGCTCCTGACGAGGAGAAGAATGTCTATCAGACTCGTCAGGAGGACCACAACTTAGTTCATTGCGGCATATTGTATGGGCTAGAGCCGGAAATTCGAAAGCGTTTCGAAAACGGCAATGCTTTTGATACAATGGGTGAGTTGAAAATTATTTTCGACACACATGCTGCTGTAGAGAGCTACAACGCTTTAGAAAAGTTCTTTAGCTGCATGATGGAAGAGCACAACTCCGTTAGTGAGCATGTACTCAAGATGTCGGGTTATGCCGATAAGCTTGTGTCCTTGGGAATATCGATTCCCATTTACTTAGGCATCCATTGTGTTCTGCAGTCTCTGCCACCTAGCTATAAGAGCTTCATGATGAACTATAATATGCAAGGCATTAAGAAGTCTCTCCCCGAGCTTCTGTTAATGCTTAAAACTGCAGAAGTGGAGATCAAAAAGGAACATCAAGTGTTGATGATCAATAGGAACACTGGTTTCAAGAAAGACAATAAGGGAAAACGGAAGGGAAGTAAGGGCAGCAAGCCTGTTGCCGTTCCTAAAAAGAAACCCCGAGTTGGACCTAAGTCTGATACCGAGTGCTACTATTGTAAGGGGACTGGCCACTAGAAGCGCAACTGCCCCAAGTATTTGGCAGACAAGAAAGCCGGCAAGGAAAACAAAGGTATATATGATATACATGTTATTGATGTGTACTTTACTAGTGCTCGCAGTAGCACCTGGGTATTTGATACCGGTTCAGTTGCTAATATTTGTAACTCGAATCAGGAGCTACGGAACAAGCGACCGCTAGCAAGGGGTGAGGTCAAGATGCGTGTCGGCAATGGATCAAGCGTTGATGTGATCGCCGTCGGAACGCTGCCTCTCCACTTGCCATCGGTATTAGTAATAAACTTGAATAATTGTTATCTGGTGCCTGCACTGAGCATGAACATTGTATTTGGATCGTGTTTGATGTGAAGTGGTTATTCATTTAAATCCGAGAACAATGGTTGTTCCATTTACATGAATGAAATCTTTTATGGTCATGCACCGATGATGAATGGTTTATTTATTTTGGGTCTCAATAATAATATTACACATATTCATAATGTTGATGCTAAAAGGATTAAAATTAATGATGATATATCCGCATATATGTGGCACTGCCGTCTAGGTCATATTGGCGTTAAACACATGAAGAAGCTCCATTCGGATGGACTTTTGGAATCACTTGATTTTGAATCATTTGATACATGTGAGCCATGCCTTATGGGCAAGATGAATAGAACGCTGTTTTCCGGTTCAATGGAACAGGCGACAGATTTATTGGAATACATTCTGATGTGTGTGGTCCAATGAGTGTGTCGGCGCGAGGTTGATATCGTTATTTTGTTACTTTCACGGATGATTTGAGTAGATACGGTTATATCTACTTGATGAAACACAAGTCTGAAACCTTTGAAAAGTTCAAGGAATTTTAGAATGAAGTGGAAAATCATCGTAATAGAAAGATCAAATTTCTACGGTCCGACCGTGGAGGTGAGTATCTAAGTTACGAGTTTAGCACTCACATGAAAGAGTGTGGAATTGTTTCACAACTCACACCTGCCGGAACACCACAGCGAAATGGTGTGTCGGAATGTCGTAATCGTACTTTATTAGATATGGTTCGATCTATGATGTCTCTGACGGACTTGCCATTGTCATTTTGGGGCTATGCACTAGAAACTGCTGCATTCACTTTAAATCGGGCACCATCTAAATCCGTTGAAAAGACACCATATGAATTGTGGTTTGGAAACAAACCTAAGCTGTCATTTCTTAAAGTTTGGGGATGCGATGTTTATGTGAAGAAACTTCAATGGGATAAACTCGAACCCAAAGCGGAAAAATGCATCTTCATAGGTTACCCTAAGGAAACTATTGGGTATTCCTTCTATCACAGATCCGAGGGCAAGGTTTTTGTTGCCAAGAATGGATCCTTTCTAGAGAAAGAGTTTCTCGCGAAAGGTGTGAGTAGTCGGAAGGTAGAACTCGAAGAGGTTATTGAACCTTCTCTTCAAAGTATGGCGAGTAGCACAGCGCCGGAAGTTGTTCCGGAGTTGGCTTCACCTGTTGAAGAGGGAACTAATGATAATGATCATGAAACTCCGAAAGAGAGTACTACCGAACCTCGCAGGTCTAGCAGGACGCGTGCAGCTCCCGAGCTGTATGGAAATCCTGTCATGAATTTCATGGTTGATGAAAATGATGACCCTGCGACATATGAAGAAGCGATGATGAGCCCGGATTCCAACAAATGGTTAGAAGCCATGAAATCCGAGATGGAATCCATGTATGAAAATCAAGTTTGGAACTTGGTGGACTTACCTCACGACCGAAAGGCCGTGGAGAACAAATGGATTTTCAAAAGGAAAACTGATGCTGATGGTAATATAACCGTCAATAAAGCTCGACTTGTCGCAAAGGGGTTTCGACAAATTCAAGGAGTTGACTACGATGAGACATTCTCTCCCATAGCGATGCTAAAGTCAGTTAGGATTATGTTAGCAATTGCTGCATATTTCAATTATGAGATATGGCAGATGGATGTCAAAACCGCGTTTCTCAATGGTAATATTGAAGAAGAGTTTTATATGACACAACCAAAGGGTTTTGTCGATCCTAAGGATGCTAACTAGGTGTGCAAGCTTCAGCGATCCATCTATGGATTGAAGCAAGCATCACGAAGTTGTAATCTCCGCTTTGATGAGGTGATCAAAGAGTTTGGATTTGTCCAAACTTATGGAGAAGCTTGTATTTACAAGAAAGTGAGTGGGAGCAATGTGGCATTTCTAATATTATATGTGGATGACATATTATTGATCGGAAATGATATAGATCTTTTAAATAGTGTTAAAAGTTATCTAAATAGCAAATTTTCAATGAAGGACCTAGGTGAAGCGTCATACATATTAGGCATAAAGATCTATAGAGATAGATCTAGGCGCCTAATAGGGCTATCGCAAAGTACATACCTTGATAAGATTTTAAAGAAGTTTAAAATGGAAGATAGTAAGAAGGGGTTCTTACCTATGACACAAGGCACGACATTGAGTAAGACTCAAAGTCCGGCTACGGCAGAAGAAAGAGATATAATGGACAAGGTCCCCTATGCTTCAGCCATAGGCTCTATAATGTACGCCATGCTATGTACAAGACCGGATGTGGCACATGCTATTAGTTTGACTAGTAGGTACCAATCGGATCCAGGTTCAGAACACTGTAAAGCGGTCAAGAATATCCTTAAGTACTTACGAAGAACTAAGGATATGTTTCTTGTATACGGAGGTGAAGAAGAGCTCGTCGCTAAGTGTTATGTCGACGCTAGCTTTGACACCGATCCGTATGACTCTGAGTCTCAATCCGGATACGTATTTCTCATGAATGGCGGAGCGGTTAGTTGGAGTAGCTCCAAACAACCTGTGGTGGCGGGATCAACAACGGAGGCCGAATATGTTGTCGCTTGAGCGGCTCGGAAGCGCTTTGGATGAAGGAGTTCATATCCGAACTAGGTGTGGTTGCAAACGCGTTGGACCCAATGGTGATATATTGTGACAACAATGGTGCCATTGCCAATGCCAAAGAGCCAAGGTCTCACAAGCATTCCAAGCATATTAAGCGCCGGTTATACTCCATCCGCGAGCATGTCAAGGATGGATATATAAAGATTTGTAAAGTACATACGGATCTCAATGTAGTTGATCCGTTGACTAAAACTCTCCCTATAGCAAAACATGATCTACACCAGAACTCCATGGGTGTTAGATACATCACAATGTAACTAGATTATTGTCTCTAGTGCAAGTGGGAGACTAAAGGGAATATGTCCTGAGAGGCAATAATAAAATGTTTATTATGTGTATTCCAAGTATATGATAGATGTTTATTTTGCATGCTATAATTGTATTAATACGGAAACGTTAATACATGTGTGTTTAATAAACAAACAGAAAGTTCCTAGTTATGCCTCTCTCATAAACTAGTTCGTTGATTAACAAGATGATCATAGTTTCCTGGTCATAGACATTGAATGTTGTTAATAACGAGATCACAACATTAGTGTAATGGTGTGATGAACATTCATCCGAAGTATAGCATTACCATCAAAGTCATTGAGTTTATATTTCTATAAACAACTTACGAAGTAGTCCTAATCCTTAGACCATGAGATCATGCCAATCACTAACACCGGAAGAGTTTCTTGTTGACATCAAACGTCACTCCGTAACTGGGTGACTATAAAGATGGATTCAAAGCTACTAAAGTGTTATGTTGAGAATTATGGATCAAGAGTGGAATTTGTTCATCCCGATGATGGATAGATATGCTCTGGGTCCTCTCGGTGATATCACATTGGTTAGCTTGCAAGCAAGTGATTTGATCACTATAATGTTATATCATGGGAACGAGAAAAGAGTGCATGTTAGTAATGAGATCAAACTAGGTATGGAGATACCGATGATCGAATCTCGAACATGTAATAAATCTTGAAAAAAGGGATTAAGATACAAGCGTAAAAGGTTCCGACGATCACAGGAAAATTCATCGTTGAATGTGTGGGAGTCAGTATGGATCTCTAGGTCCCGCTACTGATTATTGATCGGAGAAGGGTCTTGATCATGTCCGCATTATTCGCGAACCGTAGGGTGACACACTTAAGGGACACTGGCATCCAGTTGGAGCAAATGTTTCATGCTGAAAGAATAAACAAGCGCAGGAATTTATTTCACTAGATACCGAAACAGGTTTTCGGGTGAAATTACATAAAGTGGTTATGCATGTGAAATGGAATTCTAGCAAGGGGTTATTTGTGAATGTTTGTCATTAAAGTAATTGACCATATTCTGAATAAAATAAAAGAGTTTTATTTAACGAGAGTGTGCATTAAATTTGGTGGAAATTTAATGGGAATTTGAGTGGATTTTTTAGTGGAGAAAATTGAAGGGCCATTTTGTGAGTGGAGTGTCCACCCACATGAATGAAGGAGGGGAGGGGGCAGCCCCATGGCCGGAGGCCACCCCCTTGGGTGCCCCCCTCCTCCTATAAAAGGAGCCCCTCTACTCACTTGTCTCTCACACCTCCTCGTGAAGGATCTCTCTCCCCATCTAGAATTTATTCCCCATGGTCTCGTACTAGCGAGATACATGTTCTCGGTGGCTATTCGGCAAGAAAGGGTTGTGCTTCCGCTACATCGCTGGAGCGAGGAGGCGGAGGTTGCCCGGTATCTTGTACGTGTGTGCGAGCACGGATGCGCTGCTACTTTGCGGCGCTAGGACTTCCTCTCGATCTTGAGATCGACAAGAGATCGTCTACATCAACCACGAGTTGAACCCGTTAAGCTTTGTCGGTCTTCAAGGGAATGTTCTCTACGGATATACATCCGCCCGTTGTTTGTATCTAGTAGATAGATCTTGGTACATATTTCCCATCGTAGGAAAATTTTTGTTTTCTATGCTGCGAACCCTATAGTCTCTTGATCAACTCAGGATCATCCAGCCACTTCCCGTCCCCCCTTATTCGGGCAAGCACATCAAGGTTGATGTCCTCGTACCATCATACCATGAAGGAGAGGGCCTTGGCCGCTGCAGCTCGGCCGGCCGACTCACGCCACTGATCCATCCTGTCTTCGGTGTGAAGCAGCCTTTCAGCAAGGGGCTCGACGAGTGCGGGTGCATCCTCATCCGGTGAGAGCATGAATGGCTGACTTGAGCAAGTCCACGCCACAGGACTTGAGGGTCTTGACGCGCTCCGACAATGCTTCGAGATGCTCGTCGTTACTCACCTCTTCATCAGCTAGAGCACCAGACTCGGCTCTCACCTTCTTCATGGCCCGAATGGCGAACATGTTGGCCTCGGGAAAATTCTCTGTGAGCAAAAAGAGAATATTAGCAAAGTAACAAAGAGGATGACAAAATCAAGAACAGAAAGAACAATACAAAAAGGGTAAGAACTCGCTACAAAGAAAAGAGTTGATGGCGTCGAGTTTGCTTTGCCAAGCCTTAGCCTTGGCTTGGAGCGCGTCGAGATCCATGTTAGCCGACTCAACCACCGACTCGGCTTCCTTGAGAAGCTCCCTGGTCTTCTTGGCGCTGGCTGCATGCTGGCCGTGTTTCTCGGCAAGCTCCTCCTTCAGCCCCTTCACCTCGGCAAGATGCTTTTGCTCCATGTCGGCCATCAGTTTTTTCAGCCGGGTCACCTCGTCTATCTCCTTTTGGAGTTCGGCTTGGTGCTTCGTTGCTTATTCAGAACAAATTACTTGTCAACAACAACAGAACTATCTTGATCTGTCAGGATAACAAGGCAAGAGAATGGCATGAACACAAAACAACATGAGGAAGGCTAAGAACTTACTCTCCGTCTCGCTGATCTGCGAGTGGAGTGCATCGATGGTGGAGTGGGCAAGAAGCTGTGGGAATACAGCGAAAAAAGACTAACAAAATGAAGCAAAGAAAGATACACCGGATAAAGATATGGAGAGTAAGAAGATTACGTTGGCCTTGGGCCTCGACTTGCAGCTTCTCATAAGCAAGTTTGAGTGTCACATCCCAAGATTTTCCCAAATCTTGTAATGTGAAAATAAATGAATAAAATAAAACTTTGTTTAAATTTCAGAGCTAGAAGAAACTTTTGAATTTAATTGGAACTTCAAGCCCATTTGAATTAAATAAAACCTAAAGGGATTTAAGATGATAAACTTTTATTAAAGGAAAATAAAAAAATATTTAAAATACTATTTTGAAACTCTTAAATGAAAAGATTTGTTATCAAATGAAATAGAAGTTTTACAAATAAGGATTATTTAATAAAGCCAAATTAAACTTTGACCAAGCTTTGGAAATTAAAACATTTAGTTCTGAATAAAATAACAAAGGTTTATTTAAAATAAAGTAATAAGGAAGTAATACCAAATTTTATTCAAATAAAAGGTTTTTACCATTTTAATTAAAACATCAAAACTTATTAAATTGTTTTAAATAGGTTTTCCAAGTATTTTATATTCTCTAATAAAATCTACTAAAGTGTTTTGACTTTAATTTAGATTCAAAATAAATATCTCAAATAAACTAAATCTTATTTGAAATAATAATGAAAGTCTATTATATTTAATTAATAATGGACCCTAAAAATAAAATGTTATTTTGTTTTAAAACAAGTTTTCCAAATATTCTTTATTTCCAAATAAAACCTACTGATTGGGTTTTGAAAGCATTTGGAGTTCAAATGAAGATTTTATTAAATAAACCAAACCTTGTTTTATTAATAAAACCATGGACCAATTTATTTAATTAATAAATGGAACCTAAAAAGATCTAAAGTATTATTTTATTTTGGAAGTTGGTTTATGCTACTAAACAGAACCAAAAACACAATGCAAAGTTTAATGCATGTTTGAATTGTTTGAATGATTGAATAAGTTGATTGAAATTCAAAACAGAAATTCAAAATAGAAAAAGGAAAAGCATTCAGTATAAAAAAAATGAAACAAAGCAGCCCAGTCGACAGGCCCAGTCCAGCCCAACTCCCTTTCTCCCCCCCCCGAAATAAAACGTTTCACACTCCTTTTTAAACCCACGAAGCAACTGACAGGTGGACCTCCTTCTCTCTTCTATTCCCACTGACCGCTGGACCCCCTTTCCACTGTTCTCCTTCTTCCCCGCACGACCCTTTCTTCCTCCTCTCTCCCGTTACTGCCTGTGATTCCGCGGAGTGAATTCTCGTTAATGCTGTGATTAAACGCCCCTGCGATCTTGCCCACTTAAACGCCCACTCCTCCTCTCCATTTTTCCCCAGACCACTCCTCCCCTTTGCCTCCAGGCCGCCCCAATTTCTCTCTGCACCACCGCCGTCTCCGACGAGCTCCGCCCTCAATTCCGGCCACACACTGCCTCCCCTTGCTTCCTCGACCAAGCACGCACGCTCCCCATCCTCTGGCGCTTCTGTCCGTGCCCTCCGCTCAACCGCGGGCGCCCCAGCGCGTCGGTTACGACAAGCTTCCGAACGCCGCCGCGTCTGCAACTTCTCCGACGACGACTCCCCGGTAAACCAGACCGCCCCAACCCCTCTCGTTCACGCACTCAGCATCGCCTTAATCATGCGCATCAGAATGTGCTCCTGTTATGCTTCAGGGCGATCTGCAGCGACGACTACTACCACCACCACCGTCTGGCTTAACTCCGACAAGCATTACTGGTATGCATCTGACCACCCCGCGCCTCCTCGTTCACACTCCCGCACTCGCCACCCCTTTCCGCAACTGACCGCATCGTTGTTTTGCTTCGGGATGATCTACAGCGTCGCCCTCGTACGCTGACAGAACCACTCGACGCCGACCTTCACTCCGGCGAGCAATTGCCACAGTACCCGAGCTTCCCTTGACAAGCCAACAGAACGACGAGCGTCACCACGACCCTACGATCTCGGTGTGCCATCTCCTCTTCTTCCTTGCGTCCTGAATCACCGGCGACCACCCCGCCTGAGCGCCGCCGCCAAAGCACCGCCGTCAGCGCCGCCCACTTTAGGTCAAATACGCCAGTACCATTCGATCCAGATTTAGCGGCCACGATTAGATCACTTATCATCGAAGGGGTATGTCCTCTGAGCCACTCGATCTGACTAGATCCAACGCCCCACAGCCGTGATCCAACCGAAACGGTATGGACCAATAGAAACACGACGCGTGGCCAAGTTTTAAACTAAAAAAAACAGAATTGAATCTGATTTAAATTGCAAACTTTAAACCCTTGTAACTTTCAAACCACACGTCCAAAATTTATAAATTTTATATCAATGGATTCAGGAGAGCAAGACCTAAACAACCATGGCCTTAGTATGGAAAATAGTAACTGTTTGTTTGCTTGTTTCTACAGATTCTTTTGTGAGCTAGCTTAGAGTATAAAAATTGTTTAAAATAGAATTTAAGGATAAAACCTTTGCAAATGATTTGTAGTGACCATACTGACCCTAGGAACCAACCCATAGTGTTAAAAATGATTTTTGTGAAATTTAAGTTGAATTAATTAACTTAGTCATTTTCTAGCCAAATAAACTCATTAAATTTTATTATGGGAAAGTTTTTGCAAGGAAAACTTTGGGAAAAAGTTATAGACCAAACTTACTAACCCAAAACACCAAGCCTTGCCAAAGGCAACTTGCTTGGTGAAAAACACAAAGTTTTGCTTTGAAAAGAATAACTTTCACCACATAAAATATTGAATGGATTTTAAAATAGACTTTGAGCAAAACCCTCTAACTAATGACTTTGCTATTTGGTAAATGTCCAATGTGGACCTTACAAAGTTTATAAACCTAGTGGAGACCAACCTTGCCACAGAACCCTCTCTTGCATGACTTAGGATCCATTGCTTTGTGTGTGAAATAATGTTTGAATGTTGGTATGGAGTGCTACTTGATACTATGCTTGTTTGATTGTAGTGAAATTAGCAAAGTGTGAGACTAGCAAGATCAAGGAGTGAACCCTCATTCCCTACCAAAAAGGCAAGTTACACTATCATACAAAAGACCTACTATTTTCATTATACTTAGTGGATTTTGTAAACATGCATGAAAATGTTTTATACTTATGCTATGCTAATCCTAGTAGGATTCCCTATACACTCCTTAGTAAAAATATTGAAGTTGTACATGCTTAGCCATGCTATGTTTTGAAAAGAGATACATGTTGAGATTTTACAAAGGATGAAAAAAAGGACTTGTGTTTTACATAATAAAACAAGGACTCAATGAACCACCTAGGTGGTGGACACTTTATGTTTTGGAGAAGGTGGCAACAAAAGGGAACCATGTCTATGGTAATCACTTTGTGTTGTGCTCCAAATGAAAACCACCTAGGAAACTTAGAGATTGAACATGTTTCTCCAATTGTGGCTTTCGTGTACAACCACATGCTATTATGGCTCTGGCTTAGTCAACTACATTAGGAAGACCCATACATTGTCTTTAGTTACCGGACATGGAGATCTGGAATGCTTCATGGGGACTGAAGACAAGCTAGCAATGATGTATGGGAGGACCTTTTGGAAAGACTTCGTCACATTCTCAGTCTGCCAGTACTCCATCTTGGTGAGCACTAATCCAGTAGGCCACTGGTGGCAACAAGATGGGATTGTGTCATGTGGGTAAAGTGTACTCCTTTTGCAGAAGTTAATAAAATCTAAGTACTTAGCCGTGTCCCCGGTTATGGACAATACTGAGAAACTAAAGTTTGAACTATGGGAGATCTCGACATTCCAACTTCTAATATAAAAACTTGATGCACTTGGGGGTACCAAGGAATTCAAAGAGATTTGATAAAAGCTTGTTGCACTTGGGGTTACCAAGGTGCACAAGAGCATGATGTACTTGGGGTTACCAAGGAACTCATGAGGTTTTGATAAAATTGCTGCACTTGGGGTTACCAAGGTGCTCAAAGGATTTTGACAAGGACTTGAACACTTGAGTTTCTACCAAGGAGTTCAAGGAACTTGGAAAAAGAGATTTAACAAAGGACTTAAAACCAATTTTGAAAAGATAGGATAAAATATTGCTTCACGCAAATAAGCCTTAAACTCTACTTAGCCTGATATGCATATAATGATAGGATCCACTCTTATTATACATAAAAGTGAAGCTTGCCAATACAATTCAAAATGTATTGACCCTTGTGGCTGTAACTTGTAATGTTGCAGGTTTGATTGTTTTTAAATGAAGATTGTTTGATTGACTAGGACTACAAAGCCTACAACCAACATCTGCATGTGGCACTATGAAGATGAAGGACCCATGACTATATTTATTCCGCTGCAATGTAATGTAATAGCCAAATGAGATATGTATGATGTAATAGAATTATGTTATTCCTGGTTATAAAGTTATAATATGACCTTTGTATCTTGATATTACATCTTAACTGTGGATGCTAGCTATTGATCCAGGGACTAGCATTGTAAAACACAGGAGGACTCTACCTTATCAGGTTGGGACCCCTACATTGAGCTTGCGATCCTTAAGGAGCAGAGCTTGATGCACTTTGGTGCGCTCATTATGCGTAAGCTGCACAAAGGAAAATGACAGTGAATAAATGGAAGGTTCAAGCTCAAAACTGGATAAAGAGTGACTCCTATCTTAGAGCTTATAGCCGAATAAGTTTCTCATTCGGCAGTAACCTCGGGGACTAGGGATCGAAAGTCTAACATACGAGCTTGGAATAAGGAAATAAAAGACTAAGTTATTTCTTAGAGTTTACAGCCGAATAAGTTTCTCATTAGGCAGTAACCTCGGGGACTAGGTGATATGTATACCAGAAATACTCATCAACCCATTAAGGTGATGGCATGCTGGGTCATGTCAGAAACGTCCTTGGGGCCTAGCTTCAGCTTCTTTCTAGCGCGGGTGCTGATCTCTTGCTCGCCAGCTGCATTCCACGCCACAACATAGGGCTCGGTGGAGCCAAGGCCATTCCCGCTGAGCGTCCGGGTGAGAACTTGCCCCTTCTTCATGGTAGTTCCCGCATTGGCACAGGTTGCAGTGGCACTAGTATGAAGGGTAACAGCTTTAGAGCCATCACCTGACCCGGCAGCCGCAGATCCACTCGGTTTACCCGTTGGGACGAGCATTTTTGTTGGTGCGCTAGGCCGGATCTGAGGAGCGGACCCTGGAGCGCAAACCAAAGATGTTTATTTGGTGGAGTTGGTCTTGCCGGATGAGATGCGAGACGGACCAGGAGCCTTAGGTCGGGTCTGGTTCTTTGATAGAAGAGGAGAGTGAGCAGATTTGTTGGGAGAAGAAAGGGGAGCCTACCGACTGGGCTCAGCAGAATTGCTGGAACCAAGATCAGGAAGTTGTTCATTCGCACCAGCTTGTGGGCTGGTGCCAGAGGAACTGGTGGCGAAGGTTTTCTCGGCGCTAGCATTGCTGGCACCAATATCATGAAGTTGTTCTTGGCCAGCACCAGGAGTGCTGGGCCGAGTCTCCTCCGCCGGGTGCGCCACCGGGTCTGACTGACACTGAGAAGCTTGAGCCTCAACAGTGGGAGCCTCAACTCGGACGGGGTTCTGCATCGTAGAATCAGTCAGAGCAGGTGCAGGCCTTAGCGGCGAGGTGATGCTATGAGCAGCCTGGTTAGCCGACAGAGGCGCAACACCGAAAGCAACAAGACACACATAAGAAAACAGGAGCAACGCATAAGAAGGAAAAATGTAAGCAGGACACAAAATCTTACCCAGTGACAACCGGATCGCGCGGTGGGCGACGTGTGACTCGGTGCCCAGCATCTTTGCGAGTCTCAGCCAGCGTGGAACCAGTAGGAGCAGCGGGAGTAGCCTTGCTCTTTTTGGCCGGCTAAGTACTGTAGGAGGCCCCACGTCTCTTATTCGGCTTGGAGACGGGGATTTTGCCGACTCCTCTCATGATGAGAGGTGGAGCGTCATGTATATAGACAGCTGCATAAGTAAATGACAGGCTTACTTGAATAAGTTAGAGGGCTAAGGTCACAAGGGAAGTACCTCCAAAATCGTACAATCATCATCCTCATCATCGTTAGACCAATCTTGTAAGGGGTTTCGAGATTCACTCTTACCCGAAGTTGAAGCAGCAACCGCATGCAGAATGGGCACGAAGCACTCCAAATCATACTCGACTTCGTCGGAGTCGAAGTGATCCTCGTTGTAAGCGCAAGGAGGGACAGTTTTGTCATCAACCTGGTGAACAAGGTTCTGCGAAAGAAAAACAGAATAAGTATTGAAAACTAGACTGAGAGTAGAAAAAAAGCTAAAGCTGACTCGGCAGTAAAAATGACTCGAAAACTTACCCAGGGGACAGGCTTGACCCGGCTAAACGGAGGGCAGCTCCAAGCCCAATCTGCCGCCAAGTTCAGTTTTAAGATCGAGCTTACTCGGCGAGCCACGGAATCATGGGTAAGCTCCTTCATTGAGTGCCGAGTGGGGTCATGGGAACCACTCATGAAACACATCTTGTGGCTCCTGGCTTGGATAGGGCTTACCCGACATGAGATGAAGGTGCACATTAGTTCCATGTCGGCGAGATGAAAGTTCTCATCTGACGACATCAACCTTTCCAGGATCACATTAGCCTCATTCACCGCAGCGTCTTGGTCGCGTGGGTCAAGCTCCCAGAACTTCTTGCTGGGGACCTCGTCCGAGAAAGGGGGAGTCGGATGTTATCAGTGGCCCCGCTATTTTTGATATAGAAGGAAGTCCTATGCCATTTCTTGCAAGAATCAAGGCTAGTGTCCCGAGGAAAGATGGAGTCTCTCCTGGGTGTGATGCTAGCGGCACCGCACCGAGTCGGCTTTTTCTCGGCATGGGGGCGCTGAGATGAGGAACTACCTGGACCCTAAATCTAAAATACTTGGCCCATAGAAGAGCTGTAGGCCAAATGCCAAGATAGGCCTCATAAGAAGAAATAAAGCAGGAAAGGGAGCCAATCGCGTTGGCAGGAAGATGATGGGTCTGAAGATGGAAGGTGGAGAGAAAAGAAGCAAATAAACTGATCATTAGCAGAGCGAAACCTCGCTTGAAATGAGAAAGGAAAATCACCCTTTCATTCGCATCGGGTTTGGGGGAGATCTCACTGGTGGGAAGACGGTAGTTAACCTGGAGCGGGATGCGCCTGATGGAGTGGAGCCATTCGAGCTCCTCGGTGGAGACCTCCGAACCCTCCGAGCCGCCGCGCTCGCCGGCGGGAACCTCCTATTCTTCAGCCCCTTTAACATCGTCGTGTGCGTCCATGGTCCTCCTGGACTCAATCTCATCCGCTGTTGGAAGAGGTTTGAAGAACAAGGACCCGTAGTGGAATGGGAATAGGAAAAGGGAAATTGCAAGGCAAGAGAAGAAGGAAAGAAGAACCGCAGAGGAGGAAGATGGATTTCGGAAGCGCAAGGAAGAAGAAGAGGCAATGGGGAAACTGAACAGGCGAGCGAAGTTGCAATCCCCTCACCCTACTTATGGGCAGCAAAAACCCCAATCGTGGATCCCCCTGCGCCATGCGTCCAGCGTGTGGCCGTGTACGCGGCCGAGTGAGCCAATCAGCGGGAACCACGTGACAATAGTACACGAAAAATCCCTTTCCACGTCATGAAAGGAGGACAAGGGGCGCAGAACGATGGGACGGACACAGTGACGGGGAATAACTGCACAACCGTCACTGTGCAGTCAGGGCTTGGAACAAAATTTGAGGCAAGTTACCATGATTACCAGCTATCAGTGACTGAAGCACGCCGAAAATGACTCGGAATTGGCCAAAATGACTTGGCACGAGGCAAAAATGAGCCAGAAAGTCAAAGAACAGACCCGAAAACTGTCAGACAAACTCGGCAAGATGCGAAATCGCGCCAAACAGTGCGCCATAAGCAAAGAATAAGGACAAAAGAAAAAGTTCCAATTATATTAAAGGAACATGGAGACGCCTAACAGCTAGAACTGCTAGACCTCACTAGCTTCGGGGACTAATGCCGGGGGGATAACCCCGGTAGGGTCACAAGGGGTAAAACACAGCCCAACTTGGCTTACACCGAGTAAAGAAAGAACCAGGCCAAATAAGTACGGTCGGGTAAAAGGATCGTATGCGGCCAACATATGCTCTATGTCGGCCCGTATAGGACAAAGATGTTAACCTTGCAGGAACCAACAAGCTGAGTCTCACGAGAAGGGGCTGAGTCAGATAGGATGCGTGGCACCTTTTAGAGTGAGGTTCAGGAGGTACCATGGTAAAGCATGGTCAAAATATAAGGGCGACGTCGGGTGACACAAAAGGAGCCGGGTGACGCCCAAAGCAAGGGCTGACGTACAAAGTTACTGCGTTATGCCAAAAGGAATAGGACGCGACGTACCAGAAGACCATTATCTGTATAGCTTTATGGACTAGGCCACTAGGCTTAGGGCAAGCCCTGACCCGGCCCACATAGTAGGGACCAAGATCCAAAAAGTAACCCTAGAATCCAAAGTGGTATAACCTAACTAGCACTGCCTATATAAGGAGGGGCATAGCAGTAGTTGAAGGAGGTTGGACGAAGTAGGGAACTAGTGTAGAGTACACTAGTTCATACATCTCAAGGAGCACTTGTAAATCCCTAGCATCAATAAAATTCCTAAGTGTCGAGAGTTCATCTTGTTCTTCGTGTATGAAAAGACCGTTCACTCCCTCCCCGGTGACCACGAGCACCCATTCGACCCCCAACTTAAGCCTACCCATGGCATCTTCCATTACACCACCACGACATAGCATATTCCTCTTAGAGAATACTAAACACTTCAAGGAAGTAGGATTTGATATATATATATATATGTTGGAGTAATATTAGTGATGGATGATAAAGGAAAAGTACGAGTGGAGTTAAAAGTAACTACCTGTTGGATTTGAGGTTATTAGTAGTATAGTAGTTTCGTATAACCAAGTATAGATATAGAAG
This sequence comes from Avena longiglumis, assembly GCA_030063025.1. NCBI lineage: Eukaryota > Viridiplantae > Streptophyta > Magnoliopsida > Poales > Poaceae > Avena > Avena longiglumis. The sequence continues at coordinate 140,718,320 of CP125978.1, read as the reverse complement.
GTTATGAAAAGCTTCAGTGACAAGATTCTAAGATTTATAAGTGAGATTACAAAGTAATTTATGAAGTAAGAGAGTAATCATCCAAGTGGCATTGGATTCATTAAAAGCATTCTAGAGGTGAGAATTATCTCTATGAGGAAACCATGTAGAGCTTTAGTGTCAAGCTCATTTGAGTTATAGATGGATTTATGAGGAGAAAGTATTGGTAAGAATATGCTTGTGAAGTAAATCTCATATATTTGATCAATCATATTATTTCCACAATGGTTTATAGTAATATTATGCTATAGCAAATCACTTAAACACCTCTTTGTCATCTCAAAACATTAAAAACTTGTGTGCTCATAAACAATGGTTATCCACTCTTTCGTATAAGTTATTTTAGAAGGCCACTCTACTATTTTATCTTGGATGGTGATACCATTCATAAACACAAACATAAAGACAAGTGTCTTAACCACTAATCTTTATTCACATCAATAAAAGGATATATGTATATTAAATCTCCAAAAAATCATGGTAAACAGTTACAATTCAAAACCCTAACTTCTATTTCAATCATAAATATCAATGTATATTTATTGTACTAACCAATATTATTAAAACATTATTCACCGCCAAATTTAGGCATTAACTATACATAATAATTATATATAAGGCCTTTCTAATGATTTTATAGATATCATAAAACCACATTTATCCATAAATAAATAAAAGCATAGCTTAAAGAAAGTTTCTAAATAAGAACAAAAATCTTAAACCCTAACGTTATTAATTATTTTTCTCACCTACATCTCACAAATCAGTAGTAGTATGTCCTTTAATAAGTTTGTGATATATTATATCAAATTAAATTCATAACAAAGGTTCATATAAAATATTAAAAGGAAAAGTATATATAAAGTAATAATAACATCATAATAAAAACTCATAAAGACCCTAAATACACTTTATTATTGCTAAAAGTATTTAGAAAATAATTTATATAAATAAAATTGCAAACAAATGTGTAAATACAAGATTAGAAACAAAACAGAAATAGAAAACAATAAAGAATAAGAAAAAATAGTTTCTGGCCGAGGCCCATTTCCTCTCTCTTTCTATCTCCTACTCACGTGCAACACTCAGTAGCCCAGTAACAGCCCGGCAAGGACAGCTCTAAGTAAATCTCTCTAGCTAACGAGTGGGCCAGCAGAGGGACTAGAGATTGAGTCAGAAGAAATTCCAGTGGGTTTTCCGCAAAACGCCACCGTCATCTTCCTTGTCAACAGGAAGCTTCTCGGTGGCAGTGGGCAATGTCGTCTGCCGTTGCTCGCACCAAGATCCTCGCCATCGTCACCCGGATGGGATAAGGAGGCCACGATGACGTCCCTGATCCTCATCCTCATTTCTCCCTCTAAAGCTCTCTTTCCCCTTCTTTCCGTAGTGGACACCAAAACCCTAGCTCCTGGTCCTCTTCTTCCTCGTCATTCCTGAGCTTCCCTTGCTCAATCAAGCTCACCATTATAACTAACGTGCTCTTCTCGTTCTTTTCCCCAACTCGCACAAGCTGGGTAGGCGCTATCCAGTCCAATTGCAACCTCGGTCCCCGGCTTTTCGTCGACTTCACCGTCCCCTCCGACCTCGCCTCGCCTCACCGACCACACCATCTCGTTCCTGGTGAGTCACCGAGTCTTCTCGTATGCTCCAATGTTTGGTTTGCTTCCTAAATTGACACCGCCATGATCGACAACAAGCACTGCCGCATGGGCTCGTCGCCAGCCATCCTCCATTAACCAAAAATGGGCGGCACTAGTACCATTCGACCCATGCTCGCATCCTCTTTCCAAAAAACACAACCACAGCCGCACGCGCATACGGGATAAATCGATTGACACTTGATCTGAGAGGATCAATCTTAGATGACGTCAGCGTGACACCATCATTGCGTCATCACGAGTCCAGTCAACGATATTTGACTCAGTCCTCTGCCCATGTGGCATATGATGTGGCCACTGTCCCACCAGTCAGTGTCTAGGTCTAGGTTTATGTAACATCTCAAAGATACTAAACTTGGATCATCAAACTCTAATGATCAAAATTTAGGATTAACAAAAACTTTTCTAAATAAAAATATGAAAGCATGCATGTGTGTATGCATTCCAATTTGGATTCTTTTGAATTACCTTGCTTGTGTGTTTCTTTGCTTGTAAAAGGATTCTTAGGTGAAATAAACATCATCTAAACAATCCCCACACTTTTCCCAAAGACAAATAAATCAAAACAAACAAAATAAGGGAATGGTCACTTTGGCCAATTTAACTCCCATGCCTACTTTGGCTGTCTCTAACTTTCAAAACTTAACAGAAACTTGTTTGGATCTTTGCACCCCTTGATAGTACGCATAACAAAGTACCAAGGCCCACCTTCTGATCATCTAGAAACATTTGAATGCATAGTTTAAATGACAGTTCAAAATTGAATCTATATCACATGGGAAGATCCCACTTTTTCAAAAACCACTCAAACAAGCTCAACTTTCAAAACCCAAGCATCCACAGACTCACCAGCACCTGCCTAGCACACCCACAAAAAATCTTTTAAAAATTTAAAAACTTGTATTCATGCGGCCATTTCATCAAACACCTTGCTGATTCAAATCAAACAAAATCAAAATACTATAGTGTGCAGTGTTTTGGGCCTAACTTGTTCCCTCTCTGGACACCACTAGCCTTAGTAGATCATCTAACGACCCTAACTAATCCCTAGCACCACTGTAAGCTTGACAATGTCATCAATAGTGAACAGCCGAGAACACCATGTCACCCCAGTGTGGACAGCAGGCTAGAGGAAGACCTAGTCGTGCCAACCTTGTCTGGGAGGTAGCACATGCCTCACCGCCCCTCTCGACTATCCCTGCCTCGTGGACAGCAGCCAGAACCGCCAGGAACGCCGCGCCCGTGCCTCTGTCGACCATGCCGACCCGCGCCGCAGAGCACGCGCCGTTCCCATTCAACCAGACCACCTCGAGCCCTCGCCGCCCGCCAACATGCTCCCCACCATCCCAGGAGACCGCCAGACATGCCCATTTCACCGCCCGTACCCCGTAGCCACCGCTCGCTGTCGAAGACGCCGCCTCTTCCGCGCAAAACGCCGAGCGTTCCAGACCGTTTGCCACCGCCCTTACACTCGCATTAAAGCCATAGAGCGTCGCCAGGAGACCACTGATCGATCGCCACCCTCGGCCATGCCTCTAGCTGCCCGTAGCCGTGTCACCACTGTCGCCTGCCCATCCCGTTCGGTCTCGCCGTCGAGCCTATAAAAGGAGGACTCCCCCGCTCGAATTCATCACACCATTCCACTCCTCTCTCACCCAGAACCACCCTGCCTCAGTCCCGAAGCAAGGCGAGCAGCGCATCGCCGGAATTGCGCCGGAGCAGGCCGCCTCTGGAGAAGAAGGGCGCCATCGATTTCGTCCACCCCAGGAGGAGCTGCCGGTACCAGGAGGTTCGTCGTCGTCGACTTTGTCGTTCGCCCGCATCGCCGACCTTCGCCTGAGCCCCAATGGCCTCCCACGACCCCCACCGCCGTTAGGGTTACATCTTGCGGCCCGCCGACGTGGACGATGAACCAGAGCCGTTGGATTAGAACTAGATCGAACGCACCACGTTGCCCCGTACCGCTTCGCACCCCCCGTATCACTGACGCATGGGGACATCCACTTAACCATCCCACGTAAGCGTTGTGCGTAGCAGGCCAGCCCATTTTCTCTTCCCGCGCAGCCCACTCGTTTGAATTTGGATTTTTCCATTTTCATTCAAACATAGTTGTGTACCTAGTTTCAAAAATTAACCCAGCTCGATTCAGTGAACCAAATTGAATGAAACCAAGTTTGTCAGGAAGGTCTTGAAATGCTTAATCCAAGCCCGTTGGATTCAAAACATTTGGATATGTAGATCACCCTTGGTAAAAATAACAAGGCAGAAGCTTTTCTGCATTCAAACATTTTTCAAATTTAAACTAAAATAGCTTTTGAGTTGATTCCAACTCTCAAAAATCATAATTGACCATACCTTTCAGAATATATAAAAATATATGGGTTTACTTACAGAAATAATGTTCAAGTAATAAAAGAATGCCACATAGGCATTTCTAGCCACTTTAATGATTTAAAATAAAAAGGTTAAACCTTATTAAATTGTGACACCACTTTAAATCACATTCCCATGTACTGAAATATGTGGTGATGACATGTGTCAACATGATCCCATGTTTGGTTTGGAGAATATTAAATCTTAAGTAGTTTTTCAATGAGTAGAAATTACTTTTCTAAAAATAAAAACAATAAGCCAAATGCTTTAGTCTTGTAATATTAGTGATGATGCCATATCATCTATAGAACCCCTTTGTGTGATGATTGAAAGTAGTTAAGTATTGTTTGGTGATTGTGTACCTCGTATTTATTTATAGACGCTAGTACCGACCAAGGATACGAGGAGGAAGGAGGATACTACGAAGAAGAAGGCAAGGAGAACTTCAACCACTGCTCTGCACAAGGCAAGCGTAATAGTACTAGTTGATTGAGCAAGCTAACACTTGCAAGATACTCTACTTTAGCAAGCCTTACTAATCAAGTTGACCTATGCAAGCAAATACTTGCTTGTTACCATGCCAACTATATGCCTTAAGCATATGTGGTTATACCCACTTGATACCCAATCCTAGTTTTACTTGCAAGCTTTCTACTTTATTTTCTTTATCAAAGCTACTTCTTTATAGTGTACCTAAGTGACTTGTAGATTTTAGAAAGATAGCTGAAGGTTGCATAAAGAGCATAAAATTTTGCCTAAGCTAGATAATCTTGATGTCATCCTAAGGCATGAGATTGAACTTAGTTAAAACTCCACTAGCTTACCACCCTTCATTAGTACTCACCCCCACCTGTAGATGCTAGTGCTAAGCATCAAACTTGATCAACTTTAGATGGGAATACTTGGTGGGAAATGGTTATGAAAACCTTGGAATGATGGATCATTCTATTGAGATGTTTTGACATGTGTTCCCAAACACCAGATGATTTGGTGATAAAAATGTTAAGGCATGAGCCTTAGCCCTTTATAAAACTAATGGTTGTCTGGATGCGATACAATTCCAATTTTACCGTACAACCACAATACCCGAAAATTTGGTAGGGCTTGACTGGAAACTTATATACCTTAGTATTGGTTCCCTCATGGACAAGGTCTAAGCTGAGGCTACCTTGTGAAGATTGTCCACCTGTGCAGTACCCAAGATGACAGTTGGTCATGGTTGGGAGGCCAAACTCACAGGAGAGGTGCTTATACTAGGGCGTGTAATTGAAAGGTTAGGATTGATTATCCGCATACTGAGTATGGTGACTTCAGGATTTTTTCCTGACGGATGTATCAAATGTTGTGGTGAAAGTGTACAATCTATGCAGAGTGTCAAACTATTCAAATAGCCGCGTCCGTAGTTATGGACAGTTGGAGTGGCCATACTGTTCCCCCGTCAGATGTTTTCAAAATGACTTGTGAAATGAATTGAGAATTTGACTTGACCACAACAGAGTTGTGGCATGAGATACAAATTACCACTTAGGTGTTATAAAATTTGACTAGCTTTATCTTGCTTCTGAACTTAGTAGATGTAATTCTGGCTTTTGCAAAACAACCCTAGAGCTTAGTGTCCTACTATAAAAAACCGCTTCACTTGTTAGTATTAGTTTGCGAGTACTTAAAGAGTACTCATGGCTTTGTACCTGGCTATTCCCGTGGCCAGACTATGAAGAGGAGTACCAGGATGATGGACCCCAGGAAGGTTACGACAACTAGGATCATATCCCATCGTCAGTATTGCCTGTGACCCCAAAGATGGAGCTTCCCATACGCTACCTTTATTATTACGTATTTCCGCTACTTGAATTTTATTAAGAACTGGATCATGAGATCCTTATTTGTGTAAGACCTTATGTATGGTTTGTAATGGATGATGTACTATGATATCCAATTCTGTTATGTCTCGCAAAAATGGTAATCCTGGGATTGCGATGTATGGCATAACAGGCATTTGGGATTAAAAATCCGGGTGTTGACAAGTTGGTATCAGAGCCATCCTGACCATAGGATACCCTAGTTAGACTGGACGTTTGAATCAAAAACTTAGTTTCAAAACCAAAGGAAGCAAATATTTACAAAAACTTATTCCCATTCTTATCACCTTGATTCTTTCATAAAAATTCATGTTCCTAAAAAACTCTTGCAAAATACATAAAATTTGACACACTTTATCACTCTACTAACTTACTCATCCTATATTCTTATAGATGAACGTGAAGTACAGAAAGTTTTATCAGTTGGGGAATGGAGGGGACCTTATCTTTGAGAAGGATTTGGACCAGCTTTCGGAACTTCTGGAGCGTCTGCACCCCGAGTTATTCGGAGCTCAGCTCAATGATCAAGGAGGAGAAGATCCGCAGTGGATAATTGTTGCAAGTCTCCGAGGAAAGATTGAACCTCCCACTGCTGAGGGAATTCAGTTTACCTTAAGAGAGAACAACTGGGTTGATGGACTTGCCAGGGCCATGCAGGAAGCTCTTGCCCGTCTGTGTGGGCAGAGTATCAACCAGATAAAGGGTACCCTCTTTGAGTTTTGCCCAAGGCGTGATGCTAATGGACAACCACTGGAAGCCCCATACCACCCCGAGTTGAAGACTCAATTGGACCACCTTAGCTTCATGATGTATGATCATCAGCAGGAATTGGACAATTGCCGTGACTACTCCAACCACAAGTCCGCCATCATCAAGACGAATGATTAGATCATCGCCATGCTAGAAAAGGATCGCAAGTCTCGCCGCCATCATCTCGAGAAGAAGGAGCGCATCATTGCTCGTCTTCGCCACCGTATCTGGGACTTGTAGGAGACCATCCACGAGAGAGAGACATGCAGTTGGAGGAAAGGGAGAATGCCGGAGAGGATATTCGTGGAGACCCCTACTCTTATCTCAGCGATGATGATGATTTTCTGGAGGATCAGGCTATGGACTTCTTCACCGATGAGGAGGATTTCGCCTTCATTGATGATGATGAGGATGATGAGGATGACGACTACACCGACTCCGAGGAGTAGTAGCACTTGAGCACTAGCGTAGTGAGTAGTATTCGGTCCCACTATATCGTAGTTTCCAGAATGGTTCCTACAACCATTTGTTTACCTTTGTTGTGGTGTGTGTTGTATCGTGTGAATGAATGAATGAAAAGCAAGTTGCTAGAAAAATCCGAGTCAAACTTTAAAAACTTTTCAAAGTCCCGGAACCTTAGAAATCTCCCTCTTTTCTCATGATCTATCTCAATCTTCAGATGCCACGCGGAGGACGTGGTTCATCCCTGGACCCAATGTTGCAGATCCTGCAAATGTTGGTTTCTGACCGCGAAGCTGAAAGAGCCAAACGTCAAGCCAACTTAGCCACCCTTCAACAGATAGCTCAGCTGGCCACAACAACCAAGGGCAAGGAATTTAGGACAACCATGGATCTAAGCTCAAGAATTTCCAGAATACCAACCCGCCTGTTTTAACTAAGTCGGAAGAGCCCCTAGATGCCGACGATTGGCTGCAAACCATGGAAAACAACCTAGATGTCACAGGAGTGGAAGCCAACGAGAAAGTTCTGTTCGCAACCCACTATCTAGCAGGAGATGCCAGGACATGGTGGAATAGTGTTTGTACAATGACCGGAGGACAGATGATGACCTGGGAAGAATTCAAGGTCAAGTTCAGGAGAACCCATGTGCCACCGGGTTTGATCAAGAGAATGAGAGATGAGTTCAGAGAACTGAAGCAAGGAAGGATGACCGTAGTGGAATACCAGGACAAATTCTTGTCATTAGCTAGGTATACCACGGATGAGATCGACACCGAAGCCAAGAAGAAATAAAGATTCCTGAATGGTCTGCACGATGAGATGCAGACTGTGTTAGTTAATATCCCCTTTGCTGATATTGAATCCCTGGTCGACTATGCCATCTAGATGGAAGGAAAGATCAGCCAAGCCAATGAGAACCGCAAGCGTCGCATGATGCATTAGCCAGGAACCCATCAGACCCCAAAGTATCGCCCCAACCCATCTCCTGGATTTGCTCCGAGAACCAATAGACCCCCAATGAACCGTTCGACCTATCCCAACCGTGGAAACCCTAGGCCCGGAGGAAATCACAACAACCCCGACAACTCTAGCAATTTCAACCGTGCCCCACCAAAGTTCAACAACAACAATGCTACCGCCAACACCAACACTGCCACGAGGACTGGAGGCAATGTTGTGCCTGTTGCAGCAAAGGACAAGTCGCAAGTGACTTGTTATGACTATGGAAATAAGGGTCACTACTCCAACGAGTGCCCCAACAAGAAGAATGCCGCAGCCCCCAATGCCAATGCCCCAGCTCAGCAGCAGCGTCGTGTTCAGCCTGGAAGAAGGTTTTCCCCAGGGAACTCGCTCAACCGCAACGGCCGTCTTTTTCTCATGCATGCTGAAGAAGCTCAGGAAGCGCCAGACGTCTTGATGGGTATGTTTTCTGTTAATTCAGTACTTGCAAGAGTGTTGTTTGATTCTGGTGCATCGCACTCATTTGTCACCGAATAATTTGCATGCACTAGTAAAATTCAACCAACCAAACTAAAGCATGTTATGATCGTTCAAATCCCTGGTTCAATAACCAAAGCTAGGCAAATTTGCAAATCCGTCCCTATCCAAATCCATGGCATAGATTTTTATGCTAATCTGATAGTACTCGGAACTAAAGGTTTGGAAGTAGTACTAGGAATGGATTGGATGTCCAAACATAACGGATTAATTGACTGTGCCAAGAAAGCCATAACCATGACCAGTACCGCTAGAATATCAGTCGAGCATATATCTGAAACCTTACCTTGTCAATTTAAGTGCACCAAGAGTATAGCCCAACCTACCATTGACCAAGTCCGGATAGTCTGTGAATACCCCAATGTATTTCCAGATGTTTTTCCCGGTATGCCCCCATATCGGGATATCGAGTTTATCATTGAATTAATCCCAGGAACAGGACCGATAGCCCAGAGACCATATAGTATGAACCTGTCTGAACTAGCAGAACTGAAGAAGCAACTGGATGCCATGTTGGAAATTGGATTGATTCAACCAAGTGCGTCACCATGGAGATCACTTGTCTTATTCGTGGACAAGTAGGATGGAGGTAACCATTTGTGTACGGATTATCGAAAGTTGAATGATGTCACCATCAAGAACAAGTACCCCTTGCCCAAGATAGAAGATTTGTTTGATCTTAGGACTGGCTATCATCAACTCAAGATTCACGTAGAGGATATTCCAAAGACTGCCTTTACCACCGGTTATGGATTATACGAGTATACTATCATGTCTTTTGGTTTAACCAATGCCCCCGCTTATTTCATGAATCTCATGAATAAGATTTTTATGTACTTCCTGGATAAGTTTGTCGTTGTTTTCATCGATGACATTCTGATTTATTCCAAATCAGAAGAAGAACATGAGCTACACCTAAGGACCATTCTTGGAACCCTTAGAGAGCATCAGTTGTATGCCAGCAAATGTGAATTCTGGTTACAGGAGGTAGGATTCCTCGGTCACATTGTATCAGACGGAGGAATTGCCGTTGACCCTGCAAAAGTGAAAGATGTCGAAGATTGGCAAGCCCCAACCACTCAAACCCAAGTTCGTGCATTTCTCGGATTGGCGGGATACTACCGCAAGTTCGTAGAAGGATTCTCGAGTATCCACAGACCCATGACCAAATTGATGAAGAAGGACAAGAAGTTTGAATGGACTGACAAATGTGAGGCGAGTTTTCAAGAACTCAAAAGGAGATTGATTTCAGCCCCAATCTTAATCATGTCGGATATCACGAAGCCCTTCGACGTGTATTGTGATGCATCCAAGATCGGTCTCGGATGTGTGCTAATGCAAGAAGGCAAGGTTATATCTTATCTATCTCGACAACTGAAACAACATGATCAAAATTACGGAACCCATGACCTGGAACTCGCAGTCGTAGTTCTAGCCCTAAAGACATGGAGGCACTACCTGATGGGAAATCATTGTGAGATTTATTCGGATCACAAGAGTCTGAAGTATATCTTCACTCAGAAGGAGATGAATATGAGACATAGAAGATGGATTGAGCTAATCAAGGATTGCGATCTCGACATTCACTATAACCCCGGTAAAGCCAATGCGGTAGCAGATGCCCTTAGTAGATTGCCGTGCCGCTTGAACTCCATGATTTTGAAGGAGCAACCAAGTCTGAACAAAGAGATGGAAGATATCCGAATGGAATTAGTGAGTGAAGGATTTTTGGCTAGCATAGAACTTCAACCCACTTTGGTCATCCAGATCAAAGAGGCGCATAAAGGAAATGCTAGTATCAATGGAATCAAGCGTCAGATTGGTACATGCAAGGTACCCGATTCATCAAAGACTAAGGAGTTCTGTGGTACAAAGTACGCCTTTGTGTAACAGCAGATTCTGAGTTGAAAGAAGTTATTTTAAAATAAGCTCATGATACTCTTTATTCTATCCACCCCGGAGGAACGAATATGTATAAAGATTTGAAGGAGCAATTTTGGTGGCATAAGATGAATAGAGAAATCGGAAGCTATATTTCCAAGTGTGATATATGTCAGCGAGTCAAGGTGACATCAAAGACCATTTGGATTGTTGCAACCATTGCAAATTCCGGAATGTAAATGTCATGCCGTTGTAATGGACTTCATCATCTGATTGCCTACTTCTAGTAGGGGAAATGACTCTATCTGGGTCATAGTGGACAGATTGTCCAAAGTCACCCATTTCTTACCCGTCAAGACCACATATCAGAGTTCGAAGCTAGCGGAGTTATAAACCGCTAGAATCGTTAGTTTGCATGGAGTCCCCAAGAACATCGTATCTGATTGAGGAACTCAATTTACCTCGAGAGTTTGGAAGAAAGTCCAAGAAGGTTTAGGAACCCGCCTAGATTTCAGACAAAGATATCACCCTGCATCGATGGATGTACGAGAGTAAATCAAATACTCGAAGATATGCTGAGAGCCTGTGTGTTAGAGTATGGATCTAAGTGGGAAGACTGTCTGCCATTTGCAGAATTTACATACAACAACAGTTATCAAGCTAGTTTGCAAATGGCCCCATTTGAATTCATGTACGGAAGGAAGTGCCACACCCCTTTGAACTGGTCGGAAGTAGAAGAGAGTCATATTTTCTTACCTGACATCCTACGAGAAGCATAAGAGAAGGTTCACAAGATTCACGAGCACCTCAAGACAGCCCAGTCCATACATAAGAGTTACACCGACAAGAGACGTCGAGACCTCGCCTTCAACATAGGAGATTTTGTATATCTGAAAGTGTCGCCATTAAAAGGAATGCAGCGTTTCCAACTCAAAGGAAAGTTAGCCCCCAGATATATCGGACCCTTCAAGATTCTGAACTGTCGAGGAGAAGTATCGTATCAATTGGAACTACCCGAAGAAATGTCAGCCGTGCACAATGTGTTCCATATCTCATTACTTTGCAAGTGCCTCAAAGTTCAAGAGAAGACTGAAGTGTTCAAGAATATCGATCATCGGACCATAGATATCAACGATGACCTGACTTATCCCAAAGTACCCATCCGTATTTTGGAATAAGCTTTCAGAACTTCCAGAACCCGAAGCATCAAGTTCCTCAAAATACAGTGGAGAAACCACACGGAAGAGGAAGCTACCTGGGAGTGCGAAGATCACATCAGGACGGAGTTTCCCGATCTCTTCAAATCTTAGGTAATCTTTTTTGTCCTTTTTCAAATCTCGGGACGATATTTTGTTTAAGGGGGAAGGTTTGTAACATCCCAAAGATACTAAACTTGGATCATAAAACTCTAATCATCAAAATTTAGGATTAACAAAAACTTTTCTAAATAAAAATATGAAAGCATGCATGTGTGTATGCATTCCAATTTGGATTCTTTTGAATTACCTTGCTTGTGTGTTTCTTTGCTTGTAAAAGGATTCTTAGGTGAAATAAACATCATCTAAACAATCCCCACACTTTTCCCAAAGACAAATAAATCAAAAGCAGAAGGTTCCCAACCTTAAATAAGGTAGAGATCCCTATGTTTACAATGCTAGTCCCTGGATCAATAGCTAGCATCCACAGTTAAGATGTAATATCAAGAAACAAAGGTCATAATACAACTTTATAACCAGGAACAACATAATTTATTACATCTTACATAGCTCATTTGGCTATTACATTACATTGCAGCAGAATATCTATAAGCATGGGGTCCTTCATCTTCAAAGTGCCACAGGCAGACATGTTGGTTGTAGACTTGTAATCCTAATCATTACACTTCACTAATATCAAACAAACCTGCAACATAACAAGTTACAGCCACAAGGGTCAATACATTTGAATTGTATTGGCAAGTGACACTATGGTAGTATAGTGGAGTCTATCATCTATATGCATTTGGCTAAGTGGATCTTATGCTTGCTTTGCTCAAAATAGATTTTCCTTATCATTTGAAAACAGTAAGTTTTTGCTTGACAAAAAATCTTTCCCAAGGCATCTCCCAATAGAAATTGGTGATCCTTTCAATCCCTTGTTCACCCACAAGTTTTTAACTTAGAAATTTGGATGATGAGATTCTTGATTGCTTCCATGTCTTGATGCTCAAATTGTCCTTTGCCAGGGACATGGCTAAGTACTTAGATTTTACACTCTGCAGAGGTGGTGCACTTTCCCCACAAGACTTGGTTTTCACCAAGACAAGATCTTTCAGAAGCCTTCCCTTAGACCAGAATGGACGCGTTCCAACCTATCATTCCCCTACCACCAACTGTCCATTTGGCTAAGTTCTTGCAACCTATATGATCCAAGCAGAGCCCATAATGCCAAGTGGTTGCACTTGAAGCTTCTCAACATTTGACATCTCAAATGTCTTTGTTCCTGGGTGGCCATACACAAGTGAGATACACAAGGTTCACCAGTCCCCTGGCCTTTTGTAACCACTCAACACAAACCATTCCTTCCATTCCACCCAGGTGATTCATTCACTTAGTTGTTTTATTAAACAAAACACAAGTCCTCAGACTTAGAAATTTTTCCATAGTACGAATATATATTCCACCCTTGTTTTCTACTAGCTAAGCTAAGCATGATAGTAGTAGGAATCTTAACTTAGGAAATTTTTACTAAGGTTTCATCTACTAGGATTTCCCATAGCATGGTTTATACTTAGCAAAAAAAATTCCATGCAAGTCCTACCTAGAAATATCACTAATGCATAGTGAAAATAATGGGACAAAAGTATGAAGCATCACTTGCCTTTTTGGTAGAGAGTATAAGTTCACTCCTTGATCTTTGCAATGTTCACTCACTTCAAATCACTACAATTCAATCAAGCAAACAATATTTTCAATCTACTATTCAAGCAATTCATCACATAAAATGATAAAATCAAAGTAATGCATGCAAGCATGCAATAGGTTGTTTTATTTGTAAAAATGGTTTCTAGTAGTTTGTAAACATTTGGAAACACCTATTGGTCATTTTATAAAGTGGCAAAGTCATTTGCTATAGGTTTCACTTTATAAACCCTTTTTAAAACAAGGTATCATTTTATGTGGTGTAAAAATGTTTTCAATAAGGCATTAATCTATAGGGTTCACAAAATATGTTTTCAAACCATAAAATCTTGTGTTTAGGGTCAGAGAGTTTATTTCCAAAACATTTCTCAAAGGTTTTCTTCCAAAACTATTTTTAATAATTAAAACATATTTTTGTTTTGACTAGAATTTGTTTAAATCCAAGATTCATTCTTTTGTTTCACCAAATACATTTTTGAAACCACAATTTGTTTCCTAGGGTCTTTAGGTTCAAAACACACCATTTGCCAAAGATTTTATCCTCAAAATCATTTTAGAATAATTTTTATAACCTAAACAAGCATACATAAGTTTCTGCAAAAACAAACATTTTACCAGAAGCTTTTTGCTAAACAAAGTGCATGGTTGTCTAGGGCTTGTTTTTCTGAATCCATTGATATAAAGTTTGCAAAATTTGGACGTGTAGATTTAAAGTTATAGATTTTACAACATTGAATCACAAATAGATCAAATTCTGTTTTTAATTTTGTCTCTGTGACACGCGGCGCATTTCTATTCGTCGGTACCGCTTCGGCCGGATCAAGCGATGGAAGCCGTTAGATTTAAGTCATATCGCACGGTTCAGAACTAGCGTACTCTTTCAGTTAAGTGAATCTATCGCACTCGTTGGATTTTAATCGAGCAGCTCTTGATCGACTGCAGGAGGGCGGCACTAGCGGCGCAGTGGCGGCGGCGTGTCCGCTACGGCGTCAGCCGGTTGCGGAAGTGAACGAGAGAGGTATGGCTCACCAGGTTCGCCGTGGCGGGAAGCTCAACGTGCCCGTGGTTGACGGCGCTTCGGATGTCTTGACGATTGCTCACGGAGTTAGGGTGGCGCCAGAGCTTCGCTGACGACGGGACGGGCAGTCCACCAGAGGGCAAGATACAGATACGGTTAGATGCGGGAGAGTGCATAGATCATAGGGGTTTCAACGGAAGAGCTCGGGGTGGTCTGTTCTCACCGGGAGAGGTTGACAGAGCGGAGGCAGTCGGCGGCGACGCTCAGGGTGGTTGTTGCCGAGCATAAGGGGCACGCGCGGATGATCTAGAGCTATTGGCAGATGCGCAAGAGAGTGGGGGTCATGCTCGTGGGGGTTATAGGAAGAGGGGAGGCACGGCTTGGTCGGAATCGAGGAAGAAAGCTCGTCGGGGCCGCGAGGTTGCAGAGCAAATCTGGGACGGCCTGATGGCTCTGGTCGTGTGATACTTGAGGGGAATGAAGGAGGGGAAGGAGGCAGTTAAGTGGGAGTAATCGCGGGGAGGGATTACTGGCGCGTTTATGCCAATTAATTCACATTCAACGCCGGCAGAAACAGTAGAGGCGAGGTCAGCGGCGGGTGAGGAAGAAGGAGCTGGCGGTGGGGCCGTTTCGTCAGCGAAGAGAGAGAGGGGAGGTGGGGGTCCACGAGTCAGTGTCGTTGTGGGTTCGTTCACTGGTTCGAATCATTTTCCTGCGGGGAGAAGGAATAGTGGTCTAGGTTGGGCTTAGTTGGGCCAGACTAGTTGGGCTGGGTCCTTTTCATATTTTTTTCTGTTATGTTTGTTTTTCTTTTTTTTCTTTTGATTTTTTCTGTTTTGATTTTGTTTGGCCAATTCAAACATTCATTTGAATTCAAAACCTTGCCAAATTTTGTGTGGGTTTGAATACTGATTAGTATTGTATTCTGAAGTCATTTTTAGGATAAAACCTTATTCATTTTGGGGGCTTTTATTTATTCAAAATAGGCTCTAGTTTTTAATTAGATAGGATTTAATAATGTTTTTCATTTCCATTTGATTTCTAATTTCTTCCAAAACCTTTCAGTAAGTTTTTATTTGATTAATTGGGTGTCAAATAATCCATCTTGAATTATTTGGAAAAGTTTTTAATAAGATTTATTAATCATTTAAAATTTGGGTTTGTCTTTATTCCAATAGGATTTGGTCTAAGCCATTTTATTTTAGTTTGGAATTTCTTTATCCAATATTTTATTTGGATTTGGATTATATTCATTCCATTATGTATTTGGCCAAGATTTGATTTGGTCTTTAAAAATCCTTTCTTTAATAATTCTTTCTTTATCTTATAAAATCCATATCTTTTTATGTAGAGATCCAAACTTGGTGATTCCAATTTGTGAAATCTTGTTTATTATTTGTTTATCCTTTTAAATCTATTTAGGATCATTTGTTCACCAATTGGTATGGGTTTCTAGATAGGTTCTTTATTAGCTTTGGGAATTCAATTTCTTATCTTATAAAATTCAAAAGATTTTATCTATGGCTCCAATTTGAGTGAAACCAATTTATATGGCTTTATGATATTTTTGTTTGTCTTTCTTGATCATTTGTGAGTGTTTGTTGACAAATTTTTATATGGATCAAATCCATAGGCTTGGAGATACTTTGGAAATGATTTTTATTCCATTAAGGTTTAGGGTTTGGATTTATTTTCCAAGTGTTTAAATTTCCAGATTCATTCATTGAGGAATGCATTTCCCTTGATTTGGATTTTTGTTATATTCAAACTTTTATCAAAGTTTGTTCAAGATGGGGTTTAAATTTCCATTTAGAAACAAAAGTTTCTTTTCACCCTGATTTTCAACAATAATTTATTTTGTTTATTTTATTTTTCACATTACAAGATTTGGAAAATCTTGAGATGTGACAAAAACAAAAAAAATAAGGGAATGGTCACTTTGGCCAATTTAACTCCCATGCCTACTTTTGCTGTCTCTAACTTTCAAAACCTAACAGAAACTTGCTTGGATCTTTACACCCCTTGATAGTACTCATAACAAAGTACCAAGGCCCACCTTGTGATCATCCAAAAACATTTGAATGCATAGTTTAAATGACAGTTCAAAATTGAATCTATATCATATGGGAAGATCCCACTTTTGCAAAAACCACTCAAACAAGATCAACTTTCAAAACCCAAGCATCCACAGACTCACCAGCACATGCCTAGCACACCCACCAAAAATCCTTTCAAAATTTAAAAATTTGAATTCATGCGGCCATTTCATCAAACACCTTGCTTATTCAAATCAAACAAAATCAAAATACTATAGTGTGCAGTGCTTTGGGCCTAACTTGTTCCCTCTCTGGACACCACTAGCCTTAGTAGATCATCTAACGACCCTAACTAATCCCTAGCACCACTGTAAGCTTGAAAATGTCATCAATAGTGAATAGCCGAGAACACCCATGTCACCCCAGTGTGGACAGTAGGCTAGAGGAAGAACTAGCCATGCCAACCTTGTCTGGCAGGTAGCCCATGCCTCACCGCCCCTCTCGACCAGCCCTGCCTCATGGACAACAGCCAGAACTGCCAGGAACGCCGCGCCCGTGCCGCTGTCGACCATGCCGACCCGCGCCGCAGAGCACGCACCGTTCCCATTCAACCAGACCACCTCGAGCCCTCGCCGCCCGCCAACATGCTCCCCACCATCCCAGGAGACCGCCAGACATGCCCATTTCACCGCCCGTACCCCGTAGCCACCGCTCACCGTCGAAGACGCCGCCTCTGCTGCGCAAAACGTCGAGCATTCCAGACCGTTTGCCACCGCCCCTACACTCGCATTAAAGCCATAGAGCGTCGCCAGGAGACCACCGATCGATCGCCACCCTCGGCCATGCCTCTAGCTGCCCGTAGCCGTGTCGCCACCGTCGCCTGCCCATCCCGTTCGGTCTCGCCGTCGAGCCTATAAAGGAGGACTCGCCGAATTCATCACACCATTCCACCTCTCTCACCTGTAACGACTCGCCTCGGTCCCGGCAGCGAAACAGACGCCGGATTGCTCTAGAGCATGCCGCCTCGAGAAGAAGGGCGCCTCGATTTCGCCCACCCTGTGAGGAGCCGCCGTACCAGGAGTTTCGGCCATCGACTTCGTCAAGACGCCGACCTTCGCCTAAGCCGGTGAGCCTCCCACGACCCCCACCCGCCTTAGGGTTCTGTCGGCTGCCGACATGGACGATGAACACGAGCCGTGGATTAGAACTAGATCCAATGCACCACGCTTCCCGTCACTTTTCACCCCTGCCTCACCGACCCGTGGGACAGCCACTTAACCAGCCCACATAAGCGTATGAGAAGGCCGGCCCATTTTCTCTTCCCGCGCATCCCACTCGTTTGAATTTGGATTTTTCCATATTCATTCAAACACAGTTCTATACCTAGTTTCAAAAATCAACCCATCTCGATTCAGTGAACCAAATATAATGAAACCAAGTTTGTTAGGAAGGTCTTGAAATGCTTAATCCAAGCCCGTTGGATTCAAATCATTTGGATCTATAGATCACCCTTGGTAAAAATAACAAGGCAGAAGCTTTTCTACATTCAAACATTTTTAAAATTTAAACCATAATAGCTTTTGAGTTGATTCCAACTCTCAAAAATCATAATTTATCATACCTTTCGTAATATAAAAATATATGGGTTTACTTACGAAATAATGTTCAAGTAAAAAAGAATGCCACATAGTCATTTCTAGCTACTTTAATGATTTAAAATAAAAGGTTAAACCTTTGTGACACCACTTTAAATCACATTCCCATGTATTGAAATATGTGGTGATGACATGTGTCAACGTGATCCCATGTTTCGCTTGGAGAATATTTGTCACATCCCAAGATTTTCCAAATCTTGTAATGTGAAAATAAATTAATAAAATAAAATTTTCTTTGATTTTCAGGGCGTAAGAAACTTTTGAATTTCAATAGGAATCTTCAAACCTATTTGGAACAATTAAATCCCAAAAGGATTTAAAAACATAAACAAAGGAAAATAAAATATTTTGGAAATACTATTTTAGATCTTTTAAATAAAAGGATTTGGTATTCAAAAGAAAAGATGGATTTATAAATAAGGATTATTTTATAAAGCCAAATTAAACTTGGCCAAGATTTTGAAACCAAAGAGTTTTCTTTGATTAAAATAATAAAAGTTTATTTTAAATAAAGTAATAAGGATTTAACATCCAACCTTATTTGAAGATAAAAGATTTTACCAATTTAAATTGAAACATCAAAACTTATTAAATTATTTAAAATAGGTTTTCCCAATTATTTGAAATTCACAAATAAAATCTACTAAAATGTTTTGGCTTTATTTTAGGTTTCAAAATAAATGTCTCAATAAAACAAATCCTATTGGATTTAATAATGAAAGCCTATTATGTTAATTAATAATGGACACTAAAATAAAAGGTTATTTTGTTTTAAAACAAATTACCAAATATTATATACTTCCTAAATTAAACCTACTAATTTGATTTTGAAAATATTTAGGTTCAAATAAAGATTTTATTAATAAAATCAAACCCTATTTGATTTAATAACTAAGGTCCATTTTATTTAATTATTAATGGACCCTAAAGTAAAAGGATTATTTTACTTTAAACAAGTTTTCCAAATATTCTTTATTTCCAAATAAAACTTACTGATTGGGTTTTGAAAGCATTTGGATTTCAAATGAAGATTTTATTAATTAAACCAAACCCTATTTTTTAATAAACCATGATCCATTTTATTTAATTAATAAATGGAACCTAAAAAGATTTAAAATATTATTTTTTTTGAAATTTGGTTATACTACTACACAGAATCAAAAACTCATTATGATTTTTTTAATTGTTGAATTATTTGAATGCTTGAATAATTGTTTGAAATAACAAATCAGGAAATAGAAATAGAAAAAGAAAAAGAATTAGACAGAAAAAAATATGAAAAGCATCCAGCCCAACAATCCGCCCAACAACCCACTTAGCCCAGCTCCCCTCACCTCAAGAAAATGATTCACACCAAATAACTAACCCACACCGAGACCGATCGGTGGACCTCCCCTTTCTCCTTTTCTCACCGATGAGGACCCCACACCCATGCTCTTCTTCCCACCCTCACGACCGGTTCTTCCCCTCTCCTCACAGCTTAATTTCTCGGCTTGATTACGCCTTAACGCAGCAACCTTAACTCGCAGAATCAAGCTCGATAAAATGCCAAGACGTCCTCTCGCTTCCTCTCGACCCTCCCTCAAGCGCCTCAGCCAAGAATTTTGCCAGACACTTCCTGTCTCCGACGACCTTCCTCGCCAAAATCCGACCAGACACACCACCCCGAGCCTCCCGATCACCTGGCAGCTTCCCACTCCCGGACCTTCCTCCGTATCACCCATTTGATCATGGCGCCCTGAGCCTCGGCTACGACAAACTTCGAACGCCGTGTCTACAACCTCTCCGACGATCTTCCTCGGTAAGCACCGATCGCCCCGTCTTCCGATCACATCAACGTATTCGCTTGGTCTTGCGTACTAACTCGCCTCTATTTGCCTCCGCATGATCTGCAACGTCGACTTTGACCTTAGACAGAGCCGCCCGACGTTGTCTTCAACTCCGGCGAGCAATCAAGGTCGACCCAGTGCGCCCCTTCACCAACCCGTACCACGTTGAGCATCAGCGGCCAACGAACCCGTGAGCACTCCCCTCTTCTTCGCTTCCTATATTGCCGCTCCACTGCGGAAATGTAGTCGCCGCGCCGAAGCCGCAGCGCCCGTCCATGGTCGAACACTCCACAGCCGTCCGATCTAGATTGAGCGAGCAGGATTAGAATCACTTAACGAAGGGTATGCGTCAGGGCCGCACGATTAGACTTAATCCAACGCACAGCCGCGATCCAACCAAACGGTACCGCAAATAAGAAGCGGCGTGTCACCAGATAGATTGAAATTAGAATCTGAAATCAGATTGATATGCAATTTTCAAAACTTTGTAACTTTCAAACCACACGTCCAAATTTTGCAAATTTTATATCAATGAAATCAGGAGAACAAGCCCTAGCCAACCATGGCCTTAGTTTAGCAAATAGTATCTGTTAGCTTGTTTGAATTTTCAGAAACTTATGTGTGCTTGTATAGAGTATAAAATTGTTTAAAATGATTTTGGATTAAAACTTTGCAAAATGGATTGTTGTGACCTTACTGACCCTAAGAATCAACCCTTGGTATTAAAAAATGATTTTGTAAGATTTAGGTTGGATTACTTGATTTAGTCATTTTCTAGCCAAATAAAAAGAATAGTTTTGTTATAAAAATGTTTATGAAAAGAAAACTTTAAGGAAATAGTTTGGACCAAACCTACTGACCAAAAACACCAAGCTTTGCAATAGCAACTCATTTGGTGAACAACTTAAGAGTTTTGCCTTAATAAAAACATTTTCACCACATGAAATGATGAATGGAATTAAAAATAGATTTTTGACAAAACCTTCTTACTAATAACTTTGCCACTTTGGTAAATGACCAATTTGGATCTTACAAAGTTTAGAAACCCCATAGAGACCCCTTTGCAAAATAAAACTATCTTGTGCATGCTCCCATGCATGAATTGGTTTACATTGTCTTGTGTGTGTGAAATTGTTGAGTGATTATTGGATTGGAATGTAAATTGAATTGGTGTTTACTTGATTGATTTGTAGTGAAGTGTGAGACTAACAAGAACAAGGAGTGAACTACCATTCCCTAACAAAAAGGCAAGTGATGCTTCATACTTTTTGTCCCATTACTTTCTCTATGCATTAGTGATTTTGCTAAGTAAACTTGCATGGATTTTGCTAAGTATAGATCTTGCTATAGGAAAACCTAGTAGATGAATCCTGAGTAGGATTTTCCTAAGTTAAGATTCCTACTACTACCAAGCTTAGCCTAGCTAATAGAAAACATGGGTGGAATATATATTCACATTATGGAAAATATTCTAAGTCTGAGGACTTGTGATTTTGTCTAATAAAACAACTAAGTTAATGAACCTCCTGGGTGGAATGGAAGGATTGGGATATGTTGAGTGGTTACACAAGGCCATGGACTTGGGTTGTGTATCTCACTTGTGGAATGCCACCCAGGAAACAAAGGGATTTGAGATGTCAAATGTTGAGAAGCTTCAAGTGCAACCACTTGGCAATATGGGCTCGCCATGATCATATAGGTTGCAAGAACTTAGCCAAATGGAGTGGGTGGTAGTGTTTGATAGGTTGGAACGTCCATTTTGGTCTAAGGAAGGATTCTGAAAGATTTTGTCTTGGGAAACCAAGTCTTGTGGGAAAGTGCACCACCAAAGAGTGTAAAATTTAAGTACTTAGCCATGTCCCTGGTAAAGGACAATTTGAGCATCAAGACATGGAAGCAATCAAGAATCTCATCATTCCAACTTCTAAATTAAAATCTTGTGGTTTGAACAAGGGTTGTTTGAATTCTTAAATCATTGATGGAGAGATGGCTTGGTACAAGGATCTTGAAATCTTTGATTGAGAAAAATGATTTTGTCAAGCAAAAACTTAGTATTTTCAAAATGATAAGAAAAATCTATTTTGAGCAATGCAATCCTCAACTCCACTTAGCCAAATGCATATAGATGATAGATTCCACTATACTACCATAGTATCACTTGCCAATACAATTCAAATGTATTGACCTTTGTGGCTGTAACTTGTATGTTGCAGGTTTGATTGATTTTAGTGAAGATTGATTGTTTAGGATTACAAAGTCTACAACCAACATCTGCCTGTGGCACTTTGAAGATGATGGACCCATGATTATAGTTATTCCGCTGCAATGTAATGTAATAGCCAAATGAGCTATGTAAGATGTAATAAAATTTTGTTATTCCTGGTTATAAAGTTATATTATGACCTTTGTTTCTTGATATTACATCTAAACTATGGATGCTAGCTATTGATCCAGGGAATAACATTGTAAAACACAGGAGGCTCTATCTTATCTAAGATTGGGACCTCTACAGATGTTTTCAGAGCATTGTGTTGCCTGTAGGATTTGTAAACCCTAGGATTGGACAAAAACCCTTAGAAAAATAGGAGTTATACTTTGATCCAGAACTTATTTACAAAAACACTTGTAAACTCTTTCCTCAACCATTTTGGTTTCAACTCTACTTCTCCTCTACTTCAACTTGATGGAAAAACCTACCCATGGCCAAAGACTACACCATGTGTAAAGGACTGCTTCAACTTCTTCAACTCTAATGACTTCAACATCTTTAGCATTTTCACCAAGGACCTCCAACTTGGATATCACTAAGGACTACAAGTGAGACAAGGAAAGCTTACTCAAGATTTAGAGACCGAGGAATGCAAAAGTTAGAAGGAACCTACATTATTTGAAGTTTTGAGACCAAGAGTTTATCCCAAGGAAACCATGATCTCATGAAAGAAGGATCACAAGTGAACCATATAGATGGACCCCCATAATTTAGTTAAGTCAAACACACCAACTTATGTGGTGTAACAAAAATATTTTGTTGCCTAAGTATGTGCTTGAAACTTGTTGTTTGAGTGGAATGTTTGTTTGTGATTGCATGCACATTGTTTGTGTGAATTGTGGTGTGTGTGATTAGAATTGACTCCCTAGGAATATCTTGCCCATTATAATCCTCATTCAACCCAAACAGATGACTACTCCAAGAAACTCCAACATCAAGGTTGATGACAACAACAACCAAGAAGACAACATGAGAGAACTTATAGCAACCCAAAACCAGTTGAGCCAAGAGACAACTCAGCTTTTAGCCAACAACAATGGATTAGACCCTGCCATACAAAGGATTTTGAAACTTCAATCCCAATTGTTGCAAGGATTGGTTACTCAAATGACCAACATGAGAGAAAACTTTTCCCAAAGAGCTAATGACAACAAGGATGACAAAGATGTTATTCTAGAAGGAACCCAAGCTAGCTATAATTTTAGAGACAAGAATCATGCATCCAAGGAACATGAAGATCAATGCCCCAAGAAGAGAGAAAGATCTCCCACCAATGAAGAACATGAACTAGAAGAACTCCTAGCTTTGGAGAGACCCAAGAAGAAGAAGAAATGCCCAAACCCTAACAAGAAGGATATTACTCAAGAGCAATGTTACAATTGCAAAGAGATGGGACACTATGCCAATGAATGCCCAAAAGAAGAAGAATCAAAGAAACAAACAAAAGCAATGATACCAAAGGAAAAGAAAGATATCACCAAGTGATGTGCAAATCGCAAAGAGTTAGGACATTATGCAAATTACTGTCCAGAAAAGATGAAGCATAAGATAAACAAGCCTATGAGGGATATCAGCCTTGTCACATGTTTCAAATGCAAGGAACTAGGCCACTATGCAAAAAATTGTCCAGAAGAATGGAGAACAAGTTAAACAAATCTATGAAGGATCTCAACCTTGGCCCATGAGTCAAGTATAGAAACCAAGGACACATGCAAAGTTTGCTTAGAGAAAGTATTTCTCATGATCCCAAGAAGGACAATGTGTAATTTTGTTTGAAAATTTTAAGGGTGGTAGTACCCTAGTTGTTTTGAACTTGCTTGTAACCCTAGCCTCCCCAAATCTCGGGACGAGATTTATTTTAAGGGTGGTAGCCTGTCACATTCCAAGATTTTCCAAATCTTGTAATGTGAAAATAAATTAATAAAATAAAATTTTGTTTGATTTTCAGGGCCAGAAGAAACTTTTTGAATTTCAATAGGAATCTTCAAACCTATTTGGAACAATTAAATCCCAAAAGGATTTAAAAACATAAACAAAGGAAAATAAAATATTTTGGAAATACTATTTTAGATCTTTTAAATAAAAGGATTTGGTATTCAAAAGAAAAGATGGATTTATAAATAAGGATTATTTTATAAAGCCAAATTAAACTTGGCCAAGATTTTGAAACCAAAGAGTTTTCTTAGATGAAAATAATAAAAGTTTATTTTAAATAAAGTAATAAGGATTTAACATCCAACCTTATTTGAAGATAAAAGATTTTACCAATTTAAATTGAAACATCAAAACTTATTAAATTATTTAAAATAGGTTTTCCCAATTATTTGAAATTCACAAATAAAATCTACTAAAACGTTTTGGCTTTATTTTAGGTTTCAAAATAAATGTCTCAATAAAACAAATCCTATTGGATTTAATAATGAAAGCCTATTATGTTAATTAATAATGGACACTAAAATAAAAGGTTATTTTGTTTTAAAACAAATTACCAAATATTATATACTTCCCAAATTAAACCTACAAATTTGATTTTGAAAATATTTAGGTTCAAATAAAGATTTTATTAATAAAATCAAACCCTATTTGATTTAATAACTAAGGTCCATTTTATTTAATTATTAATGGACCCTAAAGTAAAAGGATTATTTTACTTTAAACAAGTTTTCCAAATATTCTTTATTTCCAAATAAAACTTACTGATTGGTTTGAAAGCATTTGGATTTCAAATGAAGATTTTATTAATTAAACCAAACCCTATTTTTAATAAACCATGATCCATTTTATTTAATTAATAAATGGAACCTAAAAGATTTAAAATATTATTTTATTTTGAAAGTTGGTTATACTACTAAACAGAATCAAAACTCATTATGATTGTTTGAATTGTTGAATTATTTGAATGCTTGAATAATTGTTTGAAATAACAAATCAGAAATAGAAATAGAAAAGAAAAAATTAGATAGAAAAATATGAAAGTAGACCCACCAACAATCTGCCCAACAACCCACTTAGCCCAGCTCCTCACCCTCAAGAAAACGATTCACACCAAATAACTAACCCACACCGAGACTGGTGGACCTCCCCTTTCTCCTTTTCTCACCGAGAGGACCCCACACCCCATCGCTCTTCTTCCCCACCGCTGGACTGGTTCTTCCTCTCGCCAAGCAGGCTTAATTTCTCGGCTTGATTACGCCTTAACGCAGCCATCTTAACTTCAGAATCAAGCTCGATAAACGCCAGACGCCCTCTCGTTTCCCTCGACCCTCCTCAGCCGCCTCAGCGAAGAATTTTGCCGACACTTCCCTGCCTCCGACGACCTTCCTCGCCAAAATCCGACCAGACACACCACCGAGCCTCCCGAGCACCGGCAGCTTCACCACTCCCACCTTCCTCCCGTACCACCCATTTGACCGGGCGCCCAGGCCTACGCCACGACAAACTTCCAACGCCGCCTACAACCTCTCCGACGATCTTCCTCGGCACCGCCCGCGTCTTTCCGATCATACCAACGATTCGCCTTGGTCTTGCGTACTAACCACGCCTGTTTGCCTCCGCATGATCGCAACATCGACTTCGACCTTAGACAGAGCCCGACGTTGTCTTCAACTCCGTGAGCAATCAAGCTCGACCAGGCGCCTTCACCAACCCGTACCACGTTGAGCATCAGCGGCGTCCGAACCAGTGAGCACACTCCCCTCTTCTTCGCTTCCTATATTGCGCCGCGCCGTGAAGCCGGCCGCATGCGCCGCCCGTCCATGGTCGAACACTCCACAGCCGTCTGATCTAGATTGAGCGAGCAGGATTAGAATCACTTAACGCGAAGGGGTATGCGTTCAGGGCCGCACGATTAGACTTAATCCAACGCACACACCGCGATCCAACCAAACGTACCTTCAAATAAGAAGCCAAGTGTCACCAGATAGATTGAAATTAGAATTTGAAATCAGATTGATATGTAATTTCAAACCTTTGTAACTTTCAAACCACACGTCCAAATTTTGAAAATTTTATATCAATGAAATCAGGAGAACAATCCCAGCCAACCATGGCTTTAGTTTAGCAAATAGTATCTCTAGCTTGTTTGAATTTGCAGAAACTTATGTGCTTGTATAGAGTATAAAAATTGTTTAAAAATGATTTTGGATTAAAACTTTGCAAAATGGATTTTGTGACCTTACTGACCCTAAGAATCAACCCTTGGTATTAAAATGATTTTTGTAAGATTTAGGTTGGATTACTTGATTTAGTCATTTTCTAGCCAAATAAAAAGAATAGTTTTTGTTATAAAAATGTTTATGAAAGGAAAACTTTAAGGAAATAGTTTGGACCAAACCTACTAACCCAAAAACACCAAGCTTTGCAATAGCAACTCATTTGGTGAACAACTTAAGAGTTTTGCCTTAATAAAAACATTTTTCACCACATGAAATGATGAATGGAATTAAAAATAGATTTTTGACAAAACCTTCTTACTAATAACTTTGCCACTTTGGTAAATGACCAATTTGGACCTTACAAAGTTTAGAAACCCCATAGAGACCCCTTTGCAAAATAAAACTATCTTGTGCATGCTCCCATGCATGAATTGGTTTACATTGTCTTGTGTGTGTGTGAAATTGTTGAGGATTATTGGATTGGAATGTAAATTGAATTGGTGTTTACTTGATTGATTTGTATTGAAGTGTGAGACTAACAAGAACAAGGAGTGAACTACCATTCCCTACCAAAAGGCAAGTGATGCTTCATACTTTTGTCCCATTACTTTCTATGCATTAGTGATTTTGCTAAGTAAACTTGCATGGATTTTGCTAAGTATAGATCTTGCTATAGGAAAACCTAGTAGATGAATCCTTAGTAGGATTTTCCTAAGTTAATATTCCTACTACTACCAAGCTTAGCCTAGCTAATAGAAAACATGGGTGGAATATATATTCACACTATGGAAAATATTCTAAGTCCTGAGGACTTGTGATTTTGTCTAATAAAACAACTAAGTTAATGAACCTCCGGTGGAATGGAAGGATTGGGATATGTTGAGTGGTTACACAAGGCCATGGACTTGGGTTGTGTATCTCACTTGTGGAATGCCACCCAGAAACAAAGGGATTTGAGATGTCAAATGTTGAGAAGCTTCAAGTGCAACCACTTGGCAATATGGGCTCGCCATGATCATATAGGTTGCAAGAACTTAGCCAAATGGACAAAGGTGGTAGTGTTTGATAGGTTGGAACGTCCATTTTGGTCTAAGGAAGGCTTCGAAAGATTTTGTCTTGGGAAACCAAGTCTTGTGGGGAAAGTGCACCACCTCTGCAGAGTGTAAAATCTAAGTACTTAGCCATG